>JAJJZI010000004.1:5911739-8867609 GCA_024321975.1 Alternaria sp. 'sect. Undifilum'
CGCTTGCCATTTCGCATCATGTGCCAGCTAAAAGTATCACAGAAACCACTCAGTTCGCCGTCCAGCTGTGCAAGCTTAAGAATGTCAATGTTAACACCCAACCCTCGTGCCCATCTGGCAACGCGACCCTGTCTAGCAACGCGACTCTGTCTAGCACCGCGAACCTGTCTAGCACCGCGACCCCTTCTGCAGGCAACTCCACTGTCAGACCAGTGAATGGCAGCGCCTCTAGGACCGCTTCAGGAAGCGCCTCCCCCACTTCAACATCGGCGGCTGGCAGCACTGGAGCAGCTTCCTACCAGACTGCAGGCGCTGCAGTCGGTCTTGTAATCGCCATGCTTGCATTGCTCGCTGCTTTGTAGGAGAGCACTGTTATTCTTGTACGCTGTTGGACACTTGCCCAGCGCCCGATGTTCCGAGCGGTAACCCGAGCCATCTTGGCCTAACTTGCCCATAGTCAAAGGCTCTACGGTGCTAAGTAACTCCGCACGTGAACATCTTGTCACTTAATATAGAATATATTGGAAGCTTCGCGGTGGCAAATTGGCAAGTTAACGTTATAGCGAAACGAGCTTGCGAGCGAAGCAATATACATGCGGCAATTTAGCGGCATTCTTAAATTTGCCTTGGCAGATCTCCTTTTTTAGCCGTTCTAAAGATTCCCTAAAACCGAATCTATATTTTACCTGTCCGCCTCTACTATACGTAATAGAGATATTATACAGAGGGTTGACAAAGAAAAAGATGTCAAAAAAGTAATTATTTTTAAAGCTATATATTTCTGTAATTAGAAGGGCTATACTGAAAAAAGTTAGTGATGCGAAAAGCCAAGAACTTCCTCTTTGAGATAGGCTGCTTAGTAAGCTGCTTGGTCATCATTATTGCGCCTGCAATCTTGCTTGAAATAATATAATAAAAAAAGTCAAAATGAATTTTAGTATATCTTTTTGTTGAACGTATAAAGATTGCTAATAGAAACTATGTTTAATAAGCTTACGTAAGCATTATGTAAACAAATTTTAGACAGTAACGTGGTTCACAAGCGAATCGGACACCCAAGCGAATTAGACACGCCCCACTAGCGCGTTAACGTCGACACTACAACGCGTTATGTCTTAATAACGCAATTATCTATTAACTTAAAATAAATTAGATCTTTAGCTTACTCTTTTTAATGTCTAATTACAGCGTGTTTAAAGCTAAAGACGTGCTGTCTCTATCTATAACGTGGCTTAAAGTACTCTGTCTAACTAATACACTAGAAAGCCCTCCTAACACAACTGTAAAGCGAACTTAAAGCGCCTAAATAAGCTAGAAAAAAAGCTATAGTTAAGCGTATTTTTAAAAAGTTTACACAAGGATTTGTGCCTACAAAAGCTAATATTTAAGTAAAAGCTAATAAACTATTATATAAGCGTAGTAGTAACTTTATTAGTAAGAACTAGATGAACAACTTTATTAAGAAGACTCTTAAGCTCTATACGCGCTAAAGTTGTTCCTATAATTACTAGTAAGCCGCCTACGAGGACCTAGCAGCTATCTAGCGCTAGTTTATTTTTAAGGTATCAAAGGTGGTGGTTGTTGTTGTAGTTAAAATGGGTTTTCTAAAAAAGTGAAAAGCAGCTGCCCTCTACCAATTAGTCGCAAAAGTTAAAAAAAGATTATATGTAGTTAACAAAATTTAAACGGTAAGTAGATAAGGTCTACGCGCTAAGCGCTTAGAGTAGAAAAGCTTAGACTACTAAGCAAAATTAGGGTTAAAAAATTTGCTGAAGGTACTAAAAAACGACACTAATTAAAACGTGTTTAATAGTAATTGCTAGCCTATAGCTAGCAACAAGATTGCGATGGAGGTAGAGGAGGTAGAGGTAGAGGAGGGTAAGGACACGTACGTTACTGCAGCAGGAGCCTGCAATACTTTATAAAAGATCCCTACCTACTACTTCTTACCTTTAGGATTTCCTATACTACACAGTACTGTATATAAACAATATAATATTTAGACTATTCTTCTCTCTGTTTAACACAAAGACTAATAGCTTACATTAAGTAAAGTTAGACCTTACTAGGTTATTATACAAGAAGCTATAGTAGTAAATTACAAAGCCCGCGTTCACCTTTATTAAGCGGCCTCTCTAGTTAGTGAAAGAGGAGCTGTTAGTAGTAGCTCCTATAGTAGTTAGGTAGACGTAGAGGTTAAATTCTATTATTTATTAACACCTTATTAATGCGTTTAGTATTATAGATATTAAGGTTATGATAGAGGTTGTAAAAGGCTTATTTGGCGGCAAGTCTATTAAATACGTTGCGCATGTTAATAGTCTAAGTGTAGTAATAGTGTGTTATCTTACAAATCTCTTTTTACGCGAATGCAACCTTAGTAAAGAGACCTTATAGTAGCTCTATAAGGAGCAAGAGCGTGTTAAAACAGCTATTAAGTAGCTAAGATAAACTAACAAGTAGGAGGATTTTGTAAGTCGCCTTTAGAGATAGGAGAGCTATACTTAGATAGTAACGCTGTTGTTGTATGTTTACATCTAAGTATAGGCGCTAGAAACACTGCAACTGCAACACTGCTAAAATAGCAATAGAGATAATAGAAGTTGCGGTTAGCAGTAAATAGTTATTAGTAAATAGTTATTAGTTAAGATAGTTAGTTAGAAGGATATTGCATATTTTTGTTTCTGTCTAAACATGCGACACACCAATTGCGTGCCAGCAATGCTAAACAAGGGGGCATAAGCCCTAATACCTGTTGTTAGCAATAAATCTTTTTTTTTACTAAAAAGGTGTCTACAAAATGTGTAGTTACATCAAAAGGTTGTCTTAAAAGGCCGAAGCCACTAGCGCTAGTTTAATCTAGTTAAGGCAATAAAGGAGAACTAGAAGATTATAAATAATATTATTTACAACTTTAATAAGACTAGCTTTATAATAGGCAAGATTTTATTATAGTTAGTTATTATAGGCTTAGAAAGATCTAGCAAAAAAAAGCGTGTCTAGCTAAGTAACTATAAGTAAGTTACTATAATCTAAGGCGTAAGCGCATTAAGTTACTATTTACTACTTTTTATTGTCTTTGCTGGTAAGGTGCTTATTAACATCTAGTTTAAGAACTTACCTGCTAACTAAGTACTTAAAGTTAGTCTTAATAGCTAGATAAATAACTAGCTTACTCATGCTTAGTTAAAGTACTTTAATACTTATACAAAGAGGTATACTGTAAGTAGGTAATAACTACTTATTATTAATAACTATAAGAGCTACTACTTATTTAGATTTTAATATTTTTATAAAAAGAAGAATATTATTCTTCTCTATATGCCTGTGCACTTGTTTTACTTATTGCAGCCTCTTAATATTGCCTGCTTCTTGCTATTGAAGCGCAAGTATAGTAACGCTGTTTTGGGCTTAGCACGTAATTACACTAACTATATAAGTTAAGAGACCTTCCTACTAGCCTTTAAAGCTGCTTTAAGTAGTCTATTATAAAAGAGAATATTTAAGCTAGCTTTAAAGGCGCTAGTTTAGTCTTATATAACTTATAGGCTATACTATTAAAGCTTAATATCATAGTGCAGACGCTAAAATAATTACTATAATAAGTAGATACCTAAAGGCGCAGATACTACGCAACGCGCGTAAAGTTAAGGCTTAAAGTACTCATATTTAATAAAGAGTAAGAAACTATTATAAGTTTTCTACAAATTCACTTAACACGCAGGTTACGTAGTTAATTAAAGAGGCTTAGCAAATAGCACATGTAATAACGCTTATAATAGAGAAAATAAGTAGCCTTTAAAATGCTCCAGATAAATTAAATAAGTATAAGAGCTGTAAGCAGCAATACGTATAGATAAAGGAGACTCTTAATATAGGCGAGGTGCAAAAAGTATTAGCTAAACAGGCAGGTAGTAGTTGTAGTAATAGTAAGAGTGCATTAAAGAGAGTGTAAGGAGAGAGGCGGTGCGGGCGTTGTAAGTAGGTTAGACACAACGCTCGTACCTGCGCAGTTAAGATAGATAGTGCAAGTGATAGCGGCAATCCTAATAGTTAGCTTAGTATATTGTAATAGTTTATTAATTATAATAAAAGTGCGTTATAACGTATCAACATTAACGCGCTGGTAGGGCGTGTCTAATTTGCTTAGGTATCCGATTCGCTTGTAAACCACGTTAGTATCTTAATTACTTAGAGTTTTATCAAAGGGTGAAAAATATCGAGTTTACTAATGCAAGCGCTAATTAAGTAATATCTTAGTAAGCTTATAGTATGTTATCTCTTTATCTTAATTTTAACTTACTTTTATTATATTATCTTCGTTAGAGCTTGTAATTTTCTTAGTTTCAATAGTAAGTAGATACTTTTTATTTATAACACAAGCTTATTTCCTTACATACAGAGAGGTAACATGAAAAAAGAAATCAAAAAGGTTGTTCTTTTTAAAGCTTTATACATCAATAACTATTTATCTTTAAGGTATCAAAGGTGGTGGTTGTTGTTGTTGTAGTTAAAATAGGTTTTCTAAAAAAGTGAAAAGCAGCTGCCCTCTACTAATTAGTCACAAAAGTCAAAAAAAGATTATATGTAGTTAACAAAATTTAAACAGTAAGTAGATAAGGTCTACGCGCTAAGCGCTTAGAGCAGAAAAGCTTAGACTACTAAGCAAAATTAGGGTTAAAAAATTTGCTAAAGGTACTAAAAAACAACACTAATTAAAACGTGTTTAACAGCAATTGCTAGCCTATAGCTAGCAACAAGATTGCAATGGAGGTGGAGGAGGTAGAGGTGGAGGAGGGTAAGGACACGTACGTTACCGCAGCGGGAGCCTGCAATACTTCATAAAAGCTCCCTGCCTACTACTTCTTACTTTTAGGATTTCCTACACTACACAGTACTGTATACAAATAATATAATACTTAGACTATTCTTCTCCCTATTTAACACGAAGACTAATAGCTTACATTAAGTAAAGTTAGACCTTACTAAGTTACTATATAAGAAGCTATAGTAGTAGATTATAAAGCCCGCATTTACCTTTGTTAAGTGGCCTCCCTAGTTAGTTAAAAAGGAGCTGTTAGCAGTAGCTCCTATAGTAATTAGGTAGACGTAGAGGTTAAATTCTGTTATTTATTAACACTTTATTAATGCTTCTAGTATTATAGATATTAAGGTTATAATAAAGGTTGTAAAAGGCTTGTTTAGTAGTAAGTCTATTAAATACGTTACGCATATTAATAGTCTAGATACAGTAATAATATGTTATCTTACTAATCTCCTCCTACGCGAATACAACCTTAGTAGAGAGACCTTATAGTAGCTCTATAAGGAGCAAGAGCGTGTTAAAATAGCTATTAAGTAGCTAAGATAAACTAACAAGTAGGAGGATTTTATAAGTTGCCTCTAGAGATAAGAGAGCTGTACTTAGATAGTAATACTGTTGTTATATGTTTACATCTAAGTATAGGCGCTAGAAACACTGCAACTACAATACTGCTAGGATAGCAATAGAGACAACTAAAGTTGTAGTTAGCAGTAAATAGTTATTAGTAAATAGTTATTAGTTAAGAAGGTTAGTTAGAGAGATATTACGTATCTTTGTTTCTATCTAAACATGCGACACACTAATTGCGTGCTAGTAATGCCAAACAAGGGGGCATAAGCCCGGATACCTGTTGTTAGCAATAAATCTTTTTTACCAAAATGGTGTCTACAAAATGTGTAGTCACATCAAAAGGTTGTCTTAAAAGGCCGAAGCCAATCAATAACTATAAGGCCTATACCAAAAGGAGTAAGTAATTTGGAAAGCCAAGATCTTCTGCTTTAAGCTAGGTTGCTTAGTAAGCTGCTTAGTCAGCACGATTGCGCTCTACTTTCGCAGTGAAAATAAAGATTAAAAAACTCAAGAATATATAACAAAATAACTTTTTTTGAACGTGTAAAAATCGCTATAAATTACATATATTAAATAAGACAAGCTAATCTCTTTTGTGTGCAAGTTTAAAAATAATTGGAAGATAAAGGATAAAGTAATATTAAAGAGCTTATTTTTGGGGTTTTTTCTTAATAAATAACTAAAAAGCTTACTAATACTTAGTGTACCAGCCATCAGCTTCTTCAACATCTAAATAACGCCGTGGTAATGATAGAATACAATTATCAATCGCCTTTTAAGGTAATTAATCCCATTTCTCCCTTATAGTAGCCTCAAAGGCTGCTACACTTCTCTTATTATTTTCTATAACTAAAGAAGTAATAGGCCTTTTCGCTAAAGCGTTTTTCAGCAAGGCCCACACGTTTTCTATAGGATTTAGATTAGGACTATAGGCAGGATGCTTAAAAAGCGATATCTTATTCCTAGAAAACCAAGATAAAAGTTCTAGAGTTTTATGAATCTTAGCGTTATCCTGCTGAAACTTCTAGCCTTTATAGAGGTTGGTAAGTTCTTTTATTATACAAGAAAGGAATATAACTTTATAATTTAAATTTAGAGTAATAAGCATCTAAGTAGAAAAAAGAAGTATATATGACTTACCTTTTTTTATTGCAGGTTTTACTATAGGGATTAGAATCTTTTGAATATAGTCTGAATTTCTAAAAGAAGTAGTAATTAAAGGGCTTTTAATCACTACTAATTTAGATCTACTACCTATCCAAATTGCACCCTAAACTTAAATAGAAATATCTTAGCCTATAACTAGATTAGTAAGTGTTCTAAAAATAGAATAAAAAAATTAAAAAATTATAGATCTATTATAGTCTCTTTTAAGTTAATTATAGTTTTTCTAAACTTACCTGTGTTAGTTGTAAAAACCTTTTTCTTTCCTACCCTGTTATTTTGCCGTGTTTAATAGTATTCTGTCTTAGCACCGTGCCCCCGCTTGATAGTAGACTTGTCTGAAAATATAAATTTCCTAAAGTCTATATTTTTTTATATTTTTGAGTATTTTCTTTGCGTAAATAAAACGATTATAAGCTTTATCAGCGTCTAAAGGCGTCTTTTTTCGGGAAATATAAACAGAATAGGTCTCCTCTCTTAGAAAGCGTTGTAAGCTACTAATAGAAAGATTTAGACTATTTTCTTTTAAAAGACCTTGATTTGTCTTTTTAGGGCTTCTAGTAAGGTCTCTATTCAGTACTCTTTTTGCTTTTTTTGAGATCTTTGGAGGACGACTGTAAGGCTCAATACCAAGTATGGATACGGGATGCTAGAGATGGGAGGATAATAGTATATTGCCTGTAGAGGAGAGACGAATCGATACCGTCTTGACTACGATATCGTATCTCTACTTATACTAGGGTAATTTAGGGTTATATAACCTATTTAGACCTAACATAGTCAAGTCTAACCTTAGCTATTCCGCACAAATCCGACCTGGCCTAGAAGGTCGCTAGATCCTAACATTATCCCTCTTCTTAGGACTAATCCTCCTAGGTTAGTAAGACTAGGGTAAAATAGCCTAGTCTAAGCTATAATACTATAGTTAGTGCTTTGTTGTTAAGTAGGAGGGAAATTCCTCCTAGAGTATAATTATATAATTTTTAAGGACCTTATATAGTATTTTACCTTTACCTTAAGTGTCTGTGCGCTAGAAGCTTCTAAGAGGCTTGCTAGCGTCTTAGCAGGGTTGTATAGGCTTCTTCTAGGTTTTTCTACTCTTCCTCCTACACTCTACTTAACAACAACTAGTAAGTTACCCTAAATCTTAAAAACCTAGTTAGTCCTAGTAAAAGGCTATTATATACTATTATAGGCTATAATAGGCTAGGATAAAGTTAGTAAAGCTAACTATAGCTTAGCAGCTCTTTACAAACTATTAAATTATCTCTTTTTAATAAATTTTGCTGTTTCCGCCTATTTTAGCCCTACTACAGCCTACTATAGAGTACTATAAGATAGAATAGCCTATATTTGCCTATACAATAGTTACTACTTCTAAGATAGACGCTACTGCAGTTAGTAACCTCTATATTAGCAAAGGTTATACCTTTACGCATTATTATAGTTACTGTATTAACTTCCTTACTAGTAGAGGCATTTATATATTTAATAAGGTTAGTTGTATATTTCTTATAGTTAACAATAACACTATAGAGCTTTTTAAGACCTAGACGCATAAGGATAACTCTAGTAAGAAGATCTAGTATATAAAGTGTCTTTATTACTAGTACTCAAGTTAAGAGTGTTGTGCAGTACGTTAATAGGCTACTATTAGTTATTATAAGGTATTTTAGCCTATGCTAATATAATATAGCTTTCTGCTACTAAGATGTAGCTCTCCTGTAAAATTAGTATCCTAGTTAGGTAAATTAATACTAGTAAGCGTAAGAAGAACGTTAAGAATTCTTACTATAACCTAGACGCCTAACTATAGGAGGGAGAGGCGCGAGAGCCCTACTATCTTTACTAGAAGGTCTTTCTTACTGCAACTAACTTTAAGCTAGTTAAGACTAAGCTAATTACGCAGGCTTAGGCCTTAAATAAGAAAATTATAAAGTAAGTAAGCTTTTATAGGCTATAGTAGCTTATTATACCCTATTACTGCCTTTGCTAACCTCCTTTAGCTAATATAAGCCTTAGGTAGAGAGGTTTTTTTTTATAATAGTACTATTTACTTTAATTAAAATCCTAAGAGTAATCTGTATTCTAACCTCTATTTCTATAATAACTATACTATTAAGGCTAAGGCTAAAGCTAATAAGTTCTTAGAGTAGCAAAAGATAGAGGAGCTAACTTCTAGTACTTTTAAGAAGGTATGTATACCCTATTATTAGCTATAATAAGCTGTTCTAACTTAGTATAGCGCAAAATTACTAAAAACAGCTATTCCCTGCTTAAGCAAGAGGTATATTATATAAATATAAAGTTGTTAGCCTTAGAGTCCTAACATGCGAGCGCTAAGGGCAATACTAAGGGTAGCTTAACTAGGTCTATTAAGAGGGTTAAGACCTAGATCTAGGAGGCTAAGGATAAGATAGATAAACTTTAAATAGGTTAATATAGGCTATAATAGGCTATTTTAGGCTATAATAGGTACCTAAGACCTTTAATATACATATATAGGATGCATATAGGAGGTGCTTGCTCCTAATAGAGCATTATAGGTTAGACTAGGCTATAATAGCCTAGTCTAAGGCGTTTTAGTAGATACCCTAATCTATATAGGTTAAATAATAATATAGTTTCTTTTAGACTTAGTAATTTCTTGCTAGTGTAACTTTTCTCTTATAAATTAGGCTATTTAGCCTTAGTTGTTTTTTAGTCTTGTTGTTCTATTAGCTTTAGTATACTGTAGTGTGCTATACTAGGCTATTATAGGCTAATATAAGTAAGAGTTAGGTACATAAAAGTAGTCCTTGTAGTCTTAAGCTAAAGTACTATTAAACACCTAACTAAAAAACCTTTTGTAAAAAGAAAAAATAGGTAAAAGTAAACTTTAGTTATCCTCTCTTAATCTACTTAAAGTTATTCTTTTTTTTCTTAGAAAGTTGTCCTTAACCTCTCTTTAGATTTACCTTTTTAGTTTAGCAATAAAGAAGTATGTAGTTATTATTCTAGAATTTCTTAAGTGCTTCTGTGCTTAAGTTAGGACTAAGTTCCTAGGAGTTCTTTTCCTTAGGATAACCTTTCTAAGAGACTAAGTATTCCTACTAATTAGCCTTATTTTTCCTTCTTTCTAGTATATAATCTACTTTGTATATATTATTACCTAATTCTCTTAAGGTGTCTACGTTCTGCCTCTTAAAGTATAGTATTTTCCTTATTAAGTTATATAGCTCTAATAGTAAGGCGTAGAAGACTAGGTAGATATTCTTTAGCTCTAGCATGTCTACTTTGAACGCAGATAGGCTAATTTAGGCTATAATACGTTTAAGTCTTATAAACTTCTAGTCTATCTTCTTCTTTAGCCTTGTTAATTATATATAATAATTTAATACTAAGACCTAGTCTTCTACTTTAGGTATAATAGGTAACCTCTTTTTATCTATATATGCCTTCTAGTAGGCATTAGCTATAATAATTTTTTATTTATATTTGCTTTATAGGCTTAGCACTCTAAAGGCAGTTTATAGTTCTATAGAGCTTTCTCTATTGCCTAAGGCTATACTAGGCTATTCTACGCTAATTAGGTCTATCCTATAGTATGCTTAGAAAGACGTAGTTCTAGTAGTTGCATGTATACTATTGTTGTATACAAATTTGCTAATAAAAATTTATAAGACTTAATTATCTTATTTTAAGGTACAGTAGCACTAAAAGTATTATTTAAGTGTTTAGTTCTACCTTTTTATCTATTTATCTATTTGTAAATAGAAAGCAGACGTAAGGACCCTTTTAAAGTTTATATAGTATTAAAAGGTGTCTTAATGCTTTGCATTTATTAGTAGGCCTTTATTTAAGATTACCTATCTTAGTACGCTATATAGTCTAATTACTTTACGTATTTAAGCCTAAGCTAGGTTAGTGCTATCCTAATTAGCCCTTGCTAGAATATAATAGGCTATTTTAGTTAACTAGTACACTACAATAAGTATTAAGTTGTATACTTAACTCTATATCCTACTAGGAGACAATTCTGTAATAAAATCTATTATTACGTCTTCCTATAGCCTGTCTAGCAGGGGTAGAGGTTTAAGGGGGCTATAGGGCCTATAACAAGCAGAAGTTAACTTTTTATAAGTAAGGTAGTTATAATAATACTCTACTACGTCTTTCTCTATGCTCTTCTTAATATATTACTGTTATAGTTTTTCTAGTGTCCTTTTAGTGCTAAAGTAACCTATAAGTAAGTTATTATAGTATTCTCTTAGTACTTATGCCTTGCTCTAAGTGTTAGTAAGCTTTCTTAGATGCAATAAGCCTATTTTAGGCTAAAATAAGTTATTCTAGTCTATATCGACGTCTAATTTATTTAAAATAGCTTCTATGTCCTTGTTAGTAATATTATAGTCTTTTAAAAGTTCTAGATCTTTAAGCGCAGTCCTTTCTACTTACTTAAACTTCTTTAGTACTTTTTGTAAAGTAAATTGCTACTTTATTTATTTACTTAACTAAGTAAGAGTTGCTGTAATTAGTAAGCTTTATATACTCTTATTACTTAAAATATCTCTTATTAGCTGTACAAAAGCTTTATTATACTTTTATACTAGTTTTTATAACTTAGCTATGTAGTTAGAACAGCAGAATAAGCCGTCTACTAGATTAGTACTTCTAGAGTAGTAGTTTAGAATAAAATTATAGCGCGTTAATACTAGATATAACTGTACTTAGCAGTAGTTAAGAATTTTAGTTTCTATAAACTATTTAAGGTTCTAATAGTCTATTAGGATCTTAAAATAGATACCCTTAAGGTAGTAGCGCTAGTATTCTAAACTCTTAGCTATTGCGAGGAGTTCTTAGTTATAAACGTTATAGTTATATTTAGCTATAATTAGCTTACGTAAATAGAAGTTAACTAGCCTCTATTGCTTTGTAGTAGGCGATTCTAGGACATATTAGCTTAGGATGCCTAATATCGCACTACTAGAGACATCTACTTCTACCTTTATCTTTTTATCCCTCTTAAAATGCGCTAGTATAAGTATATTTAGAAAAGAGTCTTTAAGTTATTAAAATGCCCTTTTTACCTCTTCCCTAATATTTAGAGTTTAACTTTCTTCCCTTCTTATAGCGTAGCCTTTTCTAGCTAAGCCTAGGCTTTTCTAGGTTAATATAGTTAAGAGTAGAGCTAACTTAGAATCTAGCAATAAATCTCCTATAGTAGTTTATAAAGCAAATAAATATCCTAATATCCTACACTATACGTAGGACAGGCTAATCCTAGATTATTCTAATCTTATCCTTATTAATTTTAACACTATTTAGTATAACTATATATCTAAAGTATTCTATGCGCTAAGTGTACTATTTACACTTACTAAGCTTTACGTATAGCTTAGCTTTACGCAATCTTTAGAGTACCTCCTTAACATAAGTTTTATATTCTTTGTTTATCTTAGAGAATATTAGGATATTATCTAAGTAGATAATACAGGATATATTAACTAAGCTAACTAGTATTTAGTTTATATAAGCTTAAAACTACGTAGAAGCATTTGTTAGACTAAAAGGCATAATAGTATACTTAAAGTAGCTATAATTTATATAGAAGGCTGTTTTCTATTTATCTTCTTCCTAAATACGCACTCTATAGTACGCTTCTCTTATATTAAGTTTAGTATAGTACTTAGCTTGCGCTAGTTTATCTAATAACTCTATAATAAGCAGGAGAGAGTGCCTGTTTTTTACTATAATTTTATTTAGACTATAATAATCTATATATAGCCTTATTATACTGTCTTTCTTCTTTACAAAAAGTATTAGTGCGTCTACTAAGGACTTAGATCTTCTTATCTATCTCCTTGCTATATACTCTATAAGATACTTCCTTTACAGCTCCTATTCTGTCTTTAATAGGTTGTATAATAGTATATATAGTAGATTTGTACTAAGTAGCAAGTTAATTGCTAGATCTTATAGTTTATACTCTACTAGAACTATAGAGTCCTTCTCTAAACATACGTCTATGTATTTAGCGTATTATAGGGGAAGTTAGCTTATTTTAGCTAATTCTTAGCTATTCTAGCCTACAGAACCTATAATATATATATATACGTCTACTATTAGGTTACGCATGCTCCTTTTAAAGGTTTTAACGTCTTCTACGCCTACCTTCTAAAAGCTGCCTAAATTTTAGATCTTCTTACTTTAAAAAAGCATACGTCTTGTTGTATAGCTTATTTTTAAGTTATAAAAGTTAATCTATAGTAACTTAAAGTAAATTAGGTACCTCTTTAAGTCTAATACTATAAATAAGATACGCTGCGTCCTAACGCGTCCTTGTAAATCTGTAATAGTTACATCTACCTTAGTTATGCTATAGATAGTAAGCTTGCCTTTATTTACCCCTTCTACTAATAAGTTAGGTAAAGGATTAATAGGCAAGTCTTGCTCCTTTACTAATATAGTAGACATAAGGTTTAGTTATAAGCCTTTATCTACTATAGCTTCTATAAGCTTTAATACCTTAACTATATACCTTATAGTTAAAAGGCGTACTAGCTTAAGTAAAATTGCCTTATATAGCGTGCCTAAGTCCTTGTTCTCCTAATAGAGAGTAATGTAGGCAGTAAGATAGGACTTAAGTTCCTCTACCTCTAGTCTTTTCTTAACTTAGGTGTAGTAGCGCTGTCTACTATCTTCTCTAGCTTACTTAGCTTATAGTAGTTAGACTTATATTATCTAAGTTCTTTGCACTTATAACACTATAAAGTACGTCCTTTAGCGCTTTTCTTACTTAGTTTACCTTACTTTAGGCTATTATAGCCTATTCTTGCACGCTTTATATTTTTTAGAGTCTTTTCTGTATTTTTTAACTTTTTCTAGTTTTATAGTGCTCTTACTCTCTTCTTTTTAAAGTATTACAGTTTAGACTCTACTCTTTAAGTCTTTTACTAGTAAATAAAGTTTATGTATTTCTTTACTTGTAGTAGTATTGCCTATTAGTCTACTAAGAGTAAGAGGAGACTTTTCTTAATATTCTTACGCAATGCTGTAGTATATTTTAGGACTTAGACATTAAATGTACAATCTAAGCTTAATTCTTCCTAGAATAGTTTTATGTAGTCTAATAAGTCTATAGGATTCTAATTTAGGAGTTAATAAGCTTATTTTAAGTAGTTATAAGCCTATTGCTTGCGTTCTTAAGGTAATCTTAGAGAGTTTAATATTACTTTCTTTAGGTCTATCTAATTTAGTGTCTAAGAGAGTAACTTCTGTTTTTCTACAGTTTAATGCGCGTACTATAGCATTTTTAATAACTCTAAGATGTACATTATCTTAAAGTTAATTTTCTACGTCTCTAAAGTGAAACTTTGTAGTACGCAGAGAAAGTATAACTTATAATCTCTTTCTTATTAATTGTATTGCATACAGTTAGTCTTTAAGAATACATATAGTAGCTTTAGACGTAGAAGCCTAGATAATAATATTAAGTTAGTTTATTTACTTAAGGCTGTAGTTTTTAGATCTTTATTAAGTGCGCTTAAGTCTCCTAAAGTTACTTTATTATATATTTTTTTAAGCTTAGCTAACTTGCGTTGTTTTAGTTGTTCCTCTTTCTATGCGCGCAATCGTGCTAGCTCTTAGTCTAGAGTAGCCTCTTCTAGGCTATCCTAGCCTTTGCTAGGGGTGTATAGGCGTTATAGCGTAATTAAGAATTAAGATGTATTACTTTCTTTATTTTTGTTTATTTCCTAGTTAATAGGTGCCTGTTCTTGTTCCTTTTTAAGAATAGGTGCTAGTTCTAATAATCTTGTCCCTTAAGTTCTTAGGTTAGATAATCCTTCCCTGTTGTTAGGGAGGGTATAGGCGCGGCTATCTGCACGGGTAGATTGAGCACTTATTGTATAGCACGAGCGTATCTAAAAAAGATTAATTTAAATGTAAGGCTTAATACTAAGTATAGATACAAGATGCTAGAGAAAGGAGGATAATAGTATATTACCTGTAGAGGAGAGACGAATTAATACTGTCTTGACTATAATATCGTATCTCTACTTATACTAGGGTAATCTAGGGTTATATGACCTATTCGGACCTAACATAGTCGAGTCTAACCTCAGCCATTCCGCACTGATCCGACCTGGCCTGGAAGGTCGCCAGATCCTGACAACGACCTAGTTTAGGCCTAAAAATAGGTAAAGAAGCGTTTTTTTGTTCAATTTGATAAAGAGTATTGTAAATACTTTTAGAAGACTTTTCTAGTATATTACTAATTGAGGAAATAGAGTTATTGTGTAAATATAAAGTATAAACTTGTTGTTTAAATTGAGAGAGAATGCAAGCCATAGAGAGGATAATACAAAAAAAGTTGGTTAGGCTAAACAAGAGAAGTTATTATACTATAAGCTTACTAAGTTATCACGTAATTAGTACTTACGTAAGCAACACCTATTTTTTTCATCCTTTAGTTAAACTATAAGTAAGTAAGATATTCCCCTCCAAAATTTGCTCACGTCATGCTTACGAAAGCTAATCAAACTTAGTTTTTTATCAGCAGATTTTATACGTTCAAAAAAAAGATACGCTGAAATCAGTTTTTGCTTTTTTTTCATCTTATTTCAAGCGGGATTGTAGGCGCGACCGTGCTAACTAAGCAGCTTTCTAAGCAGCCTTTCTTAAAGAGGAAGTTTTTGGCTTTTCAAATCACAGACCTTACTTAGTATAGCCCTTCTAGTTATAGAAATATATAGCTTTAAAAATAATAACTTATTTGACATCTTTTTCCTTTTGTCACCCCTCTGTAGTTATATAGAAAAATGCACCTAATTTCTAGCTTCTTAATAGAAAAATCTTAGAAATACGCGTAATACATAGAGAGATGTTGCGAAAAGATATGTATAGTAATGAATATTAAGACGTGAATAGCTTCGGCCTTATAAGATAACCTTTTAACGTGACCATATATTTTGTAGACAACTTTTTATAAAAAATGATTTCTTGCTAATTACAAGTATATAGGCTCACGCCCCCCTGTTTAGTATTACTATGTTACGACCCAGAGCCGGAACACTCGTCACTGTGCCGCAACAGCACTACGCACAGCCAGGAGAAGAAGGAGTGACTCTGCAGCCTGAAGGCTGAGAGAAGTCACGTGACTGATCACTACGCCAAGGACTATCGCTAGGAGCGATCACGACTATCACCAACTATTGCTAGGAGTAATCACGACTATTAAGGCTACCGCCTAGTATATAGCTTAGTGTAGGAGCTAAGAAGGAGCAATTGCTTGATCAGTGGAGTGAAATGAGTGTATTGATCAACTAAGTGCCACAACAAAGTGTCCAATAACTACTAAAGAGACTTAAGACGATCTAGCTTGTTTATATGCGCGCTACTAGCGCCGTCACGTGATATCCTACCAGGATCACCTGATCACTAGGGTGATCCGTATGTCAATACTCCAACACCCCCCCCAGGTTAGTAAGATATTATTAATCTAAGCTGTAAGCAACTAGGCAATTGTAATAAATTAAGGTTATTAATTAAGAGAGCTTCCTGTAGTTATAGCTCCTTTGCGTAATCCTCTGTTGTTGTAGTAATGCTGCTTGTTGATGTTTTAAGTAAGCCAGCAGCCCTTAGTGATATTAAAACATTAAATGGACCGTAAACATCGCGTAATTAGTTAGTGCGCAATTGCCACAATAATATTAATCATGTCCGCTGCCCCTCTAAAACCTTTTTTTTTAGCTTTATTTAATACTAATTAGTAAGCGTTCCTAATCCCAACCGCACCACTACTATAGTAAGCAGTGTTATTCTATTGTTCTCTTGCTAATTAGCTGCTAATCTTTCTAGTATAGTCTGCCCCTAACAGCAACAAGCGTATGCGTTGCTTAAAGAGCTGTTAACAACAACGTAAGAATAGTGCCAAGCATAAGCATTACGCGCGCTAAAGCATATTTAATAATAAAATTTAGTAAGCAGTTGATTTTTAAAAGAATAAAAATTAGTTGCTTTTGCCTGTTAATCTATATGCTTATTGCAAGACATTTAGTAGCTCTGCTTAAAAGCTAATTACCTTACTTGCTAAATTAAGCCTACTATTAAGTCCTTGCTTAAATTTTCATCTACATAAAAGTCTAATTAAGTAATTAAGCTAGCGCAAGAGCAAGGCTTCTTAGAAGCTAATTTCAAAGTTATAGTAGCTTACTGCTTGAGCAGTAACACGTAAACAGCAACACAGCGACAGCAATAGGCTACATACTTCTATTAAGCTGTTTACTAAGCGCAACGCGCCTCTATTTACTTAAAAAGAGGCACTTAATAGCTTTTTAAAGGTTGTTGCTAATTTATTACGTTTTTATGTTCTGCTTTATAAGTGCTGTATAAAAAATTGCTAGATAGTTTGTATGCTAAACATTGTTTCAATTGCATTTAGACTAGTAGTTAGAGTAGCTTATGCTATAGCAGTTGCTTGTCTTACACCTGCTATACAGTTAATATTAATCTTGCTAATTAATTTATAGCTATGTATAAAAATAAAGAGGTAAGTCTTAATCTATTAAGCTTGTTACTTAACTTACTAACTAATTATTAAAAATAAAACAATAATAAGATGTGCTAAGCTTTAAAGGCTTAACTACTTAAAATCATTATTACTTGCTGCAAAGAGATTAATAGCGGTATTATATTTACTAAAAAGCCTTTTGTGCAGAAACTTTTTATTAATAATTGCTGCGCTTAAGAAATGTTGTTAAGCTGCTATAATTAAGGTTAACTTGTTAAGCATGCGTTTTGCCTACTATCTTATAGTTTTGCTGCTTAGCTCCTGCTGCCTGCCCCTACTCCTGTAAGCGTTTTTAATCTAGGATATAATGCTAAGAATTATTTGCGCTAAATACAGCCTGCTCAACAGCCGCAACAGCCGGCTTATTATCTGTAGCAGCAGCAACAGCAGTATTAGCAATATAAGCAGCCTTAGCAGCAACTTGCTTAAAATTTGCTGCTTTAAGAGCAGCGTGCCTGCAGAATATTAGTTTTTTCTATTTTATATATTTGCCCTCATATGCACTGTCCTAATCGCTATACAACTTATTTAAATAGGCATAATTATTATGCTAGGGTACGCAGGCAATCATCTTATAACTCTATGTATAGAAGTAATAGATTAGATTTGCGTTGCTATGCTGCTTACCTCTAAACTCTTGCTGCTTAAGCTAGGATGGCTTAAGATGCTCTTAAGCTAGCTAAAGCTAAAAAAGCTAAGCATAATCTAATAATAGAGTTTAGTAAGTATAAGGACTTTAATGCTTATTAGTAAGCTTGTTTCTAGTTTTTTCGCTTGTCTAGCTCACGTTCTCCCGCTTAAAACAAGCTATTAAGAGGAGACTTAGCCTAGTATATAAATATTGCTGCTTAATACAAATTCTTTTGCTTATTAATTGTTATTGTTTTTAATTAAGTGCTGTACTTACTAAAAGTTAAGGAACTGCTTAAACTTCTTGAATAATTATTTAGTAAGCAACATAGCTAGTTTATTAGCTAGCATAATTACTGTTTCTAAGCACTTAACTTAAAATAATTCTTTTGTATATTCCTGCTGCAGCTACATATTTTATATATTTACATGTCTTAATTAAGTGCTAATCTGCTTATTCTTCTTAACTAGAAGCCTGATTATTTGTTAGTTGTTGTACTAGACTGTCTAGACGTCTTCTAGATTAAGAGACAGCTTACAAAAGAAGCGCTTAAGAGCTATAGCCTCCTTAGTAGTGTGCTTAAGGGCGAGCAGCTTAGCCTTAGTAGTTAATGTAGTAACTATAGTCTGCTGAGCTGCCTTCTGAAATATTAAACTATTATATAAGATAGCTATATATTTATAAGATAATTAATTAGTGTCGCATATATGACGTACCATCCTCAAGGCCCAAGGCGCTCTTAGGCATCAGACCCAGGCGCCTGTCAGCTTACGCGCTAGGCTCGCGCTAGTTGACCGCATATCAGAGTTTTCACGCCGAGCTCAGGAGCTTACTCCTAAGCTCTACAGGATACGTAGCAAACTCAGAGGTAATCCCTCTAAGTTCTACAGCAGCCTTTCAAGGTTAGGACTATTTCCTTTGTATATAGTATATATAGCGCCTCTTAGACGCAGGTAGAAAGGTAGAATTAACTATCTAGTTCTCCTAAACTACTGTTACTAGCTCCTTATTCTCTATAGTTATAAGCCTAGCGCTTTAAATTGCAGTTTAGATTCTCCCTGCGCAACTTAAAGTACGCTAGCAGTAGTTTAGACCCTCTAATTTATTTAAACACACCCCTTAACCTACTAACTAATTGCACGCACAATAATAGCAAGTAACTCCCTACAAATTACTAACTTAGCGCGCCTCTTAGGCTACGCAAGCTAGACTTACTAGTACACCTAGCTAAAGTTTAATGCTAAATTTAAAGGAGTCTAGGAATATGTAAACCTAAAAGCTATTATAACTGTTAATATATTAACAGGGCCGCCTCTAAGGCCCTTAGCGCCTGCAAAGGACTCCTCTAAGGAAAAACTTAACGCCTATAATAGAAAGCTTAACAAATATTACGCAAGGCACATAAACTAAGCAGTAAACACACACGCTTTTTAGTATATTTAGAATTAGGTTTACGCAACTATTAATAAACAGTTACTAGCTCTAATTATAATTAGACTTGCAGACAGTGCTAGTTAAACTCTAAATAAGCTTATTAAACAATCTAAGATTAAACTAGCTCTAATAGACGCTATTAACTAAATAGTTATACGCTAGGAGTACTGTGTAAGCCTTAAGAAGGCAAAGCTTAGTACTATAGAACTATAAGCTTAGTATAACAAGTAGTAGACAAGCTAACTAAAAGCTAAGGGGCTAAAGATCCCTAAGGTAAACGGCGCGCTTACTATATTTAACTTTCTAGACATAGTAGGAGCTAAATACGCTCCTTACTAGGCAAGCACTACAAAGACCCTTTACTAGCAGCACTAAATACTTAGTATAGATTATCTAAACTTAGACTAAACTAGTTAGGTATTTTTAAGGATGCTCTACTAACGCTTAAATAACTTACTAAGCTTAGAAGTAAGCTCCTTAGAAGCCTACGCTACTTTAAGAAACTTAAAACTTTATAAACTAAAAGGTACTAAGGGCGTAGGCTAGAAACGCAGCTACAAGTGCCTATATTAAGATAACAAAGATAGTAAGCATTTCTAGGATCCTATAGAATACTACACGCTTCTAGTAGTAATTAAAGCCTACGTAAAAGTTAACTATTTATTTTTAAGGTATCAAAGGTGGTGGTTGTTGTTGTTGTAGTCAAAATAGGTTTTCCAAAAAAGTGAAAAGCAGCTGCCCTCTACTAATTAGTCACAAAAGTTAAAAAAAGATTGTGTGTAGTCAACGAAATTCGAACAGTAAGTGGATAAGGTCTACGCGCTAAGCGCTTAGAGCAGAAAAGCTTAGACCACTAAGCGAAATTAGGGTCAAAAAATTTGCTAAAGGTACCAAAAAACAACACTAATTGAAACGTGTTCAACGGCGATTGCTAGCCTATAGCTGGCAACAAGATTGCAATAGAGGTGGAGGAGGTAGAGGTGGAGGAGGGTAAGGACACGTACGTTACCGCAGCGGGAGCCTGCAATACTTCATAAAAGCTCCCTGCCTGCTGCTTCTTACCTTTAGGATTTCCTACACCACACAGTACTGCATACGAATAATACAATGCTTAGACTATTCTTCTCCTTATTCAACACAAAGACTAATAGCTTACATTAAGTAAAGTTAGACCTTACTAGGTCACTATACGAGAAGCTATAGTAGTAGATCACGAAGCCCGCGTTTACCTTTGTTGAGCGGCCTCCCTAGTCAGTCAAAGAGGAGCTGTCGGCGGTAGCTCCTATAGTAATCAGGTAGACGCAGAGGTTGAATTCTGTTATTTATTAACACCTTATTAATGCGTCTAGTATCATAGATGTTAAGGTTATAATAGAGGTTGTAAAAGGCTTGTTTGGCGGCGAGTCTATCAAATACGTTGCGCATGTTAATAGTCTAGGTGCGGTAACGGTGTGTTATCTTACAAATCTCCTCCTGCGCGAATGTAACCTTAGTAGAGAGACCTTGCAGTAGCTCTATAAGGAGCAAGAGCGTGTTAAAACAGCTATTAAGCAGCTAGGACAAACTAACAAGTAGGAGGATTTTGTAAGTCGCCTCTAGGGATAGGAGAGCTGTGCTTAGATGGTGACGCTGTTGTCGTATGTTCACATCTGAGTATAGGCGCATGCCAGAAACGCCGCGACTGCAATACTGCCGGGATAGCAACAGAGACGATAGAAGTTGCGGTCAGCGGTAAATGGTCATCAGTAAATGGTTATTAGTTAAGAGGGTTAGTTAGAGGGATATTGCGCATCTTCGTTTCCGTCTAAACATGCGACACACTAATTGCGTGCTGGCAATGCCGAACAAGGGGGCATGAGCCCGGATACCTGTTGTTAGCAATAAATCTTTTTTACCAAAATGGTGTCTACAAAATGTGTGGTCACATCAAAAGGTTGTCTCAAAAGGCCGAAGCCAACATAAAGACTAATAGCTTATATTAAGTAAAGTTAGACCTTACTAGGTTACTATATAAGAAGCTATAGTAGTAGATCACGAAGCCCGCGTTCACCTTCGTTGAGCGGCCTCCCCGGTCGGTCGAAGAGGAGCTGTCGGCGGTAGCTCCTATAGTAATCAGGTGGACGTAGAGGTCGAATTCTGTCATTCATCAACACCTCATCGATGCGTCTGGTATCATGGATGTCAAGGTCACAATGGAGGTTGTGAAAAGTTAACTATAGTATTAGTAAAAAGAAAGCTAAAAAGATTTAGGAACGCCTATATACTAACTAGTATAAAGAACTCTAAGATAAGCTATTTAAAGCAGGATATAAGCTCTCTTAGAAGGAAAAAAGTAAGTTAAAGACCTTCCTAGGTAGTATAATTGCATCTTTGATTAATCTAGCGCTTCTTAAAGAAAACAACAGCCTAGGTGTATACTATATAAGCAACTTTAATGCTTATGTACTATTAGGGAGCACTATACTAGACAGTAGGGCCGCGTTGTACCTAGTAAATAGCAGGGAACTACTTGTACTAGGCTCCTTTATACCCGCAAGGGAGGTAGAGATAGTAGAGGTAGGTACTTAGGCTTTCCTTATTAGCAGCTAAGGCACCTGTATCCTTTACTAAGTTCTAAATAGTATACGTAGTAAGAAGACTAAGGACCTTACGCTTATAGACATAGCAGTTGTTAAAAGTTTTTATTTAAATATAGTCTTAGAAGCTTGCCTACATAGAAAAGGAGTCTAGTACTTAGGCCTAGACAATACTATCTACTAAGGTACACTAGGCAAAAACGTTGTACTAGCACAGCTTAAATATTGTTTTAACCTCTTATTCTTTAAATACAAGCCTCTATCCTCTTATTTAAAGCTTATTATAAACGTAATGCCTTCAGTTAGAAGCTTATAAACTACCTATCTAAGGAGTAACTTAGAGAACCTTTAGTATGCCTACGCAGGGCACCTAGGTCCTAAAGCACTAAAAGCACTTATTAATGCAGCTTAAGGAGTTAGAACTAAGGAGATAGTACGTGCTAAGTGTAAGCACTACGCTCTAACTTATATAAAACAGGTTATCTTATAAAGGCTAAAGGAGCCCTCTTCTTAACTATACTAGAGGATCTTGTAGGACCTATTTAATATGCCTAAAGAACGTTTAGGAGAGCAATAGATACAGGTAATAAAAGATGCCTTTAGTAGCAAGCTCTATGTGTATATCCTATAAGCAAAATCTATCTTAGAAATTATAAGAGCCTTTTACTACTTTAAGGTACTCCTTAAAGCCTGCTACAAGCTCTAGATTATAAAAATTGCATAGGATAACAACTCCTTAACGCTCCCTTAAAGAGGAATGTTATAATACTAAACATAGTATAAAGAGCGCAGTATTACTATTAAGCTTTCTCTACTAAATATACATAAACTAAATAGAGCTGCTAAATAAGCAGGCTAAAAGCTAATAACTAAGTTAATTAAGATAAAGGTAAGCGCAAACCTGCCTAAGAAACTCTAGCTAGAGATAGTTAAGGCTACAGCATAGCTTTATAATATAAGTTCTTCTTAAGCGCATAGCTTACGCTTACTAAACAAGCTCCTTAAGCAATAAAATAGGGGGTACTTTAAGTACTATAAGTTTAAGCCTCTTAAGAGCCTTACAGCTAATATAAAACTAAATTAGAGCAGTATATATACCTACAGCTGCCGCGCCTATTCCTTAAATAAGGATAAAGCAGCTAGGCAATATAGGAAGAGCTTTAAGACTCTTCTTAGGGGCTATATTAGTTACTTAGTAGGTTATAGAGCCTCTAACATATACTATATATAGGTCCTAGCGCTTAACTAAGTTATTATAATGCATAATATTACATTTAACAAAACGCTGTACTACTAAAGACAAGCTTACAAGCTGCCTAGGCAGGACATAGTCTTTATAGTAAACACCCTAAATAAGAATAAAATTAGTAAGGCTAGAGAAGTACTTAAGTAGCTTACTAATATTAGTTAAGCACAGGTAACAACACAGAAAGCCTTACAGCTAATAAGTAATTAGCTAGTAATAGAGACTGTAAAAGGCCTATTATAGTCTCTAATAGGTAGTACGCTAACAGCATATAAAGAGCGTTAGGCTAACACTTCTTAAGGAATTTATATAGGGCAGAAAGGTCTTTTAGGACAGCTACTAACGCCTAAGGCAACACTAGCGCCTTCTTTACTAGGAGCATAAATACTAAAGCAAGACACCCTAGCTTAAAAGGCTATAAGTAGTAGTAATAAGCTACTTAGCTTTTAGAAATTACAAACTACTAGTAAATTAAGCTTAATAGACGCGCTAAGACTCTTATAGTCTTAAGAGGGAGCAGAGATCGCTTTTAAGGACGCCTAGCGTAGTGCTAAGAATCTTACAACACTAACTAGAGCCCCTTAGGATTTTTTAGTAAAAAGACTTTATAAAAAGAAGGTATAGAGACCTTCTACAAGGAGCTCCTTAAGGCTAAAAAATAAGGACTAATGTAGTCTTAACGTAGAGGGTGTAGGCGTATATTACCTATTATATAACCTCTTAAAGGATCCTAAGCTTAAGGCACTACTCCCTTAGCCTTAAAATAATAGAGAGCTCATTGCAGTTTACACTATAATAGCAGTAGCTTTTAGAAAGGCTAATTAACCTTAAACGCATTGTTATAATCTCTCAAAGCTTCTAAATAAATAAAAGGACCTTTACAACTACTAATATAGGACTCTATTTAGACAGGCTAGCTAAAAGGAGATTAATACTCTACTTTTAAAAGGTACCTAGATAGAAAAGGAGATCCTAGAGGACTCTAAGCCTCTCTCTCTTAAATAGGTATTTACCTACAAGCTTAATAAGAACAGCTACTTTCTTAAATGTAAAGCACGTCTTATAGTAAAAAGAGACCTTTAAGTAAAGAACTTACTACACTTAATATACGCAGTAACACTAGCTGCGCAATCTTTTAAGCTTATAATTATAATTATAGCTAAGTTTAACATAAAAATACAGCAGCTTAACGTAGTAGGCGTGTTCCTTAATACTAATATTAGTAATAAAATAACAGTCCTGTGCAACTTACTAGATAGTTATAAGTACCTAAGCAAGTGCGTTAAGCTTAAGAGAGCCTTATACAGCCTACAAGACTTACTATTATTATAGTATAATAAGTTCTTAAGCACACTAAAGAAGCTTAGCCTATAGGCCTTAGCTAAGGAGCTGTGCCTTTTCTTTACTAAATATTACGCGCTCCTGCTAATATTTTATATAGATAATATACTCTTTACGTATTATTAAACTTACTAAACTAGAGCCTATAAGCTCCTTAAATCTACTAAAGACACCTACGAAGTTAAAGATAAAGGAGAGGCAAGCTAGTTTCTAGAGTTAAGGATTATAAAAGATTGTAAGAAGCGTATAATATTGCTACTACACAACACCTATATTAATAAAGTTACTAAAAGATTTAATTTAGACGCCCTTAGCAGGTTCCTTTAAACTCCTTTACTCTTAAAAGAGCTAGTTAAAAATCTAGAAGAGGCCCTAAAGCCTTAAATTAAGGCCTACTAAGAGCGCGTTAGTAGCGCACTATACACAGCTGTTATGCTGCGTCCTAACACTACCTACGTAGTTTCTAAGCTCTCCTACTTTCTTACTAACCCTTTAGAAGCTTACATAAAGGCTGTAGATTATCTTATACAATATCTTTACTATACAAGGCATAAGAAGATTATATACAGCAATAATAATAGTAAGAAGCTTACTATATATAGAGACACGTCTTTTGTAGATAATTTAAAGACATATTAATCTTCTTAAGGCTATATTATTATGCTCTTTAGAGGTCTAATTTTTAGAAACAGCTTATTAAGCTACAGTAACAACCTTAATAATAAAAGCTAAGCTCCTTACATTAGAGCATATAGTAAAAGAATCTATAGCGCTTAAGAAGCTATTTAAAGAGCTTAAGCTTATAGTTTTAAGAGCCTAGAGGATCTTCTATAATAACTAGCAAACAATACGCCTAGTTGTTAGAGAGCAAAAAAGGATTACTACTAAGCTCTAACATGTTAATATACAGAACATGTAGCTCTACTAGGAGTACGCTAAAGGCTTATTTTAGATTAAGTATTTACTAACAGCTAAGATACTGGCTAATAGACTTACTAAATACTTATTAAGGCAAAAGCTTAAGCACTTTAAAGAGCTTATTAATATAGGTTGCGTAGCTTATAAAGATTTACAAAAGAAAGAGAGCACAAAAAAAAGATAAGTGTTTAATTATTAAGGTAGATTAGCCTTTTACCCCTAGGGAACTTATAAGATTCTAGGAGGACAACCCTCTCCTAATAAGTATTTAGATAACTAGGAGGTCTACTAGCTTATCTAATAGCTCCCTAACGCGTTAACAACGCGTAGGGAGACTGTTAGCCTTACTAGAGAATCTCTCCTAGTTATTTTTACTAGCCTCCTCCTTACTACTAAGGCCCTCTCTAGACTTCTTCTCCTTAGCTGCTTCTTTTAGAAAGATGCGGATAGTAGCTTACAGGCTTTTTAGCCTACTTGCCCTACAATATATTAGTATAAGGAACTTAAGAAAGGATAGGAGAAAGGCTTACGCTAGCAAATCCTTCTAGAGCTTAGCAAGAAGCTTTTTAGCTAAAAAGATAGTAATTTAAAAGCTTTAATTATTAGTAGAAGCTTAAAATTTAAGTAGGAATTATATATAGGACTTTGTAGGTCTTCTTATTAGAGTACTGCTAGCAGCGCGTTCTAGAGCTAGAGGCCTTATCCTAATAAGCTCTATTAGAGCTGCTAGATAAAGCGCTCTTAACGCACCTAAGACAGAGCACGTCGCAATGTACACTAGGTGTACCTTAGCAACTAAGAGTTACTGCTAGGGTCTTACCCCTGCAGGCAGTCTTAACTAGGGTTTTAACCTTACTTATACGCCCTCTAGACGTGTAGGCTAGTACTATACCTAAAGTAGCACTAGTTAACTTTGCGCAAAAAGCGTAAGGTAGGGGCAGCCGCACTATTAGTAAGGGCGGCAGCGCGGCAGCGCGCGCAGAGGCGCAGGCAGCAGCGTAGGCAGTAGTAGCTTTTTATAGTTTTAACTTCTGTATAGAGTTAGTAACTAAATAAAAGAAGTGCTAAAATAGAGCTAGAAGCTGCGTAGGGGTAAGAAGTAGCGTACGTAATAGCCTAAAAAACTATATAAGGGTATAGTTAAAACTGTGCAAGTAATTAGTATTACTTTTAAAAGATTTAGGCAAGTTACAGGGTAATACTTACAGCAGCTATAGTAGTGTTAGATACTAAGCCTAAGAGGCTTAAAAATTTGTTATTATTATTGCGCCTTATGCTAAGCTGTACGTGCGCAGCACGTTGTGTAGTATGCTAGGACTATATAGAGCTCTGTACAGGTAACTAAGGTCTTAGTTACTTAAGAAGTGTATTGCATATATAACGTACTATCCTTAAGGCCTAAGGCGCTCTTAGGCATTAGACCCAGGCGCCTGTTAGCTTATGCGCTAGGCTCGCGCTAGTTAACTGTATATTAGAGTTTTCACGCTAAGCTTAGGAGCTTACTCCTAAGCTCTACAGAATACGTAGCAAACTTAGAAGTAATCCCTTTAAGTTCTACAGCAGCTTTTCTAGGTTAGGACTATTTCCTTTGTATATAGTATATATAGCGCGTCTCAGACGCAGGTAGAAAGGCAGAATCAACCACCCGGTTCTCCTAAACCACTGTTACCAGCTCCTTGTTCTCTACAATTAGTTTCTTTATTATCTGCAAAGAAAGCATCGCCTGCAATTATTAAGTTTAGGCTATTATAGTTTCTATATTAGATCGCATTCTATCTTGTCTAATAGAAGTACATAATTACCTGTTTAACAGCTTTTATATACTAATTACTAAGGTTTGTAAGGAAGTGTAAGAGCTTTAAGATTAAGTAAGCAATGTCTAGTTGCAGCATAATAGCTGTGTACAGCACTAATCTAACTTTTTCTTAGTAGGCTTTAATCTCTTGCTTAGTTACTTTGCTAGTGTTGTTAATTTGCTCCTCTAACAGCAATAGAGTTTTAAGAAAGCTACAATTTTCTAGCTTAAACTTCTTTGCGATCTTATTAATATACGTATTATGTATAAGCGTAATTGTTTGCTTCTTGCAATTTTTCATTACTTAGATACTAAAGAACTATTTAACTAATTCTTGTTCCTGTATCTTGTACTTGTTTATAATTTTTAACTAAAGATCTATTGCTCTCTGCTTATAATCTTTCGCGAAGAGCAGTAGGAAATTACTTATATAAAACAATGGCTTCGGCCTTTTGAGACAACCTTTTGATGTGACCACACATTTTGTAGACACCTTTTTAGTAAAAAAAAAGATTTATTGCTAACAACAGGTATCCGGGCTCACGCCCCCTTGTTCGGTATTGCCGGCACGCAATTGGTGTGTTATATGTTTAGACAGAAACAAAGATGCGCAATATCCCTTAAACTAACCTTCTTAACTAATAACTATTTACTGCTAACTGCAACTTCTGTTGTCCTGTTGCTATCCTAGCAGTGTTGCGGTTGCGGCGTTTAGTGCCTATTCTTAGATATAAATAAATAATAACAGCATTACTATCTATGCACAGCTCTCTTATCTTTAAAGGCAACTTACAAAATCCTCCTACTTGTTAGTTTATTCTAGCTACTTAATAGCTGTCTTAACACGCCTTTGCTCCTTGCTAAGCTACTTTTAAGTCTTTTTGCTAAAGTTGCATTCGCATAAAAAGAGATTACTAAAGTAATACACTTTTACTACACTTAGACTATTAATATGCGCAGTGTGTATAGTGTACTAGCTAAACTAGCTTTTTACAGTCTTTGTTATAACTTTAACATTTATAACACTAGACGCATTAAAAAAAAATTAAACACAGTTATATTCTAATTTCTGCACTAACTTAACTACTATAGGACATATTACTACTAGCTCCTTTTTAACTAACAAAGGTAGCTGCTTAATAACAGTAAACGCCGGCTTTGTAATCTACTACTATAGCTTTTAGTATAGTAACTTAGTAAGGTCTAACTTTACTGAATGTAAGCTATTAGTCTTTGTGTTAAACAAGAAGAAGAATAGTTTAAGCATTGTATTGTTTGTATGCAAGTTGTTTATATGCAGTACTATATAGTGTAAGAAATCCTAAAGGTAAGAAGCAGCAGGCAGGGAGCTTTTATAAAAAAGTATTGCAGGCTCCCGCTGCGGTAACGTACGTGTGTAAAGGGCTGAAGCCCTGACGTCTTTAGTACTCGACAAAAAGCCTCGTTTTGCTATCCTATAGATCCCGGGTGTCCGTGCGCACCCGGCATCTGTAAGCCTAGAGTATCAGCCCTTCTGCTTTTCTAGCCTACTAAACTTTTCTCTTAGCTCTACGCTATTTTCCTTAGCTACGTTAGCAGCTACTACGTAGCTACTTTTGCCTCTTTCTTAGTACTAATCATAGACCTTATAGAGGAGTAGATAAGCTTACTAAATAGCCTTTATAGTTCTTTATTTAATTTATTACTATTTTCTCTACATCTTTAGTTAATCTAACGTACTCTTATATTTAAATTAAATCTTTTTATAGCGCTAACGCTGCTACATTAAGTTAGAAGCCCTCTAGAGCTATATCTAGACGAGGAGCTAGCTAGAGCTATATCTACGCATAGAAGCCCCCTAAAGCTACATCTAGACAAGACTCTAATTAATTAAATTGCTAATTTTAGTTAAAACTATTTTAAATCTACTAAAGATTAACAGTAGAAGAAGCATAAAGAGTGCTAAAAGATACCTAGCTATATAAAACTCTACTTAGAACGTTTTGTAATATAAACTATTAGATAAGCCTACTATATTACTAGTAGCTTTAGAAACTAATCCCTGCTGTTAAATAATATAGGTGCTATTTATTTAGTACTTTTACATAACTATAGTAGAGATAGAGATTACATCTAGAAGCTTTATTGTCTAGATAGCAAGACTGTACTAAGATAGTATTAGTAGAGCTAAAATAGAGAACACTCTAGAAGGCCTCTGCAGAGCAAACAAACTAGATAAGATAACAACTTTGATAATAATATAAAAAGCTTTTCTTATCTAAGAGGCTATTAATTTAGCCTCTAAAAAAGAACTAGAATACAACTAGCTACCTACTTAGCTACTAAATTTACTCGCTGCATTAAAACTATTTTAGTAGCTAGCATAACTAAAGCGTTTCAAATAACTTAATCTAGACGCTTTTAATAGAACTAAAAAGATATACTAAATTTTAAGAAGCAGCTTATTACTAAAGTAGAGAATAACTAAGAAGACTTTAATATAGAATAAAAAACGTATAACTACGCCTTTAGTAGGCTAAAAGATTTAGTAGTAACTTTAATACTACTCTACCTTAACTAAATAGAATTGTTAGACGCTTAGAACTTTAAATACTTATAAAACTTCTTAAATTAGATATTTAGATACCTATACAGCTCTAAGAGAGCTAAGAACAAACTCTAGTTAATATTTTAAAGTAAAAAGAGTATCTATAATTATAATATAGAATTTTAGGAATAGTTACTACTGTTAAACAGTAGCTTAGATAAGAATACAAAAATAAAGCTTTTTTAAAAAAGCCTTACTTATAAGCTTTAAGATAAGCTTATAAGTATCATATTTTTAGATTTAGATAATTTGCAGAATAAGTCTATTAAAATAGTAGACAACTTATACTAGATAGAGCAGTATTCTAAAGGCTAGGATAAGCCTAAGGAATAATACTCTAAGAACAGAGACTAGGAAAAGCCTAAGGAATACAGGTTAAGACGCGCTTCTCCTCCTCCTCCTCCTCCTATAGGAGACTAGATAGAAGGAATAGAGTTTACTAGAAGATTAGCTAAGCTACGTAGGTTAAGCAATCTAGAGCTAAATAGGCTAATAAAGAAAAGACGCTGCTTTATCTATAAGTAGAAAGTATACTTAGCTATAGATTATACTACAGAAGAAAAGGTACTAAGAAAGAAAGAAAAAAAGAGGACTAATGTATTAAAGTTCTTAAAGGCAGAAGTATAAACGCCTAATAAAGAAAGCTTAAGTAGCAAAGATACTCTAGAAGATCTAAATTCTAATTTAGAAAAAGAATAGCTTTTGCTTGAAGTCACTAGCAAGAGCTATACATAAGCTAAGAAGACTTAACAAAAGAATAAGCTAGTCTTAAAAAGGATATAAGTAGTAATAGAATTACTATTAAAACATTAGTAAATTATTACACTTTCGCTTTAACTCTTATTAATATAAGAAACTTTGTATACTTTCTTATTAGCTCTTAACTTATTAGGAACGCTAGTTTGCAGTGCATCTCTATTTCTCTATATAGATTAGAAGGAGTTATAGAAAAACCTAGAACTATTAACAAGGTTGCTAGGTTAGAGATTAATATTAAAAGATATAAGGATACTATCTAGGGCTATGTTACTTCTACATACTTAAGATATAATTTAATACTTAGACGGCTCTAAATAAATAGAGAATTAGTTACTATTGCTCCTTCTTAAAAGTTAATTTACATCTATACTTTTAGAAAAAGGATTAAACTGCTAAGCACTAAAGACTACCTTATTTTAGAGAACAAAAAGTTAAAGTAAATAAACGCAGTAGCTTATTACTCCTATATTAAATAAGTAAAAAAAGACAAGTTAATTTAGACTTCTACAGCTTTCTTTAAGAATATTAAGAAGGCCCTAGCTCTTAAGAAGAGAGTAAATATTTTGTTATTACTTCTCAAGGTGTACTAATATATACCTTAAATTTTTAAGTTATAAACTGCTTCTACACTACTTCCCTTACATAGACTTAAGGTTAATTACTAAATTAAGTTACAAAAGGACAAAAATAGAAAGGAAAAAGAACCTCCTTAGGGCCCTCTATATAATATAAATAATCTAGAGCTTTTAGTTCTACGTAGAGAGCTTATATCTCTATTAAATAAAGAATAGATTAGAGCTAGCAGCTTTATAGCTTTTTCTCTAGTTTTATTTACTAAAAAACCTAGAAGAGGATTATAGTTCTGTGTTAATTACTAAGCTCTTAACGCTATTACAAAAACAGACTGTTATCTTTTACTATTAATCTAAGAGACACTTAATAATATTGCTAAAGTAAAATAGTTTACTAAGATTAACGTCTCTACAGCCTTCTACAAAATTAAGGTTAACATAAGAAATAAATAGAAGACTACTTTTAGAACAAGATTTAGATTATATAAATAGCTAGTTACTCTCTTTAGCATAGTAAACGCTTTTAGCACCTTTTAATAGTATATTAACTAGACACTACATAAGTACATTAACAATTCCTACTTAGCTTACTTAGACAATGTATTAATTTACATAAATAGCATGCTTAAAGAACACTAACGCAATATAAACAAGGTTCTAAAAGTAATAAGTAAGACTAGGTTACCTTTAGATATTAAGAAATACAAATTTAACGTATAAAGTCCTAAGTACCTAAGATTTATTATTAAAGCTAGAAAGAGACTTTAGATAGACCCTAAGAAAGTAAAAGCTATTTTAGAATTGGACGCACTAACAAACATTAAAAGAGTATACAGTTTCCTTAGATTTACAAACTTTTATTAACACTTTATTGAGAACTACTCTAATATAGTTGCCCCGCTTACAAAGCTTACTAGAAACGTCTTCTTTTAATAGAGAAAAGTAGAATAAGAAGCTTTTAATAAGCTAAAGGAGCTATTTGTTACTAAACTAATATTAGCTTAATAGAATCTTAATAGAGAAACAATCTTAGAGACTAATTCTTCTAGCTACGTTGTAGCAGGAGTCCTTTCGCAATATTATAATTAAAGAAAATTATAACTAGTAATATTAGCTTCGGCCTTTTAAGACAACCTTTTAATGTGACCACACATTTTGTAGATACCTTTTTAGTAAAAAAAAGATTTATTGCTAACAACAGGTATTAGGGCTTATGCCCCTTTATTTAGCATTACTGGCACGCAATTAGTGTGTCGCATGTTTAGATAGAAATGAAGAAAAGCAAGACAAAGACGCGAATTACCTCCTAACTTAACGCGCCTTATCTTGCCTATTCTTGTTACTTTACTGCTAGGCGCTCCTAGATAAAGTAAAGCAGTAATACTATTATCACCTTACTTACTAACCTATAGACGCGACAATAAAAAGCCTGCTCCTTTTTTCCTGCCTCTTTCTTCTCTATTGCTAATTTAACATCTTGTAATAGCTGTTTAAGCTAAGTTTTAGTCTCTGTACTTAGCTCTTGCACAACAAATAGGAAGAGAGGGATACTAAAGTAATAGATCTTAAGTACTGCGCTAGTATTAGCAAATACCCTAAATATCGTGTATTCCTTGCACAACTAGCTAAATTAGGGCTTAACAATCTTTTTGTATATAGGAATATTACAGATAAGGAACTTATTTAAGATTTTTATAAACTTAGAAGTCTAGCTAGGTAGTTCAGTTTTACGATACTTAATAAATTTAGGTATCTGCATAAGCAGTTTAAATTAGACTAAATTAGGTACTAGGTAGACAGTAGCAAAGGATGCTTTTTTTTAGAAGAGAGCCTAGAATAAGGAGATGCTCGCTGCAGAAGTTGCACGCTATTGTAGTGTATTATATGCAAATTGTTTGTATGCAGTGCTGTTTAAAAAGTAAGAAGTAGTAAGTAAGAAGTAGCAGCTTTATAAAGTATTACAGGCTCCTGCTGTAGTACGTACGTGACCTTTCTTTTCTCTATTGCATTATGTTGTAATCCTATTGCAATCCTACTGTAATCCTGTTGTTCGCTATAAGCTGGCAATCGCTATTAGACACGTTTTAACTAGTGTCGTTTTTTAGTACCTTAGCAAATTTTTTAACCCTAATTATTGCTCGGTGGTCTAAGCTTTCCTTCTAGAACTTATCCACCTACCGTTTGAATCTTGTTAACTACACACAATCTTTTTTTTTGACTTTTGCGATTGATTAGTAGAGGGTAGCTGCTTTTCACTTTTTTGGAACCCTATTTTGACTACAACAACAACCACCACCTTTGACACCTTAAAAAATAAATAACTAGTAATATACTACTTACAAAAAGTAAATAACGCTTAAAGCAACTATAAGATTCACGACAAAGAATTACTTATAGTTATTTACTGCTTATTTAAGTAAGATGCTATGCTACGTTCTTTAAAGAAGTTCCTAGTTATAATAGACTATAAAAACCTAGAGTATCTTAGAAAGCCTAGGCAGCTTAGTAAAAAATAGATAAGATAAGCTTAATTCTTTAGTAAATTTCCTAACATAGAAATCGCCTATAGGCCTAGAGTTAATAACTCTAGGGCTAATGCCTTATTTTAGAGATAACAAGATATGCCTGCAAATAGTTTAGATTCTTAAATTTCTAGAAAGTTCTTATAAGTCTTTAAACTATCTACTACAACAACTCTAGAAATAGAGGAACAGGAAGAAGAAGAGACCCTTAGAACTTTTAGCTGCAATAGCTATCCTGTAATAGTACTTTAAGAATAAATAGATTTAAAAGAGCTTTAGAACAAAGCTAAAGAAGAGAATAATATATACTAGCTAGCCTAGAAAGCTATTAGCAAGGAAGAACGCTAATTTTTAATAAAGCTAGACCTTAAGCTTTCTATTTCTAAATGCTAATTTGATAATTCTAGAAACCTACTATACTATAGTTAAAAATAGGTACTAAACAACAAACCTTTGCGCACTAGAATTATTTATAAAATCTACTATTCTAGAGCCCTAGGGCACCTAGGAAGGAACTTTACCTACTAAGTAGTTGTAAGAGAGTACTTTTAGCCCTCTATTAGCTAAATAATAAGATAATACTTTGTTCTTATAAGGTAGCTTTTTAGCTATTACTATAAGAGTTTAAAAGAGACAATAACAAAGTAATTTAGGCAATGCAGTATTTTAGGGCAGACCCTTAAGAGCTTTAGTATACTTACTATAAGCGCTCTTTAAAAGCAAAGAAAGAAGTACTAATAAAGAACTATCTTAAGTAATATTTGCTTAACCTCCTCTTAGACCTTATTAACTGCAGCCTTAAAGCAGCTACTACGCACACGCAGGCTATGCATCGGAAGGATTAGACTATTTAATTATTTGCAACTGTGGGGGCTGAAAAAGAGCAATTGCTTGATTAGGAGGAGTGGAATGAGTGTATTGAACAACTAAGTGCCACAAAAAAGTAGTTAATAACTGCTTAAGAGGGATAAGACGATCTAGCCCGTATATATAGGCGCTAGCGCGATCGTCACGTGTTCAGCTTACCAGGATCACCTGCTTAACAGGGTGACCCGCATGTTGCGCATGTTAATACTCTAACACACCCCCTAAGTTAGTAAGATACTATTAATCTTAGCTGTGAGTAACTAGGCAATTGTAATAAATTAAGGTCGTTAATTAAGAGGTCCTTCTATAATTATAGCTTTTCCTACTTAATCCTTCGTTGTTGTAGTAATGCTGCTTGTTAATATTTTAATTAATCTCAGCAGTCCTAATATTAAAACATTAAATAGACCCTAAATATCGCGTAATTAGTAAGTGCGCAGCCTCTACAACAATATTAATTACGTCTACTACCCCTCTAAAACTTTTGCCCTTAACCTTACTCTAATATTAATTACTAAGCTTTTTAGGACTGTCTTGACTACTATTACTAACATAGGAAGCAGTGTTACTCTATTATTCTCTTACTAATTAGCTACTAATCTTGTGTAGTCCGCCTTTAGTAACAATAAGCACAAGCGTTGTTTAGAAAGTTGCTGTTATAAGCGTAATAATAGTGCTAAGCATAAGCGTCGCGCGCGTTAAAGCCTGTTTAACAATAAGATTTAATAAGCAGCTAATCTTTAAAATAATAAAAGTTAGTTGCTACTACTGTTTAATCTATACGCTTATTGCAAAATATCTAGTAGCTCTACTTAAAGGCTAATTACTTTACCTGCTAAATTAAGTCTACTATTAAGTCCTTACTTAAATTTTAATTTACATAAGAGTCTAACTAAGTAATTAAGCTAGTGTAAGGGCAAGGCTCCTTAAGAGCTAATACAAAAGTTTTAGTAGCTTACTATTTAAGCAGCGTCCCGCGATTAGTAATAAGATGACAATAATAGCCTATAAACGCCTATTTGACCATTTACCGATGACCATTTACCGCTGACCGCAACTTCTGTCGTCTCTGTCGCCATCCCGGCGGTGTTGCAGTCGCGGCGTTTCTGGCGCCTATACTCGGATGTGAACATACGACAACAGCGTCACCATCCAAGCACGGCTCTCCCATCCCCAGAGGCGACTCACAAAATCCTCCTGCTCGTCGGTTTGTCCCAGCTGCTCAATAGCTGTTTTGACACGCTCTTGCTCCTCGTAGAGCCACTGCAAGGTCTCTCTACTAAGGTTGCATTCGCGCAGGAGGAGATTTGTAAGATGACACACCGTCACCGCACCTGGACCATTGACATGCGCAACGTATTTGATGGACTCGCCGCCAAACAAGCCTTTCACAACCTCCATTGTGACCTTGACATCCATGATACTAGACGCATCGATGAGGTGTTGATGAATGACAGAATTCGACCTCTGCGTCCACCTGATTACCATAGGAGCTACCGCCGACAGCTCCTCTTCGACCGACCGGGGAGGCCGCTCAACGAAGGTGAACGCGGGCTTCGTGATCCACCACCATAGCTTCTCGTATGGTGACCTGGTGAGGTCTAACTTCACTCGATGTGAGCCATCGGTCTTCGTGTCGAACGGGGAGAAGAACAGTCCGAGCATTGTATCGTTCGTATGCGGTACTGTGTGGTGTGGGAAATCCTGAAGGTGAGAAGCAGCAGGCAGGGAGCTTTTATGAAGTATTGCAGGCTCCCGCTGCGGTAACGTACGTGTCCTTACCCTCCTCCACCTCCACCTCCTCCACCTCCATCGCAATCTTGTTGCCAGCCATAGGCTGGCAATCGCTGTTGAACACGTTTCAATTGGTGTCGTTTTTGGTACCTTCAGCAAATTTTTTGACCCTGATTTCGCTCGGTGGTCTGAGCTTTTCTGCTCCGAGCGCTTAGCGCGTGGACCTCATCCACTCACCGTTCGAATTTCGTCGACTACACACAATCTTTTTTTGACTTTTGCGACTGATTAGTAGAGGGCAGCTGCTTTTCACTTTTTTGGAAAACCCATTTTGACTACAACAACAACCACCACCTTTGATACCCTAAAAATAAATAAACGCCTATTAAGCCGTCTACTAGGCGCAACGCGCCCCCCTTAACCTAGAAAAAAGCGCCTAATAGCTCTTTAAAGATTACTACTAATCTATTACTCTCTTACGTTCTACCTTGTAAGCGCTATATAAAAAAGATACTAAATAGTTTATACACTAAACACTGCTTTAATTGCGTTTAGACTAGCAGTTAGAGTAGCTTATGCTATAGTAGTTACTTGTTGTACACTTACTGCACAGTTAATATTAATCTTGCTAATTAATTTATAGCTATATACAAGGATAAAGTAGTAAGTCTCTAATCTTTTAAGCTTCCTGCTCTGCTTACTAACTTATTTTTTAGGGATAGAATAACAACTAGATGTACTAAGCTATAAAAGCTTAACTATTTAAGGACATTATTACTGACTGCAAAGAAATTAATAGTAGTATTATATCTCCTAGAAAGCCTTCTTTGCAGAAGCCTCCTGTCTATAATTATCACGCTTAAGAAATGTTGTATCGCGGTTTTACCGCTTAACCTCCTGCTCCTGCTCCTACTCCCGCTCCTGCTTAGCAACCCGCATAACAACCACAACAGTTAGATTATTATCTACAGCAGCAACAGCAGTAACAACAATGTTAACAACAATATAAGTAACTTTAGTAGTAACCTGCTTAAAGGTTGCCGCTTTAAGAGTAGGCTGCCTGTAGAATGTTGCCCTCTACTGCTCTATACAATTGTCCTTTTCTTTGTCGCCCTAATCACTATACAAATTATTTATATAATAGCAATTATTACGCTAGAGTAAGGAGGCAATTATTTAACAACTCTATGTATAGAAGTAATAAATCAGAATGAAGACGCAACGCTGCTTACCTTAGGACTCTTGCTATTTAAGCTTAGATAGCTTAAATTGCTCTTAAGCTTGCTAAAGCTAAGCAGGCTAAGCGTAATGCAATAATAGAGTCTAGCAAGTATAATAAGTCTAATGCTAATTAGTAATAAGGTTCCTAGTCCTAGTTTAATTGTCTAGCTTACGTTCTCCCGCTTACTGTAAGTAATTAAGAGGAGACTTAGCCTAGTATATAGATATTGCTGCTTAATACAAATCCTTTGCTTGTTAATTATTATTTCTTTTAATTAAGTGCTTAACTTGCTAAAGGTTAAGTAACTACTTAAACTTTTTAAACTATTGTTAGGTAAGCGACTTATTTAGTCTATTAGCTAGCATAATCGCTGTTTCTAGGTATTTAACTTAAAATAATCCTGTAGCAAATTCCTGCTATAGCTATATATTTTGTATATCTACATGCCTTAATTAAGTGCTAATCTGCTTATTCTTCTTAACTATAAGCCTAATTGTTTGTTAATTGTTATACTAGACTGTCTAGACATTTCCTAGATTAAAAGATAGCTTACAAAAGAAGCGCTTAAAGGCTATAGCCTCCTTAGTAGTATGCTTAAAGGCAAGCAGCTTAGCCTTAGTAGTTAATATAGTAACTATAGTCTACTAAGCTGCCTTCTAAAATATTAGACTACTATATAAAATAGCTATATAACAATAAGACAATTAACAAGTTTCCTAATTATCTGCAAAGAAAGCGTCGCCTGTAATTATTAAGTCTAGGTTATTGTAGTTCCTGTACTAGATCGCGTCCTATCTTATCTAATAGAGGTACATAATTACCTGTTTAACAGCTTTTATATACTAATTACTAGAGTTTATAAAGAAGTATAAGAGCTTTAAGATTAAGTAAGTAATATCTAGTTACAGCATAATAGCTGTATATAGCACTAAACTAACCTTTTCTTAGTAGGCCTTAATCTCTTGCTTAGTTGCTTTGCTAGTGTTCTTAATTAGCTCCTTTAACAGTAATAGGGTCTTAGGAAAGCTACTATCCTCTAGTTTAAACTTCTTCGCAATCTTGTTAATATATGTATTATATACAAGCGTAATTATTTACTTTTTATAATCTTTAATTACTCTAATACTAAAGAACTATTTAACTAATCCTTGTTCTTATATCTTATACTTGTCTATAATTATTAACTAAAGATTTATTACTCTTTACTTATAATTTTTTGCAAAGAGCAGTAGGATATTATTTATATAAAATAAAACTAGAATCCTGCTATCTTAATTGAAGAATAGGCAGGGCTCCTCTAGGAAGGCAATTAATCTAATCTCTCTTAGTAATCCTAAGAACTCCTTATACTACAATAGTAGCAAGTCTTATAATCTATACAGTGCACGGTTAAGCTGTACACACTTACTTAGCTTTTTAAAGCTATCTAGTATCTTATAGATTACTAAGTTGTCTACTGTAATTAATGCATTAATGAATACTTTTATAATATTATATTGCTTAATCTCTAGATTATTCTTAGCAGCAATAGCTATTACTACTTAGAAGAACTTAGCTGCTAATGTAGCAGCATATGTTAAGTTCATTAAGTCCATCTCTTAGAGATTACCTCTTACAATTATCCGCGCTTTACATTTAAAAAAAAAGCTGTCCTACTTAAACTTGTAGGTCTAAACCTACTTTATAAGTATTAAGCAATTATTTGCTTTTTCTCTTGTATATTTTAGTCTAAGTTCTATTCTTACTTAACTAATTAATCTCCTTCCTGTAGGCATCCTTAAACAGGGCCCTTATAGGATACTAAAGCAACTACTTTTATAATCTTAGCAGTTTAGGTAGATTATTATAATACTATTAAGCATTTCTACTTAGCTTATACTTAGTAAGCAAAGCTACTATAACTACGTAATTAAAAGTCTTATAGCTTACTTAGTCTTTCTAGGTTACTTGCAAACCCAGCAGGTAGGTATTACAAAAATTATTCTATAATAGATTCTTATAATTTGTAATTAATACATTAACACTACTTATGCTTCTACTTCCTAGTTAATTATTAAGATCTTAATTTACATTCTTATACTTACGCCCGCTACCTAGCTTACGTAGTAGAAGATAATAATTTATAGGCTAATTTAGACTTTTGCCTATAATCCTAGCACTATATCTTATAAGTAGAGGTTAAGCTTATAATTACTTACCCTATCTGCTATTTAATGCCTAAGATCTTAAATCTTAAGATAATTTACGCTCTACTATCCTACTTACCTAAGTAGGTGTTCTATTATAATAATCTAGCGCGTTAGAGTCTTTAGGTACAAACTATTAGACTAGTAATAAGTTATTAGGCTTATTTGAAAGAGGCTCTCTACCACTAAGTATTAGTAGATTAGCTCCTTTTAGTATACGCACTGCTATTTAACTATTAATAACCTTATAATTAATTGCGTTGTTGCTCTCTAAAGTCTCTAGTTTAGAAGTTAGTTCTAGAGTAATAAGACTAGTATCTTGCTGCTAATTTAAGCAAGTTTTTAATAGTGCACTAGCTTTATGCTCTATTTGCTTAGTATCTTCTAATCTACTCTTGTCTTTAGTAGGTAAGCCTTCCTTACTACTTAAAATAGTAAATAAATTACTCTTAAGGTCTTTAGTAGTTAGCTGCGTATCCTAATCTACCCTTCCTTAAATAGGTAAGAGGTCTAAATCCTCTTTTAGATTAACAAGCTTGCTATTATAAAGGATCTCTACAATCTTAATTACTTACCCTCTTAGTAGCTCTTCCTTACAATCTTTTTTGTAGAATTAATGTTTATGAAAAGTTACATTACAGGTAGTAATTACCTAATTAAGTATTAGTACCTATATATAGTATATGTTAGAGGCTTAATAACAAATAAATAACTTATATAGCTGTAAAGATTAACCTTAAATTCTTAATAATTATACTTAGCTGCCTTCTCCTTGTTTAAAGGATAAGCTTAGTAGCTATAGGCATAGATTCTACTCTAGTCTAGGCGTAAATTAGTAGTCTAGTGTCTAATCTTAGGTAGTTAATAATATTAAAAATATTTCCTAAACTATTCTTTAAGCATTTAGTTAGGAGATTAGTAGCTATAAATCTTAGTAGGGCTAATTCTATGTAAGTAAGCCGCCGTATCTATAATTACTAGCTAAAGCTTAGCTAGTAGATTAGCGCTTGTGCATATCTTAATAGCCTTTGTAATTAGCTCTTAACTAGCTCTCTCTACTAAGCTATTAGGCTTATAAGTATATAGCAGTAGCGTCTTAATTAAAATCTCTTTCTCTATAGCCTATTTCTTATATCTTAATTGCCATCTCTAAGGCAGTGTAGTAGTATTATTATCCTAATAGATCTCTACAATCTTCTACTAATATTTCCTCTTAATCCTTGTAGTAAAGCCTTTAATTATAGGCATAATATTATTTAGTATTTTTAACTAGATATTATAATTATACAGCTTGCCTAAGTAGTCTTCTTTAAGAATTAGTGCCGATTTCTTAAGTAGCTAACTAGTTAGGAAATTAAATGGATCCTATAAGATCCTATAAAAAGGTTATAGTAATCTCTTCTTTAGTTACTATAAGATTACTTGTAAGGCATAAGCTGTTGCGTAGTATTTATATTTTAATAGCTTCTTACTAGTAATTTTAACGTTCTGCGCTAAGTAGACTAAGGCTTTAATAGCCTGTTGTTCTAGGTGTCCTAATTGTTAATGCTATAAGTCCTTATTACTAGTACGCAACTAAGGTTTCCTTAATTACGCTACAGCATTTACAAGTAGTAAGTAAGTTACTTATATTTAACAAACAAGAGATTAAAGTAATACTTAAAGTTAATTAAGACAACGTTCTTCTTAATTATTCTAAATTTTAAGGTGTAATTATATCCTAAATACTAAATACCTACTTACTTAAGCCGTGCTTTTATTACAATATTAATATAGAAACCTAGTACAACCTTAACGTTAGTAAGTAGAAGATTAGCTGTTTTAGGGCTAGCCTCGCTATGCAGGACATTCTTAAGCAGCTTGTTTTCTATACTAGTAACTAGTATAATATAAGTGCCTGCCTTAATAGTCTTGTCCTTAGCGTATTTACTAAAGGTGCCTAGTACTATGTAATTTATAGTATTAACTAGGTAGACTGCTAACCCACTATGTATAATTGTGTAGAGAGATAGGGCATAAGAGGTAAAAGCTACACTAAACACATTTAGTCTAATTTCCTTAATAAGGTCCTTTAGGTTAATTAATACTAAAACTAATAAGCTAGAGTAGGATCTACTTAATTTATTAGTAGCTAATCTGCTAGTGCTAGCCTTCTAGCCTTCCTTTTTAATCTAGGTGCGTAAGGGTACCTATTTATTACTATTCTATTGCTTAAGGATCTTCTTTTTGTTATTATCTAACAGTTTAATTAGTATATTGCTAGAAGGGCTTAATCTAGTAACTGTAGTTTAAAGTTAATAGTAGTTGCGCAGGGTCTAGAAGTACTTACATATAGGCCTTTTACTAGCCTTGTAGGGGCAAAGGTGTAATTGCTTACTACTCTTGTTTAACTTTAAGTTGTTAGCGCTAGTAGACTATTAAGCTGCCTCTAATCTAGATCTAGTTTAGAACACTGCGTGTCTTTTTCTTTTTAAAGAAGTAATTAACTAATCCTACAACAAAATACTAAAGATCTTTCCTAGATTATTAAGGGTTAAATAAGCTTTTCTAAGCGCTATTACTTGTGCTAGCTTATTTTGCTTCTCGCACAACTAGTTTAGTGCAATCTTAGTGCCTAAGGCATCTAAAAAATTAGTAATTACTAACAGCCTAACAACTTTAGGAAGCGAGTAGATTATTGCTTGTTAATACAGTAACTGCTATTTAGTAAACTATTGCTTAAAGCCTATTTGTCTCTAGCAAGCCTTATTAAGGTGTAATCTGTACTACGCCCTAATTAAATACTAAGTATTCTAATCTGTAGGTGCAAGATCCTCCTTTAGGATCTTTACTAAGGCTTAAAGGCTAGTAAGGTTTTAAGTAATTATACTTATTAAGGCGTTTAAAAGCAGGTCTAGATAGACAGTCTTACTAATCTAGTCCTTAATATTAGTAATCTTAGCAACTTTTCTTATTTATTAAGCAGCTTGTACCTTATACTTATTAACTAGCTTATTGTAATTATCCTTCTTATACTTAGTATTAAGTAATTAAGCATCGTATTTGTGTTAAGCAATCTCATAGTCCTCTTATATTTAAGCGCTAGCGCTAGGTGATAGAGCAACTAGCTGCTTAATATCCTTAGGCAGTTCTAGATACTATAGCTCCTAGTAATCTATTAAGGGTACGTCCGGGAGATTAAGATTAACCTAATCCTAGATGCCTTTCTCTAAGTAGTGTTGCCTTAATAGAGCAAACTAGGTTAGCTAGTCTAATTAAGCCTTAAGAATCACCCCTAAGGCGACAAGCGGTGTATTAGTAAGGTCCATATTAAGATGAGATACTTCGTGTAGGATCACGACGTAGGTTATCGTTAAGGTAACAACAAATCAATTAGTTAGTTAGTAGATAGATAGCTGTGTTAATAATAACAGTAGTCTGTAGGTTGTAGGATAGGTCGGAAGAGGTTAATCGTATAATCAATAAGTAAGAGAGGTACAGCAGCAGCGATCTACTAGCTAGTGCTGTAAGAGATAAAAAAGAGGAGAGTAAAAATCTAATCAAACAGTTGACCTTACAGCTTGCTAATTGCGCAGTAGGAATCGAAACTACAATTAAGCGGCTAGGCTTATAACTGTAGGAGCTGAAAAGGAGCAATTGCTTGATTAGGAGGAGTGGAATGAGTGTATTGAACAACTAAGTGCCACAACAAAGTGGTCAATAACTACCTAAGAGGAATGAGACGATCTAGCCCGTATATATAGGCGCTAGCGCGATCGTCACGTGTTCAGCTTACTAGGATCACCTGCTCAACAGGGTGACCCGCATGTTGCGCATGTCAATACTCTAACATTCTAGTATGTAAGGATTCTCTTAACTTTAAAGATATTGTCTTCCTCTATTTTGTAGTAGAATGTTTTCTGTAATAACGTTCCTAGGTCTGCTAGTTCTAACATGTTAACGTAGAAGCTTAGGTAGATTATTACATTAGGTAGAAGGTTAAGTGTATATATTACCAGTCCCTTCTAGTTAAGAATTAAAAACAGTTTAACTTTAACGTTGTTAAGCCCTTTACTAGGTTGTTTGGTGCGAAGATTCTTTGTAAGCAAGTATACTTTATCCCTCTTCTTTAGCTAAGGTGCTGTTTTTCGTTTCTAGTTAATATAGAAAAGACTTTAGCGTTAGGCCTTTTTAAGTGTCTGCTTAAGTAACTTATATACTTTTTTTAGCTTATTAGCTGTTATAATAGCTGCGTCTATCTTTAAGCTTAGAAGTGTACGTATAAAGAGATTTAGGTGTCTTCTATAATTCGCGTAGAATAGAGTTTGTCCTATAGACTCTAAAAGCTTGTCATTTTATGCTATTTATACTATAGGTAGTAATAATACCTAATTATTCTACTGTTAGTTAATATATATCCTTAGGTATGCTTTTATTGTGCGTTTTATTTATTCTGTTTATCTATTTATCTACAGGTAGAAAGCTGTAAATAGCTTTTTTTATATTTTAATTACAGCAAGTAGTATTATCTAAAAGTTTAAGGTAAAGAGTTTATCTCTGTTACTAATAATTAACTTTAGTATGCTATAGTATCTAATAATTTTGTTATTAATAATGTGCGTAAGCTGTACTGCTGTAAAGTCTTTTCTAAAGGCGATGTACTCTACTTGTTTTATAAATTAATTAACTACTATAAGAATTGTGTTATAAGATACTTTTGTAATAAGGTCTCTTAAGACTAGTAATCCTGTAATAAAGTATATAGAGATGTCTAACTATAGTACGTTAGGTAGTTCTATTGCTTATATTTCTCTATAAGGTGCATGTGTACTATACTTATTCTTCTAATAGTCTATGCACCTAGTAATAAAAGTAGTAACCTTGTTCTTTATTCTTAGAACCTTATAATTTCTTTTAATAAGTTTTATAGTTCTTGTAATACCTAGGTAACTATGTACTAGGTTGTTGTAGTGTTGTCTAGTAATTGCTTTTTATAATTCTTTTAGTATATTATACGTAATACGTATAAGTAGATTAAGCGTTTATACTAGTCCTAATAATTTATTGTTATTAACTTATAATATTATAGTGTTAGTTATCTCTTTTGTTCTAATAATATTATGTCTACAGCTAAGAGTATCTACTCTCCTATTATTCTTTTCTAGTATATACACAATCTTAAACTTGTGCTATTCTAGTTCCTCTAACTATTGAACCTAGTGTTAGTTAAGTTTTTTAGTAGTTGTAAAATTAACTAAGTTTTTACAATCTGTAAATATTATAAGTTCTAAGCAGCTTTTAGCGTATACTATCTAATATCTTAGATAATTAATAATTACTAACAGCTCTTTATTACAAATATTATATTATTCCTCTAGTCCTAAAAACTTGTAAAAATAATAAGTAATTAGGTATTATTTACCTTTGTATAGTTAGCTAGCGTATCCTTTAAGGGTGAGGTTTAAGACATCTATTTTAAATTATAGTAGCTATCCTACTTAGAATATGCAAAAGCATAGTAGTTTTATGCTTATATTCTTAAGTGTTTAGAAGGCGTTCTTTACTTTTCTACTCTACTTAAAGGATATTTCCTTTCTTATAAGTCTTATTAATAGAATAGCAATCTTAGAGTAATTCTTAATGAACTATTAGTTAAAGTTTAGAAATCTTAAGAAGAATTATATTTCCTTAACTATTATTAGTTATGGCTATTTTTTAATTACTTATATCTTTTCTTTACTTATTTATACTCTTTGTGCTCTTATAATATAACTTAAAAAGGTAACTTTATTTTTGTAAAACTTATATTTCTTAAGTTTTAGTTAAAGGTTAAACTAGTCTAGGCACTTTAGTACCGTGCAGACATGTTTAACATAATCTCTTAGGTTCTAAGAATAAATAAAGATGTTATCTAAGTATATAATAATAAAGATATCTAGGTGTATTCTTAATATATTATTAATAAGTTCTTAAAATGTTACTAGGGCGTTTGTTAGCCTAAATAGTATAATAGTATATTTATAGTATTTATATTATATTTATAATACTGTCTTCTATTCTTTATTTTTTTTAATTCTAATAAGGTAGTATCTGTCTTATAAGTCTAGTGCTATAAAGACCTTAGTATAAAATAATTAATCTCTAAGTTTTATAATATTAGGTAGTAGATATTATTTCTTTACTATAATATTGTTTAACTTCTAATAGTTAACACACATTCTTAGTAACTTATTCTTTTTTAGTATAAAGAGTATAAGAAATCTTGCTAGTAATATTAAAAGTCTTATATAGCCTTTTACTAAATTCTTGTCTAGCTTTTCTCTTAATATCTTAAGTTTTATTTCTAATAGTTAATCAATTAGTCTAAAGGGTAGAGTTTTCTCTTCTTCTAAGATAATTTTATAGTTCTAGGGTTAGTGTCTTAGTAAGGCTTTTAGTAATATTATTAATCTTTAAAACTCTAATTTTGTAATCTAAAGAAGCTCTTTTAATATTTCTTAAGTTAAACTCTCTTATTTTAAAGCTATTCTTAGTTAAGGTTTGCTGTCCCTTAGTAATATTATTAATCTTTCTCTTATCTACTATCGTAGTTATTAGATATATAGGCTAGCTTGTAGTTATATTAAGTTTATAGCACTTAAATAAGAACTTCTTTAACTTCTAGTTAATTTGCAGATTGTATTCTTAAAACTAAGGAAGTCTTAATATAATATTATAGGTAGCTAGTTTAAAAACGTCTAGGACTTTCTCTTCTTAGTGTTCCTAAATACAGAGCGTTACTTAAGTAACTTTATAAGTAATTATTGTTTTGCCTAGCATAGGCTAACTATTAGCTACATGTAGTAAATAGAGTTTTTATTTCCTTAGTAGTTATAGACCTACTACTAGCACTACTTAAGTAGAAATAAAGTTAGCCTATACGCTAGAATATACTAGTGCCTATATCTAGTGTCTATTAAGCTTTACTGTAAGCTTAAAAAGGCTTAAGGGATTTATTATGTTAATCTCTTTAGTAGTTTTAAGTGTTTAAAGCGTCTATTTAAAAAAGACTATGTATTAAATTTATAAAACTTCTTTGCAATAAGGTGTTTATTGCATTTAATATTAAGGCATATATGCTATAAGAGTTAGTTATATTCTTATACACTAGTTCTATCCTTATAATCCTTCTACTATGTTATATACATCTGCAAGGTCTCTTCTAGATTATTATATCTATAAAAGTATAGGCTATGTCTCTTGTCTTATATGTGTACTACGCATTTATTATTAAAGCAATTATACTATTAGTATTTGTATCTAGGCATTCCCTTAAACTATTAGAGAAACTATCCTAATCTATTTTTATTAAAATAATAGATTGTACAGTTGTTGTATGTATATATAGTCTATAAATACTTCGCATGTTCTAGGTTGCGCAGGTCTATCTAGTAGTATATATCTTTAGTGCAGCTATTATCTTAAGCCTTACGCTATTATTATGTTACTTTAAGTTTGTTGTAAATCTTCTTTACCTTTTTATCTAAGAGCTAGCGTGTTAGTTTATTCTAGGAAGCATTAGTTTCTTTAGTCTATTTTTATATAAAATTATTGTATATAGTCTTATTAATAGTTGTTACTAGAGTAAGTCTTTTCTTCTACAGTTCCTCTAGTAAATTAGTATACTAGCTATAGTCTAGAAATGTTTCTTTATAGAGTTCTATAAAGATTTCTTTAAGTTATCTAAGCTATCTAAGTAGGGCGTTAGTCTTCTCTACTAGATTTATAAAACATCTAGTCTCTATAAGTAGTAGTACCTATATACTAATATTGTGTCTGTCTTCTATAGTGTAGGTAAGAAGTTTCTATATATACATAGGAACTATCTCCTTATTATGTACTACTAGCTCTTCCTACATAATTAGTATAGCTAGTTAATAGCTTTCTTAAAACTTAGCTATCTTGCTATATTTAGTTTTTTTTACTAGGGTTGCTTTTATATCTTTGTCTAGTACTATCTTAGAAATGTTGTTATCTAAAGCTTCCTCTAGCGTAATTATAACTATATTATCTAGACTATTAATACTTACCTAGTCCTGTCCTTAGACTATAATAGTAGGTTATACAATAATGTTCTATTTGTCGTCTAGATTGTTATTAAGTTCTATATAGTAAATAACATTAAGTTGTTAAGTTACTTTGCTTTAGCTTTAATAGTCTTGTTTTATATAACCTTTCTTACTATATCTATAATAAGTAACCTTCTTGTTACTCTTATTATGTGTAAACTTCTTCCTCCTTAGTTCTTTATTAATATTGTTAAGGTATATTAGCTTATAGCTATTAGTAGTGTAATGCCTTAGAGTCTTAGGTATATAGTTTTGCTAACGTCCTTAGTTAAGGTATAGGCGTTAGAATGTTTAACGTACTTAGGCGTCTATATTCCTAGGTGCGCGATTCCCTAGCGCAAATAACTATTCCTCTAACATAAGCTTATAAAGTTTGTTATTAACTCTAATAGCTTTAGCTATAAGTTTATTAAGCATGTTAAAGTTAGCTCTGCTTTACATAAGTCCCTGTTGTATAGTAAGTTTAAGACCTTGTTAATACATCTATATTAAAGCGTTGTTATTCTATTTAATAACTGTTTTGTACTGTTAAAATTCTGTTATATAGTTAGTAGTAGACTTAGTTTATTATAGTCTCTAAATCTTCTACTCTATTACTACAGATTCTTTAAGGAGTAAGAAAACTTCTTTTATTTTAGCTTTAAAGGCATCCTAGTCTTTAACTAAGGCTGTGTTATTAGCGTCTATAATAGCACTATCTATATAGCGTTAAAAAATTAAGTTAGCCTATTTCTCTACATCTTTTTAAAGATACGTAAAGGCTAAAACTACCTTATTATTGTTGTTAATCTTGTCTTCTTTAATATAGAAGTATCTTTTAACTTAGAGAAGCTAAGTATTAAGCTTGCTATAATTACTATAATAAGTTTTAGGCTTATTAGCGCGGCTTGTAGTCCTCCTAGTAAGGGAATTAGCAGGTGTGTCTATAGCAGTATTACTTATCTTAAGGGTGTTTAAAGTGTAAAGATTGTTTAAAGATAATCTAGTAGTAGTTTTTAAGGAATAAACAAGTACTAGAGACACAGGGTGTACTAGCATAATTAGAAGATTAATATAATAGTACAGGGTGTGTTAGCACAATTAGAAGATTAATACAATAATATAAGAGTTAAGAAGGTAATAACTAATCCTTAGATTATTACTTAAAGTAAACTTCTAAGTTGAACATAATAAGCTATAAAGGCACATTGCCTATTATTATATATATAAAGAGTTCTAGAGATTCTATAGTGTACTATAGTCCTAGCAATCCTAAAGTTTATCTAGAACTTCCTAGAATTCTAGGATGTCTACAGTCCTAAGGATCCTAAAGTCTAGCTAGGACTTTCTAGGATTCTAGGACTCTAGGACTAGCCACGTAATCTTCCTATCACCTAATCCCTAGGTCCGTGCCATCAGTTGTCAGTACTTAAGGTGGTGGTGCTCCACTCTAGGCCTTGGGTCGTAACACAAGAATGCGAAAGTATTCTAGAATAAACTAACATATTAACTTTAAGACACAGAAAGGAAGGAGATTTATAATAAACTTTAGGCAACGCGCTAGACGCGTAAGGCTTATGACAACAGCCACGCTACAGATATATACTATTAGACAGATCTGCGCAACTCAAAACATGACAAGTACCTATAAACTGTATATATATATATAATAGCAGCACTATGTACTACGCAGATAAGTATAAATTAGGATAGTTTTTTTGGAAAATTAAAAGAAATACCTATATAAAAACAATTATGGTATAATTATCTAAAAAAATAAATGCGCAGTATATATATATAATAAAAAACACAGCCTATAATTTTTTAAATACAGAGGGGCGACAAAAAAGAGAAGTCAAAAAAGTTATACTTTTAAAAGCTTTATATTTCTACAATCAGAAGAGCTATACCAAGAAGAGTTAGTGATTTGGAAAGCCAAGATCTTTCTCTATGAGTTAAGCTATTTAGTAAGCTGCCTAGTCAGCACCTTTGCGCTCAACGTTCGCAGTGAAAATGAAGATCAAAAAACTTAAGGATAAATGACAAGATAACTTTTTTTTGAAGGTGTAAGAATCGCTATGAATCACAAATATTCAATAATACTAGTTGTTCTCTGCTGTGTGTGAGTTGAAAGCTAATTGTAAAATAGACTACTAAGTAATAATAAAGAGCTTGTTTGTGGGGGTTTTTTTCTAAATAAATAACTAAAAAAGTTTCCTATTAATTAGTGTACCAGCCCTCAGCTTTCTTAACGTCCAAATAACGCCTTGGGGAAGATAAAATACAATTATCAATCGCCTTTTGAGGTAATTTATCCCATTCCTCTATTATAGCAGTCTTAAAGGCTGCTATACTTTTTTTATTCTTTCCTATACCTAAAGAAGTAATAGGCCTTTTAGCTAAAGCGTTTTCCAGCAAGGTCCACACGTTTTCTATAGGATTTAGATCAAGAGTATAGGCAGGATGCTTAAAAAGAGTTATCCTATTCTTAGAAAACCAAGATAAAACTTCTAGAGTTTTATAAATCTTAGCGTTATCTTGCTGAACTTCTAGCCTATATAGACGTTAGTAAGGCCTTTAATTATAGAAGAAAATATTGTAACTTTATAGTTTAAACATAGAGTAATAAGCCTCTTAGTAGGAAAAAGAAGTATATGTAACATACCTTTTTTTTATTGTAGGTTTTACTATAGGATTTAGCATCTTTTTATAATAGTCTCAATTCCTAAAAGAAGTAGTAATTAAAGGGCTTTTGATTACTACTAGTTTATATCTACTACCTATCCAAATTGCTCCCCAAACTTGGATAGAAATATCTTAACCTATAACCGGATTAGTAAGCGTACTCAAAATAGATCAAAATAATAGAAAATCAATAGAAAAATAATAGAAAAATAATAGAAAAATAATAGAAAAATAATAGAAAGATAATAGATATATTAAAGTCTTTTTTGAGTTGAAAAGAGTTTTTTTAAACTTACTTGTGTTAGTTGTAGAAACTATTTTCCTTCCTACCCTGTTATTTTGTCGTGTTTGATAGTATTCTGTCCTAGCACCGTGCCCTTGCTTGATAGCAGACTTTTCTAAAAATATAATCTTATTAAAGTTTATATTTTTAAGGTTTTTTAGTATTTGCTTGGCGTAGATATAACGATAATTGTGCCGGTGCACAAGGTGATTGTGAAGATCGTCCAAAAATGATCTAGGTTGGTTCTTAGGAGGATAAACGAGTACTAAGGACACGGGGTGTACTAGCACGATTGGAAGATCAATGTAATAGTACGAAGGTGTGTTAGCATAATTAGAAGATTAATATAATAACATAAGGTTAAGAATTAAGTTTTAATCCTTAAATTAATTACTAAGTAGAACTCTTAGAAGTTAAACACACTAAGCTTTAAGGGTTTAGTGCCTAGTGCTATATACACAAGGAGTGTTATGCTATTCTAGAAGTTCTACGTTGTCCTATGCGTAGGACTTTGTAGTATTTTATAATATATTATAGGACGTACGTGACTTGTCCTATAAAGGCTTTCTACTAAGACTGTAGGATCCCGTGCTTGCTGCGGGGTAGCGTTATCTATTAGTAGACAAAGGCCTGCCCTTTGTCTAGGTTATCTAGGGTCTCTTCCTGCTACTATCCTTTATACATAGTTAGTGTCCCTTCTCTTTTAAGTTTATAACACTATCCTCTTTTTCTCTTATTTATGTCTTTATAAACTGACTTAATAGTTTCCTGCAGTACTACTTATTGTTACGCTATAAGTAATTATATAAATATTATTAGAGAACTTGCTATAGTTGCGTGTTAATATTGTGTAAAAAAGAATCTAGGGTGTTAGATGTTGTTCTTAAAGAAGGCATATAGGAATTGTTATAAAAATAGTGTTAAAGACTATGTGCTAGTAGAGGTTCTTTTATTAAATTACTTAGAACTAGATTAAGAGCTAGCTTAGTTAGAGCGTTAGGAGTCTAAGGCAGATGCGGCGGAGTTAGCTGCGCTAGAGGTGTTACTAGCAGCGCGTGCGAAAAAAAATTAGCTATAAAAATAACAGAAGTTATTAGCGCGTTGTAAGTAGAAGTTAATAAAGAAGTTAGGAAAGTTTATAGATAAAATTAAGGCTTTTAAGGCTGCAAATGATATTAACTATAAGGTTGGGATTCTAAAAAGTAGTTTAATACTAGGTACTTTAGCGTTAGATTAAAGTGCTTTTTCTCTAACTTATCTTAAAGGTAATTTTACTTTTAACAACTTTCTTGCTAAGTTAAGTAGTAATTTTAAAGGTGTAGTTAGCAGTTTGTAAATTTTATGTCTAGTTCTTATATATTTTTGCTGCTTAGGTAGCTTAATTATTTAACTAGGTATTTAGTGCTGTTATTGCTATTATAATATACAAGAATTCTCTTAACTTTAAAGACATTATCTTCCTCTATTTTAAAATAAAAGGTTTTCTAAAGTAGTGTTCTTAGGTCTACAAGTTCTAATATATTAATATAGAATTTTAAGTAGATTTTTGTATTAAGTAGCAAGTTGAGTGTATACATAACAAGTTCCTTCTAGTCTAGAATTAGAAATAGTTTAACTTTAACGTTGTTAAGCCCTTTGCTAGATTGTCTAGTGCAAAAATTCTTTGTAAGCAAGTATACTTTATCTTTCTTTTTTAGCTAAGGTGCTGTTTTTTGTTTCTAGTTAGTATATAAAAAGCTTTAGCGTTAGGCCTTCTTAAGTAACTTCTTAAGTAACTTATGTACTAACTTTAGCTTATTAGCTGTTATAATAGCTACTTTTATTTTTAGACTTAGAAGTGTTTGTGTAAAGAGGTTTAAGTGTCGCTTGTAGTTTACGTAGAATAAAGTTTGTTCTATAGACTTTAAAAGCTTATTGTTATATACTGTTTATGCTATAAGTAGTAATAATACCTAATTATTTTGTTGTTAGTTAATATATATTTTAAGGTATACTTTTATTGTATAATTTATATGTTTTGTCTGTCTGTCTATCTGCAGGTAGTATGCTATTAATAGTTTTCTCTTAGTTCTAATTGCGGCAAGTAGTGTTGTCTAAATATTTAAAGTAAAAAGCTTATCTTTATTACTAATAGTTAACTTTAGTATGCTGTAATATTTAATAACTTAATTATTAATAATATATATAAGTTGTACTGCTATAAAGTCTTTTTTAAAGACTATGTACTTAGCTTGTTTTGTAAATTAATTAACTACTTTAAGACTTATATTATAAAATACTTTTAAAATAGGGTATCTTAAAACTAGTAATATTATAACAAAGTTTATAAAGATGTCTAACTATAGTGTGTTAAGTAGTTCTATTACTTACATTTCTTTGTAAGGTGCATGTGTGTTATGCTTATTCTTCTAATAGTCTACACATTAAGTAATTAAAGTAGTAACTTTATTCTTTATTCTTAGAAACTTATAATTTCTTTTAATAAGTTTTATAGTTCTTATAATACCTAAGTAACTATATACTAGGTTGTTGTAGTGTTACTTAATAATTGCTTTCTGCAATTCTTCTAGTACGTTATACGTAATACGTATAAGGAAATTAAATATCTATACTAGTCCTAATAATTTATTATTATTAACTTATAGTATTGCAAAGTTAGTTATCTCTTTAGTTCTTCTGATATTATGTTTTTAGCTAAGAGCGTCTACTCTTCTATTATTTTTCTTTAGTATATACACAATTTTAAACTTATGCTGTTTTAGTTCTTTTAACTATTAAACTTAGTATTAGTTAAGTTTCTTAGTAGTTGTAAAATTAACTAAGTTCTTGTAATTTATAAATATTATAAGTTCCTTAGTAGCTTTTAGCGTATACTCTCTAATGTCCTAGATAATTAATAATAGCTAGTAGCTTTTTGTTCTAAATATTATATTATTTCTCTAGTCCTAAAAACTTATAAAAATAGTAGGTAATTAAGTGCTATTTGCCTTTATATAGTTAGCTAGCGCATTTTCTAAGTGCAAGATTTAATGTATCTGTCTTAAACTATAGTAGTTATCTTGCTTAGAATATGTAAAAGCATAATAGTTCTATGCTTATATTTCTAAGTATTTAGAAAGTATTCTCTACTTCTTTATTCTACTTAAAGGGTACTTTCTTCTTTATAAGGCTTGTTAATAAAATAGCAATCTTAAAATAATCCTTAATAAACTATTAGTTAAAGTTTAGAAATCTTAAAAAGAATTATATCTTTTTAACTTTCTTTAGTTGTAGCTATTCTTTAATTACTTATATTTTTTTTACTTATCTATACTCCTTGTACCCTTATAATATATTTTAAAAAATTAACTTTATTCTTATAAAACTTACATTTCTTAAGTTTTAGGTGTAAGTTAAACTAGTTTAGGCACCTTAGTACTATGCAGACATATTTAATATAATCCCTTAAGTTTTTAGTGTAGATAAGAATGTTATCTAAGTATATAATAATAAAGATATCTAAGTATACTCTAAATATATTATTAATAAGTTCCTAAAATATTGCTAAGGCGTTTCTTAACCTAAATAGTATAATAGTATATTTATAGTATTTATATCTTATTTAGAACGCTGTCTTTTATTCTTTATATTTCTTAATTTTAATAAAGTAGTATTTATCTTAGAGGTCTAGTCCTGTAAAGACTTTAGCGTAAGATAATTAATCTCTAAGTTTTATAATATTTAGTAGTAAATATTAATTCTTTGCTATAATGTTGTTTAACTTTTAATAGTTAACGTACATTTTTAGTAGCTTATTCTTCTTTAATATAAAGAGTATAGAGAATTTTACTAGTAATATTAAAAGTTTTATATAGCCTTATACTTAATCTTTATCTATCTTTTCTCTTAATATCTTAGGTTCTATCTCTAATAGTTAATTAATTAGTCTAAAGAGTAAAGTCTTCCTTTTTTCTAGAATAATCTTATAATTCTAGAGTTAGTGTCTTAGTAAAGCTTTGCTATCTACTACCTCTATAAAGAAGTACTAAAATTCTTTATACTTTTTTAGAATATTTAAAGTTATGTATTTCTCTAAAACTCTAACTTTGTACTTTAGGAGAACTCTTTTAGTATCTATTAAGTTAAACATTTTTATCTTAAAGTTATTCTTAGTTAAGGTTTACTATCCCTTAGTAATACTATTAATCTTCTTCTTATTTACTATCTTAGTTATTAGATGCGTAGGTTAGCTTAGTTTTACATCTAATCTACAGCACTTAAATATAAACTTCTTTAACTTCTAGTTAATCTGTAGGTTGTGTTCTTATAACTAAGGAAGTCCTAATATAATATTGTAGGTAGCTAGTCTAAAAACGTCTAGGTCTATCTCTTCCTAGTGTTCCTAGATATAGAGCGTCACTCTAGTAACCTTGTAAGTAATTATTGTCTTGCTTAGTATAGGCTAACTATTAGCTATATGTAGTAGGTAGGGTTCTTATTTCTTTAATACTTATAAGCCTGCTACTAATATTACTTAAGCAGAAACAAAGTTAGCTTACGCGCTAGAATCTACTAGTGCCTATATTTAGTGTCTATTAAGCTTTACTATAAGCTTAAGAAGGCTTAAGGAATTTATTATATTAATCTCCTTAGCAGTTCTAAGTGTCTTAGGCGTTTATCTAAAAAAAACTGTGTACTAAATTTGTAGAACTTCTTTGTAATAATATATGAGTTACATTTAATATAAAGATATATATGCTATAAAGGCTAGTTGTACTCCTATATATAAGTTCTGTCTTTATTATCTTTCTACTGCGTTATGTGCATCTGCAAGTTCTTTTCTAGATTATTATGTTTATAAAAATATAGGCTATGTCTTTTATTCTATATATGTACTGCGCATTTGTTATTTAAATAATAATACTATTAGTATTTGTATCTAGGCATCCCCTTTAGTCTCTTAAGAAATTATCCTAATCTATACTTATTAGAACAGTAAATTGTACAGCTATTATGTATATATACAGTTTATAAATACTTTACATGTTCTAGGTTACGCAGATCTATCTAATAATACATATTTTTAGCGCAGCTGTTATCTTAAGCTTTACGCTATTAGCGTATTGCTTAGAGTTTATTATAAATCTCTTTTATCTTTTTATTTAAGAGTTAGTATGCTAGTTTATTTTAAGAAGCCTTAGCTTTTTTAGTCTATTTTTATATAAAGTTGTTGTATATAGCCTTATTAATAGTTGCTACTAGAGTAAGCCCTTTCTTCTGCAGTTCCTCTAGTAGATTAGTATACTAGTTATAGTCTAGGAATGTTCCTCTATAAGGTCCTATAAAGATCTCCTTAAGTTGTCTAAGCTACCTTAGTAGAGCGTTAATTTTCTTTACTAGATTTGTTAAGTATCTAGTCTCTATAAGTAATAGTACCTATATGCTAACATTATGTCTGTTTTCTATAGTGTAAGTAAAGAGTTTCTATATAGCTAGTAGAACTGTCTTTTTATTGTACGCTACTAGCTCTTCCTATGTAATTAGTGTAGCTAGTTAATAGCTCTTCTAAAACTTAGCTATCTTGCTGTGTTTAGTTCTAGTCTACTAGAGTTATTTTTATATTTTTATCTAGCACTACCTTAGAAATGTTATTGTCTAAGATTTCCTCTAGCGTAATTATAACTAGGTTATCTAGACTGTTAATACTTATCTAGTCCTATCTTTAAACTATAATAGTAGGTTTTGTAATAATATTCTATTTGTTGTCTAGATTGTTGTTAGGTTCTACACAGTAAATAACATTTAGTTATTAAGTTACTTTGCCTTAGCTTTAGCAGTTCTGTTTTATATAATCTTTTTTACTATATCTATAATAAGTAATTCTCTTGTTGCCTTTGTTATGCGTAAACTTCTTTCTTCTTAGTCCTTTGTTAATATTATTAAGGTGCATTAGCTTATAGCTATTAGTGGCGTAATACTCTAGGATGTTAGGTACATAGTTTCGCTAACATTCTTAGTTAGAGTACAGGCGTTAAAATGTTTAACGTAGTTAAGCGTCTGTGTTTTTAGATACGCAATTCCCCTGTGCAAATAATTATTCCTCTAACATAAGCTTATAAAGTTTGTTGTTTACTCTAATAGCTTTAGCTATAAGTTTATTAAGCGTGTTAAGGCTAGATCTACTTTTTATAAGTTTTTATTGTATAGTAGGTTTAAGACCTTATTAGTACATTTGCATTAAAGCGTTGTTGTTCTATTTAATAACTATCTTATACTATTAGAATTTAGTTGTGTAGTTAGCAGTAGACTTAGTTTGTTGTAGTTTCTAAATTTTTTGTTCTGCAACTTTAAATTTCTTAAAAGGTAAGAAGATCTCTTGCATTTTTATTTTAAAGGCGTCTTAGTTTTTAACTACGGTAGTGTTGTTAGCGTCTTTAATAGAATTATCTATATAACGTTTAAGAAACAAGTTAGCCTACTTCTCTACATCTTCTTAGAAATACGTAGAGGCTAGGATAGTTTTGTTGTTATCTTTAATTGTGTTTTTTTTAATGTAGAAGTATTTGTTAACTTAGAAGAGCTAAGCCTTAAGCTTACTACAATCACTATAATAGTTATTAGGCTTTTTAGCGCGGCTTGTAGTTCCTTTAGTATAGGAATTAGCAGGTGTGTTTATAACAGTATTGCTTATCTTTAAGGGTGTTTAAAGTGTAAAGATTATTTAAAAATAATTTAGGTTAGTTCTTAGAAGGATAAACAAGTACTAAGGACACAGGGTGTACTAGCATAATTAGAAGATCAATGTAATAGTACGAAGGTGTGTTAGCATAATTAGAAGATTAATATAATAACATAAGGTTAAGAATTAAGTTTTAATCCTTAAATTAATTACTAAGTAGAACTCTTAGAAGTTAAACACACTAAGCTTTAAGAGTTTAGTGCCTAGTGCTATATACACAAGGAGTGTTATGCTATTCTAGAAGTTCTACGTTGTCCTATGCGTAGGACTTTGTAGTATTTTATAATATATTATAGGACGTACGTGACTTGTCCTATAAAGGCTTTCTACTAAGACTGTAGGATCCCGTGCTTGCTGCGGGGTGGCGTTATCTATTAGTAGACAAAGGCCTACCCTTTGTCTAGGTTGTCTAGGGTCTCTTCCTGCCACCATCCTTTATACATAGTCAGTGTCCCTTCTCCTCTAGGTTCGTAACAGTGATACCCTACTGCCCACTACGTTAGTGCTCAACCACCTAATCTTGAGGTATATAACCTGCTCTGTGGATCGACCTCATTGAAGAGCTATCTACTCTACTTCTTAACTTATGTACTGTACTATTGAATGGGCGTCTTCTTCTACCACTAGTCTCTATAGTCAACTTATAATAAGATTATTATTTTACTAACCTTGTTCTTGCATATTCTAACTACTATGTAGTAATCTTCTGCCCTTATAGCAATATATTTCTATACACTTTAACACTTGTACAAATAGCAAAGCTTGTAAAGACATACTTTACTACTTAGTACACAAAGGAACTAGTGCACAATTGTTATAAGAACAATATAACAATTTTATAAGAGCAAAGAATTTAGAGAAACACTAAAGAACTCGGAATTCTTAGAATTACTACTAGATACACTTTTAAGGGGTAAGCACTATTCTTTACTATAAACTACGTTGAGAACTATGTTATCTAAGTTAGCACTAACAACAAATACAAAAAATAAAAACTCCTAATAAAATAACAAAATGTGTTATTAAATGCTAATTTAAAGTTTTTTGAGCAAAATTTAGGGTAGTAAGTTGTCTAATAAAAATCAGGATAGTTTTACATGTGTTTAAACGCTGACTTAAAGTCTACCTAGCAAAATTTAGGGTAGCAACCTGTCTAGCAAAATAGAAACAGTAATACATAAGTAAAGAAATGCTAAGCTAAGGTGCTATTTAGCAAAATTTAAAATAGCACTAAAAGCTTATATCTAAATGCGTAATACTAAATAAGTACTAGCTTTAAGTATAAATCTAAGCCTACCTAGCGAAATAAGAGGTACTTAAGAGGCAAAAATATATATACTTACACCTAAATAAGCATACACTAGAAAGACTTAATAACAAATATATAATTTCTTTTAGAAACTATACCTTGTTTGTTACTTTACTAACTATTATTAACTATCTATACAAAAACTTTTATAAGTTCTACTATACTACAAATGTTAAAGAAAGATTAGAAGACAAGTTAAGGATAGAAAGGCGCAACACTTTCTTCTTTTAGACCTACTACTACTAGTCCTCAGTTACTATTAACACTATTAAGTTTAGTTAATAATACTATAACTACACCTACATACAACTTAGTGTTGTCTAAAGTTTAACTAAAACACAGTACATTTGTTTTTACTAAGAAAGATGTTACTAAATTCTTAAAAGACTTTAACTAATAAGCTGATAATAGAGGCATCTGTAATACTATAAGAGTTTTTATTTTACTAAACTACTTCTCTAACAAGAATTCATTACTCTTTTACATACTAAAATACTTACCTAGATATGCAGAAAAGGATTAGTCTAAGTTTTAAACACACATAAAGTGTTACGACCTCGAGTCCACAGCACTGACAAGCACGCCGCAACTACGCTACACGAGCAAGAGCCAGGACCGAGACCCTGCAAACCGATGACTGTCAACAGTTACGTAACTAATCACTACGCTAAAACTATTGCTAGAAACAACTACAACTATCATGACTATTGCTAGGAGTTACACTTAATATTGCTAGAAGTCAACACGACTATTGCACAAGTATATAGTGTAGACACTAAACTCTTATAGCTTAGTGTGTTTAACTTCGTACAACTTATGTGTTAATCTAAGGATTATTACTTAATTCTTAACTCTTGTGTTATTACATTGTTCTACTAAACGTGCTAACACACCCCTGTACTATTACATTGATCTTCTAATCGTGCTAGTACACTAACCGTCCATCGCACTTACTCATTCCCGAGAACCAACCATAGATTATCTTCAGACGATCTTCACACCTGTTTGTTATGCAAGGGCTAAGTATAAAGACTAGAATCTAGCTTAAACACCTATTGCAAGACGTTAAATTAGCAATAAAAAAAGGCAGGAAAGAAGGGGTAGGCTTTCTATTGTCGCGTTTATAAGTTAGCAAGCAAGGCAATAATAGTGTTGCTGCTTTACTTTATCTAGAAGCGCCTAGCAGTAAAGCAACAAAAATAGGCAAAATAAAGCGCATTAAGTTAGGAGGCAATTTATGTCTTTGTCCTGCTTTTTTTTATTTCTGTCTAAACATGCGACAAACTAATTGCGTGCCAGCAATGCTGAACAAGAGGGCGTGAGCCCGGATACCTATTGTTAGCAATAAATCTTTTTTTACTAAACAGGTGTCTACAAAATATGTAGTTACATTAAAAGATTGTCTTAAAAGGCTAAAGCTAGTTACTAGCTATAAGCTAGTGATTACTATTAAATACATTTTAATTAGTGTTTTTCTTAGTACTTTTAGCAAATTTTTGAAACTCTAATTTTTACTTATGTAGTAGTCTAAGCTTTTCTGCTCCAAGTGCTTAGCGCGTAAACTTTATCTACTTATTATTATAAAAAAATTGTTAACTACACACAATTTTTTTCTTTTAACTTTTGTAACTAATTAGTAGAGGATAGCAGCTTTTTACTTTTTCAGAAACCCTATTTTAACTACAACAACAACAACAACAACCACCACCTTTGACACCTTAAAAATAAATAGAACTAACTCTAAGGTATGTAGTGGTAAGTAGATAGAGGCTATATCCTTACATTAATCTTATGAATCTTATTAATTAATTTAACTTCTTGCAGCTTAATTCACACAAAATTTTATAGGGACTAGATTAGCTTAATTGATCTATATATTTTGTCCAGCTTCATTGATGAGCTTGATCTGGATTGATTGTTGGCAGGTCTGGTAGGAACAGGCTCGTAACATCGTGGCGATAACGGCTGGGAAGAATTAGAACGAGCAATGGATGTGCTGAAGGTCGAATAGCTATATTGATGATGTCGCGTCAAACATACAACTATCGTCTGCCCGAACTCCCAATGAAACTTTTCCAATCCCAGGTGGTGCAGCTAGCAAAATATACATACAGATGCAAACATGAACGGCGTAACAACGTGGAGATTACTCGGAGTCAGTAACGCAGCCCTGACTAGCGTCCTTGACGAACCGCGCGTACTTGAAAAGCGTACCCTTCTGGTACTTCAGTGGGGGCGCGGTCCACTTCTTCCTCCTCTCTGCTAGTTCTTGCTCGCTAACACTGATGTTCAACTCATTTGACTCAGAGTCAATGGTGATCTCGTCACCGTCCTGAACCAGTCCGATGGGGCCACCTTCTTGTGCCTCGGGCACAATATGACCAATCAAGAAACCGTGGCTACCACCACTGAAGCGACCGTCTGTGATAAGTGCAACATCCTTGCCGAGACCAGCGCCCATAATGGCGGAGCTGGGCTTCAACATCTCAGGCATACCTGGGCCGCCCTTGGGGCCTTCGTACCGGATGACAACGACAGTCTTTTCGCCCTTCTTGATTTCACCACGCTCAAGAGCGGTAATGAAGTCATCCTCGGCATCGTAGCACTTGGCTTTACCAGTGAATTGGGTGCCCTCCTTACCAGTGATCTTGCCCACGCAGCCGCCAGGTGCAAGGGATCCTCTCAGAATTTGTAAATGACCAGAAGACTTCAGAGGCTCGCTGAGCGGTCGAATGATCTTCTGCTCGGCGGGGAAATCCCTAACGTTCTCCAGGTTCTCCTTGAGTGTCTTACCGGTGACAGTCATCTGGCTACCGTCAAGAAGACCTTCCTTGAGCAGGAACTTGAGAAGCGATGGTGTGCCACCGATGTCGTGAATGTCGGCCATGACGTACTTGCCCGAAGGCTTCAAATCCGCCAACAGTGGAATGCGGTTGCTTACGCTTTGGAAGTCGTCAATGGTGAGCTTAAGGCCAACGGAGTCTGCAATCGCGATCAAATGGAGAACAGCGTTGGTCGAGCCACCAGTGATGCTGATGACAACCATGGCATTCTCAAACGCTTCCCGGGTAAGGATATCACTTGGTCGGAGGTCCTCCTTAAGCAGATTCTTGATAGCGCCACCCGCTGCCAGGCATTCCAACATCTTCGCCTTGGAATTGGCCGGGTTCGATGAAGAGCCAGGTAGGGACATGCCCATAGTCTCGATTGCCGTTGCCATTGTGTTTGCCGTGTACATTCCTCCGCAAGCACCCTGCCCGTTGCAAGCGTGTCTAATGATGTCGACACGCTGGTCTTCGGTGATTTCGCCCGTGATAAATTGCCCGTATGCTTGGAAAGCGGATACGATGTCGATTTGCTGGTTCTCGAGGGTCTTCGCACAGCCGGGTTGGATGGTACCGCCGTAAACCATGAGGGAGGGCCTGTTCACACGTCCCATAGCCATGATGACACCAGGCATGTTCTTGTCACAGCCAGGGATGGAGATGTTCGCATCGTACCACTGACCGCCCATGACTGTCTCGATTGAGTCCGCGATGATCTCACGCGACTGCAGCGAGTAGCGCATGCCCTTTGTGCCCATGGAAATACCGTCACTAACACCAATGGTGTTGAACTGCATTCCAAGCAGTCCTGCCCTCTCTACACCCTCCTTGACTTTGTGGTTCAGGTCCATCAGGTGCATGTTGCACGGGTTGCCAGAGTACCAGACCGAAGAGATGCCGACTTGGGCCTTGTTCATGTCCGTTTCGCTCATGCCGGTGGCGTATAACATAGCCTGCGAGGCACCCTGCGACTTGGGCTGGGTAATGTGCTTGCTCACCGAATTGAGCTCATTGTCGGCTTTGGTAGTGCGGGCTGCGGAGCTGGAAAGCGCACGTCTGGAAGTAATGAGACTCAATTCTCGATTTTGTTAAGAAGAGACTTACGCTGCGTGCCATTGTGGCCGCGGTGAGCACCTTGCGCGCGCGAGAGCTCCTCTAAAGCGTGCGAGAGACATTGTGGCGGACTGGCTGCTCCTCTCGTGGCGGATTGCTCTTCCTAATAATTTAAAGATGCGAGCTCGGAGGAGTACGCGGGGACGGACGCTTCTCCGAATCTATGCTGACTGACCAATGAGGGGCGACATGATGATGCAACACCATCCTCTTCCTAGGCCGGCGGCGATCTCGTTTTCACCAAGCATCGAGTCGTTCATCGACGACTCTTTATATGCCGTTTAGACTCCTAACTCCCACATGCATCCGATAACAAAGTTGTCCCCAATCAAAGTCTCCTGGGGTCGTCTTGATGAGCCTGGTATCTCATCTACATGCCTTAGTGGTCGAACATGCATTCATGTCAGCAGATAGAGACAAATATGCGCACTCATTCGCGTTCCTGGTTTCATGGAAAAATCTCCTCGAGCATGTGTGTTGAATCGTGGCCCTCAGTGTGAATAGTGGCGGGTAAGTATTGTTCAGCGATCTTTTATCGTCACAGTCAACAACTCATCACAATATCATGGCTATTCAAACTCCAGTCATATCTGCTATATGGAGTGCTGTTCTAACTTTTCTTTCATACTCATTTTGCTCGCCATATTATCCTTCTCTGTTTTTATCAACACTTAGCTTATGACATGAGACACTTCTTTACTTCTTTACTTTTCTCTACATGTCTCGCGCAGGCTGCGAGCAAGATTTACACAGGGTTCAATTACGGCGCTTTCTGGAGCGTGGAAGCCAACGCCAAAAAGAAGGCAGACTTTCTCGATGGCTTCAACTTAGCGAGGAATCTTACCACTGACACACCCTTCGATAGCGCGCGTTTGTTCACTTGCAAACAGACTGGCACTCTCGATGAACCCACTGAAGCCTTCGATGCCGCTGTGATCTCCAAGACAAGCCTACTGTTAGGTTTCTGGATCACGCCCGGCCAAAAGGGCGGCTCGCCAGACAACAACGTCAAGAATGAGATGGCCGCGCTCGAGAAAGGATTCAAGAAACATGGCCAAGCTCTTTCCGATCTCGTTATTGGACTTTCGGTAGGTAGCGAAGATGTATACCGTGCCGAGGAAGCCGGCGAAATAGGTGTCACCGCAGCCGTCGTTGGGCAGACTATCGCTCAAGTCAAAAAAGACATCGCTGCCTCGTCATTTGCTCAGTACATGAAGGACAAGCCGGTCGGTCATGTCGATACAGCCAAATACGCGGTGGTGGACAATGCGGATTTCATCGGCATGACTGCATACCCATACTGGAACAAAGACAGCATTGAGACAGCAAGCATAAGCTTCCAAGGCTCTCTCGAGGAAGTCAAGCAGCGCGCAGGCAATAGACCTGTTTGGATTGCGGAAATCGGCTGGCCCTCCACAGACACCGAACAACATGGTGCTGCAGTTGCCGGTATAGACGAAGTCCAGAAGTTTTGGAGTGAGGTTGGCTGTGCTGTGTTTGGTAAATACACTACATTCTGGTTCCAATTACTCAAGGACACTACACCAGAGCAGAAGGCCGATTGGAGTATCATGGACACGAACTCTCGGCTGTCAAGGATCAAAAACATGAGCTGCGGCAACCCACAGCCAAAGCCCCCTGCTGACTCTCCAAGTAGCTCACAAACATTATCTCAACCACCTATTGCATCAATTCCTCCAAAGATGCCCACTTCTGGTTCGTCAACCGTGTCAAGCGCCACACCGGTACTATCGTCGTCTGAATCCCCGCCGATCGGACAAAGTACCACGTACGTCACGATAACCAAGACAACAACAGTGACTCCGCAACCCATCATACCGTCGTCAGCTGCATCGGGCGACCCATCATTCGTCACCTCAATATTGACTCTGACCAGTAATACCGCAGCAATCTCACAGCCCTTGATTGAACCATCCGAGATACCCATCGGGACAGACTGGTGCGTTACCGTAGCCGACATCGATCGCAATGGCAGTCCTGTACCTGTTGATGCGGGACCCGCCGGCGCGGATGGCGAATGTAGTGTCCCACCAACATATACTGGTCTACCTGCGGCTGCTCCTTCGACTGGCGACTCAAAGGCTCCCTTGCCGTCGACAGGGCCTCTGCCGCCGACATCTGTTACTATAGAGTTTTCATTGCTGTCCAGTATCAAAGCGCCAGCAAGTGCTGTTACGTCTCTCGGAAACTCTGGTTCTCCACTGTCTAGTAAGTCACTTGGCTAAGTTGGCAACTTTACTCTTTCTAAATCATCGCCGCAGCTTCATCGGGAAAGTCGCAGTGTAAACGTCGCGAGCCTCGACCTGTAGCACGGCTTTTACCAAACTCCACAGCAGTGGTTCCAGTATCTACCACGGCGTTGGTATCGATTACGCTGGCATCCCCGCATGCAGTCACTCTTGCCAGAGTACCCTCCGGTCCATTCAACGCAACGCCTTCCGAGTTCAATTTCCCGACGCCGACTGCTGTAGCAGAGACCAAAGTGACGGTTAAAGTTGGAGAGAGAGTGTTGAGTAGACGAAACTGGTTCAAGGACACTTGGAAGAAGTTCATGTTGTGGGGGAAGAAGACCTGGAATGGGTAGAGTCTGTCGCGATGGGCGTCACTGTGATTGAGATGGATTGCAATGTAGACAAATTTTTTTTTCCAAAATTCTGCAGACATCAGATGCGTGATAAATGTGGTGCTTGTCTCTCTGTCTCTCTAAGATGCGGTCTACGATAATGCATTTTAATCGTGGTACGACAAAATAGAATGCGCAAGCGATTGAACTCCCGTGTCGAGTCAAACTTACAAACAGAATTGCTAGCCTTGGCGTGACTTCGCCAGACAGTCAAGACTTCAGCTAGTTCCGACGCTTTTTCTATCTTCTAAGGCTAAGGCCGAAGAAGCTGCTTTGTCACATGGGCTCGGAGGTTATAAACAGTCGTTTTGTCTGTTGCGGACTGCGGCGTTCCGCCACACTCGGGAAGAGACGACGCGTTGCGCATTCCGAATCGAAAAACCATCTTGTCCAAATACGCAATAGAAAGGCCTGTCATACCGCGTCCACCATCAACTGATGTCGACGTAAAGCGTGCCTACATTGATTGAATCTGCCCATGAGCATCGTAGGAGCGCACGAGAAAATTACGAGAGTGCAGCCCGTGCTATATTTCAGAAAAAGGGCACTCGCAACAATGAAAAAGTTATTCATCAGCCGTCAATATAGACAGCGGATTTGTTTGTTTGTTCATTCATGTAATATCTCATCTCTCGTACTAGCTAACATAAGTATTCCTAACCGTTAAGAACCCGAAATAGTCCACCATGAGACACCTGATAGACTCCGAATTCGCACTTTTACGGATATAACCCGATGATGTGAAACGACCTAAGATGTTAAAGGCGCTTGCCTATTTCGTTCTATCAAGGTAAATGGTAGATGTCGATAGGCCAGAAACTTCGATACACAAATCCACAGCGCAATGCAATGTCTGACGCGACTCGCTGAGGATGGCACGCGTCTAAGCAGCAGCCGCTACCTAGGCAGCGGGGGTGGAGGTGGCGGGAGGGTTCTCGACGACCTGGTCGGGGGTCTCGTTGGTGGCAGCGGTCTCAGTGAGGGGAGCCTCGCCATCGGCGGCAGCGTCGGGAGCGTCATCCTCCTTACCGGGGGAGTCGATCGCGACCTTAACGGCGATCTCACGGCCCTCGATCTCCTTGCCATTCATCTCGGAGCAAGCCTTCTGCTGGAGCTCCTCAGAGCCAAGAGTAACGAAACCGAAGCCACGGCCCTTGCGGGGCTCACCGCGAGCCTGGAGCTTCTTGACCATGAAACGAGGGATAGGGCGGAGGGCGATCTTGGCCTGGGTAGGGGAGTAGTCCTTGAAGATCTCAAGGAGCTAGTTCACTTGTTAGCATGCGCTATACGAGAGGGGTTACACAAACTCACCCTATCCTCCTTCAGGTCGTACGGCAGGTTCGCAACCATGACCTTGGTCTTGGAAGGAACACCGTCCTCGGGAGGACCGCGCTGCTTGCGTTCACGGGGTCCCTGGGGAGCAGACTTGTCGGCACCCTTCTTTGCGGTAAGCGCTTCGTTCGTAGTTTCGGTTAGGGGAGCAACTTGGCCGGGTACATTTGTAGGAGTGGAGTCGGCAGGAGCCTCGTTGGAGAGCTCGACCTGCTCGGCACCTTCAGCATCGGCCTTCTTGTCGAACTTGATTAGCTTATTTCCATGAGTTGTAGGACAGAAAGCCACTTACAGCGCGTCCACCGCGTCCAGCACGGCCACCACGGCCACGACCGCGACCACGTCCACGAGTGGAAGTACGGCGACGGGCCTCGCCGGTGTTGCCCTCAGCTCCGCTACCGGCGCCCTCGGCGTGGGCCTCGGGAGTACGGGCAAGCTGGATGGAGACCTTGCGGTCGAGGATGGCCTTGCCGTTGAGCTCAGCAATAGCACGCTCGGCCTCGGATGGGGTCGAGAGAGCAACGAAAGCGTAGCCAACGGGGCGCGAGGTACGCGGGTTGGTGGGGATGGTCGTGGATTCGCTGTGCAACGTGTTAGCTTCTACCTGTTGCGTCATGGGGACAAAACAGGGTCCACCTACACCAGGTAGTCCTTGAAGAATTCCTTTAACTCCCCCTCGGTGGTCGCGTACGCGAGGTTTCCAATGTAAAGTCGCCTGCCCTCAGCGGCGCTCGTACGCACAGCTTCGTCCTCGGCTGCGGTGGGTTGTTGAGCGCCAGTGCTCTCCGTGGTGTTGGTAGCGGCGGGAGCGTTGTTGTCGGTGAGGGAGGTGGTGGCCATCTGGGCGGTGATACTGTCGACAGGTGCGGACATGATTGCTGAAGTTTGGGTGGTTGACGAACACGAGTGGTAGATCGAACGTGTAAGAGATTGAGGAAACTTGGAGTCCTGGTAGACCGGTAAAGGTAACCTTGAACAGTAGTTGATTATTGAGTGGTTGATGGGATGGTCGAACCGCCTGTTGGTGGAACTGTTGACGAGGGGGGTGTGGAATGGGTAGCTACGAGCCCGGGGAAGGTTGAGAGAGGATTGGGTTGATGGGGTGCGTTGTTTGTCTCTGTTGTTGACTTGACGGGGGGAGAAGGGGAGCAGGCCTCCATCAGGCAGATTATTTTGAAGAGAGCAGCCACGGGGCTTGGCCGCATCCGGTAACGGAAGCGGCCCCTGCGCACAATCAAGGGCCCACTTACCACCGAGCAGCTACCATGAGGCATGGACAGGGGAAACGGCGACGGAGCTGCCGGGGCTCCCGGGGCGTGCATTGACTGCGTTCGAGATGGCACAGGCAATTGCACCATGGTCAGAAACGTTGAAGCCGACCTCACCCACCGCCGTCGCACATACTCGGGTGAAATGGGATGAGCACGCGATGTGGGATGCGCTGCTTACATAAGCTCGATGCCACCGCCAGTCCTAGCGCCTCAGCCACAGCAGACCGCGAACATGGCCCCGCCGCTAGAAGCATGAAAAAGACCCGCCTGCCGTTGACGTGTCCGCTAGGGCACCGCTTCTTCGTGCACTGCATCCGGGCGCCTGCCATTCAAATTTCCCATCCTTCGAGTCCTGTCCAGGCTAGCCGGTCTCACCGCACTGATTTACCGGATTTACCGCCATGTCGAGTGCACAGCAAGCGCGGCGTGCCCTGGTCGTTTACGGCTCGGAAACAGGGAACGCGCAGGATGTGGCTGAGGAGATGGGAAGGGTCGCTGAGCGGTTGAGATTCGAAACGGAAGTCGCAGAGCTGAACGCCGTCACTCTTGTATGTTAGTGGTGATGCTGTGTGGGAGGGACGATGGTTGACTGTTGTTAGAGACAACTGCTGCAACATGAGGTGGTCCTGATCGCTATTTCCACCACCGGCCAGGGTGAACTACCACCCAACAGTCAGAAGTTTTGGAGAGCCATCCGAAGTGCTCGACTGCGGCCAGGGTGCTTGCAGCAGATGAAATTTGCATCCTTTGGTCTTGGTGACACGTCCTATCCAAAGTACAACTGGGCCCATCGCAAGCTCTACAATCGGCTCATCCAGCTTGGAGCACAGCCGATATGCGACCGTGGGGAGTCTGACGAGCAGCATCCAGAGGGGTAGGTCAGTGTCACGTCTGCACGTTCTTCTTCTTTTTTTTGCTTTCTAGTGCATTGTCTCATGTTGCTTGTCACGCTTTTGTATTCAGCAAAACTCGCACATTATCCTAATTGCCAGCATACGTCTGACTATCCGAAAGCATCGACGGATCTTTCCTACCATGGTCAACGAAACTTCGTCAGCACCTCCTCGACTCTTACCCACTCGCTGATTCCATCGAGCCCATACCTGACGACGTTTTACTAGACCCGAAATGGCTGCTTGAGACTGTCGATGAGATTGCAACATCTTCATCGGAACCCAAAACTGCACCTACACTGAATGGAGACGCGCCTGATATTCCGCCATCAGATCTTCTTGACATACCCGGCGGACTTACTGCGAAGATTACAAGCAACGAGAGGGTCACTCCGACGAGCCATTGGCAGGACGTCCGGCACATCAAGTTTGAAATACCCCAGACACATTCATACGCCCCGGGCGATGTGCTCACAGTTTACCCCAAAAACTTCCCATCCGATGTAACGCTACTTCTCGAATGCATGGGCTGGACCTCCATGGCTGACATACCTCTTCGCTTCGTCCCTTCATCGTCGTCAAAACATTCTAACGCTACTCTGCCGATCCGAAATATGCAGCCAGGTAGTACGATAACTTTGAGACAGCTTTTAGCCAACCACCTTGACATTATCGCTATACCACGAAGGTCATTCTTCGCCCAGCTCGCGCACTACACGAGTGACGAGTTTCACAAAGCAAGATTACTTGAATTTACTGACCCTCAATATCTTGACGAATTGTACGATTACACTACACGTCCGCGGCGCAGCATTTTAGAAGTCTTGCAGGAGTTTGAGTCTGTTAAGATACCTTGGCAGCGCGTATGCAGCATCATCCCCACATTGCGTGGTCGCCAGTTCAGTATCGCGAGTGCGATGAACCCTACCGCGGACATGGAAAAGAAGACAAAGATTGAGCTATTGATTGCGATAGTTAAGTACAAGACGGTCATTAAGCGAATAAGGCAAGGTGTTGCCACGCGATACATTGCTTCACTCACACCGGGACAAGAGATCACAGTTACACTTTCGCGAGGTGGGCTTGGTGTGAGTAAAGAGGAACTTGGTACACCGGCTGTTATGGTTGGGCCAGGAACAGGTGTAGCACCTATGCGTTCACTGATATATCAGCGAATCTTATGGCGTGAGGAGCACAAGAAACTCCAAAATGGTCATGCGCAGCAGGATGATGAGATTGTAAACGACTTACTCTTCTTCGGCTGTCGCAACGCCGAATCAGACTACTTCTTCAAAGACGAATGGGCGCAACTCCAATCCTCCGGCGTGCCTTTACAGGTCTTTGCAGCCTTCTCTCGAGACCAGGTAAAGGTTTCCAATTACCCTCATTGGAAATCCGCCATACTAACCAAATAGTAGCGTCAAAAAGTCTATGTCCAAGACCTCATCCGCCAGCAGTCTTCGCTTGTCTTTTCGCATGTCTTCCAAAAAGCTGGTATCTTGTATGTTTGCGGTTCGTCGGGCAAAATGCCTCAAGCGGTCCGCGAAGCGCTTATCGAAGCTTTCCAGGAACATGCAAGTATGGATAGAAAGGGCGCGGAGGATTATCTGGTGGGTATGGAGAAAAGTGGGAGATATCGCCAGGAGACGTGGTAGAAGGACAGATGATGATGTGTTTGCACTTTAAAGGTCTAAAATATAGTCTCACAAGCTATGCGACATTAGTAACATAGTTGAATTGAAGAATAGAGATGATGAGAGGATACACTGTAATGCCAGCAAAAAAAAACATATCATTTAACACGTCAAAGGGTGCCTACTAGGTGAAGGCCTCGCGTTGGCGGATAATAGACTTTATCCGTCCGTTGAACCGTGCAATCGAGCACTCCAGGTAGGTGCGAGCCTCGAGAATTACTTGGCTGCGCCTCAATACTGCAGAGGCAATAGTCCGTTGGACATGGGCATATTTAGGCCTTGCTTGGCATTGAGATTGCGACGGAGTGGTGGGACCGCGTCAGCGTGCAAGAAAGGGGAGGGTTATAAAAAAAAGGTGTGAAAGCAATGGGAATGCTTACCATCGACTTGGTTGTTGGCCTTCCTAACAGATTTGAGCATATTGAGGAGATTCCAACTGTGTTGATTACCTAAGTCGCGCGACCCCTGCAGATCTAGGAAGGGCTCGTGCGTGCCGCCTCCACGCCACCACAACCACTATCATCTATCTCCGCCCTAGCAGCGGCTTCGCGTGCATGCTTCATTGCCAATACAAGACAAGTCATCTAGCCGTTCACCCAACGACATTCTATTCCTTCGCGGAATGATGGACTCCTCTACACCTGCACCAGGCCCGAACCTAGGAACGCTTCCCGACGAATTGATTCTCCTTGTCCTAGATCAGCTGGATGCACATGACTATTTGACATTGCGCGATTTGAATGCGACGAGCTCACGCTTTCATCGTCTGACAATAGACCGGCTCTATCGAAGATTCCCAGGTGGCGCTCCAGAACAGTTCCTGCGTACCTTAGCGCTGTCGCCTTCAGACGAACGCCAAAAATGCACGAGTTATGTCAAGGAAGTGATTTGGTATCAACATTATTGGAATCGATCGTCTAGACGTCGATGCCTCTCTCTAGCTGACAGACATGCCGTGGCCAATATACTTAGGGTTTCGGGGGCTATCCTGGACACGACAGAACTCTCCACAGACTTACCTGGACGCTTCAGAGGCTTTTCTTCCGAATACGAAGTCCATTGGTGGTATCTGGAGTTCTTCTTGTTCTTCGTGCCTACGGTGGAGAAGATCACCATACACGATGCATGGCAATGGGATGATCACAGTTACTGGTTCAAAAGCTTGGCCGCTAACCCATCTCACTTCGAAAACCTTCGGTTAATTACCGTATTCGGTCCGCTACGTTTGCGAAATATTGTACCGCTTCTGACTTTACCCTCCATACGCACCCTCGACCTTACACAAGTCGTCGATATGCGCCAAGAACCTGACAGGGCTTTCTCGTGGGCCCATGAAGGCGAAGACTACGTTGATCGACGACTGACCAGTGGTTCATCTCTTGAGTCTTTGGTCATACGAGAATCAGATTTTCGTTTCCCGTCGGCTATGGTGATCTTTGAGAAACTCACAAAACTCAAGAGTTTCACCTATGAGCACGTCTCTCACGAACTTGCATGGCATCCACTGGGGCCGCCGGCTATTTTCCCATGGATTGGGAACTTGTGCTGGGGTCCCGATAGCTCTCTCGAGAATTTACGTTTACGCTCAGAGTCGGTAGTGACACACGAGGAGATGGCATCACTCTGTCATCACGTTGCAGGTCCCGTGCTTGCGAAACTTCGTACTCTAAATATTAGTCCTTGTACTCTCGAGACGTTCAGAGGCTTGGATCTCACACAATCTGGAGATCTACAAGCTATAGCCTCAAGTATCGTAAGCACATTTCCAAATACACATGAATCACTTCAGATTCAGTGGACACATGAGCATAGTGGAGAACCCCAGCTGCTGCTCTTTATCGGTATATTACTATCCTTGGCCGAAGCTGCTGCTTGTTCAACCTCTAAATTGAAGTACATCTCTATCGTTGACTGGCCAGCGCTTGCAGGCTGGTTTCCTCTCCAAGACGAAGTCGTTAGCTTGAAGCGGGTATACGAACGCTCGGGAATGCAATTCGACGTAGTCTACGAAGAGATTGAGGGTAAAGAGCCACTGACCATAATGGAAGACGTGGAGCGTGATTGGCTCTGGATCCACAAAACGGAAGCTTTCGCGATGCATTCCCTTCAAGAAGTATCATCGCATATTGTCTAATTACGGCCATATGAGTGTTTTCATACGATCGCTGGAGCCTTCTTGAACCGTATTTACAAAGTTTCGTTCGGAATTCTCGTGCGTGTTGGTGTAGTACTAGCTTGCTGCTGACACAGCTGACACGTGCTTGACCGGTCTAACAGCCGCTAAATCATTAGCGTCCCTCCCACCGCGGGGAAGCTCACGGACTCTGTTACTGTACTAGGCGTTATTTCTTTTGTGACTTGAAATTAAAGCTTCGAATCGCAGCAAGCCATCAGCGGTGTAGTGTTTGTTCATCAGCTGTGCACTCAGATGATATGATAGTCAAGATGGCTACTGATCTCCCATCTAAATCCGGCTTCGATACTCTTCCCAACGAACTTGTCATGAGCATTATCGAGCGCATGCCGAACGAAAACGCTAAGGATATATGCAATCTAAGTCTGACTAGCCGTCGCATGTACAGACTTTCGGTCGATCATCTGTACAAAAGTCTCCTAGTACGACGTCCGTGGCCACTCCTGCGCACCTTATGGTCGAATCCCGGGCTTCGGAATAGAATTCGCACCCTTAAGTGGAAGCACAACTACAACGATCCTGACGCTACGAAGGAGAATCAAGGAGTCCTCTTCAACTGCATTAGAATATTGGGGCTGTCACACAATATTGGATTAATATGTGAAAGTACTGGGCTTCAGCGCGATGACGAATTTGTTGAGATACTCCTGATGCTCACTCCGAATCTCCATACACTTGTTATCGCCGATGGAGCCTTTTGGCCGGATGGCGAGTACTGGTTCAGAACAATGGCGAACAATCCAGGTCGATTCGTACACCTGAAAAGCATAAACATACATGGGCCGCTGTCAGTGGAAGCCTTAGCATACTTATTCCTCCTTCCTTCGCTCCGCGACCTCGTCGTTTCGGATCTTGTTCTCGCCGAACTCATCGAAGGCGCACACCCGGCCTGGGAAGAGATTCCGCTTCGAACTGTACTAGATCCCGCTTCATCTCGAGTCGAAAGAATCACATTGAAGCGATCGATTGTGGAGGTGCCGACGCTGAGATACTTCACCGAGGCTTGCAGGCAATTGAAAAGTTTCGCCTATGAACAAGACATCAACAACGACCAACGCGGCATATACTCTCGCAATCTCTTTTCAAATTTTAGCGAGCTATCCACAGCTTTCATTCACAACCGCACAACACTCGACCATCTCTCCATCCGGGGGGACCATCAGATGTTTCATCAGGAGGAAGTACTGCAGGTGGCGCGATTGGCTTCCGACATGCTAGGACTCCGTTCGCTAGACATGGGCCTGATAACACACGATGACGATCCGATACAGTGTACTCCTGATTTCGTGGCGAAATTGGTACGCTTCCTTCCGCCAACACTCGAAGAGATAAGATTTGAGATTGACTGGCAAGAGCACTGGGGCTCAAAGGGGTGGGAGGGACCGACAGAGATGCTGCGCTATCTCGCTACTATCGCTCCTTCAAAGCTGTCCTTGAAGAAAGTCGCTGTGGTGGACTGGCCACCTTTCCTGGGTCATTTTCCGCCAGATTTTGCACAGTTGCATCGGTGCTTTGCGGAGCAGAACATAGATTTCGTATCCATTCCTGCCAATATCGAGGGACCAGATCCGCTGCAGTTGTTGGACTTTGTAGAGCCGGGGTGGGTGTTTGTGCAAGTAGCTGCTGCGGAGTACGCGTAGCACCGTTTTGTTCGCATAGCATCGTAATTTCAATCGCGTGAAAATGAAACGTACTATTCTAAATCCAACTCAATAGAAAATGAGACATTGCGGTTCCTTCGTAAAGTTGAACGCGCTACTAAGCAATTTAGCGTGTCGAGCTATGACTCGCGTGAAAGGCACCCGTGATGTACGTCATGTTCAAGCAACAACGCGCCCCTCCAAATCTCTTGCTCACAACCTTGAAGCATTCCCGATTCATCGCCTTCCACCGCGACTTTTGATAATCTAACATGGCGCAAAAAGGTGACCATCTATTACAGCGCCCTCTCTATGGTAAGATGACTGCTCCATCCCCCGCCGCGCATGAAACTCACGTCTCCAGTGTTTGATCTTCCCGAAGAGCTATTAGCCACGCTCGCCCTCAAAGACCAGCCCGAGCAGCCGATAGAAGAGATACCGCCCCAAATACCTGCGACTGCGAACGAGTCCTCCGATACCGCCGAAGAAGAGAACAACAGCCCGGCAAAGGCCACATCCTGCAACCTATGTGGGCTCAGCTTCGCATCCCTTGCAGACCAGCGTAATCACGTCCGATCCGACCTTCACGGATACAATCTGAAGCAAAAGATAAAAGGCGCAAAGTCTGTGGGCGAAGCGGAGTTTGAGAAGCTCATTGGAGATCTGGATGAGAGCATATCAGGATCTGAGTCATCAGAATCTGACGAGGATGAGGATGAGGATGGGGCGAGGGCAAAGGACTCTACGCTTAGCGCGCTATTGAAGAAACAGGCCAAAATATCAGATCCCGAGTTCGATGAGTTTGCGTCGCGGAAGAAGCAGAGAGGGCCTGGCAAGCCTCCGTTGATGTGGTTCACGTCGCCCTCGATACCCGACAACATGTCACTTGGCGTGTATCGCGCGATTTTCTCGAATGCAGAACAGGAAGAGGGGTCGCATATCCTAGATACTTTACGCAAGAAGCAACTGTCTCCGAAGCAGCCCCCCAAGGTCAAGGCAAACGAGGGCGGCGTCCCGTTACCAGGCACAGATATCGGGCCGCATTATTTCCTATGTATGATAGGAGGTGGTCACTTCGCTGCAATGATCGTTGCGCTGGCACCGAAGACAGGCAAAAACCATACCGGATTCGACGAGCGATCGGCGACTGTCATTGCACACAAGACTTTTCACAGGTACACTACACGACGGAAACAGGGAGGTTCGCAATCAGCAAACGACAACGCAAAGGGTAACGCACACTCTGCCGGTTCATCAATCCGTCGTTATAACGAGACGGCGCTCATCTCCGAAGTCCGTGAGTTACTCTCTAGTTGGAAGAGCATGATCGATACTGCGGACCTGATCTTTGTTCGTGCAACCGGTGCGACTAATCGAAGAACTCTTTTTGGTCCATATGAAGGGCAGGTTCTGCGTCACAATGACCCGCGCAATCGAGGCTTTCCCTTCAGCACACGGCGAGCGACTCAGAAAGAGCTGATGCGTGCGTTTGTTGAACTTACTCGAGTAAAGCAGAGTACTATTGATGAGACAGCGCTTGCTGCTCTGAATTCTCCTCAAAAAGACGTTGCTGCTACGACACCAGCTCCAGCAAAACCCAAGACCAAGAAGCCGACAAAAGAAGAAGAAGCTGCTACATTACACACTTCGCAGATTATACCCATGATTAAGCGTTCTAAGGTACCCGCGCTTCTGAACTACCTCAGAACGAACAACATCTCGCCAAGCTTCAACTTTTTCCCCACCAACCATCACACACCAACACCGCTGCATCTTGCTGCATCCCTCAATTCTGCTCCTATCGTCCTCGCACTTCTGACCAAAGCCGGTGCCGATCCGACTCTGATGAACGACGAAGCAAGAACCCCTTTCGCGCTGACTGGTGATCGTGCAACCCGCGATGCCTTTCGTGTTGCACGTTCGGAAATCGGAGAGTCTACTTGGGATTGGGAGAAAGCCGACGTACCTGCGGCTATCACCAAAGCTGAGGCTGACAAGCGAGATGCTCAAGAGAAGACCGAGAAAGCCGCAGAAAGTAAGGCTGAAGTTGACCGACGGAAGGCTGAGACCGAACGCGTACGGAAAGAAAGCGAGGCTGAAGAAGTCAGGAGGAAAGAGCAGAGGTTGGGTAAGGGCAAGGCGTTAGGTGCAATGCCTGTCAAGACTGGAGCTGACTTAAGGGAGGAGGAAATGAGGGGTTTAACACCAGAAGCGAGAGCTAGAATGGAAAGAGAAAGGCGAGCTAGGGCTGCTGAAGAGAGACTCAAGCGGATGCAACGTTGAGAGCTCTCGGACAGAAGTCGCGCCTGCTCACCCAATCCTTGGAAGATTAGAAAGATACAAGATCTTCATTCGTTGCACACTCAGATGTGAAGTGCAACGTGAGCTTGAGCGTGGTTGTATCAACAACCATCGTCGGTCAGCATTCCCCCGAATCTACTTGGGATAAGTCATAAACCGCACTTGCTACACATCATTTGTGAACAAAGTAGGTTGGTACTTACGAGCCTGTGGACCTTCATAAACATCATCAGTCTACCGCGCACGGATTCTGCAGCATTACTGCCAGCCAAATACTGAATCCTTATTATCGCACAACACACCTCACTACCAAAAAACTTACACGCCATCATCATTTTCATCGTCTTGTCGAAATAGACGTACTCTATTTCGCTGTTCGTCACGTCATCAAGCATGAGTCTTTTCCTGCTCCCCCGAAATTGTCGACGTCTTTCCTACCATGCTGAGTACAAAATGCTGGGGGAGACACGAATACGGTGGCGAAATCAAATACTTTGAGTTCAATGTCAAGGCAGAGCACTGAACACCTTACGTGTTGTCGATCCTTGTCGAGTGACAGGGACACGTTCCCAACGCAGCAATACCACTGTGACTGCTATTGCACCGGAGTTCTCGCAACTACCAAAGGGTGTCGTTTGTGCGCTTGGCTAATCCGTGGGCAAGGATAGGCAATGCCGCGTAAGCTATGGGCAGCTCATCCTGAAGGGTAAACAAGCACTACCTATGAACGAAACAATTGTGCTTGACGAGGTTGAAGTGAGGAGGGTGGTCTAGACGTTACATTGTATCAATATGAAGGCATGCTATAAGTAAGCTTCTGTGCGTAGACAGGACGGACTGAGTCACTCCGTACAATCCTTCTGGGGTGAACATTCCTTCGCCCATTATGGTTGCTCCGACGCGAGTGTATGTGATAAAGTCGACTGGTGTCGCGCCCGAACTGCGGGAATGGGAAGCCCAGAACAACGATGCGTCTGAGGTGAAACGCGAGTGCGAACGGGCTGGCAAGTCCACGAACAGGATGTACTCTTTCAACAAGGTCAACGGCGCGAAGGGTACGCTTGGAGGAGTCGGGGTAGCTACGATAGACAATGTGTCTAACGCGAATCACTCGCCGAAAACGTTTTGCGCGGATATGGTGCCCACATGGGTTAAACAAGGTGAAAACATGGGTATCGGCCTAAATGGCTTGAATTTAATGAGCAGTACCGACCGTACTAAGGGAGAGACAGAGAGGGTATTGCCAAGAACATGAGTTGATCTTGATCTCAGTGACTGGCGATTTGAGCATCAGGGGCAAATGGTAGGGATGATCAGAACAGCGAACAGGAGTGAAAAGGGTCGAGATGCTCATTACCTCCGAACACATGACGCCATCGGAGCTCCATCAACTATTTTAGTCATTGCACATGTATTTCTTTGCTCGTCAGAACTATAGCAGTGTTCAACACCCAGTCTTAACCATGGCAACTAGTATTCAACACCCCATCGGTGAACTTACACCTTTCCACCTCTGTATGCGCCTAACGACGCACGCAGAGCAACGGCCCACAATCATCTTTTGTGGCATCACCTACGCAGACGAGCCGCTGGGATGGGCGCGAGAAGACTACATCCAGCCGGAAGCACACTTCGATCGTAACGGCAACGAGATTCCACGACACGCATGGGTATATGCTTCTGCCCTTTTCACGCTCGCTCCGTATACCCGCTCCATGAAGATCACAGTGCGATGCTGGGACAACAAAGTCTCAGACACGCGCCTATCCATCATCGTAGCCGATGAGTACAAGCACGTGGCCGAAGATGCCATGCGACGGGATATCGCCCACTTTGTTGACGCAAAACTGCAGGGTTCACCGGGTCAACAGGAGCAGCTGACGTATGGAATACTTGATGTGCGCTCTGATATTGAACTTCGTGATCCGGTGACTGGACGGCACATTCTGTGGACATTACTGCAGTGGAAAGCTCATAACACGAGGGCGTATCCTGCGGGGATGCGTATGCAGGAAGAGGAAGAGGAGATACTGAAGGAGGTGCGGAGAGAGAGGCAGCAGAGTACAGGTTGTTTGGACTTTGGGCGTGTGGAAGAGGGACATAGGGAGAGGGTGGAGCTTCATGCTGGTTTGGACTTGGTTGAGGTGGAGTCGGAGGTGAAAGGAGAATCAGAAGGAGTTGAGAGGGAGAGAGAAGAGGAAGCGGTAGATGTGACGGCGGTAAAGATGAGGTATTTGGAAGGAAGAGAGGCTTATGAGCTCGATCAGATCTTTGACAGATTCTTCGAATAGGGTGGATGAGATAGGAGGCTTGAAGTCGCCGTGCGTGAGCAAGCTAAATCTCACTGTGACGGGACATTGGACAGCATCATGACTTGCGCATGAAGAATCCGAAAGTATTCAAATCATCTCTTCAGTCAAGAATCCAACACTGAATAAGTCAAAAACACGGTGCTAGTCTTGAAGTTTTGGGTTTCAATCTCGACGCCCAATGATGTCACCACCTTCCTCAAACTTCATTCCAATTCCCATCTTATACCACCCACCAATCGCAACAACCCCCCAAAATGTCCTCCACCGATGTCCACGACCAAGAGATAGACGCGCGCTCCCGCTCAGCACTCGCCTCCACGCGGCGCAACCTTCGCTACCTGTACGACCCCAAAACCGCACCCAATGCCGTATCCTCGCGCCGCACCCGCGCATTCCTCCGCGTCGTTCGCTCCGGCATCATCTTCGCGTTCTGGAAACTCGTGCGGTATGCGAAATACGTTGCTATAGGGTCCCTGGTGGCGACAATAGGTGCTGGGGCTTTTGGCACCGTGGTTAGTGGGGCGGGGTTCGTGTTGGCGCCGACGGGCATTGCGGGCACGATTTTCGCAGCGACGGTGTGGGGTATTGGGAGATTTGCTGTTAAGAAGGTGAAGAAGAGATGGGGTGTGGGACAGGGTTATGAGGATGATGAGGAAGAAGAGTGGGAGGATAGGAGACATGCGAGGAGGGGAATTGATTTTGGGGCGGAGGCTATGCCTTGGTGAAGAACGATTGACTGAATCGGGAGGGGGGCGAGGGTTTCTGATGTCCTGGTGAAGTGAAGTGAGGTGGAGTTAAGGACAAACAGAGCGCAAGGCACCAGTCATCAGTTGGCGAAAACGACTACGAGATCTTTCGATATCCTAGGTCCATTACATTTATTCCGACGTCTCACACACAGAGTCGTCTCTAGGTCTCTACAACCTCTGCCAAGATGCCGCAAGCCCGCTTCATCCTCCGCATCGATGCAACCGCCAAGACAAACCAACCTTCATGGAAGCCTTTCAACCCGACACGGCCCCCAATCTGCATCGTGGACATTACCAACACAGTGGGCCTTCCTTCATGTTACAAACTCTTAGTTCTCTCCAGTACCTTCCTCAGACACAGCGTCATCGAGCCTTCTACATCCCACATTTACACCGTTACCTATGACCCTATTTGTTTCACCCGCGCAACCACGTCTGTTATATACAGCATCCTGTCTTCGACTGAGGCGCAATAGACTATCGAGAGCATCTCAGTATGGTTGAAATGGAGCGATAAAGTGCGGCAGCAGACGTACGGACAAGATCGGGGTTGGGACGCAGGCGTGGAGGAAGAAGAGCCGTTTTCTAAAGCTCAGGTTACATGGGAAGAGGAGTGGTGTGTGAGGGTTAGACTGAACAATAGGAACACTCGCTGGTATGTCCTTGAGACAATTACGTGTGAGGAGCCGGACGAGGAGCTTGGCAAAGAATTGGAAGGCTGGGATGATGTCGAGTGGGGTAGTGATCTGAAAGAGTGAAGAGCAGGATTGTGCGTAGGAAGGAGGAGGATTGGAAGCATGAGTATGGCGATTTGGATATGGAGACTATGTGAACAACCTGGCCATACATTTGCGACAACGCAGCACCTATTAAGCGAACAATGTGCAAGGTGAACAAGATTTGGTATCATTCCGGAATGACACATAATCTAACTGGACAGCATCGCTTTATAACAGTAGATAAAATGGCGCAAAGAAATGCCTTTGCAAAACGCCGCGATATGCAATCTTGAACTTCAATGTTCTAGTGGCCGTGCGAGTGTGCATGCCCTATCTGCGTGATGAGCGGGAGCAACATGCCGATCATGACGATACCTATGTCGCCCTTGGACATTTCGTTATTGCCCGGGTAAGCATCCATATAGCCGTTTGCGGTAGGGTCTTCATGTGCGTGTTGGGAGGCGGTGGCTTCGGACATGGAATGCATGGCGACATACCTGTGTTGAATTAGTTTACCAAAGAGCTTTGATGTATAAAGTATGTAGGACCCACAAGAATGTTCCGCCAGAGAAGCACAGCACCCAGCCAGTCGCCCATGTCAGGCCTTCATCACCACCCAAGTGGTTGCGTCCGAACATGTGTACAATAGCCCAAGTAACCAATGCGCCAGCTGGTGCAGCCAAACTAAAGACAGCGAGGTGCGTCCGCGCCTTTCGTTTGGAAAGTTCTTGTTTGAGAAGAACGGAAGTGAGACCAAACGCTGCAGGAGCCTTGTGCAGCATAATTGCAAAGAAGATGACCAGCGACAAAGACACGGATTCGGCTGTAGAAGAAGCACCTAATGCTATACCATCGGCGCAGGCGTGCACGACCAGGCCGATTGTGGCTGCTGGTGTCTTCTTCGTAGGTAGAGGGGGTAGACCAGGCGTCGCCAGAGGCGTCACAGCAGCGCTCTGCATACCCATACCATTGAGGCTCAATGAGGATGAGTTGTGCGGTCCGCGTGCCAGGTTCGATAACGAGATATGCATTGGCTGGTACATTGGTTTCGCGGAGGCCATGGTTTCTGGTAGGTGTTCGACCAAGAACATGAGGATGTATCCTAGTATTAGTGCAACACCGATGTATGCATGTGGGCTGGGTCCGTCTTCATGACCAGCTTCGGCGTGCCCGCGGGCTGCCTCATCGTCTTCCGGTGCGTGCACGCGGGTATGCCCCTCCTTATGGCCTTCTGTCGAGTCGTCATCTCCACCTTTTTGCGGGTGGGGATCTACTACTGGCTTCTCTTTTTCTTTGCTATCCTTAACCTTCTTCAACTGCATATCAATCGCAGCTTTGTCACTACTCATGCCTACGGCACTCGGCGCCTTGATCGCTCCTCCAGTGAGCGGGCTTGTTCCCACTTGATCCGCTCGCTTCCAACTCGGAAACTTGGGTGGATGAGGTATCTCTCTTTGCAGGCCTGTCACCGACTTGATGATGGGTTGGATGCTTCTCGCACTATGCGAATGCGCTTTGCTCCCTGCGCTATACATGGTCTCGATGCCTTCCGGTATGATGACAATCAAAGAGGTGCCCACTAGCACACCAGTGCCGAGGAGGGTGATGATGCGCAATTGGCGGGTGGAGAGGTTAAAGGAGAGCGGGAGGATGCCGGCGAGGAAGGAGCTGTGCATGTTAAAATCCAGCCCTGTATTTTGTAAAGGTCGGAGACGCACGCAATAGCCATAACCGTGCTCAAGGCGAGCAGCATAAACAATCCGTCCCACATATTGACGTCGTGTGTAGTCTCGTCCCCTAAGCGGATTTACGAAGAAAGAATGCGCCGAGTACGCAGAAAAGAGAAAAAGGGTATGAGTGGTTCAACCAACGCTATCCATGCCTTGATCGGTCGGCCGTCGCAATATGGGTGAGGTGGTGGTGGTGTTGGCGGTGAGGGTTGTAGTGTTGTGAGGCTGTTGTGGACAAGTTGGTGGTATAGCGCAACTTTCTTGAGACTTGGTAGCAGGGGCGGGAACGACGTAGGGCTACGCTAAAACGCGTCTCCCGTCCGTCGCGCTAGCCGCTCCTTCACTTTGCGCGCAGCCTGTCCGCCATCTAATTGCTACACACTACTTCTTACCACCCCCTCGACGTCGCGGAGATATTTATAATCCACTAAGCGCAAGTCTCTTACCATACGAGTCAACAAACACCGTCGTCATGGAGCTCGATTTGGACGATTGTAAGTTGCGAACCGCTAACACCATAAGCGACAAGAAGGCGTAGCATGGACAGCTTCGGCGCATAGGTTGTTGACATTGTGTAGGGGTCACCAACTCAAACGAGTGCTTCCACATCAATCTCTACCGCACATCCAACGAAAACGGCCCAGAACGCATCCTCGATGAGTCCTTCCATCCAAGCTACACATACACGGTCATCGAAGAGAACGAGACAATCGCAGGGTACAAGAACCCAAGCATCGAGCTTGATTTCCGCGCAAACGACCTCAAACCGAAGCTGAAGATCTCTTTCGACCAGGAACTCGACCTCAAGAAGATCTCCCCAGACCTGAACCAGGTGGATCTATCTCCAGAGCTGTTCCGAGAGTACCTACCTGAGTCAATTGATGATGCTGCCGGAGCTACGTCTTCGGACTGGAAACCACCAGGCGAGCGAATGAAGGGCTTCAGCCTATACGGAAAACAGTATGAGATATGGAAGGCCTCCATGACGGATCCTGACGCTCGGCGCATCTGGACGAACATGAAGATTCTGACACTGCTGTTTATCGAGGGCGCAACGATAGAGGGTCTGGAGGATGAGGAGACGCTTGATCGCTGGTCGCTGTACCTTCTGTACCATGTGACACCTCTGTCAGATGCATCACTGTCCCCATACACTCTTGCCGGCTTCTCCACGTCGTATCGCGCTTGGATCTTCCCCACATTCGAGATTGCGCGTGCCACAAAGCAGCTCCCATCATCAGCCGACAGCAGTAATAGTGATGCAGGAAAATACACGCCGCCTCGTCTGACGCAAGACCCCGAAACTTTCCTCTTCACCGACAAACTGCACCTCCTCCAGACGCAATCGAGGGAGCGCATTTCACAGTTCCTCATCATCCCTCCGTACCAAGGCCAATCGCTTGGAAGCCGCTTGTATGATACCATCTTCCACGAGTTGGTGAACAAGCCCTTCATCTATGAGATCCCAGTTGAAGATCCGAGCGAAGCTTTCGATGCCATGCGAGACTACAGTGATATCACATATCTTCGTACACTGCCCGCGTTCAAGGACCTGTCAATCGCCTCAAATCTTTCCCTAGAGTCCTTAAGAAAGGACTCACCAATTCCGAGGGACCAAATCCTTGGGAACGGCAAAGACCTTGAGGAGCTTCGGAAAGAAACAAAGATTGTGAGTAGACAGTTCTACAGGATGGTTGAGCTCCATTTACTGTCGACAATCCCTCCAAACAACCGAAATCGGGCACGAATCACAAGGAAAGCAAAATCCAGCAATGAGAACGACCGGAAGTACTACTTCTGGCGGTTGGCCCTCAAGCACCGCATTTATAGCCAAAACGCAGACGCGCTGGACCAGATGGAAGATGTCGCAGAACGCGTGGAGAAGCTGGAGTCTGCAGTCGACTCGCAACAGGAGGAATTCGAAGAGCGTCTGGAAGGGTTGGAGAAACGCCAGAGTCTTGCGGCCAATGAATCGTCTGTTCCCGCAGTTGGTGCGAGAAGCAAGAGGAAGAGAGCGGTCGTTGTCGACGACGACGAGGATGATGCGTGGGAAGACCTGGATGAAGTTTCAGTAGCCAGCTCGAAGAGGATGCGGTCGTAAAGGGAGGTTGTCCTGGTGTTCAAGGTGTCTACGTGAGGGTAGAGGCTTTGGGTGTCCCGAAGATCTTAATCTACGCCGAGGTGTCGCCCTAACATCTCATTCATAATTATAGTTTAGGCAGTATACCCAATTCCGCGAAATGCTTGCACACGGCGCTACCAAATACATCATTCCGGTGATTGTAAGCTAATCTCCGCGCGGGGCAGAGCTACCCCACGCCCAAATTTTGGAATCCGAACATCGAGCCTGAACAGTATCGACGCAGCGCAAGGGCATTTAACCCAACTCTTCTTGTACATTCTTCGGGTAGCTCATATACATGATGCCAGACCGCCAATCGAACCTCACCGTCCTGATTTCAGGCAACGGCTCAAACCTGCAAGCCCTCATCGATGCATGCGCATCTGGCGCCCTCCCCAACACGCGCATAACACACGTTATATCAAAGTACCTCAGCCACCAAACCCCTTCCTAGTATGATAGACCTAACAAATCTGCAGCCGCAAAGCAGCATACGGTCTCGAACGCGCGAACAAAGCCTCAATACCAACAACCTACCACAACCTCGTCGCCTACAAAAAAAAACACCCGGATGCCATTGACGCGGCCCGCAAAGAATATGACGCCGACCTCGCAAACATAATCTTAAACGGGCAGCACCCACGTCCCGATCTTATCGTCTGCGCAGGCTGGATGCACATCGTCACCACTGCCTTTCTCTCGCCCATTGCCGCAGCCGGTCTCAAGATAATAAACCTACATCCCGCTCTGCCGGGAGAGTTTGCTGGTGCGGAAGCGATTGAGCGAGCGTGGAAGGCGGGGAGGGAAGAGGGGTTGAAGAGGACGGGAGTGATGATTCATGAGGTTATTGCGGAGGTGGATGCTGGGGATGCGATTGTTACTCAAGAGGTAGAGTTGAAGGAGGGAGAGACGCTGGATGGGTTGGAGGAGAGGATTCACGCGGTTGAGCACCGGTTGATTGTTGAGGGGACTAGGAGGGTGCTTGAGGGGTTGGGGAAGAAGTGATGGGTGGGGTGGGGGGGAAAGATTGGATGATATGATACCCAAAATGGATGATATGATACCCAAAATGGATGATATGGATGCATGATGCTACTTGTGTGACAAATAAGGTGGCTTTTACTTGTAGGGATACTTCAGGACAGCTCATGTGATCACTGTGGAAGATTTCAGGAGTTACTGTCTTTCTCGTCAACATCGCGAAACCATCCGCAGTCAATCTCGGTGGTTGGGTTCGAATGTCATGAGATCTTATGGCCAGCTCAAATTGTGGTCAAACTTATCGGTTTCGTGTTCTCACCACATCCTGCAATAAGCAACAGAACACGTCAGCAGGCTAGGGACCTAAAAAAAGACGTTAGTAAAGAAGGAGGTTATTGAAATACAATCGAATTGTTGAAATAGACCAGCTATACCCGAAACAGTTTAGTTGCCTCCAAATTCCTTCGCCGTCTAGTAATCTCAATTCCATATCGTCTTCTCCCTTCTTTTCACGCCAACATGAACGCACGCTACTCGCAAAACCCAGCCCCCAAATCCGCCAATAGGAGACTACCTTTGAAACATAGAAATTCAATGAAGAGTAAAAAGCAATCGCTCACAACAAACACAGCTAGGTCCTTTCCGCATTCCGACCAACATTCTGGCATGCCACAAATTCCACCACTCTGCTATCCCCGCTGTACGAACAATCCCCCCTTTCCTCGAAGCCCGTTCAAGGCTTCTTTATCGGTCCACCACTTCCAGTCTTCTTCTCGCCCTTCGAGTTCGTCTCTGAAGCTTTCTTCTGCGCCGCACCTGCTGGTTTCGCTGCAGCGCTAGTCGAGGAGCTTCCAGGCTTGGTCCGCACAGGCAACGGCTTGGCAACTGCGGCTGGAGGTTTTCTTGCAGGAGGTTGAGCAGAACTAGATGATGGGGTATGGGTTCTTGTGGGTGCTTTGGAAGATGTGGTAGAACTCAATTTACTTGCCGAGGCTTGGGTAGAGGGTGCAGGACTCGGGGTTTTGGTGTTTGAGGGTCTGGCAGGGCTGGTCGGTTTGATATGGGTTGCCGTGGGGGGCTTTGGAGGTGCGGCAGAACCTGATTTACTAACCGGGGGGTTTCGAGAAGACTGAGTGCTTGGACTGTCATTGTATAAGGGCTTAGTGGAAGCTGCTGTGGGCTTTGGAAGTTTGGCGACCTCTGGCTTGGATGATGTAGTCGTTGGCGCCTTGGTAGATGTCGAGTCCTTCTTAACAGCCTTTGCCTTTGAAGGGACCGTTGAAGAAAGGTCGGGAGTATTGGATTTGGTAGCTATAGCATTGCCGGTCGTGGCGACTTGACCCTTCTGTTGCCCGCCCGGTAGCGACTTGCTCGAGCCAGGAAATTGGGATGCCGCGCCTTTCTTTGCATCTGATTTCGATAGATTCTTGCTTGATTTACTATCATCTGGGACACCATCCTTTTTGGAAGCCTTCTTTCGACCAGCTGCTTCGCGATCCTTGTCTAATAGGTCCTGGTGTGACTTGGGCATTATTGCAATATGAGTTTGAGTATCCTCTTCTTCTTTGTCATCCCGTGCTACCGCTCCGCGTCTTTTCCAGAAATCGAAGTGGTCACCGACCACAGAAGATTCAGCCTGGCTTGGCAGTCGAGCAGTTTGCTGATTTGAAGGTTGAGTGATAGCAGGAGTATTTCCTTCGGGCCCATACCAGTGGTTGTAGTGGTCGCCAATTGTAGCGTATCTAGGCTCGCCTGGAAATTGAACAGTTTGTTGGTTCGAAGACCGTGTGTTCGAACGAGTATTAACGTTCTGTTCCTCTTGGCTCTGTGCAGGGGGTACAGCGGGTCTACGATTACGCCTGCTACTTGCTTCCGCAAGTTGACTAGAAGCTGTGCCCTGCTGTCCTGTCACCACCTCAAAGGCAGTGCCTGGGTACATGACCGTTGTGTTGCTACTAGACGATCCAGTAATGGGTCGTGAGCCATATTGTTGGTTTTCTCGGGGAATGTATTGTTGTTGTAGATTATAGCCACTCCTGAAGAGCTCCTGGCCTGTAGGAAATGTATCAGGTTGCCCATAGGGCGTTGGAAAACTACCAGCGCTTTCTCTACTGGGTTGAATATTTGACGGAAATGCCCCGAACCGCGGGTTTGGTAGTGGAGTCGTGAGGTTAGAAGATGGAGGCCGTCCATGGCTGCTAGCTTGAGGATAGGGACCTGCCTGGTAAGCACGACCCAGATCTTGGTCATACTGTGGATCTTCGCGGCGCATACGCCGCTTTTGTAGTGGGCTGCATTCCTCTCTATCTTGTGGGTCCTGCGATTTTTTTCTCTCCTCCTTCCTCTTTTCGCTAGACATGGCAGTATTACAATTTCTGCATACCTGACTGTTGTGGTAGAACGGTATTTGGTCGTTTGTACGTCGGCATCCCTTGCCCATTGGATCCGAACATGTTAGCACAACCTTAGGGTCGTTCTTGGACCGTGTCTTGTGGCAACTCCTACATAGTTCCCCTTCGAACTCGACGTCTACGCTGTTTTTCCCGCATTTCTGACCAAGGACGCCCGGACATTCGGCTTTCAGGCGTTGTTTTCTCAACAACCTGGAGTGCTTTCTGCTGCAAGAAGCGCACTTTGTTCCATAGAAGCGAGTCTGGTCGCTAGTTGCATTGCACGACTGATTGCCAAAGCCTAAACATGTTTTCGTCGTTTCCTTAGATTTCAAGCGATCTAACTCCGCCTTCAGTGGATACTTTTGTCTTAACTCCTCTCTTACTACGATGTTCACACAGCGGGCGCAGAGTTTTTTCGATATCCCCTTTTCATCTGTCCAATCACCGTGAGCTTGCAGCTTTTTAATCCCACATTTGCCGCATGTCTCTTCGGTGAGGTCACCATCCTGGTTCGCGTTGTATCTAGTCTTCACCAACTCTTCCGACCATCCTCTGTAGCAAGTTCTACACAGTTCAATTCCTAAGGGCGCTGGCGGTAAATGTGTGTCATAATAGCCGCATGATGCACACCAATTTCTTCGGCCTGATTGTCCTGCGCCAGCCTCTTCCGCCTCGTCCTCAGAGGCCCTTCTACCAGCAGTATTCGAAGAGATTCCGCCAGCCTGCCTCGATGGTCCAGATCCAGTCATGGCAGAGGTTGGCAGGTAATTGGTTAGATGTCGAAAATAGTACTCGGTGGAGTGTGATGCTTTGGTTGTAAGGAGAAGATACCTGATTGGTCCCCGAGCAAGAGAAGGAGTATTGCAATATAAGAGTTATTAAAGCTGTATGCGATGTCTGAAAAAAGAACACTGTGTCAGGAATGCAGGGACTTAAATACGCTCAGTGGTAGACGTCTTTGAAGAGCAGGATTGCTTCTACAGTATTGAATTAGGCCTTGTCTGGAATGGATATCCTACGAACGACGCGTCTTGACCGTGAAGCTAAGGTTTTAAGAAATCTTCTTCATGTTGGATATTGAACTACTTCGTCACTTGAATGGACTTTTCATGTCGAGAGGGGTGAGCTCTCAGTCAGGCGAACGGAATCAAGCATATGAATGTACCAGCATGATCAACGAACGACATCAAGCTGTGATAGTGACAGCGTGATTGCTGAACGACACATCTCCTTGTTACTTTGACCTCAATTCATAAAAATGCATGCGAAGTAACTAAATGTATGATTCAAATCAATCTTGTAATTTTTAGATATCGAAGCCTGGTTCTTCCGCACTACCGACCACACAGCACATTCATTACTCCCACCGCTCCTTGCTTGTCTCATTACACTGGCTTGCTCTTTGTAAACAATCCATTATCCACTATCCACAAAAAAGATACAAAAGCCACCGAACAGAAGCCGTTCACTTCTTAGCCTTAGACGAAGAAGAACCGTTCAAGCTATTCTGATACCCCTTGGCATCCTTCTTCCCCTTCTCTCGTGCTGCCTCCCATTCCTCCTTTGACTTCGTATCCTTGGGAGGAGGGCCCTCCTTTGGCTTCCCATACGCCTTGACAGGTGGCAGGTCTGACATGTTGGATAAATGTGTTGATGCAGAGGATTTCAGTAGCTAGGTGAGGCCTGTTTTGCCCGAACACTGTGCCGGTAGACACGACCGGAGTCTGGTTTTAGGTAGTTTGTATTATATATGTTTGACCGTGCAGTCGTTGTGTAGAGTGCCGTTTAACAGTTGTAGATGTACGAAACAGCTATGGATTTGTTTTGTAATGTTGTGCTGCGGAGAAAAGATGATAATGTGGTTGACCGAGAAGGTGTTTATATACCGTATTATCAACTCGAAGAGTTTTGTAGCAGCAAAGAGCTATGAGTGTGGGTTGTAAACCCAACTCATCATCAAGTCAAGTAAGCCATGTCAGCATAGAGAGTCCAAAACGAAAGAAGAAAAAAAGCGGTCGTAGCAATCAAGTGAGCGGCAAGTATTCAAGCGACTTCTATCAACAGGTGCAATTTTATACAAATCAGAGTACTTGAGCGTTTTGCGCGTGTCGAGCTCCATGTCCTGATAATAAACGGCTTGTATCATCAATAAGATGTAAGTTAACTGCATACAATGAAGATGGACTGCAGAGGCCTATGTACAATTCCTGAAAAGTAAGCGCCACATGCGATTCTAGAACTCTGACACAACAAAAAACCAGTTGTCGCGGGTCTTACAGCACTAACTTGTTAGCAAATTTACATCGACTAGAGGCAACATAACATATCTCTCACCTCGTGTCCTCCAGCCTAGCCACTTCACTCCCAGCCCACTCTCTCCACCCGCACATAACGTCTTTTCGAAACTTCAAACTCCAATTTCAACCACCCGCCCACGTCTGCGTCATCCACACCATCCCCCCCTCAACAGCGCGTGCCAAGATCCTTGAGACAGCCGACAAGCCAGCTCAGATGAGGTACTGGCGACGTGGGCCACTCATGGAGACCAGGGGATGAAAGATCGATAAATGCCGTAGACATATACCGTGAAATTGATTATCGCGCAGTGGTGAGAAAGTAATTGGAGCGGAGGCTAGAGCAAGGGTATGAATCTACAAGATGGGCAGCGGAACGATAAACGAAGCATCACCTTAGTATAACTTTTAAGAAAAATGTCAAATGCCAGAACGTGTTAGCGAGCTGCTTTGCGAGAATAGTTTTGTTATTCCGCGTTGCTTGGTCGCGAGTGGCACATTTGGCAGGATGTATATGCACGCCGTAACACGCTGTTATTGTCATTATTCCATCATCTACACATCCTGCCCTTTCCTAACATAGCCCATCTAATCATCCTTCTTAAGATAATTGACCAGATCGACCATCTCAGCTTGCGACATGGCAGAGCTCATAGCTTGGTACGCTTCGTATAGGATCCAGAGGGGGAAGACGACCCACAGGCCATTGAAGAAAGCGAGGTACAGCCAGCTGCTGCGTGTTAGTCGAGAACTACTGGTCCTAGAGGAATATCAAGATGGCAGGCTGAGTAGGGTTGGAAAAGAGAAAAAAAGAAGACAGAGTCGGCGTGGTTGTACATGTAGCGGGCATGTTTTGTGCGCTGTTGTGTGGTCGTGGTCGAGAGATGAGAAGTGGGTCCGCGGGAGATAGCGCACCCGATAGCGCATATGCAGGACCAGCACATCACTATCCTTATGCCAGGAACAATACATGCAACGCATGTGAAAGTGCATACTCTGTTTGCGGACTCGAGGGAATATGCATATCAAGAAGATGAGATGAGACGGTTGCAGTTGTGTAATGGACCTAACAAGCGACCTGGTCCTCAAAGCAACTGTTTGAACAAAACACTATCGTGTAGAATGGGGGAAATACATCAACGAACATGAGGAATGAACTTACAGGTACATCCAATTGCTTGTGTCGAGATTAGGGCTTCCAGTCAACCACTCAGGCGCGAAAGTCATCCAGCCTAATGTAGCGGTGAACCACGTGTCAGCCACATACTCGCAACAACGCAGTCGAGTCTCATCTCAACAATCCTCGGGCCGGGCCCACATCTGGGGCCTCACCAATTGCAACAGCTTCCACCATTTGGCACAAGCTGCGTATCCACCGGAACAAAGTAACTGAATAGGTTTTGTGACTCACCCCCATAAATCTCCCCTGTGGCCAGGACAATCATCCAAAACCACTTCTTCAACACACCTTTCCTCTCGTCCTTGGTAAGAAGATAGCATATCCAGCATGCCAGCGGGCCCGCCACGAAAACCGTTAGAATCTCGAGAGCCACGACCGTTAGATCCGTACCCCCCCATCGCTTATCCGCCTTCGCATACTCCTGGCACAATCGACTCAATGGACCCGTCCCATAGTTGGCCCCGTAAAGAAGATCCTGTCTACCCAGCCAATACACATCTGGAGGAGTAAAGAGCGTAATGTGAGGATGGTTGCGCGATGCGGCGGAGAAAGGGGTGGGCAGCGAGTACGAAATGAAGAAGCAATTCCAGAGAAAAGAGCCTTCAAAGATAAAGTGGATCAGAGCGTCGAAGAGGTGCCAGATGAACAGTACGCGTATCTTGCGGGTAGTCGTTCTCGGCAGGACTTTTATCGAAGCAACATAAGCGCCACCAAGAAGAGCGAGAACAGCCAAGAGAGAAATCACAGTCGTCGCGTCGATTTCGGGACCTGAGCGCGGCACAGGCGGGGGTACAACGGGCGGTGGCGGAGGCACCTTCTTCCTACCGAAGAAAGATGACATCTTGACACGTAGAGACGAACAATACGGGACCACGATGCGGCTCGGCTGGGACACAACTTCGCTTGTGTCGTGAATGAACACGCGCTCGGATGCAGTTAGTTGTGGAAGGTGATTCAGGGTCTCAGGGAACGCTAGCGAGCTTAGACCAAAGTCACATGGTTGGGGAAGTCAAGATCCAGGTCTAATAGCTTCACAATCAGCGGTAAAGACCATGCTCACGGGATGGACCCAAGTGGACACGTCCTGAAATGAAGGCAAGCATTTTTATACCGTGTTTTCACATTTACTGCTATTTAGGGTGGCTGGTCCACGTTTTCCGAAAGCCCTCACCCCGCGTCTCCCCAGCCCAACACCAACGTCGCACACGAACGAACACGATATCGCACAAGTGATACTACAGTCGAAACAATTTAGACAACGACGTTCTCGCATTCTCTGCCTCACCTACCGCCTATGTACGAGGATTCGGATCAACGAGTCCTATGGTTAATGAGAAAAGCGCTCCAAAATGCAAAACAATCCCAAGCTTTTGCGAACCCACAGATCAGGAGCGACCGTCAATAAACGCCGAAACAAGAGTGGGGTCGCTCATAGAGCATTACTACACCATTCTATCGTATGAGATAAGGATGAGGAAAGAATAAAGATGTCCGAGGAACTCCATAATGGAACCCAATGTACGCCGATGGAAAAGACATGCAAGAAAGAAGCCAACAGGAAGATGCTGCAAAGGAGCCGTCCGGATTATGCTGGATAAAACGATCGTCTCTAACAAGACGTCGCGAGGAACGCTAATCGCTGGCCAACAACAACGTTTCGTACCGTAGTGAAGAAGACTTGTGAGCGCTCAGTTACAAGCATACCAGGAACATCCGCTCCACTCGTCCCATCAGTCAGGTCGTAAGCGTGATTCGTGTCCAAAGAAATTCGTTACGCGGAAAAAGCAGATGCTCCGCAAGTTCAGGTAAGGTAGTGACTTCTTAAACACAAGCCTGAGGTGTTTGGCTGCGCTCGATGAAGACACCACTTGGCATACTGTAGCCATACTGATATTGAGAGGTGTATTGGTTCTCGGGTGAGTAACCGGCAAGAGGGCCGGACGAGGCTTGATGAGGGATAAAAGGTGATGAGCTTCGGGGGGTAACAAGGTCGCTCGCACCATCTACCATAAGCGGCATGACAGGCGATGGAGGACTGCTTGTTGCCGAAGACTGATTACTTCCAGTAGTATGGTTGAGCACGTAGTCATGGGCTCCGTCGCCATGTGCGTTCTTTGTTGAAGGTGTGGTGACGTTCGGAGAAGTTTTGCCAGTGGGGGTGCCAAACTGGATGCGAGTCAGTTTCCGTCTAGGCCAAGCTACCAGGGTGCTGAGGTGGAGGTTGAGAACGTACAAAGCAGAACTTCTGGATCAACTCGTTGTACTCGGCAGACTGAAGATCGGGCTTCTCAAGCGTCAAAGAGTCAGGGCGAATACCAGGGACAGGAGCAGTGGTGGCGGGTGCCTGAACGGCAGGGGCCGGGCGGTCAAAGTAACCGTTGTTCTTCTTGCCTTGGGTGTTCACCTTCAGTCCACTGCGATCACCAAGCGCCGTTTGGGCAGTTGAAAGAGCAGCTGAGAGGGAGGCACCAAAGTCGTAGCGGGATGCGAAAGCCTGGGCAACTTGCGGACGAGAGGATGCCTGAGCTGTGTAGATGTTGCTACGCTTGCTCCTAGGCTTGAGCTTGATCGACGAGTTGGGTGATTCGGCAATGATGGCACGACCGCTACCAAACTGGAACCTAGTCTCGTTGTCGTGACCGAAGTCATCGTCGAATGAAGCAGCAGGCATGGAACGTGGGCGGGGAGCCAAAGGTGAGTGTCGGCTGCGAGGAACAGCGCCGAGACTAGCAGTCGGGCGCTTGCTCTCATGTTGCTTAACCTTCCTCGAGAAGTCAACCTGGTAGTTCATTGAGTTGTTGTTATCCCAGTACTCCTGGCCGTTAACCTGGTACCGAACACATAGCAGCAGGGTCTTGGACTCGAGGTTTGCCTGGTCAGCCAACTTGATGTTGAAGTTGAATCGGTCGTAGCCGTCGTCCTTTTGCTTCTTGCGGACGTCCTGGTTGAACTCAGCAACCACTTCAGAGGTGGTCTTCCAGTAGTCGAGCGTAAATCGAGCCACGACAAACTTGTGGAAGGAGAGGTTAGCCACTGCAATGTTGCCGACCAGCGTCTGATGATCGGAAGCCAGGAAGATTCGCTCTACGCGAACAGGTGCTGTTTGCCTCTCGTGTGTCTCTTGCGAGGGGAAATTCATTAGCTTGATCTCCCACTCAGGTGTCTTGGACCGCGAGTCTTCGCCAAAGGGGTACTCGCTCTCACTGTCGTAGGTCTCGACGGGAGAGGAGCCTGCGCTGACAGCAATGGGCCGATCGACCTGGAGGAAGTGCCTGACCTGCTCAATGTCCTCGTTAAAGTGAACTGCTTTGGAGTAGGTCGGGGTACCGGGCATGCTTGAGGGGCGTCGGCGAGACGGGGGTCGAAGAGCAGGCTTGACCAGTTCGCCAGACTTCTTGCGCAGTAGCGGCGGTTTTATCCGCAGCTCCTCGTCCTCGGCATCGCTACCATCTGATGAGCTGATGAGTGTATCTGTATGGATGGGGTGGATCATGTGTTTGGAGAGCGTGATCTCGCTAGAGGACCGCGAGTGTGCAATCTTGCGTGCTTCGGCTGAGAGTGTGCGCGTGACGATGACGGGAGGTTGCGGCCTTGCCTGCTTTACGTCCTCTGTTGTTTTGCGAGTGGGCGAAGGCATTCGCTTTTGGTCAATGTGCTGTAGTGCCTGTTGAAGTTCTCGAAGGTCCCCGATGCTACGGCCGCGCTCTTCATCGTCCGAGGAATCAGGAGGAGTCGTGATCGCACCTGACGGAATCAGAAGATTGTTCACAGGAGGAGGAGACGGACGGAGGCTACCATTTGTTGAAGGACCATGGCGGCTAGCGTCAGACTTGACATCTACGCTTCCAGTCCCTTGTTGGCCATTTGTAGCGGTATTGTCGTTGGTGACAGAGGACGGCGAGCGACGCGACTTGGCCAGGTATGAGGTTGATGAAACGGAGCGGGGCAGCGATGGTCGCTGGGAAGTCGCCGGCGAGCGGGGAGACTGGTCGACGTAAGAGTGGTTCCGGCTCAGGGTGGGACTGTTAGTCTTGGATGAGGCCTGCGACCGCTGGGAGGGGGGAGTGTAAGGCATTCGGTCGGCTTCGTGGGTTGAGGAAGCGGGTCGAATGTGTGGTGGTGTTGGAACCTCAGTGTGTAGGGAGCATTAAAAGAATTACTATGCCGAGGAGTCTGGGAACAAGGTAAGCGGATGCACCACAACAAGAGGATTGATAATGTCCCGTGCCGCACCTGGTGATGGAAACCACTAGATGTTTGTCCTGGGGTGGGCCAACTTACAGATATAGGTGAAGGAAGGGCTTGCAAAGCTCGCTCTTGTAAGACGCGGGTAGGGAAGGTTGCGACGTAGGCGGTCACAGCTAGTGAAAGCTGCAATGACGTCGGATTTGGCGGATGGGCTCGATCTGGGGAAGAATCGAGACGGTTGTGAGGCTTTCGAAGGACCGAAAGTGTGCAGTAGGATGCGAGGCCGGTGGCTTCCGTAGAAGCAAGCAGCGGCGATCGTACGATATAGCTCTGGGAAGGAACCGTGGGCGAGGCGGTGCTGGAGTTGAGGAGACGGATGGGCCGTGTGTCAAACCAATATGCACTCTCTGGCTGCAGCAGTCGTATTAAAAGGGTCTTCTGGCTGCAATGAGCCCGACAAGTGTTGAAGAGGAGGGACGCAGAAGAGTGTTGAGGGCGGTAGCGCTGAAGAAGCGTGCAGGGCCGCGACTATTGGGGAATCGTTGAACCAGGATGGTAGCGAAATCGAGGCCTGGCGCTCGGACGCGAGCAGGGGGGGGAGGGCAAGCAGCTGCAGCGCCAATGCACAGGTGGGTCAAGGCCTGTTAGCTCAACCCCAACAGACCGGGGCGCCACCAAGGATTTTCACCACGCAGCCAAGCGGCAGCAACCGGTTCTGCCTACTGATGCGAGAGGCCAACGGGAGCCGAGGCTGGCGGTGCGTCGTACTCCTACGCCTAGGGGCGACGAGAGGCAGCGCTTGGGCTGGGCCGACGGCGGAGGGGAGCGACCAGAGGTACTTTGCGATACCTCTACTGCCTGGTAGCGTCCTATCGTGGTGGCGGCGTCCAGACGGGATTAGCAGACGATTTCTGTTCTTTATGTCCCGACAGCAAGCGACGGCGGCGCGGCCATGGCACGAACCGGTACAACAGCGCGCAGCCTCTCTCCTCGCCCGCAGTCCTATCGTGCTTGTCCGCCGCTGTTCGCTCGGATGCCGATGCCGCGCGCTCTCCGGCAGTCTCTGCCAACTACTGTATACCGATCGAGCCATGGCCTGACAACAAGGCCGAGCACCCAGCCGTGGGGGCATCGTGTTCAGCACGCTCGACTTGAGGTCAAACCGCGTCGGCTCGGATGGTTCGTAATTTGCCAGCCGTTGCCAGGCAGTTGCTGGCCTCAGAAGCAAGCAACAACGCTCAAGCCATGCGAACAGGGCCCCCAGCCACATTGCGTGCACGTGCCATGCACAGGCGAGGCCGTGATGTCATTGCCATCGCAACGAACCGTCTGCCTGCGAACGCTCCAACGCTCGTCGTTCCCATTCTGTCCACACAGCTAAACTCTGCGATGCTGAAAACTCCCCAATGTGAAGCCTTTGCGGTACCTGAGCCCGTCGGAGCGAAAAAGGTGCGGCCTTGCAATCCGCCTGCGCTCCCCATGAAAATTTCCCCTCCGCGACGCTCAACTCAGCGAGATCGCCGGTGCCGCTTGCCGTTTGGGAAAGGGCGGTCGGCGGTCGGGCCAATGCCAATCAAATACCGTAGGAGAAGGGGAGGTCTAGTAGCCATCCCAGTCGCAGTTCACAGGCCCCTGCGGCGAGTGGCTGCTGCAGGCCATCTCTCGTGATATCTGTGTAGGTATTGTTATTGTTGTTATTATCATTATTGCCTCGCCGTCTACCCGTGCTCTGCTGCAACCCACAGGCCTAATGTGCAGTACCCCATCTTCGTCATCTCGACCGCGGCGGGGCTCTGCTCCGACCTCCTGCAGGTGCCGCGCGACAGGCTGAAACCGCGTCGCTGCAGTTCGGCATGGCTATCTCGACACACTTTCCATTGGCTTTCGAGTACACCGGCTTCACAGCTTCCCCGCATTATCAACACCAGCCCAGTCCAGCCTCGAATGCAGCTAAGCCATTCGCAAAAGCATCTACGCGTCGCGGACTGAGCTGATCTGCTGGACTAGTGTTCCGCATAACGGGTTCCTTGATCTGGCGCGTCTACGCGTAGCCGTTGAAGCTGTCCAGCGTTCATGGGCGGACACGCTGAGTACAGGCGAGCCGGCTCGCCTCAAACCCGACGCTGCACTGCAGTGGCTAAGCGCCTAGTTTGTTTTGCAACCTTCAGATGCACTGACAGATTGAGCCTCGCCCCACTAGGTCCCTTACAACCACGGTTCTTATCTTATTGGAGACGGCTCTATTGAAAGCTAACGCTGGCCAAACCTTGACTGCAAAAAGACGTGGACAAGGCGGAATGCGGGTCGCGGCGCAATCACAAAAACCTACTGCACGAAAGCAGGCTTCTCGCCAGGCCCTTTGTCGGAGATCAAGATTTGCATGCTGCTCGCAAGGTTATTTCGACAATTTCCATCCTGCCCAGCTTGAAAAGTTGCCTTCGGAAGGTCGCGACGTCGCCAAACTGGCCAGACCGAGGCCCCCACCGGGCACGCTAGCCCCCATACTGACCAGCGGCCTGGCGTGATCCACTTGGCGTCATGTCAGAATGCTGCTCCCGCGCAGCAGAATCCGAGTGTTCCATCCACTGAGCGTCCACGGAGGTGATGCCCTCACTCACCGCCCGACAGGGTCCGCGCCCTGTTGTCAACGATTTCCTCCAGTTTGTCGATCTCCGCACGCTCATCGAGCGGGGCTTGCCCCGTTCCACCTCCAACTATCCCACTTTCCGATGTACTCCGCGACATCGTGATCGCGACAATACCACCGAGTATGAGCAACGCACCGCTGAGCACGACTCTATTTGCACCACATGAAACGTGTACTGATGTATTAAACACTTGATTCCTGTCGAAGGATGCGACGCGACAATAAATCGCCTTCGTCTCGCTCCTGGAAACGACCGTGTCTGGCCTGCCCCCACGCAACTCTGATGGGATGCGGGCCCGCAGCCGCACACTGGTTTATCACTGAAAAATGCACTTACGCCGTCACATCAGGCGGGTCCCAAGTCTGGTGGGTTTCCTGCTTTGTCTAGCGAGACGTCAGTCAATCGCAGGGCCGACTTGATACAGTGGTACGCGACAGACACGCCCACAAAGAGCCCGAGTGGAATTCTCCGAAGATTCACACTGTGCTCAACAGATGGGCGGCGCAGATCTACTACGAAAAAAACCTCGTGCGAAAACGGGGCTGCCTGTGCTGTTCTGGGCGCGAAACGCCAGGTTCCCGTATTGCCAACTTGCAATAACGCTGCCCGAAGCCGGATACAGTGAAGCGATTAACTTCCAGTGTCCAGTTGTCAGAGTGTCAGTCACGACAACGACCATTCAGGAGCAATGCCACGTACCATCTGGCATGTCACGGACCGTAAGAACTAAGAATTGCATCCCCACACAACGGCAATTCGCTCTGAATACCGACTCCCTAGCAAGATCACGGTGCGTGACGTCAAATCCAACCTTCTCCCATGACTCCCGCAAATGAAAAACCGGATCTCCATATCATTCCGCCCACCGCGTGCAGGAGGTTACCCTACCTATGAATACTTGAACGCCGATGCTTGTCAGCGCTTGCCCTTGCCGGACCTTCACCGCTACTTGACCCTCTACTTCCATTCTTACAATCTTCACATCCGCTCATAGTACCGCTCGTTATTGGACGTTGATCCAAATGCGGATGCAGTCATAATCTAATGACTTGGAGTCGAGCCAGGTAAAAAGCCGTCGCATCCGTGCAGAGGGAAGTGGGAGACGTCTCCCCGTCTGTGCCCCACCCCACGATCTCTAAACTGACGGGCCGAAAAGACTAAGCTAACCACCGACAGAAAAAAACTTGCAACAAAGGGCCGATGATGATCGTGATCGTCAACTTTGTTCGCACTTCGCAAGTCGCAGGCAGTACCAATATCAATGGCTCGACGTTTTCGGGTGAACCGGGTGTAGCACATTGAGAGCTTTATGAAATGACCGCACTCAACACTTTGACTGAAGTCTGATGCTCACCAGCGATAACGGTACCAGATCAAGCTACTTAGCGCGCAGACATCTGGCTCGGATAGTCGATTCCCTTTACTAGAGCTGCGAACGTCATGCACGTGGCAGCAACACATCTGAACAGTAGCTGATCCGTACAAAGGAAACTCGTTTTTATTGAGTTGCAGGGTCCGTGCGGTAAATGGCAGCACCCTACAAACCAATAAAAAACGAGTCCCTTCGTACCAATTGACTGTGGGAGCTTACGTATTCTACCAAACATTACCACGCAACTGTAGCGACACGAACGTGCCATTTCTACGGAGCAAGTGTCCCGACCAGTTGCAATCGCTGTCAAAAGAATCGGAACATGCAGGGCAGAGCGTCGACATCATCTTGCGCGGCGTACAGTAGTCTCACGCCTCCTTCTGTATTTGTAAGATCTACAAGCTACATGATCCTTCAGACGCACACATCATCGTTCCACACTCGCCACGACACCACCAGGGCATGTTATTGGAACTTTGGAACGATGACATTGAACGTTGCTCCGTCTTTTGATCGTCTTAGCTGGGCATCCCGAAGTTCGGGTGGCTTGTGTTGTGTAACAAGGCCTTATCTGGGGGTTTTGTCTGCGAGTAGATAGAATAGCGCGATAGTCCGGCGATAACACCAACACCACCAGAGTCTTAAATTGCGGGATAAGCCGCAGCCGCAGATGAGTTCGATACTCAAACAATCTTTTACACAGCACCATCCGTCCTGGTTAGGTTGCCCTGAGCAGGTTGTTGCGGAATGGGGCGTCAGATACGATAAGAAATCCTGAAAGCGGATTCACATTCTCCCTCATCCTTTGATAACGGCTAAATCGGCATAGTCACATCACGCGAAACAAATCAGATTGTTCTAGCCATTCCTCACCTGACATGCCACGTATTACCCTATCTGTGCAGCTTCCACCTCTGCTACATCTCACCTGATCTTCTCAAACACGTGACCTAATCTCCGCTACCCGGTCATTTCACCTGCCGTACGCAAGCCTAGGTCGCAATTGCCGCCCGCAAGCCCAAATTTGGAGGTGCAGTGCAATTTCGCCTGTCGAACGTTGCATTCATACAACGTGCCTAGGTGTTACGCCTGCAGGATCAATGCATGCAATCCCCTCCCTCTCAACAAAAGCACCCCGCCCCAGTCAGCTGTCCTCCTTACATTCGATGCATGTATTTTATTGACAAAGGGTTGCCTAATCTGACCAAGATTGCGCAAACAAGGTAATAGCTGCCGTAGCTGAGCTGCCATATGGCGGCAACTTTCATTCCATGTAGGGGTATGAGGACCTCGGGGTTGTCGGCGATGGACTGAACGGTGAGTAAATGCGGGGTCAAGCGTACCGCACTCGACTTGTGTGTGGAGTACGCAGCCATGCGAACGGTGGAGAAAGATCCCCCAATGGTGGAGAAGCTGTCTTGAACATAGTATGGAAATTTATCGCGTGTTTCCAACAGCATTGTCCTACTTTGACGCGTGTATACAATCCGAGCTGCACCATCATACTATTTGCCTGCAACTATTAGTCAGCAACCGCTCCACTATTTGTCTAAGCAGCAAGTTGCCATCTCTGAACATTGACTAAGCCTTTCGCGTCCTCACTGCCTACACACGCAAGCTTTTGCGCGCCTACACCAGATTCCGTGCCAAGCTGATGGATACCGGCGACCTGCGAACCGTCGACCTGCGAACCGTCGACCTGCGAACCGTGGCGAGTGCAGCGGGAAGGATTCCCTCGACGAAAAAGGGGTGCTTCGGCGCTTACGGACGAAACCTGAGCGTGGCGCGCGACATACGATATCCAATGTCGTAATTAGTGAAAAACTTCACATGCTTCACAAGCAGTCTCAGACTGAATGGAATGACGTGGTGGTGTGATTTTCACCATTAGCCGTGGAGTAGTGGGGGTAAGAAAGTTCAATGCCCCGCGGTAGCGATCAACAAAGCTCGCTTTGGCTGGCTATACCCCTGTCGACATGGAAGCGAGCACGAGGGGCACTGATTTTGCGTCAGAAAGCGAGGCTAGAGCACAAGAAGACTAGCGTGTGAGGCTGTGGTATTTTTAGCAACTCGTACGAATTCGTTTTCCATCATCAATCTACATCACAACGTGCCGTGATGGAGCGTCACCACAGCGAGTTTGCACGTTTCACGATATTACAAATCGAATCCGACGTCGGACGAAAAAGCAAGATGACACATGAAGCCATCTAAACGCTAAACAAGCACCCCAGATATGTAACGTTATCAGTCGAATGAGAATCTCACCGTTGTTGAGCCGCAACGGTGTGTTTTGTGGCTTACCCTATCATCAACGCATCCTTGCCTTGGCTACAACATCTTTCGGGGCGGCAAATTCCCAACAAACAAACCATTGCGCTTATCTACCCACCACCACTTCTCGCGTTCACAGTCGCTGAGCCATGCGCACTGCGTCAGCCACTGCCCGGTCAGATGAGCGTCTAGCTAGCAGTAGTTGTCGGTAGCATGGGCGGCTGTAGGTCATCTAGACAGGGTCCACGGAGTCTCCCCTCCCTTTCTCGCCTTTCAGGGTCTAGGTGGTTATGGAATTTACTCCGGATTCTGGTAGCGCTTTCATTGGGGTTCGCGGCAGGCGCGATATGGTGTTGCGTGCTAGACGAGACTAGATAGCCGGTGAGCTTATTCTGCGGGCCGTTGGAATGCTACTGTAGGAGCTCCTGTGGAGAGAGGGAGGTTTGAGATTGATTCTCCGTGGAGGATAGATAGGAGGTTGGCATCGCTTGCAGATCTGGTTGATAGTCGATGACTGGGGCAAGAGACCGGAGGTCGCTTGATTGCGGGGAGTAAGCGGTGAAGGGATCCACGGAACGCGACGATAGCTTCACGGTGGCCTCGAGCGTTGAACATCGTGCAAGTCAGCATTTGAGTGATGAGATCTTCACTCAATGGACGATAAGCAAGAACTTTCGATCGCGTTCCGAGCCAGCCTCGTCTTCCTCTTCTCCTCCACGGTCCGAATACACAATCTCTTCAAAGGTCCGAAGACAACGCCATCGCATGTCCGTGCCAGGGAACCTCGTGCATCGCAGCAACGCTGGACCCTGCGGCTCAACTCCATCCGACAATCTAAAATCAAATCAAGGGTCCAATCTCTTTTCCAAATCTCCAGGCTCCGATCACCACTTGATCCTGACATGTGCAACATTATCTCACCCACTGGAACTCCTGCAGATAGTCGTACCCAAGTTACAATCGGACGTCTCCGAGCATGACATCAACTCTCTAATTCTTGGTCCGCTATCCACACTACCACTACCACTACATTCACTCTCCACATAGCAACATGGCGTCCAGCACAAGACACCTAGACCAACCGTTACCACTATGCACTCCAGTCTCCACAGCCCAAGCGAGAAAAGAAAGAAAAAACCAACAGAGCCAACGTAAGACATCCATTTCCTGCGTAGGGTGAGGGGAGCCCCCCCGCATTAGGCGCAGTACTAGATCTGTTTAGTTTTGCAACTTTCATCTGGCAAAAACTCGAAATGTTGAGAGTGGGGTCTCCCCTCCCAAATTTCCTCACGAAACCCCCCACCCTCCTTTTATTCTTACCCTATCTTACCATCGTACTACGCTCCAACAAAGCCTAAGACTTCGTTTATACCCCGTGATTGCCGTTTCGACTATTTTTTCTTCTCGATTGGGAACTAACATGGGTGTACATGTGTGAGGAGGCAGATTGCGCTCGTGAATGCACATCGCGAGGCCACCACGGGGGAGTCGTATTGAGCGCACGGCTGGAGATATATGGCTGATGGTTCAGAGAGGTCTGGTGTGGATCTAGGGATAATCATGAGGGGGCGGCTGAGACGTGGATGTGAGGAGTCGTTTTGGCGGGAGGCTAGGGGTGCTGTGGGGAAGGGGTTGCGGTTGGATTTGTGGAGCGGGTGAGGGAGTGTTTTTCGGAGTGCGTTGGAGGGTGGGGGCGTTATGCAGTTGGTTGGTTTCATGGGGGTGGAAAGATGGCTGTTGGGAATAGATAGAGATGTGATGTGGTAAGGATGATGGGGGTGAAGTGAGCTGGGCGCATTGGGATCTTTGATGGCTCTAGAGGTGAGTAGACGATGTTGTTCGCATTTGGGTGGCATGTGGTAGTGTGGTGTATTGTGCGAGTAGACTAGTTTGCTGCGAAACTGCCTTCATTCTATTATCACGTATCCCTTCTACGATTTGTCTTACATTTCTCCATTCTGCTTCCGTTTCTACAAGGATACCTTTGGCAGTGTCAAATTTGCGGTTGACAGAACTGGCAAAGTGAAGTTCGCAGTTGGCAACCCGGTGAGGGTGGGAAAGCTTGTTACGACGGGTGGATTGGGGCCAAGTTCACATGGGTGAGGCCCAGGACGAGGTGTAGGCTTGAAAAGGTTGCTACACTGTGAGATGTCAGCGTAGAGACCCGGTTCACAGGAGAGAAGGAACTTCTTACGATGCGTGTTGGTGTTGGACATCCGCCCACAGCTTGCATGTAACAGCCATATGAAAAGTTCTCTTCGAAGTGACAGCTCTGGTCGTGGTGTTAGAATCACATTGTGTAGTGCTTGATGCCATGATCGCTCTGTTTCTTGTGCATGTTGACTTGCCTGTAGTGCATCGGTAGCCCAGCACGGATACCTAGCCGTCGCCAGTTGACATTGACACTTCTTTGTAAAGATTGGAATTGGCTCCCAATGAGGATTCTTCTTCGACGAACTGGGATCTGGGTCTTCGTCGTCTTCTGGATCGGGATCGCTTGTCGGTATCGCTGTGATCGGAATTTCCAGCGATGTTGCATCTGGGGTTGATGTAGTGGATGTTGGCAAGATTGCTGAAAGGGTAATAAGAGTTGCGCCGGGAGCGATTGAACTGTTTGTTGCTTGAGGATATGGGACGGCAGTCACCAGCACCGTCAGAACGCCCGCCAGGAGAAAGGTACGCATCCTGCTATTGTTGGGCGTTGTCACTCGTAGAGTTCACTGGTGTGCGCCGAGGCTGTAAAGTCAGTTGTTTGTACCGTTCAACCTCTTTACCCCCATCTAAGTGCCGCTGCTCTTCGGTATCTCTCCTCAGATCCATATTGGTTTACGATGCTGTTCAGATTGTGATTGCCAGGAACTCCCTAGCAGTACTATATCATTGCCCGGATTGAGTCCCTTTCCATCAACTTGTGACAACAGCCGTAGTCGCGTACGTTATTGAGCTATACATAGCACCGAAAGCTGTGTCGATATTTGCCGAAGTAAATTCCACGCTGTAGATACATTACCGTGATTTTGAGTGCTGGGAACCGTCTGGCTGATTGGCTGTTTACACGCTTCTTAATGTGGACCTGATATATCCCCCACACAAGGCTAAACTGCCCAAATTGGAGGGCTCATGGTCGCCAACACCGAACACAGATATCGGACAGCACGACCGATTCTAAACGTTCATGCCATAGGTTCTACACAGAGTCAACCGTCCTATCAAGATGATCACCAACGTCGATCCCGTCATGGGAAGCCCTAAGAATCGACAACGCGTCATCTCGCTACAGTATCAGCTCTTCCTGCGCCCCAGAGGCATCCGTCAGTTCGATATGACGAAATTCGAGCTTGTCCCCTCAATCGGTTGAACGAATCCTTTGACAAGCAGGACGGCACAACCCATGAATGTGGCGTACACCTCATGCAGAGCTTAGCTCGAAGCGGCCTCCTGGCCTGAGATAGTCCGTTTAGGACGTCCCGATGGAGGGCTGGTGTTTGATTGCGACCCCCAACCCTGTCCTCAACATGTGCAAGTATGCGTCGCAAGCTGCGCTTCGCTGATCAGGGTCCGAACGGTCTCGGCCGCTTGTGTCTTGGTAAAGGAGGGGTCCAGGTCCGTCGCTTGGTTGTTGTTTTCCTAAAATCTCGGTAAGCTTGTGAAGTGTGGCCGTAATATGCACTCCGCAATCAGCATGAAGCGGAGACGGACTGTGGAGACACACCCACCGTTTACTGTTGAATACGCCTGGTGGAGCGATGTGCGAATTTATAAACCTTCGGCTTTGCGCTTTACTAATAGAATTTACTATCGGTGATAACCGAAGATTGGCGATACAATAGGTACATGGAGGTACTTCTTGGTTTTGGTGGGTCGGTGTCCCTCTTGCCAACCTACCCCAGCATGACTTGTGCGACTACGGACATGCATGGGTTAGTTAAGGATATCGTATATTGCCACTTTCTGTTGAGGTCGAGAAGATTCGGCCATTGATCCCGCGAGTAAGGATTGACATTTCCCGAAGTCGGACAGACTGCGGTTTTGTGAAGATGTGGCTGTATCGTGGGTACAGCATCCAGGTGCTACTTAGTAATCGAGGCATGTGATTTGGCGGCAGACGCTCGGACCTATGACGGAGTTCGCGATGTCGAACTTCACAAATTAACAAACGTCATTGAGGCCGTCGCAGCAACCATCACATAAGATCTCGTAAGCGTGTTGTTCTCATATCACAGAACTAATACAAACCAAGATGGGCAGTAGCTAATAGTGGTATCACAGACGCTCATACCGCGACAATGGCACCATCAAGAGCTGTCCTTCTTCGCCGCATAGCCTCCGCAGCCACAACACCGTGTTTACGACCGACATCGCGTCTTCTCACGACATCTACATCTCCACTATTTAGAATACCACAGTCGTCAGCCCTACGATCGGGCCTATCGCAACAACCACAGTTCTCCACATCATGCATACGAGCATATTCGCAGTCAGCCAGCGCAGCGCCTGAAGCACCAGATTACCTCAACGAGGCAGAATTACACGTCTTCAATAAGTTAAAAGCGGAATTGGAGCCCGTCAAACTGGAGGTATGTGATGCTTCCCCGCTTTCTCGTCTTCGGAGATTGCACATGTGCGGAGGTAGGAGCGCTGTGCGTTGACCACACCGGTCGCGAGACCGACTACTGCATTGCGAGCATGCACGTCATATCTGCATTGCGGGGTAAATTACAAACCGGGATGGACGTAAACTCTCTGGACAAAAGCAATACATCTGCAGGCATTGGAGTTGCTTCTCTTAGTCTTTGAATTGGTGCTAATATGTATGGTACAGGTACAAGACATCAGCGGCGGCTGCGGGTCCATGTACGCGATCCAGATCGAATCCCCAAAGTTCAAGGGCTTGACGGTCATCAAGCAACACAAGCTGGTCAACGAGGTGCTAAAGGACGAAATCAAGAGCTGGCATGGCGTGCAGCTACGGACAAAGTCCGCTTGAGCGCGGCTCGATTACGACTTGTGTATATACTGTACGACTAATGTATACTTGATAGATACGAAATAGAGCTTTACGAACTTGATTCCGGCGAATTGCAATCGGTTGGACGCCTTAGATTGCAACTTGATTGTCACAACAACTCTACCACGTCTGCCTTTGCTTCAAGCACACTATGGGTTGCATTGCACCCGCTGGCTGCGCCTTATCGCAGGCACTGGTGATTGCGGGCCGCATCGCCATCAGCTTGCTTAGATGTAGCCTCTGTCGTCGAGCAGCGACCTGTCAAAGCCGCGAGACATCGGCTTGCCGTGACGTGCCACAGTCGACCATTTGACAGAGAGGCAGGGACCATCTCCCGTCGCCCGTTCTGCCTTACCTGATCGACAGCTACATCCAAATACTGCGCGTACAAAGCGCCTAGTCTTCCACTCGTATGTGAGAAACAGCTTTGTTTCTCATCTTGGGTGGGGTGGCTTGGCTTTTAAGTACTCCGCTCTGAAACGTTGTGGCGTACGGAGTTCCCTGACTTACTTTCGGCCCCCACACCATTTTTGCCATAAAATAATTCTGCCGCTTGAGCTTTCATGTGCCATCCACACCTGCCATCAACTTCGGTTCTGTAATCTCCAAATGAGGTTCACGTTGCATCTCCCAGGATCCGGAAAAAATGATGTTAACTATGCAGCCGTCGAGGTTGAATCTAGCCGATCCGACACGGGTGCTTCGAGCTACCGACCTCTGGTCGTAGATTGGCCGACAGTAGCTCGACGGCTATCTGTTTCTCCGTTATGGATACTCGCCGACTTGATACTTCTTCTTATGCCTATCGCGTTTATGAGTAAGCTGCGCGTTCCTACTTTGCCATCGAGGTACCCACTAATAGTAATTGTAGCCTTGGCAGGTCTGGCGTATAATTTAGACGGGAAGCCCATCTCCTCTTATGGAGAGCATATTACAGAGGTAATATTACTTGGGCCGACCCTCTTCCCACTTGCGTTCGCTGCCTTGGGTGGGCGGGCTTTGAAGAAGATTGGGTTGTGGAGGCTGAGAGGGGGACTACACTAGGAGTAGGTCACACATGATTTCCTCTACATGCAACGAAGAATCTGACTTTCTGAAAGGCCCTCGAGCTTATCATTGGCAGTCAGAGTCTCGTTGCTGCTGTCGGACATGCCATCACATTACATTCGTGTAGCTTCCTTACGCTCGCTTTCCTTATATTTTGGGCTCTCTCGCCGCTTGGAGGTCAAAGTGCTCTGAGACTAGTCCATCAAACAAACAGCACTGTGTCTGAGGTTAGCGCCATCTTCTACTCCGATGTGGATGCTCCCAGTGGCTTTCCTGGTGAATCCTATAACGAGGACATGGTAAACCGGGTCAACGCGGTGCTATTGACGAGTCTTATGACAGCAGATACACTGGATTTCTCGCCAGTCGATACATGGAGCCATCCGAAGATACCCAGGATTGACGCTCTTGAAGAAGAGTCCGCCAAAAACGGCACGGACACACCCTGGTACGACGTGACGAGACAGGCGAACCAAACTTATGCGGCACTCACTGGAATCAATGTTATAAATCTTGGAGACGGACGAGATGCCAACATTACCGTTCCCTACGAGTATATGCATTTCAACTGCGAGATGCGTCCAAGTCCCAATCCCCTAAGAACAGTAACGGATCAAATGAACTATCTAAGCGTACTAAATAACGCTAGCCGACTTCAGTCAGGGGGCGCATTCGTTTGGAACTCGAATGGTACAGCGTACACAAAAGTGATGGAACGGGGCTTTTTCATCTATGGGATCAGCGATGGCATCACTGTCGAAAAGCTCCTATATGGCAGCCAGCTTTTCCAAGGAACTTTATTTCTGTTCGAGTGCTCGATGAACAGTGTTTTGCTGGAGGCGAATATAATGTGCACTTCCGGGGCTTGTGAGACCAAACGCCTCCGCCGCCTTAGGAAGCCCCGCGCCGAACGAAACTCGACACATCTCCCTTACGACGTCGTGCGCGACGGCTACACGTTCAAGTATTTTATCACCCACCTCGCTGAGATTGGAGGAATAACTTCGATAATGAGGGCAAATCCTATCGACTACTACATATACGGTGCTCCTCCTTGGGGTGTAGGCGAGACTGGACTGGCGCCGATGCGCAACTGGACCGAATACATTGGTCAGCCTGAAAAGACGGTCGATATGTCGCGTCGACTGACAAAGTTACTCAACACCTACTGGGATGCGTCGCGTTGGCCGCTGGCTATTACTCGAAACGATCCCTTCGGCAAAGTGTCCTTGAACACGACGAGTGGAGAGCCGTTCGCAAGTCTGACCATGAACAGGACCGAGGCCATAATTACTCGACAAATTCTCATATTTAAGGCTGAAGTACCCTGGGTTATTTCTTTGGTCATATGTTCGAGTGTTTTATTTATTCTTGGGCTCGTCGGCTTCTTGCTATCCCTCAAGCTTGCAGTGCCAGACATCTTCGACTACGTCTCATCCTTTACTCGCGACAATCCATACATCGATGCGCCAGCTGGTGGCTCGGGGCTTGACGGTGCAGATCGTGCGAGACTGCTAAGGAGGTTGCCTGTACAGTTGGGTGATGTGAGGCCGGATGAAGATGAGGGTTACATTGCCTTGAGGAGTGTTGAGGGCAAAGAGGATGCAATTCTGAGTCGAGCTAGGAAGGAGAGGATGTATCGCTAAGTGAACACTACATGATACGCGAGAGTACTCGCACGTAACAACCTCTTCTTTGTAGTGAGGAAAGAAAAAACTGATGTACTAAGAGAACAGTATAAAGACTGAAAGGGAACGGCTCATGGCGCTCTGGACTCTATGCGTATGCGTTTGCCTTAAGGGTTGTAGGCATGATTCATGTCGCCAGAGGTTTGTGATGGTGCTTATTACGTTTAATCAAGAATGTATTCGACCACTATGTCCAGCTGTATGAACTAGTCCTAGAGAGTTGGTGGGAATGAGGTTACCTCGGTCCTGCTCCTGGAACATTGGGCTCGGCTTGATGTCCTCCTTGTAGTCTTCTTCGGAGCAGTTACTTGGGATGAAGCCGCGCCCGCCACGTGGACGCTTGAGGCCCTCTAGTACCAATCAACACTCAAAGGTTGGTGAGTTTGAGCAGTAGGCGGCGCAGCGGACCCCGTACATGCCAAGCATTATACCTTCATGACCGCAGTTTTACGACAGGCTCAATAATCATTAACTACGAACAATGATCATCAGGTAATGCCACATGCAAAACAATCAACGTTCATTCATAAGCAAATCTGTTATACTCCCAGACTCCAGCACCGAAAATCGCTACAAATCTCTCCACCGCCTATACCTTCACCAAGGCCTTGACCATTTGCCCGAACTTTGAATGATCAATAATTGCCTCCACACTCAACTCCCCACAACCGCCCGATTGCTGTAACTTGGTAACCAAAACCGCTGCTAAAACCAAGTCGCCGCCCAGTTCGAAGAAATCGCTGTGATAATCTAACGCTTCAATCTGTTCTTCAGAAAGACTCAAGATATCTCGCCACAGAGCCGCCAATTTTGACTTCTGCCCAGTTTGCTCTTCCTGTTGAAAGCCATTGATGCCGTTCGCGTGGCCATTTGTGTAGCCATCGTCACGGGTCAGGGGCAGACGCAACCCAGTTTCACGCCGCAACACTTCTTCGACACTCTTGCTTTCGTTTTCACCAACAGCTGAAATTATTTCGCAGAGCAAATCGAGGACCGCATCCCATTTCTCCTTCCCAATGATGACATTTGAGCAAATCATCGCCACCTCCATCACTTCACCGCCCTCTTTCGGCGTAGTTTTGATCGCTATATCGGCTTCATCAGCTTCCGGACACCAAGCACCCACTTCCCCTGCTTCAGTTGTTTCTTCGATGTTTTGATGTTGGACGATACTGCTGAAGCGGGTGTGTTGTGGCCAGGAGGTGCACTTTCGGACTATTGTTCTTGTGCCGAGAGTAGCTTCGAAGGGGTAGCTAGAAGCGTGCTGTTTCTGGATCTGGCGCAGAAGACTGAGGATCATGGTGGTGTTTTTGAGACCTACTCGGACAGGGATGATGTTAAGGCAAGGACCCATGAGGGTCGTGAGGGATGGTGGCCGGCCGGAGACGACGTGGCCGAAGGTTATGTCATTTGACGAGGATAGGTTGGAAATTGTGAGAGACCAGGCGAGTTTCAGAATTGTAGCAAAGGTTATGCCGTGGTTGGCTGTGATAGTCGACGGGGTTGGAATGGTCCTCGTTAGGTAGGTGTTGTAGATATTCTTGTAGGATGGTCTTTCGTGCAGATGATTGACAATCGGCGTCATAGTCGAGCCGCTGAGGAGGAATTTCCAGTACTCTACAGCTTCTGATTGTTTGGCCGGCGAAACTGCTTGGTCCTGGAAGTACGGTGCCATCGATGAGGTTGGACCCGCCTCTTGACCATGCAACGCTGCTGCCAAGGAATTCAAAAGCTGCGGCAGACAAGAGCCGTCATACTGGGCATGGGAGATGCGCATGATGAGCCGGTATGAAGCCTTCGAGCCAGATTTGCCCACCACGAAGAACTTCAACAGTGGATCAGCCATAATCACTGGTCGCCCGGCATCTTGTTTGCAGATTTGTTTGGTCAGCAATTCGATATCTCCTGCGGCCTCATGCCATTCGACCTCGTAAGGGAGGTCACGAAGTACTGCCTGGACGATATCTGCTCCATGCACAGCAAACACCGTACGGAGAATCTCGTGCTGAGCCACGAAAGCCTTGAGGGCAGCAGTGATCAGCTTGGTCCCCGCATTGCCATCACGGTCCAGCCAGAGGTAGTTTCTGAATCCACGAGTTTTCATCAAGGCATGTGCCACGGCATTCTTCTGAAAGTCTGTTGCTGGCAGAACGTCGAAAATGTTCTTCTCAGCAGTCTTGATCTGGGCTGCCAGCTGTTTCACTAGCTTGGGTTGTGGCGTGTTTGTGATAAGAGAGAATGGCTCGTAGGGTGCAACATCCTTTTTTTTCTCAGAGTGTGTGCGTCCGTCGACGACCTTGGCCATGTCTGAAAGAACAGGACTTTCGAAGAAGTCTGTGACTGACAATTGGATGCCTCGACTCGCGGCTGTCGATACCAGCTTGATAGCGAGGATTGAGTCGCCACCGATTCGGAAGAAATGGTCTTCAGTACCAACTGTATCAGCATCTATGCCCAGAATCTGAGCCCAGAGGTCGCGCAGAGCGTATTCGGTTGAAGTTGACGGCTGTTGTTTCTTGTCTCCCAACGAGGTCTGTAGACCATACTCGATTAGCTGTTCCCTTGTAAGGGATGAGACCAATTCCTTGAGCTTGCGGCGGTCCGTCTTCCCGTTCACTGTCAGTGGTACCCGAGAAATGGGTATGAAATAGCTGGGTATCATGTAATGTGGTAAAACCCCTGAGAGTGATGTTTGCAATGCCACCAGATCTTGCTTGATAGGGTCCAGTGTAAGAACATGAGTTTCGTCACCTGCGGTAGCGCTGGGTTGGACGAATGCAATCAATGCAGTCCGGCTATCAAGGCTCTCTGGGCGAGCTGAGTCAACAACAACATGTTCCAGTGTAGGAAGTCTTGCCAGGATGGCGTGTTCGACTTCGCCGGCCTCAACTCTCTGACCGCGAATCTTCATCATGGTGTCTTTGCGTCCAACGAAGTGTATCGTACCGTCTTCATTATAACGAACCAGATCTCCAGTGCGGTAGAACCTCGTTGGTTTGTCGCCTGCTTTGGCCCAAGCCGGATCGGTAACAAACGCAGCAGCTGTCTTCTCTTCATTATGCAAATACCCTCTCGCAACGGTGGGTCCTTCCAGTAGTAGCTCACCCGTGCAGCCGATAGGCACAAGCTTGTTGTGGTCTGAAGGATCCACGATCCAGTTCAAGACGCCAATGGGAGAGCCGATATCAGCTGGATCACTGGAAGCTGTGGCTGGCGGTGCCCCCGAGGAGTAAATTGTCGTTTCAGCTGGTCCGTAGCATACAATAAGGTCCAGTACACTGTGCCATTTGTCAATGATGGCTTTGGTGCTTGCTTCACCACCAAGAACAAGTTTTCGAAGGCTAGGAATACCCTCAACGGGCAGCAGTGAGGCGACCGTTGGAGTCAGGAAGGCCCAGTTGCATTGAAATCGGTTGATGGCGCCTGCGAGGTCGTTAAGACGCTCATTTTCAGAAGGCACACAGATACAGCCACCCCTTTGAAGTGTGGTGAAAATATCAGCCGCCGAAACATCGAACGGGTACGCTGCAAATTGAAGAAGGCGAGTCGATGGCCCGATGTTCCAGGCTGTTCCATGTGCCTTGCTGCTGGAGCAAAGGCTGCGATGCTCGATGACGATTCCTTTGGGTGTTCCAGTCGATCCAGAAGTAAAGAGAACATAGGCTGGATTATGGGGGCTGATGGGAGGTAGAGCAGTGGTGCTCGTAAAGGGCAAGTTGGCGAAGTACTGCTCGTCGATAGCGATTGTCGTCAGGCCGGCTGACTTCTCGAACTTCTTTGTCAAATGAGAAGCTGTCAGCAAGACCTTTGCTTTAGCATCTTGAAGAATGAGCTGAAGACGGTCCAGGGGGTGAGCTGGGTCCAGGTTGACGACGGCACCGCCTGCCTTCATGATAGAGAGTTGTGTCGCCACGGCCCAGATGGATTTCTGGAAGCACAGTGGGACTAAGACTTCTGGACCTACTCCGTAGTCCTGTGTTAGCTTTCCTGCTAATACGTTTGACAATCGATCTAATTCGGCGTAGGTGAGTTTTCCGTCCCAGGCATCAATTGCAAGTGAATTGGGTCGTAGTTTGACTTGCTCTGCGAAGACTGCGGGCACAGTTGTCTCTAGCACTTCTGGGTATGTGCTGTTCCAGTCCAGAATCTGACTCATGTCGTCTGTGGTGAGCATCGTGATATCTTCCATCTTCGTCTTCTCGGTAGCTTGCTGGAAGCATGCCACAATATGCTCAAAGTGACGGAGCATCCTTTCCACTCGATTCTGTGTAATGATAGTTTGATCGAATCGGGCTTCGACGTGAACATCCTTCTCATCAAGGCTGCACTCCCAGACCAACGGGTATGTGTCAAAGTTTTTCATGGGTAGAGCCACTTCTTCCGCACCAAGTAGCTCCTCTGGCTGGATATCGAACCTCTGTGCCATGGGCTGAACGACGAAGAGGCTCTTGAACTGTACGGCTGCCGCAGTGTCTGCATTGATGTTGGCAATGTTCTGCAGACCGAAGTGCTCGAAAGGCATCATGTCTGTTGCTTGTTCCTGCACTGCGTTCAAGAAAACCCTGACACTGGCCTCTCCAGTAGAGATGCCCATTCGAACAGGCACCGTTGTGATGGTGGGGCCAACGATCTCTGTGATCCCGTCAACTGGACAGCTGCGACCCGAAAGAGTGGTCCCGAACACGATGTCGTTGTCTTCGCCGGCGTCAGAGTATTGGGCGAGCACATATGCCCATGCTGCTCTTAGCAACGACGCTTTAGGAAAATCGACATCTGATTGTGGCTGCATTACAATGTGTCGATGTGCCACTCCATCGACTCTGTCTTGGTGAGTATGAGTAGCCGCAGGAGGTTCCGGGTAGGCAATGGTTGGCTTTCCGCCTGAAAGAGACTTTGTCCAGTAGGTCTTTGCTTCTTCGTGTGTGGTAGAAGTGATATATTTGACAAATTTGTTAAGGCCGGGAGAGCTCTTCGGTACGTTGTTTGTATAGAAGGCACGGACTTGATTAAGGATCAATGGTAGAGTCCAGCCGTCGTAGATGGAGTGGTGTGCTGTCCAGACAAAGTGGCCATCTCCAGTGATGCCGTAGCGAGACAATGGCGCCCCAAAAACGAATTTTTCTTTTTCGTCCTGGTCAAGGTACTCCTGAAGGCTAGAAGCTGTACGCCACAAGCTTGTGGTGTTGTGCTTAAGCACGGCCTGCAGTAAGCGTGCGTTTCGACCCTCAACGATTGTTGTACGTAAGATTGGGTTGTTAGCGACCGTCATCTCCCAAGCCTCCTTGAATATTGGCAGGTCAATCGAGGCCGGCAGACGGAGAACCTTGCGCAGAATATACGATCCAGGGTTAAGGAGCGAAAGTGCCATGAGACCTTCTTGCAACGGAGTGCATGGGTACGCATCTTCGAAATTGTCAGGAGATACTTTGTATTTAGCTTCGATGGAAGCTACGGTTGTGCTCCAGTCAAGAAGGCTGAATGGAGCAATTGTTTCGCTACCACTCTTGCGGTTGGAAGACTTGCTGCTGGACACAGCTGCCATGTCTGACAGAACGGGATGTCTGAAGATGTCTGCTACCGTCGCCACTCTCTTCGACGAAAGCACCATTGCCGAGATTGAATCACCACCCAGTCTGAAGAAATTATCATCCGATCCGATGCGAGAAACTGGTACGTTCAAAACCTCAGCCCAGGCGAGAGCGAGGGTTTGCTCTGCTGCAGTAGTCAACGGGTTCTTTGAGTTTTCTGTTTGTGAGTACATGCGCAGAAGCTCCTCTTGAGGCAAGGTAGTTATCATCTCACGGAGAGTCCGCCGGTCAAGCTTTCCGGCAGTGGTCGTCGGCATCTTGCTGACGGGAATGTATAGAGTCGGCACTTCATACGGTGGCAGTGCTACCTCGAGAGCTCTCTGAAGCCGCACAATCTCGTTCTGCAAGGATTCAGCTATCGGTAGGAGCAAGTCTTCCCCCTGAAGCCATTTGTCTTTCTTGTCGGGACAGAAGAAAGCAGCGAGACAAGCTTTGTCTTGCAGACCACCTAGAAGCACAATATCCACGCAGACGCCACTTGCGTTTGGCAGGTTCTTCAAGATATGAGTCTCAATTTCAGCAAGCTCAATCCTCTGTCCACGGAGTTTGGTCTGCTGATCAGCTCGGCCAAGGTATATGATAGAGCCGTCAGAATTGTAGCGAGCTCGATCGCCGGTATTGTATGCTCTCTCGCCTGGAAGGAAGCCGGGTTTCTCCAGGAATACACTGTCGGTTTTGACCTGATCTCTTAGATATCCGTCTGCCAGTGCGGGTCCAGAAAGATGAAGCATGCCCACGGCTCCCAGCGGTGCAAGTTGGCTAGGATCGTCCAGGTTTACGATCCAAGTTTGAGAGGCAACCCCTTTGCCTAGGACATCGTTTCGGTCCTTCGCCCCTTCAAAATTCTTCATTACTGCAAAAACGCCTGCATAGTTGAGTTAGCCTTACTCCAGCGTTGAAAGGTAAGTACTTACAGGTCTCTGTTGGGCCATATCCATTCATCAATCGAAGCCTACTTGCCCATGTGGCGACATTGTCAGCTCCAAGAGCCTCGCCACCAAGTATCAAGGTCTTCATTGTAGGAATATCGTCCGGTTTGAGTATGCGCACAACGGAAGGAGTCATGAAGGCGGTATTGACCTGTTTCCTGTTGATGAAGCCGACAATATCGCTCATCCTCTCGTCGTCTGAAGGGAGGCAGATGGTTCCACCGTACATTATAGTTGTGAAGATCTCTAAGATGCAGGCATCGAAGGTGAAGGCGGCGAACTGGTACATGCGTGTGGAGCTGTTGCAGCCAATGAGGGCGCCGTGGTGGAATGTGCTGCTGTTTACTGCTCGGTGGCTCAGGACCACGCCCTTAGGCACACCACTGGTACCAGATGTGAAGAGACAGTATGCAGAGCACTCGGGAGTGATAGCAGGAAGGACGACAGGAGCCGAATTTGTATCCACAAGGGTCCCGACAGACACTGTTAAGACGCTGTCCGCCAGCGTCTGCATTCGTTTCGTGTTTGTCTGCGAAGCCAGGACCAGCCGGACTTGTACAAGCTGAGACAAGATGGTCTTAAGACGGTCATCCGGATGGGCCATATCGAGAGGAACATAACCAGCTCCGGCTTTCATAATGCCCAGCATAGACACAATGGCCCAAGCACTCTTTTCAAAGGCGATCGGGATGAAGTCGCCGACCGTTACTCCCTGTTGCATGAGTTGAGTTGCCAGTATGCTGCTTTTGAGGTCGAGCTCGCTGTATGACATCGTGCAATCGAAAGAATCGATGGCAACAGATTCAGGGGCTCGCTTGACTGACTCCTCGAAGACCGTGTGAACACATTTGTCAACTGCTGCAGGTATATCTGAGTTCCAGGAGGATATTTGTGTTCGATCTTCGTCATCCTCCATCTTCAACTGTGCTACTGGGACCTTTGGTTTATCCAGGATAGAAGTGAGGACATTTGAGAGGGCGTTGCTGACACTCGCTGCCTGGGCGTCGGAGAATATACTGGCAAAGTAACTCATCTGCACAAGAATAGTGCCAGCGTCGTCAGAGATACTGACCGAAATTGGGTACTCCGTCGGATCCACGCCGTCGATGTAGCGAAGGTGTAAGTCGCCAGCGAAAAAGTCTTGGTGTGGTCGTCTCTGGAAGCTGAGTACGGTATTGAACAGCTTTTGGCCAGACGATAGGCCAAGCTCGTGCTGGATCTCAGCAAGGCTGACATGCTGGTATGGGAGAGACTGCAGGTATTCGTCCTGCAATTTCTCCAAGGACTCGATTGCTGATTGCTGCGAGGTGGTATCGAAGTCGATTGAGCAGACGAGCATGTTAATGAATGCTCCGACTGCTTCTTCGATCCCCGCCACAGGGACTTCTCGGCCAGACGCCAAGTATCCGAAACAGGCCTGATCGTCTCCCGTGAAGGCTCGGAGAACCTTTGCCCATGCCAGCCGGAAGATGCTTGCCAAAGTAACGTTGTGCTCTTGGCAAAAGTTCCGTATCTGAGAGGTTCCAGGAAGCTTGACCTCGATTTGGCGAAGAGGACGACTTTCTTCAGGTTCGAAATTTGAATCTGCGAGAGTTGGGAAGTGGCATGCCCTGACACCGCTCAACTGGCTCTTCCAGAAGTCGATGGCAGCGGCTCGAGGTTGCGACTGAATGTAACCAATATAATCGCTGTAGAGAGGACCAGGGCTGGCATTTGATGGGTTCTGGTAAGCCTCTACCCAGTCCGAAACAAGAATAGACATCGATGTGCCGTCCACCAGTGCATGGCTGATCTCTAGCTTACAGAGAGTAAGACCGGTCTTAGTGTCGTGCAAGATCGTCAAGCAATGCGGCGGCTGGTTTGGGCTGAACATCTGTGTCTGGGCATTCAAGAAGCTCACTGGATCTCCATCGGGCGGGTTCATTAACTTGACCGAGGAAGAATGTTCCTTGAGCAAGAGCTGATCGTATGGACGGTCGGACAGACCTTCCACAAAGACGGTCCTCAGCACCGCTTGTCGATCAACCACCATCTGCCATGCCTTCATTAATCTTGGTACATCGATTGGTGCACCACGAACGGACGATACCTGCACCACCATCTCAATGTGGTATGCGCCTTCCATGCGGTTCTGGGTGAGCAAGATGCCCTCTTGCATCGGAGAGCAGGCGTAGATATCCTCAATGTTGTCAACCGAAATCAAAGAAGGCTCGAAGCGCTTCTGGAGCCCTTGGAGGCTAGCGTAAGATGTGTTCTGCAGCAAAGGAAAGTCTCCTGGGGTCAAGATACGTGGTGACTGCTCCAGCGCACAAATCATGTCGCCGAGTGTCTGTTGACACAACTGTACCCAGCGCTCAATCTCAATAATGTGTTTCATCTTGCGGTTATAGGTGAGTGAAACATGAGCTTTCCCGTCGAGAACGTATGTGTTGAGATCGATAAGCGAGAACCGGTTAACCTGAGGACCGAAGTCACCTTCGTTGAAGGGTATGATTTGCAGAAGACTGGAGTCTTTACCGGATGTGGTTTGCTGTTCTTGTCCTTGGTATACTCCCAGATAATTAAATAAAATCTCAACCGGCCAGTGCTTTGCAAATGCAGCTGTACCTGCTGGATTAGCCACCGCTGAGTTGAAGTAAGACCAGCCTTTGCGTGGTAAGGATCGTCTTTGGTCCTTGAGTTGCTGAATAGTACCTGTGAGATCGTTCTTGAGAGGCGAGACATGCAGAGGATACATGGTAGTAAACCAGCCGACTGTCTCTGTGACATCGATGCGAGAGCTATCCCAAGACTCTCTTCCGTGGCCTTCGTTGAAGATGGCTGGTGGTGTACGCGAGAACGCTTCCGCAAAAGATGAGAAAGCAGCAGCTAATAGAACGTCCAGAGCCTCAGTCTTCATAGATGAGTGGCACTTCCGTAACAGTCCATCGGTAACATTGGCATCCAAGGTGAACTTGAACTCTGCTATATCAGCCCTGAGGTTCTGCTCCCCTTGCATGCCCCAATAGCTGTAGTCTGATGCTGGGACTTCGTGCAAGAGGGAAGATTGTGGAGTAAGATGTTGAGCGCTGTATTCAGCTTGGGCTTTGATCCAAGAGTGGAACGGGAACGGCTTGAGGGCGGGTAGCTGCGATCCATTGACCGTCAGCAAGTCCTCAAGCTGTCGAATAATGATCCGCCAGGACACTAGATCAATGACCAGGTGATGGGCGGTGAGGAATAGAAGCTGTTTGCCGGTGGTCTTGATGTTTAGCAGCACGGCAGCGAACACGGGTCCCGTCTCGATGCAGTGCTGTTCCTGTTGCTTTAGAGCAATCGAGCGGGCGTCTTCATCCGAGTCGACAGCGTGGCTTGCGAAGTGGAAGCTTCCTTCTACCTGCTTTGGAATCGTTTGCATCCAATTTTTGTCTTCGCCGAGAGAGTATCGAGCTCGCAGCAGTGGATGGTACTCGACAATTTTCCGTAGAGCACTCGCTACTCCATCTGCATCCTGCTTGGCAGTCACAGCAAGCAAGAAACTCTGATTGAATTGGTTTGCTTCCGGCTCTCGGGAGGACCTAGCAATGTCGGAGAAGTACAGCTTTTGAATAGGCGACAGCTGAAAGGGAACGTCAACTAGCTCCTCCTGCTGCAGGCTTTGGGCTTGATCTGACTTATCAGCGGCCGCTGCGAGGATATAAAGGTTCTTAGACTGCATGATGGCTTTAACCGTCAACCGCAGACCCTCCTTTCGACACTGGACGACTGTGCCAATGGCTTGAATCGAGTCTCCTCCGAGATTTAAGAAGGACTTGTTCAAGTCGACCTGGTCCAGTGGTATGTTCAAGACAGTGGCGATTATTCGCTGGATCAGCTTAACCTCAGGGCTGAGGTTCTCCGTTTCCACAATGGCCATTTGTTCTATGGCTGCTGTGGCATCCAAAGCTTGCGTGTAGGTTTCGTTCGATAGCATCTCGACCCAACGAGCAATAGTCACACGATCGACCTTCTTTGATGGCGTCAAAGCCATTGACTCCACGATGAGCCACGATGTTGGCACCATATATCCCGGCACACGACTGCTCAGCTGCTCCTTGACTTCTTCGATCTGCTCAGCTGCGGCTTTAGCATGTTCAGGGGAAATTGCACGCAGCTCTTTGGACGCCATAGTTCTCTCAGAGAATTGCTGGAGAGCAACGACTGCCGTAAGCTTCCGTTGGCATATGCCATTCTTTGGTACGAAGATGACCGCAAAGCGGACGAGGTCGTGGGAAGCAACATGGCGTTCAATCTCAGAACATTCAATTCGTTGTCCGTTCAGCTTGACTTGTCCATCTTGCCTGCCAACAAACACGACAGTGCCATCTTCGTTATATCGGACCAGGTCTCCAGATCGGTACAGGCGGGTATTGGGGTTGTTTTTAACACGCCATGGCGGAGGTGGAATGAAAGCTTCTGCAGTCTTTTGTAAATCGAGATACCCGCGGGAGAGGATCGGTCCTTCAATCAGGAGCTCTCCAGTAGCTCCAATCGGAGCCAATTTGTTTACATCAGTAGTGTCAGCGATCCAGAGAAGAGAACCATAGCCCCCATTCCCTTTATTGATTGTGGCGGGCGGATTCCCGTGCCCAATAACTGCCATACTGGTCCATACCGAGCATTCAGCCGGGCCAAAGCTGTTGAGCACCCGTGCGTGGTCTTTCCAGGTATTAACAATATCTTCTCGAACAAGCTCACCGCCCAAAGCCAGTGTCTTGAGAGTGGGAATGTCCTTGGGAGCCAACAAGCTTGCCATTGAGGGCGTGAAGAACGACCAGTTGACCGCGAGACGATTGATTGCTCCAGCAGTGTCATTTAGTCTCTCGTCTTCGGACGGAATGCAAACACATCCACCCAGCATCAATACAGTCCATATCTCTGAGTTAGATGTGTCAAAGGTGTAGCTTGCGAATTGGAAGACACGAGAGTCAGTTCCGATACCCATGTCAGGGTTGTGGTCGACGACTGAGCTGAAGGAGCTGTGAGTGATCGTAATGGCTTTCGGCCGACCGGTACTGCCACTGGTTGTGCAGATGAAGGCTCCATTTGCCGGCAAGGACACCTCATCAGGGAATTCGGAGTGATCCTGAAGTTGGGCCAACAGAATCTCGTTGACAGTCATGACGGGTTTGATGACAGCTTTAAACATCTCGGCGTACGTTTCGGAGCCAGTTAAGAGTAGGACCGGCTCGGCCTGTTCAATGATGTTCCGGTAATGCTGAGGCGGATGGGCGGGGTCAATAGAGAGATATGTGCCTCCTGCCATGAGAACTGCGAGCATTGATACGACAGCCCACTTGCTCTTGTCAAAAGCGAGAAGTATCTTCTGCTCAGCTGTGACTCCGTTGTTTCGTAGATGATGAGCAAGACGACATGCAACGGAAATGAGCTCCTCGTACGAATAGCAGCCGTCCCAGGACGCGATGGCCGGAGCACTGGGGCGCTCTACCGCTTGGCGAATAACTCGTGCATTTAAGAGGTCTTGAACCGCTGGTGGAATTTCTCCATTCTTGTTTCGGCGCAAGATGGTCTGCTTGTCTTCCGGCGTGATGAAATCAAGATCGGTGAGTGGCGCAGTTGGGTTTTCCAGCATATCATTCAGGACCTTCGAGAACGTCTTTGCGATCCGCGTGGCTTGCTGAGTTGTATAGTACGTTGACATGAAGCTGATGTTTGCCTCAACGACTGCTTCACTGGCAGTGATACTAACACTGCAGTCATACTCTGTCGGGTCGTATGAGTGTACACATTCAATCTTGATCTCGTTTCCATTGTCATCTGTTGAAAGTGGCCTTTGGATCGATAGAACCGAGTTGAAAAGGCGTGAGCCTGCAGAGGCGTCCAGAAGGCTGTGCTGGATCTGGCCCAACGGAGTATGCTGGTGAGGCAAGGAGTCCAGGTAGTCACTCTGCGCCTTTTTGATTGTGGTTAGTATGCTGTCCTTGTTGGAAGACTTTGCATCGACACGGCAAATCAGCATGTTGATGTAAGGGCCTAGTGCGTTCTCTAAACCGTCGAGCGAGATGTCACGGCCAGAGGCAAGGAAGCCAAAGACAACATCGGGATTGCTGCTGTATGCCCGGACCACAATGGCCCACGCCGTTTGCAGAATACTGGCCAAAGTGACTGCGTTAGACTTGGAGAATGTGTGAAGCTTATTGACAATCTCCGAAGGGAATATGACCTTGACGTTCTCCAACTTATTCTGGATGGGTTCACTCTGGTCAAGTAGGAGCTTGGGCATGATGCAAGGCTCAACACCTTCAAGGTACTGGCTCCAGTACGTGAGGGAGCTCTCCACCTGGGTATGTTCGTTCTCGAATAACATTGAGATGTAGTTGCGGTAAAGCGGTGCAGGACCCTGGCTTTGGTGTTGATAGGCCGAGACAAGATCTCCAAGAATGATGGCCATTGAAGCACCATCAATCAAGGTGTGACTGATCTCGATATTGAAGTATACCTTGCCGTCTGTGGCACTTTCATAAACTGTGAATCTGTGAGGTGGAAGGCCGTCTTCATAGTCGATAGGGTTGGTCCACGGGTAGTCTAGTAGTGCCTGGTAGTTGTCGACTTGAGCCTCTCTAGCAGTGAATTGTTTCAGCACGGCCTGGGTGTAGAGAGCGCTAACAGCATCATTGTCTGCGTTGCTTATCTCGACGAAAACAGTCCGGAGGATGGCATGTCTGTTGACAACCTGTTGCCATGCCGCCTGCAGCCCCTCAACCGACACTTTGACGCCGGATTTAAGTGCAGTTGCCTCACAGACCGCAAAAAACTTGTAGTTACCGCTTGCCTGTGCCTGGGCAATGAGCAGACCTTGCTGCATAGGACTAGCTGGGTAAGCATCTTCTAAGTCGTCTGAGCCAGAGTAGCCGATCCTCTTCACATCCTGGTCGAGAACCTCTAGTGTGGCGTTCGCAAGCAAAGAAAATGGCTCATCGCTACCAATCTTTCTGATAGGCGCAGATGATATCGGGCGAGCTTTCTTTGCAAGGTCTCTCAGCGACTTGCTCAGAAGGACGTCCTTGACGGTGACAGATAGCCCGTTTGTCCGGAATTTGGCTACAGCTTGCATAGCCTGGATGGAATCACCAGCCATTCCTACAAAGCTCTCGTCCATGGAGATCTTCGACTGCGGCTGCCCAAGAACACCGGCAACGATGCCTTGTACAGTGGTTTCTGTTGATGTCAAAGGAGCTGAAATCTTAGTCTGCTCCTCAGGGGCAGTAGTTGCTACCCCTGGAACAGCAGTCATCTCCTGAACATACTGCAGCACACGAACCCGGTCTGTCTTCTCGTTCCGGGACAGTGGTAGTATGTCAAAGCAGAGCCACACAGAAGGCATCATGTAGCCCGGTACGCGTTGGCCCAGGTATGCTCGGCCCTGTGAAATCTTTTCGGCTGCTACCGGGTCATGTGAAGGATCGATGAGCCGGATCGTCTTCATGTCTTCTGGCGCGGTAGACGACTCACGAAGAGCAATCACCGCCACTAGTCGCTCCCTGAGTGGTCCACTTCGAGGGTACAGAACAACTGCATTGGCAATGCTGTCGGAGCGAAGGATGTTGTACTCGACTTCCGCCATTTCGATACGTTGCCCATGAAGCTTGATCTGCATGTCCTTTCGGCCAACGATGTTGAGAGTACCATCGGAATTGTACCTGCACAGATCGCCGCTGCGGTACACCTTCTCTACGAGAGATATCTGCATGCCTGTCTCAACCATCCATCGAGGCGGCGGAATGAAAGCTGCAGAAGTCTTCTGGGAATCGTTCAAATACCCGCGCGCAACGATAGGTCCTTGTATCAGAAGCTCTCCGACTTCACCGACATGGCACAGTCGGTCCGGGTTGCCAGCGTCCGTGACCCACATACGTGCTCCAATGCCAAAGCCGATATTTCCAGGAGCGGTGGTGAGTGTGACAGGAGAGATTCCAGTAGAGTATACACTTGTCTCTGCTGGCCCGTAGATGTCAATGAGATGCAGTTTGTCTGCCCAGGCCGCAACGTTCTCCGCCCGGACGGCCTCACCTCCTAAGACGAGAACTTTAAGACCTGGAACATCTGCTGGTTCTAGGAGACTGGCTACTGACGGCGTCAGGTAGGCGATGTTAATGTTCATGCTGTTGATGACTCCAGCCAGATTGTCTAGCCTTTCCTCCTCGGCAGGAATGCAGACCGTTGCTCCCATCTGAAGACCTGAGAATGTCTCGCCAATACTGACGTCGAAGGTATATGAAGCGAACTGAAGAATACGTGCCCCAGGCTGATCGTACTTCATAACGGGGCCGTGCGCTGCGGTGCTGCTCGCCAAAGCGTGATGCTCGAGCACAATCCCTTTAGGTTTGCCGGTTGAACCACTCGTGAACACTATAAAGCAAGGATTGCTCGGTGTTGGCTGCCGCCAGGTTTTTGGAAGCGTGGGTTTCTTCTCCATCAACTCATCAAGCAGGGACTTGTTGATTGCCAGGGATTTTCCAACCAATTTGTCGAAGAGATGGACGTATTCAGGAGAGGTGAGCGCCATCTTGGCATCGCACTGACGTAGCAACTCCTCTCTTCGCTTCTGCGGGTGTGTGGGATCCATTGATACACATGCACCTCCTGCTTTCAAGACTGCCATCTGGGCTACAGGAACCCACATGGACTTCTTGAAGCAGAGTGGGACTGGAGTCTCGGGGCCAACACCTAACTCGCTGAGATGAGCGGCAAGGAGAGAGCTGATTGAATCGAGTTCAGCATAAGTCAGGCGGCCATCATGGGCATCGATAGCGAGGGCGGTTGGCTTCCGTCTTGCTTGCTCAGAGATAATATCGTGTATGCATAGCCGATGATCTTTCCATATCTTCTCGTTCCATGAAAGGATCTGCTGCTTATCATTTTCGCTGAGGAGGTCGACCTCATGGAGCCGCTTCTCGTGGTCTTGAACAATAACCCGGATCATGTTCTGGAAGGTCTTCAAGACGTTGCTTGCCATCTTGTCACTGATCTTTGATGTGTAATGGCGGAAGCTCAGGTGGACATTTTCTCGAGCGACGGCAATGTTGATCGAGATGTCATACTCTGTCAAGTCAACTTCGTTCACAATCGTGAAAGCCACGCTGTCGTCGCTCGCCTGGATGACTTCTCCTAGTGCGCTTTGCAAGGAGAGAACGGTGTTGAAGAGTGGACCACGAAGCTGAAGCTCGTGCTGGATCTCTGCTAATGAGCAGAGCTGGTGAGGCATCGATTGGAGGAAGGATTGTTGTACGGATTCCGCAAGCTGGAGAAGATTGCTAGATGCAAACTCACCCAAGTCCAGTCTACAGACTAGCATGTTGATGTATGCTCCGACAGCGTCGTCAATGTCCTGGACAGGGAGATCTCGTCCAGCAGAAAGGTATCCGAAGCAAACATCTTCGGTGCCGCTATAAGCTCGCAAGGTCATGGCCCACGCTAGATGCAGGAGGCTGGCAGGAGTGATGTTGTGCGTTCTGCAGAAATCGTGCAGTCCGAGGCTTTGATCGATTGATGCTGTGAGCTCATGTAAATCTTTTGACCCGTGAGATTCGTCATTGAGGACAGGAAAGTAGCAAGAGGAGACGTCTTGCAGGTACTGCTTCCAGAAATTCATGCCGACAGACTTATCTTGTTGCTGCACATAACCAACATAAGGTGAGAATCTTGTTGTGCGGGTAAGATCCAAATGACCGGCGTACGCAGCACTGAGGTCACGGAACATGAGCAGCACAGATACACCGTCGATCAACGCATGGTCTACAGCAGCCATGCAGTACAGATGCTCTTCCGTCACATATATAACGAAGTCAACTCTTGGTCTCCGTCCTTTGACGGCATTGGCGATGCTGTATTGATGAACAGCTTGACGGACTTCTGCCTCGTTACAATATGAGAAGATGCTGATTTGAGGGTGAACATCTCTCAATACAAGCTGGTCGCAGGGGGAGTCATCCGAAAGGCTAGGAGTAAAAATGGTTCGCAGTGATGCATGTCGGTTGGACACTCTCGTCCATGCATCCTTGAGGCGGTTGATATCGATGCTCTCTCGCCCTTGTGGAAGAGTTGCCCGACACAAGATCCGCAACTCGTAACTAGCTGACTCTCGTTGTTGGCTCAACAGGATACCTTTTTGCATCGGGCCGAGACAATACACTTCCTCGATGTCTTCTGCATCCACGGGAAAGCCGAGAAGAATGTCGGACTCAAATCTTGCAAGATCGTACGAGACAGGGTATGTCTTGATAGTGGTAACTGCCTCACCAGTCTGGGCCCTCTCGGCCAGCTCCGATAGCGACTTCGTCTCGAGCATGTCTTTCATTGAGACAGAGATGCCCACAGCTCTTAATCTCGAAAGTAATTGCATACCCAAGATGCTGTCAAGACCATTGTGAATGAACGAGCGGTTGAGATGAATGCTGGATGCGGGTACGTTCAGGATCTCGCTGCATATCTGCTGAAGGCTCTCCTCAACCGGGCCGGCGGGAATGATGGCGATATCCGAATCATCTCCCGTGACGAGATGGTAGGTCTCGTCGTCCATGTCGTTGACGAACTGGGCGACGACTGAACGATTGAGCTTTCCAGATATTGACAGAGGGATTGAGCTCGTGATGATCCATAGCGAAGGGACCATGTAGGCTGGCAGGTGAATAGACACATCTTGCTTCACCTGTTTGACATAGTCGAGGTGACCCTGAAGAACCTGTACTCCTGTGTCCGACTCAGGCTCGGGGACTGTGCTCAGAGATAGTATGACTGTCAATTGGTCTTTGCACGGGCCCTGGCGTGGCAGCAATACAGCTGCTCGCCTTACGGCCTCATGCTTGGCGATATGATGCTCGATTTCACCCAGCTCTATTCTCAGCCCACGTAGCTTAACTTGCGAATCTTGTCCCTTCCTACCCAAGAAATGAATGGAACCATCGCTGTTGAAACGAGCAAGGTCTCCTGATTTGTACATTCGCCTGGATTCTCCGGACTCGGTTCTGGGTAGCCATGGGAAGTCGTCGTCAACAAAAGCAGCACTCGTTCTCTCTGAGTCCTTGTAGTAGCCGCGGGCAACTATAGGTCCATGAACAAGGAGTTCCCCTGGACAACCAGGCGGAACTAATCGGCGATGATCTTCGGGATCCACAATCCATATCAGGGCACCAAGAGGGAATCCGATGTTGCTCGGGTCTGTATCTTGAGACAGATTTGGCAATGCTGTTGCGGCTACACTGCACTCTGTTGGTCCGTAGCCATTCGCAAGCTGTACATGGGTGGGTGCCCAGGTCTCCACGTCACCTTTGCCAAGCGGTTCGCCGCCAAGGACCAGGAAGCGCAGGGTCGGGACCATGTCAGGGGTCATAAGCTTTACCAAAGACGGAGTTAAGAATGCCCAAGTCACGCCAAACTCTTGAATGCAGTGAGCTGGTCCAAGTGAGCGCGAGGCGTCTCCTGGGATACAGACACATGCACCAGTTATGAGTGAAGTCATGATCTCAAGCAAGCTGACGTCGAAGGAGAAGCTAGCTAACTGCAAGACACGGTCCGTATCTCGCATTCCACTGGCTTTTCGTTGTGCGCATGCGCCGGTAAGAAACTGGTGATGCTCAACGCAGCAGCCCTTGGGTTTGCCAGTAGAGCTAAAGTAATGTTAAGTGTGTACTTCCAGCAAACAGCAGCTCCGTTACTTACCCTGAAGTGTAGATAATATACAACGAGTCGTTTGGCCTGGCAGTTGAAGTGAGCAGTGAGTTATCCGGAAGACTATCCACCAAATCCGAGTCCACTGCGAGGACTTCTGCACCTGTCCAGTCCCACGCATCAACGTATTGAGGTGCTGCCAGCATGAATTTAGCCTGTACTTGATTTTGAATCTCTTGAAGTCGAGCCATTGGGTGAGAAATATCGAAAAAGAGCATGGTCGCGCCTGCTCTGACGACCGCCATCATCGCCACAACAGCCCAGGCGGATTTTGGAAAACAAAGCAGCACAACGTCTTCGGGACCAACTGACTTTGCCTGCAGTGCCAGTGCTATCTTTCTTGACGCGCTCTCAAGTTCCGCATACGTGAAACTCGCGTCGCTGGCCTGGATGGCCATATTTGTTGAGGTGTGGTTGGCTTGCTCCTCGAAGAGCTCGCCAACACATCGATCTATTGATGCTGGTGCTGTGGCATTCCATTCGAAAAGCTTCCTGGAACAATTTGGATGGAGAAGTTGAAGCTCAGAATAAAGAGCCGCGGGCTTCGTAATGACTTCGCTCAGGACCTGTTGGAACGTGTTGACGATTTCTGCAGCTTCGTCTTCTCCCATAAATGCTCGTGAACACATGAGCTTCGCTTTAACAACGTGATTGGATTCGTGAAGATGCAGGCGAACAGCTATTTCATCATCTCCTGGAGAGATGGTGGCATCGAAAATTACTGCCGTATTGCAGAAAGGACGGCCGTTCAATACCAATAATAAAGGGTTACTGTTGAGGTCCGACACTTCGAAGTTTCCACTTTGGGCCAGCTCATCTCTCAGCATGTTTCGAACTGACTTCACAGTTGTGTCTCGCTCAACCGTCGCCGAACACAACCTCGATCGTCCTAACTGGCTGGTGAACCCAAATGATACAGAAGCGTTCCCGGTGAACAGGTGCAATACAATGCTCCATGCTGTCAAGATGTCTAGGCGAGTTTCTTGACCGGATAACATTTTTTGTTGTCTGTCCAAGACTTCCAGATCAATATTTTGCTCCGAGTGGCCAGATCGGGCAACATTGTTCTCGGTTAAGGAAGGAAAGTAGCATGGTGTAGCAGCTTCTTTCCATTGCGTCCAGAAGCTAATGGTTTCTGGCTCGCGTTCAAGTTCGACTTGGTGAAGCATGTTGTGTGAATGGTAAGGGGTGAGTGATATGAACAGAGAGTGAATGATGTGTGTGAGTTGGAATAGATGAGGTCTCAGGTCTCAGGTATGCAAGCGCAGTAGCATGTATCATGGACATGCCGTGTGTTCTGGACTTACCGTAAACGATCTTCACCCGCGCCACAGTTCCTCTCTACAACCCTTGCACGTAAGCTAAGAAGCTTCTTCCGAGCTGAAGGGAAAAAATACTTTAGCAGGGTCATGGTGCATGGTGAGGGTCTCACTGCATGGTCACTAGCTCGGAGACCGCCTCAACGCCTTAAGGATGCGACTGGGGTGTGAATTAACCAGGGTGGATCGATCAGGATTAGTAGCGTCAGATTTAATATCGAGCAGAAAGTAAGAGCCGCAGGGGCTGCATGAAGTGTGTGTGGGTCCCCGGGTTAGGCCGCCCGCCGGACAGCGCCTATTTCGGGACCCTTGTTCTACCGAGGCGGCAAACACGTTCGTCCGATACGAATGCATGCATTAGATGATAGACCCACTACAGTCCAGCCACGTTCTATTCGGGTTGTCACCGTGCTGCATAGCCAAATTTTTCACAAAATGCCTTGCACCGTGATGGGCAGCGGTTCGTATTACCGTACCACCGCCAGAAAAATGAGTGCTCCTGAATAGCAGGCTTCTTCTTTGCATCCTGGGTTGCACAAAGGTTGATAGCCATTCACGCATAAAATTACTGAATGGACAAGAAGTAGTAAAATCTTTTGCATTCTACAGGCGCAGCTATTCTTAGGCTCCAAATCACGACGTCTCCATAGTCGACACAGTCACTGAACGATTCTGCAAAACTGGCCGCAGTTTATTGGAATTCTCTGATACCGTCATCCCCTTTGGCATGGCACGTGGCTTGAAACGAAGATATGGTCCACTAAGACTTGTAAGCAAGTGCTCATAAATGCTGGGACTGTGACTTACTCTTTCGAGGCCGTGATGTGGTCTCGCAACTTGAACTCGTCTTCGATGCCCCATCGTTTGTCGGTAGCTTGTTGCTTCTCAGGAGCGAACTCGAAATCCAGGGTGTAGACAGCATATGCGACTGCGAGGGTCAGTTCGACAATGGCCATGTGTTTGCCGACACAGCTTCGCGTGCCGACGGAGAAAGGACAGTATGCTGCCCTTGCTGCTTCAACGCTTTTCTTTGGGGTTCCCTCGCTTTCCAGCCATCGTTCTGGCCGGAATTCGAAAGGAGATGGGTAGTATTCCGGATTGTGCTGGATGGCGTATATTGGGACACCAAGATCTATTCCTGGGGGAAACCATTTTCCGTTCACAGTGGCACCGTCGTGCAAAACCTCCCGGTACAGTGAAGCTCCTGTAGGTGGCGACATTCGCAGGGCTTCTTCAATGCAGGCCCGTAGGAAGACGAGCTTGCTCAGCTTCGGGCCGATGCGGATCTCGTCTGCGGATTCGAATAACGATCTGACTTCATCTTGAACGCGTCGATAGGCTTGAGGTGAATTTGCCAGGTAGAAGAATGTTGCAGACATGGCAGTAGACGACGTGTCTGAGCCGGCAACGACCAAAGTAGTACTTTCCGCGAGCACTTCTTTGGAGCTCAGCCGTTGACCGGTAACAGGGTCGTGAGCTTTCTTCAATATTGACACGACTGTAGTCATAGCCTGAGGGGTGTAGTCCGGCTTCATGACTTTGTCAACCAGTCCTCGAACAAAGCCCAGGAACTGGTCACGAGCCTGAATCGCCTTGGGAAACAGCCAGCGGTCAATGCGAGCGATTTTCGGAGTCACTGGGCTCTGCAGAAGTACGCTGACGCGAACATTGGACCTGGAACGAGTCGCATGGTCAGCATAAAGGCTCTGTAATCAATCATGGGTTTTGACTAACTGTTCGATCGCATCGGGTATGGCGCGGTTAGCTGTCGATCCCAGCAGATTGTACTGCAGGCCAAAGATGACGTCGCCCATGATGTCAAACGACAGGTAGTTGAACCAGCTTGCCACGTTTTTCGGTTCATCTGTCCCTGACAATAGCGCGAAGCATTTCTGGATGTGGGCCATCAGTGTCGGTTCGTGGAAGCGGACAGCTGCATCCGATAGACCTTGTGAAACGATTCGGCGGCGACGAGCATGCTCCTCCTTGTTGACCATGGTCAAGGTATTGGCGGCTCCATGCCTTAGAACTCGGTAGTTGGAACTGAGAAAATTTCAGAGTCAGCACTGATTGCGTCAGTAAGAGCTATGCTCTCACCTTTTCTGGAAGTTCTTTGCACCACTTATGTAGATCTCCTTCAGGGCTTCGGCAGTATTGAGATTGAGTCGGCTTGGAGAGTAGCGGACGATGGGCCCTTGACGATTTTTAGTTTGGTGTCGATAACCACGTTAAAGGAAGGCATACCATATCGTTCATGTTGCCGCCACATGTCGATGTGGATATCACCTCTCCAGGCATGATAGGCAGCATAGAGGTCCGTGATTTTGGCAAGAAAAGGACCAGGATACTTGGACAGAGGGTGCCAGTACAGGCGTCTAATGCAGACTACAATTGCCTATCTTCTGTCAACACGATCCCAGGGACGCGGTACTGGAAACAAGCAATCTGCACAACATACCGAAACAAATCCGAAAAAAGTGCAAAGAAGCACAGCACGAACGAGACTGTAGATCAAGGCCATGTTTGTTTGGTGAATATATGTACAATCAATTGAGAACAAGAGCACGAAATTCGGTTGGGGGACTTGGAGGCTCTCAGAAATGAGGATACACCTGCTCAAGTGGCACCTGCAAACTTAGCAACCTTGATTAATATTTTCTTCCACATTAAACGTGTGCAGTTCACTCGCCCACTGCCCACCCCGTATTGGTGCGCACATACCCTAGATAGACTGCGGACATACGCTGGTGCAGGGGCCACTACAGGCCTCCACTGTCACATGCAAGCAAGCGCCAGTGAGTAAGCTGAGTGACTGCATGCGCATGCACCTACATGTGCACAGAAGGCCCGTACGTAAATGGGTACAGATGCTACAGTCGCTAGGGACTGCGGTTTCACTCCTGCACACGGATGTCAAACACTACCTAAGAATTTTGCCTAGCCCCCACCTTCTGTGTCTAGTTAAGCGCTTACTGTTATGGATCAAACAGCAATACGACCAGCTGGTTGTCAGCAGAAGATAAGCTAGTCCCCTACTGGTATATTAACCTTGGATGATGTTGCCGCCTGCAGGATCAAGCCACATTCGCTAGCGACTGTATTCCACCGGTAAAACTACCTTTCTTGGCTCACACCACATATTAGCGGGCAAACCGTCGACCCACCAATGTGGCGTGCATTGTTATTACTGTTGACGGATCGCAATGACTATTATTGGCGTGAACTGCGTGCACAAAAATTACCCTCGTCGGGGCGCAGACCACTTCTGATGATAGAAAATCACACCACATGCAACCATGTGGAGTGCTGACTAGGGTATACCGTTATTTCATGTGGCGATGCAAGCGATGGAATTGCTCGTATCTGGCCTGATCCGAACCTACGGGGCGGCGTTTTTGGGATCAAGGATCAAGCGGCTGAGCACACTGTGTGGGTGTGCTCGACGCGTGACTTTGTGTTTTCCGATCCAGCTTACCGGAAGATACACATGCTAGACTTGTTGTCGTTGAACCCACTCCTCACAGGGCTGCAGCATACCAAATTCTCAACATGGCAAACACTCACAGAAACGACGATGAGGTCGCCCGTACAGTGCTCATTGAGCTCCTGGCCTACCAATTCTGCTTTCCAGTGAAATGGGTCGAAACACAGGACCTCATACTGGGCTCGCAAGGCACAGAGCGCCTTATCGAAATTGGCCCTACGACCACCCTGACAAACATGGCGAAACGGACAGTGGACCTCAAGTACGCCCACCAGGATATGGCCCAAAATACCCAGCGGCAGTTCTTGAATTTTCAGCAGAACATCGATGCCATCTCATACAGTCAACATGTGGCGACATCAGACGTCGTCAACGAGCAACCCGCAAGCATCATTCCTCCGGTAGTGGAACACAAAGACACGTCTACCACTATCACTGCAAGCGCCCCACAGGTCCTCCATGTCCCGATTGAGCCTCTTCAAGATACACCTGTCAGTACCGTCGAGATCATCTCAACAGTCGTAGCAGCTGCTTTGAAGAAGCCGATGGATGCTCTCGAACTGAACAAATCGATCAAAACATTGGCTGGCGGTCGTTCTACCCTCCAAAACGAAATTATTGGGGATCTTGCAACCGAATTTGACGCGATCCCTGAAGGTGCTGAGGACTTGCCACTCGAAAGACTATGTGAAGCAGTTCAAAGCAACTTTGGGGGGAAGTTGGGAAAGAAGTCTTCGTCTATGGTGGAGAGACTAGTCAGCCAGAAACTGCCAAGCAATTTCCAAACCACAACTATCCGCAAGCATTTTAAGGAGAAATGGGGCATGGGGCCAGGACGCCAAGACAGTCTTCTGCTCTGGATTGTTACTTCTCAACCTGGATTTCGACTTAAGGATGATGGCGAGGCCAAAGAATTCTTGGACGGCATCGTTCGCCTATACGCAAAGAAGCATGGCCTTAGTCTGGCAGACACTAACTCGGTTTCAGTCACAGTCTCAGTTGCAGAAACAAAAGTCATGTCTGAGACCGTGGCACTCCTGGAGAATAAGCAAAAGGCAGCATGGCTGGAGCAGCTGCAACTCTACTCAAATCTACTCGGACTGGATATGTACGTATCAGAAGCCACCATTGATATACTTCAGAAACGGGTCTTTGACTTAGAGAACGAGTTGAATGCTTGGGCTGACGAGCATGGCGAATTCTACGCATCTGGGATTCAACCAATATTCGCGCCTCTGAAAGCTCGAACCTACGACTCATGGTGGAACTGGGTGATGCAAGATCTTTTGGCTTTTGTGGCTCTGGCAGCGACACCGGAGACGAGTGAGGCCCAGCTTGACCAGTTGAAAGTGATGATCGTGAGCCGGGCGAATGATCGTCTCTTATCCACCCTCGGCTATCTGGTCTCTGCCACAGCCAAGGAGCCACTTGCTCGCCGATTGTCGACCCTCTTAGCAGAATGCCAGGGTGCAATGGGACTACCTTCGACTGTCCGCCATCCTGGTCCCGCTCTCTCCCCGTTTACAAAGATTGAGGACGATGGCAAGATCATGGTATCTGAGAAGCCTAGGCTCGGCGATCCACATGCTGATGACCAACTGCTTAAACTTGGGCGAAAATCCACCACCAGTTGGCAATTTGATGAAGAGCTTTCCTCGGTGCTCCATAATGTACTCCAGGGTACAAACGCGACTAAGCTGTCTTTCGCTGGAACAACAGTACTTGTCACCGGTGCTGGAGAAGGCTCTATCGGCTGTCAGATCGTTGCCCAGCTTCTCAATGCCGGTGCAGTCGTTATCGTAACTAGTAGTTCATACTCGCCAAAGACGACGCGTTTTTATCAAAAGCTCTATGCCGAAAATGGCGGGAAGGAATCAAGGTTGATATTGGTTCCATTCAACCAAGCCAGTGTTCGAGACGTTGACGCCATTGTCGACTACATCTACAGCAAAGACGGCCTCGCCATGGACTTAGACTTTGTGGTACCATTTGCTGCAATCTCAGAGAATGGCCGGACGATCAGCAATATTGACGGCAGGTCTGAGCTGGCTCATCGCGTTATGCTCACGAATACACTGCGTCTTCTTGGGAATGTGAAGCAGCAGAAATTGAGTCGCGGTACAGTAACGAGGCCGGCCCAAGTCATCCTTCCGCTTTCACCCAACCACGGCTCTTTTGGAAATGATGGCCTCTACGCGGAGTCCAAGCTGGGCCTGGAAGCTCTTTTCGAAAAGTTCCACTCCGAAGACTGGGCAGACTATTTGCTCGTTTGCGGTGCAATTATAGGCTGGACTCGCGGTACTTCACTAATGTCAGAAAACGATATGGTTGCTGAAGGCATCGAACAGCTTGGTATCCGGACATATTCTCAGACAGAGATGGCATTCAACATTGTTTGTCTGCTGAGTGAAGAAGTCAAGTCACTGTGCATTGACAGCCCGCTGGTCGCCGACCTGAGCGGAGGTATGGGAAAGATTGTAGATCTCCAGCGAGCCACTGCAGATATCCGGGCTTCGATTGTTGAGCAGAGTGAGGTGCGTCGTGCCCTAGCACTTGAGGCTTCCTTCGAAAAATCGGATGCCAATGGCGGAACGGATCACGGATCACTGGAAAACATTCAGTTTGCCTTCCCAGAGCTACCTAACTGGGGCTCTGACGTTCTGCCCCTCACCGAACAGCTAGAAGGCATGGTGGATCTGGACCGTGTCGTGGTCGTTGTTGGCTACTCCGAAGTGGGTCCATGTGGTAACTCTCGCACAAGATGGATGATGGAATTGAACGGTCCCCTACTTTCTACTGAATGCTGTATCGAGTTTGCATGGACGATGGGTCTCATCAAGAGCCATCATGGTGTGTTGGATGGTAAACCATTCTCAGGCTGGGTGGAGAAGGACACAGGCAAGCCCATTGCAGACCACGAGATCTCCCTGAAGTTCGGGAAATTTATTCGCGAGCACATTGGCATCCGCTTAGCTGAAGCAAAGCGTGGCGCTCCAAGTTGGAAGGGACGCGAAGTTCTGCATGAGATTGAGATATCAAAAGACCACGAACCAATCGAAGTCAGCAAGGACATCGCCGCACAGCTCAAGCAAGCACACGGAGAGAACTTGCACGTAACTTTCGACAATTCTACGGGTCAAACGAAGGTGGTCTTGCGAAAAGGTGCCAAAATCGGGGTGCCAAAGCTACTAGACGGGAGCCACACCGTCGCCGGCCAGATCCCAACAGGTTGGGACGCTGGGACGTACGGAATCCCACAAGATGTGATCGAGCAAGTCGATCCAGTCACCCTCTATGCTCTTGTTGCCACCGCAGAGTCATTCCAGTCAGCCGGCATACTCGATCCTTTCGAGCTCTACAACAGCCTCCATGTAAGCGAAGTGGCAACATGCGTTGGTGCAGGCTTCGGTGGCGTAACAAGTATGCGTGAGGTCTTCCAGGGGCGCTTTCGCGATATGGACGCTGCGAATGATGCTCTCGCGGAGTGTTTCATCAACTCAAGCAGTGCCTGGATAAATATGTTACTCCTATCAGCAGCAGGTCCCAATCGAACACCTGTCGGCGCATGTGCCACGTCGATTGAGTCACTCGATACAGCTTGCGATCTTATTCAGACTGGAAAAGCGAAGTTTTGCGTTGTTGGTGGCTGTGACGATCTTCTCAAAGAGACGTCCAATGAGTTCGCAAACATGAAAGCCACGATCGATCCTGGCGAAGACGCCATGAACGGCCGCGATCCTACAGAAATGAGTCGCCCGACTACTTCAACCCGCAAAGGGTTCGTGGAGTCTGAGGGCGCAGGCATCCAGCTCGTTACAACTGCCGCTGTCGCGCTGGAAATGGGCCTTCCCATCCACTGTATCATCGCATTGTCATCCACTGCAATGGACAAAGCAGGTCGCTCCCTACCCGCCCCTGGACGTGGCATCCTGGGCGCGGCCAGACAGAGCACTGCCAAGTTTGATTCACCCTTGATGAACATGAACTACCGCAGAAGAACTCTACAAGCACGAATGCAACAAGTCGAAGACATGCGTGATCTTCAATTATCCTATTTGAATGAAGAGATCTCCCAGCTCATGAACGACTCCACTGTCGACTTCTCTGTCGACAAGTACCGCTTGCAACGCATCACGGACATCGAAAATGACGCTATCCGAGACCAGAAAGAGGCCCTTGAGTTGTACGGTAATCAATTCTGGATCCATGACCAACGTATTGCCCCTATACGTGGTGGACTCGCCGTCTGGGGTCTGTCAATCGATGATATTGATGTGGTATCATTCCACGGCACGTCAACACAGGCGAACGAGAAAAATGAAGCAACTGTAGTCAGCGAACAGTTCAAGCATCTCGGTCGAATGATAGGAAACGTCGTTCCCGTCATTTGCCAAAAAGCCCTTACTGGCCATCCCAAGGCAGCTGCAGGAGCTTGGATGCTGAATGGATGCATCCAGGCCATGCACGACAAGAAGATACCCGGGAATCGGAATGCCGATAACATTGATGCAGACCTTCAGAAGTACGAGTATCTAGTATTCCCCAACAAGACTCTAGAGAGGAATGAAGACATCAAGGCCTTCTTTCTCAACTCGTTTGGCTTCGGCCAGAAAGGAGCGATGGCAGTTGGTGTCAACCCGAAATACCTATTTGCTACACTGAAGCGAGAAGACTACGAGTTGTACGCGAACAAGCGACGGTTTCGAGAAAAGAAGGCAGTTCGACGATTCCATGAGGCTATGCACTGCAATACTGTCTTTCGGGCTAAGAAGAATGCTCCTTATGCTCAGGCGGACGAGACTGCTGTTTTGCTGGATCCGGAAGTTAGGTTTGGGGCGTAAATCAATTCTTCTGTTCCGACAAATTGGTATTTTCTTGACTAATTCGATTTATTCACTGCAATACAATTTCATTTGTTCCTCCATCTTCCTTGAGCACAGAACAAAAATTCAAAGTTTCAATGTAAGACTAATACACATGTGCCTCGTCTGCCGACCGCTTCGTAAGGATGCTGTTCCATCAAAAAAAAACCCATTTCCCAAAGGTATCAGGCGTTCTTGATCAAAAATAGAATTCTTAAACGAAAAAAGCGATTGCTTACCATCAGGCAACAAGATCCGCTGAAGTTAATGTACGCCAGGATTAGCCTGAATTTCAAAAATATGCCATGCTAAAATACCGCGGTACCTCATTTCAACCCATGTAAGCGTGAACGGCGGTACCAGTTTCGGCCATTTTCCCTTCGAAGAGGCTGAGACCGCTATTAATACAACTGAATGACTCCCTACGAAGTCGTGCCTTCCACATTTCGATTTAACATCAGAAAGTCACATGAAGGCTGATTCCGGCCTGAAGGTACTACTGCAGTTAGGTCTTATTCAGGCACAAAGAGCAGGGATGAAACGGACTTGATGCCGATACCTTGTGCAGGTCAGATCGGTGGCGCAAGGCACGCAATTCCACATGTCTGTCTCACGCAATCCATGCAGTACATGACTAGATCGGTGAGCTTCGTTTAAGATCCCACTTCAGGGGTCTAAGCGCTGGTCCGGGGCCCCTGGTCGCGTCGTTACCGGTAAGGCGCACCCCCGGCAGTGGCACAGCTCCAACAACGCTATCCAAACGTGGCGCCTGACGGAGCTGAACCCGAATGCGGCGATCGTGGTTCTAATCTAAATTCTCGTTTGATACTCCTTCTGGCTTCGGGTAATCCAAGACACGGCTCAGGTCACCAGCTTGACACCAAGTATCATAGCATATCGTTTGCGATGCAGTCCGCGCCCCCCTAATAAAAATCTTCTTTTCTCATATTTGTGACAAATTTTTCGAATACCAGCGGCAACACGATGGACTCCGACATGTCGTTTCACTTCAACTCATCATCATTAGATTCGTTCTGTCTTGCACCCACACCACAATCAGCGCGGTCGACGCAATTAGAGTACCTAAGCTTGGCTTACGAATGGAACGTCCCCGAGATACTGCACAGCCATGTCGTTCAGTTATGGGAGGAATTCTCTACGGATCTTCGAATCAAAGCAAGCGGCATTGACGACCAGCCTGCCTCGATATTGGAGCTTTTATCCCAATTTCTACTACACATCATGCAATACGAACTTGGTGAAACTCGAGGCTTGTTTCAATTCGACTGCGTTGAGCTTCTCCTGGCCGAAATAGAATCAAACTTTCTTGGAGATTCCAGCATTCAAAGCACCGTGTCCAATCTGCCAGGAACCCCGTCACAAAAGCAAAATATCATCCAAGTGTATGTGGCCGCCACCCAACACATAGGGAATTCAAGCTTGAGAAAGGCACCAAGAACTGCCATCTTCAACCAGGACGCAAGCCAAACGACTCAGACATACGCCATCTTTGGAGGCCAAGGCAATACCACGGACTATTTGTCAGAGCTGCGCGCTCTTTTCGAGACATACACACACGTAATCGAACCAATACTGGCCACTGCTGAGGACACACTCCAAACATTTCTTCGGGACGCATCCTCTTCCCGCATAAAGTATTTCAAGCATGGCCTAGAGATCTCGCAATGGCTGCGAAGGTCTGAAAGTGCTCCCTCGACGGATTACCTACTATCGGCACCTGTCAGCTTTCCTCTGATAGGACTGCTACAGTTTTCCACATACGCTGTCATTTGTTGGTCGCTCAAAAAGACCCCAGGAGAAGTGACGCAAACGTTCAGAGGAATGACAGGCCACAGTCAAGGCGTTGTCGTTGCTGCCGCTCTTTCTACGACCACAACATGGGAGTCGCTTCATGACGCTCTTGTCCAAGCGTTGACAGTGTTATTCGAGATCGGTGTTGCGGCTCAGGAAGCGACCCCGAACTGTGATATTCCACCTTTCATCTCTGTGGAAACTACCAGTAATGGCGAAGGACTTCCGTCTCCAATGCTGAACGTCGCAGGTTACGACTTGAAGCGCCTACAGACCTACATTGATGAGATGAATGGCTTTCTTAACGAAAACCAGCAAGTCTCGATTGCACTTATCAACGGACGAACAAATTTCGTTGTAGCCGGGCCCACGCTCTCAGTATGTGCTTTAGCAAGAAGGCTACGTCGGCTGAAGGCGAGTCCGGAAGAGTTCCAGGACAAGACGCCGTTCTCGTCAAGGAAACCAGAGTTCTCGCTTCAGTTCTTACCCATAACAGCACCCTTTCATACGCCACATCTCGAGAAGACGGTTCCCGGCGTAGTGGCAGCACTGGAGAGCGTAATACTCTGCCCAAGCAGTTTCAGTGTGCCCGTCTACCACACTCATACCGGACATGACCTCAGGGATTCCGAAGCTAAGAGTATTGTCCCTGATCTTGTCAAGATGATTCTACACCAGGTTGATGATTGGCCCTTATCGACTGATTTCAAGGCTGCTACGCACGCAGTCGACTTTGGTCCAGGTGGCCCATCTGGAGTCGGTTCCCTGTTGTCACGAAACAAAGAGGGAAGTGGATTGAGAGTGATTCTTGCTGGACTTTCCAATAGCGTTACTCCTGAATTTGGAGATCTGGCTGAGCTTCTGGGTGCCAAGCCTATATTTAGTGCCAACTGGTCTGAAAGATACTCACCACGATTGATTCGGAACGAGGGAGGCATCCAGATCCAGAACAAAATGACCCGCCTCCTCGGCCTTCCGCCTTTAATGGTCGCAGGCATGACACCGACAACAGCTTCTTGGGAATTTGTCAGTGCTATCATCTCATCGGGCTATCACGCGGAGGTCGCGGCGGGTGGTCTTCACACTGCAGAGGACTTCATTGATACCATCAAAAGCCTCACTAGCTCGATTCCATCCGGAAGAGGGATCTGTATCAACATCATATATGCCAGTCCTCGCCAGGTTCGGTGGCAACTTCCACTAATCCGAAAGCTTCGATCTGAAGGGTTCCCAATCGATGGTATCACCTTCGGCGCCGGTGTCCCTTCAACTGAAGCTCTGAAAGAATACCTGGATATTGGCCTGAAGTACCTGTCCTTCAAACCTGGTTCGACCTCTGCAATTAACCAAGTCATCGCCATTGCACGTATGAACCTGGGTGTTCCGATCATATTGCAATGGACTTCCGGCAGAGGTGGGGGCCATCATTCCTATGAAGACTTCCATGACCCAATCATCAAGATGTATGCCAAGATCAGGCGATGTGACAACATTGTACTGCTTGCCGGGAGCGGCTTTGGTGGTGCCGAAGATACATACCCTTATCTTTCTGGAAACTGGTCTTCACGATTCGGTCTTCAGCCAATGCCATTCGATGGCGTCCTATTCGGTAGCCGGATGATGGCCGCCAAGGAGGCCAAAACTAGTCAAGGAGCCAAAGAAGCGATCGTGGCAGCTCCTGGAATCGACGAAGAAGCTTCGTGGGAACAGAGCTATAAGAATCCAGTTGGCGGTATCATCACAGTCAAGAGTGAGATGGGCGAGCCCATCCACAAGCTGGCGACTCGGGGTGTTCTTCTCTGGCGAGAGTTCGATGGAAAGATTTTCAGCATATCCGACAGAGCCCAGAGACTGGAGAAGCTGCTGGAAATGAAGTCATATATAATCAAGAGGCTCAATGAAGACTTCCAGAAGGTCTGGTTCGGACTTGACAGCCAAGGCAATGCTGTTGATCTAGAAGACATGACCTACGCCGAAATCCTTCGTCGCCTCATTCAGCTCTGCTATGTCAGGAAAGAGTCTCGCTGGATTGATAAGGGCTACAAGCAGCTGACGACAGACTTTATGCGTCGCATGTGCAGCCGGCTCCAGCGATCTGCGCCCCCAAAGCTCGATATGGAGAAACCTTTACAAGCCCTGCAAGATGTATTGGCATTCTGCAGGTTGGCAGACAAGGAGGTGGTCACATACAGCGATGCTCGATACTTCTTGCTTCTCTGCAAACGCCAGGGTCAAAAGCCACCTCCCTTCGTCCCCGTCCTCGACGAAGACTTTGAAACATGGTTCAAAAAGGATTCGCTCTGGCAATCAGAAGACCTTGCTGCAGTGGTTGATGAAGACGCCGAGCGGACTTGCATTCTGCAAGGCCCGGTGGCGGCAAAATATTCCACAAAAATCAACGAACCAGTGGCGGAGATATTGGGCAGCATTAGTCAACACCACATCTCCAGAATACTGAGAGAGGTTTACGACAGTGACGAAGCACTCATACCGGCATATGAAACTGCATCCCGTCGCGTATATACATCAAACCATGCCGAGCTCCCGGAATGCTGTCGCGTCAGCCGTCAAGGGTCTGAGACAATTTTCTGCATCGATGAGAAAACATCTCAAGAAAGACTACCGCACATTGATAGCTGGACCAGAGCTCTTGTTGGAGTCGACGGTACGTGGCTATCCAGTCTACTTATGTCCGAGGACATCGTCCGGGACAAAATTGTCACTCCCAATCCCATCCGGAGGGCAATTGCTCCGCTCCCTGGTATTCGGGTTGAGCTGTTTGATGCAGCTTCTTCGTCGGACCCCTCTCTCATCGTCTATGAAAAGGCCTCCAGTGTTGAACCGTCATTGGAGATCCGCAAGGAAGGCGATCTGATATTTGTCACAATGCTTGTGCACGAGTCCGTGGGTGAAGCCATACTGTCCATTTCTTTCCGCTTCATGCATCGCCCCGATACTCCTCTACACCCTATCCACGAGATCAGCCAGGGTCGTAGCGAGATGTTACGGAGCTTTTACGATCGACTCTGGTTTGGCTCTGAGCTGTGTCAGGCGACGCCAGATGCCCTGGAACTCGACCTTTCAAAACTCGTTGTCGGGAGCCAATCGACCAAGATTTCTCCGTCCTTGGCACAGGCTTTCATGGAAAGCATTGAGCAGCCAGGCCAAATGCGCAAACCCAATGGAGGTGTACCTTTGGATCATTCTATCGTTGTGGCATGGGAGGCCATGATGAAGGCTACCTTCGCCGGCGCCATCGGATGTGATTTCTTAAGTCTTGTACATCTTTCTAATAAGTTCACTGTACTGGACGAGAAGCCTCTCGATATCTTCGACAACGTTACCAGTACAGCTGAGATCAAAGCTATTCGGAATCTCACAGCCGGACGAGCAGTCGAAGTCGTGGCTACGATCACCCGGGACGGTCTTCCAGCAGTGGAAATCGTCTCAGAGTTCCTCTTCAGGGAGACGTACACCGACTTCAGCGTCTGCTTTGAGAGACGAGATGAGCCTAAGATGGCGGTGAAAATTAATCGCATGGTCGATATTGCCGTTCTCAAGAGCAAAGCGTGGGTTTCGTTTGAGCAGGACTTCGACTGCAAGTCTCTGCTTGGCCAAAAACTCGTTTTTGAGTTGCAAACTCTGGGCCATTTCGCATCTGCCACGATCTATCGTAGCCTACAAGTGTCTGGACAGATATTTGTCGAAGATCCTGATACAAAATCACTGCGTGCGGTGGGAGACGTGAGATACCAATCCATGGGTCCAACAAGCAGCAACCCCGTAATCGACTACCTCAATCGCTGTGGGACACAAATTGACGTACTCGATATGCTTCCAACACCTCAGCCTCTTGGAGAGACGGAATCTCTCAGCATAACAACACCTCACGACAACAATGCCTACGCACGTGCCTCTGGCGACTTCAACCCAATCCACGTCTCCCAAACAGTCGCGAGATACGCCAACCTGCCTGGACCCATCACTCATGGCATGTACACTAGTGCCGCTGTGCGTCAAGTCGTCGAAAAAGCCGCCGGATGCAGCGACAAAGTACACATGCGGTCGTTCAAGGCTTCGTTCGTCAACATGGTTCTACCTAACAGTGTCTTGGACGTAAAAATTCACCACACTGCAATGAAGGACGGCCTGCGAGTCCTGTCGTTCCAAGTCCTGCACTCGGAAAGCAAACAAGTTGTTGTGGAAGGTGAAGCACATGTCGACCAACTGCTCACAGCGTACGTCTTCACCGGCCAAGGAAGCCAAAAGCAAGACATGGGAATGGACCTGTACGCCAAATCTGAAGTTGCCCGACAAGTCTGGGACGAAGCCGACAGGTTCTATTCCGAAACTTACGGTTTTCTGATCAGCGACATTGTCAAGCATAATCCCAATAGGCTTACCGTCTTCTTTGGCGGAAGACGCGGCAGAAAGATTCGAGAGAATTACATGAAAATGATGGTCGAGTCTATCGACGGGCGACCAGAACGCTTCTTCACGTCCATAACGCCCACGACAACGAGCTACACCTTCCAGCACAACGCCGGATTGCTGTTCAGCACTGAGTTCGCTCAGCCAGCTCTCACCGTCATGGAACGCGCTCAATTCTTGCATTTGAAGAGTCAAGGCCTGTTCACTTCAAGCGCACTATTTGCTGGACACTCATTGGGCGAATACACGTCTCTGAGCACGATTGGCGAGATCATGCCTTTCAAGAGCCTTCTTTCAGTGGTCTTCTACCGCGGTTTGACGATGCGAAGTGCCGTCAAGAGAGATGCCCAGGGACGTTCCAAATTTGCCATGGTTGCGGTGAACCCGAGCCGCGCCAATACCACACCAGCCGTACTTCTGAAGCTTGTGGCACGCATCGCATCTGCTTTGCCCGAGGATTTGTTGGAAATTGTGAATTACAACGTCGACACTCAGCAGTACGTCGCTGCTGGCACTTTGAAAGCATTGGCGTGCCTTGGCGACGTAATGGACTACAGTGCCAGAAACCGAAAGGCCTCCCTTGAAGACATGGCTGCGTTTGTCGCGTCTAGAGCTGCAAATATCACAGATCAGATGCCCAGCCTCGTGCGAGGAGTGGCTACAATCCCGCTAGAAGGCATCGACGTGCCTTTCCACAGCAGCTTCTTGTTACCCAAGATGCCTGCCTTCCGACGCGTACTACAACATTATATTGAACCTGGAGCCATTGATTCGAGACGGTTGGTTGGGAAGTATATAAGCAACGTTACTGGGAAGCCATTTGACATTTCATACGGTGGGGTTAGTTCATTGCAGCAGTTGACTGGGAGCATTGTTTTGGAGAAATTGATGGTGGAAATGCAAGCTTGATATTCAGGAGGTGGGGAGCTAGTTCAATTGTTCACATCAGGGAGTTCTTAATAATTTACTATGATACTCATTTTCCAAATTTCACGAAACTTACAAGATCATACATACCTCAGGCAGACGGTGCCCGACTACACTCGGCACCTAACAAGTGTAGAGGCCTTGTTTTTCGAGGCATTGACTAACCTTGCCTGACATCACCCATCTAGGCCTGAAGTTGTGAACAACCAAGAGGAATCGACCCCCTGTCATTTCCTAGATCCTCCTTCCAGAAACATGGCGCGATCCTAGAGTCTGAAAACGCTATCGAGATCTAGATGGTTCGCGTCCAGGTATAGCATCCACAGGCCCAATCCAGGTTGAGCCCCGACGGTACGCCTTAATTAACACCAAAAGTGAATGAACCCATGCGAACTGCAAGCCGCGGAAAAAAAGGGCCTTTTATTTTCTGGCCTTGCCGTTCTTGCATATGCAGTCCGGTCGGTCCTACCCTCGGAACCTTCCCGTCTCAGCCACGGGCCGCGGCCGAACCTTGAGTAACCCCAGTCTGCATAAGCGTGATGACATAATCCGTGGCGCACTTTGGCTTTGCTACCACTTCAACCCCACCGCCTGTCCGCCACAATAATGCAATCACTGTCTGACTCCACTAGTCTGACAATTTTTTAATTTGTCGACGTGCTTATGCATCACTTTAGGCGCCGGGTGGATACTGAAATCTCAGGCGGACAGGTCACACCTCGTGGAGACAAGGCACTAGAGGCGAATACGAGGTATGGGTACTGCTTACTTGCATGTAAAATACTGCTCCGTGAGATCAGCCGGAGATGAGTCGTCGATATGGTGTCTTCGCTTCCGAAGGATCACATCGCATTCCTTCCTCTCCATCTTGCAGCACGCAAATGCGCCACGGCCTAGCGTTCTCCGAACCTGCCCTGGTCATCTTTTTTTTCCCTGCACGCCGGAAGGAATATGCCCCCGTTGACGCCCTGCATGCACCTTTTATCGAGATAGTAGCATCCACTTTACCGCCTGCAGACGCAATGCAGACATGCCTTAAGGCAAGCCACGCAGGATGCAATATCTGACCATCACCCGCCAAAAAAAAAAATCTCAGCCGCAAAATCCAAGCTGTTTTGGGAGAAATAGGGCAGAAATAGATGACCAGGGCATGTCAGAACGCCGCCAACGCACTTCTAGATTGATAGTCAGAGATGACTAGAGTCTCAGAACGCCACTGACTTGGGTTAAGAGGTGGGTAGCCAGCTAAAGATGATCCTTCCAAGGCTGATGCCACCGAACTGCCGGCGAAGCTGGACAGCAAGATTCTTTCCGGGCTTCACGGAGCAAGACGCCTCTCAGGGTAAGGCCAAGAAGATGACTGGGGGCCCAAAACCTGCATGGCCTGAATGTGGAATTGGAGTGAGATGTTGCTGAGGGTGTTGTTGTATAGCTCGCATAGCCAGCGAGTCCAGACCAGCATCAGCACTTACCAATCCGCCGTGTGAAGAACGCGAGACCCTCGTCGGGGTCGAAATAGAAAGGTCCCCTAGTCACGTGATCAACACCCAAGTTTTTTCTCCTTTGAAACGATTCACTCACCCATCGCAAAAGAATCACCAGCAAACCGAGTAGACCCAAGATCAAGCAGAACCATGGCACCCCCTCCTGCCCCCCTAACAACCATCAACTGGTCGACCCTCACCCTCAATGTCCCCACCGAGGCTACCCCATCTCAACCCATCCCCTCCCACGTCGAAACAACCTTCTCGCTCACCACAGAGCAATGGACTCCCCCAACTGTACACCCCTCCCCCTACCTCCAAATCCACGGGCTTTCCCCTGCCCTCAACTACGGCATGCAAGCCTTCGAAGGCCTCAAAGCAACACGGCACTCCAACAACACCATAACCGTCTTCCGCCCAGACTTCCACCACAGCCGCCTCACGCACTCGGCCACCACCATCGCGCTCCACTCCCCCCCTCTTGAGACCTTCCTCGCCGCCCTCGACCTCCTCATCCGCTCCAACGCCCACCTTCTGGGCCCAGCAACCTCCTCCGCAATCCTCTACATCCGGCCCGTCCTCATCCCCACCTCCCCGCACCTCTCCCTAACCCCCGTCCCGGACACCATCACCCTGGCAATATACGCCCACCCCGCGTCCACCTATCTAGGCGTGCGCCCCATCCCAGCCTGCATCTCAAATACATACGACCGCGCGGCGCCCCTCGGAACCGGCCACGCCAAAATCGGCGGAAACTACGCCTCGGGCATTCTGCCAGCCCAGGCCGCCATGAAGCGAGGCTTCCCCATGCAACTCTTCCTCGACTCCCGCACCCGCACCGAAATCGAGGAATTCGGCTCCTCGGGCTTCGTCGGTATCTCGCCCGACGGAACCGTCGTGGTGCCCGAGAGCAAACAGGTCATCGCCAGCGTCACAAGCGACACCCTGCAAACCCTCGCGGCGAAGGTCTTGGGCTGGAAAGTCGAGCGTCGCCGGGTGCTTGTCGAGGAACTGGCGGGTTTCAAAGAGGTGATAGCTGTTGGTACTGCAGGTATGTTAGCTGATCACTCTCTTTTTTTTCTTTTCTTTTTTTCTTTTCTTCTTTTTTCCGGTTCTCCCAATCTGATGCTAATAATTTCTAGTCTCTGTTCTACCCATCGCGAGCATCACCAACGAAGAAACAGGCGAGAAATTCGTGTATTGCGAGAATGGCGAGGCGGGTCCCGCGGCGAAGAAGTTGAATGAGGCGATTGGAGAGGCTATCAGGGGATCTGGCGAGGACACCTTTGGATGGAGGCATGAGGTGACGTTCCCAGATGAGGGCGAGGCTAAAGTCAACGGGAGTGTCATGACTGCCAAGGAGGGAGCCGAGGTCAAGGTTGAGGAGCTGCAGGCTGTGGGTGCTGTTCCGTAGAGTAGTAGTGTTGTTGGTTTGTTATGAACATGGTCTCGTATCGATGATGCGCATTTCTACATTGTCAAGGGGTTTGGTCTGAGGTTGCAATGGAAGGGGTTTTGGAGTGAAAGAGGGAGATTGGGAGTCTTTGCCATTGTGGCGGTAAAACTAGTGCATGGTGCGGCCCGAAAGACGCGGAGGGGCCATCAACAACAAACACCACACTACCAAAAAATACAATCAATTCGTACACAATGTACCTGCTTGCAACAAGGCACCCGTACCGATGGCAAATACTCTACTACACCATGTCCAAAAGGCAGTCTACTTTTGAGCACTGTAACTTGCTTTTCGATTGGTCATGCTTATCATACATGGGTGTATCTCGTTATTTGATGTGCCCGACCCAACTGACCCTGCAAATGTCTTCTCTAAACCTATTTCCCAGGATATCTTCTCTAAGCCCATCTCTCAGGATATCTTCTCTAACCCTATACCCCGGAATACCTTCTCTAAATCTATCTCTCCGGCGCAATGCCTGCTTCTGTGCTGACTTGCTGTCAAAGGAGGGAGCTGAGCAGATTGGATTGCTTCAGCTCAGCCCAGAAACTCGCGAGGACGGTATGCAGTATATGATTGTGGCTCAGGACTGAATGAACGATGATTGTTGGCAGCTGGTTGTGAGCGGAGACGGTGCTGCTCTCTGGCATTGTCGTTTGGAGAAGGGTCGCGAGACGGTGCATCCATAAAAACGTTGACCGGGGCGGTAGTAACACGACTTCCGTGACTCTTCGGAACGGGATGCATCTCTTGGTTTTCCTCCAGCTCTGAATCGTCTGCCAAGCGGTGGTGGTGGTGTGCTCCGGTGTGGCCGAGCTTGCCATTGCACTCATCGCAGCGACGTTTGCGGAAGCAGCAGCAGAGATGGCGAGATAGCCACGAGGGCGGCATCTTGGCGTCTGGGCCTTGCATGAAGCGACCAGGATGGACAATATTCCACACGAAAATGGCCAACCACATTGGTGCTGACTCCAGGATGTACAGGAGGGGCTCATTACTCGGAAGAGGGTTGCTTGCGCCCAGACCAGCGGAGAACTCGACGAGGCGGTAGATGATGCGTACAGTGATAGCCAGCAAGCATCCATAGAGTGCCCAAATCATCCATTTCCAGCCAGTGATCTTGTTCGCAGCCAAACGTCCGACTCTTTCGGCCTGAAGCTGATCGCGGTGAAACTTGATGACCAAGCCCAAGAACAGGACAATAAAGGCTTCCTGCATGCCAATACCACCCATGTAAATGTCCAAGCCCTTCTTTTGTGACTCTGGAGTGGAACCTGGACCGGCCATTCCACCGCCGACGAGCTGAATGACAAAGGAAACAATGTCAAGGGTGACGAAGATGAGAGCGAGGATAGAAGGCGAGAACAACCAGACTCTGCGAGTGGGCGAGTAGAAGTGGACAATGCGGGCAAAGACCATGTATGCGAAGGCGTTGACCCCTGGGAAAAGACGTCAGAATGAGAAGAGATGGCGATCGTTCAGCTTGAGACTTACAGATGGGAGCTACCAGGACCAAGATCTGAGCAACAGTTGCAATGCCGGAGGATTGCTGGTCCTTGGAGCCAAGAGCGCGGAAAGCATAGGCACCCGTCTCCCAAAGAGCGGCCATGATGATGACCCAGCAGAAGCCATTTCGGTACACAACTGCTTGAGCCAGGTGTGCGATTGTGAGGGCGCCGAACAGAATGGAGAAAGCTACTGCGGCGGCGAAGTTTGGAAAGTAGACCCATAGGGCATTGCATGCCTCGGCAGGAACGTAGCCATCCCGGCCGGGAGTTGCGTATGAGCTGTAGCCAGGCGTGCAGGTCTGGGGTGGGAGGTCGAGTGAGAGAGATGGTATGGACGGCGCTGCGATTGACACGGTAGGGAGGTCTAATGAGAAAGGCTCAATGCTTGGAGCGAACTTGTCATCGCGTCGAGCTGGCGGAGGGGTGGCGGCAGCTCGAGCGAAAAGTGTTGAAGAGGGGCGGGGGCGGGGGTGGGAGTGGGAGTGGGTGAGGCGGCGGAGAGAAGGGGCAGCAGCAAGGCGCTGAGGAGCGCAAGTGAGACTCTCATCGCATGAGCGGCACAGCAAGCCAACGTGAAAGAGAGAGTGTGTGTGGGGTGGGTAGGTGGGTGGCGTGTAAGTGGTGTGTGGATGGTGAGCTTATGTGGGATTCGATTGTTCTATATGAAGAAAAAAGGAAGTTGTTGTTGATACAAACGTGGGCAGTGCTGTTGTGGTTGTCGTGGGCAGTGAGGCTGAGTGCGGGAGTGCAAACAGATTGGAAACCTAGGCGACTGCGCCGTATGCTGGGAATAACAGAACAGACAAACACAGGCAGCTGCAGTCTCCTCTCCGCATTGGGACGCTGAGACATGTACTCTATAGTGGTGGCGCGGAAGTGGCTTGCGCGGCGGGTAAGCCGTCCTTGGCTCTTGCAAGCTCCAGAGTACATAGTAGTACGCCGCACGCCGTAGGCCCCCCCCCCACCTTTGCACCGGTCAACTGCCGTGGACTTGGCTGGGAGCCCGCTGAAACTGTGCGCGAGACGTGGCAACGAGTGATGAGGTTTATGCCGTGCAGGCGTGGCGTGCATAAGCTTGTCTGGAGCCAGGCCAGGCCAGGTGAAATTTGGGTCGTGTTGACTGTCACACTGTACAGCCCCTTGAAGGATCCGCCACAAGCGAGCCTTGGCATGGCAGGCCCCCCGTTAGCGCTGGCCAGCGAACCACTAACGACCTGTAGCCTCGGTCAGCAGTCCCTGCTGATTGATCCTTTCACTCTGCCCAGCCGCACATGGGCATGGTGCTGCTCCCCCTCCTCCTGCTCGTTAATTACAGCACCACACACGCGTCAGCGCAGGGACAGGCCCCGGAACCGTCTACCAGAACGCTGACTGCATGGCCAGTGCTAATTGCAGGGCATGAGCAGGAGCACAGCACCAATTGGGGCTAGCAAGGCGAAGACTGGCTGGGGCAGGACACGAGAGAACCATACTGCCAGGCCCAGCAGTGGGGGCATTAACCACGCCGTAATATCAAGCAGCACAAGACAGTCAGGGAGGCTGCCAGCACCCGCTCCCAGCAGTTACTGCAGCAACCATGCCTCTTTCTTGCCCTCTTCACGCCGAGGCTGCCTTTGGCCCCGTCGTTGCAGCGGTCCCGGCCTGCTACAACGGCTTTGACTTCACTCTGCTGTTTGAGGACATCTTCTTTTCTCTCGTCCCAAATGCTATACTCACCATTCTTCTGATATCCAGAGTCTTTCTGCTTCTGAGAAGGAGATCCTGTGCATCTACTACCAGCAAGAGACTGGACCAATACTGGATCAAGCACGTCAGTATCTCACTCACTCCAGCATGCACCCCTGCTCAACTGACCTTTGCTACAGACAGCACACATCGCTTTCATCCTCATCAACTCCGTCAAGCTCATCGTACTCTGTCTTCTGGCTCCGAGGACTCCCTTTTCCATTCCCGCCGCTGTCGTCAGCTTGTTCGCGGCAATATGTATGCCATTCCTGACCCATCTAGAGCATTACCGAAGTCCCCGGCCGGCCTCACTCCTCTCTCTGTACCTCGGACTTGTACTCCTCTTTGATATCGTCCGCACTCGAACGCTGTGGGTCATCCAGGACAACAGGCCGTTTGCCATCACCTTCTCTGTCGGCGTCGGCGTACATCTGGCCCTCTTCCTGGCCATCAACACCTGCTCCAATGCGGCCACCACCGACCAAAAACTTCCACATGAGACGAGGGCCAATGTCTATACCAGAGGACCGTTCTGGTGGCTGAATCCGCTCTTCTGGTTGGGCTTCAAGACCATCCTCGACGTTCCGCATCTCCCAGCCATCGACACAGGCTTGCGCTCACCGGAATTTTTCGACAAAGTATGGTTACAATGGACGGCCTTGCCTCGACGTACACCTGGCACTCTCCTCAAGCTTCTCTTCAGCTCGCATGGCAGCTTCATCCTTAAGGGTGTGTTGCCTCGTTTGGCGCTATCTGGCTTTACCTTTGCACAACCGTTCCTGCTTACTAGAGTTGTTTCCTACGCTACTGCCACTCCTGATGCTCGGCTGGAGAAACAGCTCGGAAAAGGTCTTATCGGAGCGGCGGCCTTCATCTACATCGGCTTGGCCATCGCCAATGCCAACGCTCAGCACAAAACATACCGGGCCATCACGAAGCTGCGAGGGACTTTGATTTCTCTCATCTACACAAAGACTTTGACCGTATCGGTCCCGACCGCACAGAATGGCTCCGCCATCACTTTGATGAGCGCTGATGTCGAACGGACTGCTACCGGACTACGTTTCATGCATGAATGCTGGGCCAGCTGCATCGACATCAGCCTTGGCATCTTCCTCCTAGAACGACAGCTGGGACTAGCATCCGCCGCACCTGGTGTCATCTTCCTGCTTTGTAGTGTAGTTGGTCTGCAAGTTGCTGCAAGCATGGGACAGCGGCAACGTCTCTGGCTTGAGGGGATTGAGAAACGTATCAAAGCAACCTCCGACGTACTCGCCGCTGTCAAAGAAATCAGAATGGGTGGGCTGCAAGTCGTCATGGAAAAGAAACTACGAGAACTCCGCCAAGAAGAGATCATAGCATCTCGAAAGTTCAAAAACGCCTTGGCCCTCATCGTCTGCCTGTCGTATACCACTGCAGCCATGGGACCTGTCATCTCGTTCGGCATCTTTTCTCTCTTGGCCAAGAGAAACAGCACCACGCCCGTCACAAGTGAAATTGGTTTCACAGCACTCTCCATTTTCTCGCTGCTGCGGACTCCCATGGCTATGATCCTGGACGCCATCTCCGGTCTTGTTGCAGCAATCGGTGCTATTCAGCGGATAGGAGAGTACTTGTCTGCCGACAACCATCGTCGGCCGTTGTCTTCGCTGACTTCAACAACGTTGTCGATCAATACCAACAAGGACGCCTGGTCACCTGCATCTGAGAATAAAGACGTCATGACCGCCGCACACTTCTCTGCCGGTTGGAGCGAGGAACAAGGTTTCATCGTCCAAGATGCCACCTTTTCTATCACGCCAGGTTCCTTGACGTTCATCGTCGGCCCAGTAGGCTGTGGGAAGTCGACACTACTTCATGCAATGCTCGACGAGACTACTTTCAATCAAGGACATCTCCAAACGACTCTCAACAGCGCCGCATATGCAGGCCAGGCTCCTTGGCTCATTAACGATACTATACAGAACAACATCGTTGCCACTAGCATCCTAGACCAGCGTTGGTATGGCTCGGTTCTCGACGCATGTGCTCTTCGCGACGATATCGCCCGCCTACCCAACGGAGATAACGAGATTGTCGATGACGGTGGCTCGAACCTCAGCGGTGGTCAGCAAGCCCGTGTCGGCCTCGCTCGAGCTGTGTACTCCCGGCAGTCCGTTGTCGTTTTGGATGACGTTATGAGCGGCCTTGATGCGACTACAGAAGAGATTATTTTCACCAGTCTGCTTGGACCTAATGGCCTACTGCGCAAGAATGGTACGACGGTCATATTTGCCACTAATGCTCTGCATCGTCTGTCTCAAGCAGATCACATCATTGTCTTGGCCGCTGACGGCACGATCGCTGAGCAAGGTCCTTACTCGAAGCTGGGATCTTCGGTCTCAGCATACGTCCAGGCCGGGAAGAAGGAGGCCGAGCACAGTGATAACAAGGCCATCACTCTCAGTGTTCCAATGGAAACTCAAACAGCCACGGAAGTTGAGGGGCAGCAACGGCGCACCGGAGATTTCACCATCTACAAATATTACGCCCGACGCGTTGGTATGCTCAATTTCACCCTGTTCTTCTTCTTCGGGGCTGTTTTTGTGTTCGCCCTTATCTTCCCGCAATACATCGTCGGATGGTGGGCAGCGTACAATGAGAACCATCCACACGGCAGACTGGGTCTATATCTCGGAACATACTTCGGTCTCTCATGCATTGCCATTGTCGGCCTGGCAGCAGGATGTTTGGTGCTCATCATCAAAATGATGCCACGTGCTTCGTCAGCCTTTCATGATGTGCTGTTGCGAACCACCCTCGATGCACCACTCTCACTCTTCGCAGGCGACAACGTCGCTCACATCCTCAATCGGTTCAGTCAAGACCTTCAACTCATCGACATGGAACTACCTCTGGCTCTCTTCAATACCTCGATCGAACTGCTGTCAGTGTTCGGCAATCTCATCGTTATTGCAGTCTCATCTGGCTATATCGCTGCTACCATGCCAGCGGTATTGCTTGTCTTCTTCGTCCTGCAGAAGTTCTATCTCCGCACCGCTCGTCAGCTTCGCCTCCTTGACATTGAAGCAAAAGGCCCACTCTTCTCTCACTTCCTAGAGACACAGTCTGGACTGGCCGCTATTCGAGCGTACAATGCCCAACAAGACTACAAATATCGGTTTTTGAAAAGGCTTGATCACTCACAAAAGCCATTTTATCTTCTCTACTGCGTCCAACGCTGGCTCAATCTGGTCATCGACTCAGTAGTCGCAGGAATTGCCATCGTCTTCATTACCGTTGCCGTCCAAACAAAAGGCCACATCGCTCCAGGCCTTATCGGAACAGCACTCGTTAGTATCATCAACTTCAGTGTCAGCACCAAAGCTCTTCTCGAAAACTGGACAAATCTCGAAATGTGTATCGGTGCGGTCTCCCGCGTTCGCACCTTCGCCAACACAACCTCTTCCGAACACCAACCAACCGAAATGGCTGAACCCCCACCCGACTGGCCCTCTCAAGGCCAAATCACCTTCTCCAACCTCACCGCAGCCTGGAAAGACCGCCCAACTATCTCCAATCTCTCCCTAGAAGTCTCGCCCGCCTCCAAAACGGCCTTCATCGGCGCCTCAGGCTCCGGAAAGTCCACCATTCTCTCTTCGCTACTCAATCTCGTCCCCCAAACCAGTGGCACTATTACCATAGACGGTATCCCGCTCTCCATGATTCCCCGCCAGACCCTGCGTGAGCGCCTCCTCACGTTGCCTCAAGCGCCTTTCCTGCTGCCACACTGCACAATAAGGAAGAACTTGAACCCCTTCGCCCTCGCAGGCATATCCGACGAAGACATCTTCCGCATCCTCGCCAAACTCAACATGTCAACTCTCATATCCAACCTCCCCAGCGGGCTTGATACGAGTACCTCTGCTGCGACATTCTCCATCGGGCAGAAACAATTGTTATGTCTTGCGAGAATTATTCTCCGACATCAGCACAGCGGAGCAGGAAGGAAAGTCTTGGTCATGGACGAGGCTACGGCGAGTTTAGATTTTGAAACTGACAAGGTTGTACAAAGGGTGCTTAGAGAGGAAGTCTTTGGAAGTGAAATGACAGTTCTCGTGGTAGCACACCGCATGGAAGGTATTCGGGACTTTGATCGTTTTGTTGAAGTTGGCGAGGGGGGACAAATTCGAGACGTCAGATCGAATTTAGAGAGACGAAGGGTGCAAGATTTATTGAAAAAGAAAGTTTTGGATTGAGAAACTGATAATACCCGCAAGCATAGTTACTTTGGGTCATAATATGTATAGAAAGATCGTGGCAGAGATTCCCCGCAGGATGCGTTGCAAATAGAGTGGATAGATTTTGTATAATAATGCTTGTGCTTTGCAGTAGCCGACAGTACACAACAGCCCTCCCCCTATTCGCATTACCAGTGCAACGCCTGCGTATGGCCCTAAACTCTCTCGCAACGCACGCTGCAGATGTTATACCGACTTGCAAAAAAACTAGACTCACTCATTAGCACAGGTAACTAGAATCCGCAGTACGCACCCTGCTCTACTAAGTAAGTCGAATAGTCATGTTGATGGGATACACAAGAGCGCATAGCTGCTCGGAAGGATATTAAAGAAAAATGCATAATCCAAATTAGGAATAAAATCATGTCCTCGTCAGGATAAACTCGAGCGAAACAAAAAACACTTTCTTTCGATGGGCTGGAATGCTGGTACCGTGCAACTCGTGCTTTTGGTCGGAAGTGTTGATCTGGTTCTGGGGGTAGGGGCTGTGGTGAGCTGGGGAGTGAGAGGTGCTGTTGTCTGCTGCTGCAGCGCAGGCTGGTGGGATCGTGGGGGAGGAGGAGGAGGAGGGCTGATGCTATTGTTGGGGAACGCTGCCAAGTCCCGGTACTAGTTATGGGGGATTTAAGGACCTTGGGTGCTCTGAAAATGAAAGCAAGATGGATACTGAAAAAGTTGAGAAGAAAAAAGAGACACTTGGGAGTATTCAAAGATGTCTATAAGTTACTTTAATCTGCGACTTCTTAGATTCCAAGGTTGATGGGATCAAAACGAGTTTTATCGTAATGCAAGGAGCCGCAGAGATTATCAGAAGTCCACCTCACAATAGCTGTGATCAGGACTGAATAGAACAACGTGTAGCAATTGCGAACAAGCAAGGGTAAATCCCTGCGATGCACACTTCTCCTGAACAGGACTACTCGTCTTCCATTTCTCAGTCGATATCCGACAGAGCATCGTCTGCCTCTCGCACGGGAAGCACCTATTTAGCAGTGAGTACTGATCCAAGTGCTACCAGGAGACTAGGTACTCACGCGATCAGCAATCCGTCCTATTTCGGATTTGAAACTCTGCAACATGTAGTGCAAAGCCATTCTGAGATGGTATCCGGCGCTTTTGGGTTCGCCATGGAGATCGGCAAGTTGTCTGCGCTCAGGATGAATAGGTAGTAGTGGTCCAGGATCACGCGGGGATGTCGTATCTGGGTCAAGGGCCACTGGTGAAGCACTACGCGATTCGAGGGCTATGGGTGAGTGAGGGCGACTGTGGGTGGAAGTCGATCGCTTCCGCTTTTGGTGGATGGCGGAAGTCATGTTTCGCACTGCTCGGGAATGTGTTGACGTCTTGTCGAGGACGATGATGTGCTTGGCTTGGAAGTCGTCTCCGTCGTTGACTAGATTGCTCAGATGTCTTGCGAAGATCTCGGCATCGCTGTTTCGGATACTCCGGTAGAACTTGAAGCGGAGGTCAATGTACTCGTGCGTGAGGTTGCGGTGCTCGCTTTCGGGAGCGTCGACCTCGTTCTCGGCTAGACTCTGTGGCGCTATCCAAACTAGCTCTTCGTTGTGCTCGTCGCGCCGGAGGAGCCTTGGGTGTTGGTCTTTTGGCAGTTTGTCGTATAGTCTTATTTTGTCGAGCAAGGCTTTGGAGGTGAATGGGTGGCGCGGTCGTAGCTCTTCTAGTGCCCATATCAAGGCACTGGTGAAGGAATCTTCCCCTGGTTTCCTGGTGCGTTCGTGGCTTCCACATGCTGCTAAGCACTGAAATGCAGTATCGCCCGCGGCCCGGAAGTCGTATCCGCCAAAACCTCCAGCGCTGCAACAATCAAAGATGACGAACACGTCGGCCTGTGCTGCCTTGATGGTTTTCTCCGCGCCTGACCATGCTATGGTGTTTCGCTTCTTTTCTTCGTCCGTTTGCTGTGCGGTCGTTCTTTCAGATGTTAGCATTGCCTCTAAGTTGTAGATGACTGAGATAGAACTACCCTGTAATCACCAAAGTGTTGTCGTCATACGTGCCGTGCCCAGCGTAGTAGAATATCAACAAGGTATTTGCGTTGTCGTAACTTTCCATGAAGGATGAAAGATATTTGTTCAGCTGGTGACTGGCCTTGTCTAGCTTGTGTAGCTGCTCGCGCTGTACTGAAAAGGCATATCGGTCCTTGAACACTTGCTCCAGTCGATCGACCTATACAATGCATGTCAGTCCACGTACAAGTGAAGGCGTCACACATGTTACCACTAACTTCTTCCTTGACCTTGAGATCGTCAAGCGTTTCTCCCCATGTCCATATCAGCACGTGTACATGATCGTGCTTCACAGGTTTGTTTCTCATGTTACTGTTGAATATAGAACGGAATTCTTCAAGTCTGCGCTTATGATCATTGTGAATCTGCAAACCTGCTTCTGAGCCATCTCCAACCACGAGTGAGGCATTGTTTGGCGGAAGTTCAGAAGCTGGGGATTCTACCACGGGTTTCGTGATGAGAACAGGCGGCGAGGGATTGTTCCGAGATCGTGTATCGGGACAGGGCATAAGTCTTGATTCCATCCTGGTAGCCTCGAGGAGTTCCGGCAGAGAGTGTTAATCGATTGGATCCGCGCGCATGCTTATAAGCCAGAAATCGGGCCTGATCCATGTCTATCCACACAGCCACATGCAAAGAGTCCTTCACACCATCATCTACAGTACTCAGGCAAGGCTGTGAGCGTGACTGCATATCAGTATCGTTTGCCTTGTTGCCTATATGTACCTTGCGCGAGGCTGGCCAATGATGTTCGAGTGTTCATTAGACGGTCATGCCCGCAGGATTCTCGATAAAGCCACCAAAAGAGGCAGCTGTTGCAAAGCCTCGATTAGCACGGATGTCAGCCCACAGCAGTTCCCGCTTCTCATGACCTTTCAACCGCACCTGCCCGTACGCCTACAGCTTGCTTTAATTCCGACGCTTATCTTCTAGCCTGATTACATCCAAGGCACCCTTCGAGGCACACTCTGTAACTACAAACTCTGGATCTTTCTCATCAGGCGCTTGCAAGTATTCGCACCATGTCTCCTACTGCTCATCAGAGCGACGGGGCACCTGCGTCCACGATGCGATTGCCATACAACACCACCTCAGGCACAAGAGTAGTAAGTAGGCGCACACGAGGTCATGTTCCGAACCGTCTTATGGTATTTGATGCAGGATCCAGCCACTCCAGAGCCAGAGTTCAGACAAGCAACTGCAAACATTTTGTCCAATCCTAACGAACCGGTGAGCCTGCCTCAGGACCGTTGACCGGTAATTGTGCAGCTAATCGTTCTGCCCAGCCACCCCTTAAGAAATTCCGAGTCGGTCAATGGATTTGGGTCTCTAGATCATCTCAAGCAAAGAGTGAATCCATTGAAGCGAGGGTGATGGATTCAAGACTTATTGCTGGGAATTGGATGTACAGATTGGAAGACAAAAACAAAAGGCCTGTGTGGATTGAGAATCCGACTTGGATTCCTGAGAACCAGCTGAGCAGCGACTCCAAGTGAGATTGCATCTATGCTGTGCAAATGGGGCGCTATCTAAGGCTTGCAATCGGAATGGTAGGTCTTAGGCGATCAGGGCTGGATTGACCGCGGGCCTACCAAATGCGAGTTAGGCTGGAGAGTAGGCTATTTAAACCAGAACGTGCCCGCAAATTGTCGAGTTACTAGTTCTACTATAATGCCGATGAATCTTGTTTCTTGAATTGACACGATGAACGAACATCACAGAGCGAGTGCTATGGAGAAGGGCGAAGCGGGGTTTGCGGACAGAGATGACCCGCCGTCTAGTCCAATCGGCTCACCCACGGCAAACACGTCGACGTCAACGCAAAGTGACTCAACCCTCTTGAATCCATCTTTTCGTAAGCTCTCCTCGTTCCTAGAACGGTCATTTCCATATCTGACGTACGAAGATAATCTTAGGTTCCCCACAACATGGCCCACCTTTCCATCAATCACAATCCCACGAATCAAGATACCACATCGACAGAAAGATGTTGTTCCAATCAGAACCAGAAGAAGTACGTCCCAAATGTAACTCCCGGAGATTGTTCCTACTAACAATACCAAAGTCAACGACCATGCCAAGGGCTACCCAAATCTCGCCGCTTTCCTCGACAGCGATGAAGGGTTCGCAGTGTACCGACGTTTCGGATATCTTCAATCGAGGATACTACTTCGAAAACAAGAAGAACTGCGAGTTCTGGAAGAGAATTTGCAAACGACTGAGCGCAAAATCTTATTTGAAGACAGTGATGCACTTTGCTACCGTGAGTTGTTCGGCACCCACGCTACAAAGCACGGTGAGATTCTGGACAACATTGAGAAGACTTTCTGCTCATATGGTACCACATCGTCTCTAAGGCTTTTGTTATCGATGACTAAGTTCTGTAGCGCAAATCCTCAACGCAGCTCAGCAGATGATGTCCTTCAAAAGGCCATCCCACAGTGAGCATCGGAGCGTCTGGCAATTTCTGGAAAACCGCAATCAAATCGGCAAGGAAGAAGCTACTTGGATCCAAAACAAGGAGGACATCATAACCCTTCGTTCCGGGCGGGACCATGCATGGCTTGACGAGATCGTCGAAAGACTCCTCAAGCTGTGTCATTGCAAGCTTGTTGACATGATCTTTTGCTCCAAGGTATGTCGCATTGATCTATGAAGCAGTTCCAAACAACAAACTCGCTCCTTCGGTTCGGAGGAGCAATCGGACACAGACTTGCCGTTATGCTGATGATTGAGCCAAGTTCTAGAGTGGCTGATCATCGTCTCAGGAAACGCGAAAGAAGACCGAAATCGACGGCCCCAACATGCTCGGCATGCCGCCAACAGATGAAGACAAATTCGAGCTATACTACACGCCGTCTCGCATTGCTAAAATCGCAAACAGCATCCTGATTCTCCTGGTGCTCGTCCTCTTGGTCCTTCCCATCTACCTACTCTATCATATGGTTCACGATGTCGGAAGTCATGAAGCATACTTGGTATGCATCGGATTGCTCCTCGTGTTCACCTTGGCATTCTCTTCAACTTTATCGTTGTTCACCAAGGCAAAGAGACATGAGATTCTTGCGGCCGCAGCTGCCTACTGTGCTGTACTTGTCGTCTTCCTGGGTAACGTAGCTCCTCCGGATGCCTCCTCTAATGGGATTGGTACCTTTTAAAGGGTGTAATCGTAGTTTAAACGTGGAGATCGATACAGCGCAAGTTCTCGATGTAATCCTGGATCAGAAATAGTAAGATTGAATTAAGAATCGCGTTTTTTTGGCTGCTCTCTCTAGTTTCATGTTCTAGGATTTTCTAAAATTTCTTGGTTGGACTTGCAGCTATTCTTCCCAAGGCAACCAAATATGCTTTGTTCCCATTACCTAAAAAGAACATCTCAGAAGGTACATCAATATGCGAGCAATTGCAGCGCAGAAATGATGCACATTCTCACGACACTTGTCCTGGCAAGGCGATAAATGCTTCGAGGCCACATATTGATAGCGACAAGACCATGTTGGTGCATAGGGTATGATAATATTGCTGAAAATTGCCACGAAGTCTACTCGCAATACTACTTACGGACGGTTCTTTGCACTGAACTCCGACAACAGCCGAACATAAGCTTTTACTTCTGTCCTTCGAAGTGTGGCAACCCACCCATATAACTGCAGGCCAAGCTGCACGACTAGCAACGCTGCCCCAACGGTACCACCTACGAAATGTCTACGTGGTAGGTTCAGCAGAATAGCCGCCGCAGCAAATAAGAGCACTCGCATGCAGAGCAGCGATGCGAGTATCAGGGGAAACCCTTTATCCTTCATCTTGTTCTCAGCCTCGAGGCAGATCTTGGTGTCTTTTAGTAACTGCTCTTTGCGAATGAGGATAGCTCTAATTTCTTGATCCGTCTTGGCCTTGGCGATCTCAATTCCTACCTCTTTTGCCTCCTCAAGGAAATACTTGTGGACATCGCTTGTTTTCTTGTCGTATTCGCGACCCTTCTCCTCTAATTTGATCAAGATAGGATCGCTAACATCGGCGGACGAAGTCACTCGCAGGGACGATGATCGATTGACCCCTGCGGGTGATACAGCTGAATTCGGTTCGCTAAAATTCACTGTATTGAACCTTGTATTCAGCAAGGGTGGAGACTTTGATTCTAAGTTCTTGTCAGCCACTGGAAATTGATGGAAACACCCAGGACTCACCGTAATAGATCTCGGCTGCAGCGAGAAATGGTAGTGCAATTAAAATCAATGGGATGATCTGACCAAACCCCATCGATGTGTCGACCTCTATGGCTTCGAAGTCACCCAACTCCCAGCGGAAGAGTATCATTTGAGCGAACCCAAAGACAAGCATGAACACCATTGGGGGAACCAGCGGAAGCATTGAATGCCAGTATCTGTGCTCTGCATATCTCCATGCGCTAACCAGTTCAGTTGCGAAGGCAGCATCCTTGCTTTTGCCCATGATATCCATGAGAAGACGTTGACGATGTCTCGCAAAAAGCTCCATGGCGGCTTCCTTTCGAACATAGTTCCATTCCTCAGCTTTGATACTGGGGAGCTGCATTTCTTTAGGGTATCTCCATCGACTCCAGAGAGATAGCACGTTCTTTGAATAGCGTCCTAATCCGATGAAGTCGTTTGATCCATATGAATAGGTACGGAGGAGCTTGGACTTGTATGCAAACATGATGATGAGGACTGTCATTGTCCATGGCCAGAAGTAATTGGAGAGGGTAACCTCCTCGTCCTTGTACGTTCTGACTGAGCCTTGGAGGTGACATTGAACCGGCGAGATATTGTCGGGACTGTTTTCCATGAGTAACACGAGGATGAAACAGTAGAGAAACAAGACCATGAATGCGAGCATACCGAAGACCCTCACGTTTCGTAAGGTTTTGTGTTTCGTGAAGTACTGCCGTAGGCTGTCAAGGGTCGCCAGATGCGTGGTAGTCGAAAACCATGCCAACGAGAAAGCAATTCGAAATTCAGGCGGCGAAAGCGTACATTGGTTTGCAATGGCAGCTATTAGAATTGCCAAACCAGTCGCAAGCTGTTGATCGCTTAGCGACAAGACGAAGCGATTGACTGCTTCCTCACGTTGCTCTCGAGTGAGCTTTCGTTGGGGTTCAATACGCGTCGAACGGAGCTTGGAGAGCAAATGGCGAAATGGCAACTTCTTCTCGAGTCGTTGAAAGTCTCTAATGAAGGCCTTGTCTGTGTCACTAAGGTACTTTTTGGGCATCGAGTCCGAAAGATACGCATACAACACAGCTCCGACTGTTAGCAGAGCCGACAGAATAAAAGACACAAGAACCTGGCGAGGTTAATGTTAGCTTGCAAACAGAGATAGCAATGCTATCTTTGTCGAGATGCGTTGGAGTGCATACCCCATAACCTGCAACATCGGGGTTCGCTAACACAGTCGTGTTCCGCGCATCGCAAATGAGCTTGCCTCCGCAAACCATGTCTTTCAACGCAACCGAAGGGGGGAAATGGTAGTATGAAAACAAGCTGCGTATGAGTAGACTGATGAGAGAAGAGATGGAAAAAAAGACATCGCTCGATGAGGTCCCAGCTTACCTGTGACAGACAACAAGGCTGAGAGTGTCCGAGTGTTGTCTGCCTGCGCCCCTGCAAGCCATAGATTTTGTACGCACCCGCTATTGGCAACGGCTTGTTCACATGCGCAAATGCTTGTATAACCGGGAAGCTATGTATAAGATCATCATGATCACTTCATATCTTCGGAAACTGATGTCATCGCCTGACGCGTGGGCGTCGGCTTATTCGTAGTGTAGACCCTTGTCCTGGGATCCGTCTTACTGTGTATCTGCGAGTGCAGTGTGGTCGATACTATTGAAGGCAGGAGATCGAGTGACGAGCCCACCAACATCGAGGAGTGCCTCGGAAGATCCATGCGCCAACGCGTGACGTCAAGTGTTTCGAAAACCCCTTCCTCCAGGATGTAGTCCAACTAACTATAGCCATGCGATCTGACATGCTAAGACGCCGTACTAATTAATTCCTAATTAATTCTTCATTTTTTTTCCCGCTAAATCTCTAAGTTGATACATAGGTAGCTCTTTACACTAACTCAAGTTCTTCCTTTTTATAGTTAGGTCATGCTAACTCTTAGCATGGCCATAATTAGTTAGCATGTACCTATGCATCCCTTCCTCGGGTGGGAATTGCCGATATCACCGGCTCGCCACATGCGTTCCCCACCAAACAGAAGTCACTGATTCACGATGTTGCTCAATGTGCGATGCGCAATAGACTGGCATTCCTCATGATGATATTTGTATGTATGTTCAAGGATTCAAGCCACGAGGCTTTCTAGGACGTCCTACAGGGTAAGAGCCATCGTTCAAGGACCCTCAACAGTAATGCTAGCAGATCCAGAACTCTGATAGCCCTCAGTAGCAAGAATTTGGTAGTTGTGCGTACCGAGCTTCTGTCCGTACTTGGCCCAAGCATCAAAGTGATTCTTGGCAGTGATGGTACCACCGACACGCTTGCTGGTCCTGACAGACCAGAACTGCTGGAAGGTAGCAGTGCCGTCGATGGAAGGCTGGTTGGTGCGGGTAGTCTGAAGAATATCGTATGTGCCGCCGTCAGAGGTGACGGAACCCTTCTTCTGAGCAGCAGAAGAGGGGTTGTAGGAGCCGTAGGACTCGACGATGTAGTACTCAATGAGCGGGTTGCGGGTCCATCCGTAGAGGGAGATGTAAGAGTTGACGTTGGCGGCATTCCAGGTACCGGAGTACGTGACTACGCGCTCGGAGCCGGGGTTCCTGAGAAAGAGAGTTAGTAGTGTGGAGAGTGTGGGTGATGGGAGTACCTTACCATCCCTTGCCAGCAACGAAGTTACCGACGTTCGACCACTGAACATCGTACTTTCCAGCAGCGCCGTTGTTGTATGTCACCTGACCCTGGCCGTCGGTCCAGAAAGAGTAGAAGAATCCGTTGTTCATGCCAGTGCCAGCGGGAGTAGCGCGGGCAGTCAGGTTGGCAGACTCTTCCTGAGCTTGAGCCTCTAGGACGAGGTTAAGGGGCGAGGCGAGAGCCGCAGTGGCGCTGCCGAGAGCGAGGAGGATAGAAGAGAAAGCAACCATATTGTCAGTTCAAGTCAAAGATGCTTGATTCACTTCACTCATGGACACCAAGTCCCTTATATATCAATGGAGGACATCGCCCCACACTGATCATCGCCAAAGATCACCGGTAAACAACCGGTACGCATCGGATAGAAGGAGTCTTTCCATATTGGAGGACAGCACTCGGAAGAGTATGCCTGGCTAGTGGCGTAAATCAGCCGCTGTAACTATGGGGTGCATGGCTACAACCCGTCGCTATGTGTGGAGCCGTGTCCTAAAACGAGACTGAACCACCGGTTATTCTAGACCAAAAGTGCCGGTTGAATAATGATTGGAAAGCGAGGTTTTGAAACTTGAAATATGTCATCTCCGATAGAGATAGGTTTGAGGTTGACCTGTCATGCTATAGGCCCGAAAGACTGTGGTGCGACAAGAGTGGAGTGTAGAACACCCTCCTCCAGAACCACCTTGACTCGCTGCACTTGGAAACAATTCTTCACAGCTTCAGAATTTGTTTCTTCATCGCATTGCTGTACCTGATCGCGTGCATGTTGATATTGCACAAGCTTTCTGGTCCAGATTAAGCTCACCTAAGCACTGCGCCAATTCACGAAGCATATGGTCAAGCCGCTTCAATTTCGCACTATTAGCTTGCCTGCATTTTATCCGTCTCGTCATGCGACACAACCAGATGATCATGTGTAATATATTCGCCGATGATGTTTGCAACAGCATTTTCGTCCATGACCAAGCATTTAGCCGGTTGCTTAGCATTGCGGACACCTTTATGGCGAAGATCGTCATGTTTCACTGCCTCAGCCCGGTGCTCCGTCATAGATTGATTGCACCAACATTTTTGGGGGCCGGAGAATTAAGACGTGAAGGCGTAGTAACATGGTGCTAAGAAGTGAGGCAGTGGAGTAATACGATTGATATTAATTCGCTGCCGAGTTCGATAGCCGTTGGTGGGTATGCCGGTAGACAGATGCAGCTACGCTCTCTTGGGGTATCTCAAAGCAAAAAAAGAATGGTGTATCCGACAAAGCGAGGATGTGACTAGCAGGGCTGCATCTGAATCAACGTCGGTCGTTCCATAGCTGATCGATGATCTGGAAAACCGCCGTGACTAGCTTCATAGTATCGCCATCGATGTGTTGTCCGAAACGCTGCTGCATCTTGTCGGGATGCCAGCGCACACGCTCGGCCTTCAGTAGCGATACAGAGTCCTCTTTCCATGTCTTCGAACTCCGCAAGAAGCGCTCGATCTCTTCCTTCGACACGTGCTTTGCCCTACCAGACACTACTGGCCATGGGATGAGCTCGCGCACCTTCACATTTGTCTCTTCATCCAAACGGTGTGCGTTTTTTAGACTGTCCCACTTGGCCGTGTAACTCTCCCATGCAGCTTCTGCCTCTTTGGCCTTCTTGCGCTCTTCGCCCCGTCGCAGGCTCTCTTCCATGCGGCGCCGTATGTCATCTCTTTCCGCTTCCTCCTGCTCGAATTCTTCGTCGAGCTGACTGTGTTGTGCCTTTCGCTGTTGGCGCGCCCGCTCTTTCGCCTCGCGTTCTTCCACAATATGCTGGTGGCTCTTCTCCCACATCTTCGTACGCACGTAATCTGCATATTCCTCCTCCGTCATGCGTTCTAGTTTGCCATCAGGGCCAGGCTTCGTATCAGGATATATGTGTACAGGCTGGCCGTATACGCCTTCCCAGTACGCAGCACCCTCATCATCGGCAAGCGCATCGAACAGCGACTCGCGGAAAGCTTCCTCGAGGGCTGGACCTGGAGAACCTGTGCCTGAATCCTCCAGGTTGTCGTATAATGATTCTCGGTGCCGGTATTCAGGGTCGTAGTATGCGCCGTCTCGCGTAGACGTAGGGTGACGATCTTCATGAGAAGTGCGATGCTTGTGCTTATGTATGCGCCTCGAGTCGCGATGGCTACGTCGCTCATCGCTGTCCCGATCAGACCGATGCCTCTTCGAAGTATGATCGTCGGTGCCTCCATCCTTGCTGTCGCTTTCATGACGCTTTGAGCGACGTTTGGAGCCGGACTTGAAGTGAAATCGTGAAGCTTTAGCTCTGGTGTAGAGGTTTTCCGCAGCGTCGCTAGCCTGCTCCTCCATGATGAGGACTATGATGCTTCAATAGCCAGTCATGCATGAGTGATATATGCAGAAGGGTGCGCGGGTGAAATGCCCGCCGTCATTCCAAGGTTGAATGTGAAGGAAGGTGAATTGCGGAGAAGTCGCGGAGGTGCCGATGATTTCACTGGTTGCGCGCGCCTTGGCATGTGATATCTCAACTCGCGGTCGCGGCTCTAACACCATTCCGACATAGCACCCAACATGTCATTCAAATTCGGCCTTAATGTCAAGAATAAAGGCGCAAACCCACTCGCGAAAGCTGCTGCCAAGCCTACCCAAGGAAAGAAGAAGAAGCCGCTATTTGATGAAGAGGAGGAAGACGCAAAAGGCAAATCTAAAGCAGCGGACGGCGTCCAGGAAATCGAAGAGCTCAACTTTGAAGACACCTTAGCCTCTGCCTCATCAGAACCCTCAAAAACTGCGCCCGTAAAACCAAAGAAGGGCCAACCTCCAGCCCCGCCGTCCAAGAAACCCAAACCGAAAGAAGATGATCCTACCACTATCGCATACTCCGCCAGCGCCGCAGAAGCCGAGAAGTGTGCGCAAGAGGCCCTAGAAGCCGATACCACCCTATACGACTATGACGCCGCCTACGACGCGCTCCACGCAGTCAGCGCCGCCAAAAAAGCTGCGGAACGCGACAACGCCGCGGAACGGAAACCCAAGTACATGGACGCGCTCTTCGAATCTGCCGAGCAGCGTAAGAAAGACCAATTGCGAGCGCGCGACAAACTCCTCCAACGCGAGCGCGAAGCCGAAGGCGACGAATTCGCCGACAAGGAGAAATTCGTAACAGGCGCATACAAAGCCCAACAAGAAGAAACACGAAAAGCAGAGGAAGAGGAGAAGAAGCGGCAAGAAGCTGAGGAAGAGAAGAAGAGGAAGTTTGGCATGCAAGACTTCCACAAACAGATGCTCGCGGAGCAGGAGCGACGGCATCAGGAGGCTATGGAGGCAGCTGCAAAAGCACTCAAAGACGGCGTGAAACCGATTGCTGAAGAAGGCGAGAAGGAGAAGACAGACGCTGAGATCGTGGAAGAGCTACGTAAACAAGGCAAGAATGTGATTCTCAACGAAGAAGGCCAGGTAGCGGATAAACGCCAGCTCCTTTCAGCAGGCCTCAACATCATCGCGAAACCGAAACCCGCTTCTTCCTCCTCTGCTTCTACCACCGCTGCAAACCAAGCACAGTCGGCATGGACGAAACCCAAACCTGGTCGGAATGCGCAACGCGAACGGCAGACTCAGATGGTCGCCGAACAAATCGAAGCGGCGAACAAGCGGAAAGCAGATGAAGAAGCTGAGGAACAGGCGAAGCTGGAACATGCACGGAAGAGTCAGAAGACTGAGAAGGATATCAGTAGTGCCAAAGAGAGGTATCTGCAGAGGAAGCGGGAGAAGGAAGCTGCCGCTAAAGCTGCCGCTGGGAAGTGAAGGTAGTAATGATACCCAATGTACCCCATCGGAGTGTATGATTTGATATGCGTGGTTTTGACAGTATAATCAGAAGTGATACATGGCATTTTGCAAGTTCTGACGTCAAGCACATGCACAAGCCAGGAAGTCATCAACGCACTTTCATGATGCATTCAAAATCTAAAACTGCACTGAATCACTGCTCGCCCCCTCATCCCCTTTACCCAAAGCACCCAGAAAAATCTCACCTCTTACGTCTCATCTTGGCAAAGACACATACAAATAAGCACCATAACAGCAACGAAAATAAAGGCGTAAGCATAGAGGGTCAGTATGAAGACTGGGAATACAGAAAGATCAGGAGAAGTAAGGGGTAAAAACCTAGTCATTATGCTCATGTCTGACATCTACGTTCACAATGGATAATAGCAAAAGCAGAATCCATACCTGAAGTCTGTACAATAGCGCCAGCGCCAGCGCCTTCGCTAGACCAAAAAATCTCTCATCAATTCCATGTTCTCATTCATTATTTAGCTGCAATTATTAAAATGCCTCATACCATCACCAGCCATATCGGTTGCCTGCTTCTCTCTTGTTCCGAGCACCAGTAGCAAAGTGATCCTTCAGTGCATCCTTTTGGGTCGTCGCAACATTAACTAGGCTACGGAGGCTATTCTTTCCAGTACCAGATATGGACTTGAGTGGATTGTGCTGCACCGCTTCACCCTGTTGCCGTAGCTTCTCGTTATGAGCATACTCCATATCTGTGTTGAAGTCCTTGATCTTGGCACCCTGGAAATCCGGACCACTGCGTCTTTTCTTACCGAATAGCTGTCGGCGCTCTGATTCCGATAGGTTCAGTTCGGAGGCGACATTGGTCAGTTCGTCAGGACCAGGTCCGCCTGTGGATGGGGCAGCATACTGTGCAGCCTGATTTACGGATGACATGCCATAGCCTCCTTCCGGCATAGCAACATGCCCTCCTTCTTCTGCTCCATAGAGAAGTGGCTGATACTGACCGTCAGATGTCTCCTTGGGTACGGTTTCTGTTTCGTTTGAAACGCTAAAGAGAGAGACCTTCAGCTTGCGCGGCTTAGTCTCGGGAGTTGGTTGTTGCGCTTGCGGTGTAGATGCACTTGCGCTTATCGCAATGCTTGTCTCGTTCGAATCTGTTGTTGGTCGAGGAGCCACGGGCTTCTTCTTCTTTCCTTTGCCGACAGACATGGGTACAAAACGTGGCGCCGTAGGCTTAGATGCCTGATGTGGCTCAAGTTCTTCCCTCGTCTCCTGTGTCGTTGTTTCTGGCTTGGTCTCTGATTTGGGTGTTGGCAAGTTCAGCATAGCCCTAAAGTCTTCCCTCTTCATAGGCTCCTTCTTGATCGGGTTGCCGGTCTCGTCGTACTCCTCCGTCTCCACCTTTGACTCCCTCTTGAACGCAGGCTCTGCACCAGTTTTCAGGTTGACACCGGAAGCGAGTCCCTTGCCCAACGCTCTGCTTCCCGTCTTGGAACCCTCGGATGTTGAGATGGCGTTCACGTTTGGCTTCTTTGGCGCAGGCAGCATTGCGTTGAAGCCACTGAAGGACGAACCTCCGCCCAGACGCGGCTTTTTCGCCGGCGGCGCATCATCTTGTATATCGTCCTTCTCCGACCGTGACTGCGACCCGCCAGGAAGGTTGACTTTGATTCGTCCTGGGTTCGAGCGGTCGACGACTTTCTGGAAGGCAGACTTCGCGGTTGGCTTCGCGACTAATTTCGGCGCGGGCGGCGTTTCGCCATCAGATTCTGAGTCGGAATAGCCGGCAAGCAGGTTCATGGTGGTTCTGTCGCGTGTGTTGAGAAACGGGTGTTCAGGAAATCAGAAAGTGGACCATGAGATCACTGCACGCGCGCCTGGACAAGGGCCGATTGCCAAGCCAGGGTCCAGGGTACACATTCACATCCCCACATGCTTCACTACAGCTTTCCCTTTATGGCTCCCTGATGCCCTTTCAGCTGGTCTGAGCATACCCTTCTATTACGAGACTATGATACCTTGACCTTCCCACTATGTCGCTCCTTCAGAACGAAGAGTAAGCCAGTACTACTTGCGCGTCGCACTCCGCAGCTAACTTGGGCAGCTTCGTGCTCTACCAGCTTCGAACCGCCTACCTCTCCTCGATCAAAGATGGTGTCGGCGAACGGTTGATCAATGTCGACTCCAGCGTCCTGAACAACCCCGCATTCCGCGCTGCAGGCTGGGTTCCCAACGCCGCCGACATCAAGCGCACCTACTCCCCACCGATACCCACCGCGATTACCTCGGAATACTTTCAGGCCCCGCGATCAGCTGGTCTGAAGTCGCCAGAGGGATTTGGCGAGGATGACGAGGAGGGCGGCATGGTCACTGGAGGGGGGAGCACCGACACGGTGGGACCTACATTGAATGCGAAACGGAGGCGGAGGAAGGAACAACTGGAAGAGGACGACAGCAGTGACCTTAGTGATGAGAGCGACGAAGACGACGACTCGCAAAGGTAGTCGCCCGCCATGCGCTACACAGACTGAACTGACGGATTGCTAGACCAGCCAACCAGATCAAATTCACCAAGATGCCATTACGAACGCGCTCCGGGTCGTCGCCCATGCCCGGATCGGCCTTGAGAAACGAGCTTTCAGAAGCCGGAGGAGGACCTTCACTCATAATCACGTCTCCATCACGGCCACCGGACCATGTGTTGCGAAGAGGGTCGTTAGACGCTGTAGATGCAGGCAAAGGCCGACCAAGAAGAGACACCATAACGAGCAGTGAGATGTCTTCGGAGAATGAGTTCGACAACTCATCCTTCAGAAAGAGGAGAGTAAATCCTCGCAAAGCCGCTGGCGCGGGCCAGTTGCTTTCCAAGCGCATTGAAGAAGACGCAGTAGGGGCTGTCGGTGCAAGAGCACGCCTTGAAGCTCTACACGAAGGGGACGAATCAGACGATTCCCTCACATCAGAGTTCTCTGAATCCGATGATAGCGCATCTCTCATCGGCGCAGGCGGTGACCCGTTGGATTCCTCTCCCGCAGGTGGCGACCTTCCCACCATGCGCGGCTTGACACCGTTCCAAAATATGTCACCGAAAAAGAAGAAAGAAGCGATTGCGCCAACACTACAAGCATTGCCTCCGCCACGGCCGATCAGCTTCGTGCTGCCAGTGAGTGCGTTGACTCAAGCACTCCGTGCCAAAGAGCAGAAGCCATCGAATCCGCTACAACGTTTTGCCATGTGGAATGCCGCCAGCGAAGCCCAACAGAACCCTCTTTACATCAAACTCTACTGCCCGTTTTCGTCAAAGCCTTCAAAGCCTGTCGAGCTGCTGATCCGGAAGTTCAATGATAAAGGTGAGGGTCCTACTGTCGCGGAAGCCATCGGATACGCATTACATCGATACCAAGAGGAGAAACTCGAACCACCTCTATCGCCTGAACAAATGAATGTCAATCGCTGGGTCATGCGCATGTACGATGACGGCGAAGTTGATGACGAGTTCCCACCATTGACCAGGAATAAGCCGTTGAAAGACTTTGCTTCGAACAACGCTCGTGGTATGCGTCCTCGAGCACGAGACAAACCATGGGACGAGTTTGCGCTTGTTGAGGCATCTCAACGAGAATTCGGCGAGAATGAGAAGCTCACGCCGGTCTATAGTCAAGAAGCAGCCAGTGCAGTCGCGTCGCAAACTGACGGCCCCGACGAGAAGGAGGAGAAGAAGCCCCTAAAGCCCTTACCAAGCCGCGCGAAGAGTTTTAGGAATCCCATTACCGGTCCTTCGTTCGCGCCAACAGCGACGCGCAAAGATACCAGCAATCTTGCCGACGTGCCAAAAATCCCCCAAACACATGCTGCTAGCCGCATTGGAGCTCCCAAGACAGTCAACGTCCACTTCACCGACGAGAACTTCAACACAAAACACTTCAACATTCCCTGCACCACTGACACTTACATTGCTGACATATTCGATCAAGTATGTCATGACTTGCGCTTGGAAAAGGCTTTGTACATCCTCAAAGTGAGCGGTAGCACTACGGTAGCGCCACCTGACCGCACTGTAGAGGCTCTAGACACGCGGATGGATCTGGATCTCGTGCGCCGGCGCTTCGTCGGTGACGGTGTGTATGGGCTCGCCGGGTCGCCAGGTTCGTCATCACCCAACGCACCACTCATCATCAGTAACGGTGGTGCGCCAAAGAAAACAAAGAAGGGCGACCGAACGCATGCAGCTGTTTCAGGCCAAGGCCTCATCCACCCACTCGCCAGGAATGGTGAATCCAGTGCTCTGGCTCTCACAGCAACAAATTACTACCGTCGTTATGCCGTCCTCCGCAAACAGCCAATGTCCTTCGCTTCATCCACATCTCGCATCATTGCTTTTGACAATGAGTACATACACATCATGCCCGGCGAGTCCAAGACTGGAGCGCGAGGTGGTTTTGGTGTCGAGGGCCAGGGCAAGACGACCACTGTGCATTTCAGCAGCGTAGTTGGTAGCAAGGTCAGCAAGAAGCATCCCAAGATGTTCCGAGTCATCGTCTTCAAGGAGAGGGAGACAAAAAGGTATGACTTTGAAGTTCAGAGCACAAATGAGGCAGTGGAGATTGTAAGGGAAATCAAGAGGGGCGTCGAGAGGTTCTCGCAGGGCATTGTGTGAACAATTCACCATACAGTCTCATCATGATGAGGAGGGACGTCGTGCTTTTTGAAATGTAGTTTTGGGACAGTTGGCGCGGCGTTACTACTGACATGGACTTTCGAGCATGGCCTGTTTTTCAAAGAATGGCGTTGGACTCACGGTGGCGATGTGGATTATTCTTAGGGACGATACCTCGAATATGTAGATATCCTGTTGATGTATATACAAAACTTCAACCCAGCATGGGATGCTGTTTTCCAACACTAGGCTCAACATGGTGCGGATTGGAAAGGTGACTTTGGATGTAACGCAGGAAGGAAGAAGGTGGGGATGAAAGTGGCGAGTATGTAAAGCAAGGGAAGTACCGGCTTTTTGGAATTTAGATTTGATTATTATTCGGAGAGCGAGGACGTGACATGTTTATCCCCAATCTTTGGAATCCCAGAGACAGGCAGAGAGCCCCATTGGTAAGTGCCAGGTTTTTTTAAAAAAAAATTCGAAGAAAAACTGCACACGCCACGACTTCCCCGCAGCGTTTATTTCAAAGAAACATCCCGTTCCCGGTTCTCCAGATAGCACTCGACGCTTATTTACTGCCGTTGGAGTAGCTTTGCAAAAAAAGGCTAGACCCGCACTTGATCTACGTGCACCTGCACGATATTTTTTTGGGGGGAGATTGGACATGAACGGTTCTCTTATCCAGTTTTTTTTTCCTTCTCTTCTTCTTGGAAAGAGGAATGCGTGGCAGTGGGAGAAGACCGTATGTAGGTAAAGATGGTCTTTCTAACCTGTATCCTCGTGTGGTACAGCATGTACGCTATGGAATAGGTACGCCGTTCCTGTCAAGTGGAAGAGTGCCGGAAAGATACGTCACCGGCATGTGGAGGCGATGACGGCTCGGTGGATAACCCGCTGTCCTCTTTCTATATCTTTTTTTTTCTTCTTTTCCAATATACTGCTTTTATCCTTTGTAAATTAATGATTTAAAAAAAAGTGATATCAAGGATACGTGTATGCAAAGTACGGAAACTTAGTGTCATCATGGCGAATGCATGTACACACCACCCCCTTGCGATATCAAAAACGCGCGTGGGTGAGCGAAATCACGTTTCGAAAAAGCAGCAATGTACACGTTTCGTATCCCACACCAGTGAATTCCATGTCTACCTTTCCCAAAAAAAAAGACATACAGCCACAGACAGTCACATATTCCAGTCTCCAATCCATCACACCCCCCAGCTAAACTCATCCGCGCCACGCGCCCACATCCCAAAGATCTGTACAGGGAACTTCTCTGCAATATACTGATATCCATCCGGACCCGGATGGAGATAATCCCCAGAATCATACAACGGGTTCAGTTGACTCTGTATCTCTGGATCAGCCAGCAACGTGTCGAGATCCACGACGGCGTCGAAAACACCCGACGTACGGATAAAAGCGTTGACGCGCTGACGTGTCTTTTCGCGCTCAGGGTGGGAATAAGGCTGGAGAGTGGAATTGGCTGGCGCAGAGAACGGCGTGATGGTGGCTCCGAAGACGGGGATGCCGTGGGCGTGGATGAGGGTGACTATTTGCTCGTATGCTTGAGTTAGGCCTTGGTAGATCTGGTCTTGTGCTTCGGGTGTCGCCGGTGCGGTCCCGATGTCGTTTACGCCCTCGAAAATCATGGCGTACTTGACACCGGGATGCGCTAGAACGTCGCGGTCGATACGTCCGAATGCGTTGGGACCGAGGCCATCTGCTAGGATGCGGTTTCCGCCTGCGGCTAGGTTGCCAGTGGAGATGTGTCTGGTTGAGGGATTCTTCTGGAGGCGTGCGAGGAGGAGGTCAGGCCATCTGTTGTTCAGGTTGGTTGTGGATCCGCGGCCGTCTGTAATAGAATCGCCGACGATAAGGAGAGAGCCGACGTGCGGTGGAACCCAGGCTTCGATGGAGGAGAGGAAGTACCAATGTGCTGCAGACTGTGTGGTGGAGTTGCTGATGTCGAGACTAGCCGAGGAGACTGCGTTGCCAAACTGCCACCAGCTTCTTGTCCTGGAGCCGGGATGGCTGGTAATACTGTTTGTGGTTTGTCCACTCGCAAGGTACATGGTCACGGTGACGATCTGCTGCGCCTTGATCTCGAAGTTGATGGGGTCGGACACTGCGAGTGCGCCATTTGGCACACTGATACCATCCTTGCCTCCAAATGTCACCTTCTGGACGGTTTTGGACTGAATCTGGTGAATACCGGCGGTTTGGTTCAACGGAAGCGCGACCGTCACAGCGGTGATGGGGAGGTTGGAACCGCCAAAGACGTTGGAGAACTTGAGGCGGATTTGGTGAGCCGAAGTGGTCATGTACAAAGTCTGTCGGATTGTGGAGTTGACGAAGACAGTACCCGTTTGGTTCTATTACTTTACGTTAGTACAGGCTCGATGATGTGTAAACACGTCGACATACGAAAGGAGCAGGAGGCAGGTTTGCTGGCTCTGTGAGCTGAGGCATCGATGCCCATGCATCGACCCAGTGGCCATTGGAAGGGTTGGGAAGAGGTTTGCCGGAGGTTCTCGTCTCGATCTCAATCGCATGGCCTTGCACTGACACCGCAACGCCCACAAGGAACACTGCTAATCTTGAGAATATCATGCTGGCTCACTTATTCCTGAAGCGACGGCTCGAAAGTATGACGATGCTACGACCGACAAAAACACTAGGGTGCAAACCTGTTTAATACCCTAACGCTGACACGGTCCCCAAAGTCCGGATGTAGGGAGGCTAATAACCGATCTACGGCCTGTACCTGAAAGAGTATCCGGGGTGCCGTTACTATGTGGGGATCTGCGGAGATGAGCGGATAATTGCGCGGACCGAGAAAACCTGGTGGGTGGGTGCGTCGTGTTGCTTGCAACAGTGTTTATCCATCGGTTGCAAACCGTGTAATTAAACTGAAATCGTGACGTTCACGCGCTGTACGGGCACAATTTTTCCGTTAGCAATAATACTCGGCGAAGAAGCACCGAGTGGGAAGAATCTTGTATCCGTATTCATTGGTATCGTAATCCATGCAATAATAAAAACAAGGCCGTCCATGCAATGCTCAGTAATGATAAACGCCTTGACAGCCAGACGCGGCGTCTCTAGGCATTGTACCTGTCCGTGGATTGTGGCGACCCAGACGTGTGAACACAGAATGGGAATGGCGCTCATCCAACAAGGTACCGGTATTGGTGTCTCAAACCATGGCCGGGTTCGAGTTCGAGTGCCAGAAGGTGGGACTTTGACGACGTGAATGGGAAGTCGAGTGCGTTGCATCTTCTGAGCAACAATCACAGGTCGCGCGGAGGTGGCCAGCAGAAGTGCCGCTGCCCAAAACCTGCACACCAAGAGCTCAGCGTGAGCTTCCAATGATATGGAAAGAGGCGCTGTAAGCCCATCACGACGTCGTGCCCACAGACTCAAAAGTCATCATCACTCTCCGCCTTCTTCTTTTTCCTGCTTGCGTTCTTCTTCTTCTTACCGTCCACGTCCATGTCGCCCTCACTCTTCTCCGGCGCGTCGGCGACCTTGGAGACAATCTCGTTAAGAAAGTCGAAGCGGTCGGTCTTGGTGATGGCTTGCTTGAGGTGGACGGAGCCGACGCGCTTGGAGTTGCGCGCCTTGGCTTCGGCGGCGGCTATTGTGACGAGGGAGACCATGAAGAGCTCGAGCGCTTTCGCTGTGGGGTGTTAGGGAAGATTGTCCATGGATGTAGTCGCACGTACGTACAAACAACGACGGGTGTGACTTGGGCGACCTTTCCGACATCGTCGTCGGCCTGCATGATGCGCTTTATGCGCGCGACAGGAAAGTGGTTCTTGATGGTGATGTTGTCCATGTTGGGCGTGTCTGCCCCGCCTACGCCATTGCCCGCGTCTCCCATGATGGCGGGCACCGGCGCGTCGGGCAGGTAGTCTGCATCTTGCATGCTCTCCTCTTTCCTGACGCCGCGAGGCATAGAAGGCTGTGGCGCAGGGTTGGGCTGTAGCGCCGGACTGGGGGCTCGTCGAGGAACGGGCGGTGCGACGTGGGAAATGAAACTTCTGTATCCTGTCTGCTGGGGATGAGTAGGCTGCGCGGTGGAGTAGTGGAAAGATAAATCTGGCGGCTGTGGAGTCCAGCTACTGTCCATTGGCTGGTGGTGCTGGTGCTGGAGAGATGACGACGCTAAGAGAGAGGCTGCTTTGGTCTTGGCGTGGGGCGGGCGGTGAAGGCATCTGCCGCCGTCCAACCACTTTTCTAGCCCGGGCCCGTGCACAACACGCCTTCCTGCCAAAACCACGCATCCGGAGCCGACCTCCTCTCCCCAGCTTCGTCTCCTTCACCGTCCCTTTCTACGGTCCGCCTCGGGAGAGTCGCGGTGAATGCGCGTCGCCAGCAGTGGATGACGACACGAGCACGCCAGAGACATGTCCGCGATGTGCAAACAGCATCGTGGTGCCTGCTTCTGTTCGCAATGACGAAACCCCCTCGGTCGCCTGAGGCTGTGGTTGATCGGCGCGCAGAAACGGAGTCGCTGATGGTGTAATTACTTGATCTAATCTGACACTCTGCCGCGCTTCTTGGTTGACGAGGCGTCTTGCCTTGTGCCTTTCTTCGGGTTGGGTGTTCCACCCCCTGACTTCCCCAGTCCTCGTCGCCGTCGCATACATAGAATACACACAATACATCTCGAATACCTCACGTGTCTTTCGTGATGCTGCCGTCCTCTCTGCGGCCCTCTCTACCAGGACCCTCTCTCAACCACGTCTCGGCGAGGCTGTTCTTCGGGTCATCGTCAGGGTATCCGCGCTGCCGCCTAACGTCCAGCACTGCCTGTCGCATCCGTCGCGTGCACTCTTTGCGTATGCTGACGGCCTCTGGGGAGTATTTCAGGTTGTCATTCAGCACACCGACCTCAAGTCGTGCCCCCTTCCGCTCCTCGTTCGCGCGCATCTGTTTCCAGCGTGCGCGCAAGTCGCCAAACACCTCCTCGGCATCCAGCTTCTCGCCGAATGTTACTCGAACATTCTTGAACGGCCGTGGTATGAAGCGTGGGAATGTGCGTGTCTCGTGCATGATGTTGTCGAAGCCTTCGATGAAGATGGGTACAATGTCTGGCATGGCATCGCTCTCCAGTATCAGTCGTGATACTCCCCATTTGAAGTAGCGCATGATCCTGTCTTCAGTCTGATGGATCATGCCTTCAGGGAAGATGTGAACCCATGCATGCCGCCGACTGAGGTATGCCGACGGTGCAGGAAATGTGTCTTGTCCGTCCGTAGAGAATGTGAGGTGGCCGTCGGCGAAAGGATCGATGAGGTCTGGACTCTTGAGCGACGTCGTAGGCTTTGCTGGTGGGTCTTGCTCGTGGAATGGACCGCGCGAAAGGAGTCGGATCGCTTGCGTTATAGTAGGTTGGAAGAGGCCGCCAAATTGGGAATGCGCCGAGCGATGTGTCGGCAAAACCTGTCCAAAGGTAAAGAATGTCGACAGTCCTCTTCAATGTGTTAGTACAGCCTTTTACCCATCCCGCAGAGCTAACATACTTGTTGGTGAAGCACAGGTCGTAGCTACCCAGTCCCCAGCGCAGGTTGTCTGGGTTGAACATGTAGCTAAGAGGTAGTATGCCCCATAATATCGGGTCATCCAATCTGTCCAACTTGTATGAGCGCAGTCCATCGTTGATTGCAAGTTTGAGATGATGGCAAACGCACGTACGTACACGGAGATGTGATTCGAGACTATGCATTCATCAGTACTTGGTACCTTCTACACCCTTCATGTTGCGATTGCGTACCAGTTATCAAGCCTCTCTCCCTATTCGCCGGGTCCTCCCTCTCATCCAACAACTTCAAGAAGCCCTCCATTCCATGTGTCTCCACCCTGCTCAGCCCGGCCAGGAAACCTTTGCATAAAAGGCCGACAGCGCCCATGGTAAAGGTAGAGGCAGCGCGCCATGGCACGCTGGGAGCCGACAGTTGCTCCTCTTGTCGCATTGGTGTTGTCGTAAGGTTGAAGGCGACATGTGAAGATTTCGCGCTCAATAATAGCTGACTGCCGCGGCCAACCGACGTCACTGCCAGGGACCGGAATTTTGGCGACAGGGATTAGCGGCATTGCGGCCTGCACGTGCGGCGAGTGGCTGGCTCCTCTGCCTTCAACCTGCATTCTTCCATCACTACATCACGAGCTCAACATTACACAATACTAGACGTGCAGTGCAGTTTCTGTGCATCATCATCGAGTCTTGGATACGGAACAGCATAGCTGGGCTTGGCACTATTACCTGGATTGGCATCTACTGAATTGCATCACGAAAAGTCGCGTCTCAACTTTGCATCTGCTCCATATGCCGCCTCCAAAGACCATCTTCACATCGTACGAGCGGAATGCGCTCAAAGATAGATGGGGCTCGCAGGCAACACGCCTCACTCGTGACTCTTTTCTGCCTTTTGGTTCATGCCAGCTATGTCTCCTTCCTTCAGTAGACCCAGTATGCTGCTCACAGGGCGACTTATTCTGCCGCGAGTGCGCCATGACCAATCTTTTGGCCCAGAGGAAGGAGATGAAGAGGCTTGAGAAACTCAACGAACGCCAAAAGCTAGAAGATGAAGACCAGAAGCTGCGGGAAGAAGAGGAGGCCAGATCGTGGGCAGTCGAGGAGTTCGAGGCTGTTCAGATGGGGCTGTCCATCAAAGCAGGCGCATCGGCAAGAGTCGTTGGGAGGCAGGGCGGCAAGATTATGGTAGAAGAAGAGCAGCATGCCAAGACCGGAGAGACCAGAGGCACAAAACGAAAGTTTGAGATTGACGAGGAGGAGCTCAAGCGTATTGCGAACGGAGAACAAAGTAAAGCGAAACGTACACTAGACGCCGAGCGTAAAGCAGCAAAAGGCCACCTACCAAGTTTCTGGGTTCCAGGCGAGACACCCGATCAGCACCACAAAATCGCAGAGAAGGCGAAACAAACGCCCATATGTCCTTCTAGCCACCCCGATCAACCACACAGCCTGTCGCTGAAGAGCCTGACGAGCGTCAAGTTCCACGAAGAAAAGTCGACCGAAACCGGAAAGTCCGTCCGTACATGTCCAAGTTGCCAGAAAGCGCTCTCGAATAGCACAAAAGCCATGCTCGCCATACCCTGCGGTCACGTTCTCTGTAAGCCGTGTGTCGACAAGTTCCTCAAGCCTGAGCATCGCCACCAACGAGATGCACATGACGTTGGGCCTAATCCGGAGACTGTACACTGTTATGTCTGCGATGCGGATCTTACGACGATACCAGATGCTAAGGAAGGCAAAAAGAAAAAGGAAAAAGAGAAGGAAAAGGCACCGAAGCCGGGACTGGTGGAGATGAGAAGTGAGGGTACAGGCTTTGCGAGTGGCGGGAAAGCCATGGTCAAGAGAGAGGGTGTAGCATTCCAAGTATAGCGAGTATGAATATCAACAGGACTTTGGATGCGAAAGACGATAGATGATACATTCGCAATGCTCGGATCACTGGCCCCAAAAGATACACTGAAACGGTGTCCCCCAACCCGTTCACGTGATTCCTCTTGATCGGTTACGACACAACAAGTAAACTCAAGCATTCGTAATGGACCGTGAGGAGCATCGCAGGCCACAGGCAATCGAAAGAACTCTACTCGAAACAATTGAGGGTCGGTTGCCTGTACAATTCCAAAGTCTACACTGCTGTCACTGCTCTCTATTGCCAAAAGAAATGACCATCATCATCAAAACCATCCGAGCATCCACACATCTTCATGCGCAGCAAAAGTAGCCGTCTTAGTCAAGAAGCCACAGTCGCACATACCTCCGTTGCCTGATGTGTTGGGAACACATAAAAAGCGCGAGGGTCGTTCAGACTTCCAGAGTGAGGCGTGAGCAGAGAAGGAAAGATCGATTGAACGGCGCAAGAAGGGTCTTACAACACTGCGACTGAAAGCTTTCTTTGTGATGGAGGTAAGATTACAAAGGTACCTGGAGCGACACCGTAATGTCTTCTAAATCCCTCTTTGATCTGTCGACGACGCTCGTTAGTTCCTCAACGCGAGCGACTAGAAGACCTGTCGAGACTGCCAGCATCGTGGGACGTATGGTTCCTACTTTTCGTTTGCTTTTGGCGGGGTGAAATCGTGTGACTGGTGCAACGAGTCTTGGGGTGCATACGTTGAGTCCTTTCCAGATCGGCTTGTAGATGTGTTCCCGGAGATCAAGAACGTGATGGTAGGTTGATTTGAACCTCAGGCCAACTAAACACAGGAAGCGCAAAAGGGTGTTCTCACCAGCTGCTAGTCTAGCGAACGCGAAACTGCCGGGCTAGTTGGCATACACCGCCTACCGAAACCACGTCGTACAAATAACCCGAATCTCCATTGAGCGCGCAGAGCATCCAGTAAAGCCGTCTGGAGCAAAGCTCGCTAGCACATAGTATCTCGCCTATAGAAGACAGAAGCTACTCCCAAGATCGCAATACCAATCTTCTCATCAGATATCGACGCTTTCGAAACCAAACTCGAGTCTCGCGACCAGATCCATGGATTCCGCCGTCGCAGGACTCACTCGAGCACAAGCAGACATGAACCTGCATGCTATCAGTCCCGGAGAAGTGCAACAGACGATAAAAGATATGAGGTGGTAAAATTTTGACCATCACCGAGATCTACGACAAGCTATGCCAAGTCCACTGCGATGACTGCTGTAAGACTACGCCCTACATCGGCGTCTTGAATCTTGGTCGCCGCTACAGGGCTGTAGGCGGGAGATGCAGACGTCGTCGCGAGGATGCGCAATCGGTATCCCACAATGCATACGATTACGTTCACCAAGATCTTGCGGAAGCACGATATAGGTACCAATGCTGTTGTCATCTGCAAGTACTGCAAGGAGAATGCTCCCCCGACTCGTCCTCCCAGGGCACGAGCTCATCCCGGTAACGAACTTGCAGTCATCTCGACGCTACTTGGGTTTCGCTACTCTCTGTACGACCGGAAGCATCCAAAGTCACGTTCTTGATGTTCACTGCGGTGTAAACCCTACTCGAAGACGATTGGGTGTCCTCCAGCATATGCTAAATAGTACTGAAGATTGAAAAGCACGGCATTGGTTGGTTGGAAATTCTCGCTGGCGTCCCAGGATACCTAGGATATTGCCGCGTCGAAAAAAAAGAAAAAAAGCCTCAGAATATCAATGGTAGGACTGTCGATTGACTACTCAATCGAATATACTCCCACGACTCCATTTACTTGCGCCCCTGATTCTCTTCCCGTATTTGTAGAACACAAAAGGCACTGGAATAAGCAGTGCCGCGAACCCACCCGTAATACTACTTGCAGGCCTGACTCTGATATTGTGATACATGGGCGTGACCACCAGCGGAAACGCACCAGCAAATACGCTTCGAAGGAAAGTATTTGCCGCCACCGCACTCGCGGCATACAAAGAGAAGGTGTCGACCAGATAATTCAGGGCAGCCTGGAAGATGGTGACGAAACCAGATCCCATCAGAACCAGCCCAAAGACGGGAGCGATCCAATGGTACTGTGGGTCGGCAGTCCATCCCATGATGAATTGGCCAGCGGAGAAGAGCACCGAGCCGAGCATCATCGGCGGCAAACGTGCTTCAGGGACGGCGCGATTTGTAGCCGCACGGTAGACTTTGTTATAGAGGAGTTGGTTGTAGGCGTTGATGCTGCAGCCGATGACTGCGCCGACCAAGAGACCCAGAAAAGGCAGCATTGCGCTTACAGTTGGCCATCCCCTCATTTCTTCGAAGATGATCGGGATGCCACCTGCAGATGTGGAGTTGCGGAGTCAGTACATGTCTCAAATGTATATTGTATACCGTAGACTTACCCAGTTGCATGTACAGGATGCCGTAGCAAAAGCTGGCGTAAAGCGCAATAAGAAAACAAATGGGTGTCATCAGAAGTTGTATGGGTCGGATGAGGAACTTCTTAGACAACTCTTTGATACTAACATCCCACTCCTCGAACTTTGTGTGAAGCGCCCAGTTTCCTGTTTCGTACCTTAGTCGACGTGCTTTGTAGACGAGAAGTTTTGGTGGGTAGCACTCGTCGATGAAGATGATATCAAGAAAGAGGACGGTGGCCTGGAGAATTCCAGTGAAGTACTGGGTCCAGCGCCAGCCTAGTGAGGGATTGGCGATAAAGGCCGCTGAAACAATAGGCCCTAGACATGGACCTGCAACAACTGCCATTGCGTAGCCGGCCATAGCTAGGGCTCTCCATGCGGGGCTGAACAGATCTCCCAAAACACCACCGGTGTTTGTAACTGGTGCGCTAGCAAAGAAGGCGCCGAAGAATCGTGTAATCATCAGCGTCTGGAAGTCTTTCGCTACGGCACTACCGAAGCTGAAGCAGATTGCGACAAACATGGGCGCCAAGACTGCCAACCGTCTCCCGTAGACTTCGGAGAGTGGGGCCCAGAGAAGCGGGCCAAATCCGAATCCAAACAGGAAGAGCGTAGTTCCCAACACGGCGACCTGATGCCCGACATTGAACTCAGCCGCTATCCGTTGCGTACCGGGCGAGTACGCAGAAGACGCCCAGGCCGCGCTCATAGTCGTGAGGCCATACATCAGCGTCGTAGTAACCTTCTTCTTCATGGGCCAATTCATGGGCCGATAAGGATCGTCGTCGTCATCAAAGTCGACTAGCACATCTGCAGTCGTCTGTTGGTGCGCTAGAGGATGAGAGAATGGCGCAATATTCGGTCGTGAACGTATTCGGGAAACTACTGTATCGCGTCTTGAAAGTGTCAGACTCAAAGCTTGGTTCATACCACTTGCTGTTGTTGCAGCTGTTCTATCTCTTCCTAAACTCCGTCTGCTACGCGAACGCGAAATGCTTTCGTGGAGCTCCCTCCGCGACGGACGGTGGCCGTCATGGTCAGCGTCCTTTTCTTCCTCATCACCAACCAATGATGAATGGGAGGTTGATTTGCTCCGCTGTCTTGGTCTTGATTGCCTTCCGCTCTTGAGATCTACGTCTGTTATTCGATGTTGGGATGGGAGTCGTGTCCATTGATAGTTCGTCTTTGCTTTCCATGATGCTTGTAGCCCTTCTCTTGCGGCGTGTCTTGGACGATATTTATAACTGCTTGGAATCAAATGCTACATTTCCTATCGTGCGTGCGATTCAATTGATGACAGAAGTTGCCGGAATTGTGGCAGGCAGTATACGCTCATGTGGTTTCAATATCGAATTTGCGAGCACACTAGAGGAAAGAGATCACGAAACATTCGAAACGCGAAAGACTGACATATGGCACCCCCGCGATTTCTGTTCGGCATCTCCGGTCCACGTGACGTAGATCTTGCGTGCTAATCAGCCACGTCAACCTAGCACGGTATGGTGCCTCATGTCGGCAGTTGTATTGTAGCCTCCCAATGAGAGAGAAAATTAGTAGAGTCCAGCTGTAGAAGTAGCTTGCAATCTATGTTTATAGGGTTGTTAATCTATGATGTTGTTAGCATGTCTGCCACTGTTATCTTATCTCACTTTAGTCAGGATCCTTAGGTACTAGAGCATTATCGTCGTTGGAAGACGATAATTCAATCAAAGGTGTGCTTATGCTCTTATTCCCTTGAGATCGAATATATTTTCCGGCTGACAAAATCGCGAACAGGTATCGCTTGCACGAAGATGGGGAGGTCGGCTGGAGAGTCAAAAAGAAAGGCGCGCGTGTGCGCAGTGGAAACGCCATGTTCAGGGACGCGACGACAATGACGTAACAACTTGCGCACTATGGCAATCGCCTCTTTTCTCAGTCGACTGGAATGTGGTCAAGATCTCTTCAATGGAAGAAGAATGAGTATACTGTGTGTATTTCCTGACACGCTATTACCTGCTTCTACACTTTACAAGGCTCCAGGGGTGTTCTTAACAGCCTGGGCAGCCGCCTCGCAATCCTCTCCTAGCGGAACAACAGCGCCATAGCCTACGGTCTGCCCACAGGCAGTGAAACCATAAACACCCTGGTAGAAACCCGAGCCATCCGGGCTAGCCTTCTGTAAGGTAGCAGAGAGTACATCAACACCCGCCGAGGGGCCCAGAGTTACATTGCCGGATCGGAAAGTGGGCTGTGCGGTGCTGTTGTTGAAGAATTGGGTATTACGCTGGCACTTAGGCACGAGGAGGCTACCCAGGCTACCAAGCATAAGAGGTTGGTTGAGCATGCTCTTCCACATGGCGAGAGAGTACTTGGGTGATGCTTGGTTGGGTTCGCTGACGAACTTGAGATCGATGGCCTCGGAATATAAGCCTGGACCACTGGCTGGGTTTGGTGCTTGTGCCCACTTCGAGTTGATGCCGAAAGAGCCATCGCTGTATGTCTGAAGGGGTGCGTTGAGTGGGAGGAAGGCGCCAATCCTGGTAATAAGTCCGGCTATCGTGGCTGAACAGTTGCGCGTTAGCTGTGATGATCGGATATCAGTAGACGGACATCGTTTGCTTACCAACTAGAGAAGGTATGAGACCGAACACGTAGCCTTGCGTCACCGCGTCTACGCCTGCGAGGTACGATACAAGTGGCGCATTGAGTGGCGTCTTGGAACTGCCGATGCCGATATACGGTATCATGGAGCTGGCAGTCATCAAGCCTGTGGCAAGCTGAAGACCACCCTGGCGGATGTCGGTATTTACTCCAGCGTTGACAATAACGGGGTGCATGCCAGCGGGGAAGTTCAGTTCTGCCGGAAGAGAGAGCAAATTCAGTCCTTGTAGGTTGACTAGACTCGGGAAAGACTCTTTCAGGGCCTTCTTCACAGCATCCTTCGGCACAGGGACGAGGAACCAACCTGCGGCATACATCAGTATACGATCATACTTGCCTGTGATAAGGACTTGACTCACTGCTGGTCGTGCTCATGGTGCGATCTTGCTGGTTATATATGGCAACCTCATTTGGACATGTTGTGCTCTAGCCAGCGACGAGAGTCACGGCAGCAAGAAACATTTGGAAGAAAAGGCGTGCCATGGTGTGGAAGATCTTGTTAGGTTGATGCTGAAATAGAGACTGCCTTAACAATGGGATGGCCTCATTATATACAAACAGACATCTTTTTCTAGGTTCGTCATATGGGCTAACACGGTGCTGCTCGTCATTACGTTACCTCTTTAGTTCAGCCAATGCCTTGTGCTCAAACCTGAAAGTGTTACCCAGAGCAAATGGTGCGCTCTTAGCCATTGAGATCGGCCGTGAGCAACCCTACGCTCATTCGTTAGATTGCTCCTGTTCCTTGCGCTAGCCATCGATTTGCTTTTCGCTCGCCCCGTCTCGGGCTTTTGTGAATCCGCTTCAAACCAAGGCTAACCTCATAGTATCTCTTAGGCCCATCTGCGATCGATAGTAGTGGCGATCCCGGCCCGCCCCGACCCCTTACGAGAGGAAATCTCAGATGGTTCGGCTATGAAAGTTCCCGAAGATTGTCATTTGTGTTATGTGGGCTGACCGAGACATTTGATATTCGCCGAGTATTTGTCGTACAGTTGTACACAATGATCATTGTCCATGAATATACCCTACCTCTTGAGTTCGCGCAACCAATCATTCAAATGTGCTATCTCTAGTGCCTACATTCCGCAACTGGGGAATGGTACTGTGAAACACCTAAAATCTTCCCTTGATGATGAGAGAATTCTAGAAAGGCGGAAGGAACTGGACTCAGTATCTACATCCTAGCAACCTTCCTCGTATTGAGGTTGAAGTTCTGCTCTAAAGCAATCATAACATACATGTTGCTCGATATGTAACTAGCTTAATATGGGTTCTACCGTAAACCAGGTGCAAGTCTGCTCATTCGAAGGTAACTGCTTGTCAGTCCCATTGCATTTTCTCTTTCCTATATCGTAAATTGGCTCTTAAACAATCATACGCCTCGTGGTCATATGTCTAGCTTCCAAGCTGTCTAGGGCCAATGTGCTACTATCTAGTATCACCGGAGCCACTAGGATGTCTTAGACATCTGCTTGGTCATTCTATCCATCTTGGCCACCCTCGTGCATCTTACACACATGTTTAATCAAGCCTTCTGTGCTCTAAATTTCGCACTGTCGGGCATGAACGGTATTTTCAGTTTGTTAAGTTTCCCCTAGTATTATATATGGTCTGCTGATCTTCCTTCTCGCAGAGCCAGCACTGCATGCCTTGTTCGCCGCTCATAATGATCCCACTTAATCAAGGCGCACCCGCGACGCTAAACTATACCAAATTTACCGGTCGACATGTTCTCGAAGATAACGTTCTTCTCACCACGTACCTAATTCATGTCGATGTGGATATCAAAATATCGAGTTATGCGACATGTGTTGTGGAAGACGGGAAGAAGGGTTTCTATAGGTGGATGGTGAAGTTGGAGCGGCAGGTGTTCGTAGCAAAGACGCGTTGAAGCAGAGTGAGGACCCTGTTCACCACAAGCGGCACCGAACTCTCGGTCAAAATGGGACGAGATGCAATGATCGCTCGGTTAATGCAACCCTCTCCGCACGTGGCTTGCGGGACGCTGATGTACGCCAAGCTGCTAGCGTCTATCCCCAACGCGCGCGAACTTCTTTGAAGCGTGACGTTCGCGGCCACTTAGCCTTGTCGCATCTTCTCACTCTCCTTTACCACAACATCATTTTGTCTGTTGAACAGGCGCATAGATTCAGCCATCCCATGCGAATCTCATTCTGCTATTCTCATCGCAATTGAGCATAGGATTCGACCATGACAGACTACAGCAAGCAGACGGTCGCGCAACTGCGGCAGCTGCTGAAGGACCGGAGTATACCGAGTACCGGCCTGACACGAAAAGCGCAAATCATCGAGAAGCTAGAAGAGGTAGACGTTACTGAAGCTCCAAATTTTGCCAAAGTCTCCAATGCGCTGGACGCAAGTACCAACAATACAGACGCGCCGCCTGAATTGGTGGAGCGGGCCAAGGAAGAAGTTAGCCGTGACGACACTGCTGCCGCAGAGGATGTTCCTGGACCAGCCCTCATTGAGGTTGGAGGTACGCGCAGTACTACAATATCGCCATCTAGATACTGACATAAATTTAGAACCAGTGCAACCCAAACAAGACACCGAGCCAGAACCACTACCCGCACCTGCAGCAACCACAGACTCCCTTCCTGAGCCGATTTCGCATATTGACAGCGATGCTCCTCCACCAGATCAGATCAAGGCAATAGAGAAGCCTATGGAGGACGTCGCCAAAGTGGAGGAACCCGGTTCGATACAACCCACAGGAGTTTTCAACGCGCCGCCCGCGGATTCCCTTGGTCCAACCGTCACTGAGCCTACAGATGCGGAAGTTGAGGACGTGAAAAAGGTTGAGCTTGCAGAAGATGAGCTGCCAGACGCTCCGGGACCGGCTGCTGAGGCACTGCGGATGGTGCGACCGCCGTTTGGACTTCCTGAAGACTTGCAAGACATGACGGTGGACGAGAAGACAGCCTCGCCTGCACTCGATGAGAAAAAATCGGTAGAGAAGCCAGAAGTACTCGTTGTTCCAGAGCAGCCGACGGCGGACACGTCAAGGCTTAACACCGAAGAGCTGGAAGCTGATAGTAAGAAGAGAAAAAGGAGGAGCGACACACCTGAGATGGCTGCCCAGGACATCAAGGCAAAGATGCACAGGCCAACTCAGGAACTGGCGCCTGAAGTACATTTAAGGGAAGACGAAGATACAGTCATAGAGCAAAGAAGACCGGATGAAGAGACCAATAATTCGGCAGATGTCAACTCAAACGGAACAAACGGCAATCACACCCTATCAGTCGAGGAAGACTTGGCAGCTGTGGAAGCTGATAGCAGGCCCGAGAAGAAGGAAAAGGCTGCCCGATACAAAGACTTGGTCAAGTCCAGTGCAGACGACACACCCCAGGAGGCCTTGACCGACGACAGACCCACAGTACCCGCACTCCACACCGTGACTTCTGCTCTATACATTCGCAATTTCATGCGCCCTTTGCGTCCTGAGCCACTACGAGCACACCTGGTTTCTCTTGCTTCGCCGCCATCTAGCTCACCAGACCCGACAATAGTCGAGGACCTTTTCCTGGACGCGCTGAAGACACATGCTCTCGTTCTGTTTAGCACCAAGACCGCTGCATCACGAGTACGAGCGTCGCTACATGGCTCCATCTGGCCACCAGAGGGTAACAGGAAAGAGTTATGGGTGGATTTCATCCCTGACGAGACTGTGAAAGACTGGATTAAAGAGGAAGAGGACGCATTGACTGCAGAGAAAGCAGCTCGCGCAAATAAACAACCGACGAACCCTAAGCGATTTGAGGTCGTATACTCCGAGTCAAGCGATGGTTCCATCACGGCCGTGTTTCAAGAGGTCGGTTCAAGCGCTCCCGCAAATGCACCACGAGGCCCACGCGCAAGTATCGATGTACGAAGGCCATTCACACAACAACCACCCACACCGGCACTCCCAACAGCACCATCAAAAGATATGCAGCAAGATACTGAAGCTTCATTCAAAACACTCCACGACCTGTTTAGCTCTACAGAAGCGAAGCCTAAACTCTTTTACTTGCCCGTTTCAGACGAAATTTTCAGCCTAAGATTGAAAGAATTGGATGCTGAGACGAGCAGAGATTGGGCGCCTGGCGAGACAAGAAAAGGACGGGGTATGAAGGCCGAGATGAAGTACAAGTATAGTTTCGATGACGATGACAGGATCGTCGAAGTTGGCGAAGAACACGATGAGGGCTACAGAGGCGGCAGAGGCGGTGGTGGCTTCAGAGGGCGAGGGCGAAGTGGATACAGAGGAAGACGAGGAGACTCATGGAGAGGATGATTTACTCAAGAGAGTTTACTTCGAAGAGTCCGATTTTTGTATAAAGAGTGTTTGGAGTCGAGATGACCAGCTAGGCTATTCTCAGCATCTTTCCTTCATCACGATGTCTTGACCTATGATGATCATCGAGTAGTAACAGGCAGGAGCGACGACACCTGTTCGTCGCAACTCTCCATGTCTTATGTTTCTCCTGCAACAACCATGATTCCTTACAGGGAGCAGCTGCACATAAAGGCGATAAACTAACATCCACAACTAGAATACACAATTCATTGCAATCCTCAATCATGGCCGGTGCATGTGGAAAGCAGACTTCCGTGATCGAACTAGTCCTCGAAGAGGCATTACCTTTTGGTAATAAGGATATTACCTTTCATCTTCTCACTCTCAACCTCTGCTGCACTTTAGCTTCATTAGCCGTCGGCCTTTCCGTCTTTCACATCACGCAGCACGCGCTGCATTACCTCCGCCCGTACGAACAAAAACACATCATACGCATCCTAGCGATCATTCCTGTCCATGCCTGTACTACATTCTTCGCCTATGTTTTCTACAGCAGTGCGGTTTACTGCGAGCTTATCCGCGAATGCTACGCCGCCTACGCTGTCGTGAGCTTCTTCACGCTCATGTGTCATTACATCGCACCCAATCTCCATGAACAGAAAAACTACTTTCGCAACGTCGAACCGAAGAACTGGGGTTGGCCGATGAACTGGATCCAGAAGCTAACTGGTGGTGAGCACAAAGGCTGGTTGAGGAAGCCCAGAAGCGGCGTTACCTGGTTCAATGTACACGACTGCTCAGTTCGCAATCCTTCAAACAACTGCTAATCATGTGCAGATCAACTATATTGGAATCTTCCAGTACGTTGTTCTTCGAACCATCGTGACTATCATAGCCGTCATTACGCAATCATTCGGCCAGTTTTGCAAAGGAAATCACAACCCACGATACGTTTCCACATGGACAGCCATCATTGACGCCCTTTCTGTTCTTATTGCCATGTTCTGCATACACCAAGTCTACAACCAGCTCAAAGGAGACCTCGCACCCAACAGGCCCGTCCTCAAGATGATTTGCATCAAATCGATTGTCTTCCTTACCTACTGGCAGACATGGCTTATCTCATTGCTCATCCAATTTGGGGCACTAAAACCCACGCGATTCATCGATGCTCCAGATATCCACATCGGCATTCCGTGTTTGTTTACATGCGCCGAGACTTTGGTCTTCGCTATCCTGCATTACTGGGCGTTTCCGTGGAGGCTGTACGATATCGATCGGCTCCCAAAATACCCAGAGCAGATGTATGAGTGTGGCCTTAACGAAGCATTGTTTGAGGCAGCAAGCCCTTGGGATTATTGCTGCGCTGCTGCTCGTGGCTTTCGTTGGCTATTTCACGGTGTTCGCTTTCGAAACGATAGCCTATCATACCAGTCAGGCTATGAAGCCGAGGGAGCCAGAATTCGAGGAGGTACGCAATCAGATCCACTATACAAAGTGTCGAAGGGTGATATGGGGCCCAATGAGAGAAAGGAAAGGAAAACAGCGTGAACGGCCTGTAGACTGGAAGGACGAGGAGAAACTATCATGGCGGTTGTCGGAAGTTAGGAGCTGCAGTTTGGATGAAAAGCCATGAGTCCGTCACAGTCGCGCATCATGCATTTGAGCAACGATATAAAACTAGAGAATATCCTAGAGACTTTAATACTGATTATTACGTAACTATCTGTAATCTTTGGTTTGAATTTGTGACGGAGCTTCCATCTAATAGGCCACGTAGCGCTTACATACCATCGAAGCTCGGGACGATCTTCACCCACTGTCATGGCTACAGCGCCCATCACTCCAGACAGACTACTGACTCCAGACTCACGGCTCTTGTAACAGCCAATGCATCCAGGTTCCCCGCAACAAATGTTTCTAGTGGCAGCGGGAGGCGGGGCGCCTCTGCTAAAATACGCACGCGACTGCGGCTAGCGTCCGCGTGTCTGGTATTTCAATCTGCGTGCCCGCATCGAGCCGCCTCTCTCGATACGACCGCTTCGCACACTCGCTTTCAGCCCAGCAAAGAACCACCTAGGTATGCCGTCCAAATCACGTGGGCTTAGGACTTCGACAGGCTGGTAAGTCCAATGCACGTTTCTCGGATTGCCCAAGCTTTGTGAAGGCATATGCTTGGTCGTCTTAATGCAAAGCATTGTGAGCGCGGTGCTAACAAGTAGAACAGCCTGACATGCCGTAAGCGTAAGGTCAAGTGCGACGAAAGTCATCCAAGTTGCAAAAATTGCGAAAGAGTCCACCGCGAGTGTATTTATCCTGAGAAGACGCCTACACCCCGACGGCCGCGAGCACTAAGTGCGCGTAACCCCGATGAGACCTCAGTTGCCACGGAGTCTGTGCCAGTGAACGATGAGACCGAGCTCGGGTCTGCAGGCGTCTCAGCGCTAAGCTCAGAGCCTGTGGAGCCGATACAGTCGTGGAGACCTTTCCCTGCGGACCAGCCAGGGCTCTCTGAGAGTGTAATACCGAACGACGATTTTCTCCTTGACGACAGTCTGTTCACTTTCGGGGATAGTCTGACGCCCAATTTTGGACCCGTCGAATGGTGATGCAAACCTGCTTTTTGGAAAAGACTATTAGGAACTAAGACTTGATAGGTATGATCTACTCGCAGAAGACGCCATCAACAGTATGCAGGGGCAAATCCACAGCAACCGCTGGAATTTCGACATTGCTAGTCTATCAAGGAGACAGTCGCCTCGACAATCCGTCGCTCTGGAAGCAGACGATAATCCTTTCGGAAACGTCGATGTTCATGTGGTTGCAATACCCGATCAACCATGGAATGCAGAAACGAAGATCGAGTTGAAGCGACAAGAGCTGGTGTACTTTGAACATTACGTCAGTGTGGTAGCACCGATTTTGGATCTATTCGATTCTGCGAAGCATTTTGGGACCGTCGTTCCTCACCTTGCCTTGCGCAATGTAGGGCTGCTGAAGTCCTTGTTGGCAGTTGGTGCCTGTCATATGGCCCTGTCCCAAGACCAGGACGCTGGTAATGAGGTTGCATCACAGGTGCAGCCTGGTACGCCCGCTTCCTCTTCTAGTGCATCACCAACCGTACGAATGGTTGCCGAGCAATTATACTACGAGACACTGCAGTACCTCTCGCAGAATCTCTTGTACCAGTCGTACACAAAATCACGCGAAATATTGGTCACTGCTATTATGATCTCAACATATGGTTAGTAATGTATTCGCACGAGCAACATGAGCGATGGATACTGACCATTTAAACCATCATTCAGAGATGTTTGGAACAGCTGGCACTTCTGATCATAGTAACTGGGATCGACACCTCAGGGGAGCCTTTTGGATACAACGCAATTCAAACACGAGCGGCGAATCTACCGATGGCTTGCAACGAGCAGTCTGGTGGGCATGGCTACGGCAAGACGTCTGGGCAGCTTTTCGTACTGGGCGACCAGCACTAACAATACATCAACCCAGAATACCGATGGCTGAACTTACAGCAGAAGGATTGACGACACGCATCATATATATTGCCGCGAAATGCGTACAATTTGCTGCAACACCGAAGCAAGGTGACATCGCTGGATACATCGAAGCAGGAGAAACGCTATTACGAATGCTGGATGCATGGAAGAGTCTCCTTCCGCCAAGCTTCGAGCCCATACCTGTTCAGTCTGGGCCTCACGCAGCTTCGCCGAGTTCAGCGCTCGAAGTGAATCCGACGCCGATATGGATACATCCTCCCGCACATGCCGCTGCTATCCAAACGTACCATTTTGCAAGAATTATAATGATCCTCAACCAACCGTCCACAGGAGGTCTTAATATGTATCAAACTCGCTTCAAGCTTCTCCGCGAAAGTACCTCGACGATATGTGGTATAGCATTAGCGCAGCAATCGCAAAACTCACCCTCGGCTTTCGTCAGCTTTCAGGCTATCTATGCAGGTTTGTTTACCAACTCCTTGTCTCTGGGCTGCGAACTAACTTAGTATCAGCGGCACTCTGCACAGAGACACAAGACAGGCAAGCTGAAATACTCGAAATTCTCAGGACGGTCCTGAATATCAGCAAGTTTCCGTCGATATCGATACTAGACGATCTAGTCAGCATCTGGGGTGGCAGCGCAAGTTAATTACACAAGCGAGACTTTTCAAATCGCTGCAGAACTGCGTACCTAAGTAATTTGTGGCTTTTCACATAATGAGGCAATTCAAGCTGCGCATATCTGCGAGCGATATCTAGGTACACTCTGAGCAGTTCCTCGCGTGTACGGAATTTTTCGTCGCCTGACTCGTCGTTTTAGTTTCCAGTCTGTGACGTGGTCGATCCATTCTATACTCCAGGTTCGCAATTCTGGGGCCCCGCGTCCAAGAGGCGATAAGGAAACTCGGCGGCTTGGGCATCTCGCATCGAGCGCCAATCGGATTCTGTTCAGGCTGACTTCGAGTACGCTAGCGCATCGAAATACCCCTTTGGGCTATTCCGTTGGCTACTAACACCATCTTGCACGTTTGAGCTCGAATACAGTATTCAGTGGGGTTTCAACGACCGACACGGCCATAGCAGAGCGCTCGGATCGATCGCGTCGCGATGGAACTTACTTGCAAAAGTCTGTTAGGCTTCGTGACGAATGTCGACCAAAATATATAAGGGTCAGATCTCTCGCTGATGAGACTGCACAGCCAATATTCTTCAACACCACATCCATTGCGTTCATCATGTCACCCTCTCTCGAATTCTACGACAAAGTCTCGGATAATCTTCCAATCAAACCAGTAGCAACCAAGATCCACGGTGTGACTGGTGTTGCTGCTGTCGAGCTTGATCAGTCCGACAAGCATGACCTTGTTCTAAAGTACTTCCGTGCCTACATCGCAGACCTTTGCCAACAATTCAATGGCGGCCATCCAGGGTACGATACCTATTTCATAATCAGTCCCAAGTCGAACTCGATATTAATGTTCTCTAGTTCTGCCATGGGCATGGCTGCTATCGGTGTCGCACTATACAAGTATGTTATGAAGTTTTCACCAAAGAATGGAAACTACTTCAACCGCGACCGTTTTGTTCTTTCCAACGGTATGTGCACTTATCTTACAACCTCCAAACGGCACAAAGGAATGGAAGTTGAGTAGATCGTGAGCTAATGTGTAAGCTAGGCCATGCTTGCTTATGGCAATACCTCTTCATGCACCTCGTTGGCGTCGAAAGCATGACTACAGATCAGCTGAAGTCCTATCACAGCTCTCGATATGATTCGATCTGCCCAGGGCACCCTGAGATCGAGAACGAGGGGGTCGAGGTCACAACTGGTCCCCTTGGTCAAGGTGTTGCTAATGCAGTCGGTCTCGCCATGGCTACAAAGAACCTCGCTGCCACTTACAACCGAGATGGCCATGCAGTTGTCGACAACATGACCTGGTGCATGATCGGCGATGCATGCCTTCAAGAAGGTGTGGGCCTGGAGACTGTGTCACTAGCTGGTCACTGGAAGCTCAACAACCTCTGTATCATCTATGATAACAACAACATTACATGCGATGGCACTGCCGATGTCGCAAACGCTGCGGAAGATATGAACGAGAAGATGAAAGCGACTGGCTGGCACGTTATTGATATCCTCGATGGTCACTCGAACGTCAGCAGTATTGTCCATGCGCTGCTGAATGCCCGCAGCAGCGACAAGCCTACATTCATCAATATTCGCACCGTCATCGGCTTCGGTTCGGGCAAGGCAGGAACGCCAGCGACTCACGGTGCTGCACTCGGCCTCGACGACATCGTAAACATCAAGAAGTCATTCGGACTGAACCCAGATGAACATTACATTCTCCCATCCGAGGTGTACAGCTTCTTTGAAGATGTGGCTCCTCGTGGCAAGCAGCTTGAAGATGAATGGTCTGCCACTGTCAGTGACTACGAGAAGAAGTACCCGGAGCTGGCGGCGGAGTTCAAGCTCCGTGTTGCAGGTAAGATGCCCGCCGATTGGACCAAGTACATTCCACGGAAGGAGGACTTCCCTAGTGAGCAGACCGCGACACGTAAGTCTGCTGGACTGGTTGGCAACCCTCTCGGTGAGAACATGGGCAACTTTCTTGTTGGCACTGCGGACCTTACCCCGTCCTGCCATGTTGCCTATCAGAAGAAGGTCGATTTCCAGTCGGTAAGAATCTATCTTTAGCCATTCAACACCGATCATGTTACTGACCTCATTCAGCCTGAGCTGAAGACTGACTGCGGTCTAAACGGAGACTACACTGGACGATACATACACTACGGCATTCGCGAGCACGCCATGTGTGCCATATCCAATGGTCTTGCTGCATTCAACAAGGGAACGTTCCTTCCTATCACATCGTCCTTCTTCATGTTCTACCTATATGCAGCACCCGCTGTTCGCATGGGCGCATTACAAGGATTACAACAAATCCACATCGCAACACATGACTCCATTGGCACAGGAGAAGACGGGCCTACACATCAGCCTATTGCTCTTGCAGCACTATACCGAGCAATGCCCAACCTACTATACATGCGTCCTTGCGATTCTGAAGAGGTCGCTGGTGCTTTTGAGGTTGCCATCAAAGCCACTGAGACGCCCAGCATCATCTCTCTATCCCGCCAAACTCTGCCGCAGTGGAAGCAGTCATCTCGCGAGGGCTTCGCCAAGGGCGCTTACGTCTTTGTGGAAGAAGAGGAGTTTGATGTCACCCTCATTAGTACTGGATCCGAAATGGTCTTCGCCATGCAGACGCGCGACCTTCTCAAGTCCGAACACGGCATAACAGCCCGGGTCGTATCATTCCCCTGCCCACGCTTGTTTGAACAACAGACTCGTGACTACAAGCAGTCTGTCCTAAAGCCTAAAGCTGGCAAGCCCACTGTCGTCATCGAGGCCTATGCAGCGAACGGCTGGGAACGCTATGCCGACGCTGCCGTCTCTATGCGCCGCTTTGGCAAGAGCTTGCCAAGCAAGACAGCGTATGAGTACTTTGGCTTCCAGCCTTCTGTCATGACCCCCAAAATCAAGGATTTGGTTGAAGAAGTCAAGCGTGATGGAATCGAGATCTTGAGGGGTGACTTCCGGGACCTCAATGGCGCATTGGGTGTCGGTTTCGAGCACTGAACGACCGGGAACGACTCTACTTTCATACAGCATTCAGGGAGTTTGGGCACTATGTATCCTTTGTATAGCATCAACAACGTTCTTTGTCAATAAAGCGCTTTTGCACTGTTTCTTCTGAACTTTTCCCGTCGCAACCTTTTGCCACTTACCAGCACCCTTTGTATCAGAGCCTGCCTGCAATAGTCCCCAAGAATAGTTAGGCTCTCGGACGAATAAAACGCGACAGAAAGTCTCCGGAATCCTCTCACGTATGCCTAAAACGACAAGGAAGCACACCACTACGCGTTGAGCATCTTCACATTTGCTCACGTACAACGAGCACTATAGGCTAAAAACACCCATACCAGTTTACGTATGGGGGGAAGCACTTACCTTAGTGACTTGTCGTCATTCGCCATGTCTCATGTTGCTGACGGACACGGCCGGTGCGTCAGCACCTTAACAAGCGGCTGCATACCCTCCCTTCCCAGGTTTCCCCACACAACTTCGTTTAACTTTATATTGACACGGCAATGTCAGATGAATACGGTTCAATCTACAGATGCGTAACTACAACACGCTGGTCTAAAGTGCCCCTAATCTGTGGGGGGGGGATAGCATGCCTACCTGAGTGGGTAGCCACAGATTACACTTCGGGTGGTTGTCGCCTGACTTCATCTCTTCTCATCTACTCTCTGTTTCCCTCCAACGTCATCGGAAAATCTCATTGTGGCTTTGTGCTGATATTGCGATCGTTACAACTACACCACAGACCCCTTCACCACGCCCCTACAGCAATAAATGATCGCTCCCAGAAAGATGTGGGGTAATATGCTCACTGGAATTGCGGAGGACATCCGAGCATATTGTCTGTATACTATGGTGGTAGGCTTCCCCATAGTATGTTCATCTGCGTAGCCCAGGGAAAACTACACTGACACATATAAAGACCAGCCAAAGGCGCCTGCAAGTACAACCGTCTCCTTCCAAAACAACAAACTCAACCATACTTCATCCACCTCCTTCATCTCCAGTATTAACAATCCAAAATGAGATACACAACCACCGCCCTCGCGCTTCTCAGCCTCACAACCACCCTCGCTCACCCTTCTTCTTCCTCCTCCTCCTCCTCCACCAACCCCCTTCGCACCCTCCCACCAAACTGGTCCTTCACCATCGCCTCCCTCCGCGGCCCCGGGTGTCCCGACTCCGGCAAAAACGGCACTATCTCGCGCACCACGCGCCCTACATTCGGTTTCAACACGGGCGACGGCAGCGAGATCTACTACTGGTTCATCGCATACCCATGGATGCGAGTAGATCTCCAGGCTGGCCCCCGCCACACATGGTGCGAAACCACGCTTGCATACAAGGAGTACAAGGACGTGGACAAGACCGCCGAGGCGGAGGAGTACAAGTTGAGGCTACATAAGAACGGGACGAGAGGGATTATGACGTATGAATTAGATGAGGGGGTGCAGGTTTATTGGGACTTTGCTTACTATGTGGGTGAGGGGAGTGGAAGAAAGGAGGTTTGTTGTCCCCAACTCCCTTCCTTTGTAGGCTCTCTCAGCTGTTGGACTGTGTTGTTGTACTGACTGATCGAACAGGTCGCTGATACTATTGCTCTGACTGGCCCTGCTTCGTCTGGACGGTACGCTCAAGACCACTACTCTAACATTAGTTACCCGCCTGAGCTCATTCCGCAGTCTAAATGCGGAAGTGGGACGTTTACTTTCCGCACTGAAATGTGGGTGGAAGGGAAAGAAGGTCAGAAGGGGGTTCTGGATAGTGAGCATTCTTACAGCGAGCAGTTCGGGAATCAGTATTATGGTGCGCAGCAGGGGTTCAGCTACGACTGGGAGAAGTGTGAGTAAGGTATAAAACATTGGGCCTGACCTTGGAGACTTGGAGTTGGGGAAAAAATTGCGGTGGAAGCAAGGGGAAAGGTGTTCGCGATGTGACCGTGAATCTATACAAAATTGCAGACGCTGTTTCAAATTCCCTTCTTTATCATGAGCTACTTCCAATCCGTTCTGGCAAGCGGATGGTATGTTATTTTGAAGAGAGCTTGCATGGGAAGCTATGATACTGTGAGTATCGTACTGTACATAATGCTACAGGGGCTGTCATAATCTTTCGATGTGCAATGCTAGAATGTATCGTGTCGTACATATCAATCATCGCTCCGCCAACATGTTCCTGATCTGTCGCCAGTAGCTGCCGTCCACCTCTTTCTGCAACTCGTCCTTGGCCAACCACTTGAAGTCTTGGAGGCCGAGCTTGTTCTCCTTGAGGTTGACCTGGCCGGCCATGATGCGCGCCTTCAGGAAGAAGGTCTTTGTGCCATACTCCTTGAGATCTCCTGCGGGTTGGGGTTCGCGGTAATCGACTTGGTGGTGGCCGATTGGCACGTGGCCAACAAGCCAGGTATTCATGTTGATGCCACCAGTGTGTGTGATGATACGGTTAGCCGCCTAGTTATCGTTAGCATTTTATTGAATATCTGGCAGATGTGGTACTGCGTACACCGTGCAGATTCTCCTCCTTCAAGCGATCCTGTGGGAATTGCCATTGCCCCTCCTTGTTCTTGACAAGCAGATACAGCGTTCTCTGCAGCGCGCGGTTCAAGCTCTTGGTGTCATTTTTCTGATCCGCTTCGGTTGTTCTCGGCATCGGCTTCTCTACTGGCTCGCGCTCCATCTTCTTTGCGCCAGTGGTATCCGGTGCGTCCTCCAGTCCAGATTGCTCAGCATCTTCGATAAGCTTCCCAACCTGGTGTTCAAAATCACTTTCTTGTGCTCCAACAAGAACCTCGTCATTCCACGCTTCGTCTCCGTAACCTTGGTATCGTCCGATATCGCGGGCAGGGGTCAGCCGCTGCTTCATTTTTCGTTTCCATTCCAGATCCGCCGGCGTTCGCTTCTTTACGTAGAAATATCGTGTGAAGGGGAGCGCAAGTCGTTCATTCAGACGCCGTTGGTATAGAAAGAAGGCGGCTTCGAATGGGTGGAGGTCGCGTGTTATTTGCGGGGGGCGGGACAGGACAACGCCGGCGTTGACGGCGTAGGATGTTGACGGCGAGACCTGGGCAACGGGAGGGATGTGTTGGGCGACTTGGTCCTCGGTCTGGACAGCGGCGGCAGCGGCGGTTGCGTATGTGCGGGTGATGGTGTCTCTACACGAGCGGCATATTGATTGACCTTTGTTCATCAGTACTCGAAATGCCTCCAATCCCAATTGCACTGTATACCGGCTCTTGAGGCCAATCGCCTCGTTGTCTGCTGTCCGGCGTTCATTTCTCCCAATACCCTCGGCGATATCACGATGCAGCCGCTGCCATCTCGACATGTCAGAAAAGTTCGGGGAGCGGAGGTGCATTGGGTCTAGCGGCATTACCTAAGCAGACACACCCCAAGTCAACTTTTCTTCGGCGCAAGCACCCTCTCTTTCTTCTCTACGGCACCAATCCTTATCCCCAGTATACTCGCATTGTCATGAGATGTTGGTCATTTTAATGGTGCCCAGAGGGAGTCGAGCAGTCTTTTTCGCTAGCGGTACCTTCACAAATCCTAAGGTGTACGGCTAGATAGATTTTGCTCACATTCTAATGCGCCTAAAGCTTTTCTTCTACGCTTGCAGGTGTCCTGTATGCGACAAGGTCATGTTTGAATGGCGGTACAGCCGAAAACTTGTGCCGTGGTCTCTCATCATCTGCACCTGCGTAAGCTCACTAATGAGTTGGACTGTTGCGTAGTGGTATGCGTAACGTTAGTGCCTCGCAGCCTCGCGCCTTTCCTTACAGCTCAAGCTTCGGGATAGCACACAATTGCAGCCTTGCGTGGTAGTGATGTAGCCTAGCTGCACACGTCTTTGCAATATACAGCATTTGATACTTTGCTCTAAGGATTGCTGATGGGGACTTGTCGGTCTTTCCTTCCCCCGATCTCCAAGTCTTGGCATCGAAATTTGGGACTGGACGCGTTCTCGCCGCGCAGAGCTTGGATTCAGGTACACCACCACAACCAAGATACCCCTCACACACCGCCAACATGTCTCTCACAATACCCAACGCCCCCAACGCCGGCTTGTTCAAGCAAGGCTACCAAAAGTACGACCCTTTGCAACCCCGCAATCACAGTAAACACTCCACTAACCACCCCGCAACAGCTACGACGCTGAAGATGGCGCTGTTATTCGCAACATCGATGCGTGCCGAACTATTGCCCAGACCGTTCAGACCTCTCTCGGACCCTACGGCCGCAACAAGATCGTCATAAACCACCTCCAAAAGATGATCCTTACCTCAGACGCGGCAACGATATTGCGGGAACTCGAAGTTGTACACCCTGCGGCAAAGCTTCTTGTCATGGCCAGCCAGCAACAAGAGGCAGAGATGGGTGATGCGACAAACCTGGTCATCGTTCTGGCTGGTGAGCTGCTGAAGAAGGCGGAGGAGTTAATACGGATGGGCCTGAAAACAAGTGACATTGTCCTGGGTTACGAGAAGGCACAACTTGCGGCTCTGCAGACACTGGAAGGTATGTGACACACCCACATGGATCAGAAACCAATCCGATGCTAATTCAACACAGAGCTGGTATGCGACAAGGTCGAAGATATCCGCTCGCAGCAAGAACTCAGCAAAGCCATCCGCACCGTAGTTGCAGCCAAGCAGTCTGGCAGCGAAGACTTCCTCGCTGACCTCGTCGCCGAAGCCGTTCTCGCCGTTCTCCCCAAGAACCCCGTCAACTTCAATGTCGATAACGTCCGCGTAGTCAAGATCATGGGCGGTGCCCTGGAGCAAAGCAAGGTCGTCAAGGGTATGGTCTTCGCAAGACAGCCAGATGGTACTGTCACAAAGGCGACAAAGGCCAAGGTCGGAGTCTTCTCATGTCCAGTCGACATCTCACAGACCGAGACCAAGGGCACGGTACTGCTACACAACGCAAAGGAGATGATGGACTTCACAAAGGGCGAGGAGCAGCAAGTAGAGGAGATCATCAAGGAGCTCCACGACTCTGGTATGAGGGTCGTTGTCGCTGGCTCGACCGTCGGAGAGCTGGCCCTCCACTACCTCAACCGCTACAACATCCTCGTCATCAAGGTCCTTTCCAAGTTCGAGCTTCGACGGTTATGCAGGGTGGTCGGTGCTACGCCGCTTGCTCGTCTTGGTGCGCCTATGCCAGATGAGATGGGTACTATCGACATCGTTGAGACCATGGAGATTGGCGGTGACCGCGTCACTGTATTCAGGCAAGAAAACGAACAGACACGGACCGCGACCCTAGTCCTCCGCGGCGCTACTCAGAACCACCTCGACGACATAGAGCGGGCAATTGACGACGGTGTGAACGTAGTCAAGGCCATCACTCGTGATCCCCGGCTAGTCCCAGGTGCCGGAGCAACAGAGATGCAGCTCGTCGAAAAGATCAAGGCGATCGCGGACAAGACATCAGGTCTGGCACAATACTCGATCCGCAAGTACGCCGAGGCATTCGAGGTCATCCCACGGACGCTCGCGGAGTCAGCCGGTCTGGATGCGACTGAAGTCCTCGCTAAGCTATATGTCGCACACGCTGCACAGAAGGGCAAGAAAGATGACGAGTGGACAGTCGGTGTAGATATCGAAAACGAGGACAACACCGGCACACTCGATGCCAAGGAGGAGGGCATCCTGGATCTGTGGGTCAGCAAGATGTGGGCCATCAAGCTCGCGACCGAAGCTGCGAGGACGGTTCTGAGCGTCGACCAGATCATTGTCGCAAGGCAAGCTGGTGGACCCAAGATGCCCGGAAAAGCGCAGCCGGGCAACTGGGATCAGGATGATTAGATTTCACTGATGGCATGAGGGATAGTGTATTTTTTTTCCCTTAAGGCGTCAAAAGGTGGTGGTGGTTGTAGTCAAAATTTGTTTCCAAAAATGGTGAAAAGCAGCTACCCTCCACTAATCAGTCGCAAAAGTCAAAAAAAAAACTATTGTGTAGTAAACGTGATTCGAACGGTGGGCGAAAATCTGGGTCGAAAAAATTTGCTGAAGGTACCAAAAACGACACCAATTGAAACGTGTTCAACGGCGATTGCCAGCCTATGGCTGGCAACAAGATTGCGATGGAGATGGAGGAGGAGGGTAAGGACACGTACGTTACCGCAGCGGGAGCCTGCAATACTTCTTCATAAAAGCTCACCTCCCTGCCTGCTGCTTCTCACCTTCAGGATTTCCCACACCACATGGTACCGCATACGAACGACTCGCATACGAACGATAAAATGCTCGGACTGTTCTTCTTCCCGTTCGACACGAAGACCGATGGCTTACATCGAGTGAAGTTAGACCTCACCAGTCACCATACGGGAAGCTATGGTGGTGGATCACGAAGCCCGCGTTCACCTTCGTTGAGCGGCCTCCGAGGGATAGTGTATAATGACATCGAATAAACGCTATTGAAGCATCAGACGAATGGTACCTTGATTCTACCTCCCAGGGTTCAATTTCGGATGTGTGTCATCTTTCACGCGCTTGAATCGAGGATTGCTTTTGAACGAAAACCCAATTTTATAGCTCTCTCCAATATCTAGGTTTCTTGTGCAGCTTGGTATATATTCGGCTCGTCTCACCCAGGCTCTCCTCGGATAACCACAAGAGATGAGCACTTCTTTGATCAAAGTACCAGGCTTTCCAATGAAGCTCTTCACGGAATCTGTTGCGTGTACACAATCGGCAGCGGGGTCTATGGTTGTCTGAGCGGAGAGGGACTATGCATGACTCTGTGCGCATTCCTCAATTGTGTTTGTGGTATTGATTATAAGAAGGAAAACTTCCTAGCCCATGACATTCGACAAACAACTGCTCTAATGCCATATAAATCCATTGCATCTCATCGCCTGTAATTCTACAACGCTTCAACTCTAATGAAGTACGACATGTCCTACAACGTCTTCCTCGTTATCTACATCGGGATTCCACTTGACCATCATGCCATTTTTGTCGAGACAAACGAGGATGGTGCGAAGACCGGTTATCTGTACCATGTGTCCGGCACGATACAAGAAGGGATGTTTTACAGTCACCAGAAGGCCCGAGACCCAGAAAAATTAAATATCTTTAGCAGCAAGGCCCTCATTGGGATTGTTACTACCGCCAACTATCCACAAATCCGAAGTATTTGCGATCGAATCGCTCCGCCGAAAAAGCAATTTGAGAAGAACAAACGGCTCTATCCGGGTGAGCCACTCAGGAGTTGTCAGGAGTGGGCGTTAGACGCAGCAGATGCGTTGAAGTCAGCTGGAGTCATTCAACCCGTAGCTACTCCCCAGCCATCGTCCGGAGTACAAGAGATACTATCATCAGAATGAGGACAGTACTATCGCATGGGCACCGCAGGGACAAACCTGATCTGAGAGGTATCTGAGAGGTAGTGATGAAGCTGCCAAGCCCGACTGTGTGTAGAAATTTGAAACGATGCCTTCGCTCTCTTGGACATATCTCTATATACTAACAGGACAATCTCCATATACTAACAGGACAATCTCCATATACTAACAGGACAATCTCCATATACTAACAGGACAATCTCCATATACTAACAGGACAATCTCCATATACTAACAGGACAATCTCCATATACTAACAGGACAATCTCCATATACTAACAGGACAAGTCTATCTCCCCATATCCGCCCCTGCACCCCCTGTAATTTGGCCAAAATCACCTCTATACCCCCCCATTTCTCTTTTTCACCTCCTTTCATTTTATTACCGTCCGTAGCCCTCACCATTGCAAGTCGCCACTTTCTGTTTCGTGCACCCTGACTTTCTTATCATTGTATCAATACAGACGCTTGGCCCTACAATCGCCCTACAATCGCCTTACCTACAGCCCTATAAATTTCCGGTAATCACCCTAATTACTAACAATATAACCTTTACTAGCCAATCAACCCAATTACCTTTGTCTTTACTGGCTAATCACCTTGCATTCAACGACATGGCCGAGTTACCCCTCCCTTACTTCGCGTCTCCTAAAGACTTACCTCGTTGCCTTCCAACCACTGAAGAAATACGGCTCTCTGAGGTTATCTGCCACACAAGTCACTCCACAGTCGTCCGGGTAGATTCTCACTTCGTGGTCAAGTTTGGACCCGCTGTCGATCTGCTTGAGGGCTGTAATATGCTCTTCGTCAGCCAGCACACGAGTATCCCAATTCCTCGAGTCTATGCGATGTATTCTGTGCCAAGGGAGGGCTCGACAGCCATAAAATACATTGTCATGGAGACTGTGGCAGGAGACACTCTTGCCTCCCGGTGGCCAACTCTAAGCATGTCGCAAAAGAAACTCATCTCTGCGAAACTCCAAGCTTTTTGCAGTGAGCTGCGTAGCTTGCCATCTCCAAACTATTTCGGAAGCCTGGAAGGACGGCCCTTGCGAGACGATATATTCTGTACGCATGACTCGACTGGTTCTGGACCCTTCGAATTTGAGGCTGCCCTCAACGAAGCAATGGTACAGATATACATGCACACCGGCCTTTCGACCCACAAGGCGAACTTCTACCGTGCAGCTTTTCCGACTGTGTTCTCCGGTAATCAGCCTGTCTTCACCCACGCTGATCTGCAGAAGAAGAATATTATGATTAAAGATACAATCGGTTCTGATTCTGTTGATGACTAAAGATACATGTGAGAAATCTTATCGGACTGGTACCTCAATGAATACGCATGGATAGAGATGTTCCGTAATGAGCTCTGGTTTTAAGCGACGCCAAAGGGGTAGAGGGAGAGTCATCGTAGAGTGGTATGTTGCTCTAAGTCTGTTCAACGGACCACGTTACTCGTCTCTTTTGTGACACAAATAAGCTGGATAGGCAGCGGGTCGCTGGGCTAAGCGTTTCGCAATACTGCGATCAATCAATGGAGGGGCGCGTTATTGGAGCACGGGGAAGGCGCGAAGCGAACAAAAGCTATAGCCCACCATTTTAGTTCAGACTCATTGGTACCTAATGGAATAGGATGGGAATACGGCGATATCACGGTATGGTGCCTTGTACATGATGATGGATGTAGTAATGGGATTTAATTTACTCGGGATGGTGAGAAGGATCCAGCTATGAGTGATTGTTGGTGACTGCATATTTTGGGTGGTGACGATAGTGTTATAAGGTGTTGGAGCTGCGTCGTCGCGGACGCGGAGCGTACTGGGAAGGTGTACTGAGGGCGGGATAGAACCGAGTTGAAAAGGAGTGATACCAATGGACTATGCGACAGGCGGTTTTCGTAGACGGTGGTGATGGTGTCGCGCCGATTGACCGCTGTTCAGAAGTTGGGACGCTCTGCTGATGCAGCAACGCGCCACACGACCACTAAGACAGTAATTGTGGCTAGTAACACCTATTGTTAGCCAAAAACAGTCGCCGCTCAGCTGTCATGGGTCCTGTTCCGGTTCCGGCTGTGGAGCCGTTCTGGGAGGCTGAACCCGTCTCCCTTGCCGAGGTCCTACGACGCGACGACGCAAAGTTGGACGTGAGCCTCTGCCAGAGGAGCCTGAATCCTGAGCGAAGCCTGATGACCATCTTTCGTTGTCGCGGGCGAAGGCACTGCAAAGCTTTTCGAGGTCGGGTTACCTTACGTAATCTTTAGAAGCGCCCTGATCCGTAAATGAATGCGCCCTCGATCGTCTACAAGCTTAGCTGCAAAACTCCCCTCTTGACATGTCGCACGACTCGGGCCCCAAACGACAACGCGTTGATACCAGACGAACTGCGCACTGCGACGCCCTCCATTTTGCCCAGCCTCTTAAAACTAGGTGAAGCAGCTGCCCCCAGCCGACGTCAACGCACAACCCATTTATTGTTGAGACTATCCACTGACACTCGCATCGTTATTGTGGTCGTTCATTGCACGTTTGCACGTCACGTATGCCGTAGCACGTCATTCACATGAGCAGCAGACAAACCCCACAAGGCAACCGTAGGAATCAACGCCGGATCTAGACGTCCGGATCTGATATTTCTCGAACATGCCTAGACCGTCTATCACTCCATAACATCGTCGAGTCGGTACTGCGAAATTCAGCGAACCCAATTACTACATTTCCGTCACTCAAACGCATCCTCAGATCAGGAATGGCCGAATCAGGGATCCACCGACACATTGAAGGAGGCAATGCGGATTTCCTTGCTGGATGTGTCTTGTCGGGTTTCAATTTAAACCCTAGCATTCGGATCACTAACAAACTTTCGATCAAGGCCGACGCCAACACGATACTGATATCATGGCGTCCGAGCAGAGAGGTCGGACCTTTGTTAATGAAAGGAGTGCTGCAATCGGTTGCAGGACCACTGAGATTCTGTCATAGACCTCCCCCTACCGTCCGTGGACGCTGGCATACCAACACCATCGCCGGCTTTTACCAACCGGAACATGCGCTCGCAGCCTTGAAGCATCTCAGCGGCAACCCAGAAGTGGATGCGCATGTGATGTACACTGTGTACTTTACCGCACCCAAAGAGCTCTCCGACGCTGTTTTGGTGGATGTAGAGGACATCATGTCGCAAATTCCTGAAACGACGGCAGTCTGGGAAGAGCCTCGGAATGGTATGGTCACGTTACGCTTGTCGGGGACGAACCGAGAGAAGGTTATCGACATGAAGAAGATACTAGAGGCCATATTCGCAGGAAGAGTGGCGACTGCGGGACTAGGCGGTCATGCTACGCAATACGAGATATGGCACGACTTCTTCGCAACTGCTCCAGGAGCTGTCTGGCTTCAGCATTTGGCGCGTGACAGGGGTGTGATTTTAATGAGTGATAAGTTACAACAGCGTCTACGCATCTATGACCCTGAAGAAGATGATGCGCACATGAAGATCGTTGAGCGCGACCTCGCAGAAAAGGTCATTATGCTTACCACTTGGGAAGAGACAACCACTATCCACTTCGCTCCTAAAGACTTCAAAGAGCTTCTTACATCGGATAAAGTTGCTCGCGCACAAAAGAAGCTGGGTCGGTCGAAAGTCAGCCTCGATGTCCTCAAGAAAACATTGGTTCTCCATTGCCCTCGTCAAACCGCCTGGCTCGTGACATTCGAGCTAAATCTGCCACTGCCATCATCTACTAATGCATCAGACCATCCCACATGTCCCCAATGTGGCGATGCGACGAACGACATCAAGTTTTCTAACTGCGGTAATCAACATTATACTTGCAGAGAGTGCTTCGATCATCAACTGCAAGTAGCTTCATCAGACTTAACAAGCGATCACTTTCCCCTAGTCTGCTGGCACGAAGGTTGTGAGCAACCGATTGCCATTTCAGACCTACGCAAATATGCTACCGGCACGATGGTTGATGCGTTACTGAAGGCTTCGTTGACCTACCACATCCGATCCTTTCCAGATATCTATCGCAACTGCCGGACGCCGGATTGCAAGTCAGTGTATCTGCGTAACGGATCCTACGAGATCTTCACATGTCCTACATGCCTCACCCAGACATGCACCCTATGCCATGCTGAACCTCACGTCGGCTGGACTTGCGCAAAATACGAATCGCACCTCCGCAAGAACAAGCATAACGAGCAGCTGCTAGACGACTACAAAGCAGTAGCTGGTACGAAAGAATGTCCAAAGTGCGCCACACTTATCGAAAAGGTTGACGGATGCAATCACGTCGAATGTAGTGGTTGTCACGGACACATATGCTGGGTCTGCCTCAAGGTTTTCCCATTGAGTGAAGCGGCGTACCAACACATGAATGATGCACATGGAGGAAACGGCCTGGTGGAAGGAGAAGACGACGAAGATAGCGAGTTCGATAGCGATGACGATGATGATGATGGATGAGAAGAAGAGAGCGAGTTCGACATTGACGACTTGATCCGAGGACACTCTCTGATTTAGCAACGCTGTGTGTCTTGCTCAGGAGGGTTGAAAGCTTTTAAGGGTTAAATATCCGGAGTTCCGGGCGTGCGAAAGCAATCGACATTGCGAACATGGTGTTGCACACTTGGGCCAAATTTGACGAAAATCCAGTAACGCGATAAAGTGAAAGCACAAGAGACCAAGGGCTTGATGAAATACAATAACGATCTGGTTCCTGCATCAGCGAGCGGAAATGCAGCGTGCTCACCATGGCCGATAAGAGCTCGTTGTGAAGGCCGTATACAATACGTAAATCACCGACTTGACGCAGACGAAAAACGGCCACACAGCACTCACCCTCAAGAGTAGTGACAAGCTCGAAGCAGATCTCTACGTTCCCGCTTACGATGTTCAACCCAACTCCTCAACGAGAAAGTCTATCTCGTTACCAACAGATTCACTCTACAGCTTCGGTGACATAGCATCCTACTTGCACAACAACTTCTGGTATATCAACTAAGACCTACCCACCCTAGTCACTAACCTAAAGCGAGACCTGCTCTCCTTCAACCTCATGCATCCAGAGGAGAAGCCTAAGGGTCAAGACAGAGTGTATACGCCTGAAACAAGAGATTCAATGGTCGTGCCGAGCTTCTTCGTCTGGATGCTGAAGAGGAGGGATTTAATGTTGGGGTTGAGTAGGTTGCCGACGTTGAATGGACGGTTGGGTTGAGACTTATCTCATGTTGCATAGCCTGCGATGCTTCTCTTTTATTCATTCCTTCAGGTTATAGAACCTTCGTAATAGAGCGACACCCTAGAAGTCTATATAGGTAGTGACCGGAAGTTTCTTTTCTTCACACAATGGTAGCGAGTTATAATGCCCATGGCCGTATTTGGTAGATCCCATGCAGCAAGTTTCGACGGCGTAACGTGTATTTTTGGTAGAAATTGAAATACGAGAAGTCCCTGAATTTACACACAAATGCGCAACCCACTCAATCATGTCGTCGTGGAGGAGACTTGGTGCAACAATAGCGATCGTCACTGCTCTGCGGAGAAGGATGGAACGCGATTGGTTTCGAGCTCGCTCCACCACGGCGCGCTCCGCGTCGACATCCGACATCACTCCTTTCCACCCTTGGACCCCACGTACACGGCCCAAATGCGGGGTGAGTAGGAGATCAAATGGATTTCGTACGTCCTCGCACTACTTCAGCTGCTATATCAGGACTGACTCCAGCAAGTGGGTGAGGCTACTCGGCGGCTCGTCCCAGAAGAAGAAGCAGGCCGCGCCAAACAACCCTCAACAGCGACTGGCACGCTTCCGGCAGCGATACAACCAGATACTGGTATGGCTGCATCACTACCAAGAAATTCCTGACATCTGACACATGGCAGCAAACATGGCAGAAGTCGACCAACCTCGCCAGCGACCGCGAAGCTCTAGGGAACATCCGGCGCGGGTTCCAGGCCCTCACAGCAATACTCAGCGATGAGTCCCGATCACCGGCACCGCACATGTGCCTCCAATTCTCCGCCGCCCAACAGATATACACGGCGGTCTCGAAGATCGCGGCGACGGCACACGATGAGGGTACAGTTAGGGACGCCGTGGCCTTCTACAATGCGCTTATCGACAGCGAGGAGGAGGACTTTCTCGAGAACGACGTCTTTGCTGTGTCGCTCATGAACTTCATCGATCGCACAATCGGATCAGGAAGCATGGGCATAGGAGAAGACATCGAGGCCGACATCGTGGAGCTGCTGTTTGGCATCGCGGCCAAAATCAGGCTACAGCCAGAAATCTTACATGTCTGGTTTACGACTACATCTGGAGATGGCGAGGAACGACAACTGAACCAAAAAACCGACTTTGCCGGCGTCACACAGAAGGAAGACTTCCCGTTGTGCTATCAGCTCATCGACCATGTCCACCACGAAGGCCGTATCGGAGACTTTGCGCGCACCGGACTGCTGTATATATTCGAGTCTGCATCCAGGTCCATGGACCTAGAGCAGTGGATTGTTAGCAGCGATCTGCCCACGCTCATGGCGACTGGACTGGGAGCGCTGTACAGTCAGATGAGCAGGTATGGACCCCGCCAAATCCAAGAATGAATACCAAGCTAACATGGACCAGAAAGTTGTCAATACTCCACCCTGCGCATGACCTGCCTCCTGTCCTATTACTCTCCGACTATACCGAGATGCAGCCCAACCCACAAGCAGAGAACTTCTTTACTCCCGATTTCCAGAGCCATCTTCTAACGTTCCTGTCGTACCTCGCCTTCTGGCAGGATGTGCTGGAGCACTGCAGATCTCTGGATGTGAGAGTTACATTGATAGATCACTTCCAGGCTTTGTTCCTTCAGCAGCTTCTGTGCGTTTCGCTCATGCATCTTCAGTACCTACATAGCTGACTCTGCGCAGATACCCTTCGCTGCTGGAGTCGTCTGACGCTGATGGCGGCTCATCTGTTGCAGTGCTCACATACCTCCGTCATATTCTAGATGCACTGGATCACCCAGAGCTTGTCCATATGATGCTTCAGTATCTACTCGCCCTCCAGGACTACGCCTCCTCCAAGACAACGCGCTCACCTGCAGCTGTCAAACGACGCCAGTCGCTTATGCTCCTTACCGCCTCCGACAAGGACGACGACAAGCTGAACCCTTCCTTGTTCAATCTAGTCGACCTCGTGTTAGGTAGTACCGCGTCGCGCAATCCACAGACAGTCATTGCAGCATTGAAGCTAACTAATGTGATATTGAGCAAAAGTCATGGATATGCTCTCGGATCTCTTGTTAAGGTGATGAATCTGCATCATAAAGAGCACAATAGAACAGTCGGATCCCTGAACAAGGAGCTTGAGCTGTATCTCAAGCTCGCCATTGACCTCGCTGGTCTGGACGGTGTCGATGAAGCGTATGAAAGCTATCTGAAAGATACCTTGAGCTTACTGGAGTCGCATCCTTGTTCTTTAAAGACTATCGCCTTACCCGCAACGTCATCAAAGAGTGCGGGCTACTTCGATTCAACTGAAGCCTCAGTTAGAGAGGTCGACCCGCATCAGCTGCTTCCTGAAGACCCGCTCTTCCAGTCTCTCATGGATTTACTGCTGAGGTTCCTCACGAATGATGTCGAGACAAACTTGGCGCTTACTGAGGCAATCATTACCCTTGGCACCTGCTCCCAGCTACGTCTGGAAGGATGGTTATCCGTGGACCCTGCCGACTACCACTTCGAAAGTGAGAGTCCTGAAGCTGAGCCGTTCACGAATGAGAATCTGCGCGCCATGTTCACGGCTGAGAGGTTCCCGACGTGGGAGTCGTCCGCTACTCCTCAGCTACTCGCATGCCTGCAACAACTCCAGGCGCAAGTTAATGCCCTGCGTAGTGATATCAAGGATTGGGATGAGCAGGTTGTGAGTCGCAAGAACGCTTTCCGCTTTCACCAGGATGTCGTAGAGGAGTCGAAAATATCAACACCGCAGTCAAAGCCCGCGCGAGGTCCCTCAGAAACCCCAGCTGGATCCTGGATGCCACAGATACCACAACATGTACGTAATCAGCCAACAACACCTTCAAGAGCACAATCTCCCAGAGGCAGGAAGGAAACGTTCTCGGAAGCAAGGAATACACCGGGCGCATCACCCGCACCATCAAGATACGGAGGTCAGACACTCGTCGGCTCCCCCGCCCGAGCCTCATCCCCTATGTCAACAACGTATGCGGTACAACAGCCTCCGTTAATGTCCGACGTCGACGCTAGCATACCACAGATCAGGATGAGTCAGTTCGGCAAGAGGCGTATTCGCTTCCGCCGGCCAGCTGGATCAAAGGAGGTCGAAGTCATGCTATCGAAGTTCCAGCCGCCTCCCAAAGAGCCCTCGGAGGACGCGACATGTGGTGCTGAGAATGCAGAAGAAGACGATATCCGAGAAGCGAGCTTGCTGCATATCATCACGAATGTGGTCATACTGCAGAACTTTGTACTGGAGCTGGTCGCGTTGATGCAGGTCAGGTCGAGTTTGTTCAATGAGGTCAGATTCATCTGAGTGTGGGTTTTGACGAGGGCAAGCGTTGATGTAGCACGAATATACCCATTTCCATCTGTGTTTCAACGCGCCCCGAGGAACATGGGACAGAAGAGTGAGCCAAGATGACCTAGGTTCGTTCCGAGGCATGTTCGCGCACGTGCATGTCGGCCGCTTTCGGGAGGGAGGGACCTGCAGCGGAGAGTTTCCGCCAGCCCCTCCAACGTCATTCTCACACTTTCACATGTCGATCATGCAACCCCTCTCTTTTCACTACCAGACACCTACCTACACGAGCTTGTGAAAGCGCGAAGCCGGATTCACACGAGACCCGGACTTTGGCATAACTCGAGGATTTCATGTGCCGTCACCCCAAGCAGGTCATGATGGCCTGCCAAATGCTTGAACGACTGGACCACTGTGGCTCGGCAATGTAATTCCTTGAGCCGATCGCCGGGCGAACGACATTCAGCGCATCATAACTTCCGCTCGTCCACCAAGGCGAAATCCGGGGTATGCCAAGGTACCCCGTTGTTTGCCAGCTGCCGCCAGACAGACGCGTGCCATTCATACTAATGGCTCGCGGTCCGGGCCCACGCAAGGGCCGAGGCTGGCGGAGCAAATGGGTGTTTGTCCTCACACCCGCGGGCAGTCAGGCTTCTGATCAGCGGTAATAGGAATATGACTGACGAATTTACTTTGCGCTTGTACTTTTCTTTTTCTTTCCTAACCTACTTTTCGACTCTTCTTCTTGATACCTGTTGTATGGCTGTTGCTTCACGAGCTTACTCCTCCTTTGTCGTCACTTCCAAAAGCCGAGGTTTTGACCACGCGCTGCTTCAGCGTCATAACTTTATACAACCCCACGTGCTCAAGCCTTGGACAGCCTTTAGTCTTGATTTCGCGCAACGACAACATTCTTTGAGCTCTTGAGCTACAACAACACACAACATGTCTGCAAAGTCGGTGCAAGGGCCTGGCGGCAAGAAGCCCGCTTCGGCGGCCACAAACTTGATAGGTAAGCTTCGGGACAGGAGCTTAGGGTGTGTGCGACCGCACTGGCAGAAGACTAACCCGTTCATTAAGCCGGTGGTGGAGCTGGAATGATGGAGGCGCTCGCGTGCCATCCTCTAGGTATGTTTCAATCCTTAAGCCAGCATAGCATGTGCGCTGGGACTAACGTGGAATTAGACACGATCAAAGTCCGAATGCAACTGTCAAGACGAGCTCGCGCGCCAGGAGTACGTTTCGCCCTATCCTTTCGCAGCCATTGGCATGCACCATCCAGAACGTCACTGACTGAAGCACACTACAGACGAAGAAGCGCGGTTTCATTACGACCGGAGCCGAGATCGTAAAGAGAGAAACAGCACTGGGTCTATATAAGGGTTTAGGCGCTGTGCTTACAGGCATTGTTCCGAAGATGGCTATACGATTTACGAGTTACGAGTGGTATAAGCAGTTGCTAGCAGACAAAGAGGGCAACGTCGCGTCGAAGTCTACGTTCATGGGTAAGTGTATAACCTTGGAAAATGCAGGGCGCATGCTGGTCACATCTTTCTAGCGAAGACTCGACTCAGGTATGACTGAACACTAACATCATGTAGCTGGTCTCGCTGCTGGTATCACGGAAGCCGTCTTCGTCGTAACGCCCATGGAGGTCGTCAAGATTCGTCTCCAAGCGCAACACCATTCAATGGCCGATCCGCTCGATATACCCAAGTACCGAAATGCCGCTCACGCCATGTATACCGTTGTGAAGGAAGAAGGCGCAGGCGCATTATGGCGTGGTGTCTCGCTCACAGCGTTGCGCCAGGGTACAAACCAAGCAGCAAACTTCACCGCATATTCGGAGCTCAGGGCGCAATTGCAAAAGTACCACGGCACTACGGACCTGCCTGGTTACGAGACGAGCTTGATCGGGTTGATAAGCGGGGCTGTTGGACCGTTTACGAATGCGCCGATCGACACTATTAAGACGAGGTTACAAAAGACGCCCGCGGAGGCGGGTCAAAGTGCTGTCCAGCGGATAGTAAGTATCGCGAAGTAAGTCCTCGAAAGCATCCAAGTTTGTGAGTGTTAGCTGACAATCTACAGCGACATGTGGAAGCAGGAAGGTGTCCGCAGTTTCTACAAAGGTATCACGCCGCGTGTCATGCGAGTTGCTCCCGGTCAAGCCGTTACATTTACCGTGTATGAGTATCTGAAGGGTGTGTTGGAGAAAGGAAGAGAAATGCTCCCTGGCGGGGCATATGAAGAGTGAGCTGTGTTTGCATCTTTTGGTCCATTGGAAAGCACCTCTCGATATCCACTAGCCCTTCCGAATAGCATAACGAATTATTCGGTTGAATATGACATACAACAATCTGTGCAACTAAGAAATGCAAGTTCAGGGACCAGGCATGATGAGAGAAGCAGGGCTGCCAAGGTGCATCAACCTTCCAGCCCACTTGCCCCACTATAGTGCAGCATCACCGCTGGTTCGACGTCAATGTAAACATTCAAATCTGTCCATTCAACAACATTGCAATCTACTCTTTCAACGGTCTTTTCACCCACATAGGATACTCAGGTAAAGACCTGCAAAGATGCAGTCCGGTATCTCCGGTAAAGACTACCCCACACTTCCAAACCGAAGCAATAACCCCCACTAACAACCCCCCATAGCTTCCCAAGAGCTCAAGTCTGCCCTCGGCAGCCTCATAACCTCGACCTCGCAACGCGGTATCCTCGCCACCATCCAAAACGAAACCATTGTCCCCAGCGGCACAATACCCTCGTCGTCATCCACCTTCAACGCCGACCTCTCCAACCTCCAACCCCACATCCAACCCAATGCCGCCCTCTACATCCTCCTCCGCCGCGCCGACTCCCTCGCCTCGCCCGACAAATCCCTCGTAGCAGTAACCTACGTCCCCAACGCGGCGCCCGTCCGCCAAAAAATGCTCTTCGCATCCACACGCCTCACGTTGGTGCGTGAGCTGGGCGGAGAGCACTTTACCGAAAGCGTCTTCACAACCGAAGCCTCGGAGCTCACGTCGCAAGGCTGGGAGAAGCACGAAGCGCATACTTCGTCTGAGAACCCGCTCACGGCGGAAGAGCAATCGCTGCAGGATATCAAGGCCGCCGAGGCGCTGGAGAGCAGAGGCACGCGCGGCCAGGGTCTACCCCAAGGAGGTAGAATAGCAATCCGTGCTGATGATGAGATTGGCGGGGCGTTGAAGAAGTTGGGGGAGGGTGGGTCGGACAACCTTGTGCAGTTGCGTATGGATGGCTCGTCTGAGACGCTTCAATTGGTGTCTTCTTCGTCTGCTACGCCGTCTACGCTCTCCCGGGTGATCGATGCAACGGAGCCGCGGTATTCGTTTTACCGCCATGACGACGCTGGGGCGAGTATCGTGTTTATATCGACATGTCCTAGTGGGGCGAAGATTAGGGAGAGGATGTTGTATGCGGCGAGTAGAGGCAATGTGGTTGGTTTGGCGCAGAATGAGGGCGGGTTGAAGGTGGACAAGAAGATTGAGGTTACGGATCCGGACGAGATTACGGAACAGGTTATTTTGGATGAGTTCAAGGTGGAGAAGAAGGAGGAGAGTAAGGGGTTTGCTAAGCCCAAGAGGCCGGGGCGGCGGTAGATGGTACAGGAAGGTTGGAGATTAGGAAAAAAACTATGGGGCGAGGAAGGAAAGTCTGTTACTCGAGGCATAGATATCGAATGACGATGGATGTCTTTTGCCTTGGCTACATGAGCTCTACTGACAATGTGATATTGTCCAGTCTAGTCATCTCCGTTCCTCAAGAAACCCCGGTTACCATGCGGCCTCCTCTCCATCTTCTTCCCAAATCTAACACCGGGCTTCCCGCCTTTTTGGTCTACTTGACGACCCTTCAACCAGTGTTCGCGCACATTCTTTGTATTCCTGTTGACCTTGGGCGGCAACACCCTGTTCTGCTGCGCCAGCACCGCTACGCTAAGCTTGCCCTTCTTCACATCCTTCGCCGGCTTGTCGACGCGCTCCAGGAACTTAATGTGGTGGTTGAGCTTCTCCTTCCTGAGCTCCTCCTCTGTCTTTCCACGGCGCTGGGGCGGCGGCGTAGGAGGGCGTTGGTCGTCGATCGTTTCGAGCAGGGAAGCGGGTAGGAGACCGTTGGATACGTCAATGTCCATGCGCGACGTAGTTTCTGGCTCTTCGCCGTCCGAGTCGGCGGCAGCCTTTGCTTCTTTGGCGGCTTTCTTTGCCAGTTTCTTTGCCTTGTTCTCTTCACGCTCGCGCTTTGCAGCTTGTTGGGCAGCAATGAGTTCTTTGCGTGCTTGCCGCTTGGCCTGTTCCTTTGCCTGTTGAGCTTTTTGCGCGCGGTCGGCTTCGGCTTGCGCAGCTTGTGCTTTCCAACTTGCGGCAGCGGTCGTGACTACTTCAGGCGCTTCGTCGTCTGAGTCGCTTGCTTCGTCTTCATCTAATTCGCTTATTTGGGTTGCTGGTTCTTCATATCGATTGATGCCTTGCTTGTTCGTGACCGGCGAATCTTGCGCTTTTGCGGGCTCCTCGCTACCAAAGCGCTTGTGCGTCTTCTCGGGTTGTGCTGAAGGAGGTACGAAATCTTGTGAGGATATCGGCGCTGCGTCGCTCTCATATGAGGATGTTGGGATTTCGTCGGGGAACTTGGACGGTGTCTCTACTACCTTCTTCGGGCGCCCTCTACCCTTTTTCGCCGATGTGGATGCCGATGTCTGGCCATTTGCCTTCTTGGCCTTGGGTGTCGGCGATCCTTCAGGCTGCTTGAATGTGGTAGCCGGCGTCGCATATACAGAGCCTGAGCCAGGTTGCTGCGCGGGTGTGTAGAAGGACGGGTTTTGTGAAGTTGCTGGGGCCTCGTCTTTGCTCTCTCCGAAGCTGTCTGTAGCTGTAGAGTCGTCTGGTGACTTCCTGCTTACTACAACATGAGGGCTCGATCGACGTCCAAGTGGAAGAAAGTCATCCTTTTTCGGCGTCTGGGGGTCTTCTGTCGTGGACGCGGCGACGGCGATTGTGTCAGAGACGTCGTCTGCAGACTCTTGCGAGGGCTCCTGTGAAAACACATCCAATCCAGTCGCCTTTCTGGCAGTTGTCTTCTTGGATGAGGATGTAGGCGCAGACTTCCTCTGCCTCTTTGCTTGGGTTGGTGTTTCTAGCGACTCGAGTTCTCGCTTTCCTGCTGCTTTCCTCGTCGAGCTGCGCAGCGTTGGCGTCGGCGCGCCTGGCGTTTCTGTTCCGCCTCGTGTAGTGACCATTGCGACTCCGTTACTGTGGCTTTGAACGGGTTGTGTACGAACCGCGATTGTGCTCGTCGTTGCTGGGTTGTGGATCGTTCGCGACATGGAAAAAGATTCTGGCGTGCCAAGATTTCACGGTCATTGCGGACCTCCGAGGAAAGCATCTTGCCATCATCCACAACTCTATCGAACGAACACACAACAACCATGTCTTCTTTCCGAGTGGCATTGCGCTCAGCAAGAGCAATTGCGAGTCTGGAACCTTGTTGGATGTGTCAATCGCGTCAACTCGCTCCAACAGCCTGTCACAATGCCATGAAATACCCTATATCCTCGCATTGGCTTGCAACAAGCATGCGAGTCCAGAGCTATGCAACCAAGCAAAGAATCGACGGTCCGAGAGCGCGCGCTGATGCCGATGCACGCGGTCGACTGGGCTTCTACACCTTAACCAAGCAGCAAGGGATACACAACATCGAGCCTCATACCGCTATGAGCATTTATGCTGATTTTGTTGCAAATAAGAAGACCACGTCCCACGGCCAGAACGTCTCGCGGATAGTAAAGAGTGGGTTTCATGCCCATACTTGCGCCCATACACGGTACTAACATTGATAGAGTATAATGCACAACTAAACGATATAGCATCTCTTGCGATCGTAACCTTCAAGATACCCGAGATCAGCAATGCAGCGATAAGAGCTCAGTTGCCTCCAAGCCAACACAAAAACACCGCTGGTCTGCTCCTCCAGGGATGTGCTCAAAATGGGGACCCTCTAGCTATAGTACACGTCTTGACTGCCGTCTACCTTGGTGGCTCAGGCGATAGTTCTGCTCAAGAGGTCGCCAAACTATTCTCCCAGCAGGATATAGCTCAATACCGCCAGTCCCTCACTGCGATTAATCTACAGTCCCTGGAAAAGACTCCTGGTCTGGTTCTTGACGTTTTAACTCTAAGAGGACTCTTCCTCGAGCAAGCAGGACAAAAACAGGAGGCCAAAATACAATACCAAGAAGCCATCACGCCTTCGGCTCTTAAATTCCAGCCTGATCAATCAGCACATGCGATGAAACTTCCTCTCATAGCACCGTGGAATGCGCTTGGTTATCTACTCAAGGCGGACAAAGATCCCAAAGTACAAGCGGAAGCCAAATTGTATTTCCAGAGAGGTGCCCTCGAAGGTGATGATCCCCTTTCATATTACGAACTTGCGGGCTTTGAGCCGAGAACAAGCGTGAAGTGGCTGCGATACACCAGCAAAGCAGCAGCATCTGGTCATAAGCAAGCCATACTGAACCTTACTAGCTTCTATCAAGAAGTTGCAGCAGCGAACACCCCAATATTGGAAAGTGATAGCATACGAAAAGCGCTCAACTGGGTGCTTAGCTGGAGACGCGGCAGCACTGCGGCGTTGGCGCGAGAGTGGCTCCAAGTTTCGTCTGTCATCGGCCACAAACCTTCAATGCTGCAACTTGCAGATTACTACGACTCTATTGGTGACCACGAACGAGCGAGGGAACACTTGCGTCAAATAATTGAAGCTCCGAGCATGGGCAATCAGAAAGAAGAGTGGCCGCAACTCATCCAACTTGCGAGGAAACGACTCGCTGGGATCCTGTAACACCCTATCCCGGCTCAATCTTGTAATATTCTTGGAGGTATAGATATCCGTGTAGAAACGCAGCTTGGTCATATCTTTTACAAAACGATTATCTCCGGATCTAATCTACACCGAACTACCCCGCCTCGGTAGATGAGAAACTGGACTTCCTTATCTGGCACAGGACTGATAGTAGCCACAGCATTAGATGACTGTTTGGAAGCTTAAATATTCTTGATCGTCTCCATACTTATTCATCATCTTTCTCAATACTTATAATCATATTGCAAATAATTCAGCTTGGAGAAACCAACTTCAATGACTTAACCCTCGCATACCAGTACTTCTCGTGACTATGTCTTCTGTAGTACCACTGAAAGCACATCGAAAAGCCTTGATAGGTTCACCTTCAAACTTCTGGTCGCACTCTTCCGAGAATGGCTTTGACCTCACCCATCCGCCTGTGCACTTGTCGCCAATTCCTGGTCCGACACATACAATCCATACGTCGACTGAACCCATCACAATCGATCCTTCCAAATCCGCCCTCGTCATTATCGACATGCAGAACTTCTTTCTTTCCGAAGCTTTCGGTCGCAATCAAAAAGGTCCTGGTCATGCTGCTTGCGAACAGTTGGTCAAACATGCCATTCCAGCAGCACGGAAAGCCGGCATCAGAGTGATATGGGTGAACTGGGGGCTTACAGAAGAAGAGGCCAAAGAAATGCCACCAGCAGTGAAACGCGCATTTGGTTTCTTCTCTATCCCCGCAGATGTCGATTTCAAAACTGATGACGCTTTCGGACATCACGAAGAGAGCATTAGTGTGGATCGACATGGAAAGGAAAACCAATCCTTTTATCGCGGACTCGGGGCTGATTGCGGGATTCTCGAGTTCCCAGATGGGAGAACTGTCCAAGGAGGCAGACTGCTCATGCGCGATTCCTGGAACGCTGCGCTCCATCCCCCACTTGACGCCATGTTTGCCGAGGGCAGCAAAATGGAGATGAAGCCCGACGTCTGGATTCATAAAAATAGGATGAGCGGAATGTGGGGTGCAACGACACCTCTCAAAGAGTTTCTGGAAAAAGAGGGTATTAGAACGTTGTTCTTTACGGGAGTCAATACGGATCAGTGCGTGGGCGGTACGCTCACAGATGCGTTCAGCAATGGATACGATTGTGTCCTTTTGGGTGACGGTTGTGGGACCACGACGCCAGCATATGCGCAACAGTGTTGGGAGTATAACGCCGCTAGGACCTTTGGGTTTTGTGCAAGTTGTGAGCAGTTTGCTGAGGGGGTGGGTGGTCCCTGAACATGTGGTCAATGTGTCCTCATCCAAGTGCGAAAGCAAATGTAGAACAAATTGTGAATACCGCTATAACAGCAATCACTCGAAAGTCTGGCCAGGCGGCCTAGGAGCATCTTCAGAACGATCCAGCCCACACATGGCCAAAACTATCCTGTCCGCCTCGCCACGTAGCACTGAATCACCAATGTAACCCACCTTGCCTGAGCCAACGCTTGCAAAAGCCACGGAAGCGAGGAAGTCCGGTTGTTGTCGAGCACGATAGACGGCCTCTTCTTTTGATACATCTCCGAGGAAGAGTGCTTGTGCCTGTATTGTTGGTGGAAGGTTCGTAGTGCGTAACATACTGGGGTCATGCGTTACAAGGTCAGTGATTACGTCTTTAGTCCCTACTGGCTTCCACTGAAGCCCAAAGTGGTCCCTCAAAAGAGCTTCGAAGTCTTTCCAGTCCGGTTTAGATAGGAAAGAGGTGAAGAACCCCATGAATATTGTAACACAGCCGTTTCTTGTTCGATCGATCAGTTCGCAAAGCAGCGTTGTGCTTGGGTCCTCGCTTCTCATGACGAGAGAGCTCGAGACTAGAATTACGTTCGGCCAGTCGGTTTTGATGTATTGGGTAGCGTCTTCTACTGTTCGAGACTCGTGGACCGCTGCACGTTGTATCAGCTGAGGGAGAACGCCGGCTGATACCCCGAATAGTGTCGAACAATCGTCTGCCAGCGTGATAACAAGAATGTTAAGCATGATATGTGAATATGTGTGAACGGAACTTTGATGGTGGATGAGGAAGATGAACTTTGAACTGACGAACTTGAAAGTACGGAAATATTTAACGGGAAGTTTTCGTCTTATCAAGCGGACAAGCAATCAACGCATGACCTGGCATTATAAGAGAAGCAAGCAGATAGACATGCGGCAGACGTATCTGACATGCTGTCCTTCTTAGTAGCGTCGTCAATAAGTATGCAAAGCAGTCTCAAAGGTAACATGATTTCACAGTTATACAGTGAGAATGAGTAAAGCATCTTGTCGTTCTTGAAAGGCATCGACAAAAAGTTGTTGCTGTGTAGGTCGAGTTGCGCGACTGTCGATGTCATCCCCGCCAAGGCCGCCGCGGACATCGGAAAAAGCCTCGGCTAACATCGCGAACGCAAGGACGAGCTCCGATGCTATCCCCCACCCTGGTTCTTCTACATCATTACTTGTGATACCCCCGAAACATTGCGCTGCCAGGTGCTGAGGAGGTAACATATACAAAATGTCGGGATTGAGGATATTAGTACCCGTTAAGCGGGTCATTGACTATGCGGTACGTTAATTACCCTGCCTTTAGACACGACGCTTGTGTGTTCGACCTGGAACGCTTGAGGATTGTCTTCGAGGAGGTATCATACACAGCCATGATCGTACGGACTTTCATAGCGAGTAGTATATTTACACCATAACCAGGTCAAACCTCGCGTAAACCGCGCCCAAACCGCGATAGAAACCGCAAACGTAAAACACTCGATGAACCCGTTTGACGAACTCTCCATCGAAGAAGCAGTCCGCATGCGCGAAAAGAAAGCCCACCACGCAAATGCCCCCAACGTAGAAGAAATTGTCGCCTTCTCCGCAGGCGTCGCCAAATCCCAAGACATCCTCCGCACAGCCATGGCCATGGGCGCAGACCGAGGCATACACGTAGTGGTAGAAGAAAAGGACGCCCTGGAACCCCTGGGTGTCGCGAAACTGCTGCGGAAAGTAGTAGACGAGCAAAAGAGCAACCTAGTCATCCTAGGCAAACAAGCCATCGACGACGACGCCGGCCAAACCGGACAAATGCTCGCAGGCCTCCTAAACTGGCCGCAAGCAACCCAAGCCTCCAAAGTCACAATCAACGACCAAACCGTCGAAGTGGTACAAGAAGTCGATGGTGGTGTACAAACTATCAAAGCGAAGCTTCCCATGGTCATCACAACGGATCTGCGCCTCAACGAACCCCGATATGCCAGTTTACCCAACATTATGAAGGCAAAAAAGAAGAAGCTGGACAAGAAGAGTCTGAGCGACTACGGGCTAGATACGGAGATTAGGTTGAAGACGGTCAAGGTTACGGAGCCGCCGCCACGGAAGGGCGGTGTCAAGGTTGAGGATGTGGATGGTATGATTAGCAAGCTGAAGGAATTGGGTGCTTTGTAGAAGAAAGCTTGACTATGTACCAAAAAATGTCAAAAGAATCAAACAAAGTACGACTAACGTCAAAGAAAATCCGCCGCAGTATTCGAGCAATTACCAACTATTCCCCCCGTGCCCATGACATCGACATCATTCACATCCAAATCCACATACCTCTTTCCCTTGTTTTCTTCCTCCTCATTATCATCACTACCACTATCTCACACAACCTCGTCCCGAAGATACTTCCTCACATAAACCCCATAACACCCCTCAACCCATCCAACTCATCCATCTCCGCCCCCCCCAAGCCCCCTCTCCCTTAATCTAACCTGTAGAAAATTAATCCTTCCCGATGACACCATGCACGACATACGAGCTTTCTCGTGCGATTTCACATCATACAAATCTCCGTGTTGGAGGTTAACCCGTATGGTTTTCGTACCAGTGGGAAGAAGTGATTTGCGGTGTTGAACCGTCGAAGATTTTTCGGGGGGGGAAGTTGAGACGGTAGAATGCTGTGGAGTTTCCGTCTAGGGAGTCTTTCCATGTTATTCGCACCTTGTTCTTCTCGGTGGTGTCTTGTTCCGCTGTGGTTTGCTGTGGGTTGTTACAGTTGTGTGATACGCTTTCTGTTAGCTTCTTGCCTGCTGTTTCGAGAGTATGCGACCATGCTACTATTTCGACGTTCTGTTGGGGGGGGGGCATATTCAAGGACGATCTTCCAATCTCCTGGGAGCGCGGTGCCAGAAAGTGTGACGAGGATATCGGTGTATTCACCGTTGGTGTGGTCGTGGCCGGTCCAGCGAGCGGGGAGGTTGGGCAGTTCGGTGCTGGTGACGCGGAAATAAGGCTTGTTTTTTGGTCTTTGAGGGGTGACTGGGAATGGATGATGAGGTAGACGGGGTTGAGAGGTATGTTGGATTACTGTCTTATTCTCGTTATGATGCTTAGAGAGGGGGGTAAGATATACTTGTATAGCAATGAACAAGCTTTGTTCAGCGAGCCCCTTTTGACACGAGCAAACTTGTACGAGCTGCTTGAAGGCATTCACTACTACTACCCCCCATATATTTCGCAATCCCTAGTCTGTGAAACCAACAGCAACGACCTCCCACCAATACCTAGTCATAATGCTCTTAGTACCATCATCGAGCGTCATCAGTTGATGTACAACGTAAAAGATGCTTTCCAGCATGTCGTCGTTCAGTTCCGCAACCTTCCACAGAGACTTTGGAGCTCCTTCCACCTTGATTCCTGCCTCTTTGAGCCCATTTACATGCTTCCTGGCTTCTTCCACCAGATGCTGCTGGGCGACATCTTTGATAGAACTGTGACCAGATGTTTGAACGTCCTCTTCACAAGACCTGCTATGAACTAGCTTGGTTTTCCATCGCGAACCGTCTGCGGTTTCTAGTTCTATTTCTTCGTATGTGTTGTTTGGGTCTTTGGGCTGGACGAAAGGCTGGTTCTGTGGGATCTTCTCTGCCCAGGTGAATGACGGTCTTCTACGTTTCCCACCGGTCCGTATCTACTGAACGGTGCGGAGGTGAAGCTGGCATCTGAGAACCATGTAGATAACGTTGGTAGCCATGGTCCTACACGAAGTGTAATGGAGATCATAAAAGGGTCTCTGCATCGCTCATAGGCGCTTTCATATTTAATCCACAATGCCAACGAGATCACTGATGCTAGTCGCGTGGAGAGCCCATATTCGTAAGGAATGCCCTAGATCACAAGGACTGTGCAGCAAAGAAACTTAAGAAGCTTCCTGTAGTAAGACCGCCAACCAGGGACAAAGACATGAAGCTTCCTGCTGCCTCGAGTTCCTCTGGTTCAACCCACTCCGCGAAACCCATCATGCAGTTGCTACCCAAATAGCCGTTCGTGATGCCAAAGAGTAGCTGTACAATAAACAGGTAGAAGAAATCGGAGTTGACGGCAGCACCTTTCCCACCAATATTGCAAAGGAAGTACAAAGGTATGAAGAATACTCGCGCGATAGATAGGAAGAACAAGAGGCGTGGACGATGGGTAAGACGTAAGGCAGGCAGAGCGGGTCCCAGTCGGCCCATGAGATCACCAAGGTTCCAGAAGAAGAAGCCTAGAGGTATGAAAGTTGATGGCTGGAAAAGACGAGGTGCGGTTGATGGGTCGCGTACGCTTAGTACTTGGGGCGTGAAGACAGGGAAGAACATGGTTATTGTGAAGGTGATGAAGACTGCGCCAGCGAGCCAAAAGAGCTTCTTCAGCATTCTCGTCAACGGTATACTCTTACGCTCGCTCTGGGCCGGGTCGTATTCCGGTCCTTGGTCGTATGAGGTGTGCGACATGCGCTGCTTGGAGCTGGCCCTGGAGAGGAGGTAAAAGAATGCTACCAGAGTTGCAGCAGAGACAGCAGTGGCGGTCAGAAAGTAGATGAAGGCAGATGTGCTTGACTCTTGCGGTGCTCCGTCGGTATGCTTCTTCTTCGGCACAGATAGGACGGATATAATCTGGGTGATGGAAGGCAAGACACCGGCAATGCCCTGGCCAGACATGATGCCTTGGGTATACTCCTCTCTTCCAAAGCCCGATACATACGCGAAGACGCCGTTTTGACACAGGCCTGTCGCCAGGCTAGCGCTCAACACCATGACCATGAGAAAGGCGAAGTAGACACCAACGGATATGTTCAAGAAGAGCTTCGTGGATATAGCGAGCAGTGTGAAGACAACAGCATTCAAGGCGAGTGATGCGACGATACGTTTGGGGTAGTTGGCACGGGCCTGGAGCTTGGTCAAGACTATCATGGAGCCCAGGTTGCCTACGGTGGAGACACATAGAATGGAGGACTGGAAGTTGCGGAGGAGGTTATCGTTGGACTCGAAGCGTCGCTGGAAGTACGGGGCTGCTGCTAAGAACATATTCCTAGTACAATCAGTATCATGTACGCTGTAATGGCTGAAGTACCCACCAAGCCCAGAGCATAGAGACGCCCAGCAGCGTGAAGACGGCATAGTCGGTCCATGAGAATGCCTGATCCTCTGCGTCGATATGCTCGCCATCTGGCCGCTCAGAGCCCCCTTGTAGCGGCTCATATGAGGCTGGCGAGCTCTCGCGCTCGAAGATGTGCCGTATACGATCCATGATGGCCAGTGTGGTCGCGTTTGAGGTGTTCTCTGCGGAGGTGCGGAATCGTCGATACAGGTCTACGAGGAAGGGACGTTTTCAAAAGCGACACCAGGACTGTACGAGTAAAGACAGGCGGACATGGTCAAGCCGTACAGGTACCAGGAAGACTCGTGATCGTATCGCGTGGGTGAGCTCGCGGAGTGACACGCGGTGCCCATGACGCTAGTGGACTGGGTCCCCATGCTTTGATGTCACCTTCCCCGCGCTGCCCCTCCCATTCGCTGGACCATCTCACCACCAAAATATCCTTTCAATCCATCAAACAAGACTTGGGCCATGTACTGGGATCAAACCCTCTTGCAACACCCACAAACATGTCGTCTCAACAACTCCCACCCAATACAATCTCCATCAAACGAAAGCGCACCGATGCGCCCGTCGACTCCCTCAGGATCGAGCACGGCGGAAAGGACATCAAGCGACAAAGAAGCAGCGACTTCGCCTACAAGCGTTTCACAAAGCCAGGCGACCAAATCCAACACCTATCAGCACCTCCAACACCGACACTCGCGCGGCGCTTCCGCCTCGACCCCGTCTCGAGAATCGGCGCAAAACGGCATTTCGTAGAGGAACAACAAGTCTCGGAGAGGGAAAACGTCCCCACAGGCGGACAGGTACAAGCGCCCGCACCACAACCCACCCCAGACTCTACCCCACGGCCACGAAAGCGACCAGGCGCAGGCAGCGCCCTACACCACACCTCGAAACCCTCGATACACCGAATACCACCCGTCAGCTCGCCCTCGGAAAACGATGTCCGCAACCTGGAAGCCCTCTCGAAAGAAGTCGAGAAAGTCGACAACCTCGAGATTCCCCTCGCCTCGCCTCCAAAACACAAGCCCAGAGCCCCAGCAAAGCGCTTCGCAGAACGACACCCCGACCAAGCCGCAGCGCTCGCCGCCCAGGATGACCCAGCAGCCGACGTCGACGCCATGGACATTGACGGCGACTACGTCTACGACCACTACGTCCGGGAGCCCGTTCTCCCCGACGCCCCAGCCCCGACCGGCACCGTCGGCCTCTTGGTGATCAGCGAAGACGATGCCGACTGGTGGGACAACGACGAGAGCAGCGACCGGGAATTCGACACCGACGACGAAGACGAAAACGCAGAGGACTACTACGCCAACGATTACCCCGAGGATGAGATGAGCGACGACGACGAGTTCGATCGCAATCTGTATCAGGCTAGATATCGCCGTGGAAGCGACGACGAGGAATACAATATCGGGGACGAGGATGACGACGCGTTGGGGAGTGGCGAGGACGAGGACGAGGACGACTTGCATTTCAAGGTGACGGTGCCAAAAGCACAGAGAGTGGGGTATTGGGGTATGCAAGGGGAGTCGTAAAGGTTGTCGTCTCCTGGAAAAGGGGGGGAGGATGAGTCTACTTTCGCAGCCATCCAAGGCTCCATCTGCAATGCATCCCTGAAGATTACATTGAATTCAAGTGATGAAATCTCGTTGTCATTGTCTATACCAGACGAACTCTTGATAAGATGGATGATAAAAATAAAACAAAGAGGGTATCATGTCAAAACTCCCCAACCCAAAGTAGTAATACAGGAACAGAAACCCCCCAGCAGAAAGCCTTGCGTTACTCCCATGAAAGGGATGATCGTGTAATCGGCATATCCCCATCCGTGGGCCTGACTACTTCTCGGCTCCCATCGACCCCCAATCAAAGTTCGCAAAGTATTCGGTTAATGGACTCTGCTGACCGTCTTCGTCGTCATCCTTGCCCGTAAACAAAAGCGCTTCTTCTAGCATGTCCTCCTAGGGCATGTCCTTCTAGGACTTGTCGGCATTCGTATTCATGGCTTTATCCTCGCTCTTGGAGTTGGATGCCCCCATCGGCTCACCCTCCTAGGTAGCGCCAACACTTGCCATGCTGCCCTTCCGCTGTTGTCCAGGACCCGGTAGTTGTCCAGGGAGTATTTGTCGAGGTCCGGCAGCACCAATAGCGCTTGTTCTCCTGCTTGCTGGTCCACTGTCTAGGCCAGCGCTCAGCGGTGCGCCAAATCCAGCGCTTTGTGGAAAGTGCTCGTTGGTTGCGCTCAACGGTGCGCCCATCATGCCGAGCCCCATGCCACGTCCAGTACTCATGTTGTCACCGCTCGAGAACATGGATCCACCTCCACCCGGGGGTGCGCCGAGCGCGGAGCGGATCATGCCCTTCATGCGGATGTATTGGTACTTTGAGCGTTGCGAGGTATGCGTGTATGTTGCCATGGGTCGCGGTCGGTGACGGGCGAGGGCAGCCATTATCGAGTCCTTCTCTTCGTCTGAATCAACAGCGCCTGATGGCTCGAGATCTTCGGGAAGTGGCGCGTTGGCGTCGATGAGAGATCCTAGGCATACATTAGCATACCATATTTTGATATATGGGATAGTGTAATACACACGTTGAATCTTAGCCTGGTTCTTCTTCTGGTACTGCGCCAGCAACATGTCATATGGCAGACTTCGTCCTGGGACAGCCCTCTTGAGACCCATGCTATGGCTCTTACACGTCAAACTCCTCGCACAGTATCCGCCGTTTGGTAGGGAGACACCGCACTGCCTCTCAACATCAACAGGGCCCTTGGGCTTCGCCCCCTTCTGTTTTGGTTCATCCTTCTTCTTTTTCTTAGCATTAGGCGCCTTCTCCGCGTCACCGTCAAGTTTCCGCTTCTTGCCCTTCTTTGCGCCATCGCCGTCTATCGAAGCACCCTTGATGGCAGATTTGCGCGATTTGCCGCCCTCGTCATCTTCACCCTTCTCTTTTCGGAGAGCTGCGTCTTTGGCTTCTTTGGCCTCCTTCTTCTTCTTAAGCTTCTCTTGCTTCTTGTTCAGGCAGTCGCGAATGTGTGCTGCGGACGATGCGCGAAGGACAGGTCGGCGACAGTGCTTGCATTGTACGGTGTCTACTTTGTCGTCTAAAGGTCGGCCGCTGGGGAAACCAGCAATCGTTTTATCGTCGAGAGGGTTGATTACAGGCGAGGTAGTCGGCGGTGCGGGGGCTTTGTTCTCAATGTCTGGTAGCATGTTAGGCTACCCTGTAGATTCGTACGCATGAAAGGATGCAGCACGTTATGGTAGACGTACTCGTCGCATCACTCTCTTTCCAGTTCCCAGATATCGATGGCTTCGGAACCGGCTTCTTGATCTTCAACTTGATTCTTGCTTTCTCCGATTTGACGACGCCTTTTACTGCGCTTGTGTCCAGCAGGCTAGAATTCCTTGCAGATTCTGTGGCCGAAAGTGCTGTGGTACATTAGTCCCATCGGCGCCGGGAAGGGTGCGGAGTTGAGCTCACCCTTTCGCGCGCCATTCGTAGCCATATTGGCGGCTCTACGACGCCTGCGGAGTGATTCGCTGGGTCTCTAGTCACTCCGAGGGATCTTTCCAAGTGTAGTGGAAAGGTTCCAGATGTGGAAATGTCTCTTGTTGATGGAATGCAACGGGTCTGGATGCATGCGCCGCTGATGGGCTCCGGTCGCGTGAAGCTGCCGCCTATCGCGTACTAACCCAAAACGGCAAATAGGTCAGCTGCTCTCAAACGACCATCAATAATCAACGAATTTAAGCAAAATATAGAATGTATTGTTAAGTCTATAACGTCGTAGATTCTTGTATTCAATTCCCAGTACCAGAACTCTCGCGAAGCGTCTCCAGACTTGCACGCCAACATGCGTATGATCGAGCGTAAGCCTAGTTGGTTCCTCACGAAATTGTCGAGCATTACATTGCATGCCATGGTACGTTCAAGAACTCTTTCTTTTCTTTTCTTTGTTGCATTTCCAACTACACCAACAATATGCTCATGATACCTACTAAACGCCATACGCTTTATGCAAGACGCTCCTACTGAAAAGGCATCTGCATATCGAGCTCGACAAACCGCCGAACATGTGCACTCCCACTGGACCAGCCGTAGCCAGATACTTTGTAGACCCGTGAATCAAGTCTCCTAGCAAGCCATGCCACCGCGGTGACAGTCGACCATGTTACCCCCCCGAACTCCAAGAAATGCACAACATGTACTTTGAGCGCCCGTGCTCATGGTATCAAAGCTCCGTAAATCGCCAAAATATGCCGTGTCGTCATTCATGAATATACTTGGGTGTTTCAACCCTTCTCTAAAGCGCCTCTCTAAGCTGGTTATCTTCGTAGACATTACTAGCCCGTAAGCTGATATGTCGTCTGTGGCCTTGGCTATGGTCGCTTCCATTATGCTTCGCCTCTTGTGTGGGCTTGTGGCACCAAGAGACAGCGTTAGCGTCCTCGTCCCTTGGCCTTGGTGGCCTTCACAGGCTTTGCCTTGCCTTTCTTTGGCGGTTCGTACTCCTCGACATGATTATGACCGAGCTCATCGCGCATGATACTGTTGGTCCAGAGCAAGCAGCGATCTTTGGGGGCATCCTTATCAGCGTAGGTCTTGTTCCGCGTTGACACCCGAGTCTTGTTGTCATCTTCTTCTTCGACGTCCTCCTGGGGCTTGCTAGAGTCCTCCAGATGCTTCCGCATCTTAAGCATGTACTCGGCGATACGGTCACGGAACGCTTGTAGCTCCTTACGCAAAACACGCTCTCGATGACCGCGCTCGTCGAGCCACGCGAGCAGCTTGTCAATGTCCTCTGGGTCGTCGTAGTACGCCCATTGATGTGAGTTTGATAGATGGGTCGAGCCTTCCTCCCGCTCCTTGCGTTGCGGGATAGTATAGCCAAAACGCTGCATGTCTTGAGAGAGGGCAGGCTCCTCTAGGTTAGGTCCAAGCTCGTACTCGCTCGGTCCCTGTACCCAGATGCGTCCATTGGCATACCCGTATTCGGCAGTAGAGCTGTTGGGAACACCGCCGAAGGGCATTCCGTTGTGCTCAAACCAATAGTACTTGTTCAAGAACCGATCCTTGCCAAGAATCTTGCTACGATGTACAAGAGTCTCGCGCAGATCATCGTCAAGCTCGTTGATGTTGTCCTCGCAATCTTTGAGCTCCTCCTTCTTCTTCTCGATCGCTTGCAATAGCTTCTCCCACTCTTTCTGCTTTTTGGTCTTCTCCGCTTGCGCCTTGGCCTTTTTGGCCTTCACTTTTCGGGCTTCCTCAGCAGCTGCCTTGCGCTTGTTCTTATTAGCCGGGCGGGTCCTACTCTTGGAGGCTGCCACTTCGTCGCTACCGTTTGCTTCAGCATCAGCTGCTTCTTTGGAATCATCGTTCACGCTAGTCATAGACACATCGACATCCTCGGTCATCTTGGTAACCGTAGGCGAGGCGGGCGTGTTGGCTGGCAGGTGGATCTTACGCTCCAAATCCAGCTTGAACAGCTCATCAGCTAGATCCTTGCGTTTGCGCTGGTGTTCAATCTTTTCCTTGCGCAGGCGAGTCATCTCCTGGGCGGCAGCGACAAGCTGGTCGCGGAAATTCTCGGTGACGACGGTCAAGCTTAGAATCATTTCGAGTGCTGAGACGCGGAGATTTACATCAAGCTTGATGTAGTTGTTAGCGATGGTGGTGATGGTAGGTTCCTCCTCAGGCGGGACAAGCTCAGCAAGAATTTCGTCACAGGCTTCCTTCCGTGCAGAGTCGAATGATAGACGATAGAGGAGTGCGACAACAACTGCTTGCCACCCACCGTCCGCGAAATTGCGAAGTTTGCACTGCTCGACCCAGTCAAAATCATTGACAAACTCCTCAGCCTTGTGGAGTTCCTTTGGAGGCTCAGGTGTTGGCGTACGTGGCTTCGTCACAAGTTGCGCTGCGCCCGACTTCCTCAAGCTACTACGAGTAGTTCGGACTGGCGGTTCAGGCTCAGGGGTGGGCGTTGACTCCTTGCTCGAGTCTTCGTCTGACGAATCTTCATCGTCCAGGTTGGGTAGGGAGGTCTGGATCTTGCCAGAGCCGTTGACGATTTGCTTTAGAATCGCACAATGCATCTCTACAAACAACTCACAATCGACAGTCTCATGCGAGAACCGCATAGCATCGACAAAGTCATCAAAAGTGAACGAGTCTAGCGTGTAGATGGTGTCGTGGACATTGAGAGTCTCCCAGATACAGAGTAGTGGGCCGATACTCTTCATCAAGATGCCCGTCTTCTTGTCCTCTGCAGGCGGCTCAACTCCCTCAGGAACGTCGTCGGAGAAGAACTTTAGCGGCGGCCGGTTGACTTGTAGACGCGGTTGCTTGATCTCTAGATCTTCGCATGGGTACTTGATGTACTCAACAGGACGGGGCGGTGGAGGTGCCTGTTGAGGCTGTGGAAGGTTCGTCGGCTGGGGGCCTTGATGATGGTTGAAGCTGGTCTGGAACGGGAAGTTGATGGGCGGGCCATGACCATGGGGAGGCATCTGCATCAATTGCGCAGCAAGGTGAGGCTGCAGCTGAGCCAAGATATGTGGCGGCGGCGGACCGTTCGCTATCGGCGGAGGTCCACTATTATAGATTGGTGGGCCATTAATGAAATATGCTGGTCGATGAGGACCATTGGCAGCTGCCCATGGAGGCATGACGCCTTGCTGCTGCGCGTAGGGTGGAGGCCCAGTTGCGGAGAAGTTGACGAAGGCTGGCTGGCCTTGTCCAGGTGGTAAAGGCGGCCCATGACCATTAACATGTGGGCCATGACCGTTTGGCATCTGCTGTGGGTACTGCTGCTGGATAGGTTGAGTCACACCGTTAGGTATACCATTGGTAGCCCTCTTAGCAGCTAGTAGAGCCTCTCTAGTCTTCTTGTCGGGGAGTTTGGTTGGGATGTCGTATCGCTTTGCTAAGCTGTCCTTGACCATCCATGGTGCACCAATCCATGATTCACGCTTAAGCGCATTGCGGAGAAAGGCCTTCAGGATGAGCTTGGAGTAGGTCTTCCGATCCCGCTGGAGTTCAGAGGCCTTGTACTTGGTGACAGTTTCACCGCCGTCTTCCATAGTGACGACGTAAGTGTAAGACCGAATGCTGTCGTCCATGGATTGGCCAGTGAACATACTGTGTAGTCGGCTATTGTCCGTGATTTCAGTGATTCTGCCGAAGCGGCGCGAGTGATCGCCTTCTACGGAAACCCGATCATCCAACATAAATTGCTCCTTGAAATGCTGCGATAAGAAGTCAGCATGGCCTTCTTATGTAAGAGTTCGATTTCACTTCGTGGACGTACATCGTATACATCATTTACTGTAGAAGTGGTTAGCAAGACTCATGGATTAGGCCAACGAGGTTGACTCACCTAAATCATCCATCCGATGATGATCTTGGAACTGAACATAGTGAAGAACAGGAGACCTTAGGCTATCTGGGAAGATGCTGTTGATCTCTTTGGTGGCTTCCGTCTGCACGGATGTTACCTCCTCATCGGCCTTGATGAGTACTGACGTGGAGCCTACCTCGCTCTCCTGGGCCTCGAAATAGGTGTAGCCTGAATGACCCGTTGCCTGGCATGTGAAGCTCCGCTGTTGATAGAAGTCGTATCTATCCTTGGTCAGCTACGTCCGAATGCCTGACGTCATTTCATATATTTTCATACCGCTCAAGAAACCGCTCGTAGTCTGTGAAGACCTCTCCAGTCTGTTCGATATGCCATACCTATCCAGCAACTTTAGCATATGCATCCTGTGGTTCGGCAGAGTATGTAGCGTACCTCGGTGCTGTCGTCGAGGTTCTTCGGTAGGGCTTCGTATTTGACGGGTTTACGCTTATAAAGAACCTGGGACCTTCTCAGTAAACGTTGGCGTACAGACGGCAACCCAAAACATACCATGTTGGCTTGAACCCTAGCTCATGTAGCCTTCTCGGTGTCCGCTGTACCGCGTCGCAAACTTCGGAAGTGTCGCGACAATCAAAACGCGCCAATTACCTTCTCTAGGGGTATTTTGTGGTAAGAAGCGGGGGCAAGGGCCCCTCCGTGGGTGATAGAGCGAAGCCCTGTCTTTACGCGCCAGAAAGACGTCTTTCGAAATTGTTGTCGCAGTATTCGGTGGTCCGAATAGCGTTCCGAGACGCGTCTATCGGTTCCGAAAGCGCGTCTAGGCAACTTGTGGGCGAGTTCGTAGATGTTGAGGGCGTGGTAGCTAGGAAGGTGGGAGGGAGGTCGGCGAGAATAAGTCGCAGAGTAGTCAATGGGGGAGAAAAGCGAGCGGAGGGTAGTAGAAGAGGCCCGTAGTCCCTTGGCACTAGATACCATACTTGATCCGGCAAGGACTGCCTTCGCACCCTACCACCTACGCATCAAAGCTACGCACCCCACTAACATCAAAATATCAACGTGTTTGGACTCTTTAGAACCGTCAGAATGAGGTCTATCAGACCGCGACATGTGTGCATCGTTTATCTTGGTACGATAAACCTTTTGTTTTATCAAGATCAAGTCAAGGGTGGCCATGAGAAGCTCATGCCTTGAGCCACCCCGAGCAAACCCTTGGGGCAGCCTGACTCACTTGCTCAAACACACCAGGTCACCAACTCTACCCCCACCTCGAGCCGCATGTCAGGGGCACGATCTCAGACCCTGAACCAGACATCAATTGCGGGTATCTTTGCAGTATCAGGTTTATTCTGGGATGTTTGTTCACTATCTACCTCCGACTGTTGTTGTCGTATCTCTCCTTTCTATACGGTAACTAAGCGTGTGATGCGATTTGGATTTCCGAACCATGCGTAGTGTTCCTCGGAGTGACGTAGCAGACACAATTCCTTCCTTTTTCATATGCTATGCGATTCTGTGTCAATGCACTCGAGACGAAAGCTAAGTCAACTACAGGACAACATGACAAGCTTTATAACATTTGGTGAGCAATCGGCCACCTGGAGTCACGGGAGCGGAAGAGCTGCGCTGCAAATGTAATTGGGACCAGTGCATCTACAAATTGAAGTAAACTACCAGAAAGCCGACCCAGCTGCCCACCACTCCCACTGCTGAATATGAACTCGTGAACATGAGCGGCAGGAACTCGTAACGAGAACCAAACACTATTCCGTGAACCAATGAGCAGTATGCAACCAGAGGAATGGAGAGAGCGATATAAAACAGAGAAAAGCGATCGAGCAAGAATATCCTAGGTTTGGGGGAACTATTATGCGTCAGTGCATGATGGAAGAAGACGACATGTCACCTACGCTGGAGCTAGCCTATCAAAGGCGATGAGAAAGAGTACAAGCCAGAAGATGGTGTAGAATGTCTTCACAGGAAACTCGGCTGCCGTGTATAGAAGAGGGAAGAGCGATACGTGGCCGGCTACAGCTAGGGGTCGGAAAACGCCGAAGTATCTGCGATCCTGGAGCGCTATCAAGCTGAATGGGATTATGACGAGCAAGATTGCCTTTTCGTGAACATGCCAGCCGAACAAGAAGGATGAATAGCCGCAAAGCGTCACAGCACCAACGAAGGCCTCCCAGGTCGGTTTATAGAGGAGACGGAGGAGGACAGGCTAAGCAATGTCAGTTCCATCAAACACCTGTGACGCAGGTATACATACTATCTGTGTACCGAGGGTAAGGAGGAAGCAGGTTAACGGGCTTATATCTGGAAGCACTGCGAAATACGTGTCTCCAACAAGACCTCGAGTGACGCTATTCAAAGCCTCTTGATCAACGTGCAGTCCGAGGCGCGGGGCCACTAGAAGTGTTAGCCTTGGAACGCTATGGCGATGGGACGTTGCATACTGTAGATTAGGACACGGTCAGAGAAGGAATACAACGCCCAGACGTTGGGCGCCCAGTAGGCATGACACAGACCTCGCGAGAAGGGGAACAAGCGGCTGAACACTTGCGGGATTTGTTCCCATATCGCAAAGGGACCGAATGCAACTGCGAAGACAGCGATGATGCCTACGCCCAACTTTATACAGTTGAAGAATCGAATGGTCAAGTAGGGAAATGACGACCGCTGGCCCAAGCAGTAGGCGCGCAGAAGGTAGACAAAGTACGCAGGTGCGAGATACAAGTAGATGTGCTTGAGGCACAACAGCGCGGCAAAGAGCAGGCCGGACAGTAAGAGTGTCGAGTTATTGCGGGCCAGGACCATGGACAGTATCAAGATGCCATAGAGGAAGCCATTGTACTGAAAGTGGATGTGGTCGATGATGAGGAGTCCAGGAGACAACAAGATGGAAAGTGCAGCGGCATGAGCAGTTAGCTTTGACTTTGACGTCTTGACATGGCTGGTGAATGTTTAGTAACAGGCACGTCGTGTAGGGTGGTGCGTAAGTACAGATGCAAAGCGTAGACCAAGACGAGCTCGGTAACGATGACTGTAGTGCGCTGGAAGTATATGGTCTGCCAGCTGTCGAATCCCAGATGCTTTACGTTGAGCAGACGTGGGTCAGCATATGCTGCAGCTTGAGATAATAGCCACTCAAAATAGGCAAAGAAGGGCGGATAGTCTAGAGTCCATTCCGACGTTTTCTGCAGATAGTATTAGGCTGAAACACTTGAACGGTGTCGATGGCAGGGCTGTCTGACTTCGTAGTACCACTCCTTGATGGGTAGGGAGTGCGTTAGCGCTAGCCAGTTGCGGTGAACCTCGAAGTCGGTCGACTTGCTGCCGGACATGGTCAGCATGGACGAAGGATCAAGCAGCAAGCAGCAAGATGATGCAAGTAGACGTACTACGCAGGAAACAGCAGCACCTTGAGCGCGGTGGCCACAACGGCGCACTGCGCAATGGACGGAAACGGGTCTGCCATGGGAGAATTGACAGCGGGTGGACGCACGAGTGTCGGAAAGCACAGATTGACCAGTCGCTCGTAGTTGGGCGTCACGTGCTCGGTTAGGGAGGGCCCCTGTCATGGAAGCTGGTCTACGCATGTACTGGGCGCGTCAAACGACAAGAAGACGCAAACGTCATGCTCCCAAGTCAGCAGGCTCTCAGGGGCGGTTTCGCATAATCACGTTTGACATCTGATGCCCCATAAGACGGAGAGCCCCGAACGTTCGCAGCACCGGTAGTGTGCCGCCGGCACCAGATCGTGAGGAAACGGCCTGTATCGATTGCTGAGACAAGGCGATAGACGGGCTGGCTGGCTCTAGGGGCCATTGCCTACGCCTGGTACTGGAGCCGCCGCAGTACTACGTGCGATCTGGACCCTTTCGTGTTCGTCTGACAAAAGCAAAAAAGGGACCCGTCTTAGGAGCAGCACTATCGGGCGGCTCGTCTAGCCAGGGACGAGTGTGCGTATCTGCAATTACCCGTTGGCCGCGAGCTGCGCTGTCGGTCGCACAACACCCTCGACGCCAGGCGCCGGGGCGCATCGCTGCACGAACAGAAGCACGCCTGTGAGCACAGGCGTCTGCGGGGACCAGACAAGTGCAGGGCGGCGGCTGGAGTCGACTGTCGACGGTGGTTTGCACGACTCGGGCGTGGTCTGCGCGTTTAGAATAAGCCGTACGCTAGCCGTACGCTAGCCGTCCGCTTTGGGCTGCCTCATTTGCGCCTGCCTCCTAATGTGCCCTGCTAGTGAGCATTTCTCACCGACCTCTTTCTTCGCGCCTCCGCTCCGACTGCACCTTGCATCCCTCTTCTTCCATCCCCTTCGTTCGTTTCCCTCCTGTTCTCCCCGCATCGAGGCTCCCGGCAAAGCTTGCTTCTTTGCACTTCATTCTTATTGTTCGCTCTTTTAGTGCACGCATCCTCAAACAAGCCACGCGAGCTTGTTCTTTGACAACGCTGCCACCCTGCCTTTAGTTGCGCCCCTGCTGCCTCCACTATTCAAGCCTGCGACAGTACACTCTTGGACGTCTGTACCTGGGTCACTGCGGCTGCAATTGCCTGTCTTGTGAACTTCTCTTGTGCTGTTGGACCTGCAAACGACCAGTTGGCATTGTGCTTTTGGAAGTAGGTGTCCTCTCACTTGTATCTTGCCCACAGTGGGACTAACACTATGTAGAACGCTCTACGCTCTACATCTTGTAATACAGCAGCACCTTCGCAAGCCTAGCGACCACCCTGCAACCGGTTGCAACTTCACCTTCTGCCATACATATTTCGCCGTCCGGTCCGACGAGTCCTGGACGCAGTAATACACCTTCACCACGGCGCTTCTATCTCACAGCGCGCGGGACAGCTTCAGTCTGCCCCCGCATCTTCTCGGTATGCAGCAACACGAGGGTGCCCCCAGCGCGCCTAGCGGACCCCGTCTCCAGTCGAGCTTCCACAGCCAGGTCAACGGCGGCGGTCACCACGGCTTTTCCCACGGCGCCTTTGCCACGAACCAGCCCGGCTACGGCGACCGACATCCGGAGAGGGCGAACAACATGTCCATCAACACTGGCAGACTCAACCCTGGCAACCAGAACGGCAACGACTTGCAAACTCCAGGCACCGGTTTCGACATGAACTTTACTCCTTTGCTCCCTTCGCAGCTGCTCCTCGGTAGCCCCTTCCAGCCAGGCTCGCCCTCCGCTTTCGCTTCCCCGCAATTCCAGAACTTTGCACAGTTCGCTGGTCAGAACCAATCACAGCAGCAGAACCATCAGCCTAACCACGTTGGTAGCCCCTTGCAGCAACCTCTCTCGCCGCAGCTGTACCAGAACATGGTGTCTCCCACCAGTGGTTTCTTCGGTGGCCCGCAGTCACCTACTGGGGGGTTTCCTGGCTACGGCGGGCAGGGTCTTGGTGGATTAGGCTCCTCCATGCCGATCGCCCCTGGTCTTGTCTCTGGAACTAGCAGGACTGTATACTTGGGCAACATTCCCCCTGAGACTTCCGCTGAGGAGATCCTCGGCCACGTGCGCAGTGGGCAAATTGAGTCGGTCAGGCTTTTGCCAGACAAGAACTGCGCGTTCATCTCCTTCCTGGACAGCAGCTCAGCCACACACTTCCACTCTGACGCAATTTTGAAAAAATTGTCAATCAGAGGCCAGGACATCAAGATCGGGTGGGGAAAACCGTCGCAGGTCCCCACATCTGTGGCTTTGGCGGTACAGCAGTCGGGCGCTTCTCGTAACGTTTACTTAGGCAACTTGTCCGAAGACGTTTCAGAGGACGAACTCCGTGAAAACCTCAGCAAATTTGGCCCAATCGATACCGTCAAGATTGTCCGGGAGAAGGCTATTGGTTTTGTTCACTTCTTGTCAATTGGAAATGCCATCAAGGCTGTTTCCCAGCTCCCTCAGGAGCCCAAGTGGCAAGCTCCCAGGCGCGTCTACTACGGCAAGGATCGATGCGCATACGTTTCCAAGACTCAGCAACAGAACGCTGCGCAGTACCTGGGCATTGCTCCCGGATACGCCCATGTCCTGAATGGTGCGGATCGTGACATGATCTCCAACGCCCTTGCTCAGCAATCCGTCGCTGCTGCCGCTGTCGCGACCTCTGCTGGTGGTGTGAACAATTTGGGTAACCGAACGGTGTACCTCGGCAACATTCACCCAGAGACTACTATCGAGGAGATCTGCAACGTTGTGCGTGGTGGTCTTCTTCATCACATTAGGTACATCCCGGACAAGCACATCTGCTTCGTTACATTTATCGACCCGACATCAGCCGCATCCTTCTATGCCCTGAGCAACCTGCAGGGACTGATGATTCACAACCGTCGCCTAAAGATCGGTTGGGGCAAGCACTCTGGTGCTCTTCCTCCTGCGATCGCCCTTGCTGTCAGTGGAGGTGCTTCCCGTAACGTTTACATCGGCAACCTGGATGAGTCTTGGACAGAAGACCGCCTCAGGCAGGATTTCTCCGAGTACGGTGAGATTGAGCTGGTCAACACTTTGCGCGAGAAAAGCTGTGCATTCGTCAACTTCACCAACATTGCCAACGCCATCAAGGCGATCGAAGCCATCCGCGGTCGCGATGAATACAAGCGATTCAAGGTCAACTTCGGAAAAGACCGATGTGGTAACCCTCCCCGCCAGATGAACAGCCAGCAGTCTCAGGCCCAGCAAGCCGGTAGCGATGGTCTCCAGTCACCGTCGCCTATCAACGGACTGCATCCTAACCGCGCCGGTGCTTCAGTCTCGCCCACTGGCTCTGGCGCCCCAGGTTCTGGCCAAAGCACCAATGGGCAGTTTCCTCCTGTTCAAGCACCTGCTTCAGGTAACATCATGAACTCTGGCAATAACAACCCCCTCATGATGTACCTGCAAGCTCAGCAACAGCAGCACCAACAACAGCAGGTTGAGGCCAGCATGCAACAGCAGAACCAGCAGCAACAACAGCAGCAGCAGCAGCAATCTTTCCAGTCGCCGCAAGCTGCATTCTACGGCGCTGACTTGAACACCCCTCAGCCACACCACACACACAGCTCCCACCAGAGCACCTCAAGCTTCAGTCTGATTAACGGTACCTCAGCTGGTGGCTCTGGTGCTACGACTGTTGGCGGCCTCCTTGCTCCCTCCAACCTCAACTCGCGTGGTCAACACTCTCGTGCTGTGAGCCTTCCTGCTTTCACTCAAGGCCCCTTCAACCACTCCATGCAGCAAAGCCAAGCACCCCAGCAGGGCTCCTTCGGTAGCCTGAGCTCCGGTATCGGTGGCTTCGGTAGCGGTAACGGCGGCTACGGTCTCGCCATCCAGGGTGACGGCGGTCTACCTGGTTGGGCCGAAGAGGAAGTTGGTGCGCAGTAAGTATATCCTAGATGTTGTGTATCTTCTTCACTGTGCGATACCTTCCCCTCATCTACCGCTTGTTCATTACCACTGCCTTCTTTCGCCCTTTGCACAGATTTTCTTTTGCACATGTCCGGTCTAGGGTTTATGGCGTGCAGCTGATCTAGCTTTTGGGGATCGATCTTCAACTATGTGTTGTAATCTGAATGTGCGCGAAACGTTGCCTTAATACTTGACCTTATCACCTTCGCCTTCTCTTCTTTCTTCATTCGCTTTTTCTTTTTACGTTGTTGTAGTTTAGATACCTGTAGGGATACCTAGGGATTTGGCAGGGATGAGACTAGACGGTCTTATGAGTGTCTGGGCAGGGTAGGCCTGGCAAGGTCAATCAAACTGTAAAGCTATTCTTCACACAGGCCTACTAGCAAATGTAGTCATATGAGTTGATTTTAGATACAATCACTGCTCCATCTATATTTTTGAATGAATGAACTGGGTATCTGGTAGTAAATGAAATGATATCAAACACTGGCTCAGCCATGCAGGCGCAGAGCATCGCACCACATGCGCACCATTGCCTCTTGCTCCTGGCCCTTCTTATTGATTGCAACCGGGGCCATGATGACTTCCCTAACCTCTGACCTGCCCAGATCGCGCCCATTTTTGATTCTACTCCAGCAGTCACGTACCACAGCCTGCGCATACTCGATATCAACTTCTTCCTCATCCACATCCACCGCCGTACCGTTTGTCGTCGTCGTCGTCGTCGTCGTGTCATAGCCTGAATCCAAGCCGCTGTCGACATCCTCAGCGCCCAGCACCGTGCTAATGCAGACCACAACGCCCGGCGACGAGACTGCGCCTGACTGCGGCCCTTCACGCGTTGCTCGCAGCTCCCCAATCTGTATCGTACAGAGGCCCGCACTATACGTCGTCGCCTCCCGCACAGCGAGTGTGTGTCTCGGCGTCCACAGCGCAGAACACTGGTACTGTAGTATCGAAGCGTGCGCGTCTTGCTGCCGCAGCGGTATCGACGTCATGGTGTCTTGTTGCGCTAGCGGCTGCGCATAGACATGTGTGCGGGTCGGCGAGAGGCTCGACACATGGAGGAGGTGCTGGTACGAATGTGCGTATGGCTTTGGTTGGCCGTCTGCGCCTGCGCCTGCGGGCGCCTGGTAGCTGGGGGGTATGGTGTCGCGGAATGCGCGGTAGGATAGCGACCATGGTGTTTGTTGCCGTGTGGCGGTTGGGAAGCTGCTCTCGATGCCTGCCGTGAGCGTGTTTATCGTCGAGAGCGATGCGTCGATGTGGGTCGACGGGTTCGAAATAAAGTATAGCCTGCGGTGTTTTTAGCTTCCCCGTGTGGAGGAGGGGGAATGTGGCGTGTGGGGGAATTTACCCGCTATATTTCATTTTGGCTATCGGTTGGTGGGAGGAAGTAATGTTATTGCTGCTTGTTTCAAGTTGCTGCGCTTTGTGTAGAAATGGTGGGTAAGGGACGGGAATGGCTATCGCATCGTGGTGCAGGTTTATGAGTGCGAGGGGAAGAATCTAGAGTGAAGGTTCCACATGGTCGTTGATGTGGTTTGTAGAGTCGATTTGTTGGCGTGAAGATGCGATGGGGGAGGACGCAAGTACGAGTGAGTGCCATGGGCGTGGGTGGGGAAACTTTTAGCGCGCCGGCGACTACAGCTCGTTCTTGTACCTACCATAACCACGTATCCTGAAGATATTCGCTGAGTTCTCTATGCGGATGTTAACAGACACCAATGTAGTGTATACATTTAGAGTGCGTTTTCATGTGAGTCAAAGCTCATAGGAAACCAGCGTCTTCTTAGATCCCGCGTTGAAGAAACTCTATCTTGAACGTATGGTCCGCGGAGGTACGCACAAGGACAGTACTCAAGGTGTTGTCGATGCTGAACTCTACGACATTACCGAATACTCGCTCATAAATACAGAGTGAGTTGCCCTGGAAGTACAGCACAGGCCCTAGACTCATATCTGTACCCGAGGCGTTGATGTAAGCTCTCAAGCTGTTGTCAATTGATGTACAGTCGCGATGGCCTTCATTGACTACATGGCCAGCTGAATTATTCTCCTTCCAACAGGCCAGGGTGGCGTCTGGGAAGTAGTCGTCAACCGAGATTTCGTACTGCACACGGTGGCGGTCGTTGATATACTCCAACCAAGCGGCCGAGGAAGATCCAAAATCCGTCGAATGAGATGCAGCACGCCGAATCCGATCCCGTTCAGCCAGTACGCCAGTCCACTGCATCGGTGTCATCAGTGGATACTGCGTAGTGATAAACAGTGACGCTACCAGGAACTTGACGGTCAGCCAGTCTCCGAGGTAAGGCGCCAACACAAGCATGCGACCTTGGTGAAGATTTGACGGGGACCGACTTAGGGCGACACCTGTAGAGACGACTTGGTCCATAGCCCGAAGGAACCGCGAGGTATCATCCGAGCATTCCATGTCAATACCAAACCGCTCGTAGATCTCGTCTAGTTCTAAAAGCGGCCCAACGATCCTCTGGACGTGTGCAGTCATGATCATGAAGGCGTCGTTCGATGCGTAGTCCAGACCAACCCAGAGTCGCGGGTCCCGGGGGTCGTTGGCACTGTGGGCTTCGCTTTGCACAGAAGCTTCCGTTGTCGAATCTTTGGGAAAACACACCGCACGACAGCATGGGCACGTGTTCGGGCGGATTTCATTGTTCACGCCCTCTAGCCACTGCGTCAGACACAAGCGATGAAAAGTATGGCCGCACATCGTTTTGACAATGGCACAGGTGTCAGGGTTCCAGGCTTCGTAACAGATGGGACATGCCGGGTCGTCTGAAGGCTCCGACGGCTTGACGTAGCTCGTGAGGTATTGCGTGCACGACTGTGCAGGAGAATAATTCAATTCGAGTAGAGTACGATCCATAATGCGGTGATGTGGTTAGTTTGGCTGGGTCACACATACCGCTGATTGAGAACGGGTTATTATACTGGTTGAATCTCGACGTTGTGTAGATGGAGCAATACTACTGTTGTACTGTGTAACTACACAAAGTTCACACAGTGCTGTATGCGATATGATTCAACATACACCTTGCCTTGCACACTGTCAGGATTGGGGGAAATTCCTCAGGCAACGAGATGTGATGTGAACAGAGTTTACACTTCTCACACACACAAAAGCAAGTTGTCGACAGTATACTACCCGTGACAACAATTCATCACGGCAAGCGGTAAAGCTGTGACGGGTTTGTAAGATAGCTGGGATTCCACGGAATAAATTGGCATAACTTCGTCCTGGGCATCTATATACACCCATTCATTGCAATACCTTGATGTACCCCGAGGTTTGGTCAGAAGTTACCTTTCTATCACACTGATTGACACTCACGATCCCCAAAAAATTACTATCAGGTTCAGTCAAACATGTTGCATATATGTAGCTGTTCGTAGATGACACGAAACAAGCACTGCCGGCAGTCAAAGTGGTAGGAACATAATGTGATGTGTATCGCAATTATTCTTCCAAAGCGTTCGACCGAAAATCGTATTTCTCTTCTTCTCTCAACTACGCCCCTCGCTTCTGCCGACCGTGTACGGCAAGATACTGATGACCTATATTCATGTCAGAATTTTTTTCCTGCATAAGATAAATCCCCGAGAACAAATTAAATAGTTATCGAATGTATGGCCAAGTTTAATACTAATTCACATGAGACGGGGAACCAATCGTTCGGATGACGACGGAAATGAGTGCCCATCTGACAACCAAAGCATAATTTATTTCCATCTAGTGTAGAGAGCTGGAAATCTAACATCATCATCAGAGAGAGAGAGAACATGTCGCACTTTGCATCTTGCGGAATTAATGCCACAGCCTGCCTCACATCATCCCACGTGTCGCATTACGGCACCGCATCACACTGGCCACACGAATGCACAGCATCTCCATCATGAGCCATGACTTCAGTATAACCAAGGCGCCTTCGGCAGCTAGCATCGCAAGAGCGGGGATAAACGATCAGATTGTCGATAGGACAAAAGCGGAACCACGCAGTTGGCGCCTGCCTCCTCTTCCTCTTTCGAGCCTAGCTAGATCGACCGCGGATCAAGGCTAACAAAGCTTCAACAACACCACGAAGCTCCAGCAGACGATTCTGACCATGGCAGACAGACTCGCTCCTTTTTTGCTGACACGATAGGCGAAGAAAGGCGGTTTTACTCTTGCATTGAAATCCGAACCCCCCCCCCCCCACCCCAAGTTCTGTAGCTTCCTGATTAAATTAATCAACGCAACCCTGGGGTTCCCTGACTTTTCTCCAAACCTTGAGGGGCTATTCCGGATACGATCGTCAATCGCACAGCACAGCGCACCACGGACACGGCGGTCTTCCCTTTTTCTTTTCTATATTAAAAAAGCAACTGTGCATGCAAGAATGACCCCCTTTGCTCATACTGTCGTCCCATTGGCCCCAAGCTGATTACTTACCTACCGTAAGCCCAGAGGTCAGCCTCTAGCGGCCTTGGCGCAAGCAACCTCCGCACCTCGCGACGCGATGATGTGAGCAGGAATCTGAATAGGTACCTATACTATGGTTATAGGCGAAAGTCATGTACAATGGGGACGCTAGTATCCCGCCATCTGGAGTGACTTCGGATAGAAGCTGCCCGATGCCGCCATACGCCTTCCAACATCACGTGAGCTAAGCCATCCCCCAGCTTGGTTCAAAGTGCAACAGCCCCCTTGCTAGTGGGCCCACATACATTACTTTCCGCCTCTTGCCATAGTACGTAGTAGCCATTAATTACCTTTATTACAGGTTTACTTTGGACTAGTAAGCGTGTTAGTTTTAATCTGCGAATTACGAGCTCTGCTCTCGTCTTACACGATTTAAAGTAAGCAGCCCTGCTTTCGCAGGGCAATCGGCCTCTAGGGGTCTTAGCGTCTCTCCTGTAGGGGGAGGGTGGTTAGTTCTTACTTATAGGGGGTTGTGGTCGTTCGTGACTCCCCTTGGGAAATGGGCAAGCTGGGTACTGGGTCCGTGGTACAGGTTGTGCAGATATAACCATGGGTGAGGCCGGTCAATTGGGAAGACGGTAACGGTGAGCTTGGATTTTCTTGGCTTATATTGTAGCTGTCTCTTTGTGTTGTTGTTTTGGATTCAAAAATGGCTTCACTCTTTCATGCCATCGCGGGCCTCTCGCTGGCCTCAATTGCGCTTTTATCGCCTCTAACACCTCTCGTTCACGCGCGACATCACCATGCGCGACATCACCATGCGACAAGTCCTTGTGCGCAAGTCGGCGCTGCGATTGCGGGCAAGGACCTGACCACAGAAGAGGTGACTGTACCGGCGGAACTCGCATGGAATTGCATCAACTCTGTCCCGTTCAACCAGAGTGCTGCTCTCGCCCTGGTAAACGGCGTCGTCCCGTACTTCAAATGGCAGAGTAACACTGCCTGGCTGAAGGACCCTCCAGCAGAGTATGTTGAGAAGATACAGTCGCCGGTAGACATCTGGGCCGGGCTCGCGGAGATTAAGGAAAAGGTGACTTCTGGAGAGTATAAGAATGAGTACGAGGTAAATTCTCTCTTTCTCTCTCCGTCAATCAATAAGTATAAAGCTGACTCGGAGTAGTTCGGATTCGAGCTCTATACTCTCACACAAAGCACCCATGACTTTCACTTTATGTACATACCTGATGTTGTAGGCACAGTTTTCGGCTTCGCCCGACCAGTACCTCTCGTATCCGTCTCCAGTGATGGAAAAGAGCTCCCCCGGCCTTTTGTTTATGCGGACATCCTGGCAGAGTCATTCGGTAACGCTACTTTTACACCCTCACCCATCACCCATATCGATGGCCAGGACGCCACGGACTTTCTAGAAAATTGGGGTCAGTACGGACAACTCCAGGACCGAGATGCATTGTACAACAGCGTCTTCTACGAACTTGCGGCCGTGTCTCTCGGATCTGGTAGAGGCAGCTTTGCAGGATCTGATTATGGTCGCTTCAATTACCCAGGTCCTACTACCGAGCTTACGTTCGAAAACGGTACCAGCCGTACTTACGAAAACCTTGCCAGGGTACGGGTTCCCTTCGATGGTATTACCGACGGAGAGAGTCTTTATAAGCTCTGGTTCACGGGCCCAGGCCAGATCCAGCAGCTCATAGCTTCAAACTCAACCTCGCCCACCCCTACACCCTCTCCTGCTTCTTCGCCTACACCGGTATCTCCTATACCTGCCCCCGGCTACCCACCTCCAATTTTTCGTGAAGCACACAACGCGATTGGCGGCTACTTCCTCGAAGGTGACTACTCGGATGTAGCAGTACTCTCCGTCCCATCTTTCCTCAAAAGGGACGAAGAGGTACCATTCCAAGATATTGCTGTTAAATTCCTCGCCGCAGCTAAGTCTGCTGGGAAGAAGAAGCTTGTGATCGACGTTTCAGCCAACGGCGGTGGGACCATTCTGGCCGGTTACGACTTGTACAAGCTCGTATTCCCGCAGAAGATCGACCATGCGGCTGCTGACCGTTACCGCGCGTTCGAAGTCACCCGAATCCTGAACCAGAAGTACTCTGAAGCTTCTGAGGGTGTACCACGCGTGCTTAACAGCCCAAATCGAACACTTGCCGGCCTGGTCGGGTATTGTGTTTCCAGGACCTTCAACTACAGATCTGAACTCGATGTTAACAACAAGCCCTTCGAGAGCTGGCAAGACAAGTTCGGCCCTGGTCTCGAGCAAAAGGGCGACAACTTCACCAACCTCATCCGCTGGAACTTCAACGACACCCTCGTCCCAATCTACTACGGTGCATGGATGCACGGTTATGGGCCATTATCGAACTACACTCAGGCTCCTTTCGCTGCTGAGGACGTCGTCGTCGTTGCTGATGGATACTGCTCGTCGACATGCGCCGTCTTTTCCGAACTCATGCGCCAACGCGCAGGTGTCAAGTACATCTCTCTAGGTGGCCGTCCGCGTAAGGGTATCACGCAAGCCGTTGGCGGTGTCAAGGGATCAAGCAACTACCCCTGGTCCTGGATTCAGAGTTACGCCCAATACGCCATCAACAATTTGTCCACGCCCGAAGAAGGCGCTCAGCTCAACACCACAGAACTAGGCGAATACTTTGACAACACGGTCTTTGCCCGCTCTTCCGATACCCCAATGAACGTCAACTCCCACGACAGTATCCGTGATGGAGATGAGACAAACACTCCACTGCAGTTCATCTACGAGCCGTCTGACTGCCGTATTTTGTACACCAAAGCTATGACTGTTGACGTGACTGCCATCTGGAAGGCTGTTGTTGATTCTACTTGGGGCGGAGTAAACCACTGCATCGCCGGTGATCTCGGTGGCAACTCAACATCGCGCATAGCGAAGCGTGGGCTGAGCGTGTCTGAGAGGAAACACACCAAGAGTATGCAGTCTTGGAGGAAGAGCCTCAAGGCGGCTGATTACCCGCTTGATGTCAGGGCTGATTTGGGCGGTGTTAAATCTAAAAGAGATAGCAGCATATGGCCGTGGTTGTGGGATGGTTAGGTTGTGTAATAAACGGATGTGGACCAGATCGACATGGAGCTCAAGCGGAAGGAATTCCAAGGACGGTCGATCGATCTCACCCAGAGAGCGTTACGGCTCATGCGTCGGAAGAAAATCGATTCGCAGATGAAAAAATAATAATAGGCACATTGTCCAGCCAATGCTCCTTCGTTTTGGAAACGACGTCAATCCTCCAGGGTTGTCATAGTTACCCGCTCGCCATGTTTAGTAGATGGTGTTTGCGGTGCTGTTTTGCTTCTGTGATGTTCTTCTTTTGCTACCCGCGCACACCGATAGCGTAGAGAAGAAAGCATATTCCGAAAGTCTGCGTAGTACGATCTCGAGCACTTTTCTCCGATGCATTCAAGGGAACACAAGTGTGCTTTTGTCTCCGGCGTCGCAGAAAGCGAAGGAAAAGAGAAAGATTGATAGCGTGGGGGGTTCCTCGACGCAATCGATCGATCTGGCCACACAGTATACGATGAAGAGACATCGTGTGTTTTTCCTGGGCAGCAGAATAGGAGTCGGCGAAGTTGGGTGGGCGACTACAAGACTTTTTTCTCTTCCCTATCCTACCTTAGTCTTCCGGTGTGTTGTAATGGTGCTGCACGGCATCGAACAGATGCAAGTAGTATGCCGTGTCTCCGATGTTCGCTCTAGCTTCCCGTAGCAACGTGGTCCGTAATGCCAGCCAAACAGGTGATGCTCAGGTGTCGAACCGATGGCACGCGACATCGCGTGAGAGTGGCCCGGTATATATGGGCCATGATCTTACGTCAAGCTACCTGGCACGGTCGGAAAGGGTCTAGACGCCGCAGCGGAATAACCAGAAAGCAGGTTCTTTGCAAGGTTTTACCGAGCAACGGTTATAGCGGGGACAGGTTTTCTCCGTATGCACGACTGGCATGTATCGACTTGGCTTCCATGACGGTGAGGGGTTCGTCATCGATGTTTTTCGCTGCCTTCCGCAGAGGAGGGAGGGACGAGGGACGGGACGACACACGCTGAACGGGATGATCTGCCTCGATGATTTGCACGTCATCGTCGATGTTCCCAGCAAGCGACGCGCGGGTGCGTTTCCCGCGGGCCACTAATCTACTGAGGTTCTACGTTGGCCATCGCTTGTGCCATGCTGATCCGATGCTGGTCCACAGAAAACAACACGGGTCGCACGTTCAGCCACCAAGGGCGTGGGACGGGAACAGAGGTTGGAAACTCCATGGCGCACGGATCAGATTTGTCGATGCTGGTTTTAATCGTCGATGCGTGGCAGACGTTTCGTGGCGCTAGTGCTGGCGCTACCAAGAACAAGGCCGGTGGTGTGTGACCTAATGGTTGCTCCGTAGAGAGGAGTGGGTAGCGTCATTGGCAATGCGAAACGGCCTTCAGTGGTGCGTGCGAAGGGGGACGATCACGAAGAGGGTTTTGATGCTAGAGGGGGTTAATCGCAGGCATTCAACAGCCGATAAGCTGATGGCTGATACTGATAACAAACCTTATTGCCGGACCAAAAAGATCACTCATCCACACGCAACATGTCAAACAGCCCAGGAACCTTGGGTCAGTAAACTTCACAGCCGTCCCAGCCAATAGCAGGCAACGGTCTTGGATCCGGTTTTTACCCCGTAAAACGCTTCTTTTGCATGCGCGTTCACGATCTCTCGATCCTCTCCCCAAAGTACAATTGTTTAGAGCCCCTCCCCCCACGTAATTCCCTTCTCCTGGTTAATCTGCGGCAAACACTATCCACCGGTCAATTACAACCTTTGCGTGCATGGCCCGTCTCGCACGGCATCGATCGCCGATGGCATTTTCAACAAAGCCCATGCCCACAATTACAGCCATGGGGGGGGGTGATCAGCGTGCCCTGCATCGTGCCTGGCGCATGGCATCGAGCAATGTCATCCCGGCCCCTTCGACTCCTCCCTCCTTCTCGAAACAGAATAATGCTGACGCGGAAAAAGAGGAGACGGGTAGATCGCCATGGCAATCGGAGGTGGACATTGTAAAATCGCATGTCTGAGTAAGTCAGCCACACACACACACACACACATCTGGATGACGGCGAAGGACAGATTGTGAACAAGAGGGGGTGCATGTGGGCCCTGAGGCTGAATGTTGACTCTGCGCGTTGTTTGACAGTTTTGTCTAGCATGTGCGAAAAGGATGAGCATTCAGCTCGTGGTTATTGTTATGCGCGTTGGGTCGTGTGAATTTTCTGAGACAGGAGGTCACAAGACGGCGTGCCGCGATCGATGAAGTTCAGATGAACAGTTCTCACTACGGGTGATTAGGGACTAGCGGAGAACGAAATCTGTGCACATGGGGTTTTGCATTTTCCGAAGATCATCGGATCGTAGTTTATTGTAGTATATTGGTGCGGGCTTGGCGAGCAGCATTTTTGAATTTACGCTGCGAGTAGAATAGGGGGTTTGTTAGCTGCGAAAAAAAAAAGTTAGCTCAGAGAGGACCAAAGGATCACGATGAAAAGATGTGGAACGTTGTGAGTTTGAACAGGTATTTGCTGTCAGCGCAATGCGCGACTGTTGATAATATATTATACAGATGGGGTATCATGTGTTCAAATCCGCGTGCAAGCCAGCTGTTGCAGCGTCATAACGTGAAGGCCAGCTCCATGATTTCCTCCTCATCGTGTAGTGGCTGTGCCAACTACTTGGCCATGTCCTCGTGGCGCGGGTAATTAGGACAAAGCGAAAGGTGCGCTACCGGCGTCTTGGACCAAATGAGCCCAAAGGCAATCATCTTGCACACATAATTTCCGTGCTCCTGTAGAGTTCTCCAGCCATAGCGTAAGGGCAAAATGGCGATAGTGGCATGTGGGGTGACAGCGGGTGTCAGTGTGTGCGTGTGTGTAGTTGTGTGTAGTGGTTTAGCCCGACAGCAAAGGTTGTCGGTAGTCGCGGATAATGGGACTAGGCAACAGTAGGTAGAGTAGATAGTAGATTGGAGGCTGGGTGGTGGGTTTCAGCCAGCGCTGTAGCCCGTCATCCGTGCGCAGTGGCTGCAGTAGTAGCGGTTGGTGCCGATCTGGTACATGTTGGCCAGGCACTGGCGGCGACAGCGGCAGCAGGAGAGGGTTGATGGTGAGCCGAAGCCCATGCTGGAAATGGAGCTGCTGGAGCTGGCGGAGCTGCTCGAGGAAGTGCTCGAGGTGCGCTGTTGCTGTTGGATGGGCTCAGGGGCAGGGCGGTGGGCAGCCTGTGTTTGCAGCTGCAGGAGGCGCGAGGCATCTGAAGGGCTCGTCATGTAGAGCGGTGGTGCTGGGCGAAAGGCCAGCAGCGGGTTGGTCGGGTCCGAGGGGGTGTAGGGTTGGTAGTCGGAGACGGGGCTGTGGGAAGGGGTTTCCTGCGAAAAGTGGTAGGCGGGCGAGATGCTGAAGTAGCAGGAAGGTCGAGAGGGCAGAGAGGGCAGAGAGTCGGGTGTTTGGTGATCGGCGCTCATGGTAGAGCGTGTATGGGTCTTGGAGGAGTGCTGCAGGAGGATGACCAGGTGTGTGAATCACTGCTGGGCATGCGGCATCGCGGTCGCCTATATGCTCGTATGGCCATCGAGCGCAGCCCGATCGGCCAGTAGCCGGGCCCTGTGCTGGGCAGGGCAGGGCATCGGGCTGATTGGCGCATGGCTGGGCACAGTGGGCAGTGGAACGTCGAGGGCAGCCATGCAAGACGCTGGGTCCGAAGTCTTTGCTAGGCCTTGGCCGGGCTGAGACGGGCAGTTTGCGATCGGCCACGCACTCTCGATCCTGGCGGCCCTTGGACGCTCGCCTAGCTCTAGCCGCGCACCTTGTTGCCCCCCCGCACACGAGCCAATCCTGCCCCCCATCGAGATCACTGTGCAAACTGCGACTTTTATCGCTCCATGAAACTGCATTTCTGGAACATGGCATACTTTTACCTTTGGCATGTGCCTTGAATGAGATCACCCACGTTGCGGACGTGTTGCGTAGCCCTCGCCGGCGTCGCCACCGCCTGCTGACTGTGTTAGTGTCTCCTAGACGCCCTGGCCGGCGCCCTCCTTACTGTTGGTACCCACACGTCACGTGCGCCGGCCGCCCCCGGACTCTCCTACACAGTACTTTGCGTCGTCCGGTAGCCGAGCACCACCGCTTCCCCTACCATCACGATGCCATTGCGATCCACTCACAATCCGCCCCCCCAACCACCCAAATGCGGCAGTTTCTGCAATAATCCGTCGAAAGTGGCCCTGGAGCGCGGACTTTGCGACCGCGGCCACGCAGCCTGTTGCTGCCCATCGTCGATGTCAAGCGGGCCGAACCGTTAGCTGGCAGTCTAGAGCAAGGCCGTAAACCCCCATTCACCTGGGGGAACCGCCGCGCCAACTTCATAGGGCCCGGCAACCTGAACACTTACTTCCAAAGCCCTGCAGCTCCGGCAATGAAACGCTGCTATTGCAAACTCTACTATACTTGTCTCAACCACAGCACGCTCTTCCTGGGGTAATCTACCTGGATGCAAATACCATGCTCAACATCCAAGAGTCGCCTAAGAGCTGCACTCTGTGTTTCAAGCGTCTACAACCAAGTGCCAACGTGTTGCACCGCTGGATCCGTCCAACAAGCGCATACGTTGCCTTCTAGAGAGTTATACCACCCCCTCATCATACAGACGTGGACCTGCATTGCACCGTTGTGCACACAAGGTCCTGCCGGGCGACGGTCTAGAACCGAATGGCCGCAGCTGAACGACACCCCAAACAGTTCAGGCCCAGACTTTGACCCACCAGGTGACTGGATATTCGCCACTCTAATCTGGGGGCTAAAGAGTCGAGGGATCAGGCCAGCACGTTTCTTTTGAAGACTGGGGCCGCCGAAATTAGTAGAGCTCGATTATCCTGCAAAAGAAACGTGGTTCCTCTGAACATTGCCTAGGCCATGAGAAGTTTTTGGTTCTGCCCAGGTCCAGCCAGTTACACGAGCCGGAGCTCAACCGCTGGCAAAGTCAGCGGAGCAGTGTGCGTTCCTGGGCTCCAAGTCAGACAGTATAGAACTCGGGCAACGGAGTTCCCGATGTGTACCATATGAAGCAGGGCCACGCATGGGACCAGACCAGGACCAGCAAAGAGAACAACTTCATCGACAATGATAAAAGAAAAAAGCAACACATCCTCAAGGTCCCGTTCGCTCCGCGATGCCGCAACATGGACTGAGTGTCGAAGCCATACACCCTGGGCATCACCGTATCGTGACAAGCGGTGTGTGCCTTTTTGGGAGCGATAATTCTAAGCTTCGCCAAGGACAAGATGGTGGGTGATGTACAATAGACCAGTGGTTGGCTCCAGATTGGACCTAGTATTGGAAACCTGCTCAGGTCGCTCGTGTTCGTTGCCAAACCATACTCATATGAGAAAAAAAGGACATAACTCCTGCAGGTCGGGTGGGTTTACATCTAGTACAACTCTGTAAGTAACCGTACTAAGAAGTCCGGCTTTCCTAGACTGTACTCCGAAATGCGTCCTAAAGGCTTTCACTAGTGACTGGACACGAAATAACGCAAACACGTCCAGGTACATTATCAGATCTGTCTAGGAAGAACGAGCTCTTTCGTAACCATGGATTTGTCCTGCAACACGTAGCCATGGGCCTAAAATTTGGGGAAATGCGCAGACGACATAGTAGCGACTAGAACATTCGAATTTGCAACTACAACCGGTTCAATGAGGGGTACATGCAGCGTTGAGATGGTGGATGCACAGCGAGATGCAGACGCACGTGATGAAGCCATGTCTGGACTAGCTTCCAGCGCTCCTCTTGTCGTCCAGACAACGTCATTGGTCGCTCCAATGGCGACGGTCATGTGCAGGCTGAATGTGCGTGAATACATAACACCTGTGGATATCGTTCCTTCTTTTCGTCAACATCCCTATGGTAACATGTCCTGATGCCATGCACCATTCTTCCAGCATGCCGCAAACCCCAGGCCGGACGAGCGAAGTGACATCTGCAGCAAAGCTGCACGGTTGGCCCAAAACGGACGCGGTACAGAGGCCCGATGGCCCATGAGATGATTCCATAGGCAGTCTTTGCCGTCATCTTTGGTCACTCTGTCCTCCGCAATCTTCGCAAACGTTGCACCGTTGCGCAAAAGCTGCTCACGTCACTGTCGTAGCAATCGTCACTGGCCCGCTGTCAAACGAAACATCGGCACATAGCTAGGTAGCCCCACCGCTCCGAACCCCTCCACTGCGCTCCTACAATCTTCGCCACACCAACCAAATACACAAGTCAACACCATGGGCAAGCCTCCGAATCTATACGCTTTCCAGAGCGCTGCTGAGCTCGCCCCGAGCCTGCGCACCTACGTTCTCGACGTCCAAAACGCTGCGCTCGAGCGCCACCAGGTTTTCCGCGTCGCCGTTTCCGGCGGCTCCCTGCCCAAGACGCTTGCGCAAGTGCTACTAAAGGAAATCAATGGGGAGGGAAAGGTACAATTCGACAAGTGGGAGATATTCTACGCCGACGAGCGCGCCGTGCCCCTCGATCACGAAGACAGCAACCACAGACTGGTTAAGGAGGAGCTTCTTGACAAGATACCGTCCGAGCTTGGAACGCCCAAGGTGTATCCCATCGACGTCAACTACCTCGATGACGTTCAAGAGCTGGCCGACCAGTATGAGAAGACGCTCGTCAGTGTCTTTGCTGCACGTGATAGCGTAAAGCTACCACTCTTCGACCTGCTCCTGCTTGGCTGCGGACCGGACGGACATACCTGCAGTTTGTTTCCAGGCTCTGATCTCCTGCGCGAAACCGAAGCCTGGGTACTCCCCATTTCCGACTCCCCGAAGCCTCCCCCGAAGCGCATTACCATCTCCCTTCCTGTCGCGCAACACGGACTCAAGATTGCCTTTGTTGCGACTGGCGGAGGAAAGAAGGACATTATGCGCCAGATTTTCGATACCGACGAGGGTCAGCAGCTACCTTGTGGTCTGGTGAATCACAAGGGTGGAGATCGCGTTAGCTGGTTTGTCGACTACGCTGCCATCGAGGGTGTTTCTTTCCCAGCGCGCCGCGGTAGCCTGTGAGATGCGATGGATCAGCTGTGCTTTCGTGTTGGATGGACGTACAAGGCCATTTCTCCAAGTATGCATTGGGTCACTCACTCAACCTAGATACATTAGATAACGAATTCTAACGACGTTCCTCTTTCTACATTGTGTCCCTCGACCTGCTCCTGCCATAAGTCAGGGTTCTAGCCATATGTGGTGTTAGCGTAGTGGTCCGCACTCATTGGATGTAAACACCCCATGTTTCGTGTGTTTGTGTGGACCCGACAACACCAAACCAAGCTGTCGACGCGTCTACAGTAGCGCAGCGGCCTGCATCAAAAAAAAATGAATACAAAGCCGCGCTCACAGATAGGCAGGATCGGTCATGCAGCGCCACGAACCCGGGTAAGCTCTAGCCTCCATCTACGACAGGCAACGTCTAACGGATGACAGACCGCCACATCAGTCACTCCAGTTGAGAACGATCAACAAGCAGCAAGACATGGAACAAGTGACATTGTGCGTCCTTCATTGAGCAGACTTCCGTCGTTTCAGGGCGACACGGAGAACCGTCGCAGCCTACTGTGGGTATATCCTAAACGCACGACGCACCTGGCTTAACTAACTGTCTCTCAACTCAGTCCCCAGCCTGGCCAGCACAGGTACAAAACCCGCTCAAGTATATTATCAGAATTACCCGATCAAGATGCTGGCTCTGAAGACGCGAGAGATGACTTGCATGAGGCGAAGGATCAACCAGAGACTGCATCAACAACGCAAGAAGTTCAGGTTCCGGGTGCAGTAGCGGGACGTCTTCGACCTCGATCAACGTATCAAACTGGCACTCCATCATCTCAGCGCACGGAAATTACCGACAAGACGAGTGCTCCTCGTTCTATGCGGCCTCCCGTTTCAATCAGCAAGTTTGCGGCGCCGCAAGTTGGACTGAGCCGATCACAATCTTTAAGAAAACCAGGTGCTGCTTCGCAACCAGCTCAACCACCAGGTCTTTTGGGTCATGCTCGGACGCAGTCGACGAGTACCATATCAGCCCCACGACGGGATGCTACTAGATCAAACACAATCTCTGAGCGACCAAAGTCTCTACAGATAGCACCAAGTCGTACCACCAAGAATAATAGTACATCCACGGATACACTCTCTGGCGCCACCAGGACATCGCTACGTAACGCAGGTCTTAGTCGCACTGCCAGTATGAAGGCGAAACCAGAAGCATCAGGTAGCCTGCCAAGCTCTGGTCCGATGCCCAGGGCTGAAGAGCCTCTTGCGACTCAGACAAGACGTAAAGATCTCGTGTCAGAAGAGCCGAAGAAAACTACTCGACCAGCCTTCAGCACGCTTCAGCAGCACTTCACACCGCGAAAGGTGGGGAAAGCCCCAACTGCCTCCTTAATCAATCCTGTACCCCAAGCGGCATTGTACTCGCTTCCGCCGGAGACGGTCAGTCTTCAATCAGAACTACTTCAACTCCATCTTTTGCATCAATCCTCTGCGCAGGTGTGCAGACGCTGGGAGATCAGCGCGAAGCGTAGCTTGCACACAAGGTTTGAAGAGGTGGCCAGCTTATACCAAGTCATGTTAGAGAACGAACGTGCAGCTCAGGAGCAAAAGAATCTTCAGTCCTTGCTAGAATGGAGTGCTAGCGGCTTATCTGTGGGACTTGTTGAGCACATCCAGGTCCTCTCGGAGCCGCTTCACGAACTGCCGTCGTTGGTCGAATCCGGTGACCGAATGCAGCGTCTAATGGGTGAATTTGAACACTGGCTATCCTGGGTCCAGGATATTCGGTCCGCTCGAAAGGATCACGGCAGAGCCAAGGCGGCCCTTGGCACGATTGAGGGTCTTGAGGATACGTGGAAAGCCGAAAACGCTGCGCTGTCTCGGAAGTTGACGGTGTTCGCCCGTGATCTGGATCGACTGGCTACGCCAACACCAGGATCAAGCATTGCATGTATAGTCGAAGCATGCAAATCAATCCTTTATGGCATATTGGATGAGTTGCAGATAATGCAGAAGATCGAGGTTGAAGTGGTGTCAAGGGAGAAAGAGTGGGTTGAGGATCGTCTTCGAGTGATATCGCGGGATGTTGGGACACAATGGGTGGATACTGATGGACAGAGTGCGGCTTGGCGGATGTGAAACAAGAAAAGCTGCTAGCGCAGACTTGGAAGTACGGCACTTGGCGTTGACTGAACGTCGAGAGATTGTGGACCTATTACCATCCTGTTGGACTTTCTATCTGGTTGGATTTATGGCGCCTATGGCAGCACACACCGACCTTTGCGCTCAGGGCTCTACTTTCGAGGGGCGGCGCTCATTTTCAGGGCCCTTCGCACAAACACTTTGACATATCGGCAAACGATCTCTCTATTAGCATGGGCACGAACTTCATCGTGGCCGCCGCCCAAGTCTTCGTTCACATTGGCATGTTTTCACTTCTTGAATCCATATAAGCTGTCTCGTGGAATCGCAAGCGCATGACGATCAGACGACATTAGACTTCTTCAGTCTAGCTTCTGCAGATGGTGTGACAAAGAGCTCCCACACGGTCTATGTTGACTAACTACGCTAACCTCGGATGAGTTCCCGCTCACTATTAACAATAATCATTTATACGTCTTACTCAGCCGCCATCCTTCCACAAGCTTCCCTTGGTGTTGGCTATTAGTGGCCCTGACTGACTATTGGTACTATCGACAGAGTATTTCATATGCATCAACACACTACAGTGCTGACCTTTGGCTTGCATGGTACGCCCCTTCTGAAAGAGCCACCGGACATTTAGTGGACATTACGCCTGCGTGTCCACACGTTTCCTGCATCAGAAGCTGAACCACTGGACACAAGATCCTGATGTCAACGCATATCTCAGAGTGCTCAGGCTCACTCGCGGCAGTCATCATCAGTTTGCACTACACCTGTTGTCCATTGGGCATTTGAGACTTTTGATCCAAACAGTCTTCGACAACACTGCTGCTACTAAAAACAATCCACTGACCCGGATGGCGAACGACAGCGTCGGCGCTCGGTTTTTGAGATCATATTCCACCCATGGAGTTTTGTACGAACAGAAGACGACCATGGGAGGATCAAAACGCCATTGATGTGCAGCCCAAGCGCGCCGGCCCGAATGTTACAGCCTTGATCAATCAGCATCCATCCCCGCTGCCGCCGCGAGCCGGCCACTATACTCACGGCGATTACGTCCTGGACCAACAAAGATTGCTGCCGCACCCTACCTCGTCCGAAAGCACGTTAGCAGAGCTTGTAATTTCGAATCATGCACAACAAGCGGCTTCGTTACAGGCAGTCAAGCCGTCGGGTATGCTGGTACCCAGAGCCCAGTCTCTCTTCGCTGTTTTCCAGCACCAGCATTGGAATATCCCGTTATCGAGCCACGCAGGTATAGTAGCTTTCTTGTTATTCTCCTATCTAGCGCGTTAAGCGGAAGCGCGGTGTCCGATATACAGCCGGCGCATGATGCTTCCGTTTTATTGGAGTGCGAGAATGCCAATACTTACCTTCCAAGATCGTCCTCGAAACTGAGCCGATTAGAGAAGATCCTCCAAACTATTGCCGACGCACTGGACGGAGTCTCCCGCATAGCGGATTAAACTTGCGTCCTGGTCACGAGCCTGAGCTGGCGCATGCAGCAGGGACAATTACCTGTTGTTCGCCGAGTTTCGAGGACTACGCATTTTCAAACTCGTGTTCATCAATTCGAAAGACTGCCACGAGCTCGGGGGTGTTGACCAATAGAGTCCGAAGGTTGACGCGTACAAAGCATGACTTATCCGATACAGTGAGTTGCTTTGTCTAGTTCCCTTATTATCGCTGGACTTTTAGCACCTGCCTTCATTATTTTACAAGGCTAACGCTGATACGCCCCGATAGCCGCTTGACACTGAATGTCCTCGGAGTGAAGAGCCACTGCAACGGGCGCTTCGCTTGTTACATGAAAGTGCTTTCCGTCTGCAAGGGCACATGGAGCACCGATCGCCGCAGCGCCCAAGATCACCATCGCCACCTTACGACACTTGCAAAATGAGAAGCGCTCGAGACTACCCAGATGGCCGTGAAGGACAATTATCTTCGACGAAGCAACACTTGTACCCCCATGGATATGACGAATTCAATCGTCCTAGGTACGGATCACATGTGGACAATTCTTTGCAAAACACCTCTTTACCTTCCGGATCGAAACTCCCGCCTCCGCAGTCTCCGATGCAGGCACCGCAACCTACACCCTCGGTCGCTCTACCTTCCCCGTCTTCACTCAACTTTCCCAGCTCCCGAAGCCTGCCATCGATGTCACCACCTGCGACAGCGCAGACATCAGTACCAAGTGCGGACTTACAGGACCTCCAGCACCAAGTGTCTGTCAAAACCTTTGAGTTCCAGACCCTGCAGCGCGAGTACGATGCGTTGCTTCAGAAGCTCGAGAGACAGAAGACCAAATGCGCCATATTCGAAAAGAAGCTCGAAGTTAGCGATGGGGAGATGAACAGCCTGAGAGACGAGAAGGAAAGGTTGCTAGCGCAAGCTGTAACAGTTGAAGGCCAGATTGAAGAGCTACAGCAAAGCAGGGACGAGGCCCGACGGCAATTAGTTGCTAACGGCGCACAATACGTGCGGATCGTGGATATGGCAAACCAGCTTCAGTCACAGAGTGCCGAGGCCAAGAGGAAATGGGAAGCGGAAAAGGCAGGGCTGGAACAGAGAATTCGACTACTGGAAGAAGCCATGGTGACCGGTAGCCAGAAGCCCATATCGATAGCAGTCGCGGAACAGCAAGCCGGTGGTATCATCACTTCAGCTCCGTCGCCGCCTACCGGCTCAACGCATGGCACCAACCCCTCGCTCGCATCGCAGACAGAGACCATCAACGTTCTTCGTGCTGAAGTCGCTCGTCTTCACTCCAGGACGCATACGCTCGAGTCGACGGTGCAGAGCATGCGCCACGAAAGCGTTTCTATCCAAACTGCTGCACGGCAGATACTCGAGTCGGGCGGCAAGATGGGCGATATTGCACATGATGCTGTGGGTGGAGATGGATGAGATTTTGTCTTGGTGTATGTACGGTGTGCACCTATTTCATGTCACAAGGGCGCTCTAGCTGGGCCTTGGCGATCTTTGCCTTCCAAAAAAATTAGTTTTTTTTTCTTCTTCTTTCTATCTTCTAAAGATGTGGACATGGATTTATGAGAGGGGGGAATGGGATTGTGTTGTTTGTTCTTCACTTATACCCTAGCTGTGGTGTGTTGGATGGATGTGGAGTTAGGGAGGTGGGGGGGAAGGGAGGGGAGGGGAAGGTGGTCGTGGAGAGGTATACATCTCCAGTGCGGTAGATCCTACGAAGGTGCCATGTGCTGGCTGGCCTTTGGCAGGGAAGAAAAAATAAAAGTATGTGATGGTAGCGCTACACCTTCATGTCCATCGTTGAGTCGCACTCACATCCACCTTGTCAGCTTTCCTTGGCGGATTTTATGCTGATGGATGTGGTCTTGCAACTGCATGAGAGGCTGGGTTCCAGGTCAAAGCTAATTCTTGTGTCGCATCTTGTTGCTTGAAAATTGAAGTTAGTTGGTTAATTCACACTCGGGTAAGCTCAAGGGTGGATGGGTTATGCCTTGGTATTGGTGTGGGAGGCCTCGTATCAGTTGTTTGTAGCTGACGATGGATAGCCAACTTTTTATTATTACTAGCTGCTGGGACATTGGGTTGATTGCTAAGCTTTATGTGAGGATGGCTTAACCAAGTAGCCTATGGGAGGATGGTAAAATGCATACCTGGAAGCTTTGACAATGTTGTGGGCGTTACGTTGTTTGGACCACACCACCGTCCTGGACACCACTCTCGCTTCCAGCCGTGACGGCTAGCGGACACAAAACCCCGTCGTATTCTCGTCGGGCATCGGTAGTCATCTGCGCTCATACCTGAGTTGCCTCCTTCTGCTTCCTACTTTCCTCCTCTTCGGGTGTCCTGGTAATGAGTTGCAGTGCGTGGATACCGCCTTCTTTTGCTAGCTCCTCCTTCATCAAGGAGTTGATCATGCGATGCCGTGCGAGCTGCATCTTGCCTTGGAAAGCTGGCGATGTGATGAAAACACTACCAAGGTCAGAATGGTAGCCTCCCATGGTTTTGAATTCAGCGGATTGATGGTTACCGGAAGTGCGTCTCTCGGCTGGTGACTCCTTGCATGGCTTTGTGATGCGCATGCTTGTGTGAGTCGTTGAAAATCTCGAGGGAGGTTGGCTTTAGCGCTTCTGTAATCTTCTGGATGCTTAGATGTATTTCGGGGTACACAGTTGGCACGTCTTGTGTATAGTGCGAGACTGACCTTGGTCCGCAGAGCATCTTCCATTGGGGTCATGGACTGAGCCATGGCTGACATGAAGCGCCTTCCAGCGAGGCCGGTATTTCGAAGGAACATTCACGACAGTGTTTCCTAGTCGGGCGGTCCGTCAAGAAGAGAAGGGCCAATGAGGATACTGGAGCGTAGTGGTGGAAGTGATGGGTTGTGTCGGCCCCAGAACTCAGGCCGAGGCACGGCGCCAAGGCGAAATCGGAAGGCGTCGCGTCTTGATTCCGAAAGCTTGAATCGCAGTCAGACGAGAGCCATGGACGCCATGCAACTACCAGATGACGCCGTCTACAGGTCTTTGTTGTGTTCTATAGGAACATTTCCAATCCTTTAAACAACACTTGAGATGGTAAATTTTCGTGCCTCGGGCCGGAGACTCAAGTCATCTCATCAACATGACTCGGCTTCAAACACAGCACATCTCACACCGATTTGCCGTACTCCGAAAGGCTCGAAACCTGCATCAATTGCGCTGATCCGGGACATCTCCCTGCCGCCATGTGGGCGCGTAATCTTCTCGCTCGCACCCTCACACGACACAAAATATCCTGGTCGGCATACACCGGCCATTGCTGCCAATCTTTCGCATTCGTTCCCTTCTATACCGTGAGAATGGCATCTACACTACCCCGCCTACCCATCTTCGAAGCCATCAAGAAACACGATGCGCAGAGTACGGCCGTTGTTCACTCTTTGTCGGGGCGATCGTTTACGTACGGCGAGCTTGTGAATGATGTTGCTGCTGCAAAGGATAAGCTGCAGCGGAACTGCGGTGGACAGAGCGCAGAAGGCCAACGCATATCCTTTCTGGTAGAAAATGGATACGACTATGTAGGTGCGCGTTCCTCTGGGCCTTGTGGACAACAGCGAAGAAGAACCAAACTAACTCGAATTTAGTGACCCTGCTGTCCATCCTCGCCGCACACGCAATCGCCGTACCGTTATCGCCGACCTTCCCGGCCCATGAGCTACGATACATTGTCGACCAGAGCGAGTCTCTCATGCTTCTCTCGTCTGAGAAGTTCCAGAGTCAAGCCGACCATGTGCTGAAAGAGGGCATGGAGACTAAGCCCATCAACTACAAGCAGGAGAAGATAATGTTGGGCAAGGCGGATGACTATGTCACGCTGGAGGAGCCAACAAGCGAGAAGGGTGGCATGATGCTATACACGTCTGGCACGACAAACAGACCGAAAGGCGTTTTGTTGCCCCAGGACGTGCTAACAGCTCAGTCGCGATCGCTCTTGGAAGCGTGGAACTACACCAACAAGGACGTGCTGTTACACGTACTTCCCTTACACCACATCCACGGAACCGTCAACGCACTGCTTACGCCTCTCTTCGCTGGTAGCACTATCGAGTTTCAATTCCCATTCAACGCAACGGCTGTATGGGATCGTCTTGCAGCCCCCTTCCTTCCGAACCCCGATCCAACCAAGAAGCCTATTACCTTCCTTACCGTCGTTCCAACCATATATACGCGCCTGCTCGCATCCCACCCTACCCTCTCGCCAGAACTCCAAACCGCAACCAAGACCGCTCTTCACCCGTCGAATCTGCGCCTGAACATCTCAGGGTCCGCTGCGCTTCCTACGCCGGTGAAGTCAGCATGGACGGTGCTAAGTGGAGGCAACGTGTTGCTAGAGCGATACGGCATGACCGAGGTAGGCATGGCGCTTTCATGTGGATTAGATTTCGCAGATCGCGTAGATGGTTCCGTAGGCTGGCCGCTTCCTTCGGTGCAAGCGCGTTTGGTAGATACCGAGACTGGGCAAATCATAGAAGTGGGTGAAGAAATTGACCCTGCGACAGAACGCGAACGCCAGGGTGAGATCCAACTGCGCGGTCCGACTATCTTCAGAGAATACTGGAAGAACCCCGAAGCCACCTTCAAAGAGTTTACAGAGGACGCGGACGGACAGGGGAAATGGTTCAAGACTGGCGATGTCGCTGTTCGAAGGAACGTTGACAGGGCAGGCAAGAGCGACCAGGCCTGGGCTAAGGGACCTCTCTACTTTATCCACGGGCGCAAATCAGCAGATATCATCAAAACTGGCGGCGAGAAGGTCTCCGCCCTCGAAATCGAGCGCGAGATGCTTTCCCTTCCCCAAGTCGACGAAGTCGCCGTCGTCGGCCTACCATCAGAGGCCTGGGGCCAGAAAGTCGCTGCCGTAGTTGTGCTTTCTGAACAAGGCAAGACCGCAGGCAAAGGAGGTAAAGCCTGGTCTGCGTTGGACATGAGGCGGGCTCTCAAGGAAATACTTGCGAACTACAAAATTCCGCAAGAGATGAAGGTTGTTGACTCGATTCCAAGGAATGCAATGGGTAAGATCAATAAAAAGCAGCTTGTCAAGCAGATCTGGGGCGAGGCTTTGCAGGCATCGAAGGAGAACGGTGCCGTGCAGGTACCTAATGGGAGTGTATAGTTATGTGTAAATATTTATTGTGCGATAATCTTCAATTACAAAACAACGTCATCTCACCAACGGGAAGATGGTTGAACCGTTCATCTAGAAAACAGGTTAAATGCTATTCCCGAGTGGTTTCATGCAAGTTTGCATTCGGCATTTTGTTGCAGGCTATATGATGGGCCTAGCTCTGGTGCATTGAGCTTACCCAAATGCAGGCAAGTTGGCTGAAATCGCGAACGTGTTGCTGTCTCTTTCAGAGATTCTATCATCCATGCTCCGTCCCCACCATGGCCGACCCTGTGCCCCCACTTCTTGCCCTCCCTCGCGAATTGCGAAACCTCATCTATTCGTATGTAATTGCCGAGGGAGACCCTGACGGGCGTTTTACAACCTTGTTTGCTCCACATCGCCTTCAGTACCATGTCCATAACGCGCCCAACCTTGACTTGATTCATACGCATCCTCGCTTGCGAGAAGAGTACCTTGAAGCCGTCGACAAAGACGGCATCTCCGTGACGATTTCTGATGAAGATATCCTTGAGCGCGGCTTCGTTGTCGGTATAAGACCGGATTCACTACCGGATTCACCAATACATCACAAAGCCTATACACTGCCCTTGGATACACTTTTTGCCCGGTTCGTCAAACATGTCACGATCCTTGCCGACATTAACCATGGTACTCGTGGCGGCTATAGCGAAATGGAGCCAGGGTGGAACACCATACAGCATCTCGTCTCCGTGCTGCTCCAAAGGGGTCCACTTCTGTCAACAATACGGATTGGTATCCAATGTCACTCTTCTACTCGACTGCAGCATCACAACAATACCTATTCACAATTCGAAACCGCTCATTTTCTACACGCACCACCACCCTGCTTGGGAGCGTTGCAACTTGTGCAGCGAGCTGAGGGATACCGTCTGAACCAGATATCGCCATGGCCGGGTCAGCCTCGACCTCAGCATGGCTGTGTGAAGCATGGCTGCTATCTGTACGCTAGGAGCCGGACATATCACGACACTCATCTCTGGGAACCTTCCCATGTTATGGATCAGTTTGAGCTGCAACCTTATACAATTGGGAATTGGAATACACCGTTGCCTACTTCGGTTATTGGGCATGAAATGAAGGAATGGAGAGAAAAGCGCGGTCATAGAGAAGCTGTGGCTTGGTTTTAGAGTCTCGTCAGAACTGAGAGTCATTCGATCACGCCAGCTATCTGACGACCCGAACTCCAAAAAGGCTTGGCAGTCTATATTCACCCTTGCAGCACATCGTCACAACTATCACACGAACTACAACTACGGCATACCATATTTGGTCTTGCAATTGAATGAGAGCTCTAGCTTTTAGTACACACAGCTTTGCCTCTATCGGTTCGTGTACGTAAAAAGCAACCAAAGACATTTTCCGATTGGCTCACGATGCAGCTCAATTTACGCCCCGGTGGGGTACCACACGAACCCTCATTTACCTCCACTTGTCATTCTCAACTCGTTTGTTTACTTCGAGCCTCTTTGTCGATGTTGTCGCTTGTCACCAATCTTGCCGCACCCTTCACAACCACTTTGACTTTTTAAGAATGGCCAGCGACACTCCGGCGCCGCATCTCCTCACAATCCCGCGCGAACTTCGAAACTGCATATACACATACCTTTACCAGGACGTTATGTTACCGTGGGATTGGAGAAAAGGACAAGAATCCCCCAAGAACCACATCCTCAACCAGATCTGTGTGCGTTTCCACAACGCACCCTACAGCAATGTCATGTGCGCACACTCTCGCTTGTACGACGAATATATTAAAGCTGTGCCCATTAAAAATCTCTCGGCGACGATTGAAGTTTATCCTTCCATTTACGCGAATGTGAATCCCAATAATAACGCTGACTTCGGCGCTCTCGCGGAACGAGTGACCAGTGCCTTCAAAAAACTCCGGAAGATAACGATTGTTCTCACTTATATCGACGCCTTATCGAAAAGCTACGTACCTGGTGCTGAGATGTGGGCTAGCATCGAGAGGCTTGTCGGAGTCATCAAGAGCAAAGCACCGCGTTTGTCAACCATTCGGGTCGCCTTCAGACATAACTCAGGTCCTGAACTGACCGGCCCCGAGCAACAATATGGTGCTTTTGCTACCGCTGATTTCCTACCCGGACCACCAACTAGTCTTGTCGACTTCCCGCTAGTACAGCGTGCAGAGGGTTATCACGTATTATGCCAAAAACGCGGCTCATCAACCAGGAATACGGTGAACAAGTTTGGCGCATATGTTTTCAGTTTCGAGCTCTCTAAATCTGGCTACTTCACCCCGAAGGATATTGTGGAAAGGTGGAATCTTCGAGGTGTACATTACAGACACGTTGAACCGGCGTGGAGAGAGAAGCGAGGCGAGGAAGATGCAAAGACGTGGTTTTGAGCTTTTGATCTATGGTTTCATATCTATTGCGACGAGGTTTCAATGATAATAGGAAGTGGCTGGGGCTTTCTCGAATGGCTAAAGCGAGACTCTGCTAGCGCAGCGCTGGAGGGTGTGTGATTTGCGTGGTCGCTAGCTGGGGTTTGTTGGATTCTGGGATATCATGTGCTACCATCTTAGGCCCATTGCAAAGTCATGTCTACTTGTCATTTCATTCACTCGCCGCTTTGCTTCAAGCATGCAGCTGACGCTGAGTGATAATTCTAGTTATGAAAAGTCTCGTGTATTTACTCCACCGAAAGACTCGTTCTCTGCGCTCAAATGTTGGCTTTCACATGATCACTTCCATATTCACTTGACCTCCCCACGGCTTTATCGACGAAACTACACTTTTGCTTATTGTTACTCCTTCCCCAGCATGGCCTCCATCACGCCAGTTCTTTACGAACTAATTCGGAAGCCTCACAACAAGACCCACAACCGCTTCTTCCACACCAGGAAGCTCGGATGGAAGATCGAAGCCTCCAACTGGGACAACATCGATTTCAATAGCGCACCAAGTCCTACGGTCTACGAACAAGTCGACGTGTACCTAAACAACGCTCCCCTTGTTGACATGCTCCTCACACACACGCGCGCGTATACGAAGAGTTCAAGCAGTTAGACAGCCTCAAGGATCTAGCAATGACAGTTAGTGTCAACCTCAACGATCGCCAGCCCCACATATATGCAGACGACCAAACACGGCTCTACAACGTTTTGAGTTATGTGCGCCATGTCACACTCTTTCCGATAATTTCCTCAGATAATATGAACCCCGATACTGTAAGGAAAGATTGGTACAAGATGATCGACGTCATCACCCGCATCGCTGCAGCCACGCCACACGCAAACACATTCCGCATCGCGCTCCAGTACCGAAAAGATATGGTTGCCGACACTAATCTGCAGCAACAACTGGACGTCTTCAACTCGGAACAACTCCTTCTCGAAGACCCGTTCACCGCTTTTGACCGCCTTCGTTTGATCCAAACGGGTAAGGGATGTGGTGTCGGCTACGGCGGTGTCGCTCTCTACAAACCGGCGGGACACACAGGGAGTCTGGACCTCCACCAACGGCTTAGGGTATCCAGTGGGTTTGAAGCATGTGGTGTGTGAGTTGGTTGCTTTCACGTATGGTGGGGATGGAGATGAAGTTGCAAAGTACGCTTGGAAGGAAGAGGAGATTAGTGGGTGGTGGCCGCGGTTGGAGTACCCGGATGTCGTGCTTGCTAGTATTGAAGCGGACAAGTCTTGGGAGTTGATGGAGTATCCTAAGAAGATGGCGGGGTGGGTAGAGATGAGTGTGATGGATGGAGGGTAAGACGGAGACGTAGGATCGCTAAAGTTGGCGCATGGAGTTCGGGAAAGCTGTCGTTCTGTAACAAACACGCATCCGTTGGGGGGGGGGGAGCAGCTGTGATGGCTGTAACCACCAGTGACTTGGCAAGTCTTCATCAAGAAAACGAGTCGGAGTAGAAGATGGCCGTCGTGTATCTACGAATCAAGGCACTACACGCCCATAGCGAAGGGCTCACATCCACGAACTTGGAAAATGTCGGCTCGCTTGACGAAGTCGACGAGTCATGGGTGTATTATGACAACTGGGGATGACGAGACGCCTAGCAATGGCTGCTTCGCAAGTTGAACGAGGATACGTTTGCAAACTGCTCTTATGATCGACAACTACACTGCGAGCATGACACTTCTAAGATGAAAGGCTCATCCTCCATTACCGTTTGTTCCCAAGGAAGGTACTAGCCATCTGAGACTATACATGACTCTTCTTTCATGTAAAGTTGCAATGCAATGTTCAAGTGCATGTTGAAGAACTACAGCTTCCACAATCTAAGATTATCAGTTCACTATAACTGCGTGGGTATGCTATGACTCCTGTTACTAGTTTGGGGGGACACACCTGAAAAGTCTAGAAAGTCGATTCCATCAACATGCCCCACATCTACATTACCCGGCAGGACGGCGTATATGAAGAGCAACATCGATGACTTGGCGTTGCCAGCCGGCAGTCGCATTTGAACCATTTTCACTTACACGTCGGATACATTGGCGCGGAGAGTCATCAATTATCCTCCAAGGGTGGGATGTGGGCCTCCTGGTGTGCAGCGCTTCCTACCACGCATGATTATCTTAGTACATCGACACCGAGGTTTTTGCATCATCACAGACGACACAAGTCCTCGCAAACACTATGAAGTCGTTTTTCTTCCTTTTCCAGACTGTCTTGGTACAAGCAGCACTCAGGTTTGGATGTAGCAGCGTTTCCATTCAGCGCCTAGATCCGCTTGTGGAGCCTGGCCGTGTGCCTTCCTCTCATGTTAGTATCAACACCACAGCACAAGTGACCATACGCTTACATACTTGTGAAGGTACATCAGATTGTTGGTAGGCTGAATGCATGGTGCGATCTCTGAAACTTCCATTGACATCTCCGTAGGCGGCAATGCCTTCAATGCTACGATGGCCGGTGATATCGGCGAACAGGGAAGCTGCACAACGTGCGCATACACTGAAGGCAGGACACGGATCTTTTGAACTGGCCTGGTCGTCGTGTCTAACTTTGCTCGCAGACTTCTCCAACTACTGGACTGCTGCCATGTACTTCAAGCACCAGAACGGCTCGTACAAGCGCGTGCCTATCTACCCGAACGCTCAACTAGGTATGCTCACTCTTCTACCTATATCGAGGTGTAGCGTAAAGTTGAATTTTTGTAGGATTTGAAGGTCAAGATGCGGCCCACATCAAGGGGGGTATGACGATATACTACACGCAGAAGGACTTCAATAGTTCCGACCTCGGTAACCCTGTGAGAGCCTTTCCGCCAGTAGGTGATGCACTCCAGTCTGTCGCTAGAATGGATGGTTAACTGGTCCAAGGGCTTTCGCATGACCGTCGGCAACCCGTCGACGACCACACTCAATGACACCAAGAAAGGTCTGGCATACACGTGCCTGCAAACCATCCTCACTAGGGGCTTCGAGACTCCCGACTTCCCGAAAGAGCCTTGCCCAGCCGGTATCATGGCTATCCAGGTAAGAGGCAATTATAGCCAGATGTTGGAATCCTTTTACTGACCGCTAGACAGTAAGTCTACCTAGTGTCTTGGCATGCTCTTGGAAAGAGTTGTTACGTACTCTGAAGTTGCACAGCTCTTCCCAAGAGAGACTACTCACTTCTCGCATGAGACCTACTGATCGCTTCTCTCTCGTTTAGTCACTTTCCGTCTTGTTGGAACGGAGTCGACCTTGACTCTCCCGACCATCAGTCCCACATGTTCTCCACCACACGGGGTGGTTTTCAACCAGCGGGTCCTTGCCCAGCATCGCACCCAATCAAGATGCCGCAGCTAGCATACGAAACGATGTGGAACACGACTGCTTTCGCTGATATGTGGCCAACCGATGGCTCGCAGCCCTTCGTATGGAGTTACTCCGATAGCAAAGGCTACGGCACTCACGCTGACTACGTGTTTGGATGGAAAGGAGATAGCTTGCAGCGAGCGATGAACGATAGTTGCATGTTCCATTACTGTGGAAGCCCGGGCATGCAGGGTGTGCTCAAAACGCAGACTGTGGAAGAGATGAACGCGTGCGCGGTTGAGAGCTCCGTTGATGAGGATGTGGAGGGGTGGCTCGATCATCTGCCTGGGTATGAGATGGAGATCTGAGTCGATGGCTATTCGTGGCGCTCTAGCTTTGCTGAGCTGCGATGGAGGATTCTGGAGTTTTGATGTTCGAGCAGTTTAGAATCTTTTCTTCTGGAAGTTGCCGAGGTTGCAGATGTGAGTGACGGGACGTGGTCGTGGGTGGGGGCCTCTGGGGGCAAGCGTCCAGAACAACGCGATAATCTTGGTTTGGACGCGCTTGCACATGTGGGTCTTGATTCCATGCGTCGCGCTCTTTTTTTCTTTGTCGTTCGCACAAGGCGCTTCACAGTCATCAAGACTCTTCATCGATCTATGTTGTTTGTCCACATAACATGACCTTCACAAGCTTTGCCTAATACGTCGTCGTCATATGCTATACCCCACCTCTTCGCGTAGATTAACAGCAACACACCCATCAGACTATTACAGCCCATTATTGGTGGCGACGGCTCGTTAATATGGTAACAATAAGCATTGTCGTAACAACTGCCACCGGCAAATGACTAGCTACCTCTGTGGTCAATTTGGACTTCCGTACGTCCACTATTGACGAAACACCACCCCTGCGCGGCAGTGAAGAGCCGGTGCAGCTGTATCAAACATATTGACGAAAGCGCACCCCAGTCTTGGCAGAGTATGTTCGGTGTTAATGGCAGCAGATCAGTCCTTGGCAGACACCACTACCAGTAGACTCCCCACAAGACGGGCTCCTCAAGGATTGATGGTTAATGAGAAATACGAATGAGGAATCAGGCGCACTTGTCTCCGAAGCTCCGTGACCAACGATGGCGATTCCCAACTTTCTCTTTGTGAGACCGATATAAGGTTGCGAGCATTCTCAATCGTGGTCGATGTGAAGCATCTTTCGGTACAAAAGCGATATCATGGTATCCTTTACTGTCCTCACGGCTGCCGTGCTTATATCGCTTCAGGGCGTCTTCGCCGCACCTAGCGGCATCACCTCACTTATCAATCATGAAACCGTAGGCAAGCAACTCGAAGCCCGTCAAGGAGGCTACTACTCTTTCTGGTCTGAGGGAGGCGGCTCTTTTCGTTGCAGTCAGCAAGGCGGCGGCAAGTACACATGTAATTGGTCAGGTCAGGCTGGTGGTGGCTTCGTAGCTGGTACAGGCTTTAATCCCGGAGGTTCAAGGTAAGGGTGGCAAACATGGCTCGCAACTCTCAAGACTGTACTGATGGATAATATCAGGACCGTAAAATACTCCGGTACATACGATGCTAAAGGGCCTGGCTACCTCGCTCTTTACGGTTGGACGCGCAATCCCCTTATCGAATACTACATCATCGAATCTTACGATGTTCTTGCCCCAGGCGAGCCTTGGACCCGCAAAGGCGAATTCACTTTCGAAGAAGGCACGTATGAGCTTTACACCAGTCAGCGCGTGAACAAGCCGTCGATCGAAGGTACCCGCACCTTCACACAGTTCTGGTCGGTGAGGACAGAGAAGAGGGTTGGTGGTACAATCACCACGCAAAAGCATTTTGATGCATGGAACAAGGCTGGAATGAGGTTGGGTAGCCATGACTATATGATTCTTTGTACGGAGGGATTTGCGAATGGGACGTTGCTACCGAGTGGAAGTAGTAGCATTACGGTAAGCTAGTTGGTGGTAGCGGTAGTTGCTTGGGGTACAGGTGTTTATGGAAAGTGTCTGGTGTAGGGGAAAGCACTTCTAGTTAGAACGTCAATAAGCTAGCCGACCGGGATGTTGATCACCCAGGGATGTTGATTACTCACAAATCTCAGCACTCCCGCACAAAACACCTGTTTATTTTCTTAACGTAGTTACAACTGCCACTTTATACACATAAACTAAAGCATTTAAGCTACTATTTTAGCTGCTCTTCTTTCTGCAGCCTTTTCTTTAGTATTAATATTATGCTGTGCTTTAAGAAGCTATAAGGCTTGTACAGCAACTATAATTGTTTTTATGTTTACAAAGCGCTTATTTAAGTTAATATTTATTTTTAAGGTGTCAAAGGTGGTGGTTGTTGTTGTAGTCAAAATGGGGTTCCAAAAAAGTGAAAAGCAGCTACCCTCTACTAATCAATCGCAAAAGTCAAAAAAAAGATTGTGTGTAGTCAACGAGATTCGAACGGTGGGTGGATGAGTTCTGGGAGGAAAGCTCAGACCACTGAGCGATAATTAGGGTCAAAAAATTTGCTAAGGTACCAAAAAACGACACCAGTTGAAACGTGTCCAACGGCGATTGCCAGCCTATGGCTGACAACTTGGTTAAGTATATAGAGAGATAACAGGTGTTTTGTGCGGGAGTGCTGAGATTTGTGAGTGATCAACATCCCTGGGTGATCAACATCCCGGTCGGCTAGCTTATCACAAACTTGTATTTCGCTTGACATACACGGACCCTTTTCATCTCAAATCGAAGTACCTTTTCGGCAAAAATCCCGCATGAACACGCACGTGTGTGCAATCTGATCAGGCTGAATCGAGCTGGGGTGAAACAAATGGTCGTCCATGCTGTGACCATATCGCTGCTACCGTTGTTTGGTTTACGAGATGTTGGGAGCCGTACCAGAAAGGCAAAGGGCAAGCAAACTAGATTTGGGGCTACTGCTACACACTATGTTCCTTCGTGCTAAAAGTCGGCAATATTGCGAAGATGCATCAATTGGAAATTATTTTGCCTAGCTCATGGCTACCAGCAAGAAGTGATAGTTGGATGTGTGGACGCGCTTCGAACGTTAATCATGAAGAACGGAAACGTTGTAGAGAGAAGTGCAGGAAAGTAAACGGCATGGAGTTAGAACTGAGGGGGAGGAAGGGCAAGTTAGCGAACACGGATAGCCTGCAGGCCAAGAGAGTTACTTTGAGGGGGAGGAGAAAGTCGGCCGGACAGCTTGCATGTGAATATGCAACAGGCGCTGTGGCGCAAGAGTGAGCTGGTGCATTTTGGCGCTCCTTAGTGCTACAAGAAGCTATTGCCGGAACATCCGGAAGCCTCAATCGCGACTTTCTGTCGCACATAGATTTCGAATCGAAGGATTGTCACTCTCGCCTGTCGCAACCCCCTGTCCATGATAGAAACGCCCTTATCGAATAGAGGGGGCTATCGAATGATGCTCAAATCCGACCCATCATAGACCGTACGCGTCCTAGCACTTTTCCCGATGGCCCGCAAGATTCAGCCACGCCCAAATACCGCCAACAAATGCCGCCACGACGCGTGGCTCACACTTAGAGGTGAGATGCACAGGGTGTTTTTTCGTGTAGAAGCGCCGCTCAGTCCGTGTTCCGATACATGAAGCCGACCCTCCACTTCAGCACCATGTCAAACGCTTACGCAGCCACTGCAGGACAACATCATGCGCCGTATCATTTGTGCCACAGTTCACTGCCAAGATTCCTAGCTGCAGCTTGGCGATGCTTGTTCCTTGATTTTGTGAGGGATTTATTGGCGCCACAAAGCTTAGGGGAGCTTAGTCACGCTGCCCACGCAATCAGCCCATGCATCGTGCAAGGGCCTGCATGCTTCAATGCAGATGTGTTACGCCAAATGCCGCTGGGAAGCCAATCAAGCGGCAAAAAGAACGGCCGCGAGCATGCTGTGCCACCACAGCCGCGGCTATTTCCACCTTATGACACCGTCTAGGCTCGCATCCGGGGTTCGCTCAAGAGATACCAGTATCGGTGAGGCGGTGCATTGAGGCCGAAAGACCAATCCCGTGCCTCACAACTGGCAGACGTTAGAACATCGGCATGCATGCGTCAGGGTCAAGGTTCGATGTGTTTGACCAACGAGGACGAATGGCGAGGGTCAGCAAAGCGCTATGGCGGAAGCCGTCTCTTGATCTATCGACCTCGGAGAGTATATCAAACCTGCTGACCTGCACCGAAGGCGATATAAGGAGCCACAGACGTCTGCGACAGGATTTCATCATCTTCAACCACACTTTGACTCTACTATCCAGACCGCCTACATCACACGCACATACACATCAGCGCCAGACTTCAGAGCTCTCATTTTTCTCTTCTGCACATCCAACACAGCTCTTTCGGTAAGTAGTCTGTACTTGCTGATAGCTGCGCATCTGACACTTTGTCTAGCGCTACTTTTACACGAATACCATCACAATGCCTGCCAGTGTTGCCTCTTCCGTCTCAACTATCACCAAGCCTTCACCAGCTCCGAAGTGTGGTGAGGCATGCGAGTGCTGCGGTTGTGAGGAGTCCTGCTGGTGCGTTGTCATGTGAACTCGAGGACGAGTTATACCCGATACGAACCTCACGATCACCGCATTGGAGGATGTCTGAGTACTGTCAGTAAAGGATAGTTGTAGTAGGCATAGGCAGTCCTCTTACGAATCCTCCAATATACCCGTCACATCCTCCTAGTCTGGACACATCTACTGTGCTACCAAAGCACTACTGCGTTGATTCGTTCCCGATTTTGTTTACTGCCTTTTCGTCTCATCCCGTCTTTCACTACATGTTCGTGCCTTCACCAACTGAATCGCAACTACCAAGCGACTCTGGTTCGCTTGAGCACAAGTGTACGTAAAAGTGACGTAATTCCTCCATCACAAATCCGTACCTGGTGAACATCGCAGAGACCAAAACAACCCCATGGGCCCTTGAACGTTTTGCATTATACAGCTCCGTAGTCTCCAAACACCAAGATCGCCTTCCAACCTGCTTCGATTGCGTAAGCAAGCGTTCAAGATGCCTCCGTATGTCGCCCGCAATACTTTCACACAGACCTTGCAGGCGCTCTCGCGTCTGTCAAGACCGGCACTTCGGTTCGCTCACACACAGCGCAGAACTTTGCCTAATTTTTCGCTTGAAGGCAAGGTTGCTGTTGGTAAGTAGTCTTGAGAAGATCTCTTGGCAAGTGTGCTAACATCGTGTAGTAACCGGGTACGTGACCTTCACTGTCTCATGAGGGACTATGAACACGGCTACAACCAAGCTAAATTATCACACAGCGCTTCTCAAGGTCTTGGGCAACAAATCCTTGCCGCCTTCGCACTCTCGGGCGCCCATGGAGCCATTGTGGATCTCAACCAAGAAGGCGCAGACAAATCTGCCAAGGCCCTCGTCGAAGAAGCCAAGACCCAAGGCCTACCTCCACCAAAGGTACATGGCTACGAGTGCGACACTTCTTCTGAGGAAGGCGTCAAGTCTACTTGGGACAAGATCGTCAAAGACTTCGGCACTGTCGACATCCTCGTCACAAATGCTGGTATAACCGGCGGCGCCCCAGCAGAAGACTACCCCTTCGAAGACTTCAAGCGCATGATTGATGTCAATCTGACCGGAACCTTCCTCTTCTCTCGCGCAGCAGGCAAATGGTGGATCGAAAACAAAGTGGATGGCCGCATCCTGATCGTCTCGTCAATGTCTGGTTCCATCGTCAACCGCCCGCAAAAACAATCGGCATACAATGCTTCGAAGGCCGCATCCGCCCATCTCATGAAATCCCTAGCGTCGGAATGGGCGCCGCATGGTATTCGCGTTAATGCGCTAAGTCCAGGGTACATTCAGACTGAGGCAAATGAAGGTGAAGAGATGGAAAAGTTGAGTAAAGAGTGGTTAAAGGACATTCCCATGAAGAGGATCGCTAAGCCAGAGGAGTTTCGCGGTACGGCAGTCTGGTTGGTTAGTGATGCTAGCAGCTATGTTACGGGCAGCGAAATCATCGTGGACGGTGGATATACCATCTGGTGAGGCTGGTTTGAGTGTGGCTCTGTACGATCAAGTGTAAACGTAGCTTTCGGTGTGCCATGTTTAATGACACTATTAGTGACCAACATGCCTCTCAAATATTCAACTCATTTCGGTACGATCTACTCTGGCAGGTCGCTCGTTTTGTACTTCTCGTTTTGGTGTTGACTAATCTAGAAGCTGGTGGAAAACGTGATTTCAACATGTTGCGCCACAGTGCCTTTCAGGTAGCAACTACGTCGATACCGAACGTCAATGTGTTGGCACCTTCCTTCCTGGCTGCCACGCATCTCTGGTTGTGTGTTGTTTGTCCGCCCAAACACGTCGAGCAAGGTTCGCTGAAGGCACCACCCTTGTTAGCCCTCGCAAATGTGACTGACTGTTTGCTAGCATAATGATATGCCATATTCATACCATTTTCGAGAAGACTAGAGGCACCCGTATCCGCCGTGCAGAACACCTAAACAATTTCCTGCAGCGCGTGCACGAACATGAGCAGCGAGGTATCGTATCGTAAGAGATGCAGGAAGCTATATGTAAGAACGATCAGGGGAAAAGATACAACTTCTGGTTTTATTGCACTACACAGCATATTACGGGAAGAGGTACAATGTTACGTATGGTTATCACAAGAGACAAGCATCCCGAAGATCCATTCTCCCACTCCTTCAGGGTCCATCTGCAACTTGTGATTGTAGCACATCTGAAGACCATGGATGCGTGACCCTAGCACGGCAGCATTGTTGCTCCGATTGGGAATGGCGGTCACATATGAGCTTGTCATATCACATCATTCGAGCTAAGGGATATCTTCGCCAAGACCACGGGGGTTAAAAATCCCTCCCTAACGTGTCACATACTCAGAGAAACTGGACACGATCCTATTTTAGCAGCAAGCCCTACCGAACCTTTCACATACCAGGTCAAAAACTTCTTGGTGCAACACTGGGTAATATCTACTACCAAAGCTCAAAAGCTTGTTCGAGGACACTAGTCGACACGATTTTGGGGCTGTCGACCCTTCACTCTGCGGAATTGGAACATAAACCCGCTCGCCACTACGTATGAACTGCCGGCAAATATCTGAGTGTAAAGATACTCCCTAGAGGAGGAGGGCCGTCGGAGTTTCAATGCAATGCCCTCAGAAACTGGCCAATGCTGTTAGCTGAAGGATTACAAAGAATGTGGAAACCCAACCAAGACATACCAGTCGTGGGAACTATTACTGCCGCCCAGGAAAGAGATAACAACGACTGTAAATTCTCTATCCCAGCAACCTCAACACAGAGCGGACCTATAGTCTGCGTTTGGTGCTATTAGCGCATGCACTAGCGCATTTGAGAAGTGTCATCACTCCCAACGTACCATCCAAAAGACTCCAACGATAGCTCCACAAATAATGGAGAAAAAAACTGTAAGCGCAAAAGATGTAGCCGGCAGCCAGAAGGTAAAGCATGAAAGACCACACAGCAAGGTCAGAACACCTGCTGTATTAATCCGGCTCCATCTGTCGCTGAGTATACCAATAATTGGTCGTCCGACCGCAGTGCCTACGTTTAACAATCCAATCACGTCAGTAGCCTGGGCCCTAGTAAGGCCTATAGACAAAGCGAAGTCGGATAGGGAGAAAAGAAGGACAACATATCCGAGCATGCTGGTGAAGGCCCAGGCAAGCAGCAGCATCACTTCGTATCGCCGAAGAAGGTTGGTGTCGAATCCAAGCTGAGATGGTCGGATTACATGGTTCCGGTCCCGTATAACAGTTATCGCGGCAAGATTGGCGGCAAGCGCAACAGTCGCGGTGATGCGTAGAGCCCAACCGACGCTAAACCGCTGGATGATAGCCTCAGTGCCCCACGCAAACGCCGCACCGCCAACGCCCGATCCTGCAGCACTAACTCCATTGGCCAGGCTACGCCTTCTTACAAACCACTGAGACAGGACAGGGAGGCTCGGAATATACAGGAAGCCAATGCCACAGCCAATGAGAATGCCTTGAGAGATGTGCAAGTGCCATATTTGATTCGCAAAAGATGCTGCAAGAAAGCCCACCGCTTGGAAGACCAGGCCAAAAACCATTGTCGTATGTGTTCCGAGCCTCCGCGTTGTAATAGTAACAAAGGGCGCTACAAGCATGGCTATGGAGAAGTTGAAGCCGCCAATGAAGGCATAGTCCCAAGTAGATGCATCCGGGAACATGTCCTCCGCCAAGTAGTGCGAGAGGTAGATGCCGTATGCCTGGAGAAACAAATCAGTATGACTACTGATTGTGAAAGGGGAATGATGGTCGTAGACAGGCGCTGGACACGACGTGAAGACGTAGAAAAGAACTTCTTTGTTCGGGAAGCATTAGCTCACCGAGACTGTGCCCCAGGTAAAACAGTTGATTGTAAAGCAGGCGGCTACACAGACCCAGCCGTAACCCCCGTCTGGAGGAATGTCTTCTCTTCTACTATCATGTCCGCCAACGTCATCAAACTCGTTCATGCTTGTAGACCGCGGATGGTTGGAGCGAGTGGCCATTTGACTTGGACAAGCGAAATCAGAGGACAGACAGTGTAAGATGTTTCCAAGCATTCATGGTATTTTACGGTCGGAGATATAGGTTGTGTTTACAGCATGTCACCCACTCGCGGCGATACGTCACTGCTGCACCAAGGGTGCGCCAATTAGCGGCTTGGCGAGCACTCCATATGATTGCTGGTGACATATCGGACAAAGAGACACAATTCTGCGTGTCCAACAATCTCGTTTTCTCCTACTTGATCCGCTTCTTCTCTTTCTCGCTGCACCGGTTCCCGAAAAGAACAAGGTGTAGCCGCATTACGAAGGTGTGTTTTATTGCCTTGCAAAGCAGGGCTATTTAGCTTGTAATGTAGAAGACGGAAGAAAAACTTTTAAGTAGTAGGTTAAAGCTGCGGTTTTATTAGTTGAAGTAGTTATCTTACGATCTAGAGACTAGAGTAATTGCTGATATAAAAACTTAAGTCAACTCAAAAGATTTATTCAGGTTTTAAGTTACAAAATAGTGCTTTTACAATTGCTGAGAATATTAGTCATAATACTGCCTCTACTCCTTCACTAGGAAGACATATGCCAATCAAACCCCAACTACGTAGATGAATTTTCAAAAAACACACTCACAGGCGCCAAAGGAAAGCCACAAGCTTTGCAAAATATGCCACTCTGCTATATTCTCAACCCAATTCACGCGTTCGGTCACCAAAGACCTTCATTCCTAGGGGAAATCCAAAACATGCAAACAGCCTGAAGCCCTCCCCCCCCCCCCCAGAAAAGACCAGGTTTTATAGGCCAAATTATACCCATTCAATCAACAAACAGCGTAAATCTCCTCAAAGCAGCCCAACGATTCTCCTTTCTCTAGCAGAATCCCTGCTTCATCGCCCAATTGCACATGACCTTTCCCACGCAGCTGCAACAAGCGCACACCTACGACGATTACCATTTCTTGTCAGCTCCTCGCATTCACCTTCACCCGTCAACGGCGGTCACTTCTCACCTTTTTTTGCTTCACGGCGTTGTCGTTCCCGTCTATACAGGTCAGGGTCTGTGCGTTCCATCGGAACTTGTTGTAGCACGCGTTTGCGTTGATGACGGCGGCGCAGTCATCGCTTCGCGCGACGTCGGCTGTGCATTCTGGGTATGTTTGGGCGGCACTGGAAGCGAGTGGAGAGGCCAGGACGGCGATGAAGAACTTCATGATGGATTTCTTTTTTTGATGATGATGAAGAAAGGGAGGGGGGATATCTGGCCGTGTAGGGCTTGTTGGTGGGTGGTATTGCTTTGCTTTGCTTTGCTCTGCTCGACGTCGCGATCGAAGCTCATTGAGATCTAGCAGCGCGGACTCATATATCCGATTGCACTTCGCGCTGGTTGCTTGGGACACTATAATCCGAAGAATTGTACACCAGGTGTTATCTTGGATCTCCCGCATTCATCGCCATAGTCAAGGTCAGATGCCACACTAGTGTATGGTCGGACGGATAGACCCGCGCCCACCAGACTTGCCAACTTTGGCTCTTGATAGATTCCAAAATGCGCTCTTTGCAAGACTGTGCTGATTCGAAGACGTTGGGTGGAACGTCCGCGTCCATGAGGAGATAACGTTCAATCCTCCTTGGCAGACGACCGCGCATTCGCTACGCTATATTGGCTTACATTACCCCTGCGTTCGGCTCTTCGCATAGATGCTCGTGGACGACGGCAGTTGTTGGTATCTTCGACGTCAAGATGTGATGGTCAGATTATGAATGACGCATTACGCCATGCGTGAAGCATCACTTCATTAGCTTTCGACAGCAGTAAAACACAGGAGGTAGAAGAACGTAAACACCATGAGACTACCAGCTATCATCAGTGCCTTCGGGCTACTTGCGACCACAAATGCAGGACTGTTACGTTTCGGGTGCGCACAGTTGACTGTTCAGCGACTTGACCCGTTGGTCAACCCAGGCTCGAATCCGTCGCCGCATCTCCATCAGATTATCGGAGGGGTAGGTCTCTTCCTGTTACAATCATCCTTTTCAATGATTGACAAAAGTAGAACTCCTTCAATGTAACCATGGACTCGACCAAGGGACATGATCTGGCGGCGCAGTCGACATGCACCACCTGTGAGTTCACCGAAGACCTAAGTAAGTATCAAATCGCCTTTCGAAGTCACGTATGAGCGCTACTAAGACGCTTGTAGGTAACTACTGGACCGCCGTAGTATACTTCAAAGCCAAGAATGGTACTTTCAAGCGTGTCCCTCAAAGAGCGCAGCAAGGCATGGACGGTACGAACGGCGGCATGGTACGTTCCTCTCGCCAAGTCTTATCTCGCTCACTTTCTAACGTCCATCCAGGTCGTATACTACATGACCGACGCCCTCTTCAGCACTGCGCAAGCTACCAAAGTAACTGCATTCAAGCCTGGTTTCCGCATGCTGATCGGCGACGTCTCATACAGAACCCGCGAGGCCGCTCGCGACTTCCGCCAGTTGACATATATCTGCATGCAGAATGAGGGAACTGGGGAGCCAGAAACACTGGAATTTCCCAAGCAGCCTTGTCCAGCAGGGGTGATGATTAATCACAGATTCCCAACCGTAACGTCTCTCTTCCTCTACAAAAAAGTAATGTGCCGAGCATACTGACTTGTTTTTCAAGTGCTGGGACGGCGTAAATCTCGATTCACCAGACCATCGCGAACACGTCTCGTACCCCGCGACTGGTACATTTGAGAGCGGCGGCGCATGTCCTTCCACACACCCCGTTCGCATACCTCAAATCCTGCTCGAGACGGTCTGGGACACGAAGCAGTTCAATAACAAGGCAGACTGGCCGAGCGATGGCAGTCAACCTTTCGTGTGGTCTAGTGGCGACGCGACTGGTTTCTCGACGCACGCGGACTACCTCTTCGGCTGGAAGGACGACTCGCTGCAGAAGGCCATGGATGGGAACAACTACGTGTCAGCCCCGACGCTAAAGAAACAAAACATTGCTACGCAAAACAAGTGTAATGTCAAGGATATGGTGGGCGAGAACTTTGATGGCTGGCTGACGGCATTGCCGGGTGGTCTGCAGGTGAATTGAAGGACGTTTGCTTCAAAGTTGACCTTATTCCGTTTGAAGGTCGTACTAGAGCAGAAGTGGAGACAGCTGCAGTTGGTATGCTCATGTTATTCGTGGAATCATTAGGATATCTACTGGTATGCAATGCAATGCAGTGATGAATGGGGCTTTGTAGCCCCTTTGAGCTCGGGAACCACAGTAAACAGATCGAGACTTTTGTTGGGCGCAGTACACATCATGGAGACATGCATAGCTAGTGTCTTGCTCTTTGACACCTTCTCTTTTCGTCTACATGATCACACGGAAGGCTGGCAAAGTCCCGCAAGCGACAAACGCATACTGACGTGTCCTCGTATAGCAGCGATAACGTCGGTGTAGGCTGTGCGGCTTCGCTAGATGCTGCAGAGAGGACGCGGCGAAGAAGTCACACCTTGTAGTGATGTTTACAAAATTTACAGTGCTTCAAAGCGCTTGTGATCAGTTCGGCGACAACGGTACGTCATTACCAACTACATCAGATTAGAGTGTGGCGGTGTCATGGCCTCAGCCTCGAGCACTTTGCCTTGCCGTCCTCACGGATCAGCGCGTAATTGCTTACCATTGACGAGCATCATAATCCATGCGTATCCAACCAGTCGAATAGCAAGATCAGTTCTCATGAAGTTGACCTTGTCGTGGTATGTGAAAGCCAGAGCATCCAATGACGTTTACTGAGATCATACAGAAGCCCAGTAGTTCCTAAGCCTCAGGCCCTCGCAAGATGAAACAGACATGCAGTGACTATGTGGGTCCTGCGGCTTACTTACATGTTGCCCTGGCAGTATCTCACTAATCGGTAGGATCACAGTCGATGGACGCAAGTTTGCTTTCATCATTGGCCTGAACCCCAGAAGGTGCAGGGCTGTGGTGATGGAAGACCCGGTCCAAGGAAAGCTAACACTGAACAGGCGCAATGACAATTCATGTGGTCGTGGGTTAGCAGCGGGTGTAATCGTGCCATGGTGGCTTCTCCCATGTATAACCGAACAGGCGTGCTGTGCTGATTAAACGATGATATGCGGCCGCGGAATGGACCTGCGAGAAGCTCAAGCTTGAGCGCATCTTGCATGCGCTACGCACTGCATCGACAGCTATCGAAGTTTACCCAGCGTTGTGTTGAGGCACAATTGGTGGAAGGCAACCAAGCATCATACCTTAGGCATGTATACAGTGGCACCATGCAACCAACAATGCCCTTCACAGCCTCTGTATGGTGGCTTCGATCGTATTCGGTCTGCCGTTATCATCAGACCCATTTCCGGTGTGCTCTATCCATCATAGTTGCTGAGGTGTTTGGTGATGTCCATGAGGATCGGAGGACGCTTCGCTGCCGCTACGTGCCGCATGTGACCATCCTCCAGGTATTGCTGCTTGGCCTGGCATGCCTTTGGGTGGAGACGTGGGCGCAAGCAGTCTCTCCAGTAGACGAAAGCTCGATGCTGGAGTACGTCTGCGTTTACTGGTCGACCGTACACATGCCCCAGCCCAGTAGCGGAGGTTGGACATCCCTCACGACATCGACTTTGCTGTGACAGATTACCATCGTCCCATAGTAGATGTACCCATTCTCCATTGCAAATCCCATAACCAACTTCCTTCAAGCGTGGATAATATCGACGACAAGCCACCGTCATGTCGCAAGCTGTCGTGATGAAGTTCTGTATAATTGCCATACTCTGGTGCGCTCTCGGTATGTTCCAACTTGTCATAGCAAAGGCGCGCCACAGAAACACTAACGTACTCCATCCACAGCGACCCCAAGCTTTGCTTTAGCATCGAATGTGCCTTCTGAGTCGAACGGCAGCATAAGTGTCGGCGATGGAGTCGAGATAGCGGGGCTGGTGGTGGCGCTTGCCGTAGGGGTTCCGGCGACGGTTGCTGCGATCTTTACGATCAGGGACTATATCGAGGCAAGCTCTCGGCGTCATTCGGGTAAGGCTCTCTTTCCATGTATGGCACAGCTAGATAGCGATGTGTGGGTTGGCGTTCAGCACGGTACCAGTGTTATGACTCAGCCTGAGCTAGTCTTGCAATACAGATAGATCTTTACGCCGTCTTGTTGTGTGTAGCTGACAAATCATGTATTAGGGGCGAAAACATGGTACCGGTACAGAGGTACTTGCTTAAGGGATGAGGAACACTTCGAAGGTAATTAGCCACATCTGCCTGGACAAAAGAAATATGTACTCACTCTTCCCAAGACACAGATGCGATGGGCATACGACTCATCGGTAGGGACACGAGACTATGCAGCTTACCAGTCATGCCGGTGAATGCATACGTTCCTCCTGTGCAGGTGGCCGGTCGCATAAGCCATGGAGCACATTGACTCCCGCACTCGATCTGTCTGCCGCTGAGTAGGCATGGACGGAGGGGGAAAGACCTGCAAGGGCCACATGGCAGGCATCTATCGTCTAGTATGTGGTGCAGGTCAGATGATCGAGTGCCAGTAGCGTACAAACACTGCGTGCAGGTCGAAAGGAGCCGTCATACGGAGCGTCGTGGTGGTGGTGGTGGTGTTGAGTGATGAGCTAGGGCAACATCTTTGTTTTCCGTAAGCGAGTATTCACATGATTTTCATGTAGCGAAGACTCGAGGATAGAGTCCTAATAAAGTCAATTGTGTTTCCGTAATATCGAGAAGACGTGATCATACCTAATGAACAACGAGCGATGCTAAGTGCACAAGTGTGAGGACACCTGTCTGCTTTGCTAAGCCTCTTGGTAGCATGGCGGTTGGTTGCAAGGACGGAGACGAATGTTTTGGCAAACTGCACGCAGGAATGCGAGATGAAGGTAAAATCAAAAACCGAAGAGCCTCAGAAGACAGAAGAGCACTGTGGGGGCTGTTATATCCACATGCACGCATAGATTGTCAGTATGTTGGCTTCCCGATGCAGCGGTGCGTGGCGGGGCTTCGCTTGCGTGATAGGCCAGCTAGTGACTGCATGCCCGAAAAACCCCGCGAAGACCGGTGAACGAAATCGGTCTATTCGCTTCATTGGCTGCGCAGCCTGCGTGGCGTTCCTCATGCGGCCTTCACCGGTTCTACTGTCCTCGTGTGCAGGTGGACGCACACAATCCTGACGTGTTGAATACCTGGCAGAACGTATGCCCCCGTATCGCGAGCCTGTCACAAGAGATCAGCTAGTCATCGGTTTACATGTACGTGGCCCCCACCGACGCATCAGCGCAATTTTATGCCATCGCGTTGCCAGCGCTGTATCCCAGAGTTGCCAGCAATCTATGGAGTACTGCCGCACACTGTTGAGATAGGCTACATAATCATGATGGAGATTTTGTCTAAGTTGCGCGCAATCGTAGGGCGGGTTGCGTTTTCACTCCAGTGACCAAATCCAGTGAGAGAGTTGTTTGGATGCGGCTCTGCGTAAGACAGCAACATGGTGCCTAAGGACCAAGTAACGCCGAAGTAACGCCGGACTCTAGCATGCCTCCCAAACCCCGGCAGGATTGGCTAGCGACCAATGTTCGTGATTCAAGCTCAGCTCAAGCAACACTTCATTCAGTCTGAGTTTTCCATCGTAGCCCACCATAATCTGATCAACCTCATAAAACTATATCATAGTCTCTACAGACGCGCATGTTGTGCAAAATCCTAAGCAGACACCTCAGCAGCCTTATCAACCGGTACCCACAGCAACCTCGCCTCCCTCTTAATCCCCTCTCCAACCACCTGCCTCTTCACTACAACAATGACCATGAGATCCCTCTTTGGGAGTGGCTTGAGATCCCAACCGAGAACCTCCGGTCTCTTGACTTGATGTGCAATCCAAAAATCCCACTTTGTATTATCGGCCATCGCAGTGTATACCGCATGACCGTCTATAAAGACCTGAGTCAAAGTCTCTGATGCAGGGTTGTGAAGGGTTCCGCGCATGGTCAAGGAGAGCTCATCTTCAGCATAAGTAGAAGCTTTGACGATGGCTGTTACAGATTTGATGATAGGCTTGTCATTGGGCGGTGACGGGAATGCCTGGGTGATAACATCGGTAGGTAGATCAGGCGTGAGTGGTGGAGGTACACGCCTCTTGGTCGCATGTTCGAAAGCGTATGCATACTCCAGCAGCTTGGTATCTTCATATGCTTTCCCAGCAAATGTGATATTCACTGGCATCTTCTTCTCGCTCATAACACCCATCGGTACACTCACAGTAGGCACACCTAGATGCCTGATCGCGCGGTTGCCGTTAGAGTACTTGACACCGTTCTGAAGACTATGCCTTGTACTGTCAACGTCGAATTCTAAATCTGCGAGACCAACATCGCCTTGCGCAGGAAATGCAACGACATCGAGTCCGTTCTCGTCCATCCAGTCTTCTAGATCGCGCTTTCGTTGAGCCTCGAGGGCTTTGAGGGCTTGCTCCATGCCTTGAATGTCGTGTATGCTTCCATCTTGCACCATCTTGGGTAGGCCAGGGTAGTCGATCCAGTTTCTCGCTTCGAGGAACCGGTCAGGTTTGTAGTCTGGTGGCTTTGGGAACAGCATCGCAGGGTCTTTGATGTCGGCTAAGCATTTGATGTTCGGATCATCATTCTCTACAAGAAAAGCGTTCCACGCTTGGGCGATAAGAATGCCTCGCTCCAGGAGGTTCCAGTTCGCAGGCCGACCATCCACATTGTTTGCCTCACCAGATACGGAGTCGTTCTCGTAGTTCGTTACAAGAGGGAAGTCAGTATACACGACCTCTGCTTCTAAAGACTCAAGATCCTTGGCAGTCTGTTCCCACAGTGCGATGACCTCCGGTGAGACGTAAGGGTGCTTTGCATGCGGATCCGAGTCTTTCTGGCCAACGTACATCTTTGGCACACCAATTACCTTGCCCCTTAGTGCGTCGGCATTGCGTAAAGTAGTATAGTCGATTGAAGGTGGTTGAGGCATCTGCACGTGTTTCTGTTCGCGTATGAAATCTTCTGTCGTGTCTTCATCACGTGTACCGATGACGTTCAAAATCTCCAACATGTCGTTTACCGAGCGCGCATATGGCGTGGGTACATCACATGTAATATACAGTGGCCAGAGTCCACGACAGCTTAGTAGTCCCTTGGACGGAGTATAGCATATAATCGCATTGTTTGACGCTGGACTTCGACCGCTGCTGACCGTCTCGCTGCCCATACCGAAAGCCGCCATGCTGGAAGCTGTAGATGTCGCGGCACCGTTTGATGATCCAGAGGAAAACGCTCCCGTAAGGTACTTCGAATTGTAAGGTGACTCCGCCCGACCATACTTGCCTCTTTGCATTCCACCCGCAGCCATAGGTGGCATGTTAGTCTTCCCGATCAAAATTGCTCCTGCGGTTCGTAGCTTGTTCGCAATGGCAGAATCGCCGCTTGACATGACGCCTTCAAGAGCAGGAGAGCCATTTGTGACTGTCATCCCGGCGACTTTGTAGCTGTCCTTGATCGTGTACGGTATGCCCTCTAGCGGGCGGGGCTTTAGTCCTTGTGCGCGACGCGCATCGGACGCTGCTGCATCCTGGAGAACGTTTTCGTTGAATACCGTGAAAGCATTTAGACCTTGGATGGTGTCGTACGTTGCAATACGATTCAGATAGCTGACGACGATGTCAACGCTGTTGATCTCTTGGTTGTCTAGGGCTTTTCGGTGATCATCGATACTGGCTTCGACAATATTGAGACCTCTGTCCCCTAATCTTACATTGTCAAGACCCTGGAAACCCGTTAGTCAACGTTATCTTGTTGGTGCTGGCGAACATACACCGTTGCCCTCCATTTCTCAAGATTTCTGGGAACCTAGGCTAAACGACAAAGTAATTTTGTAATGGAGCGGAGAATGGAATTCTTATACCTGATTGATGATGGCACCGTGTTGCCTGCTTCTTGTCGGTCACCTTAAGCAGTAGCAAGGTTGGTCCGGTGAACGTAATCGTGCCCGGGAGACAGTCACTTCCCCACTTCTGGAAGATAGTCGGTTGGGTTTTCCCCGTACGGCTAGTTCATGTAGTGTGCAGGCGTCTTCTAACCCGATCCGCGACCGGATTGTATCGTTTCCAGTTCATGCAATGATTTGAGTGCGACATCTGAGCAAGGTCATACTATCTTCATGTTTGGACTGCAGAAAACGTTGTGAAGTAACACAGAGCCAAACGCTTCCTGGGTGCCTCTAGGTTCAAAGTAAACATACACTCGACTATATGCAAATAATTCTCACGCATGTCTCTCACCACCGTGATGACCCCTACGCCGTACTTGCCCACAATGCCTTAAACCTCGTACTCCCGGCAACCAAACCGCAGGCGCCCATCCACCCCAGGTTCCAGCCCGGCAGACCACCACTCGCGCTGCTGAAATGTAGTGCCATGGGCAACCACGCACTCGCAATGACAAAGTCCGTCCACCACCTCTTATCAAACTTCTTATCCTCTTCGTCCTGATACTCTGCAATCGCCCGCCCATCAGCAACCATCTGCTGCCTGGTAGCCCTCCTACGACCCTCAAGTTGCCACTCGCGCAACAAGCGAAGGAAGTCGCAAGACACGCCACCCAACCAACAGCGGTAGGCGTACAGGTACAGACGTGCGGTTTTCGAGTCGCCGCGGTTGAGGGTGGATATGAAGCGGGGCCCGATGACACCTGAGTCGGCGAGGAGGGAGATGTTCTCTAGCGCTTGGTAGGAGAAGTAGCTGCTCGCTTGCAGCATTGCGATCCTATGTAGAACGACATCTGTGCCAGCTTTGGGACCTGAGGCGAGCGAGCGCAGCCATGCGTATAGCGGGAAGAGACCGAATAGTCTCAGCGTCGTGCGCGCTCTCGAGATGAGGATCGCGAGCGCCGCGATGGGTGGCACCGTGCCATTGTTCAGGAGTGTCGCCGCGGAGCTGTTCGTGATGTCGTGGGCAGGGCGTATGAGACTGACGAGTTTGGTCGCGAAGCTAGAGATGGACGGCGACTTCGTTTGCACGTATGCGAGGATGTAGAGGGTATAGTTGAATGTGGAGAGGAATGCAGAGAGACCGCCTGGGGAAGCTAGGAGTCTGCCCTACATTAGCTCGTTGCTACAAGTCTCCCAAGGTCATCGTGACAGAAGATCGAGACACTCACTTGTTCAGCCTCAAAATCGTTTCGTCGACCTTCTTGACGCCTGCCAGCAAGTCGGTCCTGTTCAAGTCCCTCGGATCCGCACTGGGTGCGGCATCCGCAATCTTATCGACGACCTCCTTAATATCGGGTGCGTCTGTCACATTGGGTGCTGAAGGTTCGATGGTTTTCTCGTTTTGGTCAGACATGGCAATTTTGGTTCGTTTATGTAATAATGAGCATGCGGGAGGCCAGGAAGTCTGGGTTGAATGAGGTCAAGGGCGCGCTCGCGGGCTATGCTTCTCCGCACACAAGCCGCCGCTTTCCCCGTGAGCCGAGGCATTGGCATCACGCACAACAATTGCTACAACTAGCACTTTTGAACGGATTTTCTTTCGATCTTGAATCATCTTTGGCCGACTTCCGGGTTTTATCTTCAATGGGGAGCTCATCACGCCTAGCTACTACGCTTTCTAAGTTGGGTATAGGCCTGGAATAATAAGCGGAGCTCCAGGTTGACCAGTTCTCTGATGAATTGGTTCCTCTATTCATGGTGTACCAACAACGCGGTCAAAATGCACAGCCTTCTACCTCAACATGCTCATCACTAGACGCCTTCAACGAGCCCATGAATGCCTCGCCTCTCCACGTCCCTTGCCTCAAGCTTGCTGTTTACATTCTCAATCTCTTCCCAAGCTGATGGCCCCCTTTCTCTAGACTCACAAATTCAGTGTCTCGAAGGTCTCTGATGCGGAATCGCTGCCGTGAAAGACATGATGAGACACGAGGTTACAAATTCATTGTATTGTTCTCATTACGCAACATGAAGCGACAAAGATGTACCCCTACAGCGTCAGCGCAAACACCACACAAACACACATTCATCCCTCACCTATCAACGGGGACCCTAGTGACTGTGGGTACGGATCATTCACCTAGGTAGTTATATTCCAAACTTTTGTTTTGTTTTTTTATCTTACTGCCAACCATGGCGACTCCACATACACAGGGCACTAAACGGGCAGCGTCCACCTTTGGCTCTTTCAACACACCAGAACAAGCAGTCAAACGAACAAGACAGTTTGCGTTCAACTCTTTTGCGGTTAGGAAAATGGGATACTACTTCGAAATACCAGCGGCTGTTGCTGAAGTCCGGATAAAGATTGATCAACCCTTTAACGCAGGCATGGCACTGGGTGTGATGCATCACTACATCGTTCCACTGATATCAACGCATTTGGAAAATGCTGTCGAGTTCCACAACAAGGTTCCGGAAGCCTTGACATGGGCAAATGGGTTCGTGGAAGCGATCGATCAGTACATTGCGTATCTGCGTCTTACAGATGGTTGCTCTGAGAAGTTCCCCAACGACACAATCGTTGACCGCAAGAGCCGACGGCCACGACGCAAGTATATGGAGCGCTACACCCACCTCGTCGAGAATACTTACAAGGAACATGTTCGCCTACAGCTCTGCGACATCTTCCAGTCCTGGAGCAAGGAGCAGACGCAACTCTTCAACAAGGGGGTCGATAAAGCGCTATCGGGAATACAGTGGGTCGTCTATCCGGAGGAAAATGTTGTTTTGAACGCTGGCGACGATGAGTGGGCGATATGGCTGCGCGGGCAATGCGAAGAGCTCGGTATGCTAGAGGCGAGGGCGAAGAGAAAGGTACTTGAAGAGATGTAGGTTTTGAAGCACAACATCGGTCCATGAGGGAAGGCTTTGCCTTTGGTATCAAATAAAAGACTTGTAATATAAATGCAACTAGCACAAGAAACGTGAAAAAAGAAGTTGTACTGTTGTGCCCATATTCATTATCTCGAGGTATCATGGCTAACTCATTAGCTGGGGATCTTTCTGCGAACATGCGATTGCCAGCTAGAAGCGAGGTTTAGGCTGCATAAACAGCTGCAAATTGGTGGATTGCCGGTGGAGTGGTGGAGTGAAGAAGTGGCTAGGGACCGTTGGCGAGGTTGGAGCGGGCATCAAGGGTCCACTTGCCAAGGCGCTTGCACCAACATGCTGAAGGCGACTGCGTCCAGGACTCGAAACACGCGCTCGAAACTGTCGCATAGCCCTCTCATCCACCTCAGCGCTTCTTGCAGCCCAACGCCCGAGGCCTGAGAGTCTATCATTCTTACTGCACTTGCCATCACTCCGGTCACACTACATCGCAACAATGGCAGGCCGATTTGTGCGAGCTTCCAAGTATCGTGAGTGTTGATGTCCAACTGCAGCCCAGCCTACGATGCTAACGACGCCGACAAGGCCACGTCTTTGGCAAGGGCACCAAGAAGGTACAATTCAATGCGGTCTAACACGTTTGTCTCTACTTACAGTGCTATAGGAGCAATGCTACGATAACCTTCGCATCTCCAAGAATGCTTGGGACACGAACCTGATCAAGGTCAGCTCGCCCTCACGCGACCTCGTCATACTTGCGCTCATCCCTTCTAGGCCAACCCTGAATACATCTCAGTGAACTGGGAAGCCAGCGGTGGTGGCGCCTTTGCTGTCATCCCCATCAATGAGCGCGGCCGAGCTCCCGACCAGCTTCCTCTCTTCCGCGGCCACACTGCTGCCGTCCTCGACACCGACTGGTATGGTCGCACAAGGGATGGGATGAAGGGAACACGGCGCTAATTGCTTGCAGGTCTCCCTTCAACGACTCGCTCATCTCTTCGGCCTCTGACGACGGCAAAGTCGGCATTTGGAAGGTGCCCGAAAACTTTACCCTGTACACCGATGCCGAAGAGCCCGCTGATGTCGCTCCTGTCGCGAAGCTGAGCGGCCACATGAGGTACGATCATGCGCCTCAGTTGGAATTCGCATCTAACAGTGTCATAGGAAAGTTGGTCATGTCCTCTTCAACACCGCCGCCGAGAACGTCCTCGCCAGTGCATCTGGCGACTACACCGTAAAGCTTTGGGACGTCGAGGCCGGTCTGCCGCAACTCACGCTCAAGCACAACGACATCGTCCAATCGCTGTCATGGAGCGCTGACGGATCCCTCCTGGTCACCACGAGCCGCGACAAGAAGCTGCGCGTGTGGGATGTGCGACAGGAGAAGCCCGCCCAGGAAGTTCCTGGCCACCCCGGTGCGAAGAATAGCCGCGCTGTATGGATGGGTGAGACGGACCGCATCGCGACCACTGGTTTCTCGCGCATGAGCGACCGTCAGCTTGGTCTCTGGGATCCGCGCAACCCCAAGGAGCCCATCGGTGGCTTCCAGATTCTCGACTCCATCTCTGGTGTATGCATGCCCTTCTGGGACGACGGCACACAGTGCTTGTACCTTGCTGGCAAGGGGTATGTACATTTTTCCAAGTCTGGTATCACCGTCCTAACACGCGCAGTGACGGCAACATCCGATACTACGAATACGAGAACGACAAGTTTGAATACCTCTCCGAATACAAGTCTGGCGACCCACAGCGCGGTATCGCCTTCCTTCCTAAGCGGGGTATCAACCTGCATGAGAACGAGGTTCTTCGCTGCTTCAAGACCGTCAACGATGCCTACGTCGAGCCCGTATCCTTCATCGTACCCCGCCGCTCCGAGATGTTTCAGAGTGACATCTACCCTCCCACAACTGGTCTCAAGCCTGGTGTCTCAGCAGCAGAGTGGTTCGGCGGTAAGACCGCTGCGCCTCCCAAGATCTCACTCGAGAGCGTGTACGAGGGTGAGACCCCCAAGGAGGTGGAGAACGACTACACCCCTTCCCAGCCGGCAGCTAGTCAGCCTTCACCCGTCAAGACAGAGGCGCCTAAGCCTGCACCAGAGCCTGCACCAGAGCCTACACCTACACCAGTAGCTTCCCGTGGACCGCCACCTTCTATGAAGGACAACAAGGACTCCATGGCGTCAGCAGCTTCCAAGTTTGCAGATAAAGATGAGGCTTCAGACAATGAGAGTGCATCGAGCTTCGAAGAGATCCCGAAGCCAACGGAGCGCCGTACCTTCACCGCTGCCCGTCAGGAAGAGAAGACTAAGGGTCCTACCATCACCAAGGAGCCTGAGAGCGCGAAGACTACCCTAGCATCCACTCCTGCGCCTTCTCAGGTCAGGTCTGCCCCGCCTGCCGAACCCACTCCCACACCCGCCGCATCTGCACCGACCTCCACACCCAGCACCGGTGGCCCTGCCTCTGCCCTTCGCGATGCGCTAGGCGATATCAAGTCTCAGCTCGAGCAGCAAAACAGGGTCATGTCGGACCAGTCTGATCAGATTGCACTTCTGCTGCGTGAAGTCTCGACACTTAAGGCCAAGGTTGCAAATTCGGAACCTTCGGACCGCGAAAAGGATGAGCGTATCAGGCAGTTGGAGCTCGAGCTTGAGGAGGCTAGGTCTTGAGCATCAAGATCTCAACTTCCGCATGCTTGGTGCTGACAATGCTAGGAAACTGAATGAGGACTACTTGCATTTGATCTCACATCAAGGTGTTGTCAGAACAACGTTGTCTGGATAAGACCCCATGAGCATGAGTGGCATTATCCGGGCGGTAGAGCTGTCGGTAGCGGATACGGGGTCGATTTGCGATGATAGGGGCTGTTTTGTGTATGCGTATCGATTGTCTTTCTGTCGAACTTGCTGTCGTTAGCAAGGTGTTTGGATTAGCGGCATTGTATGGCACAAAATTCATTATTTCTGATTTAGTGACTGTCCGCTTGTGACTAGAGCTGTCCATTTCATCGAATGCCACGATAACCTGCGGACTTGGTGAACTGTCATTACACGCACTTCATGATTACTCCGATGAGACAACTGGTTGACACGTCCATGAGCAGGCGCTTAAATTGCTGGAAAGGGCCTGTCACAGAAATATGAGATGTCGTAGAGCTCGGAATGATGGACCGTAGACAAGACTCCGGTATGGATCTCTCACTAATCTAACTCGACGCTCAAAGCAACTTTGCATATGGCATGGACAAGGAAGAACATATTGGGGCTCTCTTGGGTTCAGGAGGACGTGGTCTAGATCTTCACCTAAACGCTGCATAACATCAGTATCCATGTCTGATCATCAAGGCTGCTATACAAGCCAGATTTAATTCTAACAGATGCGACTTGCAGCTGTAGCCTGAAAAAACTGCGTCATGTCCAACAGCATTCGAGAGGCAGTTTTCGCCGTTCGGAGCTCCATTGCTAGCTCTGGACGGACGTACAGATGATGACGACTGAAAGTGGGGCCATGAGCACAGACGCGCAGACATACACTTCATCTCTCACGTCAACCCGAAGTTTACTATCACCACCTCATCTCGCGATAATCATCGTATCGGCATGGACCTGTTCAGTACACCATGACACTTAGTTGACTTGAATTCTTATTCGTTTAGCTGACGCGCTTATGCCTACTCAACAGTCGCGCTTCATCTCAACGACGTCTTCGTTCCTGTCATGCAGATTCGTGTCCGCTAAGGTACCAGCATGTCTCTTTCGGCCAGTGATTAAATCGATGTTCTATGTTACGTCTAGCGATTCTGATCTTCCTCGAATTCTCCCTGCATCTCATCTCGATTCCCTATGTTAAAGTTTGTTCTCCTTCACTCATGTTCTTTCCATGGATCGGCATATGCTCTTGTGCGTTCCGGCAGTCCCATTCCAAGCTTGTGGATCAAGGCAACTAAGATCAAAAAATCTTGCGCCTCGCCTTGCTACCCACCCGGTGCTACTCAACATGGACGATGGGGTGGTCGGTTGTGATATAGGACTGCCCTGTTGCTTGATTTGAGACTGGGTGACTACAGGTAACATGGCAGTGTGCAATCGTCTCGGGAGAATGGCGCGATAATCCCTGAGCGTTCCGAGCACTGCCGACTTTCTCTTTCAATACGCGCGCCCTGAGCAGCGTCATCACCAAGTGTCAGTCCCTCGATCGCAGAACGCACAGACGCTTATTGTCTGTTTCTGGCGAGTTTAGTGGCGATGAGTGTTTGCTATTGGGTTTCAGGGCCTTGCCGAGCCCGATTTATCAGTCCTCACGGTTCACCAGTGCCTATAGACGAAAATGTTTCCTTGCCCCCAATAGTCCCTAGACTCAACTTCCTCAACTTTTCCAACTCCGTCAACTCACAGTGGTCTATAACGACAGCAGGCAACTATGAAACATCATCAAGATATTGGCCTACAGCAGAGCGGGTATGTGGCCGTGAGCGAGCCATCTCTGATGAATACTTACAAGATATAGTGCGGCGCAGGCTGTGTCGACTGCCTTGACTCCAGTTGCTGACACTTCACCTCTGTCTGAACTTTCAGGAACTCCCTCTTTAGGAGAAGGCAGCACGAACTTCCGAGGCGATGCTGAGCGCGTTGAAGCGCATGCAAACATTGACTCAGGCGTCGCAGATGCGGATGAAGACTCTGCGGGCGAACAGTCAAGCGACGAGTTTTCCTATGGATGCAACTATTGCAGCAAGACATATGTCGACCAGACGAAACTAGATGTAAGTATCAGACATCTAAACTCGATCGTCACTTGCTGACCTAACCACAGCGTCACCTGAGGGACAACCGATCCAAGTGCGCAAAGAGCCGCCTCGGAAACAATAATAGTGGCAATGTGTACGCTTGTCCACGGTGCGATGCCCAGATGTCCAAGAAATATTCTACAGAGGTGCGAGAACCATTCGTGTCTCAGAGGTGCACATTACTAACGTGAAAGAAGCGTCACATCAAGGACTCCTGTTGGAAGGTCTGCGACGAGTGCTGCAAATCCCACAATGCTACATGCGACGCATACTATACTGACGGCGCATGCACACATTGTGAGCAGCAGGGACTGGCATGTACCAAGCACACGGAACCATTGCCCGATTGTGCTCCTGAGTTGCTCACTGGTGTACCTGCGCAGCCGCACAAGTCAGCTCCAAGATCTAGCCGCGCTGGTACAGCTGCGCAGCATGACAAGGGCAAGCGCAAAGCCACCAAGTCACCGGAAGCCAGCCCAAACTCCAAACCTGTTGCCAAGCGTGCAGCAGCTGCGATCGGGAAAGAGAAGAAAACAATCGCTGGATTAAGTGACAAGGCTGTGCGTCCGCACCCATTGGATGCCTCACAGTTCGCTGCAGACGAGAAGCTCCGGGAATGGCAGCGTGCTAGGCATAACAGTATGTGACCTTCAATTCCCCTAGCTTGAACACATATTAACAAAAATAGTTCCAGTCGGCGGCCTGCAAGTCCCAAATCATCAACGATCACGCTATCACGTTCCAACCGCACCGCCATCTCGACCAACAATCATGACCCAGGGCGTGCAACAAGGTCAGGGACTACCAATGCCGCCATTGCCTTCGGAGATGCTTCGCTTGACTCCCGGCCAGCAATTTGATGGTCGTGATGTCGTGACTATCGAACAAGCTTTGAGTCGTTGGCCACAAACACACAATAGTGCCGGTCGTATGCAGTATATTGTGGGCCAGTACGGAGAGGTCTTGAACCAACCTATGATCGATTGTGACGAGATACTCCAGAACGTACACCGTCAGCAGGCGCGCATCGAGGTGTGGGCAGCTAAGCACGACATCGGGTCGCGTGCAAATCAAGTGCCCCTACCATCCAATCCGGGCTTTACGCAACGGGATGCTCGTCGCACCAGTTTCAACGACACACATCCTGCAGAATCTCGCCTGAACCGCTTCCGACCTGTCCAATCTGCCAATTTCAAGATCTATGAAGACGCTGCTCGTCGGGATCTCCGTTCAAAAGACTTCGTTGCAAGTGCGCCAGGGTCTCGTATGCCGTCTCGTCAGTCCTCGCCTCAGCCATCCCAGCATCCGCGCGCGCCGGCATGTTTACCGCCGTCTGAGCAGTCTCGGGGGATGAACTCAGTGTCACAGATTGTGAAGGGACCTATAGCTCGTGAGCTTACGCAGCCGGTAATTGAAATGACTCCAAGTACATACAGCAGATTGCTAACAAGTCTAGATCGACCTGCAACGCTCCACTTCATTCAGGGTAGACGAGAACGATCCTGTGCTGACGCTTCGTATCCACAGCAACACGTACGACATCAACAGCACTCCCATCTTCTCTATTCTCACTATCCGCGCGTCACAAAAGTTCGGTCCTCGTCTGGACGCCTATTGTCAGCAACGAAACAAGCAGTACGGCGTGGACTGGGTGTTCATCTACCGATACGCCCTAGGCGGACCTGAGGATGCGCAACGCGAGCGTTACATCAAGATCGACTACAACATGACCCCGAACGACGTCCAAGATACCGAGCGTCCCGACATCAAGCTCCGAGATTTGGACACCATCATGGTCATGAAAGGAAAGTCCCAGATTGGAGCCGTGGCTGAGAGTAGCCGTGACGGTATCGAGGCTCCGCTATCGCCAATCGGCTCACAAGTCTCTGAAGAAGACGTCGACATTGTCAACGGCGAGACTCCAATCTACCAAAATGCTGGCACCATTGCAAATTGGCACCGCATTGTTGAAGCCAAGATGATGGAGCTACGTGGTCAAGTCACCGGTCTCCGTTCAGAGAATCGGCTCCAAAAAACGGCGATGGCGCAGCAAACCCAGATACTTAATAATTTGGTCAAGCGAAACAATGAACTGATGCAGGGCAAGTACGGCCATACAGCTGTCCGTGTTGGTCAGGTTTTCCCTCCTGTCGCCCAATTCGCAGCCACTCTCGGCACCGGCTCTCAACGTGGTCCAGCAGTTCAGCGTAACCCTTTCATGGATCGTCTGGAGTCTGTGCGGGAACCCGTTACATACATGGCGTCGCAGAACCAGATGAAGCAATACCAGTTTCCGAAATCCTCCCATGCCATGCAGGGTCGTCGGCCTACCTACGATAGCGGCGCGCACGAGGCATTTCCGGACTTTCAGAAGAACGGTGTGCCCACGGTTCAGCCGGCGCAGTTTACTGCTTATGGAATGGGTGGCAACATGGCTTCTCATGTTCCTGTTTCGCAGCATATGCGCCGTGGTGGTGGTGGTGTTGCAAACGCTCCGGTTGGCAAGGTTGAGGACGTAGAGATGGGGGAATAGGACTTCAGGCCCGGCTGCAAAGACACTGGCACTTCCTGTCTGTAAGACGAAAAAGTGTCGAAGTGTAAAACTGAAGTTGCAAGCGTTCGGCTTGTTCTCAGAACTAATGGCATGGGGGATGGTAAGATGACAGGGTGCCTAGTTACCTTGACCTCAGACATCCATGTATCACCATTAATGTTTAATCAAATAGCTCGGTCGACATGGCGTTCAAGTTTCGCTGCATACGTCGCGATACGCTTGTCTTGCATGAGCAGTAGAATGTATAATAATGTTCCCACGATTAGTAAACGTTTCCGCGACTGAGCTACAGGTAGGGTCGACCTTCTCATCTGTGAAGCCTGTTGTGCGAGCGTTGATATACCCCGACTCACTTCTTACTCACTTCTTACTCACTTCTTACTCACTTCTTACTCACTTCTTACTCACATGGCACAATTTTCCCTGCAAGATGATTGAGGATGAGCAACAATGACTTGTCGTGATATTACAACGATGCCATCTATGCCAACGCTAAATCGACAGAAGAATCTATCGTTTTGACAGGCAACGCTGTGTCTCTCAAAACACTTTGTAAAAAGTCTAAAGAAAGCCGCCCCAAGTCCCTAAAACGCCCCAGGTAACAAGTCACAAAACGCCGTGATGCATCAATCACTAGCATACCCACTCTCTTTGCCACACTTGACATGCAACAGCTCTGTCTTGCCCTCTCCATCAACAACAAGCGCTGTCAACTTGCCTCCACTAACACAACCGGTATCCAAGCCATATGAATACTCATGTATATTGAGTCCTTTCTTCCTGTTATGCCCGTACACGACCGTGGTCCTGTCTTCCTGCTTCAACTTCTCCTGGCGATGATTCCAAAACTTCTCCCAAGGTGTGCCGGTATGTTTACTGCTCGGTATCCTCGTCTTGAGATCGATGGTGCGCATGTTCATGACGTGGAATGGGTCTTGGTGTTGGAGAGGCGTGTCAGGGATGAGGCCGGCGTGTACGGTTACGAGGTTGCCCAGCGTGGGGACGGTGCCGACGCGGAGGATGACGGGGCATTGTTGGAGGTATTCGATTTCTTTCTTGGTAAACTGTTTTGCTAGTTTACGCAGCTTGTAGTCGCTGTGTGCTGGGTTGACTTGGTCTACAAAGTCTATCGTTGCGTCGGGGGAGTCGGGGGGACTGAGTTTGAGGACGTGGCGGTCTTGCGCTTCGGCGAGGGAGAGCAGGAGTTTGTCTTCCCAGTTTCCGCGTACGCAGAATGCGCCCATCTTTTGGGCGAGCTTGATGACGCCTGGAGAGTCGGGGCCCTTAGCTATCATGTCGCCAGTCAACACGAGATGGTCGTGCTTTTGGTTGAAGTCGAGCTTCTTGAGAAGATGCTCCAGTTCCTTCCTGCAGCCATGGACGTCGCCAACAAAGACGAGTCTGCTGTGCTTCTTGGACAGATGTTGCTCGTCCATGTCGCTGACCTGTATCATGTTTTTAAACTCCGGCCGCACATTGCTGCCGTAGCTCATCGTTGGTGGGTTTTCCATAAGGTGCAACTCCGTCTTGTATGCCGTCCGTCTGGGACCCAAGTATGTAAACCAACTGATTACGAGGAGGATCGCGATTACAAGATACGTGCCACTATGGCGTTTTATCCTCCGCGGGATTCGATCGGTTGTGCGTGTGATTGCCGCCTGGAACTTTGGTGGGATGAAAAAATCGTCGTCGCGAGTGTAGAAGCCGTCTTCTTCGTCGGATACGTCAAGATCGTCGCGGTAGTCTGGTATCTGCTCGATGAGGGGTCGTGGGCGGTTTGGCGCATGAGCATAGGGGTGATCACGATACGACGTCATCGCGATGCGTGGGTCGAAGGAGATTTCTTGCACTGCACTTTTCTGTCAAGACTCTCTTCACGGCGAGGATAGAAGGCTCCGAATGTGATGGTGTGTCATGCAAGAGTTGTGTCAGCACTGTTCACTCCTTATTGTGTTAATTGAGCAGTCATTTCCGCTTGGTACTTCTTTCTCAGATCCTTCCTGTGGTGGCGATCGACAGCTCTTGGAGGCAGCGTGGAAGCAGCAATACGGTAAAGTACGCACTGATCTCATCAATGCAAGACTAGATGGGCGAAGAGCCCTCATAAGAATGCCCCTGCTGTTTCGTGTTGTCGAGAACCATCTCTAGCGTTGACAGCCAACCCCAGCGTCGATCCCGGGCTGCCGGCTCGCAAACTTGGCAGGCACGTGGGCCGCTACTTTAGGGATACACGCGTAACCCACGTGTGCCGACAAGTCCATCTTACGCTCTGCGGTTAAAGGACAACGCTGGTATGTTGAAGACGCCTGCATTGTAAGCTACTACAGCCTAATCAATAATGAGCTATAGCGCGATAACTATAACAACATCAAGCTAGATACTATACTAGTATAATAGAATATGGGTGCTGCGCAGGACTGGACACGAAGACACGTGCTGCTTACCTCCTCTTAACCTTTGAAGCTTAGCTTTATCCTATTAGGTAGTCGCGAAGGATTTACGCCTTGACAATCAACATGATCCCGCTCCATCTTACCATTACATTCCTTTTTTGCTTCAGACCTGATGATGACGCGCTCCAAGAAACCCAGTCCCCTCAGGATAGTTGTCTTGGGTGAGGATCGTGTCGGCAAGACATGCTTTATTGACATGGTACGTATGCTTTTCATCATAACACTCTTTGGGCATCACTCCTTTGATATCATGGGTATTGATTCTTGCCGTAGTTCCTCGAGGGCAAGCACTTTATTCGCCACAGCGCTGTTGATGACGAGCCGCTTTCAAGAACCATTTCCCATGCAAACGAAAGCTGGAGCCTTTCATTTTTCGATGAAAATCTCATGAGCGACATCGATCCAAGATATCGTGAGGTCATAGATAGTCACATCGCCAGCGCTGATGGCGTTGTTCTCTTGTATGATATCACGTCCCAGTTTACTTTTGATCATATTGTTGACCACATGTACCTGCACATCTGGCAATGTCGCAACACAGTGTTTACCAAAGATGGCACAGAAGGGAGAATGCAAGGAGTGAAGAAGAGGTTTGGATGCGTGGTAGTGGGAAACAAAAAGGATATTGTCGATGAGGATGGTGGGAAGAGGAAAGTGAAGAAGGAGATGGTGGAACAGTGGGCGGCGAGTCAAGGATTCCGACATTTTGAGGCCAGTTCGAATGAGAGGGGAGAGGTGGAAGATGTTATTCGAGCACTCGTGGGTAGTGTGCAGAGAGCAAGAAGGATGGATGCGAGAGATGCTAGAGATGGCAAGAGTGATAGGAAGGGGGAAGAGATGGGATGGAGCAAGAAGATTGCGAAAAAGGTGCTCAATGGGTAGTCCAAAGTCATCAAAGATGTCTGCCACCACAAAAGAGCTACACGATTTCAAATACCACTGCGAGGCCATGACGTAGCGTCGGGCTAATCTCCGCACACGCCAGTACATCATCCAAACCAAAACCACTTTGTGCTCTTGCCATTCACATTTAAACACATCGATCACGCCTCTTGAACTCTTCATAAATACACATATACAAAAACACCACATCTCGGCCTGCGACCATGTCAACCTCCACCACCGGAACGTCGCCACTGACCCTCATATCAGCAACACCATCACCATTTGCACGCATGAATCACATCGCGCTCACCCTGAAAGGCATACCATTCGAACTTCAAAACGAGATTCCCTGGCAAAGCGCCACCGAAACGCCCAAATACAACCCTTTGGAAAAACTCCCCATCTTGCTCTTCCCTGATGGACGACCACCAGTATACGATAGCGCGCACATCCAAGAGTACATTGTGCGCAAGTACGTCGACATGGGGGCCAAAACTAATCACTGACGATATCGACCGTGATTTGCAAATTCGGCAAATCGTTGTCCTAAGCGAGGGTTGTATGGACGCCATCGTGACCGCTCGGTTCGAAGGTCGACGCGAAAAGGATAAGCAGTCCCAGCTCTGACTCGACAGGCAGAATCGCAAGATCGATGGTACGATGCGAGCTTTCGATGAAATGGTCCGCAGTATGGAGGAACAAGGGAGGGCTTATCTCGTGGGCGATGAGCTGACGATTGCGGATATTGCGGTTGTGTGTACTCTCGGGTTCATTGAGTTCGCAGAGATGAGATCTGGATGGAAGAGCAAATACGAGGTGTTGGCGAAGTGGTTTGAGGAATTAGACCAGAGGAAGGAGTTTGCGGAAACTAGGCCTGTAATGTTTAACTTGAGTGAGACTGTAGTATAGCGGATTATAGCGTGGCTGTAAGATTGCTGAACGTTGATAGATCTTCTTCGTAGCTTACTTCCGAGATGGCTCATTTCCTGGTGAACTGTTGTCTTTGCTCGTGAGCTCCACCATACTCTCCGTACCACTTTCTTCGACATGCAGCTGCGGCGGATACCATATATTACAGCCAGTCATGGCCACAAGCATCAGAACACCATCGAATACGTACACAGGCCACTCATTCGAGAACAGGTAACTGTCGTGTACAGCGATGTACTCGATTAGTCGGAAGATGTTGCGGATGAAATGATGACAGAAGTCCCGTATAGCATCCAAATCACGCTCTCCCGAGGTACATCAACAGTTTGACTAGAATTGCGGAGGTGAAGTGAGAACTTGAGGTGGAACAGGATGCAACCCCACATGAACCCCGCGAAGATAAGAACTTGCAGGCCCAAGCCTGTGAAAATGACGCCATTTCCAACATTCACTAGGTTTGGCTTGGGTAGAAATCCTGCTCCAGTTGACTGAATGTTGAGACAGAGAAGATCGCCTGCAACAAAGATCCGTGTGCACCATCGAGGCGAGATGTAGGAGAAGCGTTCGCCGTGGGTGACACGCACCACGCGCGAGTACACAATATACAATGTTCCGGCAAACAAGCATGGTGGAAGAATCATGAAGATCGCTTGTAGGAGGAAGGAAACGAGGGCGCCTGTATGGTGGGTTGCTTTTGCGCGGCATGCGTAGTCTTTGAGCTCACCTTTAAGGATGTTAGTTCATCGACGTACGTAGGGCAGAAGATGGTGGGCTTTTCGAAACGTACAAAAGCCGCCGATGACAAACAATACAGCATACCACGTCTGGTATCTAATATCTTATAGGTATGCGCCAGGGTCAAAATGAGAAAAAGTATCACGAAAGTAATAGCTGCCGCAAAGGTTGAGCACATATTTCCAGAGATACGCGCCTTTGTAGGTTTCAAGCATCGGCATGACCGGATGATATCTCGAGCAAAAGAATACGAGTGAACAAGTAATGTACCAGGCCAATGTTAATCTGGAAGTTGAGAAGAGAGAAAGAGAGCATAGGGGACAACACCACAAGGAAGACTAAGAGGTGTTTTTATGAGACGAATGTACGCACCAGTACATCCTTCAACCGGGATTGAGAGTTTTATCACGCACTATGTCCAGTGCATAGAAATGCACAGAGGGATTCACACTATTGCTACCTCCGCATGGCCACTGCTGATGAAGTCCGAGCTCGAACCGATACTGTCCATGAGCAAAGAGTTTACTTCCCGACAACCTGAAGGCCATGATTGTTCAACGATAAGAGCGAAGAGGAGAAGCACGCATGTCGAACTGTGGTCCGCTATCTGCAAGTCGGGCTCGATGCAGTACAAAGGGACGAAGACTCACCGATTAGTCGTTACCAGATGATGTGCGAATGTACTGTGTTGATTCCTCCAGGATTTACCGAGCTCTTGGCCGTGAAGCAGCCCGTGGCCTTGGTAGTGCTCGCACACTATGCTGTCTTGCTACACTTTGCCCGACATCTATGGCAAGTTGAGGGTGCAGGATTCTATGTCTTAGCCATTATTCAGCAGTATCTTGGGCCTCAATGGGATGCCTGGCTATCATACCCACAAGCAAAAATGGCTGAGCCAACTTGCGATAGGTCTACGTTCGATTACAAACCGTTGTACGAACTGACTAATCGTGTCCGAATCGATTCTTTTCATTTACTCGTTTTTCCAGCTTCCTCCTTTGACATGAGGTTTTTGTTTCGGATCCGAACCTACGATCATGTTCCGAGGCTCACTAGGCAGGGCGTAAGTAAATCGTGCATAGCCAAGGCGCGTATTCACGGGAACCCCTACCAACCATCTGCAAGCTTGTATCGAACCGCCCCACTGAGCCCAGGAAAGGCTTCACAATGGATGATGGAACTCTACGGGCACAAGGCGAATCTTTCGATGAATAACATGGGCGGCGCTCTTACCGATAACAGCTTCCGTTCAACGAGGCTACTGAACTCTTAAAGTCGCTTTAAGGCCTTTGCTATTTCGTTACCAGAAATTCTCATCTCGAAATTTCGCTCCGAACTGCGTATGTGGTCGTTCTTCTCCTAGCCACTTAGTGTCGCTGCTCTCAAATCATTGATCTTGGCTTAACGTTTCAATTCAGATAAGACTCCTAGACACCACCAGCACGCGCTTCATTTACGACTCCGCTACTGATCTCTGTTCCATTCACAACAGTCATACCGGGAACACAATACTTCGACATGGGCGGTCCAACTCCAGTGTGGTTCATAACAGCAGCCTCAAGTGGCTTCGGCAAATCTATCGCCCTTGAGGTCCTATCACGAGGTCACAGAGTCATTGCTAGCACCCGAAGCCTCTCTCGCATTACAGACCTCAAAGATGCAGGGGCTGATACCATGGTCTTAGACGTAATTTCCTCGTTGAAGGAGCTTGAGAGAATAGCGAAAGAAGCCAATGACAAATATGGATACATCAACCATCTTGTCAACGTCGCAGGCTACGTGCTCGTAGGCGCTATAGAAGAGACCTCGTACGTACTCTATCGTTCTTGATGTATAGGCTACCAGATGTGCTGACATGATTTTAGTCCAGAAGAAGACCTCAAAGCTTTCACAACAAACGTTCTTGGCACCCTCAACGTCGCCAAAGCCTTCTTACCTCATCTGCGCGCTACGCCTGGCCATCATACCATCTCAAACTTCGGATCAGTAACATCTTGGTACAGTGGTGCAGGCCACGGTATATATTCGGGAACCAAGTGGGCCATATCGGGTGTTACGGAGGGCTTGCGCGCGGAGCTCGCACCATTGGGCATCTCCGTCACTGTCATTGAGCCGGGTTCATATCGTACTGCCATTCTTTCCAAGGACGTGCAGGCGCAAAGCGAGAAGCGCATCGATGTCTATGAGGATGGCGAAATTGGACAGCTGAGGAAGACGCTGGCGGAGACGAATGGTAGACAGAGTGGGGATACGGCAAAAGCATGTAAGGTCATTGTCGATGTATTGACGATGAGTGGATGTGCGGAAGGAAAGGAGATACCGATCAGGCTGGTGTTGGGCAAAGATGCACATGAAGTGATTCGGGAGAAGTGTGAGGGTACGTTGAAACTGTTGAAGGAGTGGGAGGGAGCTGCTACCAATACAGATTACAATTTATAGGAATCATTTACAAGCTGGGTAATAGGAAGCAACGTTATGCAATGAGTAAGGATGTCAAGTTTTGCAAACCCCTTTTGTTCTTGGATTGTTCGCACAATTAGAATTTCGGTTTCACTCCTCATCCTCGTCTTCATCTGAAATGAGAATTGGGGATAGTACAGATTTTCCATCTTCAAGAAAATCGAGTTTGGCGTCTTAAGTTGAAACTTCCACAGTGCCTGGCGTGGTAGAAACTTGAGTGCACATAGGATCTTGTGGAGTAGCTGGTACTCCTATACTCCCATCAGGTTGTATTACTGTAGAGTCTCACCGTCCAGTGAGTGATGTGTAGCCTATGTGATTGTCCTGCGCAAGCGCATTCTGGAGCCGTTCTTCAAGCGTCAGAGTCCGAGCTAGTGTTGCCTGTTCGGCATCTCTGTCAGGCTCGCCAATTAGGCCTTGTAGTAGCTGTCCGAACATGCGCTCCACTCTTTTTTGATTATATGAAACGGCTAACGGGTCATTCATTCCTTGATGCTTCTCGAAAGGTAACAGTCCGTATGGTCTTTCGAGTGGCGGGTCTGGACCTTTACCCTTCGCTATATATCCGTTCGGTGCGTTCTCTACTCACACATTCGTACCATCGCCACCTATTGGAAGGCCACCCAACAATGGCGGATGCCTGGGCTGTTGTCGCTTCAAGCGTAGCAACTGAAACGGCATATTGTTTTGGTCGAGGCCCGCTTCTTCAACATTCCTCTTCTTCCAACCATATTTCTTTATTCCCTTCCAAGACTGAGGCGCTACATCGCCAATCAGGATTACGTTATTGCGAGGAACTTCGTACTTTACAAACTCTGGTAGTAGCGCTGCCGGCTTGTTGACCGATCCGTACGCCGCCTCCCATTCTTCCAGCCCACTCCTGGTGAGAAACAATAGTTCATGGAGAGTTGGTCTTTGCTCTACGGGGAAGTCTATACAGCGAAACACAAGCGTCTCGAGACTTTTGCTGTAGCACCTCTTGTATCCTGGATCGTGCTCGAAGCTCTCAAACATGAACCCTTTGTGCTCCACCGTCCTATAGCGACGACCGTCCGTGAGATTGAGCATGACTAAGCCGAGGTTAAATATCTCGGAACCAACAGCGATTGGCGTGTCGCGATGATTATCGGGTGGTTGAGAGTTTTGCTCCTAGAACTTATCAATAAGGAACTTATGCAGTCTTATTAACCGCTCGGCTTATTGGTGGGGCCCCACCCTGGAGGGCCAACTCCTAATCTCTTTATTTCATAAGTTGTGAACCTGTTATCATCGTAGCATAATCCGAAATCGATCATCTTGGGCACTATATACGCAGGGTAGTAGGCATCTGGCGGTGTACTGAGCACTACGTTATGTGATTTAATATCCGGGTCTATGATCTAGTAAAGATCTGCAGTCAGTTTGTGTTTCATGTACAGGAAATGAAATGACCCACTCAAAATTGGCCGCCAGTCAGACCGAATGGCTAGACCATCTCCATCCATCATTCCTTGGTACATCTTTGGGAACAAGAGCACCGTAGGTCATCGCGAGAACTGCCTCAGCTAGGCTGTGGAACAATGATCAAATCCATGGTTCCGGTATCTGTTTGCTAAGGGTCGAGTAGGAAATGCGTGCCACTAAGCAATACCACTTACTCTGGTTCTTCACGCAGTTTTTGGATCAGATCTGCCAAGTCTCCGTGCTCAGCATGCTCCATAAAGATGTACCCTAGGTATAGCCCACTTTGCTTACTACGCATACCACTACTATAAGCCTTTAGTATATGTGGGCATAAAAGTCTCGGTCAGCTTCATACGAAACTTTACTCGTCTCCAAGGTACTCTTTTAAATGTTCCAAAGTAGACTCGCCGAAGACCTTCACAACGATTCGCTGCGACTCAATCAATAAGTGTCATATTAACCTGCATATTCGTAATTGCATACCTTGATAATCCGGCGGTCCGCAGGAACCAGAGCAAATACACGTAGGATACGCCGACTCCGATAAAGTGTCTTTTCTAATACCCATCGTGAGCCGCGCGGCCTCTTTGGTGGTCTGGTAGCTTTGGGTCGTGCAAATCCACAAAGACAATCCGTCATGGTAGCGGGCGGTTTCACGTCTTCAACAATCCTGCATTCGCTCGGTCCTGACAATTGTCGGCGCAGTAGCTTACCAGCCCTGTATTGGTGATAGATTTTGTACACACCAGTTCCAAAAAAACATGCGCTCTCTCGTTCGAACTCCCCTTCCCACATATTGATGGCTTGCTGTGAACGCTCCAGCTACTCTGCTATTAGTGCTGAGCTTCGTTACAAGCCTAGAAATGATGTACGATTTCGCAGTGCGGTATTCCTAAACCCGCAGCCGAAAACAGAAAACTCCCAAATGTCATGGCAAAAGCAGGTTATTTTTCCTGTTGGCATCTCGTTCCTTTTTCGATCATAGTATTCCATCGAAACGGGAGTAAACTTGAAGTTATCAGCATAAAGCCAAGGGTCTTGCTCGGAATCCGCAAACATAAAATGAAAGGCTCACGACTGATTTCATTACAGTCTTCTCATGATTCGATAAAGATATCTGCGCTCAGAACTCCTTGGTTACTGAACCAGTATTGGCTTGCAAATATTGCAATATCATCAAAATGACTTATTTCTTGTTGGTTGCCAGTCCATCGGCTTATAGCCGATCGTGAACTGCTGAATGTCAGGGCCGGCGGGTTGAAGACTGTTGGCGTATTGTAATTCTTTGGGTCGTAGAGTGTAGAGTTCGTCTAATACATGATAGGACACCTCGCCATTAGCAAATCGCCTTTCCATGTGCACAAGCGTCATGTTAGTTCAGGATTAAAGTAGGCATGTAAGTTTGAAGCTATTTCTCTGAGATGCAATCTTCAGTCAAGCGTAAAGACTCATATACACGCATATAATAGCCAGACTGTGTTCTACAGGCATGAACACAATCCTTTGTATCGCGACCGGCCGGCTTTGATACATGTGCGATCATACGCTGCCACTTCTCCGCACAAAGGCACGATGAGGACTGTTTACCGTGACGTCTGGCTGCTGATGATACCAGTTACATTGCCTGCACAGGACGGTAAATTACAACACATGTCAAATGTGTGCAAGTTCAAAAGCGTGTGGTCGTGCGGGAGAGTCGGAAAACGCATCAAATGCGGCCAGAGTTTCCGACGTACAGTGCCCGTGCGCCATGTGAGCCAGGTCAGCATGTGAGCCACCCCAACAAAAAGTCGCGATCGAGAAGATGAGGCTGTAGAGCCCCTTACAAAAGCTATTATCGCGAGATTTCTTAGTGTATTACTATATTAAGGCTTGCGCGTCTTTTGTGCTATTTAAATTTCGCTAGTGTCTTGATTTACCGAGGTGGACGGCGTAACGCGCATGACTGCGTAACGCGCACCTTTTGCCATAGTAATCTCTAGTATTTTCTAATATTAAAATAGCAATAACTTCTTTAAATAATAACCTTTTTTGAAAATTCTTGAAGATTGAGAATCTAGAAACTTAGATCTATGACTCTAGAATTTTACTTTAGTTTCATATAGCTTGGTTTTAGAGATATTAGCTCTCTATACAAATATAAACTTTTTAATTAAGCTATATTAAACTAAAGTAAAATTCTAAGTTTATAAAGCTAAGCTTTCAAATACTAAAATTGAAAGAATTGTCAAAGAAAGTCAACGTTCAAGAAAGTTATATTAAAAATTAGATTTTTTTATAGTGTGATTTTAGAATTTCTATTATATCTTCTTAAGTATAATACTTTTAAGTACTGTTACTTATATTTAAGACTATAAGTTAGAAACAAAAACTTTTAGCCTATTTAGAATTTATAAAATCTTTATAAATAAAAAGTTTATATTTGTATAGAGAGCTTATATCTCTAAAAATAAACTATATTAAACTAGAGTAAAATTCTAGAGTTATAGATCTAGGTTTCTAGATTCTAAATCTTTAAGAATCTTCAAAAAAGGTTAGTTTTTAAAGAAGTTATTGCTATTTTAATATTAGAAAATATTAGAGATTACTATGGCAAAAGGTGCGCGTTACGCAGTCATGCGCGTTACGCCGTCCACCTCGGTAAATCAAGACACTAGCGAAATTTAAATAGCACAAAAGACGCGCAAGCCTTAATATAGTAATACACTAAGAAATCTCGCGATAATAGCTTTTGTAAGGGGCTCTACAGCCTCATCTTCTCGATCGCGACTTTTTGTTGGGGTGGCTCACATGCTGACCTGGCTCACATGGCGCACGGGCACTGTATCGCGGACATCGGACGAAGCCCCGCAGATTTCACGGTAACCTGATCTGGTCATTCTTCCAGGTATGCTCTCATCTTCGTCCCGTCCCGTCACGACACATCAATCAACCGTCCCGTAGCTGCAACCTCAGCAACAACGTGTAAAACCAAGGTTTTTGCTGACCCTGACCACGCGTGGATATGACTGCAACTCAAGTATCAACTGCAAAAGGAATGCAAGCTGTGGGTCGAGAGATGGAAGAGGAGCGCGGAACGAAGAGCCGTCACACTTCCCGAGGATGTTCGACAATGCTCCTGAATGGCACCACCATCTGGATCCTCTTTTTTCATTCTAGCTAAGCCGCTGAAGACGCCGTTGAACCCAGACTTCAGCCCTACAGAATGTCATGCATAGAACAGAAGGGGCAGCGCGTACTAGTGGGGCCCCCATAGGATGATAAGTGAGTGGCTTGCAATCTCCATCTTTAAACCTTGCTTTCCGGCCATACAAGTCGCTGTTCGTCCACATCCGAGGCAGGAACGCGCCACGCCCCACCGCTACTTTTTTGCTTTCTCGTATCAAACCGTTGATGATGTCCACTTTCCACCTCCTCCAGCTCGTACGACTCATTCTGGATAATGGCTCCGGTGGTTCCCTCAGTGGTTTCCTCATGCGGGTCGTCGTTGCTGTTGCTTTTCCCGCTACTTTGGCCATAGCTTTTCATAACGCTACGTTCGCGGCTATGATACTGATACGAGCCGTTTTGCGTACGTTTTCTCTGCGCTTTGCTGAAGAGGGCTTTGGTTGCCGGGATGCAGGCACAAAGGATGCCTACGTTAATTTCGACCATGCTCCATACATTGATGGTTACGCTGTCGTAGAAGGGGTCCTCAGATTCGGTGTAGACACCAACCGAGTAGAGGCGCACGATTGATGCGATGCAGCTGAATGCACCGAGGCTGAAGATTACTACAAGAGCGAGTTTCTCTCGTCTCGGGCGCTGGATTTTGAGCAGCGTAGTGATGGGAAGAAGCAGAATCCAGATATCGACGACGATATTGATAGCGCTCGTTGCTGGAAAAGATTGTTAGTAGGTGACGAGACAAGGAACAGATACACTCACTGTAGAAGAGCGCGGTCGTGTTGATACAATGGCCTAGGACCTGCCCAGTCAAGTCCCACATCTTGTGGAGCGGAACACACTGCGTCAGACATACGATCACGCAGATGACGCCGAAAGTTGCCAAGAAGTAGATTGTGCCTTTACAAAGGTATTCGAGCCTTTTTTGGACAGCTATGAAACTGATTAGCAGTATCCTCTTGTCGATAGTATTGGGTTGGAACTGACCGATGCGTAGATAGAAGAACAGAATCGAGATTTTGATCGCGTTGATGATGATATAGTAGATGATCTCAATCGCCAGCGTCACTTGGATTTGATTCAACATTTGCTCGAGCTCTAGTACCTTGCCACTAAAGCCCATACCATTGTCGCGCAAGATGAAAATGGCAATGAGGTAAGCGACTGTGAACAGCTACTCAGGTTAATAATTGAGCAGGAAACGTCTGCGGTGACGTACGAGGGCGAACACAATAGCAAAGTCATCTTTGCCAGTGTTTTGCACGATGCAAGTACGTGTGTAGAGTCGGAGAGCGACACAAATAACTTGATGGCAATTTACATAAGGACGGTCTCAGCCGCTTAACCTTTGCTTACCTGAGACTGTCGTTAGAGCTGTAAAAACTCCTACGCAGGTATCTTGGATTGCTTGCCCCATTGTGTTGTGGACTTGATATCGATTGAACAAAAAAGCAAAAAACTTCGATGCAGTGCAACATCTTGACGGTTCTTTGAGTCCATGGTCATTTAAATGAATATGAGACATGAGAGCGGCTCGATTGTGTCAGAATTTGCCCGTCTCGAGTAGAAACAAGCAATAGTAAGCAGTAAGCAGCTTAAAGTTTGGAGACGGAGGCCCTGCCTGCAGCTCCCCCGACATTAACGAGCTTGCGATGTGCAAACCCATGCAGGAGCACGGTTCAAATGCAGAATGGAGGGGAAATCTGTACGCGTAAGTGATAGATCACGTTTCGGTGGCTGTCCGCTATACTAAGCGATGCTATAGCCGTCGTCGTATCGGCCCGCGGATAAGCGAGTCAGCCGTTGATGTAGCATAGTATGCGGAGTCTGGACAGCGGCTGATGATGCAATTGCAGTTAGGGACAAGCCAACGAAAACAGAGATCTGGCCAACAAAATCCTACTCGAAATCAGGTGAGCTGGAAAAGACTGCTGGCGTTTTTGAACGGGATATTGGTTTGCTGCTGTGCCATGCTTTACAGGATATAAGAAAAAGCTAGGGCTTAACTCGTCGTTGTTGTAGGAGCCTGCTGGCTTTCTGGAAGATGCTCGCGTGCCCAACACTATCCACGGACTTGTACACATGAAACATGATACGTCATAGACGAGAGTACTTTGCTCTCTTGCCGGAACGTCACGCCAACTTCCATCTCTTTGCAAACTCTATCCCCTCGGCCAGCGTGCCCACTCTTGCGTCGATAACGTACCCTTGCTCCGCGAGTTTGATGCACTCATGCCAGAGGTCTTTCAGTGGAACGGAAAAAGTCTCTATGAATTCATTCTCTTCGAGCTCGGGCTGTGGGTCCTGGTTCTCTGGGAGAGATGTGTCTACTGTGATGTGGATCATCCTGAGGTTGGTATTACAGAAGCCTGGATCTAGATAATGATTAGTATGTGATGCTGATGAGTGATTGCAATGGTAATTGGGTATGCAACACAAGCTCTGTGTGTGACGCTATCCAAGCTTCACTCACCATTGAACATGATTGGAGTAGTGTGAAACTGGATTCCGAGAGGTGAAATCAGTTCAAGTTCCGTTAGCAGACAAAGGGCTTGCTTACAGATTTTTCCGGCACGAGTTCCCCAACGTACCCCGTCTCCTCTTTCAGCTCGCGGATGGCACAGGCCTCTGGACTCTCATCTGGATCCATCAAGCCAGCCGGAACTTCTATGACGGTCGCATTAACGGGTGGGCGTCATTGCTTTTGGAGGACGATCCGAGGCTCATCGTTGGGCTTCGCCGGGTCTTGGAGAATGGCTGCAACGCCGACGCCATCGATGTCGGATCCCTTGGGTCGAGTGAGACGCTCTCCAGACTCCCACGTGCGCTCAACACCTTTGGGGTCAGTGTAAGTGATTCTAGAAGTTGTTAGTCGAACTTGACGCAAGTATTTTCTTTCGTCTCAGATCTAAGCGCCTTTTGTGCCTTTGAAACTTGGTACATTCTGTAACAAAGCGAGAAGAGCTGAGCGCGTGCGTGGGCGACAGCGGCTAAACACTTACTTGACGAGTGTCGCCCATTTTGCATCTTTGTTTTCCAGGGGCTCAGTCTTGACCACCTTCGGGTTGTCGGAGGATTTGTCGTCTGAGGCCATGGTCATGATGTAATTTGGGGGCAGGCCGGCTTACCTGGCGGTTTCGTGCTATGTGGTGTTGACGTTGTTTGAGGAGTGACCTTTCCCGCTAGACAGAACGTGTATGACGCCATGCATCGCGAGCTGCCAAGACCCCACTCCCAACATGTTCAGAAACTCTTGTCGAGATTCGCTTGGAGCGCGACTTGATAGCGCTACTTGCGAAGGATGTCGATGCCTACAGTGGTGTCGGAAAGACAGTCGTTAAGCATTCCTCGTTGTCTGCGCAGACACCGAGAAGCTAGCCGCTGGGGATAGGCAGGCTCTTTGCCTCAGCTCATACAGAAGGCGAGGCTTAAATCTCGCACAATTCGAGCGTTGCCGGATGCACACTGTTCAAACCTCAGCACCCGACATGCGCCCCGCGCAGAGAGCTGCTGTGCGCTTGTCATCAGATGGAACGGAGCGGAAGCTGAGGCGTGACCTACACCATGTTGATAGGATCGAAGCTCTCCATGACACCACCACTAGACAGAGCACTTTGACGTGATGCAGCCGCGGACTGGAAGTTACTATGTACAGTCGATAGCGCGACGGAGCTCTCGCCAGGAGCCCACCGCTGGTCCTTGGCTTACCATGAGCGACATGTTCAGAAGCGGCAATCCCCTAGCCACCACTTTATCCCTTTTCGCATGACGGGCTAAGATGAGCACAAGTCCCCAAGGCGCACACTGTGGGCACGGCGGCGTCGGCGGCGCGAAAAACAAATACGAGGTAGACAACTGCCTACCGTGGAACCGCGAACCGCCCCAACTCCAGGACCCGCCAAGCCATTGATTGCTGAACTCTTTTGCGCCGGCGGACACGGTATAGTATTGGAGGCCTCTCAAACCTCAACGCTAGGCATTGGCCACGGTCCGCCCCATTTCACAAGCAAAGGTTGTTTCCGGCTCGCTGTCTGTTGCTATCGAGCAAGCTTGGAGACGGCATCTCGCCGGGAGTCGGCAACAGCGTGCTCGCGGAGCAAGGTTCTCTTCCTCTGCACGCATCTGCCAGCATCTGTCGTGACAGATGTCAAAGACTACCGCGCCGCTGAAGGAGTCGGAAGCGAGTAGCGAACGTTTCGTTTTCGCGGACCTTGGCCCATTGCATCCTGGTGCGACAGGGCTTACCGGTACTCCTGGCACGCATCTTGCAGAGCAAGCGTGGGATTCACTGCAGCTGCGCCCTGCATCTGCTGCGTCGCGTGCCTCTTCCGCACCCTCGTTGGGTGTCTGGCGCCTCAACGGTGGCCGTTGGACAGACTATGCTGATCTTGTTGAAGTGGAGGTGCGGAACCGACAAGTCACTCGTACAACTGCTGCCGCGCTCCCGGGAAATTGCTGCAGGCTGAGCGAGTCCGGGAGATGGCCCTCGCATGGCGAAAAAGCTACAAGTGGACGCCGGGCGTGGGAATTAGGCTCGTTGTGCTGCAAAAAGCATGTGCAGTGCCCAGCTCCTCTGGCGCCGTGTCCAACCTTGGATCCGTCTCTCCTGCCAAGCATCTTTCCAAGCATGCCAGAGTGGGACCCATTGGGCCGCCTGAACAGCCGCCATTCCTGTTCCTCTCGCTATCCTCAACTCGCTGTCAGGGGCTCGACGGGACGAGAGGCGAATCATGCCTTCGTGAACCGTCAACATGACACCGGCTCAATGCCTGATGCGCCACAACTGTGCCGTCACAGGCTCTGGCTGCTTGAGTGCTGTTGCTGATGCTGTCGCTGCTGCTCCAATCACAATGGTCTCATGTGAGCGTTGCAGTCTATACTATGCACTGCGCAAAACAAGAGGTTACATGGATAGCAGCAAAGAGGCCTGGTCATTACGCTGTACGAGCGGCCAGACTGACATCGAACACAGCTCTTCCGGATTTTCGGAGAGCCCTGACACGGGTGCAAGGCTGGTTCTGCATGGGCATGGCGGGTCTCTACGCCCTCAAACAAAACCACAACTATATTCGTTAGTCCACCTGAATCAGCCCTTCCACTTACGGCACCGTGCTTGCGTTGATTGGTTTGGATGCTCGCTTCTCCGGCGGACATTAGCCTCTAGGCTGTCGCCTCCGCTTTTAGATCTTAACCATGCGAGTCGACGTCGTATGGATAGCGCCATGCTACTGAGGCAGCCAACGCGCGCCTGCTCAAGCTACGCTCTTTTACCCTTCATCCCCCGCAGCTCTGCTCGTTTTGCTTCGCTCTTTCAAGGACTTGCAATCCCAGTCATTCCCTCCTGTGTATCTCGTATACACGTCCTTTCGTTCAGAACATCCTCCTGCACTACGCCTTCCGAATTGGGTTAACTTCTGCTTTTACCCGACACTCATTCGCAGAACATCACATAACCCGGTTAATCAGGACAATCCCCTGTGTTTCTGCTTAGATTATACCCATCAAGAGCATTCGACTTGTGCAGAATCACTACTTGGGTTCAACAGAGCACCCTGAGCCCATCTCCATTGTAACGCCTACGAATAACCGGCACACGATACTCTCAGCCTAAGAGCACTGTCCGTTATCGCGAGTTAGCAGTCATAATGTCGAGCTGGTTTGGTGACTTACAGTTGGCGTACAAGTACATGTGAGTCTTTGAAGAATAACTCAAATGTTGCAAGACTGATGTTCCAAAGTATTGTCTTCTTGGGACTGTTGGTTATTACTATTCTCGGTGGACTTATTAAAGTGCTATACAACCGTCAGAAGTAAGTGGCCATGACAAGATGATCGTTACGCAGACTAACGATAGCAAGGTTGAAGAAGGCGAAGCAAGTCGAGCTAGAGTCTGGACCCAAGGAGGACACTGTTGAATTGAACCAGCGCGAGAAGGATGAGGGCGATCTGTTTGGTATCCGTGCCATTGAGGCTGGTTTCTACGCCGGTGTTGCTCAATCGCGACCCACCTCAAGAGCAGGATCTGTCACGGGCGATAACCCAGCAATGAGCACCAGCACTCTGGTCGGAGGAAGCGTCAACTCGTCACTCATGAAGGGACAATCCGCCAACAACAGCATGCTCAGCCTGAATCTCAACGCGGCCAACCAACCCAACACACGACGAGCTTCTCCTACTTTTGGTGGTTCCGACAGCGACAGCGAAGGCTTCACATCTCCACAGTCCATGTCACCTGCCGACCGGAACCATCAGCACTACGCCCCGACCCTCACTGTTTCACACCACACAGGAGACCACAGCTCGTCTGGTCAGTCGCCGACACCGCTGTCGCCTCACAACCCGCCTACAGCCAAGCTACCATCTATTCCTGGCCACGCTTTAAGGAAAGGGTCGCGCTCCCCATCGCCCGAGTACTACTACCCTCGCGTGCAAGTCCACGAGCCGAGTAGGTAACATGATCTCTTGGTGCGTTGAATTGTTGTACTTTTAGCATTTAGTAGATATATATCGGGCCATCCCTAACTTTCTTACAAGACTCTGAGCCTTGGTCCTCCGCTTCCACAATTCAACTACAGCCACGAACCTACTCGCCACAACATGAACAAGACGGAAGCGATGCGAGCAGCAACTACAGCGGCAGCAAACGGTTAAGCACTTTCCAAGTACACCAAGCTTTTGAGGAGGATGCACACAAACAAGATTCGCATCATCAGGTTTCGCAAAAGCAAAGGGCGCGCCGCTCAGCCTCTGCCGAGTCTGGCCACACGTCAATCCTTGCGTCTAGTGACGACGAGGCGGAACGCCGTCCCAGCCATGCAAGCACTCTGCGCGCTCCAGGCCAGGGAGGGAAGGACACTCGACTGAGCGAGTTCTACGAGGCATACTACCGCAACTCGCACATTGGCCTAGCCCAGCCTGTCGACATGAAGAAACAATATGCCGAAAGGCGGTCAACCATCTTGGAGGTCGATACCCCCATGGCGTCGCCAATGTTTCCCAACAACACAAACCCTGGCGCCGCCTTTTAGACCAATTCGCTTTCAAGACGACTCAACTTGAGCGACACATCGAAGGCGCTCACGATCTTATGAATCTTTGCACACATCTGTACATACAACCAAGCCCCTTTCTTCTTTGACTAGTACACGTGCTTGGATCTTCTTTTTCTCTTTCTTTTCTACCTTTACTTTTTTTTATACCTGGGGGCGGATTACCTCAGACACGCTGATGAGACAATGGTTCGGACGGTTTGGCGATGAATCGGACTCGCGAACGCAGGGCAAGAAAGAAAAAGAAAGAAAAAGAAAAAGGCAGAGGGCTTACCACGACGAGACGTACATTTTCCTGCATTACTATTACCTACTTACATCACACACCATCTACTGGCTTTATTCGTAATTTCTATTAGAAAGTACCATAGTGTACGCGGCGTTGCTTATACCAGCGCTTTGATTATACACTGCTCGCGAGAGTTGATTCTCGGCTTCTTCAAGACATGATATAAAATGATGCCTAGAGCGATGGATTGTTACCGACCAAATGTTGTTGTTGTTGTGTGACTGAAGAGTTCAACAACCGAACACGTGAACATATGCAGACACAACGATATACTGACCCACCCAATAAAAGCATTCTTCACGACGGAAATAAAATTCTCCAAGCACCGAATTCCCGAAGCAGCGCCAGACAGTCGTTCGAGTAGACAGTGAGAGATGGGGCAGGATGGGATGATCTTCACGCCATGTCGTCTAGGCGGCGGCGGCGATACCCCTGGCAGAACAGGCTCTGGCGGTGAGCGCGATCCCTGCCACCAATCTCGCGGCTTAAGATCGTGAGGTCGCCACTCGGCTTGCTTGCGCTGCTGGACCCTGAATCTTGCCGAGTCTTGACGTTCCGTGAAGTTTATTTCTACTCTCTCTTTCTCTTTCTAGCCGTGTGACGTTTTGGCGAGGCTGATTGAGCTTCATCTCCACACTCCACGCTGCCTCCATCTTTTATCGCGTTACATCAACTCACCCCACTGATTGCCGACCGCACCTTGTTCTGCAATCGACTCGCAAACAAACAAATAAACACTCAATTGGGTCTTTCAATAGACCCTCGGCAACCGCAACCATGCTCACAATGTTTTCTGGCACCAAGCTGGCAGAGCTCCCGCCTGGAGTTTCTACATCGCCGTCCCCACAGCTGCGACAGAGAACCACATCGGCACAATCCGCACCCACAACCGAATCCACCCAAACATCAGACTACCGCGAAGAGAGACGGCGTGTGCATCATGAGGCCGATGTCGTCATTGTCGGCGCGGGCATCGTTGGGTGCGCAGCGGCCGTCGCATTTGGCAAGCAGGGCAGGAGCGTCATATTGCTGGAGAAGAACCTAAAGGAGCCGGATAGGATTGTAGGAGAGTTGCTACAACCTGGGGGTGTTAATGCTTTGGAGAAGCTGGGCATGAGGGGTACGGCCTGCCCATTCCCTGTAGACGTCGAAGATGAAACGCTGACAGCGCACTACAGAATGCCTCGACGACATTGACGCGATACCCTGCTACGGCTACCAGATCCTCTACGGCCAGGAACAAGTCCACATTCCCTACCCCGACAACCTCATCACACCTTGGCCATCAAAGGCACCCGAAGGTCGATCCTTCCACCACGGCCGCTTCATCTCCAAGCTACGTGCAAAGGCCAAGTCGACGCCCAATGTCACCCTCGTCGAAACAACCGTCAAATCCGTGGTAAAGAGCGACCACACCAACCAAGTCGTGGGCGTCTCATGTAAAACGGCCGAAAAGCAAGACTACTACTTCGGTGCCGTCACCCTCGTGGCAGACGGTTACGACTCCAAATTCCGCAAAGAATACATCCCCCACCGACCCCAAGTGCGCAGCCGGTTCTGGGGCCTCGAGATGATCGACGCCCAACTCCCCACGCCCAACCACGGCCACGTCGTTCTCGGCGACGCACCCCCAATCCTCATCTACCAAATCGGCACCCACGAAACCCGCATCCTCATCGACATACCCGAGAACCTGCCGTCGGCCAGCGTCAAGAACGGCGGCGTCAAGAACCACCTGCTCAACGTCGCGCTGCCCAAACTCCCAGAATGCGTCCAGCCCGCCTTCCGCACGGCAATCGAAGCGGGGAAACTGCGCTCCATGCCAAACAGCTTCCTCCCGCCCTCGACCCAGAAACAAGCCGGACTCATCATCCTGGGCGACGCAATGAACATGCGACACCCCCTCACCGGCGGCGGCATGACGGTAGCTTTCAACGACGTAGTCCTCCTCTCCCGCCTCCTCTCCCCCTCGCACATACCCACGCTCGAGGACACGTCCGCCGTCCTGTCCGCCATGTCGACCTTCCACTGGCAGCGCAAGAAGGGCTCCTCCGTCATCAACATCCTCGCCATGGCCCTCTACACCCTCTTCGCCGCCAACAACCAGTATCTCGAGCTGATCAAAAAGGGGTGCTTCCGCTACTTCTTGCGCGGCGGCAGGAGCGTCAGTGAGCCCTGTGGCATGCTCGCGGGTCTTATTACACACCCCTGCATGCTGGTTTGGCACTTCTTCTACGTTGCGTTTTACGCCATTTGGGTTAGGCTGCTCGAGGTCCCCGCTTGGAGGGCGCCGTATACGCTGTGCGTGGAGAGTGCCATGGTCGTTTGGACGGCGGTTTGTGTCATCGGGCCGTATCTTGTTGCTGAGGTGAAGTGGTAGGCGAGGGGGTGGGATTACAGATGGATGATGTAGATGAATGTTTTTATTGCCCTTCCCCCCACCCCTTCTGTTTACGGGGACTTGTACATGTGGCATTGGGTTGGCGTTTCTGGCGGTTCAAGCCGTTGTCTACAGGACCCTTCATTTTGGGAGGCTGGTATACAGTAAAAGATAGTTTAATATGTAATTATGACACGAATAGCCGGGCATTGCACACTCTCTTCGTCGCTTTATATGCTGTGTTGTTTTGTCCCATCATGGTATTCTTGTTCTTGGTCGCTTGCTGGCCTTTAGGTAGTGTCATCCAGATGTGCTCTTTGCAACAAACGCAGTCGTCGCATCACCCGCATCTGGCATCTTGCTCAAGACAGAGTGTTGACGGTACGCTAGACGAACAGGAACTAGCGTCTGCAATGTGGCTAAAGGAGAAGGAGAAAGGGGAGAAGAATCCGGCGACATTATTGTTGGGCGCGTAATGGGCAAGAACGAAAACGTCGAGTCGGGCAATGTGATACTCGCCGTGACAACAGACGTTGTGGTAGGTTTCGATGACATGACTGTCGTCGCTGGAGAAGCAAACAATATCTGACCGTCTGATGCTGGCGTCGCTACAGGGACTAATGGCATCCCCGTGCTCGAACTCGTGGTTGAAGCACCGGTTGCAGTGGTCCCGTCCAAGAGCGCTGGAACTCAGTCGTGAAGCGCTGGCTGATACACGGCGTTTGTGGCCGACGGCGGAGTGAACAGCGGGCGCGGGTTCCAGGCCACCTCGTGGTAAAGCCATGCGACCGTTGCGCGCGTCGAGTTGGGGTCCGTCAACGGGAAAGAAGTAGTCTGGCTGGCCTTCCTCGCTACGCCATACGCCGTATAAGGCCAGTTCTTTGGTAGTTGCTGCAAGTACTGTGTGGGTATTGCATAATCAGGTGTACGCGTGCTGTGCGACCGTGGTGTCTCCGTATTTCGAAGGGAGCTCACTGTTGTAGTGGCTGCGTTCATTCCACTTGTGCTGGTAAAGCGGCTGGAAAGCGTCGATATGGAGGGTATGCCGCCCAACTTGGTGTTATGGTCCACCGGTTCATTTGTTGACTTGAGCCAAGTTATGAAAAAATTGAGGAGGTCGTAGAGATTCGGGCTTCCTGTGTTGCAGAAAGCATGGATTTTCAATTTCATCTGAAAGCTGGCTTCATAGACGGTATCGACGTCGACGCCGGCTTGCCGCATACACTCGTAGCATTGCGTTACGTTGTCCTTTGCGTCCTTTGGATGATTCATGATTATGCTGTATTTTGCAGGTTAAAGAGAGCGGGAGCAACATGCTTCACTGGGTGGGTACGCTTACTTTTTGTACATGGTTCCTCTGTCGTTGCAGAGACAACGTTGGTATATCTCGCTCCGCCCATCATCGCCATTGGGGTTAGTTATACTTCCTGTCAGTCTGTAGCAGTATGCAAAATCGGTCAGGATTGAGTCGCAAAAAGGAGTTGCCCAACATGCGACTGTAGGAGGGACACTAGCCGGTAGGGCCGATTGGGACGGCTGAAGATCAGATGTCTGAGCGAGTTTGCTGGCCGTATTTAACAGCGTGTTCTGCCGCGAGTTTGAGCGCCAAGGCATGGGAGCGGGTCCTTGGATTAAAGAATTTTTGGTGTAGGGCCCAAGAGGGCTTTCGATAGCAGCAGTAGCCGGTTGCTGTTCTCCTAGAGCACAGCTATGCCCATGAGCTGCAAAAGATATCAAGCTCAGCAGCAAGAAAACAACCAACATCGTGTTATCTTCCAGCATCAACAACCGGGCGAAGGATCAAGTGGCGGATGGGAAACGAGTGTGGAACCTCCCGGAAGCTCGAGGAAGACCGAGATTCGATCGGCGGCGTCGCTTAAAGAGAAGCTGCCATGGAGTTGCAAGATTGATGAACTTGGTTGTTTGCGCGCGTCGCTTGTGTTCGCCGTTGGGGCACATGACACCCATCGTGACTGTTGCCATACACTTCAATCAGTATCTCTGCTTGAGCTTTGGTCGCCGTGAAGCGTGAATGTATTGTGAAGTCCAGTCGACAAGCGCGCCTGCTTCACATGAACGCGTTTACATAATCATCACACGCGGAAGGCACATCCGGGCTTACGACGATGCATCAAGTCGGCTCCACGTTGAGCTTCCGCCTTCCGGCACATGGAAACAGCTACCAAATAAGTGTGTTATCATATAAATAGATAGATGCTAGGTAACAGACAAAAGCTGAAAACGATGACTAAGCCGAACGTGAGATGGCACACCTGGGCTCATCCCCATCAGTCACCTGAGACAACAATAAGCAGATAAGAAGAGAGAGGTTCGAAGCGCTGAAATGGACGCGATATGCATAGGGGGGTGGCAGTGCATGAAGTGTCGCCCCAGGTGAATGCGACGTTACGAGGAGCTGAAGAGGGTGGCAAGCGCCGAAGCAACGCCGTGAGCGGCGAAAGGCAAATAGGTACATAGAACCAAAAGGCCAAACTGATTACGACGCAGATACAGAAGAAGAAAGAAAAAGGATTAGAAACAGAGGCATGACAGATGCTTGTGAAGCAAAGAGGAAAGCAGCTCCTGGGTCCTGTACCGCATGAACAGCTGGTAAATGTGAGGATAAATCAAAGAGAAATAAACGTGATGATGGGAACCATGACATGGTGCTCCCTCTCTCTTGATTAGAAGATCTCCAAACCTTCGAATTCAACACATAGATTTCGCGCTCCGCTGTTCAGCCCCGCAGTGTGTCTTCGGTCCCACATGGTGATGCCAAAGTTTGCAGGTCGACTCGCATACACGCCAACGCGTACAGCTTTGTCTTCCACGCCCCAGAAGAACCAAGTGACTTCTCTGAGTTTCTTCCAGCCCAGCAATTCGTCCTCGTACCACACCCACAGCGCGTAGCCGATGCGCTCAATCTTGACACGTAAGTCCATACGCCGTTGCTGATGGGGCGGGAGGGCACTCAATGACCAGTCTGCGCCCTCACAGTTTGCGACCACCGAGGTGGCATGGCAGGCGTTGTTGCAGAACTCGAGCCCAACTTTGACCCACTTGGATGCCGGCGCTGGAGCGACGTACGGTGGAGGGGGGCCGCGCTCTAGTTGGGGGCTGGAACCTGAATCCTCTGCTGGGCTTTGTGAAGTTGTGCTGTCGTAGCTCTCAACGTCGTTAACACTTGAAGATTGCGAGAGTGAAATGGCGGAGCTTGGCGGCGCGCTGTCGTCCAAACGGATGCTCGCAACATTTGAGACATCTAGTGTCGCAGTCGCGGTTGCTGTTGCCGTCGCTATCTGTCCCGGCGGTGCGCCTGCGAATATGACCAGTCCTCCTTGATCCCATTCGAGCTCCCAGTCTGCTGAAACCGAGACTTCTGCTGCTATGAAGGGGTTGCGCAAAGCGGTGTAGAGGATCGGGGCTGTCGATGTGTCCCCCGATGGTGGCTTTCTCCATAAATCGGTATTTGGGGGCGCAGCCAGGGTAAAGGAGCCCAGCCATTCTGGAACGACATCGTCTTGGATATTGAGGGGCGTGAAGGAGGAACTCGTGGGCGGCATGGCCTCGGTGATGCGCTCAACGCGCTCGTGGTCGGTAGGCGGAGATCAGCGCTCGGCGTTGTTCTGCTCTGTTCTACGAGTGGTTATCGATGGCGTATGTATATGTAGTAGATATCCGTAGCTCCGGCAAGATGCCGAGTCGTGTTGAGTGTTGTCTAGCTCTGTGTTACCGAGCTCGGAAGGTCATTCGCTTTGGCAAAAGCAAGGATCCGGCTGACGTCTGACTTGGGCAGGATGTCAATCAAATAACCAGAAATCTGCAAAAGGGATCGTGAGAGGCGCCCGCGCGAAACTCGTCAAGGAAGCCTATCGCACGGTCAGCATGAAACCGTTTCATAACCCCCCTAAGCGCCTTTTACGACGCCCGTTCGTTACGCCTCAACAGCTGTGGTGTGAACAACACACGTGCTGACGCATTGATGCTACGCACGATTCTGATGCTTACCTGGCTGGATCGCAGCTTGGTAGAGAAGATGGTTGTTTTTTGTTCGGCTCAGCCTGGAGTTCCGGCGCAAGCTACGCTGGTTGAATCATGGTCCGGTACACACGTCAGGAGGGACGACAGCAATCCTGTGAGACGTACCTCCACGCTGCTTGATGGTTATATAGCCCGAATGGTGCAGTGCTTGGCTTCCCGCCTAGTTGCAAGTGGATGTCCATCCAAGCTGACATGTCCCGCCACCACAGAAGCTCCAGCAGCTACGCATCATTGCCATCGCGAACCAAAGACGGGGATCGTCCTGTCGCTAGCGTTGTCTTGCGTCGGTCCCTGCGAGGCCCGGGGAAGGGGAGAAAGAACATTTGTTGAAGGTACAAAAGTCTCCGATGCGGCAAGGTGAGGTGGCCAGAGACTATTTCCCAGCCCCGCGCTTCGCCGACTTGGAGCGTCGAGAATGCTTTTCCCCCATCTGAACACGGCGAGGCAACGCAGGCAACGGTCTTTTCGAGCTCCCTGCAGCGCAATCCTTCAAACATACTGGCCGATATCGAGTTCGTGTTTCGGGGGGCAAGATGCAAGTGTTCGTGGCAAGGCAAGAGCGATGTGCTGGAAGGTTTCACGACAGAAACTATGTTCTGCATAGCCCCTGGTAAATGCATGAACGAACGCTCGGTATCATTGGGGCTTTCATGGCATACGTAATCGAGGTAGCTACAAGACCTGCTCCGAAGACGGCAAGAGCGAAATCGGTATAATACAACCGCAACGAGCACGGAGCGGAGCGACATGAGGAGTCGTGGTAGTGGCTGACAATAGTATGCCCTACTCGCTGCACATGCGGCCTGCACTTTGACTCCGACTTTCCAATGTCGTTACTTGGTACATTTTGTCTCTGCATGTCATTATCGAGGGATCAAGTCGAGGAGCTAAGCGCAAGGTGCAGTGACTGTGTTGTCACCCAGAGCCAGCTCACAACATGTTCTTGGGCAGCATCACTTGTGCAAGGCGCTGTCGTGCGGTATGTAGTGTGTGTCCACGAAGCAGCTATCCGTCGATGCGTTGTCCAGCAGCAGGCCGCCCCGTTTAGTCGACATTCCTCAATCATCGCAAACAGCGTAAAGGGCATACTCGATATCGACCAATCCTCCTCTACAGTTGCATGCCATCTACAACACAGTAGACGCTACATGAACTGATGATTGCAAGAATGTGAATTGCGATACCGTTCACGATTGCGATAACGCGTTGCGATTGGGGAGCCAAAGCTGACACTCTCGAGCACGGCATAAAAGCATCTCCGGTGATTTACCCTCTCGGCTAGAAAGAAACTGCCGATGCGCTTGTCAGTGACCAGATTGGCTGCCGTACAACCCAGCTGGATCCCGATTGGCTCATGGATTGGCTCATGTTTACTGACGACAGTAGTCGGAAGGGTGTTTGGTTGGCAGGGAAGTGCATCATCGGCCTTATTTCCATACAACCAAAGACAAGATCATGTCTCCTTGCGTCGCTGCGGTGGACTTGTGTGTTGATGAGATACTCCATCGGCGTTCCATGGTGCAGCTTTCGGGTGAAGTAAGCTATTGATGCTGTACGGCTGGGTAAATTAGGTCGTCTGTGCGAATCAGCACCGCATCAGTTTTTAGTGAGGTTTGACTCCGACTGCGAGATCTAGCACCCCTCGAGATCTATGCAAGGTGTGCCTAGCAAAAATTAACGCTCAGGCTACCGAGTCGTCGGGTTGTACGCAATCATACGCTTGTAGATGTCTCTTGCAAAGCATGGGACTTGCTATTCGAACAAGATTCCAGTAGTTTGATCGCATTCAACAACTTGGACTTTGTGCAGTACATATCTTTTTATCAAACCAACCACTTGATCAAGCTTTGCAGTAGTGTATGCCGCTTTCTGCCGTGAGCTCCCCCAAGGGTCGAGGCTTTCCGGCACATACGAGCTATCGTTTGTTGTCTGCTAGTAAGAGAAGCCGAGTCATAAAGGCGGAAATCGTTCGACTGTGATGAGAAAGTCACATTGCATCTCCCAATTTCATAAGATCAACAGTTATCCTATAAGTGAGAGTTTGACGATCTCAAGTTCTAAGATGGTTCGTAACTGGTCGCCGATGGCAGGCTAGGTTGAAATCATGGTGTTATCGATTCGCCAAACTTGCCTTCCACTCACCTAGAATTTGTCAAATTATCTTGACCGGTGAGCGATGACTAGTTCTCGAAATGTCTAGAGCCGGCCATAGGGAATAACGAGGAGGGTGCGGCTCGTAGTAGCATAATAGCATGGTAGAAAACCTCGGCCTGCACGAGATCCGGAGTAGAATAAGGTTTGCATTAGCGGATGGCATGTGACCTACGGTCTGGAGAACCACAGAATGGGTATCCGGTATATGCCGAAAAGATTCCGAATCACCATCGGTTAGTCCTGCGGATTATGTAGTGACGCGGCTAATGCAGGTTTCGCAACCTAAAACAGCTCCACCGTGGCCTGCCAGGAGCAGTTTTCGAGGTCACCGCTACAATCAAGGATGGGTGATGGCTGCATATGTTGATATTGAGGCGAACATGGAGGCAAAAACATTGAAAATCCTGTTCTTTGGTCGATATTTACTTGCGCAGCTGCCGCAATCGTACGATGCATGAATTGATAAAACCAGGAATGGTGAGGAGGGAAGATCGGCATGCAGGGAACAGGCCCGGAGAGTACCCCCTCCCCAAGAAAGTGGAGCGCAGACCAGCCGTTTGCAGTAACTGACCGCGGGTTGGAATCATGTTTCGAAGTCTTGTGAATAGCAATACTCAATCCAACTTTTGTAAATTTGACCAACAGAATAGGAAAAAAAACCCCCCAAGTGCGATAGGCGCTGATGCGACAAGAGACGAATAGCAGTTGCAGAGTAGGCGTGCGCCAGAGTGTACATATTAGTCGAGGCAAGGAATGGCATGGATGAGTTGAACATGTCCGGCGCAAGAGGAGATTGTGATTCCCGATGCTAAGGTTAGGTTAGATGATCAAATACGGTGAAACGTAATCCTGGTAGTAGATGATTTAACCCTACCAATATGTCCAAAGACTGCTTTCAGGGCTTGCGGTATACATTGATGCGACGAGGAAGTGCATCAGATGAAACGCAGAGCTGCAAGCCTTGGTTCGCAAGGAGATGGTCAAATGAAGTCTCCGGTCGTAACTTGAGCTCCTTCAAGGTGTCGTGGAAATGCGGAGCATGGTTTGGGCGGACGGCCTTTTGATATGAGTCCCAGGTCTGGAGTTCAATGACGAGATATCCAGCCGATGTCAACGCCGACGAGCATTTTTCAAAAAACGCAATCAGACCAGCGTCGCCGTGTTGGAGGTGGATCCATTTGATGACGGACAATGCCAGGATCACATCATATGATTCCTCGATGTCCTGTTCAGAGGGAACGGCCCAATCTGCAGAGAAGAAGGCTACACGCGGCCAGACAGCTGACGCAGTGGGTGCGGTGTGCGCAGCCTGGATTTGCGGTTCAATCCGGTATCCATGAGTGAGCACGGCCGATATGGGAAAGTAGTCGACAACGGGTGCCGAGCTCGTCGTGGGGGGTCTCGCACGGGAAGCGCGCAAGGCAAGGAGCTTGTCGGCCTGGGCAATCAGATTGTGATCGATATCGACGCCAGTGACGGATGCCGCTTGGAAATCCAAGGCTGCAAGTTGATCAATATCGATAGGAAGTGGTAGCAGTCGGTTGCAGACAGTAGCAGGGGTATCCTTCCCTGACTTACATAGTTGGATTGAAACGCTGCCAGCATTACAGCCGACGTCCAAACAGTGCTTGGCGGCAAAGATTCCGGGGATCAGCGAGGCCAGGATTTGAAGACGTGGGTCGAGAAGGTGAGTCGCAGAGGCAGGAAGTTTGGACACCCCACTGTAATCTGCAGGCGAGTCAGCACAGAGCGAAGCAGGGGCAGCAACTGCCGAGACGCCGCCGCTTTGAGAACACGTCAAGACGCCAACAGCCCGTCTTGGTGAGATGAGTTCGCACGTACCCATGTAGTTGCCAAACTGAGTAGACATGGCGGCTGGGTGTCGATGGCGACCGGGTAGTGTCTTGGTGGGCCCGCGGTGGTCGAAGTGGCGACGTGATTCATGCGCCGTCGAGCAGCAGCGTGGTGTATGCCACTGTATGGGATGGGGAAGAGGACGGGCGGTGAGAGACGTGGGCTGTTGGGCGATGAGTGGCCAGCGGCTGGGGCAGAACGGGCAGACGATTGGCTACCACACGTGCCAGGTAGAGCGCACACCTGGGCCGACCTGTCCACCGAACCGACGGTGCTGCTGCGATGGGTGGTGAGGGGGGAGGGGGCGGGCAAAGGAGGAGGGCGTCAAAGCAAACATGCGCCCGCCTGAGGTAGCACACGGCGGCGGCGGCGAGGCTGGGGGGGGGGCAGCGCAGGTACGCTGCACCCGTGCGGGCAGCAGTGCCAGAGTTGGATGCGAGTTGGATGCTGGCGGGATGCTGGCTGAATGAGTACATAGACAGTCGTAGTCTTGTCGAGCAGGCAATAAGCAGGGGGCCATTGCAGCTCTGTTACCCAGGCCATGTGTGGTTCCGAGGCTCCTCTGTACCTGCTATCGCCCATGGATGGTCCTGTCATGGTTCTGTTCTGTCATGGCTCCAGTGCTCACCGCCCGTAGCATATTGCACTGTCTGCATTGTCCGTGTTGTTGTTGCAACTGCCGCATACCATGCTCGAGTCACCCGCTCGACAACACACCCCATGACGCTTCTCCCAATCTCCTGCTGCTCTCTTCACACGGTTGCGCCGCAAGCGAAGGGCCGTGATTCGCGCCGCAGCCACGGAGGCGATGCTGGTGCCGCTCAATGTCTGCTGCCAACGACAACCGCCGCCGACATTGGGTGGGCGGCCGTGGGCCGCTGGCCATCGAGTCCGATAGCCAGGTGCGGAGGCACTGTCTCATGCCACTGAGCGACGGGCGCATGAGACGGCAGCCGTCTTCCAAAAGCCCGGTAGCCGTCCTGCCTGGGTTCACCACCAGCAGCGCTGGGGCCACCTATATCGCCCATCCAGCATTGGCCAAGTGGGTGCGCGGAGACGGACAAGAAAGGCCTCGCAGGGCAGACCGCTTTTAGCCGCAATCCTCCAGCCTCGCCATTGGCCTGCACCCCCTCTGGCAGATGGGCATGGCCCCGTCAAGCCTGTCCCCGTCAAGCCTGTCCCAGGCTCGCCCCTGCACCCTCTCCCTCCTCCCTCCTCCCTCATCCCTCATCCCTCATCCCTCATCCCTCCGCTCCACCTGCCCCCTCGCCGGCCGACAGCGAGGGCGTCTGCCAGCTCGCCAGTGCCCATGGCCCATGGCCCAAGTTGCGTGATATCTGGCATATTGCTCCATATTGGCTGTTGCCCGGTTACAGCTGTGCGACACCCCGGTCCGTCTTGATTCGAAACAGACGTGGCTGCGAAACCGGGACGCCGTTGTTTGTCTCGCTTTTACCCGGCCGCCAGCCTATTCGGTGCCGCCCCACGAAAATACTGCGAAGCCCAGTTCAGAGCTAGACACGAGTCCTGAGCCAGTTGCGTCCCAAAGTCTCCAGCTGCATGGGCTGCGAACACGGTGAGAAAGACAGAGTGGATGCCCGCAGAGACCACATGCACCGACTAGCTCACCATGACCCTAGAAAATAATGGGCATAGACAGTAGTATTCACTAGTACATGACAACCTTCTCCACACAAGCGCCTGCTTGTACTGTACAATAGTGTCCATCTCCCGGCCTTCATATCGCTTACTCCAACCCAGGTCAGAAACCTGGGGACTAGCAGCTGGCCGCCAAGCTCGGATCCACGCACTCATCGCTGCACTAATCGCCGCCCTGGTCAAAATTTATGCTCCGAGCCGGCTACTCTTGACCGTGGGCGTGAGGCTTGCGAAGTGAACAGGGTGCTGCGGGCCCACCCCCGTCTGCATCCTTTCCTCTTCCCGGGCGCCCGTTGTTTTTAAGGCGTCTGAGCGCCTCCACTTCAACGTCGCCATTGCTGAATCCAATCATCCAACCGTCCGTCTGGCTGCTGGCCATCCAGATACGTACAGTGTCGCCTACAAGGGACATGAAACTATAAACCACTCACGCCGCCACACTCGAGGCAGTGCCCCCATTCCTGACGTCCTGTCCAACACTGCACCACTCCCTGCTGCTCCCAATTTGAAAAGAGCCTCCGAACTGAACACAAACTTGCTCCCAATGCGGCCTCGTGCATCGTGTCCTGGCTCGGCCAAATAATAATACACGCATGTCCCAACCACCACCTCCACCTCCTCCGCCGCCGTCGCTCCCTCTGACAACAACTTCTCGACCTGCCCCAGACATGACCGAGACGCAGAAACCTCCCATCTTCTCGCCTCCTGGCTTCCTCGACTATTCTCACCGCCGACTTCCCCCGCTAGAGATCCTGCCAGACGCTGTACCACCACGGCCCGACCACCAGTTCCGCTCACCCATCAATCCCCTGCCCTCAATCCATGCTGGCCTGCCGACACGACACGACTACCCTCGGCCACCCTCAGTACATAGATCAGCAGCTCCCGTCGAGAAACTGTTGCAGCATTCCAATCCATACATCCCACCCAGATCAGACGCCCAATATTCTCCTACGCAATATGGCCCTCCCATTTCACCACGTTCCGAATTTGACAGCAGAGCACCGCCGAGACTGACAGAACATCACTATCCCTACGAGGAACCCCGGCACTATCAGCAGCATAGCCAGCACCATGAGCAGCCATACACGTCCCTCACTTCCCCAGTGGACACCTCGCAGCAAAGGTCATACCCTCCACTGCCGTCACCTGGCTACACACCGAGCTATGCATCGAGTAGTACTCCATTCCGCGGATCCGTAGGTTCCCACCAGCACTCACAATCACATCGAGGCTCCATAGCAGCTCCACTCGGATCTGTTGTGTATACAGAGCCACCCGCCGCGGCGGCGGCGGCGGCGGTCCCTCCACCCCAAAAACAGCATCGAGCAATTCCGTTACCAGGATCGATACCACAGCCAGTGTACAACGAGCAACTGTAAGGATACCTCCATTCTGGCCGAGTAAGTCGACCCTCCAAACTGACACATGCAGGAACCTGAGCTATGAGCTTCGTGTGCGGCAACAACCCATTGCCGCGCGAGCATGTGGGTTCGGAGAACGCGACCGAAGGGTGATTGACCCTCCACCAATCATCCAACTACTGGTAACGGATCCGAAGACGGGTGCCGCCGAGCAAGAAGAGCTACGTTACTCGCTCAATGTGGTACATTGCACACTCTGGAATGCAGAAGGAACCAACGAGGAGACGGCACTCATACAGCCCGACCGACGAACAACGCGGCGATTAATGGGCCAGCTTGTGGCCTCACCATCAGTAGCAAAGGATGAGCATGATGTCGAAGGCTGCTTCTTCTGCTTCCCAGACCTTTCGTGTCGTACACATGGCAAATACCGACTCCGATTTGTCCTCATGCGCATCGATCCTATGAACCTCCACGTGGGAGGGTTTTCGCCAATACTTACCGAAGTTCTGAGCGACGTCTTCACCATCTATACGGCCAAGGACTTCCCTGGCATGCGTCCAAGCAGTGCTCTCACCCGAGCATTGAAGTTGCAAGGATGCAACATCCAAGTGAAGAAGGGCAATGAGAAGGCGCTGGCGCGCAAACGACTCACCGCGAGCCAAGAGCATGATAATACGGAAGAGGACGAGATGAAACGAAGGCGCAGGGAATAACCGTCTAAACACTATCTCGGCAGCATTTTCTCTCTTTTATTCTTTTCTTTTTTCTTCTCTTCCACAAGCATCAACTACAGCGGGCAGCGCGGGTTGCTATTTGGGTTATCTGGAGCATTTTTCGCAGATACCGATTTGCATCTTGACGACATGATGAACGAACATTACTCCCTCGGACGGATTTTTTTTTTTTTTTTTTTTTTTTTACATTCTCTGGTTGGCGGCGACGAAGTTGTCTACATGGCGTTCGCGCAATCCAAGAGGGTTTTTGAGGACTCGGTGCGGCGGCGGTGGCTACATTGTAATGCATTTTGATATTCGACAGAAAGGATGAGCACGATACCATTTTGATAGGTCGTATTTGCAAATAACATGAAGCGACACTAGCTAGGCTAGTAACATTATGCCTCAGAGAATAAAGCCGTGAAGTCCAAATTAGCCGGAGGATTGATGGCCGCAAGCCAAGCCTCCTCAGGCCTCCAGGGACGCTAGTGAGTGCGGGCGCTAGAGGAGGGGCCCATGCGTCGGTTTTCTTTCAAAGTTCACGCGTGCAAAATCTCAGCTTTTCCTTTTCTTCCCTCCCCTTCCCCATAACCGATTGAGACACCAAAAGCAACAGCCATGAAGTACGTGCTTGTGTCTGGCGGCGTCATCAGCGGCGTGGGGAAGGTAAGCTGCAGGTTGCCGCGCCTTTGATCACCACTAATACGTATACACAGGGTATCATAGGTAAGCTCTTCTGACATGCGCCAAAGCAGAGCAGATTAGACTCTACAAAGCCACGGGCTCTCAGAGTGTTGCTGGATTGCTGCTAAATTGCCGTGTCACAGCCTCATCTACAGGTCTCCTGCTCAAGATGATCGGCCTCAAGATAAGTGCAGCAGACTCACGCGCTTTACCAGCCATACTGACGTCTTAGCACGTCTCGTCGATCAAGGTCGACCCATACCTCAATGTAGATGCAGGAACTATGAACCCGAAGGAGTAGGCTTCACCAGCACTATTGCAGTCTCTAGACTAAACAATCCATAGGCATGGCGAAGTCTTTGTCCTCTCCGACGGCGGCGAAGTCGACCTCGATCTCGGCAACTATGAGCGCTACCTCAACATCACCCTCACGCGCGACAACAACATTACTACGGGCAAGATCTACCAGCACGTCATCGAGCGCGAGCGCAAGGGCGATTACCTGGGCAAAACCGTCCAGGTCGTCCCACACATCACCGATGCGATTCAAGACTGGATCGAGAAGGTTGCGCGGATACCCGTAGATGACTCAGGCGAGGAGCCCGACGTCTGCATAATCGAGTTGGGAGGTACGGTGGGCGACATCGAGAGCATGCCCTTCATTGAGGCAATGAGCCAGCTCAGGCGACGCGCGGGCAAGAACAACTTCATGCAGATTCACGTCTCGTACGTGCCTGTCATTCACGGCGAGCAGAAGACGAAGCCTACGCAACAGGCCATCAAGGCGGTGAGGAGTAATGGTCTGATCCCGGACTTGGTACGTACACACTTTTGGTCGGCTTCAAGGCCTTTGCGATGGCAAATTAGCCGGCGCATCTGTCCTTGGAGCTTTATTGGCAAAACCGTGCTGTGACTGGAATTAATGACGCATCTAGATTGCCTGCCGTTGCGAACGTGAACTCGAAGCCTCCGCCGTCGAGAAGATTGCCCACTTCTGTCAGGTCGAAAACGAACAAGTCCTGGTAGTGCGTGATATGCCATCCATCTACCAAGTACCCATGCTTCTCGAGCAACAAAGATTGATTCCCATGGTCCGCCAATTCCTTGCTCTTGAGCACGTCTCCGTCTCATCCTCGATGCTGCAGAAGGGCAACCATACCTGGGCGCAGTGGCAGTCGCTTACAGGTCACGACACTCGCTTCCACGACCCGGTGACGATTGCACTGGTCGGAAAGTACGTTGAACTCCAGGACTCGTATCTATCTGTTATCAAGTCGTTGGAACACGCTACGATGCGATGCAAGAGGAAACTGGACATTCGTTGGGTCGACTCAGATCATCTGGAGCCCAAGTGTCAACAGACAAACCCCGCAAAGTATCACAACGCTTGGCACGAGGTCGTCAAGGCGTCTGGTATCCTTGTACCTGGCGGTTTCGGTCAACGTGCCACAGAAGGTATGATTGCAGCAGCTACCTGGGCACGTGAGCACAAGAAGCCGTATCTTGGTGTCTGCTTGGGCATGCAAATCGCCGTCATTGAGTACGCTCGCAACGTTTGTGGCATCAAGGATGCAACTTCCGAAGAGTTCAATGGTGAGGCCCAGAACAAACTCATCATGTTCATGCCGGAGGTCGACAAGACCACCATGGGCGCATCGATGCGTCTGGGTCTGCGACCCACTCTCTTCCAGCCGGGTAGCGAGTGGTCTCGTCTTCGCGCTCTATACGCTGGCAAGGAAGAGATCCTTGAACGCCACCGTCACCGCTACGAAGTCAACCCTGACTACATCGAAACGCTCGAGAAGGGTGGCTTGAGCTTTGTTGGCAAAGATGACGCTGGTGTACGTATGGAGGTTATTGAAATCAAGGATCACCCCTGGTATGTTGGTGTCCAATTTCACCCGGAATACCTCTCCCGCGTCTTGGACCCAAGCAGGCCGTACTTGGGCTTTGTCGCTGCTAGCGCTGGTATGCTCGACGAGATTACTCGCGATTACCGAAGTGGCGCGGCGAATGGTCTTGGTGCGGAAGGCATCGCCAACGGTGTGAACGGCATGAAGATCAACGGCGAGGCGAGCTTCTAGGTGCGACCTCGCATCTGTCTATCAACTAGGCTAGATCCCACCCCGCCGGGTTGCGATATCAAGCAGCCACACAGAACAGAGAGAACGTAACTGAAGTAGTTGACACCTGGGCCTGTATGAGATCTGTTTTTTTGGAGTTGGGACAGTATGGAACCAACGGGAAAGGTTCATGTAGTTACGGAAGAAGCATCAACTGGCCATGAACGACATTGACGTTGCATATGGATATGATACCTATGAAGTCAAAGAAGCAATACTCTCAATGTAGATATATCATTACCGAGACCATAGTTTCCGTTTTTGATTGATGTAGGCCATGCGCTATAGGAAGAAAGAAAGAAAGAAAGAAAGTAAATATCGCGTGGTAACTATTAGACTAACTTTCTGAAGCAACTCACATGTGGCACGATCCCTCAACTGTCCTCGCCAACGGGACGGGGTGGAAAAGCGATGAATACAAGCTCTTTATTATTTTATTTACTTGACCTGACGGTTCTCGCCACATTACGACACTATCTTTCTACTCTGTCACCCAATCTGGACCTTCAGCCACGTAAAGCTCTGGCTCCGGGTTGACGCAAAGCCTACCATTTTCATTCGGCAAACCATCAACACTGTGCACCTTGAAGAATTCGCTTCCCACTGCACCTGTGGCCCAGAAAAGGTTGAAAGGATCGAACTTGCGTTTCGCCTCCAAGAGACGCGGGTATAAGCTGCCCCAGAACGACCACTGGTAATTCGGTTCGAGACGGTCGCCCTCGGAAAGGTACGACCCGGAGCCGGGCGTGATGTCCCGCCACTTCTGCATGACGCCATAGGTCATATTGAGACGCTCTTCAACAATCTCCGCAGCTGAATTCGTCATATTCAGGACCTTTCCTGTGATGATGAAACCAAGCGCGTTGCGCCAGGCTGGGTTGACGGAATTATCGGGGCGTCCACCCTTCTCCCATGATGGCGCCATGTTGTAGCCGATCAGCGCCATACCTTCATCGACCGCGCTCCAGATGGCTTCGAAAGTCTCATTGAAGATGGATTCGTCGGCCCAGTTAGCACGAGGGAACATGCGTGAGGTAGTAGCGACCCCATTGCTATTAACACCCTCCACCGGGAAAGAACCATTGTAAGCCTCGTAGAATCCGTTGTACTGCGTCCATTTGGGCTCGACTGTGAATCCGAGTGCAGCCATATCCTTCACCCAAGGGTCGATGAGAGCTTTGGCTTCTTCAACGGTTTTTCCGGGAGCGAAGAACGGCGACATGTCCATCACAATCGACTCGGGCGATGGATATATCTTCCAGTACGCATAAGTGTTGCTGTCGGCGTTTTGTGGAAAGTACTTCATGTAGGCCTTTAGTCCTTGCTTAAAGGGCTCTGTACTGACATTCTTGTTCGTTGTGACGAGCCAGTTGGCAGAAGCAATAGGTTGATCTGGGTGCATCTTGACGGTTACGGAAGTGACAGCACCGAAAGTCAACCCGCCACCACCACGTAGTGACCAGAACAGCTCTGGGTTGTTGTTTCTGTCAGCAGTCACATAGCGACCATCTGCTAGGACGACCTCCATGGAAAGCACATGGTCCGCACCTATGCCGAGAATTCCCGACAGAGGCGAGTGGCCACCACCTTGGATCCAACCACCCATGGTGCCGACAGTAGGGCCTAGATGAAAGAGAGAAAAAAACAAAGTCAGCATACATCTCACACATGTCGCAGGAAGCAATTACTAACATTCGCCTCCCATGACAGTGCCACCGAAGTCTCTCGCAGCAGCATAGAGCTCAAAGCCTTGAGCACCCGCGCCAGCCTTTATAGCAGGACCACAGTAATCTTCGGACTCGTACTTTTCAATTAATGCAATGTCTTTCAAGTGGTGAGTCCATACACTAAGGGAGCCAGCACCACCGCTCTTGCCCTGAACAATGGTCAGCGACTGAAAATTGAAGGAACATAAGGCGAAGTACTTGCGGCAAAGTCGTGACCAGTGTTACGGACGACGAATCGGATGCCCGTGTTACGAGCAAAGTTGATCGCCAGCTGAATTTGCGCAGTAGTCGAAGCGTTGACAACGTAGAGAGAATAGCCTCCTTGAGTGCACTCTTTACTGTCGTGGAGCTGAGGCGGCTGGCATGTACTTCCTTGGTACATTGGACTCAGCATTTCGATGGGGTCGTCGAGCCTGTTCGTATAAGTCAGTCGTCGACTACTTGAAAGCAATCTTCGTCATTTTACATACTGCGAGAATGGATCCGTCCATGATTTGGTCAAGGCATCGCAAGCACTCTGGTCTGGGCTACCTAGACTACTGTTGTAACAGACATGCGCTTGGGGAATGGGCTTCATCAGAGCACCATTGGTGACATGGTTGAGCGCCGACCAGCTTGCCTCCGCCGGCCAATCTTCATCACCAGGAAAGACCTTGCATTCGCGACCGTTGAAGGTACTGTCTGTCTTAGGGACATCGTCCTCGACAATGTTATGTGAAGCGAAGTGGAAGAGAGATCTTGCGTCTGCCGGTAGTGAAGCCAAGGCTTGCTCAATGGTCTCATCCGTTAAGGATGACTGTTCCCAGTCAAAACGAGGAACGCTTCCACCATTTGTCTGCTCAATTTTCGCGAAGGGGCCCGACTGGCGATCAGCGAGACGAATCGGGGGTTCTGCGGAGCGAGGCGCAAACCTGGCGGCAACGGACGCTACAAAGAGCACGCTAACAAACGAAGACACCATGGTTGTGTGAGGTGATGAGCCGCAATGAAGATTTCAAAAAGTCTTCGTGAGCTTGGCGAACGGGAAGAAAAAAAAGAGAGAGAATGTGCCTACTTAGGGGAGAATAGACTAAGCTCACATGCTGTGTTTGCCATTGGGTTGATTACCGAAATCTCGCTCCATTAGAACCGACTTAGACAGTAGCAGACGATTCATGTCTCACCTCGCAGCAAACGTGCGGGCCCAGACAACGGGCCGCTGTACCTACTGTCGATATTCGTCACTAGAGAACGGGATTGCGGTGTGTGCGAGTTAGTATACTCCTCTAGCAATACCGCTCCTTCCCACATACGAGGGAAAATACAAGGGTGTTGAGCAGGGGTATATTAGGCTGTTTTGGCTGTATTATTGGAAGTATTGGTCGAGATTTGTAAGAGAGACCAGTACTATTTCGGACTAGCTCTTCCAGCAGTATGCCGGGCAAGACCAGCTTCAAACACTGCGAGTTTGGCAGGCGATAAGGCGAAATGAGGCTAGAGATAGCTGTATTTGTAGCTAAAGTTGGAGTTGTTGTTAATATATATGTTGTAGCTACTTTGCTAAGCGAGTGTGGCCCACAGTAATGGTTTTTTCGTTAAAAAGAGAGCTGTATACTAAAAATGAAGCTGTAGAGACTGGTGAGGCAGCTATCGCGACCTAAAAAGTTAGAGTAGTGATCGTTCACCACCTTGTATAGCCTCCATTTGCACGTATAACGTCCTGAATACGCCGCGGCATAGTCTCGATGAGAGCAGCAAGTTGAGCCTCTGTTATCGCCTCCCACCGCCGTCGTCGCCCTCGTTGTCGTAAAAGCTCCTCGTCGTTTTTTCGCGGCAAAACTCCATCTTGGCATGCAAGAGAGCCCTTTACGTCGTCAATTTCAACTCTAAAAACGCTCCCCGCGATAGCTGTAACAGCCAAATACTCGGCTTCAAAAAATAGGAGAGATTCAGCAGAAGTTCGTGGAGCTGTAGCCCAGGTTCAGCTTTCGAACGATACGGTGCACGGGCTGTTTTCGGCCCTAAAACAGGTGATTCAGCATTTATTACTTCATGCAAGAATCCCTGCATTTTCCGTCCTATGTGAAAAGACGCGGTACGGTATAAGCATACATAGGTTCCAAAGAACATGTATGTCTCTTGACAAAGAAGTCGTTCTCAAATTCACATCGAAAGACCAATGTTTCATACACAGCTGTTCTATGAACGCACTCCAGAAGTTCTTCTAGAATCAAGTGGCCTGGTTTCCACCTTCTCTCCGAACATGCGAACAAGCAACAGGGTCCTCACAATTTATTCACGGGCTTACGGCTGTCCACCAACCACTGAGCCGAGAGTTCGCTTGGGCAAAAAAACTTGCGCACGGTACCATGCCTTTACTGCCCACGGCTCGCTTACACGCATTACGGCGGCGGTCGAAAAGATTCGGCGAAACTTTAGAAAAAATGGCGTGTCTGCTTCGCAAGATCACGAAAAAGCAAATGTGAATAGTAAGATCTACAGGCATCAGCGAGTCCTTGATCTGAAACGCAGGGAAGAGAGACCCTACTACTGTAATCTGCAGGGTGGGACGATTGGAGGAATTTGGGCCATCGACCATTACCGCCTGCAAATATGAACAGCTGTTACTCGGTACTGCCTCGCTATGTCAGACTACAACACTCCGCTCAACATTTTTTTTACTTTTTCTTTTCTTTCTCACCAGATGGCGGTACCTAGGTATCCATCGTTTAGCACTTAATACCGATGTACATTTCCATGCCGAGACATGCCCGCCGACCTGTGAGAGTCAAAAATTAATCTATTACCATCTATACTGCGGGCTTCGGAGTATATCCCACACTACTAGGTCGCTGCTAACGGAGGCGCACGGCACGGCAGAGCTGGAGGGAGTTTGTCCCGCTATTGGACTTCTGGAATGGGAATAGCGGTGGCTTCGGGAACGGTCCGACTCGGGAGGCCTTTCGATTAACAGCCTCGAACTCCCTGGATCAGTTGCATCTTTTACTACACCAAAGTCCGTCAATAAGGCACTGTCGTTAAAGCATGTGTGTGTTGCGTGGGGGAAGGAGGTGTGAGAAGTATTTGTGGTAAGCTGCAGTAATCTACCCGGGCTTTTCCAACTGAACGTGCTCCCGAATTGCCCGGGGGGGGAGGTTACCGGAAGCCCGGAAGCCTGACAGCTGGAAACTCTGCTGACGACAAATCAAGCGCGGCTGAGCGCCAAAGCAAGGAAAAGATCGGCGTGCCTGGGGAGGGATATAGATCTTGTCATCAATCAAATCGAATCTAGATTACCAGCGCTTCATTTCACTCGTTCCGCCATGGCGGCGGTATTGCAAGCCACACGATCTCACACAGTATCGGTATCCCATAAACACCGGGACTTTATCGATGTAGTCGGGCTGATGGCCAAATCCCTTTAGCCATTGATTTTGAGCCCCTAGTCTTTCACGCTTGTTGAACATAACCGGCGATCATGAGTGAACCTTCAGATTCGAAGCAGCCAGCCATCTTTGTCATTACCATTGTATTTGCCTTTGTCAGTACTCTTCTTGTGGCCCTGCGGTTATACCAACGGGTTCTGGCCAAACAGCTTTATTGGGGTAAGCTGCATGCAACTGTTCGACTTCTGCAAACGTACAGCTAACAGGACACCTAGACGATACCATCATATGCATGGCATGGGCATTAGCGGCTGCGCAAGCGGGCGTGGTTCTCAAGTTTGTCGTTTTAACAAACCAGGGAGACCACGTTTGGAATATCCCGACACCCACCACTGAACAAAGCGTCGAGGCGGACAAGTGGAACATGGCCCAGCAGCTGCTGTACAACCCCATTCTGTGTCTTGTAAAGGCATCGATGCTGGTCTTTTTGATAAGACTAGGCGACCAGAGGAAACACATCTACTGGAGTTTGCAGATCCTCTGGTGGTTCAACATGGGCCACATGATAGCCGTCTTCTTCGCGGCTTTGACGCAATGCCTGCCTATCCACATGTACTGGGACCACCACTACACGGACAGGGTTGTTGACGGCAAGGTGGTAAACCCAAACTACAAGTGCTACAACACGGCCGTGTTTTCTCTCGTCACCGCCGGCCTCGCGATTTTGACGGATGTACTCATCCTTCTGGTGCCCATAGCCATGATGTGGAATCTACGCATGGCCCGCCGCCAGAAATTTGCTGCTGGCGCTGTCCTCTCTGCCGGCTGGATTGTAACCATCCTCAGCATTGTCCGGTTCAAGCTCTTCTACGACTTTTGGTACCCGTCGAGCCCTCCCGTCGATCCCACGTACAAAATCTCCGTCACCATCTCCGGTATGGAAGTCAACACCGCCATCATGGCCGCCTGTTGTCCCGCGCTCAAAGGCCTAGTGAAGCGATATGTACCGCAGCTCTTCAGCTCCAATGGCAGCACCCGCGCTACGACGAATGCATATTACTCGCGCGGATACGAATTGAAGTCAGGTGCTGGCACGTTAAAGAACGGTCGCTTCGCTACAACAGCACTTCAACCGCGCGAAGATGACAGTGGCAGTCAAGAGCACATTGTGCGGAACAGCAGTTCGCATACGGATACCAAGAGTATTGAAGCGAAATGAACAGTAGGATCGGCGGCGCTATCAAGCAGTAATACGGTACGCAATAGCGAGGCCTGAGAGGGTAGCTTTATGCACTGCACACAAGTCTTTCAACACTAGCCATCCTTGAACCACAAGGGCGATGCTTTAAGTTAATAATACCATGTATTCATTGGGTATCATCACCATATCGCCATGCTACATGTATGCTTGCTTGAACGCCTGCAGCTCCTTCCCGGTGCGCCATGTAAATGCCTTCCTTGCCTATGCTGCCAACTTTCCGTACAAATCCGATAGCCTACACCTGTTTTACGAATGCTGTCACGACGTTAATATACGCCTGTTTGATAGGTTGGGAAGTGGAATGAACTTACTGGCATCAATCTGCACAACCTGCGGTAGCGCTAACCGGACCTTGTTCCTGTATAGCGCTGGTTGTGACCGTTGAAGAGGGTTGCCTTCGAAATAGACCGTCTCCAATTCTTCCTTGTCCCTCAGTTCCTTCTCGACCTCGCCAAAGTCGCTCAACTTGCAGTTGCTCGCCCAGAACTCCGTGAGGTGCTTGAGGCCCTTCAGTCCGGTAAGGTGCTCGATAGGGTTTGCGCTGATATCAATGACGCTGAGGTTGACGTTGTTATCCAGCCCTGATAGCTCGGTGAGGAGGTTATGCGAGATGTGCAGTTCTTCGAGATTGACAAGCTTCTCCAGACCCGTTATCGAGCGCAGACGATTCGACTGTATGCTGAGAATCTTGAGGTTCGTGAGGGTATCCAGCCCTTTGATCTCGGTGATCTTGTTCTTGCCCAGCCACAGCTCTTCCAACCCTGTCAACGTCTCCAACCCTTCAATCTCCCGTATTCTGTTTGCACCCAGCTCAATCTGTCGGAGGTTCGACAGTCCCTCGAGGTTTTCTATCTTGCTGATTTTGTTCTGCACAAAATAGAGATCCTTGAGCTTCGTCATATGGTTCAGCCGTTTGATGTGCTTAATTTTGTTGAAAGAGAGGTCGAGCGACGTGAGTTCGGTGAAGGCATCGAGCCCTTTGATGTGCGCTATTAGGTTGTCATAGAGATCTACTTCTGTAAGAGTTGACGCGACGTTTTCTGGTATCGCGATGCTTTCTATGCGGTTTTGGCGCAAGCAAAGACGCTGTGACGTTAAAGAAACTCATCCACGACTCAGTACAATAGCATACCTTCATCTGCTTAAACCTCTCCAATCGTAACGCCGACATGTCCGAGACCTTGGCATGCACAATCTCTATGTCATCCTCATCTTCTGGCGTGTCGTCGAGCAAATCCTCATCCGCAGCCAGTTGTTCCGGGGGCGGAACATCGTCGTCTGATACTTCTGGGTCACTCACAACCTGCGCATGCGGATCTTTTGGTTCGTCGCCCATGCTCATTTTGTCTATTCGCAGCTTCCCGTCCCAGCCGTTGCTGTCTCGTGGCTTGTGGTCGTTTTTGTCTTCATCGCGTGTTTCGCTCACGTCGTTCGTAGCCGCGGGGTCGCGTTCGCTGTGCGGGGCTGGATTTGCTTCGGTCATCGTGCGCGAGTTGTTGATGCCTGAAAAGACGACGGAGAAATCTTTTTTATAGAAGTACAACTTTTCTAGGTAGGTAGTATCCAGACAACCGCATGTGAATTGGGGTGATCGTCTGCCGCGAGAAGTTGCGTCGTTTGGCAAGTAAACTCAGGCTAAGCAAGGGTCCAACGGGATGACGATCGCGAACGATCGACCACCAACGTCCACGTGGAAGTTAGACATTATGGCTTTGGTCCGGAAATAGTAACGCTCGTAGAACATAACCCTTGATCCGCCTAGGTATGCTTGATACTTGCGTCGGGGCTCACCAAGGACATTCCTGCAGCCATATTCGTTCGCTCGAGTGAATCATGTCGGAGGTTAAAAACGAGAAGAATCTTACTACGCTTTATTAAGAGTATGCTTCTCCACGTACTAAAATTGACTATGAGTAGGTCTTTGTATTAGTTGCTAGTGTTGTGGCTTGCTGTGGCATATCTTTTTAAATCTACGACGGCATAGTCTCCTGTAGTAAAATCTCTTCTTACATCTGTTAGGGTGCAAAATAAAGATTTGGACAGCTTAATGCTAAAAGCATACAGTAGCGGGGGTTCGCTAGTGTTGAACTACCCAGCTACTTATCTGCTAGTACACTCCTTAAAAAACAAGAGTCTGTAATTAAACTACCAGGCTCCTGTAAACAAGTATTTAATGTTGCTAAGGCTAGCAACAAAGCAAAAAGTCACACGCCATAACCACCCGGCCAACTTGTCGTTGTTGATGAAGAGCTCTAAATTTAGTTAGCATATATTCATAAATTTTATATGATCGAAACTAGCAGCGTGCTGTGGTGCTGCTGGCGCTCCATTGTCGGTAGGTCTGTGCTACATGCAAGCTCGGTAACAATCCTAGCATGTCATGAGTCAGACCAGTTCACGCAGCATAGATTACATAAGCATAGCGCTCATGATGAGCGATGCGTAAGCCGTTGCTCGCACAACATCCTCAAGCGAAGACCTCGGAAACGTTGACATGGAGGATCGACATACTGACTTGCTGCGAAGCCCTGATCCGGTGAAGTTCATCCGAAAGGTCAATCTGCCACCAAGCGATGAATGGCGAGACTTCTCGAGATCGGAAGCAGCGGTACATTCATCGAATTCAGCATGTCAACATCGATACGACCTGAGGAGACTAACAAGATGAAATGAATAACCTTGGCGCTGTCCGCACCTCTAAACATCAGCCTACACCATTGAGCGTTCCGTAGTTTTACAGGCGCCATGGCGCACAACCATTGCCATGTGTGCATATCCACAGCTACATCGCGCAGCTACATGTAAGGCTGTCCCTCTTTGTCAGGCACCACGGGCCTCTATCTATCGCATTAATGAGTCCCGATAACTCTTGATGCGCAAATCTGAACAGACTATGGAGTCTTCTCTTCGTACTTGATGGGTCTGATCTTCCAGTCTGTCGTATTTCAGACCTTAAGCAACAAACTGCGATTCATTAATCACTCAGGGTACTTAGCCTCAATTAATTAGACTCGGTGCATGCACATATCGCTTCGCATGGAACCTAGATCTTTTTGTCTTCGCATCACACCATGTACACAACATCCGTTCGTAAAATCTCTAAACCATGTCCAATAGATTAATTGGAGTGGTCCTTATCGACAAGCACTGTTAAATCTACCAAACCCGGCGTACCTATTGGGTGATGGGTAGAGAGTCTGTGCACCTCCGTCCCTCCAAAGGCACACACAACTTACCAGCACCAACTAGGCAACGACCTCGCCGACCCAGCCTAGCAGAGCCATCTTTGCGACTTACGTACACCCAGTAGAGAAGTAAATGAGACTCGAAGATTGCAAATGCTGTAATTCTGGCAAACACACTTACTTACTCGCCTGTTCCTGAACAATGCTCGGCACCGCCTCCAAGATTACACGGTTTGCCCCCTTCCTAACCGAACGAGTCTGATAATCCAGGAGTTTTAACACTGTTCCACCGATGGTTGATCGCGCCTGTTTTTGGTCAGCGACCGGGACTTGAAGCAGATATTACCATTTTAGCCCAAAAAAACCCCCCCCTCCATATGCCTCGCCACTCCGTTGCACGAGGCAGTACAGAAACTCAAGCGTCAACCCAGGATGCAAAATCATAAACGATACGACATGGTGGATGGTGTGATATCGTGTACCTAGGTGCGGCGCGTCAGCGCAAGAGGCGCGCCGTATTTGGTTGCTACTATGTTGAAAGCCACCTTCTCCAAAGCAATCTCCAGATCCATTCTGTATTTTCGAAAACGGGTGCTATGATCACCACCGTCGTCTCTTGAAGCATCGATACGACTGTTTAGGTAGTTATAACTCCTAATCTAGAGTAATGTAGTTAGCCATCACACTTTTTGGACCTTCTAGACGCTGCGCTAATGTCGACGACTTACAGCTTGCCATGACATCTGATCCTCTTTCATATGACTGTATACCTGTACTCCATTCAGTATTTGTGGATCTCGAGCCAACATCGACATACATATTTCTCATCACAACCATACTTGCGAATCCACATGACAAAACGACTCTGGAGGTGCTCCAACTCTTCATAAATTTCCCACAGATCTCGAATCAATCCGGTAGGGTCGTAGTCGCCCTCAAAATACTCTTTGTCATCATATATCATGTAGCCTCGAAGATGAAGAGCTGGTACACGTTCTTGGGTGTAATACTTGATGATCTCTAGCCACACCGATTTTGCTCGCTGTTGGAGTATTCCGCCAATGGAAGTTGCATATAATCGTTGCAAAGGGAGTCCCATTTGTTTTCCCAGCTCCACGAGCGCAGTGATCAGCGGTAATCGAATGATTGACTCTATCTGTGAGATTAGAATCGAGCTGGCTTGGAGCATTATTTCTGTCGAATTGCTATAGTTCACTCCGTCAAGACCATCTCCAAGCCGTACGTCGGTTACAATAATTTCGTCTTCGTACATCGACAGGCGCTCCCACACCGGACGAGGGACCGCCTGGTACATATTGCTCCCCCACAAGGGGGAACGGACCACCTGGTACTCACTGCGCAATAAACCAATTGCATCTTGATAGACTTTTTCGATCCTGTTAGCGTAGTCGACCTTCACTCTTAGGCTAGGCGCAATCAGGCCTTGTAATCCGTACACCTTATCTTTTGGATCGTAGCACTAGCTTTTACTGAAAGTCGCAAGCAGATTGGCGTACGTGTAAGTCTTCGCTGAAAGTGCGTGTTCTGCGAGCCAGATCATCTGTTGCGGTACACATTTTTGGATCTGAGTAGGAAGCTGCTGTACGCTTGATAAACAGAATCGTCTTAGCTCATCCCATGAAAGTAGTGTCTCTCCGCAGATGATCCGGATGTATCGAGCTAGCATTATTTCCTGAACAATCCAGAGTCTTTGCCAGTATGGGTTTTCAAAGAAAGATTTCAGGGCAGATATGGGCAGTGCAGTCGACTGAGAATGAAGTTTGGTGTTGGGATCGTGCTTCTCATTGATTTGACAGACCTGACGACGCTTGTTATTTTTCCTCGGTGAGCAGGCGGTTCTGTCTTCGTAGTAGCGTCTCAAACCACACTTTAGAACTGTCATTGCCGCTTCAATATTGGTTTGTGATGGTCCGAGCCACACATAAACATAGGCGGCTCGACTGTAGATCTCAGACATCATCTTTACCTGATGATTGCGTTCGCTGATCACCGTTTGATCGATGCAGATCTGATCGATCCATAACCATTGTGTCTCAGCTTCATAAAAGCCGTTACTCGAGAACTTCAAGAGTCGCGTTCTGAAAGCTTCGAGAAAAGCGTAAAGATTTTGACGCACTTGTAATAACTGACCGTTGATGTTGATGTGTCTGAGCGATGTGGGTGGCCCCCAAACATAAGAGACAGCGCGATAGTCAGGTGTTTTGTCGCCCTCAAGGTAGGCGTTTTTGAGTTGACAGTCGATTTCGCCAGAAGAGATGGGATTGATGGATATGAGTCGAATTTGCTGCCTGGTAGTGTCGAGAGGCTCGTGCTTGAAGCTGTCGATGACGTCCGCACTTGCCATCCTTCCGAATGTGGGTCGAAACTAGCCTAGACTAATTAGAACAACGTAAAAGTCTAGAAAAGTGTTAGGGGTTCCTGAGAAATTCGTAGACGGTTCTGATGCCTTCGGATGCCCAGATGTTCTGCTTACCTGCACAGTGGATTGAAGCCTCACAGTCTGCGCACCTCTACCCAACATAACATTGCTTGCGCTATCTAGTTCTTGTGGCCAACACCGCAGAAGTCACTGAGCACAAAGGGAAGTGAGTGATTGTTGTCGCTCAGTTCAACAGAAGATCATGGTGTGACTCCGAACCCGTCTAGATATGTAGAAGCCGAGCGGAGTGGGGTGCGGGCACCTGACATCACCAGCGGCTGAGAGCCTACAACGCCACATACCCGCAGTCTTCGTGCAACATCATGGTACATTGCAATCCGAAAGTTAACATTACAAAAGCGGTCATCCACAGCATACACGACACCGAATTACGACTTCATAACCATTCATCAAAATCGTATCATATTTCCATGCAAGTCGGCAATACGCTCATTGGCCTCCTTGACTCCGGCCTACCATACGTCCTCAAAAAGTGGCCTCGAGGGAAACAATCTTCCACCCTCTCGAAACTATATCTGACCAGACTCCTAACCACATGTCCTCTGCTGACATGGCCCCTGCCCACTCTAACCGTTTGCACATTGGTCTTCACCCACAGTACGGGAAGTGCGACAGCCACGCCAGCTTCGAGAGATTCTTCGTCGGATGCTAGACTGGGAGCGATGCTTGCCCTGTAGCTGTCACGGGTACTAGCTTTACTCTTCCGCCAATGATGGCCGCGTCCGTTTCCTCCCGAGGCGTAGAAATCGTCCTCGTCGGAATCGTCGCTGCAGTGAGAGGATAGTCTCCGAGCTTTCCACTTCCAATCTTGCGGTGCTTCTACTAAGCTCTCATCTTCTGTGAAGCTCGTACAGAGTTTCTTGAGCGAGGGGAGATTGACTGCGACGATGGCGAATTGCACTTCGAGCGAGGCTATGATGATCATTTTGCCCAGGACCCAGGACGTATCGATGGGTTCGGCAGAGGGAGAACCCAGTTCGAGCAAGGGAATCAGGCGGAAGGTTGCAATGATGACGGAGATACTGCCGAAGGCGATGACGCTGAGGACGGCGACCTTGCGGCGGAAAGACATCTGACAGTTCCAAATTGTGGAGATGGGCAGGATGAGAATGTACAGGTCTAAGCCGATATTCTAAGTGGGTTTGAGGTTAGCTGTGGTAGGTAAGAAGGGAGGGTAGGGGATATCTACCAATAAGCATGGGCCTAGAAGGACAATGAGTTTGTTCATGCAGTAGGCGTCCGGGTGCGTGCCAGGATGCAGTATCTCGTCAAAGGGCATGCACTGGATGCATGCTAGAAGCCTGATTCTACGTGTCAGTTTTGCTCGGTTGCTGAGCGTGAGAGGAAAGAAGGTGACATACATATTGCAACCCCATACAATAGTGTTCAAACCCACGCCAGCGTAAACTGCGTACCGGAAGGCGGTACTTTCGGGCGACAGCCGGAGGTAAAAGAAGAGAAAGGCGGATTTCATGACCCAGTGTACAGAATAGTAGACAATCTCTTCGACGAAAAGCCACTAATATCTCTCGTCAGTACAGATGCAATTATTGGGTTGTCTCGCATGCGTTTGCACATACCTTGATAATCTCGAGCTGCTGAATGGTATTAAGGACGTCCATATGTCTGAATGTATCTGTTAGCCTCGACTTCTCAATGAAAAGAAGTTGTTCGGTCCTTACAATCCGCATCCCCAGTAGAGAAACATATGCAAAACACCTTGCTGAGCGACACTGAAGACGAAAACCACCACAGCAAAGTAGTCATCCCATCCCCAAGTCCTCAGTACAATGTAGCGACAGTAGAATCTCAAAAAGGTCGAAGTGGTGCCCAAAAAGAAGGTAACGTAAGCCACGGCATAAGCCAGCGGCTGCAGATTAGTTGCCAGCGCCATAGTCGAAGCAAATGGCGACGTGAATCAATCACGAGAAGGAGTGGAAGTTGGGCAGCTCAGCTCACACAGCATCAACCATCGCATAATGCATGGCTCTCGCAAGTATCTTAAACCCCTTTGCTCACATCATTCATGCTCTGCTTTTTCCCGACACACACATCAAAACCGGCATACGATCTAGTCTGCTCGCCGGGTACCAGTTTTCGGGGTACATCCCCATGTGTGTGCCACCTGCATTCTCAGGGTGAGAGCGTTCATGGCAAAAAATGGTTGATGACTTTGGTCGACATAAGCAAGACGGCTGTTTCGGTGTGGCGGGCGGGCGAGTACCTACTTCAAAGCATCACCGGTGTTTGCTTTTTTGCTCGAGAAGACCCGTAGGCTGTACTGCAGCGCCGCAAACGTCTGGCGTAGAGCTCTGGCCGGTACTCCAAGCTTTTAACCACGATGTTGCAGCGATCGAAAGCTTGAATCTTGACATTCGATCATGAAGCGCTCGTCTGAAAGTGAGGCTATGAATTGTGTCTCTTCGCTGACATGCCGACATGGATATTATTGGTCCGGAATGCTTCGACTATATCGAATTTCAATGGAGCCGAACAAATCCGTAGCTACCCTTGTCAGAATCTTACGAAAGGAGGTGCCCCATCGCCTTCGCTAAGACGAGCCGTTTCTTATGCCAGATCTTGTAACAAAGATACTGCTAAGGCTACGCATGATGCGCAGAACAAAGCAACGCACGATCGGCAGGGCGCACCACATAAAGACACCCGCCATTCTCCACATTTGTTTCGAAACACCAATTCGGGTGATGTTTTAGCACCGATCGCCAAAACTCCGCGTCTTAGCTCCAACCGCGAAGCTCTTTTGAGGTGAGATGGAGAAAGTCGTCTTCCTAAATAGCTAAAACAGAAAACAAAATTGTCGTGATTGGTGCGTGAGGACTTGGTGTTGGTGGTTCCCGCCGCTAGGCCCTCTTTCGTTAGCCGCTAGACTGAGTTGGTGGGCTGCAGAAGCTATAAACAGTCGATGCGTCCGCTATATGAAGCTCCAGAAAGCATACGAAACAGTTTCCAGACGTGCAAATAATCGGGTGTTCTCACCCATATCGGTTTGATTGGGAGCCACACACAGCGCATGCACACTACAGCCAGAGGGAATGATACGCGCTATGGCCAACTATCGCCCTACACGGCAAGCCTAGGACAGAGGATACTCAGCGAAAAATATGGAAAACGTCTACTTGCTCCTCGGAATGGCTCAAGGGACAGGAAATGAAAAAGGAGATTTGTAAGACATGGCATCTATCTTTTGCCTGTGGGAAAACTGACATTTGTGCAGGAGCATACTGGCCGGCCATGCGTGCGTCCACCACTTACATAGTATGCCATTCTAGGAAGCTAAATACCGCCGCTGTTTTGGACATTGTTCGAGAATCGTCGTACAATGACGAAAACGTCTACTAGGCCACCTCGCATGTGCGACTTGGGGGCTTGTCGGTTGATATTCCACTTGCACTTGCCGGATATTGCCAGCGCAGATCTTCTGTCTTGCAACCGTTGGGCAGTGGCGCGCTTTGCGGGGAGCCTCTTGCGTCGAGGTATATTACACTACCACCACCACGACAGCGGGGGGAGGACGATTAGCGCATGGGCGCAAATCAAGCGTGTCGACTCGTGACATTATGGACATGGATGCCATCGCATGAAGCTGCAAGATCGGCAGACGTGCGACGGGCCGTCCTGCACAGCGCTTGCCACTGGGGAACACGACAGGTTTTGACATGTGACAGAAAGCGCAACGACTTTCAGCGCTCCGATGCGGCGACGACGATGACCATGACGATGATGTTGAGAGTCGGCTGGTAGCTCGTGCTCGTCGCTGAAAGGATAATGCCGGCGCACTCAATATTGGACCAGCATATGGCGGCAGGAGCGCATCGGGTCATACGGCTGATGTGGGCTGTGATAGGCCAGGGCGACATGGCGTCCCCGTACCATGGCGCCTCAGTTCTAGCCGTGAGTCAACCGCAAGCCGCACGAACGGTCGCATGGCCTGGAAGTCGGCCGCGTTCCCTTTGGAGGTTTCGCGAAGACGAGGTTATGCAGGGCTCGAAGCGCAGTTGCCTTGCGCCTAGACGCGAACGAGGGTGAAGGTGTTCGCTGTGGGCTGTGGCTAACGTGCCCTTGACCAAGATGCTTGGCAGTCATTTCCCCGTGCGACGTGCCTGCTCCGTGATGCGGTGGAGGGTGTGATTGGCGCGATGCATGACGAATGGCCATGCTCTTGAGATGTGCAGCGTGGAGTGGACGTCGTATGTAGTGTACGGTATTCGGGCCTGGCCATGCACTCTGCTGGGCTAGGGACGAAAGGGCATGGCCAACGGAGGGTCCCCCATAAAGAGGCCCCTGTCGCCTGTCGAGTGGCCGCCGCCGCTCTTGCACAGCCCGGATACAGCCATCAAGAATGCCATCGCTGTGAGCGCATCGTCTCTACCCAGCACCAGCAGAGCCAGGTCGCAGACGCAATCGCGCCCACGAACGTGGCAGAGAAGGCGTGCCCGCTGAAGTGAACTGCCGGTTGTTGTGGAGCTTTGATGACGGTGAAAGACGGCGTCTCATTTCCGCCCGCCTTAGCGAACCAGCCTCATCCCAAGCAGCGTATCCAAGCTTCGCTCCCCGTCGCCCTCGCTCTCTCCCTCGGACTCCCTCGACGATAGCGACTGCCCCAGCTGCGACACCAGGCGATCGCTCCTTCCATCCCGCGCATTAATCCAAGCAATCGCGACCGGGTCACGCCATTGCCAGCCAGCCAGCCAGCCAGCCAGCCAGCTGCCGCTCCCTCCCACGAGCGAGTTCCACCACGCGACGACCCAAGGAGCCCTCAGATCCGCCCCAAGCCCATCACTACACGTACCCGACATCTGCGCGCTGCCCGTCTGACATACTCGACGCGCAGCCATGAGCTCCGAGCCGACGCAGCTCTCTGCTGACGCAACCCGCCCGTCCACCGACAAGGCAGTAGGGTCGTCGGAGCAGGCCAACGGCACCGGTATGTGGCTGCCACTATCACGACCCGATGACAACCCACCATCGCCCTCCAAGACTTTGATTACTAACACGGTGCAGCTGCCATCCAAAACGCCATTGCCACCAACTCCTTCGCTCCAGGTCAATCCTCGTCGCAAGGCCCGTCGACTGCTACCGCTGAAGGCGATTCGAGCCAAAAACGCACCCTCTTGAACGTCCCCCAGTCCAGCTCGCAATCCCACGAAACTCCGAATACCGGCCTTAGCGGCGCAACTGCGGCCGACGCAGATAGCGTTGAGCGAGGCTCCAAGCATTCCAAGCGAAGCTTCATGGGCAAGCGGCGGGCAGGAAGCACGGCAAGCAGCAAACGTTCCCACCCGCGTGCTGCACCCTCGGAAAAGAACGAACAACCGCCCCCGGTACCTGCCACAGCGAACCGTCCAGCATCGACACGGAGCAAGACGAAGAAAGCTGGCGGTCTGTTATCTTGCCTGCCCTGCTTTGCACCCAAGGAGCCTCGAACAGACGACTCTACGCCTCTGGAAAATGTCAAGCAAGCCCAAAAGGTGCCCGCTGGACGCACGTCTCAGTCAACTCCCATTAAAAAACAGGAGCCCACTGTTGCCGAGTCCAGCAACACTGACTCAAAAGACCCACTTGATGAGAAGACTGGAACCGAGACGTTAGGACCAGGTCTCGTTGAGAAACCCAACCACGGCGATGGCACAACCGAACAGCCAGCAGCGGAAGCGCAACCCCAGGTCATCACAAGAAGCCCATCCCAGAAGCAGCAAACGGAAACAGTATCCTCGCCCCAGCCCGGTACTCTACAAACTGGCCATCCCCAGATAAGCATCACAAATCCTACGCCCACCGCTACTCCGGTACTTCCTCGGCCATCCGCAGAGCAAGAGCGCATAATACAGGATCAGACCGAGGAGCAGAAGCAAATCGACAGCGACATTGAGATGAAAGATGTGCCGCTATCGACCAATGATGTTCATCAAGAGGGAGAGGAGACAAACGCAGAGGCCGAGGCTGAGCACCCCAAGGTCGATCTACCTCCACCGCCGCCACTCGCCGAGAGGCAGATCGCTGTGCAACATCAAACCGCAGATGTATCTGAGGCGGCAGAGCCACAGAAGTATCTTTTGGGACCAATTGCACCCAGGTTTCAAGGGAAGAAGTGCTTGGTTCTCGACCTAGATGAGACCCTAGTCCACAGCAGCTTCAAGGTATGTTTGATACAAAATGTTTGCTTCTGTTTGCTAACGCGATGCTAGATTCTGCATCAAGCAGACTTTACCATTCCTGTTGAGATTGAAGGCCAGTACCACAACGTCTATGTCATCAAGCGACCTGGCGTCGACCAGTTCATGAAGAGGGTGGGTGAACTTTACGAGGTCGTTGTGTTTACTGCGTCCGTATCAAAGGTAAGCTTGGACTTCTTCCACTGCACAATGCCTGCTGACCACGATAGTACGGTGATCCACTTCTCGACCAGCTTGACATCCACGGTGTTGTTCACCACCGACTATTCCGCGAAAGTTGCTACAACCACCAGGGCAACTATGTCAAGGTATGGCCACTAACATCGTTCCTGCTTTCTCAATTTCTAACCCATGTTGCAGGATCTTTCACAAATCGGTCGTGATCTCAAGGATACTATTATCATAGACAACTCGCCCACCTCGTACATCTTCCACCCGCAACACGCCGTTCCCATCAGCAGCTGGTTCTCTGACGCACACGACAACGAGCTTCTCGACCTGATACCCGTGCTTGAGGACCTTGCCGGCCAGCAGGTCAGTGATGTCAGTCTGGTGCTTGATGTTGCTTTGTAAGCATGAAGTGAGACGACACTGATGAGAGAACACCTTTGCGCATGCCTTTTCATCGCGCCGAAATAATCACTTTTCTTCAAGTTGAAGCTGTAGCAGCACTGCTCTTGCAGTTTCGAACCTGTACTTTGTAATTAGTTGTAATCTGCATCAAGAGGCGGTCTGAGGGGGGGCAGATGTGAGATTCGGGGTTGAGGATCGTCTTGCAGTTTCAGACTCTGCGTGTTTGACTTCTCGTGCCGCGAGCATGGCTTCGGCGCAATGTGCTTCGATACCCACCCCTCGCCAGCGCCCGAGCCGCAACGAGTCACATTCCTCTTTTACGCAACAAACCCGGAGGACATTGGCGCAGAATGGCGTCGATTTGGCTGGACAAGCCACGAAAATAAGCAGTAATATTGGCACATACCCCCCTTTCTACATATGCGACGCGCCAGGCCCCTTGGGGTCGCGTTGCACTTACTATCAATACCATTTCCTTTGTATATTTGTTTGCTTTCTTGTTGGTTTTGCATTGCTGGCTGGAACATGCATGGTCTGTTTATACCCACGACTGGAGCGTGTATTAGTGCTGCTCGTCGTTTGGCTCGGTTCCTTCTTCGCTCATGTATGTCCACGGGCCTATCTTGACGGTTTGGCAGGAGTGCTAGCCGAGTAGTAATTAGATAGCCAATACCACTCCCGTAGTCAGACCACGATCTAGAATCTCTTAAGACGCTTTAGATGTGCACCGCAGCGTACAACATGATTCCTGTCTGTGCTGTCACATGCGCACATGACGTTGACAAACCAACAGAACACCTGTCTTGGCATTCACATGTCGGAGATACATGACTCGCACGACCACTCACTCTGAAGTCCCGCCTCAATGCGCCCCAAATACAAGCCGCATTACGTCTTCGCCACGCTGCAAGGGTCCAACTTAAGAAGCTTATCGAGCATTTACCTGCAGTGCTGCGCCTTGTTTCTTCGTAACGTCTTGATAGCCTCGCTGTGAAGACGCTCAAGTCTCGCTAAAGGCTCATTCCACTCGCCATTGCTGCAAGTTGGCTTCGCCTTGCATGGCTCGGTGACAGTACGCCCACATCTGCATCTTTCTGTGCTAGACATCGCTTGTCATGGAGAGATACAGTCAGTTCCGCGACAAAGGTACGTTTGAGAATTATCCCGTTGCGATTGTTCTAGAGTTCAATGTGCTCTAACTTCCCCTCCTAATTGCGTCTTTTCCAATCCAAGCCTCCGCCCACGATTGCGACCTAGCACCTTTGATACTCTCCCGAAAAAGCAACTCCCTAGCTAACACTCAAATCTACAGGCACGTCGATAGCGCCTTTCCTCCCTGTTCCTGCCCCACCAGTCGGCATCGTCTGGCTACCGTTGTACCTCTTCCTCTTCTGCGTACGCGCACCCTTCGTCGTCGTCTTCTCACTGCTGTACTTCTTGGTTTTGGAATGGTTTCCTGTTGGGAGGAGATTAAAGTATGGGGTGCTGTGGCTGATGCTAGGCATCCCGGGCGTGTGGTGGGTGGATCTGCAGGTTGATGGCGTCAAGAGAGGGTACGTCAAAATGTCCATTACACTCGAAACACGGAGGAGATCACATGGCAGTTAGACTCGGAGGCTCGGATGCGCTGAGTCGCTGCTAACACACGCAACAGACAACTACACTCTGCCAAAGACAACCTCCCCAAAGCCGGCACGATCATCGCGTCCTCTTTCACATCACCCCTCGACCCCCTCTACCTCGCCGGCATCTTCCAACCCATCTTCACACGCTCATATCCCCACCACCGAAAAGTCGAACGCATCACGCTTCTGGGCGCCATCCTGCACGCTTTCTCTCCGCCCGCCTTCTCCCCACCCGACTCCTCCAAACTCGTCTCGCTCAAACAGCTCACGGATGAAAACCCGAACAGAATAATCTGCGTATTCCCCGAGACAACTACAACGAACGGCAGGGGTATACTGCCGCTGTGTCCCAGTCTGCTGAGCGCAGATGGCAAGACAAAAATCTACCCTGTTAATCTCAGGTACACACCTCAGGACGTCACAACCCCCGTTCCCGGTGGTTACGCATCGTGGTTCTGGGGCCTTCTCAGCAAGCCATCGCATCAAATGCGCGTCCGCATCGCTTCCCGCGTGTACAACAGCCGCAGCCAAGACTCGCCTTCTCGTCCTACATCCACTTCGAAACAAACACCAGTCAAGGCGTCAGGCCATGACACCAATATCTTCGACCAACCGGACTTTAGGAATGGATCTAGTGGCAAGCATGGCGAGGCTGGTGATGGCATGCATGTCGATGTTGGTGGTGTGGTGAATGGCGATGATTGCGTTGTGAGTGAGGATGAACAAAAGGTTCTGGAGAGGGTGGCGGAGGACTTGGCGAGGCTGGGGAGGGTCAAGAGGGTGGGGTTGGGGGTTGAGGATAAGGTGGAGTTTTTGAAGGTCTGGGGAAAGAGGAAGCGGTAGTAGGTAGTGGGGATGGCATAGGGATGGGAGTTTTTAAAAAGGTAAAAGAGTATAAGTGCTGAGGGAAGAAGAAAATACTCGGGATGGAAGACCCATGAGTCATGGCTTGTTTGATAGCATTGCATCTCGTTTTTACCTGAATGTTTGTTTCTGGAAGTATTATATGTTATTTCTTTCGTGCCCTTGCTTTTCGACTTCTTTGTTGGCGATCTAGTCTGTATGTTGAAGTACGTTGTATCCTACACGCGCTGCAGATTTTTGCCGTTTGATCTTTTTTGGCATTTTTAACACTGTCATGATATGAATGTATTCAACCGAGATGGAAAAGAAGGGAAGAGTCAGCTAAACGAACGGTATAACAAAAAGAGCCCGTAAAATCATATTTCTTGTTTGCCCAGCCGAGCCTAAACAATCTCCACGTCCTGGAATGGGGCATTGGGCAAACGTTAGCAGTCCGCCTTGTGCTACTGCTATCCGAAACCGGCCGACTCGTACGTATCTGGCGCCGTCATCGATGGGGTGTATGAGAAGCCCCCATGCATTACGGTTGCGTGGCATTTCGCACGCTTCCACGCTTTGCTCGGTCAATTCGCCGTTGTATTTGTACTCTGGCACGGGCGATAACGTAGCACTATTCGCCGATGCGGATATACGTGGATCGGCGTCTCGTTTGCGCATAAAAGTCTCGTAGGTTCTGTGACGCTCGTAGCTGCTCGCAAGTAGTAGGAGAGACATGTCTGTTACTTCCTTCTCTTTGCCCCTCGTCATTAGCTCCCCAATCGAGGTCGCAGATGATCACGCTGGAGTCATACGTGGCCGCCCATCTCACGCCTCCCAGTATGTTTTCTCCCATTTTTCCGCCAATTCCTGCATGGCTTGATGATTTTGCCGCTGGTCTTGAGTTTACCATGTTTCAATCGTCCATAGGGATTTGTATCGGGATTTTCAGGTGTACATACGGTTTCGATGGAACGACATTCCGAGCGAAGATGTACTTCTTCAGCTGAGTAAGGTTGCGATTTTGACCTGGTCAAGTTGAAGATTTCGAAAAGGATAGATGTGCAGTTAGTCCAGCTCCATGAAGGGCCAACATATGTACCAGGAGAGCAGGAGCTTAGTCGTTCCACAAGTCTTTCTTTAGTTTCGTCGATCGAATTTGTGTACCAAAGTAGCTCTTGTGGTAACAAGTCCTTCCACAACCCGGCAACATACGTGCCCTTGGTTACCTCGGCCATGATCTTCGCTGGTCCGGATATTGCAGGAAAGCGATCTGTTACATTGGTGCTCCGGCGGTTCACGTATCCTTTGACGAGGTCATGCCACTTTTTGAGAATAGAACCATCGAGCTCTCCCTTCTGGTGTCGCTGTAGTGCATGGGAAAAGAATGATCTAGGATCTTCTGTACCAGGTCGCATCTCTGTGAGGCTCTGCATCGGACAGGAGAGATGGACCCGCCAGGGTCCAAAGGTAAGCAATCTCTGTGACATGTGTTCCTCTTGGAGCGTCCAAGCACGAGTTGACCATGCGCCACAAAGGTAATCTGAGAGACACTGTGGTTCGGTACACGGAATATTCTGTGGTTCGGTATACGAAAGATTCCGTGGATCGGGTTGATGGCGAAAATTAAGATACCCACGTACACCAGGCTTTACTGAAGACTGAAAGGCGACCGTAATAGGTCGAGGTCGACACAGGAAACTTTCCTCACACGACGAAGTGGATATTCAAATAGTAATTCCACATTGAAACGGTCACGTAACTCCTAAGAGAAGGAGAGTGTAGCCATAGGTTGATTGTAGTTGGTCGGACTGAAGACTCACCATGACGTCTGCGTGCCAATATCTGGCTTTTGACACCCTACCATGTTGAACTGAGCTTGATCGAGTCAAAGGTCGGCCTACAGTCGACAAAACTTCGTACATCGAGGGTGGCGTACACAACGCTGAGGTCGAGATGAGCGTTGCTCGCGCTAGGCGCTGGCTAACCGTAAATAGCATGTGACTGCAGGGATCGCGCATTCCTCTGTTTACCGTCCGAGCGCAGAGCCAAACAATCGATATCCGACCTCCGCAACAGCAACGTTAACGTTAACGACAACGACGACGCGCTTGTGCTTTTGGCCGCGCCGGGATATGCTTTAGTGATATCATTCCTTCGCTAGACGTAGGTACACGTAATTTGACTATGGACGCTGCGAACGAGAACACTGTATGCATCCCCCATCCCTTGCCCGGCGCAAGTCCATCTCACAACCATTGTAGGGTATCACGAAGCGCTCAGGCATTAAACCACCGTCGACCTTTTCCCACGTCACCTCGTCGCCGACTCGTGCCCTTGGCGAATTGCACGAAGCCGGCGCGAACGCGCGAAGTGGAATGCCGATACCTACAGCCAAGCACAAGCCGTCCGGCTGTACATTGCCCCTCCCTATATCAGTAGCACCAGACAGGTCACTGACTCTACCAGTACCCGAGCCTGCATTCAAGCAACGCAAGACTCTCCCAGAGCAAGCCGGCGAGCCCATTTCTCGAAGATTGCCCCCGCCGTCTAAGATCTCGAATGGGGTCAAGAGTACCGTGGCTCGTGGACTCGCAGCGTCCACATCGCGAGCCATTTCAAAACCGACAGTGAGACATCCTGCAGCCTCTACTCTCAGTGGCAGCGTTGGCGGGGTTCCTAAGGCTACTGGGCCTATGAGACCAAAATCGGCCTATGGCCATGGAAGCCATGTTAGGAGCAAGTCTTATCAGCAGGGGCCGCGTCCTGCGACGGCAATGCTGAATCGAGATGATGATGACGACAGCGAGCAAGCAGAGCGCAAAGGTGTGCAACCATTTCTTATCTCTACGAACTCCTACGCCAGTGCAAGAGTGCCTGGTGGGATGCCTTCTTATTTAAAGAATCGCACAAACTCCCTCAGTGTGTCTCAACAGAGAATTGCTCCTGTGTCAGGTCCACGAGCAGTTTCATCTCCTTCCCACTTCCGCTCCGTCACTCCGGTCATCGAAGAGCCTGCCGATACCGCCTGCGACGACATCTGCACAGCGGTTGGCGCGCTCACATTGGGCGTGACCAAGGCAGATGTGTGTGGCAGTCAAGTCGGACGTGGTATGACTTCTGACTACGGGACAAACCCTTTTCTCAAACCAAAGATACCTCAATCTCAGCTTCCCCAACCTATGCCGACGCCTGCTCGGCAGCAGCAGGTAGATCCATCGCCACATCGGCCTCCATCTACTACACCACGAAGATCAGCACAAACACCTTTTTTGAATCGCTTCACTAACGATCGCTGTCCAGATTTTTACAACGAACGCATGGAGGCTATGGAGCGCGACTTCCGCATGTTCAAGGAGAAGATGGAGACAGATGTGCGACAGGCTACTGACTACAAGGAATCGATTCAACAACTTCAAAGTCGCGGTATGTTACGAGCAGCGCTTTTCGATCTTGGCCTTGGTAAACTGTCAACTTGCTAACGTCATGTCCAACAGTTACGGAGCTCGAAGCCATCCGCGCACGTCTGGAAATCGTCAACAAGGGCTTAGAGTCGGAACTCGATGATACACGAAGTTGCCTCAAGTCAGTAAAGATGGAACTCGACATGGTACAACAGAAACACACATTCGAAGTCGACGATATACGGCGGAGATTGCGTAACGAAGTCGAAGATCTGGAGTCGCGGCATCGGAAAGACACAGACCGAATGGAGAGAGAACGAGATGAAGTCGAAAGGAAGACACGCAACGAACTCGAAGGACGGATCGACAAGCTGTTGAAAGAACACAACGAGGAACTAGCCGGCTTACGGAAGAAGCTAGACGCCGACACAGAGACGGAGCGAAGCAGGCGCGCACAAGAAACACAAAAGATGGAAGAGGAGTACGGTTCAAAACTCAGAGCGGCTGCGATGGAAACAGATGCAAAACATCGCGAGGCGCAACTGGTCCAGGGCGAACTCACAAACGTCAAGTCCGAACTCGATCGAGAGAGGATGCTCAAGAATGGCCTTCAAGCTCAACTTACAGAATCAACAACCAATAACCTCACATTGGACGCAGCGAACAAGGCAATGAAGGAGAAGATCGACTTTCTTGAGTCAGACAGCCAGGCACAGTCACAAGCCTTCAACGACCTCCACAAGAGAATGCAAGATGCCATTGAAGCTGCTGAAAGAGCGCACGACAAACTCCGTCAAGAGGAGACACTGCGCCGAAAGCTCTTCAACCAGGTGCAGGAACTCAAGGGCAACATCAGAGTCATGTGTCGCGTGCGGCCAACCCATGACTCGGAATGCAACCCAGCGCAGATCTCGTTTCCTGACACCGATACCGACAGCAAAGAAGTGGCAGTTCTCGGCCCAAGCAAGCAGAGCGCGACTGGCAAGGACATTACATCCGCCTACGCCTACTCTTTTGATCGTGTGTTTGGCCCAGCGTCGCAGAACAGTGAAGTTTTCGAGGAGATCAGTCAGCTCGTACAGAGTGCTCTCGATGGCTACAATGTCTGTATCTTCTGCTACGGTCAAACAGGAGCCGGAAAGACACATACCATGTCTTCAGCTGACGGTATGATCCCCCGTGCGACAGCCCAGATTTGGGATGAAGCGCTGCGATTGCAAGAGAAGGGCTGGAAATACAACATGGAAGGCTCTTTCCTCGAAGTTTACAATGAGACTTACAACGACTTGCTCGGCCGCTCAGAGGATCTAGACAAGAAGAAAGTCGAGGTGCGACACGATGCGGCGAAAAAGCAGACGATCCTCGAAAAAGCAGTCAGTGTCAAGCTCGACGGTCCAGGCCGTGTTGAGGAAATCTTAGCGACCGCCGACAAGAACAGGACAGTCGCTGCCACCAAGGCCAACATGCGTTCCAGTCGAAGTCACTCTGTCTTCATCCTGAAGCTTGTCGGTATCAATGAGATCACTGGTGAAAGGAGCGAAGGCACACTCAACTTGGTCGATCTTGCCGGATCAGAGCGACTCGAACACTCCAAGGCTGAAGGTGCGCGCCTCAAGGAGACGCAAAACATCAATAAGAGTCTGAGCTGTCTGGGCGATGTCATTAATGCTCTTGGATCGGCAAAGGAAGGCACCCATGTGCCGTACAGGAACTCGAAGGTATGTTGCACTGGGTGGATGTTGAACAGTTCTTATACTAACATATACACAGCTCACATACCTTCTTCAATACTCATTGGGTGGCAACTCGAAAACACTCATGTTTGTTATGGTTAGCCCGCTGCAAGCACATCTTCAAGAGACGATTACGAGTCTCAAATTCGCAACCAAGGTGTACAACACACATATCGGCACGGCGAAGAAGCAGACCAAGACATCGTAAACTTGGCCGTCGTCATATGAGTTGGCTTTGGGTTTTGTGACGCGTGTGTATGTGTGACGCGTGTGTATGTGTGCCGCGGTATGGGGCGTTTGGTTGTTCTGGATAGGACGAGGTACTCGCGTATATATCCTCTTGTATTCACAAGCAACGGCCATTGAAGTGTTCGAGGTCGAAATTGCTTTGCTCGGTGTGTATAGCCATTTGGGTTTTGGAGTCCAGGGTTTTTATCTGGACAGGGCAAAGTCGTGTGGCGCATAGTCAGCATGCCGGCGTTTCAGGATTTCTTTTGGTAGCAATGTGAAGAACGACGAATAAAGTACTTTCGCTTTCAATCACACCCCTCGAGTGTTGCGATGCAAAGCAGGAGGATACGTCAAGGTTAGAATTGCGGTGACGTTGGTGTTGGTCGACTTGCCCGCTACCCGTTGATTGCGCTTCTTTTCCATCTACAGGCATGAGCGAGGTTTCTTCCTCATTCCTCTTGTTTATATACTTTGACTTGTCATAATAAAAAAAGTCAACATCATTCATGTCGAGGAAAGCATGACGATGATGAAGACGATTATCAACAAAGGAGAGCAATTATAGTAGAATGCCGTAGGGTATCAATATCATATCATCGTCACTACATATTTCTCATGCCACATTATTACTACCCGTACCTACCAACAAGCAGTCACGACCCGAAGCAAACCACCAACCCCTTGCATGTCCTCTCTCATTCCCCTCAATCTCTTCCAGGTGGTCTCCAATCGAACAAATCGCCAGCCTCTGTACTCCACGGTCCGACGTCCTTGTCCACGGTAGGACTCGGTAAATCTACCTCTCCCACAGCAGGCGGTGGTGGTACGTTAGTTTCGACCTGCAGGCTCTGCGTCCTCTTGAACTTGCGCCTAGGATCTGTCCGTTTGATCAGCGCATCCAGCCCGCTGCTTTTCTTCATCGTCTTCGTCTTCGGTTCTTCAGTCGCGGCAGTGACAGGTGGGTCGTCATCTACCATGTGTGCAATGTTGCTTGAGGGTTTTGGTAGATTGCGCTTCTCCCAGTCTTCTGCTGCACTGGGTATTGGTGCGTCGTTCTCGCTTCTCACGCGTCTGAAGTTTCTGCTCGGCGACTTGCCTGCACTCGTAATATTGGAACCGTCTTCGATAGGGTCCGCGAGGGCTCTAGCCAGGTTCTGCGGTTTTTGCAAAAGAGATGCTAGTTCGCTTGTGCTCATCATGGGGCCTTTCTTATTTGCCCGGAGCGGATGCGGAGGAAGAGGTACAGATTCGTTCCGAGAAGCTGGAGTTGGGGCCTCCTGTGCTGAGGTTGGTGCGGCTGGTTGCTTCTTGGTCCGCTTCACTGGCCGCTTAGGGATTCCTCCGGTTGAGAGAGGGACTTTACGAGGTGAGATTGATGACGTACGCGATTGTGTTTCGGAGGCTTCAGTATGCACTGGCGAGACGTCTCGCGATGCTGCTATCGGGGGTTCAAGGACGGGAACAGGAGGCGATGGAGCTTTGTTTACTGATGCAGGTATCTCCGTGACGGTGTTTCGTGGTTGCGCTTTTCGGACGGTTCCCTTTGGTGGAGGTGACTTGGGTTTCGCAGCCGCGGGCCTAAGTGGCGGTTCAACAGATGCTTTGTTCGCCGGTTTCTTGATAGTAGCGGGCTTAGACTTGGGCGCTTTCTCTGGAGGAGAAGAGGACACTAGTAGCTGCTGATCCATGAGGCCATGTATGACTTCTGGATCTTCGAGGATACTCGGGGATGGCAGTGATGGAGATTTGGAGACCCTCGCTCTCTTTGACGCAACATCATCATTATCCCCTGCATCTGTCCCTCTTCGCTTTCCTTTAGATACTCGTCTAGAAGCTGTAGAGACGAGTTCTTGTGGTGGAGGGTTGCTGTTCTGTGATACTGCAGGTGATGGTTCATTGCTCGTGACGCGTGACGCTGGCCGAACCCTGGCTTTCGTACTGGCCGCTCTGGTCTCACCACCAACTCTTACAGTCTGTTGGGGTAGAGACTGACATAACAATTTCCCCCGTTTTACACCTGCAGACAGACGAAGTGATTTGGCCTTGCGATTGGGAGGAGGTGAGGGTGGTGGTGGTGGAGGAGGTGGAGGAGGTGGAGGAGTAGGGTCTTTACGTGGGTCCTTGGCCGGTTGGAGCGCAAAATCGACGTTCGACAAGCGATTCGAGGCACTCACTGGGGGTGAAGATGCTGGCGCTCGTTGCTTCGGGGTCTCCAAAGCTCGTACGCTGGGTAGCGGCACCTTGCCTCTGGGTATCTTTGGAGTTTGTGCAGGTAGTTGCTGAGGTATAGCGGGCGGCGGTGTTGGGTTATGGATTACGCTAGACTGTGCCCTTGCTCTACCCAGTCTTGGTGGTGTACTCGGGAGTGTTACATGCGACAAGTAGGCTGAATGAGGGTCAGACTCAGACTCTATCGTAATGACATTCGCTGTCGGCGGCGCAAACTTGGCAGGCTTCCGAGCATTCTTCGCGCCCACTGGTCTTGCACATGCGGCCAAGTCTGTCTTTGCTATAGGGCTTTCTTCCTGGACCGGGCTAGAGGCCCTCCAGTGTGAGAGTGGCTGGATCGTCTTCTGCCTCTTCGGTGCACGTTCCTCGATCTGCTCATTCTCTTTTTCCTTGCGAGCCTCGTATGGGGACTCCATAGGCTGGGCCTTCCCAATTGGCCCTTTTGGCGTCCCAAGCAGTGTGTTGAGTGATTTGTGGCGCAGCTGTGATGCGTTTCGCTGGGCGTTGGTCGGTGCTACGGACGACGGTCTTTGGAACGGTTTCGGTTGGGAAGGAGCGGCCGGGCGAGGTGGCTGTTCTTTCGTCTTCTTCTCGAGTAGTTGAGTTAGGTCTGTATGTGTAATGCCCATGGGCTCGGCGACCTCTACCAGGGCGCCATTGTTGAGGTTGAGTTCATCTCCTTCCTGTAGCCCGTGGGTGTCTTTGTAGTAGGTGTCGCCTAGAAAGTTCCTCGCCTGATCGTATACCATGACCCGACTGTTGAAGGTATGGAGCTTGAGGTAGCCATCCTGCCAGCGTTTCTGCTTCCGTTTGACATGTTGGGTATAGAGGCAGCGAAATTCAGCCACAGGCGCGCTGTTCTGTGAGGCGGCCATGGCGGCGATAGTAGACGCGTGCTGGGTGTTACGGAGCGGAGCCGTCATGGCGTTGGATTTGGGCCGAGACGCGTCGTGCAGCAGACAGGCGACATGGAGGCGGGGTCGTTGTGGAGGGCGAAGGTCAGAGATGTGACGGTGACGCGTCTGCTGTTCCGCGCGAGCACGTGGTTTAGCGTTGCGCACGACGGAAATTCGTGCCCGGCGGCCCACGGCTTCTCTCTTTGCTGCGCCGATGAAAGCAAATGCGGACACCAGATGTAGCAGCAATTCGCTTCCCGCATGCGCAACTTGACACTAGCAAGCTACCTCCACACTCGACAATGCGACAGCAAACTGGCCTAGGCGGGCAGCGAATTGGTGTGCGTCAACGGGTGCGGGGCCATTTGTTACCCCTGCTGACCTTCACCTCAATTACCATACAGCTCCGAGCACAGCCACCGCTAGTGGACGCGCGAGCATCACCTACTGCCCGCTGCCCGCTGCCCGCTGCCCGCTGCCCATTACTTGTGTTATTCTGTCCTCTTCTTACTCCCAGGCCTACGTCGCACACACCTGCTGCCTTCGCCTTGCCAGATGCAGCGCATGCAAAGGATCACCGGGCGGTTCCTTACGAGGACGCCCAATGAGGCCGATGTCGAAGCCATGTTGAAGGACTTCAACGACTCCAAGACCATGTTGGAAAAGGTACGTCCGGTGTGGCTTAATATCTCACAGTCTTCGGTCCTACGAACTAGTGGGGCGATCCCTAAAACCCATCGAGTCCTACACCGGCCATCCACGTCAATGGATGCAATGCGTCCTGCCTACCCGGCGCAGGCGCCCGTTGTGCACAGGTTTCCGACTAACTCGTCGCCCAGCTCGAAGCGTCAGCAAAGCAATGGCGGGACGCGTGGACCAACATCCTCAACCACCAACTCACTTCGGTCGAGCTCATATACGCCATTTTCAAACCACTCGGCGGCGAGGGCTCCAATAGCACCCATGCGCATGCCGAAACTTCGCCTGCCGTCCTGGAGCGTGTCCATGGGCTGCATGAGGCCTTCTCGGAACTCAAGACGGACATGATGGAGGAAGTCAAGGACATTGACCGGAAACTAGTCATACCGGCGAAGCTCGCTCGAGACGCACTAAAGCCCATGGAGAAGGCCATCAAGAAGCGGGACGATGCAAAGGTCAGACTACCCTCAGGTCGCGCCATTGGCTATGCTGACTACATATTGACAGGTCGACTACGAGCGCTACAAGAGCCGCTGCGAAGCTCTCCAGGCCAAGAAGACGCGCTCAGAGCGCGAAAACAGCGCTCTGGCCAAACACGAAGTCGATCTTGAGCGCTCTATCCACGCATACCAGCTTGCCGACGAGAACCTCCGAGACCGTCTACCACGCCTGAATGCCGCGACCTTCTCTATCCTACCACACCTCCTAGCGAACCAGATCGTGCTACAGAACAACCTGATTGGGAACCTATACACTGTACTACAGCAGTACTCGCACGAGCAAGGATACCCCGACCCACCACCTGAGCCAGAAGAAGTCATACCGCTATGGGACTCCAACTTCACCCCACTGCGCCAGGAGATGGAGACCAGCTTGGGCTTGCTCAAGACTGGCAAGGCCGTTCACTTGCCCATGAGACTACCTGACAAGGGAGAGACACTGACAGGCCTAGGCATTAGGAACAAGGTCTTGCCCGGTCGGAGATCCAGCAGCAATGACAGCGTGCCCACTATCACAGGTGGCGGAAGACCTGCACGACCATCTCAAACCCTGTCATCAACCTCGGAGAGCGGTCCACCCACTAGCCTCTCCAGCAAACCCTCGTATAGCTCCCTCAGTGCCTCGAAACCAAAGATAGGCGGCTCACCCCATCTGAGCGCTGGCCAGGACATGTATGGTCGCCGTGCCTCGTCCACATCCCAGGCTTCCTCGTACTCAAATGGAAACAACGGCGATTCTTACTTTAACAACAAAGCCTCATCTACTGCCTCAAATGGATCTACGCCAAGTGGATATCCCCCATCGCCCAACCCAGCAGCAGGGAAGAAAAAGCCACCCCCACCACCCCCGAAGAAGATAGGATCCTTCCAGTCTGAGTACGTGACGGCCATGTATGATTTCGACAGTCTCACACCGGGCGACTTGAACTTCAGAGAAGGCGACCGGATTCGCGTGGTGAAGAAGACGGAAAGCTCGCAAGATTGGTGGGAGGGCGAGATTCATGGGAAGAAGGGTAGCTTTCCTGCCAACTACTGCAAATGATTTGGGTCAGAGTCTGGCAATGTGCGGATGGACAGGACAGGAGAACTTTAATGATATCCAAAACTGCATTAGAAGGTGGCGTTATGGTGTTTCGTCCCTTTTGGTGGCTTCGCAAACCAGATACAGAACAATCAAGGTGTACTCAAGTTAAGGCAAATTGACTAGCTTTTGCGTCTCAATGCGAATTGCGCTTGCATTGGTGCTCCAACGGCAGAAGCATGCCGGCACGCAACGCTTCTGAACAGTTACGGTTGTAATGTGCTTTCCATGATCTCAGACTGAGAGCCGACGTTGGCGAGGATGGTCGTATTGAAGACTGCGCCTTTCGTCCTAAATTTCAGCCCCGAGGCCAGTCTAGCCCCCGCCTTCAGCCCCCACATACTAATGCGTAGCTCCCGCGTGCCGTCGAGAAGGCGGAGTCGATGCCTACTCGCGTCATGATGTGCCTGCCTGGTGCGCCTGTGTGCCTGTGTGCCTGTGTGCCTGTGTGCCTGCATACGTGAGCCTCGTGCCACAGCCGCAGCAGGCTTGCCGGCGTCAAGCATCATTTAGAGCACCGCGCCGCATTATATCCCCCATGAGAATACACGAGACGTTTGCTGATGGGCAGTATGGCTGAGAAGACGACGATACAGACGGTACGTACGGCCTAATCGCATTGGCATGCGCTGGACGAATGCTTATGGGTACTACTAGAACAACGCTTTGACACCGCCCTTCTCCTCCCGTCCCATTCCACCTCCATCCATCACTGCCAGCTCCGAGATCTCCGCACTGCGTGACATCGCGTATCAAAATGGCCACATCGATACCACCCAGGGTAGCATTGCAACGAGCATACAGCCCATGCTGGACTCAGTCACAACGATACCGCTCACGCCGGAAGACTCCCTTCCCACCATCAGCGGCAAGAACAACGAAGCATTCCTTGCCAACGACGACCCTCGCCAGTTTCTACTATACGACCTTGATCTCTCGCGCTTGAATCGCATACATGGGCACCTATGGATGGCAGGCCGGCCCATGCGCGCTAGACCGCTGCATAGGTACAAGATGCTGGGTATGGAAGTGCTAGGCACGCAACAGATGGACCTGCACTTGCTGAAGTACTCAACTAAGCTGCTGGTTAAGCCGTTGCCGGAATGGATGCTCAGCTATGAGTTTTGGAAAGAGCACATCTGCAAACTGGGCGACGCTGCTCCTGATGGCAAGAGAGAAGGAGACTGGTTATGGAAGAGTGCGGCAGGGTTTCTTGTGAGCTATGTGTGGCTTGTTACTACACCGCTGGACTTGAAGATTGCACACGAGTACACGCTCCTACCAAGTTTCGTAACCTGGCATTGGTGGAAAGACTTTGTCAAAGACTTTTTACAGCATGTGAATATCAACACGTTACATCAGGTCAATAAACGCTATCACTTTGGCGATCTGAGACTAGGGAGAATCAACAGCATCTATCGGATACGGTATGCGCATACGCATTTCGTGAGAGGATATCTGTAAGTCAATCGTTGGTGGTTGGGAGGAAACGCTTGTGCAGACAGATTTGCTAACATGCCTGGAAAAGATATGGATACAATCGCTACGTCATCTTCTTCCAGCGAAACTTTTCCTGGATACTCATCGTATTCGTCTTCTTCAGCCTCGTTCTTTCCGCAATGCAAGTCGGCTCGGGCCTCAAGGAACTCGAAGACAACTATGCATTCCTTCGCGCGAGCTACATTTTCGTTGTCTTTAGCATGGTACGTGCTCGGATCGCATGAGATGCAAGTGTTATGATTTAGCTAACTCATTGTAGATTGCAGTCGTCGCCGTATTAGCATTCGTGACAATTATCTTCATTGCTATCTTCTTCTTCAACATGGTAAAAGCTATCACGCATGCGGCAAGTGAGAAGAAGAAGAGGATCAAGGCAGCTAAACAGAAGCAGGAGGAGGGTAAGGACGTATGAAAATGAGAAGCGTCGGTATGCAGTGGTCTTGACATTTTCTTTCTCGATACCCTATATTCTGTAGATGCACATTTTCAACAGAAACTTCATCTTTCCTTTAGACGTTTTACATACCGATGACCTGTCATCCTCCTTTTTTTCTCCCTTTTCAAAAAGCCACAGGCTTCGATTCTTTCTCCCGCTAAATAGGCATAGTCGTACTATACCCCTCCTTAGATCTGATACTAGGGCGAGGAAACTGTGGGCGGAGGAAATGGTGTCGGGATTGACGGGCATAGCGAAGTCGTTGGGTTCGTGCCGTTGTGTAGGAGCGTCACGTTTGAGGCTTGCGTTGCTGTTACGTCATCGCTCTGGCGCGCTACGATGGCAGAATGTCATCGTCGTCCCATTCTCATCTCGAGTCCCACAGAAAGTAAGCGCTAAGGAAACTCCATAAGGAGTAGGACTGCCTTGAAGAAGAAGACGCAACTCGACCGTGGCCATGAAAGCACCATCCGGCTATTCCATCATGAACCCAAAGTAGCAACCTTGCCAGAAATAGAGAAGGACGCCGGAGCCAGCAAAAAATAAATAAATAAAAATAGGCAAGATATCCACAATCGCGGTCCAGGCCCTACTAGGACAACCTCGCATGTAAGCCACGTCCTTTCTGTCGCGGAGCCACAAGATGCTAGCTCCTAAAAGCTGCGGACTCGCATTGTATAGGCAGGTAGGGCTACGTTCTGTCAGCCTGTGCCGTGATCCTTCGCTTCGGCCTTTCATTTACCGTCCAACATAAATCCCTGCGTCAACTTATACACCCATGCCGTTCCGTACGAACTCTGTGACTGCAAGTTCCGGCATGCAGACACACTGATTGTTTCCGTGTAAATTGCCTAGCGAGCAGTCAGGCGTGATACAATCGTAGCAAAATAGGCACATTGGCCAAATGGGTAACGAGACGGATCCGATACATGCCCGTCATCCGATCCTGTATACACCCAAGCGATGCACTCAATTTTGAAAGTCTACTTGACAAACGTTCACCTGAGTTCTTCTTGCGTTGTTACTTTTTGTCCGACTGCTTCGGGGTGCATCCCTCTGCTATCCTCAACCATGGCCAATGGCGTTGCCCCAGAGACTGTAATTGTATGCTTCATGGACTTTGATCTTTTGCCATTCGGCTGCTAATGAATCTGTAAAGCCCATCGAGGGCACTCTTCTGGCCCTCGCCCTGCTCTTAGCCTCCGGTCGACTGGTTCCCCGCTTCTTGCAGCGACAGTATCCCACAGTCAGCGATAGCCTTTTGATAGCATCCATTCTAGACGCCATCGGGCTCTTCGTCACCGACTACTTGACGTACACATGGGGAGGCATGTCGGATGATGCACCAGAGCCGTCTACAGCTCGTGCTATTGCACTCAAGAAAGTACGTAGCAACAATCTCAGTCATGGTACCACCAAAAAGCTAAAACTGAAAGGTACAATTCGCCGGCAATGCATTCTACGACACTGGGATTTATTGGCCAAAGTTGGCGATCCTCGCGCTTTACTTCAGACTGATTCCGCCAACGATGCCGTGGTTGCGAAAAGTACTCTACGCAGTGACCTTGTTCACTGGAAGTGCCATGGTATCGACGTTCCTTCTCGACACTTTCTGGTGCGGGCGCCAGGTCTCTCAAAATTGGTCTCTTGACGAGGGGGCTTGCAACACCTTCAGCTCGAAAGAAGTTTTCAGGATTGACTGGAGTCTCAACGTCGCGTCAGACTTGTTCAGTAAGTAACGCCATACCAGTGAAAAGGCAGATCAAGCCCTAACACTAGAACAACAGTTTTCGCGTTACCCTTTCCCCTTCTTCGTCAGCTGCAGCTTCGTCGTCGCCAGATTTGGGGTCTTGTTGCAACATTCTCACTCGGTGCTGTTACCATAGCTATGAGTGTGGTCCGTTTTGCAACCATAGAAGTCATATATGCTTGGACGAACGTTTGTACGCTGATGCAGTCAACATAGACGATGAAAAGTAACTGACCCTTGTGTATAGATGTCCTCTCAATGGCTGAGATAAGTGTAGCGATCATGGTAGTGTCGCTACCGTCGATGAGATCCTTTTTACGACGTGGCAACCTATTTTCCTCCCACAACAAGAAGTCGCACTCTTCTGAGTCTCACAGCTATGGGCACCAAACGCCAGCGTCAGGCTCACACAACTTCTTGCGACCTTCCAAGAGAGGCAAACACAGCGTCCGTGTGCACACCGATGAAGACTCAGGCAGCGAAGTGGAGCTCAACACCATGGCAAGGAAGGATGTAATTTACGAGACGCGTCGTGTTAGCGTGCAGTTTTCGAATTCGCAGGAAGAGGATCACGACAACTCTGCGAAGTACCCGTGAGAACGGTTCAGGAGGTGGTTGTTTGCAGTAGAGCTGTAGCTAGTATGAGACGAGGCAAAAGCAATAAGAAGGATCGGGCCAAGCCCATCTGTACGAGTTTTAGCAGCCGGGTCATCTTAAACATTGGATAGCTTGATGAACCCTGTGCCGTCAAGCCCCTGCATCGGCCGGAAGGGATCGCACCCCCATCCCACTCACAGCGGTCCGCACAAGCCACCGAGCGCCACGCCGAATGGGAGCTTCTTCCAACCGAATCGCAATAGTGCTTCCCTCCGTGGACCCCAGGGTCTTCACGCACCTCAGAAGATACGCATTGCCTGTGCCGCTATCCTGCCGTTATGCTGTGGGTCAGCATTGGCCAACGGTTTCGCCTAGGGGAGGAGGCCTCGTTTGGCAAATTTCACCCACCGGTTCGCCGAGCCGAACACAGAAGGATGCCATCGATGCTTGGCCGTGCTTGTTACCGGCAGCGAAAAGCTGCGTGAACACGACAACGAAGCAGTCTTTGCACATGCTGGATCGCCATCCCAGGATATACTGCTTCAAACTGAAATGTAAAAAAAAAAAAAAAAAAAAAAAGACCCAAAACCGGGAAGCGAAACGCCTAAAAAGCCCTTCCCGCTACGGACCAAACCCACCAAGACGGTACAGCCGTTTGAGGCACAAGGGTCACAGTTGGGATCAGCTCATCCAACACCACGCCTGGAGCGCCTCGTTTACGTGCACTTTTCCGCGCGCATGCATGCAAGACGAGCAAGCCAAGATGCAATTCGACAGTCCAGGCCTGATGTCCGGTAACAGCCTCGTATGATAGGCGGTACAATTGCTCGCCCAGAAATATGTCCAGAAGCTGTGGCATGACATGTGCGCGGCGGAATAGAGTACCCTGCATAGGATGAGGTATTGCTCACATACAATACACCTTGCCGTTCTCTACTGAAGCGAGCCGAACCACTCTCCGTTGGCTTTATCCTTTGTTTCGTGGCTGCTCTGTCACACTACAGCAGCAAAGATGGCACGCTACATTGATGGGAAAGACTGCATGGTAAGCCGATGTCTTTTTTGGAAAACTCCAAAACCCACAACTTCTACCAGGACATCACAATGCTGACCAGGCCCAAACACAACAGATTTCGGAATGGATCCTCCTCATCTTCGCATACCTGTTCGTTGCTGCGCGCATGTACACGCGTTTGTTCCGTCTCCGCTCAAGGCTGGACGCGTCGGACTACCTGCTGCTGGCGTCTGCGCTGGTCGCCTTGGGACTGATCATATGCGACACGCTCACATATGAGATGGGCGTTTTGGACGATTATCAGGTGTCGGAAAAGCTATCAAAAGTAAGGCGTTACGTTAGTAATCCCCTACTGCCTACTCGTTCTAAACCCACTCCACAGATCTCGTTCGCGTCCAACTACTTCTACGACGTCGGCATGGGTTTCCCCAAACTCAGCATGCTCGCTTTCTACTGGGCGTACTTCAATCTCTCGGGGCATCCAGGACTGCGCAAGATGCTTTTCGGTATTACGGCCTTTGTCGTCGCGTGCTACCTGACTATCCTCTTCGATGACACCTTCTTCTGCGGCATACCCGTGTCGGTGCAGTGGTCTCAGGAAGAGGGCGCTTGTTCCGTCTTCTACGCGCCAGAGCCCTTCATTCTCAACTTCACGCTCAACTTGGCTTGCTACCTGGTGGTTTACGCCGTGCCTGTAGTGCTGTTGGTCAAGGGCGTGTTGCGGTCGTCGGCTGGTGTTGGTCTGACATTCGCGTTGGGAGCGCTGACTATTGCCTCGAGTATCGTGCGCTTCGTCTGCCTCAAGGTTGGAACAGGGCAGGAAAACCTCGTTTGTAAGTTTTCCTCTTCGCGCACAGCACAGTGCAACTGTCAAGCTAACGTGTTCTGCCATAGATCCTTTGAGCATGGTCGAGATAACTCTCTCAATCATTGTCGTTGCGCTGCCGGGACTCAAGCCGCTTGCCAGGCAAACGAAAGTCTAGAGACTAGGCAGAACATGGGTGGTTTTGAGGGGGAAAATATATAATTATGCACAAAGAGTAGGGTGGAACATAGTAGAGCTTGGGAAATTGTTGAGCTGGGCTTGATAACCGTAATGAACCTGCAGAGCTGTTACACGTTCCTCGTGCTTGTGACTTACTCAATTCGTGATTGTCCGCTGGGCAAGATTGTGGTAAAAGCTCTTAGCGGGGTCCAATATAAGCCACCCTTCAATTAACGCGGTGATGTCTTCAGTCTAGCCAGGCGCGACGCTTTTTTTTTCATTACTACCGCTCTTTTCCTCTAGTGTTATCTTTTTCCTCCCACGGTACTTGGTATTCTGAGTGATCTAGTCCACATCCCATTCTTCTCGAGAGTCTGGTGCATACAGGAAGTACGATTAGCACAAGATGCATTAGCCGTAGTTGTGGCTTCATGGAGCATACTGGTTAAGAATTGTTTTAGGGGAATGTGGATATCATGTACAATGAGGGTTCCGTGTTCCCCCTTCGAAGCTCTGTCAGACTTCCGCAATCTTCTTTCTACAATATGGACCCCAGATGCAAGGTGTATGGACTGGTGAGTCTTATCGAAAGTAAAGAGGACGTGGCAGGACTGATGCCGGATTACGTGAAAAGTGTTGCACGAGTATTTACTGCTACAGTTCTGTACCATCCGTTCTACCCAACGGCTAAACGCTTTAGCTTGCGAACAACAGCACGGAGAGCTTAACGGAAATTAACATCATAGGTACAGGTCTTGGGTATCGCCGTAAGATTAGATTCAAGACATCGTTGAAATTGGTAAGTTCTTTGGGGGGAAAAGAAAGAAAGAAAAAACTCAAATCGACGCCAGCGGCGGACGCAGAGCTCAAACTCTTACCATGCATGATCCATAACGCAGACAGGTGTGCCTTACTGATATCTTTTACGTTAAAGTGAGCGTGGTCGATATCACATTTCAGGACGTAAGTTTGAAAACACCTCAAGAATCTGGTAAATACAATCCAGTTATTCGAATCTACGAGACGATTGATTTCAGCGACGAGGATCGCGACGAGAAGTTGCGCGCTGCAACTTGTACTGTGATAACGGAACGAACTCAGCTCGATGTCTCAGTGGAGGGATCAGGCGAATATTGGGCAACCTTTGAAGGAAACTGTGGTCTTGGCCCGGAATGTATGCGTGCTGGCGAATTTGCCGTGGTTACTCTATGGGGGTGCGACGCTCTACGTGTTACGACCAAAAGGCGACAACTATCTCTTCCTGGGCGAAGCATATGTCGACGGTATTGTGCAAGGTGAATTCGTGAAGCATGTCGAATTAGAGAAAAGACAAGAACAAAATGTTTGTCTCATCTAAACGAGCGGCTGTGACCATCGTCCATTTGCGGTCTAGCACTTCGGTGGGAAGCTTCATCCCTCACTCCTCCACATCCCAACTCCCACCACTCGGAAGCACGAAAACCACAACAATCAAATGCGTGCGGTGGACGAGATCCCGGCGATGTATGCGCCGATCACAATTGCAGCGTCCTTCCACGGTGTTCTTTTAATCTATCGCGTTCCTGTCACGTCGCGAACAACCCTGGCGTTTAATATGGAAAGCGGAACATCAACGCGGAGACGTCATGAGATCTGGCGCGAAGTGAAAAGGACAGACCGCATGGAATTATGCATGATAGAGTATATAGCTGCGGATTGAATAGCGATACATTGTGACGTTTAACACACAGTTTGGACTCACCCTTGCATATTCCGATTGTCTGGCATCCATTCACTTCGACGTGTTGAAGTTTGTATCGATCCTAACATGAGATTGCTGTCCCTACTATCACCGGCGCTCCTCGCAGCGACCGCGTACTCCAACGAAGACGTCTCATCCTCATCCTCATCCTCCACACCCCCAGCCTCAGCCTCTCCCGCAGCCGACGAACCCACACCCGTAGGCGCCCTCTGGACAGCGCAATGGGATAGCACCACCCTCCAGCCCTACACCCAACACTGCCGCAACAAGAACACCTACACGGCCAAAATCTACAAGCTCAACGAACTCTACCCCGACCTAAAAGAGCAAGCCCCCCAACTCAAAGTCTTCTACAACAAGCAACTCTACGCCGGGTCCTGGGCCGGCATCGACGTCCACGGCACCGGTCGCGAACTCATCAAGATGAACATGGCAGATGTTTCGTACAAAGTGCGAGAGTGGCTGAAGCGCGAGTCGCTACAACGACACTACAGTGTGCAAGATGACGTAGTGTTCTTTGCGCCAGGAGCAATTTACCCGATTCTGCCGTTGTGGGTCGATGATGCGGAGGAGGGTGGAGAGGAGTGTGAGGGTGTATTTGATGGGTTGGAAAACTACTCGAATGAGCCGCGGGATGGAGCTGTGATTGGCAAGGTCAGTCATACGAATGTTGGGGAGAAGGAGGTTAGGTTTACGGTCGAGGCGCTGAAAATCAAGACCAAGGATGGGAGGGATGAGCTGTAGAGACTTTTGGTGCTTCCTTTGCATTTTATTTTATATTCGCAGCTACGTGGCTTCTTTCACATTGCTGTGCTATTCAACGTGTTTGTTCCTACTTACCAATGCATCGTTATGGGGTATCATCAATTCATTTGCATGAAACTAAACGCCATTTGAAGCACCTGTCTCTTGTGTGATAGTGAAGCAGTGCCTTTTACCTCACGATTCCAAATATTGGTTCTTAGCTTTTGTAGGGCAGCTCTTCGCCTTGTGTCCTACCTCATTGCAGGTGTAGCATGTCAGTGGGCCTTTCACCTTCGACTTCTTGACTGGCTTGCTTGCCTGAGTGGGAACAGGCACATCTGTGGTACCGTCCACTGAGATTGGATTGGTAGGCGGAAGAGCTGACGAAGCAACACCGTTGGTACCTTGACCCTTTCGGGGCGCTGAACGTGGAGCTTTCTTCTTTGGTGCTTTGCTTGGCTCAACAGGCCTCTGAGACGCTGATGCATTTGTGGATGACGTTGAGGACTCATGAGACGCAGCAGTGGTATCATTTTCAGTCTGTTCGATCGTCTGCTCGTGAGGACCTAGAGGCTTGACCACAATATTTGCAGGTGCAGCCGTTCGTGGCGACGGCTTGTTAGCTAACTTGGTGTTTAGGGCAGGATCTGTAGCAGTACGAGGTGGGGATACATTGACCTTAGTGACTTTGCCACGCTTTACAGGACAGTTGCGAGCGAGATGACCTTGCTCATTACAGACGTAGCAAGTAAGTGGTGGACGGGTCCCTTTCTTCTTAGCCTTCTTGGGAACCGCTGTGCTGTTGGCGATGGAAGGCCCGGCAGGCGGCATTGTAGTTGATGGAGATTCCGACACTCGCTGTTTCCCATCTCTTGTCTCCTCGTCTTTGGCCATGTGCGCTTTCGCATCGTCTGCATTCGTAGAGTTTTGTGTTTGTTGCTCTGCAGCCTCCCTTGCGTCACGTGCTACAGTCTCCCTAGTGACACGCTCGACCGTCTCCCTGGCCTCGCGCTCTGCCATCTCTGCTTCCAATTCCGCGCGCTGCTTGGCTTCTTGTGTTGCGAGTGTCTCGACCTCTCGTTCTTTGTATTCACGTTCCGTACGCTCCTGAACGTCTTGTGCTGCGCGCTTTTGGGCTTCCTGTGCTGCGTGTTCCTCGGCTTCTCGCTCTCTTGCCTCCAGCTTGGTCTTGGCCTTCGCCTCCTTTTCAGACTTTTGTTTTGCCTCGCGTTCGGCATTCTCACGTGTATCCTGAGCCTCTCGTTCGGGAGCATCTTTCTCTTGCGCTTCCGGGTTAGCAGCCTTCTTCTGTGTTGCCTTTTCAAGAGCGGCCCTCTTCTTTGCTGCCTTCTTTCGAGCTGCCTTCTTCTCTCTTGCCTCTTGCTCACGAGCTTCCTTCTTCTTCTCCGCTGCGTGGCGTGCAGCTTCTTGTGCAGCTGCCCGATCTCGAGCAGCTTGCTTTGCTTCGGCTTTCTCTTTCACCAACTTTTCCTGAGCAGCCTTCTCTGCAGCTTCTCGCGCGAGCTTGGCCTGTGCTTCACTTTCTGCTTTTTGTCGTGCCTTCTCGGCTCTGCGCTCCTGATTTTGTCGTTGGGCTGCCTCCTTAAGTGCAACCTTTTCCGCTACCTGCTTTGCTGCCTCTTCTTCATCGAGTGGGTGCTCTGTCTCTCCTTCATGCTCTTGCTCGGCCAAGTCAGATTCTTCCGGGTTATAGTCACGCTGAGCTCCTGTCTTAGTCTCGGTAGACTTCTTTCCACTCCCGCCCTTCTCGCCCTTGCCCTTATTCGTCGCTGATCCTGTTTTATGGAATTTGAACGGCTTGTTTAAGGAAGACGATTCAATCTCCTTCTTGCAACCCCGACAGGCAACTGCTCCGCCACTTGGACAGCGAAAACTGTACTCATGTACATAAGCGTCGCAGAACAGGCAAGTTTGTCTGCCTTTCTTCCTCTCCCAGCCAAGATCCATAACAGAGTCACTAGAGTGACGCAACCCAGCCTTTTGGAGCTCCTGATCATAATCGCGTCGCAAGCTCAGAACCCATGATTGGGCCATGGTACGCCTCCTTTCTGGGTCGGCGATACGTATGCCATCGTCCTTGGCTTGCTGAGCCTCGGCTACCTTCTTCAGTCGCTCAATACATCGCTTGTTGATGTCTTCTACTGCAGCTTTCTCTCTTCTCTCAGCGCTACGCTTTGCCGCAGCTTCATAGTATGCGTATTTTCGGAGCAATTCTGCTAAGAGTATCTCTTCTGGATCCCACTCGGGCTCACGGCTGCGCCTTCCATACTCGTAGTCGCTATAACCACTGAAGCCACCACCGTAGTTAGGACCAAAGCCCTGGCCGGTATATTGGTAACCGTATTCGTAATCGCTATCACTGCCATAGTAGAACTCGTATTGTGGCTGTGGTTGCGCCTGACTTTGTTGCTCCGCTGCGCGTCGACCTGCTTCTGCCTGTGCCTTCTTACGACGCCATCCATTTGGATCTTCCACATATTCGACATACTCCGTCCTGTAGGCATCCCATTGTGCGTGTAGGAATTTATACGATTCGTCGTAGCACTTCTTTCGTTCTTGATCCCGCAATATATCATAAGCCTCTTGAATTCGTCGAAAGTCGGCCGCGTCGAAGATCTCGCCCGGCGCCTTTTTATCGGGATGATAGAGGAGAGCCAAGCGATGGAAGCTAGCTTTGATTTCAGCGCTAGAGGCAGCTGGGCTCACTTCGAGGTCCGCGTAAGCATCCGGTTGCTTGGGCTTCGTGGGCGCCTCCATGATGTCCAGGTGGAGTTGGATTTGTGGCTAGAGAATGAGTGGATGTTGCAGCCAGAATCGTGTGGGGTGGGGGTTGAGCTGACAGTCTTTTAAGTGTAGACAAAGCATTAGGCGGTACAAACGCGATTTGTCGCTTTCTATACTCACTCAAAAGTTCTAGACAAACGCGTTATTGGGAGGTGAAGCAGGGATAGCACAAACACGTTACCACGCGCTATCACGTGCCATTATCTCCGCACTTTCACTGACCTACCCCACTTGCGTTCGTAACACCAAGACCTTCAGTTGGTCTGCTTTGTTTGTGAGCCTACCAAGTTTGCGAGTATCATGGTGCGACAAGTGGAGGCTGCCTAAGATTTATCTCGAAGAACTGCTTCCTCCAACTAGGTAACGTGAGTAGTTCTGAGATTGGAAGCTCTGTCTGACTCAAGGAAGATATCTAACTTGTTGCTCCTTTGTGAGGAGGTGAAGCAGGTTTATACAAGACCGTTCGATTCCCACGTATGACACGCGTCTCTGGAAGAAGACGAGAAATTGCAGTCAGAACCGGACACAAGCCTAGAGTCCTTGGCCAGCGGCAATACCCGTGAGAAGGACTTATGGCATGAAGGACAGGTGTAGTGTCATTCGCGCGTGTGGATCCTCAAATATCGTACGTGATGCTCTTGCTCGCTGAAACACTGACCGCAGTTAACGCATGCTATAAATGGCCGCTCATGTGCACCCGGAGATGACATGGTCTGGAAAACTAGATGCAGGTCTCGTGCGGAGAGGGCGTGTATATATATATGCCCAGGCAGCTTGGATCGGGTTGAGGGAGAGGATAGGCCATCCCAGTCATCATCGTTGGCCAGCCAGGATAGATGCGGGGATGAAGCAGAGCGATGACAAAAAGTGGGAGACCAAGGAGATGGCGTGGTTCATGACTGGGGAAGTCATCATGAGCTTGAGATAGTATCGCATTAGCGTTTGTTGAATACTCGATAAAATCTCATCTCAAACCCGCTCAAACACGGGCATGACCTCCAACGGACTATCCACCTCAACATCCTTACCACCATCCCACGTCTGCTCACCCCAAAAGCTCTTCCACTTCTGCCCACTAGGCAACGGCGGAAGATAAACCTTCGTCTTAACCTGACCCTCACCAAAAACCGGGCACACCAAGTACTTATCACCATACATGTACTGTTCTTCCACCTCCCAAGACCTAGCGTCATCCGGGAACTCATAGAAAAGAGCTCTCATAACCGGCGACCCTTTCTGATGAGCTTCCTCCATGAGCTTCCTTGTATATCCACGTAGCTCCTCGCGAACGCCCATGTATCGCTTACAAATCTCGTACACAGCTGGGCCGTACGACCAAACCTCGTTATCAGCGCCACTACGACAAGACGGGCTATCCGCAGTTTTGGGCTGGCGCGGCTCTCGATCCCCATGCAATCGCATCACGGGACAGAAGGTGCCCCACTGGAACCACCGAACGAAGAGTTCGCGGAAAGCTTCGTCGTTTGGGTCCCCGCCGTGGAAACCTCCTATATCAGTTGTCCACCACGGCAAGCCAGATAGACCCATGTTCAGACCTGCGGCTAGTTGATTGCGGAATGTGGACCATGATGACGAGATGTCGCCGCTCCATACGAGGGCGCCGTACCGCTGGCTACCAGCCCATGCGCAACGAACCAGGTTGACAATGTTCTTTTGGCCTTCTTTCTCCATGCCCTCGTAAAACGCGCGCGAGTACTCTCGAGGGTAGATGTTGCCAATTGCTACGTTTGGACCTAGGTGGTAGCGGTAGAGATCGAAGTCGTAATGTCGATATTCCGGCTCTGCCTCATCCAACCAAAAGACCTTTATGCCTTTCTTGTAGTAATTCTGCTTCGCCTTGTTCCACACATAGTTCCGTGCCGCCGGATTCGTCGCATCGAAATGGATCGTTTGACCCTGGAAAGTCATAGCTGTTCTCACACCACGTTCAGTCCGGATGAGCAGACCCTTTTCCACCATCTCCTCGTGGTTTTCTGATCGCCGGTCTACGGTTGGCCAGATGGATACCATGAGTTCGATCTTCAGCTGCTTTAGTTCTGTGACCATGGCGTCGGGGTCTGGCCAGTACTTTTCGTCAAACTTCCAGTCCCCTTGCATGGGCCAATGGAAAAAATCGATTACAATGAGGTCGATGGGGAGGTTTCGTCGTCGGTACTCTCGGGCGACTTGGAGGAGCTCTTCTTGGGTTTGGTAGCGGAGTTTGCATTGCCAGAATCCAAGACCGTACTCCGGCATCATGGGCACCTATACAGCAGAACATCAACTCCTGACTCTTCAAATAGTGTGTCAAGTTTGCCTTACCTTGCCAGTTGCATCGGCATACGACTCGACAATCTGCGCAGGTGTCTCACCAGCTACAACCCAATAATCCAACACCTTCGTGGACAACGCTTCGAAACTCATGACGTTCTTCCCAAAAACTACATTGCCAATCGACGGATTGTTCCACAACAGTCCATATCCAAGCGACGAAACAGCAAAAGGGACGCTAGCCTGGGAGTTTCTATGCGCAAGCTCCAGTTGCGTACCCTTGATATCAAGATAAGGTTGCTGATACTGTCCCATGCCATAAATCTTCTCCTTGGGATCTATACTCTCGAACCGGGCAGTAAGGTGGTAGTCGCCACCTAGAATGGGCTTGAACTCCCGAGCCTCGACTTCTAGGGCACTGCATTTGGGATCGATGACATCGCGGCGGTGACGAGCGTATTCTTCTAAAAGGACTTTGCCGCTGGAGGTGTTTAAAATTATTATCTTGCCTCGCTTGGTAATGGTTGCTTTGATGAGGCCATTAGTCAAGGTAGCTGACTCGCCGTTGCTCGCGATGTCGATATTGGCTGTGACGTTGGGTTGTTGTAGGAGCGCCCAGTACTCCTGCTGCATGGTAGGCATCTTAGTGGCTCGAATGCGGACTGCGTTGTTGACCCAGGGCTCGATCCATAGCTGCTCGGCATCGTATGTGTAGACAAGGCGGTTGTCTTTAGAGGTGAGCATGCTGAGTTTATTGTAGTATCTGTATAGATAAACACGAAGATTTAAGGCAGTTCGGGACCTGGAGGGACAGAAGGCTAACTTTTACATTGTTGCAGCTTTGCGCACTCTAAGTCGAATGCACCAATGCTGCGGTTACTCAGAATCGGGAAAGCCCCCATTTGGATTCCTCCGGCGGCACGTTTCCTGTGTGAAATCATGCAAAGCTCAAAGCATGTGTATAGCGGGCTTCTCCATCGGAATCCGCGCCGCGTGCTCGACTGGAGGTCGTCGATCTGGCGGGGTTGGCCTTGGCACAATGAGCGCCTTACTATTGAAGTACGTTATGCGCATTCGATCTTACAATCATGAGGGACTATGCTCGATGTTCCACCTATTATATTGCCTTGCATTCTGACCTTACTTCCGCCAATAGGTCTGAACAAACTCGTGGGCCCAGTCAATTACTCCGGCCTTCCAATCACCCAATGATTCCTCAACGAGCCCCTCCCATTCTCTCGCCGCCTCATCTTCATTCTTGGCTCCACCTACACCCTTCCCAAGCCACATACGTTCTTGTACCTTCCTCACACTACCCTCCCTCTCTATCTTGATATCTGGGATATTGGCTCCCTGCATGAGAGCAAACAGGTTGAGTATGAGGTTCGAAGACTTCCGCAAGGTAGACCAGGCTGTGTATGAGTACTCCTTGAAAATAAGGTAGTTCGGGTGCTGCACGCCGCCCATGCCTTCGATCATCTCACGGCAAAGCTTCATAGCTGGTGCAAAAGGTTTCGGGTCTCTCCCAAGGATGTAGCCGAAGTCTACGTGGAAGAAGGCACCTGAGGGAGCGAGCAGGAGGTTGTCAAGATGACGGTCGCCAACACCGAGGAGGTAGGTTATCACACAGTATCCGGCGCACGACTTGATATATGTGTCCATTGCTTCCTTGCGGACACCGAGAGGAGCGCTATCGTCGGGGTTATTCGCGCGTAGGTAAGCAAGCAGCGAGCCTTTGTGCTTTTGGCACGCTGCTGCTATACTCATCGATGGAACAAACTGGAAGGCGCCAGCGGAGGTCGAAGTAGCTAAGATACGGTAGGGTGTTAGTTTGAGATCAAGGTTCTCTTTGCGAAGAAGTCGATCCATCAATGTAATGATTTGGATGACGAGTTGATCTTGACGTAGGTCATCGCCAGTCTTGAAGATTATCGGATATGGATTCGATGTTGTAGTCTTGAAGGAGAGGACCATGGGCAATAACGATGATTTGAGGACATTACAGTCTTCTGTCGAGATTCCAGTAATGTAAACGGATGGATCAAGAGGCAGTGGCAGTGGATCAAAGCTAGTGAGCTCATTCTTTGGGTCGGCAATCGCTTTCTTGAGACGAGCAAACTTTGTAGGCCGGTCACCACCACCGAAGCGCACGTCCTTTGATATCTTGGCCAAAATGGTGAGAAGTTCGCCTTGGCGTTGAAAGGTCTTGCGTGTTTCAACACCTTCGGGTGTCTTCTCTAGCTCAACCATGAAGTCATATTCAACCTTGGCGAAGAGTTCACGATGTTCTGGCTCTTGGTCCGTGCTGAAGTCACTTATCTCCACCATGAGATACCAATGAAGGAAGTTGCCCAATGTGAAGCTGTTGGCCGCACGAGTGACAAGGAAACGCGCTAGCGACGAGTCATCACCTTCGCCTGGTGCTTCGTACTTTAGCGCCTGCACCAGTTGCAGAAGGTAGAGCTGGAGCTCTTCATCGTCCGCCTTCTTTAGCCGCTCGACAGCATAGCTGCGCACTACTGGGTGGTCGAAATGAGGTCCAAGGAGTTCGAGCGCATCGTCGACATCGATTTCTGCCCATTTGTCGAGCAAGGGCGCAGCTTGTCGGGCTTCTCGTGGATTCTTCCAGTTGACGCATTTGACAAACTTGGTCAAAGCTCGCTTGTCTCGTAGCAAGAAGTATCTGAACTTCCAAATGTCGTCTCGCTCGTGTGACGTGATCTCCTCGAGCGGTCCCTTGGAAAGCAGTAGATTGAGCTTGTCTCGAACGTGGACGTTAGGTTTGCGATCGCGGTCAAGTGAATCGGTCTGCTGGCTGCGCATCAGTTCGCGATGCTTGTCCTCAGCGGGGTTGACTCTTCGGCCGACTTCAGGGTCGTAGATCTTGATGAGTCGACCGGCGTCCGCATCACCATATCCGATCCCGTCAATGTTGATACCCGGACCAAATGACACTTCTGGTGGGGGTTGCAACCTCACGTCGGCTTCGGCAGGTAATCGCAAGTCTGACACGGGGGGTGGTGGGTATTCGACATCGGAGAAAACGATGGCATGGTCGAAACGGGGAAGTTCGATGTCGAGATAGAAAAGTTCCTGATCTTCGCTGTCTGCAGAGCCGTTCGTTCCATTCGTTTTGCTCTGTCTGTTCAGAGCTGCGGCCTCGGCCTTGAGCGCCTCTTTCCGTATTTGCATCATCTTTTTGTAGACTAGTCCGTCGAGCCAGTTGTTGGTCGGCAGGTCGCCCATCTCTTGCTTCTTCAACAAGCCTTCCAGCCGCTCCATCTCAGCGACCTGCTCATCCACGGTATCCTCGACCACCTGAGCTTTTCTACTTGTTCGCGCCGGCGGTATCACCCACGGCGTTGTAGTGTTGGTCAGGCCGTCTGCGGCCTTGAAGCGATGTATCCGACAGCGTTGCCTGCCCTTGTGCAGCGTGTTGTCATTATCGAAAAGAGGTATCGTCGTGCCACCAAAGGGCACGGCGTGGAGATTCGAGTCGGTGTCTTCGGCGGGAGACAGGTCCCATACAGTGATGGCTATTTGGGCTGAGGCGGGGAGGTTCGCATACGTGACGGGTAGCTGGAGCCATTCGTTCCAGATGCGCGCGTTCTTGAAGGATTTGTACGAGGTTTGCACGGGGACGGTGAGGGGCTTGCTATCTGCCCATATCTGAGCCGTTACATATAGCTCGAAATGTGGGCTATCACGGCTGCATCAGCACTTGACTTTACTCGCCCACCCGGCAAGGGGCGACGCACTTGGTGTTCGAAGCGCGGTGCCTCAGGTCCGGTCGCTTGAGCAAAACAGAGTATGGTATGGGCTTCTGGCTTCCATCAAGACGGTCTCTGCACTCTTCAGCACAACGCTAGCCACACTAGAGCAGGGAGGCCTACATTCGGACATGGACCGACAGCTCCGTCAGGTCGAGAGACGTCGCAAAGTTGAAGGCTTCCATGGTGCGCGGTGGGGAAGCTGGGGAAGCTGGTGAAGCTAGTGGCTACGGCATGCCATGGGCGTGAGGCATGTGGAGGTCTGGCGGCCTACCCTACCAGCACATGACAGGTCTAGATGTGGCTAGCAGGAACACCAGTTCATCGCATCTCTGGGCGGCGTGAAAGAGAGAGACCTGAGACACTGGATGAAGGCGTGCGGGTCAGAAGCTCCACAAGCCGACGGAGGCGCATACAGGGGTCCGCGAATGGCGACTGCTCTTCCACATGCAAGGCTTGGCTGACGAACGCGGTCGCACTTGCCTCTGCCAAAGTCGCGCTAGGCGGCCGCCTCTGCACGCTGGGCAAGCGCGTCCCAGGCGTCCCAGGCGTCCCAGGCACAGGACAACGCCCGCATCATCACCGTCACCTCCACAACAACCCTTTCCTCCGGCCCGCTTGCACTGACGGCATGGCGCGTCTCAACACCCAGACACGCGCTTCCACCGTCGACTCTCTTTATCGCGACTCCTCCGTAGCGCCCCGACATGATAGCAACGCGCGCACTTCGTCCTATTCGGTCCTCAGCCCAATGCGCTCAATGAACTCAGACAAAGAAAATGAGCAGCCTGAGACACGCGAAAACACTCCACGGCGAGGCAAGGCCGGCAGCCTGCGAAGCGCGTCGGTGCGCATGCCTACACCCGACTCGGGCCCAGCATCTGGGAACAGCGGCAAGAGGAGGAGAACTGACAATTACACCATGGCCCACTCGCCAATTTACGAGCATGGGCATGGCGAGAACGAAGAAGAGGACGAAGAGGTGGAAACACCGTCGCAACTCCCCTCGCAACCCCTGCCCGAGCCAGATGAGGAAGGCGACCTCAAGTTTTACAATCCCAACCAAGACCCAGAGGCGCGGAGGCGACTGCGCGCGAACATGCGCTGGTGTTCGCGCATGTTGGATGGTGAGTTCAGCACCCTGGAACACGTGGGATGAGTATCGCTGACCATCGCAGATAACCGCGATGACCTCGTCAAATCACGCGACAGCGGACTGCTCGACGCTCTCAGGACACAAAACAGTTTGTTTGGCAAAGTGCGGCAAACGGCGGACGCTACCGTCGATTCTCGCTTCTTGGTCAACGCCAGCGACCTAGCAGGCAAGAAGCTCGACAACAGCTTGGGAAACTCCGGTGTCGGTATCGACCTGGACCAGTTCGTCTCGAAATGCATATACTTTATGAAATCTGGCGGCCACATAGCAGGCGAGGAAGACGCACCAGCAGTGCCCGTGGGCGATGACGACGACGAAGATCCAGATGGCCTCGATTGGGTATTACTAGGTCGGAAAGCATGTTTCCCCTGCAATAGACGACCGCCAACATCAAGTTTTTTGCTTGGCCCCTTGTCGGTACAAAAGCGCGTTCGCGTAACCCAACGAAAAGCCCGGTCACAACGACAACCAGTCGGTCCAGCAACTCGACCGGAAGAGATTACATCCGGAGACATCCAGCAGAACGAGAACAACAACTTGACAACCTTGGTCAGGGGTATCAGAGAACGCTTAGTACAGCACATATCAGTTGGGGAAGACTTGGTCACTCAAGAACTCGAAGAAATACCAGAAGAAGAAATAACAGACGAGGATCAATCTGCTGCTCTTAGACGCCACAGAATAGCCATGACCAACGAACAGACATCTGCAGTCAATCTGCAGGACTTTGCAATCAACCCCCATGATTTTGGGCAGACGGTAGAGAATCTGTTCTACATCAGTTTCCTGGTGAAGGAAGGAAATGCCAAGATTGTGAAGGATGGCCACGGGCTTCCGCTCCTTCGTAAGTCATTGAATCGAACTGGATCCTACATCTACTAACTACTACTAGAACCGGCAAACCCTAGCGCCGTCTCCGAACACCGAGAGAAAGATGTTCAAAAGCATCAAGCCGTCTTCAGCCTCGACTTCCCCACTTGGCGGATGTTCATTGAAGCATTTGATATCACGACCCCACTCATACCACAGCGCGAAGTGGAAGAGGCAAGCGTTGGTGCCAACGGCTGGTACAACGGATAAGCCTCTGTCGCCCAGCTTTTTTTTGGCGTTCGTTTCGCTTCGACTTGTACGGATACCACATGCACTTCCAATAGGAAGAAGCCCTGGTACTATTTCCTTTTCCACCCGCCGTCATGACCGCGCCTTTGCTAAGCGGCGTTCAAATGAGGACATGATGCACGATGATGGGAGGCACCTGTGCTGCAACACATTTGGTTTCTTCGTTCTTTTTTTTTTCAATGCCGCGCTTCGGCAGCACCGCTGGTTTCCTCTTAGTTCTGGCATATGATACCCCAAGATTTTTTAATTAGATCTTCTAGAGGCATCTCATGTATTTGGAATTCAACACACTTTGCTGATTGCTCACCACGCTCTCGATACCGTGTGTTTCAGTGTCTTCACATGTAATCTTGCAATCTGCATCCGTGGGCAGATGGTGACAACGCTTGAACCGACTGTGAAACATGCCAAGTTGGTTGACGCGGAAAGGAGAACATGTAGATGCATCTGTTTCAGAACTGCGAGATCGTAGATGAAGTGTCGGCCTCATTTTCAGGTAAACTCGTTCTTGCAATCGCACGACCGCACGGTGGCCCACGTCGATGTTGTGCATGGCTGTTTCTGCCTCCATCGTAGAGTTGTGAGCGAGTACTCGGCACCGGTGACTCCCATGTTGCACACAATGTGCTGTGTAGTCTTTTCAGCTTGCACTTTGCTGACGGAAAAAAATAAATTGCGGGGTTGGTCACCCATACCCGAAGCCATGACAGATGACTGCATACACAGCCTGTAGAAAAACACTGATCTGTCCAATCTGTACACGGGCGAGGCTTGTGCAACTACAGGTGTTTAGTCGAGTTGAGATCTCTCAAGTCCTTCTTGCGCGTCTTTGTGTGATCTAGCGCTTGCCTGGGAAGGTCAAGGTTACTTCATCTTCTGGTCTTTTTTTTATTAAAAAAAGAAAAAAAGAAAAAGAAAAGAAAAGAAAAGATCGCATTACAGCTCGCTATTTCCCTGTACAATTTCCTACTTCTTCTCGCCTCTACTCTGGGATGAGGAATCGCTTAGCTCTCCCGTATTTATGCAAAAGACAACTCTAATTACGTCTGCGATTATGCCGCGATAGGCATCACCACGCGCATCCCTTATCCGGCTGACAGCATTTGAAAGCTTCACTTCACAGCCTCTCTTTGCAGCTCCGACATGTTAACCTGATGGAGTCCATTACCATCGTCGCATTGATATACTGTCTTCGTACGGAGTATCAGATTGTTTTCTTTTCCAGCATTCACGTGTATACATAAAACATATGATGCTTCATCAAACACATGCACTCCTTCTTCTCGTCATGACAATGCGAGGAACCCATGTCCAACCAAATTTCGGCATTTCGCATTTCGGAGGCAACAGCCTACTTCGATTTGCAGCAAGCGTTCGGGTAGCGACATCGGGAAATGACATCCTTTGTCCCCCCACACCTCTGTTTGTTCCGGCTTTGCCGCTTGCACACCGTGTCTTGTGAACACGCACCCCGCTAAGAGGCTTGCTGGAACCTCTTACGATCCAAGCTCTGACGGACATGAGTGCTGTTGTTTTGATTGGAGAGGTGCGAGACTGCTTTGGGTGTGCAAGCTGAGCCGGCACGAACGGAGGCGTATTTGGGGTTGCCTAGTCATTCAGAAATCAGGGCGCTGAACTTTGTGCCGTCCGGTGAAAAAAAGCAGTCACGCGATCGCTGAGGCCTATGGGAGATACTCTGAAGCTTCGTGGTCGACCGTGATTGATAGGAAAACCGCGTGCGGTATCGAGCACGGCGGAGACACGTGCTGATAAGCATGTAATGTAACATATGTTGTGCCTACGGAGGGGTGCGGTTGCCTTTGTGCAGGTGATCCGAAGCCCTGGCAACAAGAAACGGGGATGTAACAAGCGCTGCAGCCAGATTCCGGCCACATCGAGTTAGCGTGATTCCAAAGTACTTCCGCGGCGCACCATTACTTGTGGACGAAAGATCTCCGTTAAAGAGGCTAATGCTAGTTTCTCCTTGCTTCGATGCTACAAAACTCCGCTCGATGCCCTTTGCAATACTCCATCTCGTTGCGTCATGATATCTTTTTCCTCTACAGAAATGCCAGCAAACGCCCTGAAACCAAACTCCCATCGTTAGCCATCAACGCTTCACAGATATACGCGAACAGAAATAAAACACGACAAACTGCAAAGCGAGAAGAAGAATGTAACAGAAAATGGCTTTCCTGCCGAGAGGCTGGAAAACGACAACGGTATGGCCCTCGACAATGGTAGGGCCGTGGACGCGACCGCAAGCACATGGACGGAGAACGTGAAGGCCTGCGCTGTAAGCCCTTCGATGAAAGATGGCGTTGATTTCCTGGCTGGCTGGTACTGGAACAATCACAGGGTCTCTGAGATTTCCAAATGCAGTTTGGAGTTCAGCTCTGTTTGGAAGTGCGGTGATATGGGCAGCGTCACTACCCAGCATCATGTCTTGGGATATGGGGTCGACCATCATCCCTTGGAGAAGGTGTGCATCGGTTGGGAATAGACCGATGGTACTCGCGATGGAATGTCTGACTTCCTCTTCAACACTTATAGGCATGAGCGGCGCCTGTGGAGTTGTGTCGATGGAAACACGCGAAGAAAGATTGTCTGTGGCTAAGCCTGCCAGATCTCTATGGAACCAGGCATTCACTACTCACAGTCAGCATGGAATCTCCCAGAAGCAAGATTTTTTTGGATGAAACCTACCCCACTCGGTACCCTCATCTTTTCTTAGGAAGACTCGAGCCTTGCCTAAGAGGTCCTTGACTGCACGGCCCCTTTCGAGTGGACCATGATGGATTGCCAACTGTTTGATCAGTTTGCCAACCATGACTGTCTTGGTCTCTGGGCTTGCATTCTTCACTGCTTCAGGGAGACGAATCTCCACCTCAGCCACCAATCGTTCGTAGGGGTTCGGGCTATTGACGCCTTTGAGAATGACCTTTCTGACCCTGTCGAGGTATTCAGGAATTGGCATGTCTACTAATGGGTTAGCCACGTTGCTCCCACGTTGCTCACACGCTGCAGTCTTGTAGCGAATCGGGCAGAGGACGGCTATTCGGATATCTTCGAACGAACCCTCGTCTTCTACGACGCATCCTACGAACCGTCCACACCTACACAGTATCGTACAGACAATGGTGGTTGGACTAGGCATACATGATATGCAGCGTCGTGGGGGCGGAGCTTGCTGCGCGTCATTTTGCCAAGACCGGAATGCCAAGGAAAAGGGACAAGACGCTCACCTGTAGCCTCCAGGCGCGAGCCTGCATAGCCTTTCATATTGTAGGTATTTCTTTATCGCGACGAATGTACGGTGACAGCGACAGCGGCGGTGGCCGCGCGCGGAACCGTGGTAGTAGGTGAAGCTAGGGATATTGGGGGACCTGCCAGTCCGTCCGTCAGTTTCGCACCGCACGGCTGGGCAATTAGCGTGACTTACTATGCAATACATGTGCTGCCTACTACGATTCTGGCCCTATGCTCACTACGTGACACTCGTGGATATCGTCCCGAATGTGGTTGTTGGGCCGATGGCGCTGGCGATGCGGCGCGAGGTGGTAGACTCGAGACGCAACCAACGTGAACAGGCGATAACGAGTGGAGAACAGGTAGTTCCCAATTGCGACTTGTTGCAGGTAGGTACTCGTGAATGGAGAGCTAGAAGCTGCGGCACCCTCGAGAAGATCGGCGGCCTCTGTGGTTGTTGGTACGCGAAAGCGAAAGTCGTGGTTCGTGGATGTGGAGAAAAGTCATGTTCATCCCTACAGGTCCCACACGGGTGAGTCGGGAGCGTCACAGGGTCAGGGAAGCCAATTGGCCGCCGCGCCAGGGCAGGGCAGGCTGGAGTGTGATGACGCTGGCCTCTCTACACGAGACTAGGCTGTAATCGGCCGACAGCTGGCCAGACGTTTCCACAGACAAATTGCTGTCGACGATGGAAAGCTCATGGGCGTCTGCAGAACGCGTGGATGCTCGTAGTGCCTGGACGACATACAGTGTCTGCGCTTGCCTGCCACTCTCTTTGCCTTTGGTTTTCTTCGAGTATTGCCTCTCCTCGGCGCCGGGTTGTTGGCTGGCATCTCTAGCCCGATGAAGCATAGCCTCAAAGGGCCAAGAATAGACACGCTGAGATTCATGGTCCTCGAATGCTACTGGCCCCAGCCTTCACAGCGATTAAACATAACATGTATGACAAATACAAAAGCACAGCTTCGTAACTGTAGACTGGTACACAAAGACGCGGCAAACTGTTGTACTTGCGCGTCGCAGGCCTAGAAACGTTAGCACGGCCTTGGCATCTTTGGCTGGCTTCTACGATTCCAAGATTGTTCAGCTGCTGTTGTTCAACCCATCTACTCCCATGGACAGCCGCGAATACGCTTCATCCAGGTGTTTAGCACCCAACTTCTGTTCTCATCTCGGATCTGATTCAGAGCAGCCACCATGGTCTCTCGACCCTGCCCTACCCGCCGAACCATACTCTTCCACGACGAGCCGCGTGGGCTACACATCACGTCGTTTGGAACCACTGCCTTTAGTGGCTAACTTGGCCGTTCTTCCACAAACCTCAGACCCCGCATTATCTCAATCTCCAAGCCATACTGAGTGGATTTGCAGCGGGAGTGACTGGAGTTTTGGCACATGTTGGTCAGACGGGGAACCGCCGGGGTTGGGGACGTTGTCGTCCCAACGTGCACAACCTCTGGTCCCCAGCCCGAGTTCCTGTTTGTCGGAATACAGTAACGAGACCATATACGATAGTACCTGGGTCACTGGGCATAGTAGCTATCACGCTGAACTTCCCTCATGGGAGATGGGTCCATTCGAATTCGCAACGGACCTGTCTTTGGACACCCAGTCTTACAACCTATCCACGAGCGATATTACAGATGATATCACATTCTCCGAATCGGTTGACCTGGGGGGCTGGGGCGACTTTCGCTATCATTGTGACTGGACAGGAGAACTAGATGACCCAACGCGGCTAAGACGAGTTCCGGATACATTGACCGCAGGCTCAGCGTCGCATGCGCAATTTCCAACTAAACCCCATGTCTGTCCACTGGTAGAATGCAGTCGCCAATTTCTGCATCAGTCGGACCTTTTTCGGCATCAGAGAACGGTTCACATGCGACAAGAATCGGGGCAGGGGTATAGGTGCGCCTTTGAAGCATGTTCCAAGGCTGACAAGATATGGACACGTCTGGACAGCTTCAAGCAACATATTGTAAGGCAACACCAGAGTGCGGACGTGCAAGAGATCATCAAGCAATCCGCTAGATCGGGCAGTGGTGCCGATGCTTACTTCCCTTTCGCCGTTACGACGCCTACCATGATGTCCAGTAGAAGGCGTGATTAGCAGAATATACCAGTATGATTTGTTTAACAAGGTCGCACACCCTAGACGACTTTCATCCTGGTTATCTGGCTTGCCAGTTATCACACTAACAGTAACAGTAGCTTTACGTATCTTAATGTTCGCATTATACTGTTGACATGAAGCATTCTTCAATGAGCGGAAGTTCTACAGAAGTGTGCAATGAGTGAAATAGACTTCAATCTTCTCTCCGTTCAGTCGCAACGAGTGTTGTTTAGGACATCGCTATGGCTTCCCGAAACGGCTATTGCAGGTGACAACAAGACCGCTGATCGGCTCCTATTGAAACAGACCCTCGTTGTCATTCCAAGTGTTGTTCCTCGACAAGCGCCCAATAGTAAGTTCTCTCAGCAAGGTCTCTACATCAACCTCTTTTGTGACGCCCATCTTTGCAAGTTTGAATAGCGAGCCGTAGATTGAATACTTGTTTTTCAACGCCGCCTGTGCCTGGAACCAATTCCACGCTGGTTGCAAGTCAGGGTAGACGATAGCCTCAATATCTGCGTCTGGTTCGGTAAGACATATACCCCGTCGCGTACTCGAAAGCAAGAAGTCTAGGCTTTCCCGCTCTGCATCAGACATGGTAGTATCGGCCTGTAGAAGGCATTTCGCTGCTTCAGGGCCGCCGGCAAAAGTCTGGAGATGCGCCAATGCATTGACCATGATGAAGCATTGCTGAAAAGATCCGTAAGTTTCCCCAGGGTGTTCTGCGTCCCCTGACTTCTTCTCACCCTCACTCTCTTCTTCTTCGATTGCAAAATGGTGGATGAGGCACAACGGAGCAAGAAGACCTTGTGGGGGGTTTGGAGCGGGATCGAAGGTATCCAGAATCTCGCTCAATTTGACGTCTGGGTTCTCTGGATATCCCAGCTTCTTGAGTGCATTGCGCACAGCCAGCGGGTAATTTAGCCCACGCTTGACCAAGAAGCGAAACAGAATATCTGTACCTTCTCTTCCAAAATGGTCCTGATATCCCGGATTTTGTTCATCTCCTTCCTCTAGCTCTGGATCTTCGAGTATGTCCAGGTCCCGGAGAAACGTTCCAAATTCGTCGCGGTAGAGGATCTTCTTGTATGTTCGCTTGTCGAATATTTCGCGAAACTGCTCCAAGAGGAGATCTCCTGAAGACACTAGCCCACTAAGGGAATCCAAGATGCGCTCTTCCTGTTTGCTTGGACGTCCGTACGCGAATGATTTATACTTGACATTATGCTCTGCTTCTGCCCAAGCATGACCAAATGCAGAGACAACTTGTATTTCCACTCGGTCGCCTGCCATCCAGCTATATGGTCCTCTTCCAGTGTGGACAGTTACATCTTCTTCCTTCTTCATCAAAACACGATAATGGATGGCCTGGTAGCCGGCGTGTCTTGGCACGTATTTGTTTTTCTTCGTCGAGTGGTGGGAGTTCCCCAGCTCAGTCCAATCCCGCTCGGCTTCCACAAAAGCATCATTAGCTGGAGGTGCATGAAAGCCGCCAAGTGGCTTGCGCTTCGCATTGGGACCCCAAATGGTGTGGATCATCTCCTCCACTTTAACATATTCATCTGCGCTAGGGGTATAGAGAAGGATCCGGACTCCCGCTAGGTCATGAATATCGTTTTGAATTTCTGGAATCTTCGAATATGGCTTTTGGCGCGCATCATTCCTCATCTTTAGTTTCTCTTCAAGACTGTCTCTCATTTTTGCTCGACATGTTACTTTGGCTTGAACCCCCTGACCGTTTGCGTCTTTGAGCGTCTTCAATTCCTTGGCTATCAAGTCTTTTGCTCGCTCGGCGAGTGCCAGATAATGGTCATAGGCATAACGTTCGACGAACTTCAGTATAATCGGCGGCGTAGGGACTTGGTCTAGCCAAGTGGTCGTTCGCGCCAAGTTACCTGGCGTAGGATGTGGAGCTTCCTCTTCCATCTTGAAGTGAATGCCCGAGGCTGGAGAGAAAAGTAATAGAGGACTTGACCGGAAGGCAGCCTACTTTATGTTCATGAGATCATGAGGCTCTGGAAGGAACGCCTATCAATTGCCCCAGCGACACGCCATCATGCAAGGTAAGTTGCTTACTTGTCATTGGGCTGATGGTCGTATCGCTGTGCTGCATCTCGACTTTGGTGCAGCTGAAGATCAGCGGGATAGGACAAGGCTGAAGCCATGATCGCTAACCCTGGGGGAGCTGTTTGAGATCACAATTCTCTTCTCGTGCTTCAAACATTTCAGGCATAACTTAGGTTTCGCATCTGGCACACTAAATCGTATTGCAGAGATCCAGTTGTTTTGTGTTCATGGTCGTTCGTGGCAAAACCTTTTGTCTTCAAGGCTATGAAAGTGCATGTTCGTGATACCGGTATACCAAAGTGATGCAAGGCTCAAAGGTCAGATGGCTTTCCTTTTGGCCTGATGAAAAGCGCTCTTTGACTCAGCTATATGACAGTCTTGAAACGTCGCAAAATTCAGCCTACAATGGAGCCTACCGCACAGCCCGCCAGATCGGCCACCGACCGCCTTGTTGCGGCACCGCATGACGAGGTGCGCTAACCGATTATAAGTGGGTGGCAGCCACCAACTCCCTGGCTTCACCCCAGATATCAGACGTTGAACATCAACACATCACAGTGTTCGACGATCTCGCTCTCGCAACACCCGCCAAGAATGACCGTAGATATACATGGCGTTCCGCTATCATTTTCTCACAGCAAGCTGGAGCAACCGCATGCTGCAGCACCCAAATATCGAGACTATGTCGCAGCCTTGTGCCATCGTAATCCATCTCTTCTTACACTCAAAAACTTCCTGTCCAACCCGAAGGCTCGCCACTATGGCTGTCGAATGGCTGCAATCGATTTTCGGGAAGGGCTGCCCAAACCCAGCATGCGTCGGGTGGCCGATATCGACTGCCTTCCGCGCGAACTGTATGGGAAGCTTGGGCGTGAATACGATCACCAACACCCACTTCAAGGGCGCATCTTGGTCATAGAGGATATGACTGTGAACATTCTCGAGTTGTTGGGCGCAGAGCTGGATATCGACCCTCTTTTCTTCGCGATGCATTTGCATACAGTCCACCGAACAGGCGTGCGGCATCAGATGCCGGATGAGGCAACCTTGCCATCTCGTCTTCGGTCCAACGACTACATCAACATTTCCTACCATCGTCCTGTCACGTGAAACAGCGTGGGTGTTTCTGGTGGAAAGTGGATAAGGGATGCAGCTGTTGATCGCAAAGTGGTGTTGTTGCGTTCCACGACCATCGCTCTCGCATCGCACTGCGCATCTATCATCAAAATGAGGCACAGCAACGGTTTCTGGATTGCCATGATTCTAATCGATCCCCCACTTGGGGAGACACACTTCAGTCCAGGACACAAGGATGATGTTGCGCACAAAGTGCATTTAGATCTGAGACCCTTCCTAGGGACGTACGAAGACTTCACAGAACCACCCAAGTTTTCCGGTGACTGGAGCAATTTGACCAGTCAGCCACCAGCGGGACCGTTAGAGGACATCTTGCAATACTGGGAACGTAATCCACCAGCACACTTCAATGCAGAGGATCCAACTTTGCGTTCCCTAGCATACTATCCACTCCGCATTGTAGCAGCAGAGTGGGTGAAGTATGTCGAAGTGATGCAGCATTGCATGAAACTGTACGAGTACAAAGGCAACGAACTACCTGATCTCGACAAGTTCAATATGGACCTACGTGAGCTCCAGGGCTGGCGACTGCGATCCTTGAACTCCCAACAAAAGGTCGGATCCATCATTCGCAAACTAAAGTCGAATAGTTTTGGACAAAGCGACGCGTTGACCGACCCCCTTATCGAAGACTACGAAGTCATCAGCAACAACATACAAAGTGCAGGAGCTAGGTTAGAGAATATGCTTCCTGTTGTCACATCGCTAGTCCAGATTATCGATGCACGGCAGTCCTTTGCGGAAACAGCAAACATCAGCCGGCTGACCGTCCTGGCACTCGTGTTCGTGCCTTTGACATTTGTATCCAGTTTGTTCAGCATGAATACAGAGAACCTGCCAGGTCGTTCGCACTTCTGGGTCTACTTCGTGGTGGCTATACCTGTAACGATTGTGGTCTTTCTCGTAGCAAAACCGCCTACTGCGACTACGACGAGAGCTTCTGCATGGCTACAGAGTTTCAAGAGGCGGCGTACAATTTCTGACAGTCCACGCAGCGGGAAGGATAGGATACTCGAAGTTCCTGAAGCCTGAAAATTTTGCATAAGAGCAATATCAAAGCACCTACGTCGTCTCAATATTGCACGGCCCCGAGAGGCCTTGGTGCACGATCCCCAAGTAGGCAGGTGGTGATCGACCGGACTAGGACGACATTGGTTGGGTACCCGTGTTGCAATCTCAAACTGACACAGACTCGAGTCAGCAAAGGGGAGGAGCAATTGTCTTGGCTTCTCTATACCCATTCGGTGTAAGCTGGGCACCCTAGTTTGCGGCCACCGTGCGCGAAGGCGCGCCCTCCGCTCAACACGCGATAACTCAACAACGCCGTACTTAATATAGATCCCCATAAGGAGGCTCTACAAGGCGCCATCCGTAATCTCAGATCAGGTGTTTTTACAAGCCAGAGGGCAGCTGCTAAGGCCTAGGCAGTTCCTCGAACCTCAATTCAGCGCAGGCTGCAGGGCAGCGTTCTACACGCAATAGCTCACCAGCAACAGCAGCAATTGGCCCCAGAACAAGAGGGTTTTATAGTTAATTAGATACTTAAGAAGGATGCGCGATCTCTACCTCCATCTCATGCGCGTGTACTTGAGATGGCGACTCGGATATTAAAGCTCGGCGGCGACCACGAGCCTCTCAGCCAGCAATAGATATCCTCCTTCTTTACCCGTTAACCTCGAGTTGCAAGCATTGTCGGATGATTAGTTAAGGCCTTAAGGGCTAAGGCTGCGACTCCTGATTAGATCCTAGCGTTTCTTAAGCTCTTCTACAGGACTTGAATTAAGCTTAATATACAGGTAGAAGATATATGAAATATAAATAAGACTAGCATTATACTAGGAGTATGTACTTTATTTTTTTAAGGTGTCAAAGGTGGTGGTTGTTGTTGTAGTCAAAATGGGGTTCCGAAAAAGTGGAAAGCAGTTACCCTCTACTAATCAATCGCAAAAGTCAAAAAAAAAGATTGTGTGTAGTTAACGAGATTCGAACGGTGAGTAGATGAGGTCCACGCGCTAAGCGCTCGGAGCAGAAAAGCTTAGACCACCGAGCGAAAATCAGGGTCGAAAAAATTTGCTGAAGGTACCAAAAACGACACCAATTGAAACGTGTTCAACGGCGATTGCCAGCCTATAGCTGGCAACAAGATTGCGATGGAGATGGAGGAAGTTAAGATATAAAGCTGAGATTAGAGCTCTGTCTGCTCTTAATAATGCAGCTCTTGTTAAGAAGGAGCGTTTTATATTATTATACTATTATGTGCAAGAGATAGGCCTATCTAAGCGTACAGTCAGGTGCCAAAAGTCTGTTCGCGCTACTCGCACGGGCCCCAAACACCACTTTTGAGCGAGGATTCGCAGCACTATAGCTCTACACAACTATGACAGAATTTTCTTGTAAGAGTCGCAATAGCTTCAGCCTTTTAAGACAACCTTTTAATATAACTACATATTTTGTAGACACCTTTTTAGTAAAAAAAAGATTTATTGCTAATAACAGGTATTAGGGCTTATGCCCTCTTGTTTAGTATTACTAGCACGCAATTAGTGTGTCGCATATTTAGACAGAAATAAAGAAAAGTAAGACAAAGACGTAAATCGCCTTCTAACTTAACGCGCTCTATCCTGCTTATACTACCTACTTATATTAAGGCTTTACTTCTAAGTACTCTTAGACAAATTAAAGAAGTAGCAGTATTATTACCTTGCTTTCTAACCTATACATACGATAATAGAACGCCTACTTCTTCTTTTCTACCTCTTTCTTCTCTATCGCTATTTTAACGTTATATAACAGCTAGCCTAACTAGTTAATAGTTTCTTTACTTAGCTTATACATAATTAACAAGAAGAGAAAGATACTAAAGTAGAGTATTTTAAGTACTTTGCTAGTATTAGTAAATACTCTATAGATCTTGTATTCCTTCTATAACTAGCTAAGTTAAGGCTTAATATTCTTTTTATATATAGAGATATCGCGGATTCTAGAGTTATTTCTAAAGGATATAATTATAAAGTCCTAAAGAGGCTAAGTTTATAGATGCTTAATAAACTTAGGTATCTACATAATTAGCTTAAGCTAGACTAGTTTAGGGGCTAGGTGTATAACAAGAAAGCTTCCTATCTTTAGATAAGAGTTAAAGTTAAGAAGATACTTATTATAGAGGTTATACGCTATTATAGTATATTATATGCGAATTGTTTGTATACAGTGCTATTTAAAAGGTAAGAAGTAGTAAGTAAGAAGTAGTAGCTTTATAAAGTATTATAGGCTCCTGCTGCAGTGCGTACGTGTCCTTTCTTTTCTTTATTATATTATATTGCAATCCTATTACAATCCTACTGTAATCCAGTTGTTAGCTATAGGCTAGCAATCTCTGTTAGACACGTTTTAACTAGTATCGTTTTTTAGTACCTTAGCAAATTTTTTAACCCTAATTATTGCTCAGTAGTCTAAGCTTTCCTTCTAGAACTTATCCACCTACCGTTCAAATCTTATTAACTACACACAAACTTTTTTTTTGACTTTTGCAATTAATTAGTAGAGGGTAGCTGCTTTTCACTTTTTTAGAACCCTATTTTGACTACAACAATAACCACCACCCTTGACACCTTAAAAAATAAATAGAAAAAAAGTAAGAGTCGCAAAATGATTGTATGGTACTAGTATTTAGTGTGGTAGCCTCTAGCCTTAATTACAGCGTCTAGGCGTCGTGGCATGCTAGTAATAAGTTGCTTTATGAGCGAGTTGGGATAGCCTACTAAGCCTCCTTCAGCGCTCGTTTAAACGCGTTCTACTTAGTTTCTAAGTTTTTTATTGCGTTAAGCTTAGAATATAGATAATAGAGTTTCTTTTTTAGCGCCTACTACATGTGTTTGATTGGGTTAAGATTAGGTGAATATAGTGGCTATTTGATTGTCTACATGCTATAGTTTATAAGGTAATTTTTTTTTCCTGTGTGAATAGTCGCGTTGTCCTGCATAAAAGCTTGACTAGGCTAGTATTAAGGTAGTAATTCCTCCTCCAAGGCTTTAATGTAGCTCTAGGACGTGTAACCTCGTCAGCGCGCAGTGTTAGTGCGGGCTATACCGAGTTTGACGGTTATAGCGGCCACCTCCACCATACAGTGCCATCTGAACACCAAAACCACCACTAAACTTGAGGCTGTAGAGCCTCACACAATAGCTACTATCGCGAGATTTTTTAGTGGTGAGATCTATAGGGCTTAAATAATATATATAACTATAGAAATTAAGTTAGAGTTTTAATCGCGTGCCCTGTGCGCGGGGTAGACGCTAGTTAAGCTGTAACACCACCTTAAGGCTCTCCACTACTTGTAGGGCTCGCGATAGGCCTTTTTTTTTAAGTAGCCTTTTTAAGAGCCTTAAGGCTGCTTCTCTTACTCTTTTAAGAAGTTTTTATAAATTGTTAGAGTTGTTTTGCAGTTCTGCGAGCAGCTGCCCTAGAGGCCTATTTAGCAGCTCTCTTAGCCTTCTCTTTCTCCTTTACTAATTAAGCTGCAACCCTTACCTATTGCCTTATTTCTTTCTTTTTTGCCTTTGCCTGCCTTATCTCCTTATAATGCCTATTTATCTTAGCTTTTTAGTGTTGTACCTACTCCTCCTTGCGCTCCTAGAGCTGCTAGTAATCGCGTGCCTCCTTTACCTTCCTTAGAGACTAGACTATAGCTCTACTTTAGTACTCCTTAGGCTCCTAGAGTAGGACAGGCCTGCCTTGTTTCCTGTGCGTCTTTTTATTAATTAAAGCCTCGCGTAGGCACTTAACTTTATACTTAAAAAAAGTTTTTTAAGTTAAATTTAGTAATAAACCTAGCTTAGCTTTTAAGCTTGTGTATTACCTTAATCTTTAACTACCTTACGCAGAAGGAGTTTAACTTTCCTCTAATCTAAAGTACTTCAGCTTAAGGACTTACTATTGCTTAAAAGGCTCTTAACACTAAACCTTTTTAATATAACTTTAAGATTAAAGAGTAAGAGGCCTGTAGCCTTAAAAGCCTTTAGGATTGTTATTTCCTTAAAGGAGGCCTGCTAGGCTTAGTAGAAGAGGGGAAAGAAATCTCTCTTGCTTATTAAGGTGAGGCCCTAGTTCCTCTCTAAAAATCTAGATATCTCAGCCTAGTAAGCTAATAAAAGAGACTTAAATAAGGCAATATTAAGAGACTGTAGCGTGTAAGTTAAATAAGAAAGATAGACTGCAAAGAAAATCATGTTCTAATTATAGTACTTAATAGAATCTATAGCAAGATGAGATCTATAGCTATCTAGAATAAGTAATCAATAAGAAGAGCAAGCCTTTGCCTTAGTATTACAATTAAACACCTATTTAAGCTACGCAAAACTAATATTGTTGTTTGTCTAGCTAAAGAGCAATAAGCTAATTTAAACTTAATAAGTCTTAAAATTAAAGGCTTGTAACTAGGCGTCCTGTATTAATCCTAAGGTTAATTAATATATAAGGATAGGCGCAAGGTAAGATCTATTAGTGTAGATACAAGCTAGGAGTGTTATTTACTCTTGCAAGCTATTTTAAATAATACTTCTTCTCTTTCTCTCTTTGTATAAAGGTTTACTAAAGATTCTCTTTAATCTTTTTAGAATACTAAGAAAGAAGCCTTTCTTATTTATGTTATATATATAACGCGCCTTAATGTAGTACTACTTAATTTTCTTGCATAAGAAATTAAAGTATAGGCTGTACTTCCTTCTAGAATTAGCCTTGTAGTAATTGTTATTAATACCTGTTGTCTATTTTAAAATAAGCTCGTCTAGGTATTACTAGACAAAGCAATTAACTTAGTGTACTCTAACCTCTCTCTGCGTGATCTGCAAGGCGAAATTTCGTATTATAGCTTATATAGGTGCAAGGCCTTGCGTAGTGAGCTGCATAATATACTATAAGAGCTCCTGCTCTTGTTATAAGTAAATAGCTTGCTAGTTCTTGTAGTAGGTAGCGCGCGAGGTTGAGAGGCCTTAGTGTCTTTTCAACAGCGCTACGCGGCTACAACTATACTTATTTGCAATTTAGCAATAGCTAAATTGTGCTCTAGGTTTGCGCGATTTGATTGCTGTAATCGCAGCCTTAATCAGAGTTATGTTGGTGGAGTTATTGCGTGTTGAAGTTGAGGTGCTGTTTTGTTAGGTGGCACTGTATGGTGGGGGTGGCTGCTACCGTGCCCGTGCGCGGGATGAGCCACGTCGCGGGTTGAGCCACCCAACCATGAAAATTGAGATCATAAAGATGAGGCTGTACGCCCACAGCTAAAAGCTACTATTGTGAGATTTCTTAGTGTATTGCTATATAGAGCCTTGCGCGTCTTTTGTACTATTTAAATTTCGCTAGTGTCTTAATTTAGCGTCCGCGCGCGCTAATTTTAGGTAGGGGGGACGCCGCTAGAGGACTAGCGTTAAACTAACCTACTACACCTACAACACAACAACGCTTTGCTATATTATTATTAGCTTTGTATAAGGCTTTTTACTTAGCTGTATTACTTATATTATAAGATTTTTATGCAGTTACAGCGTCGCGTTACTGCTTTTTAAGCGCCTAAGCTGTAGCTAGTTCCTTAGCCCGCGCTTTTTTAGCCTTTACCCGCTCCTTAGTAGCTTATTATTAAGCTACCTTTATAGCCTCTCCTTGCTTCTTTTTATATAATATTGCTGCTGCTTTTAGCTCTCTATTGTAAGTTTTTTAGAGTTATTAGCGCTTGTCTTTATCTTATTTTGTTACTTAGTAGGCACAGGCTTCGCAGAGCTTCCTTAAAGACTAGAAAACAGCACTACTATAAAACTCTTTGCGCTGTTAAAAGTCTATAGTATTACTTTTTTTCTTATATTTCTTTTTAGCTTTAAGCGCGCGTGTGTAAGGCTCAATACCAAGTATAGATACGGGATGCTAGAGATAGGAGGATAATAGTATATTGCCTGTAGAGGAGAGACGAATTAATACCGTCTTGACTACGATATTGTATCTCTACTTATACTAGAGTAAGCTAGAGTTATATAACCTATTCGGACCTAACATAGTCAAGTCTAACCTTAGCTATTCTAAACTAATCTGACCTAGCCTAGAAGGTCGCTAGATCCTAACATTATCCCCCTTCTTAGGACTAATCCTCCTAGGTTAGTAAGACTAGGGTAGAATAGCCTAGTCTAAGCTATAATACTGTAGTTAGTGCTTTGTTGTTAAGTAGGAGAGAAATTCCTCCTAGAGTGTAATTATACGATTTCTAAGAACTTTATATTATATTTTACTTTTACCTTAAGTGTCCATGCGCTAGAAGCTTTTAGAAGGCTTACTAGCGTCTTAGCAGAGTTGTATAGGCTTCTTCTAAGTTTTTCTACCCTTCCTCTTATACTCTACTTAATAATAACTAGTAAGTCACCCTAAATCTTAAAAATTTAGTTAGTCCTAGTAAAAGGCTATTATATGCTATTATAGGCTATAATAGGCTAGAATAGGGTTAGCAAGGCTAACTATAGCTTAGCAGCTCCTTACAACCTATTAAATTAGCTTTTCTTTAACAAATTCTACTATTTCTGCCTATTTTAGCCCTACTATAGCCTACTATAGGGTACTATAAGCTAGAATAGCCTATACTTGCCTTTACAATAGTTGTAGCTTCTAAAATAGACGCTACTATAGTTAGTAACCTCTATATTAGCAAGGGTTGTACCTCTACGTATTATTATAGTTACTATATTAACTTTCTTGCTAGTAGAGGCGTTTATATATTTAATAAGGTTAGTTGTGTGTTTTTTGTAGTTAACAACAACACTGTAGAGCTTTTTAAGACCTAGATGCATAAGAATAACTCTAGTAAGAAGATCTAGTATATAAAGTATCTTTGTTACTAGTACTTAGGTTAAGAGTGTTGTGTAGTACGTTAATAGGCTACTATTAGTTATTATAAGGTATTTTAGCCTGTGCTAACATAATATAGCTTTCTGCTATTAAGATACAGCTCTTACGTAAAATTAGTATCCTAGTTAGGTAGATTGATACTAGTAAACGTAAGGAGAACGTTAAGAATCCTTGCTATAACCTAGACGCCTAACTACAGGAGGGAGAGGCGCAAGAGCCCTACTACTTTTGCTAGAAGGTCTCTCTTACTGCAACTAACCTTAAGCTAGTTAAGGCTAAGCTAATTATGTAGGCTTAGGCCTTAAATAAGAAGAATATAAAGTAAGTAGGCTTTTATAGGCTATAGTAGCCTATTATACCCTATTATTGCCTTTGCTAACCTCTTTTAGCTAGTATAAGCCTTAAGTAGAGAAGCTTTTCTTTTATAATAGTGCTATTTACTTTAATTAGGGTCTTAAGAGTAATCTACGTCCTAACCTCTATTCTTGTAACAACTATACTATTAAGGCTAAGGCTAAGGCTAATAAGTTTTTAGAGCAGCAAGAGATAGAGGAACTAATTTCTAGTACTTTTAAGAAGGTATGTATACCCTATTATTAGCTATAATAGGCTGTTCTAACCTAGTATAGCGTAAAATTACTAAAAGCGGCTGTTTCCTACTTAAGTAAAAAGTATATTATATAAATATAGAGTTATTAGCCTTAGAGTCCTAACATGCAAGCGCTAAGGGCAATACTAAGGGTAGCTTAACTAAGTCTATTAAGAGAGTTAAGACCTAGATCTAGAAGGCTAAGGACAGGATAGATAGAATTTAAATAAGTTAATATAGGCTATAATAGGCTATTTTAGGCTATAATAGGTGCCTAAGACCTTTAATATACACTTATAAGATGTATATAAGAGGTGCTTGCTCCTAATAGGGCATTATAAGTTAGACTAGGCTATAACAGCCTAGTCTAAGGCGTTCTAGTAGATACCCTAATTTACATAAGTTAAATAATAACATAGTTCCTTTTAGACTTAGTAATTTCTTGCTAGTATAACTTTTCTCCTATAAATTAGGCTATTTAGCTCTAGTTATTTCTTAGTCTTATTATTCTGTTAGCCTTAGTGTGCTGCAGTAGGCTATACTAGGCTATTATAGGCTAATATAGGTAGGAGTTAGGTACGTAAGGGTAGTTCTTATAGTCTTAGGCTGCGGTACGTACGTGTCCTTTCCCTCCTCTATCGCATCATGTTGCAATCCTATTGCAATCCTACTGTAATCCTGTTGTCAGCCATAGGCTGGCAATCGCCGTTGGACACGTTTCAACTAGTGTCGTTTTTTAGTACCTTAGCAAATTTTTTAACCCTGATTATCGCTCGGTGGTCTGAGCTTTCCTCCCAGAACTCATCCACCCACCGTTCGAATCTCGTTAACTACACACAATTTTTTTTGACTTTTGCGATTAATTAGTAGAGGGTAGCTGCTTTTCACTTTTTTGGAACCCTATTTTGACTACAACAACAACCACCACCTTTGACACCTTAAAAAATAAATAGTCTTAGGCTAAAGTACTATTAAACACCTAACTAAAAAACCTTTTGTAAAAGGAAAAAATAGGTAAAAGTATACTTTAGTTATTCTCCTTTAATCTACTTAGAGTTATCTCTCTTTTTCTTAAAAAGTTGTCCTTAACCTCTTTTTAGTTTTACCTTCTTAGTTTAGTAACAAGAAAGTATATAGTTATTATCTTAGAATTTCTTAAGTGCTTCTGCGCTTAGGTTAGGACTAAGTTCTTAGAAGTTCTTCTCCTTAGGATAACCTTTCTAAGAGACTAAGTATTTCTACTAATTAGCCTTATTTTTCTTTCTTTCTAGTATATAATCTACTTTATATATATTATTACTTAATTCTCTTAAGGTGTCTACGTTCTACCTCTCTAGGTATAGTATTTTCCCTATTAGGTTATATAGCTCTAATAGTAAGGCGTAGAAGACTAAGTAGATATTTTTTAGCTCTAGCATGTCTACTTCAAACGCAGATAAGCTAATCTAGGCTATAATATGTCTAGGTCCTATAAACTTCTATTCTATCTTCTTCTTTAGCCTTATTAATTGTATATAATAATTTAATACTAAGACCTAGTCTCTTACTTTAAGTATAATAAGTAACCTCTTCTTGTCTACATATGCCTTTTAGTAAGTATTAGCTATAATAATTTTCTATTTATATTTGCTTGATAGACTTAGTTATCTAAAGGCAGTTTATAGTTCTATAAGGCTTTCTCTGTTACTTAAGGCTATACTAGGCTATTCTGCGCTAATTAGGTTTATCTTATAGTATGCTTAAAAAGAAGTAATTCTAGTAGTTATATGTATGCTGTTATTATACGTAAATTTACTAATAAAGATTTATAAAGCCTAATTATCTTGTTCTAAGGTGCAGTAGTACTAAAAGTATTATTTAAGTATTTAGTTCTGCTTTTCTATCTATCTATCTGTTTATAAATAGAAAGTAGACATAAAGACCCTTCTAGAGTTTATATAGTATTAGAAGGTGTTCTAATGCTTTGTATTTATTAACGGGCCTCTATCTAAGATTACTTATCTTAGTACGCTATATAGTCTAATTACTTCGCGTATCTAAGCCTAAGCTAGGTTAGTGCTGTCCTAATTAGCCCTTGCTAGGATATAATAGGCTATTTTAATTAACTAGTATACTATAATAAGTATTAAGTTATATACTTAACTCTATATCCTACTAGGAGGCAATTCTATAATAAAATCTATTATTATGTTTTCCTATAGCCTGTCTAGCAGGGGTAGAGGTTTAAGGGGGCTATAGAGCCTATAATAAGCTAAAGTTAACTTTCTGTAAGTAAGGCAGTTACAACAATACTCTATTACATTTTTTATACCCTTTTAAATATATTACTGTTATAGTTTTTCTAGTATTCTTCTAGTGCTAAAGTAACCTACAAGTAAGTTATTATAGTATTTTTTTAGTGCTTATGCCTTGCTCTAAGTGTTAGTAAGCTCTCTTAGATGTAATAAGCCTATTTTAGGCTAAGATAGGTTATTCTAGTCTATATCTATGTCTAATTTGTCTAATATAGCTTTTGTGTCCTTATTAGTAATATTGCAGTCTTCTAGAGGTTCTAGATTTTTAAGTATAGTTTTTTCTACTTACTTTAACTCCTTTAGTACTTTTTTTAGGGTAGATTACTACTTTGTTTATTTGCTTAACTAAGTAAGAGTTACTATAATAAGTAAGCTTTATATACTTTTATTACTTAGAATATCTCTTATTAGCTATATAAAAGCCTTATTATACTTTTATACTAGTTTTTATAACTTAGCTATGTAGTTAAAACAGTAGGATAGGCCGTCTACTAAATTAGTACTTCTAGGGTAGTAGTTTAAGACAAAATTATAGCGTGTTAGCACTAGATATAACTGTACTTAGCAGTAGTTAAGAATTTTAGTTTTTATAAACTATTTAAGATTCTAATAGTCTGTTAAGATCTTAAAATAGATACTTTTAAGGTAGTAGTACTAGTGTTCTAAACTCTTAACTCTTAACTATTATAAAGAGTTTTTAGTTATAAATGTTATAGTTGTATATAGCTATAATTAGCTTGCGTAAATAAAAGTTAACTTGCCTCTATTGCCCTATAGTAGGCGATTCTAGGATATATTAGCTTAGGATACCTAATATTGTACTACTAGAGGTATCTACTTCTACCTTTGTCTTTCTATCCCTCTTAAAATGCGCTAGTATAGGTATATTTAAAAAAGAGTTTTTAAGTTGTTAAAATGCCTTTTTTACCTCTTCCTAAATATCTAAAGTTTAAATTTTTTCTCTTCTTATAGCGTGACCTTTTTTAGCTAAGCCTAGGCTTTTCTAGGTTAATATAGTTAAAGGTAGAGCTAACTTAGAGAATCTAGCAATAAATTTCCTATAGTAGTTTATAAAGCTAATAAATATCTTAATATCCTATACTGTGCGTAGAATAGGCTAATTCTAGATTATCTTAATCCTATCCTTGTTAATTTTAACACTATTTAGTATAACTATATATTTAAGGTATTTTATGCGCTAAGTATACTATTTACACTTACTAAGCTTTATATATAGCTTAGCTTCACGTAATCTTTAGAGTACCTTTTTAATATAAGTTTTATATTCTTCTCTTATCTTAGAGAATATTAGGATATTGTCTAAATAGATAATATAAAATACATTAACTAAGCTAACTAGTATTTAGTTTATATAGGCTTAAAACTGCGTAGGAGCGTTTATTAGACTAAAGGCATAATAGTATACTTAAAGTAGCTATATCTTGTATAAAAGGCTATTTTCTATTTATTTCCTTCTTAAATATGTACTCTATAGTACGCTTCTCTTATATTAAGCTTAGTATAGTACTTAGCTTGCGCTAGTCTATCTAACAACTTTATAATAAGCAGGAGAGGGTACCTATTTTTTACTATTTATTTTTTAAGGTGTCAAAGGTGGTGGTTGTTGTTGTAGTCAAAATGGGGTTCCAAAAAAGTGAAAAGCAGCTACCCTCTACTAATCAATCGCAAAAGTCAAAAAAAAGATTATGTGTAGTCAATGAGATTTGAACGGTAGGTAGATAAGTTCTAGGAGGAAAGCTCAGACCACCGAGCGATAATCAGGGTTAAAAAATTTGCTAAGGTACCAAAAAACAACACCAGTTAAAACGTGTCTAACGGCGATTGCCAGCCTATAGCTGACAACAGGATTACAGTAGGATTGCAATAGGATTGCAACATAATGCGATAGAGGAGGGAAAGGACACGTACGTACCGTAGCGGGAGCCTACAATACTTCATAAAGCTGCTGCTTCTCACCTACTGCTTCTTACCTACTGCTTCTCACCTTTTGAACAGCACTGCATACGAACAATTCGCATACAATACACTGCAATAGCGTGCAACCTCCGCGGCGAGCATCTCCTTATTCTAGGCTCTCTTCTAAAAAAAGCATCCTTTGCTACTATCTACCTAGCACCTAATTTAGTCCAACTTAAACTGCTTATTTATTTTTAGGGTATCAAAGGTGGTGGTTGTTGTTGTAGTCAAAATGGGTTTTCCAAAAAAGTGAAAAGCAGCTGCCCTCTACTAATCAGTCGCAAAAGTCAAAAAAAGATTGTGTGTAGTCGACGAAATTCGAACGGTGAGTGGATGAGGTCCACGCGCTAAGCGCTCGGAGCAGAAAAGCTCAGACCACCGAGCGAAATCAGGGTCAAAAAATTTGCTGAAGGTACCAAAAAACGACACCAATTGAAACGTGTTCAACGGCGATTGCCAGCCTATGGCTGGCAACAAGATTGCGATGGAGGTGGAGGAGGTGGAGGTGGAGGAGGGTAAGGACACGTACGTTACCGCAGCGGGAGCCTGCAATACTTCATAAAAGCTCCCTGCCTGCTGCTTCTCACCTTCAGGATTTCCCACACCACACGGTACCGCATACGAACGATACAATGCTCGGACTGTTCTTCTCCCCGTTCGACACGAAGACCGATGGCTCACATCGAGTGAAGTTAGACCTCACCAGGTCACCATACGAGAAGCTATGGTGGTGGATCACGAAGCCCGCGTTCACCTTCGTTGAGCGGCCTCCCCGGTCGGTCGAAGAGGAGCTGTCGGCGGTAGCTCCTATGGTAATCAGGTGGACGCAGAGGTCGAATTCTGTCATTCATCAACACCTCATCGATGCGTCTGGTATCATGGATGTCAAGGTCACAATGGAGGTTGTGAAAGGCTTGTTTGGCGGCGAGTCCATCAAATACGTTGCGCATGTCAATGGTCCAGGTGCGGTGACGGTGTGTCATCTTACAAATCTCCTCCTGCGCGAATGCAACCTTAGTAGAGAGACCTTGCAGTGGCTCTACGAGGAGCAAGAGCGTGTCAAAACAGCTATTGAGCAGCTGGGACAAACCGACGAGCAGGAGGATTTTGTGAGTCGCCTCTGGGGATGGGAGAGCCGTGCTTGGATGGTGACGCTGTTGTCGTATGTTCACATCCGAGTATAGGCGCCAGAAACGCCGCGACTGCAACACCGCCGGGATGGCGACAGAGACGACAGAAGTTGCGGTCAGCGGTAAATGGTCATCGGTAAATGGTCATCGGTCAAGAGGGTTAGTTGGAGGGATATCGCGCATCTTCGTTTCCGTCCGAACATGCGACACACCAATTGCGTGCCGGCAATGCCGAACAAGGGGGCATGAGCCCGGATACCTGTTGTTAGCAATAAATCTTTTTTACCAAAATGGTGTCTACAAAATGTGTGGTCACATCAAAAGGTTGTCTCAAAAGGCCGAAGCCCTATTTTTTTACTATAATCTTATTTAGACTATAATAATCTATATATAGCCTTATTATACTGTCTTTCTTCTTTACAAAGAGTATTAGTGTGCTTACTTAGGACTTAGATCTTCTTATTTATCTCTTTACTATATACTCTATAAGATACTTTCTTAACAGCTCTAACTCTGTCTTTAACAGGTTATATAATAGTATATATAGTAAATTTGTACTAGGTAGTAAGTTAATTACTAGATTCTGCAGTTTATACTCTACTAGGACTATAGAGTTCTTCTCTAAATATATATCTACGTATTTAGCGTATTATAAGGGAAGTTAGCCTATTTTAGCTAATTCTTAGCTATTCTAGCCTACAGAACTTATAATACATGTATATACGTTTGTTATTAGGTTACGTATACTCCTTTTAAAGGTTTTAGCGTCTTCTACGCCTACTTTCTAAAAGCTACCTAAATTTTAGGACTTCTTACCTTAAAAAAGCATACGTCTTATTATATAGCTTATTTTTAAATTATAAAAGTTAATCTACAGTAAACTAAAGTAAATTAAGTACTTCTTTAAGTCTAATACTATAAATAAGATACGCTGCGTCTTAACACGTTCTTATAAATCTACAATAGTTATATCTACCTTAGTTGTGCTATAGATAGTAAGCTTGCCTCTATTTACCCCTTCTACTAATAAGCTAGGTAAAGAATTAATAGGCAAGTCTTGCTTCTTTACTAATATAGTAGATATAAAGTTTAGTTATAAGCCTCTATCTACTATAGCTTTTATAAGCTTTAATGCCTTAACTATATACCTTATAGTTAAAAAGTGTACTAGCTTAGGTAAGATTGCTTTACATAGCGTGCCTAAGTCCTTATTCTCCTAATAGAGAGCAATGTAGGCAGTAAGGTAGGACTTAAGTTCTTCTACCTTTAGTCTTTTCTAACTTAGATGTAGTAGCGCTGTCTACTATCTTCTCTAGCTTACTTAGCTTATAGTAGTTAGACTTATAATATTTAAGTTCCCTGCACTTATAACACTATAAAGTACGTTCTTTAGCACTTTTCTTGCCTAGTTTACTATACTTTAGGCTATTATAGCCTATTCTTGTATACTTTATGTTTTTTAGAGTTTTCTCTTTATCTTTTAACTTTTCTTAGTCTTATAGTACTTTTACTTTTTCTTTTTTTAAGTATTATAGTTTAAGCTCTACTCTTTAGGTCTTTTACTAGTAAATAAGGTTTACGTATTTCTTTACTTATAGTAGTGTTACCTATTAGTTTACTAGGAGTAAGAGGAGATTTTTTTTAATATTTTTACGCAATGCTGCAGTGTATTCTAGGACTTAAATATTAGGTATATAATCTAAGCCTAATTCTTCCTAATATAGTCTTATGTAGTCTAATAAGTCTGTAGAATTCTAATTTAGGAGTTAATAAGCTTGTTTTAAGTAGTTATAAGCCTATTACTTGCGTTCTTAGGGTAATCCTAGGGAGTTTAATATTACTTCTTTTAAGTCTACCTAATTTAGTATCTAAGAGAGTAACTTTTATTTTTCTGCAGTTTAATGCGCGTGCTATAACATTTTTAATAACTTTAAAATGTATATTATTTTAAAGTTAATTTTCTAAGTCTCTAAGGTAAAACTTTGTAGTACATAAAGGAAGTATAACTTATAATTTTTTTCTTATTAATTATATTACGCATAGTTAGTTTTTAAGAACACATATAGTAGCTTTAGACATAAAAGCCTAAATAATAATATTAAGTTAGTTTATTTACTTAAGGCTGTAGTTTTTAGATCTTTATTAAGTGCGCTTAGGTCTTCTAAAGTTACTTTATTATATATTTTCTTAAGCTTAGCTAACTTATACTATTTTAGTTATTCCTCTTTCTATACGCGTAATTGTGCTAGCTCTTAGTCTAGGGTAGCCTCTTCTAAGCTATCTTAGCCTTTGCTAGGAGTGTATAGACGTTGTAGCGTAATTAAGACTTAAGATATATTACTTTCTTTATCTTTGTCTATTTCCTAGTTAATAGGTGCCTGTTCTTGTTTCTCTTTAAAAATAGGTGCTAGTTTTAACAATCTTGTCTTTTAAGTTCTTAGGTTAGATAATCCTTTCCTGTTGTTAGTAAGGGTACAGGCGCGGCTGTCTACACAGGTAGATTAAGCACTTATTATATAGCACGAGCGTATCTAAAAAAAGATTAATTTAAATGTAAGGCTTAATACTAAGTATAATAATAGGATGCTAGAGATAGGAGGATAATAGTATATTGCCTGTAGAGGAGAGACAAATTAATACTGTCTTGACTACAATATTGTATCTCTACTTATACTAGAGTAAGCTAGGGTCATATGACCTATTCGGACCTAACATAGTCAAGTCTAACCCCAGCCATTCCGAACTGATCCGACCTGGCCTAGAAGGTCGCCAGATCCTGACAGCGTGTAAGGCTATTATTTTTATAGTAGAGGAGCTTATTTTGCACCTATAAAGAGTATAATAAAGCCTTAAGCTACTAGGCTTTAATTCTAGCCTTGTTAGCAACTATAGAGTTAAAATTCTGCGTAGCTCTCTCTAGCTATTGCTGTTACTATGCTACTTAAGTCTTAAAGCCTTATCTTGCTCTAAAGTAGTGTTGTAGAAGCGTTTAAATATAACCTCCGCATCTATTAGCTACACGCCTATAGCTTAAAAACTCTTTAATATAAGATTTAGCTTTATTATAACGCCTTAGGCAGGCTAAAAGACTTTAAAGAAGTTGTGTTTTATAACTCTTGTAAGGCCTTGCAAGTGTTAGAAGTAGTAGTTAAGTTCTTAGGAGTAGTACTTTAAAAGAAGCGCAAAGAGTACTATATAAAGCAGCTAGAGGCTACAAGTTACGTAAGAGGGAAAGATAGAGAGGAGGATTTAATTGCTATTATAAAAATTTATAAAATTAGTTATTAAATAACTACTGTAGCTATTAAGGATAAGGAGCTTATAGTTGCGGCGCGCTTTTTGCTTTATATAGCACTTAAACACCTGTTTAAGCTAAGCTAATCCTATGTTATTATTGCTCTATCCTAAAGGTAAATTTAAGAAGAAAACCTCGTGTTTACTAACCTCTACGGCGTTAACCTAGCCTAATTAAAGCCTAGAGGTGCCCTAGTACATAAGAGCAGGCGGTAGTGTATCCCTAAAAGTGTATACGTAAGCTAGTAGTGTTATTTATTCTTTATTACTATTTTAAACTGCTGCTATACGCTCTTTTAAAGCCTAAACTGCCTTAGTAAAGACGCGCTTTAAGTAGTTTATAATACTAATAAAGAAGCTCTTCTTATCTATATTATAGGTATTGTGCGTATTAATGTTATACTCTTATATCTTTAAGTGCAACATGTTAAAGTATAGCTTGTATCTTTCTTTAGAGTTAGCCTAGTGTTAGTTGTAATTAATTCTAGCGCTTTATTTAATAGTAAGCTTATTAGCGTAGTAATGTAGAAATTAAGAAACCTAGCTTTTAGAAACTACATATTTTGTTACTATCTCTGCAAAATTTTGTATTATCTTTTATATAGGTAGTAAGCCTCGCCTTGTACATTTTTCTATGTATTTTACAAGCTTATCCTCTTATTGTAGGTTAAGTAAGAGCTAGTATTTAGCCTAGGCTATATAGGAGCGCGTTTTGCTCTTATACCTTTGCAACAACGTTATTTAATTAACTTTAAATTTTTTTGCAACATAGTAGTATAAGAAATTATCTTTAGCTTTACGTAATTTAATATATCTAATTACTTCTTAAATTAGGTTTATAGTTGTAAAGTTAGCTTCGGCCTTTTGAGATAACCTTTTGATATAACCACACATTTTGTAGACACTATTTTAGTAAAAAAGATTTATTGCTAACAACAGGTATCCGGGCTCATGCCCCCTTGTTCGGCATTGCCGGCACGCAATTGGTGTGTCGCTCTAGCATGTTTAGACACAAACGAAGAAAAGCAAGACAAAGACGCGAATCGCCTCCTAACTTAACGCGCCTTATCCCGCCTATTCTTGTTACTTTACTGCTAGGCGCTCCTAGATAAAGTAAAGCAGTAATACTATTATTACCTTGCTTGTTAACTTATAGACGCGACAATAGAAAGCCTACTCCTCCTTTCCTGCCTCTTTCTTCTCTATTACTAATTTAACGTCTTGTAATAGCTGTTTAAGCTAAGTTCTAGTCTCTATACTTAGCCCTTGCATAATAAATAGGAAGAGGGGGATACTAAAGCAATAGATCTTAAGTACTGCGCTAGTATTAGTAAATACCCTAGAGATTGTGTATTCCTTGCACAACTAGCTAAATTAGGGCTTAACAATCTTTTTGTATATAGGGATATTATAGATAAGAGACTTGTTTAAGATTTTTATAAACTTAGAAGTCTAGCTAGGTAGTTAAGTTTTAAGATACTTAATAAATTTAGGTGTCTGCATAAGCAGTTTAAGTTAGACTAAATTAGGTGCTAGGTAGACAGTAGCAAAGGATGCTTTTTTTAGAAGAGAGCCTAGAATAAGAAGATGCTTGCTGTAGAGGTTGCACGCTATGTTGCAGTGTAGTATATTGTATACAAATTGTTCGTATGCAGTACTGTTTAAAAGGTAAAAAGTAGTAGGTAAGAAGCAGCAGCTTTATAAAGTATTGCAGGCTCCTGCTACGGTATGTACGTGTTCTTTCCCTCCTCTATTATATTATGTTGTAATCCTATTGCAATCCTACTGTAATCCTGTTGTTAGCTATAGGCTGGCAATCACCGTTAGACACGTTTTAACTAGTGTCGTTTTTTAGTACTTTAGTAAATTTTTTGACCCTAATTATCGCTTAGTGGTCTGAGCTTTCCTCCTAGAACTTATCCACCTACTATTTGAATCTTGTTAACTATACATAAACTTTTTTTTGACTTTTGCGATTAATTAGTAGAGGGTAGCTGCTTTTCACTTTTTTAGAACCCCATTTTGACTACAACAACAACCACCACCTTTGACACCTTAAAAAAAATAGTTGTAAAGTTATAGCGTAGTAAAGATAAGATAATTAAAATGTTATAATGTTAGGGTGGCTTAACCTGCGACGTGGCTTATCCTATATATAGGCACAGTACTGTGTTTGTGCGCATAATACCTGTGTTCGCGCAATGCCTACCCTAACACAACAACTACCTACACAAATTACGTTATAACTCTACTAATATAAATTTAATTTAGGAAGCAATTAAAGAAATTAAATTATGTATACTAGGCGTATCTTTTTTGTATACAAGATTTGTAGTAAAGTATAGTATTAATTATTAAACGCTCGCTTAAAGACACTAAGGCTAAACTTAACTACGCTAACTCGCCTACTAACTTCTTTACCTACACTAAGAAACTAAGCTTCTACAGTATATTACTACGCTTACTAAATAACATATACTACTTACATGAGTAATAATACACAACTTTGCTTTATCTTTAGCTAGTAGAGAGGTTTTAGAAAGCTAGGTTACTTGCTTTATTAATAGGAATCCTACTTATCTTATCTTATACTAGTAGGCAGGAATAGATCACAATCGCTATAAAGCTAATTTAGAGGCTAAATATAGCCTCTACTTTAAGCTACTACATAAGAAGATAAGGGAATACAATATAGGGCCTTCTTAAATCTTTAATATAGTTAAGAAAGGCTTTATAATCAGAGTAACTAGAAGGTTAAAAAGAGTGTTTAACAAGAGGATATATAATTAAAAAGAAGTAATAGCTGCAACTTAGGATAGTTCTAGAGAGTAGGTAACTGTCCTAGCCTGTGTTTGTTTAGACAGTATAGCTCTATTCCTAGCTCTTATCTTTTAGTTAGCTGTTAGAGCTCTAAAATTAAGCTAGGTTAAGGATATTAATAACGAAAAGCACTTAGTATTTGTTAGCTTATCTCCTTCTAGCTAGACTAATAATAATATAGGTCTAGCCTGGCTTAAAGAGGTTTTTAAGAGAGAGACTAGACAGAAAGCTTATTTAGGATACTAATTACTCCTTCTTAACAGCTATAGATCTTACCTAACTATAGATTTTATTAATTACCGTAACAACTATAAGATTCTATTAGCTGTATTTCCTCTTTATTTAACCTATACGCTTTAACTGCTTAACGTTAGATTATTTAAGCCTCTCTTAACTGCCTACTTAACCAAGCTTTTATCCTACCTTTATAAAAGCTAGGGGCTCCTACTAATAGTAAAAAGAGACTTCTTTCTTCTCCTTTAGAGGGCCTAGGGTACTGCTTTTAAGGAGGAGACTATTAGAAAGTCTTTCTAGGTAACTAGGGTCTACCTACCTAATTCTAAGGTTATCTTTTAAAGATTCTGCAAGGAGGCCTTTAGTTTAGATAAATTCTTAGCTTCTGTACTTAGTAGAGATAATTAGCTTAAAATAGAGACTCTTATACGCTGTTTGGTGCGAGATTAGGGCACTAAGAAGGTAAAAAAGATTTGTTAAAGCCTCTACTATATCTTAGCTTAAAATAGTATCCTCTGTAAAGAGATTTAAGGCTTAAAGGAGGCTTTTTTAGTTAAAAAGAGACACTAAAAGAAGAGCTATACTCTCTAACTTAACAATCCTTAGAAGTACTACAGTAGTGCTGTTTTCTAGTTACCTAGGAAGGTCTGTTAGGCTTAGGATAACAAGGTAGTTTAATAACACAAACAACAACTACTATAACTCTAAAAAGCTAAGAGGTTTTACTTAAAAAAGTAAGCTTAATTATATAAGGCTTAATAAGCTAAGGAGAGGCGTGTTAAAAAAGAGAGGCTTAAGGAGGTAAGGTAGAAAGAGAAGGCTAAAAAGGCAGCTAAAAAGGAGCATTAGAAATTAGCTCACGACGCTTAAAAAGCTATACAACTATCTTAAAAGAGTAAGTGCAAGGCCTTACAAGCCTCTACTTAAAAGTAAAAGCGTTAAAAACGTGTTGTTATTAATTTATCTTATGTTGAAGCTGAGGTAGCTGCACTAGCTGCCCTAGCGCGCACCACCCGCCGCGGGCGTAACGTTAACTTACTAAGTAAATACAAGTAGCACAAATTGATCGCAATGATATATTTACTACAACTGTACAAAATCTCGCGATACTAGCTATTAGTAGTAGCTCTACAGCCTTATTTTTCTATAATCTTTTTTTGTTGGGGTGGGCATTGCGCGAACACGGGCATTGCGCGCACAGACACGGTATAACCGTTAAACTTAGTACCGTGCCCGTGCGCGGGATGAGCCACGTCGCGGGTTGAGCCACCTAACCATAAAAATTAAGATTATAAAGATGAGGCTGTACGCCTATAGCCAAAAGCTACTATTGCGAGATTTCTTGGTATATTGCTATATAGAGCCTTACGCGTCTTTTGTACTATTGAAATTTTGCTAGTGTCTTGATTTAGGGTCCGCGCGCGCTAATTTTGGGTAGGGGGGACGCTGCTAAAGGACTAGCGTTAAACTAACCTACTACACCTACAATACAACAACGCTTTGCTATATTATTATTAGCTTTGTATAAGGCTTTTTGCCTAGCTATATTGCTTATATTGTAAGTTTTTTGTGTAGTTGCAGCGTCGTGTTACTGCTTTTTAAGCGCCTAAGCTGCAGCTAGTTCTTTAGCCTGCGCTTTTTTAGCCTTTACCTACTCTTTAGTAACTTGTTATTAAGCTACTTTTGTAGCCTCTGCCTACTTCTTTTTATATAATATTACTACTTCTTTTAGCTCTCTATTGTAAGTTTTTTAGAGTTGTTAGCGCTTGTTTTTATCTTATTTTGTTGCCTAGCAGGCGCGGGCTTCGCGGAGCTTCCTTAGAGACTAGAAAATAGCGTTACTATAAAACTCTTTGCGCTATTAAAGGTCTATAGTATTACTCTTTTTCTTATGTTTCTTTTTAGCTTTAAGCGCGCGCGTAAGGCTGTTATTTTTATAGTAAAGGAGCTTGTTTTACACTTATAAAGAGTGTAATAAAGCCTTAAGCTACTAGGCTTTAATCCTAGCCTTGTTAGTAACTGCAGAGTTAAAATTTTTGCGTAGCTCTCTTTAGCTATTACTATTACTATGCTACCTAAGTCTTAAAGCTTTATCTTGCTCTAAAGTAGTGTTGTAGAAGCATTTAAGTATAACCTCTGTATTTATTAGCTACATGCCTGTAGCTTAAAAACTCTTTAATATAAGATCTAGCTTCATTATAGCGCCTTAGGCAGGCTAAAAGACTTTAAAGAAGTTGTGTTTTATAACTCTTGTTAGGCCTTGCAAGCGTTAGAAGTAGCAGTTAAGTTCTTAAGAGTAGTACTTTAAAAAAGGCGTAAAAAGCACTATATTAAGCAGCTAGAGGCTATAAGTTGCGTAAGGGGGAGAAATAAAGAGGAGGATTTAATTACTATTACAAAAATTTATAAAATTAGTTATTAAATAACTGCTATAGCTATTAAGAATAAGGAGCCTGTAGTTGCAGCGCGCTTTTTGCTTTATATAGCGCTTAAACACTTATTTAAGCTAGGCTAATCTTATATTATTATTGCTTTATCTTAAGGGTAAATTTAGGAAGAAAACCTTATATTTACTAACCTCTACAGCATTAACCTAGCCTAATTAAAGCCTAGAGGTGCTCTAGTTATAAGAGCAGGCAGTAGTGTATCCCTAAAAGCGTATACGTAAGCTAGTAGTGTTATCTATTCCTTGTTACTATTTTAAACTACTGCTATACGCTCTTTTAAAGCCTAAACTGCCTTAGTAAAGACACACTTTAAGTAGTTTGTAATACTAATAAAGAAGCTCTTCTTATCTATATTATAGGTATTGTGCGTATTAATGTTATACTTTTATATTTTTAAGTACAACATGTTAAAGTACAGCTTATATCTTTCTTTAAAGTTAGCCTAGTGTTAGTTATAATTAATTCTAGCGCTCTATTTAATAGTAAGCTTATTAGCGTAGCAATATAGAAATTAAGAGACCTAGCTTTTAGAAACTATACATTTTGTTACTGTCTCTGCAAAATTTTGTATTATCTCTTATATAGGTAGTAAGCCTCGCCTTGTGCATCTTTTTATGTATTTTACAAGCTTATCCTCTTATTGTAGGTTAAGTAAGAGCTAGCGTTTAGCCTAGGCTATATAGGAGCGCGTTTTGCCCTTATGCCTTCGTAATAATATTATTTAATTAACTCTAAAAATTTTGCAACATTATAGTATAAGAAATTATTTCAAGCTTTATGTAATTTAATATATCTAATTACTTCTTAAATTAGGTCTATAGTTGTAGAGTTATAGCGCAGTAAAGATAGGATAATTAAAATGTTATAATGTTAGGGTGGCTTAACCCGCGACGTGGCTTATCCCGCGCACAGGCATAGTACTAAGTTTAACAGTTATACTGTGTCTGTACACGTAATGCCTATGTTCGCGCAATGCCCACCCTAATATAACAACTACCTACACAAATTACGTTTTAACTTAACTACTATAGACCTAATTTAGAAAGCAATTAATAAAATTAAATTGTACGTACTAGGCGTATCTTTTTTGTATACAAAATTTGTAGCAAAGTATAGTATTAATTATTAAACGCTCGCTTAAAGACACTAGGGCCAAATTTAACTACGCTAACTCGCCTACTAACTTATTTACTTACACTAAGAAACTAAGCTTCTACAGTATATTACTATGCTTACTAAATAACATATACTACTTATATAAGCAATAATACGCAACTTTGCCTTATCTTTAGCTAGTAGAGAGGTTTTAGAAAGCTAGGTTACTCGCTTTATTAACAAGAATCCTATCTATTTTATCTTACGCTAGCAGGCAGGAATAGACTGCAATCGCTACAAAGCTAATTTAGAGGCTAAATATAGCCTTTACTTTAAGCTACTACATAAGAAGATAAAGGAATACTATATAGGGCCTTTTTAAATCTTTAACATAAATAAAAAAGGCTTTTTAATTAAAGTAACTAGAAAGTTAGAAATAGTGTTCAATAAGAGGATATACAACTAAAAAGGAGTTAGAGCTACAACTTAAGATAGTTCTAAAAAGTAGGTAACTGTCCTAACCTGCGTTTGTTTAGATAGTACAGCTCTATCTCTAGCTCTAATTTTTTAGTTAGCTATGAGAGCTCTAAAATTAAGCTAATTTAAGAATATTAATAACAAAAAGCACTTAGTATTTGTTAGCTTATCTTTTTCTAGCTAGACTAATAATAATATAGGTCTAGCCTGGCTTAAAGAGGTTTTTAAGAGAGAGACTAGACAGAAAGCTTATTTAAAATACTAATTACTTCTCCTTAATAGCTATAGATCTTACTGAACTATAGATTTTATTAATTACTATAACAACAATAAGATCCTATTAGCTGTATTTTCCCCTTATTTAACTTATACGCTTTAACTGCTTAATGTTAGATAATTTAAGCCTTTCTTAACTGCCTACTTAACTAAGCTTTTATTCTACTTTTATTTTTTATTTTTTTTAAGGTGTCAAAGGTGGTGGTTGTTGTTGTAGTCAAAATGGGGTTCTAAAAAAGTGAAAAGCAGCTACCCTCTACTAATTAATTGCAAAAGTCAAAAAAAAAGTTTGTGTGTAGTTAATAAGATTTGAACGGTAGGTGGATAAGTTCTAGAAGGAAAGCTTAGACTACTGAGCAATAATTAGGGTTAAAAAATTTGCTAAGGTACTAAAAAACGATACTAGTTAAAACGTGTCTAACAGAGATTGCTAGCCTATAGCTAGCAATAGGATTACAGTAGGATTGCAATAGAATTGCAACATAATGCGATAGAGGGAAAGGACACGTATGTACTGTAGCGGGAGCCTGCAATACTTTATAAAGCTGCTGCTTCTTACCTACTACTTCTTACCTTTTAAACAGCACTGCATACGAACAATTCGCATACAATATACTACACTGTAATATAGCGTGTAACCTCTACAGCAAGTATCTCCTTATTCTAGGCACTCTTCTAAAAAAAGCATCCTTTGCTACTGTCTACCTAGCACCTAATTTAGTCTAACTTCAACTACTTATGCAGATACCTAAATTTATTGCGTATTTTAAAACTTAACTACCTAGCTAGACTTTTAAGTTTATAAAAATTCTAAATAAGTCCCTTATCTGTAATATTCCTATATACAAAAAGATTGTTAAGCCCTAATTTAGCTAGTTGTAGAAGGAATACATAATATCTAGGGTATTTGCTAATACTAGCGTAGTACTTAAGATCTATTACTTTAGTATCTCTCTTTTCCTGTTTGTTGTATAAGAGCTAAGTATAGAGACTAGAACTTAGCTTAAATAGCTATTGCAAAACGTTAAATTAGTAATAAAGAAGAAAAAGGCAAGAAAGGAGGAGTAGGCTTTCTATTGTTGCGTTTATAAGTTAGCAAGTAAGGTAATAATAGTGTTACTACTTTACTTTATTTAGGAGCGCTTAGCAGTAAAGTAATAAGAATAGGCAGGATAAGGCGTGTTAAGTTAGGAGGCAATTTGCGTCTTTGTTTTGCTTTTCTTTGTTTCTGTCTAAACATGCGACACACTAATTGCGTGCTAGCAATGCTAAATAAGGGGGCATAAGCCCTAATACTTATTGTTAGCAATAAATCTTTTTTTTACTAAAAAGGTGTCTACAAAATGTGTGGTCACATCAAAAGGTTGTCTTAAAAGGCCGAAGCTAGTAGGTAGTACCTTCTTAGACTTAAATAATTTGCAGAATAAGTCTATTAAAATTGCAGACTATCTGTACAGGATAAAGCAATACTTTAAAGGCTAGGACAAGCCTAAGGAACGATACTCTAAAAACAGAGACTAGGAAAAGCCTAAGGAGTACAGACCAAGACGCGTTTCTCCTCCTCCTCCTCCTACAGAAGACTAGATAGAAGGAATTAAGTTTACTAGAAGATCGGCTAAGCCACGCAGGTTTAGCGATCTAGAACTAAATAGGCTAATAAGGGAAGGACGTTGTTTTACCTGCAAGCAGAAAGGACACTTAGCTGCAGATTGTACAGAGGAAAAGACGCTAAGAAAAAAGGAGAAAAAGAAGACTACTGTATTAAAGTCCTTAAAAGCAAAGGCAAGAAAACCTAGCAAGGAAAGCTTAAGTAGCAGAGACACTCTAAAAAACTAAAATTATAATTTAGAAAAAGAATAGCTCTTGCTTAAAGTTACTAGCAAGAGCTACACGTAACCTAAAACAACTTAGTAAAGAAATAAGCTAGTTTTAAAAAAAATATAAGCAGCAATAAAATTACTATTAAAATGTTAGTAAATTGTTACAGCTTCACTTTAACTCTTATTAATATAGAAAACCTTATATAATCTTTTATTAGCTCTTAACTTGTTAAGAACGCTAGTTTATAGTGCATCTCTATTTCTTTACGCAGATTAGAAGAAGTTATAGAAAAACTTAGAACTATTTATAAAGTTACTAAGTTACAGATTAACATTAAAGGATACAAGGATACTATCTAGGGCTATATTGCTTCTACACACCTTAGATACGATTTAATACTTAGACAGCCTTAGATAAATAGAAAAGAGGTTACTATTGCTCTTTTTAAAAAGTTAATCTACATCTACTCTTTTAGACAAAGAATTAAACTACTAAGCACTAAAGATTGCCCTGTTTTAGAGAGCAAAAAGTTAAAGCAAATAAACATAACAGCCTATTACTTTTATATTAAACAAGTAAAAAAGGACAAGCTAATTTAGACCTTTGCAGCTTCTGTTAAAGATACTAAGAAGGCCTTAGCTCCTAAAAAGAAAGTAAATGTTCTATTATTACTTTCTAAGGCGTACTAATACATAGCTTAAATTTTTAAGTTATAAACTACTTCTGCACTACCCTTCCTACGTAGACCTAAGGTTAATTACTAAATTAAGTTACAAAAGAATAAAAAGAAAAAGAAAAAAGAACCTCCTTAAGGTCCTTTATACAATATAAGTAGACTAGAGCTTTTAGTTCTACGCAAAGAGCTAATATCTTTATTAGATAAAGGATAGATTAGAGCTAGCAGTTCTGCACCTTCTTCTTTAGTTCTATTTACTAAGAAACCTAGAAAAGAATTACAGTTCTGCGTTAATTACTAAGCTCTAAATGCTATTACAAGAAAGGACTGTTATCCTTTGCTATTAATCTAGGAGATGCTTAATAATATTGCTAAGGCAAAATAGTTTACAAAGATTAACATCTCTGCAGCTTTTTACAAAATTAGGATTAATACAGGAGATAAGTAGAAGACTGCTTTCCGCACTAGATTTAGTATCGGAGGCAAAATATCAACCGATCGATAAATCGCGCTCCGGCTAGAGGATACATATACACGTTGCGACACCCCCTAGATTGCTAGCAGTGCCCACTGCTAGTTAATCTACCTAAGAGCACACTGGCCCTTCTCTTGGCGCTCTCTTGAGCAGGAGGCTAGGATACTGGCTCGCTGGCTCTGGCGCTTTAAAGGCGCACCGACCCTATAAGGCTAGCGAAGCTACCTTGTACTGCAGGCTGTCTGTGTGTGTTGTATCCTCTAGGCTTATCTTTTTGCCGCTTTCTCGCTTGTGGTCACCTACCCCACTAGGCAACTACATCAAAAGCGCTTACGCAGGTTTGACCGAACCGGGCTCATAACTGTCGGAAACAAAATACCGACCGATCGATAAATTGCGCTCCGGCTAGAGGATACACATATACACGTTGCGACATTTAGATTATACAAATAGTTAGGTACTCCTTTTAGTATAGAAAACGCTCCTAGCACCTTTTAACAATATATTAACTAGACACTACGCAAGTATATTAACAATTTCTGCTTAGCCTACTTAGATAATGTATTAATTTACACAAATAGCACGCTTAAAGAACACTAACGTAATATAAATAAGGTTCTAGAAGTAATAGGCAAGACTAGGTTATCTCTAGATATTAAGAAATGCGAATTTAACGTATAATGTACTAAGTACCTAAGATTTATTATTAAAGCTAGAAAGGGACTTTAGATAGACTCTAAGAAAGTAAAAGCTATTTAAGAATAGGACGCACTAACAAATATTAAAGGAGTATATAGTTTTCTTAGATTTGCGAACTTTTATTAGCACTTTATTAAGAACTATTTTAATATAGTTGCCCTACTTACAAGGCTTACTAGAAACGTCTCCTTTTAATAGGAAAAAGCAGAGCAAGAAGCTTTTAACAAGCTAAAAGAGATATGTATTTCTAAACTAATACTAGCTTAATAGAATCCTAACAAGGAAATAATCTTAGAATCTAATTCTTTTAGCTATGTTGTAGCAAGAGTCCTTTTGCAATACAACAATTAAGGAAGATTACAACTAGTAGTATACTACTTAAAAAAGATACCTAGCGCTTAAAGCAACTACAAGATACACAACAAGAAACTACTTACAGTTATTAACTGCTTATTTAAGTAGGATGCTATACTACGTTCTTTAAGGAAGGTCCTATTTATAACAGACTACAAAAACTTAGAGTATTTTAGAAAGCTTAGGCAGCTTAGTAAAAGACAGATAAGATAGGCCTAATTTCTTAGTAAATTTTCTAATATAGAAATCGCCTATAGGCCTAGAGTTAATAATATAGGGCTGATACCTTATCTTAAAGGCAACAAGATATGCCTGTAAACAGTTTAGATTCTTAAATTTCTAGAAGGTTTTTACAAGTCTTTAAACTATCTACTGCAACTACTCTAGAAACAGAAAAATAAGAAAAAGAAGAGACTCTTAAAACCTTTTACTGCAATAGTTATCTAGCAACAGTACTTTAAGAATAATTAGACCTAGAGGAACTTCAGAACAACGCTAAAGAAGAGGATAAAACCTACTAGCTAGCCTAGAAAGCAGTAAGCGAGAGAGAATGCTGATTTCTAGCAAAGCTAGATTTAAGCTTTCTATTTTTAAATGCAAATTAGATAATTTTAAGAACCTGCTATACTAAGGTTAAAAATAGGTACTAAACAACGAGCCTTTGCGCACTAGAATTATTTATAAAATCTACTGCTCTAAGGTCCTAGGGCACCTAGGAAGGAACTTTACCTACTAAGCAGTTGCAAAAGAATACTTTTAGCCCTTTATTAGCTAAATAGTAAGGCAATATATTAAAAACTGCTTAGTGTGTAGAAGAATGAAACTATAAAGAGATAGCCTACAAGAATTATTAAAACCTTTACTAATTCTTAAGTGTATTTAGAAGGAAATATTAATTAACTTTGTTATAGAGTTACTAGAAAGCGAAAGTTGTACAAACCTAATAGTAGTTACTAATAAGCTAAGCAAAGATGTAGTTTTAATAAGTTTTAAGAACATTACTATAGAAAGTGTTGCTAAAGTGTTTATTAACTCTGTAGTAGCCTACTACTAGTTACTAGACTATATTACGTCTAATTAAGGTATATAGTTTATAAGCTACTTTTAGACTAGGCTTTGTAAGCTACTAGAGATTAAACAATATTTATCTTCTAGATATTACCCTAAAACTAACAGCTTTACAAAATAAATAAACTCTACAGTACAAGTCTACTTACAAGCTTTCTACAATTAGGATTAAACAAACTAGAAAGGCAACTTAAGGATAACTAAAATTGCAATTATAGCAAGGCAAGTATAATCTACTAAAATGTTGCCTTTCTTTCTATAATATAGATATAAGGTAGATTCTCTTTAAATAGCTGTAAAGCATAAACTTTAGAATTAACCTTAAAAAAAGAAAATACAAGAAGACTATTAGAAAGTAGAAAATATAGCTAACAAACTCTAGCAAAGCATTAAGTTAGCTTAAGCTATAATAGTAGAATCTTAACAAGACCAAGAATATTAAGCAAATAAGAAAAGGAAACAATTACCTTAGCTTTAAATAGGTAATAAGGTTTAGCTAAAGCTAGGAGACTACTATAAAATAAAGAGACTAAGCCGAAAACTTAATTAGAAATATTTAAAGAACATAGTACTTAAGACTGTTAGACTAAATGCTGTAAAGCTAAATACTTCTAGAAGGATACATCTAGTATTTAGAGAGGGGTGACAAAAAAAAAGATATTAAAAAGGTTATAGTTTTTAAAGCTTTATATTTCTACAACTAGAAGTACTATACCCAAAAGAGTTAGTGATTTAGAAAGCCAATATCTTCCTTTTTGAGTTGGGTGGCTTAGTAAGCTGCTTAGTCAGCACGGTGTCCCTGTAATCTTGCTTGAATTGAGATGAAAAAACAAGTAAAAATAGATTTCAGTATAACTTTTTTATAATTGTATAAAAAAACGCTAAGAAAAAAATTAGTTTAATAAGCTTACATAAGTATGACGTGAGCGTATTTTGGAGGCTTACATCTTATTTCCTTAGAGTTTAATGAAAGGGTGATAAAATAGGGGTTGCTTACGTAAGCGCTAATTACATAATAGCTTAGTAAGCTTTTAGTATATTAACTACTCTTGTTTATCCTAACTTGCTTTCTTTGTTTATTTTTTAAGGTGTCAAAGGTGGTGGTTGTTGTTGCAGTCAAAATGGGGTTCTAAAAAAGTGAAAAGCAGTTACCCTCTACTAATCAATTGCAAAAGTCAAAAAAAAAAGATTGTGTGTAGTTAACGAGATTCGAACGGTGGGTAGATAAGTTCTAGGAGGAAAGCTTAGACTACTGAGCAATAATTAGGGTTAAAAAATTTGCTAAGGTACTAAAAAACGACACTAGTTAAAACGTGTCTAACAGCGATTGCCATCCTATAGCTAACAACAAGATTACAGTAAGATTACAATAGAATTGCAACATAATGCAATAGAGGAGGGAAAGGACACGTACGTACCGCAGCGGGAGCCTATAATACTTTATAAAGCTGCTGCTTCTTACCTACTGCTTCTTACCTTTTAAACAGCACTGCATATAAACAATTTGTATACAATACACTACAATAGCGTGTAACCTCTACAGCAAGCATCTTCTTATTCTAGGCTCTCTTCTAAAAAAAGCATCCTTTGCTACTGTCTACCTAGCACCTAATTTAGTCTAACTTAAACTGCTTATGCAGACACCTAAATTTATTAAGTATCTTAAAACTTAACTACCTAGCTAGACTTCTAAGTTTATAAAAATCTTAAACAAGTCTCTTATCTATAATATCCCTATATACAAAAAGATTGTTAAGCCCTAATTTAGCTAGTTGTGCAAGGAATACACAATCTCTAGAGTATTTACTAATACTAGCGCAGTACTTAAGATCTATTGCTTTAGTATCCCCCTCTTCCTATTTATTATGCAAGGGCTAAGTATAGAGACTAGAACTTAGCTTAAACAGCTATTACAAGACGTTAAATTAGTAATAGAGAAGAAAGAGGCAGGAAAGGAGGAGTAGGCTTTCTATTGTCGCGTCTATAAGTTAACAAGCAAGGTAATAATAGTATTACTGCTTTACTTTATTTAGGAGCGCCTAGTAGTAAAGTAACAAGAATAAGCGGGATAGAGCGTGTTAAGTTAGGAGGCGATTTACGTCTTTGTCTTGCTTTTCTTTGTTTCTGTCTAAACATGCGACATACTAATTGTGTGCTAGCAATGCTAAACAAGGGGGCATAAGCCTAGATACCTGTTGTTAGCAATAAATCTTTTTTACCAAAATAGTGTCTACAAAATGTGTGGTCATATCAAAAGGTTGTCTCAAAAGGCTGAAGCTATTGCTTTCTTTGTAATACCTCCTTTATGTCTCGCAATCTTTCTCAATTTGAGCAAGTAGTTTATACTTTATATTACAAAACAAGCCTATTTCTTTGATTAGTAATTTACTAGAAAAGTTCTCTAGAAGTATTACTAATACTCTTTATTAAATAAAACAAAAAAAAGGCTCTTTTATCTACTTTTAGGCCTTAAAAAAGTCGTTCTACAAAGATCTCAAATAAAGCAAAAAGAGTGCTTAATAGAGACCTTACTAAAAGCCCTAAAAAGACAAATCGACGTCTTTTAAAAGAAAATAGTCTAGATCTTTCTATTAGAAGCTTACAACGCTTTTTGAAAAAAGAGAACTATTCTGTTAACATTTCTCGAAAAAAGACGCCTTTAGACGCTGAAAAGGCTTATAATCGTCATATTTACGCCAAGCAATTACTTAAAAACCTCAAAAATATCAACTTTAATAAAGTTAAATTTTTAGACGAGTCTGCTATTAAGCAAGAGCACGGTGCTAGGACAGAATACTATTAAACACGGCAAAATAATAGGGTTAGAAGGAAAATAGTTTCTACAACTAACACAAGTAAGTTTAAAAAAACTCTATTTAACTAAAAAAAATACTTTAATATATCTTTTATTGTTCTATTTTTCTAATCTATTTTTAGCACGCTTACTAATCAAGTTATAGGTCAAGATATTTCTATCTAAGTTTGGGGAGCGATTTAAATAGGTGGTAGATCCAAACTAGTAGTAATTAAAAGACCTTTAATTACTACCTCTTTTAGAAATTTAGATTATATTGAAAAGATCCTTATTTCTATAGTAAAACCTGCGATAAAAAAAGGTAAGTTACATATACTCCCTTTTCCTACTTAGAGACTGGTTACTCTATATTTAGATTATAAAGTAGCAATCTTGAGTTATATAATTAAAGGACTTACTAACCTCTATATAGGCTAGAAGTTTCAGCAGGATAACGCTAAGATTCATAAAACTCCAGAAGTTTTATCTTGGTTTTCTAGGAATAGGATATCGCTTTTTAAGCATCCTGCTTATAGGTATAGGAAAGAGTAAAAAAAGTATAGCAGCCTTTGAGGCTGCTATAAGGGAGGAATAGGATCAATTACCTCAAAAGGCGATTGATAATTGTATTCTATCTTTACTAAGGCGTTATTTGGACGTTAAGAAAGCTGAAGGCTGGTACACTAAGTATTAGTAAGCTTTTTTCGTTACTTATCTAGAAAAACCCCTAAAATCAAGCTCTTTATTACTACTTAATAGTATTTTTTTATAATTACCTTCAAACTTACACACAAAAGAGTTTAACTAGTATTATTTAATATATATATACTTTATAGCGATTTTTATACCTTTAAAAAAAAGTTTTTTTGTTATTTATACTTGAGTTTTTTTTATCTTTATTTCCACTGCTGGAGTTGAGCGCAAAGGTGCTTACTAAGCAGCTTACTATGTGGCCTAATTTAAAGAAAAAGATCTTGGCTTTCCAAATCACTTATCATTTTGTGTATAGCCCTTCTGGGTGTAGAAATATAAAGCTTTGAAAACTATAACTTTTTTTACATCTTTTTTTTGTCACCCCTCTGTAATATTAACAACTTCTAGCTAGCTTCTTTAGATCCTTTACTAAGCTAACTACAAGATAACAGCAAACTATTACTAATTAAAGTAGACGGCAAAGAGGAGTACCTAGTAGAGCGCCAATTATAGGAAAGAAGCACAGGAAGAAGAAAGGAATACCTAGTTAAATAGGTAAGATACTTAGAACTAACTTAGGAACTAGTTTTATACCTAGAAGATACAGAAGCACTACAGGACTAGAAGAACTCTAGGACCTTTATTAAGAAGGGGGGTACTGTAAAGGGCTAAAGCCCTAACGTCTTTAGTACTTAACAAAAAGCCTTGTTTTGCTATTCTACAAATCCTAGGTGTCTGTGCGTACTTAGTATCTATAAGCCTAGTGTATTGGCCCTTTTGCTTTCCTAGCCTACTGAACTTTTCTCTTAGCTCTGCGCAATTTTCCTGAGCCACGTTAGCAGCTGCTACGTAGCTACTTTTGCCTCTTTCTTAGTACTATGCACAGACCTCACAGAGGAGTAAATAAGCTTGCTAGATAGCCTTTGTAGTTCTTTATTTAATTTATTACTGTTTTCCCTGCATCTTTGGTCAATCCAAAGCACCCTTACACTCGTAATGTTGCTCTATTTAAGCCTCTCTTATTAGCTTACTAGGCTGAGATATCTAGATTTTTAGAGAGGAACTAGGGCCTCACCTTAATAAGCAAGAGAGATTTCTTTCCCCTCTTCTACTAAGCCTAGCAGGCCTCCTTTAAGGAAATAACAATCCTAAAGGCCTTTAAGGCTATAGGCCTTTTACCTTTTAATCTTAAAGTTATATTAAAAAAGTTTAGTATTAAGTGCCCTTTAAGCAATAGGAAGTCCTTAAGCTTAAGTACTTTAAATTAAAGAAAAGTTAAACACCTCCTGCTTAAGGTAAGTTAAGATTAAAGTAATAAACAAGCTTAAAAGCTAAGCTAGGTTTATTACTAAATCTTAACTTAAAAGACTCTCTTTAAGCATAAAGTTAAGGGCCTACGCAAGGCTCTAATAAATAAAAAGACGCGCAGGAAACAAGGCAGGCCTTTTCTACTTTAAGAGCCTAAGGAGTACTAAAGTAGAGCTATAGTCTAGTCTCTAAGAAAAGTAAAAAAGGTACGTAATTGCTAGCAACTCTAAGAGCGTGAGGAGGAGCAAGTACAATACTAAAAAGCTAAAATAAATAGGCATTGTAAGGAGACAGAGCAGGCAAAGGCAAAGAAGAAGAAAATAAAGCAATAGGCGAGGGCTGCAGCTTAATTAGTAAGAAAGAAGAAGAAGGCTAAAAAAGCTGCTAAACAAGCCTCTAGGGCAGCTGCTCGCAGAACTACAAAATAACTTTAGCAATCTATAAAAACTTCTTAAAAGAGTAAAAGGAGCAGCCTTAAGGCTCTTAAAAAGGCTACTTAAAAAAAAGACTTATTGCAAGCCTAATAAGTAGTAGAGAGCCTTAAGGTGGTGTTACAGCCTAACTAGCGTCTACCTCGCGCACAGGGCGCTCGATTAAAACTCTAACTTGATTTTTATAGCTATATATATTATTTAAGCCCTATAAATCTCACCACTAAAAAATCTTGCGATAGTAGCTATTGTGTGAGGCTCTACAGCCTCAAGTTTGGTGGTGGTTTTGGTGTTCAGGTGGCACTGTATGGTGGGGGTGGCCGCTATGACCGTCAAACTCGGCTATTACTAGCTTACTACGCCTAACTCTACCCCCTAGTGTTATCTAAATTGAGCCTTAAACTATGCGAGCTGGCTGACAGGTAGTAAAGACCTCCTCTATATTATTGCGCGACTATTTCTCTGTTAGTAGACGCTATACTTATGTTAGGTTATGTTCTAATCCTTGCGCTACGCTGCACTTGTTGCTGAACTTAATAGTTAACCTGTGCTAGTTCTAATTACGCCACGTTTAAGCAAAGGATAGACGTAAAAGTAATATAGCTTTAGTAAGAATTAGCTTGCGCTTTGCTTTAAACTTGTGGTAACTAGCTGCAGCAAAGATGAGCGCAACAGTGCGCTTAGAAACAGTAAGGTAGTTAGAATTAGCAGGCTATATTCTAGACTCTTTAAAAAGCTTTTAGTACTTAAATTTTGGGAATTTATTTGCAATTTAGAGTAGCACATAGCAGTTGCAATTTAATAATAGTACTGGTCGGCTAGCTTAAGGGTGTAAGGCGTTGTTGTTAGTAGTTGCCTATTGCTGTATAGTTTTCTGAACGCAGCGTTGCAAACACTGCACTAAGGTAGCTATTTTGCGTGTTGAATAACTAGCTTTATACTGCGCGAGGATAAAATTGCGTTGGCGGAAAGATAGTTCACCACCGCGCATGCGATTTCCTGAAATTTTAGTGCTAAAAGACCTTATGTTGATGTAGTTGTGTGGTGTTGAAATTAAGATGACGATGTTGAGTTCGCGTTGTTGTGGTGAGGCCCGAGCTTACCGAGTTTCCCCGTGCGGCCAACCACCCCACCCAACAGTGCCACTAGAACATCAAAACAGCCCCAAGCTCGGCCATATGGAAGTCGGATACCGGCCACTCCACCAAAATCGGCCACCTGGTTTTGAGGCTATATCCCACCACCACAACGCTATCAATATGGATAATTGTGAGGTTGCGATACAATCTGCTATCGCTGATTTGATTTCTGGTGTTTTTACAAGCCAACGGCAAGCTGCTTGCGCGTACAGTATCTCACGATTGACGTTATAGGGCTGCCTTAAGGGTTATATAAATCGCGTTGCTGCTTATTACTAATAGCAGCAATTAACACTAGAGCAGGAAGATTTTATTGTTTAATAGATCTTTGAAGAGGACTTACGCGTTCAACCTCTATCTTACGCTTATATACAAGAGATAGCTACTTGCGTTCTCTGTATAAATGGCAATTACAAGCCTTTTAGCTAGCTATAAAGATTAAACTTTTTATTACGTTAACTACGTGTTGCTTTTATTGTCAGCTAATTAATTAAGGCCCTAAGGGCTGAGGCTGCAAGCCCTGCAAAGATTAGAGTATTTCTTAAGCTTTTTAAACGCACACGAATTAAGCTTTATATCAGGCTTAAAGATATATAAAATATAAATAAGACTAGGATTGCCTAAGGGGTATGTACAGACAGCTAGGTGATAGCTAGCTCTACTAAGAAGAAGGCTTATACTAAGGCTCTAGGAGATTATATGTAAATAAGTATTAATTATTAAGGCTATCTTAGCTACTGGCAGGAGGTACCGCTATCTAGTAGTATTTAAGAGCAAAAGCCTCTAAACTGCATAGTTTCCTAGCTAATTAGTACTTAATTGGCTTCGGCCTTTTAAGACAACCTTTTGATGTAACCACACATTTTGTAGACACCTTTTTGGTAAAAAAAAAGATTTATTGCTAACAACAGGTATCCGGGCTCACGCCCCCTTATTCAGCATTGCCGGCACGCAATTGGTGTGTCGCTCTAGCATGTTTAGACAGAAACGAAGAAAAGCAAGATAATCCTGTTGTTAGCTATAGGCTGGCAATCGCTGTTAGACACGTTTCAACTGGTGTTGTTTTTTAGTACCTTAGCAAATTTTTTAACCCTAATTATCGCTCGGTAGTCTAAGCTTTCCTCCTAGAACTTATCCACCCACTGTTCGAATCTCGTTGACTACACACAATCTTTTTTTGACTTTTGCGATTAATTAGTAGAGGGTATGCTGCTTTTCACTTTTTGGAACCCCATTTTGACTACAACAACAACCACCACCCTTGACACCTTAAAAAATAAATTAGTACTTAATTAGCTATATACTACTTTTTAAAACAAATAGACTTTATATAAAATAGAAACTACCTAGCTGCGGAAGATACATATCCTAGATACCGCGACTAATCCTAATTAATATTAATTACTCTTTATAAATAGCTATAGCTTATATACTAATATTGAGTTTATGTGGCTCTGTAAACAGCGTAAGATTGTTATACTTTACTTACTAGCACACTTATCTTATATACTCTAGCCTCTAAATCTAGCTCCTTTTTCTGTAATTAAATCTTAATATTGAGATTAGATCTAAGCTCTATCAGCCCTTAATAACGCAGCTTTAATTAAGAAGAACAGGTTTATTAGCTTATATAGTAAGGCTAGAAACAAGAGCCTTACTGATTGAGTAATTTGAGCTGGTTGGCGAGCCTCAGGGCTCTCACTATATAATCCTGATCTAGTACTGTCCTTATCTTAGATATTAGAGCGACCTATTACCCCACTAGTAGCTAGCTAGCTATTGTATTTATTAGATTATGTTGTCTATACACCTTACAAGCCTTAGGATCTATATTAAGCCTTACAGCTTATTTGACGATTAGAACATCTATCTAGATCTACTAGGCTAGTGCTTAACAAGGCAGGCAAGGCTATTGCAAGAGCTAATTCACGAGCAGCTCAACTCAAATCAGCTAATTAACGCCTCTAATATTAACTAGATCGTATTAAGGATAAACGAGTAAGGAAGTAAGTTTAAATTAATCTAAATAAGCGTTTTGTAAACGTTAAGGTTATCAAGGCTACAATAGATTAGGCTGCTGTGATAGAAGCTTAAAACTCCATTCGAGATTATAAACAAGGTGCTAGGGCAGCCGCAGCAGCTGCGGCTGCCCTTACTCTATCATCTATGTGTACTTAGTGGCAAATATAATATATCTTGGTGGTTGGATATAGCCTCAAAACCAGGTGGCCGATTTTGGTAGGGTGGCCGGTATCCATATGTAGCTGACTTCCATATGGCCGAGCTTACAACATGAGGCTATTGAGCCACGTACAATAGCTATTATCGCGATACTTTTTGGTAGTAAGATATAGAGAGCTTGATTAATATATAGAGCTATAGGAATCGTGTTGGAGTTTTGATCGCGCGCTCTGTGCGCGAGGTAGACGCTAGTTAAGCTGTAACACTACCTTGAGGCTCTCCACTACTTGTAGGCCTCGCGATAGGCCTTTTTTTAAGTAGCTTTTTTAAGAGCCTTAAGGCTGCTCTTCTTACCCTTTTAAGAATTTTTTATAGATTGTTAGAGTTGTTTTGCAGTCCTGCAAGTAGCTGCCCTAGAGGCCTATTTAGCAGCTCTCTTAGCTTTCTCCTTTTCCCTTACTAATTAAGCTGCAGCCCTCGCCTATTACTTTATTACCTTCTTCTTTGCCTTTGCTTGCCTTGTCTCCTTATAATGCCTATTTATTTAAGCTTTTTAGTGTTGTACCTGCTCCTCCTCGCGCTCTTAGAGCTGCTAGTAATCACGTGCCTCCTTCACCTTCCTTAGAGACTAGACTATAGCTCTACCTTAGTACTCCTTAAGCTCTTAGAGTAGGAGAGGCCTGCCTTGTTTCCTGCGCGTCTTTTTATTAATTAGAGTCTTGCGTAGGCCCTTAACTTTATGCTTAAGGAGGGTCTTTTAAGTTAAGATTTAGTAATAAACCTAGCTTAGCCTTTAAGCTCGTTTATTACCTTGATCTTTGACTACCTCACGCAAGAGACGTTCAACTTTCCTTTAATCTAAGGTACTTAAGCCTAAAAATAAGTTACTATTGCTTGAAGGGCTCTTAATACTAAACTTTTTTAATATAATCTTAGAATTAAAGGGTAAAAGGCCTGTAGCCTTAAAGGCCTTTAAGAGCGTTATTTCCTTAAAGGAGGTCTACCAGGCTAAGTAGAAGAGGGGAAAGAAATCTCTCTTGCTTATTAAGGTAAGGTCCTAGTTCCTCTCTATAAATCCTAATACCTTAGCCTAGTAAGCTGATAAGAGAGGCTTAAAAGGGGGACGTTAAGAGGCTGCAGCATATAGGTTAAATAAGGAGGATAAACTGCAACGAGAATCTTGTTCTAATTATAGTACTTAATAAAATTTATAGTAAGGTAAGATTAATGGCTATCTAAAATAAGTAATTAATAGGAAGAGCGAGCCTTTGCTTTAGTATCGCGATTAAATACCTATTTAAGCTACGTAAGACTAATATCGTTGTTTGTCTAGCTAGAGGGCAATAAGCAGATTTAAACTTAATAAGTCTTAGAATTAAGGGCCTGCAACTAGGCGTCCTATATTAATCTTAAAGTTAATTAATATATAAGAGTAGGGGCTAGGCAAGACCTATTAGCGCAGATGCAAGCTAGCAGTGTTATCTACTCTTGCAAGCTATCCTAAATAGGATTTCTCCTCATTCTCTTCTCGTTCGAGGGCCTATTAAAGATCCTCTTTGATCTACCTAGGATACTAAGAAGGAAGCCTTTTTTATCCATATTGTACAATAGGGTAACAAAAAGAAAGAGTAATTTTAAAAGTTACCTTTTTCAAAGATATATAACTAAATAACTAGAAGAGCTAAGACTATAATCTTTAGTGTTTTGAAAAGCGCAAAACTTCCGCTTTAAGTAAGACCACTAGTAAACCTGCTTAAGAAGCATGTAGAAGGTGGTAAAAGGCAGTGGAAATAGGTAAAAAACAAAGCCTTGTTAAACCTAGTTACAACCTTTTATTTACAGTATCTTTTTCGCCAGAAGTAACAAGTGTTATGTAATAACAATATATCTTGAATATATCTTAGCAAGATGTTAATCTTATTATTATTGCAAAAGTTAGATTCAAAAGTATTTTTTAAAGGTTTTTTTATATTAAAGTAGCTAAAGCTAGTAACTAGTACTTAGTTTACTAACCTTTAGCTGCTTTTACAGCTAAATAACGCCTAGGTAAAGAATTAATACAATTATCAATCGCCTGTTGTGGTATAAGGTCCCACACTTCTAAAATTACCTTTTCAAACAATTCTTCTGCTTTAACGCTTTGACCTATGCCTAAAGAGGCAATAGGCCATTTTCCTAGCGCGTTTTTAAGTAGACTCCAAATTTTTTCAATAGGATTTAAATCCGGGCTTTAGGCAGGATGCTTGAAAAGGGGAATGATATTTCTAGAAAACCATGCGATAACTGGTGGCGTTTTATAGATCTTGGCGTTATCCTGTTGAAACTTCCAGCCTACATAGAATTAGTTATAAAAAAATTCATATAAAATAATATATTATAAATAAAAAGTATTAATAGAGTCATAGCCTCTTGAAGTAAAAAATAAAAGAGCTTTTACTTACCTCTTTTAAAAAGAGGTTTAACAATAGAATTTAAAACCTCTTTTAAAAAGAGGTTTAACAATAGAATTTAAAACCTCTTTTAAATATCAAGTATTTGTAAAGGCTCTCGTATCTTTTGGTGATCTAGTTATGTGTAACTTAGATCTACCACCTAGCCAAATAGCTCTTCAAACGGAGATAGTAATATCGCGGGCTATATTATAGTCAGCAGACTAGCTATGAGTAATTTAAAATACTAGAAAAATACTAGATTTTCTAGAGAAATTTCTAAGTTGATTAGAATATTTTTAAACTCACTTGTTTTTGTAGTAGACACCTGTTCTTTGCAAACTCGCTTATTTCTCCTTTTTCGGACGTATTCTTGCCTAGGACCGTGTCCACGCTGAATAGAAGACTTGTCAGAAAATATAACATTTTTAAAGTTTATATTTTTTTTTCAATTTTAATACTCTTTTTAGTATATTTCTTGCAGTTTAAAGCTTTTTTCTTGTTTAAAAGCTGGTTTTTTTAGCAGTAGAAATAGAGTAATTCTCTGCTTTTAATAAGCGTTGTAAGCTTCTAGTAGAAAAAGATAGACTGTTTTCTTCAAGAATACGCTTATTTGTTTTCTTAGGGCTTCTTTCTAGGTCTCGTTTAAACACTCGAATAGCTTTTTTAGAGACCTTAGTAGAGCGGCCTAGTGTAGGCTGAGGAGGTAAAAAGGTTTTTTTTTTCTTTTTAATACGTTGTATAGTATTATAAATAGATTTAGAAGGCTTTTCTAGTATAGTACTAATAGCACTAATAGACTTTTGTTGTAAAGATAGAGAGTAAACTTCTTTTTCAAACTTTGAAAGTTTGACTAACATAAAGAGATAATAGAGAAGATAAAATTTGAGATTAGAAAGAGATTATTATATAGACTAACGCTAAAAAAACCTTACGTAATTTTAGCGCCGTTTTTTAGCGTCTTTTTTTTAAAAAAAAGATAATCAGTTCATAAACTGATTTTCAAAACTTGCTCACGTAATACTTATATAAGCTAGTATTATATAATCTTTTTTAGACATTTTAATACGTTTAGTAAAAAGTTGTAACTAGATTTAACTAGACTTTCATTTTCACCTCTTTTCATTGCCTTTTAACACCTTCTACATGCTTACTAAGCAGGCCTACTAATAGCCTTACTTGAAGTGGAAGTTTTACGCTTTTCAAAACACTAAAAGTTATAGTCCCAGCTTTTCTAGTCCTTTTGTTATATATCTTTGAAAAAGGTAAATTTTAGAATTACTCTTTCTTTTTGTTATCCCTCTGTACTTAAATATTTTTTAAGCTTTTGCAACACGCTTATCTTTAGCTTTGTTAGCAGCAGCCTGCTTAGCAGCTACCTTCTTAGTAGCTGTTTACTTAGCAACTACTTGGTCGGCAGCTGCCTGTTCAGTAGCCACTTAATTAGCTTTAGCTTTTTTAGCAGCAGCATGCTTAGCAGCATTAGCTTTAGAAGCGTAGAATTGTAAATCTTTCTCTAAAGGTGCGCAATTTTTTAATATTAGGAAGCTTTGCCTTGCCCTTTTTTTTACTCTTGCTCCTCTTACAAGGATTAAGAGCAGTGTTATCGTTATTAGTAAATGCAGTAGGGCAATAGCAAACGCATACAGGAGGAGAGCTTTAAAGTAAAGATTTTAGAGTACTAGTATTTTTAACCTTTAAGTAAGTTGTACGCTTAGTTACTAAAGATAAATTAGAGTTGGGCTTTTTTAGGGTAAAAATACCTATAGTAAAGCACTAAGATTAGCAGATTAAAGGAGCGTTGTTGGTAAGTATAATTAGTAGAGCGCTGTTAGTAGTACTGCTTTATTTAGTATAGCGCAAGCGCTAAAAGTTTAAAAGATGCTTACAAGGTATAAATTAAATAAGCTATAGAGAAGTAAGAGTTAAGTAAAATGCTAAATAAGCTTTTGTTTTAGTAGGGTGCTCTGTGCGCAGAAGCAAGGCTTAGCACAACATGTACTCTGCAAAGTAAGTAATTAAATTTTTTTTCGCGCACACTAAGTTAGCAGCGCTTAGATAACACGTAATCCCTTTAGCAAGGATTACGTGGGGGGTGTGTCGCAGAGCACTACCCTACATGCTACGCTACTACTAACAAATAACTCATCTAAGCTAAGCTAACGTGAGAGCACGTGACCTGTGCTATCAGCTGACATAGAATAGTAAGCACTACTTGCTGAGTAGTGTATATATAGCAGCACTTTTGCAGTGCTTCTTAGAATTAATAATCATCTCCTACTTATTTCTATGCTCTCTTCTGCAACAATAGAGCAATAATAAAATAAGATTAGCTTAACTTAAACTGGTATCTAATTGCTATACAAAGTAAAAAGCGCGTTGTAATTACTAAATTTTTATTTTTAACAGTTGTAGCAGCTATATTACTACTAATTCTATTAATTTTTGTAACAGTTATTAGATTCTTTTAGCTATATTTTTACTGCATGCTACTTATAGTCTCTAGCCGCTTAATGTAGGAATTTCTAGGCCTTTATTATAATACTATACTTAAAAACTTAATTACTACATCTACTGTACGCAGAATTTTACAAAGACTACAGAACACAAATTTCTTGTACCTTTTTTAGCTTGCATAAAAGTTTATAATAATACTTAAGCTTATTTTAAAAAGTTTTTAAGCTATAGGTGTCTAGCTAATAAAAATAAACGCTGTACTAAAACGCTATATCAACTACTAATAATTATAAGCTAAGGCTTTGAAACTTAGGTAGCTTAGTAATAACAATAGCTAAAAAGAGCTGTAAAAATTTCTAAACTCTGTGCTGCAGTATACTATGAAAGTGAACTAAAATTAAGTTAAAACTTTATTTTATTCTCTATAAGTGCAAAACGAGCTTATTAACTATAAAAATAACAGTTTACAGGGCAAGCTTAGCACTAAAAAAAGCAGAAACTTTAGCGCATAACACTAACTACTTAAGACAGTAATAATTATTATAGCAGCGCTATATTTATAAGTTTTAAGAAGCTCTGCACAGCGTGCGCGCGTAAAGCTACACAACATAATAAAGCTAACTAACTATAACTCTAGAAAACTTATAATAAAAAGCTTAAAGCGGCAGCAACAGCATATAAAAGCAGCTAGCAGAGGCAGTAAAAGTAGCCTAACAGCATGCTGCTAATTGTCAGGACCAGGCGGCCTTCCAGGCCAGGCCGGATCAGTCCGGAATGGCTGAGGTCAGATTCGGCCTTGTAGGTCCGAATAGGTCATATGACCCTAGATTACCCTAGTATAAGTAGAGATACGATATCGTAGTTGAGACGGTATCGATTCGTCTCTCCTCTACAGGCAATATACTATTACCCCTCCATCTCTAGCATCCCGTATCCTGACTTGGTATTGAGTTTTACACTAATAAGCATTACAAAGTAAAAAAAGCGCACACTAAAAAGCTTACTGTTGCCTAGGCACTTGAAAAGTAGTAACGCAAAGCTGCAACTGCACTAAAATCTTATGATATACCTATAAAACTTAAGTAAAAAGCTTTATATAAAGTAGTAAAAAATTTAATAAAGCATTGTTGTGTTAGTAGTAGTTAAACTAGTGTTAACGCTAGTCCGCCGGCTGCCTCTCCCCCACCCAAAATCAGCGCGCGCGGGCGCCAAATCAAGACACTAGCGAAATTCAAATAGTACAATTGATAGGCAAGCCTCTATATATCAATACACCAACTTTTCTCGCGATAATTACTTTTGTGGGTGGCTCTACAGCCTCATCTTTTTGGTTGCCCAATATTGGTGGGGTGGCCCATCGGGTGAACTGGCCCATCGGGCGCACGGACACGGTAAGCTGCAGCTCTTACTCTAGCATCTATGTGTACACAGTTTTAAATATAAGCGCTGTTGTTGAGTTATCGCGTGTTGAGCGGAGGGCGCGCCTTCGCGCACGGTGGCCGCAAACTAGGGGTGGCCGCAAACTAGGGTGCCCAGCTTATAGGATGTCATCAGCCGCTGTTCATAGTTCATACTATGGTGCCCCCTTGAACTTTTCCATCACCCCTCTCTCGGGAGCTAGAACGGTAAATAATCCTATTCGGCAGCCCTACCTAGTAATCATACTACAGCCAATTATAGCTGCTCTCTACACGGTACGGCGGTTGAAAACTTCAAGGGGGCACCATAGTAGAGTTGAACGTCATCGAGATTGTGAACGCCTGTTCGGCTGATCATTGCGCGTCCTTACTTGCCAAGTCTTCAACCATCTCATCAGCCTCATCTTACGAAAGTTTTCTGTTGCATACATGCATACGGTTGCTGTACGTATGCTTGATCGACGAGCATTTTTGGGCTTCACAGGTTTGAAGTCTTCGTAGCTGTGGTGAGAAGGATGATGTTGAGTTCGCTGCCCCAGATCTCCGCATGTATCACACCGAGGAAAATGGGGAATCCTTCTCCACTGTTATCACATCACATTCACTTTTTACTTGCATGACTGAGTAGGCGCACACATCTGCCCATTATCCATACTTCAAACACATCGACGTTTTAGCCTAGGCAACCTTTTGCAGACCTTTCCTAAGGGGCTTTGGAACGCGGTAAGTGGACAACGAATAGCAATCATCGGTTACTCTCCGGACATGGTGCCCGGGCAGCCGTTGGGTGTTGCTGTCGCTAATTTTGAAGCCGCATAGCTGACGAAACGCTTTCACACCGGAATTTGGCCGCCGCTCCACCAGTTTTCTTGGAAAACTACCTCGAAGTTTGAGGTCCAACACGAGACCACAGGCTATCGGATTTAGCAGGCCAATCGGCCAATTTAAGGCAACTCCCGGACTCCACGCCCGCAGCTTGATCAGGGAACGATGATCTGCATTTAACAGAAGATGCATTCAAGTTATGCCGACGAGTCCTTGACTGCGTTTACTTTCGGTGCGATCCGGTCTGCTTGGGGGAGTATCAAGAGGGGGGAAGGGAGCTTAGACTTCCGTTCAAGCCTCATCTCCAGATAGGATCGACACAAGTGCTGTCAAACCTGCAACGCCCAAAAGTGTGAGAACTGAGCAGTTGTGGATATAGAACGGGGTGTTAGCCACGCTTCTAGGTTGCAAATCCTCCATCCATTCCTTCATCGCTGGTCCCTTTCGATCACGATCCACTTGTGTGGTGACTCGTGTCGCTGTTTCTTCCCCCTTGTTCTTTCTTCATGGATATCATGATGTCGGAAACAAGTTCCAACAGGATTTCAATCGCCCTGGAAGATCCGCATCCAATGGTGAAGCTGGCTTCACCACCAAACGCCCATCCAGTTTCAGCACCACATCCCATATACCCTCCCTTCCCCGAAGAGGCGTCCGGCAAGAGGCCATCGGTGCCTTCCATTTTGGGGTACCACTCCAAATCAATGACTGCAGACACCTCAAAACAGTCTAGGCGCGAGTCATACAACCAGATCGGCAGCACCTTCCTCATCACCAACGATGGGAGGACGCTCAAACTTCCCATACCATCGAATTCCAAAGCCGATCCTTTGAATTGGAGCAAATGGAAGACAGGTGGGGCGTTGTTCTCCGTAGCACTCTATTCTGTTATTTGCCTTACTGCGGCACAAGCGGCGTCCGTCCTCCTTAACGACATTCAGAAAGATTTCGAACATGAGGTGCGCTCACTTCTGGTCACTTGAAGTAAACACCGCTAATACATTGCACTTAGGACGTTCCCGGATGGCTACTCAAAGCGCTGGTGACTGCCCCTACCTTATTCATGGGCGTAGGATGCTTTCTTTGGGTGCCAGTGTCCATTGGTCTGGGTCGCCGACCTACGATCTTGATCGCGACAATCGTCGTACTGTTCGCCATGCTCTGGGCTCATGAGGCTAGGTCTTTCCGTTCCCTCGTGGGTGCAGTCTGCATCCTTGGTCTCGGCGAGGGACTCTCATTGTCTTTGGTAGGTGGGATCTGAAGACAGCTGTAGATGCTCCCGCTAATAACCTCAGGCTTTTCTGATGGTCATTGACCTCACCTATATCAACCAGAGATCAGTTGCCATAGCCCTCATGTGGTGCATGGCAGGATGCTTTGGCACTTCTGGTGTTGCACTCGTACCCGTCATAGCAGACCATGGCAATGACTGGCGTCGATTCTATCATTACTGGACCTACCCCATTGTCGTCTCGCTCGCTGCCACCTTCGCTCTTTACCCTGAAACGTACTTCAAGAGACCGACGGTAGCTTTCAACGGACTCATTCTCTTGCAAAGTGCTACCGAGAAGCTAACGGTCTACAAAGATCGCGAAAATGACTCCGGAATTTATCACGACCTCCCCGAATACCCCATACGTACTGGCTTTGCAGGCTTCCGTGACCGGGCCGGCTTATCGCGCTCACCGTTCGCATCCTGGGGCGCGGCGGGCCGTTGCATCATCCAGATGGCTTACTGTGCGGCCAACCCGCTCATCTTCTGGGTCTTCGTTGTCTCCGCCTTCAACTCGACAAGCATGATGTTTATCGGTTCAACGTACGCACGCATCCTCGTCGCACCACCGTATAACATGTCGCTGACCGTCGTTGGCACTTTCAACGTCGCTTCTGCGGTCGGCACCCTATGTGGTCTGCCTTTCTTTGCCTTGCTCTTCTGCAAGGTGCTGAAACGCCTCTCAAGCCGTAATCGAGGAATTTTGGAGACCGAGCACTACCTTGTCAGCTACATCCTACCCGTCATCACTGGCGCTATTAGCTCGGCGCTCTACGGTGTTGCAGTCGACCTGCAATGGAGACCAGTTGCCATATATTTCGCGTATGGCATCAACGGCTTCTCCTTCATAACAATAATGATCGCGAACACGCTTTGGGTCACCGAGGCCTTCCCGCGATGGGCTGCCCCCGCCATGGCCGTCGTCAGTGGAGGTTGTTACCTACTCTGCTTCGCCATGAGTTTTACTCTTGTGCCGTGGATAAATGCGCATGGTTACACGTGGGTTGGTATTGAACTCGAGATCTTCCAGATTTTGGGCGGGCTGGTCGCCATGCCGGTTGCCTTTTGGGGTAAGAGCACGCGACAGGCCATCGCTGGTAGGTGGGCTGAAGACCGGAGTGGTGCCCTTCGTCCACTCTAGGGTGTGGATGGACGCGGACCATCAACAATCTCCAACTGCCACTCCTTGGTACTACACCACTCGCCCACTAGCGAACTGTGTCTTCATTCCTGACTTTGGAACAACATCATTTACTTACAATTTGTTTCAACTACCACACAATCTTCGGCATGGGTATATCCTACACAAGACGATGGACCCAACATCACTCAAACATCCATCTGCGAGCGCGCCAATCATTGCACACCCACCTTCCCTCGGAAGAATGTAACCTGTAGTCCATCAGAAAAAGTTGACCAGAAATCGCGTCCGTCTTCGAAACCTTTTGCTTCATGGTAAAGAGCAAGGTCTTTACAGTCATCAGCATACAGCTCAATCGGGTTCGATAGCATTTCAGTCACAGTACTAGACGCACCGTAAGCGGCATTCGGGCCGGGCTCAGGCATGTCATCCAGATTGGACATATTTTTCTTTTGTTTTTGTGCTGCGCATGGACTTTTAAAACTCGAGCTATCAATTTAATACAACATTTGTGTAACTCTGCAATAGTTCCCTAATGGAAAACCTGATATCAACGAGTTTCGTGTGAAGACTGTCTCGCTCAGCAAAATAGCCGAATAAATTGCCCAGTTTTGTGGTTCGAGCGGTTCGGTGAGATGCTTGGGTGGATCACTTCTGAAACAGCTGATGATGTTGCTTCCGTAACGATCTCGCCGCAAGACAGGCAGCAAGGGAAGGAGTTGGAAGTATGAGCGTTAGTATGCCGGCAGGTGCTAGGTGTTGTGTCCATGGTGTGTGTGTGAGATGTCGTGTCATTATAATAGAATACCATCTGTGACGACAAGAAGTGGGCGCGAGTGCGGATTGGTTCTCAGAACCAAAAACGAAAGCTCAGATGGTAGTCGTAACTTTCAGGCTGAAAATGGAGCACTCTTTGAGGTTCTGTATGACAGCCCATAGGGCGTCATCTCACAGGTGAATGCTTCCCATGCTTGCAAACACAGTACCAAGCGCCCGAACCCACGACGCAGTGAGTTAAGAAATGACATGGGTGGAGGCTTGAGTTTTCAACAGCGAATTAAATTCGAGAGATGAAGGAGTTGTCGTCTCTACTAGCGCGTCTTAGAACATCTCCGCTGTTGACGCACGGGCTCGCGTCAGCGGAGCGCTCTCCGCGACTCTGAACCCCACACTCTTCCATCATCGCGTAGTCGAACTATTCTGTTTAGAGTTGCATCAGCTGCTGTTTAGCATCATCATTTTTTAAAGATGCAATGAGCATTGTTACTGGGTCTCGAATCGGCCCAGAAGATGCGTCGCCCACCAGACGCCCACTACAGTTTTACGATACCCTCGATCCATGATGACACGACACTCGGTTGCCGCGTATACCATCCAGATACCCTGATCAAGCCGAAGAATTCAGAAGATATCGTACAATGGAGGAGGAAGGGTGTTGTCATGGCACATCCGTATGCACCAATGGGTGGCAGCTACGATGATCGCGTAGTTGGCATCGTGGTAGAGGAATTCCTACATGCTGGGTGGATGGTGGGCACGTTCAACTTCAGGTACCGTTGGCAAAATGTCTTGATAGTAAATTCACCCGACTGATCTGGGCCAGAGGTGCTCATGGATCCAAAGGACGTACTAGCTGGTCTGGAAGACCTGAACTGGACGATTATACATCCTTCGCCGCATTCTTCATGCACTACATGTCCTACCTTCGACCTCGAATTACCTCCGATCTTGCTTTCGCGCCCGATCAACTTCCGATACTGCAGAACCAAAGCGAATTAGCGCCAACGCATGACGATGAATCTCCCATAGTCATACTAGGGGGTTACTCGTACGGCTCCCTCATCCTTAGACATCTACCGCCCGTACCGACCATACTACAACCCTTCTCAGCTCCAGTAGCGGGTACTGCAGCCGATGAGATAGTCCTGCGCGCCCGCAGGTTAGCGGACCAGAGCAATCTGGGATGGATCAACCTAGCTCGAGATGAGACCAGAACTAGGAGGAAGAGCAGAACAGGGAACGAATCGAGGCCTCCGGTTACAATGGGTGGAGAAGAGACTAGTCCGGAGAAACGCAGAAGTAGTAGAGACGTCCGAAGAAGTCTCGAGGGCGGTACGCGCCTGGAAATACGGACACGATTGAGAAGTCTTAGTCACAGGCGACGCGAAAGCCGCGAACCGATCTCGCATCCGGAAGCGAACAGCCCGACAATCCCAATGCCAGATGTGCGTTATCTTCTCATCTCGCCGCTGACACCGCCAATTTCTGCACTTGCTGCACCAGCCTTGATACACAGGTTCTGGAGCAGGTCCAAGGACGATAGTCAGGATGTGATTGGAAATCACGTATCCCTAGCCATCTACGGAGATCAGGATGCCTTCACCTCGGCAAAGAGGATCCGCGATTGGTCAGAACAACTCAAGGCCGAGCCATCGTCACACTTCACCAGTGTTGAAGTCGTAGGCGCAGGGCATTTCTGGGTCGAGAGCGATGTCGAAGTAAGACTGAGGTCTGCGTTGAAGGAATGGGAATCCGCGATACGATGACATGTTAGATAGAAGACTTCACATTCCCGTTGGATCCAAAGTTCACTCTTCTCATCCTTTGTCAATGCGTCATCTATATCTTCTACGTACATCCACCAATATATTCTTTCCCAGGAATGAATAGTACATATACAACCTTCTCTCATGAAGTGAGTATCAGCATGCTTAAGTTCGCCCATCTTTGGCGTCGTAGCAAATGTATACATGTTCTCAAACTTTTCGCCCGGGTGCAGATGCAATAGGATAGCGTCTTTGCAGTGAAGCGAATCGCCGTCGTAACATCCAGTCACATAACTCGGGCCCATGCGAGTGTTCCGTTTTCTAAAGTTAAGATTCTTGGATCACGTTATTACATTTACACAAGCTGACAATGTTAGCCCTCATCGTTTGATAAACTGTTGATAGCGGAGTGACTGTTTATGGATCCGCGCCCTTATCCATCCGTACCTTCATTGGTGACGGCCGTTTCCAGAATAAGATTAACATTCCTGTTACCGGCGCTGTTGCTTAGATTGGGTGATTGGTGTAATAGTGTTGGCCTCAAGGCTTGTTTTCTCTGCAAAAAGTAATGTAAATATTTCAATGTAATGCTATGTACTTGTGTTAGAATGAATGCCAAATATAGGGGAAAGGGCTTTGCACAATGTGACCTTTTTGTCTCATAGATCCCGTCGCCATCTCAACCCCAATGCATCTCCATCAACCTCTCCTACATCTCTGTCCCTCTCACACAGTAACCGTATACTCCACCGCATTCCCCGGCTCCCTAGGATAAAACTCAATCGTAAACGTTGTATCCACACCCGCCGATCTCACAGCGTTCAAAGCAGCAGCCCTGATAATAACATGACCAGCATCCCAATGCCACTGTCCGTCGAATGTCGTGCGTCCCTGCTGCCACACCCCTAGGGACTTCGTCCACTCATCCACCAAATACGTGCCATCGGCTTTGATGGCCTTGACAGCCGCAGGCCTGTTCTGTCCAGGCCATGTGATCGGAAGGAGTAGGTCCTGTCCGGCTGGTGGCAGGGGGCCAGAGTTGTTGGAGAGGATCGGTGTGGTGTATTGAAGGACGTTGACTTGGAGAGCGGCACCGCGGTCGAAGGTCAAAGTCAAGTTTGCTAGAGTGCCGATAGGCGAAGTAGGCGTAATGATTGAGTTGAGGTATGTTGCAGCGAAAGTGATCTTCTCGCCTGAAACAGTGTATTCTTTGCCTTTGCCTAACTGGCTGCTTCCTCTGCTGATCTTACTGAGTGTATTTCCGTTGAAGGAGAAGCCTAGCGTGGTGTTTCCTACGGTTTCGTTCTGGCGGTGGTAGATGTATGCGGAGCTCAACTGTGTTGTTGCGGAGCTGTCGGTTGTGCTCTCTGGTAACGCGTTTGCGTTGCCTTTTACTACATTGCGGTAAATATCCAGGGATACCTCGTCGCGCCAGAGATGCGTTGCGCGGTCGAGGAAGTCGGCTCCGTTGTCCCAGAGAATAGTTGTGGTGTTGTATTTGGCTGCTGTGCGGAGAAAGAAATCAAAGTATCGCCAGCGTGCTGCTGTCTCGGTGGCGACAGGTGACACTGCCCATTCACCAATGATGAGGGGGATGTCAGTGAAGTTTCCGCGTACGGCAGCGATGTCGGCTTCCAGAGAGGCTTTGTCGGCATCGGAGCCCCATGTGGTTTTGCCCCAGGCTTGGAAGACGAAGACATCTTTTCGTGGGTTAGTTGTGATGCAAGTTTGATGGGTGAAGAGCACTTACAAGGCGAGTAGTAGTGATACTGGATTCCCCAAGGATTTTGGAATTTCGGATCAGGCTTCTTGAACCATTGTATCGTCTTCAGTCCATCTTGTCCAGCGCCAACAAGCGTAACAACGCGCTGTGGGTTGTGACCTCCCACATCGTTAATAGCCTGGAGGAAGATATCGTTCAACCTGTTGATCACAGCGCCGTGCTCAGCCGTAGTGCCGGGAATCTCATTGATTGTCTCGAAAGCAACCATCTCGCTCTTGCAAGCCAGCTTTCTGCCAATCTGCTCCCAAAGCTTTCCAAGCCTCTTCTCAACCTCTGTAACATTCGTACTGGCTTTTGTAAGATCGGCCCAAGTCCAGGAATCATGGTGGACATTTACAATCGCGTATAGTCCTCGGTCTGTGATCATGTCAACGACATCTGATACACGTTGCAGCCATACGGGATCAACGGTTCAGTCTGGTGATTGAGAGGTGAAGTGGTAAGCCCAAGTAACGGGTAGTCGAATGCCCTTGAAACCAGCTCTTTTCGCATCGTCAAAGGTGCTGCCAACAACTGGCGGGTTGTTCCAACTGCCTTCGGTCTCCACAGCATCAAGTGTGTTACCAAGATTCCAGCCTGGATTCATCTTCTCGAAGAAGGCACCGGCAGAGATCGATGAGAACTTTGATGTCGAAGGGCATGTTACCGCAGTGCCGTTTGTTACTACTTTGTATTAGCCATCGCCATGCTTATTGAAATCAAGGGAAACAGACATTGAGCGACAGTGAAGGCACTGTTTAGCAGCACTGCTGCACTTGCATAGGAGATCCTCATTGCGAACGTTGGTTGTTCCTGAACGATTTCCGTTCCATGAGACTGGGAAATAAAGAAAGATATACGACCTGGTCCATAAACCAAGTATACTTTCTCTTTACCTCGGCATGAAGATCTTCCATATAGCTCTACCCATTTTCCTCTCGCAATGTCTCCACAAGCCTCACTTGCTAATGAAATGTTACCCCAGGATACGGCCTCTTACGGTTAGCGCGACCACCAAGCCTCCTTATTCATTTGCTTTGATTGCAAATTCGTCGTCTTGCCTGGTTCTGCAGCGCGAAGGCGGAAGGATAGAAGACGTCTAGAAACAGCTGTTTCATCGTACCAACAGCTTTGATTGGTCGTTGTCATGATTAGTGTTACACCTCGTCAGATCTAAGCTAGCCGACCGGGATGTTGATCACCCAGGGATGTTGATCACTCACAAATCTCAGCACTCCCGCACAAAATACCTGTTATTTCTCTACATACTTAACTAAAATAGACAACTGTAAAGCAACTATACAAGCAGCTACCTGTAATATTAAAACTAGTGTTTTTATAAGTTAAAAGGCTGCTATAAAAGTATATACATAATATCTTGTAATTTACAATCTTAACACGCATATACAGCAGACAAAGCAACTAAGCTAGCTACGTATACTAGCAGTAATTAACTTTAACGTAAGAGAAGTTTTTTGTACAATAAATACTTAAAAAAATGTACATGCTTTTTCTCTTTTTTACGCACGCGTACAAGAAATAGTGTAAGGTTATCCTTAGATGACCTAGGGTTGGTTCTCAGGAATAAGTAAGTGCAATAGACAAGGGGTATGTTAGCACAATTACTAGATCAATGTAATAACACAAGAGGATAAGAATTAATTTAAATCTTTAAATTAAATACAAGAAGTTAAACACAATAAGCTATAAAAGCTTATTACCTAAGACTATATACAGGGGGGATGGCGTAGTGGTAAAGCGCCTAGTTGCCTCTGCAGGCTCTGCTTGCAAGAGATTGAAGGTTCTAATCCTTCTCCTCTTACAGCTATTATAGCTTTACTAAAGGCTCTTATTCTCCTTAAAAAAACCTTTTACGAAAACCCTGCAATTTTAAAGCTAGCCGCTGCAGTATAGCTAAGGTACATACCGCCAAGACAAAAATACGCCGCGAAACGCCCTTATTACATACTACGATTAAATTCTTATAGCTTTTTTCCTCTATTTAGAGGTTTTTTCAGCTTTAGGAACATGAAGGATTATAAGGAGAAGGGATTAGTAAAAAAGAGGATATATAGAGTAAGTACCTCTATATAAAAATACCTTAGGATAAAGAGAGCTTGCTGTTTTACCTCTCTCTACTACCACGACTGCTCTTTAGCACAGGCGCCTACTATAGCAGCAAGCCACTAAGCTACTAGCTATCTAGTAGGAGCACGCCACAACGCTACTTACAATGTACAGCACTACTGAACATATGTACATAAATACCTTATAGAACGGCCTAACAGCCACTGTCTTACATAGCCTTTGGCTGATACAGGACGTTAATGGAATGCATACATACATACATACATAAGACTATATACATATTAAACACTAACATTTTGAGGCGAGCAAAAGGTCTAGTTAGCCTCTTTTCTTGCCTCTAAAACATCAAATGCCTTCTTAGAATTAGTTTCCAACGCCTGCTTTGTTGTTGCAGGCGTTGTGGCGGGCGCGCAGGCTATTGCAGTTGTTTAGGAGCTGTTAACCTAAAAAAACTCTGCAAATAGTTTGTGCGCTAACTAATTCTAGATGTTTAATCAAAGGCCTCCTCCTACACACGAAATTAACAAAGCAACGCCTCTTTCTTAAGTATATAGCCCTAGTGCCTTAGTAAAGCAATAGGGCTATATATCTAGCTTTTTACCCACACCGAACGACCCCAACGAACTTAATATACTGTCCCCCTATACCGAACACACAATAGAACGATAGCTAAGTCTAGCGCACCTAGCTATTTATCTACACTAAAATACCCTAAACAACTTAATATACTGACCTCCTATACTAAACACACAATAGAACAATAGCTAGGTCTAGCGCACCTAGCTATTTACCAACACTAAAATACCTAAACAACTCGATATATCAACCCCTTATACCAAACACACACATAATAGAACAATAGCTAGGCTTTCTAGCTAGGCACCTAGCTATCTACCTACACTGAAACCTCTCTACGAACTTAATATACCGACCTCCTATATTAAAGCGCTTAGCAGTACCTGTACGAGCAATATATACAAGAAGGTAGCTAGCACAGCCTACAATAACAAAGAACTAGAAGCAGAGAAAGCTAGACTAGCACGCTAGCTCTTTATACCTGCTTTTTATACACTATCTAACTAGTCTTTTCTTTTTTGTTTTTCTTTATAAAAGAGCTTGCTGTTACATCTCTTCCTGTTCTCTAAACTGCTTTTTAGCACTAGCGCCTGCTGTAACTACTGGCTACTATAGCTACTAGCTTGGCTTCGGCCTTTTGAGACAACCTTTTGATGTGACTACACATTTTGTAGACACCTTTTTAGTAAAAAAAGATTTATTGCTAAAAACAGGTATCTAGGCTTACGCCCCCTTGTTCAGCATTGCCGGCACGCAATTAGTGTGTCGCTCTAGTATGTTTAGACAGAAACGAAGAAAAGCAAGACAAAGACGCAAATTGCCTCTTAACTTAACGCGCTTTATTCCGCCTATGCCGCCTATACTGCCTACTTATGTTAAGACTTCACTTCTAGGTACTCTTAGACAAATTAAAGAAGCAGCACTATTATTGCCTTGCTTTCTAACTTATATATGCGATAATAGAACGCCTACTCTTTTTTTCTTGCCTCTTTCTTTTTTATCGCTAACTTAACGTTATGCAACAGCTAGCTTAACTATTTAATAGTTTCTTTACTTAGCTTATACACAATTAACAAGAAAAAATGCTAAAGCAAAGCATTTGAAGTACTTTACTAGTATTAGTAAACACTTTGTAGATCTTGTATTCCTTTTATAACTAGCTAAGTTAAGGCTTAACATTCTTTTTGTATATAAAAATATTGCAAAATTTAAAGTTATTTTTAAAAGATATAATTGTAAAGTCCTAAAGAAGCTAAGTTTATATACTTAATAAACTTAAGTGTCTGCATGATTAGCTTAAGCTAGACTAGTTTAAGGGCTAGGTATACAACAAGAAAGCTTCTTATTTTTAAATAAAATTTAAAGTTAAGAAAATGCTTGTTGCAAAAGTTGTACACTATTACAGTATATTATATACAAATTATTTGTATACAGTGCTGTTTAAAAATTAAAAAGCAGTAAGTAAAAAGCAGTAGCTTTAGCTTTATAGAGTATTGCAGACTCCTGCTGCAGTAGGTACGTGTCCTTTTCTTCCTTTATTGCATTATGTTGCAATCCTATTGCAATCCTACTATAATCCTGTTGTTAGCTATAGGCTGGCAATCAATGCTGGACACGTTTTTACTAGTGTTGTTTTTTAGTACTTTAGCAAATTTTTTAACTTTGATTATTGCTTAGTAGTCTAAGCTTTCTTTCTAGAACTTATCCACTCACCGTTCGAATCTCGTTAACTACACACAATCTTTTTTTTTTGACTTTTGCGACTAATTAGTAGAGGGTAGCTGCTTTTCACTTTTTTGGAAAACCCATTTTGACTACAACAACAACCACCACCTTTGACCCTTAAAAATAAATAAGTAAATAAGCAGTTACGTAGTTGCAGCGCAGTTGCCTTGCAGTAGTTCTCTGCCTATGTTGCATAATCCTTAAGGCGTTGTTTTAAGTGTTCCCTAGTCTAGATTATAACACTATCCTTCTTCTTTAAAGATTCGTCTTTAAATTACGTAGTTGTTTTTGTTATTAATAACTAAGGCTTGCCCTGCGTTATAAGTAAGGTAGTCGTTATGTCCTCTTCTTACTAACGTTGCTTACGTCTTAGCTTTAAAATTGTTTGTGCTAACTAACCTGCTAAAGCTTCTTGTAATTATTGTTTTCTAGAAAGTATTATTTGTTATATTATGCTTAATTCTTGTTTAAAGTGTGCTAAGTATACGCAGTTAAGTTAAGTATATGTAAACATTTCTTAAGAGTCTCTAAGTTGTACTCGCAATAAGTATTAAAAGAAAGTTAATAATAAAAAAAACTGCTTGCAATAGTAATTTTGCAGTTGCTGCAGAATAAGAGAATTCTAAAACAGGCTAAAGAGCGGGCGCGTAAGAAGGCGCTGTGTTTAGCTTTTAATATAGAGGCTGCTAGAGAGATTAAAGTAGCGCAGGAAATTAATTGTCCTGCAGCATTTATTAGTGTAGCCTTTTTGCTTATAATATAGGCTACTATAGGTTTGCTTAATGCTTCTGTTGCTAAGCTTAGTATTGCTAGAGGTGCTTCCGGCAATTTGTGAAGTTTGTATTTAGTTCTTATATATTATTACTGTTTAAGTAACCTAACTTTTAATTAAGTACTTTGTTCTGTTGTTGCTATTTTAGTGTGTAAGGATTTTTTTAACTTTAAATTTGTTTTCTTCTTCTATTTTATAATAAAAGGTTTTCTAGAGTAGTGTCCTTAGATCTGCTAGTTCTAACATGTTAACATAGAATCTTAAGTAGATTTTTGTATTAAGTAGAAAGTTAAGTGTGTACGTAACCAGTCCCTTCCAGTCTAGAATTAAAAACAGTCTAACTTTAACGTTATTAAGTCTTTTACTAAGTTATTTAGTGCGAAGAATTTTTTTAAGCAAGTAAACCATATCTTTTTTTTTTAGCTAAGGTGCTGTTTTTTGTTTCTAGTTAACATTGTACGGGTGTTGGAGTGTATGAAGACATACTGCTACGAGGGCAAGAGATCACTAGTGGTCAGATCATGCGAGAACGAGGGTGGTAAGATAAAGGTCTTATTATAGGTTGGCTATTAAAGAGAAGCATAAGTGTTGAGTTGTAAGGTGGAGGATTAATGGATTAATCCCGCTTGTTTCGATCCCCGAAACGAGCTATATACCCTCAGATCAGGTGGTTGAGCACTAACCTAGTAAGCAGCAGGGTATCACCCCGTGCACTAGCACATACCTCCCCTTCCTGCAAGCTTAGCCCCATTAAGCAACCTACTTAGTAGAAGGAAAAACAGCAAAACAAAGGAAATAAAATAAAAGAAATATAACTTAATTACCCTATATCTAGCCTAGACACCTTTTCTTACTTCTTTAAACGTTCACTTTGGCGAGGTTCTTAAGTAGTAGTTAACGCACGCGGCCTAGGCGCAGGTGCAGTAGTAGGAGCAGGGACAGGAGTAGCAGGCACTTAAGATTCTAATATTAATTAAAGGCAACTATAACAAGGCTGCCAAGTTAGAGTAGTTAGCCCTAAGACGTTATCTAAGATAACAGTACCTAATTAAGAATAAACGCTAGGTAGGCGTTATATAAAGAAGAGTATTATAAAATCTTTGCTCTTTTAGAAAACTTAGCACTAATTAGCTTTTAGGCTAAGTTCCTCCTAAAGACGTTATAGAGAATTAGCTTAAGAGAAATTAATATCTTACCTATCTTAGTCTTTTGTTGTATAGAGAGGGTTCTATTTAAAGTTAGTAAAGTATAAACAGTCTAGGAAGCCTTAAACTAAATTAGCATAAAAAGCGTCCTTCTCTAACTCTTACACTATAAGCTATAAGTTAATAATTTATTACAGTATATAGTTGCAGTATTTCTTAATATAATTGTTAATTTACTCCTTATTAGTGTTCTATAGCATGTTGTTTAGCTCCTTATAGACAAGAGAATTGTCTTACTTAGCCTGTTTAATAAGAGCCTTCTAGATCTAAGACCTATACTTAATATAAATATTAGTAAAAAATAGCTAATTAATTCCTCTAAACTTGTTAGGATAGCCTAAAGAAGTATTAGAAGTAGCAGTAAAGTTGTAATAAGCTTTATAAATTTCTTTATAGGTTCTTATAGCAGGCACCTTTATTACTCTATTACAGACTATAATAAACTAAGGGAGGATAGTGCAGTAGTTGTAAGTAGTTAGGCTAGTAGATCTATAAAGTAGTAAAAGTAATAAAATTTAAACTTGTCCTTTCTTATAGATTTACTTTGTCTAGTAAGCGTTAGGAGCTAGTTTCTATATATTCTTTAGCTAGTCTTTCTTGTCTTTCTATCCTTTAATAAGACTATTTAATAATTTAACACCTACGTCTTTGCGCTACCTTAAGTACTCTAGTATATAGTTATAAAAGCCTAAGAGCATCTCTATGTAGTTGTTCTTATCCTTATTATTAAATAATACGCTGCCTTAGATTATATCTACACTAAAGCCTTTAGTTATTGCTTACTTAAGGTTAAAGTTAATGTGCTTAAAGTAAGTTTAATTACCCTTCTTAGCGTATTTAGCGTAGTAAGAGTAGGAAATTAAAGTATATTTCTTATAGAGTATAGCATATTACAACTAGTATCCTAGATTAGTGCGTATAGCTTGTTAGATAAGTAAGTAGTACATATTACGTAGCTATTTAAGGTTTAGCTTCCTATCTATACGTTGTAGATAGAAGCAGTACATCTTAAAAGTTTTAATAATAATATCTTTAACCTAACTATCCTTAAACAGCTAGGTATAGGTGTTAGTAATAATGCTTTTAGTGCGTTAGAACTCCTTAGCTTATAGTTAAAACTCTATAGTATTAATAACCTTGTTCTAAGTAGGGAGGGGATAGAGATTAAGTTAAGAAGGCTAATAGTAGTAGCTTAGCAGGTCCTTATCCTGCTTAGCTAGATAATATTTGCTAGTAAAAAGCTTTAAAATAATAAGGTCTAATTAGAATTCTTGCTAGTAGCTTTGTCCTACGTATAGTAAGAGTAGACATTTATTAAGTATATTAGACAGCATAGCCCTTTTAAATAAACTTATAACACTTGTAGTAGTATGCTTATAGATAAAGCATACTTGCTTATATAATAGGTTATTAGAGCTAGGCTGTTGTCTAATATTAACTTTACAGTACTATTCTTTAATAACCTTAACATAGTTTAAATTAGTAATTAGCTTCTTTGCGTAAGCTTACTTAAGTAACTTAAGAAAAGCTAAGGTAGAATTCTTGTAATAACACTTTACCTAAAGGATCTTCTATTCCTAATTAAGGGTATATAGCTCCTTGTTTATATAGAAAGCGTTATTAAAGTTAGTATTTAATTAGGTAGCCGCCTGTTAGTAGGCTAGTGTCGCTTTTAGAGCACGAGAGCTTAGTAGAGGCAGTAGTGTAGGGACTTGTTAGCTACTAGCCTTAGTCCTAACTTATCCTGCCTAGATGTTAGTAGCGTTACGCCTCTATTATACTATAGTTATTCTGTTCTAAAACTTATGCAACTTAATTGCTAAGTATTAGTTAGGTTCTTAACTAGCTAACATTCTTGTAAATTACCTTAAATTCTTAGTTATAACTAACAGACTACAAGTCCTTAGAGAGCAAGTCTTAGATATTATAAGATCTTTATAGTAATTAATAACTTAAGCCTTATTTAGGGTCCTTCCTAGCTCTACAGTTATAGAGATAACTACACTATATATTAGATGCATCTTTATACTAAGCAGCCTATACTTATTATTTAAAACGTTTTGTGTAGAGTAGACTAGGCTAGTTTTAGGGTCCTTAGCTTTAGCTATAAGTTAAAAAACCTTTTACTAGAACGTATAGAGAGGATTAGGCTTACCTTGCTTATCCTTTGCCCTAGTATTAGGCTGTAGCTTCTATAGGTTAAACTTAATATCTTCTTTCTAGACTTACGGCTTAGCGCAGATATTACAAAGCTCTTTTACTTCTTACTTATTAATATCTAGATAAGGTGCTTAGTTGTAAGAGTTATTCTAATTAATAAAAGCATAGATATCCTTATATAGTAGTTTTACTATTACTTAGTTAGCTATTAACACATATTATTTCTTACCTTAGTTTTTAGAGTTAATGCGGTAAGCTGCTACAGTATTAAGGAACTAAGTAGTATTCTTAAGATCTATACGCCTTAACATAAAGGCTATATTAGTTAATCTTTAGTAACTAAGTAGTATACAAGGCATGTAGATACTAACGCATTCTTAGATAAATCTTAAAGCTAGCTTCTTTATAGTTGTAATAGCTTTACTTAGTTCTTTAGCTTTTTTATCTTACGTTAAGGATGCTGCACTAATAATAGGATAGTGTTCCTAGAAACCTTTAACACTACTATATTCGTCTATAAGTCTAGAGAGCTAAGCATAAAAGTTACCTACTCCTAGGACAACCTTAAGGATTAAGTTAAATTAGTAAGAGGTGTTATTAAACTAATAATCTATAATAATACGTTATTGTTTTAAAGTGTTTAAAAGGATCTTGTCTACTAAAGTCTAGATATTAATAACTCTAATATTGTTGCTAAGCTTTGTAAGCTCTAGTACCCTATCTTAATACTATATAACTTTAGGAATTTAGTCTACAACGTAGTCTTCCTTTTTAGCAATAACTCTAAAGTTGTTAAAAACTTTTAATAGTTCTAGTATTTGCGGCGGTTACGGCTGTAGCTGCTTGCCCTAGGCCTTGTCTAACAGCGCTAGAAGTATCGTTTAAGCAGGTTAGCTAATATAAGTTAAATATTATCTTTAGCTGCTACTAGTTTGTAAAAGGAGGTATTATTGTTATTATTATCTTAGAAGGTAACTACTCTAATAAAAGGTAGTAAAGTTTGTGTAGTAAGAGAGTTAAATAGTTAGTAGGATTATAGTTCTAGTTTATGCGTAGTGGCGGTATTATGCTGGCTAGCAAGTAGAGGTAAATAGGGTCTAAATTGCGCTAAAATAAGCAGGTTTTGCAATTAAAATAGTTATTATAATTAGCTATTGCCTTAAAAGTGCGTAAAATTAAGTATAGTATTAGTATAGCAGTAAGCACTTAGAATTAGTAGGATAGGTAGCTTGTACCTAAATTTTATATAAGAAATTAGTAAATAAGTAGCTAAAGGTAAAAGAAGGTACTACTAGTATAGTATCCCCTCCTCTTCCTAAAATTATAGGCCGTCTTATAGCCTATTAGTTGTCTAATGTAGTAGTATTAGAGTTAGAGTCTAAGCTTTTAAAGTCTTATTTATATATATAACACTCTTCTTCTATAAGATGTTTAGTAATAATAACTTAAAGACAAAGCTTATTACTTATTATAGAAAGTAAGCTTCGGCCTTTTAAGACAACCTTTTGATGTGACCACACATTTTGTAGACACCTTTTTGGTAAAAAAAAGATTTATTGCTAACAACAGGTATCGGGGCTTATGCCCCCTTGTTCAGCATTGCCGGCACGTAATTGGTGTGTCGCATGTTCGGACGGAAACGAAGAAAAGCAAGACAAAGACGCGAATCGCCTCCTAACTTAACGCGCCCTATCCTGCCTATTCTTGTTGCTTTACTGCCAGGCGCTCCTAGATGAAGTAAAGCAGCAACACTTTTATTGCCTTGCTTACTAACCTATAGACGCGACGATAGAAAGCCCACTCCTCCTTTCCTACCTCTTTCTTCTCTATCGCCAATTTAACGTCTTGCAATAGCTATTTAAGCTAGGTTCTAGTCTCTATACTTAGCCCTTGCATGACAAACAGGAAGAGGGGGATGCTAAAGCAATAGATCTTAAGTACTGCGCTAGTATTAGTAAATACCCTAGAGATCGTGTATTCCTTGCACAACTAGCTAAATTAGGGCTTAACAATTTTTTTGTATATAGAGATATCGCGGATAAGGGACTCGTTTAAGATTTTTATAAACTTAGAAGTCTAGCTAGGTAGTTAAGTTTTAAGATACTTAATGAATTCAGGTGTCTGCATGAGCAGTTTAAGTTAAACTAAATTAGGTGCTAGGTAGACGGTAGCAAAGGATGCTTTTTTTAGAAGAGAGCCTAGAATAAGGAGATGCTCGCCGCGGAGGTTGCACGCTATTGCAGTGTATTGTATGCGAATCGTTTGTATGCGGTGCTGTTTAAAAGGTGAGAAGCAGTAGGTAAGAAGCAGTAGGTAAGAAGTAGTAGCTTTAGCTTTATAAAGTATTGCAGGCTCCCGCTGCGGTACGTACGTGTCCTTTCCCTCCTCTATCGCATTATGTTGCAATCCTATTACAATCCTACTGTAATCCTGTTGTCAGCTATAGGCTAGCAATCGCTGTTGGACACGTTTTAACTGGTGTCGTTTTTTAGTACCTTAGCAAATTTTTTGACCCTGATTATCGCTCAGTAGTCTAAGCTTTCCTCCTAGAACTCATCCACCCACCGTTCAAATCTCGTTAACTACACACAATCTTTTTTTTTGACTTTTGCAATTAATTAGTAGAGGGTAGCTGCTTTTCACTTTTTTAGAACCCCATTTTGACTACAACAACAACCACCACCTTTGACACCTTAAAAAATAAAATAAATAAATTATAGAAAGTAAATGTAGTTGTAGTTCTATATGTAGCTTAGGCAAGTCTAGCGAGATAGGAATATCTACTATAGGGCTAGTTTGTTCCTAATAGTTAGGATCCTATAACTTTATGTTTCTATAATCTTCTTTAATAATATCCTAGACAAGTCTTTGCCTAAATAGCTTTAATTACTATCTAGGTGTTGTGTAGGGGAAGCGTAAACTATTAAGGTCCTTAAGACAATAAGTTCCTTTATTAAGTCTAGCTTTATAAATACAGTATAGGCCTAACTATCTTATATCTAGCTTATAATCTCGCGATATATTAATTTCCTAAACAGAGTTCTAGAGAAGAACTAAGTCTTTTAGCTTTATATCCTTATGTTGTATTTCTTTAGTGTTATCCTAGTATTCCTTTTTAGTAGCTCTTATCTAGTTAGTATAAGCAATAGTATCTTTTATAATCTAATCTCTAAGATCTAACTATATTACTTAAATTATAAGTAGCTATGCACAGTCCTTTACTTCTCTAAATAGAAGTATTTGCTATATAAGTAGCGTAAGTTTAATAGGAAGCACTAGGTTCTACCCTGTAACTAACTAGTACAGTAAGTAACTTATCTGTTCCTGTATTAAGATCCTGTCTGCATAAAGAACTATTAGCAAGTTCTTAACTTAAAGTCCTAGTAGCTTTGCAAGGGCGTTTACAATAAGCTTGTGCCCTCCTTTAATTTTTCTTATAGCTTAAGGGTTGTGTCTTAAAGACTAGACTTAGTTAATCCTGTATATATATAATAGATGTAATACCACCTTAGTAAAATTAGGCCCTCTATTAACTATAAGTTTACGCGCTGTGCTCTATTAATATATAATATCCTTATATACAAACTCCGCAATTGTCTTTAACTAGTTATTTAACAGGGCTTTTACTTTAGGCTAGCTGCTAAGGTAGTCTCTTGTAATAACTAAAAACTTCTTCTTAAAACACTAAGGTATGTATACTACATTAATTGTAACTGTCTCCTAAATAGCAAAACTGTAGGTATTAGTAAGCATATTAACTTTCTTCTTAGAGGATTATAGTTAATAGTCTAGATAGGTTACTAGCTTTTGCCGTACGTGCTTGTACATTCCTTTCTACTAGTATTACTAAGCAAGTATATAGTACACTACGTTAACTCCTCTATGTCTAATCTAAGTATGTACGTTTTATACTATAGCTGTTCTTAGGTTAGTATTATCTATAACCCTCTAGATTACAATGTTTCTAGACGTTTTTTTAAAGAGTATCTTGTCTTATATAAAGAAGTTTAGAGCTTGCTTTTTCTATACTTATAGTTCTTGTAGTTCTATGTTCTTAGAAGTCTTAAAGTTAACTAAAAATTAAGCGTATTATTCTAACTCTAGCAAGAATTCCTAATAGAGTATTCTTGCCTGTCCTGTTAGTATTAGTGCATTTACATTTCTAATTATATAATTAATAAACTCCTCTAAATCCTTCTTAGGTTCTAGAAGTAGTCCCTAATTATTAGGTTTTAAATACCTTAATAGTGCATCTACAACTACATTTTTTAGTCCTAGTATATACTTAATGTTAAAGTCCTATAAAAGAATTATTAATATCTACCTATTTATAACAGATCCTAGATTGTTAGTAGATAAGTAGTTTAGTTAAGCAATAAGAGTTGCCGCGTTAGTTGTTATAGTAAAGTAAACACTATAAAGGTAGGTACAAAACTTTTTAAGAGCCTATAGCATAGCCTTATATTCTAACTTAGTAGAGTGCTATTACCTCTCTTATACTAACTATAGTGTGCTTTTAAACTGTACTAAGTGTTGCTTATTATCCTCCTTAAGTTGTTTAATATATGCTCCTGCCCTGTCTTAACTTGCATTAGTTATTAGAAATATCTTATAATTCTTAGTGTTAGTGTAGTTAAGGTTCGCGAGTGTAGGTGCGTTATATATAGCCTATTTTAGCTTATATATTGTTGCGTCTTGTGTATCTCCCTATTTAAAAGGGAAATTATCTCGTAAGAGTGTAAACAGAGGTTTAGCAATCTTAGTAAAGTCCTTTACTTATATATAGTAGTAGACGCATATACCTACAAAGAATTGTACCTCTCTTTTATTCTTGTATAGTAGCTAGTTTATAATCTTCTTAACTTTCTTCTAGTTAGGATAACGTCCTTATAGGCCAACTTTATAGCCTATAACCTTAAGCCTTTCTATAAGACAATAACACTTCTTTCCTAATATAGTATCTCTAGCTTGTTTAATATTAGCTAGCACCCTGTCTAGTTGTAAGATATGCTTAAAAACATAATGTTAAACTCCTAGCATTAATTCTTCTCTGCTATAATTAGTTTTTAGCCCTATACATGTAATGTTGTTAATAAAGGGCATAGTATTAGGCTAGTAGTCTCTTAGATTCTTTATTATTACATATTAAAATGCTACTATAGAGTTAGTAGCACCTATAACTATTATGCATAATTATATAAGCCTAACTAGTATTTAAAACGCTGTTATGTCTCTATTTTCTAAATGTAGTGTAATTTAGTTATATCTTAAGAATAAGTCTATAAGCAAGATAATCTTATATCTTGTAAACCTTTTAGAAAACTTATCTACTGTTAGTAGTAGGTTTACATCTTGTATAATAACTGCATTTATTTGCTACGCATTGCTAATCTATTAAACACCTTTATCCTTCTTAGGTACTAGGTGCTATAGGTTGTAATATTAACTATTACACCTTTCCTACGTTCCTTAATTTAGGTAGACGTTAACTATATCTACTACTTACAGCTCTAAAGCTTTTAAGATAGTAAACTTTTATACTTGCTAAGCTTTATATAGTATGATTTATATCTTGTATAGTAGATATATATTAGGGTAAATCCTTCCTAATTTCTTAAATTGCTAGGAGAGCGCTCCTTCTCTGTTAAGAAGCATATATATAAATATTTTCTTTTCTAATAGCTGTAAGTAGTCTCTAGTATGTAGCTTATTAAGTTGTTCTTTAGTAAGCCTTGTCTCTTATAGGAAAGCAGCATATCTTAGTTTAAATAAATAATTACACGGCCTCTTATTAGGATCGCGAATACTTATTCTAAAGAGTTACTATTCTTTTACCTTTTCTTTCTAGTCTTCTTGTCTAAATTCTATAGGTATCTCCTGCTATAAGATATTAATAAGTTAAACCTTCTTATCTACTGTCTTATATAATGTGTAAAGATTATTGCGTAGTTAGGTATATTTAAGTAGCTTTTCTTGCATCTACTAACAATTAAGCTTACATATAATTAAAAATTTACTAAGTTTATAGTTTCTTGTAGAGTTCTTAGACTGTCTAACTACGTGCGTAAATACTTAATTTATCTAGACTATCTAATCCTTCCTACTACCTTTTATATATAGCATGTTAAAGTTGCTAAATCTAGCTACTAGATTAGACTATGTAGCTTCCTATATGTATTTTACTGCTGCTACTTATAGTTTATTGCCTAATTTGTTAGTAATCACATATAACTATATATTACCTACTATTTCTCTATCTAAGTTATTATTAGAGGCTTTATTTCTAATCGTCTGCGCTAAGTAATTTAGAGATAGGTTAGACGCAACAAAGACTGCGTTTCTTATACTATTTTTAGATAGTACTTAGCACGTAATTCGTCTAAATGTATTATACTAAATTAATATCCTAGCGCTTATACACTAAGGTCCTCCTAAAATTGCAGATCTAGTAATATTAGTAATAATCCTAAATATAGTCCTAATAGTGACTGTCCTTATTTGTATAATTATATTAAATGTAGTCTTAACAAACAGGTTATGTATGCTATTAGCTAAAGTAATACTAGGAGGAGGCTGCCCTAGCTAGTGCTCTATTATTTTATACAGTATCTTTAATGCTTACATAGCACTTAGTCTTAGGATATTTATTTATACCCTAGTGTTAATTAAGTACTTAAGAAAGTTGCTGTTCGTAGTAACCTAGTATTCTAGTAAGTTAGTTTAAGCAAAAGCCTGCCTATTTTTTTGCTAAACTCCTTAGACATTCTTTGTAGAGATATTATTTAACTTATCTATCTAAGAATCTCTTCTTCTACTTACCTTATAGTAAGTTTGCGTATTAGATTAATACAAATTTATTACATTGTAATACGCGCTCTTAGCAAGTTATGTATTTAGTAAAATTTTATAAGTAGGGCTTGTGCGCTTGTTTAGCTAATTAGAGACTAAAATAGATCTTAGGTGTTATATAGCGCATCTAGTATCTGTTAGCTTAGCATTTTTTATATATGTTATAACATTAAGCGTACCTAAACTATTTACAACATTAATATTATTATTAAGAAAATTGCGTAGCTGTTTTTAAATGCTAGCTTACTTTATAAGGTCTAATACTGTAACTTCTTGTACTTCCTGTCTAAGTAGGGCAGTTATAATACAGTTTAACTGTCCTTATACTATCTCTTTAAGTTCTAGATTAGGAAGAGCATTAATAAACTTTACAGCCTTCTTCTTCCTTCCTTGCTATAAGTGCTTTAGATCTACTAATATATTGTTATTTTAATAAGCTAATTAAGGTAGTTTAATAATTAAAAATAGCGTATTATAATGCTAGCTTACAAAAAGTATATTACTTTATATTTCTTCCTGTAAATACTATATGTTTATAAGCTGCAAGTTAGAGATAAAAGAGTTACTTTATATTGTTTAATTGCTTTTTTGTGTACTTAAATCCTTACTTAGCCTTCCTTACTTCTTTACTTCTCCCTCTTAGACACAATTAATATCCTAGTAAAGGGCTAGGCCTTTGCCTTTTAAGCGCGTAGTAGCATTTAACTTAGAAATGCTATATAAAGCGTTTTCTTCGCCTCCTAGTATAATGTTAGCTACATTTATATTATTAAGCTTCTTAACGTATTCCTTAGTAAAAGGAGTGTATAGCTGTTTCTAGAATTGCTAGAACTACTAAAGGACGTTATTATAGTAGCCTTAGCTTGTTAAACTAGTTACTACATTTATAGAATTAGAGTTTTTTCCTTTATACCTTAAACCTAGTTAAGAGTCTCTTTTAGTAAACTTCTCTAGTAGTACACTAGAGGCTAGCTAATTAAGCACGTTATTAGTAACGTTGTAGAACTCTTAGATTTTTACCTTTAACTATAGCAAGACTTAGTTTAATAGTAGTTGCCTTAGGATTTCCTCTAAACGCTTATATAGTAGACTAAAGTAGTACGTTCTCTTCTTGCTAGAAATATTCTAGTTAAAACTAACCTATCCTATCTACTTTAGGGCGTAGTATTATTTACACTCTTTAAGTATGTGTCCTACTATATTATATATACAGTAAAGAGGGTGTATCTTTGTATTACTTATATATACTATACTTATCTTGTTAGATACCCCCTTTAAGACTTTAGTAATAAAGGAACTATTATTCCTCTTACTAAGAAATTCTGTATTTGTTACTTATGCAACAAAGTATATATAGTTAGAAGGTTTCTCTAGAAGTCTCTTAGTTGTAGGATAAGCTATAAGTATATTAAGGGTTAATAGTCTAAGCTTTAGGTTGCCTAGAGATTTAATAAAGTCCTTAACCTCTAGGTTAACGTCTACTAGTGTACTTGTTTTCTTATATGCTTTGCTAATCTTAATCTCTACTTCTCTTACTTTCTCTAGGGTGAAGGTTGCTCGCTAGTTAAACAGCATAATCTAGCATATTTTAGTATTAGCGCCTCCTTACTCTAGCTAATAAATTTTATTTAGGCTAGTTATCTTCTTGTAGTAGGATTTTAGAAAAGAATAGATCCCTTCTAGTTTATACGTATCTTAATTATCTTTATTTAGGGTAGAAGGTATATAGTACATGACTGCCTTTTTGTTAGTTTGTAGTAGGCCTTAGAAGAAGAAAATACCTTCCTCTTCTTAAGGGATTTGCCTATTCTTAATATATATATTAGCAACAAAGGTAAAGTGCGTATAGTACTTTACTAGACTAAGCTAATTTTGTATGTATTTATAAATATAAGCTTAAAAGTATAAGCATTTGCCTATTTTAATAGCTGTATCTTTATCCTTCTACTGTTCCTTTATGTGTGTCTATAATTTAGACTAATCTTTCTTAGCATATTTAAGTAAGCGTTTTAGTATATAAGAGAGAAATTAATCCTTATTAAAAAAGTAGTCTAGTAGAATAGAGACCCTTATAGCATTATAAATACCTCTATTATTAGCTTATTAGTTAAAGTCCTCTAGGAATTCTATAATATTCTTCTTAGTAAAAACTAATATACTATGTCTTAGTTAAATTATAGTTAACACTAAGTTGTGCGTAGGTGTAGCTATAGTGTTAATAACAGAGCTTAATAGGGTTAATAATAGATTAGGGCTAGTAGTAGTAGGTCTAGAGAGAGGAAGCGTTGCGCCTTCCTGCCCTTAACCTGTCTTCTAATCCCTTTTTAACATCTAGAGTATAGTATAACTTATATAAGTTCTTTATATAGATAGTTAATAAGTGTTAGTAAAGAAACAGACAAGGTATAGTTTTTAGAAGAAAGAATATCTCTCTTTAAGTCTCTATAGTGTGTGTTTTCTTAGGTGTAGGCGTATTAATTCTCCTCTTTTAAGTACCTCTTATTTTACTAAGTAGGCTTAGATTTATACTTAAAGCTAGTACTTATATATAAGCTTTCAGTACTATCTCTATTTTACTAGGTAGTACTTTAGCTTAGCATTTCTTTACGCATGTATTACTGTCTTTATTTTACTAGACAGGTTACTACTTCTATTTTACTAGGTAGACTTTAAATTAGCATTTAAAACACATGTATAACTGCCTCTATTTTACTAGACAGTTTGCTGCCTCTATTTTGCTAGACAGACTTTAAATTAGCATTTAATAATATATTTTATTTTCATTAGTAGGTTTTGTTCTTCCTTGTTGTTACTGTTAGTGTTAACTTAGGTAACTTTGTCTTTAACGTAGTCTGTAATAGAGAATAGTGCTAACCTCTTAAAAGTAAGTCTAGTAATAATTTTAAGGATTCTATGCTTGCGTAAGATTATTATATTATTCTTATAATAATTGTGCACTAGTTCTTTTATGCACTAAGTAGTAGAGTATGTCTCTATAGGCTTTGCTATTTATATAGGTGTTAGAGTGTATAAAGACATACTGCTACAAGGGTAAGAAATTACTAGTAGTTAGATTATGCGAGAACAAGGGTAGTAAGATAAAGGTCTTATTATAAGTTGGCTATTAAAGAGAAGCACAAGTGTTGAGTTGTGAGGTAGAGGATTGATGGATTAATCCCGCTCGTTTCGATCCCCGAAACGAGCTATATACCCTCAGATCAGGTGGTTGAGCACTGACCTAGTAAGCAGCAGGGTATCACCCCGTGCACCGGCACAACATATAAAATGCTTTAGCGTTAAGCTTTTATAAGTGTCTTCTTAAGTAACTTGTGTCCAAACTTTAGCTTATTAGCTATTGTAATAGCTACTTTTATTTTTAAGCTTAAAAGTGTGTTTGTAAAGAGATTTAGGTATCTTCTATAATTTGTATAAAATAAAGTCTATTCTATAAACTTTAAAAGCTTGTTGTTGTATGCTATTTGTGCTATAGGTAGTAGTAATACCTAATTGTTCTGTTGTTAATTAATATATATGTTAAAGTATATTTTTAATATATAATTTGTTTGTTTAGTTTGTATGTCTGTCTGCAGATAATATGCTGTTAGTAGCTTTTTTTAGTTCTAATTGCAACAAGTAGTGTTGTCTAAAAGTTTAAAGTAAAGAGCTTATCTCTGTTACTAATAATTGTTTTTAGTATACTATAATATCTAAAAGTTTAATTGTTAATAATATGCGCAAGCTGGTCTACTGTAAAAAAAAATTGAAAGCTATATACTTAGCTTATTTTATAAATTAATTAACTACTACAAGAATTGCGTTATAAGATACTTTAGTAACAAAGTCTTTTAAGACTAGTAAACCTGTAACAAAGTTTATAGAAATGTCTAACTACAGTATATTAAGTAGTTTTATTGCTTATATTTCTTTGTATAGTGCGTGAGTACTATGCTTGTTCTTCTAACAGTTTATATATTTAGCAATAAAAGTAGTAACCTTGTCTTTTATTTCTAGAAAAAAAAAATTTTTTTAATAAGTTTTATTATTCTTATAATGCTTAAGTAACTATGTACTAAGTTATTATTGTGTTACTTGATAATTGTCTCTTGTAATTCTTTTAGTATGTTATGCATAATTTTTATAAGTAGATTAAGTGTTTGTGCTAGTTCTAGTATTTATTATTATTAACTTTAAGTATTATAAAGTTAGTTATTTCTTTGGTTCCTGCAATATTATGTCTGTAGCTAAGAGCGTCTGCTCTTCTGTTATTTTTTTTAGTGTATACATAATCTTGAACTTGTGTTATCTTAGTTCTTTTAACTATTAAACTTAGCGTTAGTTAAGTCTCTTAGTAGTTATAAAGTTAACTACGTTCTTGTAATTTGTAAATATTATAAGTTCTAAGCAGCTTTTAGTATATACTTTCGAATATCTTAAATTATCAACAATAGCTAGCAGCTCCTTATTATAAAAATTGTATTGTTTTTCTAGTCTTGAAAACTTATAAGAATAGTAAGCAATTAGGTGCTATTTGCCTTTATGTAGTTAGCTAGCGCATTCTTTAAGTACAAGGTCTAATGCGTCTGTTTTAAACTGTAGTAGTTATTCTGCTTAAAATATGCAAAAGCATAGTAGTTCTATACTTACATTCTTAAGCATTTAGAAAGCATTTTCTACTTTTTTACTTTACTTAAAGAGTACTTTCTTCTTTATAAGTCTTATTAACAATATAGCAAACTTAAAAAAAAAATTAATAAACTATTAATTAAAGTTTAAAATTTTAAAAAAAAAATTATAGTTTTTTAACTATTTTTAGTTGTAGCTATTTTTTAATTACTTATATTTTCTCTTTACCTATTTGTACTTCTTATACCCTTATAATATATCTTAGAAAAGCAATTTTATTTTTTATAAAACTTATATTTCTTAAGTTTAAGTTGTAAGATAAACTAGTCTAAGTACTTTAGTACTGTGTAGACATTTTTAATATATTTTTTTAAGTTCTTAAAGTAAATAAAAATGTTATCTAAGTATACAATTACAAAGATGTCTAAGTATGCTTTTAATATATTATTAATAAGTTCCTAAAATGTTACTAGAGGTTTTATTAACTTAAACAGTATAACAGTGTATTTATAGTGTCTATATCTTCTTAAGAACGCTGTCTTTTATTCTTTACTTTTCTTAATCTTAATAAAGTAGTATTTATTTTAGAAGTCTAGTGCTGTAAAGACCTTAGCGCAAGATAATTAATTTCTAAGTTTTATAATACTTAGTAGTAGATATTAATTCTTCACTATATTATTATTTGACTTCTAATAGTTCACTCATATTTTTAGTAGCTTATTCTTTTTTAGTACAAAGAGTATAAGGAATCCTACTAGTAATATTAAAAATCTTATTTAGCCTTTTACTAAATCCTTATCTAGCTTTTCTCTTAATATCCTAAGTTCTATTTCTAATAGTTAATAAATTAGTCTAAAGAGTAGAGTCTTCTCTTCTTCTAGGATAATCTTATAATCCTAAAGTTAGTGTCTTAGTAAGGCTTTACTATCTACTACTTTTATAAAGAGGTACTAAAATTCTTTATACTCTTTTAGAATATCTAGAGTTATGTATTTCTTTAAAACTCTAACTTTGTAATCTAAGGGAACCTTTCTAGTATTAATTTAGTTAAACCTTCTTATCTTAAGGCTGTTCTTAGTTAAGGTTCACTGTCCTTTAGTAATATTATTAATTTTCTTCTTATTTACTATCTTAGTTGTTAAATACGTAGGCTAGCTTATAGTTACGTCTAATCTATAGTACTTAAATAAGAACTCTTTTAACTTCTAGTTAATACGCAGGTTATATTCTTGTAACTAAGAAAGTCTTAATATAATATTGTAGGTAGCTAGTCTAAAAACGTCTAAGTCTATTTCTTCTTAGTGTTCCTAGATGCAGAGCGTCACTCTAGTAACCTTATAAGTAATTGTTGTCTTGCCTAGCATAGGCTAACTGTTAGCTACGTATAGTAGGTAAGGTTCTTATTTCTCTAATACTTATAGGCCTGCTACTAACATTGCTTAAGTAGAAACAAAGTTAGCCTACACGCTAAAATCTACTAGTGCCTATATTTAGTGTCTGTTAAGCTTTACTATAAGCTTAAAGAGGCTTGTAGAATTTATTACGTTAATCTCTCTAGTAGTTCTAGGTATCTAAAGCGTCTGTCTAAAAAAGACTATATGCTAAATCTATAGAACTTCTTTGTAATAATATGATAATTGTATTTAATATTAAGGCACGTGTACTATAAAGGTTGGTTATATTCTTATACACTAGTTCTATTCTTGTAATTTCTCTACTGCGTTATATGCATCTGTAGATTTTCTTTTAAATTATTATATCTATAAAAGTATAGGCTATGTCTCTTATCTTATATATATACTGCGTATTTGTTGTTTAGACAATTATACTATTAGTGTTTATATCTAGGCATCCTCTTTAGTTTCTTAAAGAACTATCCTAATCTATACTTATTAGAATAGTAGATTATACAGTTGTTGTGTACATATATAGTCTATAAGTACTTTGCATATTCTAGGTTGCGCAGGTCTATCTAATAGTATATATCTTTAGTATAGCTGTTGTCTTAAGCCTTACGCTACTAGCGTATTGCCTAAAGTATATTATAAATCTCTTTTGTCTCTTTGTCTAAGAGTTAGTGCGCTAGTTTATTCTAAGAAGCCTTAGCTTCTTTAGTCTATTTTTATACAGAGTTGTTGTGTATAGCTTTATTAATAGTTACTACTAGAGTAAGCTCTTTCTTCTGCAGTTCCTCTAGTAAATTAGTATACTAGCTATAGTCTAAGAATGTTCCTTTGTAAGGTTCTTTAAAGATCTCCTTAAGTTATCTTAGCTACCTTAGTAGAGTGTTAGTCTTCTCTACTAGATCTATAAAGCATCTAGTCTCTGTAGGTAATAATACCTATATGCTAACATTGTGTCTGTCTTCTATAGTGTAAGTAAAAAGTCTCTATATAGCTAGTAGAACTGTCTCTTTATTATACGCTACTAGCTCTTCTTATGTAATTAGTATAGCTAGTTAATAGCTCTTCTAAAACTTAGCTATCTTACTGTGTTTAGTTTAATTTACTAGGGTTGCTTCTATATCTTTGTCTAGCACTATCTTAAAATTATTATTATCTAAGACTTTCTCTAGAGTAATTATAATTAGGTTATCTAGACTATTAATACTTACCTAGTCTTATCTTTAAACTATAATAGTAAGTTATGTAATAACATTCTGTTCTTTGTCTAGATTGTTGCTAGGTTCTGTATAGTAAATAATATTAAGTTATTAAGTTACTTTACCTTAGCTTTAGTAGTCTTATTTTATGTAACTTTTTTTACTATATCTGTAATAAGTAACCTTCTTGTTACTCTTGTTATATATAAACTTCTTTTTTCCTAGTCTCTTGTTAATATTGTTAAAGTGCATTAGCTTATAGCTATTAGTAGCATAATGCCTTAGGTCCCTAGGTATATAGTTTTGCTAATATCCTTAGTTAAGGTACAGGCGTTAAAGTGTTTAACGTAGTTAAGCGTCTATGTTCCTAGATGCGTAATTTTCTTACGCAAATAATTGTTTCTCTAATATAAGCTTATAAAGTTTGTTGTCTACTTAAATAGCTTTAGCTATAAGTTTGTTAAGCGTGTTAAGGCTAGATCTGCTTCTTATAAGTTCTTGTTATATAGTAGGTTTAAGACCTTATTAGTACATCTATATTAAAGCGTTGTTGTTTTATTTAATAACGTGGTTCACAAGCGAGTGGACCACCTAAGCGAGTGGACTACTTTGCACTGGCGCGCCGACGTCAAGACGTTATTACAGACTTTTATTACAGTTAATAAACTATTACAATATACTAAATTAATTATCTGAATTACGACTATTACTTGCACTATCTATCTTAACTACGCAGGTACGAGCGTTGTGTCTAGTCTACTTGCAACGCCCGCACTGCCTCTCTTCTTGTACCCTCTTTGAGGCACTTTTACTGTCGCCACAACTACTACCTGCCTGTTTAGCTAATACTTCTTGTACTTCGCTTACAGTAAGAGTCTCTTCTGTCTATACATATTGCTGCTTACGGCTTTTACGCTTATTTAACTTATTAATAGCCTCTTAAAAAGTAGTAATTTTCTCTATTAGAAGTACTATTTTATGTGCTATTTGCTAAGCGCCCTTACTCAACTGCGTAATCTAATTAGTAAGTAAATTAGTAGAAGACTTACGCTGTTTTCTTACGCTCTAATAAATAAGAGGAATTTAAGCTTTAGCCTTACGCGCGTTGCGTAGTGTTTACGACTCTTAGGTAGCTACTTATTATAGTAATTATACTAGCGTCTGCAATACTATATTAAGCTTTAATAGCACAGCCTGTAAGTTAAATAGAACTAGACTAGCGCCCTTAAAGCTAGCTAGGATATTCTCTTTTGTAATAGACTGCCTAAAAGCAGTTTTAAAAGCTAGTAAAAAGGCTTCTTTGCTAATATAGTAGGTGTAGTTGCGTGCTAAGCCTAAAACAATATTGCTATACCTGCGCTTTAACAGCGCGAAGCAGCTTACATTAAGAGGCTATAGTAGGTAAGATAAGTGCACAGGCATATAGAGAAAAATAATATTCTTCTCCTTGCAAAGATCTTAAAACTTAATAAAGTAGTAGCTCTTATAGCTGTTAATAATAAGTAGTTAATACCTACTAACAGTACAGCCCTTTGTATAAGTATTAAAGTGCTCTAACTATATAAGAGTAAGATAATTATTTGTTTAGCTATTAGGACTAACTTTAAGAACCTAGTTAGTAGATAGATTTTTAAACTAGATATTAATTAGCACCTTGCTTGCAAAGATAACAAAGGGGGGTAGCTAGCGACCTAACGCGCCTACGCTTTAGATCACAGTAACTTACTTACAATTGCCTAGCTAAACCTACTTAATTTTGCTAAAGCGTTCTAATAATGTAACAACTAACTGTAACAAAATCTTGCCTATTATAAAGCCTGTCTTATTAAAGTTGTAGATATTATTGTCTATAATACCTTACTTCTCTTTTGTCGTCTTAACTAGATCGAACTAGCGCTAGATAATTACTAAGTCCTCGCAGGTAGCTCGCTAGTAATTATAAGGATAGCTCTAGCGCGTACAGAGCTCTAGAGTTTGCTTAATAAAGTTATTAACCTAGTTCTTACTAACAGGGTTGCTCTCCTGCTCCTATAACAGTTTATTAGCTATTACTTAAACGTTAGCCTTTGTAGGCGCAAATCCTTACGTAGACTCTTTAAGAATACGCCTAAGTATAGCCTCCTCTTCTAGTTTTTAAAGGCGCTTTGAGTTTGGTTTGATATCGCGTCAGGAGCGCTTTCTAGCGCGGTAGTTATAGATAGTAGTTTGAAGCATGTTATAGATAGAAGCAGCACATCTTTAGCTTTAAACACGTTGCAATTAGATATTAAAAAGAGCAAGCTAGAGATCTGCTTTTGTATAGAGAGTTTAAGTAGTGCGTTGTTAAGACATTACGCGTTGTTATCTCGACGTTAACGCGCCGGTGCAAAGTAGTCCAATCGCTTGGGTGGTCTACTCGCTTGTGAACCACGTTAACTATCTTGTACTGTTAGAATTTAGTTGTATTGTTAGTAGTAGACTTAGTTTATTGTAATCTCTAAATCTTCTGCTCTGCGACTACAGACTCTTTAAAAGATAAGAAATCTTCTTTTATCTTTATCTTAAAGGCATCCTAGTCTTTAACTAAGGCAGTATTGTTAGCGTCTATAATAGAACTATCTATATAGCGTTATAGGATTAAGTTAGCCTACTTCTCTACATCTCCTTAAAGATACGTAAAGGCTAAGACTACTTTGTTGTTATTATTAATCCTGTCTCTTTTAATGTAGAAGTATCTTTTAACTTAGAGAAGCTAAGCGTCAAGCTTGCTACAATTACTATAATAAGTCTTAGGCTTGTTAGCGCGGCTTGTAGTCCTCCTAATAAGAGAATTAGCAGGTGTGTCTATAGCAGTATTACTTATCTTTAAGGGTGTTTAAAGTGTGAAGATCGTCTAAAGATAATCTAAGTTAGTTCTTAGGAGAATAAACAAGTACTAAGAATACAGGGTGTACTAGCACAATGAGAAGATTAATATAATAGTATGGGGTGTGTTAGCACAATTAGAAGATTAATGTAATAACACAAAGGTTAAGAATTAAGTCTTAATTCTTGGATTAATTACTAAGGTAAAACTCTAAGTTAAACACAATAAGCTATTAGAGCATATTATCTACTACTATATACTAATAAACGTAGTGCTTATGTACAAGCGTGCGCTTGTAAATAAGCGCTGGTAGATAATTAGTCACGTAGTCTCGCTCGTAGATAAGCGCTCGTAGATAATCAGTCACGTGGTCTTGCTTGTAGATAAGCGCTCGTATATAATTAGTCACGTGACAGCAGCATAGTTGCCTAGCTGTAATTATCTACCCCTGTTGCATAGTTCCTAAAGGGTCGTCCCTTAGTCCGGATCATAACACCTTATAAGTAATTATTATCTTACCTAGTATAGGCTAACTGTTAGCTACGTGTAGTAAATAGGATTCTTGTTTCTTTAGTAGTTGTAGGCCTGCTACTAATACTACTTAAGCAGAAACAAAATTAGCTTGTGCACCAAAATTTACTAATGCCTGCATTTAATGTTTGTTAAGCTTTACTGTAAGCTTAAGGAGGCTTAAGAGATTTATTTTGTTAATCTCTTTAGCAGTTCTAGGTGTCTAAGGCATTTATTTAAAAAAAGACTATATGCTAAATCTGTAGAACTTCTTTGCAACAATATGTAAGTTGCACTTAATATTAAGGCACGTGTGCTATAAGAGTTAGTTGCACTTTTATGTACTAGTTTTATTCTTGTAATTCTTCTGCTGCATTATGTGCATCTGCAGGTTCTCTTCTAAATTGTTATATTTATAAAAGTATAGGCTATATCTCTTGTTTTGTATATATACTGCGCGTTTGTTGTTTAGACAATTATACTATAAGTATTTATTTATTTTTAAGGTATCAAAGGTGGTGGTTGTTGTTGTAGTCAATATGGGGTTTCCAAAAAAGTGAAAAGCAGCTACCCTCTACTAATCAGTCGCAAAAGTCAAAAAAAAAGATTGTGTGTAGTTAACGAGATTCGAACGGTAGGTGGATAAGTTCTGGGAGGAAAGCTCAGACCACCGAGCGATAATCAGGGTCGAAAAAATTTGCTAAGGTACCAAAAAACGACACCAGTTGAAACGTGTCCAACGGCGATTGCCAGCCTATGGCTGGCAATAGGATTACAGTAGGATTGCAATAGGGCTTTTCTTCGTTTCCGTCCGAACATGCTGGAGCGACACACCAATTGCGTGCCGGCAATGCCGAACAAGGGGGCGTGAGCCCGGATACCTGTTGTTAGCAATAAATCTTTTTTTTTACCAAAAAGGTGTCTACAAAATGTGTGGTCACATCAAAAGGTTGTCTCAAAAGGCCGAAGCATAAGTATTTATATCTAAGTATTCCTTTTAGTTTTTTAAAAAACTATCTTAATTTATACTTATTAAAATAGTAGATTGTACAGCTATTGTATATATATACAGCTTATAAATACTTTGTATGTTCTAAGTTGCGTAGGTCTGTCTTATAGTATATATTTATAGCGCGGCTGCTGTCTTAAGCCTTAAGCTTTTAGCGTGTTGCCTAGAGTTTATTGTAAATCTTCTTCCTCTCTTTGTCTAAAAGCTGGTGTACTAGTTTGTTCTAGAATACTTCAGCATTTTTAGTTTATTTATATACAAAACTATTGTGTATAGCTTTATTAATAGTTGCTACTAGAGTAATCCTCTTCTTCTGCAGTTCCTCTACTAAATTAGCATACTAGCTATATTTTTAGAATGTTCCTCTACAGGGTTTTTTTTTAAAAAAAATTAGTTTGTTTAAGCTGCCCTAGTAAAGCGTTAATCTTCTTTACTAAATCTGTTAAGCATCTAGTCTTTAAAAGTTGTAATACTTATATACTAATATTGTGTCTGTCTAACATAGTATAAGTAAGGAGCTTTTAAATTACTAATAAAATTGTTTTTTTGTTATAAGCTACTAGTTCTTCTTATGTAAGAGGTGTAGCGGGTTAATAGCTTTTCTAAAACTTAGCTATCTTGCCGTGCTTAGTTTAGTCTACTAAGGTTGCCTTTATACTTTTGTCTAGCACTATCTTAAAAATGTTGTTATTAAAGGCTTCCTCTAGAGTAATTATTATAAAGTTATTTAGACTATTAATAGTTGTCTAGTCCTGTCCCAAGACTGTAATAGTAAGTTATGTAATAACGTTCTATTCTTTATTTAGATTATTGTTAGGTCCTACACAGTAAATAATAATTAATTATTAAGTTACTTTGCTTTAGCTTTAGCAGTCCTGTTTTATGTAACTTTCTTTGCTATATCTATAACAAGTAACCTTCTTGCTACCCTTGTTATACGTAAAGTTCTTTCTTCTTAGTCCCTTATTAATATTGTTAAGGTGCATTAGCTTATAGCTATTAGTTTTATAATGCCTTAGGGTCCTAAGTACATAGTTTTGCTAACATCTTTAGTTAAGGTATAGGCGTTGAAATGTTTAACGTAGTTAAGCATTTATATTCTTAGGTACGCAATTTCTTTGTGCAAATAATTATTTTTCTAATATAAGCTTATAGAGTTTGTTGTCTACTCTAATAGAGTAGAGCTATAAGTTTGTTAGACGTGTTAAGGTTAAATTTACTTCTTATAAGTTCTTGTTGTATAGTAAGTTTAAGACTTTATTAGTATATCTACATTAAAGCGTTGTTGTTTTATTTAATAACTATTTTGTACTGTTAGAATTTAGTTATGTAGTTAGCAGCAGATTTAGTTTATTGTAGTCTTTAGATTTTTTGTTTTACAACTACAGACTCTTTTAAAAGTAAAAAGATTTCTTATATCTTTATTTTAAAGGTGTCTTAGTCTTTGACTAAAGCAGTATTGTTAGCATTTATAATAGAATTATCTATGTAGTGTTAAAAATTTAAGTTAGCTTACTTCTCTACATCTCCTTAAAGATACGTAGAGGCTAAGACTACCTTGTTGTTGTTCTTAATCCTGTCTCCTTTAATATAGAAGTATCTGTTTGTTGCGGATTTAATCTCCAGGTATAGTTGCTTGTTCTACTATCAACTCAGAGGTAGAGATCTCTGCCTTCTACTTGTTTGTAGTAGACTCAGAGGCAGCCTAATCCAGGCTTATAACCTGTTGGAGATTAAGAAGGAGGTGCGCAGGGTGAAGGATAAGGATAAGAGAATAAAATAATAGAGACTAGGGGAAGACAGTGTTGTAGAAGATAGCAATTGTAGGCTTATCTTAATGTCTTGATTGTCTTATTCCCTAACTATCTGCTAAACTACAGTTTATATATACCTGTAACTTGCATTCTAGAAAGATCTGTATTACGCAATAGCTTGCGTAGTAGATTGCGTAATCCTGAACGTCATTGATCACAACAATCAATTGATAACAATGATAAGAAATACTAGTAGCGTAATAGCTCCTAGTAATCAATTGATTGTAGGTTGATTGTAGATTCCAGGTGTGATTTGAGCACCTGGATTCTGTGGAGAAACAGCTGAGTAGCTTAATCTCCAACACTGTTAACTTAAAGGAGCTAAGCCTTAAGCTTGCTATAATTGCTATAATAGTTATTAGGCCCTTTAGCGCGGCTTGTAGTTCCTCTAGTGTAAGAATTAGCAAAAGTGTTTATAGCAGTATTACTTATCTTTGTAAGTATTTAAAGTATAAATATTGTCTAAAGATAACCTAAGTTAGTTCTTAAAAGATAAGTAAGTGCAATAGACAGTTAGTGTACTAGCACAATTAGAAGATTAATGTAATAGTACAGGGTGTGTTAGTACAATTAAAAGATTAATGTAATAACATAAGAGTTAGAGAATTAAGTCTTAATTTTTAAATTAATTACTAAGTAAAACTTTAAGTTAAACACACTAAGCTATAAGAGTTTAGTGCCTATACTATATGCTAATAAGTGTAGTGCTTGTGTATAAGCGTGCGTGTACTTATAAATAAGCAGTTACGTAGTTGCACTTGTAGATAAGCGTATAAGTTCTGCTTGTAAATAAGCAGTTACGTAGTTGCGCTTGTAGATAAGCGTGTAGGTCCTACTTGTAGATAAGCAGTTACGTAGTTGCGGCGCGGTGGCCTTGCAGTAGTTCTCTGCCTACGTCGCATGATCCTTAAGGCGTTGTTCTGAGTGTTCCCTAGTCTAGATCGTAACACTACTTTTCTTTTCCTGCCTTTTTCTTCTTTATTGCTAATTTAACGTCTTGCAATAGCTGTTTAAGCTAAGTTTTAGTTTTTGTACTTAGCCCTTGTACGACAAATAGAAAAAGAGGGATACTAAAGCAATAAATTTAAGTACTGCGCTAGTATTAGCAAATACCTTAAAAATTGTGTATTTCTTCTACAACTAGCTAAAATAAGACTTAACAATTTTTTTGTATATAAAGATATCGCAAATAATAGACTTGTTTAAAATTTTAATAAACTTAGGAGTTTAGCTAAGTAGTTAAGTTTTAAAATACTCAATAAATTTAGGTGTCCGCATAAGCAGTTTAAGTTAGACTAGATTAAGTGCTAAGTAGACAATAGCAAAAGATGCTTTTTTTTTAGAAGAGAGCTTAGAATAAGAAAATGCTTGCTGTAGAGGTTGCATGCTATTGTAGTGTATTGTATACAAATTATTTGTATGCAGTGCTATTTAAAAAGTAAGAAGCAGTAAGTAAAAGGCAGCAGCTTTATAAAGTATTGCAGGCTCCTGCTGCGTGTTCTTTTCCTCCTCTATTACATTATGTTGCAATCCTATTGCAATCCTACTGTAATCCTATTGCCTGCTATAGGCTGGCAATTGCTGTTAGACACGTTTTAACTAGTGTTGTTTTTTAGTACCTTAGCAAAAATTTTTAACCTTAATTATTGCTTGGTAGTCTAAGCTTTTTTCCTAGACCTTATCCACCTACTGTTTAAATCTCGTTAACTACACACGATCTATTTTTTTGACTTTTGCGACTAATTAGTAGAGGGTAGCTGCTTTTCACTTTTTTAGAAACCCCGTTTTGACTACAACAATAACCACCACCTTTGACACCTTAAAAATAAGTAAAGAAGTTCTACTAGTAACAAATCTAGGCTCTTTTATACTTTAACAATGCAGCGCTTATTGAAAAAAAGTATTTTATTACAGCTTATTATTACGCAAGAAAGCGCGCAATTACTAAAAAATTTATATAAGTAAAATAGGCTACTGCTAGTATCTGTTTATTTAATATTAACTAAGTAACTAACTTATTTTAAGTATTTTCAGGACCTACTACGCTACTTTATTAGACTTAACCTTAACTTACTTAAAGCTATCTCTCTACGCCTTACAGACCTTGTAAGGTTTTTGTAGCATAGCAATAGCTTTACAAAGATAAAAATCTTAGGTGTAAGATTCACTAGTTTATTAGAAAAGTTAGTAAGGCACTTAGAGTAGCTAATACCTTAGTAGCATAGCTTAAAACAGAGAATAAAAGACTATTCAGTTAATTTAAGGCTTTAAGCTTCAACAGCTACAAAAGAAAGTTTATATTAACTTAAATAAGTGTTTTGTAAACATAAAAATAATTATAGTTACTATACAGGCTTTATAGCTTTTTAAGGCACAGCGTAATATTAATGCTAAGGAAAAAGCTGCAAAAAGAAGAGCAGCTAATATAGCAGCTTAAACGCTTTAGTCTATGTGTACCGAGTGGCAGTTGTAACTACGTTAAGAAAATAAACAGGTGTTTTGTGCGGGAGTGCTGAGATTTGTGAGTGATCAACATCCCTGGGTGATCAACATCCCGGTCGGCTAGCTTATATTACAGATCCCAGCTAGATTTCAATAGCAGGTCCCGGCGGGCCTATTTGCCAAATTAGCCCGGGTGACGACAATCTTCCACCAAAGACTAAAACGCTTTAAATAGTGGTCACACCTTGTCTCACAATTGTCGCAACATATGGCTCACATGCGAACGCCTGAGATGCTAGTTTCCAAATGTAATAATACAAGATTGCCGTCCTAATGCAACATGATAGCTTTAGATCTTGCGCAAAGAACTCAAATTGCAACAAGTCAAAAAATGTAAGTGTTTGTTGTTTTCAGGACGATAAGAACCACAAAACTCCCGGCTAAATATGCTCGTGTGAAACATCCAGGACAAGGACGTACTAACAAAACGAAGGCTTACAAATACCATCAGGGAGCTTTTTGCCGTTCAACAAGACAAGAGAGAGAACTAACAAGACAGATGAAGAAGAAATTGATTCTTGGAAATTGTTCCTGCCAGCCTTAAAAACGCCGAAAACAATAGATTAGTCAAATAACAAATCGGCCATTGACAAAGAAAGGTGTCCCTGATTATGCGGAGCAGAGTCGCGTTAGACATTTTGTCTTCTAGAGAACGATCGTGCTTCACCCGCTCACGTTTGTACTCAAGCGCATCGAGACGGCGTTGCACAAACTTGTTTTTGTAGTCTGCTCGGTCTTCTGTCGAAAAAGGATCTCCCGGAGGGGACGGCATGCATAAAATCATCGGTACGTGGTATAGAAGTTCTGGCTCTGAAGGCTACTCAGGGCGAGGCCTCTTCGCCCCGTGCGGGTTTTGCCAGCTGCCATCGTTGCCGCCTTGATTGCCTTGGAAGAAACCTGAATTGAATCCTGGGTTGCCACCAAAGCCACCTCCTATATCCTCATCGTTAGCGATCATTCAGGTGAAGATTTGAGAAGGCTGGGGGTAAGTCACTAGTCGGAGTATGAAAGTTTCTCGACGTACCCATTCCTCCCATCATGCCCATGTTGCCACCACCCATACCCATCATGTTCGCTCCCATGCCCATCATATTACCACCCATAGGCATATTCATGCCACCCATGGTGTTTGCGCCCATGGGATTCATACCCATATTTCCGCCACGGCCACGATTGTTCATACCGCCGCGCATGTTACCGCCCATCATGCCGCCGCGATTGAAGCCGCCCCCGAAGTTGTTCATGCCACCCATAGGGTTGCCGAAGTTGTTCATCGGCGCTTGAGCGCCGTAGCCTCCCATGTTGCCGCCCATGTTTCCACCAGCCGGAGAAAAGTTGCGGTTGTTTTGGTAGCCCATACCGCCCCTGTTAAAGTTGCCACGGTTGTTGTTGTATCCGCCTCTGTTGTTATAGCCGCCTTGATTGCCATAGTTGCCAGATGTAGCGCGGTCGTTCCTGCCCTTGTCTCGCGCGGGAACATCCTTTGGCAAAGTCTTGAACGGGTTGACATGCGGAGGACTGAAGATGGCGGTCGGTTTTTTTGTGTGGGCTTGATCTCTAAAGAGGTTTTCGATCTGATGCTTCAGAGCAGTAGCTGCTTGTGGTGAGTTCAAAAGAGTAAAAACTTGACTACAAAAGTGATTAGCATATTGTGCCTCTGGACAACATAAGGTGACTAACCCTTTGCTCTTGCCATTGACCTTATGCTCGTTGAAGGTTACCTCGACGAGCTCGTCTTCGCAACCACTCTGGTTAGCCCATCCGCGGATGTCTTCTTCGCTAATCCACCAGTTTACATCGTTGATCATGAGAGCTGCTGTGGCACCGGGGTCAGTTGGGCGATCATCGTCTTCGCCCTGCTTGCGCTTTGTACCCTGTTGCTGAGGTGCTTGTTTGTGCACGTCGAGGCCAGCCGAGCCTCCTGTGGATGCAATCTGTTGGGTGCTCTGGTCATGGTGGCCCTCCACGTTTGTTGCTTCCTCTGTAGACTCTTTAACCGCTTGCTCGCTGTTCTCGATCTTGGTCGTATCTGATACGTGGTTCGATGTCGCAGTGTTCGCATCTGTATTCGGGGTGTTCGTGTCGGTTATGGCGGTGTCTTGTTGCGCGGTCGAGTCTTGGTAGGAGTCATCGCCGTAGATGTCGATATCGAAGTTGTCGTCGTCAGCCATATCTGCTGTAGTATGTCAAGTCAACTGCAGTAAGCGATGAGGTTTGTTCCGGTATTCTTTCTTTGATTCGCTCTTAGGTACTTGATGTGCTAGTATCAATAGCCAAAGTACATGCAATTCTGTGAGTGGCATACAAATCAGCACAATGAGATAAAGGGTATGGTAAAAGAAAGTGTGCGCTTGCGGTCCGTTGCACTTCGAAAGCGAGAGAATAGACAGACAGCGTAGAGTAAGGCCATACGTACAGTGCCGCTGTCGGCGCGTGGTGACAATGTCCAGAAAGACAGCTTAGTGCAAGACGGGATAGTCCGATCGCCCCTGGCAGATGCGGAGATGTGAAAGGTACAGGATGTGGTGTGAGATATGTGTGTGTGTGAAGCCTCAGCCTGCCTCCTGCGCTTGCTTTTGCTAGCTTCCAGTACAGTTTGCGCGAAGCGAAGTTGCTGTTTACAATATCCCTTCGAATTGATGCGGCGCTGAATCGTGCGCTACCAGTAATAAGAAGAAATGGAGAGCAACAAGGGCGAGCTCGATGTAGATGCCAATCACGTTCCCTTTCAACCCTCAACTCTGCACGTGTGTCGAAGTAAGCAAGCGGGCGGCGCTCGCACGTCTCGTTGGCCGGTCTGTTGCGTAGTGAGTAACTGCGTGCAGTGACAAACCTGGGGAAGCGGGTAGATTCGACTTGTCGGCGCGAGCACGAGTGAAGAGTGAGCGACTGACGAGGACGCGGATGCGATAGCTCGAGGTTAGCGTGGACACTAGCGTGCTTGGCAGAGCACCTACCCCTGTCGGGTTTCTCCGCAAGGCCAGATTGCCGTCCGTCTGGTAATTTGGCAGCTACTACCCTGACTTCGCGACATCTTCAACCCGTGATACTTTCTCTCGACAACTCAACTTACGACCCTTTCAAACGCACCCACAAAACAACAGTCGCACATCAATCGCCATGGAGAACATAAAGGAGTTCGCTGAGTAAGCCGGACTGAAATCCGCAACGGTGAGAGTAATGGCTAACCTCCGTGCAGTATGCCCGCTGAGTTCCTCAAGGAGGGCACTCTGTTCATGAACCGCTGCACCAGTACGATCGCCTCTCTAAAACAAGGATGACATTTCTAACATAATCGCAGAGCCCGACAAGAAGGAGTTCATCAGGATATCGCAAGCAGTAGGAATTGGTTTCCTGATCATGGGTCAGTCACTCGCTGCATACCCGCCACAAGTTCATCAAGTTGACACATTTGCAGGAGTCATTGGCTACATTGTCAAGCTTGTACACATTCCCGTAAACAACATCCTTGTCGGCGGCTCATAGACGCTATTCGGCCACAACCATCGATTCTCTTCCCTTGCATCTTCGACCACGATACCGGTCCGTTCATCATATCATCTTGTATTAGGGGCATTGGGGGGTGAACAGACCGGCCTTCACTTTGTAGGCTCCATGGAGGAAATATGGCATACTTAAAACGGCTGTACAGTATGGGGTTGGGCCAGCGAGAGTTTGATTATATCCAAACTTTAAGCACGCGCAGGATTCATCTTAATTGGGCCTACAGACTGCGTGACATGATGTATGCGGCGTCTGTGGAGTGAAGTTGATAATGTAGTGCTTCCAACGCTGCGACAACGACTTCGAACATGACCGAAAATTCCTATGAACATCCCATAGCTTCTGTTACTCCTTCCCAAATGCCTATATACAATACCTATATTCATCCATCCATCGGGAGTCTGGTAGGGTCAGCTGATGCAGGAGCTTTTACTCCTCATTCATCATGTCTTCATACCACATGGGATGCCTTCTCGCCCTGCCCTCAGGACTTGCATAGAGCCTTTCATCATGTTGCAGTTGTGCGTTAACCCGCCTTCCAATCTTTGGCTCTGCTTCATCTTCTTCGAGACCATCGTTCCAGGTGTGGACTGTACAAGTTCCTTGTGAGGTGCCCCAACCATTCCATGAGGTCGCTAGTGATTGTTAGCAAATATACCAGGGAGAGGAAAATACATGAAAACTTACCAGCGATCATAGGCGCATTGGGATGCCAGCTCGCATCACGGACACAAGTCTGCCATCTACCTTCATTCCTACCCCAGTGTTCGTACATCCCAGCAAGGAGGTCCGGATCTCGTGGTCGAGAGTTTTTGGTCGCATTCAAAACGTCGACCTTACCAGCAAGAGTCGCATCCATGTTCCAGATGTAAACCGAGCCATCGTAGCTACCAGAGTAAACATATCGCGAGTCTGTGCTACCAGGAGGTGAGAAGTGGCATCGAATAAGCGTCTTTAGCACCTTGTGGCCGCGGAACGTGACAAGTGAGCAATCATGCGGATGTGGGCGGTACTCATCGAAGTCGTACGCGTTGGATCGGTACTCGAAGCGATTGGTGTACGCATTGGGATCGATGCGGTCAGCTTTTTCTTTCGACATCATTTTCCTCAGGTCCCAAAGCTTAGCAGTTTGGTCTTTGCCGTTACTAAGCACATATCGCCCATCCCCTTTGCTGTCGACATATGTCAACCCCTCAGTGTGGCCAAGGAAAACACCAGCTTCTCTGCCATCACCCATACTTCTTCGATCCCAGACCTTGAGCGTTGTGTCATCCGAGCCGGAGTAAAGAATATGTGGCGACTGAGTGTCACCGAAGCAGACTGCGTTCACGTCGTCTTGATGACCCGGTATGCGTAGCACTGACTGACGACGCTCGATATCATACACATAGACGGAACTGTCTCCTGTTCCTGCTACAATTTCACGACCATCACCAGAGAAACGTATTGACCAAATCTATATTAGTCAGTTGCAACCTCAAATCTCAGATGAACATATCTTACACCAAAGTATCCACGGAACCCACGTGGGGTAGGCCGGCCAAGGTCTGCAAAGTCGAGGTAATGAGGTTCAGAGTCGTTATCAGGATCAGTATGTGCTAAGGCCACGATACTTCTAATAGAGCTGTATGCCAGAAAGCGGTTGTCTGGACTTAGTGACGCATCCGTGATGGTCCATTGGCCGCCATCGTACCTCACGGTCTGCCATAAGTAAGTTTTGCGGCGCTTCTAATTTGAGGATGTTGCTTGCCTTGTAGTACTTCCAGTCATATGGATTTGATGTGTCGTACATGCGTACTTTGAAGTCCTGAGCGCACGAAAAGAAGAAGTTACCATCGTCTGAAAATTGTCCCGAGTAGCATCGCGCATTGTAGTGTATGATGGTGTCGGCCACCGATTCTGGTATCATATTTTGCCTCAACAGTCTCGTGGAATTCTTCTGACGGCCATCACTACCGATACCTAGCTCTCTCCGCATGATGTTGTAGGCTAGCCTCTTCTTTCTCTTGAGTGTGTCCTCCAATCGAGGGTTCGTTCCGAAATTGCCCCCTTGCATCAATTCCTGACCCTGCTCACTAGGCACCTTTTCGAACGAGTCTATGCCTCGTGGCCGTCGTCTTCTGCCAGAAGTTCTCGTGGGACCGACAGGGTCATAGCCAGTGCCGGGGTCGCTATCGTCTTCCTCGTCTTCTTTTTCGTCATCCTCGTCAAGTCTGCGTCGCCGGAGCGAAGATTGTGGAATGTAGTCAGTGGCAAATATGCGTCCTAATCCAGCATGCCCAAGCAACTGCATAATTTGCTCCCGAGTAATCATGATTGGCCGGCGGGGATTATCCGTCTCATTTTCCTCTGCATCTTCATCTTCTTCCTCATTCTCTTCTTCATCATCCTCGTCCTCTTCATCGTTATCGTCGGTGTATTCGAATGCGATCTCTACTCCGCTGAGGTTACTCAATCGTTCGGCGGCATCTTGCGATAACGTTAGTAGATAAAATTTAAAATGCGCATGATAGGGCAGTATGTACCATGAAAGCTCAGATCGCCTTCATCTTCCTCATTGTCGTCGGTGCCTTCTTCTGCAGGCACAAAGTCCATGTCGTCATCATCATCTCGCCAGAACGGGTCGCTAGGATCGTATACGATGGTTCTTGCTGTGTCTTCTTCGGTAGGCGGACTGGTCGGCGCGTGCGACGAACTCATATTTGCGAAAAGTTGATCTGTACACGTCGCAAGTTGTGCCGAGGCGACATGGTGGTGATGCTCGCAACGGGCGAGAGCTTTGTAGTAGTCGCGGTAATAGGCCTATCACCGAACGCCCCACTCTTATCGATAGACGAAGCTACGGACTTCCGCATAGTGACTACACGTTTGCGAAATGAGTATGAGTATGTTCAATATGTTTCATGGACTATGCAAAACGTGGCTACTTAGAGGGACATCTAATCTCAAAGGATGTTCTGAACAAGGCTCCATTCCAACTCAGTCAGTATCAGTATCTTGAAGCGAAATCATAAGCTCAGGATCCGGATCATCGTCCTCAGAGTCAAAGTACGTCTGTTTAGGCGGTGTTGACTGCTTCGGCGGAGATCGACCGATTCTTATGGCAGACCCCGTCATCTCCTCTGGTTGCTTGGTCTCGAAGCCGTCATGATCTATTAGCGGTTCTGTAGCTCGCTCCTTGCCCTTTCGTTTCGATCCAAGAGCTTCCTCCAACATGTTCTTGCCTTGCGTGAAAGCTTCGAGTTCGGCGCCAATAGCACAAACCAATAAGTTCCAACTTCGCGACGAGGCAAACTCTAGCTTCTCCTCGAGGTAGGCAATGGTTGTATCCATTTGCTCGAGAAGCTTGGTGGAATCGGGAGCGCTCTTGCATGTTGCAGGCCGCATAGAATCCTGGAGACTTGTTTCGTAGTCTGTTACCTTCTTCATGACGTCGGTCCACAATACTGCACCCTCGTCAAGCGCACCCCGATCTGTATCGACCTCCTCGCATCTTTCAGCCAGCCTTGTGTACTCATCCTGCCAATATTCGCGCGCCATTTCGAGCGTCCGTCGTTCTGCCGGGAGCGTGAGGAACGGCGATGATGACATCGGTACGTGATCGGCATTTGGAGGTCGCGCAAGGAAGTTTGAGACTTCACGATCTAACAGTGACAACGATGTCTTGTAAGACGCCAGCTTTGCTTCCACTGAGTTTTCGGTATCGGCCAGTTCGTCCAAGACTTGGCGATGGCGCCTCTTGAGTGCCCATAGCTCCTCTTCTTTTTGTCGGATCTTCTGTTTTAGCTTCGAGGCTTCCGTCTGTAGGCTTTGTGCCCTTCCGCCAGCGCCCTCACTCTTTATATCCCTGATTTTCTTCTCAAGTCGTGTTCGCTTTTGGCTCCACGCATCGGTCTTCTCTACCTTGCTTTGCAGTCTCCCCAGATCCTCGTCTAAAAGATCTAGTTCCTCAGACTTCACGGTAGCAAGTTGCCTTATCCGTCTAGAAATGCCTTGTCTTGCTGCGTTCAGTCCCACTTTCTTCCTCCGCGTTGCGTTGTGCCCATTTCCGTTCTCCATGCCTCGATCGCCCGATCGAACACTGCTAACAGTCGGTGTAGTGCTTCCGTTTGATACGAGATCATCTGGTATAGCAACTCCTGCGACACGACCACCCATTAGACCATCAGCTTGCGCGTCCAGTAACTCTTGCAGCTGTTGTTCAAGATGTCTAGCTCGCCGTTGCAAAGCTAGTAGGTCGTCAGGCACGCGTGGAGGCGGAGATAGGCTGGTTTTTGGAGCGTTCCATAGTAACGACGAAGTTACAGGTGGTGGTATTCGCGGAGACGGCGGAGAGTTGTATAGCGGTAGCTCATGTTCGCGTGCGTGCAGGTCTTCGAACGATTTTCCGAATCGCGGCGGAGGTGAGAACGAGCCGAGGACTGAATTGAAGATAGACATGATAATTTACCACGAACTCGCGGCGTGGTCTGTAACGTAATTTTATAAGCGTTGGTAGGAGGTGTTCATGCATGTCACCTCGTTGGTACCTCGAGCATGTGAACGAGTCATGCGCACTCAGATAGCCCTTAGTCAGCCACGTCATCTAAGACAACTTGAGGAGCGCGATATGCGATGCCGGTGCGCAAAACAACCTTCAACTTGGTAACAAATATTCACACTGTGTGTATTCATACATGAGGACTCTGTGTAGAACGAACGCACTAGTACTCTGTTGACGTACTGATAGCGCCTAATCAGATCGTACGAAGTACCTGACAAGGGTAGTTCGAAATATTATATCGCTGCGTGTGAATAATGCGTACGCGGAAGAAACAAGTGCACAGTCGCACACGCAAACTGGAATCTCCAAAGGTTGCGCCTTGCGGTCGTGGTGATCATCTGTGAATGCATCCCACATGCAACGTACTAGCGCCAACCCCAATAAGGCTAGTGAAATCCACGACCTAAGCGAGCATTTCAATATCGAAAGTTGCAAGTGCGACCGCGACAACAGCACGCACTAACTCGCAGGAACTTCAAATCGTACGCTCTTCCACCTCTCCTCACCTTCGAAACTGTCGCTAATCGCAACTCCAGCAGCCGTATACCCCACCAACATACATCATGGCTGACGCTCCTGCCCCCGCTCGCGGCGGATTCGGTTCTCGTGGAGACCGCGGTGGTGACCGTGGACGTGGACGTGGACGTGGTCGCGGCCGCCGTGGCGGAAAGACCGAAGTACGCATCTGATAATCTTGGAGGAACAAAATTGCAGAAAATTGACAATTGGTACAGGAGAAGGAATGGCAGCCCGTCACCAAGCTCGGCCGTCTCGTAAAGGCTGGCAAGATCAAGAGCATGGAGGAGATGTATGTTTCCAGGCAGCATGGGGAAAGAGATCTTTACTGATAACGGGCAGCTACCTCCACTCTCTCCCCATCAAGGAGTACCAGGTCGTCGACTTCTTCCTGCCTAAGCTCAAGGACGAGGTTATGAAGATCAAGCCCGTCCAGAAGCAGACCCGTGCCGGTCAGCGTACCCGCTTCAAGGCCATCGTCGTCATCGGTGACTCCGAGGGTCACATTGGTCTCGGTATCAAGACCTCCAAGGAAGTCGCAACCGCCATCCGCGCAGCCATCATCATTGCCAAGCTCTCCGTTGTCCCCATCCGAAGAGGTTACTGGGGTACCAACCTTGGTGAGCCTCATTCGCTTCCCACCAAGGAGAGTGGAAAGTGCGGTTCCGTCACTGTCCGTCTCATTCCCGCTCCCCGTGGTACCGGCCTTGTCGCATCGCCCGCCGTCAAGCGTCTCTTGCAATTGGCCGGTGTCGCCGACATCTACACTGCCTCTTCTGGTTCAACCAAGACTCTTGAGAACACCCTGAAGGCTACTTTCGTCGCCGTCGCACACACCTACGGTTTCCTCACCCCCAACCTGTGGGCGGAGAAGAAGCTCACACCATCCCCGCTTGAGGAGTACAGCGACATCCTCCGTGAGGGTAAGAGGTACTAGAGGGTTTTGGGTGTTTTCTTTGCTAGCATTCAGGGTTATGGCGCGGGGTATTACATTCAGGACCTCACGTATGTATCCAACGATAGTGCTGGGTACACCGGCATGAAATGAACAACTTTCAATGATGACCTTGAAGTCATGATACTCCATGTGGTCTTGTTCTGCGAGAGCGCGTGTATTCTGAAAGTGACAGGGCTGGACATGTTCAGTGCATCACCACAATAGATGTGTGTATGGCAAGTGACAAATCGACATGACGCTGTTTAATCATCTCGAGGACTTCTTGAAAAGTACACCAACTTTGCGATAGCGGCGCACAGCGTCAGGAACGAGAAAACAGGTAGTACAGAGGAATGTTTTTTTCCTGATTTGTACTTGAAAAGGTCTACCCGAAAGGTACTCGCGATGTTCTGAGCTAGCATGCCTATAGAACAGGATATATTGCACCCCTCTTCTTTACGGGTTTTTAACACAGGGGGGGTATAAAAAAAGACCCTTGGGGTACTATTGATTTTAATGCTACTAACACACACGCAAGAAGCCATCGCGGATACAAACAATCGTCTAGTTGAAGGATCCAAATGATTTCAGTGACAGCGCTATGCTTGCGTCGCTAGGTCAATCAAGCGCAGTTCCCCTCCAGACAGAGTGAGTTTAAGATTCTTGCTAGCAAGCAAGTTGTTTGCCGTTTGAACCACAGCAGGGCTAGATTCATCACTCAGTTTCAGCATTCCAATGACATTCTCGACCGGAAGAAGTTGCTGTGTGGGCGCCGAGGGAGACTTTGCATTGCGAACACGACACTTTTTGATCTTCCTGTTTCGAGGGGTCGAGGGTGCTTCAGCCCCTACGTGTTGTGCAGCGAAATGAGTCTGGGCATCCTTCATCCTCTTCTGCAGTTCGCCAATCTGACGGTTGTGCTCCGGCTTGAGAGATAGGCCGTAGGTTATGGGTGGTGAGTGAACAATCTTGCTCTTGAGCTCGGAGAGGATATCGAAAGGCTTTGCTCCGTGGTTGAAGACCCTGTCGATTTTGGTTTGGATCTCGGTGAGTTGCTCGATTTCGAATGATGTGAGGTTGCCTGATGTACTGGCTTTGCAGATCTCGATTACGTCGTTCTTTGGAGCGCGGTGCATTGGTTCCAATTTGATGCCGGGGATGCCCGGTTTCGAGGACGATGGTTTGGTTTTCATGCCCCTAAAATTGTTGTCATGGCGCCTGCGCTTGGTCGCTGGTGATCCTCCGTACTGCATCTGATCCATAGAATCATCTTCAAGGAGCCTCTTGGATGTCATGCGGTTCAAGGACGCTGGGGACGGGTCGACCTGAACTGGTAGCTGTGCGTATCTGCTAGAGGCCATAGAATTCTGGATGACCGTAGCATTCGGAATGAATGCCACATTCGTCCTCTCTGGCCATTGTCCATTGCTTGTCGTTGAATCCACGGCATCCACTGTAATCTGTCGCTCTTGCTGGTAATAATCCATCTGCTCTTGATTGAAATCGTACTGGTCTGGTGTTCCCTCTCTCTTAATGCAGATGGAACCTGGCGGGTACTGTGTATGCGTCATAATTAAACTTGGGCCAGGTGTTAAGATTTGTCTTTGATCTATGTCGAGCTCTCGCTTGATATAGGCGTTGGGTTGGTCGTGGTAAGCGTGTGCCATTGTGTTTGGCTGATGGCGAAGAGGGGTGGGTGGTCGAAAGCGATCAATCGCTTTCAGGTCAAGGATTTGTTGGAAGAGGGACGGGTAGAAAGCGATAGCTGAATGGAATGCGAAAATACAATTGCCTGTTTCAAGTCGTCCAAAGCTTGTTTAATGGTATCATTCTCCTTGAGGAGTGAGAGATGAACAAAGGGTTTGTTGCAATTTAAGAAAATGCCGACAGGGCAGGATAGCTCCGATGCGCGTTTTGCGTTGCGATGGTGACGCGCGTTGCGCTAAACTCGAAAGTGGCGAACGTGACACGCTAGCGACTCTCCTCCGAAGGTTCTCATAGCCTCCGTAGTTTCCTTCTGCGAAAGGTTTCTTCGTACTACTAATCTCCTCGTAGTACAATGCCGTCCTCACGTACAAGGTGGAATGAAGCTATGTGTGGTGGGGTTTGTTTGACCTCGTCGCAAAGCCGACTACGCATATAACCTCTACTCGCCCTGCAGCGGCTGCCCGTTTCCGCCCAGGGTAATCGTCTTGGTGACAATGTATTCCTCGATACCCAAGTGACTTCCCTCTCTTCCAAATCCAGACTCCTTGACACCTCCAAAGGGTGCCGCAGCATCCGAGATAATACCAGTGTTGACACCAACCATACCAACTTCCAGGGCTTCAGCTACCCTGTAAACTCTTTGGATGTCTCTGCTGAAAAAGTAACCTGCAAGTCCCACGTCAGCTGCATTGGCAAGGCTAACGACATCGGCTTCAGTATCGAAGGGAAAGAGTCCGGCAACAGGACCGAAAGTTTCGTCTTTAGCTAGTTGCATGTCCTTGGTCATGTCGCGGAGCACTGTGGGTTGGTAAAAGTTCTCTCCGAGATCAGGTAGCTTTTGTCCACCAAACAGGACCTTAGCGCCGTTCTTGATGGCGTCTTGGACATGAGTGTCCACCTTGGAAACGGCACGGTCGTGGATGAGAGGTCCATGTGTTGTGCCTTCTTCGTAGCCGCCACCGACCTTGAAGCCCTTGACCTTCTCAGTAAACTTAGTGCAGAACTCATCGTAAATGCCTGACTGGACGTAAATCCTGTTGGCGCATACACAGGTTTGGCCTGAGGAACGGAACTTGGATGCGATAGCTCCAGTTACTGCTGCCTCAAGATCGGCGTCGTCAAAGACGATGAAGGGAGCGTTTCCACCAAGCTCAAAAGAGAGCTTCTTTAGCGTATCCGAAGACTGCTTCATCAGAAGCTTGCCTACCCCGGTCGATCCTGTAAACGAGACCTTCTTGACGGTCTTGCTTGATGTGATTGCCTCGCCAACTTCAGGTGTGTTCTTGAGTGCTGTCACGAAGTTGACAACACCCTTGGGGATTCCTGCTCGATGTGCAAGCTCGGCGAGAGCAGCTGCAGTGAAAGGTGTCTCTCCGGGGGATTTTGCGACTACAGTACATCCAGCCGCCAGAGCTGGTCCAATCTTTCTTGTGATCATGGCTGCGGGGAAGTTCCATCTGGCATTGTTAGCCACGATTCTTCCAGATTACCTGGGAAACCTACGGTGTAATCAATCCAACAACACCAACAGGCTCCTTGATGGTGAACACTCGGTTACCAGCAACTGACGCCGGGATGGTGGCTCCATACATGCGCGGTGCTTCTTCAGCGAACCACTCGTAGAAGCTTGCCGCGTAATTGACCTCGCCCTTGGCATCTGCCATGGGTTTTCCATTCTCCCACGTTATGAGCTTCGCCAGATCTTCGGCGTTGTCTATCATCAATTGATACCATTTCCGTAGCATGCGTGAGCGCTCGCGACCGGTGAGTTTGCGGAAGGAAGGGAGTGCGGCAGAAGCTGCTGAGATGGCGGCTTCCGTGTCTGCGCGGTCCATCTCAGGCATGGTGCCTATCAGCTTGCCCGTTGCTGGATCTGTTGCCTGTTAGATGATGTCTGGACGATGGGCAGGTCGGAGTTACCATGAACCTCGAAGATCTTGCCAGACTTTGCGTTTATCCATTCTCCGTTGACATATGTCTGGTTCTTCAAGAGAGACTTGTCGTTAAGCTGTGCGAGTCGTCAGCGCTCGTTCATTACCCACCCGCTAAAATCTGGGTGGTACTTACGGGTGGTACTGAGTGACCCATATTTGCGTATCCTCGTGAAATAATCAATGGCAATGATCTGTTCTGAAAGCGACTTCTATAAGCGTGCTGGCGTCCGAGTGATCGAGTTGCTGTCACGATAGAGCGCATGGCGTCTAGCAGTGGGCGTGGAGGTTGATTATAAACTACGACGAACTCGCCCACTCTAAAGGCGGCACGCGCGGAAATAAAGATAGCTTAGCCCACTTGAAGACGTCAATTGCTTGTAAACTAATGTTTGGGTGGGGTTTGGCGGAGCTTTGGCCTATGACGTTGAGCAGAGCTTTGGCCAAACTGCGGGGTTCGGCTTGTGCTGGGTGGCATGGCTGAGAGCAATTCGGAGGCACATCCACGATACTCAATGACAACGTAGAAATTGAATTGTGTATAGAAGAGCTTTTTGTTGAAGTATTTGCATCAACCAATAGCTCTTACTATTCTTGTAACCCAGACTGTCCGCGCTTACAGCGTATAGAGCGTCACGAGCGTTTAGTTTGTTCGGAGATAAAGCATTGCGACATCAGCAATGAACACCGGCCGTAAGCTGAACTAAGTGAGGGTATCTGTGTATGAGATTGAGGAAGACCTGGTGCTGAGAGTTGCTATGCTGAAACTCTACTCGATACTTGCAAGGTTCTGACCAGAGCAATAGCTGGTCTCTAGCGAGTAGAGACGGGCCCCGACAATGCAAGAGAAATTCCCGTGCCACACCGGTACTCTACCTTGATCGGAAGGGTGTATCACATCGAACAGATCAGACTTTATGCAATGAGCTTTGCCCTAAACTTTGATGATGAAGAGCTTTCACAGTATCCTGGCGGAATTTGGCCCAAGTCTCGTCGATGTTCGCTGCGACATGCAGCAACCACCTAGACAAGGTATGGACGTGCCCATCCGAGAACGCACTCCAACGACAGATGCACAACGACTATTCGTCGAAAAAGATGATCTCACAAACTTAATGTTGTAGATGCGACTCGACTTGATTAGAGAAGTTGTTGGTCGAATGCAGAGCATGACGTCTTTCCACGACGACGACTGAAGTTGCTGTACATGCTTTTGGCGGAACATGTATTTGAGTCTCAGCAAAAGACAAACCAGAATCAGAACCTTTGCGTCATAAACGACGTGTTTAGGGGCGGCGTTGAACGAGGTCCTTCCAACACGTGGTGGTGCACGTGCATCGTTCGCTCTTCCCCACACAAGCCAGCAAGCTCTAAACGCGTTAAGCTTTTGGAGCCGCATGTCGATCATGCAGGAACCGACAGCAGGAAGAGGTACAAGTAGAAAAGAAGGGCTCAAAAAGCGGTTCAGAACCTGTCAGGAGACTCCCGAAAAGTTGCGGGATTTGCTCACTAAGCATCAAGTCGTCGATTTCTGTGCATTTTGATGCATTTTGCATTGTTAGCAGTCGAGTAATAAAGCCTTTCGGTCAATGTCGTGGTTGTGCATCTAAAATGTGTTCCTTGCTCCAAGTTCGGGTTGGGTTTTAGCGTAATTGGGATTGGACCGGCCTTCAGCGCTGCACATCCCCCAACACCACACGCCCCTCGACCACACCTGTCTATCTCGACTATTTCGCTTCTCTGTGACATTTATCACGATTCTAGTTTCTTGGCCAGTCACTATCCTTGAATTCTGCACCCTATTCCCCCGTGCATCGCGCATTCGGCCTTCGCTCACCAATTCACAACAACGCGACGCCTAGACGCCACGCCAGTCAGCATCGCGCACACTTTCGCCGCCATCGGCGCATATGCAGGAGACTACCCCCCTGCTTCTAATGTCATCTTAAAGCTCGGGAAAGTCCACATAAGCGGTGTAAGTGCGCTCTCACCGTGACGCATCCTCGGGGCCCGTTCGCTCACAACATCCCGAAGGACCGCATCAGGCTTCACCGCGACGAGTTCCCATGTCTAGCCGAGCGAAGCGCAAGTTCGACATCGACCCCAACGCATCCGACCCCGACGACTACGACTACGACGACTCGGAAAAACGCGCCGCGCCCCAACGGCGCCGTAATCGACACACGCCTGGAGCTAAGAAGAAGCCTTCCAAGCGTCAGCGACGCGCATACGGCGGCTCTGATATTGACGAGGACGACGAGATAGAGTCCGACGATTCCTTCACAGAGCGCTCCGAGTCGGAGGAGCCCGAGATCAACCCTGCGACAGGCAGAAGCGTGCGCCGCGCTACCAAGAAGCAGATCAAGTACGAGGAGAGCGAAGACGAAATCGAAGACACGCCATCAGAAGACGAGGCGCCCAAACCTGCATCGCGACGTCGAGCACAGCCGTCTATCGAACAAGTCGAGAAGCTTTCGCTCATCGTGAAGCTGAAGATGCCCGACCACGCCTCCGGTCGCAATCTGCGCACACGCACAGGCAGCAAGTCTCTTGCGCGCGGAAAGACACCTGAAGTACACGGCACGCGACGTAGTAATCGCCTGTCGCACGATGTAGAGGAACCCATTGTCCAGCTTTCAGATTCTGGCAGGCACGTCAAGGTCGTGCGCGAAGGCACTCGCAGCCCTGAGCCCGTCATCGCCCGCGCCACTCGAGGCGGCAAAGGCCCGAGAGTTCAGCATCCCAGTGCCATCATGGAAGCCTCACAAGAGACGTCGATGATCCACGGAGACAGTCCTGGTCCACTTGACGAGCTTCTTGCTGGCGAAGAAACCCAAGTCAAGGCTAGCAAGGATAGTTCGCCTGTACAAGAGGCCCAGCAGGACGATGCTGATGGTGAGGATGACGACGACATGGAAGGTGTCATTCAAGAGTCACAGCATGACGAAGCCGCTGCTGAGGAGTCTGACGAGGAAGGTCCAGTCACCCGTGGGGGCCGCAACACAAGAGTATGTCCAACTACTCATCTGTGATTTCTTTCGCGACTAACGTCTTCTCCCAGACCCGTGCCGTTTCAGCCAAACGCAAAAAAGGTGCCGATGAGAGCAGTGACTTCGAACCTCCAGCAGAGGACGACAAGGAAGAGGAGATGTCCGAGTCGGATCACGAAAAGGGCAAGCGCTCGGCATCCGAAAGCGCGTCAGGCTCAGGACGACGCTCGAACCGCTTACGAGGGAAGAAAAGTCAATCGCAGCGGAGCAGACGCAACTCTACTTCCGAAGAGTCTGGGCTAGATCCAGACGAATTACAAGATGAGCTTCAAGACTTGGAGTACAACAAACGACGGCGCCTCTCTCGACGTAATCCTGACAAGGACCTGGCGTACGACGAAGCGCCAAAACGCCGCGCCCGCAACGCTCCGGATTATCGTGTTGTTCGACCAGAGCAGAATACTATCTTCGAGAACGACGACGACGATGCGCCCGCTATGGAGCGACCTAGAGCAAGAGGCGGCCGCTCAACATACAAAAGCCTATGGCGTAGTCAGGGCCCCTTTGGTGGCGGCGTAGAGGCTGGCGTAGGAGCTGCAGGTGGCGATTCTGACAGCAGTGACGATGAAAATCAGAAGATGCCCAAGCCAGTTGGCAGCATGATTGGCATGACTCCTACTACGGCAACCGCCCCTACCTTTGGATTTCCCCAGTCTCACAACGCAGACCCTCAACAAGCCTCTGGCGGTGGCCCCGCGAACCTGGGCAAGGTCAAAGACAAAAAGGCCCTTGCAGATTCTGACCCTCTTGGGGTTGACCCGAACGTCAATTTCGATGGTGTTGGCGGGCTTGACGATCATATCAACAAGCTCAAAGAGATGGTCATGCTTCCTTTGCTATACCCTGAAGTGTTCCAGCGCTTCAAGATCACTCCGCCCCGAGGTGTTTTATTCCACGGTCCGCCCGGTACTGGTAAGACGCTTCTTGCTAGAGCTCTCGCATCTAGTGTCAGCACTCATGGACAGAAGGTCACTTTCTACATGCGCAAAGGTGCTGATGCTTTGAGCAAGTGGGTAGGAGAGGCTGAAAGGCAACTTCGTCTACTGTTTGAGGAAGCGCGAAAAACACAACCAAGTATCATCTTCTTCGACGAGATTGACGGCTTGGCGCCTGTTCGCTCTAGCAAGCAAGAGCAAATCCACGCTTCGATTGTCGCTACGCTTCTCGCTCTTATGGACGGAATGGATGGCCGTGGACAGGTCATCGTGATAGGCGCCACTAATCGTCCAGATTCTGTGGACCCTGCGCTTCGGCGCCCAGGACGATTCGATCGCGAGTTTTACTTCCCATTGCCAGACGTCGCGGGTCGACGCTCCATTATCGATATCCACACGAACAAATGGGAGCCACCTCTGAAGCCAGAGATGAAGGATCAGCTTGCAGAATTGACCAAGGGCTACGGAGGTGCCGATATACGAGCGTTGTGCACAGAAGCAGCTCTCAATGCAGTACAGGGGACGTACCCTCAGATCTACACTTCTGAGAAGAAACTCTTAATCGACCCTAGCACCATTAAGATCCTAGCGAAGGATTTCATGATCTCGGTTAATAAGATGGTGCCATCGGCTCAACGAACGATTACGGCTAGTGCAGCACCACTGGGCAAGAATATTGAACCATTACTGCGGAAGCCCCTGGCTGCAATTTTAAAGCGCATAGATGAGCTTATCCCACGGAGGAAGAAGCTTACTGCACTTGAAGAAGCTGCGTACGACGACCGCGACGACGAAAAAGGCTTCGAGCGAGAAGCAACCATGCGCAACTTTGAGAGCAGCAGAATCTTCAGACCCCGTTTACTCATCAGCGGCCTTCAAGGCATGGGTCAGCAGTATCTGGGTGCTGCACTCTTGAACAAGATTGAAGGTCTGCATGTTCAGTCTTTCGATCTTCCAACTATTCTTGAGGACTCCACCCGAGCGCCTGAGGCAGCCATCACCCAGCTGTTTACAGAAGTCAGGCGACACAAGCCTAGTGTCATCTATATCCCTTCAGTTGATGTCTGGTACCAGACACTACCTGCACAAGCGATCAAGACATTCAAGCTCTTACTGCGGAGTGTTGGCGCCAATGAACCGATCATGTTGTTGGGTGTCTTGGAATTGCTCAATGAGAAGGGGAAGCCTGATCGGCAGATGATGATGGATCTCTTCTCCTTCTCGCAGTCCAACCAGTTCCAGCTTATGCGGCCTGATCAGGAAGGGCGGGCAGAGTTCTTTAACAACATCAGTCACTACATCCGCATGTCTCCAGCAGACTTTCCCGACCCGGATAACAGGAAGAAGCGAGTCCTACCTGAACTGGAGGCGGCACCGATCGTTGCTCCAGTGGTCGATCCTAAGGAGCTTGCAGCACGCGAGAAATGGCAGAAGAAACAGGACAGGCTCACTCTCAACAAGATGAAGATTGTCATTCAACCTATCATGGATCAGCTGAAGAGGAGTCACAGGAAGTTCTTCAAGCCCATCCTAGAGGATTCCTGGTACGCCTATCTACTTGAGGAGCAAGACTCTGACCATGTGCGATCAGACCTGCCACGTGAGCAACAAGAAGAGCAAGGTGTTGTGCGTCCTTGGGAATTCTCGAAAGACGCCAAAGGCGTGGACGTTTTACTGCATGTCGAGAGCGGCAACAAATACTACAATCTGGATCTGGGCACAATCGAGAAGCGCCTATCAAATGGTTACTACAAGCGTCCTACAGATTACCTCTTCGACATCAAGACTCTCGTAAAGGATGCAAGGACGTTCGGAGATGCTGAGCGGACCCTGAAGGGTAACGAGATGATCACAAATGTTGAAGTAGATCTGGACAACTTTTTCATGCACCAAAATCCTGGCCTTCTTCAGGAGTGTGAAGCAGTTTACCAGCGCGAACTGGAACGGGAGAGGAAAGCGCGGGAGAAGCGGGAGAAAGCCAACACCACAAACAAGGATTTCGCTGACATTGCACGCGTACCACCAGAGCAGTCCATCGGTACCACTGAGACATCAGGGCCCATTACGTTGGGTGAACCTGTTCCTGGTCGTTTGGCAATGCCACCGGTAACTCCGATGCGAGCCCCCCACGCTGAAGGCCTGTCTAACGGCACGAGCGGCGAAGGTACACAGCATGCAACGAATGGCTCTACCGCACCTTCCAATGATGAGACTCATATGACAGACAGTCAGGATCTCAATGCCAATACGCAACACGACTTCCAATTCCAGACCCCGAGCAGAATGGAGGTTCAAGGCACACAAACGCAAAAGTCGCAGATGTCAGGTCGTACCTTCATGGCACCGAACTCGCACCCCAATGACTATCGCAACAGCGCTTCTACGACAACTTCTGGTCAGAAGACTTCAAACAGGTCTTCTGACAATAAGTTTGGCACTCAGAGTAGCAACGGTGTTGCACTATCCGGCATACCGAATTTCTCAGAAATGATGCCAGAGCCGAACGGGTCGCAGCTTCCTGACACACAAGGTTCGCCAACCTTTTTCCACCAACGATTCCACCTCTCCCATCCCCTCTCGCCAGAACACATCACTAACCACATTGCAAACACAGAAGTCCACTATGTCAGCAGCCAGCCGTCGAACTCACAGCCATCGCAACTGTCGCAGTCATCTCAGCACGTGACCTCCATGCCCGCGCCTGCACCTCCCCACCACTCGAACCTAAATCAGATCCTTAACGATGAGGAACCTAAGCCACAGCTCATTCTCGATGATAGCATGGTCACTGCGTTGCATGACAAGCTAGTCCGTTCAACATCCGGTTGTTCGCTCGAGCAATTAGAGCAGATCAACGCTGCGCTCATGGACGCCATTTGGAAGCACCGCTCAGACTACAATCGCAATCTCGTCCTCAAGGAGGTCACCGAGGCGTTCAATGCCATCATCAAAGACATTGAGACCATGCAAGAGATCCTCAAGTCGAGCCAAGAAGAGGAAGAGGCCGAATTACGGCGGCAGTATCACTCCACACAAGATGATTGGTTCTCGCAGACACAGGCGCGTCGCTGAATAGGCTTGATCTGTATATAACCTTCCCTGTTCGGAAAGTTTTGGTGATTGGTCATCGCATAGAGCTTGCACGGCGTTCAGGCGACGGCAGGCACATTTGAGCGTTGCGGTGGCATGCATTTCCTGCGAGCTTAGTAGCGTCTAACATTTTGTACTGTCTTTATTACCCTACTCATGTACTATGATCTAACTTTTTCTTCCTTGTTTGTTGAGAGACGCATGTATGGTTTGCATTGGGATAAGGGGTCTCCGGTGGCTGATCTGACAACGCATTTGACAAAGCGCGAATTGTAGGAAGGCGAAGGAGTAGATACCGAATCAATAGCGCTTGGCGCATATAACCTTCTATGTTTGTTTTCCGTGCCTGCTCGGCATGTTTCTCTGCAGGTTGCGCTTACTAGTGGCCATGGCCGCTCGCCTCTAAAGGTATCTGGACTATGCAGAGGTTTTGGTTGCACTAAACTACTACCACTTTGCCGACCAACAACCAAAAATAGCAACTAACTACACGGTGTCAAAGCTAACTTTTGTTGGCAGTTGAAAGTCGTGAAGCTAGCCCAGTCCAAGACCCTGCCCTGGGCTAAATCACAACTTATGCGGTTGTACACGCTACTATCAAGGGGAAAGCTCAAAGGATGAACAAATGCTCTAATACGTACACCGCTGTCGTACGGTCTTTCTTAAGCGCTCAGATAGTACTCGAAACAATCACAAAGCCCAGATGCCTTGTGCAACAAACGCCGAGTGGTAGTCATGGACATAATATTGACCAAGAGACGCGTTATTGACCTGTCGCTATGGAATCACTGCCGAATAATCAAAAAGAAAATGTTGTATACACCTGCGCCATGTCGCACAGGTCGATGTGGCTTTCCGTAAAAGAATATGCTTATGCAACCCATCCGGCACTTTTGTAAATGCAACTCTCCCTACTCAACCTATGTAACACGTACTCGAAACAGATTCGCATGAATAGGGATTCAGACAGCCGTTGAACCCCAGGCTTTCGCAATTGTACCCTGGGCAGCCCCATATACTTGGGCCGCAGCAGGTCGTTGTACTTGTATCGGTGTGACAGACGTTTGGGCTGCATTGGGAGTCTTCTGTGCAGAGTGCACCGGGAGTTAGGATCGTGGGTGCAGGCGCGGTGGCGGTGGTCGTAGGTTGACGTTGGGTTGAAGGGGCTTGTGTGGGAGTGGGAGTGGTTGAAGTCATACTCTTGAAGTTCGATAGGGGGTCTTCGATCGTGGGAATAGTGAGAGGTGGGTGTGGCATGGATGCTGGTGTACTGCTCCCACTGTCCGAGAATGGCAGGTCAGAGCTCGTAAGTGATAGAGAAGTTGACGACGCCTATATTTGTCAGTGGACAGCTATGATGTGTTGTCGAATATACTCACAGCTTGATCGTTAGAAGAATCCTCTTTGGGTAACCCTAGAACTAGACCCAATGTAATCACAAGTGCTACTATCCCAAATATGAATATGCCTTTGTGTTCTTTGATGTACAAGTGTGGGTTATAGCTGTTGTGCTGTTGGGTCCCTTCAATATTTCCGTGACGTCGGTAAGTGGTATTGAGGTCTCTTTGTGGCCTGTTGGCAGTTTGGGCGAAGCCAGAAACGTCAACGTTGTCGAGAGCGAACTGATCGGGTTGAGCCATGGTGGGACAGAACCAGCATATTCTAAGGTGAGAAGAGGGGAATTTTCAAAGTAGCCAGTACGCACCCTCGACCGAGGAGATACCCCTAGGCGCCAGCGTCTGTTCAGGGATGAGGTGGCATATGCCGTGACTTGTTCATGCAAAAGGATCCTCTCCCTCCGGTGAATGATGCATTGTCATCACCACCACCAACACTTTCGGGGGAACGCCTAATAAAGATGGCAGATGCAATTGAACAGGCAAGAATCTTTTCGATCTTTAAACGCCGTCAAAAGCCTTTGCTCTTCTAGCCGGGAGCGTTCATGCCAGCCGAATTAAGTTGTGGTGGGCGCTAAGACTGTGAGGGTCTCCTTCGGCCAGCTGGGCTCTGGGCCAAGCACTAACAGAGGTCATGGAGGCTATCCAAATGTTCAAACCACCGCTGAGATTCCCGTGAACGGAGATCGGTTGGTGCATGTCCTCGCAGCCTAGGGTTGTCAGTGACAATCTGTCATGGCGATCTCTATCGTGCTTATGGGAAACACGTCGCACCATGATCCTTGAGTCACAAATATCGTGGCTTTTTTGGTTTGTCCTCCTAAAGTGGGGTTGTGAGCCGAGCGGACTGTGTTGTGTTTGGCTGAACCTCTTGTTCGTGTAACCTGGTGACGTTATAGCGGTACTGTACAGCCCAATGGTTTTTGAAGGACCCTCTATCTTTGCTTCCAGTCTCGTATTGAGCAACATTCACATATCGATACATGCTCTAATACTCTGGGAAGGACACACCGGTAGTCACCCGTCAGCCTGCTGTTCACCGGCGAGACTTTCGCGGCCCGAGCCTGGTGATACCGGCTGGCTTTCTGCTCCGCGGACACAACAGACCAGGCTGAGAAACTTCTCTCGGTACGAACAATGGGATGGCTGTGTTACTTGACCGATCAGATACCTGGAAGCTGCGCCTCGCAAGTTTCATCACAAGAAACACACTCTCATCACTGCCTAGACCCCCATTTTCACGACCCCCCCCCCTTGTATATCCATTTCCGGAGCGGAGATAATGATGGATGTCATTGGATATGCTGCAAGTGTTAGCCAGCTCTTGGTATATATATCTTCGTCTGCTGTTAGCCTCCAAAGGCTATGGACAGAGCTCCGGAATAGCGACTCTACTTATCGCAACGAAGAGACAAACGTCAATCTCTTGCTCAATATTCTCCAGCGTCTTTCACGTCAAGATATAAAAGACCACAATCCAGTTCTTCCCGTGCTGATAGCGATATCGGGGACTGCATGCCAAGTACTGCATCTTCTTCAACCCAAAAAGATCTTCGGTATCAACTGGACCCTAATTACATCCCAAGAAAAGATTCAATCAGCCTTCCAGTCACTCGACAAACAAAGGAGATTACTCCACCTATACATATCCCAATCACACCACGACGCTCTTGTAAATCTTCGAGAAACCATCGTCCAGTCAAGCATGGCGACTTCTCAAGGAAGTTCCACTGGCGGATCCAATGAATCAAACAACCCATTCACACCTCCCACCTCTGACGGGTCTAACACCAGGTCGCAGAATCGGGAGCCGCTCAAAGTATTTATGCAGGCATTATCTTGGTCTAAGGTACCGCTAACACCGAGACAGGTGAAAGCCACCAAAGTCAAAATCGATGGCTTCAGCTCGCAGTACAACGGCCCGGATCGACCTGGGGGAGACTTTGAGATTAACGACTTTGAAGTAGGTGCAAATGGGACTTCTTTCTCGGGGAACGAAGTCCAACCTTCCGGCAGCGAATGGTTGAATTACGAGCGTACAAGACGTGAAAGCGCAAATCGAGCTCCTCCATCCCAAGCAGCTCCTTCACCACAAGCGGCCCCTAAAGGACCCGCAGCCCAAACAAGCGAGCAGACACCCTATCCACCACTTCGCCTAGAAGGACGCAGCTACAATCGATACACTGCAAATGCGAGCGCTGGACTAAGTGTGGAGTTGAGGAGGAACACCAACGGAGACTTTGCGCAATGCCGGAAGCGATGATAGGTTAAATGAGGCTCGCCCGCGGACCAGGAGTACTTGACACTGAGATGGTGTGCGAATGCACGACGCAAAAATGGTCTCGACACTTGAACCTTGCGGATGGGGCGTCTTATGGAATCCAGTTGCATGAGGCAATACTTGGGGTACGTATGCTCCAACTGACGGGCACAACGGTGCGATTTTGCGGCCGTATGTTTCGATATCATGACTTCACGATTATGTTTCTTTTTTCATATGACGAGATCCAGCTGTTGTGTTCTCTTACAATGGCGATTGTATTTCTTTCTGACGATTGGGTGAGGAGAAATACGGTCCAACTCTTTTTTTATCGTAACGGTAACGCTGGGAATATCTCACAGTTCTCTATTTTTGGACATTCGTTCAAACTCTCGCCTCCTAGTCAGCTAGTACACCAAAATGCGAACAATGTTATGCTTTTAACTTTTCTTACAAGGCCAACACCCCTTTCCAGCGACTTGTTCCATCTACGTGCACCCAACCGAGCTTAGTGCAGAACCGCGATGCGTATATAGACAAACCCAAAATGTAGTAGAAACTTTCGAGGAGCAACGTAAGCAATGTCAGATCTACGAAACCAGGCGCGTGGGTAAGGACTCGGATGCACCGGATCTACGTGTACGGTGTTAGCAAATATGAGGCTTTTTACGCTGATAAAATCCCTCATGCGCACTTGTCTTCCAAACTCAATCCTCCTTCGGTCTCAAACTATCGCATTAGACCCAACAGAATGGTAACATCTACCGCGGTAAAATGCCATGTACAGCGGGCCGAAGGGCAGGATGGGGGGACGAGTGCCGAAACACAAGGTTTTAGCCCATTGATATTGTCAGACAAGGCTGAAGCGACTCGAGCAACTTCCCACGGACGGAAGAAGGCCAGGAGCGATATTGCGCATGACCGGGCGCAGGCCTTGGCTGGCTGAGGAGGATCGAGATGGATGGCTATTGGATCCTCGGTCAAGTGTCCTTTTTCTGGGGTAAAAGTAAGGTGAGCGGGCCGTGCGCGCATACTCACCCAAAGAAGGCCCTCCTCAAAGCAAGGAGAAAGAGTTCACTGGGGGTGCTCGAGTCGACTGTCGCCAAATGTTGTGTCTTGTGTTCTCCGAGCCGTGTTGCCGCATAGGGGCAGCGTGTTTGGCCATGCTGGGAATACGCCTGTGCACACAGGGGCCTTTGCGCAATCCTCTATTCCCGGAAGATATTCTCCCGCGCATGCATCGAAGGGTGACACGCCAGCCGTTGGTGGGCGCAGGTCATGGTTTGTGGTGCGGCCGTGCGCGGAGGCGTTCGGCAATCCAGCTACATTGGGGTCAGACTATTGTCACTGCGCTCGGGTAGCCCAATGTTTTGAAGCTTGCATGAGGTTGAACGTGCTATGGTATCAGGCAAAAGTCTTGTATGTGGGCCAACTAGTAAGGGGCCGTTTCATCAAGGGGTAGACATCACGTGCGAAAGCCGAAAGGCCGCTTGTATAAGCATCCGAAGTAGCGCCTGATCTTTGAATTTTAGCGTCTCGACGTACAAGACTTTTGCCTTGTACCATAGTAGAGTGTTCAGAGCGTATCATGTTAGTGAGATTCATTACTTCGCTTCGCAACGGAGGTGTTGAAGCCTGAGGGAACCTGGTTAGGAGAACCTGGTGCTGATGATCTTTTTCTGGGGGGATGGTCAGGAGCTAGCGCAGATCAGATAGTGAACAATACCGCGGTTGCGCCGCGATATGAGAGGTAGACTCAGTGAGGGCAACAACATAATGCCGTTGACACGATCGCGGCTTACTTGATGTAAGTGTGTAATCAAGCGGCCTGTCTCCACAAGCTCCCGCGAGCCTTCCACCAACCAAGAACTGAGTTCGGACCATCACATTAACCGAAAGAACCAGAAGGAAGGGTTCTGCGTGGCAGCGTGGCCTAGTCGAAGCCACGGACCCTCTCCATTGGTGCCTCGAGACTCAAGATATAGTAATGCCGGCCGTGCCGCAGGTCGGTCTTGGGATCGGTCGTATGCATGGTTGCATGCCTGTCAGATGATGCTCAGTTCGACCTGTTCCCTCTTTCAGACAGACGAAAAGTTTGATGTTGACTGAGGTCGATTCGCAGAGCACTATATCACGCAGCGGCCATAGGGCAAAAGACGAAAAAAAGGTAGATGTCCCGCGCCGGCTATATCAAGTTTCACATAGAAACCGCTGCAACGCTCGCGGGCTAGCAACCGTCTTTCCACGCAGCGACTAGGGCTGTAATTGCCACGAGCGACGCTAACGCTAATCGGTGGGGACTGGGGTCTGGGGGTCATGCCTCTTTGTCTTCTCCCCAGCTTATAGTGGGTCCATATTACAACGTGCGTTGTGGCACCTCTCAGCATGCTGGGACACCCAAGGCCAATCGTACATAGTACATCATCGACGCTTGCCCCCCGGGTGGCATACTAAGATCTGCCCTGTGCCTGCGCTGGTGCCAGGTCGAACGCCATATTTTTTACTTTACTTCGCCTATGGTATTTTTATGACTTCCGGCTCGATATGACAATTCAGGGCAGCCAAAGCAGATTTTCTTTTTAGGTGTAACCTATATACGCCCTTCGAAACGTTGCAGGATCAATCGTTCGTCACTCGCAATGACCTTTCATGAGCCTCTTTTGGACGCGGAGTCGGCATCGTTTGTACTACCTGACCACATCCACCCGTGGCTACGCGCAGTCGTCGTTCTAGGATTCATCAGCTTCCTTGCATCGGTATCGCTACTCTTCCTACTCACTTACAAACTGGTATCCTGGCAGCTACGGTCGAAGCGAAGCAACCAATTCGTTATTTTGATATTCAACCTTCTCTGGGCAGACATTCAACAGGCGCTTGCCTTCCTACTAAACGTCGAATGGCTGCGACTGGGGTCCCTCCAAGTCGAAAATCCAATATGTTTTGCGCAGGGCTGGCTGGTATCCACGGGTGATTTGGGAAGTGGCATTTGGTGCTTTATTATTGGATTGCACACTTTTGCCTCCATCATTCTCGACTTTCGCCTGAAGCCGCGAAGCTTCTACATCTGCATCTTCTTACTATGGGCCTTCATTTTGGGGGTATCTTCGATTCCCCTTGGTATGTATGGAGAAAGCGTTTACGTACGATCTGGAGTATGGTGTTGGATTCATCATGACCTCAAAGACCTACGCCTATGGACGCATTACGTCTTTATCTTTATCTTGTAAGCATTCCGATTTCACTCAGATGTCTCGTCACTCTAATTGTTAATGCAGTGAGTTTGGCAATGTCCTAATCTACGCCATAATCTACACGCTTCTATCAGTCCGAATTCGCTCCGGCTACTACACGACCGGGGAATCCAGGCGGGTACGCTCCATCGCAAACTTAATGGTCGTTTACCCGCTCGTCTACGTTGTCTGCACCATCCCCCTAGCCTCCGCACGAATGGCGTCCATGTCTGGCAACCCACCCTCACTTGCTCGCCTTTGCCTCTCGGGAGCCATGATCACCTCGAATGGCTGGCTTGATGTACTCCTCTATACCTGCACTCGGCGCATCATGATCTTCTCTGACGAGCCGCCCTCTGACGGAGATGGTATTGATACCTTCGCCGCGTTCTGGATTGAGAAGCCTAAGCGCTTTGGAGGCGAATGCACGATCGAAGCAATGAACATAAATACAAGAGGGCGACGGTCAAAGAGCAGGGTAACACTACCCTCGGGAAGCGAAAGCTCGGACGATCTCTGTGGGATCGGTGCAAAGGATATCAAGTTGGTCACTACAACACGGGTCATAAGCGAGCCGGCACAGCCAGAGGACTATGAAGAGATGGAAGCTGAGGCGCGCATAAAACGACCTCGTACGCCGACAAGAAGATGGAGCCAGGACACTAGTGATACCAGCGGAACTCGCAATCTAAGTTTGGAAGAGCAGGCAATACCCTATGTTGCGCATTGAGAGGTGATCTCGAAACTTCAACAAAACACTATTATCACGACATATATCGGCCATCTGCATGTCCACGGGGTACATGGCAAATGTCCAGGGTTCTGCATACGCTAGTATTGCCCAAGGGATGCAGCATGACGCCTATTGGAGCATGATATATAAACACGGTTTATCAGTCCTGCGACCTTGCAAAAAGACAGGGTGCCCTCGAGGTAACACATCAGAGGAGCAATCATATTCACTTGAAATGCGCCTGCTTTCACAGCGCGATAAGCACAAGGAAGGTGGGCTTCGCCCACAAAGATAGACTTGACAGACGACAAGCATTACGGATACATCTATTAATTGACGCGCTTCTACATTTCTTGGTGCCCCTCACATCGCTGTTGGTTACTCTTTGTAATTAGTCCAGCATTCAAGTCAGGCTTGAGCAAAAACTAAAAAGCAACCAAACGAGGGCCCGCGAATTCGCTTTTAATGATCGACAACGGCCTAGTAACTTAGTGGCCATTCGCCGTCCCATTCGCCAGTACCACAGCCATCCTTGCTCCAAAGTCCAGGGTATACGCTGAATCGACAAACTCATCAAAACGAGCAACCTTTGTGCTGTCTTCCGTAAACGTCAAAATAAGCGAATACCCATTCCCATACGGTCCAATCTGCGTCTGTGCCATGCTGCGTGCATGGATGATACATGTATGCGCCTCAGGGTTATGCATCTCTTGTAGGACAGTGGCCTGTAGGCTGGTCAGCAGTCGGTCATCTCGACGTGGTTTTTTGGGAACAAAGAAGGATACATATATATACCGTAAATTTCTTGTACAGAGACTCTATAGAATTGAAATATGCGCGGTACTGGTCGTTGCTCTTGGGTGCGCGCTTCGGAGTGGCGGGTAAGATTTGTTGCTGGCAGTCTAGGGTTCGGTATCCGATGACTCTTTCAATGTCCCATGCACTATAGGCGTCGATGACTTCTTTGGCGACAACTTTCTGGACTTCGAGACTGTGTGTGCTGGTCAGACGAGAGATCGTAGGAGTCTGTAGCGGCAACTTACTTGGGCCGAGGAACGACTTCGGCGTTGACAAGACATTTGCTCAAGTTCAAGCCTATCCAGATATCGCTGGAGGCCAACGCTTCAGGGCTCGGGAGGGATGTAGCAGTAGCAAAGGTGCACATGGTCGTGGAGATAATGGTAGATATCTTCATGATGGCGAGCAGACTTGAATGCAAGTCTACTGTAGATTTCTTTTGTAGGAGTGTGTAGGATACAACGTAGAATGTTTAGTAACAACAGAGTACAAATACTCTTGACGTGTCATTACCGAAACACATCATTTACAGTCCTCTGAACGCCAATGCTTGTAAAGGCATGACGGTACCATAGTCTTATTATCGAAAGGACGGTGTACCTGCCTTACTAACCACTATTCAACGTTCCTGCTTCTTTCCCACGTTGTCGAAAAGAGGGAGCAATAAGACGGTCGTAAAAGGACGGCCCTTGTTCACTCCATTTCTTGCGTAAACTCCGACGATCGCACGTGTTTTCAGGGCCGGAGGCTTGCAAGGGATGGAAGTTACTTGCTGGAGGCCTCGAACGGGAAGTAGTTGCTATGTGGTCATCAATTTGATTGGTTGGTATTGTCAGGACAGTGTAGGGAGACTCCCTATCAGGACCATGTCTTCACCGCATGGTGGGCTACGTGAAGATTTGCCTTCGAGAATAGAATAAAGGATAGTCAGAGAGCTGGCAAAGCTTATGGTGCAGATACCAACTAAGCGGAGCGCAGAAGGCGTATCAAAGGAAAGAAATGGAGTATTGCCGCGGCTGGTAGTGCATCCATCGTGTAGGCATCGGTTGTTGGACATCTCGTGCATTTCGTTTCTTCTACTTCTAAATCTAACACTGTCTTCCCATTGCACCTCATCATGTCCTCCTCCTCCCATGGATATATATAGATTTCCTCGTAGCGTAAAGATCGCCACACGAGGAGAGTTAGGTTCAAACTAGCTTTTCAAGTCTTGACGGGGGTAGTGTGAATTACGATGTGAGACTCAGCAGTTAGAAAGATTAATCAAGCAGTGTCAGTCAAATACAAGAGTAGCTTGTGCTGTGGCCGGCCGCCTGGACCAATCTGTGAACACAGCGATTTGGACGGCGGGCCGAGACAGAGCCTCGAGCTGCGTGAGCCCTTTTGAGCATACGAAGCCTGAGTGAAGTGGAAATGGCGGGACTCCCATCTCCTTACTCAGCTTACATGCTTACCCATTCCATCCAAGCCTGAAGGAATCCCAACCTGCCCTGCCTCATGTGCTCCAGAAACTCTTCGAAGTTGATGAGACCGCTTCCCTTCCGTTCGTTGATCTCCTGCTCAACAGCCTCAAGACTGGCTAACATGATAAGGTAAAGACTCGACCTTGGATCCATAGCGAGCTGGCGGATCGAGCGCTGCAACGGCTTAAGTTGATTCGTCTCAGTGTTATGTGGATTCGTGGAATGGTTGATCTGGTTTCGCGCGCACATAAACGTGTCCACACCTTCTGAGTTGTGAGTGAAGAGATGGTGGAATTCTGGGTTGTCGGTGTACCATCGCCAGTTGATTGCGTAAAGATCACCCTCTGCTTCTTGCTGTGCCGTCGAGAATTCGGGTTGAGGGGCTTCCTCGGAAGAATCCATAGCGTCGGGTGCCGGAAAATCGGTTTCGCCAACGTGTCTTCGCTCCGGGTAACGTTCCAGGCCGTCGTGGCCGGCTGTTACAAAGAAACAACGCTCTAGATCCACACCTTCGTCTGAAGATAGTGAGGACGTATCAGTATCAGAAGCCACACTGGTACCTGAGGAGCTATTCGAGACAGTCCTCACGGTGGTTGTTGAGGGATAATCGGATGAGTTTGGCCGAAATTGAGGCATGGTAGGATCTCTGTAGGTACTCGCCAGACTTTCATCCATGGCGGATGGTGCCAGCCATCCTTTGTTGTGTGCACATTCCATGATAGCATTCAGAACTTCTTTTCGAAGCTGAGATCTGACCAACAACGTGTTCCACATCGTCATGTTGTCAACGTTTGTGTTTCTGGAAATCTTCACCGTTTTGAGTACCTTCTCTTCCACATTGTCGTAGACCCTTTCCACCACTGCATATGCCTCCTGTTCGGTACATGGTTTACCATCGGTACAGTTGCGAAACAAGCTTCTGGCATCTGGACGTCCATCGTTGAGCGTCCTGCAGAATCTATCGATTATGCATTTCGAGAATCGAAAAACGCCGACCTGAACAATAGCTTCAATAGCAGCCTTACCCTCAGTGAAGTGATGTATGGTCAGGTCGTCGATGGCGGCTGCCTTAGCTCGACGCTCACTGCGCTTCTCATGTGCATCCATGGCCATATCCTCTTTCTCGAGGAAAAGTGGATTGAGCAATTCGTTGAATCCTTGCTGTGTAACCTGATATAAAACCTCTTTACCAAGGTCCTGTTCAGGCTCGGGTATCTCATAACCACCCCATCGCTCTCCGACGGGCCTAGACGATGAAGCATTAGAGCGTGTGTCAATGTCCACGTCATCCTGGAAGCGAACCCTTGACGACGACCGTGAGCTCCTGTTGCGGGCCCAATGCTCGTTTGTGTTGGCGGCTTCAGCGGTCTGATGCGCCTCATCGACGGTCCCCGGCTCATCAGCGTCTGATTCTTCGAAACCTTCGGGTCGGGATAAACCCTCTTCTTCGTCGATGTAGTATTCTCTACGAGCCCATCTCTGAGTGACAATGTTGGTTTGTTGTTCATCCGGCGTTCGTGGGGAATACGTGGGTGCGATATGATGGCTACCTGTTGTCCCTATTATCTCAGCCCGATCTGCCACATCGCTGTTCTGCTCAAGCAGCGGCAGAGTTGTTGTCACGTCTTCTTCGCGCTTCTGTCGTAGGCGAGAGTTGTTCGTGTTCGTTGCAGCCATACTGCGCGGCGGAAACGCAGAGCCCAGTGGCTGACTAGAGCGTATAGTATCCAGAGCTGTTCGAACAGTCACTTCCTCCGACAGCTCTGAGATGTAGTTCCTTGTAGCCTCCTTCTCAATCGCATAATATGCCCGGAAGATGCGCAGTATGTCCTTGCGCGATATGTAGCCATCTCCATCGATGTCGTATCCATTGAAGACTATTCTGGCCTTGACGTCCACATCAGTGTCATGCATGCCGTCAAGTCCTTTCACCCACTCATCAAAACCGATGAGCCCATTTCTGTCCGTGTCATAGTATGCGAAGATGCGATCGTAGACGAGGTTCGGTGCAGCGACGAAGCCGTTGTAGCGAGGGACGAATGCGTGGTTAAAGTCGCGTCGATCTATGGCCCATCCTACGCCGGTCGTGTCAGCTGCCCACTCGGTCCCTGCGAGACAAGTGAACTGGTCCCACAATGCCTCGATCTCCTCTGCTTCCATCTTAGTCTCAGCTACGAGGCGTCTCTTGAGTGCGGGATCGATTGAAGGGCTCATCATGTGAGGCTTGCCAGGGTAGAGGGTCTCCTGCTTCTGCAGGCTCAGGTATGGCGCAGGCACTCGAATTTTGTAGAAGATGTGGTTCTTGTAATGCGAGTTGGTTGCTTCGCAGTTGGAACACAGGTCGAAGTCTGGGCAGTTGGCGCAGTGCCACCTGGTTCCCCGAATGGGCTTCTCATCGCAGCCGTTGCACGTGATACCACGATGTATAACACCTTCCAATCTCGCGCGATCTTCCGCGATGTGGTACAAAGTGCGCTGAAGGGTTTGGCCTTCCGGATCTATCGCATCATCTGCATCCTCGTCGCTTCCCAACGATAGGTCTGTAGCTGCGACGCTCTCAGAATCATCGAGAGCAGGATTATCGTCGGGAGGAAATATCTGCGCATGCCTTGCTGCAGCGCGGGCTACTGCAGCACGATCCAGCGCGGTGTTGTCGGGATTGCGATGATTTAGCCAAATTCTAACATTGTCCGCCCGTGACGAAGACAGAGCCCGGTCAGGGTAGAGTACGGCCAGTAATCGATCGAAGAACTCGTTGTATAGGCTTCGGGTGACGTTTTCTATCGTCTCATCATCGACGTCTGGCTGCGCGCTGACGATCATGTCCCGCAACGCGGTTGGCGTGATCAAGCTACGAGGGTCGAGGGGCACTTCGGTGCCGAGTACATCGTACCGGCCCAAAAATGGTACATCTCGCTCGTTCAGTGGGAGAGTGGGTGCCGGTTGTAGTTCTCGTGGGCGTCGTCTGCGGACTGCATTGCTGCGCTGAAGGCCGTCGCCGGCGCCAGGGCTTTGAATGGTGTTGTAAATGAGATATGCCGCATACCCAGCCGATACGCCGGTGAGGAATAATATAGCGGGCGTATAACGGGATACGGTAGAGGGCGTTGACGCCGTCATGCTAGAGCGATCTCAGACGAGCGGTGGTCGGCAACTCCGCAGTAGAAAAATATGACAGAATAGGCGTTGGGTAGAACATGGCAGGTAGATTCCTACCAAGAGTGCCGTAGTCACCCGTTTGACGTCTTCATGGCTCGGAAGGGACAGTCGAACACGCTCTGACCAAAGTGAACCTTGGAGTAACCAGCCCTCTTGCCCACACACTGCACAATCGCGGCTGACTCAGCAATAGCTCCCGGACTTCCGGAGCTTCGCATTGGATACAACTCCTTCACACAAGAAACCAGAAGTACAAACGCTGTGAACATTATAACTCTGTATTACCATTTGATTATCTACTCTACCACGCAGCATGACCACCGTCCATTCTCAGATCGGCTCCGGTCATGAATGAACTTGCGTCGCTCAGCAAGAACACCGCTGCACCACGGTATTCCTCCGGCTTCGATAAACGACCCAGCATGTTCTGTGTGGGCCAGTTATCCCTGCGCTCTGGGTACTTCTTGAAGAGCTCTTCCACCATTGCAGTTACAATGTATCCCGGCGAGATAGTGTTGACGCGAATGTTGTGTTCGCCCCATTCCGATGCCAGGTTGCGGGCAAGTTGTATCACACCAGCTTTGGACGCGTTGTATGCCGAGCAGATGAGACCCTGCCAACTTGGTCAGTACAAGACATTGTAAGGAGTTGAGGTAGTTGTACCCTATTTGCAATTGTACCGGACATGCTAGCGATGAGCACCATACTCCCGCCATTCCCAAACTTGATCATTTGCTTCGCAGCTGCTTGCGCGGTCATCATCACTCCAGTGATGTTGACCTCGAACATGCGATTCGCATCCTCAGCAGTGTACTCCAGCGCAGTTGTCTCTTGTTGGATGCCGGCAGCAGCGATCAACCCATCAAGTCTGCCCTCCTTGTTGGCGATTTCTTCCACGATCTCGTGGAGCTTCTTTACATCTCGCACGTCTATTTGGCGGTATTCGAGCGAAGTTCCGAGTTCGTTCTTTGCTTTCTCGGCAATTGGCGCAAAGTCTGGTGAGGGTTCGGCGAGTCTGTCAAGTGCATATACTAGGCGCATGTTAGTTGACGAAGCTCTTTGACAGTATAGTAACGTGCAAGAACTTGCCTCGTGCGCCAGCTTCCAATAATGCTTCGGCTTGTGTCAGACCTAATCCTCGAGCAGCACCCGATACCAGCACTACCTTCCCCGCCAGGCTGAACTCTGGGAGTCCTTGAGTAGTCGGCATAGTTTGGATCATTTGGATTCAGCGAATCAAAACAAGAGATAGAGAGACTATAGAGATTGGGGTATGTGCAGACAACGTCGCTCGAAGATGAGTATTTATCAAAAGAGAAGGGATGCGAGATCGGTTTGTGAACTCGACGCAAGCCGGGGCCATTGTGGGTTCTCAACCGGCTTCAGGCGGAAATTCTGGCCACCCGGCTCTCTTCGAGTAGGCTTGGCCTCGGACTGTCTTCCTCCATTGCATACAGGGCACGATAGTGGAAGACTCCAATACTCTTGTTTGCGGGGAAGCATACCGGCATCTTCGGTGGATTGCCTAATTGGGCATACCGAAAGGTTCCCGCCGGGGATCTTAGGTTCACTTTTTGGAACGTCACCCACATCGACCTTGCGTGGCTTGAGCCACGAGCCAGTAGGGTGTTCGGCCTCGAGACGAGTGTGTTCGGATCGGCTTCGGGACGAACAAGCCCTGGCACGCATGAAGTTTGAGATACGTGTTATGAGTGCTCTGCTCAAGTCAGCCAAAGCCATTTCGTACATCACCAATTCTTCGAGACATTCATCAAGACGTTGGTAAGTTTTTACTACATTGACTCGTCTCTAGAAGAACTCTAGTCTGAGCTCTTATATACTTTCGTTGCGCATAGACACTGTGATAAGGTTGTGAATGTTTTCAGACTTCCTCGGGCTGGTACACAACCGTGCAACGAGTAACTTGTTACGATGTGGAATAGAGGCATTGTTACATGTCCTCATTACACCATCAGCGTCAATTAATTCATTTGCAACTGTCCTCCTGATTATCCGCATCCTGAAAGCATCATCTTAGCTCAACCTGCGACAGCCTCACCAACTGCGCCCTCCACGCCCTCTCTTGTCAGAAAATTTGCCCGGGGCCTGATCGCTAAACAACCGCCTTGAAGACCGCCTAAGGCGCAATTGCGCAACCACGCAATGGCACGTTTCCTGAGGTTTTGGTTGACGTTGCTTGATCAGAAGGCACAGCTAAGCCCACAGCGTTCCCAGGTACGGCACAGTTCTGTGTCACGAAGCGCCGTCCAACAATCTCAACAATACATCTGAAACATTGAAAATTGAGAGCGGAAGATGGTATGCGGCACTGAAATAGCAGAACGCCATGGGTGGAATCATCAAAGAGATCATCGCTCTATTTAAGGGTTCCCCATCCGTTGCGGCCTCAGGCGGCCCAAACGATTCCCGCACTGCACCCATTGCCATCTACCAAAATACCCCGTTTTGTACGCAGATAACAAACCGACAAAGGAAAACGTTACTAAACGCTCACACTGCGCACATACCTAGTTACAGCGCCTCACTCGCACAGACAGACACCAAAAGCCGCCCAGCGAGGCTGCCCCCCAAGGCCCAGCGCGAACGCGTGGGGCAGTGCATGCACACAACCAGCAAAGCCCCATCCGCCTGAGCCCACAAGATGAAAACCCTCTAAACGCCCGAGGAAGGCACAGGCCAGAACTGTTTCTCTCGAGTATATTGAGGCGCTGCTGAGGATGCATGGGAACCTTGTATTTGTGAGCGTCATGCAAGGGTGCTGCGCCTTAAGGCACAGTTAAACATGCGGATTGAACCGATTGACTGAGCAAGGGAGAGATGTAAAAAAAAAAGAGGGATATGTAGTGAGTTGGTTTCGCGCGTTGAGGCCTTGTTCGAAGCAAGCCTTTTTACGACTATATTCCGTATAGGTACGCGGTCATCATCTAGTACTTTTTCTTGTACTACAAGCACATCGAATGCGATCAACCAACCACCTCACACAATGGCACCACATCAGCTCACCCTACACCCCTCGCCCTCTCTCTCAAAACGCTCAGAATACTACTGCGAAAGCACCTACAACTCCTCTTGCACAACGCACCGCACCATCACCCTCGTCATCATCATCTTCGTTGGCGCCTTTGTCGGTATCGTCCTCAGCCTGTTGTACGTACGAAGTCGCAGTCGTAGACACGCTCGGGAGCGCGCATTGCGCATGCATGGCGGACTAGGGAGGAAGCTTGGGGTGTTGAGGACTGGAGATGGAGACGTGACGGTGAGGTCTCCATCCGGGAGGATGGTTGGGGGAAAGGGAGAGGAATGGGCTGCGTTTGAGGCGCCGCCGCCGTATATGCCGAGGGTGCCTGAAGCTGCCAGAGTGGGTCCTTGAAGGGGGGTGGTGAGAAGAGTGGATGAAGATGTACGAAAGAAGGCGTACGCTATTGTTGAGGAACAGACGGCTGAGACGTCTGTGTGCTCCTGTTGACTTGGTCGACTTATCCAAGGATTACTTGCCATGAGCGGTGGGATTTTACGCCCACATCCAAAAAACAACTGTCAAACTCCGCGTCGAGCCCACGACCCCGGTAACTCCATGGTCGGTACCTTGGCGATTGTTCCAGAACCGTTGAACTCATCACAACATAAGACCTGTCCTTGACCGGTTGATGCATATAGCGACGGCTATGCGAGCAACGCAACGAAGACTAAATTGTTGCTAATTGCACAAGGAGATATCGAAAGTCTGTGTGTGAGAGGCCTGAAGTGGCGTTGAGACGGGAGCGGGAAAGTCATAGCACGTCTCATGTTTTGGTCCAACTAAATCAGATCCTTAAATTTCCAATATTATCATGAAAGTTCCCCGTTGAAGAAAGAACGTGCGTAAGTCTCTACTAACCCATTCTTGCTATGTAGGTGACCATTCATGTCTGCTCGCTTCCCTCTTCTTCTTATCAAGCGCCTTGCAAGCCAAGGCCGACCCCATCTCCATTGCCCATGGCGCCCTCGTCTCTGCTTCTATCTCTTCCTCTGCCCATTTCCCTGATCCTACGACCCTCCATCAGGCCCCTCAGTCCCCGCTTCTGCAGTCCCACTACTGCGCTCATCTCTCCGTTCCATGTTTCTCGGTCTTCGATGCCACTTCCGTCGCCAAACCCGCTATCAGACGCCGAAGCTGATGTAGCTTCCGACGCCGCCGAGCTGACTTCATCATCATGGTTTCGATCTACATCCGTATTGACGCGGAGTGCGCGTAGGCCGGCTTCCAGACTCCGTTCAACGTCGGCAACTGTGGTATTGTTACTCGAAACTGAGTTGGAGAAGCCATTCGTAGTCCCGTTCGTGCCTGACACACCGTTGACACCCTTGAAAGCGATACCAGAGCCGCCGCCAGCCGCCATGGCCGCAGCGTTGAAGATTGCTGCAGTGTTTCTGTTGTCTAATAAGATATGAAGTCGTTCGATTATCGCTTCCAGTAAGCCATCGATGTGGTATGGTCGCGCCAGCTGGAGAAGAGAGCAGAGAATCTGCGGTGAGCATAGAGGTGAGTTATTTGGTGGTAGTGATGATGTGTATAAGAAATGTATAAGCGCTTGAAGCGTGAGATGAGTATGAGGTAGGAACAATGTTCGAGGCCGATGCGACGGCGAGTGTGATGAAGGTTCTGGAGGGCTTAACGAAGAATAAGAGTTCGCTGACACGGCTGTGGTCTCAGACGGCGTTATGGTGTTGGCGGTGAGTGTTGTCGCGTTTGAGTAAGTCGTTCTAATAGAGGGTGTGATAGTGATACTTGAGTTTCTTGAAGGATGCATTGTAGCAGTCGGTCGCAAAGTTGCTGCCTCATCGTTCTCTTTTTCAGCGCTTTGGGCACTCTCACGGAGCAGCTGGTTGAAATAAGGACCCCAGCGTCGAGCAATGATGTGGGAGTTCACCGGTATGCGCTCGCCATGTAAAGCCAGGAAATCCATGTCCGCGAGTTCTCGCATACTTAAAGCCATCTGACCTAGCTCGATCGCTGCAGGTAATAATGTGCGACCACCAGCAAGCATATCAAGTCGATCATGCTGGGGCGGTGCGCTGACAGAGCTGAAGCCCGACGCAGGCGTCACTTTGCGTGGGTTGTCGTAGAGTCCAAAGGCCTCTAACTCGACCACACACATGTTTGAGAAGTTGATGCGCCGATGGTTGTAGTCTTCAACTAAGCTTCTCTTCCTATTACCAAGAATAACGAAGCTGTTTCGACGGTTCCATAGGACGCCCCTGTTCCAGCTTCCCTGGCTGAATATATTGCCACCGGCTTCGATTCGTCCCCAACTCAGTGTTCGCAAGTCCAGAGCCCAAAGCGCATACTCTTGTTTCGAAGACGTCAAGAATGTGCCGCTTACTACGAAGTGATTATTGATGACACCGCCGTTTGGAAACCGGAGACCCGGCGGTGAGAAGTTGCCGTGCATTGGCTTCTCGGAGAGGGTTCCATCGGGATGCCGTACTTGTAATTCGAGCTTGACATCCAGGAAATTGTAGTTTGAGTATATGAGCATTGACGACTCTCCAGTTTTGTTCGAAATCCGTTCCTCAGGTGCTCTTGCTTCGCCAGCCTGTCGTGTCCCTCCACCAATATCATTGGGGTCAATACTGGTGAGAGGCGCAACCACGCTTCGATACGCACCGCAACTTCTACCTAATGTGCTTGTCTCCGTCCACTTGAGACTCCGAAGATTGAATACGCTGATCTGTTCAATGTAGTGGTTGGCGCTGTCCTGCCCACCAACAACGAGCATCTCCGCGCCGCCCTCACCATCCAACTGTACACCCAGAGAACCTTGGTTTGGATTCGATGAAGATGGGTTATGCCGTATGGCTGTTACAGCGGCCCCTGTCGAACTGAAAACGGCAGAGCTAGGGAGTATGGTGGCACAATGAGCATAACGACCTTGTGGTGGATCGCTCGTGGTGATATGCATCCATGTCTTAGTGGGTGCATCGTAGATGTGAACATCGGACATGACCACCACCTCGGGTTGAGCATCGGCAGGAGCACCTTGTATTACGGAAGTTGCTTGGTTAGAAGATGGACTTGCAGGTGACATGCCTCCATAACAGACAAGCTTTGTATCGCCAAGTGGACAAACGCTGTGGAAATACCGAGGAGGCGGAATGTCACCTTTAGTATCGACTTTTGTCCAGTGGCGCTTGACAAGGTCGAGCTCGTACAAGTCCGAGGTAAGCTGCGGTCTCGTCCGGGAAAGTCGACGGCCGCCAAAAACATATAGTTTGTCGCCTAAAATCGTGGTGGTGGCGCCTACGAGGGGGTGTGGCTCTTTTCCAGTTGTGCGATGTACGTTGCAGACTAAACCCGACAACCCTGCCGTTGAACTTGTCGGTGTTGCAAGACCTGCAAGCATAGCTGGCGACTGAGAAATACCAGGCGTCCGGGTTGACGATGTCGGTGGGCGATCAGATCCGCCATCTTGACCTTCCTGATGGTGCAGGCTCGTTTGGCTGTTGTTCAAACTCGATGTATAGGGTGCCGATGTTTGAGAATCCAGGGTATTAGTCCGGCTAGCCATGCTGCCCGGGCTTTGTAGAGAAGCAGTAATGTGCTGGGCTCCACCAAGATCAAGAAGTAGCTCGATGGAAGATGATGATAATCTCTGTAGAGGTATAGCCCAATTTGGTATCACAATCTCCACATGACGAGACTTGACGTTGGAGGATTCGCCCAAGGATTTGCTGCTTGGCAAGGGAAATCCGGAGAGGCTGGGATAGCTGCTCGACGGCGGAGAGCTGAAGTCTATACTTGTACAGGGGCTTTTAGGTGTTACAATCTGATCATAGACGATGGGCACGTGCTTAGATTTGATTTGATGAAATGGACTGCGACCGCCGGCCAGTGACGAGACCGGAGGCTGACCGGATTCAGGTGGAGTTTCCGAGTGAATCCTGCGATATGCGCTGGGAAAAGTGCCCGTAGAGTCGACAGAGCGACTTTTCTTCGATAAGACTTGTCTAATGTTGATTCCTTTAGACTTCTTCCAAAATGACGAGGTGTCACCCAATGGCTCGGTACTAGCTCCAACAGAAGGGTAGAATAAGCCTAAAGGCAGTGCCATCGTTAGCGACCAGTTTGCAGGAGAAAACAAAAGGAGATGCAAAGTAATACTGAAAGAGGAGAAATCGCCTGGTTTTTGAAATGATCCAATGTTACCAGCTGCAGCATGTTTCCAATCCAGACTTTGCTGCAAGGCGTGGGCTACAAAGAAATCGCCGTACCCCAAGTTGAAAAGCCATGTTCACACATTGGGGAAAGGCAAGTTGCTGCAGTGCGACTAGCTACAGTGGTACGAACAGTGATCTTACATGACGCAGCGCTTCATGGTAGGACAAGGAAAAATTTCCAGCTTTTGCAAGCACATGATTTGGAACGGAGTAGCTGAAGATACGAGAAGAAGAAAATGACACGACATGTTGATGTTTACGGCACGCAACTGTGGGCTGAAAATCGACGAGACGAAACAAAGGGAGGGGTGCGGGCTGATAGAAGGAAGACGAGCCTTACTTGAGAGAGAGTCGCCACACACGGGAGCGGGGAAGATGAGATCCAGGGGGGCGGTAGACGTATGCAGAGAAGGAAGAGGCGGGAGTCAACGCGTGGTCTTGCTGAACTCGCGCGATACAGATGACAGCGAGGTTCGTGTGGAGCGCTTTACGCTGGATGTGGACTAGTGTCTTGGCAAAGATTTGTCAGTCCTAGGCGTCTGCAGGTCGCTAGCAAGGTATCGACGTTGGACGTTTACAGAGTCAAAGCGACTGCTGCACTTTGATAGCTGAAGACTTTCCGGTGGGGGATATGAGTAGCAGGACAGGACCGGCGACGGCAAGGTGCGGGGGCGGAGGAGATCCGAGATGAGATGATAGGTCGAGACTTGAGACTCAAAACCGTTGGGTAGCCCGGGGCCGCAGGCAACAAATTCAAGCCGCAAAGACGTCGATGTACGACGTCCAGTCTCGAGATGCAAGGGTGCTGCGCACTTTCGGCTCAGCAAGGCTTCCAGAGAGGATTCATCAAAGCGAGAGCACGCTCGCAAAAACAAATTAGCGCAATAAATGTCGGGCGACAAATCAGTCTTATGTTCAAGATGAGAGGTGCTGGTAGTGTAGGAGGCCCGTCCAGATATTCATATCGGATGATCAATGAAGCTGGAACCTTTTGCTAGCACTCGATAAGACAGTATTTGGAAGTCGCTATGGTAGCTGGAGACTGTCTGGTAGTGCATTGGACTGGGCCGCGACGTAGCTCTTCGGCATTTGGCACCGTCGTTGTTAATTTCCAATCGGAGCTTGGGCATCATCAGTGCGCTTTAAAGCAGTTGGAAAGGCTAGCTGACATTGCGGCGTATATTTCGTAGTTCCAACGCCATATACTGAGCAAGCATGCTAAACGAAGTTTCTCCAGGCCGCATCATCCTGGAACCCCGAATAAAACACGGATGATTGTTCGACACATGACTCGAGCACTCTCGTTCGGGTTTTGACATTTCGAGGTTAACTACTTAATTATTAATTATATAGGAGAACTAGCGATTCCTGCTCGTTGGGGTTGTAAAGGCGCTTTGCATAGGCTAGTAGAAAGATGTTCTAGAAGAAAAGGTGCACAAGGGAATTGTGCTAGTCCAGCGTGGATGACCTCAGCGGAGCATGGCTACTAGAAACACAACCAGAAAGCTACCTGAAGGTAGACGAGCTCCATAATTATGATTATGCCATTTTCATTTTCGCATTTAATCGTAGACTGGTCTATATACCATGCCTTATCGTTATCCAATCGCGTCCCACATCCATTGCCGCAAGATCTGTCTGGGCCTCCAGGGTTATCTCGTCTCGATGTTGGTCACGTCTAAGCCGCGCTGGTCTTCTCCTTACTAGTTGCAAAGTCAGCGCATGTCTCGAATGGCATTTCGTAACTACAAACTTACGGTAGAGGTGTGTAACGTAGGTACGGCTTCACGATTCGCATGTCAGGGAACAAGGTTTTGGCATCCTCGGTAGAGGTAGAAGAATGTATGATCACGTCGTCTCCTACGCTCCAATTAATTCCTGTCACAATCTTGTGCTTGTCGCCTGTCTGCAGGCTGTCGAGGACGCGAAGCACCTCGGCGGTGTTGCGCCCAGTGCTCGCGGGGTATGAGAGGATGAGGCGGATGGTCTTGTTGGGGTCGATGATGAAGACGGAGCGGATGGTAAAGGCGATGCCCTTGCTGTCGACGTTGGTCGCGTCTTGGTGGTCGATCCTAGCCTTGCCGTCAGTCGTGTCGCAAAAGTCGCGCAAAACGTCCTACTCACATGTCGTATGCCAAGGCGATCTGACGGTCCTTGTCTCCAATGATGGGGAACTTGAGCTGGCTGCCGGAGATCTCGTCAATGTCCTTGATCCAGCCAGCGTGCGAGTCCACCGTGTTTGCGGAGAGGCCGATGAGCTTCGCACCGCGACGGCTGAATTCGGGCTCCAGCTTGGCGAAAGCACCGAGCTCAGTTGTGCATACTGGAGTGTAGTCTTCGGGATGGGAGAAAAGAATGACCCAGTTGTCGCCGATGAACTCATGGAAGTCGATGGGGCCTTGGGTGGTGTCGGCCTTGAAGTTAGGGGCCTTGCTGCCGAGGCGGAGAGGTTCTGGTCGGCCGCTCATTGTGTTTCTACGCTCATGTCAGCTCAAATGCAGGCAAACTGCGCAAACAGGCGGGGTGGCGGGGTAGCGGGGTAGGTAACAGCAGGTTGCCATCGTACCTGGTTGCGTGGTTTGGTGTGTAGTCGGGCTTGCAGGAGATAACCAAGTATATTCTAAGGGCGCAATTGAGAAGCTGTAGTGTTGCTATCAGAGATAATCGTAGTAGTGGGGTAGATGGCGCCTTTTTGTCTTCTTAGAGGGCCAAAGACAACAATGGACATCAACCCTTCTAGCTAGCGTATATTGCGCAATCGTCACGAATCTCTCACGTGAACTCGTCCAAAGCTTTTCTGCCAGGAAACATCCCACGTCGTTTGGCCAGCGGACGAATCATGGACTCGACCTCTCCGGCGGTGTCGTCTTGCCGAGCGTTTGTCGCAATTCGAAGCAGGCAGAGGCCAATGATGCTGCTGGGAAATTCCTCATCGCTGTTGCTACATGTAAGCTCCCAATCGCGTCAGATCATTCACCGACCATTCAATGAGACGGCCACCACTTATCTGAGCCGTGCATGTCTTTTGCGTGATGTTGTATTGTGGCGTGGTCTGCATCCTCGAGCTGTTCGGCGGCGTAGTTGCCAGAGAGCGGTTGGAGAATCGCACTCGTCACCAGTTCACCATGTTCCGCTTCCACAAACATTGCCTCGAGCTGGCAGTGCGAGGACATACACAGTCGGCTGTCGGCCTGGCCAACTCTATATCAGCGAGCGCATAGCTATCCTTCACGTTGCGCAAATTCTATCATCGTCGTAGCTTCATGCTCTTCGCCGGGCGGTTCAGCGCCCAGTTCGGCCGAACCTCGGAGATCCAATAAGCTATGCAACCTAGTGCTGGGCCAACCCACAGGTGGGCCACCCCACCAAGATTGCGAGTTTTTTTGAAGCTGTACACCTCCACTACAACGTTGTTAATATAGATAATTGTAAAGCCGCAATACAAAACGCTATCTGCAATCTTTATGCAAGTGTTTTTGAATCCTAGCAAGAGGCCTGTCGCGCCTAGGGCGTGCTGCAATTAACTCTACAGCACCGCCTTACTAGTTGCGCGCCCAACGCGACAGCTTACTTAAATTAGCAGCAATGATTTCTAGAACAAGAAAAGTTTCTTGTTAACTAAGTTTTTAATAAAGATCTACGCGCTTAACTGCCTACTTACTTGCGTATACAAAAAATAGTAATCTAAATTCTTTTTATAAACGGCAATAACGGGCTGCTAGGCTAAAACTAAGTTGCTAGCTTTCTCTGTTGTAACCTACGCGTACACTTAATTGTTAGCTAAAAAATTAAGGCCTTAAGGGCAATTGCAGCTAATTCTAAATTAATACTTAAGTTTTTTAAGTTGTACGAAGCTACCTGACGCTGCCTTAATATACAACTTCGCAATACCTATAACGTAGACAAAACTAAAATTTGTGAAGATCGTCCGAAGATGATCTATGATTGGTTCTCGGTAATGAGTGAGTGCGATGGACGGTTGGTGTACTAGCACGATTGGAAGATCGATGTAATAGTACAAGGGTGTGTTAGCACGTTTGGTAGAACGATGTAATAACACGAGGGTTTGAGAATCAAGTAATAATCTTTAGATTAACACATGAGTTGTACGAAGTTGAACACACTGAGCCATAGGGGTTCAGTGCCTAATAATATATACATAAGGAGTCCTAGAGATCCCAGGTTGTGCCAAAGTCCCAGACATCCCAAAGTCCACTCGGGACTTCTGGGAATCTGGGACTAGTCACGTGACGCCTTGTCACCTAATCTCTAGTCCTTAGTCATTGCTGTGTCGGATCTTGAGGTGGCGGTGCCCCGCTCTGGTCTACGGTCGTAACAAAATTACACTTAGAGTATATAATAATTCTTGCGTTATTACGTTAGCCTTTAAGCATAAGGCTTACGTTAAATTACTAGAAAGTTGCAAGTAAGTTATAATAATTAAGTGTGTTTTAGCGAATAGGTATACGCTCTGCCTACGCTGGTTGACGAGTAGGGAGGCCCCAGGGTTGGGTAGGGGTTGGGTAGCTGATGCACGGTCCTTGGGTAGGGGTTGGGTAGGGGTTACTCTAGCGTGGGTTGTGGTTGGGGTTGGGTTGCACGGACCGGTGGTTGGGGTTAGGTAGGACTAGCTATATAGTAGGTCTAGGGTAGGGTTGCAATTTTTTTTTGCATAGCTTAGTTTTTTTTCAAGTATTAAGTTGCTCTATTATTGCAGGGTTTAAATATATAGTTAATGTTTTTACAATTTCTATCATCGCGGGGTTTAGATATATAGTTAATATTTTTACAATTTTACAGAAACAAGTATAATATATGTAGTATTATTATAGTCTTTTATTATATTACATACTTATTTAGAACAAGACAAACTAGATAATAATACTTATGTCTAAGGTGTTTGCAAAGCTTAAGAGCTATAGTTGTCTAATGCTTTTGTGTCTGTAATAAAAATGCTTTATTAACTAGTTCTTCTAATACCTCTACTTTCTTGTTGTTCTTGTTGTCCTTGTTGTTGTCTATTATAGACATATCCCTAATAGGAACTAGAAGTTTAAATAAATTTTTAATCTAGTTACAAGAGATACTGTCTACTTTAACTCTAACATTTAAAGTCTTCTTTTACTCTCTTTAAGAAATTAAGTTCTTATAAACTATAACTTGTTGTATAGTTTAAGTAGCAAGTTAATATCTTTTATTGCTAATTATATCCTTTACAACATTAAAAACTTACTTAACACTAACGCTTGTAATAGAGATTGCTAGTATATCCTTTGCAACTTAAAATAAGCAAGAGTAAGTATATTTGTTTAACTACTACTACTTTAAGATGCTGTAAGAGGCTGTTTGCTTAACACAAAAAATACTAAGATATTTTTCTCCTTTTATGTAAGTAGAGCTGCTGTTCTTGTTAGCTTCTTAACTGTTGCTATTGTCTAGCAATGTAAAACTAGCTGCTTATAATAGAGTTGCAGAAGCAGGCTTTTAAAACTACTCATTAGTTAATAATTGTCTTATAAAAAATATTAATTTTTAAGTAGCTCCTACTCTATCTTTGTTATTATATTAATATAAGTAGTTAAGAAACTTTTAGTAATACAAATGCTTATCTTGTACTTCTTAGCTATCTTTTTATACGCTTAATTCGTTTGTACTCTAATAATTATATATAATAAACAGTACTTTATAAATAGTAAGCTTTATAGTTAGGTCAAGAACTATTGTATAGTTAAATAAAAACCTGCGTTTATTATTTATCTTTGCGTAGTACTTGCTAAGTTTTGCTTTACTACAGAGAGCTATGTTCTGTACTACTTCTAGCTACTTTGTTAACTTTTAGTTCTTAAGTTTTTTGTCTAGCTTAACAGTTATCTAATTTAGGAAGTTAAATAGTTTGTTGTATATAAGCTAGATAAACTAGATTTAAGGCTTGCTATTCTAGCTTAGGAAGTTAGTAGCGTCCTTAAACTTCGCAAGCAGCTTAGTAATAAAGTTAAAGTAGTGCTACTCTGTATAAGACAGTTAGAGCTTCTTAATATTGCAGAAGTCTATCTCTGTAGTACTAAGATTACTAAAAACAGTAGCTTAACTAGTTTATAGCTTTAATGCAACTTTTTGTTGTAACTATTTATTAATATATTGCCTAATTATAGTTGCGCGATTATACATATTATATATTAAATTCTACTAAGTGTTAATATTGTAAATAACTGTAAGACAGTCCTTTGCTAATAAGTAGCGTTGTGTAGCAATAAAGCGTTTGAATTGTTAAGGGGATACGTTAATAGCAATATAGATAGCTTAGAGCTAAATTTTGCTTAGCATGTTATAACTTTATATAATAAAAACTAGCTGACCTTGCAAAGTGTAAGGGTGCGTTAGATTAACTAAAGATGCAGGAAAAACAGTAATAAATTAAATAAAGAACTGCAAAGGCTATCTAGCAAGCTTATCTACTCCTCTGTAAGGTCTGTGCTTAGTACTAAGAAGGAGGCAAGGGTAGCTACGTAGCAGCTGCTAACGTGGCTTAAGAAAATAGCGCAAAGCTAAGAGAAAAGTTTAGTAGGCTAGAAAAGTAGAAGGGCTAATACGCCCGGCTTACAGATACCGGGTGCGCACGGACACCCGGGATCTGTAGGATAGCAAAACGAGGCTTTTTGTCAAGTACTAAAGACGTCAGGGCTTCAGCCCTCTACACCTTATCTAAATCCTATAGAAAACGTGTGGGCCTTGCTAAAAAACGCTTTAGCTAAAAGGCCTATTACTTCTTTAGGTATAGGAAAGAGTAAAAAAAGTATAGCAGCCTTTGAGGCTGCTATAAGGGAGGAATGGGATCAATTACCTCAAAAGGCGATTGATAATTGTATTCTATCTTTACCAAGGCGTCATTTGGACGTTAAGGAAGCTGAAGGCTGGTACACTAAGTATTAGTAAGCTTTTTTTGTTATTTATCTGTAAGAAACCCTAAAAACAAGCTCTTTACTACTACTTAATAGTTTTTTTTACAATTACCTTCAAACTTACACACAGATGAGTTTAACTAGTATTATTTAATATATATACTTTATAGCGATTTTTGCATCTTCAAAAAAAAGTTATTTTGTTATTTATTCTTGAGTTTTTTTATCATTATTTTCACTGCTGAAGTTGAGCGCAAGAGTGCTTACTAAGCAGCTTACTAAGTAGCTTAATTCAAAGAAGAAGATCTTGGCTTTCCAAATCACTAACCATTTTGGAAATAGCCCTTCTGGCTGTAGTAATATAAAGCTCCGAAAACTATAACTTTTTTGACATCTTTTTTTTTGTCACCCCTCTGTAATACTTTGCTAGAGTTTGTTAGCTATCTTTTCTGCTTTCTAGTAGTCCTCCTGTATTCTCTTTTTTTAAGCTTAAGTTTAAGGTTTATATTTTACTGCTATTTAAAGAGGATCTACCTCGTATCTATGTTGTAGAAAGAAAGGCAATATTCTAGTTAATTATGCTTGTCTTGCTATAATCGCGATCTTTGCTATCCCTAGGTTACCTTTTTAATTTGTTTAATCCTAATTATAGAAAGCTTATAAGTAGGTTTATACTGTAGAGTTTATTTATTCTGTAGAGCTATTAGTTTTAAGGTAATATTTTCGAAGATAAACGTTGTTTAATCTTTAGTAGCTTACAAAGTCTAGTCTAAAAGTAGCTTACAAAGTCTAGTCTAAAAGTAGCTTACAAACTATACACCTTAATTAGATGTAATATAGTCTAGTAACTAGTAGTAGGCTACTACAGAGTTAATAAACGCTTTAGCTACGCTTTCTGTAGTAATATTCTTAAGACTTATTAAAACTACGTCTTTGCTTAACTTATTAGTAATTACTATTAGGTTTATGCAACTTTCGCTCTCTAGTAATCTTATAATAAAGTTAATTAATATTTCCTTCCAAATACGCTCTAGAATTAGCAAAGGCTTTAACAATCCTTATAAGCTATCTCTCTATAGTTTTATTCTTCTACATAATAAGCAGTTTCTAATGTATTACCTTACTATTTAGCTAATAGAAGGCCAAAAGTACCCTCTTGCAACTGCTTAGTAGGTAAGGTTCCTTCCTAGGTGCCCTAAGGCTCTAGAATAGTAGATTTCATAGATAATTCTAATGCGCAAACGTTTATTATTTAGTACTTATTTTTAACTATAGTATAGTAGGTTTGTAGAATTATCTAATTAGTATTTAAAAATAGAAAGCTTAAAGTCTAGCTTTATTAGAAATTAGCGTTCTTCCTTGCTAACTGCTTTCTAGGCTAGCTAGTACGTGTTATTCTCTTCTTTAGCTTTGTTCTAAAGCTTTTCTAGATTTATCTGTTCCTAAAGTACTATTACAGGATAACTATTGCAGCTAAAAGTTCTAAGGGTCTCCTCTTCTTCTTGTTCCTCTATTTCTAGGGTTGTTATAGTAGATAGCTTAAAGACTTACAAGAATCTTTTAGAAATTTAAGAATTTAAACTATTTACAGGCATATCTTATTGTCTCTAAAATAAAGTATTAGCCCTAGAGTTATTAACTCTAGGCCTATAGGCGATTTCTATGTTAGGAAATTTACTAAGGAATTAGGTCTATCTTATCTGTTTTTTACTAAGCTCCCCAGGCTTTCTAAAATACTCTAGGTTTTTGTAGTTTGTTATAACTAAGATCTTCCTTAAAGAACGTAGTATAATATCTTACTTAGATAAGTAGCAAATAACTATAAGTAATTCCTTGTTATATATCTTGTAGTTAATTTAAGCGCTAGTTATCTTTTTTAAGTAATACACTACTAGTTGTAATCTTCCTTAATTATTGTATTACAAAAGGACTCCTACTACAATATAGCTAGAAGAATTAGTCTCTAAGATTGTTTCTCTGTCAGGATCTTAGGATAACTTTTTTAACATCTTTTTTTTTGTCACTCCTCTGTAGTTTAGTAACAAATAGCCTCTTTAGCTTATTAAAAGCTTCTTATTCTGCTTTTCTCTATTAAAAGGAGACGTTTCTAGTAAGCCTTGTGAGCAGGGCAACTATATTAGAGTAGTTCTTAATAAAGCGTTAATAAAAGTTTACAAATCTAAAAAAACTACGTACTCCTTTAACATTTATTAGTACGTCTTATTCTTAAATAGCTTTTACTTTCTTAGGGTCTATCTAAAGTCCCTTTCTAGCTTTAATAATAAATCCTAGGTACTTAGTACTCTATACGTTAAATTCGCATTTCTTAATATCTAGAGGTAACCTAGCCTTACTTATTACTTCTAGAACCTTGTTTGTATTGTGTTAGTATTCTTTAAGCATGCTATTCGTGTAAATTAATACATTATCTAAGTAGGCTAAGCAGAAATTGTTAATGTACTCGCGTAGTGTCTAGTTAATATATTATTAAAAGGTGCTAAGAGCGTTTGCTATACTAAAAGGTGTAACTAGCTATTTGTATAATCTAAATCTTGTTCTAAAAGTAGTCTTCTATTTATCTCCTATATTAATCTTAATTTTGTAGAAAGCTGTAGAGACGTTAATCTTAGTAAACTATTTTGCATTAGTAATACTGTTAAGCGTTTCTTAGATTAATAATAAAAGATAACAGTCCTTTTTTATAATAGCGTTAAGAGCTTAGTAATTAATGTAGAACTATAATCCTTCTCTAGGTTTCTTAGTAAATAGAACTAAGGAAGAAGCTGTAGAGCTGCTAGCTCTAATCTATCCTTTATCTAATAGAGATATAAGCTCCTTGCGTAAAACTAAAAGCTCTAGTTTGCTTATATTGTATAGAGGGCCCAAAGGAGGTTCTTTTTCCTTTTTATTTTTATCTTTTTGTAACTTAATTTAGTAATTAACCTTAGGTCTACGTAAGAGAGGTAGTACAGAAACAGTTTATAACTTAAAAATCTAAGCTATGTATTAGTACACCTTAAGAAATAATAACAAAATATTTACTTTCTTCTTAAGAGCTAGGGCCTTCTTAATATCCTTAAAGGAAGCTACAAAGGTCTAAATTAACTTATCTTTCTTTACTTATCTAATATAGGAGTAATAGGCTATTGCGTTTATTTGCTTTAACTTTTTACTTTCTAAAATAGGGCAATCTTTAGTGCTTAGTAGTTTAATTCTTTGTCTAGAAGTGTAGATGTAGATTAACTTTTTAGAAGAGGCAATTGTAACCTCTCTTCTATTTATCTAGGGCTATCTAAGTATTAAATCATATCTAGGGTGTGTAGAAGCAATATAGCCCTAGATAGTATCCTTATACTCTTTAATGTTAATCTCTAACCTAGTAACTTTGTTAACAGTTCTAGGTTTTTTTGTAACTCCTTCTAATCTGCGTAGAGAAATAGGGATACACTATAAACTAGCGTTCCTAATAAGTTAAGAGCTAATAAGAGAGTATATAAGATTTCCTATATTAATTAGAGTTAAAGCGAATATATAACAATTTACTAATATTTTAACAGTAATTCTATTGCTGCTTATATCTTTTTTAAAACTAGCTTATTCCTTTGTTAAGTCTTCTTAGCTTACGTGTAGCTCTTGCTAGTAACTTTAAGCAAGAGCTATTCTTTTTCTAAATTAAAATTTAGATCTTCTAGGGTATCTTTACTACTTAAGCTTTCCTTACTAGGCTTTTTTGCTTTTGCCTTTAAAGACTTTTATACAATAGTCTTCTTCTTTTTCTTCTTTCTTAGTATCTTTTCTTCTATAGTATAATTTATAGCTAAGTGTCCTTTCTACTTGCAGGTAAAACAATGTCCTTCCCTTATTAGCTTATTTAGCTCTAGATCGCTAAACCTGCGTGGCTTAGCTAATCTTCTAGTAAACTCTATTCCTTCTATCTAGTCTCCTGTAAGAGGAGGAGGAGGAGGAGGAGGAGAAGTGCGTCTTAGCCTGTATTCCTTAGGCCTTTCCTAGTCTCTGTTCTTAGAGTATTGTTCCTTAGACTTATTCTAGCCTTTAGAATACTGCTCTATCTAGTATAAGTAGTCTACTATTTTAATAGACTTGTTCTGCAAATTATCTGAATCTAAAAACGTAATACCTATAAGCTTATCCTAAAGCTTATAAGTAAGGCTTTTTTAAAAAAGTATTATCTTTGTATCCTTATCTAAGTTACTATTTAACAGTAGTAACCGTCCCTAAAATTATATAATATAATTACAGATACTCTTTTTACCTTAAAATATTAACTAGAGTTTATTTTTAGCTCTCTTAGAGCTGTATAGATCTCTAAACATCTAATTAAAGAAGTTTAATAAGTATTTAAAGTTCTAGGCGTCTAACAATTCTATTTAGTTAAAGTAGGGCAGTGTTAAAGTTACTGCTAAACCTTTTAGCCTACTAAAGGCGTAATTATACGTCCTTCTTTCTATTTTAAAGTCTTCTTAGTTGTTTTCTACTTTAAGAGTAAGCTGCTTCTTGAAGATTTAGTACATCTTTCTTATTCTATTAAAAGCGTCTAGATTAGGTTACTTAAAACGCCTAAGTTATGCTAGCTGCTAAACTAGTTTTAATATAGCAAGTAAAGTTAGTAGCTAAGTAAGTAGCTGTTCTTATTCCTATTCTTTTTTAGAGGCTAAATTAATAGCTTCTTAGATAAGAAAGGCTTCTTATATTATTATTAAAGTTACTATCTTATCTAGTTTGTTTACTTTATAAAGGCCTTCTAGAGTGTTTTCTATTTTAGCTCTACTAATACTATCTTAGTATAGTCTTGCTATCTAGATAGCAAAGCTTCTAGATGTAATCTCTACCTCTACTATTGTTGTGTAAAAGTACTAAATAAATAGCACTTATATTGTTTAACAGCAAGGATTAGTTTCTAAAGCTACTAGCAATATAGTAGGCTTATCTAACAGTTTATATTATAAAACGTTCTAGGTAGAGTCTTATATAGCTAGGTATCTCTTAGTACTCCTTGTGCTTCTTCTACTACTAATCCTTAGTAGATTCAAAACAGCTTTAACTAAGATTAGTAATCTAATTAATTAGAGTCTTGTCTAGATATAGCTCTAAGGGGCTTCTATGCGTAGATATAGCTCTAGCTAGCTTCTTGTCTAGATATAGCTCTAGGAGGCTTCTAATTCAACGTAGTAGCGTTAGCGCTACAGAAGGATTTAATTTAAATATAAAAGTGTGTTAGATGAACTAAAGATATAAGGAAAATAGTAGTAAATGAAATAAAAAACTACAAAGGCTATCTAGTAAGCTTATCTACTCCTTTGTAAGGTCTGTGCTTAGTACTAAGAAAGAGGCAAGGGTAGCTACGTAGCAGCTGCTAACGTGGCTTAAGAAAATAGCGCAAAGCTAAGAGAAAAGTTTAGTAGGCTAGAAAAGTAGAAGGGCTAATACGCCCGGCTTACAGATACCGGGTGCGCACGGACACCCGGGATCTGTAGGATAGCAAAACGAGGCTTTTTGTCAAGTACTAAAGACGTCAGGGCTTCAGCCCTCTACACCTTATCTAAATCCTATAGAAAACGTGTGGGCCTTGCTAAAAAACGCTTTAGCTAAAAGGCCTATTACTTCTTTAGGTATAGGAAAGAGTAAAAAAAGTATAGCAGCCTTTGAGGCTGCTATAAGGGAGGAATGGGATCAATTACCTCAAAAGGCGATTGATAATTGTATTCTATCTTTACCAAGGCGTCATTTGGACGTTAAGGAAGCTGAAGGCTGGTACACTAAGTATTAGTAAGCTTTTTTTGTTATTTATCTGTAAGAAACCCTAAAAACAAGCTCTTTACTACTACTTAATAGTTTTTTTTACAATTACCTTCAAACTTACACACAGATGAGTTTAACTAGTATTATTTAATATATATACTTTATAGCGATTTTTGCATCTTCAAAAAAAAGTTATTTTGTTATTTATTCTTGAGTTTTTTTATCATTATTTTCACTGCTGAAGTTGAGCGCAAAGGTGCTTACTAATCAGCTTACTAAGTGGCTTGATTTAAAGAAGAAGATCTTGGCTTTCCAAATCACTAACCATTTCGGGTATAGCCCTTCTGGTTGTAGAAATATAAAGCTTTGAAAACTATCAATTTTCTGACATCTTTTTTTTTGTCACCCCTCTATAAGCCTAAGGTCTAATTTAGTCAATTGTAAACTGCGTTAACAGTGTTTTGGCATGCTTTTAATTAATAAAATAAGTATAAAGATGCTTATTTCTTATAAGCTTTGCGCTAGCTAGGTGTTATATTGCTAGAATATAATTTAAACAAAACACATATAGTTAACTACTAGAAACTTTAGCTGCCTTTCTAACATTCTGCTAAATAGTACCTAACTAGCTGTTGGAGTATTGACATGCGCAACATGCGGGTCACCCTGTTGAGCAGGTGATCCTGGTAAGCTGAACACGTGACGATCGCGCTACCGCCTATATATACGGGCTAGATTGTCTTATTCCTCTTAAGTAGTTATTGACCACTTTGTTGTAGCACTTAATTGTTTAATACACTCATTCCACTCCTCCTAATCAAGCAATTGCTCCTTTTTAGCTCCTACAGTTATAAGCCTAGCTGCTTAATTATAGTTTTAATTCCCACTGCGCAATCAGCAAGCTATAAGGTTAACTGTTTAATTAGTATTTTACTCTCCTCTATTCTCCTACAGCATAGCTAGCAGATTGCTGCTACTGCTGTACCTCTCTTATTAATTATACGATTAACCTCTTTCTAATACGAGCTACCTAGCTACTTACTAACTAACTACTTAATTTATTGTTACCTTAACAATAACCTACATTATAATCCTACACAAAGCATCTTATCTTAATATAGACCTTACTAATACACTGCTTGTTGCCTTAGGGGTGATCCTTAAGGCTTGATTAGACTAGCTAACCTAGTTTACTCTATTAAGGCTACACTACTTAGAGAAAGGCATCTAGGATTAGGTTGATCCTGATCTCCTAGACGTACCCTTAATAGATTACTAGGAGCTACAGTATCTAGAACTGCCTAAGGATATTAAACAGCTAGTTGCTCTATTACCTAGCGCTAGCGCTCAAATACAAGAGGACTATAAGATTGCTTAACGCAAATACAAGGCTTAATTACTTAATACTAAGTATAAGAAGGATAATTATAATAAGCTAGTTAATAGGTATAAAGTACAAGCTACTTAATAAATAAGAAAAGTTGCTAAGATTACTAATGTTAAGAACTAGATAAGCAAGACTATCTATCTAGACCTGCTCTTAAACGCCTTAATAAGCATAATTACTTAGAACCTTCCTAGCCTTTAAGCTTTAGTAAAGATCCTAAAGGAGGATCTTGCACCTACAGATTAGAATACTTAATATTTAATTAGGGCGCAGTATAGATTACACCTTAATAAGGCTTGCTAGGGATAAATAGGCCTTAAGTAATAGTTTACTAAGTAGCAACTACTGTATTAACAAGCGACAATCTACTTGCTTCCTAAGGTTATTAAGCTATTAGCAATTACTAATTTTTTAGATGCCTTAGGCACTAAGATTGCACTAGACTAGTTGCGTAAGAAGCAAAATAAGCTAGCATAAGCAATAGCGCTTAGAAAAGCTTATTTAACCCTTAATAATCTAAGAAAGATCTCTAGTGTTTTGTTGCAGGATTAGTTAATTACTTCCTTAAAAGGAAAATGACACGCAGTGTTCTAAACTAGATCTAGATTAGGGGTAGCTTAACAATCTACAAGCGCTAACAAGTTAAATAAGAGTAGTAAGCAATTGCACCTTTGCCCCTATAAGGCTAGTAAAGGGCCTATAAGCAAGCACTTCTAGACACTGCGTAACTGCTATTAACTTTAAACTATAGTTACTAGATTAAGCCCTCCTAGCAGTATACTAATTAAACTATTAGACGACGACAAAAAGAAAATCCTTAAGCAATAGAATAGCAATAAATAGATAACCTTACGCACCTAGATTAAGAAAGAAGGCTAGAAGGCTAGCACTAGTAGATTAGATACTAATAAGTTAAGTAAATCTTACTCTAGCTTATTAGTTTTAGCTTTAATTAACCGAAAGGATCTTATTAAGGAAATTAGACTAAATGTGTTTAGCGCAGCTTTTACCCCTTATGCCTTATCCCTCTGCATAATTATAGATAGTAGGTTAGTAGTCTACCTAGTTAATACTATAGATTACATAGTACTAGGCACCTTTAGCAAATACGCTAAGGACAAGACTATTAAGGCAGGCACTTAAATTATACTAGTTACTAGTATAAAACACAATCTGCTTAAGAACGTCCTACACAGCGAGGCTAGCCCTAAGACAACTAATCTTCTACTTACTAATGTTAAGGTTGTACTAGGTTTCTATGTTAATATTATATTAGAAGCACAGCTTAAGTAGGCAGGCATTTAGTATTTAGGATATAATTACACCTTGCAATTTAGAACAATTAAGAAGAATATTGTCTTAATTAACTTTAAGTATTACTTTAATCTCTTATTTATTAAATATAAGTAACTTACTTATTACCCTGCTTAACTACTACTTGTAAACGCTGTAGCGCGATTAAGGAAACCTTAGTTGCGTACTAGTAATAAGGACCTATAGCATTAATAATTAGGACACCTAGGACAACAAGCTATTAAAGCCTTAGTTTACTTAGCGTAGAATATTAAGATTACTAGTAAGAAGCTATTAGAGTGTAAATACTACGCAACAGCTTATACCTTGTAAGTAATCTCTTATAGACTAAGGAAGAGATTATTACAACCTTTTTATAGGATCTTATAAAATCTATTTAATTTCCTAACTAGTTAGCTACTTAAGAAATAGGCCCTAATTATTAAAGAAGACTACTTAGGCAAGCTATATAATTACAATATCTAGTTAAAAACACTAAATAACATTATACTTAAAATTAAAGGCTTTGCTGTAAGGATTAAGAGGAAATATTAGCAGAAGATTGTAGAGATTTATTAAAATAACAATACTGCTACACTGCCTTAGAAAGGGTAATTAAGATATAAGGATTAGGCTATAGAGAAAGAGATTATAATTAAGACGCCACTGCTATATACTTATAAGCCTAATAGCTTAGTAGAGAGAGCTAGTTAAGAGCTAATTACAAAGGCTATTAAAATGCGCATAAGCGCTAATCTACTAGCTAAGCTTTAGCTAGTAATTGTAGATATAGCGGCTTACTTACATAGAATAAGCCCTACTAAGATCTATAGCTACTAATCCTCTAACTAAGTGCTTAAAGAATAGTTTAGGAAATATTTCTAATATTATTAACTACCTAAGATTAGACACTAGACTGCTAATCTATACCTAGACTAGAGTCGAATCTATGCCTATAGCTGCTGAGCTTATCCTTTAAATAAGGAAAGGGCAGCTAGGCGTAATTATTAAGGATTTAAGGTTAATTCTCGCAGCTATATTAGTTATTTAGTTAGTTATTAAGCCTCTAATATATACTATATATAGGTACTAACACTTAATTAGGTAAATACTACCTGTAATATAACATTTAATAAACGTTAATTCTACAAAGGAGATTATAAGAAAGAGCTGCTAAAGGATTAAGTAATTAAGATTATAGAGATCCTTTATAATAGCGAGCTAGTTAATCTAAGAAAGGATTTAGACCTTTTGCCTATTGATAGAAGGGTAGATTAGGATACGCAGCTAACTACTAAAGACCTTAAAGGTAATCTATCTACTATCTTAAGTAGTAAAGAAGGCCTACCTACTAAAGACAAGAGTAGATTAGAAGACGCTAAGTAAATAGAGCATAAGGCTAGTGCACTATTAGGAACTTGCTTAAATTAGCAACAAAATACTAGTCTTGCTACCCTAGAACTAACTCCTAAACTAGAGACTCTAGGGAGCAACAACGCAATTAATTATAAGGTTATTAATAGTTAAATAGCAATGCGTATACTAAAAAGAGCTAATCTATTAATACCTAGAAGTAGAGAGCCTCTTTTAAATAAGCCTAACAACTTATTACTAGTTAAACAGTCTATGCCTAAAGACTCTAACGCGCTAGCTTGTCGTAATAGAACACCTGCTTAGGTAAGCAGGATAGCAGGGCGTAAATTATCTTAAGATTTAAGATTTTAGGCCTTAAACAGCAGACAGGGTAAGTAATTATAAGCTTAACCTCTACTTATAAAACGTAGTGCTAGAATTACAGGCAAAAGTCTAAATTAGCTTATAAATTGTTATCTTCTACTGCGTAAGCTAGGTAGCAGGCGTAAGTATAAAGACGCAACCTAAGATCCTAATAATTAACTAGAAAGTAGAACTATAGGTAGTATTAATACATTAATTGCAGATTATAAGGATCTATTATAGAATAATTTTTGTAATACCTACCTGCTAGGTTTATAAGTAACCTAGGAAGACTAAGTAAGCTACAAAACTCTTAATTACATAGTTATAGCAGCTTTGCTCACTAAGCATAAACTAAGTACAAGAAATGCTTAACTGCATTATAACAATCTACCTAAACTGCCAGGATTATAGAAGCAGTTACTCTAGTATCCTATAAGGGCCTTGTTTAAGGATGCCTGCAGGAGGGAGATTAATTAGTTAAGTAAGATAAATACTTAGACTAAGATATTAAGAGAAGAAGTAATTAATCGCCTAATACCGATAAAGTAGGTTTAGACCTACAAGTTTAATTAGAATAGCTTCTTTCTTAAGTGCAAGGCGCAAATTGTTGTAAAAGGTAATCTCTAAGAAAAGAATTTAATTAATTTAACTTACGCTACTACATTAGCAGCTAAGTCCTTCTAAGTAGCAATAGCTTTCACTGCTAAGAATAATCTAGAGATTAAGCAATATAATATTGTAGGAGCATTCTTTAATGCGTTAATTACAGTAAACAACCTAGTAATTTATAAGATGCTAAATAGCTTTAAAAAGCCTAGAAAGTACGTATAGCTTGACTGCGCAATTTATAGATTACAAGACTTGCTACTATTATAGTATAAGGAGTTCTTAGGATTACTAAGAGAGATTAGACTAATCACCTTACTAGAGGAGCCCTGCCTATTCTTTAATTAAGATAAGAGGATCCTAGTTTTATTTTATATAGATAATATCTTACTGCTCTTTACAAAAGATTATAAGTAGAAGGCAATAGATCTTTAGTTAAAGATTATAGACAAGTATAAGATACAAGAACAAGGATTAGTTAAATAATTCCTTAGTATTAGAGTAATTAGAGATTATAAGAAGTAAATAATTACGCTTGTATATAATACGTACATTAATAAGATTGCAAAGAAGTTTAAGCTAGAGGATAACAGCTTTCTAAAGACCCTATTGCTATTAGAGGAGCTAATTAAGAACACTAGTAAAGCAACTAAAAAAAAGTTAGATTAGTGCTATATATAGCTATTATGCTATAACTAGATATTGCTTACTTAATCTTAAAGCTCTTACACTTCCTTACAAACCCTAGTAATTAGTATATAAAAGCTGTTAAATAGGTGATTATATACCTCTATTAGATAAGATAGGACACAATCTAGTATAGGAACTACAATAGCCTAAACTTAATAATTGCGGGCAACGCTTCCTTTGCAGATAATTAGGAAACTCGCTATTTATTTTATAGTTATATAGCTATCCTATATAGTAGTCTAATATTTTAGAAGGCAGCTTAGCAGACTACAGTTACTACATTAACTACTAAGGCTAAGCTACTCACCCTTAAGCACACTACTAAGGAGGCTATAGCCCTTAAGCACTTCTTTTGTAAGCTGTCTCTTAATCTGGGAGACGTCTAGATAGTTTAGTGTAACAATTAACAAATAATTAGGCTTATAGTTAGAAAGAATAAGTAGATTAGTACTTAATTAAGGTATATAGATATATAAAACATATAGCTACAGCAGGAATATGCTAAAAGATTATTTTAGGTTAAATACCTAAAAACAGCAATTATGCTAGCTAATAGACTAACTAAGTTGCTTACCAAACAACAGTTTAAAAAGTTTAAGCAGTTACTTAACTTTTAGCAAGTTAAGCACTTACTTAAAAGAAATAATAATTAACAAGCAAAAAATTTGTATTAAGCAGTAATATCTATATACTAAGCTAAGTCTTCTCTTAATAGCTTATGTTATAAAGCAGGAGAACGTAAGCTAGACTATTAAACTAAGAATGGGAACCTTATTACTAATAAGTATTAGACTTATTATACTTGCTAGACTTTATTATTATATTACGCTTAGCCTGCTCAGCTTTAGCTAGCTTAAGAGCAATTTAAGCTATCTAAGCTTAAACAGCAAGAGTTTAGAGGTAAGCAGCATTACAGCGCAATTCTAACCTATTACTTCTATATATAAAGTTGTTAGATAATCGCCTTCTTACCCTAGCGTAATAATTGCGCTTATATAAATAAGTTGTATAGCGATTAGGACAATAAACAAAAGAACAATTGTATAGACTAGGCAGGGGCAATATTCTGCAGGCAGCCTGCTCTTAAAGCAGCAGCCTTTAAGTAGGTTACTGCTAAGGCTGCTTATGTTGCTGCTGTTACTGCTGCTGTATATAGTAAGCCGTCTGTTACAGCTGTTAAGCGGGTTGCTAAGCAGGAGCGAACGCAGAAGTAGGAGTAAACGTAGGAGCAGAAGCAAGAGCAAGAGGTTAAGCGGCAAAACTGTAATATAATATTTCTTAAGCATAATAATTATTAGCAGGAGGCTTCTTTGTAGAAGGCTTACTAGTAGTTATAATGCTGCTCTTAATCTCTTTGTAGCAAGTAATAATGTCCTTAAGCAGTTAAGCTTTTAAATCTTAGTATATCTTATTATTGTTTTATCCCTAAAAAACTAGTTAGTAAGCTAAGTAAGAAAGTTAATAAGTTAGAGACTTACTACTTTATTCTTGTACATAGCTATAAATTAATTAGCAAGATTAATATTAACTGTGTAGCAGGTGTACAACAAGCAACCGCTGCAGCGTAAGCTACTCTAACTGCTAGTCTAAACGCGATTAAAGCAGTGTTTAGCATATAAACTATCTAGTATCTTTTTTATGCAGCGCTTATAAGGCAGAACGTAAGGGCGTAATAAATTAGTAGCAATCTTTAAAGAGCTATTAGGCGCCTTTTTCTAGGTTAAAAAGGGCGCGTTGCGCTAAGTAGACAGCTTAATAGGCGTTTATAGGCTATTGTTGTTGTCTTATTACTAATTGCAGGACGTTGCTTAAATAGTAAGCTACTAAGACTTTTATATTAGCTCCTAAGGAGCCTTGCCCTTACGCTAGCTTAATTGCTTAGTTAGGCTCTTATATAGATTAAAAATTAAATAAGAACTTAACAGCAGGCTTAATTTAGTAGGTAAGGCAATTAGCCTCTAAGCAGAGCTACTAGATATCTTGCAGTAAGCAAAAGGATTAACAGGTAAAGGCAACTAACTTTTATTATCTTAGAGATTAGCTACTTGCTAAATCTTATTATTAAACAGGCTTTAGCGCGCGTAACGCTTATACTTAGCACTGTTATTACGTTGCAGGCGGCGGCTTTTTAAGCATTAATTACGTTAATAACAGCTCTCTAAGCTGCGCTTATTATTGCTTAGGGCAGACTACACTAGAAAGATTAGTAGCTAATTAGTAAGGGAATAGTAAGGCAATCTTGCTTACTATGTTAGTAATAGTGGTTAAGATAGAATTAGAAAGACTTAGTAATTAGATTAATTAAGGTTAAGGACAAAAGTTTTAGAAGGGTAGTAGACGCAATTAATATTGTTGTAGAGGCTACGTACTAACTAATTACGCGATATTTAGGGTCTATCTAATGTTTTAATATTAGGACTGCTGAGATTAATTAAAACATTAATAAGCAGCATTACTACAACAACAGAAGATTAGGTAGGAAAAGCTATAATTATAGAAGAACCTCTTAATTAACGACCTTAATTTATTACGATTGCCTAGTTGCTCACAGCTTAGATCAATAGTATTTTACTGACTTAGGGGGTGTGTTGGAGTATTGATATGCGCAACATGCGGGTCACCCTGTTGAGCAGGTGATCCTAGTAAGCTGAACACGTGACGATCGCGCTACCGCCTATATATACGGGCTAGATCGTCTTATTCCTCTTAAGTAGTTATTGACCACTTTGTTGTGGCACTTAGTTGTTCAATACACTCATTCCACTCCTCCTGATCAAGCAATTGCTCCTTTTCAGCTCCCACACTAGCTTAATAAGTTCTATCTTAGCTTAGAGGTTGTAGGATTTTCTCCCCACAGAGTGCTATTCTACCACTTTCTCTTTGCATTTAGCACCGCGTCTCCTGTCTTCTTAAGTAACAGGTGCGTAGGAGGATATTTAAGTAAATGCAACGTGTTTTTATCTTCTAACTTTGTAATTTAAGGGGCTATTAATGTAAATTAAAAGAGAATAGGTAGAATGTTGATAAATAGTTGCGCTATATAACAAATAGCATGCGCAGGGCTGTATGTATGTAGCTGTAATAAAAAGCTGTAATAAATTGTAATAATAAGTGTGAATTTTTAATAAAGACTTTACTGCTGTACAAGGAGCACTAGTATTAACTCTCTATAGCTAATAGATTATCTATAACGCGTACATAAAGCTTATTAGGCTACTAGTAGAGAATAAATCTGCAGCTAAGACAGTAACGCCAACGCTAGTAGAAAACATAATTATCATTTAGGAATTAAAGTTTGTATTTAGTTTATATCTAGAATCGCTAAGTTGCTAGTGTAAGTTTTAGTCTGCTATTATTTGTTGTAATAACTCCTAATTTTTGCTTATGCCTTAGTGCAATCCTAGCTGTCTTATAATGCTAACTTATTTTAAGCTGTCTTCTAAATCTAAGAAGAGTTTAAACTTTAGCAATAAATCTAGGAACCTTTTAATGTTTATATACTCCTCTTTTTTAGCTTTAGCTTTAGCCTTTGCCTCTGCCTACTGTTTTTTAGTTTTATATTTATTCTTGCTTTAGTTATAGTATGCGTTAATATCTAAATCCTTATTAACTTTTTTTTTGTACTTATTATTGTTGCCTTGCATGTATAGTTTATTAGCTTGTAAGCAGGCGTTGTCTGAAAGTCCTAAGGCCTTAAGCGCGGACAGTAGTTCTACTTGTCTAGGCATGTTAGTATATCACTGTTATAAAGTACTGTAATAAACTTACTCCTAATGCTAATTAGTTACTATTGCTAACTTTTAAGCAATATCTTATTTAGAAATTGCTGCTACTTCTTTTTAGCTTTTATACTTTTAAAGCTGTTAGTATTAAGCTTATTTAGTTTTTTGTTGTATGTGCGTTGCATAATTTTCTAGAGTATACTACTTTAGCTATAAACGCGTATATGTAGTTAACTTTAGGTAAGCTTGTCTAGGTTGTCTGTTGCTTACGTAGCCCTTAACATAGATTTGCAGTACCACTTTAAATTAATATTTTAGTGTATATTAGCCTATTTCTTATTAATAGCGTTAAAATTGTTCTTTAACTAGTCTGCTACTACTTATAAGTACTAGTATGTAATTAATAGCTGTGTTAACTTACTACATTTTTTAGTTTAAAAGCACTTTTTATTAAGCTTCTCTTGCGCCTTGCGTAGCATCTCTGCCTAATTCTCTTTATTAGCATTTTAGTACTTGTTTTCTTTTTAATATTAGCCTTAAAGTTGTACTTTGCAGTTTTGTCTGCACTTCTTGCTGCCTTGATTGCTTTTTCTTCTGCACTAAGCAGTGCAGTGCAGTCTTTCTATGTAATAGCATAAGTAAAGTTACTTAGCTAACTTATATAAGGTATACTAAGGTTTGTAAGGCAGCATTTTTAAGATCTAACAGCACTGCGTTGCATAATAACATTATTAACTTTGTCTTTTTTGCAGTTGTAACCCTGCACAAGTTAGTATATACTCTTATAAATAGCTATATTAATTACCTTAGTTAGCTTTTCCTACTTTTTATAATTAAACTCTAGCAGAACTTAGATTGTAATGCGCAGGACAAGACTTTTATGCTTGTTAAAGGTTTCTTACTTAATAGTTAACATTGTAATAGTATAGGTAGAGGCTGTAATTGCAATACTGCTAGTCTTAATATAAGTAGGTTGCAAAAAACTTAATACGCTGTAGTGATGCCTAAAATTACAAGTAGGCTGTGCACCACGCTAGTGCCTACTAAAATATTAGCTCTGCATATAGATTTTTACACAACTTACACTACCTACACCTACACGCAATACAATATAAAGCTCTTAATTATTATATTTATTTATTACATCTACTATTGCTGCTAATTACTACAATAGCTCGCATAAAGCAGACTGCACGTAAGTTAACTAGCAGCAAATTTATCTGCAAAGACTTAGTAGCAAAAGCTGTCTATACTGCTGCTTCTACGCGCACTTACGCCTTTAATGCCACACCTTATTAACGTTGTTAATTTAAGCTAGGTAGTATGTTTAAACAGTATATAATCATAGTTTAAGACGAATAATACGCAGCTGTTGCACTACAAGAGATTAAGCGCTACTAGAAGTTAACTAACCTTCTTATTTACAAGCTACCCTTCTCTAGGCTTGTTTAAGAGATTGCACTAAGGTATAAAAGATAAATGTGCTTCTAGGCACAAGCTCTATGCGCTATCTAAAAGGCAGCTAAGGCGTGGTTAGTTGGATATTTTTAAAGGTATGTTATTTACTATACTATAGTTATGAAATTATATGCTAATATATATAGACTGTAACTACAACGCTATACATGCAAAGAGGGTTACTATTTAGGTAAAAGATTCTAAGCTAGCTTACAGGTACTATAGTAGGCTTAATCCTAGCAGACTACTGTTTTTTAATTATATGTAGCTTGTTTTTTGTTTAATTTTTATATCATACTTTTATAATTGCTGTGTACTTGATACAGAATAACTGCGCAATTGTTTACTTATATTCTTTTACACTGTAATAATATGCTGTAATAAACTATATAAACATAAGCCATTTAAGAGTCTACATGCAACAAAACTCCTACTTAAACAATAAAACTTAGAACAATACAAGAAAATGCTAATTAATATACTTATAAAACTACTAGAATAACACAGGAAAACCTTATAAATATACTAATAAAGTCTAGAAAAAAAACGCAAAAAGATAGCAACCTAACCCTAACCTAACCCTATGTCAGAAATAATAGCTAGTCAAATCTGATAGGATAATGATGATATAATTGATGATAATTGGTAATAATTGTATTGTATTAGTAAGTGATTGTGTGTTCTGTTGATCAATTGTGCGGGTTCCAGGTGCCCTTTTTATCCGAGGGACTCTTGGCGGCGCTAGCGCGGTTAGCGTCCTTTAGCACCACCCCCTAATTATCTTTCTAGGATTCTTTGTTCAATCTCGCCGACCTCCTAATCAATTGCGCAAGTCTCCTAAATCTAACACACCCCCTTAGCTTAAACGTAAAAATTAAGCTAACAACCTCTTGTGCTTATTAATTACAAGTCTAAGGCGTCAAGACGATTAGTTATTAATCTTAGAATAGCCTCTAGTCGTAGTTAGTTACCTAGATTAATTAATCCTATCTGTTGTAGGAATCTTAGCTATTAATTAGCTAGTAAAAGTTTAGTAAGTCTGTTAGCAAGCATCTTGCTTAACTCTACGTAGATTACCTTAATTAACTTGTTCTGTACTTCTTGTCTAAGCTAGTAATTATAGATATTAATATGTTGTAGCTTTGTAGTTAACTAAGAGATTTCTTCGAAGATTAATTAGATTGTCTGCAGGTTATCACACTATATAGTAATAGTTTAGTCAACTATTTAAACTTATAGCTTAGTAAGCAGCATTTAGATAAATATAGCTTCTTTAGCAACTTGTAAGAGCGCAAGCAGTTTAGCTTTAGTTGTTAAGGTTGTAATTGTATCTTATTTGTTTACCTTCTAAGCTATTAGTCTACTAAATAGTTTAATTATGTATTTTTAAGAGCTTTTCTAATTAAGTGTGTTATTAGCAAATAAGGCGTTACTTGCAACAACTAGTTAATTGTGTCTACTAAATTGCAGTGCGAGCGTCTAGGTACAGTTAAAGTAGAGAAGTACGCATTTAGCTGCTACTTAATAACTAAGTCTAAAGTTTGTAAGGAATTATGCTAAGCGTAATACTGTAAAGACTGTGTTAGGTCTTGTGTTAACTACTACAAAAAAGAGTAATCTAATCTTTTATTAGTATAAGTTAATTTCCTTAAAAGTCGCGTAGCTATCTTAGGGCAGCAGCTTAGTTTTAATTATTAGGGTATTACTCTTGATTAAGTAATTGCTTACTACTTAAGTAATTTTTTTAATATATGCTAATTAAGAGATCTAGACTTTGTGTTGTAATTAATCCCTAATTAACTCTATGCTTAAGAACTAATGCAGATTGTCTCTTTATGTTATACAGTACTTATTTCTTATATCCTTAACAGCTGCCTGTGCATCTAATCTCTGCTCTTTTCTATACATTATAATAATATTGTTAACGTAGAAGAATATAAAGACTCCTTAATTGATTATGCAACATAGCTTATATAGAACAGCAGTAAATCTGCAGCTTTAGAAGTAAGTAGTAAAGTCTTGTTACTAGAGTAATAGTAATATCTAAAAGCTGTATAAGGCTTTGTTAAGCTTTACAATTATTCCTTCTTTGCATATCTACACAGCATTTTTATATATACTAGCTAATTGATCTGTGCGTGTGCGAAAGCATTAGTAACGTTATACTGCTTAAGTTTAAGGTTAAATTAGGCAGCAATTGCAAGCGATATTTAGAAGAATTAACCTACTAATATAGCAGCATACGTCTCTTAAGTAGCAACGTTGCACTGTTAATTACCTTGTACAACTAGGCGCGCTTTACACTTAACAAACTAATAATCCTTATTAATCTTGTAAGTATATACTTACATAGACTTAAGTATTTAGGTATTAGTTAGTTGTACATCTTATGTTAGGACTTCTAACTATAGGTTTAATTGCTTGTGGCTTACAAGATGATCCTCTTTAGCCTTTTTAAAACAACTAGTAGAATATGTAATTCTCCTTTAGTTAATTTAGACTTAGCGCTAGTAGGAGCTTACTTAACAAAAGTATTTAGTTATAACTTTAACTCTTAAGCAATTAATTAACTGCTGCACTATTAAGTTTCTTATTATTTAATTGTTAAACTTCTCCTGCTCTTGCATCTGCTATAAACGATAAAGCCTATAAGTCTGTCTAGTTTTTCTAGAAAGTCTTACTAACAGAACTTAATCTTATATCAGTACTGCGTAGATTAGGACACTCGCTACAGCTAGTACTTAAGAGTTAATTAGGCCTAGGGTTTAATAGCTGCGCAAGAGCGACGTTCTAACTCTTAATATTAAAAGAATTATTTAGACGCCTAATGCTCTCTGCTATTATAAAATTAGTTAAGAGGGCTACTAGTAGAGGCGTTAGCAGGGGTAAAAGATAATCTACTTAAACCTTTCTTCTGCGCTAATTATATTGATTAGTTGTTTTTTCTTATATAAGCTTTTTATTAAAGGACTTATTTTGAAGAAAAGATTGTGTCTCTTCTTAGTTATTTGTAATCTCTAGGGGAAGTTCTATAGTCTTAATCAATGCCTTAATTTCTTTAAAGGTGCTATGCATTAAGTTATCTATAACATCCTTTTTATTTTTAGTAAAAATTAATTCTTTGTTAAATACTATATTACGTGTAGTAATTACCTTAGCTATAGTTAGCACCTATACACAGAAAATGTTTGTAGATTAATATTTAACTAAGTATCTAGTTTATACCTTAAAATCAAGCTGCTGTTGTTTGCGCTTGCTGCGCTTTATATAATTTATTATTGCAAACGCCTTGCGTCTATATACTTATAGGTAGCTTTAATATAGTTTATGTAGTAAAGTAATAATTCTGTTTTTGTATGCGTTATGCGCAAAGAACTCTTAATATAGTAATCTCTATTAGTTTGTGTATTGCGGTGTTTAATTATAAAAATATACTGCTAATTAAGTAATCCTAAGCTATAGTAGCTATAGCAGGTTTGCGTCTAGCTGCATTGCTTGTGCTTTATCCTTAATTACATTTTTTAAGCGTTCTGCTCTACTATTTTATGCTTAAGTATTAGGGGCTGGCTTCAGCCTTTTGAGACAACCTTTTGATGTGACTACACATTTTGTAGACACCTTTTTAGTAAAAAAAAGATTTAGTACTAACAACAGGTATTAGGGCTTATGCCCCCTTGTTTAGTATTGCTAGCACGCAATTAGTGTGTCGCATGTTTAGATAGAAACAAAGAAAAGCAAGATAAAGACGTAAATCGCCTCCTTACTTAACGCGCCTTATTCTGCCTATTCTTGTTACTTTACTGCTAGGCGCTCTTAGATAAAGTAAAGTAGTAACACTATTATCGCCTTGCTTGCTAACTTATTGACACAATAATAGAAAGCCTACTCCTCTTTTCCTACCTCTTTCTTCTCTATTACTAATTTAACGTCTTACAATAGCTATTTAAGCTAGGTTCTAGTCTATGTACTTAGCTCTTACATAATAAATAGGAAGAGGAGGATACTAAAGCAATAAATCTTAAGTACCGCACTAGTATTAGCAAATACTCTAGAGATTATGTATTCTTTCTATAACTAGCTAAATTAGGGCTTAACAATCTTTTTGTATATAAAGATATTACAGATAAAAACTTATTTAAGATTTTTATAAACTTAGAAGTTTAGCTAGGTGTTTAAGTTTTAAGATACTTCATAAATTTAGGTGTCTACATAAGTAGTTTAAGTTAGACTAAATTAGGTGCTAGGTAGACAGTAGCAAAGGATGCTTTTTTTAGTAGAGAGCCTAGAATAAGGAGATGCTTGCCGCGGAGGTTACATGCTATTACAGTGTATTGTATATAAATTGTTTGTATGCAGTGCTGTTTAAAAGGTAAGAAGCAGTAGGTAAGAAGTAGTAGCTTTATAAAGTATTATAAGCTCCCGCTGTAGTGTTACGACCATCGCTGCCTAGCCCCACTATAGCCGCGACCTAGACTAGGGCTGCTCTCACTAAGCGAGAGGACCTGCAAAGCAGAAGAAGTCTTAGCACTCTTACTAATCTTATTAATCTTACAGAGCACCTAGAGTAAGAGAGCAACAGCGTTCTTACTAATCTTATTAATCTTATAGAGCAGGCAGAGCACGGAGATTATAGGATGTCTACTTACTAGTATATAGTCTTAGGCATTAAACCCCTATAGTTTAGTGTGTTTAACTTTAAGTAATAATCTAAGAATTAGTTATTACCTTCTTAACCCTCGTGTTATTATATTAATTTACTAATCGTGCTAACACACCCTGTACTATTACATCGATCTACTAATTGTACTAGTACAACCCCCTCGTCCATCGCACTCGCTCATTCCCGAGAACCAACACTAGATTATCTTCGGACGATCTTCACATGTAGTACGTACGTGTTCTTTCTCTCTATTGCATTATGTTGCAATCCTATTGCAATCCTACTATAATTCTATTGCTAGCTATAGGCTAGCAATCGCTGTTAGACACGTTTCAACTAGTGTCGTTTTTTAGTACCTTAGCAAATTTTTTTAACCCTGATTATTACTCAGTGGTCTGAGCTTTCCTCCTAGAACTTATCCACCTACTATTCGAATCTCGTTGACTACACACAATCTTTTTTTTGACTTTTGCGACTGATTAGTAGAGGGTAGCTGCTTTTCACTTTTTTAGAAACCCTATATTGACTACAACAACAACAACCACCACCTTTAACACCTTAAAAATAAAAGTATTAGGGGCGGAAGGCTTAAGTCGCATGCTGTAGGACTTTGCCTAATAAGCTACTTTTAGTTTAACTGTAACAATCTTGTTATTAGTTTTAATTACTTTTATAGTAATATTAAATTAAGTTTTTATAAAAATTACTAAAAATTTCAGTAACTTAATAATTATCTGCGCTGTTTTATTGTCCATAAAGTAGTAGTCTTACATAAAACTAGTAACTTAATCTATAATTAGCATTTAGCTTCTTTCTTTAGTTAAGCTGTTGACTTTATAATTATAAAAGTTAAGTAAAATACGTTCTTCTAGAGCCTTATTTATCCTGCGCAGTATACAGCAGATTAGCTTTTTAGCTTTTGCTTTTCTATAGGCGTTGTATTCTACTGTAAGCACTTTAGTAATTTTTACCTCCTTAGACTGTTGTACAAGGTGCTTAAGCGCACTTAGTTCGAAGTAACTTATTTTTTTATGCTATATAAGCGCTTGTACGCGTTGTTTTTAATTACATTATAACCTAATTGCCTTCGAGGCTATTGTTGCGTAGTTGTTAATTAAGTTTATTTTAAGCACCTACTGTCTATGTAGCTTAGTAAGGTCAGCAATTAAATTGTTAGTAAGCAATCTTTAGAAAACTGTTAAATTTTATTTAGTGTCCTACTATAAGCCTTGTAGGCAGAGTATTTTAAATAAAACAAAATTACAGAGCAGATTAAGATAGTATGCTATGTCCTATAAGTGTAGTTAGCTTTAAGTTCTTCTACATGCTACTATCAAAGTAACTAATTTGTATGCCTTAATTTATACTTATAAGTTACCTGCCTATAGGAAGTCTCCTTAAAGTGCTAATTGTGTTTTAATAAATCAGCTTGTATTATTAAAGACGTAACATTTTAATCTAGAATTAGGGATTTATAATTATTATAAAGGATATGTCACCTAGCTTGTTTTAAACAAGGCCTTAATAAACGTATAGTTAATCTCTTTAATTTACTAACTATATAGTTAATTGTCTTGCTTAATTGTAGAGGTTGCTGTGTGTAACTTCTTAATTACAGGTTTTTAAAATTGTAATTGCTACTTAGCGTTGCAAATTGTTTCTTGCATAGCTAGGCTATTATTAATACGCAATTAGACTTAATTTATCTTGTTGTCTTAAAGTTGCTACAATGCTAGTGCGTTGTTAGGGTGCGCGTACTAGTAATTCTTAATTATATATTTATATTATATGCTTTGCATTTGCTTACAGTGTGTTGTGTTTTAGCTAATTAAGTATTTTTAGTAAGCATTTGATTTTAGCAAAGTTCACGCTTTTACTTAGAGTTATCTATTTTGTCTTTGTTAAGTATTAGTAATTTAGCTACTACAGCTGCTCTAAAGAATGCCTTAGTTAACTTTGCTTTAAATAGGTAAAACAGCTGCATGTAATCCTAATATTCGTAGATTATATCTTTAACTGTAATTAATAGATTCTTTAATCTATAAAATACAAACAATATTGTCTATTGTTCTAAGTACTTAGCTGTAGCTTAAGTAAAGTTATCCTTAATGTACGTGTCTAGTTAGTACTTAGGTATTCTAACAGCTTTGCCTTTAGTTGTAGCATAATTAACTTTAGTAAGCTATGTTTCTTATAAGGTAATTACTCTTAGCAGCTTTATCGCAGTTTTGTACCGCTTATAGGCTTTCTTAATCTCGTCTTTAGCATTAATGCCTATAGTAGCTATAAAGTTAGTAATTTACTAACAATATAATTATCTTGCTCTACAGCAATTTATGTATTAGTAGTTATTAACTGTTAACTAAATTTTTGTATAATTTTATTAAACGCTGCTTGCTTTCTTATGTACTTTTAATTTTTTGTTTTATATTAATTTAACTCTAACTTATAGATCTCTAAATTCTTTTTATATAATGCTTTCGCGTTTGTAGCCAGATGGGTAGGTTAAGTAGGTATAAAAGGCAATATAGGTGCGCTAGCGCTGTAATCAGCCTAGTACAATGCTGCGTAAGCATTAATTGCTTGTTACAACGCTTAGTAGTTGCTTAGTTAAGGCATCTAAGGCACTATTAGCTTAGTAAGAGGCTTGATTGTAAAGTTTAGATCTATCTTTTCCCACACACGTAGTAAGTCCGCGCGCGTCTTAATCTAGCATATCTATTTAATCTAGTTCGTGTGATTAGTAAGGATTACAGAGAAGTCTCGTGGAGGTAGTGTAGACATCCTATTAATAGCGTGCAGAGTTTTCTTGTATTTGTTAATCCTTAGTTAGTTGAGGCAGTAAGTCTATTAATTGTCAGAAATAATAGCTGGTCAAATCTAATAGGATAATAATAATATAATTAATAATAATTAGTAATAATTATATTGTGTTAATAAGTAATTGTGTGTTCTGTTGATCAATTGTGCGGGTTCCAGGTGCTCTTTTTATCCGAGGGACTTTTGGCGGCGCTAGCGCGGTTAGCGTCCTTTACCGAGGTGGACGGCGTAACGCGCATGACGGCGTAACGCGCGATTTGAACACCAAAACCACCACTAAACTTGAGGCTGTAGAGCCTTACACAATAGCTAGTATCGCGAGATTTTTTAGTAGTAAGATTTATAGGGCTTGAATAATATATATAGCTATAGAAATTGAGTTGGAGTTCTAATCGCGCGCCCAGTGCGCGAGGTAGATGCTAGTTAAGCTGTAACACCACCTTAAGGCTCTCCACTACTTGTAGGGCTCACAATAAACCTCTTTCTTTAAGTAGCCTTTTTAAGAGCTTTAAGGCTGCTCCTCTTACCTTTTAAAGAAGTTTTTATAGATTGTTTAAGTTGTTTTACAGTTCTGCAAGCAGCTGCCTTAGAGGCTTATTTAGCAGCCTTCTTAGCCTTCTTCTTCTCCCTTACTAATTAAGCTGCAGCCCTTGCCTGTTGTTTTATTTCTTTCTTCCTTGCCTTTGCCTACCTTGTTTTCTTACAATGCCTATTTATTTTAGCTTTTTAGTGTTGTACCTGCTCCTCCTCGCGCTCTTAGAGCTGCTAGTAATCACGTGCCTCCTTTACCTTCCTTAGAGACTAGACTATAGCTCTACCTTAGTACTCCTTAGGCTCCTAGAGTAGGAGAGGCCTGCCTTGTTTCTTGTGTGTCTTTTTATCAATTAGAGCCTTACATAGGCCCTTAACTTTATGCTTAAAAAGGGTCTTTTAAGTTAAGATTTAGTAACAAACCTAGCTTAGCCTTTAAGCTAGTATATTACCTAGATCTTTAACTACCTTATGCAGGAGGCGTTTAACTTTTCTCTAATTTAAGGTACTTAAGCCTAAGAACTTTTTATCACTTAAAAGGCTCTTAATACTAAACTTTTTTAATATAACTTTAGGATTAAAGGGTAAGAGGCCTAAAGCCTTAAAAGCCTTTAGGATTGTTATTTCCTTAAGGAGGCCTACTAGGCTTAGTAGAAGAGGTAAAAGAAATCCCTCTTACTTATTAAGGTAAGGCCCTAGTTCCTCTCTAAAAATCTAGATATCTTAGCCTAGTAAGCTAATAAGAGAGGCTTAAATAGGGCAACATAAAAAGGCTGCAGCATATAAGTTAAATAAGAAGGATAAACTGCTAGGAGAATCCAGTTCTAATTACAGTACTTAATAAAATCTATAGTAAGGTAAAATCTATAGCTATGTAAAATAAGTAATTAATAGAAGAATTAAGCTATAACCTTAGTATTGCAATTAAACACCTGTTTAAGCTACGCAAGACTAATATTGTTGTTTATTTAGCTAAAGAGTAATAAGAAAATTTAAGCTTAATAAGTTTTAGAGTAAAGGCTTGTAACTAGGTGTCTTGTATTAATTCTAAGGTTAATTAATATATAAGGTTAGGTGCTAGGTAAAATTTATTAGCGTAGATGTAGGCTAAGAGTTTTATTTACTCTTGTAAGCTATCTTAAATAGTACTCCTTCTTTTTCCCTGCTTGTATAAAGGCTTACTAAAGAGGAAGCCCTTTTTATCTATATTGTATATGTAACGCGCTTTAACGTAGTACTACTTAATTTTCTTGCGTAGAAAATTAAAGTATAGGCTATACTTCCTTCTAGAATTAGCCTTGTGGCAATTGTTATCTATACATATTGTCTATCTTAAAATAAGCTTATTAAGGTACTAGTAGACAAAGCAATTAACTTAGTGTGCTTGAACTTTTCTTCTTGTAAACTGTAAGGCGAAATTTTGTATTATAGCTTGTGTAGGTGCAAGGCCTTGCCTAGTAAACTATTTAATATATTATAAGAGCTTTAGCTCTTGTTGTAGATAAAAAGCCTGTTAATTTTAAGCCTTAAAGTTGCACAAGGTTAAAACACCTTAGTGTCTTTAAGAGAGCGTAGATCGTACTATACTATACTTTTCTACAAACTTTGTATAAAAGAAAGATGCGCCTAGTGCACGCAAATTAATTTTATTAATTGCTTCCTAAATTAGATCTATATTAGTAGAGTTATTAGGTGTTAAAAGGTAGTATTGTTTTAGTAGGGGTGCGCGTTACGCCGTTATGCGCGTTACGCCGTCCACCTTAGTACTGTATCTGTGCACGCAATGCCCACCCTAACAACATTAAATATATAGAAAAATAAGGCTGTAGAGCTACTACTAATAGCTAGTATTGCAAGATTTTGTAAAGTTGTAGTAAATATATTATTGCAATTAATTTGTGCTACTTGTATTTACTTAGTAAGTTGACGTTACGCCCGCGGCGGGTAGTGCGCGCTAGGGCAGCTAGTGCAGCCACCTTAGCTTTAACATAAGATAAATTAACAACAACCTGTTTTTAATGCTTTTACTTTTAAGTAAAGGCTTGTAAGACCTTGCACTTGCCTAATTAAGACAGTTGTATAGCTTTTTAAGCGTTACAAGCTAATTTCTAATGCTCTTTTTTAGCTGCCTTTTTAGCCTTCTCTTTCTACCTTACCTTCTTAAGCTTCTCCCTCTTAACACGCCTCTCCTTAGCTTATTAAGCCTTATATAATTAAGCTTGCTCTTTTAAGTAAGACTTTTTAGCTTTTTAAAGTTGTAGTAGTTGTTGTTGTTTGTATTATTAAACTACCTTGTTGTCCCAAGCCTAACAGACCTTCTTAGGCAACTAGAAAATAGCACCTCTGTAGTACTTCTAAGGATTATTAAGTTAGAAAGTATAGCTCTTCTTTTGTTATCTCTTTTTAACTAAAAGAGCCTCCTTTAAGCCTTAAATTTCTCTATAGAGGATAGTATTTTGAACTAAGATGTAGTAGAGGCTTTAACAAATCTTTTTTGCCTCCTTAGTGCCCTTATCTCGCACTAAACGGCGTATAAGAGTCTTTATTTTAAGCTAATTATCTCTACTAAGTACAGAAGCTAATTTATCTAAACTAGAGGCCTCCTTGCAGAATCTTTGAAGGATAACCTTAGGATTAGGTAGTTAGACTCTAGTTACCTAGAAAGACTTTCTAATAGTCTCCTTCTTAAAAGCAGTACCCTAGGCCCTCTAAAAGAGGTGAAAGAAGTCTCCTTTTCCTATTAGTAGAAGCCCCTAGCTTTTATAAAGGTAGAATAAAAGCTTAGTTAAGTAGGCGGTTAAGAGAGGCTTAAATAATCTAACGTTAAGCAGTTAAAGCGTATAAGTTAAATAAAAGGAATTACAGCTAATAGAATCTTATAGTTGTTACAGTAATTAATAAAATCTATAGTTAGGTAAGATTTATAGCTGTTAAGGAGAAGTAATTAGTATTCTAAATAAGCTTTTTGTCTAGTCTCTCTCTTAAAACCCTCTTTAAGCTAGGCTAGACCTATATTATTGTTAGTCTAGCTAGAAGGAGATAAGCTAACAAATACTAAGTGCTTTTTGTTATTAATATCTTTAACCTAGCATAACTTTAGAGCTCTAACAGCTAACTAAAAGATAAGAGCTAGAGATAGAGCTGTACTGTCTAAATAAACGCAGGCTAAGATAGTTACCTACTCTCTAGAACTATTTTAAGTTGTAGCTCTAACTCTTTCTTAGTTGTATATCCTCTTATTAAACACCTTTTCTAATCTTCTAGTTACTCTAATTATAAAGCCTTTCTTATCTATATTAAAGATTTAAGAAGGCCTTATATTGTATTCTTTTATCTTCTTATGTAGTAGCTTAAAGTAGAAGCTATATTTAGCCTCTAAATTAGCTTTGTAGTAATTGCGGTCTATTCCTGCCTACTAGCGTAAGATAAAATAGGTAGGATTCCTGTTAATAAAGCAAGTAACCTAGCTTTCTAAAACCTCTCTACTAGCTAAAGATAAGGCAAAGTTGCGTATTATTACTTATATAGGTAGTGTACGTTGTTTAGTAAGCGTAGTAATATACTATAGAAGCTTAGTTTCTTAGTGTGGGTAAAGGAGTTAGTAGGCGAGTTGGCGTGGTTAAGTTTGGCCCTAGTGTCTTCAAGCGAGCGTTTAACAATTAATACTATACTTTGCTGCAAATCTTGTATACCAAAAAGATGCGCCTAGTACACACAAATTAATTTCTTTGATTGCTTCCTAAATTAGGTCTACAGTTGTTAAGTTATAACGCGATTTGTGTAGGTGGTTGTTGTGTTAGGGTGGGCATTGCGCGAACATGGGCATTGCGCGCACAGACACGGTAACCTGTCTGTGCGCGTAAGTATCCAGGTCGCGCAAATATCCACCCCACCAAAACACCACCTACCTTTGACGCGTCAGAACTCCACGAATATAGACCCAATTCAAGAAGCGATTAAATATTTAGAATTGCATGAAGCTGGCAATAATTTTAGCTACCGCTAAGTTGCAAAGAAGTTTAGTATTAGCTATTCTGCGCTCGCTTAAAGACACTAAGGGCTAACTCAGCCGCGTCATCTCGCCCACCTTTCCCTCCACCTAGAATATAAGACGGAACTTGTACAATACATAAAAACGCTTACTAATTAACGTATACTACCTTCCTGTATAATAATACGCTTATTTGCTTTATCTCTTGTTAGTAAAGAGGTCTTAGAAAGCTAGGTTACTTAGTTTATAAACAAAAACTTAAGTTATCTTATATTACGCTAGCAGACTAGGATAAATTACAAATTTTATAAAGCTAATTTAGCTATAAAGTACAGCATGTACTTTAATCTTTTACATAATAAGATAAAGGAGTATAATCTAGAGGCTAAGCAAATATACAATATAGATAAAAAGGGCTTTTTAATTAGTGTTTCTAGACGCCAAAAAAGAGTGTTTAACAAGAGGATATATAAGCAAAAAGGGGTAACAGCAGCTCTTTAAGACAGCAATAAAGCGTAAATAACAGTAATAGCTTATATTTATTTAGATAGGAGTGCTTTGGCGCTAAGTATTATATTTAAATTAGCTAACAACACTATATAATTAAACTAAGTATCCTCTATAAAAGAAGAGCAGCACTTAGTCTTTGTTAGCTTATCTTCCTCTAGCTAGACAACCTATAATATTAGGCTAGCTTAGCTTAAGGAGGTGTTTAATTAAGAGACTAGACAGAAAGCCTACTTAAAGTATTAATTACTTATCCTTAACAGCTATAGATCTTATATAACTATAGATTTTATCCGCTATTGCAACACCTACAAGATTCTATTAGCTGTATTTTCTCCTTACTCTACTTATAGGCTTTAGCTACTAGATGTAGTAATGTTTAAGCCTCTATTAGAGGCCTATTTAACCTAGCTCTTATCCTATCTTTAAGTTAGCTAAGGGCTCATCTTAGTAACAAAAGGAGACTTTTTTCTATTATTTTAGCGTGCCTAGGGTCTCTCCTTTACTAAGGTAAACATTAGAAAAGCCTTTAAAGCTACTAGTATACTACCACTAAATAGGGACGTTATATTTAAAAAAAATTGCTAAAGAAGCTTTAAGTTTAGATAAGAGCTTAACATTAGTACTTAGTAGAGAAGATTAGCTTAAAATAGAGACTCTTATACGCAAAACAAGTTAAGATAAGAGAGCAAAAAAGTCTAAAAAGCTCTGCAGAACCCTCTATTATCTTAATATACAAAATAAGCTCCTCTACTATAAAATAAGAGGCCTTAAGGAGGCTCTCCTTGTTAAAAAAAGATATAAGAAGAAGAGCTATCCTCTAAAACTTAACAACCCTAAGGAGTACTACAGAAAAGCTATTTTCTAGTTACCTTGTAAGTGCTGTTAGGTAGAGGAAGATAAGATAGTATAATAATAAGAAAAATAATAACTACAACTATAAAAAGCTAAGAGATTTTACCTAAAGGAGCAAGCTTGATTATATAAGCTCTAACAAGCTAAGGAGAGACGGGTTAAAAGAGAGAGACTTAAGGAGGTAAGGGAGAAGGAGAAAGCCGCTAAGGTAGCTAAAAAGGAGGCTTAGAAGGCAGCCCGCGACGCTAAAAAAGCTATACAATTGTCTTAAAAGGGTAAGCGCAAAGCCTTACAGGGCTCCTCTTAAAAGTAGAAGTGTTAGAAACGTGTTGTTGTTAATTTATCTTATGTACAAGCTGAGGTGGCTGCACTAGCCGTCCTAACTTAGACTACCCGCTACGGCCGCACTACTAAGTTACTAAGCAAATATAAGTAGTACAAGTTTGTCGCAATGCTATATTTAGTATAACACTGTAAAATCTCGTGATAATAGCGACTGTGGGTGGCTGTACAGCCTCATCTATAACAATAAAAATTTTGGTAGGGTAGATATTTGCGCGACCTGGATACTTACGCGCACAGACAGGTTACTGTGTCTGTGCGCGCAACGCGCCGGGTCGCGAAACGCGCCACCCTTAACATTATAACACCTTACTGCGACGCCCCATAACTCCACTAATATAGATCTAATTTAAGAAGCGATTAAAGATTTAGAATTAAGTAAAGCTAGTAATAATTTTAGCTACTACTAAATTACAAAAAAGTATAGTGTTGTATGGTTAACACTGCAATGACGCTACTAGAACTAAATGCGCACCCGCGAAGCTACCTACTTTCTTCTTTACTTACAACACGAAACTGAGCTTGTACAATATATAAAAAGCTTGACAGAAAAGCGTATACTACCTACAAGAACTATAATACGCAACTTTATGTTATTTTTAGCTAGTAGAAAGGTTTTAAAAAGCTAGGTTACGCGCTTTCTTAACAAAAATCTAACTTATTTTATTTTACACTAGCAGACAGGCATAGACTGTAAGCGTTACAACGCTAATTTAGAAGCTAAATACAGCTTGTATTTTAATTTTTTGCACGATAAAATGGCTAAGTATAAAGTAAACGCTTGTTATATATATAATATAGATAAAAAGGGCTTTATAATTAGTGTAACTAGACAGTTAAAAAGAGTATTTAGTAAAACATTATACAATGCAAAAGAGGTTACAGCATTAATTCAAAATAGTAAAAAAGAGTAAATAATAGTAATAGCTTGTGTTTGTTTAGATAGACAAGCGTTACTGCTAAGTATTGTATTTAAATTGTCTAACAACACTATACAATTAAGCTAAGTAGCGTCTATTAAATAAGAAAAGCACTTAGTCTTTGTTAGCTTATCTCTCTTAGGCTAGACAACTAACGATATTAGGCTAGCTTAGCTTAAGAACGTCTTTAACTGCAAGATTAGACAGAAAGCTTGCTTAAGTTACTAATTACTTATCCTTAACAGCTATAGATCTTATGTAACAATAGATTTTATTAAATATTACAACAACAACAAGATCTTATTAGCTATCATTTCTTCTTATTTAACTTATATGCTTTAGCTACTTAATGTAGCGTTGTTTAAGCCTTTATTAGACGCCTACTTAAACTAGCTCTTATCTTATCTTTAAGGGAGTTAAGGGCTTTCTCTAGTATAAAAAGAGGACTGTTTTCTGTTGTTTTAGCGTGCTTAAGGCATTACTTTTACTAAGGATACTATTAAAAAGTTCTTTAAAGCTACTAGTTTTGTACTACTAAATCAGAACGTTATACTTAAAAGATCTAGAAAAGAAGCTTTAAGTTTAGATAAAACCTCTTAATTAGTACTTAGTAGTAAGGATTAGCTTAAAATAGAGTCTTTTATACGTTAATTAAGTTAAGATAAAAGCTTAAAAAAGTCTAGAAAGCTACGCAGGTCTCTCTACTATATCTTAGTCTAAAATAAGCTACTTTACTATAATATAAAGGGCTTAAAGGAGGCTTTTTTGGTGAAAAAAAGCACAAAAAGAAGAGCTATACACTATAAATTAACAATAAGGAGGACTACTACAAAGAAGCTACATTCTAGTCTCTTTGTAAAGTCTGTCAGGCTTAGGAAGATAAAATAGTACAACAATAAGAAAAACAAGAACTATAACTATAGAAAACTAAAAAAGCTTACTTAAAGAAGCAAGCTTAATTGTACAAGCTTTAACAAGCCTAAGAAAGACAGGTTAAAAAAGAGAGACTTAAGGAGGTAAAGGAGAAGGAGAAAGCTGCTAAAGAGGCTAAAAAGAAGCGCTAGAAACAAGCCCGCGACGCTGAAAAAGCTATATAATTATCCTAAAACAGTAAGCACAAAGCCTTACAAGGATATACTTAAAAGTAGAAGCGTTAGAAATGTATTGTTGTTAATTTATCTTATGTACAAGCTGTAGTGGTTGCACCAGCCGTCCCGAGTTGGACGACCCGCCACAGCCGCACCACCAAGCTACTAAGTAAATACAAGTAGTACAAATTGATCGCAAGCCTCTATTTAGTACAACTCCACTAAATCTCGTAATAATAGCTATTGTTGGTGGCTGTACAGCCTCATTTTTCTGGTCATCTCATGTTGTTGGGGTGGCGCGTTTCGCGACCCGGCGCGTTGCGCGCATAGACACAGTACCGAGGTGGACGGCGTAACGCGCATGACGGCGTAACGCGCACCCCCACCAAAACAACACTACCTTTTAACACCTAATAACTCCACCAATATAGATCCAATTTAGGAAGCAATTAACGAAATTAATTCGCGCGCACTAGGCGCATCTTTTTTATATACAAAGTTTATAGAAAAGTATAGTGTAGTACAATCTACGCTCTCTTAAAGACACTAAGGTGTTTTAACCTTGCGTAACCTTAAAGCTTAAAATTAACAGGCTCTCTATCTACAACAGGAGCTAGAGCTCCTATAGTATATTAAATAGCTTACTAGGCAAGGCCTTGCACCTACACAAGCTATAATATAAAATTTCGCCTTACAGATTGCAAGGAGAGAGGTTAGAGTATACTAGGTTAATTGCTTTGTCCACTAGTACCCTAATAAGCTTATTTTAAAATAGACAATAGGCATAGATAACAATTACTATAAGGCTAATTCTAGAAGGAAGTATAGCCTATACTTTAATCTCCTACACAAGAAAATTAAGCAGTACTACGTTAAGGCGCGTTACATATACAATATAGATAAGAAGGGCTTCCTCCTTAGTATTCTAGGAAGATTAAAGAGAATCTTTAGTAAGCCTTTATATAAGCAGAGAAAAAGGAGGAGTACTATTTAAGATAGCTTACAGGAGTAGATAACACTCCTAGCCTACATCTGTGCTAATAGATCTTACCTAGCGCCTACCCTTATATATTAATTAACCTTAGGATTAATACAGGACACCTAGTTACAAGCTCTTAATTCTAAGACTTATTAAGTTTAAATCTACTTATTACCCTCTAGCTAGATAAATAATAATATTAGTCTTACGTAGCTTAAACAGGTGTTTAATTACAATACTAAAGTAAAGGATTAAGCCTCCTATTAATTACTTATCCTAGACGGCTATTGATCTTACCTTACTATAGATTTTATTAAGTACTGTAATTAGAACAAGATTCTCCTTACAGTTTATCCTCTTTATTTAACCTACACACTACAGCCTCTTAATATTACCTTGTTTAAGCCTCTCTTATTAGCTTACTAGGCTAAGATATCTAGATTTCTAGAGAGGAACTAGGGCCTCACCTTAATAAGCAAGAGGGATTTCTTCTCCCTCTTCTACTAAGCCTAGTAGGCCTCCTTTAAGAAAATAACAATCCTAAAGGCCTTTAAGGCTATAGGCCTCTTACCCTTTAATCCTAAAGTTATATTAAAAAGATTTAGTATTAAGAGCCCTTTAAGTAGTAGTAGTAAGTCCTTAGGCTTAAGTGCCTTGAACTAGAGGAAAGTTAAACGCCTACTACGCGAGGTAGTAAAAGATTAAGGTAATAAACGAGCTTAAACGCTAAGCTAGGTTTGTTACTAAATCTTAACTTAAAAGACCCTTTTTAAGCATAAAGTTAAGGGCCTATGTAAGGCTCTAATTGATAAAAAGACACACAAGAAACAAGGCAGGCCTCTCCTACTCTAGGAGCCTAAGGAGTACTAAGGTAGAGCTATAGTCTAGTCTCTAAGAAAGGTGAAGGAGGCATATAATCACTAATAACTCTAGGAGCGCAAGAAGGAGTAGGTACAACACTAAAAAGCTAAGATAAATAGGCATTATAAGGGGAAAAGGCAGGCAAAGGCGAAGGAGAAGGAAATAAGGTAACAGGCGAGGGCTGCAGCTTAATTAGTAAGGGAGAAGGAGAAGGCTAAGAGGGCTGCTAAATAGGCCTCTAGGGCAGCTGCTTGCAGGGCTGCAAAACAATTCTAATAATCTATAAAAACTTCTTAAAAGGGTAAGAGAAGCAGCCTTAAGGCTCTTAAAAAGGTTACTTAAAAAAAGAGGCCTATCGCGAGCCCTACAAGTAGTAGAGAGCCTTAAGGTAGTGTTACAGCTTAACTAGCGTCTACCTCGCGCACAGAGCGCGCGATTAAAACTCTAACTTAATTTTTATAGCTATATATATTATTTAAGCCCTATAGATCTTACTACTAAAAAATCTTGTAATAGTAGCTATTGTGTGAGGCTCTACAGCCTTAAGTTTAGTAGTAGTTTTAGTGTTTAAACTGCGCGTTACGCCGTTATGCGCGTTACGCCGTTATGCGCGTTACGCCGTCCACCTTAGTACCGTGTCCGTGCGCGCAATGCCCGTGTTCGCGCAATGCCTACCCTAATACAACAACTACCTACACAAATTGCGTTATAACTCCACTAATATAGATCTAATTTAGGAAGCAATCAAAGAAATTAATTTGTGTGTACTAGGCGCATCTTTTTGGTATACAAGATTTGCAGCAAAGTATAGTATTAATTGTTAAACGCTCGCTTGAAGACACTAGGGCCAAACTTAACCACGCCAACTCGCCTACTAACTCCTTTACCCACACTAAGAAACTAAGCTTCTATAGTATATTACTACGCTTACTAAACAACGTACACTACCTATATAAGTAATAATACGCAACTTTGCCTTATCTTTAGCTAGTAGAGAGGTTTTAGAAAGCTAGGTTACTTGCTTTATTAACAGGAATCCTACCTATTTTATCTTACGCTAGTAGGCAGGAATAGACCGCAATTACTACAAAGCTAATTTAGAGGCTAAATATAGCTTCTACTTTAAGCTACTACATAAGAAGATAAAAGAATACAATATAAGGCCTTCTTAAATCTTTAATATAGATAAGAAAGGCTTTATAATTAGAGTAACTAGAAGATTAGAAAAGGTGTTTAATAAGAGGATATACAACTAAGAAAGAGTTAGAGCTACAACTTAAAATAGTTCTAGAGAGTAGGTAACTATCTTAGCCTGCGTTTATTTAGACAGTACAGCTCTATCTCTAGCTCTTATCTTTTAGTTAGCTGTTAGAGCTCTAAAGTTATGCTAGGTTAAAGATATTAATAACAAAAAGCACTTAGTATTTGTTAGCTTATCTCCTTCTAGCTAGACTAACAATAATATAGGTCTAGCCTAGCTTAAAGAGGGTTTTAAGAGAGAGACTAGACAAAAAGCTTATTTAGAATACTAATTACTTCTCCTTAACAGCTATAAATCTTACCTAACTATAGATTTTATTAATTACTGTAACAACTATAAGATTCTATTAGCTGTAATTCCTTTTTATTTAACTTATACGCTTTAACTGCTTAACGTTAGATTATTTAAGCCTCTCTTAACCGCCTACTTAACTAAGCTTTTATTCTACCTTTATAAAAGCTAGGGGCTTCTACTAATAGGAAAAGGAGACTTCTTTCACCTCTTTTAGAGGGCCTAGGGTACTGCTTTTAAGAAGGAGACTATTAGAAAGTCTTTCTAGGTAACTAGAGTCTAACTACCTAATCCTAAGGTTATCCTTCAAAGATTCTGCAAGGAGGCCTCTAGTTTAGATAAATTAGCTTCTGTACTTAGTAGAGATAATTAGCTTAAAATAGAGACTCTTATACGCCGTTTAGTGCAAGATTAGGGCACTAAGGAGGTAAAAAAGATTTGTTAAAGCGTCTACTACATCTTAGCTTAAAATAGTATCCTTTATAGAGAGATTTAAGGCTTAAAAGAGGCTCTTTTAGTTAAAAAGAGACACTAAAAGAAGAGCTATATTCTCTAACTTAACAATCCTTAGGAGTACTATAGTAGTGCTGTTTTCTAGTCGCCTAGGAAGGTCTATTAGGCTTAGGATAATAAGGTAGTTTAATAACACGAATAATAACTACTATAACTCTAAAAAGCTAAGAAGTCTTACTTAAAAGAGCAAGCTTAATTATATAAGGCTTAATAAGCTAAGAAGAGGTATATTAAGAGAGAGAGGCTTAAGAAGGTAAGGTAGAAAGAGAAGGCTAAAAAGGCAGCTAAAAAGGAGTGTTAGAAATTAGCTTGTAACGCTTAAAAAGCTATACAACTATCTTAAAAGGGTAAGCGTAAGGCCTTACAAGCCTCTACTTAAAAGCAAAAGTATTAAAAACGTATTATTGTTAATTTATCTTATGTTAAAACTAAGGTAGCTGCACTAGCTGCCCTAGCGCGCACCACCCGCCGCGGGCGTAACGTTAACTTACTAAGTAAATACAAGTAGCACAAATTAATTGTAATAATATATTTACTACAACTGTACAAAATCTCGCGATACTAGCTATTAGTGGTGGCTCTATAGCCTTATTTTTCTAAAATCTTTATGTTGTTAGGGTGCGCAAAACTCGACTATGCGCGCAATACCCGTGTTCGCGCAATGCCTACCCCAACAAAAAAAGATTGTAGAACAATAAGGCTATAGAGCCACCACTAATAGCTAGTATCGCGAGATTTTGTACAGTTGTAGTAAATATATTATTACAATTAATTTGTGCTACTTGTATTTACTTAGTAAGTTAACGTTACGCCCGCGGCGGGTGGTGCGCGCTAGGGCAGCTAGTGCAGCTACCTTAGTTTTAACATAAGATAAATTAACAATAATACGTTTTTAATACTTTTGCTTTTAAGTAGAGGCTTGTAAGGCCTTACGCTTACCCTTTTAAGATAGTTGTATAGCTTTTTAAGCGTTACAAGCTAATTTCTAACACTCCTTTTTAGCTGCCTTTTTAGCCTTCTCTTTCTACCTTACCTTCTTAAGCCTCTCTCTCTTAATATACCTCTTCTTAGCTTATTAAGCCTTATATAATTAAGCTTGCTCTTTTAAGTAAGACCTCTTAGCTTTTTAAAGTTATAGTAGTTGTTGTTTATATTATTAAACTACCTTATTGTCCTAAGCCTAACAGACCTTCCTAAGTAACTAAAAAATAGCACTACTATAGTACTCCTAAGGATTGTTAAGTTAGAGAGTATAGCTCTTCTTTTAGTATCTTTTTTTAACTAAAAGAGCCTCCTTTAAGCCTTAAATTTCTCTATAAAGGATACTATTTTAAGCTAAGATGTAGTAGACGCTTTAACAAATCTTTTTTACCTCTTTAGTGCCCTAATCTTGCACTAAACAGCGTATAAGAGTCTCTATTTTAAGCTAATTATCTTTACTAAGTATAAAAGCTAAAAATTTATCTAAACTAAAGGCCTCCTTGCAGAATCTTTAAAGAATAACTTTATGATTAGGTAGGTAGACCTTAGTTACCTAGAAAGACTTTCTAATAGTCTCCTCCTTAAAAGCAGTACCCTAGGCCCTCTAAAAGAGGTGAAAGAAGTCTCCTTTTCCTATTAGTAGAAGCCCCTAGCTTTTATAAAGGTAGAATAAAAGCTTAGTTAAGTAGGCAGTTAAGAGAGGCTTAAATAATCTAACGTTAAGCAGTTAAAGCGTATAGGTTAAATAAGAAGGAAATATAGCTAATAGGATCTTGTAGTTGTTATAGTAATTAATAAAATTTATAGTTAGGTAAGATCTATAGCTGTTAAGGAGGAGTAATTAGTATCTTAAATAAGCTTTCTGTTTAGTCTCTCTCTTAAAAACCTCCTTAAGCTAGGCTAGACCTATATTATTATTAGTCTAGCTAGAAGGAGATAAGCTAACAAATACTAAGTGCTTTTTGTTATTAATATCCTTAACCTAGCTTAATTTTAGAGCTCTAACAGCTAACTAAAAAATAAAAGCTAGAAATAGAGCTATACTGTCTAAACAAACGTAGGCTAGGATAGTTACCTACTCTCTAGAACTATCTTAAGTTGTAGCTATTACTTCTTTTTAATTGTATATCCTTTTGTCAAACACCCTTTTTAACCTTCTAGTTACTCTAATTATAAAGCCTTTCTTATCTATATTAAAGATTTAAGAAGGCCTTATATTGTATTCTCTTATCTTCTTATGTAGTAGCTTAAAGTAGAGGCTATATTTAGCCTCTAAATTAGCTTTGTAGCAATTGTGATCTATTCCTGCCTGCTAGCATAAGATAAAATAGGTAGGATTCCTGTTAATAAAGCGAGTAACCTAGCTTTCTAAAACCTCTCTACTAGCTAAAGATAAGGCAAAGTTGCGTATTATTACTCGTGTAGGTGGTGTACGTCGTTCAGTAAGCGTAGTAATATACTATAGGAGCTTGGTTTCTTAGTGTGGGTAAAGGAGTTGGTGGGCGAGTTGGTGTGGTTGGTTTTGCCCTTGGTGCCTTCGCGTTAAGGTTGAGCGTACTACACTATACTTTTCTGCAAACTTTGTATATGAGAAAGATGCGCCTGGTGCGCGCGAATCGATTTCATTAATTGCTTCCTAGTTTGGATCCATATTGGTGGAGTTATCAGGTGTTAAAAAGGTAGTGTTGTTTTGGTGGGGTGCGCAAAACTCGACCATGCGCAAAACGCGCACAGACACGGTAGCACCACCCCCTGATCATCCTTCCAGGATCCTTTGTTCAATCTCGCCGACCTCCTGATCAATTGCGCAAGTCTCCCAAATCTAACACCCTAACTTATAGTCTGTGCAACCTAACCCCAGACCTACCACACCCCTACCCATTTTAAGTACCAAAAAAATAGGTAGGGGTTGGGTAGGGGGTGTGGTATTACGTAAACCTACCCAACCTCTACCTAACCCCTACCTATCAACCACCGTAGCTCTGCCTAGTAGTAATTTTTGAGAGAAACTATATTTTTATAAGCTAGTTTTAATTGCAGTTACAATTTTTGCCTAACTAGCTTTTTACAACTTTCTAAAACAGCTAGATAAGTAATAGTATAGGTTTAGAGTAGTTCCGCAGTATTTTCTTACTAGAAACTTTACTATTGCTACCCCGCAATTGTCTACTAATACTTAACAGGCATAGCTTCTACGTTAATATTAAGTTTATGTAGAGCTGCTACAGTAATAATGTACACCTACTCTATCTCCTAGCTTACGCCTTCTACTTATTACAGCTGTTAGACCTTTTACTGTTCTTTGTAGTTAAAAAAAGCTATTATTAACAAGTTAGCAACCTTGCAGCAGTTAGTAATATAGAGCTAGTTAAAAAATAATACTTTATAAATTTTTATTACAAAGCTTAATTGCAAGGGCTTACTAAGCAAGTAATACAAGCTAAATAGCAAGCAACTAGAATAGCTCTGTACAACTTACAAGTCGTACTACAATTAACTTAACTACAGACTTGCCTAGTAACTCTACCGCGTTCTGTACACTAAGATTATAATACAACAGCTGCAGTTACAACACTAAAGCAGTTTTAGAATTTATATAAGTTAAGTAAAGAGCTCTAACGTTTAGAAAAGCAATTACGAGCTACTAAAGTAATCTTTACTAAGGTAGGCAAGGCTATATTAAATACTAATACTTAAGCTACGCAGTTGTATACAAATAATTAAAAACTATAACACTAAGTACACTAGCTTACATTACAAAAGCTAAAAGCATAAGTTCTACTAGACTTAAATAAGAGGTTTATAAACGTAGAAGCAATTAAACTTGCAATAGACGCCGCAGCAGCTAAAGTAACTGCGCAACTACTAAAAAAGCATAGCAAGGCAGTTAAAAAAGCAGCTTCATTGTCTAGTAACTGTAGTTTTAATTCTATGTCCTTAGAAAACGTAAATATAAGCTGTTGTACTATTGTAATCGCGACTCCAAAAAAAACTCGCAATCTTGGTGGGGTGGCCCACCTCTGGGTTGGCCCAGCACTAGGTGGCCTAGCTTATCTGCTACTATGTATGTAGTACCCTACCCACTGGCACGATGCATCTTTGCCGGTTATCGCCAAATTGGACAGCTGTTTGCTTTTGGGAAAGCGCCGGTACTTCACGATGGCAATGTCGCGGGTCGGGGAGCCATTCGCTCGTCCGAGTTGAACTGTCTCTGTTTGAGGCACGCCAGCATCCTTGCCGCATGACGCACTAGACCGACCCTGTTTTCCATCCATTCCAAAGACTTTGAGGCGGCCTTGGCGTGCCGGTGTACACAATGTTTACCAGCTTTGCCCCGAAGCGGGACGTCCCATGCAAGGTGGGCCTGGATGATGGAGAAGAATTCCTATTCCCGACCAATACAATCAATTTCTGTCACATTCCGTCGGGATAGAACCGGGTGTCCCACACCGTCCAGTTGTTCGTTAGGGATGCATGTCGGCTACGCGTCTATGGTTAGCGGACCAAACCTATCCGACGCTTGAGCTTTGAAGGTCGAGCTTTTCATCGTAACCGGGTTCACGCTGGATCTCAAACTCTGACGCGTTCATTGCGAAATCCTCGGCATACCTCTTTGGCACCTCCATTGAGCAGAAAGAGTCCATGGCAGCATGACTGCCAACCCGGAAATCAACCTCGCAGAAGGTTCTGAGCTTGGAGTGACAGATTCGAAAAGCCAAGCGGGATTAAGCATATTGCCGGACATGCACAGGACGTCGGCAGAGGAACCCAGGAGTCATGATTCCGCTACCGAACCCGACATGGATCCAGAGAAGGATTATTACTACCAGAAGAACAGCGTCAGTAGCGAGTCCGCACCGCAAGTAAATGTTCAGACCTCAGAAATTCTCTGGCGTTATCTCACTTTCGACACCGAACTTCCACACCCGACTACGATCCATCCGACGCAAACCGATCAGGAAACTCCACCTGAACCGCCAAACCTTGTCAAATATACAAACCCCTTCGATTGGTCGGAAACAAGGAAAACCTTCACGATATGCGGCTCATGTTTCATCACCGCGCTCACTGCGTTTTCGGCTGGAGCCTACAGCCCGGGTGTTGGGCAAATGACGCAGGAATGGGGCGTCAGCAGTGTTGCTGCGCTCGTCGGCATCACAACATTTACGACTGGGTTCGCGATTGCGCCCATGGTCCTAGCCCCGTTCTCTGAGATCAATGGCCGACGACCAGTTTTCCTCGCTTCGGGCATCCTGTTTGTCATCTGTCAGCTCGGCTCTGGCCTCGCGCAATCATATCCTGGTATGCTCATCGCGCGGTTTTTCTTGGGTATAGGTGGATCCACATTCTCGACTATGGTCGGTGGCGTGGTATCCGACATATACCATGCCGAGGATCGCAACACACCCATGGCTCTCTTCTCAGGCGCTGCGTTGTTCGGCACTTCCTGGGGACCTCTAGTCTGCGGCTTCATTGCGCAGAACACGTCCTGGAGGTGGATATTTTACGTGCAAGCCATTGCATGCGGGGCGATGGTTGTACTGATGTGTATCGTATTCAAAGAAACTCGCGGTTCAGTTCTCTTGTCTAGGAAGGCCAAAGCCCTAAATCAGTGGTATGAGGCCCGCGAAGCGTCTGGATATTATGGCTATAACGTTTACAATGCCGAAAAGCCCGGATCAATGGAATCGCAACGTTTGCGATGGAAAGTACGATCCGATGAGGAACGTGCTTCTCTCAGCAAGATGATAGGCGTCTCTCTTTACCGACCATTTCATCTTCTCTTCACAGAACCTGTCGTATTCTGGTTTTCGCTCTGGGTGGCCTTTTCCTGGGCTGTGCTCTATCTCACTCTCGCCGCCATTCCGCTGGTGTTCCAGAGCAACCATGGCTTCTCACTACAACAAGCCAACGCAGTCTTCGCATCGATGGGAATAGCTAGTATTCTCTCAACTATACTATCAATTTACCAAGAGAGGATTGCGAAGAGAAACGGAAAATTGACGGGCACACCAGAAGGCCGCTTGTACTTTGCTTGCATAGAAAGCGCCTGCATGCCCATTGGTCTTTTCATGTTTGGATGGACAAGCTTTCCAGAGATTCATTGGGTTGTACCAGCAATCGCAATTGGGATCGCTACTGTTGGAATCTTCAGCATCTACCTGGCGACCTTCAATTTCCTCGCAGATACATACCATCGCTACGCGAGCTCGGCATTAGCAGCGCAGTCTTTCTGCCGAAACATGCTTGGTAAGTTATCCTCTTTCTTGACGAGTGGACATATATTGACTTCATTTCAGGTGGTATATTCCCACTCATTACTACTCAAATGTATAATAAGCTTGGGTACGGTCCTGCAAGTAGTCTGCTGGGAGGAATTGGCGCATTGTTAACCATTGTGCCATGGATTCTAGTCTTCTATGGTCCTAGAATCAGAGCGCGAAGCAAGTTTGCAAGCGAAATTATGGATGTGACCGGTTAAGGGACGAGAGGGCATTAGACAAGAATTTAGCGTAGCAATATGCTTTCCAACAAACGAAGGAGTTCGATTGTGAAAAGGGTTCCTTTAGATGTGGACATCGTGCTTTATAAGAAGTCGACTTACACGGGCGAGGAATGTTGTTACCAGATGCAAATAAGCCTTGACAGCAAGATCGCCTAATCGGGTTAGTGAGGTCCGCCGTCCAAGGTTGCATCATCTGCGACTGCGAACCGGTAAACCGTAACACAGCCTCACGACTCAGCCCCGTGCCCACCGTCCACCAAATGATGAGCATGCATATCTTGCTCTGGGCGGAAATTCAAGGAATGTCTACATTTCCGTTCCCCGTCTCCACTACGTTGTTGAGTGGCGATACAACGGACATGCCACAACATCACTACGGCTCTACAAGTGCTACTCCTGCCTGATAACCAACATGGACGACCTTCTTCCATCCTACGAAAGTGTGATGCGACGCGATCCTTGGGTGCTCATCGCTCCATATCTGCCCTCTCAAGATCTATGTTCTGCAGCTCTAGTGTGTCGGCAATGGCACCAGGTGTTCACGCCGAACCTTTGGGGTAGTCCAGCTTCACATTTTGGTGTCGAAAACGACACTGTGTATGGTAAGATACTAGAACGTGGAGATAGCTGTATACACTGACATTCGGTAGTGGCACTCACTCGGTTCAAGCGTACATTGCCTTATGCGCGAACCTCCGTACGGGAGCTCACACATACCTTGCGATTTCCTCCGGCACATGCTGAGCTATACGATGGGCCGCATGCAGAGTGGCTCCGAGACTGCCTGGAACATCTCCCTCGCCTACAGTGCTTGATCGTAAATGGCCTACCCTTCTTCGATCACGCATGTCTATTAAGTCTGCGGCACTCGAGCCTACAATGGAGGTCAACTCGCCCCAACGCGTTTCCGGTATTCGGCTTGCGCCTACTTGACGCTTCAGGCTGCATGAATGCTACATCAATAGGGCTCGCAGAAGCCTTTCCGCATTTTCCAGACCTTGTCTCACTGGATCTATCGATGACTGCAGCCGCGAGGGACGGAGCAGTTCTCTCTACCTTGAAATACCTCCGAAATCTGCGTGTTCTGAATCTCCGTGGGATTGGAATCAAGGATGAAGATTTTTCGATTGTTGCGCATGCAATCAGAAGTCGTGTCAGAAGCCTTAACATAAGCAACAACTTCCTGACAGATACTAGCGTGCGACTTCTTCTTGAACTTTCTCTGAAGGAGAATGTCATCGCGGCGCATAACTCTCGAGGTCCGCTGGCGCCCGTTCAACACGCAATCCCCATCGACGAACCGGAGGCATTTGAGTCAGAAAATCTTGTGGGTCATCTCCGCAAAAAGCTTACTGAGGGTTTAATTGGCAGCCTTGCTATAGAGGAAACGAGCGATGTCGGGGTATCACACTTATATCTCTCTAGCAACGCCATTACCGTTGAAGGTATATCGGCTTTACTGCGATCAAGACGTCTGCAAGTCCTGGATGTAGGCACACTACGCGCAGCAGTAAGGAATCCTTCTGCCGACTCACCGGGAACACCAGATGACAGCTTGGAGCTACCTAGCGTATCAAAACTTACTCCGGTGCTTGCCGATTACGCTTCGCCTAAGCTCAAATACTTGAGGATCAATTACAAGTTGGTGACCGAAGATGCGCCTTTCGAAACGCTTAAAACGCCGCGTGCGGAACTCAGTGGGGACCTCGAAACTGTCGAGCCGCTGACGTCCGAGCTCGACTCAGAGTCTACGACTGCCTATGAGATCTCTGGAGACTCATCATATCTGGCTGAGCTTCCTGGCTCGCCTGCATTACCTTCATCTTCTGCACCTATCAAGGCAAACACAGACAGCGCTGGTAGTGACAGACAAAGCACCACAACTGTTCCCACGATAAAGGTTACTTTACAACCGATACACGTCAACCGAGGCTCTGCATATGTTCCAGAGCCTATGCCTGTAGATTCGCCATTAGGTCCACTCAGCCCACTTAAGAATGACGAAAACTATCAGTCTAGTTCAGTTCAAGGCACTCACGACGCAAAAGAACGTCCTTTATCCTCTACACAGACTCACGGCAGTAGTATACTGTGTCAGCCGACAGGAAGTTCCGTGATGAGGTCCCGAGCGAACTCGTTCTATTACATCGAAGACAGGAAGACTCGTTTGGACTTTCGCCAAGCATCTGAGCCCCAACTACATCCTGGAATGCTTCCAAAGCTGCATACTCTCGTTCTGACGGACGTGCCAATTATGACAACTGACAGGAAAATCGTTCATCGAATCACACAGTTTATCAAAGACGCGGCTGAGGAAGCATCGATTGCTAGAAAGCGCGCTAGGCATACCTACGTACTCCCACCAGGCCGTAGACGTGTTGTTGCAGAAGAAGAGTACGCGTGTAGCCAATTTGCCCTTCGAAGAATCGTACTTGAAATGGCGGCCCCGCAGCCAGCGCCTAAGAAGATTTCTAGTAGTTGGCGGGCGTACCCAACAAAGTCAACCACTGAAGACGCAGATTCAGAAGCATTTTGGGAGGCAGCAACGCATGATTTCTCCTTCTTCGACGACGAAGAGTGCGGGCAACCTGGCCGCGAGCCAAATCGTACCCTTCCCTTAGCAGCTATGAGTGGATTAGAGCTTGCGCCTAGCGGCCATACCGCACCAGCTGAGTCTAGCAAGAATGTATCTGATACAAGGCCGTTGCTCGATGTGGTAGGAGAGATTGGCAGGTTCCGAAGAGAAAGGAAGGCTGCATACAATAATTTGGTGGAGATGGGCGAGGCTGAACCCGATGTGGAGGGATATTGGCCTGGGGACATTACGATTCTGAGGAAGCCGGTAAATCTAGAAGCTGGCGAACTTGGCTGCTACGGTAACTGATACGAATCTGGTTGGTACTACCGTTGAGAGGCGCAATAGCGTAGCGTGGCATCGATATAAGTGTGCGCTTTTGCAGAACGAGTCGTCTGATAGGCTGAATGATTACTCTATGCTAAGCATGGGTATTTTGAGGCAATGCTCAGCCTTTTTGCAGGACATTCTGTCCTTCAAGGCGGATAACCAATTACCAACTACCTTGGTAGCTTACTCACTGGTTTCATGACCGGTTCCATGGGCTTACCCCGCGCGCAATGATACCCTCTTCATTATGCACATGCCTGGAAATTTTGCCATCCCGAATTTCTTGCACATTTACGCAATTCTTACAAGCTAGGGTCCGTTCGCAGTAACGTAACTTCCAACTTTCACCCGCTCTTGTAGCGCATCCGCGCCCAGGACCCTTGCGCTCGGCACGAGCTTCTTTTTTCGACTGTCATTAGATACCGTATAGAAACACCAATGATTCGATGAACTACTGACCACCGCGTAGTATCTTATGTAAACGACAAACATAAGATACAAGTATGGGCCAATCCTGGAGTAGTAGAGCAGCGGATTGTCCAACCTGTGAGCGACGGAGAAGGAAACACGCCTCCGAGTCGGAACAAATAGAAGAAATTGCCCGATTCGATCCAGAGCACAACAAGTTAAGCAGCACAAATTCCCCCGTACGACGCCGCGATGGCCAGTCAGTCTCGAATAGCGCCATTCCTAAAACACACCATGGAAATCGCAGGCAGAACCCTTCATGTACATCTCATCATGCTATCCTCAGTTCGACAAGAACAACGAAAGAAGAGCCTTCAATACCCGACAGGTCTCAAAGTCACAAAGATGCTAAAAAGGAGCCAAAGCCCGGTCGCATCAAGAGCAAAAATGCCGAACAAAGCAATGCGAAGCACAGGTCTGTCAGACAGAAACATAGCCGACACCAGCGTGAAGGACATCACGCTGAAAATAAAGAGAAGAAGGAGTGTGTAGTCTGTACAGGTACAATATCTCTGCACCGTTTCCCTGATCGGCCTCCGACCAGAGATTGTAAGCACGGGGTCGATGTATGCCGGAAGTGTCTTCACACATGGATCGAATCCGAGTTTAGGGCCAAAATGTGGGACGACATCAAATGTCCCATCTGCTCAACCTCATTGGAAATCGCAGACATGCAAGCCTTTGCTCCGAAAGACGTATTAAAATGGTACTAACACCCCTCCCCCCCCCCCCCTTCACCCCAACCCTCCAACCCTCCAACACACTAACACAACCCCCCATAGTTACACCGAACTCAGCACCCGAGCAAAACAAGAAGCAAGGCCAGGCTTCACATGGTGCAACCGGAAGGGCTGCAAAGCCGGCCAAGTGCATCCACCCCACACCCCCAAATTCCGGTGCAACACCTGCGAAAAGCCATCCTGTGTCGTGCACAACACGAAGTGGCACAAAGGCGAGACATGCAGCGAGTACGATTACAGAACAAACGCTAAGCTCAAAGCGGAGGAAGAAGAGGCTAGTAGGAGGATGGTGGAGGCGACGACGAAACAGTGTCCCGGATGTAAGAGGCCTATCGAGAAGAATATGGGGTGTAATCATATGGAATGTGAGTTTGCTTCCTATACAAGGGTTTTTTATTTGTTTTTGTGTAGAAAAGGCTGACGCGAATTGGATTGATAGGCATGAAGTGTCGTGTTCACTTTTGCTGGAAGTGTTTGCTGCCGTATCATTCGGATAGCTCGAGACGAGCGAGAGCTGCTGGGGGTGCAAAGTATTGCGAGTGTCATTTGTTCTATACATGAAGCTTGCTTCGCTTTACATGGAATGAGAGGGGGGATATCGTGATTCGTACGGGATGAAGAGTGGCAAGGAGCGACGATTTGGATAGCAGTAACATCAAGTCCGGTAGCCTAGCAGTAGCTGATACGTAAGGCTCGCTGCTAGCACAACTGCCAAGAACACATACGGCAACCAACTGGTGTTCTTATCTTCCTTCTGACCCAATCGCCACCCCTCAGCGCCCTCGTTGATCGTTCTCGTCGGCGCATACTCCAGTTTCGGACTTTGAGCCAATGACTTGGCGAAGGCTTTCCTCTGTATGGACATGATATACGGCGCCACGTACCCTACGAAAAAGCGACCAAAATACGTTTGGTAGCTATGCATACGTGTCAGCTGGCCACTGAGTTCAACAAACTTGCTTGCTCGCTCGTGGCGACCAGCTTGGTATTCAGCGAATAGGGCAGTGAGCTCGGGGTTGGTGACATGTCGAGTGGGATTAGAGCCGAATTCTCGGTGGAGAATGTTGCAGAGGTAGACGGCGGATTCGATGGCCATGTTGGCGCCCATGCCGAGGTCTGCGGTCATCTGGTATCGGGGTTTAAAAAAAAACAGGTTTTATGGCAAGCATGAAGCGAGGTGGTACCTTGTGTGCTGAGTCGCCTACGAGAACTATACGTCCGGCATGCCATTTACTCAGAACGCCTTCTTCGACAGTGAGAAGACCGTGTCGAGTGTTCGTCTCCCATAGATCTCCCAGTTTGATCTTGTCTGTCATGGGATGGTCGGCGAATCTCTTCGCTACCGCCTCGATGTCTGCCTCGGTAGCTTTGAGTTTCTTCTCAGGCAGGTGAGCCTCGTCTTTGAATGTGATACCCCAGTACGCTTTTCCGGGTTGCGTGAAGAGCAATTTTGTGTTGTCCTGACCAAGGATAACATGAGTATCTGCGGGACCAAGATGGAACGAGTCGCGCAGTGTGCTGACACCGAAGAGACCTCTGAACTCGTTGAACGCCATGACCTCTTTGTCAGTTTCAGGTATGCTTTCTGGTTCTGAACCGGAGGCATAGTCCCACATGAGCTGCCGGACGAGACTGTGCACACCGTCCGCCCCAATAACCATATCACCTTCTTCGATAGAGCCATCAGCTAGATGGACACGAACACCAGTCTCAGTGTGCTCGATTCGCTCAAGCCGTCTGCTAGTGTGAATTCTAGACTTATCCGGTAGTCCCTCGTAGAGACGCGATACCAAAGTCTGGCGATCGAACAAGATACTCGGTATTTGGAAGCTTGCGTAGAGTCAGCATTTCACTCTTCACTTCGGTTCCCAGGTAATGCATCGATGCCAGACCAACCTACAGATTGCTCATATACTGCAGAGTGGGATCGTGCCAACTTAAACTTCCGTCTGGCCATCTTATGCACTCTGCTTACGGGCGTGGTGGTCTTGGAGATCTTGTCGAGAATGCCATATTGATCGAAGATGCGGGCGACGCTCGGCCAGATTATCAACGCTGCACCTCTTACTGAAACGATCTTTTCGTGCTTTTCAAGGACGACGTGGTCGATGTTGGCTAGTTGCAGGGCATGGGAGAGCGATAGACCGACGATGCCGGCCCCGATGATGATGACTCTGAACGGTTTTGAAGAGGAGGAATCTTCCTGCGCCATGCTGTAATCAGATCCAGGTGGAGGCTGTTGGTAACAAAAGAACAGGCAAGGTCGGTCTGCAAGGTTTCTCGTTCTGAGGATATGCTAGCGATTCGGAAAATATGGAACAACGCAACTGCATAGACTCAATGTTATAAAGATTAGGCCCTAGTTGTGGAGTATTTGCTGTTAGAGAAGCTCAATCGTGGGCATGTACCACTTTATTTGCAGACTTGCCCGGGCGCAGAGTTGGGCTTTTTACGCCCTATCGGTCATGCATGACTGCTGTTGGTGCGAAGAACTCCAGGCGTATTGGCAACATCACTGTATGCCTAAAGTAGTCGCTAGTGCTGATGCCCGATGTCTAAGGATCGCAAGACTACTCAAGATGCAGCATTCGATCATATGATACCCCACAGAATACATCCGAGGTTGCTACCGTATCTCGGTTTCGTAGATGCTGACATCAGCGCTGTGTAGCTGAGTTTTAGTGACTGTCTCAATCAGCTTCTGGCCCGCAACTGCAGAATAATAACGGAGACCATCCAATTGGTAATCCTAAGCTGGTTGTCCTCCTAAGATGGCCCGCACCTAATTTGATATTTAAAAGCGATCTTTTGCAAAAGATACAGGATTTCCATGTGATGAGACCGCATTTGAGGAGAGGTTCTTGCATTGCCTACAACAATGGCTACAAGTGTGGTTCACCGTGGGAACAGAGGTGCATGATAGGACAATGCGCTTCGCTAGCAGACGGTAGGTGGAGGCAGTATTCGCTGCGAACCTTGCTGTGAACATAGCTGCTAGACGAACTTGCCAGCACGTAGGCCATCAAGTTGCTGAACAAGGTCGCATTGACTGTGTCCATGCAGGAACCATTTCGTTTGTGACGTGGGAATCTGGGGTAGTGGATCGACAGCCCTGGTCTAGCATACGATGTCATGTTGGCCTTAGTTATCCAGAAATGCGCGACTCATGACATGGATTCGCTTGCTGACCACAGCTTTGATGTTTGTGAAAACGTCTGCCAGTCTTCATGTAATACGCTCAGCAAGCCCCCAGGTTAGTCAATTGGACTGGAGACAACTCCGACGGTGTGTAAGAAAACGCCAAAGTAGTTCTGAAAACACCAGCCGTAGTAGTCTCTAAAGCCGGCAAACACAGTCGAATTGCCGAAGATGAGCTTGGTGGTCAGTGATCGGCTCTGCAACAAGACGGTATGGTGCAGCCTGGGTGAACGGGAACTGCGAACTAGCTTGCAGCCCACATGGGGCTTGGCATGCTAACCGCTTTGGTCGACCCCAGTTTGCACCTCCAAGCAGGCGCATCACGGCATCGCGCCCGTCTCGCAGCTAACGCCCCTCCGCACATCGCCCACCGCAGGCTCCCGAATCGATGAACACGGTACATTTTGTTTGTCGGGTGAACACGCGCTTGCCGTAGCTTTCACGACACAGCACCGGCGCCGGCGCGTGATTTCGCGAATCCCAACCTCACCCTTGCGGGCCTCTAGACACATTCGCTCTGTCCACATGGCGCCTGTTCCTGACACACCACTACCACGCGTGAGAAGCACACGACTGTCCCGGCGACGCATATCTGACTCAGCGCCAGCCAGCAAGCGGCGCAAATACATTCCAGGCGGACCAGGAGGTGGGGGGAGATACGTGGATGACGCTGGGCTAGAGACGCCTGTAGGAGGAACTGGTCCTGGAGGATACGCGTATACTGGCCCTCGTGGCCGCGTGGGACGCATCAACGCCGAACGACAAGGCCTGCCCCTATCAGCGCCTTCACCCTCATACACCAGACCCCGACGCGAAAGGCCGCCAGCTGGACCGCGTTCCAGTTCGGCCGCTGCAGTCGCCGCCGCTGTGGCTCAAAACGATGGGTATAAGCCGCGTGAGGAGCGAAGCTGGGACGAGTTCCATCCGGATCTAGACATCGATGCTGAGTTCCCTGTCTACAGCGCAGACCAAATCGATGGCATCAGCCCTCATGACAGCGCACCGGGAACTCCGCTCAACGGATCATCGACCGGCCAGTATGCCGTCGACAGTGGCATATCGGCGATGCTTGATGGCCTAAGGGCGCAACAGGCAGAGAATGCCGCGCAAGAGCAAGAGGACACCAGCTTAGCCGTCAATGGCTCAGGCGCTTTTGTTACACCAAAGCGACGTCCAGGCCGACCACCTCGCAACAGAGATTCCATGCTAGCTGGCCTTGGATCGCCGCCCCGACCACGAGTCAACCCGCTTCCGACCATGAACCCAAGGGAGAAGCTGAATCTGCCCAAGCCATCAGTACGCCAAGTCGATCCGTTCAAAGAACACGAAGAAAGTGAGAGAGTTAAGGTCAACTATGTCGACAAGACAATGGCGAACATCGGATACCAGGAGAGTGAGATCTTCACAAGACCATCAGAGAATAGCCTGATCAGGTTACCTGAAGGCTCTATCGAGGAGGATCTTGATTTAACTCTGCAGACAGAGGCGGAAGGAACAGCAGGTGCAGTTGCCGTAGGCCGCGTCGAATATGACATGGATGAGCAAGACGATCGGTGGCTAGAAGCACTTAATGTGCAGCGGAAGGAGGAGGGTGTGGAAGGTATCAAGCCTGCGATATTCGAAGTGACCATCACCCAGATCGAGAAGGAGTGGCATGCGTTAGAAAAGCGTAAGTCTGGGGCGGATGCGAAGCCGAATTAAACACAATGCTGACATTTGAAAGGCATTCCCAAACCAAACCCAAAGCCACCTCAGACGCATCGACCACGCTCAAGCAGTGCAGCCGCAGTCAACGGCGAGCCTGCTGGCCAAGGTGAAGAACAAGACACGAAGTGCGCCATTTGCGATGACGGCGACTGCGAGAACACTAATGCAATAGTTTTCTGCGATGGCTGCGACCTGGCCGTCCATCAAGAGTGCTACGGCGTGCCTTTTATACCAGAGGGACAATGGCTGTGCAGACGGTGTCAACTGGTGGGGCGCGGCACCCCTGTCAGTGAGCTTCCGGTATGACCTGTCCCCGTCTACCTAGCCATATGTATGCTGACAGTTGCAGGGTTGCATATTCTGCCCAAATATAGACGGAGCATTCAAACAAACCACCGCCATGAAGTGGGCACATCTGCTATGCGCCATGTGGATACCAGAGGTGTCACTAGGCAATGCAACATTTCAAGAGCCAGTACAGGATGTTGAAAAAGTGCCGAAAACTAGGTGGAAGCTGGTAGGAGTCTGAGATTACCTACTACACTAATAGATTACTAATTACCTGACAGTCTTGCTACATCTGCAAACAAAAGATGGGAGCATGTATCCAATGCGGCCACAAGTCCTGTTTTGAGGCCTTCCATGTCACCTGTGCACGAAGAGCTAGACTATGCTTGCGCATGAAAGCTTCACACTCATCGAACCCACAGGACACGACTGTACTCAAAGCATATTGCGATCGTCACACTCCATCCGACTGGAAACGTGAGTATGATGTTGAGAGTGCAATCGCAGATGCGAAGGCTTTCTACCGCCACACCATGCGTCACGTTCGATGGCCAGATAGCCAAGCCTACGCTCTTTCTATCGGCTCCTCACACGCGATGCCTTCAATTGAAGGACCAGACGACGACACTCCAGGATCCAACAAGCGGAAGCGTGGACCGTCCACCAAATCTTGGAGACTGCCGTCTGGGGCACCCGTTGTTCCCCAGGCTGTATACCACAACGTCGAAAACACGCTGATCAAGTTCAATGTGCGTAAGCGTAAAGAGTTTGTGCAAGAAGCCTGCAAGTACTGGACGCTCAAGCGTGAGGCACGACGTGGTGCTGCCCTCCTCAAGCGCCTTCAGCTGCAAATGGAAGCTTTCTCGTCTATGGAGATTACCCGCCGTAATTTTGCAGGCATGGGCGCAGCTGGCAGGCCCCAACTCCAACGGCGTATTGAGTTTGCAGAACGCCTTGAAGATGATATGGAGCAGATCCGGGTTCTGTGTGAGATGGTCAAACAGCGAGAAGCAGAGAAGCTCAAAGACGTCCTGATATTGCAGCAGATTGTCGATTGTATCTATTTCCCAATTCCTCAACTTCTCCAGCCTATTCTGGCACGAGCACAAGCGTAAGCAGTCCACTACTGGCTTGAGATTTGTACTGACCTTGCGCTAGACTCGACAGCAGAGGGTACTTCACCGACGGATTTAACAACCTTCAGACCAAGCTTGACGAGAAGTACTACACTTCTGTGCAGACGTTCAACGACGATGTAGCGGCGGTGCTGAGCGCGGAGCTCGGGTTCGCCGCCGTCACGAACGTTGGCGAAGCTGAAGAACAGCTGAACAGGGTCTCACACAGCAGTCTGACCTCTGAGCAGAAGGAAATGAAGAAGATTGTCAAGCGAATTACCAAAGTCCTGCAGCCTAACTTTGAGGACGCGCTTCGGAAGGAATCTGAGCTGGCTGGTCGGCCCTACGAGAAATTGCCCGACCTGGAAACGCTCCTCAACCAGAAGCTGCAACGGAGACCCAGCATCCTCTCACACGATGAGACTGTTCGACAGACAACGGAAACCGACCCAACAACTGTTGAGCAAGCTCGAGAAGATGCGGTCGATGGGGAAGAGGCTGCTGTGCTCAACCAGAAACCAGAGGAGATGCAGATGGCCCCCACACCCGACGAAAATGCTGCCGATGCACACCATGCGCATGATGAGGCGGCAGATGAGGCGGCCATCGCCATTCAACTCGGACAAGACGCTCTTCACGTGTCTAGCACCCAGCCTCAGAGCACAGCAGCAGAAGCGCACGCCGAGACGAATGGTCGCCCTGAGCCTCTGACGCCTCCAAGGTCTGAGAAGAACCTACTAAACCCTCTCGGCAACGGCGGCGTTCCCTGGTACTTTGAGACTTTCGATGTATACGGTACTACCGTGTACGAAGAACGATACACTGGCCGCGAGATACTCCGAGACATGAGCGAGGAACTTAGCGAGCTCGATGACGACGAATTGAATGGCCTGGCCGACTCAGATCCTATTCGGCCTACGGACACACACGACTCGAACGTAGCGGCGATCAAAAAAGCAGTGGCGCGTAAGAGGCAGAAGAGGTCGAGGGGATGGTAGGCGATGGGTCTGATTTTGCTTTTCACTATTTTCTTTGGCATGCACTCCTTGTGGCATGTCTTGTATTATCATTGGCATTTGTAACACACCTACCTTTCTGGGTAGAAGAGTTGCTACTGGCGCATGGTGTTCGCTTTCAGGGCTGCGACAGATACCGCATTCGATGGGTTGTTTCAGCAGAGCGTCTTAGCAGGAGTAATTGGATGAGGGCCGGCTCGCATGGCGCATAACGGAGGCCGGTCAATGAAGCGCCCATTGCGATGGGCTTGAATTATGATTACCCCTGATTATCGTGCGTATCACTTGGTGCTTCCCTCGTAGTTGATGCGTTTTGTTGTCAAAGTCTTGGACAAGGAAAGCAGAGCCTCGTACGCGGAGAAACGGCGGCCGCCTAGTAATGTTGACGCACGTTGACGGCTTAGACAGGGCGGCCAGGGCGCTGGGTTGCCTCACTTAGGTGCGTCGATGCTGCGCAGTTGCCTTCAGGACAGCTCCTGTGACAGTACATGGCATTTATCTACAAATAGCACCTGACCTGCCTGGCACCTCCACTCTCTCATTACATTTCCCGCTTTTACTCCACTCACTTGCAGCGCTGCTGGTCACTAGCGCGACGCTTACTAAGTAGAGACGCGGCTACTGTCGATCAGCCCTGCCAAAAAATCGCCCCAACTCGCAGCTTCAGCAAACACCTTTCCTCAACCAACCAACTACCAACTCACCCGACTCACCACAACATCATCACCATGGAGTACGAAAACGAACAGCGCGGCTACGATGGTTTGTCTCCCGCCTTGTGTGATGCTCGCGCGTATGCTGACTGGATTCCAGACGAGCCTCGCGGCTATGAGCGCGACCGCAGCAGGTCGCCGCGTGGTGACCGTCGCGACGATGGCGCGCGTGCCCGCAGTGCCTCGCCCAACGGTCGCGATAGCCGGTATGTATCTGCTTGCTTGTCTAGATGGGAGTGTTGACTAACGTACGCCCAGTGGCCCACCGCCCGAGCGCAGGGATGATGACGATGAGAGCCGCAACTCAGGCTCCAACCTCTTCGTCACTGGTATCCATCCTACTCTCAGCGAAGAGGAGCTCACCCGTCTTTTCGAGAAGTACGGCGAGGTAGAGCAGTGTAACATCATGCGTGATCCTCACACCAAGGAGTCCCGTGGCTTCGGATTCGTCAAGATGGTCACCTCTGAGCAGGCTGACGCAGCAAAGGAGGGTCTACAAGGAGAGGTCCACCAGGGCCGAACGCTCAGCATTGAGAAGGCCCGCCGTGCGCGTCCTCGTACTTCCACTCCGGGCAAGTACTACGGCCCGCCTAAGCGTGGTAAGTCTGCTTGCTGTCCGCCTTCTACATGCCGTGCTAACAACAACTCAGAGTTCGGTGGACGTGGCCGAGGCGGCCCTCGCTACAGCGATCGCTACTCTGATGACCGCCGCGGCGGATACGGCCGACGCGATGACTACGGTTCCCGTAGCTCAAGATACGACGATCGCGGCTACGGAGGTGGTGGCCGTCGAGATGACTACGGTCCTCGTGGTGTCGATCGCTATGCGTCTGATCGCAGCTACGGTGGCAGGGATGGCGGACGCGATGACCGTCGGGGCGGTGGAAGTGGCTACTACGACAGGCCCCCACCCCCAGCTGCTGGCGCCTATGATGCACCTCCTCCGCGTGAGGCGTACGGTGGAGGACGCTCGTACGAGGGTGACTACGATCGCTCATACCGCTAGCTCTTAGCTAACCCAGGCAGAACCCAAGCGGTATTAAGTTAGGGTTCGTATGGCTTCCTCGGTGTGGCGCCCCTCTCTCTCTCTCTCTCAGCACTTCATTCCTGTAATCCTGTGGCTACTTCACTGGGTTCAGTTTAAATCGGCTTTCACACGCACACAAAGGAAATGTGGTCGACAAAAGTTCTTCGATATGGTTCGCGGCAGCGCAAGGTAGGATCATACCATGGTCTGCCGTCTTGCAGCGCGACATCGTCTTAGCCTTCGTCGGCTCGGTATTTTCCTTGGAGAAACGGTTCAGCACTTCGGTAAAAGCTTTCGGGGCAACGTCTATAGCCCTTGGGAGCACCATTCATCTTGATCGACACCAAATTGTACTTCTATCTACTGCCTCACGATGCAACCTGGACGTCCAGTAACCAGTCCACACCACCTTCCGCATGACCAGCACTGTCTAAATACTCTTACTATCATCCACCATGACCGCATCCATGTCAACGCAGCCCCCGATCCAGTAACATGAAGGGCTTGCAATCATCGACCCCCCGCGACTACTACATCAATCTCGCAATGTAAAACTCGCCCAAATACGTAACAGTTGCTTGAGATGTATCGATCCAGCGACCCTTGCGTACTTGGTGCAACGCATCACTCAGGAAGCAGGGTTGTGAGAGCCCGTGATTGTTGCTTGCATACGAGTCACGATTGCTCCTTGCAAACGTACAGGTGCTGCATGCATGTCTGGGCTTCTGAAGTAAGGTACAACTGAAGGTGCGTGCCCTCCAATCTCGTTTGCGTCACTTCCTTTTTTGTCATGCGAGCCTTCCTCATCATGACACTCGCCGCCACCTCCAAGCAAAAAGGCAAAATATAGCGACATCCGGTTCTCTTTTGAGGAGTCAACGTTGGATTTCCAACATTAAAGCATATGGTAGTTGTGCTGCAATGTGCACAGACTGTGTCTTGCATTCATGTCGCTGCGATCAACGAGGCTCAGCTGCCTTTGTCGCACATAGGTTAGGGGGTGCACACATGACCCCTGAGCCACCACTCTTGGTCTCCAAGATCGCCTAATGGTTAACCAAACGACAAAAGTCAAACATTGCGAGCTGCTGACGCTCCTCGGCGCCTTTAGCCCTTGTAGATTCTGTGCAGCCATGTAGGATTTTGCACAATCCAAGTTCAACATGACGCAGAAGTAAGCCAATGTGAAATGCAAAAGCGAAGCATTCTTCTGACGCTTGTACCTGGCTAAACTCGTAAGCTGTTCTTGAGATGGACACATTGGAGCCGTAGGGTGCACCGAACGGATGGCCAATGCACGGCTGTAGGCAGGGCTGTAGGCAGGGTTAAAGCTGTTAGCCGGCTCGTCTGTGCATGTGGCGCCTGGCACCTGGCACCTGACACCTTGCCCGACCAAAACCTCAGCCCAAGTTGATCACCACCAACAATGCGGCGCCCGTCAAGGGACCGCAGGTGCAACGCCTGTGTCTTGTGCGTCATGCTCTGTGTAGCTAGCTAGCCACACTTTTCACAATGTATACGTGGTCTTTGCGTGGTGACTTCCCTTTTGTCCTTGTCCATCGTCCGTCACTGCGGAGCTTTCCATGAACCCCAGTTGCCGCGCGGCGAACTCCACTGTGAGCTTGACAGATCCAAGACTTCAAATATCGCCGGCTGACAATGCTACAGTATAAGATACGCCACATGTCAACCTGATCTGGGCCATCTACGCTCTTCGCTCCCACGTCTTCCATGCAGCATGACGCGTCAAAACCTCGTACCTGTCCTCGCGCTTACCCTCACGCTATTTATCCTTGCATTCTTCTACTCGGGCATTGACACCAGTCAAGCATGGCGGGGCTTACCACAGCATGTCGGTCTGGGAGAGCAGATTGGGCGTCATGGGCAACCACCATCAAGCGTTGGCAGCGCCGAGCCGTCTAAAGACACGACCCAAGACGCAGACTATGCGAACTGGAACCCGAGGCCCATCTTCAAGCCAGGCTCGCCAATGCCCCCAGAGCACAACTATACCTCGACACTGGTAATTGCGAAGACGAAGAAAGAGGATGTCAGCTGGATACTGAACAAGATGCCGGAACAGCAGGTAGCGATTTACTTCGTCGACGATGCTTCGGCGCCGTTGCATCCGCCCAAGAACAAGGGACACGAAGTCATGGTCTATCTCTCGTGGATCATCGACAACTACGATAAACTTCCCGATGTCGCCATCTTTATGCATGCTCACCAGACGGCCTGGCACAACGACGACTTACTCGGCCACGACGCGCATCTCCTCGTAACCCGACTAAATCGACATCGCGTCTGGAGGGAAGGCTTTGTAAACATGAAGTGCAGCTGGCATCCTGGCTGTCCCGATTGGATACACCCTGGGAATAACCAAGAGGGCACGGAGAAGCCGGAACAGTTTGTCCTAGCCAAGTCGTGGAGCGAGATATTCCCTCTCGACCCAGTACCTACCGTTCTCGCACAACCCTGCTGTGGGCAATTTGCCCTTTCAAGAGAACGCATACAAGCGAAGCCCCACGCGCAATACGTCTGGTACAGAGACTGGCTGTTCAATACACGCCTCGACGATGTCTTCAGCGGACGCGTCTGGGAGTATATATGGCAGTTCGTCTTCACGGGCCAGAACATATATTGCCCCAAGGAACACATTTGTTTCTGCGACCAGTACGGGTGGTGCTTTGGTGGTGAAGAAGCATACGAGAATTTTATGACTCTCAAGAATGAACTTGGTGGTCGGAAATCGGAACTCCAGGCGTGGGAGGAGAAGCAGCAGGCGAGAAAAGAGGCACAGGAGGAGGGCGACGCAGAAAAGCTGAAGAAGTTGGAGATTCCTGAGGTAGGCAAGGACGACGAGTTGCGAAGAGAGATTGATCGGTTAGGACCTATTGTGGACGGTCTGAAACACGATGCGGAAATTCGGGGACGAGATCCTCGCAATCGAGCCTTGGAAGCTGGGAGGGAGTGGCATGAGGGCGATAGTTTTTAGCATTTTTTTATCATTTTTTATTTTTTGAGATACCCTGGGTGTCTGGAAGGCGTGTGTGGACGTACTGGCACATGGCGTTACAGGTCTCTGGCCTTGGAAGAGCTTTTTTGTGTGGCCTGCTACTTGGGCCTGGCATCCCAATTCGTACCTGAACATGAAGCAAGTAATTAAATGGTACAAAATACTGGGTGCAGATGGCTTATCTAATCGCATCCTGGGGTCTCCATCACATGCGCGCGCGTCACCTGTGCAAACAAGACAAACCCAACTCCATCGCGACTTCGTTGGCCCGCTCGCCGGTCCCGCTTGTCGTTCGCACTCGACAGCAATCAGGTGTGTGTCTGCTGACCTGCTTCCCTACGTTTTGCATCAAACCAAACCACGATGCCAATCTTCGCACCTCTACGCCAGATGACGTCGCCGAGATGGGTCAAACTGCACTCCCCCCTCTTCTCTTGTCGGGCCCAACCTTGCTCTGCTCTTTCCATCGAACCGCAAATGATGCTCTTCTGCGCTCAAACCAAACCATGTGTCTGCTTCGGTATCAAACCAAACCTTGTGGAAGCTTGCATACAAAAGAGATTCCGTGTCGCGCTCGACTCTCAGACGCATCGAGTCGGTTTACATTCATAGTCCAACTTGCGCGAACTCGGTTGCTCACTCATTCTCAAACATTGATCCAAAGACTTACCATCTGCGCATTCACAGCTCATTCACCTGACCATTCCCAGCACTGTTTGGCTCCCACTGTCTGATCCGTCTGATCTCGGGGGATACGAACCACGATGAGGGCAAACGTTGACGCGCCATACTACCAGATGCGCTCCGGCCAGTTCGTCACCACGCCCAACAGCACAAACGCTGCACCGCCCCAATTCGTGTCCAACGAAGATGGATATGACTTGGCTGGTCCCGCCTCCGCTGTCGCATCGCCGCTCCAACACCATCTCCACCCACACCTGTACTCCGAACACACTGCTCGTCAGACGTCAGAAGAACACGCACTGGAGGAGAATCATAACCTTGTCGAGTTGCTCGAGGCTGCGACAGCTGCTGGCCAGGTGGCTTATGCTATGGACACTGGAGATGCTGTGGCGACGACTCTGGCATCACGGGATAGAGGTAGGAGAAGGAGAGGTACCAGCTCCCCAGCTGAAGAGACCTCGCATCAAGCCGACAGGCCTCTCAACTCTAAGCGCCGTAGAACTGGTGGACCTACCGACCCTCAACTTCAGGATCATTGCCATGACACAAATGGCGACTCTGTTGATGACACTTTACCGCCTTCCAGTGAATCGCTACTGAACGATGCTCGTGCCGCAGGTGTCCACTCCGCTGCAGCCCTCTTCCGCCGCTCCTCCGAAAGAACGTCTCGCAAGTACACACGCCCACCAATGTCAAAGCTATTCATGTCGCTCCAGCTCAGTCCCGAGAACTTCCTCCAACTGCAAGCTTTAGCCAAAGCCTACATGCTAGACACATCACATCCAGAACGACAGAGCTGCGTAGGGAATCGTGGTAAAGGCGATACCGATATGGTCAAGTTGCGACTATTCAACTGCGTCCGTGACTTCCTGAACGACGGGGTTGGCGAGCAGTTCTTCGGCGAAGACGTTGAGAAGCCAGGCGAGAAGGACGCGATAGAGGCTGCCCGTGCACTGGGGGAAGACAAGACTCCTAACCCAGGGGTGAGGCTGACGTGGCCGAGGGACGGCAACAAGATCATCAGTCTCGTTACTCCGCTAATGCGACGCATGGTCACGAACGAGCGGCAGCGACAGTACGCAATCGAGACAAGGAAAGGGGGCGCAAATAAGAAAGACAAGGAGGGCAGTGTCGGAGCTGTGGCTCAGCAAGGCAAGGATGATGCAAGGCATGATGTCGAGCAGCAATCGCGACCGGTCCTCGATTACATATCGGCTCATCATTCGCAGCCGTTACGATTGATTACCTCATCTACCCCGATGTCGACCGCAAACCCGCAGTGCTCTCGCCAAAGACAAGAAGAAATCTCAGATACGAGAGATAAAGTAGAGTTCAACATGCCCACACAATCGAGTTCAAAGGTAAGATTCACTCTTGTATTTTGATGGCATGAACGACGATGCTAATACACCAACTAGTTACCCGCAGTCAGCCCCACCGAGCCGAATCTCTCCCATATAAACATATTCCTTGTACTCACTCCATCCGGGGGTAGACCGATGATCAAGCTCGATGAGAAGCGCATCACGGCTGAACCACAAGCACACTTGGCATGGTATGATTACAACGACTTCATACAAGAGATCATCCTCCTCTTCAAAGCCGCCAAAGACAGGTACCCTGAGCTCAGGATGGGAGTTGAATTTCAGGACGTTGAACCCGGCACAGACAATCTCCGCGGACTTGCTGCTGCTGCCAATGCGCTGCAGACGGAGCATGCCCATCACGGAGCACATTCTTCAGCTGCTTGTTTCTCACAATCTTCGTCAACGGATGAAATCCCCTCTGTTCTTCCTATCCCGACTTCGGCAGCAAGCCATCATCCTATCGAAAGTCATACGGAAACTAAGGCTCTTCCCCGTCACACTATCAAGTCGATTGGCCCGCAGGGATGGCGAGATGTTCGTAACGCAGACGACTGGTATGGTGTACTGAGGGAGAAGGCTTTTGCTGTCTGGGCTGATGGCGTGTGCAATGTGCTTGTTGAGCTGGTGGATTGAGCTGGCGCGACGGGATAAGCTCGAGCATGGTGTTGACAACAGGAAATCAAAAGAGAACCGGTAAGTTGTTGATGGTCCCAGTGATGTCTGAAGGGGTATGCATACATTGTAATGGAAAAGGTTCTGCATAGCGCGGCGTTTCAGTGCCGCACAAAGTATATCGCATGGAGATGTTCGTTTTCTCATGTTACTCTTGATTTTGCATCATTACAGCACCTAGAAACCACCTTGATCTCTGCACCCCGCCACATAGCACACTGCCCACCAACCCCCATTGCCATATTTTTCTCACTATCAGTCCGCCCCCCCCCTCTCTCTCTTTTCCACCTTTTGATTCCCCTTCTTAACCCCTTTTTCCACCCATTCATCTTCCCCGCCACCAGCACACGTTCTACACACGCCATGGTTACAAACTAGACAACTACCTGTTCCTTGTAAAGACCGTCTCGTCGTCACACACGTATAGCATTCGAAACCGAACCACGCTATTTTATTCACAAGCCGCCAATGTGGGCGGTGTTTTTCCACATACCTTGAGATTTCGGTTTGAGCGGGTAAGTTCTTTCCCCGGTTGGGATCCTGGTCTGCGGGTCTGCGAGTGGTGTAGCCCTGTTGTCGTTGCGCAGTATATTCTTGTTGTTACTTCTCTGGGACGCGCTTAGGGTGGTGGGGGGTTTGTGCTGGATTGGACGGGTTGGTGTTCGTGCGATTGGCTTCTTTTGATATGGAGAAGGTTTCATGTTTGGAGGTGTCGTTTGGAGAAAGACTGGGTTGTGGTGGTGGTGGTATTGCGTGGGGTGTTAGGAGAGCTGTACGGTATAAATAGGAAGAGGATTGGTGGTCGTGAAGGTGAGGAGATACGGTGGTACCTTTTGTGATCTAGATTGTTGGCGTGACTGCCACTCCAGGTTATGGTGGAAGTGATATGTGGCATGTTTGTTCTTGCCCACGCTGGAGCTTCATGGATGGTCACTATGAACTTGGGTTACGTGTTTCGCTCAAGCATGGCGTTGTGGCTTGCATGTTTGGGCAGCAGAGTTCACGCTTACCGTTTCTTTTCTGGTACTTTACCGATGCTTCGTTTCGTTGACAGCTTTGGGTGGATTGTACACTTCCCACGTTGATGTCGGTTTTTCCTTCCGAGTCATCGGCAAAGAGTGCACGGGAATGGTACGGATAGACTTTCACAGTCAACTCCGGGTCTTTGTCTGCGTCGTCCAAAGACACCGCGTTTAGTACCAAGTTTACGCAACCTCTGTGCTGAAGCTGCTGGGCGACCCAGTGGAGGTTCCATTCCATATCGCCTCGTGCTCAAGGCTGCGATAAGGTGTGTATCGGGTACCGGGAGTAATGTAGAGGCCATGATAGGCAGGCGCGGGTGCCAAGCCGTTGATTGTAGCGAACGTCGTTCGCCCTTGACCCCTCGATGTCAGGCACCCGATAAGCTTTTGGGGGTGCACGCCTAACGCTCGCGGTTACGTCAAGCGTCCCACTATGTTGGACGTTTTCATCTTTACCTATGTGGAGACGGCTCAAGGCTGGTCGTTCGAACACGGTCTAGATGGCTTCGCGTGCTTGTATCTCGACTCTCTCCTCGTAGTGCTCGTCCGCTGGAAGCTTCCCAAAAGGTCAACGCCGCAGTGTGATTCCATCTAGGCTCGTCAATATTCGATATAAAAGTCTCGGGGGGGGGCGCTATACGAGAGACCCGTGTTATGACAGACAGTGCCTATCTCGCTGTCATGCCACCGATCTTGGCAAGACTTCACAAGCTCTTGGGTTCTTGTTCTTCTTAATCTTGTCGAAGTTCCTAACATATTTGGCCTGTCGACGTTGTACGGTCTCGTTCGAGGCACCGATAATATCTGTTTGGAGTGTTCATCTGCCGTATAGTACCTGTGCGACTTCACCTTGCATCGATTTGTCACGCGCGAACGTGCATGGAAGGTAGCTAAAGTGGTTATTGAAGGCACTCGGAGAAAAAAGTACGAAAATCGCAGGGTGACGCTCCGCTGTACGCCCACAAGCACAAACGTTTCATTCCTTTTAACTGACACTTACTCTCGTTTACCGCATAGCGCATCAACGTGACCCTACTTTACGATGCCAACGGCAAGGATCTCCGTTTCTGTTCCAAGCCAGAAGTGCCGTGCTTCTCGGAGGTTTACACGGGAAGCAAGTGCCGACATCTGCAGTTGATTGCATCGGTGTAGCAATGTGACTATGTTTCGAACATCAACGCGGGGAAACATCAGTATCATGGCGGCTATTGGTCGCTCGTAGAAATCTTTAATCAATGGGTAAAACGACTCGATACCAAGGACCATCAATGCCATATAGCAAGGGTGGTAACAAGGAACGAAGATCTGTAGCGATTTATCGACCTACAGCTTAAGACGACCACATGTCCTTCGTCTGTTCTGCAGTAAGTATACTCTCACTGGAACAATACGAAGACATACGAAGATGAAGTGGTACCAAATCGCCACTCTCGCCGCGCCTGCGCAGGCTGCACTACGCTTCGGATGCTCGACCTTGAGCATCCAACGGCTAGATCCAGTTGTTGAGCCAGGCAAACTTCCTTCGGCTCACGTCCATCAAATCGTTGGCGGTAATGCCTTCAATGCGACCATGCAGGAAGACCCGTCTACAATAGCTACCTGCACTACGTGTACATTTTCCGAAGACTTTAGGTATGACAACTTGTACTCTTATGGAAACAGCTTCTGATAAACATAGCAACTACTGGACTGCGGCAATGTTCTTCAAGCACACGAATGGATCGTACAAACGTGTACCCATAATGCAGAACAGCGCCTTGCCCAACGGCATCAATAGAGGAATGAGTGAGTGTCGTTGCATCAGTGCACATGAAGCATACACTGACTTGGTACCTACTTCTTCACAGCTATCTACTATACACAGCAAGACTTCAATGGCAATGGGAACCAGAAAATTACTGCGTTTCCCAAGGTCAGTCATACCTCCATTTGCCCTGCGCACTACTGACCTTCTCAGGGCTTCCGGATGACCGTGGGGTCACCCACTACCAACACAGTAGAAGACGCAAAGAAGCACCCAGGTCTCCGCTTCGTTTGTCTGGAAGACAAGAACACTCGCTTCCCCGAAACCCCAGACTTCCCACCTAAGGCTTGCAAAGGCGGCATCATGACTGTGCATCACTTCCTGTCGTAAGCAACATCCTAAATGAACTGCATGTAAGACGTGAACTGACTTCGGGCACCAAAATCTAGCTGCTGGGACGGCAAGAATGTCGATTCTCCCAACCATCAAGACCACATGTACAACACAGCCAAGGAAGCCTTCAGTCCCGCAGGCGCATGTCCGTCTTCTCATCCAGTCCGCATGCCACAAGTCGCCTATGAGACACTTTGGGATACCACGCAGTTTAGTAACATGTGGCCCAAGGACGGCTCCAACCCTTTCTTCCTTTCCTACAATGACAACAAAGGCTACGGTACTCACGCTGATTACCTCTTTGGGTGGAAGGACGATAGCCTACAGAAGGCTATGGATAATAGCTGCATGTTCCAAGCGTGCGAGAATGGAAGGCCGTTGAAGGTGAGTGACGCAGCGGGAGCGCGTGAAAATATGGGACGGCTGCTGATGAGTAATTGCAGAGCCAGAACGTCCAGGCGATGAACAAGTGCCAGGTCAAGAGCGCTATCAAGGAGGACTTGGATGGATGTGAGTTGGCATGGCATCTGCCTTGTGTTATCAATGTGCTAACAGTGTTTCTTAGGGCTCGACCGTTTGCCAGGTATGGCAATGTAGACGAGTGGTGACTAGCAGCTGGACTCGGGGCGTTCATCTCTTCTCGCGATGCCTGATTGTACTTTACATTCGCTTTCGGACTTGCTATTACACATATCCAGTCGTTTCAGAGTTATTCTGTGTTGTCAACTGTGCTACATCCTCGGAGACGGGGGTTCACGAAGGCGGGACAAGCAGCGTCGCAGCAGTTGCAGTCTGGACTTCCTCGTAAGCGATGCCCACGCGCCTCATCCAGCCACATAATGCTTTTTCTCTCTTCTACCCAAGACCCTCGAAACGCCAACCTCAGCCCATAAGAAAATGCGCACGGACGATGCAATACGACTTCCGTGGTAGTGTGGTCTAAGTCAGAATACTCGTGCGCGACCCGGTGCTTTGGTGCTACGGTGATTGCCGTTTCATTATCCAAGATAGTTGTTCCGATCCAGCCGGACCCTTTCATCTGTGCTCCACGTGTAGCCAGGGACGGTGAACCCGCAATTGGCAGACTGCCGAGGGCCGTGCGTACCTTGGAACCCACCTTGCGGCCACGTGGTGAGCATGCTTTTTTATGCAGGCGCTCGGACACTGGATGAAAGGCTCCGTCGTGCCGCCGCTTGGGGAGGGGTTGGATTCATGTGGAGTGGGGGTAGCGATTGTGCATGTACGGACATGGCTGAGGGAGATGGGGTCGAATATTGGGGTTGCTTTTGCCTGCTGCACGTCCTCTGGTCAATAACCGAATGCAGTAGCCGAGAACGACTGGAAGTAAAGGGAGAGCGACTCCTTGCGCCTTGACGTGAGCTGCTCGTCGTAAGACGGCAGCTTCCTTCGGTACTCAGATGCTGAGGACCTGGTGCTAAGACTAGCTGCAAAGAGGCCGAAGAAGCTTAAATTAGGTGTCTAGGAAACTCCGGCTGACCCTACTGGGGGCACGCAATCCTCTTCATCGCTGCGACCGCCTCTTTGCAGTTCGTCTCACGATGATGCAAGGAGTTGTTCGACGATGGACCGATTGCAGAGCTGATTTCAACTAACCTACTATGGTACCCCCTTGAAGTTTTCAACCGCCCTACCGTGTAGAGAGCAGCTGTAATTGGCTGTAGTTTGATTACTAGGTAGGGCTGCCGAATAGGATTATACACCGTTCTAGCTCCCGAGAGAGGGGCGATGGAAAACTTCAAGGGGGCACCATAGTAAGCAGCACCGAGCCCTGTAGCGGCCAACGTGGGTTCCCGCAGAAAAAAAAACGTGATTGGCCGGCAGTCAATCGCGGCGGGAATGGGTTTGTCCTGGAGGCAGACTGCATGCAACTCATTCTATCGAAATGCGAGTGTCCTTTCATGCAGCACCCTTACATCCGGAACGTTTCACAGCAGTCTGGTGGTCATGTTGATGCTGCTAGGAAAGGATTCGCTATCTTTGATTACAGCCGCTGGGTACTTAACCGTCTTGTGTTCCTCCGCAAGTGCATTCGGTGAGCTATTCGATTACGCGCCATCAACACCGACTTAGCATCATCTTTCTGCAAGGCTGGCGTTCATCAATCCTTCCCAACATTGTCACATGCTGCTGCGAATAGCTAGCTCTTGTCCCCCTGCGCGTGAATTTTGCTACTCACGTTGCCCCCTTGCCGATCTGGGTTCTTTGAAACGCGCGAGGAGTAAGACAGGCTGAGCACAGGACCCTTCACTGACAATACCCGTCTCTTCACTTTCTCCACAAACCCAGCACAGACGACGGCTTCTGGTGTATATTCTACCTGCCTTCGCCCTCTTCTAGAGCCTTGAATCGTAGTCCTGCCATAGCTGCTACATCGACGCCGCAGAGACACGCTACCCCACGCCCACACAGCAACCAGCGGACTCGCCGTGGCGCGCATCATGACAAACTCTCTTGATTCCTCGAGGCCCATGCTTGCCAACGTAAGTCATTCTCCCGTATCCACTGCCCGGTTTCAGACGTCCCCTGCCTGTGGTCGATGCTCGCCGGCCACCTGCATTGCTTGCTTGATCAGACTCCTTTGCGCCTTCCTTTCCTCTCGCACTCACCACACCACCGTTCGCCTCCCCGCTCCAACACTTCAACACCAACACTCATACCACTCCGCGACCATGTCGGAACAAGCACGGTCTAACGAGAAGAAACAGCAGTCGGCCACCAACCGCACCTCTACCCGCATGTCCACCTACAGCGCCACACCTACTCTCGCACCATCCATCGCACCATCGCACCTCTCAGCAGCCTCGTCGACTGCCGGCGACCCCAAGTCGCAAGACATCAAGACATGGAACGCTGGATTCGATCGCCTCGAAGACAAGCGCCTGGTCCAGCAACGGTACGCGTTGACCAATGAGAAGACGGACGACATGAGCAAGCTAGCGCTGGGAGCAAAGCTTGACCGCGCACTTGCTCGCCGCATGTCAGGCCAGGACGCCGTCTTCCGGCCAAAGGGCGTCAACGAGAAGAAGGAGATTCAGACATAGGCGGGAAGCGGCGACACAAGACACTTTTCATCTTTCGTCACGAGCCAAAATTCGACAGCTGCTCGCAGCCAGGGCGCAACCATAGAAACGGGTTTATTCATTACCGGTACGAATTTCGGGGTTTAGCATGCAAGATATCCTTTGGCAAGCGAGCGAGCACAGAGGCAGGCATACTAGGGGGTCCAGGCGTCTTGTCGAGTACTTCATTATCGCTCTTCGAGGCACGACGGACTCGGATTGATACTTTTCACCAACTATACCATGGCGTCACATTTCCTACTACTAATTCCTTGTTTTCCTTTTTTCCCCATCCAACGCTGTACTGTTAACGCCCTTTGCTGCATCTTCCCAGCGCCTGCCTACCTTTCTACTATACTATCGAAATCGAATGAACACAGAAACTCTTCTCTACAAAATCCGCGCTTGTGAATATGTATGACGGTCATGACGGCATAACGCGGCGTCTTCAGTTTATCCTTCTGCCACTACCGTTTATGTGCCGCTATCTAGTTTGTGTGCTAAAACCGCAGTCAAACGTATCACGTCGGCTCGGTACATGCATGTTTGCTGATCCTTTTGTTTGTTCGGTGTCGATCATTATCCAACTCTGCGTCCTACTAACGTCATTGCGGGTTGCATGGGGGGGGGAGGGGGAGGGCGGACTTGCTTCCGCGTTTGACAGACTTGACATCCAAGAGACCACTGGAGCTACTATGTAGGTGTTTATTGATCAACCAAACGCAGACTAACGCTTTGCTCTCTAGTTCATTGAAAATTTCTTTGCATGTCGTTCTTACGCCATCTCCTAGAAGTGTAAAGTGAGTTTTGGGGCGACTGGTAGATGATACCATGGGCTCGGGTAAAAAGAGAAGAAAAAAAAGGAAAAGAAACGTGCGGGATGATCATTACTTGGTTGGTAGCATTTGTTCGGTGGGGTCTTGAAAATGTGTGTTGCATTTTGAATTTGTGCGTTTGTGCCGAATAGCCTGAAACTAAGTGCGTCATACAAGCCCGTCTTAGCTTCTTTTATCCCCCTGCTTCGTTTCCTCTTAAACGCAATCGGTAGATCCACTCTTTCGTTTGCAGATACGCACAAGATCTGGGATGCTGGTGATCCGTCTCGGGACCATCGAAAACAATGGGGAGTGCGGTCCGCGGGCATCCGAGTCAGATGCTAGCACCCAGGTAAAGGCGGCACACGATGTAGTTCGGAACGTGCAAGCACCGAATGCAGATTCATCCGAAGTCGGGGAGCAAGTGGCGTGGGCTTGGTATGCGTAGCCCAGGTATTTCTGCTTGGCTTTGTGTTGAGGTGCGCCATTCTAGACGTCCCTTGGAGAACTGAAACCCTCGTTCCTCCTCTTCCAGCCTTCGTAAACTTTTTCTCTCTATTCCTCTTGCCCCCCTCGTCGCCTTCCTATCCACATCACAACATGTTACCAGAATTTCCCAGTCTTCCTCCGCGCGTTGGCCAACTCTAGCTGTTCCCTGATTCCCTTCAATTCATCGCTGTGTCTTGAGTGCGTTTCTTCTAGTAGTCTCGCGTGCTCCTTTTTCAACTGTGTAAACTCTTCTTCTAGCTTCTCGTGCCAGGGGTAGAGGACGAAGATTTGGAAGCATAGGGCTGAGGAGCCGATGAGGAAGTTTGTGAGGGAAAAAGTACGTGTTATCATCATTGCGATCTCTTTTTGCGGCTCGACGAGTTGGGTTGTTGGTTCAGAGGAGGGTTGGATGAAAAGTCGAGCGTAAGTTGTTTTTTTGTACGAGTGCCGGTCTCCGAGGTGTTTAGCGCAAGGCGTAATTGTTTCTTGTGTGTGTTTCTATAGATTGTCTCCTTTGCCAGAGCGTGAACGAACCGGAAATCCTCTAGTGGGCTCGAAGTAAATCAACGCAGTAAGAATGAGGTAGGGGAGAGACAGGGAGACGAGACAGAGATGAGACAGTAACAGAGGAAATGCAGGAAGGTAGCAGGAGGAGTAAGACCGCCAACTCCGCGCACGAGCAATTATTTTAGGTTCTAAAAGCCGCTCAATTCAAGGCTACGTGCATCGTTCCCCTTACACGTCGATTGGATCGTGGTGTTTTGAAAGTGGCATGATGGTTGCTGTTTTGGGCCAAATGGGACTAAGGCCCGAAAGAAAATCAGACCACTCAGTGCTTCGCGAAACGAACGGCATTTCTACGCATCGGTGTGCTGGCGCATTATCGGCGATTTTGAGGTCTTATCTCTACTTACGCATGCGGCGTGGAAGAGAGGAAATTGTGTTCATTTGTCGCGAAAGACTGGGCCCTGCGATACGCTGTGGTACTTCTCGGTGTGAAGATGGTAGTTCCCTAGATCGGGAGGCATGCGACTAACGTACTTCATCAAGCACGTGTACCAGCCTTGCTAGCATGTCTACATATCAGCTCGCTGACTCGCGCACACATCGCTCGCCCAGACCAACATGTATTCTTACACCTACTAGGTACGTTTTGGATTCTGGACAGCCAGGCAGCTGCATGCTTTATATAGGTCTGCGAAACTCCGTGGCTAGGTTCTCTCGCTTAGTGAGAGGTAGTATTATGCATGTAAGGAGCCAATGAGTGTTTTGTTCTAGAGCCATTAGCTAGAAGCTGTTATATTCTGATATCAAGCAGTGCTCTGTTGCCCGTTATTAGAATGCAGCACGAAAGCATAGAAAGGGAAGCAGAGGGATGACCTAACTAGAGCTCATTAGGTGGAGAACAAGGATACATATAAATGCTGGCGATGGCCATCCAGATCTTCACTTCCATCGACCTCCTTCTATGCAGACATCCAGGCACAATTTGCCCGCCGTGCTCCTTTCACGTTAACCAATCTTTCATCAACTCCCTAGTGGTCCACTACGGAACATCTGTATCGCATCCATCACTTCCACCATGCCTGACTTCAATCGACACTCAAACACCTCTGCTTCCAACACTTCCAACACATCCAACACTACGGACCTGCGGGACACTAGCCCTTCAGCAAGCCCACCCATCATGTCCAACACCCACCTGGATATCGCTGCCTCGAGCATTGGTACTCACAATGTCACCGGAGGACAGGGAATGGGAATGGCCAAGCCCAGAACACAACTCCAACCAACAACACCGCAAAGGGATCATCGCCAGGCGTAGCTAATATAAGTAGCTTGGATTTTGGTGATTCTGGAAGTAACAGATAAACCACTTACGATGGTGTGTTGAAGCTCCTTGTGAGCGATTGGAGAGACTCATAGACCGTTTCCACGCTCACATGGATGATCAGAAACGACTTAGAGAGATGATGTCGGTCTGCAACGTATGCACAAGTCGGCCACGGTAAGTAATGTAAGAAGATGCAATTGTCTCGCGTCGACTGCGCTACGTTGCTTTAGCCAGTGATGAGCCGGAAGAAGGCCGTTTCGGTCTTCTTGTAAGGGTGCCACAAAAGCGGTTCCGGGGGTGGTCTTTGCTCACCCGCTAATATTAAAGGGTATTTACTTGGTAATCTTTATCACATGAACATCCGTCCGGTTAGAGTAGGGTTAAGGGGTGCCATCCCCGCACCTAGATAACTCACCACATGTATAGACTACGCTCAAAGAGCACAGCGTATTATACGCTGTTGAGAGCCAGATTGTATATGCGACCGAGGACGCCACAGAAGAAGACGCAGAATATAAGAAAACGATGCGCTTGATGAACGAAGTTCCTATAGTACCTCTTACCACAGTTTTCTAGGAACCGAGAGACTGCGGTAAGCACTTTCAATAACGCATTAAAGAATAAAGGTCATATAACATATCGTATCTTCATATGGTGGGCGACCGGTCATTATCTAATATAGGACGGAGCCGAAGGCGAATATCTCAGTCCCATATGTAATGATGACGTCTTCTGATTCAAACGAGGAATCCAAGGTAGGAAGCTGATGGGTTGTGCTGTGACAGATAGTTGCAGGACAGTCATCAATCGATGATCCGGCAGAACCTCCCAGTTTGAGGTTCTTCTCTCCGTCAAAGGAAAAAATTACTGCAGTTGATGTCCCCATGAAGAACAGCATTCGCAGGGCAGAATGCCAATGCTTGTGCTGCTTGCCGAGCCCATTTGTAGGAGTAATGTCTTGCTTGGCGAATCCGCAGTGCGTAGGCGCTCTCTTGAAAGCCCATTCTCAGCGTATTCCAGGATTACGATATTTGTTGAATTGATGCCGGACGGCAGAGAAGTGGCCATTAAGGGCTGGTCCTGAGCTGTGTTACTTTGTTAGACACATCTTGGCTCGTCCAGCTTTCCTTGGACTCTCGAAGCTGTGCGCCAACGCCTTCTCCTATCGGTCTTGAGTATGTGCAGGGGTTGCGTCTCAGTGGTCGGGCTGGAAGCTCAGGTTAGGCAGATGCGCGCAGTAGTGAACGGGTGGCGTGGAAGCGCGGAACGGATGGTTCGTTCCGTGAGATGTTCTAGTACTGTTCCAGCAAACGCAGGGGCTTGGTGGTTGATGGGCAAGTGAACGCGACGAAAGAGGCTTGCAGCAGCATCGAGACCGGCCCACTAGTGCCATGCAGAGTTTCTGATTATCGGATGTTTCTCAGGATGTAATCCATGGAGGGCGACAGATGTGTGGTAGCGATGGTTGGCTCTTGTCAAGCCTTGATAGATCCTGTCAGGTACGCACAGCCGGCTCATGTCACCTGGCTTGTTCCAAACTGGTGCGTGAGTGCTAACCACCCAACTTCGCGCCGACACTCCAGCATCCATCCTTTAATTATCGTGCGATCATATTTCCAGCGCTGCACTGCGCGTTGCGCTCCTCTCTTTCCTATGCCTATGGCGCCAGATTTTAGGTTTATAGCGGCCTTTGGGGTGTTCGGTGGCTATAGGTACATGTGTCGTGTCACAATTTGTTCAGCAGCCATGATATTGCTTGTCGCTCAGCTGGAAACGCCACAAAACCAGCAGACTTGCCAACAATCAAGCCAATCAAGCTGAGGCCTCCAGCTTGGCTTGGCTTGACGATTTGGAGTAGTATAGCTTGATTGATGAGATTGATAAGCAAAAACTAATGGGCTTGATTGGCTTGATTGATGAGATTGGCAACCGTGCGTAAGGCTGTACAGGTAGGTGAGGTTAGCTATATCGTGACTATTTCTAGTGTTAAGTCTCTTAATTGTTATACACAAATATTATGAAGCTTTTATATATGTATATATATATATACTTATACTTATAACGCGTTGTAGCGTTGCAACGAATTTTTTTATATATTATTGCGAACCTCAACTCTAGAAAAGTATCGTGAGATCGCTCCTACCACAACAACAACAACAGCCTTACGCACGGTTGTCAATCTCATCAATCTCATCAATCAATCTAGCTTCTCGCAGCTTGATTGACACGAAAATTTATAGGGACTGGATTGGCTTGATTGATCTATATATTTTGTCCAGCTTGATTGATGAGCTTGATCTGGATTGATTGTTGGCAAGTCTGAAAACCAGCCACTCGGTCACACCGAAACACACCAACAAGCTATTGCTGCGTACCTTCCGGTTCCGGTAGCGCTGTCCTTTGCCTAAAACAGGAAGCGTCTCTGAAAATTCCTTTTTTGTCTAACATTGTTCTTGCGATCCTTACTTAATCTACTCTTCAGAGAATAGATCCAGAACCAACCCTGCTACGCTACGCAATTTTGCAGCAGTCTAGCCCCATGGTACAAGCATGGATGGCCGACACGAAGTGTATCAATTTCCCATGCTCGGGTACAATATATCTTTATACTCATCAGTCCTAAAAGCTCCTGAGATCAACTTCGACTGCCAACACAAAATAACATAGCTAGGGACCATTCGACATGGCCGACCCTCTTACCCTGGCGACTACATGGGTGATCTCCACAGTCACCGCTAAGGCCATTGAAGCAGCTCAGAACTTCGCAAAGAAGCAAGCTGAAGATTTTTACAAGCAGCATCTAGCCGCTCAGGTTGTCAGCGAGGTAAGGAGAATGTCTTCGAGCCATACTACCCGTACAACTCCAAGTTAACTTAGGTGTTCTAGTTTGCCCAGCTAGAGAACTCTCTAAAAGATGTGATCCAGAGGTCAAGCGATCAAACGGTTCAGAAGATTGCGGGCCATATATTCGCCATCGGAATGACCAAGATCCAGAACAACTTCTCAACTTGGGCATCAGAGTGGAAGGGAGATTTGGAGAAACAGCGTAAAGGGTATGAAGATCAGGTCGGCTCTCAAGCATCTGCGGTCTGCTAACGGTGTCCTAGAGACCCTAAAAGAATGAATGAGCTCCTTAAGGAGTTTCTTAGCGGAGAAGCATCTGCCCGAAGTCGTCTGAACCTATTGCACAACCTGCTCATGGGAACCGGCGGCTTTTCCGCAGGTGATTCTGCCGGAGGATACATAGAAAATTACGAGGCCGGCCTCTACATGCGCCTCAGCGACGAGAAGGACCTGTATTTCCACACTCTTCATTACTACGCATCTATCAAGCTTTTCTTGGTGAAGATCATCCAGGTCCAGCTTCTTGGGTGCTATTTCTATTGCTGTGCAAATGGGCCAGGAACCGAGACTGATGACATGGTAGCGCAGGTGCAGGACAATATCAACGAGCAGAAGCAGAAGCTCGTCAACCTCATGTCACCCTTCATTCGGAGGATCAAGCCTAGCTTCGAGGAGCCCGCCAAGTCGGATCATTGGTGGCAATTTTTCGATGGATGGCGGCAATAAGTGCCTTACTATCAAGGACACGACCACCTGGTACAATAACCACACCTCTTATATCATCTACGACAATATTACACCAGCAGCACCCAGGAATGAATGGCGCTTCCAGCCACCGCTTCTATCAGACGACGAGCCAGTTGATCCCTCGACATATGCAGAGCGTTATGCATCGGTTGCGAACCGTGACGATTCGAAACTCAAAGCCATCGGACCAGACGACCAGGAATTTACCTGTCTTATCAGTCGCTTAACTCAACTTCCTTTGTTCTTTTCTGGTCTGCGTGTGCACCTGTTCTCGAAAGGAGGCACCTTCGCAGGTGCTCCAGTCCGATTGCATTGCAAGATTGTGTCGCTCAAAAACATGCAAGGAAAACCTGCATTCAAAGTCATCGGTGTCCAAACTTCGAGCTCGGTAGAGGCCAGAGTTCACAAGTATTCCGACGGTGTGTCCGAATACAAGAACCCATTCAAAGAAGGTAAAAAGTTTGCGCTCCAAGACAACGCTACCAGTCAGACATGGGGCAAACCGGAAGGCCTCTTCACGGTTGTCTATGATTCGTTTGATTTTGGTCCTTTCTCCCTACTCGGTAAGGACACAAGGGCATTCGCGTTCGATTTTAATCATACTGGCAAGCTCGACCATGTCGTCGCCTATACACCTATGTACGCCGGATGCATCATCTTCCGTCCACGAACTACCTTCCGACCAGTATTTTGGAGCAATCCAGGATTGTTACACTGGGGAATAGAGTGGCTGAGAAAAGGTGACGGCATAGGAGGATTCGATTTACTCAAGGCAGAGGCTCGTATGTTCGCATATGATTATGACCACAGCGGCAGATTAGACTACCTTGCTTGCTATAAGCCCGGACATGGCACCTTCGTCATTTTGAAGCATGGAACTGGTACGGACTTTACAGAGGTATACAGGTCGAACGATGGAATTGGCGGATACAATATGCGCCCTGCAGCAACACACTGCTTCGCATTCGACTACGACTCCAGTGGTAAAAGGGACCACATCGTCCTATACGAACCCGGCAGTGGCACATTTTGGATCGTGAAGCACGGAGACGACAACCACTTCTCAGCCGTCTACGCTCAAGGTTCTCCAGGCAAGGGCATCGCAGACTGCGCCTTGAACTTGCCAACCGACCGCGCGTTGGCATATGACTTCCGGCGTACCGGGAGGCTAGATCACATCGTCATTACCAGTACAGGCGCGCAACGAAGTTTCTCCATCATCCAAAATGATGGCGGGACCTTCTCAACCATTCTTCGCTTCACCGATGGCGTGGCTGGCTTCGACATGACCTCTCCTTTGGATCGATTCCTTCCCGTCGACATGGAGGGAAGCGCTGGGAATGCTGGACAACTGGTGTGATACCGGCCTAGCAAAGGCGCGTTTTGGCTGTCCAAGCAAGAGAACGTCAATTTCACGCCAGTGTATACGCAGGGAGACCCAGGCAATGGAGTGGCTGGGTTCGACTTCAAGTGGGATTCCGATCGAGCGATCGCAGTAGACTACAGCTCTACTGGCAAACTGGATCATGTCATTTGCTTTCGAACTGACACTGGTATGCCTCCGCCGTCGTTACATGTGGGCGAGCCTAGTTTCAGAACAGAGAGTAGACGTGTAGTCGTTTTCAAACTGTCATGAACAGGCCAATGTGTATTCTTGTGGTCATCCTTTCGGAGAACACAATGTAAAGATCATTTGATTTTGTGCTTTCTTCGCAATGAAGAGTGAGTCATATACGCGAGGACGGTGGAAGGAGCCGTTAGAGAAGCGAACCATCGCACTCTTATCACAAGGCAGCAGTAGCGAGAGGTACAGTGTAAAGCCTCGCCTGGTTATGTATCAAATTTGCCTCCGCTAGCAAGGAGGACGGCCGACCCGCTCTGGGAATGACCTTGCTATGAGCGTGCCTAACGGCGATTGCTAGCCTAAAACTTGTCTCTATATACATATCTATGGCTTCGGCCTTTTGAGACAACCTTTTGATGTGACCACACATTTTGTAGACACCTTTTTAGTAAAAAAAAAGATTTATTGCTAACAACAGGTATCTAGGCTTACGCCCCCTTGTTTAGCATTGCCAGCACGCAATTAGTGTGTTGTATGTTTAGATAGAAACAAAGATGCGTAATATTTCTTAAACTAACCCTCTTAACTAATAACTATTTACTGCTAACTGCAACTTCTGTTATTTTATTGCTATCCTAACAGTATTGCAGTTGCGGCGTCTAATGCCTATTCTTAAATATAAATAAACAACAACAGCATTACTATTTATGCACAGCTCTCTTATTTTTAACAGTAACTTACAAAATTTTCTTGCTTATTAGTTTGTTTTAGCTGCTTAATAGCTGTCTTAACACGCTTTTGCTTTTTACTAAGCTACTTTTAAGTTTCTTTGCTAAGGTTACATTTGTGTAAAAAAAGATTACTAAAGTAATATACTTTTACTGCACTTAGACTATTAACATGCGCAGTGTGTATAATATACTAGCTAAACTAGCCTTTTATAGTCTTTGTTATAACCTTAACATTTATAACAATAAACGCATTAAAAATTTCTTAAACATAGTTACATTTTAACTTTTGCACTAACTTAACTACTACAAAGACTATTACTACTAGCTTCTTTTTAACTAACAGAAGTAGCTGCTTAACAACAGTAAACACTAGCTTTATAATTTACTACTATAGCTTCTAGTATAGTAACTTAGTAAAGTCTAACTTTACTTAATGTAAGCTATTAGTCTTTGTGTTAAATAAGAAGAAAAACAGTCTAAGTATTATATTATCTATATGCAAGTTGTTTATATGTAGTACTGTATAGTGTAAGAAATTTTAAAAGTAAGAAGCAGTAGGTAAAAAGCTTTTATAAAAAAGTATTGTAGGCTCTTGCTGCGGTAACGTACGTGTCCTTACCCTCCTTCTCTATCTCTATCGCAATCTTGTTGCCAGCTATAGGCTAGCAATTACTGTTAAACACGTTTTAATTAGTGTTGTTTTTAGTACCTTTAGCAAATTTTTTTGACCCTAATTTTTGCTTAGTAGTCTAAGCTTTTCTGCTCTAAGCGCTTAGCGCGTAGACCTTATCTACTTACTGTTCAAATCTTGTTAACTACACACAATCTTTTTTTTTGACTTTTGCGACTAATTAGTAGAGGGTAGCTGCTTTTCACTTTTTTGGAAAACCCATTTTGACTACAACAACAACCACCACCTTTGACACCTTAAAATAAATATACATATCTAACCCCACATCTATCCTTCCCTAGTCTCTACGTTGATAAAGATTTTCAAGACCTGTTCTATGTTCTACATGAACCTTGCTCAGGACTTGCCTGGAGACGAAAGCGCTCGTGATAACTGCACATGCACACAAGCAAGTGCAAAGTATCCATATACCTCTCAAGGAATCGGAGAATGATTCCTTCACCGCAACTCGTAGCTGTGGAGGCGATACCTTCTCAACGAGCATGACATTTGCGGCTGCAGAAGAGCCAGAAAATGCGTCGGCTAGGTTCTCGGGCAACCCTTGTTTGCGAAGAGTCGATCTATAGGAATCCATCTGAGTAGAGAAGATGGTATGGCCTGCGACAATAGCAATACTTGTCGAAAGATTCCTGATCAAGCCAAGAGTAGCCGTCGTGGAAGCCGTCTTTTCCGGGGGTACAAGCGCCTGAAGTGCAATAAGGGGAGGTTGAAACAGGAGACCTGCACCTATGGCAGCCACCATTTGAAACGCAACAACGACGCCCCGAGCAGTTGCTACATCCAGGTTGATGTAAAGTCCGTTACCAATAAGTTGTAGTGTAACACCAACCCAGATGAGTTCCAAATATCTCCCGGTCTTGTGTACAATCAAGCCTGCAATCACCGCAACAACTGCTTGCGTCAGGGTAATCGGGATGATGCGGTATCCAGATTCTAGAGGCGCAGCGCCTTTAACTGATTGGAAGTACAACGGGAGGTAATATTCGGCAGAGAAAACGGCCTAAACCATTCGTCAGCAGAAGTCTTGGGACAGCACCGGAAGATTAATGGAAGCACGTACCCAATCGTGGGCAAAGCCGATGACCAAAATACCCACGTTAGACATCGATTTGAAGGTCTCCAGTGGTAGAAGTGGAAGACGAGCCTTTCTTTCGCAAAGTATGAAAACAACAACCATCACACCTCCAGCTACAAGAAGACAAACCACTAACGGTGAGCTCCAAGCCACCATATGACCTCCAAAGTTCAGCCCCAGGAGAAACGTGACCATAAATGCGGTCAAAGAGATACAACCATACCAGTCTATTGCATGTAGACCAGATATGATCGGAGTCTTTGGGTTATGGACGTCGAGAAATGTCCATAAGACGCAAAAGACGACAAAAGCAATTGGCAGATTAATCCAAAAGACCCAACGCCATGAGGCGTATTCCGCAAAGATACCTCCTATTAGAGGTCCCAAACCACCAGCAGTAGCCCACATCATCTGGAGCAAGCCTAAATAGAATGTCCTAGTCCGCATGCTGAACATGTCGGATATGATAGCATATACTATTTGGATCAAGCCTCCTCCAGCCGCGCCTTGGAAAGATCGGCCAATAAGAAGCATGGTCATAGTGCTTGACACTGCGCATATGGTTGAGAACGCAAAATATAGTGCAACAGCAGTGAGCAATATTGCTTTTCTGCCCCAAATGTCAGATATCTTTGACCATATTGGGGCTGCAACGGCATTTGCAAGCAAATAGGCAGCACCAATCCAAGCGTATCCAGATGCAGACTTCAGATCGGTGCTGATGGTAGGAATCGCCGTTCCGACAATTGTCTGGTTCAAGGCCGCTAGAAACACAGCAGCACAAAGGCCAATCATTATCGCGGAAGTTCGAAGCCGGCTACGTGAGGTCCCGGGAGCCGTCGTAGCAGGCTGAGTTTCCGCAGCGGACGGCTCGACGATGGTAACATTTTCGAGCCGAGGGGTTGGCGCAGCGGAAGCCATTGGGCTTTCAATTTCAGGTTTTGTTAATGTAAATCGCGCTCCGGTTTATCGGATTGCATGAAAATCGTAGATGATACGTAGTCCTTCCTCCGAACGATGAGGTTAATGATACAAGGAGACTTTGTCAGAAGGATTTAGCAATGCGTCAGAGGCATATGTTTAAACGCAGTCGTGCCGCAATTTGGACACGTCGGCAAAGGGCTGACTACGCCCGAATTCTTATAGTAAAGATCAGCTTGGCAACGAAATCCTGATTGGTTTCGGTCTAGGCATCAGACGTTTCCTCGTGTTGGAATACCCTTCGATTTTTTTTTCAATAATAGAGGGTTTCCGCGAGGCGGTCAAGAGTACCGGGAAGGTCTTGACCAAGCCGCCAAGTCGCCAAGTCGCCAAGTTGCCAAGTCATGTAAGGCGCTCTCTCACGCTACTTGTGTGTAACATACTAGCCAATGAACAAAATACGCCCCAGCAAAGTGGAGCACGTCATTTTCAGGGCGTTGGCGGGGAACCCGGAAGTGCCACGAAACCTCTAATCCCGTGCCAAGTTTTGGTCACAACGTAAGTTCTTGCGCCATTAACGGTTGCAGTGGGAACGGACCGCTTAGCCTTCAGAGAATCCTGCCGAAGCTGTATCCTAGTGATACTCCATGTTGCAAAACGTATATTGCTCCTCCAATCAGTTGTCTTTTGCCCTTCTTTCTAGCTCTGTAACAGGCTGATTCCTTTGTATGTGGGTATTGTTGATCAATACCTACATTGCATCATTCCCTCCGTTACGCCTCCTATTGGCCCTTAACCCTACTAGGGCTCCTTTCCAATTGGCAAGACAATATACGATTTGCAACATGGAGTAGAATATCAAAGTCAAGAATTATGCACCAGATGGAGGATTTAATCCCATTTTATTCCCGCACGCTAAGACCAGCGTGGGAACATCGGCCATGTATGCAGCGGAAGCGGGTTACCGAGCCACCGACGGGAGGATCATTTTAAACGACCTTATAAAAGTGGATCAAGCTTATGCTAAGAGTCTCGAACACAGCGGGTGGCCTAAAGAAGCTTATGCTAAGGATAACGAACATGGCAGGTGGCCTACATAGGCTAATTGGGTATGCGCTAGCACAAGGGAACAACATACTGTTATTGCATAATGTGATGACAACATGCGCCAATGCTGAGGCTCTTGGAGATGATCCCAAGAAAGAAGGAGTGTGCCCAAATACTCGGAAGACGACTTTTCCCGTGTGTCTGACATTGAAGGTACACTAAATAAACCCTTTAACATTGTAGACTGAGACCTTCTTCTTCTCTTTATCGCAAGAACTACGCCCGTGCAACGATATCATGTCGACCCGAATTATGACCCAAAAGCCACTTAGTTTGTCTGGAGCCTTAGATAAATATGATTCCTTCGACATCACGCCAGTCATTGGAAAGGAGTTTCCCAAAGCCAATGTTGTTGAGTGGATGAAAGATCCCAAGTCAGATGAGCTCTTGAGGGACTTGGCTATCACCAGTAAGTCATTATTCTCCAATCAATGTGCTTTCGCTGATGTGTGTTTCGCCAAAGTTTCTCAACGTGGCGTTGTTGTATTCCGTGCCCAAGATGACCTTACAAACAACCTCCAGAAGGAACTCATCCTACGCCTGGGTGCGCTTTCAGGACGACCTAGCACTTCAGGACTCCACATCCATCCTATCTTCAACTCTGAGAGGAAGGATGGCGGAGACGACAATGAGATCAGTACCATCAGCTCCGAGGATCGCAAATCATTCTATGCTGGTGAGGTGCAGAGGAAGAAGAAGCAATCTCACAACAATTGGCATACCGACCTCGCGTTTGAGCCTGTGCCAGCAGACTATTCAAGTCTCCGACTGACGGAGCTGCCAATCACAGGTGGAGGTATGTCGATACGCTGAGCACATAGTCTATGGGGCACTGACTTATCTTACAGACACGCTCTTTGCTTCAGGATATGATGTATGTATACATTCAGAATCTTCTGCATATATAGGACATTATGGCTGATCATCCTCCTCAGATCTACGACCGTATCTCAGAGCCGATGCAAAAGTTCCTAGAAACTTTGACTGCTACATGTGCAAGCCCAGTGAGTCCGTTCATGCAGGCGGGATTACAAGGATACTAAAACAAGATTTAGAGCTTGGAAAAAGTCGCAAAGGAGGGCGGCTTTTCTGTTTACTCTCAGCAGAGAGGGTCGCCGGAGAATGTTGGGTCATCACTCAAAGCTGAGCATCCCGTTGTCAGAACAAATCCAGTGACAGGATGGAAGTCAATCTTCACTCTTGGTCAGCACACACACCACATAAACGGTGTAGCCGATGAAGAGAGCAGCATGCTCCTCGACTGGTTCATGCGTATACTCACGCAAAACCATGATTTGCAGGTCAGGCACCGTTGGCTGAACCCGAATGACCTAGGTACGTGTGCAAATCAAAGATGACATGCTGACAGAATTGATCTAATGCACTCAAATTAGCCATCTGGGACAACCGTAGCACTTTCCATTGTGCTACTTGGGACTACGATCACCTTGGATCACGCTTCGGAAACAGGGCTGTAGGCGTGGGTGAAAGGCCCTACGTTGATCCCGCATCTGGTTCTCGCCAAGACGCTTTGAATGCTGCATTGAAGCATTAAATGATGGTTTAGATGGATTTTGAAGGGTTTTTTCCATTACCTCCATTCTTTAGATAGTCTGAAGTACGCTCGTTATCCAGTGAATTGATTCTCATGACTCACACACATTGTACATCATACTTCGCATCCGTTCAGGGATTCCATCGTACACATAACACACACACACATACACACAAAATATGTATTGGCAATGGAAATTGTTGGTTCAGTCGGCATCACCTCCTCTCACTGCGTAGACACCCACTGACGGGGACCGTGAGCGTCTGACCAGATTTCTGGCGTGTTTTGCGGGTGTAAACGAGGGCCATCCCACTAACCATGACATGTATATTGCCACACTCGTGCGAGCCATGGCTTGCCTTGATGGATATCTGTTAGCAGAACGGACCGATCCATTCAAACCACATCGATCCGTATGGCCGTTCCACTGTGACTCTAGTGACCATGTTGGAATTCGTCTGCTTCCATCCAAGAAAACGTCATGGAGAAAATGCTCAGGCTGATTGCCTGTGTGGCGAAAAAGTGGTTTCGATGTAGACGAATTGTGTGCCAAGCAGGATAAAGTGCCCAAGCCAAGGTTAGGCGTTCATACACTAACTCGCACGAAATGCATACAAGCACTATAGAGGCATTTTCTGCGAGATTTTGACAAACAGAAAATGCAGACTATAGTTCAGGGAAGCACCATGCAGAGATTAATCACATGTTCAATAAAGCCAAGGCCGGGCGTTTATACTACGTGGGTACTCTGCAACACCAACCAGAGCTAGGCATTCATACCATGTGGCTACTTTACATACACACAGCTGCCTGAGCAGGTGGCCGGTAGCATGATCACATGAGCTGGTTGCAGCTCAATATGCAGATGTAGGCTAGAATTGAGCCTAGAAGTTGTGGGGTCCAAGTGATCAATACTGCCAAGTTGAAAACTTTTCCAAGGATCCAAAAGAGATGTCTACGCGTCCTCTCTTACCGATTTGCTCGATGTAGTATCGTCCTGCGATATCACGCAATGTCAATTTTACAGCGGTTTAGTGATTGTAATATGAAACGCCGTTACCGTACGGTATCCCAAAGACCAAATTCGTTTCGACCTGTAGACAATGGAAGGTTATAAATGACGAGTAGAGTGCTTGATAACCTTAGATTCAACAAACATCAATCTCAAGACGCAATGCCATCCACTACCACCCAAGATCGGTCGACTTCGGAAGGGCGAACTTTGCAAGGTCAGATTCCTCACAGGCGTCACTAAGGCGAAGCTAAAACGATGATAGTTATTTTGCCCCGCGATCGCAGCAATACCGAGAAAACACCCGTTAGATTCTTGCTGATTGGCGTTGGTCCACATGCCAAACGCACCTATATTCCTCACCTGAAAGCATTGGAACAGGAAGGCCGCGCAACTCTGCTCGCCGCCGTCGACGTACAAGAACACCAACAGTCTATCACCGAATATCAGCAAAAGACGTTTCCAAATGCGGAGCTACACTTTGTTCCATTCTTCACGACTGAAATGCCAACATATGTAGCACTTAAGCTGTCTCAGCTCGCTAAACGTCTGGATGTGTCGTTTGTTATCATAGCCACTGAGCCTCTGGCTCATACAGCTTATGGTATATGGGCTCTTTCCGCAGGTTTGAACATCATCATGGACAAACCGGTTTCCACGCGCAAGAACGTTTGCACCAGCCTTGATGAGGCTTATGGGATAGCAACTGACTACAATGTCTTGTTGGACGCGTACTTGAATCTTCAACGATACAAGGAGACGTGTTTCCTTGTGAACAGCCACAGGAGATATCATCCTGGATTTCAGTTCACTTTGCAAAAGATAGCTGATATTCAAAACAAGACCGGCTGCCCTGTAACAAACGTCAACACAACTCATTGTGACGGACAATGGCGTATGCCGACAGAGATCGTCGACCAGCGATATCATACGTACAATATGGGGTATGGGAAGGTCTCGCATAGCGGGTACCACTTTCTCGATACCGTCTATCAGTTTTTCAAAGCAGGCTTCACGCAACAAAAAAGACCAGATCAAATCGAGGTTGTTAGCAGCTTCGTTCAGCCGAATGGCTTCCTGATGCAGCTCAACACCAGCGATTATCAGAAGCTTTTTGGGTTGGATGAGTACGGGCGATCCTGCAAGTATTCGGACGACGAATTGAAAGCCCTATATGCCTCCTTCGGGGAGATTGATGCATCAATCCAGGTCACCTTCTTGCGACAGGGTGAGGCTATTGCTCTTGCTCAAATCAATCTTCAACATAACGGTTTCGCCAGGCGCCACTGGCTCCTCCCACCAATGGATCTCTACAAAGGGAACGGTAGAGTAAAGCACGAGCTTCATGAGATAAAGAGCGGTCCATTCCAGACAATTGCCATCAATTCCAAGCAGGCTAATGATAAACATGATCGGTCACGTCCTAGTGACGCAAAACTCGGCAGCGACAATCATTTCGAGATACAGGTCTTCCGGAACTGTGACATGCTCGCTGAGGCTGAACCCCTGCGAACATTCACCGTAAGTGATATCGACGAAGAGTTTCGCTCAAAGACGCCGGGTTTATTGTCAGAAAATGTGAAACGCGGCATTCTGGAGGAAGCCATCGAATACACCGAAGGTACCAAAAGCCTCAACAACATGCGCTCCAACCTGGCAGATCATAGCGTTCCGTGCCATATCATGAGTGCGATTTACATCTCTCATATTCGCAGGAAGGCAGGCCTCAGCCCAATCGTACATGTGAACGTTGACTATCGAGATGGTATGTCCCCCAAAGCTTCGCTCAGCGTGAAATGCTAATGATTTTGTGAGAAGACATCATACCCGAGGCTAGTATTGCGAGGGAACAGTCTCCCCGTTCGTCCAGTATTTCTCCCACTATACTTGAGCCAATGCTGAAAGGGGTTGAGTACGCTCCGACGATGGGTCTTGGAATGATTGCAAGAAGGAATTGTTAGATAGTATACACGCCTCCCAATATGTATTTCCTCTGAATTGGATACTTTGTGCTTTTGAACCGGTGTCGCATCCGCTATGTAGCATACAGAAAACACGGCCTATCTTCCTGGGAATTCAACATGAGAGGAAACCATAATAGAGGTCTACCTACCTATCCCCCTCCCTCTTCTCTCTCCCTATCTACGAGTAAGATTTAAACCGCGTTTCAAAGCCATTTCCACCACCTGCACCCTCGAAGCAAGATATCGTTCACTTTGGAACCCGCAAAGCTAGTCAAGGATAAATCTGATAGATACTTCGCCCACCCTTTCTTCACATCTCCTTCCCCACCCATCTCAAGCACAACCGTGCTCCTCAAGCTCATCAACCTAACCGTCCCATACCCCGCCTCCGCCTTCGGCATCTCCATCTCCGCACTGGCAGTCTCGCTCCACACGTCCACAATACCGGTAGGTAACTATAGCTCAGTCCCCAGAGCACAGGCACACCCACGCCTGCAGCTTCCCATACATGCATACTGGCCTCAAATCTGCTTGCGGCGGCCATATTGGCGTCTTCTGCACGAACGGGGTCAAGAAATAGGGTTATCGCGTGCTTCTTGCGCGTGGAAAAGGACGAGGAACGCGAAGATGTCCGTGTGGACGCGGAAAATGTAATCGTACACCATATCGTCTACGAGAGCAATGTCCTCCTTCGCTATTACGCCTTAGATCGTATGGTTGAAGATACCAGGCACATTGATTAGGCTAGAATGCCATGAATATTCAGGTGCCAAAAGGCTCGTCTGCTGTAACAATATCATGCGTTGCACAGAGTCGAACCTGCCTGTCTATCTAATAGTCTTACATCATAGGCTTTTTAGCAGTGAAGGCAAAGTAATCTATATAACGTAGCTCTTGCTAGATACAGAGGGGTGACAAAAAAGAAAAAAATCAAAAAAGTTATGGTTTTTAAAGCTTTATATTTCTATAATTAGAAGGGCTATACCAAGAAGAGTTAGTGATTTGAAAAGCCAAGAACTTCCTCTTTAAGATGGGTTGCTTAGTAAGCTGCTTAGTCAGCACGGTTGCGCCTTCAATCTTGCTTGAAATGAGGTAAAAAAAGTAAAAATGAATTTTAGTATAACTTTTTTTCAAGGGATAAAAATCGCAAAAAATTACATATTATTAGATAACACTAGTCAATTTCTTTTGTGTGTAAGTTTTAATCTAGTTGTATAATAAACTATCTAGTAATAATAAATGGCTTGTTTTTAAGTTTTATTTGAATAATTAACTAAAATAGCTTACTAATACTTAATGAACAAGCCTTTAGCTTCTTTAGTAGCTAAATAACACTTTAGCTATAGTAAAGTATTATTATTAATTACTTTTAGTAAGAAATTACTTTTTTATTACATAACTATTTCATTATATTAAGTAGCATATTATTTTAGCACTACAACTTTGCTTGATAGTAAACCTATTTTACTATTAGACTTAATTTAAGTCTATATTTTAAAGTTTTATTAGTTTTTACTTAGTATAACGTGGTTCACAAGCGAATCGGACACCTAAGCGAATTGGACACGCCCTACTAGCGCGTCGACGTTGACACTACAACGCGTTATGTCTTAACAACACAATTATCTATTAACTTATTATAAATAAGATCTTTAGCTTGCCCTTTTAATGTTTAATTGCAACGTGTTTAAAGCTAAAGACGTACTGTCTTTATCTATAACGTGCCTTAAAGTACTCTATCTAACTAACGCGCTAGAAAGCCCTCCTAACACAACTGTAAAGCGAACTTAAAGCGCCTAAATAAGCTAGAAGAGGAGGCTATAGTTAAGCGTATTCTTAAAGAGTTTACGCGAGAATTTGCGCCTATAAAGGCTGATATTTAAGTAATAGCTAATAAACTATTATATAAGCGTAGTAGTAACTCTGTTAGCAAGAACTAAATTAATAACTTTATTAAGAGGACTTCTAAGCTCTGTACGCGCTAGAGTTATCTCTATAATTACTAGCAAGCCGCCTGTAAGGATCTAGCGGCTATCTAGCGCTAGTTTAATCTAGTCAAGGCGACAAAGGAGAAGTAGAGGATTATAAACAACAATATCTATAACTTTAATAAGACTAGCTTTATAATAGGCAAGATTTTATTATAGTTAGTTATTACAGGCTTAGAGAGATCTAGTAAAAAGAAGCGTGTCTAGCTAGGCAACTATAAGTAAGTTACTGTAATCTAAGACGTAAGCATGTTAAGTTACTATCTACTACCCTTTATTATCTTTGTAGGCAAAGTGCTTATTAATATCTAGTTTAAGAACTTGCCTGCTAACTAGGTGCTTAAAGTTAGTCCTAATAGCTAGATAAATAACTAGCTTACTCTTGCTTAGTTAAAGCACTTTAATACTTTTACAAAGAGGTTTATTGTAAGTAAGCATTCACTGCTTGTTATTAATAGCTATAAAAGCTACTGTTAAGTTAAATTTTAAAATTTTTATAAAAAAAAGATTATTTTTTATATACCTGCGCACTTGTTTTATCTATTGCAGCTTTTTAATATTGCCTGCTTCTTACTGTTAAAGCGCAAATATAGCAATACTGTTTTAAGCTTAACACGTAACTGTACTAACTATATTAGCAATAAGACTTTTCTGCTAGCTTTTAAAGCTGCTTTTAAGCAGTTTATTACAAAGAAGAATATTTAAGCTAGCTTTAAAAGCGCTAGTCTAGTCTTACATAACCTATAGGCTGTGCTATTAAAGCTTAATATTATAGTGTAGACGCTAAAACAATTACTATAATAAGTAGACACCTAGGAGGCGTAGACACTACGCAACGCACGCGAAGTTAAGGCTTAAAGTACTCTTATTTAATAGAAAGTAAGAAACTATTATAAGTCTTTTGTAAATTTACTTAACACGCAGGTTACGTAGTTAAGTAAAGAGGCTTAGTAAATAGTATATACAATAACGCTTATAATAGAGAAAATAAGTAGCCTTTAAAAGGCTCTAGATAAATTAAATAAGCGTAAGAGCTATAAGCGGCGATACGTATAGATAAAGGAGACTCTTAATATAGGCAAGGTGCAAGAAGTATTAGCTAAACAGGCAGGTAGTAGTAGTAGTAGTAATAGTAAGAGTGCATTAAAGAGGGTGTAAGGAGAGAGACGGTGCGGGTGTTGTAAGCAGGTTAGACATAACGCTCGTACCTACGCAGTTAAGATAGATAGTGTTATACGTAATAATTATAACCTTTTTTTAGAGTTGAAAGACAACTTTTTCTTCTAAATACTAACGTGGTTCGCAAGCGAGTGACGTACCTAAGCAAGTGACGCACTTTTGCTAAGACCTTACTAAACTTTAATTAAGTTGTAATGCCTTAATGCAACAGCGTGAAAATAATCTTAAACAAAGCGGATATACAGATTGCGATACAGGCTATCTAAAAAGACGTAACACTAACAACGCAACGCGCTAGAGCTATTAATAGCGTCTCTAAAGCAACACTACAAAGGCGACTTGCTAGAACACCTTAACAACGCAATTATGCGCCTAACTTAATAGCTCTTTAAAGATTTTAAGAGGTAGCAGTTATTAAGCATGTTTTTTAAGCTAGTAAAGCAAGAATATTTGCCTGAGCTTACTAACATTAAAAAGATAGCTAATTCTTTGCTTAAATTCCGCAATTAAAAGCTAGTTAGTAAAAAGTAGGCTGCAAAATTTTGTAAAGCGTTGCCCTAAGCTTAAAGTTAAGTCTAATTCAAAGTATAACTATAGTAGAGCCCTCTGCGAGGATCCTAAGGTTATACAAGACTAGTTCCGCCTAGTATAAAATATAAAAGCTAAGTACGGCATTTAGAACAAAGACACGTACAACTTTAATAAGACTAGCTTTATAATAAGCATAATATTAACTAGCTTAGTAGTTATAGCAGCAGACTGTTAAGAATAGCTAAAGACAGTGCAGCAGGGCAACTAGGAGTAAGTTACAGATATTTAAAGCATAAACGTAATAAGGTAAGTCATTTTACCCTTTATTATTTTTTTAAAGTAAGCACTACCTCTCTGCCTAGTATAATGAGGAGAGCATGTCTTAAAACTAAGTAAATGCAGTCTTTAAGAACGACTAGTCAACGAATAAGCTTAGTATTATGTAGCTAAAGTACTTTAACAAGCATACAAAGAGGAGAGTTATTAGCAGCTACTACTTACTAGTTTTTAACAGCTATAAAAGCTTTAGCTTAATTAATATCTATTAGCTCCATAAAAAGAAGAAAATTATTACTTTTTATATACTTTTACACTTTTTACACTTACTATAGCTACTTAACATTAGCTATTTTGCGCTACTAAAATATATATATATAAGTGCTAAGCTGAGAAGCTAATGCGCAATAAAATTACTTATATTATAAAAACAGAGTTTTTACTGTGCTTTACTACTGCTTAAAAAGCCTTTATTACAAAAGAAATATTTTAAAAGGCTGTTATATTAATGCTTAACATCTGCCTGCGTACACCACTGTTACCTACTGTTAAAAACAGTCTCTAGTAGTTACAAACCCTAAGCAATACTATAAAACTAAGGTTTTAAATAAAGCTAGTTTTTAAATTTTTTTCGAAGCATGTAAATAGCTTGCCTACTTTAATAGTTAAAGTAGTATAAAGCCTTTTTAAAAGCGCAAAAATAATAGTACATGCTTTAGTGTTGTTGTAAAAGTATATTACTAAGCTTAAAGCAGCTAATAAGGCTGCTACGCAATGTTAATGATATAAAAAAAAGCAAGTATAAAAGGAGAAAACGTTTAAAGTAAAAGAAAGTCTTTAACTAATAACTTTAAAAAAGTTTAGCATACACAGAAATAAGAAAAAGACAAAAAAGAAAGTACATATTAAAGTAAGTAAATTGTCTAAAAAATGCAGTAGACGCTGCGGCAATGTAAAACACAACTCGCGTATATGTAAGCAGGATGTAAAAGCAAATTCTAAGTAGAAAAGTGTATTACAATTTTTAATTACTATTGTTAACAGTGCTGTACAGTTGTATGTAGTTGTAGTTTTAGTAAAGTCTTAGCAAAAGTGTATTACTTAATTAGGTGCGTTACTCGCTTGCGAACTACGTTAAAAAAATAGTTATCTTTTTTTAAGAAGTATAACATAGTTCGCAAGCAAGTAACGTACCTTAGCAAGTTACGCACTTTTGCTAAGACTTTACTAAACTTTAATTAAGTTAAAATGCTTTAGTGCAACAGCGTAAGAATAATCTTAAATAAAGTAAATATACAGCTTGCGATACAGGCTATTTAAGACGCAACACCAACGACGCAACGTGCTAAAGCTATTTATAGTGTCTTTAAAGCAACACTACAAAGACAACTTACTAGAACACTTTAATAACGCAATTGCGTGCCTAACGTGATAGCTCTTTAAGGATTTGAAGAGGTAGCAATTATTAAGTATATTTTTAAGCTAGTCAAGTAAGAATACCTGCTTAAGCTTGTTAATATTAAAAAGATAGCCAATTCTTTGCTTAAGATCTGTAATTAAAGGCTAGTTAGTAAGAAGTAGGCTGCAAACTTTGTAAAGCGTTGCTTTAAGCTTAAAGTTAAGTTTAATTAAAAATATAACTATAGTAGAGCCCTCTGTAAAGATTCTAAAGTTATATAGAGCTAGTTCTATCTAGTATAGAATACAAAGGCTAAGTACAGCATTTAGGACAAAAGTATATACAATTTTAATAAAACTAGCTTTATAATAAGCATGATATTAACTAGCTTAGTAGTTACAGCAGCAGACTGTTAAGAACAGCTTAAAACAGTGTAGCAGGGCAACTAGAAGTAAGTTACAGCTATTTAGAGCATAAACGCAATAAAGTAAGCAATTTTACTTTATATTATCTTTTAAGGCAAGCACTACTTCTCTGCCTAGTACAAGAAAGAGAGCTTGCCTTAAAACTAAGTAATTATAGTTTCTAAAAACAGCTAGACAACAAACAAGCTTAGTATTAAGTAGCTAAAACACTTTAATAAGCATACTACAGAGAGGTGACAAAAAAAAAGATGTCAAAAAAGTTATAGTTTTTAAAGCTTTATATTTTTACAACTAGAAGGACTATACCCAAAAATTTAGTGATTTGGAAAGCCAATATCTTCCTCTTTGAGTTGGGTGGCATGGTAAGCTGCTTAGTCAGCACGATTGTCCCTGTAATCTTGCTTGAAATGAGATGAAAAAAAATCGATTTTAGTATAACTTTTTTATAAAGGTATAAAAATTCGCTAAGAAAAAACTCAGTTTAATAAGCTTACATAAGTATGACGTGAGCAAATTTTAGAGGCTTATATTGTTGGAGATTAAGCTACTCAGCTGTTTCTCCACAGAATCCAGGTGCTCAAATCACACCTAGAATCTACAATGAACCTACAATTAATTGATTACTAGGAGCTATTACGATACTAGTATTACTTATCATTGTTATCGATTGATTGTTATTATCAATGACGTCCAGGATTACGCAATCTACTACGCAAGCTATTGCGTAATACAGATTTTTCTAGAATGCAAGTTACAAGTATATATAGACTGTAGTTTAGCAGATAGTTAAGAATCAAGACAGTAAGACAGAAAAGAAAAAAGAGAAAGATAAGACAATTTAATTGCTATCCTCCACAATACTGTCTTTCCCTAGTCTCTATTATTTTATTCTCTTATCCTTCACCCTGCGCACCTTCTCCTCAATCTCCAACAGGTTATAAGCCTGGATTAGGCTGCCTCTGAGTCTACTACGAACAAGTAGAAGGCAGAGACCTCTACCTCTGAGTTGATAGTAGAACAAGCAACTATACCTGGAGATTGAATCCGTAACATATATCTTATTTCCTTAGAGCTTAATTAAAGGGTGAGAAAAATAGGGGTTGCTTACGTAAGCGCTAATTACGTAATAGCTTGGTAAGCTCTTAGTATATTAACTCCTCTTGTTTATCCCAACTTGCTTTTTTGTAATACCTCCCCTATGTCTCGCAATTTTTCTCAGTTTGAGCAAGAAGTTTATACTTTATATTTACAAAACAAGCCTATTTTTTTGATCAGTTATATACTAGAAGAGTCTTCTAGAAGTATTACTAATACTCTTTATAGAATAAAACAAAAAAAAGGCTCCTTTATCTACTTTTAGGCCTCAAAAAGGTCGTCCTACAAAGATCTCAAATAAAGCAAAAAGAGTGCTTATAAGAGACCTTACTAAAAGCCCTAAAAAGACGAATTGGCGTCTTTTAAAAGAAAATAGTCTAGATCTTTCCATCAGAAGCTTACAACGCTTTTGAAAAAGGAGAACTATTCTGTTAACATACCTTGAAAAAAGACGCCTTTAGACGCTGAAAAGGCTTATAATTGTCATGTTTACGCCAAGCAATTACTTAAAACCTCAAAAATATCGATTTTAGTAAAGTCATGTTTTCAGACGACTCTACTATTGAGCGAGGGCACGGTGCTAGGACAGAATACTATCGAACACGGCATAATAATAGCGTTGCAAGAAAAGTAGTTTCTACAACTTACCTAAGTAAGTTTAAAAAAACTTTATTTAACTAAAAAAATACTTTAATACATCTATTATTTTTCTATTATTTTAATCTATTTTGAGCACACTTACTAATCTAGTTATAGGTCAAGATATTTCTATCTAAGTTTGGGGAGCGATTTGGATAGGTGGTAGATCCAAACTAGTAGTAATTAAGAGTCCTTTTATTACTACTTTTTTTAGGAATTCAGACTTGATCAAAAAGATCCTTATTTCTATAGTAAAACCTGCGATAAAAAAAGGTAAGTTACATATACTCCTTTTTCCTACTTAGAGACTGTTTACTCTATATTTAAATTATAAAGCAGCAATCTTTTTTTATATAATTAAAGGACTTACTAACCTCTATATAGGCTGGAAGTTTCAGCAGGATAACGCTAAGATTCATAAAACTCTAGAAGTTTTATCTTGGTTTTCTAGGAATAGGATATCGCTTTTTAAGCATCCTGCCTATAGTCCTAATCTAAATCCTATAGAAAACGTGTAGGCATTGCTAAAAAACGCTTTAGCTAAAAGGCCTATTACTTCTTTAGGTATAGGAAAGAGTAAAAAAGTATAGCAACCTTTAAGGCTGCTATAAGGGAGGAATGGGATTGATTACCTCAAAAGGTGATTGATAATTGTATTCTATCTTTACCAAGGCGTCATTTGGACGTTAAGGAAGCCGAAGGCTGGTACACTAAGTATTAGTAAGCTTTTTTCGTTATTTATTCAGAAAAAACCCTAAAAACAAGCTCATTATTACTACTTAATAGTTTTTTTCACAATTACCTTCAAACTTACACACAAAAGAGTTCAACTAGTATCATTTAATATGTATGTATACTTTTTAGCGATTTTTAAACCTTCAAAAAAAGGTTATTTTGTTATTTATTCTTGAGTTTTTTTATCTTTATTTTCACTGCGGGAGTTGAGCGCAAAGGTGCTTACTAAGCAGCTTACTAAGTGGCTTAACTTAAAGAAGAAGATCTTGGCTTTCCAAATCACTAACCTTTTTGGGTATAGCCCTTCTGGTTGTAGAAATATCAAGCTTTAAAAACTATAACTTTTTTGACATCTCTTTTTTTGTCACCCCTCTGTATAACTTTTTTGACATCTTTTCTTTTGTCACCCCTCTGTAAGAAGAAAGTTGTTAGCAGCTACTACTTAGTAGTTTTTAATAGTTACAAAAGCTTTAGCTTAATTAAATTATACTAGCTTTATAAAGAAAAAAAAATTATTACTTTTCGTATACTTTTACACTTTTTATACTTACTGTAGCTACTGAATGTTAGCTGTTTTGCGCTGCTAAAGAAGGCGTATAAGTGCTAAGCTAAAAAGCTAATATGTAATAAGACTATTTATATTACAAAAACAAAGTTCTTACTATGCTTTATTACTACTTACAAAGCTTTTATTATAAAAAGCGATATTTTAAAAAGCTTTAAAGGCGTTAGCTTAGTTCTATTAAATTTAGAAGCTGTTATATTAATGCTTAACATCTGCCTATGTACTCTACTTTTACTTACTGTTAAGGACAGTCTCTAGCAGTTGCAAACCCTAATCAATACTGTAGAATTAGAGTTTTAAATAAAGCTAGTTCTTAAAAGGTTTTAGAGGTATATAAATAGCTTACCTACTTTAATAGTTAAAGTAGTAAAAAGCCTCTCTAAAGGCGCAGAGATAATAGCGCATGCTTTAGTATTATTGTAAAAGCATATTGCTAAGCTTAAAGCAGCTAATAAGGCTACTACGCGACGTAAATTGTATAAAAAAAAGTTAGTATAGAAGGAGGGGACTTTTGTAGTGGAGGAAGGTCTTTAACTAACAACTCTAAAAAAGTTTAGCACGCGCAGTAATAGGAAGAAGGCAAAAAAGAAAGTATGTGTTAAGGTAGACAAATTGTCTAAAAGACGCTGTAGACGCTGCAGCAAGGTAGGACACAACTTGCGCACATGTAAGCAGGATGCAGAAGTAGATTCTAAGTAGAATAGTGTATTACAATTTCTAATCACTATTGTTAACAGTGCTGTACAGTCGTGTGTAGTTGTGGTTTTAGTGAGGTCTTGGCAAAAGTGCGTCACTTGCTTGCGAACCACGTTAGTAAGCTTTTATCAAAGAAATATAAACTATTTTATTTTATAAGTTATGAATTGAATTTTTTAGTTATTTCAGTAAGGTTTTTGTTGAGTATTCTTTTAACCTTTTTAACGATCTTATTAAGATAGCCTAGTTTCGGCCTAATTGTGAATAAAAAAGCCTTTTTTTCTTATTTAATTTATAAAAGAGTATAAATACAACTTTTAGACAAGATTTTTGGAAAATTACTATAAAAGAAAATAGGTTTATTTTATCAATAAAAAGATTTAACTTGCTAGTTAGAATAACAATAATTATAAGCTAAAAGAATGGCTTCGGCCTTTTAAGACAACCTTTTAACGTGACCACACATTTTGTAGACACCTTTTTAGTAAAAAAAAAGATTTATTGCTAATAATAAGTATCTAGGCTTACGCCCCCTTGTTTAGCATTACTGGCATGCAATTAGTGTGTCGCATGTTTAGACAGAAACAAAGAAAAGTAAGATAAAGACGCAAATTGCCTTTTAACTTAACGCGCTTGATCCTGCTTATGCTACCTATGCTGCCTATGCTGCCTATTTATGTTAAGGCTTTACTTCTAAGTACTCTTAAACAAATTAAAGAAGCAGTATTATTATTACCTTGCTTTTTAACCTATACATACAATAATAGAACGCCTACTTTTTTTTTCTACTTCTTTTTTCTTTATTGCTATTTTAACGTTATGCAACAGCTGGCTTAACTAGTTAATAATTTCTTTATTTAGCCTATATATAATTAACAAGAAGAAAAAAAATGCTAAAGTAAAGCATTTTAAGTACTTTGCTAGTATTAGCAAACACCTTGTAAATCTTGTATTCTTTTTACAACTAGCTAAGTAAAGGCTTAACATTTTTTTTGTATATAAAAATATTGTAAATTCTAAAGTTATTTATAAGGGATATAATTGTAAAGTTTTAAAAAAGCTAAGTTTGTAAATGCTTAATAAACTTAAGTGTCTGCATAATTAGCTTAAGCTAGACTAGTTTAGAGGCTAGGTGTACAACAGAAAAGCTTCCTGTCTTTAGATAAGAGTTAAAGTTAAGAAGATACTTGTTGTAGAGGTTGCACGCTATTGTAGTGTATTATATACCAAATATTTATATGCAGTGCTGTTTAAAAGGTAAAAAGCAGTAAGTAAGAAGCAGCAGCTTTATAAAGTATTGCAGGCTCCCGCTGCTGTACGTACGTGTTTTTTCTCTTCTTTATTACATTATATTGTAATCCTATTACAATCCTACTGTAATCCTATTGTTAGCTATAGGCTAGCAATTGCTGTTGGACACGTTTTAACTAGTGTTGTTTTTTGGTACCTTAGCAAATTTTTTGACCCTAATTATCGCTCAGTAGTCTAAGCTTTCCTCCTAGAACATATCCACCTACCGTTTAAATCTCGTTAACTACACACAATCTTTTTTTTACTTTTGCGATTAATTAGTAGAGGGTAGCTGCTTTTCACTTTTTTGGAACCCTATTTTGACTACAACAACAACCACCACCTTTGACACCTTAAAAAATAAATAAGCTAATAGAAAGATACTATTAATAAAGTAAGTTTAAAATAAGTGAAAAGAGTTTATATGCTATAAGCTTACTAAGCTATTACATAATTAGCGCTTACGTAAGTAACCCCAATTTTTCCCACCATTTAATTAAACTCTAAGTAAATAAGATATAGACCTTAGAGATTAGCTAACATTATGCTTACGTAAGCCTCATAAACTTAGTTTTTTATTAGCTATTTTTACACGTTCAAAAAAAGTTATACTAAAATCTATTTTGAATTTTTGTTCATCTTATTTTAAGCAAGATTGCAGGCGCAACTGTGCTGACTAAGCAGCTTACTAAGCAGACTTTCTTAAAGAGGAAGTTCTTGGCTTTTCAAATCACTAACTTTTTTTTGGTATAGCCATTCTAGTTATATAAAATATAAAGCTTTAAAAATAATAACTTTTTCGATTTCTTTTTTTTATGTCACCTCTCTGTATATAGATGCTTGTATGGTACTAAAGTAATAATATTACGCTAAGCGAATAATCTTGTAGAAGATCAACCTTGCTAAGTATCAGTAGAGTAAGCATTTCCCTTAGCAATAGTGCTAGTAGTAACCATAATAACTTTAGTTATAAAGATAAAGACTAAGTAAGTTACATCAAAATGACTATATTGCCTACATGTAAGCACTTTAGTTGAAGTTAGATAATTAGGACTTATTTTTACTTCAAATTAAGGTGTGAGAAGCTACACTTAAGCAGTATTTACATAGGTATACAAGAGTTATATCTAATAGAGAAGAAAACTATGGGCTACTTCAAACTAAATGAAACATTACTGCTTTCCCCAATCACCGCAGTTGCTACTTTATTTGTGAATTCAATTGTGTTTGATTGCGGCTGAAAGTGCGGCGTATCCAAATAGCAGACCCTTGCGGGTGTTCCTCAGCTACCTCAAGCGCACGTCATCATGATACAGTTAGTGCGAAAGGATAGTGCTACTACGAAAGTCAGTGCCACAACTATGATCCTTCTCACTCATTAATCTTGCGATACCATGCGATACTCTGAACCATAACAGAAAATTTACACCATGGGTACCCCCGATATATCGAACTCTTCACAGCAGCCACGCCCAATGGCCAGAAAATCTCCATATTCCTCGAAGACCTCGGCATCCCCTATATAACCACTTCAATCGACCTATCCAAAGATGAGCCAATGTCCGCTTCCTTCCTCAAAGTCAATTCCAACGATCACATCCCTGCCATCATAGACCACACCCGCAACTGATACTCCGTCTTTGAGTCTGGAGCCGTATTCCTCTATCTTGTCGAGCACTATGACAAAGACTTCAAATTCAGTTTCCAGGAATAAGATGAGATGATGGAAATGATGCAGTGCCTGTTCTTCCAGGATGCCGGTGTGGACCCGATGCAAGGACAAGCGAACCATTTCGTGCGGTATGCACCTGAGAAGATCGAGCACAGCATGAAAAGATGAAAGAAAGAAACAAAGCGTCTCTATTCTGTGCTTGAAGTAAGATTTCAAGACAGAGATTATCTAGCAGGCGGATATTACGACATTTATTTGTGTTCTATGGGCACCGTAGGCGGGTATTGAGTTGAACGAGTTCCCGAAGCTTAAAGAGTGGTACGATAAGATTGAGAAGAGGAATTCGTTGCGGAAAGGAGTTTTGGTACTGTCGGGTGAAGACCAGATCGAGAGGCTGATGAATGATCCAAATATACGGGATCCCTTTAAAGGGGATGTGTAGAAGAGGCAGAAGGAAGTCGCGGAAAAGCACGGGAACTAGCTTCATATCCGATGCGACTGCAGATCTTGCGGAAAAAATTGGTATGAGATTTGGTATGGTAGCATGAACAGTTCGGCAGTCTTCCTATCGCATGGACGTTGCTTAGAACACATAAGTCATGAGTGGCTCGCCGATATACATCATCACCGAACCAGTGGACATTGACCAAAGTTTGGAATTGCATACACCATATACTACACTCATAAAATGCTGGGTACGATTTAACTCCTAAACTAATTTGTATTTCGCACTTTCACAGAAAATTGTGTACGCATTGTAAGTGCACGAATTTTTCTTAGGAAAGACTATTAAAGAACTCCCTAGTTCGCCTTGTCTCATCAACCGATTGCTATCAGTATCAACCACTATCTCCACCGCCAAATCCGTGAATCAGCAAGCTATGTCTTTTCAATATGCGGGCGAGACCGTCGAGGAACTTATGTTCATAGATCTCCCTTCCAAATGCAATTACATCGCCAACCTCCGTTCTATCGAACCTCCAGCTGACGAGCCAACATGTGCCATATGCAGGGATGAGTGGAACTATCCGGATCTGGACGTCGTAGCTCCGAGTCCTCATTGCATTCAACATCCTGTGCATAAGGAATGTCTCCTGATCTCTTTCACAACCGAGGATGGTGAGGATGTCAGCAACCTATGTCCGTTTTGCCGTCGCGAGCTCTTTGAGAAGATCACAACATTCCAGCGACAAGATGAGGATCCCGAAAATGAAACTTCAGAAATAATCCAACACTATCAGCCACAAGATGAGGATTCCGAAAATGAAATTTCAGAAACAATCCAACAATATTCACAACTTTTGCAACAAAATCAAGTTCTCTACTCTGAAGCACTCTCCGGCACATCGGCCGACTATGTGGACAATGACAAGGAAGACCCACAACTCCTTTATCCCGGTGGCCCGACTATCGAGCATGCATTACAAAAAGAAGATTTTTGGTCCGTTTTGCCTAGATTTTTGGAAAACTGGTACGTCCGCAAGGCCAAGCCCATCATCGTTGACACGTTCACATTCCAAGGCCTCGGCGCCCTCGTGAATCCCGAGGCTGTACGTCTCACAGGTGAGGGACACGCGGCTATCACCGCGCTTTTTGCGCATAAAAAAACGCTCGATGGATTGGAGTTATCTCTAAAGGCTGTCGAACTACTGAATCACCAACATGGCGAAGTCGCAATGCGATGCATCGGCGCTGCCTTCAAGTACTATGACGACTCCGCCTTTCCTCAACATGTAGGAGTTCTGCAGCGCGAATCACGTTGGCTGATTGCCTACCACGTTCTCATGGATCTCTTGACCGGATATAATCACCAACCCGATACCTATGGTGGCCAGATGGACCTCAGCCAGTGGATGCCACTAATACGCTTCCGCAAGATGCTCTACGAAGAACTGACTCACTGGGCATCAAACACCTTCTTCGCCAGGCTACTCCCAGTCAGATTGGAGTTCAACTACTGTTCACTCCTTGGCGATATAGCCACAGGAAACGATTCGTATGAAGTCAAGATGCTCACTAGTGAAGCCGACGGTACTACCTTGACTGCATATATAAAACTAGTTTCTGGCTTTACTAACCCTGGTGCCATCATCTTCATAAAAGATGACCCTGACTACCCTGTGAATAAGCACCTCAAGCACGGCGCCATAATTCATTTCTGTCACTCGGGTACTTTGGCCTTATGGGAACTCAATCCAGGCTTTTTCCATGATTTCGCTTATAATATCGAGGAAAGCTTCATAGAACTTGGCAAAGAACCTGAATTCACTATTAGAATTACGCGTCGGGTTGAGGAGGAGTAGTTGTTACTCTGGCAACGACAATCATAAGAGGTTGGTTACGAGTTAGTTGAATGTGAAACAGCTTGAGCGCTAAGGAAAAGGTCAGTTTCACATGCGTAGTAAGACTGAAACAATGAGATATCTTCAAAAGCCCTTATTTCCTTGCTCTTAATATGTAGCAAGCATCCAAACTCAGCGAAGTTCAAACTAAATCCTATTTCGTGGCTCAATACAGTGCATTGCGAATTCCGATAATTAGCTACTACAAAGCGGGAGGTTTTCTTCAAGCTAGAAGACCCTCGTTACTTAGCGTAATAGCACATCTTTGCATCCAAAGGGTACTCAGTAAACGTACCATTACATTACTGGGCTCTCTGTTCTCACACGTCTCAACCAGGTTTCATCTATGGCTTTAAAATGTCCGCAGCAGCCAAAATCGCCTTCGCCGTCCTTCCAACAAAACCATTCGCTAGAGTAAGATTACCTGCAGCGACGGCCTCAGTAACTCCCGGATACGTAACAGGCGCATAGCCAGTGTCAACCCCGGGAGCAAAGACAAGGTGTCGATAGAACTCCCTTCCTGGAAGCCCTCCTTGGCTCACGAATCCACGTCCAAAACTGCGTGTCTTGTGATTTAGCTCCTTGAGTAAGAGCGAACTGTTTGAACCGACGGCCACGTCGCGGGCAGCATTGAACTTCCGCGCCGAGTCCTCGAACGCAGCAACAGCATTCTCAAGCTCTCTGAGCTCCACAACGCCCGTTGCGTTCGCTTTCCCCACAACAGCCTCCAAGTCTTCTAGCCACGCTCGCATCTCCACCCCGTAGTTCGCCGGCTCAAGTGGGACAACATCCTCATCGACTAACCGATACAACATCAACGTCAGAAACTGCCCGATTGCCTTGTGCATCAAAAACCCGGGATCCCCAAACTTGGTCATCCAATGATAGGAATCAAAATTCGAATGCGTGTGGTAGATTGGGTCAAGGGGTGCTCGCGTGGTGCCCATATCGATAGCAGAGATGCCGACGCCATGTACGAAAGCTGTATAATCGCTTTGCGCACCTAGTGTATCGATCTCACCAGTCTTTTCTTCCCAAACATCGTATAGGGTACGGTTTGAGCCATGCGGCCAGATGATCTTTCGGGCTGTGGAAGTAGTGAGGGCGTGGAGATCAGGAGTGGCACCGAAATCGGGGATGGTGCCTGCTACACCGACATCAATGTTCAGGTAAGATACAGCAGAGGATGTCAACCAGGGAATATATTCTTCGACCCATTCGGTGCTATGTATGCTTAGTTAGGATATTTTGGGTTGTGATAATATTACTGGCGTACCTTCCAACCAGGCCATACTCCTCAGCATCCCAACTGCAGAGAACTATAGTTCGCTTTGGTTTCCATCCAGTCTTTACTAGAGTACCGATGGATTTGGCCAACTCAATGAGGATTGCAGAACCGGAGTGTGGATCCGCTGTAAACGTCAATAGACTCTCCAAGGTATACTAATACCACCCGCGACTCACCAGCCCCGCCGATCATCCAAGAGTCATGATGATTGCCCACGATAACAACCTCATCCTCATTCGTACCATTCACAACACCGATAGCGTTGTGAATCCAATTAATCCCATCCCTCATGATGTTGCTCATCGACAGCAAAGCTTTCGACGGCCCTGTGCTGTAATCAACGCCATTGATTCCGCCCACCCAGTTCGGTCGATCAACAGTCTTTGCATCGACGCCATGACTATTCAACGCGGCCAGCAATGGCCTCGCTTCAATCCACGAGATGGGTAAACTCGGAATCTTTGGTACAGTCATCTTCTCCTTCCTCTCTACACCCTCTTTAGACGGGTATCCCGGCGTTGTCGGATCTCCAGGGTACGTGCTCAAGTCTACAACACTACCCTTCTGGATGCTCGTTGGGTTCCTTGCAGGTCCATTAGGATACGTGGCATAGTTCTTTGCTATCATATCTCTGTCATCTCCTGGATCGGTAAAGATCACAGCTCCAATCATACCAAAGGCCTGTGCATTCTTCACTTTGAGACCTCGAAATGGGCCGCCGTATTTTGCGAGGGCGATTTTACCTTCAAGTGTGATGTTCAGGGCGAGGAGGCGTTTGAAATCTTCTTGGGAACCTCGACCTAGTGACCTTAGCTCCCGGTGTCAAGGAGGTTCTGGGTAAAGAAATGCGTACCGACGTAGACGTACTCAGCCGATGCATTACCTGACCCGGAATATCCATGGAAGGCAGGGACTCTGTCGGCGTCGCTTGTAAGCTCATTTTCTTCAAGCACTTCTTCTTCGAGTGTTGCGTGGTAGGTACTGCCGTTACCGTAGTTAAGAGAAAGAGAACGATGAACTGGATAGTCAAGGTAGACATCTCCGGGTGTGGTCAGCCTATGTTTCGCAACTGCTGCTATAAAAACCTACGATAATTGTCTAGTCTTGTGCCAAACCTATGTTCAGCCCATCTCTCCGCAGTCCATTTCGGGACCGTGTCACTTTCACCGGCGAGATTTCGTTTGTGTGCTGCAAGACCTATTCAGCACTCTCGCTTGATGCGAACGACATGAAGCTGGTTATTACAGTAGTAGCTCGACCACGATGCTATAGATGTGTTTTCGAAAGAAGAGACCAAAAGCTCTTCGTTTCGCGTCAATATCGGTGGAAAAACGGGAGAGGTGTCGCGTCGTTCCAGATGGCGGTCGTGGTGCCGGTAGTGATGCTCTTTGTCGCATGCATAGACATTGCTTACGGAAAGTAAGGTCAAAGTAAGTAACATGATGGTCATTGAAATGCAGTAATTACTGAAATGCTACCCCAGGTTTTTGAAAGATACATATAGTGCCAAGTGGCGGCAAGTGCCCTGTATTAGCCAACGTTCAGGCTAGTTGCTTGACACATCCCGGCCAATGTACTTTAATTTGATATCTCGTTACGCGGAGCATTTTGATTTACATCTATAACCATGGCCGTAGCTTTCATTTGCAGATGAAGTTTGATGTAATGCGGAATTTAACCTCTTCATGCAATTGATGCTGGACTTGTGATTACAATACTATTGGACTTGGTACATAGCACGTGGCATTTAGCGCCCTGCAATAGATATATTGTTGAGATATACAATTTGTTCGTAACGGCTGATGAAATCAAGCCAAGAGGCACTTGGATTAAGGAGATTGCCACTAAGCGCCGACCTCAACAGCAGTCACTTCAACAGTAGATCTCTCCGCCGCGTTCACAGCGACAGGCTTTGCCTGAGGAAGGGTATAGACATCAGACTCATCCTCCTGCATGCCGCCCAACAGCAAGGAGCTTGGAGCAGCAGCCTGATCCGCAGGTGATGCAAGGAAAGCCAGAAACTTCTCGTCATGCCACTGACGTGAAGTGACGTATCTGCCCTCGCTGTCCTGGAACATGGTCTCATCCTCAGCACGGAGGAAGTATGCGACCGAGTAGCGGTGTTCGCTGTAGTTGTACGGCACAACACGGTGGATACACGACTAGAAAGTATGGCCACTAGCGAAACGTAGAGAGTCGCCAACATTGATAATGGCTTGTCCCTTCTTAGGCTCGACGAAGCCAAACTCCTTGCTGCCGGGTGGGCGGATCTGGAGACCCCACTGCTCGGTAAAGAGCACAGTCAGCGAGCTAATGTCGGTATGCTTCTGATGGCCGACATTTCCATCCTTAGCAGGGTTCGATGGAATGTAGTGCATCATGGACAGAGTGCTCGTTGAAGGGCGGTGGTTGCGGTGAAGGTTCTCGAATCGCTGCGCGCCTACTAAACCGAATGCTGTTGAGAGAGCTGCCAGAATGGCCTTGCCCATGATGTTGTTGCCGGAGATGGCGTTCTCGAGAATCTTGAGGTCGGAGCTGTTCTTGATGTTGCGAGGAATATGAGGAGACTCGCGTTGAATCTCATCGCGAGAGATCTTGACCATCTCGTAGCCATCCCGTGTGTCTTCGAGGACGCCGTTGCGCGAACCAACCGGCTCATAGCTGGAGGATGTAAGTACTTTGGAAATGACTAATACTATTTCGGATTCAGACACTTACCCGAGATGGGGAGCAATCAGTCCGTACTCGTTCTTGACCTCAAGAGGAGACTCAAAGAATCGATGCATGAGCTTCAAAAGCTCCTGGTGGTCATCGATGAACCTACGGCCATCGACATTGTTCAGATTCAGGTAGAAGAAACCCTCGTCTTTGCAGCACTGGAGAAGCTTCTCAAGCTCAGCTGGCTCTTGGGAGAGGATCGCGGAGAAGTCAATCGTCTCCATGGGGTAGACTGGGACCTGCTTTCCGTTCCATTCGACCCTTCGGGGTACTTCGGTTACGGGAGCCATGTTGTTGATTAATGTGGATCGGTGTTGTATGAAGATTTGGTGTTGTCTGACTTTGTTGAGACTCATGCAATGATGTACTGTGTGTTCTTAAGCATTCTTTGCAAACTTAATAACAGCATCTCGTATATACTCTTCAGACGCGAAATGAGTTATCTTCCCCGGTAATTTATTAATTGGTTTTCATTTTGATGATACGTAATCTGTCTCTTCCCCAGATCCAGAGATGATGATAGATTGAGCCATGTTGCTCTTGACCCCAGGAGTCCAGAGCGTTGTTTAGTACCCCGCTTCCTGTGTAGTTGTCAGTACTGTAGCGAGGTCGGCATCTAGAGCCAAGATGCTCTATTACTGTAGGAGCTTTCTAGTACGCTGCGCCAAAGGAGCGCATTTTGCCTTTCGATTGACGAGACCGCTCTTCTCCCCGCATTGCGATGTCCCATGAGTTCCTTGAGAGAGTATACACCATACATGTGGGGTTGCTGTACCCTGCACATCTGTCATCTATACACTGTATGGGTAAAAACTTAGATTCAGGACACCTTGGTAGACCACAAAAATGGCGTAATGATACTTTTTGCCATTGCGAGGCCGCCAGTGAGACGATGAGATGTAATCTTGATGTAGTCACAAGTTGCATCAACCATAGTATCGGCAACTGGGCAGTAACTGCCGTTGATGAAATTGCGACTGGTGGGGCTTCCGTGGGGGCATCAGCCGGAACCAGGGCTGGCGGCATGTCACGGATGGTTCAATTTTGAGTCGTATGTACTGCCCGAATTATTGCGAATATATGTGACGACTGCTCAATTGCTGTGCAAGACCAATTTGGCGGAGAGAGGATGAAGTTCCCAAATCAATGACATGACTTTATCTGTCAGCTCCGGCGGTTGCGATCAACGCCCTGCTACTAATTAGCGATCGATGTAACAGTGATCCGAACAACAACAAGACGGCACAACCCCAAATCTCGCCACTAAGTATAATATATAGTATTGGTACAAGAGATTTTATCTCATGCTATAACGATTTACAGTTTCATGCCAAGCACTTTGTGCACCCGCAGCGCCTGTCTGATAGACAGGTCCAGCATGATCTCCTCGCTACCGCCGGGGATAGCATAAGCCCTGACATCCCTATACAGTCTCTCAACCTTTGCGCCTTGTCCGCCACGGCTATAACTCAGACCTCCGAAGATCTGGCTTGCTTCTCTAGCACAAAATTCGAATGTCGTGGTACTTTGAGCCTTCAAGCTGGCAATAGCGCCACCGAGCTTCAGCATAGCCTCCATTTCGTTCATCTTCTGGCACTGGTAGATGAGGTTCTCCATCCAGTTGTAACTTGCTTCGATCTGGCGGGCCATGTGTGCGAGTTTGAGACGAATGACTGGGTGGTCGATGAGGCGCTTGCCGAACGTCTTACGTTTGTGTGCGTACTTGATGCTCTCCTCGTAGCAGACGCGGGCGAAGCGTAGACATTGGATGATGATGCCGATACGCTCGTGATTGAAGTTTGTCATAACAACCTTGAAGCCCTGGTTCTCTTTGCCAATAAGGTTCTCAACGGGAACCTTGACGTCCTCAAAGGTTACATAGGTTGTACCGCTGCTCCATACACCTTGGCAGTCCATCTTGCGTGTAGAGACACCACCGGCGCTGCGCTCGATCAGGAGCACCGACACACCGTTCATGCCTTCGCCGCCTGTGCGCACAGCGGTTGTGAAGTAGTCAGACCAGATACCATTCGTGATCCACTTCTTCTCGCCATTTACGATGTAGTGTTTCCCGTCTTCAGAGAGCTTCGCTTCGCAGCCCAGGTTCGCGACGTCACTACCGGCATCTATTCCAGTCAGCACATTGTTCAAGAATGTTATGCAGGGTAGCAGAACATACCAGGCTCGGTGATAGCAAGACAAATCCTCCTCTTTCCGCTTAAGATATCCGGGCCAATGCGCTGGACAAGCTCCTTCTTACCGAACTTGAACAGAGGCGGTGCACCAATTCCATATCCTCCAATCAAGCCCCAGACGAGACCACCACTGCCTGTCCTTGAAATCTCGTCCGTGATGATCATCTCGTGGAAGTGATCCCACTTCTCTGGTGGCACACTCTTGACTCTCCGGTCTGTGTATTGTGTAGGGAAGTGGATTCCGAGCATACCAGCGAGGTATCCGCGCTCGCCCATCTCCTGGTATATCTCGTCGGGTACTTTCTTTGCTTCGTCCCACTCGGTCACGTTGGGCATGAGTTTTTCCTCGACCCACTGGCGGACTTCATCGCGGAGGGCGACGTGCGTATCGTTGAAGTAGGGGGAGTGGTACTAGACTTGGTGTTAGCGATGCCTAAGCGTGCTCCGTAGGCTGACATACGGTTTGGTACCACGACGGGTCTGCGTAGGGGATAAGGTCGCCATAGGCATCGAAAGGCTCGGCCTCCTCAGCAGCAGCTTCGGTTGGCTGGGGCGCTACGACGCCAGAGTTGGCCTCTGGCTTGACCACGTCCTTCTTCTTTTCCGCCTTCTGCTCGGGAGCAGCAGTTGCTGGGGGAGCTGGGGGAGCAGCCTTGCTGTCTAGCGATCCGACTTGCAGCTTCTGATACTTCTTGAGGATGCTGTCATTGTGGTACTTCCAGAATTGCTTCGAGGCGTCCTTTCCAGCGACGCGTTGAAGGACTTGGACCTGTTAGCTTGGATTATGAGGTTTGTGGGCCAAGGGACGGCATACTCTTCTTGCCTCCTGGATGCTCTTCCTGGAAGTTGGTCAAGTCGTAGACATCCTCGTCCACAATGATCCACAGGTCGCTCGCTGTCTTGTGCGACGCGACGTCAGCTGTTGAAAAGCGTTTCGACATGTTGCTCCAAGAGTTAGTATGCAAAGGGAGAGAAGGTGTGAGTAAGGAGAGAAGGAGGATGAGGTGTCACTAGTCACCAGACAACCCTCACTGACTTATAAGAGGCTTAGCAAGTTTTGGGATCCTTTCACATGCCAGCAACTACTCCACGCCAAGGCAATCCGGGGAAATCGCCAGCTGCTGAAAGTCGGCGGCAGATAGCGCATTCCGGAGAGCAGCAAGCCGCTGTCTGATGATCTCGTGCGTTGATCTGCAAGGGCTGCAATTGGTCGCTGCCCTCAATGACCGGGTGACTTGCTGGTTGAAACTGAACGTCATACGCGTAAATGCCGAGGTCTCCACCGCATTGGGATGCTCACGTGTCGACATGTCCGCGCGCGGAACCTTTCACGTGCCGAAGAGTAAACGTGCTGACGCTCAGATGCTTGACGACCCGTCCCCGGTAGAACGAATGCGACGTTGGATTGTTCCGGCCAAGACCCTAGGTGATAAAGCTCGAGGGCAATCCTTCTAACGTGTCGCGTGTGGGGTCTCCGCCTCAAGCCGGCGTCATAGTTCGATGCCGGCAACAACTTCATCATGAAGACCATTACATCCCTGGTGTTCGTAATTCAATACCCATGCAACACGCCATGTCTCGAGAGGTACAGGTAAAGAAGGGATCCGAGATCCAAGCTCCAGATGGTCCGCAAACCGATGGCATGATTCGCATGCCTGCAATTGTAGACATGTCAGATCAGATATGTGGCACTGGTAGGACCAGTATAGTTCACCAACGCCGCGACTACTGACTGTGCCAGTCATGATCGCGAAACCTCATACAGCCTCTGCAGTCCACCACCATGGCGAAGAGGGTACGTCTCGAATTGTGCCCGTATTCTCCTTTCCATGCGCCCCAGCGATCATGCAGTTTTACACAAACGGCAACCTGATACCTCGGCAGATACCATCGTGTACGCGGCGAAAGGCCATGGCGCCCTTGTGAGCGGATCAAACGGCAACAAGAGACAAGAGCTAGCACCGGGAGATTTTGCACTCATACCAGCGTATGCAGAGCACCAAGAGGTCAACGACAGTGACGAGAACGTTGTTTGGATCATCACAAGGGGTGGTAGAAACCCGGTCGTTCAGAATCTTGAGGGTTGGTCAAAGGACTGATCGTTCTACCAGAGCAGGCCTTGCCAAAAGCCTTCTCTCTAGCTGGCGAGAAATGGGACAAAGCGTGGGTAACTTGGGAAGAAGCTGTATCTGAGCACGGGGGTACGATGGAGTATGAAATGGGGAGCAATCCCAGTTTTTGGGCGACGGGGGGAGCTACCGCCCAGTCCAGCTTCGACGTAAAGACACTACGGCCATGTATAATGTTGGCAATAATTCAGGAGAAATATGCATTTTCAGTTTGTCTACTGATGGGAAGGACTTGACAACTTGGTTCTGAGAACGAGATTATTTTGGAAACGATGACATGACAGAATGCAAGGCATCCCGCTTTGCCCGCCAATATCACAAACAGGGAATTACAAAAAAAAGAGAACGTCTCCATCCAGGCATTCGTAGTTCAGTAGTCGATAAGGCTGCGAACACGTGTGTCATGCTGCTATGCGCCGACGCCTTTCAATGCGCAATACAAGTATAATGAAGTGAAGAGATAAAGAGATTGAAATGTCCGTTGCGAGGTCCTCGAGAACAGTAGATAGCCTACTGTGTAACTGACAGGCTGACGAGGAATGGTGGATGGCGAAGACCCGTTCATTAACAAACAGGCGGGAAAAAAAAGCGCTCCTTCACGGCGGCGGAGGCTCATCGGTATGCACGTAGTCGAGATGATGCCCTGTTGAGAAATAGCCCATGTGGTCCGAGAGAGTCCTAGGAAGGGTCGACTCCCATAATGCCCGTTGCTCTTCAAGCTTCTGCCTCCGTCTCTCCGCACACGCAACGTCTGCGGTATATCGTTGTGTACGTTGCAAAAGCTGTGGTTCGCTTAGGCTCGTGGGTAATGTGGCAATGTGGCGCCACTCGTTTGCCCATGTGTTCGCTCTGTTGTGACCTTGTTTGCGGGAGGCTACCGTGGCAGCACCATCGTCTTGACTGCCCAGTTGTTCCAATCCAGGCTTCCTTCGCACGCGTCGCAGTCTTTGAGACAGACCTCGTCTCACCGGTTCGTCTGTAGTCGTCGTCGTCGTCGCCGTCATCGTCGCCATCGTGGTAACAGCATCTGCGGGCTCTTGAAAGTCTTGCTCTTGTGGTGTGGTTACCGTTTTCATGATAATTGGCGATCCAGAGAAAGGAAAGCCATCGGCATCCTACACCAAAGTACAAGATTAGTAACTTTGAGGTGCGTAGTGTGCGGGCTACAAGCCAAAGTTAGTAGTGCTATATATGCAATAGATAGCCCTGAATTAAACAAAAATTCAGTAAGCTCGGTTGCGATACGTACTGGTGAGTTCAGCATGCTTTGACGCTTGTTCCTGCTCTTCTTGATATGGCTCTTAAGTGCGCTGGAGTCGAGGGGTTTGAGAAGCTCGAAACTGCAGAGCAGTTCTCCTGAGACTGACATGACGGCGCCCCAGTTGTCAAATTCGCCGCAGTACTGGGTAGTGTTAGTAGGAACCCAAATGTTGAGAACTTTCGCAGTGCTTACATTTGGTGCTGAGAATACAGTGACCAATACTCGGTCAGTGAAGAACTCGTAACCATCCTCTACCACCATGTGAGCTCTGCAAACAAGGTCGAAGTCGTGTCTTGCCAGGAACTCCATGATGACCTTCTTTCCGAAGCAATAACTAACGCCTCTTTCGTTGGACTCCCAGTCATTCTCCATGTCCGCAGGATCACTCCACAGCAGGTCGTTCAATAAGCCGTAGTCGGGTACATCGGTAGGTCGCGCGATTTGCCTAATGTCATCCATGTGCGATAAGCTTGGAGACAATCCACCGTGTACGCAAAAGATCTTCTGCGCGACAATAGCCGCAATAGGAAGTGTATTGAATGTATCCACAAAAGCTTTCCAGACTTTGATATTGCATCTCCTCTTGCATTCGTCGTAGAAACCGTATACACGTGTGACGTTGGCGCACTCGTGGTTGCCGCGTAGGAGGAAGAAGTTCTCGGGGAACTTGAGCTTGTAGCACAGTAGGAGCAGGATTGTTTCCAAGCTCTGTTTGCCACGGTCTACGTAGTCGCCAAGGAACAGGTAATTTGAATTTGGTGGGAAACCGCACATCTCGAACATGCGGATCAAATCGGTGTACTGTCCGTGGATGTCGCCAACAATCTTGACAGGTGGGGCGAGCTCGAGCAGTGCGGGCTGACTTAGAAAGACCTCTCGAGCAGCCGAACAGATGGCGAATATCTCGGCGTTCTTCAAGCTGACCGTCTTGGTGACCTTTCCGGCATAGGCTGCGTCTAGGAGTCGCTGAATCATATCGTCAAGGTCCATAGTCTTGAGTGCGGTGAGCTCCATGGGAGAGCCTGAACCATCAGTGGGCGCAGGAGGCTCCGGAAGCCTGGGTATTGGCTGGTCCTTCCTCTGCAGGATTGACTCTCCCGGCTGGGCAGAGGCCAGAGGCTGTGCTGCTCCTGTCGGAGGCACGTCCGAGACGTGGTCAACTTCGCCAGTCCGCTGAGCCTTGCTCACTCCTTCGTGTCCTGTTCCGAGTGTTGCGCCGTGGACAGGCGAGGGTGGCGCTTGCGGTTCGTCTTGGTCTGATTCAACCTTATCAGCGACCTCTGGGGATGCCTCTGGTGGGACGGTTGCTGAAGCAGAAGCGACGGAGCCCCGTCGCGATCCTCTCGACTTTGTGGAAGCTGCATCTGACTTGTCAGCTTTGCCGTTGGAATCGTAAAGGCCAGCAACGGAGCCTCGTGGGCTGTCGGATTTGCCGGTCCCTGGGATTTTGTTTCGCAGCGAATTGCGTATCGAGCGCGTAGAGTCTTTGGTGTCGGACCTCTCAAAAGAGCGGTAGTACTCGCGACCGAGAGGCACGCCGTCGGCACCGCCCTTTTCGCCCTTTTTATCCTTGCCGCTTGATTGCTGGTTACCCATGTTGATGGTTGTGCACCAAGCGAGCGTGTGCAGAGGCGTATGTTATGTAGGTATGTCTTGTTAGAGAGCAGTCGTTTCTGGTCTCATAAGCTGAGGAAGAGGCGGCGGGGGCGTTGTGTTGTTGGTATGCGAAGGACCGAGCCGATGGTACGCTTGGTTCCTTCCCAAGACGTTCCGAAGCGACGATGCCAAGTGCATACACACTCTCAGGTGATGTGTACAAATCGTAGGTAGGCCACGCGCAGAGAGAGAGAGCGTTAGGGTGGTCGGTAGAGGCGGGCAAGAAAAGCAAGGAAGCGTGCCTCCGTCGGCGCTGTCGTTGACTGCCTCGGTGACTGGCAGGCGAGGCTGGGCGAGGCGACGGGGGAGCGATCGTCTTCCAGCGTGCGCGCCAGATCGATGGTATGCCGGGCTGTGAGCAGATTGGGCAGGCTCACGATGTGCAGGCAGCGCTTATGGGCCTGGGTGTCGTGGGTGGTAGTAGTAGTGGTAGTAGCGGTAGCAGCGGTAGTAGCGATGATATCAACGTCTACGCGAGCAGAGGGGGGATTTAGTTGCGATGTCAGCCGCAAACCGTAGTTGGAGCCAAGGCATGGGCAGTGACGCTGGTGGGCAAGTTGGCGTCGTTCGGCCTCTGCGGACCGGTGAATAGCAGCGTTGGAAGCACCACTAGCGCACCACAACAAGAGCAAGCTAACAAATGCCCAGAAAACCGCAAGTGGATGGCAGTTCACAGCCTGGACTGCGAGAAGACGGTGACTACAGCGGAGGGGGACTGCTGGAGTGATTATGGTGCGAGGGGCAGACACGGTGGAGAGAGTGCGCCGCAGACAGTAGCGAAGTTGGAGAGAAGGCCGCCAAGATAAGGACAAGGATGCCGACTGGGCACACAAAGCGAACAGCCTCTTCTCGTTGTATCCGACCACGTCCTGAAGCGACCCATCACAGACGCTGCCATTGACGGCTTATACGCACCGCTGCTGGCCTTCACGCGCCAATGCAAACACCTCTGCACAATGCGAATCACGTTCACAGAACCGCTCCCACCGACCCCACGAACGACATCATGGGCCCACTATCAGCAGTTCGCCCAAGCTATGGGAATAGGTAGACTGGCAATTGCAACGCTCCTCGGAGCTCTGTTCTCCGCTAGTCAGCTCCAAGACTCCAAGAGCTTCCGCAAGCATTCTTGCTCCGCTGCTAGGCGCACCGACACTGTTGCACATGCGCCCCAAGGTCACTGAAGAAGCTCCGCCGTTGCGACAGTTTTCTCGCTGCCCAAGGGCTGTATCGAGCGCGTACCTGCAGAACGTCACTCGTGTCAGGAGAGTCATGGCTTTGCGAGAAATGCTTTACACCGACATTTGCATTCATAGTAACTTGTAGCTTTCTCCACTTTCTTCAGCACGTCAACAGCCCAAGCCGTGGCGCCAAGGGCGGATAACTTGGGTGCCCATGTGACCACAACTGGTGTTTTTTTTTTGCAACACTCCACATGCAGCGCTGGGCCACACAGCGTCCAGCATTGTCACTGCATCTTCGTATTGCGCAGTATGCATGTCTGCTATAGCTTGTTTCCTAAGTTGACATGGATGGCCTGTTGAATGCGTTAGCCGGTCCTGAATGTCTGCTTGTCAGTGCAACGTACCTTCTTGTTGGTATACACCTCGAGTCCAGCCTCGCCCAGCTCTCTGCCAATACCAGACTGCTTCACACCACCGAATGGGATGCGAATGTCAGAATCGTTGCTTGAGTTGATCCAGACCATGCCCGCCTCAATACGCCTAGCAACACGATGAGCCTTGGTAATGTTCTCGGTGAAGACCGCTGCGCCGAGACCGTATGTAGTATCGTTTGCACGCTCAATCGCTTCCTCTTCCTCCTTGAACGAGCTGATGACGACGAACGGCCCAAACACTTCTTCGCGGTAGATCTTCATGGAGTCTTTGACGTTGGTAAAGATGGTGGGTGAGACGAAGAAGCCCTTGCCGCCAACGTTCTTGTGCGCTTCTCCACCGGCGACAAGAGTGGCGCCCTCCGACTTGCCAGACTCTATGTATGAAAGAACGCGGTCGAACTGTGTCTTGGTAACCTGGGGCCCCTGGAATGTATCGTCTTTGAAGGGGTCGCCCACCACTGAGGTGGTCTTGACGTGCTCCTTGAAAGCTTCGACAAACTTGTCGTAGATGCCATCCTGCACAAGAATTCTTGATGTGGCCGTGCAAACCTGACCTTGATTGTACCTTGATCGTGTCAGCTTAAGTCAGCAAAGACGCGAAAACGACTTACATGATACCAACGTGACTCCATTTGACTGCTTGCTCAAGGTCTGCGTCGTCAAACACCACTAATGGCGACTTTCCGCCTGTTTCGAGCGTAATGTTCTTCATGTTAACAGCTGCCATCTTCATAACCTCTTTCCCGGTGGCCGTGGATCCAGTGAATGCAATCTTGTCGACGTCGAGGTGCTGAGCCAGGGCGGCACCAGCCTTCCTTCCCTCGCCGTTGATGATGTTGACAACGCCGGGAGGGAAGCCAGCTTCCTTGACCAGATTTCCAAGATACAGAATGGAGAGGGGTGTTTGCTCGGCAGCCTTCAGGACTACTGTGTTACCAGTGCAGAGAGCAGGTCCCAGCTTCCAGGCCGCCATTGCAAGGGGGAAGTTCCATCTGGATATGGTCAGCGTGGAGCAACTAGGACATGATGAGTACGTACGGGATAATCTGACCACAGACTCCAAGTGGCTCACGGACAGTGTATGCCAGCTTGGCGGGTGATGTATCAATGACTGTACCATGAATCTTGTTGGCGTATCCTGCATAGTACTTGATCGTGCCGATGACTTCGCCCAAGTCGTCGTTCAGCGAGACGGAGTAAGGCTTGCCGTTATCCCAGGTTTCAATCGTCGCTAGCGTTTCCTTGTGTTCTTCAATCAACTGGGCAAACTTGTAGAGAAGGTCAGCTCGCGCGTTAGTGTCCATGTCCCGCCAGTCCGGGTTTTTGAATGCTTTCCGCGCAGCTGCCACGGCGTCATCGACGTCTTCGGGTCCAGCTGCGTAGACGGAGACGATCTCGCTCTCATCACTGCGGAATGTCAATCACAGCAATCGACATAAAACGACATGCATACCTCGGGTTTATCGAAGTGATGGTTTCGCCCGACTTTGACTTGACAAATTCATTGTTGATGAACAGACCTATTGGCTGCTGGTACTTGCGACCATTCGGCGCAGTAAGCTTAATGAAGAGGTCAGACATGTTGCTTTCGGTACTGCAGTATCTCCACAAAGGACGGTAGCTACTTCTAGGAGCTCTGCGAACTGACGTTTGGAAAGGGAGAGATGGTTTGGAGCGAAGTGAAGCGCGCGTGATGGAGGAGTAGAGACAGGACATCTCCTTGGCCGGCGAGGAGGCCGCTAGCTATCTATACGCTGCAGACATGTAGGATGCTGATGACGACGGCGGGGACAGTGGAAGCTTCCACTGATAGCTTGCACTGATAGTGTGGACCCCGCCATACCGTGTGCCCGTGGCTAGCTTATCCGCATGCAACTGCCTGTTCCGACTGCTGCACTCCACCTTGTACACGCCTATCATCGGCACCGTGGGCCTTCACATTACTCATCAAGCAGGGCTAGAGGTGCAACAAGTAACAAGTATGGGTACGCTTGTCGTCGCTCGCACTGTCATGTGAGCAGGCGCAGCGGGCAGTCGCAACGCGTCGGCGGCAGCAATCAGCAACCAACATAGCTACCTACCTACCCCACCACCACGAAGAAGCTCAACGCGCACATTGAGTCCCTTGCTATTCCCGCCCTGCCAAAATCGACATTTGCTCACTACCACCCACCGGCCCAAACTCAAGTTCGTTACACAAGATCGCGAGACACTGGTACCGAGACTCGTACTCTGAAAGAAGAAAAAAGCCCACTTGCTCAAACTGCTGCAGACTCTTACCGTGCTGGTGCGCGTTTTGGCTATGTTTAAGTTCTGGCTACGTTTTACTAATATAATTATAAACTTTGAACATCTATAACGTAACCTCTTTAAATATGAACTTTTTTTTAAAAAAAAATATGTTGTTAAGATTTAGAATTTAAAAAGCTAATTTTATAATTCCAGAATATTTCGTTACTTTAATATAGTATAGGTTTATAGACATTTACCTCTTATAAAAGAAGTTGAAGTATTGCAGGCTCCCGCTGCGGTAACGTACGTGTCCTTACCCTCCTCCACCTCCACCTCCTCCACCTCCATCGCAATCTTGTTGCCAGCCTATGGCTGGCAATCGCTGTTGAACACGTTTCAATTAGTGTTGTTTTTTGGTACCTTCAGCAAATTTTTTGACCCTAATTTCGCTTGGTGGTCTGAGCTTTTCTGCTCCGAGCGCTTAGCGCGTGGACCTTATCCACTCACCGTTCGAATTTCGTCAACCACACACAATTTTTTTTTGACTTTTGCGACTAATTAGTAGAGGGCAGCTGCTTTTCACTTTTTTGGAAAACCCATTTTGACTACAACAACAACCACCACCTTTGATACCTTAAAAATAAATAAAAGAAGTAACTTTTTAACTTACTAAGCTATATTAAATAAAGTTTTTGCCTTCCTTAACGTGTTGAAGGCAGTACTAGTTATAGTTAAAAGTTGTTTTTTCAAAAATAGTAAAAAGTAGGAACTTTTTACTTCTTAGATACTACAATTATAAAATAATTTAACATATTTTAAACTTATAAAATAAGTTTTTGAAAGTTTATATAGTAATAAGTTTTATACTTATCCATCTATAGTTCAAATCTTGTTAACTACATACAATTTTTTTTTAACTTTTGCAAATAATTAATAGAGAGTAGCTGCATTTCACTTCTTTAAAACCATATTTTAACTATAACAACAACTATCACCTTCGATACCTTAACAAAATATATAAGTTTTAGAGATAAATTTAAGAATAAAAAAGTAATAAGGAAATTGAACTAATTCTTAGCTCTAAGTTAAGTATTTCTTTGTTATTATTTTTAAGTTACATAGGGCTAGGTTATACTCCTCTATTCCTAGTCCGCACTAAAGTAGGCGAGTCTAACGTTAAAGGCTCCGCGCGGCGTTATCTAGCGGCGAAGTAGGATAATAGATATTAAAGTAAAGACAATCTAATTCTATATAAATAATGAAATAACTAGTTCACAATTTGAGTAATAAAAGTAACTATAAAAGTTACTACAACAAGTCAAATAATAAGACCTTTTTATGTTTTTTTTTATTGCTTTGTCCCGTGCTATTACTACTATCCGTTAACTACAGCCTTCTGTAGAATAGTTATAACAGTAGCTATCTCTTATTCTTATACTATTTTTTTTAGCAAAATAGTTTTTTCTAGTAAGATAGTTATTACGTCATTTATTTACTCTGCTAATGAAAGCTTCTTTATTTATGTGTTAGCTAGCCTTTAACTTTGTGATGTCTATGTAGAGAATCTATTAAGTATTTAACGTGGTTCACAAGCGAATCAGACACCTAAGCGAATTAGACACGCCCCACTAGCGCGTCGACGTCGACACTATAACGCGTTATGTCTTAACAACGCAATTATCTATTAACTTGTTATAAATTAGATCTTTAGCTTGCTCTTTTTAATGTCTAATTACAACGTATTTAAAGCTAAAGACGTGCTATCTTTATTTATAACGTGCCTTAAAGTACTCTGTCTAACTAACGCGCTAGAAAGCCCTCCTAACGCAACTGTAAAGCAAACTTAAAGCGCCTAAATAAGCTAAAAGAGAAGGCTATAGTTAAGCATATTCTTAAAAAGTCTATATAAGGATTTGCGCTTACAAAGACTAATATTTAAGTAATAGCTAATAAACTATTATATAAGCATAGTAGTAACTTTATTAGTAAGAACTAGATTAACAACTTTGTTAAGAAGACTCTTAAGCTCTGTACACGCTAGAGTTATCTTTATAATTACTAGCAAGCTGCCTGCAAGGACCTAGTAGCTATCTAGCGCTAGTTTAATCTAGTTAAGGCGACAAAGGAGAAGTAAGAAATTATAAATAATAATATCTACAACTTTAATAAGACTAGCTTTATAATAAGTAAGATTTTATTATAGTTAGTTATTACAAGCTTAGAGGGATCTAGCAAAAAGAAGTGTGTCTAGCTAGGTAACTATAAGTAGGTTACTAAAATCTAAGGCGTAGGCGTGTTAAGTTACTATCTATTACTCTTTATTATCTTTATAAGCAAGGTGCTTATTAACATCTAGTTTAAGAACCTGTCTGCTAACTAGGTGCTTAAAGTTAGTCCTAATAGCTAGATAAATAACTAGCTTGCTCTTACCTAGTTAGAGCACTTTAATACCTATACAAAGAGGTAAACTATAAGTAAGTATTAACTACTTATTATTAATAGCTATAAGAGCTACTACTTAGTTAAATTTTAAGATTTTTGTAAGGAGAAGAATATTATTCTTCTTTATATACTTGCGCACTTGTCTTACCTATTACAGCTTTTTAATGTTGCCTGCTTCTTGCTGTTAAAGCATAATTATAGCAACGCTGTTTTAGGCTTAGCACGTAACTACACTAACTATATTAGTAAGAAGACTTTCCTGCTAGCCTTTAAAGCTACTTTTAAGCAGTCTATTACTTTATTTTTTAAGGTGTCAAAGGTGGTGGTTGTTGTTGTTGTAGTCAAAATGGGGTTCTAAAAAAGTAAAAAGCAGCTACCCTCTACTAATTAATCGCAAAAGTCAAAAAAAAAGATTTTGTATAGTTAATAAGATTTGAACGGTAGGTAGACAAGTTCTAGGAGGAAAGCTTAGACCACTAAGCGATAATTAGAGTCAAAAAAATTTGCTAAGGTACTAAAAAACAACACTAGTTAAAACGTGTCCAACGGCGATTGCTAGCCTATAGCTAGCAATAAAATTACAGTAGAATTGCAATAGGATTACAACATAATGCGATAGAGGGAAAGGACACGTACGTACTATAGCGGGAGCCTACAATACTTTATAAAGCTAAAGCAGCTGCTTCTTATCTACTACTTCTTACCTACTTCTTCTTACCTTTTAAACAGCACCGCATACAAACGATTTGTATACAATACACTGCAATAGCGTGTAACCTCTGCAGCAAGCATCTCCTTATTCTAGGCTCTCTTCTAAAAAAGGCATCCTTTGCTACTATCTACTTAGCACTTAATTTAGTCTAACTTAAACTGCTTATATAAATACCTAAATTTATTAAGTATCTTAAAACTTAACTATCTAGCTAGACTTCTAAGTTTATAAAAAACTTAAACAAGTCCCTTATCTACAATATCCTTATATACAAAAAGATTGTTAAGCCCTAATTTAGCTAGTTGTGCAAGGAATATATAATCTCTAGGGTATTTACTAATACTAGCGTGGTACTTAAGATCTATTACTTTAGCATCCTCCTCTTCCTATTTATTGTGTAAGGGCTAAGTATAGAGACTAGAACCTAGCTTAAACAGCTATTGCAAGACGTTAAATTAGCGATAAAGAAGAAAGAGGTAGGAAAGAAGGAGTAGGCTTTCTATTATCGCGTCTATAGGTTAGCAAGCAAGGCAATAATAGTGTTACTACTTTACTTTATTTAGGAGCGCCTAGTAGTAAAGTAACAAGAATAGGCAAAATAGAGCGCGTTAAGTTAGGAGGCAATTTGCGTCTTTGTCTTGCTTTTCTTCGTTTCTGTCTAAACATGCTAGAGCGATACACTAATTGCGTGCTGGCAATGCTAAACAAGGGGGCATAAGCCCCGATACCTGTTGTTAGCAATAAATCTTTTTTTTACCAAAAAGGTGTCTACAAAATGTGTAGTCACATCAAAAGGTTGTCTCAAAAGGCCGAAGCCAGCAGTCTATTACAAAGAAGAATATATAAGCTAGCTTTAGAGGCGCTAGTCTTGTTTTATATAACTTATAAGCTGTGTTATTAAAGCTTAATATTATAGTGTAAACGCTAAAATAATTACTACAACAAGTAGACACCTAGAAGACGTAGACACTAAGTAACATATATAAAGTTAAAGCTTAAAGTACTCTTATTTAATAGAGAGTAAGAAACTATTATAAGTCTTTTATAAATTTACTTAACACGCAGGTTACGCAGTTAAGTAAAAAGGCCTAGCAAATAGCACACATAATAACGCTTGTAATAGAGAAAATAAGTAGCTTTTAAAAAGCTCTAAATAAATTAAATAAGCGTAAGAGCTGTAAGCGGCAATACGTATAAATAAAGGAGACTCTTAATATAAGCAAGATGTAAAAAGTATTAGCTAAACAGGCAAGTAGTAGTTGTAGTAATAGTAAGAGTACGTTAAAGAGGGTGCAAGGAGAGAGGCAGTGCAGGCGTTGCAAGCAGGTTAGACACAACGCTTATACCTGCGCAGTTTAGATAGATAGTGCAAGTAATAGTAGCAATTCTAATAGTTAACTTAGTATATTATAATAGTTTATTAATTATAATAAAAGTGCGTTATAACGTATTAACATTGACGCGCTAGTGGGGCGTGTCTAATTCGCTTAGGTGTCCGATTCGCTTGTGAACCACGTTATTTAGAATATTATTCTTATTTTTAGAGCTATTATTCTAGTACCCTAAGTTTTTATCTTCTTATACCGCGTGTTAAGACGCTAGCTATATATAAGGCTTTAGTATACATATTATATAATACGCTTATCTTCTTTTACGCTTTCTTAACAATGTCTAAAGTAGAATAATTTTGTTATAATTGTCTATAGAGTTTTACTGCTAAATGCTGTGCTTACGCTAATTAAGTAAAAGAGTAAAGTCTTAAAATAACGTTCTGCTATAAGCTGTTAGAACGCAGCCCTGCACCACTACGCCAAACAACTAAAAGGTTAGATATAATTAGTGAGTTACTGACTATTGTGCAGGATAGTATATATCGTTAAGGTTGCCTAAGCCATCTAACATAAACGCTGTAAAAAAAATCAACTTTTATTATTTATCAATAGGAGTGGTACGTACGTGTCCTTTCCCTCCTCCATCGCATCATGTTGCAATTCTATTGCAATCCTACTGTAATCCTGTTGTTAGCCATAGGCTGGCAATCGCCGTTGGACACGTTTCAACTGGTGTCGTTTTTTGGTACCTTAGCAAATTTTTTGACCTTGATTATTGCTCGGTGGTCTGAGCTTTCCTCCTAGAACTCATCCACCCACCGTTCGAATCTCGTTAACTACACACAATCTTTTTTTTTGACTTTTGCGATTGATTAGTAGAGGGTAGCTGCTTTTCACTTTTTTAGAACCCCATTTTGACTACAACAACAACCACCACCCTTGACACCTTAAAAAATTAATCAATAGGAGTAAGACAAAGTTTAGGCTAAGAAGTATAAAAAGAAGCTTAAAATTATGTATATAAAGAAGCGTTAAGCTCTTATAATAATAGAGACTACTTATTTTTGTTCTAAACTTTTTAAAGTTAAGTCGTAAGAGCGCTTATATACTAATTTAGCTTTAGCCTTTGAAAACAACCTTTTAATGTGACTACGCATTTTGTAGACACCTTTTTAGTAAAAAAAAGATTTATAGCTAACAACAGGTATCTAGACTCACGCTCTCTTGTTTAGTATTACTAGCACGTCATTATTGTGTCGCATGTTTAGACAGAAACGAAGAAAAGCAAGACAAAGACGCAAATTGCCTCCTAACTTAACGCGCTCTATTTTGCCTATTCTTGTTACTTTACTACTAGGCGCTCCTAAATAAAGTAAAGTAGTAACACTATTATTATCTTGCTTGCTAACTTATAAATGCAATTATAGAAAGCTTACTCCTTCTTTTCTGCTCCTTTTTTTTATTGCTAATTTAACGTCTTGCAATAGCTATTTAAGCTAAGTTTTAGTTTCTATACTTAGCCCTTGCACAACAAACAGGAAAAGAAAGATACTAAAGCAATAAATCTTAAGTACTGCGCTAGTATAAGCAAATACCTTAAAGATTGTGTATTTCTTCTACAACTAGCTAAATTAGAGCTTAACAATTTTTATATATAAAAAGATATTACAGATAAGGAACTTGTTCAAAATTCTAATAAACCTAGAAGTCTAGCTAAGTATTTAAGTTTTAAGATACTTAATAAATGCAGGTGTCTGCATAAGCAGTTCAAGTTAGACTAGATTAGGTGCTAGGTAAACAGTAGCAAAGGATGCTTGTTTTTATAAGAGAGCCTAGAATAAGGAGATACTTGCTACAGAGATTGTACGCTATATTGCAGTGTAGTGTATTGTATGCGAATTGTTCGTATACAGTGCTGTTTAAAAGGTAAAAAGTAGTAAGTAAAAAGCAGCAGCTTTAGCTTTATAAAGTATTGCAGGCTTTTGCTGCATGTTTTTTCTCTCTTCTATTGCATTATGTTGCAATCCTATTGCAATCCTACTGTAATCCTATTACTAGCTATAGGCTAGCAATTGCCGTTGGACACGTTTCAACTAGTGTCGTTTTTTGGTACCTTAGCAAATTTTTTTAATCCTTATTATTGCTTAGTAGTCTAATCTTTTCTCTTAGAACTTATCCACCTACTGTTTAAATCTGTTACGACCGTAGACCAGAGCGGGGCACCGCCACCTCAAGAACCGACACAACAATAACTAAGGACTAGATATAAGGAAAAAGGTCACGTGACTAGTCTTATAGTTCTAGAAGTCCTGGAGCAACTTTAAGATGTCTAGGACTCTAGCACAACCTAGGATCTCTAAACCTCCTTATGTATATAGTACTAGGCACTAAACTCTTATCGCTCAGTGTGTTTAACTTAGAGTTTTACTCAGTAATTAATCTTAGGATTAAGACTTAATTCTTAACTCTATATTATTACATTAATCTTCTAATTATGCTAACACACTACTGTCCTTTGCACTTACTTATTTCCTAAGAACTAATTTAAACTATCTTTAGACAATCTTTACACTTTAAACACTTTTAAAAATAAGCAATACTGCTATAAACACACTTGCGAATTCCTACACTAGAGGAACTACAAGCCGCGCTAACAAGCCTAAGACTTATTATAGTAATTATAGCAAGCTTAAAGCTTAGCTCTTCGAGGTTAACAAATACTTCTACATTAAAAGAGACAGGATTTGTTACGACCCAAAGACTAGAGTGGGGCACCGCCACCTCAAGTACTGACAACCGATGGCATAGACTTAGGGATTAGGTAATAAGAGATCACGTGACTAGTCCCACAGTCCTAGAAGTCCTAGAGCGACTTTAGGATGTTTAAGACTCTAACACAACGTAAAATCTCTAGGACTTCTTACGTATATAGTATTAGGCACTAAACCCTTATAGCTTAGTATGTTTAACTTTTTAGGGTTTTACTTAGTAATTAATCCAAAGATTAAAACTTAATTTTTAACTCTTGTGTTATTACATTAATTTTATAATTATGCTAATACACCCTTGTACTATTATATTAATCTTCTAATTATGCTAGTACACCCTATGTCCTTAGTACTTGTTTATCCTCCTAAGAACTAACCTAGATTATTTTTAGACAATCTTTACACTTTAAACACTCTTAAAAATAAGCAATACTGCTATAGATACACCTGCTAATTCCTATACTAGAGGAACTACAAGCTGCGCTAACAAGCCTAAAACTTATTATAGCAACTATAGTAAGCTTGACGCTTAGCTCCTCTAAGTTAATAGATACTTTTATATTAAAGGAGACAGGATTAACAATAACAACAAGGTAGTTCTAGCCTCTACGTATCTTTAAGGAGATGCAGAAAAGTAGGCTAATTTAATATTTTAACGATATATAGATAGTGCTATTATAAATGCTAACAATATAGCCTTAGTTAAAGACTAAGATACCTTTAAAGCTAAGATAAAAGAAGTTTTCTTACTTCTTAAAGAATCTATAGTTGTAGAATAAAAGATTTAGAGACTATAACAAACTTAGTCTGCTACTAACTACACAACTAAATTCTAATAGTATAAAATAGTTATTAAATAGGGTAATAATACTTTAATATAGATGTACTAAGAAGGTCTTAAACCTACTGTATAACAGGAACTTATAAGAAGTAAAGCTAACTTTAACATGCTTAACAAACTTATAGCTAAAGCTATTAGAGTTAATAACAAACTTTATAAGCTTATATTAGAGGAATAGCTATTTACGCTAGGGAATTACGCACCTAAAAACACAGACGCTTAAGTATATTAAACATTTTAATACCTATACCCTAACTAAGGATGTTAGCAAAACTATATACTTAGGACCCTAGGGCATTACGCTACTAATAGCTATAAGCTAATACACCTTAACAATATTAACAAAGAACTAAGAAGAAAGAAGTTTACATATAATAAAAGTAACAAGAAGGTTACTTGTTATAAATGTAGTAAGAAAAGTTATATAAAATAGAACTGCTAAAGCTAAGGTAAAGTAACTTAACAACTTAATATTATTTATAGTGCAGAACTTATGAATAATCTAAAAAATAGATAGAATGTTCTTACACAACTTACTAATATAATTTAAGGATAGGACTAGGTAAGCATTAGCAAATTAGATAACCTAATTATAATTACTCTAGAAGAAACCTTAGATAACAATATTTCTAAGATAGTGCTAGACAAAGATATAGAAGCAACCCTAGTAGAAGAAACTAAACACAGTAAGATAGCTAAGTTTTAGGAAAGCTACTAACTAGCTACACTAATTATATAAGAAGAGCTAGTAGTACACAACAAGAAGACAATTCCTATATATATATAGAAACTCCTTACCTACACTATAGAAGATAGACATAATGTTAGTATATAGGTACTACTACTTACAAAGACTAGATACTTTATAAATCTAGTAGAGAAGACTAACGCCCTACTTAGGCAACTTAAATAACCTAAGGAAATCTTTACAAAACCTTATAGAAGAACATTTCTAGACTATAGCTAGTATGCTAATTTACTAAAGGAATTGCAGAAGAAAGGACTTACTCTAGTAGTAACTATTAACAAGGCTATATACAATAATTTTATATAGAAATAGACTAAAGAAGCTAAGGCTTCTTAGAATAAACTAACACGCTAGCTCTTAGATAAAGAGAAAGAGGAGATTTACAATAAACTTAAGGCAACACAATAATAGTGTAAGGCTTAAGATAATAGCTACGCTAAAGATATATACTATTAGATAGACCTGCGTAACCTAGAATATATAAAGCATTTATAGACTGTGTGTATACACAACAACTATACAACTTATTATTCTAATAAAAGTAGATTAGGATAGTTTCTTAAAAGACTAAAGGGAATACCTAGATATAAATACTAATAGTATAATTGCTCTAACAACAAATGCGTAGTATATATATAAGATAAGAGACATAGCCTATATTTTTATAAATATAATAATCTAGAAGAAACCCTATAGATGCACATAACACAGTAGAAGGATTATAAGGACATAACTAGTGCATAAGAGTGTAACTAACCCTTATAGTACATGTGCCTTAATATTAAATACAACTAACAACTTATTATAAAGAAGTTCTATAGATTTAGCATACAGTCTTTTTTAGACAAACGCCCTAAACACCTAGAACTGCTAGAGAAATTAATATAATAAATCTCCTAAGCCTCTTTAAGCTTACAGTAAAGCTTAACAGACACTAGATATAAGCACTAGTAGACTCTAGCGCACAGGCTAACTATGCTTCTGCCTAAGTAGTGCTAGTAGCAGGTCTACAACTACTAAAAAAACAAAACCTTATTTACTATATATAGCTAATAGTTAGCCTATACTAGGCAAGATAACAATTACTTATAAGGTTACCTAAGTAACGCTCTACATCTAAGAACACTAAGAAGAAATAGACCTAGACGTTTTTAGACTAGCTGCCTATAATATTATATTAGGACTTCCTTAGTTACAAGAATACAATCTGCAGATTAACTAGAAGTTAAAGAAGTTCTTATTTAAGTACTATAGATTAAATATAACTATAAGCTAACCTACGTATCTAATAACTAAGATAGTAAATAAGAAGAAGATTAACAATATTACTAAGGGATAATAAACCTCAACTAAGAATAGCCTTAAGATAAGAGGGCTTAACTTAATAAATACTAGAAAGGCTTCCTTAGATTATAAAGTTAGAGTTTTAGAGATATACGTAACTCTAGATATCTTAAAAGAGTATAAAGAATTTTAGCACCTCTTTATAAAAGTAGTAAATAGTAAAGCCTTACTAAAACACCAACTCTAAGATTATAAGATTATCCTAGAAGAAGAGAAGACTCTACTTTTTAGACTAATTTATTAACTATTAGAGATAGAACTTAAGACATTAAGAGAAAAGCAAGATAAGGATTTAGCAAAAGACTATATAAGACTTTTAACATTACTAGTAAGATTCTCTATACTCTTTGTACTAAAGAAGAATAAGCTACTAAGGATGTATATTAACTATTAGAAGTTAAATAATATTATAGTAAAGAATTAATATCTACTACTAAATATTATAGAACTAAGAGATTAATTATCTTATGCTAAGGTCTTTATAGTACTAGACTTACAAAATAGATACTACCTTATTAGAATTAACAAAGGTAAAGAATAGAAGACAGTATTCTAAATAAAATATAAATACTATAAATATACTATTATGCTATTTAGGTTAATAAATGCCCTAGCAACATTTTAAGAACTTATTAATAATATGTTAAGAGTACACTTAGATATCTTTATTGTTATATACTTAGATAATATTCTTATCTTTTCTAAGAACCTAAGAGATTATATTAAACATATCTGTATAGTACTAAGGTACCTAGACTAGTTTAACTGATAACTAAAACCTAAGATATGCAAGTTATACAAGGATAAAGTTACCTTTTTAAGATATATTATAGAGGCACAAGGAGTATAGATAAGTAAAAAAAAGATATAAGTAATTAAAGAATAGCTATAACTAATAATAGTTAAGGAAATATAATTATTCCTAGGATTTCTAAACTTAAACTAATAGTTTATTAAGAATTACTTTTAAATTACTATTCTATTAACAAGACTTACAAAGAAGGAAATACTTTTTAAGTAGAGTAGAAAAGTAGAGAATGCCTTCTAAATACTTAAGAATATAAGTATAGAACTACTATGCTTTTGCATATTCTAAGCAGGACAGCTACTATAATTTAAAACAGACGTATTAGACCTTACACTTAGAGAATGCGCTAGCTAACTATATAAAAGCAAATAGTACTTAATTGCTTATTACTTTTATAAGTTTTTAGGACTATAAGAATAATATAATGTTTATAACAAAGAGCTATTAGCTATTATTAATTATCTAAGATATTAGAGAGTATACGCTAAAAGCTATTTAGAACTTATAATATTTATAGATTATAAAAACCTAGTTAATTTTATAAGTACTAAAAGACTTAACTAACGCTAAGTTTAATAGTTAAAGGAACTAGGACAGCATAAGTTTAAGATTGTGTATACACTAAGAAAAGATGATAGAAGAGTAGATACTCTTAGCCGCAGACACAATATTATAGGAATAAAAGAGATAACTAACTTTGTAATATAATAGGTTAATAACAATAGGTTATTAGGACTAGCATAGACGCTTAATCTACTTATGCGCATTACATATAACGTACTAGAAGAATTACAAAAAGCAATTATTAGGTAATACTACAATAACTTAGTATATAGTTACCTAGGCATTATAAGAACTATAGAACTTATTAAGAGAAATTAAAAGTTTCTAGGAATAAAGGATAAAGTTACTACCTTTATTACTTAATGTATAGACTATTAAAAAAATAAGCACAGCACACATGCACCCTACAAAGAAATATAAGTAATAGAACTACTTAATACACTATAGTTAGATATCTCTATAGACTTTGTTACAGGATTACTAGCCTTAAGAGACCTTGTTATAAAGGTATTCTACAACGCAATTCTTGTAGTAGTTAATTAGTTTATAAATAAGTAGAGTATATTACCTTTAAGAAAGATTTTACAGTAGTATAGCTTGTGCACATTATTAATAATTAAATTATTAGACATTATAGTATACTAAAGTTAATTATTAGTAATAAAGACAAGCTCTTTACTTTAAATTTCTAGACAACACTACTCGCCGTAACAAAACTAAGAGAAAGCTATTAACAGCGTATTACCTGCAGACAGATAAATAGACAGAACAAACAAATTGTACTATAAAAGTATACCTAAGAATATATGTTAACTAACAGCAGAATAATTAGGTATTATTACTATCTAGAGCACAAATAGCATATAACAATAAGCTTTTAGAGTCTATAGGACAGACTCTATTCTACATAAATTACAGGAGACACCTAAATCTCTTTACACGTATACTTTTAAGTTTAAAAACAGAAGTAGCTATTACAACAGCTAATAAGCTAAAGATAGTATACAAGTTACTTAAGAAGACACTTAAAAAGGCCTAATACTAAAGCTTTTTATATGTTAACTAGAAACAAAAAATAGCACCTTAGCTATAGAAGAGGAATAAAGTATACTTACTTACAAAGAATCTCTGCACTAAATAACCTAATAAAGGGCTTAATAATGTTAAGGTTAAACTGTTTTTAATTCTTAACTAGAAGGGACTAGTAACGTATACACTTGACCTTCTACCTAATACAAAAATCTACTTAAGATTCTACATTAATATATTAGAACTAGCAGACCTAGGAACACTATTACAGAAAACATTTTACTATAAAATAAAAGAAGACAATGTCTTTAAAGTTAAGAGAATCCTTATATACTAAACTAACAACAACAGCAAAGAATACCTAGTTAAATAGTTAGGATATCTAGATAGTAACAATATATAGGAACTAGACATAAACCTTACAAACTATTGCTAGTTACTTGCATAGTACTACTTCTACAAGAAGTACCCTATAAAGGATTACTAAGATAGGCAGGAATGTTAGCCTCCTAAACACTGTCTACAAAACTAGACATAGCGCTCTAGGTAAAAGGAGAAAGAGCTAAGTTACTAGCAACATAAGCCTGCGCCTCTTGGCGCTCTAGGAGCTTAATATTAGTTTTTTTAACTAATATTACTTCTGCCGCCTGCTTTGCATTTTTACAAAGAGCCTTCTAAATTTTAAGCTCTTCTTGTTTTATTGCCTTTAGCTAAGCCTAAAGACAATCCTTTTCTGCTTTAATAACTAACTACTTATTTTTTAGAAATGCAAATATTACAATCTTAAAGGTTGTAACAGTTATATTTATTGCAACAGCTAAAATAAATATGCACTTAACAAGCAAGACTATTGTTACAACAACTGTAATATATAATAGGCATAATATCTTTGTATAAATTAATAAAGGAAGTAAGGTAAAAACAACAAGTTGTGCTATTTAGGGATAGAGCTTTAGGTATTATCTACAGAGCTTTAAGGATAAAACTTAGAAAGGGGAGGATAGTGTTATAACTATTGCTACCTAGCCCTACTATAGCCATAACCTAGACTAGGGCTGCTCTTACTAAGCGAGAGGACCTACAGAGTAGAAGAAGTCTTAGTGCTCTTACTAATCTTACAATCTTTATAGAGCACCTAGAGCAAGAGAGTAGCAGTGCTCTTACTAATCTTATTAATCTTATAGAGCAGGCAGAGTATAGAGATTATAGGATGTCTACTTACTAGTATATAGTCTTAGGCATTAAACCCTTATAGTTCAGTGTATTTAACTTTAAGTAATAATCTATAGATTAGTTATTACCCTCTTAACCCTCGTGTTATTATATTGATCTACCAATCGTGCTAACACACCCCGTACTATTATATCGATCTACTAATCGTGCTAGTACAACCCCCTCGTCCATCGCACTCGCTCATTCCCGAGAACCAACACTAGGTCATCCAAGGACGACCTTCACACCCGCCCACTACATCGCGCCTATATGTATAGGTTGTATAGCAATTAGGACAGCGAACTTAAGGGCGATTGTATAGAACAGACAGGGGAAGCATTCCTTAAGCATACTGTTCTTAAAGAGATAATTGCTAAGGAAGTTATTATTATTAAGGCTACCGCTGCTGTTACAGTTATTATTAATTATATGCTAGCTGTTAAGCTAGCTGCTACGCAGATTAACTTAGAACGTACGCAGCATAAGGTTGCGTATTATAAGGCTCTTGTCTATATAGATAACCTTAATTTAAGCTTATAGCCTACTAAGCAGGCTGTGTCTAGCGCATATAATCCTTAGCATTATACCTTAGATTAAAAATACTCACGGGAGTAGGAGTAGGAGCGGGAGTAGGCAGCAGGAGTTGAGTGTAATAATTATAGACAGGAGGCTTCTATGCAGAAAGCTTTCTAGTAGACGTAACACTGCTATTAATCTCTTTATAGTAAGCAATAATATCCTTAAGTATTTAAGCCTTTACAGCTTAGTATACTTTATTGTTATTCTATCTCTAAAAAACTAGTTAGTAAGCTAAGCAAGAAGCTTAAAGATTAGAGACTTACTACTTTATTTTTGTACATAGCTATAAATTAATTAGCAAGATTAATATTAACTGTATAGTAGGTGTGCAACAAGCAACTACTGCAGCGTAAGCTACTCTAACTACTAGTTTAAACGTAATTATAGCAGTATTTAGCGTATAAACTATTAAGTATCTTTTTTATACAGCGCTTACAAAGCAGAATATAAGAGCATAATAGATAAGCAGCAATCTTTAAAGAGCTATTAGGCGCCTTTTCTTAAGTTAAGGGAGGCGCGTTGCGCCTAGTAGATAGCTTAATAGGCGTTTATAGGCTATTACTATTATCTTATTGCTAATTACAAGATGCTGCTTAAGTAGTAAGCTACTAAGATTTTTACATTAGCTCCTAAGGAGCTTTACCCTTACACTAGCTTAATTGCTTAGTTAGACTCTTATATAGATTAAAATCTAAGCAAAGACTTAACAGCAGACTTAATTTAGTAGGTAAAGTAATTAGCCTCTAAGCAGAGCTACTAGATGTCTTGTAATAAGTGACAGATTAAAAGGTAGTAGTAACTAATCTTCATTATTTTAAAGATTAGCTGCTTATTAAATCTTATTATTAAATAGGCTTTAACACACGCAGGGCTTATGCTTAGCACTATTCTTACGTTGCTAATAACTGCTATCTAAGCGATTCTTATGCTTATAACGGCAGCTTTCTAATTAACACTCGCGATTATTGTTACTGGGGACAAACTATACAAGATTAGCAGCTAATTAGTAAGAGAATAATAGAGTAACGCTGCTTACTATGTTAGTAATAATAGTTAAGACAGTCCTAAAAAGCTTAGTAATTAATATTAGAGTAAGGTTAAGGGCAAAAGTTTTAGAGGGGTAGTAGACGCAATTGATATTATTGTAGAGGCTACGCACTAACTAATTACGCGATATTTAGGGTCTATCTAATATTTTAATATTAGGACTGCTAAGATTAATTAAAACATCAACAAGCAGCATTACTACAACAATAGAGGATTAGGCAGGAAAAGCTATAAATACAGAGGGACCTCTTAATTAACAACCTTAATTTATTACGATTGCCTGGTTGCTTACAGCTTAGATTAATAGTATCTCACTAACCTGAGGGGTGTATTAGAGTATTGACATGCGCAACATGCGGGTCACCCTGTTAAGTAGGTGATCCTAGTAAGCTGAACACGTGACGATCGCGCTAGCGCCTATATATACGGGCTAGATCGTCTTATTCCTCTTAAGTAGTTATTGACCACTTTGGTGTGGCACTTAGTTGTTCAATACACTCATTCCACTCCTCCTGATCAAGCAATTGCTCCTTTTCAGCTCCTACACTATTTTATTAACAAAACCAACAAAGAAGAAATTACCTTTTAAGTAGAGCAAAGAAGCAGAGAACGCCTTCTAGACGTTTAAGAATACAAGCATAGAACTACCCTCCTTTCACATATTCTAAGTAGGACAGCTACTATAATTTAAGACAAACGCATTAAATCTTGCACTTAGAGAATACGCTAGCTAACTACATAAAGACAAATAGCACTTAATTGCTTACTATTCTTACAAGCTTTTAGGACTAGAGGAATAATACAATATTTACAACAAGGAGCTACTAGCTATTATTAATTATCTAAGACATTAGAGAGTATACGCTAAAAGCTACTTAGAACTCACAATATTTACAGATTGCAAGAACTTAGTTAATTTTACAACTGCTAATAGACTTGACAAACGCTAAGTTTAATAGTTAAAGTAACTAGGACAGCTTAAGTTTAAGATCATGTACATACTAAGAAAAAACAATAGAAGAGCTAACGCTTTTAGCTGTAGATACAACATTGCAAGAATAAAAAAGATAACTCTACAATACTAAAAAGCAATAATACCCGATTATTAAGACTAGCACAGAGACTTAATTTACTTATATGTATTACGCACAACGTACTAAAAGAATTATAAAAAGCAATTATTAGGCAACACTATAATAACTTCGTACATAGTTACTTAGGTATTACAGGAATAATAGAACTTATTAAGAGAAATGTGGGAGCTGAAAAGGAGCAATTGCTTGATCAGGAGAAGTGGAATGAGTGTATTGAACAACTAAGTGCCACACCAAAGTGGTCAATAACTACTTGAGAGGAATAAGACGATCTAGCCCGTATATATAGGCGCTAGCGCGATCGTCACGTGTTCAGCTTACTAGGATCACCTACTTAACAGGGTGACCCGCATGTTGCGCATGTCAATACTCTAATACACCCCTCAGGTTAGTGAGATACTATTAATCTAAGCTGTAAGCAACCAGGCAATCGTAATAAATTAAGGTTGTTAATTAAGAGGTCCCTCTGTATTTATAGCTTTTCCTGCCTAATCCTCTATTGTTGTAGTAATGCTGCTTGTTGATGTTTTAATTAATCTTAGCAGTCCTAATATTAAAATATTAGATAGACCCTAAATATCGCGTAATTAGTTAGTGCGCAGCCTCTACAACAATATTAATTACGTCTACTACCCTTTTAAAACTTTTGTCCTTAACCTTACTCTAATATTAATTACTAAGCTTTTTAGGACTGTCTTAACTACTATTACTAACATAGTAAGTGTTGCCCTATTGTACTCTTACTAATTAGCTACTAATCTTTCTAGTGTAGTCTGCCTCTAGCAATAATAAGCGCAGCTTAGAGAGCTGTTATTAATAACGTAATTAACGCTTAGAAAGCCTTCACTAACAACGTAAGAATAGTGCTAAGCATAAGCATTGCGCGCGCTAAAGCCTATTTAATAATAAAATTTAGCAAGCAGCTAATCTCTAAAATAATAAGAGTTAGTTGCCTCTACCTGTTAATTCTTTTACTTACTGTAAGACATCTAGTAGCTCTGCTTAGAAGCTAATTACCTTACCTACTAAATTAAGCCTGCTATTAAGTTTTTATTTAAATTTTGATCTACATAAGAGCCTAACTAAGTAATTAAGCTAGCGTAAAAGTAAGGCTCCTTAAGAGCTAAAGCAAAAGTTATAGTAGATAACTACTTAAGTAGTAACGCATAAACAGCAATATAGTAATAGTAATAGGCTAAAAACGCCTACTAATCTATCTACTAAGCGCACTGCGCCTCCCTCTACATAGAAAAAGGCGCCTAATAGCTCCTTAAAAGTTACTGCTAATCTATTGCGCCCTCACGTTCTGCTGTATAAGCGCTGTATAAAGAAGATGCTAGATAGTTTATACGCTAAACGCTGCTTTAATTACGTTTAGACTAGTAGTTAGAGCAGCTTACGCTGTAGCGGTTGCTTGTCTTACACCTACTACACAGTTAATATTAATCTCGCTAATTAATTTATAGCTATGTATAGAGAAAAAGAGGTAAGTCTCTAACCTATTAACTTTCTTGCTTAGCTTACTAAGTAGTATTTAGGGATAAGATAATAATAAGATGTACTAAGCTTTAAAAGCTTAACTACTTAAGGATATTATTACTTGCTGTAAAGAGATTAAGAGCGGCGTTATGTCTACTAGAAAGCCTTCTTTGCAGAAGCCTCCTATCTATAATTGTCACGCTTAAGAAATGTTGTATTGTAGTTTTGCTGCTTAGCCTCCTGCTCCTGCTCCTGCACCTGCGTTCGCTCCTGCTCCTGCGTGGCAACCCGCACACTAGCTGTAAAAGTCAGCTTATTATCCTTAGTAGTAACAGCAGCAACATAAGCAGCCTTAGCAGCAATATAAGCAGCCTTAGCAGTAACATAAGTAGCCTTAGTAGTAACCTGCTTAAAGGTTGCTGCTTTAAGAGCAGGCTGCCTGCAGAATGTTGCCCCCTACTACTATATACAATTGTCCTTCTGTTTGTTGTCCTAATTGCTATATAACTTATTTATATAAGCGCGATTATTACGCTAGAGTAAGAAGGTAATTATCTAACAACTCTATGTATAGAAGTAATAAGTTAGAATCGCGTCGCAATGCTGCTTACTTTTAGACTCTTACTATTTAGGCTTAGATAGCTTAAATTGCTCTTAAGCTAGCTAAAGCTAAGTAGGCTAAGCGTAATGCAATAATAGAGTCTAGCGAGTATAATAAGTCTAATGCTTATTAGTAATAGGGTTCTTAGTTTTAGTTTAATAGTCTAGCTTACGTTCTCCCGCTTATTATAAGCAATTAAGAGGAGACTTAGCCTAGTATATAGATGTTGCTGCTTAATGCAAATCCTTTGCTTATTAATTATTATTTCTTTTAATTAAATGCTTAACTTACTAAAAGTTAAGTAACTACTTAAACTTTTTAAACTGTTGTTAGGTAAGCGACTTAGTTAGTCTATTAGCTAGCATAATTACTGTTTCTAGGTATTTAACCTAAAATAATCCTTTAGCAAATTCCTGCCGCAGCTATATATTTGTATATCTATATGCCTTAATTAAGTGCTAATCTGCTTATTTCTTCTAACTATAAGCCTAATTATTTGTTAATTATTATACTAGACTGTCTAGATATCTCCTAGATTAAGAGACAGCTCGCGAAAGAAGCGCTTAAGGGCTATAGCCTCTTTAGTAGTGTGCTTAAGGGCGAGCAGCTTAGCCTTAGTAGTTAACGTAGTCACTATAGTCTGCTGAGCTGCTTTCTAAAATATTAGACTACTATATAGGATAGCTATGTATCTATAGAACAATTAACGAATTTCCTAATTATTTATAAAGAAAGCATCGCCTGTAATTGTTAGGTCTAGGCTATTATAATTCCTATATTAGATCGCATCTTATCTTGTTTAATAGAGGTATATAATTACCTGTTTAACAGCTTTTATATGCTAATTGCTAGAGTTTGTAAGGAAGTGTAAGAGCTTTAAGATTAAGTAGGCAATATCTAGTTATAGTATAATAGCTGTGTATAGCACTAATCTAACTTTTTCTTAGTAGGCCTTAATCTCTTGCTTAGTTACTTTGCTAGTGTTCTTAATTAGCTCCTCTAACAGCAATAGAGTCTTTAGAAAGCTACTATCCTCTAGCTTAAACTTCTTTGCGATCTTATTAATGTACGTATTATATACAAGCGTAATTATTCGCTTCTTACAATCTCTAATTATCTATATACTCAAGAACTATTTAACTAATTCTTGTTCCTATATCTTGTATTTGTCTATAATCTTTAACTAAAGATCTATCGCCCTCTGCTTATAACCTTTTGCGAAGAGCAGTAGGATATCATCTATATAAAATAACACTAGGATCCTCCTTTCTTAATTGAAGAATAGGCAGGGTTCCTCTAGTAAGGCGATTAGTCTAATCTCTCTTAGTAATCCTAAGAACTCCTTATACTATAATAGTGGCGAGTCTTGCAATCTATACAGCGCGCAGTTAAGCTATACATACTTTTTTATCTTTTTAAAGCTATCTAGCATCTTACAGATTACTAGGTTGTCTGCTATAATTAATATATTAAAGAATACTTCTACAATATTATATTGCTTAATCTCTATATTATTCTTAGCGGCGATAGCTATTACTACTTAGAAGGTCTTAGCTGCTAAGGTAGCAGCGTAAGTTAAATTAATTAAATCCTTTTTCTAGAGATTACTTCTTACAACAATCTGCGCCTTGCATTTAGGAAAAAAGCTATCTTAATTAAACTTATAGGTCTAAACCTATTTTATAGGTATTAGGCGATCAATTGTTTCTTCCCTTAATATCTTAGTCTAAGTCTTTATCTTACTTAACTAATTAATTTTTCTCCTGTAGGCATCCTTAAACGAGGCCCTTATAAGATGCTAGAGCAACTGCTTTTATAATTCTAGTAGTTTAGGTAGATTGTTATAATGCAGTTAATTATTTCTTGTACTTAGTTTATACTTAGTAAGCGAAGCTGTTATAACTACGTAATTATGAGTCTTATAGCTTACTTAGTCTTCCTAGGTTACTTGTAAACTTAGTAGGTAGGTATTATAAAAGTTATTCTATAATAGATCTTTATAATCTGCAATTAATGCGTTAACACTACCTGTGCTTCTACCCCTTAGTTAATTATTAGGATCTTAGGTTACGTTTTTACGCTTACGCCTGCTACCTAGCTTACGCAGTAGAAGGTAACAATTTGTAAGCTAATTTAGACTTTTGCTTATAATCTTAGCACTACGTCTTATAAGCAGAGGTTAAGCTTGTAATTGCTTACCCTGTCTACTATTTAAGGCCTAAAATCTTGAATCTTAAGATAATTCACGCCCTGCTATCCTGCTTACCTAAGCAGGTGTTCTATCACAACGAGCTAGCGCGTTAGAGTCTTTAGGCACAGACTGTTAGACTAGTAATAAGTTGTTAGGCTTATTTAAAAGAGGCTCCCTACCTCTAAGTATTAATAAATTAGCTCTTTTTAGCATGCATAATGCTGTTTAACTATTAATAACTCTACAATTAATCGCGTTGTTGCTCCCTAAGGTCTCTAGTTTAGGAGTTAGTTCTAGGGTAGCAAGACTAGTATTTTGTTGCTAATTTAAGTAAGTTCCTAATAGTGTACTAGCCTTATGCTCTATTTGCTTAGCGTCTTCTAATCTACTCTCGTCTTTAGTAGGTAGGCCTTCCTTACTACTTAAGATAGTAGATAGATTACCTCTAAGGTCTTTAGTAGTTAGCTGTGTATCCTAATCTACTCTTCCTTAAACAGGCGAGAGGTCTAAATCCTTTTCTAGATTAACTAGCTCGCTATTGTAAAGGATCTCTACAATCTTAATTACTTAATTCTTTAGTAGCTCTTCCTTGTAATCTCCTTTGTAGAATTAATATTTATTAAAGGTTATATTACAGGTAGTAATTACCTAATTAAGTGTTAGTACCTATATATAGTATATGTTAGAGGCTTAATAACTAACTAAATAACTAATATAGCCGTAAGGATTAACCTTAAATCCTTAATAATTACGCCTAGCTGCCTTCTCCTTGTTTAAAGGATAAGCTTAGTAGCTATAGGCATAGATTCTACTCTAGTCTAGGCGTAGATTAGTAGTCTAGTGTCTAATCTTAGGTAGTTAATAATATTAGAAATATTTCCTAAACTATTCTTTAAGCACCTATTTAGGGGATTAGTAGCTATAGATCTTAGTAGGGCTTATTCTATATAGATAAGCCACCGCATTTATAATTACTAGCTAAAGCTTAGCTAGTAGATTAGCACTTAGGCGCATCTTAATAGCCTTTGTAATTAGCTCTTAACTAGCTCTCTCTGCTAAGCTATTAGGCTTATAAGTATATAGTAGTAGCGTCTTAATTATAATCTCTTTCTTTATAGCTTATTTCTTATATCTTAATTGCCCTCTCTAAGGCAGTGTAGCAGTATTGTTATCCTAATAGATCTCTACAATCTTCTACTAATATTTCCTCTTAATCCTTATAGCAAAGCCTTTAATTACAGGCATAATATTATTTAGTATCTTTAACTAGATATTGTAATTATACAGCTTGCCTAAGTAGTCTTCTTTAATAATTAGTGCCTATTTCTTAAGTAGCTACCTAGTTAGGAAATTAAACAGATCCTATAAGATCCTTTAAAAAGGTTATAGTAATCTCTCCCTTAGTTGCTGCGAGATTACTTGCAAGGCATAAGCTATTACGCAGTATTTACATTCTAATAGCTTCTTACTAGTAATCTTAACGTTCTACGCTAAGCAGACTAAGGCTTTAATAGCTTGTTATCCTAGGTGTCTTAATTGTTAATGCTATAAGTCCTTATTGCTAGTACGCAACTAAGGTTTCCTTAATTATAATACAGCGTTCACAAGCAGTAGTTAAGTAGAGTAATAAGTAAGTTGCTTGTATTTAACAAACAAGAGATTAAAGTAACACTTAAAGTTAATTAAGAAAACATTCTTCTTAATTATTCTAAATTATAAGGTATAATTATATCCTAAATACTAAATGCCTGCCTGCTTAAGCTGTGCTTCTAATACAATATTAACATAGAAACCTAGTATAACCTTAACGTTGGTGAGCAGAAGATTAGCTGTCTTAGGGCTAGCCTTACTATGCAGGACGTTCTTAAGCAGCCTATTTCTTATACTAGCAACTAGTATAATTTAAGTGCCTGCCTTAACAGTCTTGTCCTTAGTGTATTTACTAAAGGTGCCTAGTACTATGTAATCTATAGTATTTACTAGGTAGACTGCTAACCTACTATCTATAATTGTGCAGAGGGACAGGGCATGAGAGGTAAAGGCTGCGCTAAATACATTTAGTCTAATTTCCTTAATAAGGTCTTTTAGGTTAATTAATGCTAAAACTAATAAGCTAGAGTAAAATCTACTTAACTTATTAGTAGCTAATCTGCTAGTGCTAGCCTTCTAGCCTTTCTTCTTAATCTAGGTGTATTAGGTTGCCTATTTGTTGCTGTTCTATTGCTTAAGGATCTTCTTTTTGTTATCATCTAACAGTTTAATTAGTATACTGCTAGAAGGGCTTAATTTAGTAACTATAGTTTAAAGTTAATAGTAGTTGCGCAGTGTCTAGAGGTGCTTACTTATAGGCCTTTTACTAGCCTTGTAAGGGTAAAGGTGCAATTGCTTACTACTCTTATTTAACTTTAAGTTGTTAGCGCTAGTAGACTGTTAAGCTGCCCTTAATCTAGATCTAGTTTAGAATACTACGTGTCCTTTTCCTTTTAAAGAAGTAATTAACTAATCCTATAACAAAATACTAAAGATCTTTCCTAAATTATTAAGGGTTAAATAAGCTTTTCTAAGCGCTATTACTTGCGCTAGCTTATTTCGGTTCTTACGCGACTAGTCTAGTGCAATCTTAGTGCCTAAGGCGTTTAAAATATTAGTAATTACTAATAGCCTAACAACCTTAGGGAGTAAGTAGATCGTCGCTTGTTAATACATTAGCTGCTACTTAGTAAACTATTACTTAAGACCTATTTGTCCCTAGTAAGCCTTATCTAGGTGGGATTAGTACTGTGCCCTAATTAAATACTAAGTATTTTAATTAATAGGTGCGAGATCTTCCTTTAGGATCTTTACTAAGGCTTAAAGGCTAGTAAGGTTCTAAGTAATTATGCTTATTAAGGCGTTTAAAAGTAGGTCTAGATAGACAGTCTTGCTAATCTAGTCCTTAACATTAGTAATTTTAGCAACTTTTCTTGTCTATTAAGCAGCTTGTACCTTGTAACTATTAACTAGCTTGTACCTTGTAACTATTAACTAGCTTATTGTAATTATCCTTCTTATACTTAGTATTAAGTAATTAAGCCTTATATTTGTATTAAGTAATCTTATAGTCCTCTTGTATTTAAGCGCTAGCGCTAGGTAATAGAGCAACTAGCTGCTTAATATCTTTAGGTAGTTCTAGATACTGTGGCTCCTAGTGATCTATTAAGGGTACGTCTAGGAGATTAGGATTAACCTAATCCTAGATGCCTTTCTCTAAGCAGTGTAGCTTTAATAGAGCAAACTAGGTTAGCTAGTCTAATTAAGCCTTAAGGATCACCCCTAAGGCGATAAGCAGTGTATTAGTAAGGTCTATCTTGAGATAAGATGCTACGTGTAAGATCGCGACGTGGGTTATTATTAAGGTAACAACAAATCAATTAGTTAGTTAGTAGGTAGCTAGGTAGCTCGTATTAGAAAGAGGTTGATTATATAATTAATAAGAGAGGTACAGCAGTAGCAGCAATCTGCTAGCTATGCTGTAGGAGAATAGAGGAGAGTAGAATACTAATTAAATAGTTAACCTTACAGCTTGCTAATTGCGTAGTAGGAATTAAAACTACAATTAAGCGGCTGGGCTTATAACTGTAGGAGCTAAAAAGGAGCAATTGCTTAATTAGGAGTAGTGGAATAAGTGTATTAAACAACTAAGTGCCACACTAAAGTGGTCAATAACTACTTGAGAGGAATAAGACGATCTAGCCCGTATATATAGGCGCTAGCGCGATCGTCACGTGTTCAGCTTACCAGGATCACCTGCTCAACTAGGTGACCCGCATGTTGCGCATGTCAATACTCCAACAAGAAATTATAAATTTCTAAGAATAAAGAACAAAGTTACTACTTTTATTGCCTAATATTTATTTTTTAAGGTGTTAAAGGTGGTGGTTGTTGTTGTAGTCAAAATAGGGTTCCAAAAAAGTGAAAAGCAGCTACCCTCTACTAATTAATCGCAAAAGTCAAAAAAAAAGATTGTGTGTAGTTAACGAGATTCGAACAGTAGGTAGATAAGTTCTAGGAGGAAAGCTCAGACCACCGAGCGATAATTAGGGTTAAAAAAACTTGCTAAGGTACTAAAAAACGACACTAGTTGAAACGTGTCTAACAGCAATTGCTAGCCTATAGCTAGTAATAGGATTACAGTAGGATTGCAATAGGATTACAACATAATGTAATAGAGAGAAAGGACACGTACGTACTACAGCAGGAGCCTGCAATACTTTATAAAGCTACTACTTCTTACCTACTACTTCTTACCTTTTAAACAGCACTGCATATGAACAATTCCCATATAATACACTGTACTACAACATAGCATGTAACCTCTACAGCAAGCATCTCCTTATTCTAGGCTCTCTTCTAAAAAAAGCATCTTTTGCTACTATTTACCTAGCACCTAATTTAGTCTAACTTAAACTGCTTATATAGACACCTAAATTTATTAAGTATCTTAAAACTTAACTACTTAGCTAGACTTCTAAGTTTATAAAAATCTTAAATAAGTCTTTTATCTGTAATATCTCTATATACAAAAAGATTGTTAAGCCCTAATTTAGCTAGTTGTAGAAGGAATACATAGTCTCTAGGGTATTCGCTAATACTAGCGCGGTACTTAAGATCTATTGCTTTAGTATCCCTCTCTTCTTATTTATTATGTAAGGGCTAAGTATAGAGACTAGAACTTAGCTTAAACAGCTATTATAAGATGTTAAATTAGTAATAGAGAAGAAAGAGGTAAGAAAGAAGGAGTAGGCTTTCTATTGTTGCGTCTATAGGTTAGTAAGCAAGGTAATAATAGTGTTATTACTTTACTTTATTTAGGAGCGCCTAGTAGTAAAGTAATAAGAATAGGCAAGATAGAGCGCGTTAAGTTAGGAGGCAATTTGCGTCTTTATCTTGCTTTTCTTTGTTTCTGTCTAAATATGCGACACACTAATTGCGTGCTAGCAATGCTAAATAAGGGGGCATAAGCCCTGATACCTGTTGTTAGCAATAAACCTTTTTTTTTACTAAAAAGGTGTCTACAAAATGTGTGGTCACATCAAAAGGTTGTCTCAAAAGGCCGAAGCTATTATTGCCTAATATATAGACTATTAGAAGAATAAGCACAGCATATATGCACTCTAAAAAGAAATATAAGCAATAAAACTACTTAACGCACTGTAGTAAGATATCTTTATAGACCTTGTTACAGGATTACTAGTTTTAAAAGACTTTGTTATAAAGATATCTTACAACGCAATCTTTGTAGTAGTTAATTAGTTTATAAAATAAGCTAAGTATATAGCCTTTAAATTATTTTTATAGTAGTACAGCTTGCACACACTATTAACAATTAAGTTATTAAGTATTACAGCATACTAAAGTTAACTATTAGTAACAGAGACAAGCTCTTTACTTTTAATTTTTAGACAATACTACTTGCCGCAATTAAAACTAAAAGAAAGCTATTAACAGCGTAGTATCTACAGACAGACAGACAAACTAAACAAACAAATTAAATAATAAAAGCATACTTTAAAATATATATAACTAACAACAAAACAATTAGGTATTACTACTACCTATAGCATAAATAGCATACAACAACAAGCTTTTAAAGTTTATAGAATAGACTTTATTCTATGTAAACTACAGGACACACCTAAATCTCTTTACACGTACACTTCTAAGTTTAAAAACAGAAGTAGCTATTGCAATAGCTAATAAGCTAAAGTTAGTACACAAGTTACTTAAAAGGACACTTAAGAAGGCTTAACGCTAAAGCATTTTATATATTAACTAGAAACAAAAAACAGCACTTTAGCTTAAGAAGGGGAATAAAGTATACTGACTTACAAAGGATCTTTGCACTAAACAACTTAGCAAAAGGCTTAACAACGTCAAGGTTAGACTATTTTTAATTCTAAACTAGAAGGGACTAGTTACGTACACACTGAACCTTCTACTTAATGTAAAAAATCTACTTAAAATTCTACGTTAACATGTTAGAACTAGCAGACCTAAGAACACTACTTTAGACAACCTTTTATTATAAGATAGAAGAAGAAAACAAATTTAAGGTTAAAAAGATCCTCAAACACTAAACGAAAGACAACAGCAAAGAATACCTGATTAAATAGTTAAGCTACCTAGACAGCAACAACACATAGGAACTAGACACAAACCTAACTAACTGCTGTTAAATATTATAAAAATACAACAACTATACTAGAAATTAAACTAAGGACGTTAGCATACACACTAGTTAAAAAATATAGCTTACCTAAGCTTTATAACTACACTAACGTGTCGCAACGCTTAAGCAGTAAAAATAAAATAGACAACAAACCTTATAAACTACTGCTAGCTTCTGGCATAGTATTATTAACACCCTAGAACAAAGACTAATTAACAACAGCAGTACTTAATGCAGCCTTAGAATTTGCTAAAAGAACTACAAAATTTAGTTCTTTATAAGCTTTAAGAGCCTTTAAATCTTTAACAAAACTTATTCTTTTATTAAATAACTTTTACTCTTTTGAACGCAGAAGTTTCTTTTATTTTTAAAGCCTCACTAGCTTTTTATACGCTAAACGCGCACGCAACAAAGCTACCTTAGTAACATCTTCTTCTACACGTAAAAGCGCTTCTTCTTTATCTTTTATTTTTTCTAGACAACTTATTTCCTTATTAATAGGGGAATAGTTAGGCAACAGAACTGCCTCTCGCTTACAGAACTAAACGCTAAAATAAATACAATTTCTACACTTCTTGTGTAAAAAGAACAACTTGCAAGGCAACTGTTGCTTTGCGCAGTAAACACAAGCAACTATTATAAAAACACTTACAGCTTTTATGCAATTAGCTTGACAATAACAGAACTTAGTAAAATAAGATAATAGTAGATAGCTTATAAGGACATTAAGATTAGAGAAGAGAAATAGTGTTACGACCTAAAGACTAGAGTAGAGCACTGCTACCTTAAGTACCAACAACTCATAGCACAGACTTAAGGATTAAGTAATAAGAGATTACGTAACTAGTCCTACAGTCCTAGAAGTCTTAGAGCAACTTTAGGATGTTTAGGACTCTAATACAACGTAGGATCTTTAGGACTCCTTATGTATATAATACTAGGCACTAAACCCTTATAGCTTAGTGTGTTTAACTTCTTAGAGTTTTACTTAGTAATTAATCTAAGGATTAAGACTTAATTCTTAACCTCTGTGTTATTACATTAATCTTCTAATTGTGCTAACACACCCTTATACTATTACATCAATCTTCTAATCGTGCTAGTACAACCCCCGTGTCCTTAGTACTCGTTCATCCTCCCGAGAACCAACCTAGATCATCTTCGGACGATCTTCACAGGATTAAGAACAATAACAAAGTAGTCTTAACCTCTACGTATTTTTAAGGAGATGCAGAGAAGTAAGCTAACTTAATCCTACAACGCTATTTAGACAGCTCTATTGTAAAGCTAACAACACTGCTCTAGTTAAAGACTAGAATGCCTTAAAAATCAAAATACAAAAAGTCTTTTTAATTTTTAAGGAATCTGTAGTTGCAGAACAGAAGTTTTAGAAACTATAACAAACTAAGTCTGCTGCTAACTATACAACTAAATTTCAACAGTATAAAACAGTTATTAAATAGAGCAACAATACTTTTATGCAGATGTACTAACAAGGTTTCAAACCTGCTGTACAATACTCTATAAGCTTATTTTAAAAAAAAATCTGCGCAAGGGAATTGTGTACTTAAAAATATAAATACTTAACTACGTTAGACATTTTAACGCCTGTACCCTAGCTAAAAACATTAGCGAAACTACGTACTTAGAACCCTAGAGCATTATGTAACTAATAGTTACAAGCTAATACACTTAAACAACATAAATAAAAAACTAAAAAGAAAGAAGTTTACGCATAACAAGAGTAACAAGAAAGTTACTTATTATAGCTGTAGCAAAGAAGGTTATATAAAGTAGAACTAGTAAAGCTAAAGTACAGATATATAACAACTAAATGTTATTTACTGTGCAGAACTTAATAAGAATCTAAATAAAAGATAGAATGTTATTACACAACCTACTATTACAGTTTAAGGATAGAACTAGGTAAGTATTACAGAGGGGTGACAAAAATATGTCAAAAAAGTTATAGTTTTCAAAGCTTTATATTTCTACAACCAGAAAGGCTATACCCAAAATCGTTGGTGATTTGGAAAAACGAGATCTTCTTCTTTAAATTAGGCTACTTAGTAAGCTGCTTAAAAAGCACCTTTGCGCTCAACTCCAGCAGTGAAAATAAAGAAAAAAAAACTCAAGAATAAATGACAAAATAACTTTTTTTTGAAGGTGTAAAAATTGCTATAAAGTAAATATATTGAATAATACTAGTTGAACTCTTTTGTGTGTAAGTTTGAAGGTGAATGGAAAAAAAACTATTAAGTCGTAATAAAGAGCTTGTTTTTAGCGTTTTTTCCAGATAAATAACGAAAAAAGCTTACTAATACTTAGTGTACCAGCCTTCAGCTTCCTTAAAGTCCAAATAACGCCTTAGTGAAGATAGAATACAATTATCAATCGCCTTTTGAGGTAATTGATCTTATTCCTCCCTTATAGCAGCCTTAAAGGCTGCTATACTTTTTTTACTCTTTCTTATACCTAAAGAAGTAATAGGCTTTTTAGCTAAAGCGTTTTTTAGCAAGGCCCACACGTTTTCTATAGGATTTAGATTAGGACTATAGGCAGGATGCTTAAAAAGCAATATCTTATTCCTAGAAAACTAAGATAAAACTTCTAGAGTTTTATAAATCTTGGCGTTATCCTGCTAAAACTTCTAGCCTATATAGAGGTTAGTAAGTTCTTTCTTAAAGATTTCTTAAACACAGTTATATTCTAATATCTGCACTAACTTGACTACTACAGGGACTATTGCTACTAGCTCCTTTTTAACTAACAGAGGTGGCCGCTTAACAACAGTAAACGCCGGCTTTGTAATCTACTACTATTTATTTTTTTAAGGTGTCAAGGGTGGTGGTTGTTGTTGTAGTCAAAATGGGTTTCAAAAAAAGTGAAAAGCAGCTACCCTCTACTAATCAATCGCAAAAGTCAAAAAAAAAGATTGTGTGCAGTCAACGAGATTCGAACGGTGGGTGGATGAGTTCTGGGAGGAAAGCTCAGACCACCGAGCGATAATCAGGGGTAATCTACTACTATAGCTTCTAGTATAGTAACTTAGTAAGGACTAACTTTACTTAATATAAGCTATTAGTCTTTGTGATAAATAGAAAAAAGAATAGTCTAAGTATTGTATTGTTTGTATGTAAGTTGTTTGTATGCAGTACTATGTAGTATAAGAAATCCTAAAGGTAAGAAGCAGCAGGTAGGGAGCTTTTATAAAGAAGTATTGCAGGCTTCCGCTGCGGTAACGTACGTGTTCTTACCTTCTTCCTCTATCTCTATTGCAATCTTGTTGCTAGCTATAAGCTAGCAATCGCTATTAAACACGTTTTAATTAGTGTTGTTTTTAGTACCTCTAGCAATTTTTTTGACCCTAATTTTTACTTAGTAGTCTAAGCTTTTCTGCTCTAAGCGCTTAGTGCGTAGACCTTATCTACTTACTGTTTAAATCTTGTTAACTACACACAATCTTTTTTGACTTTTACAACTAATTAGTAGAGGGTAGCTGCTTTTTACTTTTTTAGAAAACCTATTTTAACTACAATAATAACTACTACCTTTAACACCTTAAGAATAAAAGTAAGTCCTTAAATTATATAGAAAAAGATTACAACTTTATAATTTAAATATAGAGTAAACAGTCTCTAAGTGGAAAAAGGAGTAAATAGAACTTGCCTTTTTTTATCGCAGGTTTTAATATAAGAATAAGAATCTTTTTAATAAAGTCTAGATGGTTAAAAGAAGTCGTAATGAAAAGGCTTTTAATTACTACTAGTTTAGATCTACTGCCTATCCAAATCGCTCCCTAAACTTAGGTAGAAATATCTTAACCTATAACTAAATTAGTAAGCGTGCTAAAAATTGATTAAAATAATAGAAAAATTAAAGATATTTTAAATTATTTTTTTAGTTAAATAGAGATTTTTAAACTTACTTGTGTTAGTTGTAGAAACTATTTTCCTTCTAACCCTGTTATTTTGCCGTGTTTAATAGTATTCTGCCCTAGCACTGTGTCCTCGCTTATTAGCAGACTCGGCTAAAAATATAACTTTATCAAAGTTAATATTTTTAAGGTTTTTAAGTAATTGCTTGGCGTAAAGATAACGATTATAAGCCTTTTCAGCGTCTAAAGGCGTCTTTTTTAAGCAATGTTAATAGAATAGTTCTCCTTTTTTAAAAAGCGTTGTAAGCTTCTAACAGAAAGATCTAGACTATTTGCTTTTAAAAGACGTCGATTTGTCTTTTTAGGGCTTTTAGTAAGGTCTTTATCAAGCACTCTTTTTGCTTTATTTAAGATCTTTGTAGGACGACCTTTTTAAAGGCCTAAAAGTAGATAAAGAAGCCTTTTTTTTGTTTTATTTAATCAAGAGTATTAGTAAAACCTCTAGAAGACTTTTCTAGTATATTACTGATTAAAATAATAGGCGTGTTTTGTAAATATAAAGTATAAACTTCTTGCTCAAATTAAGAAAGATTGTGAGACATAGAGGAGATATTACAAAAAAGCAAGTTGGGATAAACAAGAGGAGTAAATAAACTAAAAGCTTACTAAGCTATTACGTAATTAGCGCTTACGTAAGCAACCCCTATTTTTTCACCCTTTAATTAAACTCTAAGGAAATAAGATATAAGCCTCCAAAATTTGCTCACGTCATACTTATGTAGGCTTATTAAACTTAGTTTTTTCTTAGCAATTTTTTATAGATTTATAAAAAAGATATCCTAAAATCTATTTTTATTTCTTGTTTCATCTCATTTCAAGCAAGAATACAGGCACAATCGTGTTGACTAAGCAGCTTTCTTAAGCTACCCAACTCAAAAAGAAAGATATTGGCTTGCCAAATCACTAACTCTTTTGGATATAGTACTTCTAGTTGTAGAAATATAAAGCTTTAAAAACTATAACTTTTTTGACATCTTTTTTTTTGTCACCCCTCTGTAAGTAAAGCTAGGTTATCACTTAATATTAAGAAATGCGAGTTTGATGTGCAAAGCACTAAATACCTAGAATTTATTATTAAGGCTAGAAAAGGACTTTAAATAGACCTTAAGAAAGTAAAAAGCTATTTCAGAGTAGAATGCACTAATGAATATTAAAGAATAACGCAGTTTTCTTAAATTTGCAAACTTTTATTAATGCTTTATCAATAACTACTCTAATATAGTTGCCCCGCTCTTAAGGCTTACTAGAAACGTCTCCTTTTAAAAAGGAAAGACAGAGCAAGAAGCTTTCAATAAGCTAAAGAAGCTGTTTGTTACTAAACTAATACTAGCCTAATAAGATCCTAATAAGGAAACTACTCTAGAAACTAATTCTAATAGTTATATTGTAGCAGGAGTCCTTTTGCAATACAATAATGAAACAAGATTACAAGTAGTAGTGTACTACTTAAAGAAGATAACTAGCGCTTAAAGCAACTACATGATACACAACAAGAAATTACTTACAGTTATTTGCTGCTTATCTAAATAAGATGCTATGCTACGCTCTTTAAGGAAGTTTCTAGTTATAACAGACTACAAAAACTTAGAATATATTGAAAAGGCTAGACAGCTTAATAAAAGACAGATAAGATAAGCCTAATTCCTTAGTAAACTTCCTAACATAGAAAACGCCTATAGACCTAGAGTTAATAACTCTAGGGCTAATACCTTATCTTAAAGACAATAAGATATGCCTGCAAATAGTTTAGATGCTTAAATTTCTAGAAAGTTTCTACAAGTTTTTAAACTATCTACTGCAACAACTCTAGAAACAGAAAAACAAGAAACAAAAAGTCTTTTAAAACTTTTAGCTGCAATAGCTATTTAGCAACAGTACTTTAAGAACAATTAAATTTAGAAGAGCTTTAGAACAAAGGTAAAGAAGAGAATAACACTTACTAGCTAGCCTAGAAAGCAGTAAGCGAGAGAAAACGCTAATTTCTAACAAAGCTAGACCTTAAGCTTCCTATTTCTTAATACTAATTAGATAATTCTAGAAACCTGCTCTACTAAGGTCAAAAATAGGTACTAAACAACAAACCTTTACGCACTAAAATTATCTATAAGATCTACTGTTCTAGGGCTCTAAGGTATCTAGGAAGAAACTTTACTTATTAAGCAGTTACAAAAGAATATTTCTAGCCCTCTATTAGCTAAACAGTTAGGCAATATTTACAGAACTGCTTAGTGTATAAAAGAATAAATGGCTTCGGCCTTTTGAGACAACCTTTTAATGTGACCACACATTTTGTAGACACCTTTTTAGTAAAAAAAAAGTTTTATTGCTAACAACAAGTATCCAGGCTTATGCCCCCTTATTTAGTATTACTAGCACGCAATTAGTGTGTTGCTCTAGCATGTTTAGACAGAAATAAAGAAAAGCAAGTCAAAGACGCAAATTGCCTTCTAAATTAACACGCTTTATTCTTCCTATTCTTGTTACTTTACTGCTAGGCGCTCCTAAACAAAGTAAAGTAGTAACATTATAATTACCTTGCTTACTAACTTATAAATGTGACAATAAAAAGCCTACTCTTTCTTTCTTACTTTTCTCTTTTTTATTGCTAATTTAACGTCTTGCAATAGCTGTTTAAGCTAGGTTCTAGTCTCTATACTTAGCCCTTACATAACAAACAGGAAGAGAAAAATGCTAAAGTAATAAATTTTAAGTACTACGCTAGTATTAGTAAATACTTTAAAGATTGTGTATTCCTTGTACAACTAGCTTAATTAGGGCTTAACAATTTTTATATATTAGTGTTGGAGCTGAGAAGGTTCAATTGCTTGATCAGGAGGAGTGGAATGAGTGTATTGAACAACTAAGTGCCACAACAAAGTGGTCAATAACTACCTGAGAGGAATAAGACGATCTAGCCCGTATATATAGGCGCTAGCGCGATCGTCACGTGTTCAGCTTACTAGGATCACCTACTTAACAGGGTGACCCGCATGTTGCGCATGTCAATACTCTAACACACCCCCTAGGTTAGTAAGATACTATTAATCTAAGCTGTGAGCAACTAGGCAATTGTAATAAATTGAGGTTGTTAATTAAGAGGCACCTCTGTATTTATAGCTTTTCCTGCCTAATCCTCTATTGTTGTAGTAATGCTACTTGTTAATGTTTTGATTAATCTCAGCAGTCCTAATATTAAAATATTAGATAGACCTTAAATATTGCATAATTAGTTAGTGCGCAGCCTTTACAACAATATTAATCGCGTCTACTACCCTTCTAAAACTTTTGTCCTTAACCTTACTCTAATATTAATTACTAAGCTTTTTAGGACTATCTTAACTACTATTACTAACATAGTAAGTGTTGCCCTATTATACTCTTACTAATTAGCTGCTAATCTTTCTAATGTAGTCTGCCCCTAGCAATAATAAGCGCAGCTTAAAGAGCTGTCGTTAACAACGTAATTAACGCTTAGAAAGCCTTTGCCAACAACGTAAGAATAGTGCTAAGTATAAGCATTACGCGCGCTAAAGCCTGTTTAACAATAAGATTTAGCAAGCAGCTAATCTCTAAGATAATAAGAGTTAGTTGCCTCTGCCTATTAATCCTTTTGCTCACCGCAAGACATCTAGTAGCTCTACTTAGAGGCTAATTGCCTTACCTACTAAACTAAGCCTGCTGTTAAGTTCTTATTTAAATTTTAATCTACATAAGAGCCTAACTAAGCAATTAAGCTAGCGCAAAGGTAAGGCTCCTTAAGAGCTAAAGCAAAAGTTATAATAGATAACTACTTAAGCAGCAACGCGTGAACAGTAATATAGTAACAACAATAGGCTAAAAACGCCTACTAATCTGTCTACTAAGCGCATTGCGCCCCCCTTAACCTAGAAAAAGGCGCCTAATAGCTCTTTAAAGATTACTACTAATCTATTATACTCTTATGTTCCGCCTTGTAAGCGCTGTATAAAGAAGATGCTAGATAGTTTGTACGCTAAACGCTGCTTTGATCGCGTTTAGACTAGCAGTCGGAGCAGCTTACGCTATAGCAGTTGCTTATCTTACACCTACTACACAGTTAGTATTAATCTTGCTAATTCATTTATAGCTATATATAGAGATAAAGAGGTAAGTCTCTAACGTATTAACCTTCTTGCTTAGCTTACTAACTAGTTTTTAGGGATAGAACAATAATAAGATGTACTAAGCTTTAAAAGCTTAACTGCTAAAGAATATTATTGCTTGCCGCAAAGAGATTAATAGCGGCATTATATTTACTAGAAAGCCTTCTTTACAGAAGCCTCCCGTCTATAATTATTACGCTTAAGAAGTGTTGTATTGTAGTTTTACTGCTTAGCCTTCTGCTCCTGCTCCTGTACTTGCGTTTGCTCCTGCGCCTGCGTAGCAACCCGCACACTAGCCGTAATAGTTAGCTTATTATTCTTAGCAGCAACAGCAGTAACATAAGCAGCCTTAGTAGTAACCTACTTAAAGGTTGCTGCTTTAAGAGCAGGCTACCCGTAGAATGTTGCCCCCGCCTAGTCTATACAATTGTCCTTCTGTTCGTCGTCCTAATTACTATACTACTTATTTATATAAGCGCAATTATTATGCTAGAGTAGGAAGGTAATTATTTAACAACTCTATGTATAGAAGTAATAAGTTAGAATCGCGCTGTAATGCTGCTTACCTCTAAACTCTTACTATTTAGGCTTAGATAGCTTAAATTGCTCTTAAGCTAGCTAAAGCTAAGTAGGCTAAGCGTGATGCAATAATAGAGTCTAGCGAGTATAATAAGTCTAATGCTTATTAGTAATAGGGTTCCTAGTTTTAGTTTAATAGTCTAGCTTACGTTCTCCTACTTATTATAAGCAATTAAGAGGAGACTTAGCCTAGTATATAGATGTTGCTGCTTAATACAAATCCTTTGCTTATTAATTATTATTTCTTTTAATTAAATGCTTAACTTACTAAAAGTTAAGTAACTACTTAAACTTTTTAAACTGTTGTTAGGTAAGCGACTTAGTTAGTCTATTAGCTAGCATAATTACTGTTTCTAGGTATTTAACCTAAAATAATCCTTTAGCAAATTCCTGCTGCAGCTATATGTTTTGTATATCTACATACCTTAATTAAGTGCTAATCTACTTATTCCTCCTTACTATAAGCCTAATTGTTTGTTAATTATTATACTAGACTATCTAGACATCTCCTAGATTAAGAGATAGCTTACAAAAGAAGCGCTTAAGGGCTATAGCCTCCTTAGGAGTGTACTTAAGGGCGAGCAGCTCAGCCTTAGTAGTTAACGTAGTCACTATAGTCTGCCGAGCTGCCTTCCAAAATATTAGACCACTATATAGGATAGCTATGTATTTATAGGACAATTAACAAGTTTCCTAATTATCTATTAAGGAAGCATCGCCTGTAATTATTAGGTCTAGGCTATTATAGTTCCTATATTAGATCGCATCTTATCTTGTTTAATAGAGGTACATAATTACCCGTTTAACAGCTTTTATATGCTAATTGCTAGGGTTTATAAGGAAGTGTAAGAGTTTTAAAATTAAGTAGGCAACATCTAGTCGTAGCATAATAGCTGTGTACAGCACTAATCTAACTCTTTTTTAGTAGGCCTTAATCTCTTGCTTAGTTGCTTCGCTAGTGTTCTTAATTAGCTCCTCTAACAGCAATAGAGTCTTTAGAAAGCTACTATCCTCTAGCTTAAACTTCTTAGCGATCTTATTAATGTACGTATTATACACAAGCGTAATTATTTACTTCTTGCAATCTCTAATTATCTAGATACTAAGGAACTATTTAACTAATCCTTGTTCCTGTATCTTGTATTTATCTATAATCTTTAACTAAAGATCCATTACCCTCTGCTTATAACCTTTCGTGAAGAGCAGTAGGATATTATCTACATAAAACAACACTAGGATCCTCCTTTCTTAATTAAAGAATAGGCAGGGTTCCTCTAGTAAGGCGATTAGTCTAATCTCTTTTAGTAATCCTAAGAACTCCTTATACTACAACAGTAGCGAGTCTTGCAATCTATACAGTGCGTAGTTAAGCTATATACACTTCTCTAGCTTCTTAAAGCTATCTAGCATCTTACAGATTACTAGGTTGTCTGCTGTAATTAACGTATTAAGGAATGCTCTTATAATATTATATTGCTTAATCTCTAAATTATTCTTCGCAGCAATAGCTATTGCTGCTTAGAAGGACTTAGCTGCTAATGTAGCAGCGTATGTTAAGTTAATTAAGTCCTTCTTCTAGAGATTACCTTTTACAACAATCTGCGCCTTGCATTTAAGAAAGAAGCTGTCTTAATTAAACTTATAAGTCTAAACCTACTTTTTTGGTATTAAGCAATTATTCGCTTCTTCTTTTAATATCTAAGTCTAAGTTCTATTCTTACTTAACTAATTAATCTCCTTCCTGTAGGCATTCTTAAACAGGGCCCTTATAGGATACTAAAGTAACTGCTTCTATAATCCTAGTAGTTTAGGTAGATTGTTACAATGCTGTTAAGCATTTCTACTTGTCTTATACTTAGTAAGCAAAGCTACTATAACTACGTAATTAAGAGTCTTGTAGCTTGCTTAGTCTTCCTAAGTTGCTTGTAAACCTAGCAGGTAGGTATTACAAAAATTATTCTATAATAGATCTTTATAATCCGCAATTAATACATTAACACTACCTATACTTCTACCCCCTAGTTAATTATTAGGATCTTAGGTTGCGTCCTTACGCTTACGCCTACTACCTAGCTTACGTAGTAGAAGATAATAATTTATAGGCTAATTTAAACTTTTGCCTGTAATTCTAGCACTATGTCTTATAAGTAGAGGTTAAGCTTGTAATTACTTACCCTGTCTGCTGTTCAAGGCCTAAGATCTTAAATCTTAAGATAATTTACGCCCTGCTATTCTGCTCACCTAAGCAGGTGTTCTATCACAATAAGCTAGCGCGTTAGAGTCTTTAGGCACAGACTGTTGGACTAGTAATAAGTTGTTAGGCTTATTTAAAAGAGGCTCCCTACCTCTAAGTATTAATAAATTAGCTCTTTTTAGCATGCATAATGCTGTTTAACTATTAATAACTCTACAATTAATCGCGTCGTCACTCCCTAGAGTCTCTAGTTTAGGAGTTAGTTCTAGGGTAGCAAGACTAATATTTTGCTGCTAGTTTAAGCAAGTTCCTAATAGTGCACTAGCCTTGTACTCTATTTGCTCAGCGTCTTCTAATCTACTCTTATCTTTAGTAGGTAGGCCTTCCTTACTACTTAAGATAGTAAATAGATCACCTCTAAGGTCTTTAGTAGTCAGCTGCGTATCCTAATCCGCCCTTCCTTGAACAGGCGAGAGGTCTAAATCCTCTCCTAGATTAACTAGCTCGCTATTGTAAAGGATCTCTACAATCTTAATTACTTAATCCCTTAGTAGCTCTTCCTTGCAATCTTCTTTATAGAATTAATGTTTATTAAAGGTGACATTACAGGTAGTAATTACCTAATTAAGTGTTAGTACCTATATATAGTATATGTTAGAGGCTTAATAACTAACTAAATAACTAATATAGCTGTGAGGATTAACCTTAAATCCTTAATAATTACGCCTAGCTGCCTTCTCCGTGTTTAAAGGATAAGCTCAGCAGCTATAGGCATAAATTCTACTCTAGTCTAGGCGTAGATTAGTAGTCTAGTGTCTAATCTTAGGTAGTTAATAATATTAGAAATATTTCCTAAACTATTCTTTAAGCACCTAGTTAGGGGATTAGTAGCTATAGATCTTAGTAGGGCTTATTCTATATAGATAAGCCACCGCATTTATAATTACTAGCTAAAGCTTAGCTAGTAGATTAGCACTTATGCGCATCTTAATAGCCTTTGTAATTAGCTCTTAACTAGCTCTCTCTGCTAAGCTATTAGGCTTATAAGTATATAGCGGTGGCGTCTTAATCACGATCTCTTTCTTTATAGCCTATTCCTTATATCTTAATTGCCCTCTCTAAGGCAGTGTAGCAGTATTGTTATCCTAATAAATCTCTATAATCTTCTACTAATATTTCCTCTTAATTCTTGCGGCAAAGCCTTTAATTACAGGCATAATATTATTTAGTGTCTTTAACTAGATATTATAATTGTACAGCTTGCCTAAGTAGTCTTCCTTAATAATTAGTGCCTATTTCTTAAGTAGCTAACTAGTTGGGAAATTAAACAGATCCTATAAGATCCTATAAAAAGGTTGTAGTCATCTCTCCCTTAGTCGCCACAAGATTACTTACAAGGCATAAGCTGTTGCGCAGTATTTATATTCTAATAGCTTCTTGCTAGTAATCTTAACGTTCTGCGCTAAGCAGACTAAGGCTTTAATAGCTTGTTGTCCTAAGTGTCCTAATTGTTAATGCCATAGGTCCTTATCGCTAGTACGCAACTAAGGTTTTCTTAATTGTGCTATAGCGTTCACGAGCAGTAGTTGAGCAAGGTAATAAGTAAGTTGCTTATATTTAATAAATAAGAGATTAAAGTAACACTTAAGGTTAATTAAGACAACGTTCTTCTTAATTATTCTAAATTGCAAGGTATAATTATATCTTAAATACTAAATGCCTGCCTGCTTAAGCCGTGCTTCTAATACAATATTAACATAGAACCCTAGTACAACCTTAACGTTAGTAAGCAGAAGATTAGCTGTCTTAGGGCTAGCCTTGCTATGCAGGACGTTCTTAAGCAGCCTGTTTCCTATACTAGCAACTAGTATAATTTAAGTGCCTGCTTTAATAGTTTTGTTCTTAGCGCATTTGCTAAAGGTGCCTAGTACTATGTAATCTATAGTATTAACTAGGTGGACTGCTAACCCACTATCCATAATCGTGCAGAGGGACAGGGCATAAGGGGTAAAAGCTGCGCTAAACACATTCAGTCTAATTTCCTTAATAAGGTCCTTTAGGTTAATTGATGCTAAAACTAATAAGCTAGGGTAGGATCTACTTAACTTATTAGTAGCTAATCTGCTAGTGCTAGCCTTCTAGCCTTCCTTCTTAATCTAGGTGTATAAGGTTGCCTATTTGTTGCTGTTCTATTGCTTAAGGATCTTCTTTTTGTTGTTGTCTAACAGTTTAATTAGTATACTGCTAGGAGGGCTTAATCTAGTAACTGTAGTTTGAAGTTAATAGTAGTTGCGCAGTATCTAGAAATACTTACTTATAGGCCCTTTACTAGCCTTGCAGGGGCAGAGGTGCGATTACTTACTACTCTTATTTAACCTTAAGTTGTTAGCGCTAGTAGACTGTTAAGCTGCCCCTAATCTAGATCTAGTTTAGAACACTGCGTGTTATTTTCCTTTTAAAGAAGTAATTAACTAATCTTGCAGCAAAACACTTAAGATCTTTCCTAGATTATTAAGGGTTAAATAAGCTTTTTTAAGCACTATTGCTTATGCTAGCTTATTTTGCTTCTTGCGCGACTAGTCTAGTACAATCTTAGTGCCTAAGGCGTCTAAAAAATTAGTAATTACTAATAGCCTAACAACCTTAGGGAGTAAGTAGATTATTACTTATTAATACAGTAGCTGCCACTTAGAAAACTATTACTTAGGACCTATTTGTCCCTAGCAAGCCTTATTAAGGGGTGATCTATACTACGCCTTAATTAAATATTAAGTATTCTAATCTGTAGGTGCGAGATCCTCCTTTAAGATCTTTACTAAGGCTTAAAGGCTAGTAAGGTTTTAAGTAATTATGCTTATTAAGGCGTTTAAAAGCAGGTCTAGATAGACAGTCTTGCTAATCTAGTCCTTAACATTAGTAATCTTAGCAACTTCTCTTGTCTATTAAGCAGCTTGTACCTTATACCTATCAATTAGCTCGTTGTAATTATCCTTCTTGTACTTAGTATTAAGTAATTAAGCCTTGTATTTGTGTTAAGTAATCTTATAGTCCTCTTGTATTTAAGCGCTAGCGCTGGGTGATAGAGCAACTAGCTGCTTAATATCCTTAGGCAGTTCTGGATACTGTGGCTCCTAGTGATCTATTAAGGGTACGTCCAGGAGATCAGGATTAACCTAATCCTAGATGTCTTTCTCTAAGTAGTATAGCCTTAATAGAGCAAACTAAGTTGGCTAGTCTAATTAAGCCTTAAGGATCACCCCTGAGGCGACAAGCGGTGTATTAGTAAGGTCTATCTTGAGATAAGATGCTACGTGTAGGATTACGACGTGGGTTATTGTTAAGGTGACGATGAATCAATCGGTTAGTCAGTAGGTAGCTAGGTAGCTCATATTAGAAAGAGGTTGGTCATATGATCAATAAGTGAGAGAGGTACAGCAGCAGCAGCGATCTGCTGGCCAGTGCTGTAGGAAATAAAGGAGAGTAAAATGCTAATTAAACAGTTAACCTTACAGCTTGCTAATTGCGCAGTAGGAATTAAAACTACAATTAAGTAGCTAGGCTTATAACTGTTAGAGCTGAGAAGGTTCAATTGCTTAATTAGGAGGAGTGGAATGAGTGTATTGAACAACTAAGTGCCACAACAAAGTAGTCAATAACTACCTAAGAGGAATAAGACAATCTAGCCCGTATATATAGGCGCTAACGCGATCGTCACGTGTTCAGCTTACTAGGATCACCTGCTCAACAGGGTGACCCGCATGTTGTGCATGTCAATACTCCAACAATTAGGATATAGTAAATAAAGGACTTGTTTAAAATTTTTATAAAATTAGAAGTCTAGCTAGGTAGTTAAGTTTTAAGATACTTAATAAATTTAGGTGTCTGCAAAAGCAGTTTAAATTAGACTAAATTAGGTGCTAAGTAGACAGTAGCAAAGATGCTTTTTTTTTAGAAAAGAGCCTAAAATAAAGAGATACTTGCTGTAGAAGTTGCACGTTATTGTAGTGTATTATATGCAAATTGTTTGTATACAGTGCTGTTTAAAAAGTAAAAAGCAGTAGGTGAGAAGCAGCAGCTTTATAAAGTATTGCAGGCTCCTGCTGCAGTACGTACGTGTCTTTTCCCTCCTTTATTGTATTATATTGCAATTCTATTGCAATCCTACTGTAATCCTATTGCTAGCTATAGGCTGGCAATTGCCGTTAGACACGTTTCAGTTAGTGTTTTTTTTTGGTACTTTAGCAAATCTTTTAACTCTAATTATTGCTCAGTGGTCTAAGCTTTTCTCTTAAAACTTATCCACCCACCGTTTAAATCTCGTTAACTACACAAAATCTTTTTTTTAGACTTTTGCGATTAATTAGTAGAGAGTAGCTGCTTTTTACTTTTTTGAAACACTATTTTGACTACAACAACAACCACCACCTTTGGCACCTTAGAAAATAAAAGTAAAAGAATAAAATATGAAAAGATAGCTTACAAGGTTTATTAAAGCCTCTGCTAATTGCTAAGCGTATTTAGAAAGAAATCTTAATTAACTTTGTTACAGAATTACTAAAAAGCGAAAGTTGTATAAACCCAATAATAGTTACTAATAGGCTAAGCAAAATTTTAGTTTTAATTAGTCTCAAAGATACTACTACTAAGAACGTTGCTAAAGCGTTTATTAATTCCGTAGTAGCTTACTACTAGTTACTAGACTTTATTACTTCTAATAAAGCTGTACAGTTTGTAAGCTACTTTTAGACTTAGCTTTGCAAGCTACTAAAGATTAAATAACGCTTATCTTCTAGATATTACCTTAAAACTAACAGCTCTACAGAACGAATAAGCTCTACAGTACAGGCCTACTTACAATCCTTCTACGACTAGAATTAAATAAACTAAAAAAGCGACCGAAGGGGAGCTAATATTGCAATTATAGCAAGGTAAGCACAATCTACTAGAACATCGCCTTTTTTTCTGTAATATACATCCAAGGTAGAACCCCTTTAAATAGTAATAAAACACTGACCTTAAAACTAACCTTAAGAAAAGAGAATATAAAAAGACTATTAAGGGGCAGAAAATATTGCTAACAAACTCTAGTGGCTTCGGCCTTTTAAGACAACCTTTTAATGTAACTACACATTTTGTAGACATCTTTTTAGTAAAAAAAAAGATTTATTGCTAACAACAGGTATTAGGGCTTATACCCTCTTATTTAGCATTGCCGGCACGCAATTAGTGTGTCGCATGTTTAGATAGAAACAAAGAAAAGCAAGATAAAGACGCGAATCGCCTCCTAACTTAACGCGCTCTATTCTGCCTATACTACCTACTTATGTTAAGGCTTTACTTCTAGGTACTCTTAGACAAATTAAAGAAGCAGCACTATTATTACTTTGCTTTCTAACCTATACATACAACTATAGAATGCCTACTCTTTCTTTCTTACCTCTTTCTTCTTTATCGCCTTTTTAATGTTATACAACAGCTAGCCTAACTAGTTAATAGTTTCTTTACTTAGCTTATACACGATTAATAAGAAGAAAAAGATACTAAAGTAGAGTATTTTAAGTACTTTACTAGTATTAGTAAATACTTTATAGATCTTGTATTCCTTCTACAACTAGATAAGTTAAGGCTTAACATTCTTTTTGTATATAAAGATATTACAGATTCTAGAGTTGTTTATAAGAGATATAATTATAAAGTGCTAAAGAGGCTAAGTTTGTAGATACTTAATAAACTTAGGTGTCTACATAATTAGCTTAAGCTAGACTAGTTTAGAGGCTAAGTGTATAATAGGAAAGCTTCCTATCTTTAGATAAGAGTTAAGGTTAAGGAGATACGTGTTACAGAGGTTGTATGCTATATTGCAGTGCAGCGTATTATATGCGAATTATTTATATACAGTGCTGTTTAAAAGATAAGAAGCAGTAGGTAAGAAATAGTAGCTTTAGCTTTATGAAGTATTGCAGGCTCCCGCTGCAGTACGTACGTGTCCTTTCTCTCCTCTATTGCATTATATTGCAATCCTATTACAATTCTACTGTAATCTTGTTGTTAGCTATAGGCTAGCAATCGCCGTTAGACACGTTTCAACTAGTGTCGTTTTTTAGTACCTTAGCAATTTTTTTAACCCTAATTATCGCTCGGTAGTCTAAGCTTTCCTCCTAGAACTTATCCACCTACCGTTCGAATCTTGTTAACTACATATAATCTTTTTTTGACTTTTGCGATTGATTAGTAGAGGGTAGCTGCTTTTCACTTTTTTAGAACCCTATTTTGACTACAACAACAACTACCACCCTTGACACCTTGAAAAATAAATAAACAAACTCTAGCAAAGTATAAAGATAGCTTAAGCTACAATAGCAGAATCTTAACAAGAACAAGAACAACAGGCCAATAAGAGAAGAAAAAAATACCTTAGCTTTAAATAGGTAATAGAGTTTAGTTAAAGCTAGGAGACTACTACAGGACTAAAAGACTAAGCTAAAAACTTGATTAGAAGAATCTAAAGTATACAGTACTTGAGATTGTTAGGCTAAACGCTGTAAAGATAAATACTCTTAGAAGGATACACTCAGTATTTACAGAGGGGTGACAGAAAAAAAGATGTCAAAAAGGTTATAGTTTTTAAAGCTTTATATTTCTACAACTAGAAGGACTATACCCAAGAGAGTTAGTGATTTGGAAAGCCAATATCTTCCTCTTTGAGTTGGGTAGCTTAAGAAAGCTGCTTAGTCAACACGATTGTGCCTGTATTCTTGCTTGAAATGAGATGAAACAAGAAATAAAAATAGATTTTAGGATATCTTTTTTATAAATCTATAAAAAATTGCTAAGAAAAAACTAAGTTTAATAAGCCTACATAAGTATGACGTGAGCAAATTTTGGAGGCTTATATCTTATTTCCTTAGAGTTTAATTAAAGGGTGAAAAAATAGGGGTTGCTTACGTAAGCGCTAATTACGTAATAGCTTAGTAAGCTTTTAGTTTATTTACTCCTCTTGTTTATCCCAACTTGCTTTTTTGTAATATCTCCTCTATGTCTCACAATCTTTCTTAATTTGAGCAAGAAGTTTATACTTTATATTTACAAAACACGCCTATTATTTTAATCAGTAATATACTAGAAAAGTCTTCTAGAGGTTTTACTAATACTCTTGATTAAATAAAACAAAAAAAAGGCTTCTTTATCTACTTTTAGGCCTTTAAAAAGGTCGTCCTACAAAGATCTTAAATAAAGCAAAAAGAGTGCTTGATAAAGACCTTACTAAAAGCCCTAAAAAGACAAATCGACGTCTTTTAAAAGCAAATAGTCTAGATCTTTCTGTTAGAAGCTTACAACGCTTTTTAAAAAAGGAGAACTATTCTATTAACATTGCTTAAAAAAGACGCCTTTAGACGCTGAAAAGGCTTATAATCGTTATCTTTACGCCAAGCAATTACTTAAAAACCTTAAAAATATTAACTTTGATAAAGTTATATTTTTAGCCGAGTCTGCTAATAAGCGAGGACACAGTGCTAGGGCAGAATACTATTAAACACGGCAAAATAACAGGGTTAGAAGGAAAATAGTTTCTACAACTAACACAAGTAAGTTTAAAAATCTCTATTTAACTAAAAAAATAATTTAAAATATCTTTAATTTTTCTATTATTTTAATCAATTTTTAGCACGCTTACTAATTTAGTTATAGGTTAAGATATTTCTACCTAAGTTTAGGGAGCGATTTGGATAGGCAGTAGATCTAAACTAGTAGTAATTAAAAGCCTTTTCATTACGACTTCTTTTAACCATCTAGACTTTATTAAAAAGATTCTTATTCTTATATTAAAACCTGCGATAAAAAAAGGCAAGTTCTATTTACTCCTTTTTCCACTTAGAGACTGTTTACTCTATATTTAAATTATAAAGTTGTAATCTTTTTCTATATAATTTAAGGACTTACTTTTATTCTTAAGGTGTTAAAGGTAGTAGTTATTATTGTAGTTAAAATAGGTTTTCTAAAAAAGTAAAAAGCAGCTACCCTCTACTAATTAGTTGTAAAAGTCAAAAAAAAGATTGTGTGTAGTTAACAAGATTTAAACAGTAAGTAGATAAGGTCTACGCACTAAGCGCTTAGAGCAGAAAAGCTTAGACTACTAAGTAAAAATTAGGGTCAAAAAAATTGCTAGAGGTACTAAAAACAACACTAATTAAAACGTGTTTAATAGCGATTGCTAGCTTATAGCTAGCAACAAGATTGCAATAGAGATAGAGGAAGAAGGTAAGAACACGTACGTTACCGCAGCGGAAGCCTGCAATACTTCTTTATAAAAGCTCCCTACCTGCTGCTTCTTACCTTTAGGATTTCTTATACTACATAGTACTGCATACAAACAACTTACATACAAACAATACAATACTTAGACTATTCTTTTTTCTATTTATCACAAAGACTAATAGCTTATATTAAGTAAAGTTAGTCCTTACTAAGTTACTATACTAGAAGCTATAGTAGTAGATTACCCCTGATTATCGCTCGGTGGTCTGAGCTTTCCTCCCAGAACTCATCCACCCACCGTTCGAATCTCGTTGACTGCACACAATCTTTTTTTGACTTTTGCGATTGATTAGTAGAGGGTAGCTGCTTTTCACTTTTTTGAAACCCATTTTGACTACAACAACAACCACCACCCTTGACACCTTAAAAATAAATAGTAGTAGATTACAAAGCCGGCGTTTACTGTTGTTAAGCGGCCACCTCTGTTAGTTAAAAAGGAGCTAGTAGCAATAGTCCCTGTAGTAGTCAAGTTAGTGCAGATATTAGAATATAACTGTGTTTAAGAAATCTTTAAGAAAGAACTTACTAACCTCTATATAGGCTAGAAGTTTTAGCAGGATAACGCCAAGATTTATAAAACTCTAGAAGTTTTATCTTAGTTTTCTAGGAATAAGATATTGCTTTTTAAGCATCCTGCCTATAGTCCTAATCTAAATCCTATAGAAAACGTGTGGGCCTTGCTAAAAAACGCTTTAGCTAAAAAGCCTATTACTTCTTTAGGTATAAGAAAGAGTAAAAAAAGTATAGCAGCCTTTAAGGCTGCTATAAGGGAGGAATAAGATCAATTACCTCAAAAGGCGATTGATAATTGTATTCTATCTTCACTAAGGCGTTATTTGGACTTTAAGGAAGCTGAAGGCTGGTACACTAAGTATTAGTAAGCTTTTTTCGTTATTTATCTGGAAAAAACGCTAAAAACAAGCTCTTTATTACGACTTAATAGTTTTTTTTCCATTTACCTTCAAACTTACACACAAAAGAGTTCAACTAGTATTATTCAATATATATACTTTATAGCGATTTTTACACCTTCAAAAAAAGTTATTTTGTTTTCTATTCTTGAATCTTTTTATCTTTATTTTTACTGCGGGAGTTGAGCGCAAAGACGCTTACAAAGCAGCTTATTAAGTAGCCTTACCTAAATAGGAAGTTGTTGGCTTTCTAAATTACTAACCTTTTTAGGTATAGCTATTCTGGTTGTAGAAATATTAAGCTTTAAAAACTATAACTTGTTATTTTTTTTGTCACCCCTCTGTAATAAGACGATATAGGTTATTACTTAGGTAGCCAGTAATATAATATGGCTAAACTCTAGAATCGAGTTTGCTAATAGATTCTTTTGGCTTCTTTTTGTATGCTAGAGATTCCTAGATTCTAATATTGCTAATATTTAGTTTATAGCAATACTTGGCTTTAAAAAGGCGTCTAGTAGTTTATAGAACTATAAGAAGTTCTATTATTTATTTTTAAGGTGTCAAATGTGGTGATTGTTGTTGTAGTCAATATAGGGTTTCCAAAAAAGTGAAAAGCAGCTACTCTCTACTAATCAGTCGCAAAAGTCGAAAAAAAATTGTGTGTAGTTAACGAGAGTCAAACAGTAGGTAGATGAGTTCTAGGAGGAAAGCTCAGACTACTAAGCAATAATTAGGGTTAAAAAAAATTGCTAAGGTACTAAAAAACAACACTAGTTGAAACGTGTCTAACAGCGATTGCCAGCCTATAGCTAGTAATAGGATTACAGTAGGATTGCAATAGGATTGCAACATAATGCAATAGAAGAGAGAAAAAACATGTAGCAAAAGCCTGCAATACTTTATAAAGCTAAAGCTGCTGCTTTTTACTTACTGCTTTTTACCTTTTAAATAGCACTGTATACAAACAATTCACATACAATACACTACACTGCAATATAGCGTACAACTTCTACAGCAAGCATCTTCTTATTCTAGGCTTTCTTCTAAAAAAAAGCATTCTTTGCTACTATCTACTTAGCACCTAATTTAGTCTAACTTAAACTGTTTGCATAGACACCTAAGTTTATTAAGTATCTTAAAACTTATCTACCTAGCTAGACTTCTAAGTTTATAATATTCTTAAATAAGTTCTTTATTTGTAATATTTTTGTATACAAAAAGATTATTAAGCCCTAATTTAGCTAGTTGTGCAAGGAATACATAATTTTAAAGTATTTACTAATACTAGCGCGGTACTTAAGATCTATTACTTTAGTATCCTTTTCTTCTTATTTATTGTTTAAAGGCTAAGTATAGAGACTAGCAATTAGCTTAAATAGTTATTATAAGACGTTAAATTAGCAATAGAGAAGAAAAAGGTAAGAAAGAAAGAGTAGGCTTTCTATTATCGCGTCTATAAGTTAGTAAGCAAGGCAATAATAGTGTTACTACTTCACTTTATTTAGAAGCGCCTAGTAGTAAAGTAACAAGAATAGGCAAGATAAGGCGTGCTAAGTTAGGAGGCAATTTGCGTCTTTGTCTTGCTTTTCTTTATTTTTGTCTAAACATGCGACACACTAATTGCGTGCTAGCAATGCCGAACAAGGGGGCGTAAGCCTAGATACCTATTATTAGCAATAAATCTTTTTTTTTACTAAAAAGGTGTCTAAAAAATGTGTGGTCACATTAAAAGGTTGTCTTAAAAGGCCGAAGCGAAGTTCTATTATATAAGTACACTGCTGCAAATAGAGCTTCTGCCTATAACTTTGTAGGCATATTTAACTTAAAAAGTAGAGCTCTTGTTTTGTTAAACAGTGTCCCATTAATTCTTTGAGTACTACTTTTGCTTTCTAGATTAAAAGAAGAGATAATTTGTAATCAAAACCTCTTTCTATTTAAGAGCTTTTGCAGATTTAGAATATTAAGCTTATTGTCTGATTAGATAAGCTTAATTTGCTTTTTATCCTGTACTTTAGCTCTTTTAATAAAGGCTTTAACTGGATTTACGAGCTCTGATCTAGAAGTAAGAAGATTAGCCTCTAGATATTTAGTTTTGTAGTCTAGAAAGGGGACGTAATACCTATAGCCTCTATTGGTTCTAGGCTTAAAAGGTCCTCCTAGGTTGCAGTAAATAAGATTGCTAAATTGATTTATAGGCGTTGTAATTGGATCTCTGCTGATTTTGCTAGCGAATTTGCTTTTTAAGCAAACTTCGCAGTTGCTAAAAGCTTTAGTAGTCTTTATTTCTATTCTAATGCTATAGATATTATTACTAAGCTTATTTAAGCTTGTTTTACTAATATAGCCAAAGTGTCTGTGCAGGAGAGATATTTAATTTTTTCAATCTTTTTAATTGATTTCTTCTAAGTTGTTGATTTTTGCACAGGTTTAATTTCGTCTAATACTGCTAGTTGCAGTAAATATTGAGATTTCTCTAGTGTACTGTCCTTTGGCTAGTATGTTACTAGATTAAATAATTAGGCTGTTAGCCTTGGTAAATGGAAATTCAGCTCCTTTCTAAACAGATCAGTACAGACTAAGAAAATTTACTTTAAAGTTTAGTACTAGAAGTACGTCTTTTAGCACTATAAATGTATTTATGCTAGTAAAAGTAATAGAAACGTCTCTCTTTACAATTACCGATAGTAATATAGCTGTATTACCTTATTTAGTATAGGTATTGCTTACACTATCAAGGTTTTAAAATAGATTCTTATTGTAGCAAATGTGTGCACTTGCTCTAATATCTAGTATCCACTTAATTAATTCCGTAGATCTAGTAGTATTGATACCAGCAATTTTCTAATCTACTAATACTATAGTTAAAAGAGCTTGTTCAGTTGCATCTGTTATATTAGATAACTAAATAACTTGATTTTTTGGAGCTTTGCTAGGATCTTTTTTTTAGTATTTATTTTCTAGGTGTCTTAGTTTTTTGCAGAAATTTCAGACTTTTAAACTCTTTTTATTGTTTTATTTTTAAGTTGATAAGGACATTTCTACGTCCTAAAACTAAGAAGCTTAAGGAGCTAGTGAGCTATTATTGCTCTTTTGTTTATATAGCCTCTCTTATCTATATTGATCAGATTTCTAGTAGCTCTTATAATTTAGGCTATTCTTTGAGGCTTTTAGACGTCTAGACTTGTCTAAGATTGAGCTGCACATTGCTTCTAGATTAATTGTTTTATTTAATTTAAGGCTTTAAGTGATTGCAGTATCTAGGTAGTTAAATTCTAAAATAAAATCATTAAGTATTAGAGCTGCGACAGATTTAGTAGGCAATTTGATATTTCTAGTCTCTAGGCTTAGAACAAGCTTATTAACTTTCTGTAAATAAGTCTCTACATTGTTCTAACATTAAGATAGTGTAGTATTAATAAGATCCCTACACAATAAAAATTAGAACTAAATCCTTTTTATTTATTTTTAAGGTGTTAAGGGTGGTGGTTGTTGTTGTAGTCAAAATGGGGTTCCAAAAAAGTGAAAAGCAGCTACCCTCTACTAATCAATCGCAAAAGTCAAAAAAAAAGATTGTGTGTAGTCAACGAGATTTGAACAGTAAGTGGATAAGTTCTAGGAGCAAAGCTTAGACTACTAAGCAATAATCAGGGTTAAAAAATTTGCTAAGGTACTAAAAAACAACACTAGTTGAAACGTGTCTAACAGTGATTGCTAGCCTATAGCTAATAATAGGATTACAGTAGGATTGCAATAGGATTGCAACATAATATAATAGAGGAGGGAAAGGACATGTACGTACTGCAGTAGAAGCCTGCAATACTTTATAAAGCTACTACTTCTTACTTACTGCTTCTCACCTTTTAAATAGCACTGTATACGAATAATTCGTATACAATACGCTATACTACAATATAGCGTACAACTTCTACAATAAGCATCTCCTTAACCTTAACTCTTATCTAAAGACAGGAAGCTTTCCTGTTATACACCTAGCCCTTAAACTAGTCTAGCTTAAGCTAATTATGTAGACACTTAAGTTTATTAAGCATCTATAAACTTAGCCTCTTTAGCACTCTATAATTATATCTCTTATAAATAACTCTAGAATCTGCGATATCTCTATATATAAAAAGAATGTTAAGCCTTAACTTAGATAGTTATAGAAGGAATACAAGATCTATAAGGTGTTCGCTAATACTAGCAAAGTACTTAAAATGCTCTGCTTTAGTATCCTTTTCTTCTTATTAATTATGCATAAGCTAAGTAAAGAAATTATAAACTAGTTAGGCTAGCTGTTGCATAACGTTAAAATAGCGATAGAGAAGAAAGAGGTAGGAAAAGAGGAGTAGGCGTTCTATTGTCGTATGTATAGGTTAGAAAGCAAGGTAATAATAGTGCTGCTTCTTTAATTTGTCTAAGAGTACCTAGAAGTAAAGCCTTAACATAAGTAGGCGGCATAGGCGGAATAAGGCGCGTTAAGTTAGGAGGCAATTCGCGTCTTTGTTTTGCTTTTCTTTATTTCTATCTAAACATGCGACACACTAATTGCGTGCTAGCAATGCTAAATAAGGGGGCATAAGCCCTAATACCTGTTGTTAGTAATCAATCTTTTTTTTACTAAAAAGGTGTCTATAAAATGTGTGGTCACATTAAAAGGTTGCCTTAAAAGGCCGAAGCGTCCTTTTTATAAATACAATTTTCTAGGTAATTCCAGAGATATTAGGGATTAATAATATCTTTTGACTGTAATAAAGGTCTACCCTTTAGGCTAAAACGTAATATTAATAAGGCTTTTGCCTCTTAATTTTTAAGCGTCTAAAGAGCCTCTTTTAAGTAATCCTTTTTAGTCAATTTAGTAGGATTAATTATTATTATTTCCTTACAGTTTTGTTGAACAAGGATTAATTAGATTCTAGATGCCTATATATTGTAGTTAGTGGCTTCAGCCTTTTAAGACAACCTTTTCATGTGACTACACATTTTGTAGACACCTTTTTAGTAAAAAAAATTATTGCTAACCACAGGTATTCGGGCTTACGCCCTCTTGTTTAGTATTACTAGCACGCAATTAGTGTGTCGCTCTAGCATGTTTAGATAGAAACAAAGAAAAGCAAGACAAAGACGCAAATTGCTTTTTAACTTAATACGCTCTATCTTGCCTATTCTTGTTGCTTTACTGCTAGGCGCTTTTAAATAAAGTAAAGCAGTAATACTATTATTGCCTTGCTTGCTAACCTATAGACGCGACAATAGAATGCCTACTTCTTCTTTTCTGCCTTTTTCTTCTTTATTGCTATTTTAACGTTATACAATAGCTATTTAAGCTAAGTTTTAGTCTCTGTACTTAGCCCTTACACAATAAACAAAAAGAAAAGAATACTAAAGTAATAAATCTTAAGTACTACGCTAGTATTAGCAAACACTCTAGAGATTGTGTATTCCTTGCACAACTAGCTAAATTAAGGCTTAATAATCTTTTTATATATAGAAATATTGCATATAAGAGACTTGTTTAAGATTTTTATAAACTTAGAAGTCTAGCTAAGTAGTTAAGTTTTAAGATACTTAATAAATTTAGGTGTCTGTATAAGCAGTTTAAGTTAAACTAAATTAAGTGCTAAGTAGATAGTAGCAAAAGATGCTTTTTTTAGAAGAAAGCCTAGAATAGGAAGATGCTTGCCGTAGAGGTTACACGCTATTACAGTGTATTGTATGTAAATTGTTTGTATACAGTGCTGTTTAAAAGATAAAAAGCAGTAAGTAAGAAGTAGCAGCTTTAGCTTTATAAAGTATTGCAGGCTCCCGCTGCAGTACATACGTATCCTTTCCCTCCTCTATTGCATTATTTTGCAATCCTATTGCAATCCTACTGTAATCCTATTGCCAGCCATAGGCTGGCAATCGCCGTTAGACACGTTTTAACTAGTGTCGTTTTTTAGTACCTTAGCAATTTTTTTAACCCTAATTATTGCTTAGTAGTCTAAGCTTTGCTCCTAGAACTTATCCACCTACCGTTTAAATCTTGTTAACTACACACAATCTTTTTTTTGGACTTTTGCAACTAATTAGAAGAGGGTAGCTGCTTTTCACTTTTTTAGAAACCCTATATTAACTACAACAACAACCACCACCTTTAACACCTTAAAAATAAATATTGTAGTTAGAGCTGCCTGTTACGATCCGAACTAAGGGACGTGGGGGACGATCCTTCAGGGACCATGCGACATGAGCAGATAATCACAGCTAGGCAACCACGCCGCTGTCACGTGACTGCTCACTAACGAGCACGCTTGTACACGAGCGCGACCACGTGACTAATTATCTACAAGTGATTATTTACAAGCGCTTATCTACAAGCGCACGCTTATACACAAGCGCCACGTTTATTAGTATATAGTAGTAGGTAATATGCCCTTATAGCTTATTGTGTTTAACTTAGAGTTTTATCTTAGTAATTAATCTAAGGATTAAGACTTGCTTCTTACCCTTATATTATTATATTAATCTTCTAATTATGCTAACACACCCTCGTACTATTATAATAATCTTCTAATTATGCTAACACACCCTCGTACTATTATATTAATCTTCTAATTATGCTAGTACACCCTGTATTCTTAGTACTTATTTACTCTTCTAAGAACTAACCTAGATTATCTCTAGACAATTTTTACACTTTAGACACTCTTAAAGATAAGCAATACTACTATAAACACATCTGCTAATTCCCTTACTAGGAGGACTACAAGCCGCGCCAATAAGCCTAAAACTTATTATAGTAATTGTAGCAAGCTTAACACTTAGCTCCTCTAGGTTAATAGATACTTCTATATTAAAGGAGATAGGATTAACAATAATAATAAGGTAGTCTTAGCCTCTACGTATTTTTAAGGAGATACAGAGAAGTAAGCTAACTTAATTTTTTAACGCTATATAGATAGTTCTATTATAGACACTAATAACACTGCCCTAGTTAAAGACTAGGATGCCTTTAAGATAAAAATATAGAAAATCTTTTTACCTTTTAAGGAGTCTGTAGTTAAAGAATAGAAAATTTAGAAACTACAATAAACTAAGTCTACTATTAACTATATTACTAAATTCTAATAGTACAAAATAGTTATTAAATAGGACAACAACGCTTTAATATAGATGTACTAACAAGGTCTTAAACTTACTATACAACAAGAACTTATAAGAAGTAGATCTAGTCTTAATATACTTAATAAACTTATAGCTAAAGCTATTAGAGTAGATAACAAACTCTACAAGCTTATATTAGAGGAATAATTATTTGCGCAAAAGAACTACGCATTTAAGAACATAGACGCTTAACTACGTTAAACACCTTAACGCCTGTACCCTAACTAAGGACGTTAGCAAAACTATATACCTAAGATTCTAGGGTATTACGCTACTAATAGCTACAAGCTAATACACCTTAACAATATTAATCAGGGACTAGGAAAAAAGAAGTTTAGGTATAATAAAAGTAACAAGAAGGTTACTTGTTATAGATATAGTAAGAAAGGTTATATAAAACAAGACTACTAAAGCTAAGGTAAGGTAACTTAATAACTAAATGTTATTTACTGTGTAAAATCTAATAATAATCTAGACAATAAATAAAACGTTATTACATAACCTACTATTACAGTTTAAGGATAGGACTAGGTAAGTATTAACAGTCTGGATAGTATAGCTATAATTACACTAGAGAAAACTTTAAATAACAACATTTCTAAGATAGTGCTAGATAAAGATATAAAAGCAACTCTAGTAACTTAAACTAAACACAGCAAGATAGCTAAGTTTTAGCAAACCTATTAACTAGCTACACTAATTAAATAGGAAGAGCTAGTAGTATAAGATAAAGAGACAGTTCTACTAGCTATATAGAAACTTCTTACCTATACTATAGAAGACAGACACGATATTAGCACATAGGTACTACTACCTATAAAGACTAGATGCTTAACAGATCTAGCAGAGAAGGTTAACGCCCTACTTAAGTAGCTTAGACAACCTAAGGAGATCTTTATAGAACCCTGTAGAGGAATATTCCTAGACTATAACTAGTATACTAACTTACTAGAAGAACTGCAGAAGAAAGGGCCTACTCTAGTAGTAACTATTAACAAAAACTTAAATAACAATTCTATATAAGAATAGACTAAAGAAGCTAAAGCTTCCTAGAACAAACTAGCGCACTAACTCTTAGATAAAAAGAAAAAGAAGATTTATAATAAATCTTAGGCAATACACTAGCAGCGTAAAGCTTAAGATAACAGCTGCGCTAAAAATATGTACTATTAGATAGACCTGCGTAACCTAGAATATGCGAAGTACTTATAGACTATATATATATACAACAACTGTACAATCTACTATTCTAATAAGTATAAATTAGGATAGTTTTGTAAGAAACTAAAAGGGATGCCTAAATATAAACACTAATAGTATAATTGTCTAAATAACAAATGCGCAATACTGTTGGAGTATTGACATGCGCAACATGCGGGTCACCCTGTTGAGCAGGTGATCCTGGTAAGCTGAACACGTGACGATCGCGCTAGCGCCTATATATACAGGCTAGATCGTCTTATTCCTCTTAAGCAGTTATTGACCACTTTGTTGTGGCACTTAGTTGTTTAATACACTTATTCCACTCCTCCTAATTAAGCAATTGCTCCTTTTCAGCTCTTACAGTTATAAGCCTAGCTGCTTAATTATAGTTTTAATTCCTACTTCGTAATTAGCAAGCTGTAAGGTTAACTATTTAATTAGCTTTTTACTCTCCTCTATTCTCCTACAGCATAGCCAGCAGATTGCTACTGCTGCTGTATCTCTTTTATTAATTATACAATTAACCTCTTTCTAATACGAGCTACCTAGCTACCTACTAACTAACTAATTAATTTGTTGTTACCTTAATAATAACCTACGTCGTGATCCTACACAAAGTAACTTATCTTAAGATAGACCCTACTAATACACTGCTTGTCGCCTTAGGGGTGATCCTTAAGGCTTAATTAGACTAGCTAACTTAGTTTGCTCTATTAAGGCTACACTGCTTAGAGAAAGGTATCTAGGATTAGGTTAATCCTAATCTCCCAGATGTACCCTTAATAGATTACTAGGAGCTACAGTATCTAGAACTGCCTAAGGATATTAAGCAGCTAGTTGCTTTATTACCTAGCGCTAGCGCTTAAATACGAGAGGACTATAAGATTGCTTAACACAAATATAAGGCTTAATTACTTAATACTAAGTATAAGAAGGATAATTACAATAAGCTAGTTAATAAGTACAAGATACAAGCTGCTTAATAAATAAGAAAAGTTGCTAAGATAACTAATATTAAGGACTAGATTAGCAAGACTGTCTATCTAGACCTGCTTCTAAACGCCTTAATAAGTATAATTACTTAAAACCTTACTAGCCTTTAAGCCTTAGTAAAGATCCTAAAGGAGGATCTTGCACCTATAGATTAGAATACTTAGTATTTAATTAGGGCGCAGTACAGATTACACTTTAATAAGGCTTACTAGAGATAAATAGGCCCTAAGCAATAGTTTACTAAGTAGCAGCTACTGTATTAATAAGCAACAATTTACTCGCTTTCTAAGGTTATAAGGCTATCAGTAATTACTACTTTTTTAGACGCCTTAGGCACTAAGATTATACTAGACTAGTCGCGTAAGAAGTAAAATAAGCTAGCATAAGCAATAGCGCTTAGAAAAGCTTATTTAACTCTTAATAATCTAAGAAAGATCTTTAGTGTTTTGTTGTAGGATTAGTTAATTACTTTCTTAAAAGGAAAAGGACACGCAGTGTTCTAAACTAGATCTAGACTAGGAGTAGCTTAATAATCTATAAGCGCTAACAAGTTAAATAAAAGTAGTAAGTAATTGCACCTTTGCCTCTGTAAGGCTAGGAAAGGGCCTATAAGCAAGCACTTCTAGACACTACGCAACTACTATTAACTTTAAACTGTAGTTACTAGATTAAGCCCTCCTAGCAGTATACTAATTAAGCTATTAGATGACAACAAAAAGAAAATCCTTAAGTAATAGAATAGCAACAAATAGGCAACCTTACGCACCTAGATTAAGAAAGAAGGCTAGAAGGCTAGCACTAGCAGATTAGCTACTAATAAGTTAAGTAGATCCTACTCTAGCTTATTAGTTTTAGCATTAATTAACTTAAAGGACCTTATTAAAGAAATTAGACTAAATGTATTTAGCGTAGCCTTTACCTTTTATGCCCTGTCCCTCTACACAATTATAGATAGTAGATTAGCAGTCTACCTAGTTAATACTATAGATTATATAGTACTAGGCACTTTTAGTAAATACACTAAGGACGAGACTATTAAGGCAGGCACTTAAATTATACTAGTTACTAGTATAGAAAATAGGCTGTTTAAGAACGTCCTGTACAGCAAGGCTAGCCCTAAAACTACTAATCTTCTACTTAATAATATTAAGGTTGTACTAGGTTTCTATGTTAATATTATATAAGAAGCACAGCTTAAGCAGGTAGGTATTTAGTATTTAGGATATAATTACACCTTACAATTTAGAATAATTAAGAAGAACATTATCTTAATTAACTTTAAGTATTACTTTAATCTCTTGTTTGTTAAATATAAGCAACTTACTTATTACCCTGCTTAACTACTACTACTTGTGAACGCTATAGCGCGATTAAGGAAACCTTAGTTGCGTACTAGTGATAAGGACCTATAGCATTAACAATTAGGACACCTAGGACAACAGGCTATTAAAGCCTTAGTCTACTTAGCGTAGAATATTAAGATTACTAGTAAGAAGCTATTAGAATGTAAATACTACGTAATAGCTTATGCCTTACAAGTAATCTTATAGTAACTAGGGAAGAGATTACTATAACCTTTTTATAGGATCTTATAGGATCTGTTTAATTTCCTAACTAGTTAGCTACTTAAGAAATAGGCACTAATTATTAAGGAAGACTACTTAGGCAAGCTGTATAATTACAATATCTAGTTAAAGACACTAAATAATATTATACTTATAATTAAAGGCTTTGTCGCAAGGATTAAGAGGAAATATTAGTAGAAGATTATAGAGATCTATTAGGATAACAATACTGCTACACTGCCTTAGAGAGGGCAATTAAGATATAAGGAATAGGCTATAGAGAAAGAGATTGTAATTAAGACGCCACTACTATATACTTATAAGCCTAATAGCTTAGCGGAGAGAGCTAGTTAAGAGCTAATTACAAAGGCTATTAAGATGCGCACAAGCGCTAATCTACTAGCTAAGCTTTAGCTAGTAAATATAGATGCAGTAGCTTACTTACATAGAATAAGCCCTACTAAAATCTATAGCTACTAATCCCCTAACTAGGTGCTTAAAAAATAGTTTAGGAAATATTTTTAATATTATTAACTACCTAAGATTAGACACTAGACTACTAATCTACGCCTAGACTAGAGTAGAATCTATGCCTATAGCTGCCGAGCTTATCCTTTAAACAAGAAGAAGGCAGCTAGGCGTAATTATTAAGGATTTAAGGTTAATCCTTGCGGCTATATTAGTTATTTAGTTAGTTATTAAGCTTCTAACATATACTACATATAAGTACTAATACTTAATTAAGTAATTACTACCTATAATATAACCTTTAATAAACGTTAATTCTATAAAGAAGATTATAAGGAAAAGCTATTAAAGTATTAAGTAATTAAGATTGTAGAGATCCTTTATAATAGCGAGCTAGTTAATCTAGGAGAGAATTTAGACCTCTCGCCTATTTAAGGAAAAGCAGATTAGAATACGCAGCTAACTATTTAAGACCTTAAAAGTAATCTATCTACTATCTTAAGTAGTAAGGAAGGCCTACCTACTAAAGACAAGAGTAAATTAGAAAACGCTAAGTAAATAAAGTATAAGGCTAGTGCACTATTAGGAACTTGCTTAAATTAGTAGTAAAATACTAGTCTTGCTACTCTAGAACTAACTCTTAAACTAGAGACTCTAGAGAGCAATAACGCAATTAATTGTAGAGTTATTAATAGTTAAACGGCAGTACGCATACTAAAAGGAGCTAATCTATTAATACTTAAAAGTAAGGAGCCTCTTTTAAATAAGCCTAATAACTTATTACTAGTTTAACAGTCTGTGCCTAAAGACTCTAACGCGCTAGCTTGTTGTAATAGAATACTTGCTTAGGTAAGCAGAATAGCAGGGCGTAAATTATCTTAAGATTTAAGATCTTAGGCCTTAAACAGCAGATAGGGTAAGTAATTATAAGCTTAACTTTTACTTATAAAACGTAGTGCTAAGATTATAAGTAAAAGTCTAAATTAGTTTATAAATTGTTATCTTCTACTGCGTAAGCTAGGTAGCAGGCGTAAGCATAAGGACGCAACCTAAGATCCTAATAATTAACTAAGAGGTAGAAGCATAGGTAGTGTTAATATATTAATTATAGATTATAAGGATCTATTATAGAATAATTTTTATAATACCTACCTACTAGGTTTACAAGCAACCTAGAAAGACTAAGCAAGGTATAAGACTCTTAATTACGTAGTTATAGCAGCGTCGCTTACTAAGCATAAGCTAAGTAGAAATGCTTAACAGCATCGCGATAATCTACCTAAACTACTAGGATTATAAAAGTAGTTGCTTTAGTATCCTGTAAGGGCCCTATTTAAAGATGCCTGCAGGAAGGAGATTAATTAGTTAAGTAAGAATAGAACTTAGACTAAGATATTAAGAAAAGAAGCAAATAATTACTTAATACCTATAAAGTAAGTTTAGACTTATAAGTTTAATTAAGATAGCTTCTTTTTTAAATGCAAGGCGTAGATTGTTGTAAGAGGTAATCTTTAAGAGAAAGACTTAATTAACTTAATATACGCTACTATATTAGCAGCTAAGACTTTCTAAGCAGTAATAGCTATTACTGCTAAGAATAATCTAAAGATTAAGTAATATAATATTGTAGGAGCATTTCTTAATATCTTAATTATAGTAGACAACCTAGTAATCTGTAAGATGCTAGATAGCTTTAAGAAGCTAGGTAAGTATATATAGCTTAACTGTACACTATATAGATTGTGAGACTTGCCACTATTGTAGTATAAAGAGTTCTTAGGATTACTAAGAGAGATTAGACTAATCGCCTTACTAGAGGAACCCTGCCTATTCTTTAATTAAGATAGGAGGATCCTAGTTTTATTTTATATAGATAATATCCTACTGCTCTTTGCAAAAGATTATAAGTAGAGGGCAATAAATCTTTAGTTAAAGTTTATAGACAAGTATAAGATATAGGAACAAGGATTAGTTAAATAGTTTTGTAGTATTAGAGTAGTTAGAGATTATAAGAAGTAAATAATTACGCTTATATATAATACGTATATTAATAAGATCGCAAAGAAGTTTAAGCTAGAAGATAGTAGCTTTCCTAAGACCTTATTACTGTTAGAAGAGCTAATTAAGAACACTAGCAAAGTAACTAAGCAAGAGATTAAGGCCTACTAAGAAAGAGTTAGTTTAGTGCTATATATAGCTATTATGCTACAACTAGATGTTACTTACTTAATTTTAAAGCTCTTACACTTCCTTACAAACTTTAGTAATTAGTATATAAAAGCTGTTAAACAGGTGATTATGTACCTCTATTAGACAAGATAGGACGCGATCTAGTACAGGAACTATAATAGCCTAGACTTAATAATTACAGGCGATGCTTCCTTTGCAGATAATTAGGAAATTATTAATTATCCTATAGATATATAGCTATTCTATATAGTAGCCTAATATTTTAGAAGGTAGCTTAGCAGACTACAGTTACTACATTAACTACTAAGGCTAAGCTGCTCACCCTTAAGTACACTCCTAAGGAGGCTATAGCCCTTAAGCGCTTCTTTTGTAAGCTATCTCTTAATCTAGGAGATGTCTAGATAGTCTAGTATAATAATTAACAAACAATTAGGCTTATAGTTAGGAAGAATAAGTAAATTAGCACTTAATTAAGGTATATAGATATACAAAACATGTAGCTGTAGCAGGAATTTGCTAAAAGATTATTTTAGGTTAAATACCTAGAAACAGCAATTATGCTAGCTAATAGACTAACTAAGTTGCTTACCTAACAACAGTTTAAAAAGTTTAAGTAGTTACTTAACTTTTAGTAAGTTAAGCACTTAATTAAAGAAAATAATAATTAATAAGCAAAGGATTTGTATTAAGTAGCAACATCTATATACTAGGCTAAGTCTCCTCTTAATTGCTTACAGTAAGCGGGAGAACGTAAGCTAGATAATTAAACTAGAACTAGGAACCTTATTACTAATTAGCATTAAACTTATTATACTCGCTAGACTCTATTATTGCATCACGCTTAGCCTGCTTAGCTTTAGCTAGCTTAAGAGCAATTTGAGCTATCTAAGCTTAAATAGTGAAAGTTCTAAGGTAAGTAGCATTGCGTCTTAATTCTAATCTATTACTTCTATACATAGAGTTATTAGATAATCACCTTCTTACCTTAGCGTAATAATTGCTGTTATATAAACAATTTGTATAGCAATTAGGGCGACAAGGAAAAAGACAATTGTATAGAATAGTAGAGGGCAATATTCCGCAGGCAGCCTGCTCTTAAAGCAGCAACCTTTAAGCAGGTTGCTATTAAGGTTACTTATATTGTTGTTAATATTGTTGTTACTGCTGTTGCTGCTACAGATAATAAGCTAACTGTTGCAGTTATTATGCAGGTTGCTAAGCAGAAGCAGAAGCAGGAGCAGGAGCAGGAGGTTAAGCGGCAAAACCGCAATACAACATTTCTTAAGCGTGAAAATTATAGACAGGAGGCTTCTGCAAAAAAGGCTTTCTAGTAGACGTAACGCTGCTATTAATCTCTTTATAGCAAGCAATAATGTCCTTAAGTAGTTAAGCTTTTACAGCTTAGTATATCTAGTTATTATTCTATCTCTAAAAAATAAGTTAGCAAGCAGAGCAAGAAGCTTAAAAAATTTAAGACTTACTACTTTATCCTTGTACATAGCTATGAATTAATTAGCAAGATTAATATTAACTGTATAGCAGGTATGTAACAAGTAACTACTATAGCGTAAGCTACTCTAACTGCTAGTCTAAACGCGATTAAAGCAGTGTTTAGCGTACAAACTATTTAGTATCTTTTTTATACAGCGCTTATAAAGCAGAATATAAGAGTATAGTAGATTAGCAGCAATTTTTAAAAAGCTATTGGGCGCTTTTTTCTAGGTTAAGGAGGGCGCGTTGTGCCTAGTAGACAGCTTAATAGGCGTTTGTAGGCTATGATTGTCGTCTTATTACTAATCGCGGGACGCTATTTAAATAGTAAGCTACTAAGACTTTTACAATAGCTCTTAAGAAGCCTTGCCCTTACACTAGCTTAATTACTTAATTAGACTTTTATGTAGATTAAAATTTAAGCGAGGACTTAACAGCAGACTTAATTTAGTAGATAAAGTAATTAGCCTCTAAGCAGAGCTACTAGATATCTTGCAATAAGCGTACAGATTAAACAGTAATTGTAACTAAATTTTATGATTTTAAAGATTAGCTGCCTATTAAATTTTATTGTTAAATAGGCTTTGACGCGCGCGACGATTAGCTTAGCACTATTATTACACTTATAACAGCGGCTTTCTGAACAACGCTCGCGCTTATTATTACTATAGGCAGACTACACAAGATTAGTAGCTAATTAGTAAGAGAATAATAGAGTAACACTACTTACTATAATAGTAATAGTAGTTAAGACAGTCCTAAAAAGCTTAGTAATTAATCATAGAGTAAGGTTAAGGGCAAAAGTTTTAGAGGGGTAGTAGACGCAATTAATATTGTTGTAGAGGCTGCGCACTAACTAATTACGCAATATTTAGGGTTCATCTAATGTTTTAATATTAGGACTACTAAGATTAATTAAAATATCAACAAGCAGCATTACTACAACAACAGAGGATTAGGTAGGAAAAGCTATAATTACAGAAGAACCTCTTAATTAACGACCTTAATTTATTACGATTGCCTAGTTGCTCACAGCTCAGATTAATAGTATCTCACTAACCTAGGGGGGGTGTTAGAGTATTAACATGCGCAACATGCGGGTCACCCTGTTAAGCAGGTGATCCTAGTAAGCTAAACACGTGACGATCGCGCTAGCGCCTACATATACGGGCTAGATCGTCTTATTCCTCTTAAGCAGTTATTGACCACTTTTTTGTGGCACTTAGTTGATCAATACACTCATTCCACTCCTCCTGATCAAGCAATTGCTCCTTTTCAGCTCCCACAAATACATATATAAAATAAGAGACTTAGCCTATACTTTTATAAATACAACAATCTAGAAAAGAACCTGTAGATATACATAACGCAGTAGAAGGATTATAAGGATAGAACTAGTGTATAAGAGTGTAACTAACCCTTATAGCATACGTGCCTTAATATTAAATGCAACTAATATATTGTTACAAAGAAGTTCTATAGATTTAGCATATGGTTTTTTTTAGACAGACGCCCTAAACACTTAGAACTACTAGAGAGATTAACGTAATAAATCCTCTAGGCCTCTTTAAGCTTACAGTGAAGCTTAATAAATACTAGATACAGGCACTAGTAGATTCTAGCGCATAAAGCAACTTTGTTTCTGCTTAAGCAATATTAGTAGCAGGTCTACAAGTATTAGAGAAACAAGAACTCTACTTACTATACGTAGCTAATAGTTAGCCTATGCTAGGCAAGATAACAATTACTTATAAGGTTACCTAAGTAACGCTCTACATCTAAGAACACTAAGAAGAAATAGACCTAGACGTTTTTAGACTAGCTGCCTATAATATTATATTAGGACTTCCTTAGTTACAAGAATACAATCTGCAGATTAACTAGAAGTTAAAGAAGTTCTTATTTAAGTACTATAGATTAAATATAACTATAAGCTAACCTACGTATCTAATAACTAAGATAGTAAATAAGAAGAAGATTAACAATATTACTAAAGAACAGCAAACCTTAACTAAGAACGGCCTTAAAATAAGAGGGTTTAACTTAATAGATACTAGAAGGGCTCCGCTAGATTACAAAGTTTGAGTTTTAAAGACATATATAACCGTAGATATCTTAAAAGAGTATTAAGAATTTTAGTACCTCTTTATAGAAGTAGTAAATAGCAAAGCTTTACTAAGATACTAACTTTAGAACTACAAGATTATTCTAGAAGAAGGGAAGACTTTACTCTTTAGACTAATTTATTAACTATTAGAGATAGAACTTAAGATATTAAGAGAAAAGCTAGATAAGAATTTAGTAAAAAGCTATATAAGACTTTTAATATTACTAGTGGGATTTTCTATACTCTTTATACTAAAGAAGAATAGGCTACTAAGAATATACTTTAACTATTAGAAGTTGAATAATATTATAGTAAAGAATTAATATCTGCTACTAAATATTATAGAACTTGAGGATTAATTGTCTTACGCTAAGGTCTTTATAGTACTAGACCTCTAAGATAAATACTACCTTATTAGAATTAAGAAAGGTAAAGTATAGAAGACAGCGTTCTAAATAAAATATAGATATTATAAATACACTATTATACTATTTAGGTTAACAAACGCCTAGTAATTTTTTAAGAACTTATTAATAATATATTAAGAGCGCACCTAGACATCTTTATTATTATATACTTAGATAATATTCTTATCTACTCTAAGAACCTAAGAGATTATGTTAAACATGTCTATATTGTACTAAGGTACCTAGACTAGTTTAACTTACAACTTAAACCTAAGAAATGCAAGTTTTATAAAAATAAAATTGCCTTTCTAAGATATATTATAAGGGCACAAGGAGTATAGATAAGTAAAGAAAAGATTTAAATAATTAAAGAATAGCTACAACTAACAATAGTTAAGAAAATATAAATCTTTTTAGAATTTTTAAACTTTAACTAATAGTTTATTAAGAATTACTCTAAGATTGCTGTTCTATTAACAAGACTTATAAGGAAGAAAATACTATTTAAGTAGAGTAGAGAAGTAAAGAACGTCTTTTAAACGCTTAAGAATATAAGTATAAAACTATTATATTGTTATATATTTTAGACAGGACAGCTACTACAATTTAAGATAGACACATTAGACCTCGCACTTAGAGGATATACTAGCTAACTATGCAAAGGCAAATAGTACCTAATTACTTATTATTCTTACAAGTTTTTAGGACTAGAGGAATAATACAATATTTCTAATAAGGAGCTACTAGCTATTATCAATTACCTAAGATATTAGAGAGTATACATAGAAAGCTGCTTAGAACTTACAATATTTATAAATTACAAGAACTTAATTAATTTTACAATTACTAAGAAACTTAACTAATGCTTAGTTTAATAGTTAGAAGAACTAAGATAATATAAGTTTAAGATCGTGTATACACTAAAAAAGGATAATAGAAGAGTAAATGTTCTTAGCTAAAGACACAACATTGTAGGAACTAAAGAGATAATTAACTCTGTAATACTACAAATTAATAATAATAGATTATTAGAACTAGCATAAACACTTAACCTACTTATACGTATTATGTATAACGTACTAGAAGAATTGCAGGAAGCAATTATTAGACAATACTATAATAACTTAGTATATAGGCACCTAGGTATTATAATAACTGTAGAACTTATTAAGAGAAATTATAAGTTTCTAGGAATAAAGGACAAAGTTACTACTTTTATTACCTAATATATAGACTGTTAGAAGAACAAGCACAGTACATATACACCCTATAGAGAAATTTAAGTAATAGAACTACTTAATGCACTATAGTTAGACATCTCTATAGACTTTATTATAGGATTACTAGTCTTAAGAGACCCTATTACAAAGGTATCTTACAACGTAATTCTTATAGTAGTTAATTAATTTATAAAACAAGCTAAGTACATAGCCTTTAGAAAAGATTTTACAGTAGTACAGCTTACATATATTATTAATAATTAAGTTATTAGACATTACAGTATACTAAAATTAATAATTAGTAATAGAGACAAGCTTTTTACTTTAAATTTTCAGACAACATTACTTACTATAATTAGAATAAAGAGAAAGCTATTAACAGCATATTACCTACAGATAGAAAGACAAACTAAACAAACAAATTATATAATGAAAGTATACCTTAGAATATATATTAACTAATTGGCTTTAGCCTTTCAAGACAACCTTTTGATGTGACCACACATTTTCTAGACACCTTTTTAGTAAAAAAAAAATTATTGCTAACAATAGGTATCGGGGCTTATGCCCCCTTATTTAGTAATGCCGGCACGCAATTAGTGTGTCGCTCTAGCATGTTTAGATAGAAACAAAGAAAAGCAAGACAAAGATACAAATTGCCTTCTAACTTAACGCGCCTTATCCCGCCTATTCTTGTTACTTTACTGCTAGGTGCTTCTAGATAAAGTAAAGTAGTAATACTATTATTGCCTTGCTTGCTAACCTATAGACGCAACAATAGAAAGCCTACTCCTCCTTTCCTACCTTTTTCTTCTCTATTGCTAATTTAATGTCTTGCAATAGCTGTTTAAGCTAAGTTCTAGTCTTTATACTTAGCCCTTGCATAATAAACAGGAAGAGAGGGATACTAAAGTAATAGATCTTAAGTACTGCGCTAGTATTAGCAAATACTCTAGAGATTATGTATTCCTTCTATAACTAGCTAAATTAGGGCTTAACAATCTTTTTATATATAGAGATATTATAGATAAAGAACTTGTATAAGATTTTTATAAACTTAGAAGTCTAGCTAAGTAGTTAAGTTTTAAGATACTTAATAAATTTAGGTGTCTACATAAGCAGTTTAAGTTAGACTAAATTAGGTGCTAGGTAGATAGTAGTAAAGGATGCTTTTTTAAAAGAGAGCCTAGAATAAGGAGATGCTCGCCGCAGAGGTTGTACGCTATATTGCAGTGTAGTGTATTGTATACAAATCGTTTATATGCAGTGCTGTTCAAAAGGTAAGAAGTAGTAGGTAAGAAGCAGTAGGTGAGAAGCAGTAGGTAAGAAGTAGCTGCTTTAGCTTTATAAAGTATTGCAGGCTCCCGCTGCGGTACGTACGTGTGCTTTCCCTCTATTGCATTATGTTGCAATCCTATTGCAATCCTACTATAATCCTATTGCTAGCTATAGGCTAGCAATCGCTGTTGGACACGTTTTAACTAGTGTTGTTTTTTAGTACTTTAGCAAATTTTTTTGACCCTATTTATTGCTCGGTGGTCTGAGCTTTCCTCCCAGAACTCATCTACCCACCGTTCGAATCTCGTTGACTACACACAATCTTTTTTTTGACTTTTGCGATTAATTAGTAGAGGGTAGCTGCTTTTCACTTTTTTGGAACCCCATTTTGACTACAACAACAACCACCACCTTTGACACCTTAAAAAATAAATATATTAACTAATAATAGAATAATTAGGTATTACTACTACCTAAAGTATAAATAGCATAAAACAACAAGCTTTTAAAGTCTATAAGATAGACTCTATTCTACACAAATTATAGGAGATACCTAAATCTCTTTACACGTATATTTCTAAGCTTAAAAGTAGAAGCAGCTATAATAACAGCTAATAAGCTAAAAATAGTACATAAGTTACTTAAGCAGACACTCAAGAAGGCCTAACGCTAAAGCATTTTAAATATAAACTAGAAATAAAAAACAGCACCTTAGCTAAAGAAGGGGGATAAAGTATATTTACTTACAAAGAATCTTCGCACTAAACAACCTAGTAAATGACTTAACAATGTTAAAGTTAGACTGTCTTTAATTCTTAACTAGACGGAACTAGTTATATACACACTTAACCTTCTACCTAATACAAAAATCTACCTAAGATTTTATGTTAATATATTAGAACTAGCAGACCTAAGAACGCTACTTTAAAAAACCTTTTATTACAAGATAAAAGAAGAAAATATATTTAAGATTAAGAAGATCCTTATACACTAGAGTAATAATAACAGTAAGGAATACCTAGTTAAATAGTTAGGGTACCTAGACAGCAATAATATATAGGAACTAGACACAAACCTAATTAACTGCTAATAAATATTACAAAAATATAATAACTGCACTAGGAATTAAACTAAGGACGTTAGCACACCTACTAGCAAAAAATAACCTACCTAAGCCTTACAACCGCACTAACGTGTCACAACACTTAAGTAGTAGAAATAAAACAAATAACGTACCTTATAAACTACTAGTATCTAGTACAGTACTATCTACACCTCTAGCAATACTAAGCTTAGCAACAGAGGTATTAATTAAACCTAGGGTAGCCTATATTATAGGCAAAAGGGCTATACTAATAGCTGCTGCAGGACAATTAGCTTCCTACGCTATCTTAATTTTACTAGCAGCCTCTATATTAGAAGCTAGACACAGCGCCTACTTACGCGCACGCTCTTTAGCCTGCTTTAAAATTTTCTTATTCTGTAGTGAACGCGAAATTACTATTATAAGTAATTTATTATTATTATTAACTTTCTTTTAATACTTATTACGAGTATAATCTAGAGACTCCTAAAACATGTTTACGCATGCCTAACTTAACTATATACACTTAGTATACTTTAAACAAGAATTAGGCATAACATAACAAATAAGGCCTTCTAAGAAACAATAATTACAAGGAGCTTTAGTAGGATAGTTAGTATAAAGAATTTTAAAGCTAAGACGTGAGCAACGTTGATAGGAAGAAGATATAACAACTACCTTACTTATAACGCGGGGTAAACCTTAGTTATTTAACAAAAAAACTTCAAAACACAACTACGTAATTTAAGGACGAATCTAGGAAAGAGAAGGATAGTGTTACAATCTAAACTAAGGGACGTAGGGGATAATCCTTTAGAGACTATGCGACATAAGCAGATAATTACAGCTAGGCAACCACGCTGCTGTTACGTGACTGCTTACTAACGAGCACGCTCGTACACGAGCGCGACCACGTAACTAATTATCTACAAGCGATTATCCACGAGCGCTTATCTACAAGTGCACGCTTATACATAAGCGCCACGTTTATTAGTATATAGCAGTAGGCAATATGCCCTTATAGCTTATTGTGTTTAACTTAGAGTTTTATCTTAGTAATTAATCTAAGGATCAAGACTTGCTTCTTACCCTTGTATTATTACATTAATCTTCTAATTGTGCTAACACACCCTTATACTATTACATCAATCTTCTAATTGTGCTAGTACACCCTGTGTCCTTAGTACTCGTTCACTCTCCCGAGAACTAACCTAGATTATCTCCGGACGATCTTCACACTGCCTTTAAGCTTAAGCACTCTAAAAATACTACTATTAGCTATTTTAATCTACTATCCTAAGCCTAGAGTAAGTAGCTAAGCAGATAATAGTAAATTGTCTAGTACAGTTGCAGTTACTGTCCTTACTATAAAGAACTCTAGCTGCTAATTAAATTAATCTTTTGTTACTAGCGTATTAGAGTTTCTAAGCTTATAGCTTTAGCTTACTCTTAACCTTTAAAAGTCATTTATAGTAGAATTCTCCTTGCTACAAATTAATTACTTATCTAGTTAGATCTCTTAACTAGCGTTGTTAAGTTGTTGTGTTGTTGTTACCCTAGCTCTTGCTAAGAAACTAGCCTAAAATAGTACTAGTTCTTACGTGTGCTCGCGATCTAGGCTAATAGAAATTTCTTAAATCCTTTTGTCCTATTGCGTAATTTTTATTAATTCGCCGGGCTTATAACCTGTTGCGGATTAAGGAGGTGCGCACGGTAAAGGATAAGGATAAGAGAATAAAATATAGAGACTAGGGGAAGACAGTATTGTAGAGGATAGCAATTATCGGCTTATCTAGATGTTCTGTCTTATTGTTTTACTGTCTTAATTCCTAACTATCTGCTAAACTACAGTTTATATATACTTGTAACTTACATTCTAGAAAGATCTATATTACGCAATAGCTTGCGTAGTAGATTGCGTAATCTATAGTAGATTGCGTAATCCTAAACGTCATTGATGATAACAATCAATCAATAACAATAATAAGTAATACTAGTAGCGTAATAGCTTCTAGTAATTAATTGATTGTAGATTCTAGGGGTAATTTTGAGCTCCTGAATTCTGTGGAGAAACAGCTAAGGAGCTTAATCTCCAACAAATACAAGTGCTTTAGCTGCTAATAAAAAGGCTTAAGTGCCTGCCTCTACTGTTTCTACCTCTTTAGCGGGTACGAAGAAGTCTAGTACAAGCAGTTCCTTGTTGTTTACTAGGTGCAACGCGGCCCTACTATCTAGTATAGTGCTCCCTAATAGTACATAAGCGTTAAAGTTACTAGTATAGTATACACTAGGATTTTCCTTAAAAGCGCTAGGTTAATTAAGAATACAACTATACTACTTAAAAAGGCCTTTGACTTACTTTTTATTTCAAAAGAGCTTATGTCCTGCTTTAACAAGTTTGTTTTAAAGTTCTTTATACTAGTTAGTGTGTAGGCATTTTTAATTTTTTTTTAATTTTTTTTACTAATATTATGATTAGCCTTTAAGAAGGCTTTAATTGCTGCTAGAAGTCTGTAGCACTCTACAGGATTCTAGTAATACCTGCCGTTATTACTATCTTAATATAGGCACTTAAAGCTGCGTTTGTAGCTTGCACCTCTAGCGCCTTTTAGTAAACAAGGTGTTAAGCTTCTTAATGTAGCGTAAGCTCTTAAGAATTTAGCTAAGCTTAGTAAGCTAATTAAGCGCTAGTAGAGCATTTCTTAGAATACGTAACTAGTTTAGTTTAGATTAGAATAATTATTCCTAAGCGTCTAGTGCTGCTAGTAGAGCGTCTTTGTAGTACTAGCCTATTTAAGAGCATATTTAGCTTCCACAGCATTTAGAAAGTTTAATATAGTAAGCGCGCTGTCTACCTTAAAAATCTTTAGCTCTTTAGCTTTTAGTTAGTTTGTTTGCTAGTTGTTATACTAAGCTTGTAGTTCTATTTATTTTTTTAAGGTGTTAAGGGTGGTAGTTGTTGTTGTAGTCAAAATAGGGTTCCAAAAAAGTGAAAAGCAGCTACCCTCTACTAATCAATCGTAAAAGTCAAAAAAAAAGATTGGGTGTAGTTAACGAGATTTAAACAGTAGGTGGATGAGTTCTAGGAGGAAAGCTTAGACTACTAAGCGATAATTAGGGTCAAAAAATTTGCTAAGGTACTAAAAAACAATACTAGTTGAAACGTGTCTAACAGCGATTGCTATTCTATAGCTAACAACAGGATTACAGTAGGATTGCAATAGGATTGCAATATAATGCGATAGAGGAGAGAAAGGACACGTACGTACTGTAGCAGGAGCCTGCAATACTTTATAAAGCTAAAGCTACTACTTCTTACCTACTACTTCTTACTTTTTAAACAGTACTGCATATAAATGATTTGTATATAATATACTGTAATAGCGTGTAACCTCTATAATAAGCATCTCCTTAACCTTAACTCTTATTTAAAGATAGAAAGCTTTCCTATTATACACCTAGCCCCTAAACTAGTCTAGCTTAAGCTAATTATGCAGACACCTAAGTTTATTAAGTATCTATAAACTTAGCCTCTTTAGGACTTTATAATTATATCTCTTATAAACAACTCTAGAATCTGCGATATCTCTATATACAAAAAGAATGTTAAGCCTTAACTTAGCTAGTTGTAGAAGGAATACAAGATCTACAGGGTGTTCGCTAATACTAGTAGAGTACTTAAAATGCTCTACTTTAGTATCTCTTTCTTCTTGTTAATTATGTATAAGCTAAGTAAAGAAACTATTAACTAGTTAGGCTAGCTGTTGCATAACGTCAAAATAGCGATAGAGAAGAAAGAGGTGAGAAAGGAAGAATAGGCGTTCTATTATTGTATGTATAGGTTAGAAAGCAAGGTAATAATAGTGCTGCTTCTTTAATTTGTCTAAGAGTACTTAGAAGTAAAGCTTTAACATAAGTAGGCGGTATAGGCAGGATAGAGCGCGTTAAGTTAGGAGGCGATTCGCGTCTTTATTTTGCTTTTCTTCGTTTCTGTCTAAACATGCGACACACTAATTGCGTGCTAGTAATACTAAATAAGAGGGCATAAGCCCTAATACCTATTGTTAGCAATAAATCTTTTTTTTTACTAAAAAGGTGTCTACAAAATGTGTAGTCACATTAAAAGGTTGTCTTAAAAGGCCGAAGCTAGCTTATAGTTTTATAGTACTAAGCTTTGCCTTTTTAAGGCTTGCACAGTACTCCTAGCGTGTTACTATTTAGTTAACAGCGTCTGTTAGCTTTAGTTTAAGCTTTAACTGCTTAATAAGCTTATTAAGGGTTTAGCTTAGTCTATCTGCAAGTCTTATTATAATTAAAGCTAGTAACTGCTTATTAACAGTTGCGTAGACTTAATCCTAAATGTACTGCAGTATATACGCGTTTGCGACCTAGTCTGCGTGCCTTATCTAATATTTATTAAGTTTTTTGTTGTAGGCTTTAAGCTTTTCTTTTGAAAGGACTTTTATAGGCACTAAAGGCCTCAAAGGCGGCCCTGTTAATATATTAACAGTTACAATAGCCTTTTGGTTAATATATTTCTAGACTTCTTTAGATTTAGCATTAAACTTTAGCTAGGTGTACTAGTAAGTCTAGCTTGCATAGCTTAAGAGACGCGCTAAGTTAGCAATTTGTAAGAAGTTCCTCGCTATTATTGTACGTACAATTAGTTAGTAAGTTAAGAGGTGTGTTTGAATAGATTAAAAGGTTTAAACTACTACTATTGTACTTGAAGTTGCGCAGGAAGAATCTAAACTGCAATTTAAAGCGCTAGGCTTATAACTGTAGAAAACAAGAAGCTAGTAACAGTATTTTAAAAAAACTAGATAGTTAATTCTGTCTTTTTACTTGCGTCTAAGACGCTCTATAAATACAAAAAAATACTATCGTTTATAACAACAGTTGTAGAGCTTAGAGAGATGCCTCTAGGTATAGTAAGTGTTTTGTAGAGCTTAGATACAAGTATCTAAACTTGGCGTAAAATCTCTAAGCCTCGGCGTGAAGGCTCTAAGCCTCGGCGCTTAGCGCTGCGCGTGCCCTTAACGCTTGGGCCTAGAGCCTCGTGGCTAAGGCGCGTGGCTGATATATGCGACACTATTTTATTTAGTTTGTTTGCTCTACAGAGACCTTCTAGTGTGTCTACTATCTTAGTTCTGCTAACACTATCTTAGTGCAATCTTGCTATCCGGACAGCTAAGCTTCTAAATGTAATCTCTGCCTCTACTATTATTGTATGTGTAAAAGCGTGCTAAATAAATAGTGCCTTTATTATATAACTAGCAAGAATTAGTTTCTAAGGCTACTAGAAATATAGTAGGCTTATTTAACAGTTTTTATTGCAAAATGTTTTAGGTAAAGCCTTGTATAGCTAAGTATTTTTTAGCACTTCTTGTGCTTTTTCTACTGTTAATCTTTTAGTACATTTAAAACAGCTTTAACTAAGATAAGTGATTTAATTAATTAGAATTTTGTTTAATTGCAGCTCTAGGTAGCTTCTGTGCGTAGATATAGCTTTAGGCAGCTTCTAATTTAACGTAGCAGCGCTAGCGCTACAAAAGAATTGAATTTAATTATAAAAGTGTGTTAGATTAACTAAAGATGCAGAGAAAACAGTAATAAATTTAATAAAAAACTACAGAAGCTATATAGTGAGTTTATCTACTTTTCTATTAGGTCTGTGCTTAGTGCTAGGCAAAGAAGTAAAGGTAACTATGTAGCAGCTGCTAACGTAGCTTAGAATAATAACGCAGAGCAAAAAGAAAGAATAAGCAGGCTAAAAAAGTAGAAGAGCTAAGCAGAATAGCTAAGCAGGCTAGAAGAGCTAAGAAGAGCTAAGTAGGTTAGAAGCTTGTAGAATCTAGGTGCTTGCCGCACACCTAGAATCTGTAGGAAACAAGAAACGAGGCTTTTTAGCCGAGTACTAAGACATTAAGGCTTTAGCCCTTTACATTATCTAGTTTGTTCGCTCTGCAGAGACTTTCTAGAGTGTTCCCTATTCTAGCTCTGCTAACACTATCTTAGTGCAGTCTTGTTATCCGAACAGCAAAGCTTCTAAATTTCATCTCTGCCTCTGCTATTATTGTATTTGTAAAAGTACTAAAATAAATAGTACTTGTATCGTCTAACAGCAAGGATCGGTTTCTAGGGCTACTAAAAATATAGTAGGCTTATCTAACAGTTCGTATCGCGAAACGTTCTAGGTAAAGACTTGTACAGCCAAGTATCCCTTAGCACTCCTTGTGCTTCTTCTACTATTAATCCTTCGGTGGATTTAAAACTGCTTTAACTAAGACTAGCAATCTAATTAATTAGAATCTTGTCTAGATATAGCTCTAGGTGGCTTCCGTGCGTAGATGTAGCTCTAGGCGGCTTCCTATTCAACGTAGCAACGCTACAGAAGAATTAAATGTAATTGTAAGAGTGCGTTGGATTAACTAAAGGTGCAAGGTAAACAGTAAATAAATTTAATAAAAAACTACAAAGGCTACATAGCAAGTTTATCTACTCCTCTGTTAGGCCTGTGCTTAGTGCTAGTTAAGAAGCAAGAGTAGCTACGTAGCAACTGTTAACGTGGCAAGAAATTAGCACAAAGATAAGAAAAAGGCTAAGCAGGCTTGAAAAGTAGAAGGGCTGAGCAGAAGGGCCGAGCAGAAGGGCTGAGCAGACACAGGCTCACAGAATCCGGGTGCTCACCGCACACCCGGAAACTGTAAGAAACGTGGTTTTAGGCCGAGTACTAAAGATATTAGGGCTTCAGCCCTTTACAACAGGCTAAAAAGGTCGTAACTTTTAGTATCGACAATTTTGTTATTAAACAGCTATTATCTAAAGTACTAGCTAATCTAGGCTAGTTATAAGCTAAACTCTTCTTTAACATAGCTTTTATTACTTAATTCCGTTTTTCTTAAGGATTTAGTTTTTCATATTTCTAGGTACTTCTAGTAGTACTCTTGTACTAACAACTTGAGGTGAGAAGCAGTAGGTAAGAAGTAGCGGCTTCAGCTTTATAAAGTATTGCAGACTCCCGCTGCAGTACGTACGTGTCCGTTCCCTCCTCCATCGCATTATGTTGCAATTCTATTGCAATCCTACTGTAATCTTGTTGTTAGCTATAGGCTAGCAATTGCCGTTAGACACGTTTTAACTCGTGTTATTTTTTAGTACCTTAGTAAAAAAATTTAACCCTAACTATCGCTTAGTAGTGTAAGCTATTCTCCTAGAATTATCTATTATTATTATTATTATTATCATTAATCCATTATTGTCCTTTTTTAGCCGAAGGCTATACAGGACGGTGGCGAAGCCGTTCTATATAGTGTTTTATTTACTTTTTTTGTACTATACAGTGTAGATAGCATGTAGCGTGCTCCTGTTGCTAGCTAGTAGCTATAGTAGCTAGTAGTTACAGCAGGTGCTAGTGTTAAGAAGCTGTCTAGAGAATAGAAAGAGATGTAACAGCAGGCTCTTTAAAGAAAAAAAAACCTAGTTATATAGTATATAAGAAGCAGGTATAAAGAACTAGCATACTAGTCTAGTTTTCTCGACTTTTAGCTTGTTATTGTTGTAAGCTGGGCTAGCTGCCTTCTTGTATATATTGCTCGTACAGGTACTGCTGAGCGCTTTTAATATAAGAGGTCGGTATATTAAGTTAGTAGAGGGGTTTTGGTGTAGGTAGATAGCTAAGTGCGCTAGACCTAGCTATTGTTCTATTGTGTGTTTAGTATAGGGGGACAGGACATTAAGTTTGTTGGGGTATTTTAGTGTAGGTAAATAGCTAAGTGTACTTAACTTCGCTATTGTTTTGTTGTGTGCGTTTAGTATAGGAGGTCAGTATATTAAGTTGTTTAGGGTATTTCGGTGAAGGTAGATAGCTAGGTGCGCTAGACCTAGCTATCGTTCTATTGTGTGTTTAGTATAGGGGGACGGTATATTAAGTTTGTTGGAGTCGTTCGGTGTAGGTAGAAAGCTAAATATATAGCCTTGTTGCTTTACTAAGACACTAGAGCTATATACCTAAGAAAGAGCCGTTGCTCTATTAATTTTGTATGTAGGAGGTCTTTGATTAAACATCTAGAATTAGTTAGCGCACAGACTATTTACAGAGTTTTTCTAAGTTAACAACTCCTAAACAGCTGCAATAGCCTACGCGCCTGCTATAACGCCTGCAACAACAAAGCAGGCGTTAAAAACAAATCTTCGCCCCCTTGTTCGGCATTGCCGGCACGCAATTGGTGTGTCGCATGTTCGGACAGAAACGAAGAAAATCAAGACAAAGACGCGAATCGCCTCCTAACTTAACGCGCCCTATCCCGCCTATGCTGCCTATGCCGCCTACTTATATTAAGGCTTCACTTCTAGGTACTCTTAGACAAATTAAAGAAGCAGCACTATTATTGCCTTGCTTTCTAACCTATATATGCAACGATAGAACGCCTACTTCTTCTTTTCTGCCTCTTTCTTCTTTATTGCTATTTTAACGTTATGCAACAGCTAGCCTAACCTTTTCCAAGCAGTGCAGTCTTAACAGAGCAAACTAGGTTAGCTAGTCTAATTAGGCCTTAAGGATCACCCTTGAGGAAACAAGCGGTGTATTAGTAAAGTCTATCTTAGTAAGATGCTTCGTGTGGATTATGACGTGGATTATTGTTAAGGTGATGACGGATTAATCTGTCGGTCAGTAGCTGTGTTAACAATAACAGTAGCCTGTAGGTTGTAGGATAGATTAATAAGGTTGATCGTATAATCCATAAGAGAGAGGTACAGCAGCCGCAGCGATCCGCTAGCTGTGCTGTAGGAGAATAGAGGAGAGTAAATTAATAATTAAACAGTTAACCTTCTAGCTTGCTAATTGCGCAGTAGGAATTGAAACTACAATTAAGCAGCTAGGTTTATAACTGTAGGAGCTAAGAAGGAGCAATTGCTTAATTAAAGGAGTGGAATAAGTATATTAATTAACTAAGTGCTATAACAAAGTGTCCAATAACTACTAAAGAGACATAAGACGATCTGGCCCGTATATATAGGCGATAGCGCGGTCGTCACGTGTCCAGCTTACCAGGATCACCTGATCACTAGGGTGATCCGCATGTTCCGCATGTTAATACTCTAACAAAAAAGAATAAAGTTTATTTGCTAACAAAGAAATCCTGCACTAAATAACCTAGTAAATAGCTAAACAACGTTAAAGTTAGACTGTTCTAATTCTAGACTAAAAGATACTAGTAACATATACACTTGACTACGCTGGTTGACGGGTAGGGAGGCCCCAGGGTTAGGTAGGGGTTGGGTAGCTGATGCACAGTCCTTAGGTAAGGGTTAGGTAGGGGTTACTCTAGCGTGGGTTGTGGTTGGGGTTAAGTTGCACGGACTGGTGGTTAGGGTTAGGTTAGACTAGAAATAGAGTAGATCTAGGGTAGAGTTGCAATTTGTATCTATAACGCGTACATGTAACTAGTAAAAGATTAATCTGCACCTAAGATAGTAGCGCTAACACTAATAATTATGTTTAGGGGTTAAAGTTTGTAATGCTAAGGTGTTAGGGTGCGTATTATTCTTAATAAGGTGTTAAGATGCGTATTAGTCTACTATTATTAGCTGTAATAACTGCTAATCTTTAAATATAAAATAATAGCAACCTAACCCTAACCTAACCCTAACCTGTAGTCCGTGCAACCTAACCCTAGACCTACTAAACCCCTACCTATTTTGAGTACCAAAAAAATGGGTAGGGGTTAGGTAGGGGGTGGGGTATTACATAATCCTACCTAACCCCTACCCAACCCCTACCTATCAACCACCGTACACTTAACCTTCTACTAGACGCAAAGATCCACCTAAGATTCTATGTTAACATATTAGAACTAGCAGACTTGGAAACACTGCTCTAGAAAACCTTTTATTACAAGATAAGAAAAAAAATTCAAGTTAAGAAAAACTTTACACACTAGAAACACAACAATAAAACAGAATGATTTGTTAAATAATTAAACTACCTAGATAGTAATAATATATAAGAACAGAACCAAACCTAGAGCAACTGCAAATACAATATTTAAGAGTATCTGAAATAATAAAACTGCAGTTTCAACCTGTTGCGGATTTAGTCTCCAGGTGTATAACCTGTTGAGGAAGAAGTAGTTGCTTGTTCTACTATCAACTCAGAGGTAGAGGTCTTTGCCTTCTACTTGTTCGTAGTAGACTCAGAGGCAGCCTAATCTAGGCTTATAACCTGTTGAAGATTGAGGAGGTGTACGCGGAAGGTAGGTAATAAAAGGATAAGAGATAAAATATAGAGACTAGAGGGAGACAGTATTGTAGAGGATAGCAATTATAGGCTTATCTAGATGTTCTGTTTTACTGTCTTGATTCCTAACTATCTGCTAAACTACAGTCTATATATACTTGTAACTTGCATTCTAGAAAGATCTGTATTACGCAATAGCTTGCGTAGTAGATTGCGTAATCCTGAACGTCATTGATGATAACAATGATAAGCAATACTAGTAGCGTAATAGCTTCTAGTAATTCATTGATTGTAGATTCTAGGTGTAATTTTGAGCACCTAAATTCTGTGGAGAAACAGCTGAGTAGCTTATTCTCCAACACAACCAAGAATAAGTTAAGACAGAAAATTAAAATAAAAGGTTACTAGTTATATACTTAACTATCTTAGTTGAAAATTTGGACTAGCAGTAACAAAACAAAACATAACGTACATAATATGCTACTGTATAAAGATTTCCTAGAAACCTTACGAATTGCTGCTAGCTGCATGCGCAATACCTAACGCAATTAAAGAAATTTTTAAAAACTTACTTAAGTAGGCAGGAACATTAGCCTATTAAATGCTATCTGTAAGCCCTAACATCGCACTCTACGTAAATACTAACAAAACTAAATCCTTAACAATATAAGCATACGCCTTCTGTTGCTTAAGAACTGTAATATTAGCTTTTTTAACTTAAATTATTTCTGCAGCGCGCTTAGCATTCTTCAAAAGAGCTTTCTAGATTTCTAGCTCTTTTTATCTTATTGCCTCTAGCTAAGCCTGAAGATGATTATTTTCTGCTTTAATTACTGCCTACTTATTCTTAGAAATGCGGATATTAAAATTACAAAAATTGCAACAGTTGTATTTGTTGTATTAACTTAAACAAATATGCACACGGCAATCAAGACTAGCTTTATAACAATTTTAACTTATAGTAAGCATAATGTTGCTATACAAATATATAAAAAAAGCAAGTTAAAATAACAAGTTGTGCTATTTAAAGGTAGTACTTTAAATATTGTCTTAAAGCTTTAAGGACAAATGTTTACAAAAAAAGAATAGTGTGAAAACTATTGCTGCCTAGCCTTACTATAGCTACAACTTAGACAAGGGTTAATCTTACTCTAACAAGAACATTGGCAGAACAAGAAAGTCTTGGCGCTTTTACAGATCTTATAACTTCTATAGAGCAGTTAGAGCATAAGAGCAATAGGTTCTAATAGATCTTATCAATCTTACAAAACAAATAGAGCAAAAAAATTAATGCTATACTTATTACAGTATATAGTTTAGGCACTAAACTCTCATAGCTTAGTGTGTTTAACTTATGCGTTAATTTAAGGATTACTTGATTTTTAAAACCTTGTGTTATTATATTGTTCTACTAAACGTGCTAACACATCTTTGTACTATTACAACGATTTTCAAATCGTGCTAGTACACCCTCGTCTATTGCACTCACTTATTCCCGAGAACTAATCCTAGATTATCTTCGGACGATCTTCACATTTTTATATTTGCAACGCGTTTTAACTATATAAAACTTTTTAACTTTAAAAGTCATTTTTTATCAGTTTTCTCAATTCAATAAAGTAAAACTTTAGTAATTCTCTTAGTCTAGAGTAAGCTCTAAATTATTAGGCTTGTTTTCCTCATGTTAATAACCTTACGCGCAAGTTCTAAGCTATATATGATCTTTCTACGCTAATCAATAGCTAGGTTGTGCTTGACCTACTAATTTTAGCTTATTAACATATTTTCATCTTTAAGATTAATAATATTAATATAAGTCTTGTCTTTAATGATTGTTATATTAAGAAATATTATTTTTGTCTTTAGTATTATTACATTGTTTCATATCCTATCCGAGTATTATTAGCTAGTATTATACGCACTATTTTTTCTAACTTAGTATAGAATTTTAGAATCTTCTGTTACCTAAAGTAAGATTATAGTTTATATAGCGCTACTATTGATAAATACATTTATTCTTTATTTGTATATAATAAGATTTGCTTAAAGTTATAATCTTTGTAGTCCTATATTTTATATGTCATAAAAAGTTATTTTAAGACTGCCTGCTCTAGCGTAACCTTGTCTCTAGTTATATTTTAGTTTTTAAATAATTTTTAGTGTCTCTTGAAATACTTTTTGATGACATAGCCTACCTTATACTTTTTTCTATGATGAATTATACAGTAGTCTTTGTAACAAAACAACTAATATACTAATATATAAAATACTAGTTTCTGGGCCTAGGCTTTTATCATTCTCTAGTCTTCTCAGGCTGCTTAGTAAACATAGTAATTCTTTGCTTAATATTTTTTGTTTTTCAGAGTATTGTGCTGTTAACTATTAACGCGCTATTTAGCTATGTATTTTTTCTTCAGAAAATCACATAGTATTGCAGCTTATATTTTATTTAATATCTTGTTTAGTGTTCTTAAGTATACTATAACGGTATCAAGGACTGCGCAGCTTCTTTAGCTAGTTTACTTAGGTTTTTAAAATATAGCTGTTTCTAGATTGCTTAGTAAGTGTTTTCTTTTGCCTTGAGGTCTGTAATAGCAATTTGTCTTTATAATATATATTTGTTAGCTATATACTCTTTGTTTCTATATATTTAGCATTTGTTATTTACTAAGTGCTATATACTTTCTAGCTTGTTAACAGGATGATCCGCATGTTCTGCATGTTAATACTCTAACACACCCCCTAGGTTAGTGAGATACTATTAATCTGAGCTGTAAGCAACTAGGCAATCGTCACAAATTGAGGTTTTGAATTAAAAGGTCTCTCTGTAATTATAGCTCCTCTGCCTAATTCTTTGTTGTCGTAGTAATGCTGCTTGTTAACGTTTTAATTAATCTAGATGTCTTTAGTAATATTAAAACATTAGATAGACCGTAAATATCGAGTAATTAGTTAGTGCGCAGTCTTTACAACAGAAGGCTTAATTCACGGGACTCTTGGAATCCTTCAATCATCATCTGCTGTCCAGCCGATTGAACTTTCGGTATGTTCTCTAGACCCGTCAGCGGCGCAGAGTGCCTTGGACGAGTTTAATTGCAAAGCAGCGGTCGGTTCTGCGTTGAGAATGGGAATGGGAATGGGAATGGCACGAGCGTTGGCACGGGAGCAAAGGGTGAGGTTAACAATATTACTAAAGAACAGCAAACTTTAACTAAGAACGGCCTTAAGACAAGAGGGTTTAACTTAACTAATACTAGGAAAAGAATACTAGATTACCAAGTTAGAGTTTTAACAAAATGCGTAACTTTACTTCCAAATTTATTTCTAAAAGCTGTTTTCTATCTATCTCCTACGTTAATCCTAATTTTGTAGAAGGCTGCAAAGAAGTTAATTTTTGTAACAATTTTCTTTCAAATGCCTCAATAAGCATAATTTCTTAAAACCTTACTAGCCTTTAAGCCTTAGTGAAGATCCTGAAGGAGGATCTCGCACCTACTAATCAGAATACTTAATATTTGATCAGGGCGCAATACAGATCCTACCTAGATAAGGAGTAAAACTCTAGGCTGTAAGTTTATTAGTGTCTATCTTAATTACATTAAATTTTCTTAGCGCTTATTTTATTTTTCAAGGTGTCAAAGGTGGTAGTTGTTGTTGTAGTCAAAATGTGGTTCTAAAAAAGTGAAAAGCAGCTACCCTCTACTAATTAATCTCAAAAGTCAAAAAAAGCTATGTGTAGTCAACAAGATTTGAACAGTAGGTAGATAAGTTTTAGAAAGAAAGCTTAGACTACTAAGCAATAATTGAGTTAAAAAAAATTGCTAAAGTACTAAAAAACCACACTAGTTAAAATGTGTCCAACAGCAATTGCCAGCCTATAGCTAACAATATAATTATAGTAGAATTGCAATAAGATTGCAACATAATGCAATAGAAGAAAGAAAGAACATATAAGTACTGTAGCAGGAGCCTACAATACTTTATTAAGCTGCTGTTTCTTACCTTTGAAACAGCACCGCATACAAACAATTTGCATATAATATACTGCACTGCAACATAGCTTGCAACTTCTGCGATAAGCATCTCCTTAACCTTAGCTCTTATCTAAAGACAGGAAGCTTTTCTATCATATACCTAGCCCCTAAACTAGTCTAGCTTAAGCTAATTTTATAGACACCTAAGTTTAGTTTATTAAGCATTTACAAACTTAGCTTCTTTAAAATTTTATACTTATATTCTTTATAAACAACTTTAGAATCTGCAATTTCTCTATATACAAAAAGAATATTAAGCCTTGACTTAGCTAGTTGTAGAAAGAATATAATATCTATAATGTGTTTACTAATACTAACAAAGTACTTAAAATACTCTACTTTAGCATCTTTTTCTTCTTGTTAATTGTGCATACGCTAAGTAGAAAGACTGTTAACTAGTTAAGCTAGCTGTTACATAACGTCAAAATAGCAATAAAGAAAAAACCCCACCCAAAAAAAGAGTAGGCGTTTTATTGTTACATGTATAGGTTAGAAAGAAAGGCAATAACTATACTACTTCTTTAATTTCTAAGAGTACCTAGAAGTAAAGCCATAATATAAGTAGACAGCATAGGCAGCGTAAGCAAAATAAGGCGCGTTAAGTTAGAAGGTAATTTGCGTTTTTGTCTTGCTTTTTTTTGTTTCTGTCTAAACATGCAACACACTAATTGCGTGCCAGCAATATTAAACAAAGAGGCGTAAGCCTAGATATTTGTTGTGGGCAATAAATTTTTCCACCCAAAAGATGCTTATAAAATGTATGATTACATTAAAAGGTGGTTTTAAAAGGCCGAAGCCATTTTCGCGCTTATAAAATAAGCTTCTAAATAGTATTCTTAAGTAGTTTTGCTTTTTTATATAATTTTATATTACTTCTATTGTTGTTTAATAGGTGTATAGCTTGTAGGTAGAAGTTTCTTGTCTGATCATGTTAAACTTAATAGCTTTCTATTATTTCAATATGTTTTCTTAGCATTTTGTATAAAAGTGTTTCTTCTTCCTATATCAAAGATATACTCTTTTATTAAAAAGCTGTTGGCATTTTTCTTAGAAATCCTGTTGTAGTACTTTTTTTAAAAGTTATTAATCTTTAGCTTTTTCCTGCACTTAACTAATTATAATTACGTCTTCTTTTTCATTTACCTAAAAATTTCGTCTAAATTCTTTTGTGATAGCTAGAACAAAGCTGTTTTAAGTCTTTTACTAGCTTTATTTTAATAACTAGTAATTAACTCTTGCAGCCAGTTCTATTGGAGAGTGTAGGTCCGATAGCTTATTATAGTATACTAAGTTATCTTTCATTGTATCTTTTAGACTATTTTTATTTTCTGTCCTATGTGCTGTATTGCCTTAGTTAATTGGTAACTAAAGTTGCTTAAACTCTATAATATAGCTTAATACCATCTTAGTTTGATTTGGTCGAGTAATAACTTTCTTTACTTAGTTTTTCCTATTTACTTTTTTAAAAATATGTTTTATTTTATTTAAAGTTTTTTTAGTCTGCAAATAAGTAGCGTGTCTCTATTTTATATTAGTCTAAGATAAGGTGTTTAAGATAATTGTCTACATATAGTTGTTTCTAGCTAGCTGTCTTTTTTTAATATGCATGCTAGTAATAAAGTTGTTTTTCTATTTCTTTAGTACGCTTTTAATTGCACAATACAGTTTAACACTAGTGAAAATGACTGAAAGTTTTCTTTTATCTTTTTTATAATTCTTTACTAACGCTATTTCAAGTTTAAGGTTTAATTGTTACTTATTAGGCGTAGCTATAACATAAGCTGTAAGCTAGTTTACTAGCTATTTTAGGGCTATAATCTGCTTTACTTAAGTCTTTGTCTGTTGCTTAAGATCTTTAACTGCCTTTATTTAAGTGTCTTTTTTCTTTTCTAACTTAAAGTTGTTAGCTATATTGTTGTCCTGCGGGACTGTTTAGCTAAGACTTAGTCCGCTAGCTAGTGCTGCTAGTACTTGTTCTTTTTATTGTAGTACTACTATATTAATAGTTTTTTAAATCTTGTTAAAGCAATTTAGTAGTTAATATCCTCTACAACGCTGATAAGTTGTTATTGTATTATATAGAGCTAATTTATATTAGTCTATTTATATTTTACACTAAGGTAGGCAAAATGAATTTTGAAAGCTCTGCACAGCATTAACTCGCAATAAAGTAAAATTAAAAATATTTAAGTAAAGATAATTTAATTTTATATAAAGAATAAAATACCTAGTAAATATTTTAAGTAAGAGAAGTAACTTTGAAAGTAAACTAACGTGGTTCACAAGCGAATCGGACACCTAAGCAAATTAGACACGCCCCACTAGCGCGTCGACGTCGACACTATAACGCGTTATGTCTTAACAACGTAGTTATCTATTAACTTATTATAAATTAGATCTTTAGCTTGCTCTTTTTAATGTCTAATTACAACATGTTTAAAGCTAAAGACGTGCTGTCTCTATCTATAACGTGCCTTAAAGTACTCTGTCTAACTAACATGCTAGAAAGCCCTCCTAACGCGACTGTAAAGCGAACTTAAAGTGCCTAAATAAGCTAGAAGAGAAGGCTATAGTTAAGCGTATTCTTAAAGAGTCTACGCAAGAATTTGCGCCTATAAAAGCTAATATTTAAGTAATAGCTAATAAACTATTAGATAAGCATAGTAGTAACCCTATTAGTAAGAACTAGATTAACAACTTTATTAAGAGGACTCCTAAGCTCTATATGCGCTAGAGTTATTCTTATAATTACTAGCGAGCCGCCTGCGAGGACCTAGCGGCTATCTAGCGCTAGTTTAATCTAGTTAAGGCAACAAAGGAGAAGTAGAGGATTATAAATAATAATATTTACAACTTTAATAAGACTAGCTTTATAATAAGCAAGATTTTATTATAGTTAGTTATTATAGGCTTAAAGGGATCTAGCAAAAAGAAGCGCGTTTAGCTAGGTAACTATAAGTAGGTTACTGTAATCTAAAGTATAAGCATGTTAAGTTGTTATCTACTACTCTTTATTATCTTTGTAGGCAAGGTACTTATTAACGTCTAGTTTAAGAACCTGCCTGCTAACTAGGTGCTTAAAATCAGTTCTAATAGCTAGATAAATAACTAGCTTATTTTTGCCTAGTTAGAGTACATTAATACTTATACAAAGAGGTATACTGTAAGTAAGTTTTAACTACTTATTATTAACAGCTATAAGAGCTACTACTTAGTTAAATTCTAAAAAAATTGTAAAAAGAAGAATATTATTCTTCTCTATATGCCTGCGCACTTGTCTTACTTATTATAGCCTTTTAATATCGCCTGCTTCTTGCTGTTAAAGCATAAGTATAACAACACTATTTTAGGCTTAGTATATAACTATACTAACTATATTAGTAAGGAGACCTTCCTGCTAGCCTTTAAAGCTACTTTTAAGCAGTCTATAATAAGGAGAATATTTAAGCTAGCTTTAGAGGCGCTAGTCTAGTCCTATATAACTTATAGGCTATGCTATTAAAGCTTAATATTATAGTACAGACACTAAAATAATTACTATAATAAGGAGATACTTAAGAGGCACAGACACTATATAACACGCGTAAAGTTAAGGCTTAAAGTACTTTTATTTAATAGAGAATAAGAAACTGTTATAAGTCTTCTATAAATCTACTTAACGCGCAGGTTACGCAGTTAAATAAAAGGGCCTAGCAAATAGCATATATAATAACACTTATAATAGAAAAAATAAGTAGCTTTTAAAAGGCTCTAGATAAATTAAATAAGTATAAGAGCTGTAAGCAGCAATACGTATAGATAGAGAAGACTCTTAATATAGGCAAGGTATAAGAAGTATTAGCTAAATAGGTAGGTAGTAGTTGTAGTAATAGTAAGAGTGTGTTAAAGAGGGTACGAGAAGAGAGGCAGTGCGGGTGTTATAAGTAGGTTAGACACAACGCTTATACCTACGCAGTTAAGATAGATAGTGCAAGTAATAGTAGCAATTCTAATAGTTAACTTAGTATATTATAATAGTTTATTTACTGTAATAAAAGTGCGTTATAACGTATTAATATTAACGCGCTAGTGGGGCGTGTCTAATTCGCTTAGGTGTCCGATTCGCTTGTGAACCACGTTATAACAAGTAGAATAATAAGATTTTTTGGTTTTTAACTTTGTCTTGTGTTATTACTGCTATTTCTTAGGTACACCCTTCTGTAGGATAGTTATAATAGCAGCTATTTCATTTATTTTTTAAGCTGTCAAAGGTGGTGGTTGTTGTTGTAGTCAAAATGGGGTTCTAAAAAAGTGAAAAGCAGCTACCCTCTACTAATCAATTGCAAAAGTCAAAAAAAGATTGTGTGTAGTTAACAAGATTCGAACGGTGGGTGGATGAGTTCTGGGAGGAAAGCTTAGACCACCAAGCGATAATTAGGGTCAAAAAAAATTTGCTAAGGTACTAAAAAACGACACCAGTTAAAACGTGTCCAACGGCGATTGCCAGCCTATAGCTGACAACAGGATTACAGTAGGATTGCAACATGATGCGATAGAGGAGGGAAAGGACACGTACGTACCGCGGCGGGAGCCTGCAATACTTCATAAAGCTGCATAGCAGCTATCTCATATTTTTATAAAATTTCTTCTTTAGCGAGATTGTTTTTCTTAGCAAGATAGTTATTAAGTAATCTGCGCGCCCTGCTTATTGTAGCTTCTTTGTTTGTGCGTTAGTAAGCCTTTAACCTCGCATTTTCTGTGTAGAGGATCTATCAGGTGATTATTTATAACATTTTACTACTCTACTTCTAGATATTAATATTTCAAAATTTTATTCAAAACTTCGAAGAAAATTTATAACCCTATTTCTAATCCTCTTATATATTCTTATCTTCAAGAAGAATTTTTATATAAAGAGCAAATATTCTAAAAATTAAGTTATATTAGATTAATGTAGAATTTAAATTCATAAACCTAGCTTCTTAAATTATAATTCTTAAGCAACTTAGAGATAAATTAATATTTAAAGAACTTATAGGTATTTAAAGTATAAAGTCTTACTAGTAGAAAGTAGTGAAAACTCGGTACCAAACTTCCTCTCGCCCCCTTAGACCCCGCAATAGACATGGCTGAAAACCTGCTCCCCGCCATTACTCCCGACGCCGAACGCCCCGATGCCTCGATAGACATTATCCGCTCGTTCGAGTACTGGAACAGCGTCTCGCCAGACGTCAATGGCATGCTGGGCGGCTTTCCCATGATCTCGCGCATCGACCTGCAGGGCTCTTCCAACTTCCTGACCAAACTGCGCCGGGGCAAATCGCAGGCCTCCAAAGAACCTCTACCGCCTCTAGAACACGTAGCAGACTGTGGTGCGGGCATTGGGCGTGTAACAAAGGGCTTGCTGCTGGGTGTGAGCAAGAAGGTGGACGTGGTAGAGCCGGTGAAGAAGTTTACCGACGAGTTGGTGCAAGGCCTCGGAAATGGAGAGTACGCTGGTGACGGAGAGGCCAAAGAAGGAAAGGGCCAGGTGGGCCAAATCATAAACCTGGGCTTGCAGGACTGGATACCTGAGCCCGGCGCATACGACGTGATCTGGAACCAGTGGTGTGTGATGCACTTGACCGACGCCCAACTTGTTGTCTACCTACGACGTTGTGGCGAAGGCTTGAAGAGGACGGCAGAGGGAGGGACAGCGAGTAGAAGTTGGGTCATACTCAAAGAGAACACGTCTACCGACATCCACCACAAAGACATTTATGACGACGAGGACTCGAGCGTCACGCGGTCGGACAAAACGTTCAGAGCTTTGTTCCAGGAGGCGGGATTGAAAATCGTAGCAACGGAGCAACAAAGAGGAATGCCCAGGGGGCTGTTCCCCGTCAGGATGTACGCGCTCAGACCCGAGTAGATGTAGCTAGTTGTACTGCTGGTGGGCTATAGCTAGGGTGTCGAGCGCAGGAAAACATAATACCCTAGACGTATTTTAGATAGAATGACTAGATTACCATGCTTGCACACATCTCACTCGCATGATATATCAAAACCGCAACGAACACCCCACCCCATGCTCTCGCCTTGCATCTACACCTCACCAATCTCCGAGAACTTGTGCACGAACCCAAGCGGAAGCACCGGTACACCATCCACTGGTTCATGTACCGGCAGCTTTCCTACCCTTACCTTTTTCCTTGCCACTTTTGGTTTCGCAACATTATTCATTTCTGATTCCGCTCCACCAGAAGTATCCATGGCATCCTCAAACTCCTCTTCCTCTTCTTCCTCGTCGCCTTCTTCATCCTCCCCCTCTTCATCGCCCTCACCCGCATCCTGGGCCCCTGGGTCAGGGTAACTAGCCGGGTATTTTTGCCTAAGATACTTCTCATCAAAGACCTCTTGATGCGCATGTTTCCACAGATCGACAATCTCATCTGCAGAAAGCGGGGTTTTGACGCGGGTAGTAGGTATAGCTTCAGAGTCTAGACGTTCCGACTCCGGCACTTGATCTCCGTCGTCTTCGTCTTCTTCCTCGTCTGCGGTTTGCTTTGTGGCGGTGGCGGCTGCGTCTGGCTTTCGAGGTGCAATGTTCCATTCTTCGGGTACAAAGCACCATTCTGATGCTTTGCGGATACGCTCTTCTACCCAGCCTTCTTCCATGGGCTCTAGCCTCTTTCGTAGTAATGTACCTGCCATGCCCGCCGCCATACCACCTCCTGCATTCATCGGAAACGAAGGATTGGGAAAGGGATGGAGAGCCTCGAACTTTGATGTGTTGGTTGGTAGGGCTTGTATACTGGTCATTCTCCGACGGACGTCGCGCTCAACGAGGACTGCATTGCCAGCGCTGTCGACCATGGGGTTGCCGGCGGCGTCTTTTGATGGGACATGGTGTTTTTGGGTGACAAGTTTAGATTGGTGGCGGTAGCCGCCGTTTATGAGGAGATGAATCGAGTTTAGGTAAGATGTTACCAGAGAGGTTGTTCGGTGGATTTGTGGCCTGGGGGTCCAATTAGCCTGTTTCCTGCACGGTAGAATAACCACGCAAAGACAGAGGTCATCATCTTGGATACTAAACGTACGCATCCGGAAAATACGGCAGCAAAAGACGCGTGCACGAATTAAAGCTGCACAACAAAAACGACCGCATCTCAACGTAAACCTCTTACTTACCAATCTACAACCTCTCCCCGACTCATCTTAAACTGCATCTCGGCCTGCAGCCGATCCATAGTTTTGATCATCGGCATCAACTGACTGCGAAGCTGATCCAACAGCCTGATATCCTCCCGATCGGGCGCGCCTTTGAAGTTTTGATTCATCTTTGCAAACTATTCCTAGCTCTTTCGCTCGCGTTTCAACTCTTTTAAACGATAACAGTTTAAGCTTGAGCAGCTGCAGAATATTTGAAGATGAATGAAGGTCGATGTGAAAGTGTGTAGGTGCTTGAAGATGACGGGAGTGATTGGTTGATGAATGTGCCCAGGTGGTTTTAGTACCGGGCGCTTGTATGTATCGGGCTTAGTTCGCTTGGCGCTTTGGGGAGGGTTCTTTCACCACGAGATGTGCATCACAAGGTCGCCGCATTGGATCCCCTAATTCAACGTTCGATACGGGTTGCTAATTCTTACAAGATTCGCGTTTATTAATAAAACCTCCTAAATAAAAACCATCGCCATAGCATCGAGCCCATCGTGATAACTGCGGACAGAAGCTAGCACTTGAAAGATAGCAGATTATGGGGCATTGCATCATTCGGCACAGACAACAGGAAGCCCAAATCCACAAGTACACAAGATAAGATCTCAACGTATCATCATCCATGCTCAGCAATTTCGAGTGGACAGTGTTCATTCTTCGTATGGCTCAGCGACCGTGATTTTATATCTACATATCGACATCCCTGAGTATAACCCACCAAGCTACCCTTTGCTTTGAACTCGTTCCAAATGTTGTCCAATGCCAGCATATATCAACCCGGTTGATGAAAGTATTACATAGATGTGTGTGTGTCGTTGTCGTGATGATGCTTCCAGGCTTGCGCCATTCTGTGTAGTGGTTCTAACGCTAAGCCGCCATTTGCTATGCAAGTTGAGTGAAAGAAGAACAGAACGAGGGTATAAGGGAAATTCAAACGCTTGAACGCTGCAGAACGCCAGTGAAACCCCAATAAAGATAAAAGACTCATTATGAGTGGTAGTAAAAGAAATAGCCCCCAGGACTTTTAGAGCACAGCCCAGGAGAATCGAAAAACTTGTTCATACGCTGATAGTGCGTCGGACGCCAACATCAGGCTTCTTAGCGTAACCAATAAGGAGTTTGAAGCTAGTTCCGCGCTTCTCACACTCGTTGATTAGGCTTTCGTCCCGCCAGATACTGGTCCCGAGGAGGTTACCGGAAGCAGCGGCACCAGGTTCACCGGCTTCAGGGAGGACAAGCGAATCGTAGCAGCGTGAGTACCACCATCGACCTACGCGCGCCACCATGGCGGTAATGCCATTGTCAGTAGACTCGGAGGAGGACGAGGCATTAAGAAGGTCGGAGAAGGACACCTCGGGTTTCGGTCCTTTGGGCAGGGGCATGTTGTTATTTGTGGTACTGGCAGAGCTTGTTATGCTGCCCTTTCTCCTCGTGGTTGTACGCTTGATGTCGTCGAGACTGGGGAGCTTGCCAGCAACTGGAACGCCGACAATACAGCGATTGCACTCAACAAAGCCTTTGCGTCCAATGCCAGCCATGACTTCATCACTGATGTTTCGAAGCGAAATGCTGTCGTCCGCTACTTGCATCCTCATCTTCAAACCGCGGACGGCGCGACGGGCGCGGTTGCCCATGTTGACGAGGTCCATGTCAAGAACACTAAACTCAAGGTAGCCACCGGGTCTCAGGACGCGCTTGGCTTCAGACAGGATGAAACGGTGTTCCGACGAAGGAAGTGCGGTTGGGAAACGAAACACGACGCAAGCGAAAAAGTGCATGGGAAACGGGAAAGCCTTGCCAAGAGAAGGATGGCAGATGTAGCGGTGATTGCGAAGTGTTGACCAAGGTTCAGACGCGCCCTCAGATGACGTGGCTGATGGTGGATCAGGGCCCATATCATACACAGTCGCCTCAGGATAAGTGAGTGCGCAGTAGTACGACCAGTCTTTGCCGAGACCATCAATAACAAGTACACGATCCTCATTTGGGTCCTTCAACTCGAAATGTACGGGGCTGAATAAGACGCGCCCGAATGAGAGCCACTTACTCGTCATGAGGGCACCGAAACGAAGATTGGCCATGGACAAGAGCCCATCCATTTGGCTTTCGGCAATGTCCATTAGGCGCGTGTCTCGACATCGGTTGGTGTTGACACTTTCGCGGTCTTTGCTTGACCTTGAGGCAACCGTGGCTTTAGACTGTCTGGCACTCTGCGACAATGAAGCTGGTAGACTGGTGCGGGTTGAGCGCTTCGTAGCGGTCCCATTCGATAGGTGCGGACTGGAAGGCAAGCTCAACCTCCCCGTAACGGGGTCAATAACGCTAATCTTCCGCTCACCGTAGTCGGAGATGAACTCCGAGAAAGAGATCGACGACGTAGGAGACTGGGTAGAATGTAGGACAGCAAGTAGACGTGAGCGACGAAGATGGAGCGAGGGATTCGTAACCTCATCGTCGTCGTCCGATTCCGGAGCGTTACGCGGCGCTTTGGGTCTCAAAGGCATTGGCTCGAGAGATGGGTGACTGCGAAGGCTGTTCCTATCCTCATTGGGACGAGAAGTAATAGGCGAGAGCACTTCGTCGATCAGATCGTCATATTCGTTCCAAAGTTCATCGTCCGATAATGGAGCGTTGGGACTGGGCACGATGGCAGTACCGACGGCGGGTGCAAAGCTCCAGATGCCCGAACTACTCGAGTAGGATACTTCAGAGTCTTTACGGGATGGGAACTTGAAAAACTCGCTTTGACGGTTGGTTTCATCATCCATAGGGCTGATCGTAGCGATAGCTGATCCGTGGGTTAAGGCGCTCAAGCCATGCAGAACAGGATATGGCTCGACCGGACCAGCGGTCGCAACAACGGAACCAATCGAATCAAAAGAGGTTCGGGGAGGGGCTGCTGGACGAGGTTGGTTCGATACAAAGGGGCGAGAGAAAGATTGCGAAGAAGGACGGCGTGGCTGGCGACGACTTGAGACGACCTGAGGGATACGCCCGACTTGAGCCAAGCGACTCGGTCGAGGAGGTGGGCTTGTAGGTGGTGGACCAGGTGATGGAAGATCCTGAGGAAGGACAAATTCATCTTGAGCAGGTACATCGCGAACAAACTCGGGTTCAGGTTGTGAGGAAACAGCTACATCAAGAGGTGACGCAAGATCTTCGTCACGAATCGGCGATGGCTCACCGAAGGGTGATGAGGGTCGAGAGAGGTCCGTGACCGGAGTCAAATCTGCCAGTGAGTAACGCTCCGAATATCGAGATACTGGTCGAACATTCGTATCGATACTTAATTTGCTTTGCTGGCGTTCCGGCTGTGGTTGTGCCTCTGAGTGCAGAAAGACCTTAGGCGAAGCCGAGCGTACAGGTGCTACAAAACTAGGCGGCAGTACTGGCTTAGGTGGGAGTAGCATAGACTGCATCCGCTCTTTTCTTCCTGGTTCGTCGTCAGAGAAGGCACTCTCAGTTCCTTCATCGACTTCCTGCATCAGCTGCTCAATGTCGTCCAGCTCAAGACCGGACTGATCCATCAGAGCATAGTGCGCAACAGAGCGATAGACAGTCGCTTGATTCACAGGGCTGGCAGTAGGAGCTGCTGGTGTCGCTGTGCGTGGTCCAGCATGAGCTCGTTGAAAGAAGTTCCATCTTTTCGAAGGCTTTGGCGCCTCCTTCTCAGCCTTGCTCTTCTTTGACGATTTCAGCCAACTACCCTCCTTGATCTCAGCAGCAGCTTCGCTTATAGAGTTCTTGCGGGCCTTCCCAGCGATCCGACTAGTCGAACCCGACCGCACACTAGGACCCTGAGCGGTCTGCAAAGCCCGTGAAGTTCGTTTCGAGGCCATGGCGGGTAGAAATGACCTTTTTGTATCTTCATCACTCTCAGGAGGCCTTCGCAATCCTAGAGTCTTCTTCTTCATAGGAGATGTGTTGCGTACATTATCCGGCATCGCAGAAGGTAGCAGTGTTGGCCGGTTCTTCTCCAGTACCGATTGCGATGCGTTGCTCATAGTCTTGTTTAGTTCGAATCCGTGGCTGACTGAGACATTTAGACTGCTGCTTGACTGCATTGGTTCTGGGCTTCGTGAAAGCTCTGAGCTACTCCCGGTACCTCGAATAACGACAGGAGCAAGCCGATTGAGAAAGAAGTCATCCATTTCCCCACTGGTTGTGCTAGTCATACTGCTCTTGCGAGTTGAGGGTGTTTTGTCTAAGCTCTCAGAGGTAGTCCCAGCACTGGCGGATCGTCCGATGCTGTTGGTACTGACGGAGCTTCCACTGTGACCTCTCACTGCATATCTTCCATAGCCTTCGTGACCGGTACCGGCAGCAGGCCCTCTTCTGTGAAGCTTGTTTTCAGACTTCGCTGCTGGGGGAGGCTCGGTCTTGGTACGACGCGTAAAGAACCCAAACCTAGAAGTTTTGCTTGGACTTGGAGCAGGAACTGGCGCAGGACCAGTACTGGTCCTTTGTGGCATGCGATCTTGCCGAATTTCGGGTGTCGGTCCACGAGCTAGTGCTCTAGTAGCTGGTGGCAATGCTGAAGAAGGATTTGGGGAAGGGTGTCGTGAAGAAGGCTTGGCTGGTACATTGATTTTAGATCTCGCAGTGGTGATACCGGTCCTAGACTCAGACGATGCGGTTCTTTTGTGATGAGATGGAAAGTTGAGCATGTTGCTTTGGATTATCGGTGATGGACCACGGAGTCCAGATATCTCAGGGGTACCATCTCTGCTAGGTCTCGAAGGTCGCCTCGCTGTCGGCATCGATGCAGGCGACTGGTCAGCAAGATGAGCAAACTCCGGAGGCGCCTGGTTACGAGGCCTTTCTTCTGCGCCGGGTATAGCGTCAGACACCCGAGGACTCTGGGGTAGAGTGGCAAGACCTTTAGGCGGCTGGACGTCTTTGTGCTTCGCTCCATCCGTAACAACGGTAGACGCTGATGACGATGAGGTGGAGGACTCTCTGACGATAGAGAGTGTGTGAGGATGACGAGTGTTGACTTCATCTGGAGTCTTGTGTCGGGTGACTGGCGGCCTGCTTTGCAACGGACTAGCTTGCCGTGTTCGGTTCGAGGCTCTAGATAGTGTTGTACCTGGCGAGTAGGATGACATCGACGTAGGAGTTGATGATACGCTGAAGGGCCCAGGAGAATCCGAGTAACGAGTCGAGGGTGTCGCGGAGAGCGCATATTGCGGTGTCGGGAGAGGAAGTATGTCCGTAGGACCAATCTCATAATCATAAAGCGAATTGTTGTATGAATCAACCTGTGCCTCTGAACGAGCTAGAATAGTCGAAGACGGAGGTAAAGAAATTCCCAGAAACGTCTCGGAGAAAGGGTCTTTGTATCCTCCAGGCATACCCTCCATCAATTGCCTGTCGTCTTGGGACGACATCGAATCGTCCCTTATCCGCGTAGCTTGCCGACCACTTGCAGCTCCAACACTTGTTTGTTTTCTCCTGAGTACATTTGAACGAGGGCTTTCAATGGTCGATGCTGACGAGCCTGAGGCGAGCGAAGGCGTGCGTATGCTTGTGGGGACTTCAAGCTTGGGTAATCGTGACGTCGAGATCTGTGGTGAGGGTTTCGAGCTTGCGATACTTGGGTGTTGGGGAAACATAGGTGTAGACCGGCTGGTCTTCCTTGGACGGGAGCTGACTGCTTGCGTGGGGCCTTGTTGACTTGTGACACCTCTGGAGTTTATCTCGTCATCTCTTGAAGGCCTCCTCTTTTGCAGTTTCGACTGGCTTGATGTCGGTAGTTGGGATGTGATTGTGGTAGGAGTAACAGATCGCTGAGGCAACCGAGTAGTAGGCGCCCGTTCCTCCGTCCTCCTAGGGGGAGGGTATTGTGACTTATAGGAAGCCATTTCGGGTAACCTTGTGCAGCCCTGATAGATGTACAACGGAACCCTGTGTGCGCCGAGAAACTCATGAAAGCAGCTTCTCTAACTGTGAGACTCTTGGACTGGGTAACTAAGACGTGGGGTAAACAGAAAGTCGAAAGGTACGGAACTATCAGCTGGTCCAGCTCGGGAAGCCGTGAAGCGAATTGACGGTGCGAGCGGCTGATGGCGGGACGACTAGATTAACGGGATGGAGGTGGCAATTCGGGATATTACAAAGCCGTGAGATTGCAAGTTCATCAATATAAGTCATCCAGCCACAAAGCACATTCAGTCCTACGTCCCCGTGCAGAGTTACGGTGAGGTCTTCAGGCTCTTTCTCGTGTGCCACATCTATCGGCGGGCCCGAGGATCGTAGATGGGTGTGGCGCAGCGGCAAAGCCCGAGATGGGGCTGTGCAGGGATATCGCAGTTAGAACCAGGAAAATCGACAACGACGCGTACAAGGAGCAACGAGACGACGAGTGATATTATACTCGTGCCCGCTCACGCGTCCCGTCTATTCTTCCCTCAGGGCCGACCGTCCAAGCGCGGGGCCTCCACAGTGAGTCGCCTCAGTGGGGCTTTCGCAGATGGGCCGTCTTGAAAGCGGAGGACCAGTCCAGATGCGCAAACGAAGTAGTCCTGGCCGATGCGATAGTATAGTAAGTCTGGCAAAGTTCAACGTTGCGATCTGTTGGTTAGGAGCGTTTTGACGCTTGTTGCTGTTGCGGGGTGCGTAGGCTTGCATATGTATAACGTCGCGACGGACGCATCCAATACGCGCAGACTTGTCCTCGCAAAGAACCGGCGCCGGCGGCCTTGCAAAGTTGGGCTGATCCGGCACGGAGACATGGTGGGCTATTACGGGCGCTTGCGCTTGGATAGGAGGGTGGAGGCCTCTGGCTTGAAGATTGAGGGGCAGCCAGTTGGGTTGCTGAACGGCCGTGGTGGGTGACGATTCGTAGACAAACCTGGAGCGGCGCCAGCCAAAGCGGAATGCCCAATTGGCTATCACGTCGCCCTTACCCGTCGTTTACCCACCAACTTCAAGCCGTTTCAGATGCTCAGCAACCCTTGCCAGAAGCCTCGTGTTTGCTATCAGTTTTTCAGGCTCGTCTTGTGGCAGGGCTGGTACTCCAGAGAGCTGAGGTCGGAAACTTAGCGAGTGGCCTACATATGCGGTCGTCAAGTTGCGATAACACTCGTTCGCAAGACTACGCTTCCAGCTACAAAAAGTGTCCCCCCGAGTACGTTCAGCCGTTCAAAGCACGCGATGATTAGCCATCGGGCACTCTATCGCACTCGAGAAGGACCGATACAGGCACTCAGGGCTCGCATGCACCTGTCTTGAACAGGCCAGAAGCACATTCGTTGAGAAGCCTTTGCCGTCGAGGGTTGTCTTACTGTTCAATCAGGACCCGCAGAGCAGCAGGCGGCCTGCCCATTCAGAAGAGTCATATGCTTCTCTGAGCGATTTTCGCGAAGCACGACCAACAGTTCCTGCAACTCCTGTTACTATTCTCGTGACCATTTTCATGCATTGGCGAAAAACCCTGCAGCTTCGCTTCTTGAGCTGTGGCATTATGCCGTCAAGCCGGAAGGCCCGTTTCCAGCAAGCTGAAATGTGGCTCAGTGCGTCAACTAGCCTCTTAATTTGAGGCTGAGCGCTGCATCGGCCTCGCCATATTGACAACGCATCAAAGTCTCGTCAGTCGCGACTCATCAGGAATGCTTTCATCTGTCCTTTGTCTACAATGGCGAAAACACTGCTTTCTGCTAATCTCAACGGTCTCACTTACGGGTCGCGTGGAGGGCCGGTCTCTCAATAGTCTCCCACCGCTCAGGTCGCGCTTAAATCCACTACACCAGCTGACCCCAGTTCTGCATGCTCATTCGTGCTTCGCCAATGTGAGAAAAACGGGAGCACGCAGCGCTATACAGTCATGTGATGACGCCATACTAGATAGAGAGGAGTCTAATGAAAGAAAACTGCCAATGAGAGGTGAAACCCGGCATTTGACGCTGTCACTGGCCGCGGCTACATGTTAGGGGGGTCAGAGGTAACGTTCGCAAAAACCTCTTATTCATTGATGATTGCGATATGAAGCTTGACCGATCTGAATTTCCGATGATTACAATCAGCATTTATGTTAGGGTATGACCCATTTCACATGGAAGGTTGTCGTGGTTCTATTGGACGGACCTTGAGAAAGTCGCATCTCCTCTACACGTTTTATCGTCATCCAGTCTAAATTCTTACCCAAAAGAAACCATCGGAGGACCGAAAACAGTCTGACATTGCTAGCCGTTATGTTGACATGTCTAGCTTCTAGATTTGACCTAGTCTTCTAGGCTGTTGGTCACATTCAATCTAACCGCTCATCATTGATAGCCGCCGACATAGGTATCACAGATATGACATTAGTCGTTGACACTATATTTTTGTAAGACAGTGAACACTGCGGGTCCATAGTGACCCCGTCCGGGTTCATGCTTTGATCGTACCCGTTAGTCAAACCTGGCAAGGAGGATAAGGGAGGGCGGCACGGCGCGACTGCTTCAATGTCTACGAATCACCTGGCGTAACTGCCATATCACTCTATGAGCTTTGGTGGAGCTCGGCCCGCTGCGGTACCAGACCAGAGCAAGCCGTCGTGGGGTGACCGTGCGGAATCGCTGATGATTGATTAGTGCGAAATCTAAAGACGCTGGACCGCGCTGGTCCTCGAGCCGTTCAGAGAAACCTGTGAAACCATAGGGCCGTCTTCGAGTGTGATTCCCAGAATTGACGCCTCGCGAATCTGCTAGCCGCAGTTCGTCGGACGTGTATCCTGATGAAGTGTGCCATGCGAAGTGAGGAGGCCGATCGCACGGGCGAGTGTACATTTCTCGCTCGCATGACCCACACCATACTGACAGAAGGCCCCGATTACGGCCGGAAATCGTTGCGTAGATGGTGTGTCTCGATTACCGCAAGTCCTTCGAGGGGCTGGAAATCCGGGAAGGAATGGCCACTTCCTGGTCGCAGTGCTGTTGAAGGCGAGCTTCGGGCACACAACCAAATATATGTGCTATGATACTGTTCCATGGGATGTGCTTAGTACTTTGTGAAGGTTTCTCATGGCCGCTGAAAGTGCTCAGCATGTTTTCCCCTAATCAGTCTTTCACGTAGTTTTGTCACTTTCGGGTATATTCGTATAAGCTTTTGAGGGCGCCGTTTAAGGCGAGACTAGGAAACGTGTTAACATCAGGCTACATTTGCCGTCATCTGTCGTTGTTATATCTTACATGACAATTTTGGTTGCAGAACACTTGACCTTGGCGGCTTATGTGGTTCCGGCCATGACTGGTCAATTTGAAAGCATACCACGTGACTGCGCGTCAATCTAACACAGCTGAAGGACGCGTCAATGCTACTGCATTGCACCTTCATCATGTCGAAGCAGCAAACAGTCACTCCGTATCAAGAGCGTGTCTACACGGCTCTACAGCAGATCCCAGAGGGACGAGTTACGACCTACGCCGCCATATCAAAGGCCCTGAACAGCTCCCCTCGTGCAGTGGGTGGTGCGCTGCGCGTCAATCCGTTCTGTCCAGAGGTGCCGTGTCACAGATGTATCGCCAGTACTGGTGTACGTATGTTTTCTCAGATAAGAGAGAGTCGACACTGATTTCAACAGTTCGTTGGCGGGTACAAGGGTGACTAGGAAAAGGCGCCAAGCGGGCAAAACCAAAACTCGAAACTAAAATTACTGAAGGAAGAAGGGGTATCATTCGATGCCAATGGGTTTCTGGCTGATAAAACATTGCTGTGGGACGACTTTAACGTGGAGAAGTTGCGGTAAAGCTTGTGGGAGCGTGAAGCTTCGTGAGGCTCGGGCAAGTGGGGGCGGGTCGATCAAAAAGATTTGGTGCAGCAAAAGATCGCAACCTAGTAATCTGGTAGCAAGCCTTGTTCTGTCGAGACTGCTCAAGTATATCTTGTAGTTTGCGCAACGTGTTGCACTTGTTGAAAAACAGTTTACCGCACTTGCGCAGATTTGCCACTTGAACGTTGATTACCAACGTATAGCTGAGTATCATACAACACCACTTTCCAAGACCAAAGCTACATCAACCTCTTTACTACATTCAAATATCACTCAATATGCCACCGAAGAAGTTCCTAAAGCCGAAACCCAAGGGCAAATTGAAGCCTCCAGATCCAGAGACTGAGAACGACTTCCTCGAAGCTGCAGATGAATTCGAACAAGCGGCGGGGAAATGGCGCGCAGGCGACGGCGCGAAGGCCGTTCGTTTTTTCAACCGAGCGATAGACGCGTATAATGAGGGATTGAAGCGTCATCCTCAGTCGTTCGATCTTGCCTACAACAAGTGAGTCGTCCTGTTGTCTGCTTGTGTGCCTAATGCTGATAGTTGTAGAGCGAACCTCCAATACACTATCTCAGAAGACGAGCGCATTATCTCAAATTTTGGCAACAGAACTGCACTGTTAGAAGAGACTTTGATGTCGCATCGCTTTGCGATTTCGCTGAACCCAACGAATACTGACATCCTCTTCAACGCTGCACAAGTGCTCACTTCACTAGCAGAAGCCGGTTTGGAAGCTAGCCCGCAAGCAACCGCAAAGCACGATGCGAAACCATTGCTTGAGGAAGCGGTTGAGATTCTTACGAAGTGTTTGGAGAGCCAACAGCAAGAGTATGCTCAGATGCAGGCTGAGATTGCCAAAATTCAAGCATCCGGAGAGTACCGGGAGGCCTGGGAGGGCGAGCGACAGCAGCCAGCGGAAGCCCAAGAAGAAGAAAACATGGAGACCGAATCGAGGACTTCAGAAGCACCAGGTGACTGGGCTACTGTTGAAGAGCCGCTGACACCGGAAAGCATTTTGGAAACGTGCACGGCGCAGCTCAGTACTTTGACAACATTGCTAGGGTTGTACAATCCCGCCACAGATCTATCAAGTATTGAGAAGAAAGCCCAAGACGGGATGGACACAGCTACGAACAAAGTCCCGACGCTCGTTAATTTCATCGACAAATCACCAACCCCGAAAGTTGCCGATGAGCCTAAAGCAGGCCCAACACTCTCCATCGGTTATGTATCCACGGCAGAGGAAGCCACAACAACACCCAAAGACGATGCCATCCTCGCGGCTGCCACTTTTCAGGCCAGCATAGCGGAAGTACAATACCGTAGTGGAAGAACGACATCGACAGAGTACGCAAAAACCGTAGAGCAGACATTCAGCAGCCTGGTACAAAGCGCGGGACAAGGCGCAAGTCCCGATCTCGTATCTATCAACATCCAGTCTGCATATGCCGACGCACTCATGGACCTCGCTTCAGCACTAGCAGATAGTGCGCAATATACTCCATCAACACCCACATTCGGCACAGACGTCGACATCCAATGGACAGCTCTCACACAGACCCAGAACCTGCTTACAAAGCTATCCGCTGCGCCCTACACTTCCATCTTATCCCCATCGCGGCTGGCTGATGTCTTCATTGCAAGAGGTGATAGCGATCTCTTCCGCTTCCGGATTTCGCTCTTCGAGGCCGCAAAGCCTGCTTGGGCGAAGAGCGGACCAACTCTGGTCTCTAATGCTGGTGTCTTCTACCGAGGAGGCAGAAGCTATGCCGAGAGAGCTGGCAAGGCCGGAGTGCAGAGCACGGCAGATGCCAAGGCAGTTGTCGCAGAGATACTGAAGGCGGTAGCGAGTCGTTCGGAAATGTCGAAAGAAACTTGGAAGGGGAGGAGTGCGGATGTGGCCAAGGTGTTGGAGCAGATGGTTGAGGAGGGTATTGTAGGACGGGAGAATGTCGAAGGTTTGCTGAATTGGACTTGAGACGTGGAGGATCCTAGTTTGTCGTCGGCCATAGAACTTTTTTTTCACGTTTCTATTCTGCATCTTTAGATCTACTGCCAAAACCCATTCCTTTACAGGCCTCTAGAAGGGTAATTCTCTCAATCTTTTTCATGTGCTGAACTTCTGCTTTCGCCTTCTAGCGGCTTGGAAGAGCTGCCTGCCCTGGTCTATCTAGCCGTTCAAGAGATTGCTGGCCTAGTTGCGACGCCGCTTGAGCAATCGTCCTAGAAACATTTGCAACTCCTCTACCCGAAGTACGTTTTTCAGTTTTGTCCTGATCAGAGAGAACTGCAACCTGCCCCCGTAATTCGGCGATTTCTTTAGCTTTCTGAGACTCCAAGGTTCGATATGCTTTCTGGTTCTCACGCAGATACTCCTCGTACCGCTCACGCATTTGCTCTGCTTCCTCGATTATTCGTTGCTGTTGGTCCGGCCTTCTCTGTAGGGTTCCAGTCAACTACTCTAACATCTACGTTACTGTTTGCTTGATGAGATTGAATTTGGGAGCTTACTCTGGTGCGAAGTAGCGAGGGGTTCCTCGCTCGTTGTCGGTCGCGCTCTGAGACAGTAGTGTGAAATCTGTTGCGCTACCAAAATCGCTTAACCACAAGCGGTCAGGCGAAAGAAGTATGTTGGACGGCTTCAAGTCTTTGTGTCGAATCTTCTGTTCGTGCAGATACGTGACTGTCGATACAAGACAACCTATTCTGAAGTAAACGATTGACGCCCAAGTGGCTCCTTCGCCTTGTGGGAAATCGTAGTTGAGAGCTTTCAATCGCGCCCCAACATCAGAGTCGAGAGCCTTGCGCTGCGTTTTTAGAGAATCGCTCTTTCTCGCCGCTCTGGACCACGTCTCCACGTCTTCGAAGAACGTGTGCAGGTCGCTGGCAGCTACCGGATACATGATTATACCCAGGTGTTTTCGTTGAGTATGTGCCGACGAGTTGTACGATGTGCACGTGAGACAGCCGCTTGAGTATCTCTATCTCTTTTCTCTCTTTCTTTCCAACGTGACGTCTAAAGAGAACCTTTTTGTGAGCAAGTTTATGACCTCGGACGGTCGTCTCATAGATATCTCCCACTGATCCACGACCTAGAAGGCGATCTATGATCTATGTCAGGCACGTGAACAAGTGAATGCCTCCAGTGTACGCACCTTATGCAATGGGTATAGTTTCTTCGTTGCCAAAATCTACGCGAGATCCTCTGCCAGTTTGAGACCAATCCTCGATGTTAACATGGGATGCGCTGGTAAGGAGTATACCCTTGACAAGAGCTCCATACGTGCGAAGGGAGGTTGACGTGTTGTGCAAGCCTTGCGTCTCCCCCGCTCCAGATCGTCCACACTGTCCATGGCCACTGGAGTAGGCCACTAGAGTATGCCGCAAGAGGGGGCTGGGTTGTCGCACAAGGGAAGAAGTCACACAGGTTAGCTTAAGGGAGCATTACTATTAAATTCGGATGATGATCGAGAGAAGGTGCAAGTTGCGGCTGAGTCAAGATAGCTGCGTCTTCCCCGCCGGCTGTGACGAGAAGACTGGCTGCAAATGAGAAGCATATACCCAATCACACTCAGTGCACACTTGTGGCCCCCAAATTGACACGATACTTCAAACAAACATGCAAAGAACAAATGACGACGCGGAAAGAGAGGTAAAGACCGTCTTGACAGTAATACATAGACTTACTAGTGTCGCAGTGATCGTGGCCGATGTTCAAGGCAGACCATTCCGCATACACGCTATGCTATGGTAGTGTTTGCACAATCGCCTATCCTCATACCTTGGGGCAATGTTTTCTTCATCTCTCGTTTCCTCTTGCACTCGGCTTTATGTATAGAAAGTACACGAATATATCCATATCCAACCTTGCTTATCTCTGTCCAGCCAGCCTCCGCTCCTGGACCTCAGACAAGGCCCGGCTACCGCTCAGGAAGGCACCAACTCCTACGACAGCTGCCACTGGCAGGGTCTGGAAAAGATTCCAGCTTGTGTAGTACAGGAAGAAAATGCCCTCCATCGCCAGTATGGAGCCATAGAAAAGGCCATGCGAGACGGGTGCGTTGCCTAGCGCCTTGCTCAAATGGCTGGTATTTGCGCCCAGCGTAGCCCACACACCAAGTAGGATGGGTAGCGCAGCAGCAACAGCAGCCGCAAATATAATCGTTATGATCTTAGGTGGAGAGCTTGGGTCATCGCGGAAGATGTGGTGAATCTCAGGCTCAGCGGCGTAGCGGACGGGTGGCTCGGGGACGCGGAGAGGGACGCTGGGGTCGCGGATAACAGCGAGATCGAATGCTTTGCCCTTGTATGGCGCGGAAGAGCCGAATGACCCAATAACTATGGACGCGACGATTGGCTTTTCGGATGTCAAGAATTGGTGGGGTAGGTCCTTGTGAGACTGGACATGTTAGCTATACTTCGTATTGTCAGCCATTGAGATGTACAACATACCAAGTCCACCTTTGCCTTGCCACTATCCTTCACACTGAATACAAAAGACTCTTCCAAGCCCGTCGTCGGTTCGGTCAGAGTAAGGAATGCCTGATGAGGCCGCTTCGCAGTGCTCCCTTCGAGGGTTGTGAGGACAAGCTTCAATGTATCGGTTGCGCCCAACGATACAGACTTGCCCAGTGGTGTCGAGGGACTCAGCCTAAGATGGTAATTAGTCCTGTATGAATTGCACGCAATGCAAGCTTGAGCTTACTTGTCCTTGGGACCTCCACCAACACCAGCACCTTTGCTGGAAATAGTCACGGTAGCATCCTCAAAGCTCCATGAAGATGCTGCCGACACAATGGCCGCGCCCGAGAGTAGCAGGGAAGAAACAAAGCCTTGAAGAACCCTCATCGTTGCTGAATCGGAAAGAGTGTACGCGGAGCTGTCAACGTTGCGCCGACACAGACGTAAGCGTGTCCTTTGCCAAGACTCTTGTCGGCATATTCCGGCGCTAGCTCTCGACGCCGATGTCTACTCACTGCAACTCGGCTTCTCTTTCTACTGACTGTAAGACTCGAACACCCATCATTTTAATAATATTGGTCTTGGTCCATTGCTACATCTTGACACGTCGAGGTATATCGCTTTGGCCTGCTCCTCTTCTCTATCGGGCACTCACGTATTCGACAACCAAGACCTGTTTGACTTACAGCCAGATTCTAGTACATCAATCAAACTATGTTATGATCACGAAATAGATTCAGGAATATACGTAGTCTTGATGCTTGTCACTTTCTAACAGAGTTCACACATACAGCTAGTCATGCCCGCTCATCTCTTCCAGCCGTGCGTTGCAACATCTTTAACTATCGCTCAAGCTTCATCTTTTGGAGCAACTGGATCCGCCATCCAAAGTACGTTCGGTAACAGTCGAATCCATTCTCTTTCGTCTTTCGGAAATATATGCATCCACTCCTTCTCGATAGCTACTAAGTGGGACACGTCTCTTACCTCATCTGTGTTATGCACCACATCACATATATCTGCCATAGCCGGAAACCTCGCATCGGAACCAGCGTTCTGAAGATAGCAAACCCCAGATCTGGCATCCGCATGTGGTGGTTGTTGAATGTAAACGGATCGACCATCGAGTTGTCCGCCAGAACTTTCACTGGGATATACGCTATTTCTGCCATGGACATGGCACACCCTTCCTGCAGTCCTTGTATAAGCTTCTGTATCGCTTTCGTTGCCACTGCACCGCCTATGATATGGCTGAATTTAAGTTTCGAAAGCAGCTCTTCAAGTCCGAGCAGCGGATACACATCAGCGTATCCAGACTCGCGGTACATGAAATACCCAGCTATACTGTAGTCGGTTTGCCAGTCCCTGGCTATTTGCTCCGATACTTTGTGTTTGATATTGTCGTTTGCGTCGAAGGCATAGGGATCCGGTTCTAGCCACCATTCTGTTCGGCAGAGTGGACAGCGCTGGTGGCGCCCATCTGTGAGATCGCTAGTCATTTATTTGATGCAAGCAGAGCCAAAGACATGCTTGCAGCCTGGAACATTGATGGCTGCTAACGGCAAATCGATCAGCTGGAGGGCGAGATTCTCGCTACCATAGGACAACTGGCAGATTGTGCATGTGTCTTGTTCCCCGAATAGTTTTAGTGGCTTGCTGAAGGTATGGTTTGTAATGAACTGATCGTATGTTCGAGGTTTATCGCACTGCTCGCAGCATCGCTTCATTTCTGCTGGCGTAGAAGGTATTGTCATCTTGGGCTTGGGCAGTGTCGTGGCAGATACTAGAATATGTCGTGTTACGAAGAATGAATGAGCCGGGCTGACAGTACACAGAGCACTCTTATTCAAAATAAGTGAGTGAAGTTTTGAATGTCCCGTTCAAACGTCGATTTGAAGTTGCGAGTGACAGTGTCGATAACTTGTAAACATGTAATTGGGTATGATATGTAGTTTTGTGTTACAAAAGCCTGTATCTGTGCATGTTGATACCTCAGCCTTGTTGCGCATCCAGCGCAGGTATTCGTGTAGCGACAGATTGCTCATGAGGGAACGATCCAAAGTTCCCAGATCATACTCGTACAATTTGCAGTATATGTACAACGAGAGTGCATCGTCCGAAGCACGACCTGCACTCCAGTACATCCCTCTACAGTCGATCCTCTTCGTGAGAGCATTCCTTGCGGTGCAACCATCTTGAACCGTAATAAAGCTCTTCATGCTCTCTTGTGCTTATTTTCCGACCGTCTGATTTTTTAGCTCCTTTGTCTTCTCAGCGACCATATCAGTGACACCCTTGGCCTCCTCTGTTGCTCCTCTCGCTTTCTTGGCCATCCTCTCCTTCCAGGCCTTGTCTTCCTCGTCTCGCATCTCCAACTCCCTCAGCCACCTATCCCTCTTGTCCATGCGCTCCTTTTGGGCAACCCTCTTCTCGTACTCCTTCCGCTTCACACGATCTTTTTGCCAGTACATATTTCCTGCGACCAGCACAGCGATTGTGAAGGCTTGAGCATACAGACGTCGCCGGAAGTACAAGTTGGTCATCTTATGGTCGCCTTTTCGCATTGAGCGGCTTGCACCGACAATGGCCCAGACGGTGAGGCCGCAGCCCAGGGGAACGAGGGGCTCTTCGCGAAAGCGTCTCCATATCTTGTCGATGGTGTTTTCGTTGTAGAAGTCGCTGGATGTAGTCGTTAGTTGGCAAATCTAGTGTAAATCCGGAGGATTGCATTGGATATCTACATACGCGTTCTCGTCGAAGGAAGATGGGAGCGGCGCACTGTTTGGAGGTCCAAAAGACATGGTGCGTAGTGCACAGAGCAGATGCGGAGGTGGCGGAGGTGTCGCGTGGGTAGATAGGTAGATGGGTACAATGGCAGGGTCTTTACATGAACCTGCAGACTTGGAGTATCGCGCTAACTCTGAATACGCAAACTGAAGTTATACAGAAGCCTTGAGAGCGCTACTGCATGTGTAGAGTTGAATGCGCATGGCTTCAAGATGCGGAGCAATCGATTATCTCATCACTTCGGCCATCGGGGTTTCTGATTTTCCAGGCCCGATGCGCGCAGCTACGCCTCCATCACCAGAGCTTCACGGACAACGACAGCCTGGGTCAAGCATCTCTATCAACACCAAAACACCAAGTCGCCTTCAATGAAAGACGAGGCGGCAGGAAAACTCCTCTCGCTGCGCCATGAACGATGAGGCCGAGTCGTCTCGAGCTCCACAGCGCCATGACGATACTGCATTGTCCCACCTGGCCGCTTTAGAGGATGCTATAGCACACTTTGAAGAGGTTGAAGAGCGAGAGAAGGAACAGCAGGTCAAGCAGAGAAGATTGGATGCAAAGAGGAAGCGCATCCAGATGTTGGGCGAGCTTCTGCGTGACTTGGACATGGTCGTCTACCTGGAGCTCATCACACTCTACCACTTGGAGTACGCTTACCGTTGACATGCTGCTACTTTGCACTAATCACATTTGTAGCTGCTCATTCTTCTGGCTTTTGTTCAAGGCCTTTACACAGGGCTTTCTACTGACGCCTATCCCCGACACCGCGACCCTCACCCGCCCACCAGACGAACCGAGGCCCTTCCTCCCACTGCTCCTGTTCCCGTTTGGAGTTAATTTCCTCCTGCATCTTACATATCCTGCGCCTTCGGCTGGCGAGGACACCAGAGGCTATCTGCATGGCGGTTTGATGATTGACTTCATCGGGCAACAAGGGCCCACCAGCAAGTGGAAGCTTGGAGCCCTCGACATATGCATCCTGTTCCTGCAGCTCGTTATGGTTTCGGTGCACGTCAAGAGACGGGAGCTGAAGAAGAAGCTAGCGAAGCTGTCCGCTGGCGGGGGTGCACCAAACACCACCACCACCACTACCACTACCACTACCGCCCGAGCCACGTCAGACTCGGCATCAACAGCGACAACAGCAGCGTCGAACGACAATGCGGCCCGAGACCAAGATGCCGATGATGAGGAGCGAGGTGTGCTACACCGAACCGATACTTTATCAGACTTGGGCGTGGATTCCAACTACGAAGAAGATACCCTACTGCCATCATCTTCAGAGTCTGGTCATGCCGATGCTGTTGATATCCTCAGTTCCGGTCAATGTGTAATTGGCGACTTCACTCTCATCGACACCCTTCTTCGGGAAAACAGGCAATACTCAGCTTACCGGTTAACGCGCACCGAAAGCGGCAACAATGACATGCCCGAAACACTGCGGCGGCTCAATACGTTGCGCACTCGGTTCGGTGTGGGTGGCGGATGAAGTAAGTAAGACGTTATCTTATCATCGCCTTACTCCGCTCCACGTGTTCCAAGCATCTCCGCGGTGATCACATTGCTATGATGTTATACGCACATTGTCCCAATAAAATACTGCATGCAGCAGACAAAGCCTCCGTGTAACCCATGCACGTTCGGCTCGGCTGCCCCCACGCGTTCCTTCTCCGTTGCGAGGTCGGTTGAACAGGCTTATTGCAGGCATTGGTGGCGCCAGGCTTCCTGGACCCTAGCAACATGCATGCAACGCACAATTGTGCAACCGATGGTCTATGCATGTTGGAAATCGACCTGACACAGATCGATTTGGGAGCTAGTGTATTGAAAGCATCACCTTGTTACGATCCCACCAAGTGTGCATGGTGCCGCTCTCGCTCGAGACAAGCGACAGGTAACAAGGCGGAGCTGTTTGCCAGAGCTAGACTATCCCAAGGTGTTTGCCGAAAGGCACCCACAATACTGCAAAGAGTGCCAATACCGTAAGCACCGGCACAGCTGCGTCTTGCCAGTCACCAGGAAATTTGATCAACCAATAGATGTAGAAGTCGAAAGCAGCAAATAATTGCACCTGATATTACACTGCCATAAATTCGCCCACTATAGGGGCCTTTGTAAGGGTTGAGCGTGCGAGTTCTGCACTAAGAATGCCCAGGGCTGAAGAGTGATGAATATTCAACATGGTCAAATAAGCTTGGAAGATGCTCATATCTGCTTGTTGCGTCGGACGTTTCATTCTTACAGTCTTGTGTCAACTACGTCGGAACCACGGAGATTCACTGTGCTACTATGGCGCCACCTTTCCACCCATTTCTCAACAGTATCCCATGATAGACCATAGTATCAGCGCAGCAACTGAGGGTACTCGGTGACAAAAGCGATCTTCTCCCAGGGTAGCCAAGGTGTATGCGTGTAGCTAACGTAGTAGTCGATCTCTTTTGAGCATATCAATTTACTTGTGACTCATGTCGACCTCAGCCAGCCTCAGCATCTCAAAGCGCAGGTCGAGGACTTTGGTATGTGAGCTTGTCCGCTCTGTTGAGTGCGTCTCATCCTCCTCCTCCTTATTCAAAAACCACAATCGACAGCTTCCTTGACAATACAAAGTGCTGCAGGTTGGCCTGATATTAGCCTGAATGATGTGCTCTGAGCCAGAAATTCACACATATTGCTGAGCTCTTTGAATATGGTATCATCAACGCGCGTAACTTCCTGCGCATCCTCATCAGATACGTCCTGATCATCTTGCTCCACACACAAACAAAAAAAAAGGATATCTCTTTTCTCCTCTTCCTTACATCAAGTGCAGGTGACACGGCCTGAATGTATCTTTCCAGGCGTAGCCAATACCCTTCGATATGTTGACTGGTGGACGAAACAAGAGACAAGATAGAAAACACGGAGATTTTCGTTAGATGATATGACTTATACATTGTCCTCATGATTAGAATCTACAGAACGACTAGAATAGTATGGAAGTACGCAATGTATCGCTTCCTGTGTACCCAGATCATCTTCAGGATATGGTGTGTAGGTAGGGCAGACGGCAAATCCGAGTCTTGGTCCACGTGCAGAAAATTCCTTGGGATCAGTGCAAGAGTCCTTCGGGAAAAGATTTTCAGATCCGGTCTCGTCGTAGGCATCCGATAAACTTCCGTCCACTGGCGTTCACACCATAGTACTGGGCAGAGGAACGGTGCTTGCTCAAGTCTCGTTGATGCGACGAAGCAGATGGCCGGTCAATTGTCTTACCGGAGCGCGGCCGAGAGGCCTTTTTTTGGTTTGGCCGGTCGGCTCTATATTCTTCGACGCGATCAATGTCTCGCCCTGGCTGGGAGTGGCTGGAACCAACTTGCGGAACAACGTAGTAAGATCTAAAGATATCAACCCAGGGTTTCTGGGATATGTGGTGCAAACTGCGATCGACAAGCTTTGGGGAAGACGTTGAGCTTCTTCGTATCCCGGCTGGCATTGGTATCTTACTCAACCGTGCTGTTAGTTTCGCCATCCAATTTCGTGTAAATGCGTCTAAGATTCGAGCCAAAGTTGCTGACTCTTCTCCGCGGTGGAGTGGTTTAGCTGTAGCAACATGCGCATGCTCGAAAGCCATGAGCTACACTGGACTTCTACAGCATATATATGGTGCAGGAGACTTTTCAAGTTAGGTAGGCGCAGAGACGTTTCGAGAATCAAACCCCCTATACTGTTTCGAAGAGTGCGGTAGGTCGTATTAGATTCAATCGTCTTACGGCAGAGTAGCGGGCCTTGTTCAAGGCGTTGGGAAAATCAACGGGCCGCTTTGGGTGAGCCTCGACGACTTAGCTAGTGTGTACGGTATGCGGCCTTTGGGCTGACCAGCGCGCCAGACTTTCCTGCACGAATTAGCTCATCTCCGCATTCTCCCAAAACATCCGTTAGGTTTGGAAAACGTAACGTCAGCTTGCGGCATGCTGACACAGCATGGCACACCGATGACGGCTTTCACGGGCGCTTGTTTTACTAAATGACACGCCGCCCGTCATCAGCCGGTCACACCTGTGGCCAAGTGTCGTTTCTCGCGAATCTCCGTGGGTGAGATGGGGCCTGTTTGTTCCCTCCCTAAACCTTGGAAGCGTGTGCTGCCCAATATCTTGCACAGCATGCGAGATCTCACGGGTGGCAGTACTGTTTTGCTGCAAGTCTTACATCACGTGCGCGCAAACATGGCGTGAGTACTCCCGCACAGGGGCGTGTGGTGGTGGTGGGTGTACACACCTACGGAGTGGGTGCAGTGCTTCCGGGGATGATACTTGTTTGTGGGATGTACGCAGAACCTGATTGTGAAGCGGGACTCGACGCGCATGTATTCACTTCTCCCACCCACCAATCCACCCCCCAAAAGTGTCGCCTATCGCGCTCATTCTCTCAAAGTAATTCACTTGTGCGTTGTGTCACCCACATTGATTTCCACATGGCAGACAAGGAAGCTACCTAAAAAGGTACCCCATTGTGGTAATGTTCTGGAGGACCCTGCATGGGTCCATTTTCGCGTTGGTTGTCTTTTTGTAGCGATTCGCGCGAGCCGCGGTATGCTTCTGGTCCCCCCCTCCCCCTTCCCCCAACTTTATCTCCAAGGAACGGAAAGCATGCATGGCCCTGGGTGCCGAGATGCGATATTGTGTGGGGTAGATTATCTACCAGGTACGGGAAGAGTGAAACAAGAGGAAAACAAAGGGTCTCCAATCGCTCCCAACTCCGCACCGCGTCTCTGAATGCAAAAAATCGGCAAACGTCACTCGCCATCTGCACTGCATGCTCGTGGATGACGCACGCCTGGTCAACGGGCGGGCTCGAACGGACCCACGGATCGGAACGTGGTTTACTCGCCTTAACCTTCACCCACATGTGCTAAGAATATCTAGCCTGCCACCACATGTCCCACCCTATCGAAACGGGCGGAAAAGAGGGGTATGGGGAGCGCGGCGATTGGCGGGAGCGCCTGTCCGCCCAAGATAATTCCAGGCTTTGCGTCAAATCGCGTTGAATTTTCTGATTGGCGGGGGCTGCGTTTCCTGCGAGTAAGCCATTTGCTATGGTGTGACCTGCAGCGCCGACACGTTCGCATCCCGGTTGCTTGCGCGCGTCTCTAGAACAAGATTAGCATGCTCACGTGACGCCATCGAAGATGCGGGTCGTTGGACACGTATCGGGGAGGCTTTGTCACTGCTTCCAAGCACGGGCACGGTGTGATGTTGTACCGCGTGGCTTGCATGGTTGGGCTCTGAGGGCGACGTCGTGGGGAAGGCGATGCGCACACCCGATAGGCATGATGCTGGTGCTCGTGCATGCCTGGCCCGACGCAGTGGTTCGGCGTTGGGGCGAGCTGCAACATGGAGTGTGGGTGCGTGCGGGAGTACAGCGCGATGCAAGATTTGAGAGTGAAGCTGGAGTTGTTGGTTCCAGCGGCTTTGTTGAGAGAGTACATGAGTAGACGAGTCCACACAGGCCGCACATGACTCGCTCCGTGGCACGCACTTTCTTCAGGGGACTGGTGGCCGCGCCAATTCCCAAGGTCACCAAACGTCACCAAAGGAATTCGACACCGAGTCTTGTTGTTACGATAGGATGCGTGGCGCCCAAGTCGTTGCGATCAGACACATGCTCAACAGCGGTTGTGTAACTCGTGTCGAAGTTCAAGCGCTAATGCATGTAAACGAGTGGGGGAGAAACCATGCCCCCACAACCTCGCAGGTTTCTGGACGCTTTGTGGATGCGGAGATGTGTACGACGACCAATTTGGTTGCAAGTCACAGGACATCATGAGGTTTATCCTCGGTGTTCAGCGTGCGCGTGATAGTGTAGCTCCCTCGCTGAGTGGGAGACGATGCCGTGCAACAAATGCTTGGTCTTTCTGCGACACAAGGCGCAAAAGACCATGGTGCCCGTCTATGCCCTGCATTTGCAAGGTCATTGAGTCAGTGACACAATCCGGTGAGGATTCTCCCAAGGCTTGCTTTGCTCTATGTAATGCCGTGTCGTGCGGTAAAGCAAATATTGCGCCCAGGCCGAGGAGCGCGAAGTCAGCGCGTGACGAGATAATTCGACAAAGATGCACAAGCACCCCCCGAAGAGATACGACGTTCGCGCAATGCAGGTCGACTTCTGTACGGACGACCTCGATGGTATTGCATCAACAAGGCAGGAATATGCGGTGTGAATTATAGGTACACGTGTCGAGAGTCGGTCATCTGGATATGGAGCATTGGTTCCCCTTGGTTCCGCGGATGTACATCAACGGACCCCATCATGCAAGTAAAAGAGACATCAGCTGCAAAGGCAGGAAAATGAGGAAGTTGGTCCGGAAACAGCATCCCAGTGTGGTATGGCAATCCGGGACCAGCAATATGACTAGGTCGCGCCGTGGTGGTGAAGCAAGAAACATGAAAAACACCATGGGCAGGTTGCGAAGAAGCAATCAAAACGTGCTTACGCACCCCAAAACGTCTACTATGGTGCCCCCTTGAAGTTTTCAATCGCCCCACTCAACGGGCAAATGTATCGGATCTCGCGTAGGAAGCTAATGTGCGATAAGTAAGAAGTAAAATACACTTAGTGTTGTAGATAGAGACGAGATCTAATTTAAATTAGTTAATAGCGTGTAATTTAGCAAGAGTAGGACGTATAGATTACGCACTAGTACGCTCCGCGGGGTGGCGTGGTGGGTGGGGACGATTGAAAACTTCCAGGGGGTACCACAGTGGTATCCCGTCTTGCGCGGTCGGCCCGAGTAGCGAACAGAGCGAACAGAAATCGGGTAAGCACAGCAGAGGCTGATCATGGGCCGGATCCGCTGCAGTCTTACAGCCCTGTTACCCGCCGCAGAGGTAAACGGTGAGCGAGCGCTGATCTTACACACACACAGACCCGTGTGATTGGGTGGGTCTTTGTCCCCGGTCGCAGCAAGTCATCAATCAGCACCCATGCTCCCACAGCGGCTCTGCCTGTGTAGGTAGTTTCTTCTTCCAAAACCTAGCATCACGGGACAAGCGGCTGGCTCGTGGCCAAGCTAGGTTGCGCCCTTGCAGTGCATGCTGCAGTTTGGTGACTTTTTTACTGCTTCTGCTTGCACGTCCACCCGCATCGTTGTCGCGAGTCAGTAGTACGTCGGATGCTGGTAGATATAGCGTTCGCGGACGTGATGGCTTCCAAAGTGGAGAGATGGCGGTGAAGATGTTGCGTGTGCCGTGCACGCTTCGGGGCCCCGGCAAATCTAAGGTTAGGCCCGATGACGAGGATGGTGATCAAGGGCATGTCGTGCATAGAGCGGCACAACAGCTAGTCTTCGAAATCTGTGAGCATGTTGATTGGTCGACATGGAAAAGTCAAGGGTCGGATTGATTGGCGATCTGTGGATGATATGGATACGATGTCGTTCTTTGTTGTGCTGTCTTGATGCAGAGCTAATGCTCAGTTGAGGAGCTTGCCATGGTCAACTAACTGCCCACATGTCTTGGCATGTTATGCGAGTATGCAAGACCAAGCAGAGCGTCATAATGTCTGTTCAGACATTGTTAACAACACAACATCTGAGTTCCTAGCCTCGACGAAAGAAAATGCTGTTGATGTTCCATCTCGCTGTCGACTTCCCCTTTTAGGAATTACTGTGGTGGACAATCTCTGGTCAGCTTAATGCGGCTTCCGTAATTGGGAAAGCCTTCTAATTCAGCCGAGTGCGGTTTCTCGATCCCTTGATCGCTGTACGAAAAGTAAGGTATGCACGAGAGCGGAATAGTTGCTGGCTGGACCGTGCAGAGAAGGTCGTAAAAGTCGGACCGTTTTCGAGGAAGGTTCAAGCTACTGCGACTATGGGACGCTTTGTGGAGTGGTTAAAGCAACCACCGGAGAAGTCCCATTCGACATCGTTAACGCCAGTCCTCTGGATAATTTCCACAGAGTTCTTTGGCTCGCATGTGAGCTGACAGGAAGACGGGCTTCCGTTGAAATTTGGGACTAGTAATGTACAGTGGCGGGCTGTCAATACACCACCTAATTGGGGAAAGTAAAAGGCCTCTGGAGGCGCTATAATGCCGTACATAAAGTTCCGGCCTAGGTCAGAAAAAGTGCCGAATCGCCCAACGGACCGCGCTGGAGACGTTTCCGGTAGTTAGTATGCGAAACACGGAACTTAAATTTGGGCTAGCTCACTACCTCGGCTGCTTTCCATCATGGTGGTCAGGTGGCTACAGACCTCTCTGACGGGATTTTGTGAACTGTACGCAGTTAGAATCAGCGTTGCTCTTGCGAGCACGAGGCTGTAGTTGTACACGTGTCTGCGTAGCTAGCAGTAGTTTCTGCTATCATGGCGCATTCCCAACGTGGCCTGTCTGGTGGCATTAGTGGGTGTATGATCATTGCTACATGCTTGTGAACAATGTGAAGCGCTTTTCTGAAACAAAGAAAGGCATAATGAGACACTCGGCGAAGGTGGCCTGGAGGCTGCAGAAGACCGCAGACCTGCTAGACCAAATAATCTGGGAGTCCACGTCCCTCGTTCCTGGTCGCTAACCTACGCTGAGCTTTAAACTTTCGACGGATGATTTTCAAAGACGCGATGTGGAAAATGTAGGCTCTATGGCGTGGTGACGCCCGTCCTAAGCCCTTTTTATCGTCGGCTGTGTATACTAACTTGAGGCGGCGCTCGGGAAGGCGTTGGCCTCATCCGTTAGGGTAAGTTCCCAACCTGGGTTCTGGAGAGTCGATGTCTGAAAAGCAGTTTTGTTGACTGCCTTTTTTTCTCGTTAAGTTGAGCGCATACATATGCGAGGTTATATTTACGATGTGCCGAGTGACTCGCCTAGTGATTCTTGGGGAGGACGACAAGTGAATAATGGATTGTTTAAAAAGCAAAATGCGATATGCGTGAAATCCTAAGCAATGGTCTCAGTTTGGATTGAAAGAGGAGTCCAGGTATCGTCATGTTGGTAGGTGTTGAATGCTGGAAATAGTTTGTACAGCAAGAAGTAGTTCCATTGTCCTTGGTGTCCGCGAGCAGACGAACAAACCAATGTCGTCGTCCATAGAGTCACGTATGACGAAATATTGTACATTGTGAAAGCCGAGTTTCCTTGATCTTGGTACGATAACGATGATAATGAAAGCGTCCGCGAGGACGAAGATATCTAGAGGCAATTTGTTTATAGAATCGACAAGAAGAAAAAACGAGAAGCCATTGGGTATAACGCAGATTTGTGCTCGCAAGAGTGCAGGAGCTGGAAAAAACCACTCACGCGACGTGTAACATACATCTTGGATGCATGGTTTGGGAAAGTTATATAGAGGTAGAGTGATGGGAGCTTGTGCGCGAGATGGGCTATAATGTTGTAGGCCTACAATAGCATTACTGCTTCCTTTCCTGGCTCTGCTCATGAGTCCAGGTGCGGTGCTCGTACCTATTAGCCTCAAGAGGAAATGAATCGCGATACCCTGGTCCTTTGGCTGTAGGCTGGGGACCTGTGGTCTGTGCCTGTTGATGCTGTGGGTACTGATGAGGCTGAGTCGTATGCTGAGTAGGAGCATGGTTGACTGGTGCAAAGGTGGATGCAGGATAACCATGTGATTCATGGCCGGAAACAGACGCATCAGTGTGGTAAGGGCCCATGGCCGGATGATAGCTGCTGGTTCTTCTTCGAACATTGCGCTCTTCCTCGCGCGTCTCTTCTTCATAGTCTTCATAAGACGCTTCTGAGCCGTGGCCGGTGGTAGAAGATGGTGCGCGTGACGGCGCTACTGATACACGCCTTAGACGAGGCGATGGTGGCCGGGAGATGTGACGTTCCGGATGAGCCTGCATTGCAATCGATCTCCAATAATCTCTCTCGGTCCGATAATACTCGGCATCCTCATTCGAATCGCGGACATTCTGTTCCAATCTAGATATGCTCATGGAAGCTTCACGCTCTTTCTCTTTCCTTCTGGCACGGAAACGTGCAGAAGCGCCAGCATTACGCCTCCTCTTCTCATCGGCACCCTTGGAAGCGGTCTGGGTTTCCACTTGGATGTTGTGTAGAGACCCATCCTGGCTCTGAATTGTCATGAGCTGGACACTGCTCTGGCTGGATGGTGCCATGGCTATCATACTATTGCGTTCACTTTCCAGGGATATAGATCCAGGGCGGGAATCGTGAATGGGAGTATGTCTGCGCATTGGTCCGTAATGTCCTTGGGTACTGTGATTATCGTATTGACTCGACGCAACGGAGGCTGACTGGCTGTAAGGAGAGTATTGTGCAATTGGACTGGCACTACCGGACTGAGGGAAGTTTCCGCTTGGCTGACGGATCTCTGTTCGCATCATGTTTGGCGGGGGTGTTGGAGCTGTAGGTGGAAAGTAGTGCGTCCGGCCGCCAGCAGGGGGTGTAGGCAAAGCAAGCTGCGTTGTCATTGTCTCCGAGGGTCGTGTACTTGCAGTTAAGAAGGGCGATTGCTGCGCATCGATTGTGCCTGTAGGCGGATTCAGTCTGCTCAGGCTATGGGTCCTAATCCCTTTCTCGGGGTACAGAGATCGAACTGGAGGACGCTCTGGGGGTTGAAAGGGTCTAGCATGCTGTTGCCTTTCCTGCGTAGATTGGGTGGAGTCCACGCTAGTGGGTCGACTGATGGAAGGCAGGCTTTGGGATTTATGCATATCAACTGGTGATGGTGAATCCATCTGGGAGTTACTGCGTCTCAAACCTCGTTGCTGTTCGACCAGCTCCGCCTCGGGATTCAGAATGGAGTGGACTCCGAAAGGATTTGCAAATCTTCGATCTGATAGAGTTGGTGAAGTGCTTGAAAGATGGCGAAGAGGTGGCAGTGAAACGGGCGGATTTGCTGGAGCTTCCCGCGGACTCCTGTACGGTGGCTGCATTGGAGGGTAAGATTGAATGGGCGACATTTGTGGGGTGGTCCGCTCTGAACGAGGCTCTCCTGCCGGTGGAATTGACATGGAATAATGGTCGTCAGAGCCCCCTTGGCCGCCCTGACCCGACCATGGGCCGTCGGGCTTTGGGTCGTTGTGGTATGGCGGAGTTAACGAGGACTGGAAGCGTCGTGGGTAGTGAGGGAGAGGGGCCCGAATAGCGGGGAGGGTTTGAGTAGCCAGGTTGACAAGGTTGGTTGGGTCGCCTAGAAGACAACCCAGAAATATTGAAGGTAGTGAGGTTGCAGGAAGACGAGACGAGTATGGGTTTCCTAGCAGAGCAGTTGAGGCAGAAGATCAGTAGCAGAAATGAAGCTGCGAGGCAGCGTCGAGGGAACTGGTAAAGAGAGTCTGGGAGTCGAGTTCTGTCACGCCCGCAGTCGGCACTGGTGGCGCCAGGACCGGGTGTGATATAAGAATTTGCGGTGTAATAGTCGGAGGAGCGCCGACCGGGCAGCAAACCATCCAAGGTGCATTGTGCCCCTGTCGCGCCTGGTCCATGTTGCGCGAGGAAGGGCAGCAAGTACATGATGCCTTGTCGGCGGCTTGGACAACGCGCTAGGCGGTGCCTTCTGGCTTGCTAGGATATGCTGGCAAGCTATTCACGCACGTCTTGCGCGCTACTGCAGGCTCGACAGTGACGATGTGCGGAAGCGGAAGAGAGACTAATCCTCCCCACCGCCACAACGCGAGGTGGCCTGGGGGGGCCCAAGCCAATGCAAGCGTGACTCTGGTGGCCGCGGCCTGCAGCTTGCCGGCCCTACTTCACCTTGCAAGGGCCGGTCAAGGCAGCGGTAGCGGGCAGCGTGTGCGTGATGCGCACGAGCATGTCTCATCATGTGCCCCAGCCCATCATCCCTCCGCTTGACGCTCGTTGTGGAAGGGATTGTGCACCTCATTTTTTTGCTTTGTTGAGCGCCTCACTGCTGGCCAATCGCGAATATGAAAATCCCCGAAACATGGATAGGAGCTCTGGTCATCTCATCTCCTCAGTGGGTTGCTTCTTGGACACGTGCATTTTCGAGGCGTCCAGCACCCCCAGCGTCTCGGGACGGTCAGCGGCGGCAACGCCTCGTCTCGCTGCGCATGACAGAAGAGTTTGGCACGCCCACGCCATGCAGCCATGCAGCCATGCAGCCATGCAGCCATGCAGCCATGCAGCCACGAAGGAGCCATCGCTTCCGCCTTGGAAACGTGCGTGTCGAGAACGTGCTCCTCCTATGGACGTGTTGCAGTGGCCATGTGGGGGGTAGCCAAGTTGATGAGGCCGCATGATAGGCATCCAGCCATGTTGATGCGGATGACGGGCTTCTGAAACTCGATCGAATCAGCGCCATGGGTGACCCCTTGGCCTGCCGTCGTGATGATTCTGAGCGATATGACCAGGATTTGGTGACAGTTCCTCCCGCATGGCGTGGGGGTGATTAGCATGTGGAGCGGCTCACGATGCAGATGCCGCATCCTAGCACAAGATGTTGTGATCGGTCTGATTGTCAGCCATGAGTGTGCCAGTACCCTTCACTTCGCGCTGGCAAAGCGAGACCAGCATTGCGCAATTTCTGGCGTCTTCTGTGCCGAGGGCTCGTTTACAACGCAGCGTCGAGTTTGCGCCGCCGCAAAACACTGTCTTCAACTTGTAGCCCCTGTCGCATTGCAAATTCCGTCTGGTGTCCGCCTGTTGATCCCACACACGCACACTATATGGAACACGGCTAGCTCGTGTCGCGTTGCAACAGTTAGCTGGCGGCAACCCATGTGTGATTCCTGCTTCTCGAACCTTTTCATGACATTTCATACCCGAAGAATTGGTAGCCGTGTGTATGCTGCAGGACGTGAAGACGATCTCTATGCCTCACATCTCATCCGCTCTTGAATCACACTGTTTAGGGCTGGATTTTCCACAGAAGTGCAAAGCCCACAACGGTGTGCTTCTTGCAAGTAGGGACGAGTTCAAGCTCGTGGAAGATATGTGCGGCCCCGTAGGATTCTTGGGGTTCTCAAAGAGGATTTGGTGCTCCTGATGAGCCATCAGGCGCTATCTGCGACGTGTCGCGCTGATTCTGAGAGACACCCTTTGTAGCCATTGTCAGCACCACTTGCTTCTAGACGCAAGCACACTCTCGTGAGTGCCTTGGCCAGGGATATCTTCCGTAATCGTCATAGCTTGCAACCAATACCGCGGTCGGGTACGGCGCCACAGATGGATCTCAGCCTTCGGTTGGCTGATCCTCTCCACCAGTTGCCGGCTCCAGACCGTCGGTTGCGCAGCCAAGATGGTAATTCAGGGGAGACTGTACCGCCGGACTATCAGGTCACGTCACACGTCATGGGCTAATCACAGTGTATGCACGGTACAGCTGCGTAAAGCGAGTGGTTTTTGTTCCAACCTACTGGATCACATCGCCATCTCAATCGAGAAGACTGAACCAGACGAGATGATATGCGGAAATGACTCGTAGTCTCGCTGTAGTTGCACTTGTTCGTACATGGCGTCTCCGATGTATCTGGGTACCCTTTGTGTCCACTTTTATATTCGACTACCCCACTGCTTATGCAATAGAGGTGGCAAGACTGCTGTTGCCTTTCGCGGGCATGTCGACATGTGATGGTGGTGGCAGATGCAGGCGCGTGCTCGTCTCGAAGCGATAATCCTTCAGCACTTACCGAGGTGGACGGCGTAACGCGCACCTTTAAACACCAAAACTACCACTAAACTTAAGGCTGTAGAGCCTCACATAACAGCTACTATTGCAAGACTTTTTAGTAGTAAAGTCTATAAAGCTTAAATAATATATATAGCTATAGAAATTTGTTACGAACCTAGAGGAGGAAGGGACACCGACTATGTATGAAGGATGGTGGCAGGAAGAGACCCCGACAACCCAGACAAAGGACAGGCCTTCGCCTACTAACAGATAACGCCACTCTACAGTAAGCACGTGATCCTACAGTCTTAGTAGAAATCCTTTATAGGACAAGTTACATACGTCCTACAATATATTACAAGTACTATAGAGTCCTACGTATAGAACAACGTAGGACTTCTAGAATAGTATAGGACTCCTTATGTATATAGCACTAGGCACTAAACCCTTATAGCTTAGTGTGTTTAACTTATTTTATAAGTTTCTACTTAGTAATTAATTTAAAGATTAAAACTTAATTCTTAACTATTGTACTATACATTAATTTTCTAATTGTGCTAGTACAACCTCTGTGTCCTTAGTACTTGTTTATCTTTTTAAAAACTAACTTAGATTATCTTTAGATAATCTTTATACTTTAAATACTTTTAAAGATAAGTAATACTGCTATAGACACACCTGCTAATTCCCTTACTAGGAGGACTACAAGCTGCGCTAACAAGCCTAAGACTTATTATAGTAATTATAGTAAGCTTAACGCTTAGCTTTTCTAGGTTAATAGATACTTCTACAATAAAGGAGACAGGATTAATAATAATAACAAGGTAGTCTTAGCCTCTACATATCTTTAAGAAGATGTAAAGAAGTAGGCTAACTTAATTTTTTAACACTCTATAAATAGTTCTATTATAGACGTTAACAACACTACATTAGTTAAAGACTAAGATGCCTTTAAAATAAAGATAAAAGAAGTTTTTTATCTTTTAAGGAGTCTATAGTTATAAAGCAAAAAATTTAGAGACTATAATAAACTAAGTCTACTACTAACTATATAAATAAATTCTAATAGAACAAGATAGTTATTAAATAAGATAACAATGCTTTAATATAAATGTACTATCAAGGTCTTAAATTTACTGCACAACAGGAACTTATAAGAAGTAGATCTAGCCTTAACATGCTTAATAAACTTATAGCTAAAGCTATTAAAGTAAATAACAAACTTTATAAGCTTATATTAGAAAAATAATTATTCGCGTAAAAGAATTGCATTTTTAAGAACATAAACGCTTAACTACGTTAAATACTTTAATGCCTGTACTTTAACTAAGAATGTTAGCAAAACTATATACCTAAGATTCTAAGGTATTATGCTACTAATAGCTATAAGCTAATACACTTTAACAACATTAACAAGGGACTAGAAAGAAAAAAGTTTACATATAATAAAGGTAATAAGAAAGTTACTTATTATAAATGTAGCAAGGAAAGTTACATAAAATAAGACTGCTAAAGCTAAAGTAAAGTAACTTAATAACTAAACATTATTTACTGTGTAGAACCTAATAATAATCTAGACAACAAATAAAATATTATTATACAACTTACTATTATAGTTTAAGGACAGGACTAAGTAAATATTAATAGTTTAAATAACCTAATTATAATTACTCTAAAAGAAGCTATAAATAACAATATTTCTAAAATAGTGCTAGATAAAGATATAGAAGTAACCCTAGTAGATTAAACTAAATACAGTAAGATAGCTAAGTTTTAGGAGAGCTATTAACTAGCTACATTAATTACATAGGAAGAGCTAGTAGCGTATAATAAGGAGACAGTTCTACTAGTTATATAGAAACTTTTTACTTACACTATAAAAGACAGACATAATGTTAACACATAAGTATTACTACTTATAGAAACTAGATGCTTTATAGATTTAGCAGAGAAGATTAAAACTCTACTAAGGTAACTTAGATAACCTAAAGAGATCTTTAAAGAACTCTATAAAAAAAAATCTAGACTATAGCTAGTATACTAATTTACTAGAAGAACTACAGAAGAAAGGGCTTACTCTAGTAGTAACTATTAATAGAGCTATATACAATAACTTTGTATAAAAATAGACTAAAGAAGCTAAGACTTCCTAGAATAAACTAGCGCACTAACTCTTAGACAAAGAGACAAAGGAAATTTATAATAAACTTTAAGTAACACGCTAGGAGCGTAAGGCTTAAGATAATAGCTATACTAAAGATATATACTATTAGATAAACCTACGCAACTTAGAGTATATAAAGTACTTATAAACTACATGTGTATATAATAACTGTACAATCTACTATTCTAACAAGTATAAATTAGGATAGTTTCTTAAGAAACTAAAAGAGATACTTAGATATAAGCATTGATAGTATAATTATCTAAACAACGAATACGCAGTATATATGTAGAATAAGAGACATAGCCTATACTTTTATAAATATAATAATCTTGAAGAAAACCTATAGATATATATAACGCAGCAAAAGAATTATAAAGATAAAACTAGTGCATAAGAGTATAACTAACCCTTATAATATATATACTTTAATATTAAATATAACTAACACATTATTGCAAAGAAGTTTTATAGATTTAGCGCATAGTCTTTTTTAAACAGACGCTCTGGATACTTAGAACTACTAGAAAGATTAACATAATAAATTCCCTAAGCCTCCTTAAGCTTATAATAAAGCTTAATAAACACTAGATATAGGCACTAGTAGATTCTAGCGCGTAAGCTAACTTTGTTTCCGCTTAAGTAATATTAGTAGCAGGCCTATAAGAATTAGAGAAACAAGAACTCTACCTACTATACGTAGCTAATAGTTAGCCTATACTAAGCAAGACAACAATTACTTATAAAGTTACTAGAGTAACGCTCCGCATCTAGGAACACTAGGAAGAGATAGACCTAGACGTTTTTAGACTAGCTACTTACAATATTATATCAAGACTTTCTTAGTTACAAGAATACAACCTGCAGATTAACTAGAAGTTAAAGAAGTTCTTATTTAAGTGCTATAGACTAAACATAACTATAAACTAGCCTATATATCTAATAACTAAGAGAGTAGATAAAAAGAAGATTAATAATATTACTAAGAGACAGTGAACTTTAACTAAGAACAGCCTTAAGATAAGAAGGTTTAACTTAATAGATACTAAAAAAGTTCTTCTAAATTATAAAGTTAGAGTTTTAGAGAAATACATTACTCTAGATATCTTAAAAAAGTATAAATAATTTTAGTACCTCTCTATAGAAGTAGTAGATAGCAAAGCCTTACTAAGACACTAACTTTAAAATTATTAGATTATTCTAGAAGAAAGGAAGACTCTACCTTTTAGACTAATTTATTAACTATTAGAGATAAAACTTAAGATATTAAGAGAAAAGCTAGACAAGAATTTAGCAAAAAGCTATATAAGACTATTAATATTACTAGTAAGATTCTTTATACTTTTTATACTAAAGAAAAATAAGCTACTAAGAATATACGTTAACTATTAGAAGTTAAACAATATTATAGTAAAGAATTGTCGGAGGCAAAATATTAACTGATCGATAAATCGCACTCCGGCTAGAGGATACATATACACGTTGCGACAAGAATTAATATCTACTACTAAATATTATAGAACTTAGGGATTAATTATCTCATGCTAAGGTCTTTATAGCACTAGACCTCTAAGATAGATACTACCTTATTAAAATTGAAAAAAGTAAAGAATAGAAGATAGTGTTCTAAACAAGATATAGACACTATAAATACACTATTATACTATTTAGGTTAACAAACGCTTTAGCAATATTTTAAGAACTTATTAATAATATATTAAAAGTATACCTAGATATCTTTATTATTATATACTTAGATAACATTCTTATCTACTTTAAGAACCTAAGAGATTATGTTAAACATATCTACATAGTACTAAGGTACTTAGACTAGTTTAACCTACAACTAAAACCTAAGAAATGTAAGTTTTATAAGAACAAAGTTGCCTTTCTAGGATATATTATAAGGGTATAAAAAGTATAGATAAGTAAAGAAAAGATATAGGTAATGAAAAATGGCTATAACTAAAGATAGTTAAGGAGATATAATTCTTCTTAGGATTTTTAAACTTTAACTAATAGTTTATTAAAGATTACTCTAAAATTGCTATTCTATAAACAAGACTTACAAGGAAAGAAGTACCCTTTAAGTAGAGTAAAAAAGTAAAGAATGCCTTTTAAGCGCTTAAGTACGTAAGCATAAAACTACTATGCTTTTACATATTTTAAGTAGGACAGTTACTATAGTTTAAAACAGACGCATTAGACCTTGCACTTAGAAGATATGCTAGCTAACTATATTTATTTTTTCAGGTGTCAAGGGTGGTGGTTGTTGTTGTAGTTAAAATAGGGTTCCAAAAAAGTGAAAAGCAGCTACCCTCTACTAATCAATCGCAAAAGTCAAAAAAAAAGATTGTGTGTAGTTAACGAGATTTGAACAGTAGGTGGATAAGTTCTAGGAGGAAAGCTTATACTACTGAGCGATAATTAGGGTTAAAAAATTTGCTAAGGTACTAAAAAACGACACTAGTTAAAACGTGTCTAGCAGCGATTGCCAGCCTATAGCTAACAACAGAATTACAGTAGGATTGTAATAGGATTACAACATAATGTAATAGAGGAGGGAAAGGACACGTACGTACTGCAGCGGGAGCCTATAATACTTTATAAAGCTGCTACTTCTTACCTACTGCTTCTTACCTTTTAAACAGTACTGTATACAAACAATTTACATACAATACACTGTACTACAACATAGCATGTAACCTCTACAATAAGTATTTTCTTAACCTTAACTCTTATCTAAAGACAGAAAGCTTTCCTATTATATACTTAGCCCTTAATCTAGTTTAGCTTAAGCTAATTATGCGGACACTTAAGTTTATTAAGCATCTACAAACTTAGCCTCTTTATGACTTTACAATTATACCTTTTATAAATAACTCTAGAATCTATAATATCTCTATATATAAAAAGAATGTTAAGCCTTAACTTAGCTAGTTATAGAAGGAATACAAGATCTATAAAGTGTTTACTAGTACTAGTAAAGTACTTAAAATACTCTGCTTTAGTATTCTTCTCTTCTTATTAATTGTGCATAAGCTAAGTAAAGAAACTATTAACTAGTTAGGCTAGCTATTGCATAACGTTAAAATAGCAATAAAGAAGAAAAAGGCAAGAAAGGAGGAGTAGGCGTTCTATCGTCGTATGTATAGGTTAGAAAGCAAGGTGATAATAATACTGCTTCTTTAATTTATCTAAAAGTACCTAGAAGTAAAGCCTTAATATAAGTAGGCGGCATAGGCGGGATAGGGCGCGTTAAGTTAGGAGGCGATTCGCGTCTTTGTCTTGCTTTTCTTTATTTCTGTCTAAACATGCAACACACTAATTGCGTGCTAGTAATACTAAATAAGAGGGCATAAGCCCTAATACCTGTTGTTAGCAATAAATCTTTTTTTTTACCAAAAAGGTGTCTACAAAATATGTGGTTGCATCAAAAGGTTGTCTTAAAAGGCCGAAGCCAGTTACCTAGGTTTACAAGAACTATAGAACTTATTAAGAGAAATTATAAGTTTCTAGAAATAAAAGATAAGGTTACTACCTTTATTGCTTAATATACAGAATGTTAGAAAACTAAGCACAGCACATATATACTTTACAAAGAAATGTAAGTAATAAAACTACTTAATATACTATAGTTAGACATCTCTATAAACTTTGTTACAGGATTACTAGTCTTAAGAGACCTTATTATAAAGGTATCTTACAACGCAATTTTTATAGTAGTTAATTAATTTATTAAACAAGCTAAGTATATAGCCATTAAAAAAGATTTTATAGCAGTACAGCTTATGCATATTATTAATAATTAAGTTATTAGACATTATAGCATACTAAAATTGATTATTAGTAATAGAGACAAGCTCTTTACTTGAAATTTTTAGATAACACTACTCGCCGCAATTAGAACTAAAAGAAAGCTATTAACAGTATACTATCTATAGATACATAGACAGATAAGACAAACAAATTGCACAATAAAGACATACCTTAGAATATATGTTAACTAATAATAGAATAATTGGTTATTGTTACTACCTATAGTATAAATGGTATACAACAACAGGCTTTTAGAGTCTATAGAATAGACTTTATTTTACATAAATTATAAGAAATACCTAAATCTTTTTACACGTACACTTCTAAGTTTAAAAATAAAAGTAGCTATTGTAATAGCTAATAAGCTAAAGTTAGTACATAAGTTACTTAAGAAGACACTTAAGAAGGCCTAATGCTAAAGCCTTTTATATATTAACTAGAAACAAAAAACAGCACCTTAGCTAAAGAAAGGGGATAAAGTATACTTGCTTACAAAGAATCTTCGTACTACATAACTTAGTAAAGGACTTAACAACGTTGAAGTTAGACTGTTTTTAATTCTCAACTAGAAGAGACTAGTTACGTACACACTTAACCTTCTATCTAATATAAAAATCTACCTAAGATTCTATATTAACATGTTAGAACTAGTAGACCTAAGAATACTACTCTAGAAAACCTTTTATTTTAAAACAGAGGAAGACAATATCTTTAAAGTTAAGAGAATTCTTGTATACTATAATAGTAATAACAGCACTAAGTACTTAGTTAAATAGTTAGGCTACTTAAACAGCAAAATTATATAGGAACTAGATATAAACTTTATAAACTGCTAACTACACCTTTAAGATTACTACTTAACTTAACAAGAAAGTTGCTAAAAGTAGAATTACCTTTTAAATAGGACAGAGAAAAAGTACCCTAATTTAACGCTAGAGTACTTAGTATTAAACTACTTTCTAGAATTCTAACCTTACGGTTAATGTCCTCTGTAGCCTTAAGAGCCTTAATTTTATTTATAAACTTTTCTAACTCTTTTATTAATTTCTGCTTATAATGCGCTAACCACTTCTGTTATTTCTATAGCTAATCTTTTTTTGCACGCGCTGCTGGTAACGCCTCTAGTATAGCTAACTCTGCTGTATCTGCCTTAGACTCTTAACACTCTAATAAAGCTAGCTTCTAATCTAGTTTTAAATAATCTAGTAAGGGAACCTCTACTAGCACATAGTCCTTTACACTATTTTTATAATAACTTCTACACGCCTTCTTTAAGAATAATATCTAGTACCCTAGATTCCTCTTTGCATAATATTAACACGTAACTATAGCAAGTTTTCTAACACTCTTTATATAATTACCTATAGCGTAAAGATAAGCAGTACTGCGGGAAACTATAAGGTTAGTTTATAAGGACATAAATCAAAGAAGGAGAGAATAGTGTTATAAATTTAGAGGAGGAAGGGACACTAACTATGTATAAAGGATGGTGGCAGGAAGAGACCCTAACAACCTAGACAAAGGACAGGCCTTCGCCTACTAATAAATAACGTTACTCTACAGCAAGCACGTGATCCTACAGTCTTAGCAGAAATCCTTTATAAGACAAGTTACGTACGTCCTATAATGTATTACAAGTACTATAGAGTCCTACGTATAGAACAACGTAGGACTTCTAGGATAGTATAGGACTCCTTATGTATATAGCACTAGGCACTAAACCCTTATAGCTTAGTGTGTTCAACTTATTCTACAAGTTTCTATTAGTAATTAATCTAAGAATTAAGACTTAATTCTTAACTATTGTACTATTACATTAATCTTCTAATCGTGCTAGTACAACCCCTGTGTCCTTAGTACTTGTTTATCCTCCTAAGAACTAACCTAGATTATCTTCGGACGATCTTCACAAAATTAAGTGAAAGTTCTAATTACGCACCTTGTACATAAAGTAAACGCTAATTAAGCTATATTACTATTTTAAAGCTTTTTACTACTTATAAAGCTTATAATAAGCTTTTTTCTAAGTAGCTTTTTCAAGAGCTTTAAAGCTACTCTTGTTATTTTTTAAAAAGTTTTTATTAATTATTAAGTTAACGTAGGTGCATGCTTCGCGTGCCACTATGCTTTGCGTGCCACCTTTGCCAAGACCCCATCAAAACTCCCTCTACTATATAATGCCTTAGCAACCACACTAAATAGAACATTTTAAAAAGGCTAGAATACAGCTTGCGCTTTAAGCTGTTAAACAAGACTTAACTTTCTTATTGCAATGCATTACAGCTACTTATAAAGTCTGTTAACAGACACTACACTATTAACGTGCTAAAAGACCCTTAGAGGCAGATTGCAGGCCTACAACAATAAGCTTAGACAAAACTAAGAAAAAAGTAATTATAGAGGGGTGACAAAAAGGAAAAGATGTCAAAAAAGTTATTATTTTTAAAGCTTTATATTTCTATAATTAGAAGGGCTATACTAAAAAAAGTTAGTGATTTGAAAAGCCAAGAACTTCTTTTTTAAGATGAGCTGCTTAGAAAGCCGCTTAGTCAGCACAGTCGCGCCTGCAATCTTGCTTGAATTAAGATAAAAAAAGTAAAAATTGTTTTAGAAAAACTTTTTTTCGAACATGTGAATATCGTTATTTATTTTTTAAGGTGTCAAAGGTGGTGGTTGTTGTTGTAGTCAAAATGGGGTTCCAAAAAAGTGAAAAGCAGCTACCCTCTACTAATCAATCGCAAAAGTCAAAAAAAAAAAGATTGTGTGTAGTTAACGAGATTCAAACGGTGGGTGGATGAGTTCTGGGAGGAAAGCTCAGACCACCGAGCGATAATCAGGGTCAAAAAATTTGCTAAGGTACTAAAAAACGACACTAGTTGAAACGTGTCCAACAGCGATTGCCAGCCTATGGCTGACAACAGGATTATAGTAGGATTGCAATAGGATTGCAACATGATGCAATGGAGGAGGGAAAGGACACGTACGTACCGCAGCAGGAGCCTGCAATACTTCATAAAGCTGAAGCTGCTGCTTCTCACCTACTGCTTCTCACCTTTCGAAACAGCACCGCATACGAACGATTCGCATACGATACACTGCACTGCAACATGGCGTGCAACCTCCGCGGCGAGCATCTCCTCATTCTAGGCTCTCTTCCAAAAAAAGCATCCTTTGCTATGTGAATATCGTTATATATTATATATATTCAATAACACTATAAAGTCTTTTTTGTGTTCAAGTTTGAAAGAAGTAGTATTATAAACTATTAGGTAATAGTAAAAAGATATTTTTTAAGTTTTTTTCCAAATAATTAATTAAAATAGCTTACTAATATTTAGTGAACTAGCCCTTAACTTCTTTAGTAGCTAAGTAACGCTCTAGCTATAAAAAAGTTTAATTCTTAACTGCTTTTTGTTAAAATAACTTCTTTTTAATACTATTATTTTATTATATCAAACAGTATATTTTTTTAATACTATAACACTATTTTATCATAAACTTATTTTACTATTAAACTTAATTTAAGTCTATATTTTAAAGTTTTACAAGTTTTTTCTTACTATAGATATAATAATTATAAACTTTTTTTAGAATTTAAAGGCAATTTTTTCTTAAAAATTTCTATCAAATAGATATTTTTTAAGAAGTTTTTTAAGCTTTTAATAGAAAAACATAAACTATTTTTTTTACAAGTCTTTAATTTTAGCTTCAGCCTTTTAAGACAACCTTCTAATGTAACTACACATTTTGTAGACACCTTTTTAGTAAAAAAAAATTTATTGCTAACATCAGGTATCTAGGCCTATACCCTATTATTTAGTATTGCCGGCACGCAATTAGTGTGTCGCATATTTAGACAGAAACAAAGAAAAGCAAAACAAAGACGCAAATTGCTTTTTAACTTAACACGCTCTATTCTGCTTATACTGCTTATGCCGCCTATGCCGCCTATTTATGTTAAGGCTTTACTTCTAGGTACTCTTAGACAAATTAAAGAAGTAGCACTATTATTGCTTCGCTTTCTAACTTATACATGTAACAATAAAACGCCTACTTCTTCTTTTTTACTTTTTTCTTTTTTATTGCTATTTTAACGTTATGTAACAGCTAGCCTAACTAATTAATAGTTTTTTTTACTTAGCCTATGCACAATAAACAAGAAGAGAAGGATACTAAAGTAGAGCATTTTAAGTACTTTGCTAGTATTAGTAAATACTTTATAGTTTTTGTATTTCTTTTATAACTAGCTAAGTTAAGGCTTAATATTCTTTTTATATATAGAGATATTGCATATTCTAGAGTTATTTATAAAGAATATAATTGTAAAGTCTTAAAGAGGCTAAGTTTGTAAATGCTTAATAAACTTAGGTGTCTGCATAATTAGCTTAAGCTAGACTAGTTTAGGGGCTAGGTGTACAACAGAAAAGCTTTCTGTCTTTAGATAAAAGTTAAGGTTAGAAAGATACTTATTACAGAAATTACACGCTATTGTAGTGTATTATATGCAAATTGTTTGTATACAGTACTGTTTAAAAAGTAAAAAGCAGTAAGTAAGAAGTAGCAGCTTTATAAAGTATTACAGGCTCCCGCTGCAGTACGTACGTGTCCTTTCCTTCCTCTATTACATTATATTGCAATCCTATTGCAATCCTACTGTAATTCTGTAGTTAGCTATAGGCTGGCAATCGCTGTTAGATACGTTTTAACTAGAGTTGTTTTTTGGTACCTTAGCAAATTTTTTAACCCTAATTATTGCTTAGTAGTCTAAGCTTTCCTCCTAGAACTTATCTACCCACTGTTTAAATCTTGTTAACTATACACAATCTATTTTTTCTTAACTTTTGCAATTAATTAGTAGAGAGTAGCTGCTTTTTACTTTTTTAGAACCCTATTTTAACTACAACAACAACCACTATCTAATTACTTCCTTAAAAGAAAAAAGACAAGCAGTGTTCTGATCTAGATCTAAATTAAAAATAGCTTAACAAATTACAAGCGCTAATAACTTCAAGTTAAATAAAAGTAGTAAGTAACTGCACCTTTACTCTTGCAAGGCTAGTAAAGAGCCTATAAGCAAGTACTTCTTGACACTGCATAACTGCTACTAACTTTAAACGGCAGTTACTAGATTATATATTCTTAGCAATATACTAATTAAGCTGACAGATAACAAGAAAAAGAAGATTATTAAGCAATAGAACAGCAACAAATAGGCAACTTTATACACCTAAATTAAGAAAAAAGGCTAAAAGACTAGCACTAGCAGATTAGCTACTAATAAGTTAAGTAAATCCTACTCTAGCTTATTAGTCTTAGCACTAATTAACCTAAAGGACTTTATTAAGAAAATTAGGCTAAACATGTTTAGTGCAGCTTTTATCTCTTATACTTTGTCTTTTTGTATAATTATAAATAGTAGAGTAGTAGTCTACTTAGTTAATACTATATGTTACCTAGTACTAGGCACCTTTAGCGAATGTACTAAGAACAAGATAGTTAAAGCAGGCACTTAATCTATTCTAGTTGCTAGAACAGGAAACAGGCTGCTTAAGAACGTCCTGCATAGCAAGGCTAGCCCTAAGACAGCTAATCTTTTGATTACTAATATCAAGGTTGTACTAGGTTTCTACATTAATATCGTCTTAAAAGCACAGCTTAAGCAGGCAGGCATTTAGTATTTACAATATAATTACACTATGCAATTTAAAAAAAAACGTTGTCTTAATTAACTTTAAGTAACCTGTTTCACCAGCGAGCGGCCCACCCTACCGAGCGGCCCACGAACACTAGCAAAGCGTACGCGCAGCGACGTAGCTTAGCACTACAACACATTTTTTATACTCTTGCAACAGTATAGTATTATTTAGAAGCATTACTATTATTTGTATCCTTAATTTCTACCTTGCACGTACAAGAGTTATGCCTAATCTTGCTACAACAGCCGCAGCGTCGCCCTGCGTGCACCCTCTTCACCGGCTCCTTACCCTCCTCACAACTGCTACCTTCTTTTTCAGCAATTAAGTCTAATACCTTACTAACTGTAAGTGTCTCCTCTGCCTGTACGTAGCGTCTCTTACAACTCTTACGCTTAGTAAGCGTCTCTATTGCGTCTTAAAGGCGCCCTATCTTTGCGCGTATTAATACTATTTTATAAGCTATTTGCTACTCGCCTTTTGTTAGCTGTTGTACCTGCTTGTTAAGTAAACTTACTAAAGACCTCTAATAAATTTGCATTTTATTTTAAATTAGTATTAATTACGCCTTTATTTCTTTAGTGTTGCGCGGTGTTTTTGCCTTTTAAGTAGCGTTATCTTGCTATAGTAAAGTTTGCGTACGCAGCTGTATACCTAGCTTTAATAACACAGCTTATAAATTATATAAATATAATTTAGCGTCTTAAAACCCTGCGCAAGCGTTATCTCTTATTAATACTTTTTTAAAAGCTACTTTAAAGGCTAGTAAAAAAGTCTGTTTATTAATGTAGTAAATGCAATTGCGTGCTAAGGCTAAGATCTTATTACTGTACACGCGCTTTAACAGCAAAAAGCAGGCAACGTTAAGTAGCTACAGGAGGTGCAACAAATGTAGAAGTATATAGAAAGTAATAATCTTCTTCTTCTTGTAGCAATTTTAAAAATTTATTAAGTAATAGCTCTTATAGCTATTAATGTATTGGCGAACACCCTGTAGATCTTGTATTCCTTCCACAACCAGCTGAGTCGAGGCTTGTCATTCTTTTCGTATATAGAGATATCGCGGAATCTAGAGTTATTTATAAGAGATATAATTGTAAAGTCCTAAAGAGGCTAAGTTTATAGATGCTTAATGAACTTAGGTGTCCGCATAATTAGCTCAAGCTAGACTAGTTTAGGGGCTAGGTGTACGATAGGAAAGCTTCCTATCTTTAGATAAGAGTTAAGGTTAAGAAGATACTCGTCGCAGAGGTTACACGCTATTGCAGCGTATTGTATACAAATTATTTGTATGCAGTGCTATTTAAAAGGTAAGAAGCAGTAGGTAAGAAGCAGCAGCTTTATAAAGTATTGCAGGCTCCTGCTACAGTATGTACGTGTCCTTTCCCTCCTCTATCGCATTATGTTACAATCCTATTGCAATTCTACTGTAATCCTGTTGTCAGCTATAGGCTAGCAATCGCTGTTAGACACGTTTTAACTAGTGTTGTTTTTTAGTACCTTAGCAATTTTTTTAACCCTAATTATCGCTTAGTGGTCTAAGCTTTCCTCCTAGAACTTATCCACCTACTGTTCGAATCTCGTTAACTACACACAATCTTTTTTTTTGACTTTTGCGATTAATTAGTAAAGGGTAGCTGCTTTTCACTTTTTTGGAACCCTATCTTGACTACAACAACAACCACCACCCTTGACACCTTAAAAAATAAATAGCTATTAATAATAAGTAGCTTATACGCTCCTACAGGCCTTGTATAAGAACTGAAGTATTTAAGCTAAGTAAGCGCTAAATTGTTATTTATCTAGCCTGTTAGGCTTACTTAAATAACTTAGTTACGTAGGAGGTCCTTAGTAAACTAGTTAGAGATAAGAACTTTGCTAGCAAAGATAAGGAAGAGTAAAATAACGCGCTTTATTGCGCTAACACCTTATATTAACGTAGTCTACTTGCAATTACTAGGCTAAAGCTTCTTTACTTTCTTAGGCTTGTCTATACCTATTACTTCAAGTTGCAACAATATCTTACTTATTAGAAAGCTAGACTTATTAAAGTTGTACATATTATTGTTTATAATACTATACTTTGCCTTTATAATCTAAACTAGCATACACTAGGGCTTAATAATTGCTAAGTCCTTGTAGAGAGCTCGCTAGCAATTATATAGACAGCTCTAGCGCGTGCGCAGCTTAGGTGTACGCTAGATAAACCTGTTAACCTAGTTCTTACTAACAGACTTAACGCCGTAATTGCGCAGTAATTTATTAGCTATATCTTATACGTATAGCTTTAAGGGCAGTACTTTACATAGATTCTTATTAAGTATACGTGATACAATTACTTCTTCTTTTAGCTTTGTTAGGCTCTTTAAGTTTAGCTTACAGTTGCGTCTAGAGGGCTTCCTATTGCGTTGCTATTGTATTATTGTCTTTAGGACTTTGTAGACTGCCTCCGCACGCTACAGGCTTAGAATTTAGTTACGTTTAACGTCTAAGAGGGTAAGCTGCATATTAGCTTTAGTATAAGCCTTAAGAAGTTGTAGTTGTTAAAACATTACATGTTGTTGCTAGGTACGCGTGTTGGTGGGGGAACTAGGCCGCTGGGCAGGGTGGGCCGCTCGCTGGTGAAACAGGCTATTACTTTAATTTCTTTTTTGTTTAATATAAGTAGGTTTTTTATTATACCGCTTAACTACTGCTTATAAATACTGTAGCGCAATTAAGAAAACTTAAGCTGCGTACTAGTAATAAAGACCTGTAGTATTAACAATTAAAACACTTAGGTTAACAAGCTATTAAAGCCTAAGTCTGCTTAGCGTAGAATGTTAAGATTCCTAGCAAGAAGCTATTAAAATATAATTACTACGTAACAGCTTATACCTTACAAGCAATCTTACAATAAATTAAAGAAATTACTATAACTTTTTAATAAAATTTTATAGAATTTATTAAATTTCCTAACTAGTTAGCTGCTTAAGAAATAGGCACTAATTATTAAAGAAGATTACTTAGGCAAGCTGTATAATTACAATATCTTGTTAAAGACACTAAATAATATTATACTAGTAATTAAAGGCTTTGCTACAACGATTAAGAGGTAATATTAGCAAAAAATCAGAAAAATCTATTAGGATAATAATACTGCTACACTGCCTTAGAGAGGGTAATTAAGAAATAAAGAATAGGCAATAAAGAAAAAGAATATAATTAAAACGCCACTGCTATATACTTATAAGCCTAATAGCTTGGCGGAGAGAGCTAGCTAAGAGCTAATTACTTTTATTTTTTAAGGTGTCAAGGGTGGTGGTTGTTGTTGTAGTCAAAATGGGGTTCCAAAAAAGTGAAAAGCAGCTACCCTCTACTAATCAATCGCAAAAGTCAAAAAAAAGATTGTGTATAGTCAACGAGATTCGAACGGTGGGTGGATGAGTTCTAGGAGGAAAGCTTAGACCACCGAGCGATAATTAGGGTTAAAAAATTTGCTAAGGTACCAAAAAACGACACTAGTTGAAACGTGTCCAACGGCGATTGCCAGCCTATAGCTAACAACAGGATTATAGTAGGATTGCAATAGGATTGCAACATAATATAATAGAGGAGGGAAAGGACACGTATATACTGCAGCGGGAGCCTGTAATACTTTATAAAGCTAAAGCTGCTGCTTTTTACTTACTGCTTCTTACTTTTTGAACAGCACTGTATATAAATAATTCGCATACAATACACTGCACTGCAATATAGCATGCAACCTTTGTAATAAGTATCTCCTTAACTTTAACTCTTATTTAAAGACAGGAAGGTTTCTTGTTGTACACCTAGCCTCTAAACAAGTCTAGCTTAAGCTAATTATGCAAACACCTAAGTTTATTAAGCATTTATTAACTTAGCCTTTTTAGGACTTTATAATTATATCTTTTATTAACAACTTTAGAATCTGCAATATCTTTATATATAAAAAGAATATTAAGCCTTAACTTAGCTAGTTGTAGAAGAAATATAAGATTTACAGAGTATTTGCTAATACTAGCAAAGTACTTAAAATACTCTACTTTAGTATCTTTTTTTTCTTGTTAATTGTGCATAGGCTAAGTAAAGAAATTAATAACTAGCTAGGCTAGCTGTTGCATAACGTTAAAATAGCAATAGAGAAGAAAGAGGTAGAAAAAGAAGAGTAGGCGTTCTATTGTTGCATGTATAGGTCAGAAAGCAAGGCAATAATAGTGCTGTTTCTTTAATTTGTCTAAGAGTACCTAGAAGTAAAGCCTTAACATGAGTAGACGGCATAGGCGGCATAAGCTGCATAGGCGGCATAGGTAGTATAGGCAGGATAGGGCGCGTTAAGTTAGGAGGCAATTTGCGTCTTTGTCTTACTTTTCTTTGTTTCTGTTTAAATATGCGACACACTAATTGCGTGCCGGTAATACTAAACAAGGAGACGTGAGCCCAGATACTGGTTGTTAGTAATAAATTATTTTTTTTACTAAAAAGGTGTCTACAAAATGTGTAGTTACATTAAAAGGTTGTCTTAAAAGGCTGAAGCACAACTTTTAATAAATAACACTTCTACAAAAAAGATTGCAAGAAAAAGCTACTAAAGAATTATGCAATTAAGATTGTAGAAACCTTTATAATAGCAAGCTAGTTAATTTTAAAAATAACTTAGAAGTCCTCTTGCCTATTAAAAAAGAGCAAATTAAGATACAGAGCTAACTACTAAAGACCTTAAAAGTAATTTATCTACTATCTTAAGCAGTAAGGAAGACCTACTTACTAGAAATAAAAGTAAATTAGAAGATACTAAGCAAATAGAGCATAAGGCTAGTGCACTATTAAGAATTTGCTTAAATTAGCAGCAGAATACTAGTCTTGCTACTTTAAAACTAACTCTCAAACTAAAAACTTTAAAAAGCAACTATTTAATTAATTGCAGAGTAATTAATAGTTAAACAGTAGTGCAACTGCTTAAAAAAGCTAATTTGTTAAGACTTAAAAGTAGACTACTTTTTTTACTAGTCTAACAGTCTAAGCCTGTAGACTTTAACGCGCTAGCTAACTAAGATAAGATACCTGCTTAAGTAAGCAGAACAGCGGGGCGTGAATTATCTTGCAAGACAAGATCTTAGGCGTTAAACAGTAGACAGAGTAGGCAATTACAAGCTAAACTTCTACTTATAAAACATAGTGCTTAGATTGCTAGCAAAAGCCTAAATTAGCTTATAAATTGTTATTCTCTACTGCGCAAGCTAGGTAGCAGGCGTAAGTATAAAGACGCAACTTAAGATCCTAATAATTAACTAAAAAGTCAAAGCACAGGTAGTGTTAATGCAATAATTGCATATTATAAGAATTTATTATAAAGCAACTTGTATAATATCTACCTGCTAGGTTTGCAAGCAACTTAAGAAGACTAAGCAAGCTACAAGACTCTTAATTACGTAGTTATAGTAGCTCTGCTTACTAAGTATAAGCTAAGAGTAAATGCTTAACTGCATCGCGACAATGTACTTAAACTGCTAGAATTATAAAAGCAATTGCTCTAGTATTTTATAAAGGCTTTGTTTAAGGATGCCTGCAGGAAAGAAATTAATTAGTTAAGTAAAAATAAAACTAAGACTAAGATATTAGATAAAAAAGCAAAAAATTACTTAATCCTTATAAGGTAGATTTAGACCTACAAGTTTAATTAAAACAGCTTCTTTCTTAAATATAAGGCGCAGATTGTTGTAAAAAGTAATTTCTAGAAAAAAGACTTAATTAACTTAACGTATGCTGCTATATTAGCAGCTAAGTCCTTCTAAGCAGCGATAGCAATTGCCGCTAAGAATAATTTAGAAATTAAGCAATATAATGTTGTAGGAGAATTCCTTAATGCATTAATTACAGCAGACAACTTAGTAATTTATAAGATACCGGATAGCTTTAAGAAGCTCAGAAAGTGCATACAGCTTAATCGCGCACTATATAAATTGCGAGACTTGCTACTTTTGTAGTATAAGGAGTTCTTAGGATTACAAAGAGAGATTAGATTAATTACCTTACTAAAGGAGCCCTGCCTATTCTTTAATTAAGAAAAGGAGGATCTTAGTTTTGTTTTATATAAATACAGAGGGGTGACAAAAAAAAAGATGTCAAAAAAGTAATAGTTTTTAAAGCTTTATATTTCTACAACTAGAAGGACTATACCCAAAAAGGTTAGTGATTTGGAAAGCCAATATCTTCCTCTTTGAGTCGGGTGGCTTAGTAAGCTGCTTAGTCAGCACGATTGTCGCTTTAATCTTGCTTGAAATGAGATGGAAGAAAAATAGATTTTAGTATAACTTTTTGATAAATGTATAAAAAATCGCTAAGAAAAAACCAAGTTTAATAAGCTTACATAAGTATAACCTTAGCAAATTTTAGAGGCTTATATCTTATTTCCTTAGAGTTTAATTAAAGGGTAAAAGGAATAGGGGTTGCTTACGTAAGCGCTAATTACGTAATAGCTTAGTAAGCTTTTAGTATATTAACTCCTCTTGTTTATCCTAACTTGCTTTTTTTGTAATACCTCCTCTATGTCTTGCAATCTTTCTCAAGTTGAGCAAGAAGTTTATCCTTTATATATACAAAACAAGCCTATTTTTTTGATCAGTAATATACTAGAAAAGTCTTCTAAAAGTATTACTAATACTCTTTATTGAATAAAACAAAAAAAAGGCTCCTTTATCTACTTTTAGGCCTCAAAAAGGTCGTCCTACAAAGATCTCAAATAAAGCAAAAAGAGTGCTTAATAGAGACCTTACTAAAAGCCCTAAAAAGACAAAAGGACGTCTTTTAGAAGAAAATAGTCTAGATCTTTCTATTAGAAGCTTACAACGCTTTTTAAGAGAGATGAACTATTTTATTAATATCTCTTAAAAAAGACGCCTTTAGACGCTGAAAAGGCTTATAATCGTCATATTTACGCCAAGCAATTACTTAAAAACCTCAAAAATATCAACTTTGATGAAGTTATATTTTCAGGCGAGTCTGCTATTAAGCGAGGGCACGGTGCTAGGACAGAATACTATTAAACACGGCAAAATAATAGAGTTGGAAAGAAAATAGTTTCTACAACTAACACAAGTAAGTTTAAAAAAACTCTATTTTACTAAAAAAAATACTTTGATATTTCTATTATTTTCTTATTATTTTAATCTATTTTTAGCACGCTTACTAATCAAGTTATAGGTCAAGATATTTCTATCCAAGTTTGGGGAGCGATTTGGATAGGTGGTAGATCTAAACTAGTAGTAATTAAAAGCCCTTTAATCACTACTCCTTTTAGGAATCTAGACTATATTAAAAAGATCCTTATTCCTATAGTAAAACCTGCGATAAAAAAAGGTAAGTTATATATACTCCTTTTTCCTACTTAGAGACTGTTTACTCTATTTCCAAATTATAAAGTAGCAATCTTTTTTTATATAATTAAAGGACTTACTAACCTTGATATAGGCTGGAAGTTTTAGCAGGATAACGCTAAGATTCATAAAACTCTAGAAGTTTTATCTTAGTTTTCTAGAAATAGGATATCGCTTTTTAAGCATCCTGCCTATAGTCCTGATCTAAAATCTATAGAAAACGTGTGGGCCTCGCTATAAAACGCTTTAGCCAAAAGGCCTATTACTTCTTTAGGTATAGAAAAGAGTAAAAAAAGTATAGCAGCCTTAAAGGCTGCTATAAGAGAGGAATGGGATCAATTACCTTAAAAGGCAATTAATAGTTGTATTCTATCTTTACTAAGGCGTTATTTGGACGTTAAGGAAGCTGAAGGCTGGTACACTAAGTATTAGTAAGCTTTTTTCGTTATTTATCTGGAAAAAACCCTAAAAACAAGCTCTTTATTACCACTTAATAGTTTTTTCACAATTACCTTCAAACTTACACACAAAAGATTTCAACTAGTATTATTTAATATATATACTTTAAAGCGATTTTTACACCTTCAAAAAAAGTTATTTTGTTATTTATTCTTGAGTTTCTTTATCTTTGTTTCCACTGCGGAAGTTGAGCGCAAATGTGCTTACTAAGCAGCTTACTAAGTGGCTTAACTTAAAGAAGAAGATCTTGGCTTTCCAAATCACTAACCTTTTTGGGTATAGCCCTTCTGGTTGTAGAACTATAAAGCTTTGAAAACTATAACTTTTTCGATATCTTTTTTTTGTCATCCCTCTGTAAAAGGCTTAGTAATTAATATTGTAATTAAGTCAAGGACAAAAATTGTTTTAGAGGAGTAGTAAACGCAATTAATATTGTTGTAGAGATTGCGCATTAACTACTTACGCAACATTAAAGGTCTATCTAATGTTTTAATATTACTAAAGGCTGCTAGATTAATCAACACAACAACGAGCAGCATTACTACAACAACAGAGGATTAGGCAGAGGAGCTATAATTACAGAGGGACCTCTTAATTAACGACCCCGATTTATTACAATTGTCTAGTGGCTCACAGCTTAGATTGATAGTATCTTACTGACCTAGGGGGTGTGTTGGAGTATTGACATGCGCAACATGCGGATCACCCTGTTAATTAGGTGATTCTACTAATCTGAACACGTGACGACCGCGCTAGCGCCTATATATACGGGCCAGATTGTCATATTCCTCTTTAGTAGTTATTGGACACTTTGTTGTGGCACTTAGTTGATTAATATACTCATTCCACTCCTCCTGATCAAGCAATTGCTCCTTCTCAGCTCTCACAGCTATTTATAAATACTTCAAAATTCTAGAAATATACTAGATTTTCTTAAGAATCTTTTTGATTGAATATATTTTTGTTAAACTCACTTCTGCTTGTAATAGACACCTGTTACTTGCCAGCTCGCTTATTTCTCCTTTTTCGGACGTATTCTTGCCTAGCGCCGTGCCTACGCTGTATAGAAGACTCGTCTAAAAATATAACTTCATTTAAGTTAATACTTTGAACAATTTTAACAGTCTTTTTAGTGTATTTTTGGCGATTTAGAGCCTTTTCTTAATTTTAAAGCTGCTTTTTGTTAGCAGTAGAAATAGAGTATTTCTCTGCTTTTAAAAAACATTGTAAGCTTCTAGTAGAAAAAGATAAACTATTTTCTTCTAGAATACGCTTATTTGTTTTTTTTAGGACTTCTTTCTAGATCTCTATTAACTACTTGCGTAACTCTTTTAGAGACCTTTGTAGGCAGGCGCTGTTTAGGCGTAGAAAGTAGTGAAATAGTGTTTTCTTTTTTCTTTTTAATACGTTGTAAAGTATTAGAAATAGATTTGTAAGATTTTTTTAGTATAGTACTAATAGTACTAGTAGATTTTTATTGTAAAGATAGAGTATAGATATCAGAAGGCTTGGGCAACCTTGACGATATATACTATCTTGCACAATAATCAGTAGTTCACTGATTATATCTACCCTTTTGTGGTTGTTATGGCGTAGTGGTGCAGGGCTGCGTTCTAACAATAGACTTGTTTTTCAAACTTAGAAAGTTTAACCGACATAGAGAGATAATAGAGGAGAGAAAATATCAGATTAGAAAGAGATTATTATATAGACTAACGCTAAAAAAAAGCTTACGTAATTTTAGCGTACTTTTTTAGCGTACTGTTTTTTTATATTTCAATTTCTAAATTTACTATATTATAAACTTATCCCAAGACTTTGCTTACGTAATGCTTATATACTCTAGTATTATATATATTCATTTTAGCGATTTTCATACGCTTATTGAAAATTTGTAGCTAGGTTTATCAAGGCTTCTTTTACACCTGTTTTCACTGCTTTTTTCTCCTCTATCCTGCCTACTAAGCAGGCTTACTAATAGCCTAACTTAAAAAAGAAGTTCCTGGCTTTTCAAACTTTAAAAATTACAGTCCTAGCACCTTTAGTTATATATATATAGAGCTTGAAAAAAGATAACTATTTAAAAGTCTTTTTTTGATGTCACCTCTCTGTAATAAATTTCAACGTCTAGTTACGCACTCTATTACTACTATCTGTTGATTACTAGCCCTAGCTATTGCAAACCTCTAGCAATAGCCTTCAACTAAAGTTGTAATTAGTGCTAGTAAAGCAGAAAATTTAAAAGCATGTAAATAGTTTACTAACAAGTTTTGTTAAGTACTTTAAACACCTTGCTAAAGGCACGGTAGTAATAGCGCATAAGCTAGTGTTAGCTTAAAAGGAAATTACTAAGCTTTAAGCAGCAAATAAGGCTATTACGCAACATGAATTATATAAAAGAAAGCAGGTTAAGGCAGAAAAGTCCCTAATATTTAAAAAAGGCTAGCATAAGACTGCTCTACAGGAGTTTAGGGCGCGTAGTAATAAAAAGAAGGCAAAGAAGCAGGTGTGCGCTAAAGTAGGCAAACTGTTCTAAAAACGCTGTAGACGCTGCAATAAGACTAGGTATAACGCGCAAACGTGTAACTTTGTAGTAGAAGTAGCCTCTTAATACTATTTTTAGGTTTTCTATGCTATATTAAGCTAAAGTGGGTTGTAATAGGCTGTAATAGGGGAGGTTTTGGTGGGATCTTGGCAAAGATGGCACGCGAAGCATGGTGGCACACGAATCATGGTGGCACGCGAAGCATGCATCTGCGTTAGCTTTTAAGCTTATTTATTACTTTAATTTTTAATTACTTTACACAAAAAGTGTTTAACTTTCTTTTAATTTAAAGTAATTAAGCTTAAGAACTTACTATTACTTGAAAGGCTTTTAATACTAAACTTTTTTTAATGTAACTTTAGAATTAGAAAAGTAAAAAGCTTATTGCTTTAAAAGCTTTTAGAATTGTTAATTTTCTTTAAAAAAATAACCTGCTAGGCTAAGTAAAAGAGATAAAAGAAATTCTTTTAACTTCTCAAGGTAACGCTCTAGTTCTTCTTTAGAAATCTAAATATTTTAGCCTAGTAAGCTAATAAAAAGGGCTTAAACAAAGCAATATTAAAAGGCTACAGCATATAAGTTAAATAAAAAAATAAACTTAAAAAAATTGTTTCTTAATACAGTACTTAACAAGATTTATAGTTTAGTAAAATTATAGTGTTTAAGATAAGTAATTAATAAAAGAATTAAGCATTTACTTTAGTATTATTATTAAACACCTGTTTAAGCTACGCAAGACTAACATTATTATTTGTTTAGCTAAAAAGTAAAAAAGAAATTTAAACTTAATAAGTTTTAAGATTAAGAGCTTATATCTAGGTGTTCTGTATTGATTCTAAAGTTAATTAATACATAAAAGTAGGCGCTAAGTAAGATTTATTAGCGCACTTATAGGCTAGAAATGTTATTTACTTTTATAGGCTATTTTAAATAGTACTTTTTTTTTTCTCTGCTTGTATAAGGGCTTACTAAAGATCTTTTTAATCTTCTTAAGATACTAAAAAAAAGGCTTTTTTTATCTATATTATATACAGAGGGGTGACAAAAAGAAAAACGAAACAAAAAAGTTATATTTTTCAATTGCTAACAACTAATTAACGGGATGAGCTAGCCTAAAAAAAGTTAGCGATTTGAAAAGTCGAGAACTTCCTCTTGAAGTTAGGCTACTTAGTAAGTAGTTTAGTCAGCATCTTGCTAGCGGTTTACTGCAGTGAAATTGAGTTCTCAAAAAATGGTAGTTATAAACAATAATAGCATTTTATTGGCAGTATCAAAATAGCTATAAGTTTCTAATGTTAAAATAGTAGTTTGAAGCCTTCACTTCTTTTAGTTAAGTAATTTTTTATATTTTCTGATAAAAAATTATAAAGTAAAGTATTTTCTTGAGTTTTTTTGAAAAAAAAAAACTAATATTGATTACTAATAATTAGTATACCAGCCTTTAGCTTTTTTAACGTCTTCATAACGCCTAGAGAAAGATAAAATACAGTTATCTATCGCTTGTTGCGGTATTAGATCCCACTCTTCAAATATAGCCTCTATAAACTTCGCTATACTTTGTTTGTTATTACCTACGCCTAATAAGGAAGTAGGCCTTTTAGTTAAAGAGTTTCTTAACAAGGCCCAAACGTTTTCAATAGAATTTTAATCCAGACTATAAGGAGGATGCTCATAAAGAGCTACCTTATTTCTAGAAAACTAAGATAAAACCTCTAGAGTTTTATGAATCTTGGCATTATCCTGCTCAAACTTCCACCCTATATAACAGTTAGTAAGGCCTATAAAGGTATAAAGAACATATTAAATATATTAATAAAGTGTAAAGTTATAGGACTTAAAATAAGAAAAACTAGTATAGTCAACTTACCTTTTTAAATTTATTTTTTTAAGGTGTCAAGGGTGGTGGTTGTTGTTGTAGTCAAAATGGGTTTCTAAAAAAGTGAAAAGCAGCTACCCTCTACTAATTAATTGCAAAAGTCAAAAAAAAAGATTGTGTGTAGTTAAAGAGATTTGAACAGTAGGTGGATGAGTTCTAGGAGGAAAGCTTAGACCACTGAGCAATAATTAGGGTTGAAAAATTTGCTAAGGTACTAAAAAACGACACTAGTTAAAACGTGTCTAACAGCGATTGCCAGCCTATAGCTGACAACAGAATTACAGTAGGATTGTAATAGGATTGTAACATAATATAATAGAGGAGGGAAAGGACACGTACGTACCGCAGCGGGAGCCTGTAATACTTTATAAAGCTAAAGCTACTGCTTCTCACCTACTACTTTTTACCTTTTAAACAGTACTATATACAAACAATTTGTATATAATACGCTGCAATAGCGTGTAACCTCTGCAATAAGTATCTCTTTAACCTTAACTCTTATCTAAAGACAGAAAGCTTTCTTATTATACACCTAGCCCCTAAATTAGTCTAGCTTAAGCTAATTATGTAGACACTTAAGTTTATTAAGTATCTACAAACTTAGCCTCGTTAGGACTTTATAGTTATATCCCTTATAAATAACTCTAGAATCTGCAATATCTCTGTATATAAAAAAAATGTTAAGCCTTAACTAAGCTAGTTATAGAAGAAATATAAGATCTACAGAGTGTTTACTAATACTAGCAAAGTACTTAAAATGCTCTACTTTAGTATTCTTCTCTTCTTATTATTTGTGTATAAGCTAAGTAAAGAAATTATTAACAAGTTAGGCTAGCTATTGCATAACGTTAAAAGGGCGATAGAGAAGAAAGAGGCGGAAAAAGAGGAGTAGACGTTCTATCGTCGTATGTATAGGTTAGAAAGCGAGGTGATAATAGTGCTGCTTCTTTAATTTATCTAAGAGTACCTAGAAGTAAAGCCTTAATATAAGTAGGCAGTATAGGCAGGATAAAGCGTGTTAAGTTAGGAGGCAATTTACGTCTTTGTCTTGCTTTTCTTTATTTCTGTCTAAACATGCGACACACTAATTGCGTGCTAGTAATACTAAATAAGAGGGCATAAGCCCTGATACCTATTGTTAGTAATAAATCTTTTTTTTTACTAAAAAGGTGTCTACAAAATGTGTGGTTACATCAAAAGGTTGTCTCAAAAAGCCGAAGCCCCTTTTTTAATAGTAGGTTTAACTACAGGTATTAGTAGTTTAATAATATACTTTGTATTCCTAAAAGATGTAGTAGTTTTGGACGTCCTAATAACTACTAATTTTGATCTTCCTCTTATCCAAATTGCTCCTCACACTTGGATAGACATATCTCGGCCTATAGATTGATTAGTAAGCTTTTTAAAAAATAATTTAAAATACTAAAAACTTGATAAATATAGTAAAGTAATATTAAGTTATTTCGAATATTTTTATACTTGCTTCTATTAGTTGTAGAAACACATTCCTTTCCAAGTCGCTTATGTCGACGTTTTCGGCAATATTCTGTTCTAGCACCGTGCCCACGCTCAATAGCTGACTTATCAGAAAATATAACTTTATTAAAGTTACATTTTCGATATTAGTAAGCCTCTCTTTAGCGTATATTAGACGATTTTGAGCTTTTTTCTCATTTAAAAGCTGTTTTTGCTTAGAAGTATTAACAGAGTAATCCTTCACTTCTAGTAAGCGTTGTAGGCTTTTAGTAGAAAGAATTAAACTATTTTCGTCTAATATACGCTCATTTGTTTTTTTAGGACTTCTAGTTAAGTCTCTATTAGTAGCTCTTTTAACTCTTTTTGTAATCTTAGTAGGGCGGCCTATAGTAGGCTTAAAAGTAGGTAAAAGATTGTTGTTTTTCTTTCTAATTCGTTGAATAGTATTATGAATTCTACTAGAAGGTTTTTCTAGTATAGTACTAATAGAGGAGTGTGAATGGTTTTGTGTAAATAAAATATAAATGTTCTCTTCTAATTTTGAAAGTTGAGAAGACACTGTAAAGATAATTTAAAAAAAGAAAATTAGGAATAGAAAAAGAAAGCTTGAAAGAAAAGGACTAGTAATCTATTTTAGACTAAATGCTTACCTAAGCAACCTCCTTTTTCTTATATTGCTAATTAAATTTTAAGTAAATAAGATACTATAGCTTAAAATTAGCTTACATAAATCTTCCATAAGCTTATTAAACTTAATTTATTTTTAGACATTTTGATACGCTCACTAACGAGAAACAGTCAGTTCTATTTTTACTTTTTTTCTATCTCATTTCAAGCGAGATTGCAGGCGCAAGCGTGCTGACTAAGCTGCTTACTACAGTGGGGTGACAAAAATAAAAAGATGTCAAAAAAGTAATTATATGAAAGCTTTATATTTCTATAACTAGAAGAGCTATATCAAAAAGAGTTAGTGATTTGAAAAGCCAAGAACTTTTTTTTAAATTAGGCTACTTACAGAGGGGTGACAAATAAAAGATGTTAAATAAGTTATTATTTTTAAAACTTCATATTTCTATGACTAGAAGGGCTATACCAAGAAATGTTAGTGATTCAAAAAGCCAGGAACTTTCTCTTTAAGATAGATTGCTTAATTAGCTACTTAGTCATCTTGGTCGAGCCTGTAATCCCGCTTGAAATCAGAAGAAAAAAAGTGAAAATTGATTCCAGAATAACTTTTTTTTGAACGTGTCAAAATCGCTATAATTTACATATATTTGTTGGAGATTAAGCTACTCAGCTTTTTCTCCACAGAATCCAGGTGCTCAAATTATACCTGGAATCTACAATCAACCTACAATCAATTGATTACTAGAAGCTATTACGCTACTAGTATTACTTATCATTGTTATCAATTGATTGTTGTGATCAATGATATTCAGGATTACGCAATCTACTATAGATTACGCAATCTACTACGCAAGCTATTGTGTAGCACAAATCTTTCTCGAATGCAAGATACAGGTATATATAGACTGTAGTTTAGCAGATAGTTAAAAAACTAAGAGAGTGAAAGCAAGAGAGAAACAAATTGCAATAAGTAACTACATAATATAAGTTAGTTTAGCGCTCTCTTCCCCTAGTCTCTATTATTTTATTCTCTTATCCTTATCCTTAGCCCTGCACACCTCCTCAATCTCTAACAATATTAAATAACACTATTAACCCTTTTTTGTGTCAAAGTTTTAAAGTAATAGTATGATAAACTATTAAGTAATAGTAAAAAGCTTGTTTTTAAGTTTTTTGCAAATAATTAATGAAAATAGCTTACTAATACTTAGTAAACTAGCCTTTAGCTTCTTTAGTAGCTAAATAACGCTTTAGCTATAAAGAAGTATAATTATCAAATGCTTTTTGTAAGAATCAACTACTTTGCAATTCTATTATTTTATTATGTTAAACAGTATATTATTTTAGTACTATAACACTGCTTTAAAGTAAATTTATTTTACTATTCAACTTAATTTCAGTCTATATTTTACAGTTTTACAAGTTTTTGCTTAAGATATATGTAATAATTATAAGCTTTTTTTAGAGTTTCGCGGCGAATTTTTTTTTGGGGAAATTTTTATAAAATAGAATTTTTTTTTAGGAAGTTTTCTAAGCTTTTGATAAATAGATATAAACTATTTTATTTTCTTAGTCCTTAATTTAATTTTTTAGACATTTTAATATGGTATTTATTGAGAATTTGTTTAACCTTTATAGGGATCTTAGTAGAACAGCCTAGTTAAAGCTTATAAGTAAATAAAAAAGCTATTTTTTCTGTTGAATTAAATAAAAAGTATTAATCAAGACTTTTAGAAAGCTTTTTTAGTATAATACTATTTAAGTAAATAGGCTTGTGTTATAGATATAAAGTATTAACTTATTATTGAAACTAGGATAAACTACAAGCTATAAAGAAAATACAATAAAAAGAGAAATTTAACTTAAATAAAAAGAGAAAATATACTATAAGCTTACAAAGTTATCACATAATTAGCGCTTACATTAGCAATCTCTTTTTTCTTTACCCTTCAACTAAACTCTAAGTAAATAAGATACTACTCTCTTAGATTTGTGTACATATTGCCTTCGTAAGCTTATTTATTATAGTTTTTTATTAGCGATTATTATAAGTTAAAAAAAGATATAGTAAAGTTAATTTTGACTTTTTTAATTATCTTACTTCAAGCAAAATTGCAGGCGCGACCCTGCTGACTAAGCAGCTTACTAAGCAACTTATCCTAAAGAGGAAGTTCTTGGCTTTTTAAATCACTAACATTTTTTAGTATAGCCTTTCTAGTCATAGAAATATGAAGCTTTAAAAATAATAAATAGGGATATCGCGGATGAGGGACTGGTTCAAGATTTTCATGAACTCAGAAGTCCAGCTAGGTAGTTGAGTTTTAAGATACTTGATGAATTTAGGTGTCCGTATAAGCATTTCGAGTTGGACTGAATCAGGTGCTAGGTAGACAGTAGCAAAGGATGCTTTTTTTAGAAGAGAGCCTAGAATAAGAAGATGCTTGCCGCAGAGGTTGCACGCTATTGTAGTTTATTATATGCAAATCGTTCGTATGCAGTGCTGTTTAAAAGGTAAGAAGCAGTAGGTAAAAAGCAGCAGCTTTAGCTTTATAAAGTATTACAGGCTCCTGCTGCAGTACGTACGTGTCCTTTTCCTCCTTTATCGCATTATGTTGCAATCCTATTGCAATCCTACTGTAATCTTATTGCTAGCTATAGGCTAGCAATCGCTGTTAGACACGTTTTAACTAGTGTTGTTTTTTAGTACCTTAGCAAATTTTTTTGACCTTAATTATTGCTCGGTGGTCTGAGCTTTTCTCCTAGAACTCATCCACCCACTGTTTAAATTTTGTTATGTACACACAATCTTTTTTTTTACTTTTGCGACTAATTAGTAGAGGGTAGCTGCTTTTTACTTTTTTGGAAACCCTATATTGACTACAACAATAACCACCATCTTTGACACCCTAAAAAATAAATTAAAAATAATAACTTTTTTAACATCTTTTTTTAAGTCACCCCTCTGTAAGTAGCCTAACTTTAAAAGGAAGTTCTTGGCTTTTCAAATCATTAACTATTTTTAAACTAGCTCATTTCGTTAATTAGTTATTAGCAATTAAAAACTATAACTTTTTTAATTCGTTTTTCTTTTTGTCACCCCTCTGTATATAATATACTTTAATATAGTACTGCTTAATTTTATTGCGTAAGAAATTAAAGTAACGTAGTTTACAAGCGAGTCGCTCACCTAAGCGAGTCGCTTACGCTCCACCAGCGCGTCAACCTCGATACTATAACGCGTAATAGCTTAATAACGCACTACTTAAACTTCTTATACTAAAGCAGATCTCTAGCGTGCTTTTTTGATATCTAATTGCAACGTGTTTAAAGCTAAAAATGTGCTGCCTTTATCTATAACGTTCTACAAAGAACTTTGTCTAATTAATACGCTAGAAAACGCCCTTAACGCGACTGCAAAGCAAACTTAAAGCGCCTAAATAACCTAAAAGAAAAAGCTATAGTTAAGTATATTTTTAAAGAGTCTGCGCAAGAATTTGCGCTTATAAAAGTTAAAGTTTAAGTAACAGCTAATAAACTCTTGCATAAGCGCGCTAGCTACTTTTTAGCAAGAACTAAGTTAATAACTTGTTAAGCAAACTCCTAAGCTCTGTACGCGCTAGACTTGTCCTTATAATTACTAGCAAGCTGCCTGTAAGGACCTAGCAGCTATACAGCGCTAGTTTAATTTAGTTAAGGCAATAAAGCAGAAGTATAGTATTGTAAATAATAATATCTACAACTTTAATAAAACTAGCTTTATAATAAGCAAGATTTTATTACAGTTAGTTATTACAGCTTTTAAAGGCTATAAAAAAAAGATGCAGGTATAGCTAGGCAACGGTGAGTAGATTACTATAATCTAAAACATAGGCGCGTTAGGTTACTAGCTACTACCTTTTATTATTTGTGTAGGCAAGGTGCTTATTAACATCTAGTTTAAAAATTTATTTATTAACTAAGTACTAGAAGTTAGTTTTAATAGCTAGACAAATAATTAGCTTACTCTTGCGTAGTTAGAGCACTTTAATACTTATACAAAGAGCTGCGCTGTAGGTAAATATTAACTACTTATTATTAATAGCTATAAAAGCTACTGTTTAGTAGATTTCTAAAATTGCTGCAAGAAGAAGAATATTATTCTTTTCTATATGCTTGCGCACTTATTGCACCTATTATAGCTTTTTAACGTTGCCTGCTTTGCGCTGTGAAAGCACAGGTATAGCAACGTAGTTTTAGGCTTAGCACGCAACTGCACTAACTATATTACTAATAAGACTTTTCTACTAGCCTTTAAGGCTGCTTTTAGCAATTGTTTATTAAAAAAAATTTTAAGCTAGCTTTAAAAGTGCTAGTCTAGTTTAACATAACTTACAGGCTGTGTTATTAAAGCTTAATATAGTAATGCAGACACTAACATAATTACTACAACTAGTAGATACCTAAAGATAAAAACACTACCCAACGCCTGCAAAATTAAAGCTTAAAGTACTCTTATTTATTAAAAAGTAAAAAACTGCCTTAGTTCTTCTACAAGTTTACTTAATAAGAAAGTTGCACAGTTAAGCAAAGAAGCTTAGCAAATAGTACATAAAATAATTCTTATAATAAAACAAATAGCTACTTTTAAAAAAAAGTCTAGATACAGTAAATAAGCATAAAAGCTGCAAGTAGCAATATATATAGATAAACAAGACTTTTACTGTTAGCAAAGTACAAGAAATATTAGCTAAATAAGCAGGTAGCAGTTGTAGTAATAGTAAGAGCGCGTTAAAGAGAGTGCAAGAAGAGAGGTAATGCAGGCATTGCAAGCAGACTAAACACAACGCCTATACCTGCGCAGTTAAAGTAGATAGTGCTAGCAATAGCGGCAGTTCTAATAAATAAATTAGTATACTGCAATAGTTTATTAACTGTAATAAAAGTGCGTGATATTGTGTTAATGTTAACGCGCTAGTGGGGCGTAAGCGACTCGCTTAGGTGAGCGACTCGCTTGTGAACTACGTTATAAGCTATACTTTTTTTAAAAAAAAATTTAGCTTTATAGCAATTATTATTTATGCTTTTTATCTATCTTAAAATAAGTGTCGCAGAGCATATATATATCGTCTAGCCGGAGTGCAATTTATTAATTAGTTAGTATTTTGCCTCTAACAGTTATAAGCCCAGTTCGGTCAAACTGCGTAAGCAATCTCGTTGTGGCAGCCTACTTAGGTGGGTGACCACAAGCGAGAAAGCAGCAAAAAGATAAGACTAGGCAATATAGTACTAGGGCAGCCTATATATAGATGGGTACGCTAGGTAGGTGTACCTATGCGAGAAAACCTAGCCTCCTGCTATCAGAGCACCTAGGAGAACAGGCCTCTGCTCTTAGGTAGATTAGCTAAGCATTCGCTTGTAATCTAGGGGGTGTGTCGCAGAGTATATATATATCGTCTAGCCGGAGTGCGATTCATCGATCGGTCGGTATTTTGCCTCCGACAATAAGCTTATTAGAGTACTAGTAGACAAAGCAATTGACTTAGTACATATTCTTTAACTTCTTTTTTTGCAATTTATAAGGCAAAATTTTATATTATAACTTGTATAAGTAAAAGGCCTTGCCTAGTAAGCTATTTAATATACTATAAGAGCTTTAGCTTTTGTTATAAACAAAAAGCTTATTAATTTTAAGTCTTAAAGTTGTGCAATGTTAAAACACCTTAGTATTTTTAAAAAAGCATAAATTGTACTATACTATACTTTTCTGTAAACTTTATATGTAAAAAAAATACGCTTAGTGTGCGCCAATTAATTATATTAATTGCTTTCTAGATTGAATCTATATTAGTAGAGTTATTAGGTGTTGAAAGGTAGTGTTGTTTTGGTGGGGGTGCGCGTTACGCCGTCCACCTCGGTAACTGATGCTCCACGATGTTTCGTTTAGCCAGGTGTCTAGTCATGTTGAAGTGAAAGGGAGACCTCGTGGTAGTAAATCGAACAAGTTGGCCACTCTGCGGATAGGACGGGAGATTTTGGAACACACGGCCCGAGCTTCTGCACGGGCGTTTTTGCGCCGCTTCAATGCGTTCGCTGAGCGCTCTTCTGCAGCCCTAAAGTGCTTACGACCCTCGGACACTCGCAGCTATCAGAACGTAGATCCATACTTTATTCTCGGTGCAAGACAAACTTGTGCTGTGGCTTTCCGAAGTCTTGAACAGACTGCAACACTTTTTTCCTTACTATACAAAATTGTGCGGCTTACAACGCTTCACAAACCCTGGCCGTCTATTAAGCTCGTAGCTTGTGTATTTTCGAAAGCCGTCCGGATTGTCCCAAATTCTAATCTTTCACCCACGACACCTACCTAGGTAACATGTCTCTAGCGTCGCATTGAAAGTCGGAAATAACGCTTTGGCCACCCATCCAAATCCAAAGCTCTCGATTGCAAATTTGAAGCTATTCACACCCACACAACTCGCCCGCAACCACATATTATTGAAGTTTACTTGCGCGCATCTTTGTCGCAGCATCCAACATGCCATCTAACAAAAAACGACAGTTGCAACAGCGTTTTTCGACGCCTCCACCGGTCGTCGCGGACCCAGAAGCTCGCAACAAGCAGCTAAAGACTCCCTAACGCGCTGCAATCTTTGCAGTGCTCTACTTCTATTAATAAAAAAGCAGCTTCTGTGCTCTTTAGACAATATTTCTAAGATTTTTAACATTAAGAAAAGCACCTCGCACTTAGTACTTGCTACAGGTCGCACACGCCGTCTTCAGCACAGCAATGACGTCAATAATCAAGGCAGAGCTCCTCTGCTTTCTAGACAGTCCGCCAACGCGATCGCTAACTATATTAATAAGTGTAAGTTTGATGAGAAAGCTCTAACTTAAAAAAAGCTTTAGCTTAAAGCTAGAGTTAAAATGCTGCTAGAAAGCTTAGCAGAAACCTTTTATTGCTCAACATTACACTGCTGCGTTAACAAAGTTTCTAGTATCTCAACTTGCAAAGCTGCAATTAAAGAAGACCTCCCAATAAATATACAAATACAGCAAGTTAACTAGTATAATAAGCAGCTTTAACAACGCCCAAATCATTAAAATTAGCACTCCGTCATCTAGTTAGACAAGCTGCATTAGACAACTAGTCCCTGCTACGCAAAGCACATAAAATAACAACTAAACAAGCAGTTTCTTCCAAAAAAACATCCAGTACAACAAAGAAAAAAGGCCCAAAAACAATATAAAGAAAGGATAGGAGCAAGATCTTAATATAAACCTTAAACAATTCTAAATTTTTACAGTTGTCAGATAGAACTTTCAATAGGCAGTACAATACAACGCTAGCAACAGCAACAGCAAGATAAACGCAGAGACGTTTCTAAAGATACTCCTGCTGCTCCATAAAGCTACACTCAGTCAAGATCGCGTGTTATACCTCAACCTTAACTCAGCTTATTGCTCAGCTCGTGTACTAACTTAGATGGATCAAAACGGGATGGAATACATCCTAGGAGCTCCATTATCGCCCAATCTCTCAATTATGGAGACTTGGGTGAAGCCTCTCTGCCAAAAGTTCTTCTAGAAGAGATGCCGCAATGCAAAGCAAGGCGTACGGCGTTTCTACAAGGTTTGGCGTCATCTTGATCACGAGAAGATCAATAGGACGTTTGCCAGTTATCCTAAACGTCTGCACGACTGTATACATGTATACGAGGGTCGTATGACCAAATATTGAGCTTATTAAGATTTCAAATGAATAAAATCGAATTCTACACCTTCAGAAATGGCTGTTACAGCCAAAATTACTATACAATCGACATTGAGATGGGTGGGTTGCGAGGTACCCCACCATCAGCTTATTTCCGACTTTCAATGCGACGCTAGAGCATGTGTAGCAGATTCATATCGAAATATGGATCAGGGGGCTCGCTTTACTTGCTCTCTGTTACACAAGATAATGCCCAGAACCGAGAACCTTTTCAGCCGCCTGCGCAAGGCTTGTGTAGCCTAATTGTTTCACGTATCAGCCTATTCCAGCTGTCCCGATAGACTTGAAGCGGGAGATGACGTTTCTTACCCTGCCGCGTATGACATATGAGGGGTCTGATGCACATGGGTCTGACTGGGTTGCCCACGCAGATGATTGTTCTTATCACTTGATGCTCGATTGAATATTCGTGCTCTTCTCTTGAATGATCTTTCAGCACCTACTACAGGTAAGCAGAACAACTGCATATCATCCAAAACGTCACATATGTGTGTCAGATCCACGCTAACCCTTCGGTACATGTTCTGCATTGATTTTCTTTTGAGAGGGTCGCATATCGTCGCCTTGCACTTCCCTGTCCCTGTCCTGATCATCCTGTATGTCATGTGTTAAATGTGCGTATTCTTCGGGTGTCTTTGCCATCCAATGATCACCTTAGAACAGGTGAGCTTTGACAAATGCTCGCACATAGCTCTGCATGTTGTCTTCCAAAGCACCAACGTACATGAACCTACCATTCAGCTGGCAAGCCAACATGTATCGGACCTACACACTGCAGAAGTCAGGAGATCAGTTTTCGATACGTCCTAACGCGTAGATCACTGGGAACAGTACAAGGGAGTCTATGTAACTGGGTTTCTACTTTCTTGCCATCCAAAAACGAATCGCAGAATATTGGTTGTTTGGCTTGAGTTGCATTTCGAAAATGAAAGACTAACCCACACAATAGCCCTCTCTGCCGAGTCCTCTGCTCGTCTTGTGTTGCATACGAATCAACTACAGGTTAGTGCCACGATACGAGTTGCGCGGAATCAACTCCATGCACGGGGGATACTCCATCGACACTAGTAGATCAGCAAGAGTGTCTAGCATGAGGGAAAAAAAACGTTAGAAACTTGATAAAAGTTCCGGATAACCGTAATTAGGCCGACCGTTAGGCTCACTACCTGCCCACTACCAATCTGTCGGCGATGATCTTTCGGCCCTATTCACCGATATTGCGTCTCCGGGCGTACGGTAACAGTCCTTGTAGATTCAGCAGCCCCTTGTTCGACGAGCATTCACACGACGATCGAATTTTTCTCCTATTTTCCCGCTCGCATGTCGTGCTCGTATACTATCTTGCACATCACATGGGGCGAACAGAAAGGACCGAGAACTCTCTGCCAAAGCTGACTTCCTCCCAAACCCCTACCGTCTATTTATGCCGCCACCTGAAAAGTCTGGCCACATCTGAGTCATCGCCTGCTTACTTGCTCTGCCAGTGCAGTGCTATTTTTAACTAGGTAGAACTCCGGCAACAAGCTTTCAACGTTGACCACAAAGTCAATGCAAGCTATGTTTAGTTTCGCAATCATCCATTGGGATATTCTTCCTTCGTTCTTCGAACCAGCTCAAAATTCGTGATAGCAAAAGAAGAACGAAGATATGAGTACCAACAGTAGTTGCGACTTCTCATGGTGTTGCACAGAAAAAGATCATGTCTCTGAGGAAGCGGCCGTCGCTAATTCTCAGCATGGGTACAAAGCTCACTATATACACGTTCGTCTTGTTATATCTCACGAGACATCTCAGCACTTCACACTCTACAAACAACATGCGTGTGCCTAATAGATAGTAGTTCGTCGCCATATTCGCACATCATACGTAGTCCAAGCTTACTGCGAACGGGCACGCGCCACATTCGTCTACAGGATCATCGAAACGATATTTGATGAAGTCGCTACGACATTCCCTACGCCATTTGAATCCTTTGATCTGCGTACGCTCCACTCGCCTTAAGCCTCAATGAGGCGGTACACCCGCAACATACGCGAGAAAAGGATGCGCTTCGGCGAGGACAATGCACATCATGATCAAAGGCCATGTCTCGCCGTAGCGAAGACGCAGATCTTCCTTTTTTTGTTCGGCAAATCCAATCTTGTATCGCGGATTCCCTCGACGCATTTGAGAAGGATATTGACTGGCCTTGGCACGCGAACTGTGCCGCTTCGTATGGTCCCTACTCTCCTTAAGCAAGGAGAGGTACGCTACCCAGCTGCCGGTTCATAATGGCCTTAGGTGTGAGTCCTCTCAAACGGGCTCGCAAATTACGACGGGGTGACAAGACGTCCGCTTCCCATGACTTCTCATGTGCCACGTCCTTTGGTCCTTCCACGCCGCAGATGTGCAGCAGGGTTCCCGTATGAAGCGTCGTGCAGCAAATCTACGCATAGACATGTTTAGTCGCCTACCACAGACCATGGATGGGAAGGCGCAACCAGTACATCACCAAGACCACGCCGCACACGTATGTAGCTGAGCAATAGAGTTCGTAAGTTTCCCTGCTTATGGTAAGTACAGCACAAGTCATGCGTTCGTAGTCATAATGATGCACTCCTCGGTTACAAACTCTGCGTGTAACATAATCCCTTGATTCGCAGAACGTTATGGGAAGTATGTGTCGCCTAACTAGTCAGAAGGAGATCTTTGCCTGTACGATCTGTCCATGCTAGCAAGGTGCCGTAAGTGGTAGTCTGCAACATGTCCTTGAACCTGGGAATCGGGATATCGCACTTGTCCAAGCAAAGCCTACCTTGGTAGGTCTCACCGAATAAAACAAACATATTGTCTAGTTCTGCTACCAACATCTGGGCTTGAAAGAGCTTAGTTGACGGCGTCTTCCACCACGTCGACCTTTACCTGACATGTCGTTGCATCTATGGCTATGTGGGGGACGGCCACCACACCTGCGATTGTCTAGTCTCTACATTGTTCAGTAGTGTCCATATTCGTCTACCGTTGTGTCAATCAACACCAGTCGTTAATTTATTTTCCACACTTAGACCTAGCGCGCTCACTACTGAGCGCATCAGGTGCGAGTTGCTTGGAGAACGAACAGTACAGTGGATCCGGCTCCAAGGAAAATTGTAGTGGAAGGTGTATGTTCTAAACGCGAGAGTACATAGGAGACAACGTCGTAGGTCACAAAGTGCAATTCCAGAGGCTGAAAAACGCACCGCTCCACACTCATCTATGTTCAACTCTGCAGTTTTTGAAGAGTGTTTCCAAAAGAGATTTATTGGAGTTTCTGCGTACCAAAACCGTACCAGCACTTATACGAGCTACATCTATTGCGACACACGACCCGATTGTGCCAATTCCCTACTCACACCCTGCAACGACGCTCACAGCCCATGATCATCTACGCAGCAAAGTCCAGACCAAAACCCTACTCTACAACAACCTTTCCATTTACCTTTCCACCCTCAACCGCCGCTCCACCCTTTAATTTGAATCTCTTCAGTCCTCGCACACCAACATTGATCTTAAAACAGCTGCCTGCGTGCTCGTCAACAGGGCCTCCGTTCTCTCCACCCGTACCACCAGAGCTAGTGATGAAAAGCTCCTCGCCAACGAAGCAAGGGCACGTGGGCTGACTAGTAGGCACCTTGATCTCAGCAACAATCTCACCCTGGGGCGAGATACGTAGGACATGCCATCCGCCGTGAAGAGCAGTCCACATGTAGCCCTCCTCATCGATGCAGTGGCCATCAGGCACAGCATCCTCGCCATAGCGGTTGTCCGGCATGCGGAAGAAGGGGCGCTTGTTGCTAATCGCCCCCGTCTTTGGGTCGAAATCGAATTGGAAGATTGTTTTCGTCGGGCTATCCGCAAAGAACATGGTATCGTCGTTCTTATTCCACGTCGTGCCATTCGGAATCGTGATGTCGCTCATGGGTCGATCCAGACTCAGATCAGGGTTTAGACGGAATACTGCGCCGTCTTGTCTGAACTCGGAAACCATGGGGTCGAACATGAAGCCTGCCCAGAAGCGACCTGCTGAATCAACGGCGCCGTCGTTGCCGCGGAATTTTTCGTGCTTGTTGGCAGAGACTTCGGGCTCGGACCAGACTTTTTTGATCCATCGGTATTCACCCGTTTGCTTGTTGGCGATGCCGAAGCCGTATTTGCCGCCAAAGATGAATTCCTTGTCGTTGCCTTCAATGTCGGCGGTGCAGCACACGCAAATGTCATAGTCCTTGATGGTGGTGAGACTGGAAGGCCCTTTGGACACGTCTACGCGGAGGAGTTTCTTCTGCTCAATGTCTAGGAAGCGGATTGTGTTTGTCTCTTGTTCCCAGAAGGGGCCTTCGCCTAGTGAGCAATGTGTCTTGAGCCATGGCTAGGACATGGTTAGTAAATGTAGAACTTCTGTAGTTTGGAATCAAGTTCGCTCTTCTGCATCTGGAAAGTGACGGGCCAAACATTGAGGCTGGCTGTCGCGATGCTCAAGATGAGGCTGGATGACCTCAGCGGGGCTGGGCCACACCCAGGTACCCCTCTGACGCCACCTCGAAGAAGCCACAAGAACATTTGCAAGTCAACATACCTCTGTAATCTCATACTTCTTGATTCCCGACATTGCTGTAGAGGTTACTGCGGTCTTGTTCGGGGTGGGAGTGTCGCTTTCTTTGTTCTTTTGTTGGCCGCTAGCTTGTGGATGTTGTAGCATGTCCCTCATCGAGGACCACAATTTGGACAGCATCGCGCCCATTTTCCGTTATGACGTCCCGATGAGCCGCCAATGAGGCTAAGAATGCCGTTTCTCGTCTCCACTATCGTGCTTGCCCGTCAAGCCAATTTTCAATTTGGCAGTTATGCAACGTATCTCGAGCGCCGATAGTCACTATGGAGGGAGAGAAAGAAAATCACTCGGAATATGGCATAGGGGGGGTAAACAAACAAGACCGAATTCCATAAATCGCGGAGGCGACAAGTAAATATATTCGTACAGGACCTACATCTCTTGCACCGCCGTAAGGGTTACTGCCGTTCGTGCGGTTGCACTGTGCGCACGTCGGACCACAGTTGCGCATTTCAGTAAGCGCGTTGTGTTGCAGAAGGCACACAAGCAGTATAGTGAGCGGTATAACTGATGAAAACAACATTGTTGAGGCGGCGATAACGATGTTTTGCCGGCTAAACGGTCCGCCAACGCGTACATAGAGAAGCACATTTGACGATGAAGCGGGAAGGTCGCATCTTTGTTCCGGCTGAACTGGGCTAATCTGGAGGCGCAGGTACCATTGTCACGGGTCTCGTGAAAAATCCTGCAAACTTCTTAATTGATTAGAAAGGACGACTTGGGCTGGTTTTTGACAACGGCCCGCTTGTAGGTGACCTGAGCTACTGCATTCGTCGCGGAATCAAGGGTAATTGATGGCGCTGCACGGGAAGACCTGGGATAATCTTCCGCCTACGAAAGTCCTGTCAGTGTCCCTCACAGTCGGATAGCAATACTCGCGTACGCATGCAACATCACTCGTTGCTGTCCGACTTGTCTCACTGTTTAGGCTCGAGGCCAGCCTCGGTCAATAGGAATGCATGGATTAAGATATCAAAGCTTCTAGCATCGTAAGGTGAGAAAGGCCCCAGTGGCCTAACGCCGTATATGCAACACATGTCTATGCGCCTCCATTACGTCGATGAATATGAAACGTAGCAACAGAAATATTGAGCTCAAGGAACATTCCAGCAAAGCTCTCCAAGTATCATTATCATACTACCTCTTCTCCACAAGCAGCAGATGCATAGCTAGGTATGCAAGCAGCACAAACGCACCACCAAACACTCCCAGGCCAATGCAATCCTTCCACAGCGCTTGTGTGTTGAAGCCAAACGAGCTGAGGATAGCGGAGCCAGGAACTTCGATATCAAGACCGTATTTGTGGTCGATAAGAGACAGGTATTTGACTTCGTTAACGATGAGGCCTTCAAAGGCGTAGTGGAAAATGGACAACTGGAAACGTTATTAGTATGGATGCGCTTTCCAAGGGGAGGACAATCTTAGACTTACCGATTGCAGCCACTTGGCAATCGCAGGGATACTCTCCTTGTTGAGGAAGAAGCCAGAGAAGAGAAGACTGAATAGCATGACTAGCACACCGATCAAATTGGCTACGCCAGAGTTGCGGAACACGATGCCGATGAACAGGAAGATGGCCGCGGCTGCAAGGTTGAACAAGACGAGGAAGAGGGTAAATTTGAGGAAGTTGGGCCATGCAGGGATGAGGCCAGTCATTGGGTATACAATAATGCCGAGGATGATGGGAGGAAGTAGGCGGAGAGGAATGATGTCGAAGATGACCTTGGCGGCAAAGTAGGCAGGTGGAGAGTAATAACCCTTGGCACGCTCGCGGGTAAAGAGTAGTCTCTCAGGAGCGAAGACGGTGAGGATGGTCAAACTACTGAAACCAAAGAGCGACAAGACGAACAGGAACAGACCGAGGCGGTTCTGGAAACCCTTGATGTCGTCCGTGAGACCGTAGAAGAGGAAGCCGAGGAAGACTGCTAGGACAATGGCAATGGCATAGTGGGTAAGCATGAGCATTGGGTTGCGGTAAAGGTTACGCCAGGTTCGTCGGGACAAGATCCTGAACTGGCCAAAGAGACCAACCTTCTTGAAGCCCTTCAGCTTGCCCGCTGCCACGAAACCGTTTGACTCGTGCACTCCGTTGGTGCCGTTGGCTTGGTTTGCGCTGGCTACTGAAGTAGCAATGTCTTCACGGATTCTAGCTGCAGTGTCTGAAGACGCGTAGGCATTGATCAAGAGATCCAAATTCGTTCCGGTTGCGCCATTGGCGAATGGAGGGAGCTCATCTGGGTCCTCGAGGATCTGAGGAGGCACGCCACCATGTTGACGCGTGAGCTTCAACCATTGGGACTTGATCGCGCCTCGGCGATCGTAAGGAGCTTCGTCGTCAGTTTTGGGTGACATTGCACCGTCATTAACTGGAGCAGAGCTCTTCTTTCTCGTAAACAGCTCGCGTTCTTGCTGCTGCTTGATAGATGTCCTTCTCTTGCTCTTTGGTCGCAGTGTGCTGGAGTTACTAGGGCTACCGGCAATGTCTCGTTCAAGCTCCGACGTGTTGATACTAGGGATAGATTTGACGGCAATGGCACTGCTTGCGCTAGTGATGAGTCCGTCGCGGTTGAGGTCACGGTTGAAGATTGAGCTGTCTTCATCTATAGGCTTACGTGCTGTGCTTGCGTGCATGGTAAGATCCACAATGTAATCCGCAATGTTGAAACCGGGTGGGCAGGTGTAGCCAAGCTCGTCGAAGTATGACTGGCAGTTCTCAAAAGGTCCAGAGTAGACAGCCCGACCTTTCGCAAGCAGTATCAGCTGGTCAAAGAGGGCGACAATATTTGAGCGCGGCTGGTGAATAGTAAAGACGACAGTTCGGTTGTAGTTCTTGACCAGGTTGACAAGGCACTCGACGACGTTGAAAGCATTGTAGGCGTCCAGTCCGCTGGTCGGCTCATCCAAAAAGAGGATGCTGGGCGATGTGACGAGTTCACAGGCAATACCGACACGACGCTTCTCACCACCGGAAATTCCACGACCGCTCTCTTCAGAGCCGATTTTCTGGTTGCGAATATGATAGATACCGAGTTGACGTTCGACGTCTTCAACCTTTTGCTCTTTTGAAGTGCGACTCATTTCTTTGGGCAGGCGCAGCAAAGCAGAGTCGAGAATCGTCTCATGGACAGTCAGGGTGGGTAAAAGCGTGTCCTCCTGGTCGACGAAGCCAATCACACTTCTGAATTCATCATCGCGGACCTTCTCGCCGTTGACGTAGAAATCTCCACTGTCGGTTCCGACCTTCTTCTTGCGAGCCAAAATATCGAGAAATGTAGTCTTTCCAGCACCCGAGGCACCTATGATAGCCAGGAGCTCTCCGGGGTGCACTGCACCAGAGATGCCAGAGAGAATCTGCTTCCCATTCAGGTTGTAGGCAACGTTCTCGAAGAGGAAAGCAGCTGGCTTGTGGTCCGCGAGCAATTTCGCATCCTCGTCCTCCTCATCGTCCGACAGGTGGATGGGACCGTATCGCTTGCTCTCAGCGCGATGCGTGAGATACCAAATAGCTAAGATAACCGCTACGATGAACAGTGCGCAACCAGCGATGACACCGGCAATCAGAGGCGTGTTGATCTTCTTGATGGGCCTCTCGTAGCCTGGCACCTCGGTCTGGTACAAACACTCACCCGTGTCGCAGTGTAGGAAGATGCTTTCGTCGCCAAAGATGCTTGAGATGAGGTCGTTCATGGCAGGCTCGGAGAAGATGCTTCCGCTCTCCTTGCTGTTGATAGCTGAGATGCCCTTGAATTCAGCAGGACCCTTGATGGACTCGTTCAAGAATTCACCAATATCAACGGAGCCATCCTCGCCGCAGAGCATCCTGTCAGGAACACATTCACACTTTATATTTTCGCATCGGTATTTTGTAATGTTACGGTCGGATTCGGCAGTGAAGTGGGAAGAGCACGTGTCGAGGGCGCAGTAGAAGGATTCCCTCTGGTCGACCCAGACTAGAATGGTTAGCTGTGAATGGGAGATGGTGCGTGTGAAGCTTACACTGGAAGTTACATTCCTCCGACTCGGCGTTGCAAGAGAAGGTCGCCTGCGGTTTCTTGTCCTTCAACGTGTCGAGGATCTTTCTGTTGGTGATGTCGCAGATTTGGAAGTTCTCCTTGACCAGTTGGCCGTCCTTGTAGCAGATACCGCCCTCCCCGTCCGGCATCATGGCGTTACAAGCATCGTTTGTTTGACAGACATTGCAGTTGATGCCTGACCAGCCCTCTGAGCATTCACACTCCTTTGCGCCTCCTCGTGGAGAGCGGTTCTTGCCATCAGGCAGCGCGCCGCAAAGGGGCTCTGAACAGTCTTCACCTCCAAATCCTGGCCCACAGTTGCATCTTCCGTTCGCCCTACTGCAGTCGGCAAACTGCTTGCACTTGAAGTCGTCGAGGTTGCAGTTGAAGCAAGGGGGGCAGCCGTCGGGCCGGTCGCCGTAAATGGAGAAGACGTCTAGTGGTGATTCGGCGATGGAGTAGTTTGCAAGCGTCTTGTATGCGGTATTGGTCGATGCCAGGCCCATTATGGTGGCGAGCGACGTCGCCCAGGCTCGTTGGCGCATCTCGTGTGTCTGCGGCCCAAGGCGAGCTATGCTACGCTAGACAGCTATGATGGGTCGTGTGCCTCCTGATATGACTACAGCCACGCGATGGTAAAGAGCAACTGTCACAGGAATGGCGACAGAGCCAGGCAGCTCGTGATGGTGACGAGGGACACGACGCGGCGATGGTGGCCAGATGAGGATTGCTTTCGTCGGCCTTGTATGACGGTGATTCGTGGAGGCTGGCATGTCTCCAGCCAAGCATCATGGCGGACCGCTAGACCGAGGCACACGCCAGCACGCCCCCCCGGGCTTCGCCATGGAAATCTCGCGCCCAACATGCAAAACAAAAACCATGGATATACATGACGCGACCAGTGCCTTCCCGCCTTTTAGCGACTAGCTCGGCCGCTTCAGCGGAACCATGTGGAGATCGTGTACGCCCTATGTCAAGTCCCCAGGGTACCATTTTCAACTTGCAGGACGAACAACCTCATCGTTCTTGGCTTATTTCTCTCAACGAATACCAATCTTTTCTTGCTTGTTTCTCTCAGCGAAATCCAATCTTAGGCTCCCAGCCAACATGGTGAAAGTCGACGAGTTCGCCGTTGAGTCGGCAAGTCCATTCCCCCCGCATCTCCTCCACGTGGGGAGTATACTAACATTCCCAGTGGATGGATGCATATGAGATGAAATGCAAGTACAACATCGCTGAGACATGCTGTGCCTCAATTTCTGTCGACCAGCTACGCGAGCTGTCTGAGCACAAACATGGACAAATTTTCGACACCTCGCGTGTCCTGAACTACGGAGCCATCAGAGGTAGTGATGATCTACGCAACAACCTCGCACGACTGTATTCTGCAAAGGTCACGAACCCCCTCTCCCCAGACAATATTCTCATCACTCCTGGTGCCATCCAGGCAAACTACCTGACTGCGTATGCTCTCGTCGGCCCTGGAGACCATGTCATCTGCCACTACCCCACCTACCAATCCCTCTATGAGGTGCCCAAGCAACTGGGTGCTGAAGTCGACCTGTGGAAAGCTAAACCCGAGAACAAATGGGTACCAACGATTGACGACCTCAAGTCGCTCATCAAGCCTAACACTAAGCTTATCGTCATCAACAACCCAAACAACCCCACCGGTGCGGTCCTCGGCAAGACGTTTCTACAAGAAATTGTCGACGTCGCTTCTGAGAAGAAGATTACCATCATGTGCGATGAAGTCTATCGGCCGCTGTTCCACTCTATCAGTCCTTTGGACGAGCAGTTTCCACCCTCCCTCCTGTCCATGGGCTACGAGAACGTCATCGTCACGGGTTCCATGTCAAAAGCCTACTCACTCGCCGGTATCCGCATTGGATGGATAGCCTCTCGCAGCTCTGAAATCATCGAGAGGATTGCTTCAGCGCGCCATTATACTACCATCTCAGTCTCCTACTTGGACGAATGCATCGCAGCCTACGCCCTGCACCCTTGGACAGTGCACCGGCTGCTAGCCCGCAACCTCGAACTCGCAAGGACCAACATGACCCTTTTGGAGAAGTTCCAACTCAAGAACGAGGATGAGTGTGAGTGGGTGAAGCCTGTTGCCGGTACTACAGCTTTCGTCAAGTTCCATAGGAAAGGAAAGCCAGTAGACTCTGCAGACTTTTGCAAGCAACTCCTAGAAGCTACGGGCGTCATGTTCGTACCAGGTAGTACTTGTTTCGGCGAAGAGTTCAAGGGCTACGTCAGGATCGGCTTTGTCAACCAGACGGATATTATAAAGGAGGGACTAGATGCCGTGACGCAGTTTATACGGAAGAAGTTTGATGATGTAGAACTAGCAGCGTAGAGTACGTTATATAACAACGTGCTATGAACGCGCACGACTCGTTGTCATCCGTAGTGCTACTTAGCGCTGTGGTCTTCTCAGTGAGCCTATGCTCGCAGATTAGGTACGATCTCTGCAAAGTGCTCTAAAGTGCCGCTATCATGCGTGTGCACGAGGTCTTAATCCTCGGGGATGATTCGGTCGATAGCTATATATGGTGAGTTTCAGTTTCAGAATGCCCATGACGGAAACATACCTTTGCCATTTTCCAACAAATATCCCGAGCAGTCAATCTTCCACTCGTCGCCTTTCACCTTGACCTTTGCAATACCGAACCTCAGCACTGCGAACTTGAATTTCAAGAAGAAGTTAGTCCACTTCTGATGCACCCAGCGCGCGGAGCCCTCCCACGCACGGGCCGCAATGTTCAAGTGCCCCAAGTCATCCCATAGTCTCTGCCGCCGGAATCGTTCTGCCTCGAGCAGCTCTTGCACCATGGGTTCTGTCTTCTCGCTTATCGTCACTCCTCCAATATTCGAGTAGATGACGCGCTCTTTCAACCACGGCACTGGCTTGACTGTCATGCGCAGTTGCATGGGCCCGCCCTGCAAACTTGGAATGACTTCCATTGCTCGCATGCGGTTGCTAGGAGCAGTGCAGATGTAGCAGCCGATTATGATAAAGCCCACTCCTACCACGACATATGTTGGTCGTACAAAGAAGGATAGTCCCTTGTCTTTGATGTCGTCATTGAATTTGATCGAATATGCCCCAACACCGATCCACAGTGCTCCTGTTCCGTACACCTTCGCATAGTACCATTTGTTCTTGGGCGCTTGGTAGAGGAGGACTGGCTGGCGGGTTTGGATTACTTGGCGTAGGACTGGATCGTTGTTTACGAATTGACCGACTTTTGGTGTGACAACAGTGCTCTTGGGATATTGGTAGCGTCGGAGCACGGCTGATGTGAAAGGGCGATTGTGTCGAACCGTGGTGGGTGTGAAGAAGGATTCCCGTGTTCCGAAGAGAGCTGCGCGGAGAGATGAGGGGAGGCGGAAAGAATGTTGGCGCATCAAGGCATCGAAGCCCCGGGAAAATGCTGGCATTGTGATTCTATCCGGGTGAAATACTCAACGCAGCGATATAACCCGTGCCTACTTCTGCAAGTCAATGCCTCGATATGCGCGCGTGGTTGGAGTCGCGATATGTCGGGAAAAAGTCCAACTAGAAGCGGCCCAAGCGCGTCCCGCTCGACACCTCCGAAGCCTGCTCCGCCCAACATTTCCGCCAGCAGATGACCACCGTCGCCAACAACTCTCCTACTGCAATTGTCTCCGCCGGTCAATTGATTCTCCATGGCTTCGATTGCCGCGGTATGTAGGGTCTCAGCGCGGACTGCCTCCCAGCAGTTGCGCAGCTCTGGCGCTCGGAGAGGTACGAAAGACAGGTCAAAACATCGGGGAATGAACAGATTTGCTGACATGACGGGTAGGGCTTCACTCAAGCCAGGTTTCGCTTGCCGCGCAAAACTTCAACATGCCTGCGCTTTCACCGACCATGACCGAGGGCAATATCGCAAGCTGGAAGATCAAGGAAGGAGACTCGTTCTCCGCCGGCGACGTGCTCCTCGAGATCGAGACGGACAAGGCGCAGATGGACGTGGAAGCGCAGGACGATGGCATACTAGCAAAGATCACTGTATGTGGGCAAGTGTGGTTGGATCAGTTCGTGGCTAATGGAGACTGTAGGTCCAAGACGGCTCCAAGGCAGTTCAGGTTGGTACGCGGATAGCCGTGACAGCAGAGCCCGGCGATGACTTGAGCACCCTCGAGATACCCGCAGAAGAGAGCCCTGCGCCAAAAAAGGAGGCCGAAGCGCTCAAAGAGTCTAAGAAGGAGCCCGCACCGGTACCCAAGGAGGAGCGAACCTCTGCCCCGCCTGCGAAGTCCGATGCCTTAAAGAGAACCTCCAGCAGCAAGGCCCCCAAGCAAACATACCCGCTATACCCCTCTGTACAGCAATTGCTTACAGTGAACGGTCTGCCCAAGGAGGAGGCCGACAAGATCCCCGCGACTGGGCCTGGCGGCAGGCTGCTCAAGGGAGACGTACTCGCATACATTGGTCAAATCGATAACTCGTACCCCTCGGAGCTCGCGAGCCGCTTCACCAAGCTCTCCCACCTCGATCTGTCCAACATCAAGCCTATGGCCAAGAAGGAGGCGTCAAAGAAGCCGGCACCTGAAGCCCCTGTGGTTGTTGAGGACCTCCCGATTGAGGTGGTATTGCCTGTCTCCCTCACCGCTGTGATGGAGTGCCAGAAGCGCGTCAAGGACTCAATAGGCGTCTTCCTGCCGCTATCGACATTTGTCGCTCGTGCCGCCGAGCTTGCGAACGAAGACCTCCCACGATCAAAGGTCGCTAAGCCTACTGCAGACCAACTATTTAACGCAGTTCTTGGACTTGACAAGGTAGCCGGAAAGTATTCGCGAGGAAACTTCGTTCCACAACTGACTGCGCTGCCACCCACTCCCATCCCCAACAAGCGCGTTCCAGCGCCAAAGTCGGACATTCTTGACTTGCTGGCTGGCAAGAAAACCACAGCGAAGAGGCCAGTGACAGGTGCAGCAGGCGTTGCCGGACCCCTCAATGTCTTCAGTGTGAGCGTACCCAAGGGCGACGAGAAGCGCGGCCGCGTCTTTCTCGAGCGCGTCAAGACCGTTCTCGAGGTTGAACCAGGACGACTGGTCGTTTAGAGCAAGATCACGTGCCCTTCCAAATAGCGCAATATGTATGATTATGTACCTTGGGGGTGAGAGGTACTGGAAATATGGTAGCCATCCCCACCACAACTTCGATCATGAATACCATATTTTAGACGAGCGTTTCATCCATGTCCATCTCTCACAGTAGTTTAAGGGCCTCTAAGCTTTACTATTGGGCTCTCACTTGACGCATACAAAAAAGTTGGCAATCTTGTCTCAAGGTATGTTTGCAAAGTAAAAATGCCGCAGTCTACTTTCGGCTGCCGCGCCTCACAGAAGACTCGCTCAAGAGCAACCAACTTTCTCCAGCATTGAACGTTCAAGCTCTCTATTGCTTGGGTCCCATTTACGTCCAAACCCAACTCCCTCCGTTCCCAAACTTGTCCACGAGGGACGAAACTAGCCAAGCAGAAGAGCATGACCTAGAGACTAAAGCCGACCATATCGACGAGGAACTCCAAGGTGAAAACGCCAGTCTTGAAAGATTGAGGTGGGCGATGTAGGATATCAGGGACGACGCGTCCGAAATCTAGACCCGTTGTCTGGCAATCCCGAAGTAGCCATCATGATCCCGGCAAACCTGTACAGGAGCGAGGGGAAAAAAACAAAAACAGAGAGACCATTCCTTGTCTTTGAAAGGCGAGACCCCACGAGAAGCATACTAGCTTGAACGACGTTCTCAGCCAAGACTTGTGCAGCACCGAACTTCTGGATGTTTGTTTGGGATACGACGACCTTCTTGGATGGCAGGTAGATTGGATACGGAGTTGTCGTCTGTAAGGACAGTGTCGGAGACTTCCTCGGCAACGTTGGCATGCTTGAGAGAGAGAGAGAGAGGGGGAGGATGAATCATTTGGTACCGTTGTCATTCACGGCGCAGAACCGGGCGCGGCGGCGAAAAGATTCAGTTATGCGGACCTTGGTGCTAGGCGCACGACGGGCGACGAATAAACGCAGGACGGGAAGCTCGACATGGTCCTTCCTCAAGCACCACCTTTTTTTTTTTTTTTTTTGCTTTGCAGCAGCCAGGTTCGCCAAAGACACCACCTGGAGGAAATCTCCGTAGCCTTTGACGTAGTGGCCCTCTGATTTCCCTACGGAGATTCGTTATCCCCAAAAGCGTTCTTCTCCGGCTTTGAGATCCATCTCGTGGGAGCAAATGTTAGTAACACTACTAAGAGCTTCTACGGACATGAGGTTTCGAACTATGACGGGTCGCGCTTAACTGTGAGATTTGGTACCGGCTGCTATGGTGATTGTGAGCACAACGATTAAACTGTCTAGGATTATAGAGAAGTCTGTGGCGTCGACGTATATTAATGATTTCTTGGCGAGAACTAACGTTTTTTTGGCTGCAAGGATGATTATGGTATATAAGACGGCGGTGAAGAAGAGTAGCACCGCTAGTTTGGAAAGCTACTTCTGGAGAGGAGCCCGGTCCCTAAGTTGAAACTCAAAAGGCGACAATGGTAGTTCACCATGGAGAGACCCACACGGAATAGTGGTCTCCGTGATGAGCGACATTATACCCTAATGGGATTCGCAAGGGAAAATAATAGCCTGATATCGGCAGGAATGGTGTCTCTAACCTTGATCTCAACGACATCGCCAGGAACAAACCTCGGCGGAGGTAACGGTGACCTGCTGATCGCCAGGGATCACGCGGGCTGTTGGCGAACTGAGTGATTGTAGAGAATCCGTAGTTTTCTCGGCAGGCTATTCCTGGAAAAAAAAAACTGACAACGACGATGTTCAATCCAATGACGAAGGCGACAACATTACCTTCAATCCAGGAGTTGATACCAAAACTGAATGTCATGCCCATAATAAGAACTAGAGTCGTGACATTGGGGACTTGAGCGATCAGAATCTTGACAGGCGAGACGCTCTCGGCCCCTCCCATTTCTTTGGAGGCGTACTCGTCGTCACGGCGGTTGGCCTCAACATCGTCTAGACCATGCCATTCTTCAGTCTCCATCTCCGTCTTGATTGTGGACAACTGTGGTAAGCAGGCAGTAACCTGGCCATATTGCATTGGCCACTGACGTGACCCTCAATGCTCGTTGATTTTTCCTCCTATGACTCAAATGCGTTTTAGTCTTCGATGGAGTAGAGAAATCGGGTGGTAGCAATTTAATAGGGTGCATTCGTGAGATTCTAACGTCAGTAAGGTTCAAGACTGAGGTCAACACTTTCCCAAGTTTTCTTTGGATTCTTGCCCCCACGTACCATGACCACGTAGGCAAATTTGGTAGAAGTACCAGCGAGAAGTAGATAATGAGAATCAATCGGAACGGTGAGGAGGCCCCAGGCTTGTTCAAGATGTATGTTGCGCAGGAGGGAAGTTCGGTCTAGCAAGTCTGCTCTGCCAAGTTAGCGCGTAAGCCTGTCTCCATCCTTGGCAGTGAGCCTAGCCACCAAGTGCTTATCATGTTACTAGGATTTACCAGTGCCCAGGTTGTGTCACGGCTATGCGGCATTCCTGGCCTTGGCAGTCTCGAGATCTTCTTGAACGTGCCTCTTCGACTGGCCTTATGCAGAACCTGTCTCCGCATAGCATTTCGTCCTCAATATTTTTGTTTTGTTTTGTTTTTTGTTTTTTACTAAAATCCCTTGGGAGAAGAGAAGTTCTCCAGTTAGTTCGAGTGAAGAATATTGGTGCAGCAGAGGCTATTATGTTGGAACAATGAGTGGTCAAGTATATAAGGCAATTTAGTAAAACAACGATCAAATGATTAAATTTGCGGATGCCTTGTATCTTTGTCTATCACCCTGCACCATCCACGATATGTACTACGTGTGCCAATATGCTCTCGATATGCTGATCAAGAAGGACCAACCTCCAAACTTTCGTTACATTAGAAATGATTAGAAGCTGGGGGCATTGAGTGCCATGAGGCAGAGAAGACCAGACATAAGACCGGCAACGGGTAAAGTGATGACCTGGAACTGTTAGAAATGAATAGTCAAATTAGGGGAAGAGGGAGCTTACCCATCCGAAGAAGATGAAAGCCAATTGGCGCCAGTTGACGGCACCAATGTCATAGTTCATCAAAGCAACCCCAACTGCCGAGCCTGTCAAACACTGGGTTGTTGACACTGGAAGGCCAAGTCTGGAAGCCAACAGAACAGTGATAGCAGCGCCCAATTCGACCGAGTAACCACGAGTTGGCGACATCTGAGTGATCTTGTTACCAAGCGCACGGACGATGTGGTATCCGTAGAACCAAAATCCAAGACCGAGCAGGATACCAGCGACAACTAAGAACCACACGGGAGTGGGCGAGTTTGTAGAAACCTCTCCAGCCAGCCACGTCTGATACACGGCAGCCCATGGTCCTACGGCGTTGGCCACATCATTGGAGCCATGAGCGATGGACATCATCATGGCCGAGACAACTTGACAGTACGTCCACAGATGCTCAACGCGGACGTCATATCGCCTAGCCTTGGAGTGAATAGCGCGCAAAAGATCATTGTCATGTGTAATGACGTCGCACATTACACCTCGGAGAAAGATGAACTTGGTGTACGCCCACCATTTCTGAGGGTTAACCCATGAGAGAGACTTAACAGGAACAATCCAGCGTTCGTAAGGCTCCGGCTTCTTCAGTTTTCCAACTGGCACACTGGCACTCTTTTCTATGCCAGTCTTTTCTGGGTCGCTGGGAAGTACGCCACTCTTGTTTACCGATCCGGATGGGGATCCAGCATCAACTTTTTTGATTTCATCGACATTGGCGGGGGTTGCGACAGCATGCTTTGTGTTGGTTCCAGCATGAACTTCGCCGTAGGCGTCCTCGTAGTAATCGGTGACGTATTCATCACCCTGGCCTGGCCAGAACAGAGTGGTACTCTCCTTGAGGAGCAAAGGGCCCAGAATGACGTGCCAGACCCTGACACGAGGATCTTTCATAATGAGCTTGCGCTTGAAAAATGGGATGGTCGAGGTTACACGAGCCCCGAGTGCAACAGCACCAGTGAATTCTGTCGCCATGGCAAGGGGCCCGACTTGGACCATGGTCAAGGTTCGCGCGGCAACAGAGGTGGCATAGGCGTTTGCGACATCGTTGGCTCCGTTTCCAAAGGCGGAGAAAACAAAGGCGATGGTAGTAATTGCAAGGATCCAATCATACTTGGCTGTGACTGGAGACGGCATTTTGGGGTATGTAGTTGTAGAGCTGAGGTTGACCGAATTCCGGTTCCTGGGAACATGGTCAATCTTATATAATCCGAGTGTACACTGGACATGGCGCCCAGGGTTTTGTGATGAGTCGGATACTTCCAGCCGTTGGAGCGCGATGTCACTACCATGCTCGCGCTCGTTGTGAGGTCCCGCCAAGTGCATGGCACTTGCCGAGAGATTCCGCTGTCTTGTCTCCGCCTTGGGGGTGACATAGATTGCAGGCTTCTTCGACCAATAAATGTATATAATTCAGGCACGCGTTGAAGCAGCTGGCTCTCAGAACGTTGCGTGCTCCACATTGTGTAGCAGGCCGTGTGTTGATATGGCGTTTGTGGAGTCGATCGGAGTGGCTGTTGGGAGCGTTCGTCTTCTCCTAGGACGAAAAAGGTCATCAGAAGGCATTGCCCAGAAGACAGAGAGCAGAGGGGTGAAATCACTGGCAACAGACAACACTGTGGTGGGCACTGGTTGCTGGATATGGTTGAGATATTGAAGCCTTGGCACTGGTCATGTCGTCATCTGACGCAAGCTATAGGGCTTCTACCTGCGCCGAAGATGCGCACGCTACAACGGCCGTCTTTGTCTCGTATGCTAACTCTTCTCGGTCACAGATAGCTCTCGGTCACAGATAGCTGCTGCGGTGCCTATACTATGTATGCATCAGACTAGTAATCCGAGTGCCGAACCGAGGCAAGCATGTGAGGGTTTGGGACAGCGACGTAGCAGAGTTGAACAAGGTGCCTCTTGATAGGGATTGAAATACTTCAGTCCCTGATCGGCGGATAGCTGGCAGCCGCCGGTGCTTCACGAACCCAAGAAGCGATGCAAAGGGTCGCGTGTGCCTGGGCGATGGGCGGCGCTAAAGCTTGGCGAGGGCGCAACGATCCGGGGTAGACGGCCTCCTTTTCCAGCAACACAGAGCCTCACGGGGACCTGCAGCTGCAGCAATACCGAATTTACCCTTGCGCTGGATTGATTAACTACCCCCGGAGAACCGGTCTGTGGCTCGGTGGGCGCATGAGGCTCCTGATTAGAGTCTTCTCTACATGGAATCTGACCGGGGCTGCAGGCGATGAGGCGACGTCGGGAAGCAGGCAATGCGGGAATGAGGCGGAAGCTGGCGGGAATTGGCCTCTGTGTGAAGCACCAAAAAGCCACGGGGCGACAAAGACAGTCAGTGCTCGGTGATGGGATTGGGACCAGGTGCTCGTAGACAGCAAGTAACTTGCAAGTAGTAGCTCAGGGCCTTGTTTCGCATCCGCGCGCCCCCCGCCAACGGCTGGCAGTCAAAAAATTAGCTTGCCTCCGAGCTCGCTGCCAGGCCGCGAGCCCACCCCATACCGTCAACCGGTGTCCCGTCTCTACCTCCCCTCCACTGACCCGACGACCTCCTCCCCAGGTCAATTGCACGCTCAACCCCGGGCTGCTGTCATCCCCTCACCATGGCGACCGTGACGGAAGAAGTGCGCGAGGTGCTGCTGGGCACCACGGACGAGCCCCAGCTGTCGCAGCTCACGCGCGCTGCCTTTATGAAGCACGCCCAAAAGGACGAGTCGGGCGAATACTATCTCGACCAGGACCAATTCATCACCGCTGTCGCGCCCGAGGGCGAGGACTACGTAAGCAGGGCTCTCGTCTGCATCGTGTCGAGTCAAGCAAGCTAACGACGTGCCCGCCTGCAGCACAAGATCAAGCGGTACCAGTATGGCATCCTCTTCCAGGTGGCCGACCGCGACCAGAAGGGCAAGGTCAGCATGCACGACTGGTCTGTCTTCCAGAACCTGCTCGTCAAGCCCGACGCCGAGTACGAGGTCGTCTTCCGCTTCTTCGACAAGCAGCGCACCGGCTACATCAACTTCGACGACTTCTACGAGACATGGAAGGCGCACAAGACCGAGGACAGCCTGCCCTTTGACTGGGAGGGCGGCTGGGCCTCTCTCTACATCGGCTCCAAGAAGCACCGGCACACCATGACGTATCCCCAGTTTGCCCAGCTGCTGCGAGGGCTGCAGGGAGAGCGGGTGCGCCAGGGCTTCACCTACTTCGACAAGAACAAGGACGGCTTCATCGAGCCCGAGCATTTCCAGCGCATCATACGCGAGACTGCGAGCCACAAGCTCTCCGACTACCTCCTCGAGAACCTCCCCACGCTCTGCAACATCTCGGTTGGCAGCAAGATCTCCTACGCCAATGTGCGCGCCTTCCAGAATGTCATTCAGCAAATGGACATGATTGAGCTCATCATCCGCAATGCAACACAGAAGAGCTCCGACGGCAAGATCACGCGTACAGATTTCCTCAACGAGGCCGCGCGCATAAGTCGCTTCAACCTCTACACACCCATGGAAGCAGATATTCTCTTTCACTTTGCCGGTCTCGACGAGTCTTCCGGACGACTCGGCCTGCGAGACTTTGCCCGCGTCCTTGACCCATCATGGCACACTGCAGCATCTTTGGCAGCTGCCGGCATTTCCGAAGCGGGCCAAAAGGTCTTTGCGACGACAAAGTCAATATGGCATGACATCTTGGAGTCGATTCACCACTTCGCCCTCGGTTCGCTGGCTGGTGCGTTTGGTGCGTTTATGGTCTATCCCATTGACCTGGTCAAGACGAGGATGCAGAACCAGAGGAGTTCGGGTGTCGGACACGTCTTGTACAAGAACTCACTCGACTGCGCAAAGAAGGTCATCAAGAATGAGGGTTTCAGGGGACTCTACTCTGGTGTCCTGCCTCAGCTTGTTGGCGTGGCGCCCGAGAAGGCTATCAAGCTTACAGTCAACGACCTTGTTCGCGGCAAGTTGACAGACACGTCAACGGGCCAGATCAAATTTGCCGCTGAAATGCTGGCTGGTGGTACTGCTGGTGCCTGTCAAGTTGTACGTCGTGTTCCATCTTGAGCATCTTGGGGTGGTCAAAAACCAGTGCTAACACGTCATACTCAGGTCTTCACCAACCCTCTCGAGATTGTCAAGATTCGGTTACAGATTCAGGGTGAACTGTCCAAGAATGTCGAAGGTGTCCCCAGGCGGTCCGCCATGTGGATCGTTCGTAACTTGGGTCTTGTCGGTCTCTACAAGGGCGCTAGCGCATGTCTTTTGCGTGACGGTACTTGTCACTCTCGGGCGCATTCTGGATTTTGCTTACACGTTGACTAGTGCCCTTCTCCGCCATCTACTTCCCCACCTACAGCCACCTGAAGAGAGACGTCTTCGGCGAGAGCCCGCAAAAGTCACTAGGTGTCATACAAATGCTGAGTGCTGGTGCTATTGCTGGAATGCCTGCGGCGTACCTGACGACACCGTGCGACGTTATCAAGACTAGGTTACAGGTAGAGGCGCGAAAAGGCGAAGTTGCATACACTGGCCTTCGTCATGCGGCGACAACCATCTTCAAGGAAGAAGGTTTCAGGGCGTTCTTCAAGGGTGGACCGGCCCGCATCATGCGATCATCTCCACAATTCGGTTTCACTCTGGCTGGTTACGAGCTTCTACAGCGAGGTAAGTGTTTGATGGCACCCTTATGCGCACATGACCGACTAACGTGGTCGCAGCTCTGCCGATGCCAGGATCTAGCCACGATTCGTCAAGCCTGGAGCCGTCAGTCGGCCTAGAGGAGGCGACAGCACCGTTGCCGTACCTGCGCAGCCGCAACGCGCTCAAGGTAATTCTCGACCTGGACGAGAACTTTGGTCGACCCAAGATGCCGGCCGGCAGCAAGTTCAGCGGGATTCCCGGATTCGGCAAGAAGCCGGAAGCGTGATGGAATCACGTGGTTAGCCGATGTGCGTTCGTACGGATGAGGGGATAAAATGGGATTGGGACGATGCATAGGTGGGACACTGTTTCTGGCGCCAAACGACAGCTTTCTCAGCCATGGCCTGTTTTGGGGGGTGGGCGTTGATCTACCACGGAGCGCTGGGTAGTGACTGTGGGAGTAGGCGTGTCTGTCACAAATCTGTTGGAGCATTTCTGAGCGGCACAAGAACAAACAAGAGCGCATGCAGCACAAGACTGTACGATAGGGCGGTCGCATTTGATAGCGGGAGGAGTGGGGAAGCAGATGTGCACTGCATGCTGTAGTCGGACACGCATGCACATGTAGTCGGCAGGTGTCCGGATAGATAGAATAGGAGGATTTCCAACATGGCCTCTGAGACGAGAGTGGGCAGTTAATATAAAGGGTAGCTCAGCTCAGCCCAGGTGCGGCCTGCCAAGCGAACAGCAAGCCGCAGCAGGGCAACATGCGTCGACGGCACCGCACGAGTTTCGGCGAATTGCCAGTCTGACCCATGCTGCCGTGAGGAAGAATGAGCAAGAATGCCGAAGGGAAAGAAAAAAGATGCACGAGGAATTGCAGAATTGACAGTAGGGCCGATGGCGGCTTCTTGGGCGTGAAAGAGGCGGGGCTGGGCTTGCACGGCTGGCTCGATGCCCGTGGAGTAGGTCACGGTGGGCGTGGGGGTCCCAGAGCAGCTAGCGGCCATGGGTGGGTGCGGGGATGCACACTTGGGTGATTGGGAGCCTCATGAGAGCTGGACTCAGTGGGACTGGATGGATGAGAGCCTCGCGCGCGCTGTAGGTAAGCTGGCGCTGCGGGCACTGCTGGCTGCGCCTCGCACGCAGGAGCCCGAGGAGAGGGCGACGGGCGCGACCATGCTTCCAGTTCCGTCTAGATCCACCGTCCTTTTGAACAGGACTTGACTTGCACGCGCTGTCCGCTGTCCGCTGTCCTTCACCCTCGCTGCCCTGTCCTGTCCTGCCCAACCACTCGCTGCTATATCTTGCACCGCTGACCTAACCCTCCCCCGACTCTTCCGCCTGTTCCAGCGCCCGCACACAAGACCGTTCAGTCGACAACCCCCGCAAGTCAGCCTCCTCACCCGCCGCTGTCCCCCTCCCCTCCAACAACTATCCGTTTCCTGCATGCCGTAAGGGCAGACGAGGCCCGCACACTGCTACCATCATCTATGCCATTCGTGAACCGGCGCCCGTCCCATCGCAGCCTGCGCCAGTTGATGTTTGCGATCGGCAGAGCCCTCCGACACCGCCTTGAGGCTGAAAAAGAGCCGTCGCACTGGCAACCTCGGGTATGTTGTTCACCGCGCAGAGCCGCTTCAACGTTGGCGTCTTTCCTTTGCATCACATCCCCACATATGTTTCCCGACTCATGACACTGTTCGCTGTGTTTCAATTCTCATGACCAACAACCCGTCGTTCCCACAGAGCCACCCCTGCTCTGCCCCATTCGCTCCATCCGAGCGTCTCTAGTCCGGCGCGCTTCCCTCGTCGGCACCTGACCTTTCTCGTCTCTGTCCATCGTTTCGATTCCGCCTCCATCGTCGCGAGAAGAATGCAGCCCATGGTCATGCTGACTCTCCTCCAGACAGCTATCCAAGACTGGTCTTGCTGTGCCACACGCTCTCTTCACCGCCGCCTGGGCCTTTCTCTGGGAGCATTCGCTGAACGGTCGCTGGGATAACCAACACTACCCCTTCATTCCATCACCTCGATAGCTATTTCCCCTCCCCATCATTTCGACAACTATTTCCCTATCCCAAAAATCCCGCTGCCCAAATGCTTGACGCCATTCAATCCGTGGAATACTACCAGGACGACGAATCTTTTTTCCCAAAATCACCCCTCTTGGAAGCCCGAGTTGTAAAGGCAACACCATCTCCGACGCCACCACCCCTCGTAACAACAGTTGTCCGACATTTACCCACCCGACAGAGTGTCAGTCCATCTCAATCTCGCAATCGGAAAAAATCTAATTCGCGCAAGATCCGAACCCGGCCTACCCAGGGAGATTGGGTACTCATTCACCAGATGGCCCCGAATCGACCAGACATTGCCCAAAAAGCAAGCGAACAGGCTCTGAATTCCGACTCTGACTCTGCCGCCGACGACGACATGCCAGATGCTGACTCTCCCGACACGGCAACTGCCCCGTCCGTCTCCTACCATGGTCAGTCAGTGCTGCCAACTACTCGTCCTGCCAACCAGCAACCGACCTTGCTAGAAGTGCTAGGCTCAGCACCCGATGCAAAAGCGACAGCTACTCACAGAGACTCAGTAATCGAAGACGAAGTCACTAGACCTTTTGGCTTTGCAGCAGACAGGCGCACGTCTCAAGCATCGGCAATTCACATGGCACCGAATGGTGTGCGACCTAATACAAATGGCACAAATAGAACGCCGTCCATTTCTTCCGCCTTGTCCAATGTGTCATTGCAGCCACCAAACCAATTGCCCCAGGGGTTGCCAAACGGTCTCTCTCAAGAACAAGAATCAGGAACACCTCCTGGTCTACGACAACTAACGATCCCGCAACCGAGGGTGCTTTCAGCGGATACACTGCCAGCGTTACAGGCTCCGTCTCCTGCGCGTGATGCAGTAGCGGGTTCGCCCAGTCAGCAACTACCTTCGTTCCGGCATATAGATGATATAGCGAGATCGGCAACGAGTGATCATGAAGCAACTAGATCAAACAGCATCAGCTTCCCACATCGACAATCCGTACCTTCAGTAGGGCAGTCGCCAACATCGATAGTGTGTCAACTATCCATGAGCTCTCTTTCTCCGGCATCACCATTTCCCCCACTAAGTGCCTCTTCGCCCATGAGTGGCCATGAAATGCCACATCGAGGCGACTTATTCCTACGCACCTCAGGAGGAGGCGCATTTGGCACGGATGCTCGGAGACCCTCGCATGCAGCATCAGACAGTAGTCCTTATACCGCCACATTGCACTCTGCATCGACCAGTGACAGTTACCAAAGCTCAGAAGGCCTCAGTCCTGGTACACAGCCAACGCCCATCGAACCACGGCAACGGCATCTAAGCTTGGATGGTGCGCTCGCATCGAGAGTGCTACCACCTCCACTGAACTCTGGCTTACAGCAAAACGTGACTCCACATATTGTTGGATCTTTCAAGTGCGACTACCCAGGCTGCACTGCTGCTCCTTTCCAGACGCAGTATCTTCTCAAGTAAGTTTACATTTAGTTTTCGAGTTGTCATGATCATTGTCATCTTGGTACTAAATTCACAACAGTTCACACACCAACGTCCATTCATCAAACCGGCCACACTACTGCCCAGTGAAGGACTGTCCGCGAGGCGAGGGCGGCAAAGGCTTTAAACGCAAAAACGAGATGATACGGCACGGGCTCGTGCATCAGTCACCTGGCTATGTATGCCCATTTTGTCCGGATCGCGAACACAAGTATCCAAGGCCAGACAACCTTCAGAGGTGCGCGAACCCAGTTTTTTTCTCTTTTTTTCTTTTTCAAAATTATGATTTGAGGCTGAGCTAACTGTCACTTCAAGACATGTACGCGTACACCATACCGACAGAGATAAAGACGATCCTCAACTCCGAGACGTCCTTGCTCAGCGGCCTGAAGGTGGCAGTCGGGGGCGAAGAAGACGTGTGAGCGACTCTGGTCATTGAGAAAATCCATTCTTTTCCTGCTCCAGGTTTTCGAGCGCTACATGTTCTATCAGTAGGACACTGTTACTCCACTTTGGATTTGTGCCCGTCGCCTGTGGTGAAGCTCTTGTCCTTTTCTTCCTTTTTTTCTTCCTTTTTTTTCTTCTTTTTTTTTCTTCTGTCCGCCGCTTAGCGATTACTCTGGCGTTTGCAATTCAACTTTGTGGGAAAGGGGTGGCAATAACTGTGAAGTTGGCGTAGGGGGCGGTTGGCTCTTTTTTTGGGTTCTTTTTTTTTATTTTAAACCACCTTTCAACTTTCCACACAAAGCTGAAGGACGGGTGGGGGGGGGTTCATGTACTCTTTCTCTCCCCCCTTTCCCTTCCTTTCTTTTCTAGAACCTCTTAACGACTTCATGTACTCCTAGCAGAGACTTTTCTCTCTCTTTTTCTTCTTCTCCTTTCTCCTCCCTCACTTCCAACTTTCTTTATCCTTCGCTGGATCCATCACCATCTACAGATATTTATTTCCCAACCCCTCACTTCTCGTTGATATTGGCCTAGCCTAGCCTTGTGGAGTAGTTATACATGAGCTCCTCGGGTATACAAACATCATCCTCTCCGAATTCTTTATTCCGACAGAGCCCATACATGAGTCCGCGCAGTCAGCTCAGCTCAGCCGTGGAAGAAATGATCGAAATAGTCCCTCGTATCGGGTTCGAGATGCGCCTTTAGTTTGTCGGCGCCATGCTAGTTGAGAATTGTGCCCTCTCGTGTGTTGAAAAACATGCAGTCACCTGGGACTTAGTTTACCTTTATTCCCGGCGGCATCTCCGCCGCGAAGTCTTGCAGTAACTGTGCCGACCAGGCGTATGCCGAGGTGGCAATGCCACGGAAGGTCATCTTCACAAGATTTGGCCAGTCCTTCTCAGCAAAAGCAGCTTTCAATACTTGTTGCATGAACTGAGGATCTGGACTCGTGTCGATCTTGTCAAGAAGCTCAATTTTCCTTTCGTGGTCAAGGAGGTAGTCAAGGTATACCGGTCGATGTTCCAGTACAATTTCTTCTACTGTAGAACGAACAGCTTGAAGAAGAGAAGCCCATTGCTTCATCTCCTGAGCCTCATACTCGGGATCGATGCGTATCTCGAAATCCTCCTCTTCTAACCCGTCCTTAGGTTCATGGAAAGGACCAAGTTTGCACAGCAGCAGATGAGTAAGCGAGGTAAACTGAGGCCACGTATCCGCGTCGTACCACATAACACCTCGCGGACCAACGTAGATCGGATATCCTCGCTCTTCTAGAGAATCGTCTTTACCTTCGTATCCATCTCCATCGAAGACCTTGGGCGCATCCAGAACGCCGAGATCAAGACTGACGATGCTAGATGCTGAAGCTTTACAGATGGCTGATACAAAATTTGCTGGTAGGTAACCCCTCAGACGTGCATTCTGGACCTTATTTGCGGCAGGCTTTCGAAGGCGTGTGGCTGGTGGTAGGCCTAGCGTGTCCAGAGTGTATTCGCCAATGACCTCGATCGTGCGGAGGTTTGGAAGCGAAAGTATTCCGTTCCAGACTTGAAGCGGGCTGCCATACGTTACCGTAAGGCACAAATGTCGTACCAACGGCGCAAGCCTGCCCCAGGCTTCGGTCTTCCCTGCTGTCTTGTACAACCGCTTGATAGCAGTGCCCAAACTCCGCGTTATGGTGACCGAAGCAGATACATGTACCATCCTAACTACAGTACGGGTTGGGGTCTTGCAGTTCGTCGTCAAGGTAGGCTCGCGGAAGCTATATTTGGGAGGGGGTGAAACAGTCATCGTGGGCGTCTTGACAATGCAGCTCAATGTTCATCCAAAATGCCGACTGAGCAAACTCGCGGTACCGCTTCGATGCGCGAGCCAGCTTCGTCAGATCGTGAGGCTGCAGGTAGCTCATGAACTCATTGGTGAGCTCAGCAGGTAGCTTGTCGATCATGGCCTCTGGTCTCGATGCAGGCGGTGGTGCCATGCTTGCGGCTCAGTGTTGAAGAAGCGTAGCTCAGTGCTGCAAGAAGACTGGGGAATGAGGTTGAAAGCTGTGAGGTGTATTCAGCAGAAAAGTCGACTAACTGGTGAAGAGGTGAGGTAAACACGCAGCCGTGACGTGACGTGACGCTAGTGAGAGTGTGCGCGCAATCAAAAGAGAATTGGCAACTATCTAGGCGGCATCACGGTGATGAGCATCAGAGGCGAGTCGAGCTTGACAAGGGAACACGTTTAAATTATTGTGTCTTGTACGAACCATGTGTTGTTGGTACCGCGGCAGAGTTGAAGCTTGTTGTCGCACGTGGGATGTTTTGAAGACGCCCGTTCTTTTTGAGTCGTACACCCAAAAACTGAACCAACCCCAAAGGTATTTGCGAGATGTTTTTCTTGTAAAGATGCAGGTCTCCTTCAAGGGAGGGTTTAATTTTGCATACTACTTGTTGAAACCCGGCTTCTTTGTATTGCTATTACAGCGGCGCTTGAAATGGTATCTGAGAAGCTTTGGTCAAGGTGTGTGGAGGGTGGTGGTGTAGACTGAAAATTGGTTGAGAGTACGGATGCGCAGTCAAGAGAAATAAGGGGCGCTCGAGCTATTTATATGCATATTTGCGAAGAAAAAGTACCATGGTCGCGTTCGGGTGAACCATGGCTTCTACCTACCCACCGAGTTCAACACGAGAGATGACGACGCAAACATGCGTGAGAGGATCAGATTAGACATTCAAGGTCCGAGCAGTGTATACACATGCTCCCTAGTGCGCCTTTGCGCCGCGCCATACAACCGAGAAAATGCAACAGTGGAAACAACAACAAGCTGTTCGCAACAGCGGGTGACTTCGTGAAAATCGTTGGCGAGTAACTTTCGAAATGGCTCCAAACGGCTACATCTAAATGTGTACAATAGCACAAGGCTGGAAATGTGAGAATACTAAGGTCACCTCAGCGGTGAGGGTGCTCGACCTTCTACAGGCGTCGGTTCTGTTGTGACTTGGATGCTAGGTAATCTTTCAAGATCTAGATTTAGTGCTGGTAATTGTGGCGCCCTGGTGTTGATCGGGCTTTCGTAGTTGGGAGGATCCTCATAAGCGGGCGCGTCTTCCTGTGGTATTTCTGCATGTGGTGACGGACCGCTACTGTCACTGTGACTCCTTTCCGGGTTCAGCGGAATAACCTCGAAGCCTTCACTATTGGGACCGGTTGAGTGTGAGTTTGAGCGCGAGGCGTCTGCGAAGTCGTAGTCGTCAGATGCGCGGGATCCAACAGATTGTGCGAGAGAGGTAATGGAAAGGCCGCGTTGGTGTGCATCGCGGCCGTGGCTTTGACCAGAGAATGACGCCGCGGAGTCGAGAAGAGGTCGGTTGTCGCTTTCTGAAGAATTAGCCCTTAGTCGGGTGCCGTCGTGCCTTGCAACGCCGAGGTCGCCATAAGCTACGGCAGTTACTCGCTGTTCGCGGCTCCGGGTTCTGGTCTGGTGCTCAGCGATGAGCATTTGTGACACAGAGAGGTCTGCAGCCTCCTCAGCCCTTCTACGGATATCTGCCAGTGCTTGGACGTCTCCTCGGGCGCGCGCCTCTCGTCGTGCTTGCCGTCGTGCTTCTCGGTCCGTTGCTTCGATCCGTCGTGCCAGTCGTATCTGGTACAGAGATTCCATCTCTTCTTCTCGTTGTCTCTCTTCCTCGTCTAGTGTCTCTGGGAGCTCGACGACAGTGTCGACACCGGCGCGCTCCCCCTCGCGGGCCAGCACTCTCTCGTTCTCTCGCGCAGCCGACGAATAGGCGGGCAATGTCATGACGCTGCGAATAGACGTATTTCTGTCGACTCCAGCTCCCGTGGCGCTGTTTGTTTGCCTCTCGGGATCCGCTGCCGCCGCTCCGCTCATCTCACCACTTGCCCTGCTTGTGCTCCCCCGGTATTCTGTGTCTTGTAAACTCGTCGAGTAGCCATTTCGGCGCGGGCGCTTGCGGAAGGCTTTCCAGGAGAACAGTGAGGGTAGTTTATCGTTGGATGACTGTTGGGCTTTCTTGGCGGCGCGATATGGAGCTCGGAATTTGAGGGTCGAGAAGTAGGTGATTACGAGTATGGCGAAGATGGCGCCGGCGATGACTCCAACCTAGACAATCCAGAGTCAGCCTACAATGCTCAAACAGAGGGTCCGCACCACAGAACGAGTGGCTGCACGGGGACAACTTACAACGACAAAGGTCCTGCCCTGCTTGGAGAGACCTCTCGGCTCCAACGCACCTTCCCTTGCGTGCCGCGTGGGTAACAACATGGTACCAAAACAACCATCCACCGGACCCCGTCAAACGTTGGATGCTTCAACCAAACCAACGGATGTTACCAAAGCCTTGTTTTCACAGCGAGACCACTTGTTTGGAGAAAGGTGGATCGCCCAGGCTTCGGAAGGCCCGCGTTCTTGGTTCCTGTTTCGCACTAGGAGCCGTCGAGCCGTTGAGTCGAAACGTCTAGGCAAGCGGCGGCGGCGGCGGCGGCGGTGAGCGAGGTAGATGCGGTTAGGATAATGCGGTAAAGAGGCGTCAGGTGTATAGCCTAGGAATCACTAGACGACTGGCAACAATGGGGAGGAAAGCCGCGAGTGATGTTCTGGCTAGAGCTGCGCCCGGATGCTTGCCTTGGCAGCTGAGGGTTAATGCGGATGCTGACTGGGGGACTCTGTGGCTGGGGGAGGTGGCGGCTGGACAACCAGACAATAAGCCTACAGCAAAGCAGTACAAAGTAACACAGGACTACTCGAGCAGTTGAGGCTTTACCGACGTCTCAACGGTTTTGTAGTATCATCACTAGGTCCTTCACTTCAGCGGAGGAGGCGAAGGCTCGACCTTATCTCATGTCATCTCCAAAACCTGCTGCTATTTTCGGGCCTCTCCCAGATTCAAGGATGCACTAGCGCCGAGCACTGATTGGCACTCTCACTCGTACTGCATAATGATCGCACTTCACACGTTTGATCTACAAGTGTGGCACAGGCGAGCCAGTCGTAGTAGTGGCCGTGGATTATTCCAAAGGGTATATGCTTCGACAACCAAAGTCGTCAAGCACTACGCTGGCTAAAAGAGTCAAGATAGATACAACAAGTTTGCGCACTTGCAGGATACTAGAACTTCTTATCCAACTTTTTCAAGAAGCTGCCAATGCCCTTCTCCACTTTATCCACCCGCTTTCCGATGTTGGAGTTGCGTTGCGGCGCGTTGGGATTCTCGTGATCTTGCACTGCGGCTTCCGTCTCGGTTGGTCTGTATAGCTGCTGATGCAAGGTTTGACCCTGCGGTTGAGCTGCTGTACTGCCATACTGGTATTGCGCGTAGCCCGGGGAAGCCATTGGCTGGTATTGCTGTGGGGGGAATCCAGGAGACGGTACAGCAGAATGTGCAGGGGGCGATTGGGGAGCAGGAGGGAAGCCGGGCGAGTTCGGGTAGTTGGCATACTGCTGAACTGGCATGGTGGATGTTCGCTTCATAGCTGGAGGTGGCGGGGTATGGCTATTGTATTGTCCTGGCGGCGGCGCAGAGGGAGGTGGTGCAAACGACGGCGGACTTTGTGGTGCGCTCGGTACTGATCCCGTCGTGTTCGTACGTTGCACGCTTGGCGGACCAGTGAAGCCCTGTCCAGGTGCTGGTGGTCCTGGAAAGTATGATCCTGATGTTGGCTGAGGCGCAAACGAGGCTTGTAGTGGGTTGCCGTATTGCGCTGCATGCTGGTCATGTACAGCAGCAGATCCAAGTCCAGTGCCGTCGTTGGCGTCTGGTGGTGGCGGTGTCTTTTCACGATGCGCGATAGGCTCGGGCGCGGCTGGAGCTGCGGGATTGTATGCCATTGGAGCGTAGTTGGGTGGCTGCTCGTTGGGAGGGGGGGATGTCGGTGCGGGCGCAGTTGGAGGACCGGGGAATGAATGCGTTGTGCTGACACTTGGGGTCCGACTTGTATGTGATATGGCTGCATTCTCTAGCCTCGCGATTACTGGGCTCAGGGCATCGTTCTTGTGTTCCGAGTGCGTAGGAGTGGCACTGGGGTTGCGCGTAATCTGCAGTTGGTGCGGCTGCAGTCCCCTCCGAATAGAGTCGAGGAAGAGGCTCGCATCTTCCGGTGTCCAAAAGTACAGATCCACCGTATGCAGTCTGTACATGTACTTGCCCTGATTCGAAGGATCTGGTGTGGGAAGATGCCATTGTGACACGTCTTGGTGCGGGCTCGCGCTGCCATTCTGGCTCTGGAAGGCGTCGACAGTGAGGGTGAATAAGCACGGGTGCTTGTACGTCTGCTCAATCTTCACCGTGTCCAAGTCTGCGCAGCAACGAGAGGTTAGCTCGCGCATAGAGTGGACGTGTCTCGTGAGCACTCACGACCGGCAAAGGCATCCTGATTGGGTGTGCCCGCATGGTTTGCTACTTCTATGCGCCCACTCTGACGCACAGGGTTGTGGTAGAGGTAGACATAGGAGCCTTTGTCGAAGCGATGATGCGGGGGATTTTGGGCAGGCGGGGAGATGTAGTAATGGACATCTGCAAAGCTGTCTACATGTCAGTACAGCTTGGAGACGTCAGAGGCTACTGCTACCCACAGTGTTAAGAGGGGTACTTCGCCCTGTTGAGGAGGCATCGTGTAAGGTATCTGGCAGGCCAAGAGGAGAGAGATGTGGATACGCTGTAGTGAAGTAGTAAGACGGATCAGTTAGCACTCTTGGAACATGACCAGGAGAGAGATCAAAGGCATATATAGGGTCGCAAGGCTGTCCATATAAGCCGACCACTTGTCCGGCCAACAGCTGCGCAGTCTTCTATTTGTGTCGCCCTCGAAGCGCCCGCCCGTTAGTGTGGAGTTTAGTAGGCGCCGGTCCAGGCTCCGCCGATGACTTTGCGGACCTCCGAGCCAATCCAGAAATTTGCTGCATCGAGCATCCACCGACGACACCACGCGCAATCGAACCTGGGGCTGCATTGAGCCTCGCCGTCGACAATCGCTATCAGACACACGGTCGCTCTGCATAATACCACAGGCCATCGCGCTCGCCCACCGCCGCAGCCCACCGAGGGCAAACTCCCACCAACACCGCCAGCATGTCTCTCGTCAACCTCGCACACGTCTGCTCGCACATGCAGAATGCCTCCAAAGCCCGCCTCGGATTGACATCAATACCAGTCTCCAAGATGCATGTCAACATTGCGCTTGGCCTGCAACGCGAAGGCTTTCTCTCTTCAGTGACACTCGGCGGGCCAACACCACCAAAGCCGTTCCTCCTCCAGACACAGCAAGATCCCGAGCAACTAGACATTATGGCACAGAAGCTAAAAGAGGAGCCATGGCTCGCATATCCTGTCGACGCACCAGAGAGCACCAAAGAGAAAGCACCACTAGGACAAGAGCAGGTCCACGACATACACGTACCCCAGAATCCGGCGCGGAGACGGTTATGGCTTGGCTTGAAGTACTGGCAGAACGAGCCTGTGTTGAAAAATATGAAGCTAGTGTCCAAGCCCACACGGCGGATATGGCTGACGAGCGAGGACCTGGGCAAGATCACGAGGACACGCGAATCGAGCTACGTAAAGGGATTGACGCATCCTGGAGAGTGCATGTTCATGACGACAGACCGGGGGATATTGGAAGCAAGGGAATGTGTAGAGCGACAGTTGGGTGGTATGGCGCTCTGCAGGGTGTGGTAGTAGAAGAATGCAGCATGCGTGGCTATGCAACTGTAAGACACTATTGTATCAGTATCGTGACGGAGTGGATTTGCATGTATGGGAGCTTGCATAGGAGTAACGCGCCACGCATCTGTAGAAGATCGAACTCAGTCCCAAGTGCTTTTGGACTCAATCCCCACTTGAACCTGAACCCTGAGTCCGTTGGCGAAAAAACCTTGGTTGAACACTTGGTGCACTGGCACCGTGGTTTGGAGGGGTGCGAAAACCCAAGTGGATGCGAGTCAACGTCACTTGTTGTGAACAACGGACATGCTGGTTCCAAAATAAAATAAAGCTCACAACATGGGCAGCCTGCTTTTTAGGTCGACAACACCACAATCAGGCGGCAATGCATTGTTATTGGTGGGGTCTGTCTGTTGGCGTGTTATTCCATGTTTCTAAAGGTGTTGACTCGCTCGCGCAACATAGTTTTGGACAAAGCAAACAATTACAAGAAACCTTCCTAATATTCGTGATCTAGGGGTGTATTCTCATGCGAATGTCGTGACTGTTTGGCTTCCATCAAATTACATACGTCAATACCTCTACGTATTGACAAAAGGGGAATATGTCTAAAGAAATTCGTAAGTCTGACTGCGACCGTTTGCCACATGTTCCCAACCCAACTCCAATACCCAAACTACCCGTTCATCAATTCACATGTCTCATAGTCTTAGACGTAGCTGCGTCGGCTCCTGCTGTGGCTCTGGTGTGAGTGGCGAGGGCTTCGGGAGCGGTGGCCGTGACGGGAGCGATGGACTTCGCGCTTAATGACGACCCGGTCATCGCGGTGGTGGCGGTGGACAAGTAAGGCCAATATGGCTGTGATGAAAAAGAAGATGATGTTCCTGTGCGGGTTTAGCGCCGTGTTTGCTTCTGATGTTTCCAAAATTAAACTTACATGATGCCAAAAGCCCATGAGGCCTTGAGCATGGCGCATTGGCGGTCGACGTTGAACCCATACGAGTTTCCACTGACAGTAAACAGACCCAAGTCGGTGTTGTAAGTGCCATTTCGCTGCCAGTTGGAGCAGTCGGCATCAGCAATGCCTCGCAGAGCATAGACAGCTCCAATGAAGGCGCCCATGAAGAGAAGGTCGATGAAAGCAACGAATTTGGCCGAGTGCTTTGCGCGCGTGTAGAGGAAAAGTGTGCCTAACGCCCATGCTGCGCCAAGGACTGATACAATGAAGAGGACCAGGATTGACGTTGGTGTGAGGAGGCTGCGGCTGTTGTACCAGTCGACGAACCAAGCCAGCATGCCCAGTGTCGGTATGAGGGTGATGATCTGGAAGAGGCGCCAAAAAATGAAGGATAGTCCGGAGAAGGACATGATGGCAGTGGACAGGGACCCGAAAATGCTTCGACGGAAGAGGTGCTTGCTTTGGTCGAGCTGTCAGCTGAAGCACGGGTGGTTGGTGCCGTGTAACGAAGCAGGTGGTGCGATGCGACAAGAGAGATGCAAGACGACGACAACCGGCCGAAAGATGCAGGGCAGCGCGCTTTTAAGATGTTGCAGTGATAGGACAGACCAGGATGCGTCTTGTTTTGCGATCGGGTTGCAGAATGGTCGCGGTCTTGCAAGGTGACGTATTGAGCATGGAAACCGGCATGTATACTTTGGAGTGGGATGCCTACTCGGGTGGTGGGCATGGTGAAGGCGGGGGAGGCTGGTATGGTGTGGCTGGATTGTGCCATTCTCATTTCCAGCCAACCATCAACACCATCAACACACCATCAACACGACGAACAGGCCCCACCCTCAAACACAAACCTGCATCAACAGTACAACTTGTTATCGACTGTTAACATGTGTTCGCATCCCGCCGTGCTTGGACGCTCTCGGCTCGATACTCGAGGCGCATGAGTGACATCGCGTGGAATAGCAACACACACGCCAAGCCCGCTTCCATCAACCTACACCAGCATGCGGGCGTTGAGATCATTCGTCATGCTCGCAGAACCGCCGAGCAGGCGGCCGTTGAGGCCAGCATCCACCCGGCCCTGAAATTCGACTCGGCCAAAGATCTTCGCGCTCATTACCCCAGATCCTTGGGCCCAAGCTCCCACCAACACAAGGGATACCTTGCGTGAATCTGAACGTTATGGAGAAGCGCCGTGGAGCTACTAGACGTCAAATCTCACCTGCTCAGCCTGCGACTAAGGATTGTTTTCCAATTTCCTCGCTGCATTGGGGTTGCTGACCGCCAAGAATCAGCCGGACTTATCACAATCTGACATTCTCGGCCATCCAAACCATAACACTGGGGTCCCTATTGGTCTCCCCACCTGCAAATGCACCTCTTCCGGAAAAGCCTTCCCATTGCACTGGGCTGCTCGCTTCACGGATTAACCTGCAGCAACTCTGTCTCTTATCAGAAGCCGGACCGCATTCGACACACTGCCCTGTGCTCCACATCCTGAGCGCCGGGACAAGCGGATTTGGGTTTTCGAGAATAGGCTTGACATATACGACCTAGTACCGCAAAGTTGTCTGCCTTAATAAACTCTCGCGTTCTTTTCCGCGCGTAATAATTCCCAAGTCATTTTGATCGCATGCGCCTCAATGCCGTCGCACACTCTTTCATCCGCTTGATTCTAATCAGTTCAACCTCATTTTCGGCCGACGCCTTCCGTTTCTTTGTCCTTATTGGGTTTATGCGGCGGAAATAGCAGCTATCGAGATCGGCGAGAAAGCGAGCCGCACAATACTCCAGAGCCAATCATACTACTTTCAAATCGATTTTCGTCGAAGCTCCGTGTAGAAAAGGATATCACCTCAAGTTCGTTACAGCTAGAAAACGGCCTCTTGTGCCCGAAAATTGCATCCGATTAGCCACGAGATCTGTGGTCTTATCAACGACCTCGACCAGGCTATGTCGGCACGAGGCGCTCGTTGCCGAAAGGTACAACAAAAAGAAGTTGAGAAGAAAGAAAAGAACACCATCGTTAAAGGGAAGGCTCCGGAACGTATACTCGAGAATCACGATGCATTTCTAGAATGGCGTCAACCACAAATCTCCAAAAATCCAAGGAGCGACATCTCACGTTCCCTTACAACATCCAGCAATCACAGCCATGCGACAACGCGGAGCAGTTCTACGCACGATGGTGGCAACAACAGTCGACTAGCACTAAACAGCTTTCTGTCTGACATCTCTTCGGGAAGTCGACCTCCGCCAACAAATTCATCCAAGGCCGAGTCCTTGTCAGACCACTCTTCAAAAGGCAAAGACAAGACAATGTATCAAGCAAAGGGTAAAGACAAAAAAGCTCCTCGTGGCAGAGGGGGAGGTGTACCAATCAAGAAGAGTGTTGCGTCAACGCCTGCACATTCTATTTTCAGACCTGAATCCTCTGCCTCCAACGCCTTCCCAGTTGATCAGAGAACATGGCTGAACTTTAAGGTTTGGACCGACGGCAAAGATGGAATGCGTCCATACGGTGGATTTGACTACGTGAGCTATGAGTATGCATATCAAAACCGGGCCCATCTGACGCAATATTGTAGGACGAGGATATGCAGCATGGCAGCGTGCTTATATACTTCAAAGAGGAGCAAGTACACGAGGATTGCCCAATTCCCTCAATCCGGGCTGATTTAGAAATCCTTCAAAGATCCGGATCCACTTGGCTAAGCAATGCCTTGCTGTACGGTCAAATAGACGACAACGACATTGACGACTGGACTCTCTCAGAAAGCCCAAGTTCGCCATCTCAACCCTCCTCACCAAATTTTCCACAATCTGTACAACGACGAATGCTAGGACCCACGTCACCAGGTGGACGATCTCCACAGCCTTTCGACATCGACCAGTCGCATGCCAGTGTAGATTCTCGGACTACTTCCAGGGCTCATCATCCATCCCAAGCCTCTCATGGACACCGCTCCAACTCGCCGCCTCCCTTCCACCAGAGCTTTCAACGCAATCCAACCCACGAAATATGGTTCACCGCGCCTGATAATGTAAACACACCGCAAGGACAAAGACTGCATCATGTTGCTATTCGTAATTTTCTGGCCATGTTGCATGGCAAACCCATAGTCGGAGCAGATGTGTACGATATGTTAAGTACGTTGCAACATCAAATACACGTCATGTACGATCTTGACACAGACACCGGATCTGGAATGTCAGCTAGGGAACGCAGCGTGCAAATGATCACGGAATACCTCGACCAATACAAGATCGATGACCTACGCAACAATGTTCGACGAGCCCTTGGACTTTTGGCGTGGGCTGAACAGGACACTGTAAAGTGGTGGCAAGGGTACCTCGAGTGCTTCGTTCACTTAGCTGGTGTCATGACGCCGGAAATTGAGAATCATCCAGATTTCGAGCGTCTGTCCGTCGTCACGAGACAGAATCTGGGGTTAGCTGCGGAAACGCTGCAATTACGTGTCATGGAAGCAGAGGAAAAACTGTCCTGCTTCGACTTCAGTGATCTTTGGGAAGACAATTTGAATGCTGCGAACAACCCAGTCTATCAGAGCTACGAGTCATTCCGCCAGTTCCTTGTTAGCCATTACACACGCATATACGGCAACTGGCCACCAAGTTCCGACAAGATGTGGCTTAATCGCAAGATTGTGAATGCCTTGCAAGAAGACTTTGGCTCTCTGTATGATTATTTTGTTGATCGAGACGTAATATGGAACCCTCGAGAGGAGCGGGCGTCCCGTAAGTGGGTGATGGCTCATCGAAAGAACGACAACTTTAGTGCAGATTTGCCAGAGCTTAGTATGACAGACATGCTTGTCACCTACGATGTAAAAAATGGCTATGCACATATTCCGCATCCGTATCCCTTACTTCCCAGAGAAGTACCAGAGACGGGCAAAGATAAGTTGAAGAAGAGTTTCTTTTCCTCGCTCAAGAAGGATAAGCCCAAGGATCCTACAAAGGACGCAAAAGCACACTTACAGCTCTCCATAGCGTTTAGTGATGCGACAAATATCGAGAAACTGGACGTCAAATTTCACGGTAATCGACCCAATATAGACCTTTGTCGACGTGTACTGACGTTTCCTAGGATCTATACTTATTGATAAGTTCGTACAGTTCGAGCTTACCGCCAATATGAAACACATGTCACCACGCGAAGCACGCCTCGGGCGGTGGGTGCTTTTGTACGGTGTACTACAGATCTTGTCAACTCTATCTGTTGATGTTCAAGGTCTGAAGCACACCGACGGCGTGCAATACTTCCTGAACACCGATCTCAATCGTATGCCTGAGTGGGTAACCAACTGTCAAGTAGAGCATCTAGAAGCCAGGCAGCAACGATCCTGGTGTTGGCAGCGGGCATGGGACGCAACGCCAGCGCCATCTGTGCCATCTGCGCCATCTGAGCCTGTGGAACTTGATGCGACACCAATCAGCGAACGTACGAGCCACCATGACGATGTACGAGACGCTGAGACAGCAGATTGTAACCTACCCAGTCTCCCTCCGCCATCACCAAGTCTCGACGGCGCAAGACTAATGCAAAACGACATCCACCGCCTAGGAGAGAAGATCAACAACCTCTTCCTCTCCCACAACGCCGGAGTTCACTTCCCCCAAGAAATTGAATACCACCGCGAAAACGTGAAAGTAATCCCGGTCGAAATTCACAATCGCAAACCGCGCTTACGAGGCGAAACATTTGGACCTTGAGCAGCCCGCGACGGCAATTACCATAGCAACACCAACACTAACAGCATGTTCAACCCGCGAGTGGACTCCCTCTCCCGCCCTCGCGACGCCCCTCCTAGAAGCCAATCACGCATGGACGCCACCTTCCGCCTCACATAATCCGGTTTCTCGCCACATGCACACACGAATGATTTAATCGACCGTCAACAAGCCTCCCTCTTACCACCCAGCCCCCACTCAGGTCTCCGTAGTCATACGACCAGTCTTTACACTGATCTGGGTGGTTATCCTTTCAGTATGAGTGAGATGCAATGGCCGGTTCCACGTGGATATCATGAGAGTAATCAATCGTGGAGGGAAGGAAGGAAGGGAGGGAGAGTACGGTGTTGGAGGAGAGATATGGGGCTATGGACTTTGAAGGGAGAGGTGGTGGAAGGCAGGGTGCGGGCATGAGGGGGGCTCAGAGAAGTGGATGGGATTAGTAGAACCTGAAAATTGACGCTACGAGTGCGAAGGCGGAAGCTGGCATTTCTTTGGTATTCTGGTTGGATATATATTCTTTTGCTTTCGTCTGTGTTCTTTCCATGGGTTAGCAAATCAAAAAGAGAAAAGAAAAAAATACTGTAGGGTCGTAACGTTGGGACACTGGGATTTTGACGAAGGTTAATGGCGGTGCATTAATGGATTGTAACATCTTCAATCCTGGGTATAATTTGTCCATCACCGGTTGCCCCATGTGACACCTACATATCAACCGTTACCAAGTGAAAAGAAAGCTCTTCTCTTCTCCCTCGCCTGCTGCTCTGAAACTGTGCCTTCGTTCTTTGGTCTTCCGCGCTTTCCCTTCTTGGTTGTAGGCTTTGAAACGCTAGACTGCTTCTCCAAAGCTGGCGGCGGCGGCGCTGTAGATTTGACAACTTCCCTGATAGTCTGTTTCGAAAGGCAAAAGTCGATGTGCGCGTTGAAGCTCGCATCATCTGGCAGTTGCGGCATGGAGCAAATAGGACACTGCCATTGCGGTTCGGGTGTCACTTGTTCATCTTGCTCTTGCTCTTGTTCCTGAGACAGCTTCTCTAGCTCGTTCATTTCGTCGTTACGTTCTTGTCGCGCGGCTTCTTCAAACTCCTCCTCGGACCAGGTCTCCCATGCCCTATCATCCTTCGAGTTTGAAGCTTTAGTAGTGGTCGACGATGTCTTGGCTGCACGGCCGAAGAAGTCTATTCCAGGCTTCTTCGTGCTGATGATGTGCGTGACTCTTAGACCCATTAGGCGTAGCTTCATATTCGGTATCTCCTTCATCAGCTTCTCCAGCATCGGTAGACTGTACTTGAATAAGTCGTCCGCTTTGTGGATAGCGAAAGGTGGCGTCGTCTGTCGGGTGTATACTTCATAGGTATGGAGTTTGATCTTGATGCAGAGCGTCCTCCCTTTGAACTCGGTGCGCGTCAGGTCTCCTTTGAGTTCTTCAGCAACATGACGAAGTTTGTCGCGTAGGGCGTCGCGAGACTGTAGCTCTCTGAAGGTAGTTTCTGTGCCAACACTCTTGCGCTCATGATCTTCTGCTCGTTTGATAACGGTACGTCCCAGGCCTAGATAGCACTGCATCAAAAACTGGAACGCTTTCTGACCGAATAACTTGGCCAGATATGCTCGATGTGCATAGATGTCTCCGCAAGTCTTGACGCCTATAGCATCTAGTTCTCGTTCGAAGACGCGACCAACACCATTCACCTTTCGCGTAGGCAGGGTCTGCATGAAGGCCATAATCGTCTGCCTATCGCTAGGGAGCAGAAACTGCCCATTTGGCTTGTTCTTATTCGAGCAGATCTTTGCAAGTTTGGCATTGGCGGCGATACCAGCAGAGACGGTGATCTTCGCCTTTTCATAGACATCTGCGCGCATCTGGCTGACTGCTTCCTCGGGGGTCATACGGTGCTCTTGGCAGTATTGTGTAAGGTTAAGGTATGCCTCATCGCAGCTGGCACTCTGGAAGCCAGGATCATACAGAGCCAACACTTGACGAACCTCGTCTGCCTTGGCCATGTATTTTGCGAAGTTCATAGGAACGCAGATGAGCTGCGGGCAGAGCTTCATCGCAACGAAACCGGCCATGCCCGAGCGGCAGCCGAATTTCCTCGCGTGATAGTTGCAGGTTGTAAGCACCCCTTTTCCGACCGCAAACGGAACATCTTTCAGCTCCGGGCGATCAAGCTCCTCTACTGCCGCATAGAAAGCATCACAGTCGAGGTGTACAATCACCTGACTCAGGTCTCTGCTCAGCTCCAATTCAGCGATGTAGTCGTCGGCTCTGCGCTGGTCGAAGGTCAAGTCGATCTTCTCCAGCTGGCGTCTCTTGGCCAGGGTCTTGTTGATCTTCTCTGTGAGGTTCTTGTCCTTGACTTCCTCATTATTGAAGAACTTGGAGCCCTTGGATGCATTATAGATAACCTCAGAGACCTTTGATTGGTCTACAGTATCTTGTCCGGCTTTCGTGAGCGAGGGGCCGAGCAGGTGGTACTTCAGGGAATCGTGCTCGCTTGAGGCCGTTGGTGCCGGCTGTGGACGCTCCGGTATGTCTCGAGAGGACTCGTGCATAGCACCCTCAGCTTCTTCTGCTTCGGCGGTGGTCGTGGTGGTCGAGGTAGCCGCTGGAGGCAAGTCGAACGCGTCAAGAGTTGGATCACTGAGGTCATACTGGGACAAGGGTGGGCTACGAGGCTGCTCGCATGATGCGAGTGAATGGACAGACCCTGCAGCATCGCCCATGGTAAGCGGGGGGTCATTGTCGGGAGAGGGCGAGATGATGGCCCACTAAAACGCGAGATGAGGTGTGGGAGACTCATGACGCGCCTTCGCGCCTACACCCAACTGGGACTAGCCTGCCTGAAACCGTGCTCTCCAGGATATTCAGGGCCACCAGATTCATCTCACACCAACACAGACACTCGCTCCGCACAGCCCGAAACCCCTCTTCTGCTCCTGTCCATCCCTTTGACAATGGACTGGACACCAACCGCTTACAATCCTCCACCGCTGGCATTGTAGAAGTGGGGCACTACACGCAGAGCTCAGCGCTGTTTCCACCCTGCAGACACCCGACACGCTACTAGCGGCCATCAACATACCACCATCAACACCGCCATTACCCCCGAGCAACCACCCATTGCCTCTGCGAAGGCCATGATCTCCCTCCGCATACGCAGCACCACACCCAAACCATAGCTGCGCCACTCACCAGAGGATGCCCATCGAACGAACCGACCGGAATAACCCACGGCCATTGAAGCCGACGCTCGCTAGCACCCGAACCGCTGCGAAGACGCCTTTGACCCCTCGACTCGCTGTTGTGCCCACCGCTTCCTCCACCGTTAGCTCTTCGAGCACTCGCACCACACGCACCAGCAATGGGACCACTCCCAAGGCTGCTGCTTCCTCGCACAACCATGTGACGCCCGTCAAGGCGTTCCTGAGCAGTAACGTGACTCCTCGCTCCTCTACAAGGAAATCCCGGGTGGGTGTAGACAGCGCATCGTCGACGCCCAACGGCACACCCTCTGCTACACCGAGCAGCTCGCGACCAGGTTCCACCGTAGACTTCCACAGTGGACAGAGTGCCGTTGGGAAGAGCGGCTCTTCAGTCGGAGCACGACCGCGAAGTACACCAGGACCAGGCAGCAGCCATGTCACGCCAACCCCGAGGCCGTCGCTTGGCATGTACAATCACGCCCCGTCTGAGACAGGCTCCAAGAAAGACGCTTCGCCCCTGTTCTTCCATGCCAATGATGCACGCCCGCATGAGCAACTCGCTCCGGCTCCGGCACCTGCACCCCTGAAGAAAGCGCCTACCTTTTTCTACGCCGACGGCAAACAAGACGATACCCATTCGAAACACAACGTGCCATCGCCACCGCTGTCGTCCCTAGGGAGGACCCACCCAGAGAGCAAGTTCTTCCACGCAGACTCGCTTTCTGAGAGAAAGGGCCGCCAACCGATCCTTACCCCACCACCCATACCTACGTCGCTAGATCTGCTCCCGCCTCCTGAAAGCGTACAGTCGTTGCGTCCGCCATCGCCTACAAAAGACTTTGCGCATCTTTCATATCGAAAAGGAGCCTCTCAGGTCCGACCAGCTCTTAACAGAGGCAGTTCCGGAAACTCGGCTTTAGCCATCTTGGCTGGACCCAACACGCCAGATGTGTCTGATCGTACCAGACGGAGATCTAGCGTTGCCTCCACTATAAAGCGAGGTCATGTCAAAAGCTCCAGCCTGTCATCCATTGACTCTGTGACTAGCTCGAAAAAGGCACCAACCAATGAACCGTCCGGCATGGCACCAAGCCCGCTGCACACTGGAAATCGCGCCCCCAGCAACGCCTCTCGACCCGACGATGCAGCATCTACCCACTCTCCGCGCTTGACTGCCTTCTCCCCCCTTGGGTCTCCAGTATCAGGAAGTCCTTCGAGGAACAACGACGGCAGGAGTGCACTTGAGATGATGAACGAGCTTGCTGCTAATGCACGAAGGGAGCGTAAAGTGCTTGACCTCGAAATCAGCAACTCATCGCTTCTCGCTATCAACCGGTCGCTGGAAAAGGAAGTTCGAAAGCAAAAGGCCGAGCTGAGACGCTTCCGTCGCATGAGTCGAGCTGGGCATTTCTCTGCTGATACGGTTGGCTCGCCTCCTGAAACCTCTGCCATTGGCGCGGGCAACATAGGGGACCTGTCTGATATGTCTGAGGCGGAAGAAGAGGAAGAAACACCTGAAGAGGAAGAAGAGGAGGACCCAGAAAGCAGCGACTCTTCTTTCGACGACAGTGCTTTGAGTCCAAGCGCTCAGCTAGAGCGGGATGAAGCACACCGCTCACGAGACGAGAAGCGTCTCCAGTTAGACCTTTCGAAACATCGCGAGATGTTGAACGACAGCCAGAAGATGAACCAGAGCCTTAAGAAATGTCTTGGATGGACAGAGCAGCTGATCAAAGACGGTCAGAAGGCGTTGGAGTACAAGGTGCACGTCAGCGATGTCAAGCTAGGTGGCCGCGTACTCGTTTCGGAAGACGACGAAGACGACGATAATGACGTCGCCGAAAAGCGGGAATCTAGGGGTCTCCTTAGTCCTTGGAGTCCAATACACAACGCTATAGACACTCTGGACTCGCCTTTCTTCCCACAACAGAGCCGAGTTATCGATCGAGACAGTGGCATAGACCTGGAAGGTCTCGAAGATATGAAGCATGGCAGCGATCGCTCTCGGGCAGCATCTCCCACGGATAATGGTCCCACACAGTCTAAGAGTCCTGTAAAAGAGTTCCGCCCAAAACTACCAGGTCAATGGATTTCGTACGCAACAACACGCGAGTCGGTCCTGAAGAAGCACGAGAACCTCAGTCCACTTGGTTCTCCATTCGAAGAGCGAATCAGATATCTCCATGCGTCCATCGACGCCCTGGAAGCATCATAACCACAGCTACAAATCTCTCTTCGTCTAGTTTGCACATACCCAACTCTTATTTCATTTTTGCAGCATGGGAATAGGCGTTTTATTATAGCAGGGTGACTTTGTCGGTCTGCATTTTGACATGTCTGGCGCACAACGGCACAATACGTCGAATGCGATTTCGACGCCCCCACGACTGTTCCCTTTGTTTTTGGTCTTCTCTTTCTTCTACGGCCGCAATATACACTCTCGTTCACTCGATAATGTCTGATCTACGGCCTTGAACAATCTTGGACAAGATTGGGTCGCGTGTTGGGCCTCTGTGTGTGCGTGCAGTCAGTCAGCCAGTCAGTTTTATGATACCCCCCGAGCTTGATCGTTTACACATAAGCACATACCTAGCCAATACATACATCACTTTACCACTTGCTGAGTTGTTTTGCACCTTGCACTGTTTTTTTGCGTTGACCGCTCGGGTGAGTTGCTTCGGCCAGCTCGTGCGCTGCAAAACTTGGCAACAAACAATGAAAATCAAATCAATCCCGAGGCTCAGGTTGGGCTTGCTCGTCAAATTCACCAGGTGATGAACCAAACGCAGCTTCACGAGCTTGGTTTTGATTGCTTGAGATTTTCTTCCATAGCCTCCTCTGGCGGACTTGCAAGTTTGCTTGATTGTCGCAGAGTTTGGGGTTTGCATGGGGACGAAGCATCTATTTGTAAGCTGTGGTGGGGGGTTGTCAGATGTTGAAAAAGAATGGGAAAAAAAAATTCAATTCCGTTTTGATCATAATTCGTCGATTGCAATGTTTATAACATATCCCTCTATACGAACAGAAATGCGACAACAGAGCCGACCTTGATCTACGGGTATCCGCACAAAAAAAAAAGAAGAGAAAGCAAACGCCGCATTCCTGGAAGAAGAGAAGAAAAGAAATAAGAAGAAAAACTCGAAAAATGGCGTGATGAATTGGTTTAAGCCCAGTACCCTAGGAGAGCCATGAGCCCAGCACCAAGGACCATGAGGCCAAAGGCCTTGAGCGTCCTGCTAACAGGGCCCTTTTGCATATAAGGGCTGAACATGAATTCGTGGGCCATGAGCTCGACAAGACCAGTGTAGATGAGGATACCAGCACTGATGGAGTCGAAGACACCGTTGGTGAGCAGTGTAGTGCGCGACTCGGGGGCAAATGACTGTCGAACACCCAGGCCAATGGCAATAGCGATGGGGGTGGAGAGACCGTAGGCTAGACCGAGGAAGTACGGGGTCCGGCGCTTGGCCGCCGGCCAGGGAACCTCGGCCAGGCGTGTTCCCAGACCAAGGCCCTCGAACATCTGATGGAAAACCAGAACGATGTAGAGAGTAGTGAATTCGTCGCCGGACACAGCAAGTGTGAGACCGATGAAGATGGAGTGGAAGATGACACCAAACTCGAGGATGAAGACGGCAGTCAGCTGGGCGGCGTAGCCTTCAGGCACGAGAGCGCGAGGCGCCATGTCGGACTTCAACTCAGCTTCGTGGTCGCGTTGGTGGCCGAGATGGTCTTCACCGCGCATATTGGGATTGGAACCAGCGCTTCCTTCAAGGTCACCCGCCTTTGGCTCCTTCAGGTTGTTGTCGTAGTTGCTGAAGTTGTCGGCTTGCGCCGTTGGAGGGACTCCTACAGGTGCGTGGCTGTGGTCATGTTCATGATCACTGCCGAATTTGGCGTAACGCATCGTCATGAGCTCAAGGAAGAACATGAGAAAGAGGGTCATGAGGGCGATGCCCTCGGGCCATGGGTATGCGGCGATAACACCGGTCAAACATTCGTTGCCCAACGCTTCATTTGCAGGCGCGAGAAGATGGATGAATGCGGTGGTGATGATCACACCTGAACCGAAGTACTTTGTAGCGAAGAAGACCCAGTTGGGTACCAGCTTGTGGCGTGTACGTCTTGCCAGAACAGGGAACATGGCACCTGTGCCATGTTAGTGCATGAAGATCAAAATGGTCTCGGTGTACGTACCGAAGCTAGATGCCACCATGATGACAAAAATGGACGAGATGCGGGTACCCATGCGGCCATCGTACTCGTTGTCGCTGCCACAGGTAACAACCTCATTGGGCTGTGTCTCTGCACCTTCGTCTTGACGGAGCACAAGGCGTGCAATCTCGAGAGCGGTGGAAGCCATGTTGGTATATCAAGAGCGTGCCGTAGATGGGGAAAGGTTGATGGTGCAGAATTTCTCGCCAAAAAGTACTTTTCGAACAAAAATGTACTGTGGTGTGGTATGGTCGAGCTCTGGTTGGTGTGGGCCCGGACGTCTGGTAGTGGTTCAGTGGAGAGACAAACCCTGGTAAGTTCTCTTGGGTATGCAGAGAAGCTTGGTTCCGGCTCGGCGGTTCGTGTCTTGTACAATCTTGGGTAACAACAAGCACTATATAATGGGTACTTGAAGACAATTAAGCACCGTGATGGGTAGAAGAAAATGCTTGACGGATCTCGTAGGACTTGTCGGATCTCGGCGCTGACAGGAGGATGTGAAGACGGGCCATATTGCCAAAAGAGCCTTACTTGGAGTACCGTGATGGTGCGCTAAGGACAAACATGTCACTGGTGCATCGAACAAAGGAGCCTATGGCGTCGAGTGTGGCTGTCATTCGTGGGGGGCGTGTTTTATTAGACTGCGAAAGGAACGTGGGAATGTAGTCAACCATGGGGTTGGTAATTCGGCATGTGCGACGATGAAGTTGCTAGTATGCAGCGAACGTTGAGCAACTGCCAACTTAGTCAGCCGCAATGCTAGTCGCGATTTGACTTACTCGAACCAGAGCCTCAACAATACTCCAGAGGGGAGTTTACGGCCATTTCAAACTTCGGGAACTGCCGCACCAAGGTATGAAAAAAAGTTCGAATGGCCGCGTTTCAGAGCGCAGAAGTGTTGGACGAGACGTGCGTTCTACTGAACGATACGACACCCTCTACGCGCACTCGGACGAAAGAAACTGAACGTGTTCCTGGACGAGAGCAGCAAGAAATTGTCAAAAGCATGTAAGTAGCCCAAACACAGCCCAAATTCCAGCGATACATGGCCTATGAATGCAGGTGCAAAAGCAAGAATCCGAGCTACTCTCTGTAATTTGGCCAGATAGCAGAGCGATGTTTTGTGAAGATGGTGAGGCTGTCTCGGTGCTTGGCGAATTGCCTGATTATGTGATGTCGCGATGCTCACTGTAGGTGACCGTGCAACCCGGTTTCAATCGGAAAGCGCTGAGGAGGCGATGGCGGTCTCGTTATAATAGCAAAACGTTAGCAAATTTTTTTGACCCTGATTATCGCTCGGTGGTCTGAGCTTTCCTCCCAGAACTCATCCACCCACCGTTCGAATCTCGTTGACTACACACAATCTTTTTTTTTGACTTTTGCGATTGATTAGTAGAGGGTAGCTGCTTTTCACTTTTTTGGAACCCCATTTTGACTACAACAACAACCACCACCTTTGACACCTTAAAAAAATAATAATAGCAAAACGTATGCACCACGGCCTGCTTCGGCTCTCCAGCAGCTCTGAATGGTTGGTCTACATGACACCACCGTGAGGGGCTGTGGACTGATGGGATACAAGGCGGCGGCCAATGCGCGCGACAGAGCGGGGTCGCGTCGCATACATAGTAGACAATGGCCTTCGATGGCCATGGCTCAAGGCGATCGAGACAGGCAGTGCGGAAACGAGTATCGGCGCACGGAGGAGGGGATCGAAAAGCTGATAGAAGGATGGCACTGAAACCGGGCGTGGCCAGGTGCACGCACACTGCCTAGTTGATGTGGGGAACGTGGTGGGCGGCTTGGCACGACGCAGCCTTGACGATGTACCAAGGTATTTTCGACCGCCCCACCCCACGATGCCGGTCCAATGTCGCAACCACACGGCACGAGCAGACTGTCAGAACTGACGGCCATGAGGGCAGGCCCGCTGCAGGAGGCAGAGCATTCGGCATCCGGCAGCCGCGCAGAGGGCGAGCACCCTTATGCTGAAGGCGTACTATGGTGCGTCCTTGCTTCTTGCGCAGGCCGCAGCGGGAGCCAATCAATGGCGCATGCAGTGAGGGGCTATGACGTCTCGATTCCTGTTTCGTATAGCTCCTTCCGCAGCTCCAGCAGGTGACCGCAGGTGACCGCATAGCTGCCTAGCTTCTCCTCTTTATAACGCCGCCTCGTCTCACTTTGTTCCTCCATCCCACCGTACCCTCTCCCATCGACCCCCCACCAGGACACACTCTTGCCCTCACGGTCCCGGAGCCAATCCTCACAACCGCAAACCGCCATCATGATCGAGCACGTCTTGAAGAAATCGTCAGAGCTGTTCCCGCTGCCCACAGCAACGGCCTCAGCTCTGCCTTCGGTTGCTCCCGTTCCTACTGTCATTCCCGGCAGTGAGCCCGTCTACGAGGTTGCCGGCGATGCTGGCCAGAAGACGCTCTGGGTCGTCTTTGTGCTCATGCTGATCGCCTCCGCGGGCTTCACTGCCTTGTCGTGGAAGGTGCCATTGGTAGGTACTCCGCTTGAGTGAGTGGAAGAAACGGTTTGTCTAACACGTCTCAGAACAAGCGCCTTTACCATGTCATCACCACCATCATCACCCTCACCGCTGCCCTTTCCTACTTCGCCATGGCCACAGGACAAGGTGTTTCCCTGAACAAGATCGTCGAGCGCGAGCAACATGACCACGTTCCCGACACCTACACCACGACCTACCGTGAGGTCTACTGGGCCCGTTACGTCGACTGGAGCATCACCACACCTCTTCTGCTTCTCGATCTCGGTCTCCTTGCCGGCATGTCCGGTGGACACATTGTCATGATGATCGTCGCCGACTTGATCATGGTCTTGACTGGTCTCTTCGCTGCTTTCGGCACCGAGGACACTCCTCAGAAGTGGGGCTGGTACACCATTGCCTGCATTGCCTTCATTTTCATCTTCTGGCACCTTGGCCTTAACGGTGGTGCCAACGCCCGCGCCAAGGGTGACAAGCTCCGCACTTTCTTCGTCTCCATTGCTGCCTACACCGCCATCCTCTGGACCGCCTACCCCATGTAAGTCTTGACCTACCCAGCATATGCACTTTGGTCATGACACTAACGTCTTCGCAGCGTCTGGGGTGTTGCCGATGGTGCTCGCAAGGCTAGCGTCGATGCTGAGATCATCTCCTACGCTGTCCTCGATGTTCTCGCCAAGGCTGTCTTTGGTGCCTGGCTCCTCGTTGCCCATGCCAATATCCGCGAGAGCGATGTTGAGCTAAATGGCTTCTGGGCCAACGGTCTCAACCGTGAGGGTGCTATCCGCATTGGCGAGGATGACGGTGCTTAAATGCACGTTGCCAGCACGACTACTGTTTCACTTTTAGTACAGAATGCTTTGACAAGGATGGTTCATCTTGAATGTACAAGGACCAGAACCGATGAAGACAAGGGAAAAAACTTATGCGGCATGTGCCCGTTTCTTACTGTCTTTTCAGGCAGTATTTCTCCTCTTATGATCTAGCTTTTCATTAGTGGAGTTGGAGGCTTGTCAACAGTTACGGGATTGAACACTGATTATATGGAAGTTTCATAGTTAATGCGATAATGATGTTGATCTCGTACTCTGCTCAAGGACCGCGCCCCGGCTTACCGCCGAACCACTTGAACTGAAGTCCATGGTACCTCTATATACACTGTGTGTTGTTCTTGGCCTTTTTGTAGGTCAAGTTGACTGTTCCAGAGTTCGACACTCGGACGGAATCTACCATGTTTTCACCAATGCTCATGATTATGCTCGCGGCGCTTCTCATGCAACTGTAGGACGTTACTAGTAGGGCGGTGATTGCTAGACCATGTACTCATCGTCTCGCACATGGACTCGATGCTGGCCAGATTCCATTTCGGCTGACGCGAAATCAAGGCAGCAGTGTGACCGCGACCAAGAATCGCACGATCATGTCTTGCCGCCGTGCGGGTTGCGTCTTTTTGCTCATCCGACGTAAGGTGACGCGGTGACGGCACGCGCCTGACCCTTGCCATGAAGCTGCAGGGATGTAGCAGGTGGCTGCCCCGCAACCAAGCCGCGGCGCGACAAAGCAACCTTGGAAGACACCTCTCTCCTCTCGTCTCACATAGAGACCCCCCTTACGTACTCGTAGCAGCCCCTTTGATCACCTATCACCAACCTCGCCTACTGCTCAATTTTTCCAAGCGACTAACAACCATTCCAACCATGACATCCGAGAACACTGACATTGTCGACGAGACGCCCATCTCACCCGTCCGCTCTCTAGACAGGCGCAACAGTCTGGAGAAGCACTTGCAGCAGCGCCCAGAACCTCAGGATCTGAAGAATAGGCACATTTTGCTGGATACTACTACTGCTCCGTATGTTCCCGAAGCTCTACTAGGGGAGCTCCCTCCTTTGACAACACCCCCTTCCCACTAACGACGAATCCGCAACAGTGCCCTCCAAGCCAAGGCCCTCGAACTAGAGCGCCAGCGCGCAACCGACAACCTCAAAAAGGGCCTCAACTCCCGCCCCGAACGCGCCGAGCTTATCGACCGCAACATTCTCCCCGCCTCCAACGCTGCGCCTGCTCTGCAGGGACACCAGAAGGAACTCGACATGCACATGAGAGCGGATAGTCTGGAGAAGGGGCTGCAGAGCCGGCCAAGTCCGGAAGAGCTTGTGAAGAAGGGCATCTTGGACGCGGACGAGAATCCCGTCAAGGATGCCTGAGCTTTGGACACGTTTGAGGGTTGCGCTTCCGACTCTTGTTCATTCATGCACATGGCGTTGGCGAGGTTTTTGTCACATGTTCCAAAGGTTGAACTGAACTTCATCCCAAACTGTACGGTTATCGCAGAAACGAGTACATACAACACATCGTGAACCACATTTGCTGCTCTCTGCTTTGGCGACTGATGTCGCTCTCCCAGCTGTCACCCTTATTCTCTAGATGACCATGTGCGGACATGGGATAAAGTGTGCCTGTGCAAAGAGTGGCACGAAGCTCGTGACTTGATTATGATTTCATGTCAATGCTAAAGTAGCGACAGCATAACCTCGACTAGTAAAAATAAAACTAAAACCGGCAACAACAATTCTCGCACATGGTCGTTCTAGTGACCAACCTTGTCCTCACGGACAACGGTGGCGTTCTTCCCGTCCATGTCGAGCTCAGCGCTCTTAGCGTGGTTCTCGCGATCAGCCTCGATGTTCTTGACAAGCTCGGTGATGCCGAAAATGTCGTCCATCTTCTCGAGCGAGAGACCCTTGGTCTCGGGAATAAGGAACCAGACAAAGATGAACATGGCAAAGCAAAAGGCACCGTAGGTGAAGAAGGTGCTGATGTTGTTTTAGCAATGTGAATTTCGCCGTGTGAAGAATGGCGAGAGAACACGTACCCGTAACCACCCTGACCCATGGTAGCCATCATGTTGGGAGTAGCGCGAGCGACGACGAAGTTGAACAACCATTCTGAAGGTTGGCGTACAAAGTCAGTATATGTCTCTCACATGTAGTTTCTAGAATAGCATTACTTACGGGTAGCAGCGGCGATTGCAACATTAAGTGAGCGAAGACGGGCAGCCTTTTTTTATTATCATCACAATCAGCATGTCTCACGTTGAGTTTGTGCAAGTAAGGGCTTCTTACCGGGATCTCAGACACGTAGATCCAGCATACTGGTCCCCAACCGAACTGGAAGAAAAGGGCGAAGAGGAAAACGCAGACCAAGGCAAAATATCCGGCAGGGGGTACGGGCTGGCCAGTGATGGGCGGGTCAACGCGCATGTAGATGCCGATGTAGAACATGGCCAGTCCCTGTGCGATCGAGGTCCAGAGAAGCGAACGACGGCGACCAAGAGAATCGGCGGCAAAGATCAAGAAGCAAAAACATCCAACCATTTTGACGATACCGTAGATACCGGTGGCGAACAGCTTGACTGAGTTACCCTTGAGACCAAGAGCGGCAAAAATTTGTGGCGCGTAGTAGTTGATGGCGTTCGTTCCAGTCATCTGCTGACAAATCATTAATCCAATGGAGATGAGAGCACGCTTTCGGTTACCAGGGATGGTGAACATTTCCTTGAGGAGATCCTTGACGCTGGCACCGGCAACGAGCATACGCTCGTGCTCAAGCTGGTCGGCGATATCCTTGATCTCGTCCTGGACGTAGGCGTGAGACTGGGGCAGGTTTCGCATGCGGGCAAGGACTTGAGTAGCCTCCTCCCACTTGTCTTGCTTGGCGAGGAAACGGGGCGACTCCTTGTTCAAGGCCATGCAGCCGACAAGGAGCACGGCGGGAAGAGCTTGCAGAGCGAGAGGAACAATGTACACTTGAGCGCTGCCGGAGAGATGCATGAGTGATCCGTAGTTGACCCAGAAGGCGAGACAGGTTCCAGTGGCGATGAAGAGTTGGTAAAGACCGGTGAGACCACCACGGATACCACGGGGGGCGTTCTCAGAGATGTACAGAGGCACAACCATGGAGGCGCCTCCGACACCGAGACCAGCGATGAAGCGACCGACATACATGGCCTCGAGAGAACCCATGGCAACGGCTTGGATAACGCATCCGACAATGGTCACGAGACCGGCGATTTGAAGTGCCATCTTACGACCCCAGCGATCGGCAGCCCACGAGGCGACGAAGCAACCAGCAAAGCATCCAGCTTGGAGGGTCGAGGCGATGTTGGCGTTCAAGTTGGCCTTGCCGACCTTGTCAAGGTTGGAAATGTCGTACTTGCTGGAAGTCATTGTCAGTGTCGTGAGAATGAAATCAAGTGCAGAGGAAACACATACTCTTGGAACTCCTTCAGTTCAAGTACACCACCAATGGTTCCGATATCGAAGCCAAACAACATGCCACCAAAGCAGGCTGAACCAGCCATGGCGAAGGCACGCCATCCGTAAATCTCATGAGGATCAGTCTTGATGGAGTCGTTCTTGACGATCATGCGAATGAACTTCGCACCGGTGGATGGAGACGACATGTTGGCGGTTGGCTGGTGAGCTTCTACCGTATTGGGTGGCTATATAGATCTGTCTTATCATCAGCATGCATGACACATGGGAAATGCAGGACCGACTACAAACCTTGTCAAAGGGCGACTGCTGAACCTCAAACTGACCCTGGACTAGACGCTGATGTTCGACACCAGATGGAGCTCGAAGGGAATGAATGAGGAGAGAGAGATAAATATCTCTGCAGATTAATGTTCAAAACCCCAACGGGAACGTGCATGGCCCACCTATATAAAGAGGAGGGTGCTGCGACCCATGCGTTATCCCGCTATCCTCGCAGCACTAGCTCCATACTCAAGACGGGGTAACTGCCTGCTTCAACACCGCGGTCTTTGCCATCCTGCCTTGAGCTACTGTGATCCCCCCAGACTAGACCCCAGACTCCACATTCCGAATCCCTCCACAGACAGCTCTCACTGCTGCCGCTAGGGCCATCCAACTTCCCCAGACCGGGAAGCTAGATCGTTGGATGGACGAATCCTCGTGGCTTCAGCCAATAGGGTTGATGCAGGACCAACGAACAGCGTTGCACTTTCTCAAAGAGAGCATGGCGTTGATACCGTCTTGGCTAGGCAATAACCTCGTGGTGGGATTTGTGGAGTCTGTGAAAGGCCGTCTTGGAATCGCCAAGTTTGCACCTTTTTCCGTCCAGTTGCGAAGAAGCGTGGCGTTGCTACTTCAATTGGACAAGGCTTGCCAAGAAGCGTATCTCAAGGTCGGCAGGCCAGTCTGGGGTGTCCCCACTCTCGAGTGTTGGGGAAGAATCGAGCAACGGCCAGCCTTTCCGTGTTTGGCTTGGGAGAAAAGCTGACCCCCGCTGATGGCAGGGCTTACGGTTGTTGTGGCCATTTATCCGCGTATTAGACCTGCGAAAGGGTCGGGGCGATGGATGCCCCACGGTCGCGCCGACGCGTGATGGGTCGATTGCAAAGGCTTATGGATGATGTGAGAGGAGACGGTTCGTGTAGGCAAAACAGACGTCCACGAGTTGTCAATTTTGGTCCGGGGGGGGGGGGGGGTTGATGGAGACTTTGTAGGGTTTCAGGCAAAAAGAGAGGGTTCGGGGTGATGCTGGCACGACTTTGACCGAGGTTCGCAGTCACCACTTAAGACTCAACAGTCCCACCGAATAGAAGCCTCAAGACTGCTCCAAAAAAACCTTGTCTCGTGTGTTTGTCTGTCGCAGGGATAGCACGACTGCGGCGAAAATCCATACCGGCACGAAGAATCAAGCCTTTTCGCCTCATCGCGCCCCGAATCCGCAGCTTGTCCAGGTTCTACCGTCTTGGGAGTTCTGGGCTCCTGGGCATTTCGGCTGCGTCTGACACCACCAATGCCAATCCATCAGCAACTCACTTGAAAATAATTTCTGGCCAACCCCATCGCCAAGGAAGCTGAACATAATCGCACGCGCAGCGGAGATAGCGGACACGGAAGTTTGCATTTTATATTCACCATTAGTCGGCCCAGCCAGGTAGAGACGTATCGTATTGTGGCCAGCCACTTGCAGAAGCAAATACCGTTAAGGACCGGAAACCGGAAGCATGACCGCCACGACAGCGAACGCCAATCGGGCTTTTAACCTGCACCCTTTCTCCACGAATCCGCTCAGGACGCGTGACGATGTCGTTGCCGCCGTGCGCTCACTGCTAGATCCCCTTATCCCTGGTTTCTCTCCCCAAAAATGCTTTGATCAAGGTGGGTAGTACCGGTACACGCTTTGATGAGACGGGTGCTCAGGTCGAGGGCTTCGCACGCCCGTTATGGGGTCTTGCGCCGCTGCTAGCTGGTGGTGGCAAGTATGCAGCAACCGATAAGTTTGTCCAAGGCCTCATTTCTGGTACGGATCCTGAGAGCCCAGAGTTTTGGGGGTACATGGAGGATACGGATCAGAGGATGGTGGAGGCGTGTCCGATTGGATTCACGCTTGCTGTTGCGAACAAAGAGTTTTGGGATCCGTTGACGGACAGGCAAAAGAAGAATGTAGAGAAGTGGCTAGGGAGCATGAATGATAAGAAGATGCCGGATACGAACTGGTATGGTTTCCATTTCGTTCCTCCCAGTCCCTACCTCTCCTGCGTCGTGAGATCTGGTATTAAGATCCTGTCAGGCTTTGGTTCCGCGTTTTCGCCAATCTAGGACTCGAGAGAAATGGGGCGAAGTGGTCGAAAGAGCAGCTGGAAAAGGATATCAAACAGCTGAACACATACTATCGCGGTGATGGCTGGTCCAACGATGGGCCTGACACGTACCGCCAGATGGACTATTATTCCGGCTCTTTTGCGATCCAGTATCTACAGCTCCTCTACTCCAAACTCGCCACACACATTGACCCAGAGCAAGCCGAAGAGTATAAGAAGCGCGCGCGCATGTACGCCCTCGATTTCGTGCACTACTTCGACCCAGAAGGTCGCGCCATCACCTTTGGTCGCTCGCTGACGTATCGCTGGGCCATGGTAGCCTTCTGGGGCGCTGTCGCCTACGCCGACCTCGAACTCCCCGAACCTCTCTCCTGGGGTGTAGTCAAAGGAATCTGGCTGCGTAACCTACGTTGGTGGACAAGCCAACACGACATCTTCCAGTCCAATGGCATGCTCACAGTAGGCTACTCATACCTCAACTACTACCTGGCCGAGAACTACAACTCGCCACAAAGTCCATACTGGTGCATGCTTGCTTTTGCTTGTCTTGCAGTCCCAGAGTCGCACCCATTTTGGTCTGCTAAAGAAGAACCTCATCCCTTTGCCAACACCCGCGTTGCACGCTCGCTACCTCATCCGCGTCAAATTGTCTGTCGGTCCGGTGGCCACAGCTTCCTCCTCTCCAGCGGTCAGTCCTGCCACTATGCTATAAAGAACAGTAACGCCAAGTACGGAAAGTTTGCCTACAGCGCCGCTTTTGCATACTCCGTTTCCACTGGCTACCAGGAGCTCGAGCAATTCGTGCCAGAGTCGCAACTCGCCTTCTCCGACGATGGGGGGGAGCTGTGGAAGATGCGTAGAGCCCTGAATGGTGACTCGCAGATTGAGAACCACGATGGCGTACCCGTCTTGGTATCGAGTATGAAGCCATGGAGTGATGTGGAGGTATCAACCTATTTGATACCACCAGCCGAAGACACACCAAACTGGCATCTACGCGTCCACCGTGTAACTTCTGGCCGCGGCATCAAGAGCGCAGAGGGCGCATGGGCTGTCTACGGAGCACGCGAGTCCGACGGTCGCCTCCTCACGGAATGGAACGGCACGCTGCGTACACTAGACACGTTGATTCCTGAGGGCGGCGCCTCAGACGCTACATCCGCTTTCGCAGCTTCGCCCCGTACGGGCGCAGTGGGTATTGCGGATATCTACCAGAGCCAGCGACAGGGTAGTGTTATCCTGGCTGATGCGAACAGCAATCTTGTTGAGAGCAGGACTGGGTTGCCGATTGTGCAAAAGGATATTAAAAGGGGGGAGACGACGTGGTTTATTACGGCCGTGTTTGCTATGCCGGCTAGTAAGGAGGGGTGGAGGGAGAGTTGGAAGGAAGGCTGGGAGAAGAGGCCTGTTGTGCCCAAGTGGGTGAAGAGTATGATTGAGGCTTAGGGTTGATATAAAATGAAACAATGGTAGTATGATTGATGGCATCATGAACAAAGTGCATTGCTAAAAACGCTCTGTTCCGGCATATCTATCTACGCGCTCTCCTGTCCTCTTTTAGGGACTTGGATCGATTCTTGCCAGCTTTGTGTTTTGAAACTTTCTCCAGACGCTTAGTAATCTTGACACGGTGTAGGTGCCTCATCCGCTTGATGCGGCGGTGCTTGCCGTTCTTGTTCTCATCACCGTCAATGTTGCGACTCATCGACCGTAAAGTACGCTCGGCTTCCTTGTTCTAACAGGAGCTCTTGTGTTCTCGGCCACACGGAGCTCTCTGCTCGATCTTCCACACTCTGGATTCTTTTTGTCGCTGCCCATTGCAGAAAACGTTTTTCAGATGGCCACTGAAAGGTCGAAAGTCATCACACTGGTACTCATGGAAGGATTCATCGAAGGACTCGTTGGTGGAAGAATCGCCGTTGGAGGAATCTTCCCTAGAGGAATCCTTGTTGCAAGAGTTCAAGTGTCCTGAATCATCGGCATCCGGAGGCGTGTTGCTCTTTGTTGGTACTTTGTCATTGCCCGTGACTACTGAGTACATTAGCTCCTACACAAAGCCGTGGGTGTGTCTTCCAACATACCAGGCAAAGAGATCAGAAGCAGGAACTACATGCTTCGATTCCTCCAAAAACGTAACTCGAACCAGAAAACCAGGAACACTGGCACCTCTGTACGAATCGGCTGCCTGGAGCTTGATGGAAGGGGTGGGAATTCATGCATGCATGAAATGTTGAACGGGGGAACAGCTGCAGTAGAGCTCGGTGCCATTGTGAAAGTATTTGGCCGGATAATTTTGAAAGGTACTAGAGAATGGGATGGCGTTGGGCCGCGTTTGGTATGCACTGTTATGGGAAACTATATTTGAAAAAGAGGGTGTTGATACAAGAGACGAGGGTGTTGGGGGTCAAGCAAAATATATACTCTGTACGTGAGAGAAGGAGTAGCAGACTAGAGGGGGTATCTCTTCCCTACTTGAACGAGAAAGGCAGTAGCCATACCCAACTCTTACCTCGGTATACATTCGTCGGGACTTAGTGGCAACAATGATGCATCAGTCATGTCTCATAGAAGGCTCTCTTCACCCCCATGGCTGAAGAGGTACCATGGAGAAAGCGTCCACTCGGGCTTAACGAGAATAGCACGGGATAGAAATGCTCCGGGAACCTACCGTGGACTACTACATCCAAGAATAGCAGCTAGTTTGATGAATGACCAGGCCCCATGGATGAGGATTGGAGGCTTTGAGGGGTGAATGGTGAATGGTGAATGGTGGGCGGTAGCGCGCAAAGTTAGGTAGGCGGTTGCGATGCCGCCCCACCAAATCCGCTCGCATCCCACTCATCGACTCGTGCGACTTTTGACTCGACACAAGCGCCGACGGAGATGCATGACCTTCGCTGCTATCGCAACTGGACCCTTGTTTAATCAATCCACCCTCGCTCACTCGTCTCGACACACCACCAAAACGGCGTCACCAGCCCCAGCCCCCGACAACTCTCGCCCCCCCTCCCCTCTGCGCATTGCTAGCCAACTCACGACCGCCTCGGCCATCCTCTGGGACCCCAAGTTCACCTCGCGAGCGCCCCCGGGCAGTCTCAAGCCAGTCCACGCCGGCACTCTTGTAGCCCCGCAGCGCACCGACTCGTCCATCAGCGTCCGCAACCTCGGCGACGGCTACACGGCGCCCATCGTGCCTACCATGGACAACAGAAGACACCCCAGCTCCTTCCAGCAGCTCGAGAAGCTTGGCGAGGGAACCTATGCGACTGTAAGCAGCCGTGGCGTATGCTGCATATCGCACACTAACTCGCGCAGGTGTTCAAGGGCCGCAACCGCCAGACGGGCGAACTCGTAGCCCTCAAAGAGATCCACCTGGACTCGGAGGAAGGCACGCCCTCGACCGCTATCCGCGAGATCTCCCTTATGAAGGAGCTACGCCACGAGAACATTGTCCTGCTACACGACGTCATACATACCGAGAACAAGCTCATGCTGGTCTTCGAGTTCATGGACAAGGATCTCAAGAGGTACATGGACTCGCGGGGCGACCGCGGTGCCCTAGATCCCGTCACCATCAAGTCCTTCATGTACCAGCTGCTCAAGGGGATCGCCTTCTGCCACGAGGCCCGCGTCCTCCACCGCGATCTGAAGCCCCAGAACCTTCTGATCAACAACCGAGGCCAGCTAAAACTGGCCGACTTTGGTCTCGCTCGCGCCTTCGGCATCCCCGTAAATACCTTCTCCAACGAAGTCGTGACCCTGTGGTACCGCGCCCCCGACGTCCTGCTCGGCAGCCGGACTTACAACACAAGTATCGACATCTGGTCAGCCGGCTGCATCATGGCTGAGATGTACACCGGGCGGCCACTCTTCCCCGGAACCACCAACGAAGACCAGGTTCAGAAGATCTTCAGGCTTATGGGTACCCCATCTGAGCGATCATGGCCGGGCATTTCGCAGCTGCCAGAGTACAAGAACAACTTTCCCGTTTACCACACCCAGGACCTGCGCCTCATACTGCCGCAGGTCGACCAGGTCGGTCTCAGCCTCCTCAACTGCATGCTCCAACTACGACCAGAGATGCGCATATCCGCCGCGAATGCGCTTCAACATCCGTGGTTCAACGACCTGCCACAGAGGCAACAGGAGATGGCGCAGATGCAAGCACAAGCGCATGCCCAGGCCCAGCACGCGCAGATGGGGGGCTACCAAGTGCCTCAAAACGCCTACTAGCAGCAAGACGTACATCAAGACGCTCAGACGCTATACTCAGCTGTGCAGCAGCTCCCCCCGTTTGCACAAAATGCAACCCCAAACGATTACCAGGTCACAAGGGAGGGGTTTTACAAACATGCGCCCGGTTTTCAGATGACGCGTGATACATTCTACGATCAGGGAACATTTTTCGTCTGGACTGGGGCAACATATAGTCATGGTCCAACATCGTGGAAAGAGCCCTTTTGGGATCTAGGCGTGCGTTATGCATGGTCGGAAGGATATGGTTACAACAATCATTGTTCTCAGTTGCCTCAGCGCCCCTACGTTTTTGAAGGGACGCTTTATGTATGGAATGGGGAAAGATTCGCTCCATGTAAGTCTGTGGGTTCCTGAGCCGAAATTCAGGCGCTTAGATTTCGAGACACGCGCTTCATTGTTATCGTCGCTATTCACAGCCCTAGTTGGTTAGCAGAGTTCTATCAACACTTTTGATCATCCAATCAGGCGCTTGCCTTTCTCCTGACAACTGGGCGGAATTCTCTTCTTCTCCCGCACTACTGATGTAAGCACCTAGATCTTCCTGGGCGTCTATCATCTCGTACGTTGTTCTTCACGCATCATGAAGGGACTGGTATAGTGGAGAAAGTCCTTCGACAACCGCCAACAGACATGCGTCTTCCCACACCAGTCCCGTGGACAGACCCAGATACATGGTCGGACATGTACGTCGAAAGATTTGGGGAGAAGGTCTCTGGACAGCATACTGCAGGCATATGGACATCAAAGCAACACAACCGTCCAGTCTTATCTTTAATGATGCCACCAGCCCCTTCCCTACCACTATATCAAGAACGGTCACGCCTTTCATCGTGCTCGCTGCGTGCCAGCCCCTCCCTCCTGTACCTTCCTCATCCATGGGCCTCACTACGATCGCCGTACAGAATTTCTCCGCCTGAGCTAGACCTACTAAGACGCGTTCTCACCGGACTTCCACGATCTGTGAAGCGCTGCCCGCCTCGTAAGCTGAAGTTGCTTAAATGCTCTCTGCGTCCTGAATTATTGAAGCTCCTATTTCTATATGTCAATGCTAAATATCTGCACATGTTGCTTTTTAAACTTTAGCTGTTCTTCCTCTTGAATTGCAAAGTTTGACAGTACGTGCTTGAGAATGAGAGCACCGAAACTCTATTATCGCCGCATGTCTTCCCCTGCGGCATATTCTCCAGACTTTGCTAACAATCAAGCTAATCAATCTAAGAGGTCTAGCTTGGCTGGATAAAGATTTTGAAGGAAGAGAGCTTCATTGATATCCTTAGCAAGCTCAAGTTTTGAGCTTGATTGGCTTTGTAAGATTGGTGGGATTGGCCCTTTTCTCCCCCTTTTCTTCCCTTCTTCTTCTAAATATAGAAGGATTGAGTGAAGATCCAATCTCGTAATAGGCTATCAATCCTATCAATCTTGAATTTTAAGCCTGGCTTGAATTGTATGAGAAGATTGGATGAGCTTGATCTGGATTGATTGTTGGCAAGTCTGCCACTGCCTTCATGCGATGCGTGAGTTACATGATCTTCCAGTCTCGCGCAAAGAAAACTTACTCATGCGCAAGACGCTCAACTCTTGTCTATGCCGTCTGTCTATCGACAAACAAGAACGAGACTAGACTTCTCAAAAGCGTGCCCCACCTGCAAATTGATACTGACTACCAGTTTTCCAGCGGGATAGCCATGATCAAGAAGGCGTTGGATCATCACAAATTCTCCAAGGTCCTAGAGACAATTTGCGACATCTCACTCTTTATTCACGTATTATACCTCGTACAGAGCCATCTGCGCCTTTTTTCACACGTCCACAGACTAGCTTTCTATTGTAAGTCACCGCGTTGCCAAGGCTAACAGTAACCTCGTGCTGCCACTCAAGACGCGGATGTCTTTGCTGGCGTTCGCCGTATGAGCCGTCTCTAGGAAGAGCCTGTGTGATGGAATTCTGCAAGGTCGGCGAAGCAGTCACAGCGTTAGTTTCGAACGGTAACAGGAGGGCAATAGCCTTGTGGGCCGGAGCTCGATGACAGCCTAAAACAATTCCAAGGACACGAAATGCTACTTGCTGAGCCTAGCGGAAGACCAGCATGCCACAACGCGTACCAGCACGAAGTGTAAGCTTGCCAGATTATGACCTTGGCAGTTAATCAACTAATGGATATATCACCGCGCTTTTGAATATGCGGACGTGACGAGGATAGAAGCAACTTCTTTAAAAGTCCAAATATATCGTATCGGAAAATCAACTTGATTGGATGCATCTTAGCGTAGGTGAATATGACCCTAACCCTGGTGAAGGTTGTATCCGAGACAGATGTCTCCCCTGGTGCGTCTTCGTTAGACAGTCAATTGCATTGTACACGACGCCGATGAAACGGAGCCACGGGGGGGTTTGCTCCAAGCGTGTGACGACGCAAATTCGCAAAAGCATTCCATAGTTGCGGATTGTGCCGGGTACTTTGTACCGGCAGATCCCGCCGGGGTGTTCCCGTAGGTGTATTTACAGTTTGCCGTGTAGTATCGGACGCGTCTGACCTTGCTCGGTGGAAACGCCGCACACGCTGCAAAAGATGGCCACTAACCGGAACGGGTGCGCTTCTCACAACGCCACCACGTCCGCAGTATTGCATCAAGGCTGGCACAGGCTAACTGATCTATTGAATCTTACAAAGCAACGCAGCTCTGCTCTCCGACATGGTCGTCCGTCATTCGCGCCATCTCAATCGTTGGCGGTATGCTGCATATGCCCTACCAGAGCGCCGAAGCACGACAACCAACACCTACGATCGGGTTACACGCCTGTTCGTCTTGGATCAGGCTCTTGAAGACTCCGCCTACTCTTGACTGGCCAGGGAATTCGCTTTCTTCTAGGTGATCATGTGAAAATAAGTGCTGTTGCTATAAGCGTACGGCTCCTATCCTGGCTTGAGCAACGCCAACCAACGACCATGCATCTCCAACTCGTAGAATAAGACGTTAACTATGCGAGAATGAGTCAATTCACATGACGCCTGGTCGTAATGGTTGTTCTCTAATGAATTGATGGTTGATGGAGATATCCCCGAAACCACATAGAGAGGGAATGCGAACAATACACAGCACTTCCTCTATTACAATCTATTGATTACATATGCCGCGGTATCATAGGCTATCTTGCAATGTCATGCGCTTTCTATGAGAGTATGTGCTGATTGGTTGCTTATCGTACCTAGAACAAGACGGGATATTGAACATGTGGTGTTGAATAGTAAGGGTAGTGGTATGATGGTATCGTTCGATGTTTTTGTCCTTTTCAACAAGCAGTATTCCGAAGAACCAGCGTAGAGAGAGAGAAAACCGGCCACAATCGAGCGCCAGATCTTAGTGATGTTGTTGCTTTGCCTCGTGTTGTACATGCTAATGGTGGGCCATGGCACGTGACATACGGGTCTTGGAACTTGTAAGAGCACACGGTCGTACTGTCCAATCACCACTACAGCTTCCACAATTACAACCCACCGACATCCGTTGTTTATTTTGTCCTCTCTGTGCACATAATTGGGGCCATGGACGTTCTCACACACATTAGCATCCTTTTCAAGGCTCAGTATGTATATTCTTATGGTGCCTCTCGCCAACAGTGGACGCATGCTAATGCTGTGAATAGAATCCTTGCGGGCGACGAGCCGCGAAACCCCGGCCATGAAGAAACCCATATCCTCACATCCACGAAGCTTTATCTGTGCTAGTATACACGTACACGTCACACTCACCTCTACTCTTTGAAATGATGCTATGAAATGTAATACCAGGGCCAGCCGCAAGGTCAATGAGAGTGTCATCCTGCATGGCTACCGGCTATTACACAGTAACGACGACCGTTTACCACAAAGAACTCGATCCCGAACTGAGCCGATAGGCTGCCAGGTATAGCCCTACACCATCCTCGATGCGACTCGTCGCATGCTTAGAGTCGAAGAAACAGTCGGCAATCGTAGCGATGACCCCTGGATCAGACAGCAGGAACCGGTACAAGGGGTTGCTATGGATTGACTGATTGATTGATTTGGTTTAACGTCCTATGGGGTTGCTATGGAAGCGGATTGATAGGCTTGGTGGGTATAGTGACATGGCTCGTTGAGCATGCTGGAGGTGCGGGTCGAGGCGATATATTCAGGGCTTCTACCATGTCCGCATTGCAATGGTCTCCAAAATCATCGGATGATCCCGGTGATGCCTGTGGCTTCTGCCCTACATCCACTTGTTCATGTTCTTGCACGGGCTCATCGTCAACAAACTTCAATGTGGCATCCCGCGCATACCGTACGAGATATTCAAACGTGAAAGCGCGCCCGTTACCTTATCTCCCACTGTTCACAATTCAAGGTCGCCAGCGCCTTGGGAGACCTCAAAAGTTATTGTATCTTACGACGTGTACTAGGATACGAATCACGGGACTACCAAACTGAAGATTGGCGTATGGGTTGGAGGGTCTGGAGAGAAACGGCAATAGTGGTTACCAGTTCATGGAGAAGGCAGTAGAAGTGTGGAAGATATGAGTTATACAAGGGATGCATGAAGCTTACATACGTACGACTGATGTTCAAGGCCGTTATGTAAACCGTTGTTGATTTTGAGGCCCTCCAGCACGACCAAGTATTCGTTGAAGACTGGCCTGCCCCCTGTAGAAACGGTTTGGCTCATGTTAAAGGTGACGGCGTGGCGCCTGCATTGATGACGATCAGTAAATACACCTTGAGCCTGCAGAAACATTTACGTGTAGCAGCTCACTCGAGGTATCCATGCGCTTTCAAATTAGTGGTAATCGAGGTAGAATGACACAAGAATGTAGCTGATGGTCCGGAGATGTTATCATACCTATAATACCACAAACTTGATTGACAGGCGCACTTTACTAAAGGTAGAGGAAAAGCGTCTAGTGACTTTCCGGTCGAATCTCCGTACAACGGCATTTCTACTCCAAGCAATTCTGCTCAAGTGAATTCGCTTTGAACTTCGGAGAAAAGGGAATACGGACTACACGACACGACATCAAGTCATATCCTACTCTTGACTCGTAGAAGCTAGTGCGAAATTGCTGACTTGAGCATGATGTGGAACCACACCGATCAGCCAAACACAAAGTTTCCGCACCTCCTTCGCTTGGACAAGATTCGGCTCAGCGCATGCGTCTAGGAAGGTGAAGGATCCAGAGGCTTTGCTGGCGTATATCGATAGGACCCTGAACGGGAGATGGCGAGCCACGCTTCCGGATGCTGGGAACGGACATGCGCTTGTGGCACACCAATTGGAGCAGATGTTCGCATTCCAGCAAAACAATGATTACTTCACATGTCTGATAATTTTAACAAGTTGGTGGCGAAAGGATGGGACGAGTCGTTCGTGGCTGGCGTTATTGGCTGCGAAATGAAGATCCCGCGGTCCCTTGGGTTTCGATGCCTTTCTCAACAGCAATTGCTACGATCGCGATGCGCGGTCGCAAGCCGCGCTTTGAGCAGGCGAAGATCGACTCAGCCATCCTTGTTGTGATTGGGTTGACTATGCAGGGCTGAAAAGCAAAAGCGTCGTCGCGATCGATACGGCAACCCTACTCCATGCTGGCCAACGTATTACAGCCCTCCAACGAAACGGAAAGCCCCCTGGGATCCAGCATGGTGATTGGGTACAATCCCTCTATGTGGGGATTGTTGGTCGAAGATGGAGCGGTCTTGCTACACTCTCTTCCATCTCGCATTGGTTGCGATTCCCACTGGGTCTTCATCCTTGTTAAGAGACGACAATGCGCTAGCCCACAAGACGTAGGATCACAAGACCTTTGAAGTGCACCGCTAAATGTTGGTAGCCTTGCGCAGCGACGGCGCAAAAGTCTGGTGTAACGTCCCGAAATTCAAGCCGGTGCGACGTGAGCTGCAAGACACACAATGGCGTGCAGCGGTAGCCACCAAAAGCAAACTTGTAGTGTGGTGCAAGGACGTACATAGTACGTACCAAGGTCTCATCTGCCCAGGTTTTTTTCTGCCCAGGTAGCCGAATCAGCGAGTCATTTTGCGCTCCGCACCAATAGGAATGGGCCGCAAATTAGGGATCTGTTCCGATGTCGCTGTGGATGTTGCGAGAAATAATAATTAAAATGGAGTGCGAATGGAGCATCCGTACCCAGGTTGGAATAGACAGTGACATGCGTGTTACGTCTTACTCTTGCAGGTCGTTCGATCCTTCCTGTTCCCATACGATTAAACAATGTTAATTTGAGCAGCTAACAATAGAGCCAATGGGGGCACCCGGGGATGTAATGCTGCCACGACTTGGGAAACATGTGCCGCACGTCCAAGCGAATGCGAGTCAGCGGCATTTTTACCCGCCAGGAAGAGAGTTTAAGATCGCATTAGTCATCAGCCTCAACCACATGAGACCTAGCGCAAAGCGTTGATGTGACCACCTGCGACTTTGGTGAACGATTGCCAGCCTCCATGACTAACCCGTAAGCCGAGACCCTTTGCATCTCCAAGCGCCTAGGGCTGGGAAAGAAGCGCCATTTCGAAGAGCCTGGCGATCGGTTCCTGATCACTCGGTGTCTCGGTCTAGGTTGTCAGCGGAGTGCGAAACATAAGGCGGTGGTAATCGGACCGACACGAGGAAGCATGGACAGAGTGTGAGAAGTGGAAAGTGCCGTTGCATGGGAGAGCATGAGTGCGTTGGTATGTTCGCCACTTGCTACACGAGGAGTGGAGGAATAAAGTTCTTCGAAAAACGTTGGACCGCGTTGTCGAGCATCCGGACGTCGTAGACCACGCTGGGCAGCTGGGCCCAGGTGTAACTGCAGCAAATCTCAACAATGCTTATGCTCAAACGACCAGTCTCAGACCCAGTGCGTGCGCTGTATCAAACCATGCCGCCAACCTCGCAATACTAACGTTGTGCGCAACTGCAACGTACGACTAATCGCGCAATGCCTCTCCACCAGGGATGATGCAAAGGCCACCCGGATGATAGGGAACACTATGACGGTAAATCACGAGTCTGCGCTTACTTCTCCCCTGGTTCACGGTCCATTGATCGCGTTGTGCCAAGCATTCCGTCGCCCGTTGGATAGCCTCTCCAAGACAGGAACGCGCAATGGACATCTTCTCGAAGACCCAAGCCTTTTCCACGAGGCTGACCTGTCCCTGATCCCCAGGGTCCCATCACGCCTCCAGCGCCAGAACCGCGACATGGCCCACCCCCGTCCCCGCCGGCTGTCAGTGATCACTCGGAGGAAACTTTTGCGAAAAGCAGCTAACAAAACGCTCCGACGATAAACGGGCCGACCCCAGAGATAAAGCCTGAGACACTCTGAGCTCGCATCGTGTGATTGGTGCCCGGGTCGTAATGAAAGCCCTGTTGCAGCCCAATGGACATGAGTCGGGACCATGTTGCATATGGGAAAGTTGCGTGGGATGTGGCATGACGTGTGTTTCGTGACTTGAACGTTTTCGACCTGTCCATGTAACCGACACTGGTATAGTTGCTTCACCACACCTATCATGTTTCGCTATTTGAGTTTTTTAATGCACAAATGTCAGACTTTACTGCAAGCAACTTGTACGCGTGTACATTACTAGGCGTACTAGGGCTCACTTCTCTTTTGCGAACCAATTAGACAGGCTCGCATTCCTTGCTTCATGATCATCATCTCCTGCACTTCGGTAGATTCCGAGCTCGTGTTGAAATAACGACAGGCCGGGATTGCCTTACCCTTACCTAGCTGCGGGTCCCGTGGAAGCTACACAGCCGCACTGCTGTACGACCATGTCATGTCAAAACCGGCTTTCCCAGACGTAACCGCCTCGTTCCGACCGTCAATCATATCCACTCCAAGAACCCCAAGTGACAGTGCTCGTCTCTTGGCCATAATTTCGTAATCTTGGAGATCGAGAAGGGTGTCCGGGCCATGGCTGTGGTAATCAAGCACATGGATTGCCCTTGATTCCTCATCTTGAAGAGGCAAGCCGATACACAGATGAACCCATGGGACACATGTCAATCGCTTAAAATATCCACGGTAGGCTTGGGACTGCATGCAGGCTCCTCCTCCCGCACGTGTGCTGACAGTGTTCCTTCCCGTCGGAAGAACTACCGGAGGATTGACGACCGTAGCCTTGAGATCGCTTACAACCGGGAACCGCGGAATTCGTGTACTGAACCCTGACAGGTGACGCTTCCGGGTTCGTGACGAGGCGGTTCATCGTCGTTCGTGTTCCACGTGCTCCTTTTTAAAGCTTTGGTCACTCGATAATTGTAGGGCTGTGTCGGTGCGTAGGCTAAACATGTACTTAATGGTCAAAAGCTATACCATACTACCAAATCTAAATCGGCCCGCTGTCAGGACCAGGAAACCATCTGCACCGTTGTTCACATCCCTGCTCTTCACATCCAAATTCTATTGCTTGTACATCATGGGATCGACGGGGTAACTCTGAATGGAAAAACGTGGGTCGTATGCTGTAGCATTAACGCCCATGTGGTGACTCTGCATGTGCCCGTGCGAGGTGGGGAGTTGCATGGTCGGATGACCTACGATTTGCGACCCCCGTTGTGACATAGGAGTCTCGTAGGGGCCGGGTGTCGTAGAAGTGCTCCTAGGAGCTGAGCGAGATGAATGCGAATGCGCTGTATTGTGTGAGGATTCGTATAGGGACAAGTCGCCCACGTGAGTAGTGGGTACATTGACCATGGAATGCTGGGTCGTGTTGAAAGGAAGTTGGGCTCCGGTCTGGGCGGCCAGTCGACGAATCAGATCATTCGAAGGATACGAGGGCGACGTTGTGTTGGGATTTGCCGAATAGTCGTCGGCGACATTGGAGGGAAGTGTGCCCGAGCCAGTAGCATTAAGGCCGAGCGTGGATGCGGGAACCGTCTGGGGGAGGTTCAGTGACCGGGGAAGCGGAAGGTTGGGTAGAACTTCGGAGAGCTTTGCGAGAAGAAGAGGAAGGTATCGAGTCTGTCCGCCCCGAAGGGTCGATATGAGAGTGAGGAATCGCGACACATAGTCGCGAGGGCCCAAAGCGAATGCATCAGGCGAAAAAGATGTGCACGCAACGACATCAGTCAGACAACAAGCAATGTCGAATAACTTCTCGATCTGCAGCGCTGTTAGCTAACGTTTGGCGTGACAGATAGGGCAAAACGTGGCAGGGGTATAGGTGGAGGGACGACCAAGCCAGTCTGACTAGTCAGGGCATGGACGTCAGAGATAGACGTTGCCTAGTGCGGCGCTAGTGCGATTGAAACACAACAGGGATTGTTCCAGCAAGAGATGGAGGGGCTCGAACGGAGACAATCTCCAGAATTGGGGCTGACGGTGCAAAAAATGGGGAACTACTCACCAGTCCTACGCCGTGTATCTCCATGGCTTGTTGAGAAAATTGATGCGAAATAGTAAGAAGGTCCCTAGCGATTTCGATTGGGTACTTGAATGTAAGCGGGATGTCGTTGGATACACTGCTCACGAGGCCCTGGCAGACACTAAGTTGCCATGCCTGCGATCGCAGCCATTGTTGTGTTATGCGAATTTGGACTTCCTGGACTTCTGTGCACTCGAAATATGCCGGGACGGCCTCTGACAGTTGTGTTTGGACTTGTGTGATCCATGCAGCGCTTGCATGTGTGTTGTGCACTCGATTCCAGAGGTTGATGAATGTGTCGTCAATGATCTTGAACATGTTGATCATAAGTTCCAGTCCAACGGCAATGGGTCGATCGGAGGGGACCTCGTCCAGCGAAGGCGGGTGTATGGTCGGATGTAAGGAAATTGGGCGGTGCTTGTGTAACGCATAAGTCCTATCAGCAGTTAGCAGGGAGCGCCGAGAAAATATATTTACTTGTGGATGTACCTTTCGGCTATGAAGAGGAGCCAGTATAGGACTCGTTTGCGTGATATGTCCAGAGGGTCATGTTTGTAGGTTTCCTCGTCATGCATACCAAGTAGATGCGCTTGTGTGGTGGCATCCCGAAGATATGTCCATGCTGTATTCTCGCGCGCCAGTCCGAAGTAGCAGCCACTGTAGAACCACGATGTGAGAACGCTGTAGTGGGTGGGATTCTCGCGATGATCGTAGCCTTGTCGCACGCGAACCGACTCCTCCAGTAGGACATGGCCGATGCCAACGTTTGACATATGGGCCATTTCTGAGCGTGGCAGTACGCTGACAGGCGGTTTATGGTTGGCCTGGATCATGACGTAGGCGCATAGTGCGACCATCATGCAGTATGCCTCTGTGGAGCGATCCATACCAACGGCGGCTTCTTGCGCTCTTTGGCGGTGCAAGACAGGCTCTGAAGGGTAGACATGGGCGAAGAAGTATTCTATGCAACTCTCAACGAGAGCAGGAGGCATGAGACCCGGCGTGCGAGCAAATGTCGAAGATAATGACCGACCATCAAACCCGAGGTCGGTTGGAAATCCGGCAGCAAGTTGGGCATTGCGCTGAGTTTCGCGAAGTTCAGACAGGACTTTGGCGCGGCTGCCTTTAGGTCCTTTCTTCTGTGGAATCGCATTGTATGTACATGCAAGACCAGCAGAGACGCAGTTTTTGCAAGGGGCCGTGCCTTCGCCAATGCACTTGACCTTTCTTCGGTGACAGCTACAAGTTGACAAAGTGAGTGGTGTGGCATGTGAATGTGTACCGACGATACGTACCTATCGCAGGCTCGCTTGACCGGAGCAGTTGTGGTAGGAGTGGAAGCCATGATGGAGTGCAAGCTAGTGTGGGAACGTCTCGTCATCTACTTAATGAGGAATGCAGTCGCCGAGCGGATCCGCTGGTTCCTATTAGTACAACAGACATGTTGCGCCTACACTCGGGGAGATATCATCGAAGGTTCCTTGTGTCATTGTGCTTGAATGAATGCTCATTCGCACCTGGTTAACCTGGACGATTGAAAAGCCCAAGCGTCCAAAGTGCATATTTGACTCAACTAGTTAGCATCACTGCACCAGTCGACATGGGGCTGATGGCTCACGAGTCCAATGATCCAACATGGAGAAGCGGCCTGCGTCTCTGGTTCCACGGCTGGGGAAAGAGTCTGCAGGGCAGCGCCGGTCAAACGCCTACCACACGGTCGCAAGCCATGGGGCTTAGGCGGTCTAGTGGGCTGGACCTTGCTTGGAGAAACATCCTAGGCTGACCGCTGGGCATGCTGCAGCGATGGCACGGGCGGTTCTTGCAGAGCGACGGGAGCTTCGTTAGTGCCGTACTAGAGCGACCTGTAACTAGCCGAGATTGCCCCGTTGGGCTGTTATGGGCAGGTATTCCGCAATTGATGTCCTAGGGTTTTTGTGATCATTTTCCAAGTGCTGATGCGCGCGGGTATGTAAAGGGTACTGTGCACTCAAATTGCGGCAATTCTGACATGGCAAGGTTGAGAGGATTCCGTCCACGAGGCTACTCGGTCTCCATGGCGGGATCTTGGGCGCTGAACATTGTACCTGACAGGAATCATGGCCTCAACTCCGGACTGACCGCTTCCCGAACCTGAATTTCGGTACTGATTGGGCATGTCCCACGGATGGTAAGAAAACGGGGCGATGGCGCCGACAATTGCTCTGTACTCGAGTCTTCATGTACGCTTCATTGGCAGTATGGCCCGGTGCTTCCGCAATCGTCGTCATGCCACCCGACAAGTAGGACAGAGCTCATGCATCTGGCCTGGAGGAAGGTAGACTGTAGCCATGATCCAATTTCGTATTCGATGGGTAGTTTCAGCAAGGCGCAGCTGGTGATGCGTTGGTAAGGTTCGCGGAAAAGACCCCTGGTAAGCGTAGCGAGTGAGGGATGCATGAGGATGCCGCATTCGCCACGAGGTTGTCGACCACTGTACTTCTCCGTACGGGATTGCAAACACAGAGTTCCTGTACCGGAACAGTAGCGACTCCCTCATGGCTTATATCCTCTTTCCTAAAGGGCCTTTTGCGGTCTCCACCATCGGAACGAGACAGTCAAGGTTCCGAGATGCTGCCGGCAGCGATCAAAATTGGTTCAACGGCGTCGAGACCGCGAATGGGAGAGGCTGGACCCGCCTCCAGAAGTACGTTTGCCACCAGTCGCATCATGCGTACGCCACACGTCACTGCTCAAAGGATAGTAATACAATCAACTGGAAGAAACTGAGGTCGTAAGAATGTCTTGGTAATGTGTGAATAATTGATGGTGTTGAGGCATGTCGTAGATCCGGGGAGCTGGATTTATGTACCTTCCCTCGTCCATGCTCCGCTAGCGGCAGCGCCATTGGTAAGATCGTGATGCTTGGCATGGGCTCCGCGGAGTACACAAGGCAACGTCACCCCTTAGGATGAACATAGCGGTCTAGAACGTGCAGCATGCATTGCGGCTTCATCGAAGGGTACGCTTCAATACAAGAAAGCAGCTTCTGATGGTAACATCGTAGTGTGCAGCAATGTCAATCGAATTGCATACCCCAATGAAGAAGACATCGTCAGTAAGGCCTTAAGAGACATTTTAAGGCTGTCCATCCGCCCGTGATGGCTGAGTCATGTGTTTTAAGCAGGCAGATCAAGAACTACATACGGCAAAATCTCCGTGATGCTGTTGCCGCATACGTTTGATGAAGAAGACCTCCGGAGTCAGTGCCTTGGGCTCAGACTGCCGCCTCCCCATGTGGTCTATCAGGTACGCTATCAAAAATGTACTTTACAAGTGTCATAAATGTAGTAGCTCTTCGTCGTTTTGCCGGACGGTCGTCTGTCACCGCATGGAGCCAGTCTTGTTGCACGAATAGATGTTCACAACCGAGCTTTGATCAGCGTTGACTTCTAGTCTTCACTCCCAAGCCTGACGGATTTTAATGCAGAAACTTTAATTGGGAACTTCGGAAGGTCTCGGTGTTTACGCTGTGTCTGAAGTGGCCGTCTCTGTACTCAACCATGGTACTGATGGTGACTCAGCAATGACTGAGCGGTGAGTCGTTGCGATAGATCATACAGCACTTACTTCTCCGTACTGTTGTGTTATTTAATACATAATCGTTCTTGGGAGAGGAGACCTTTCTTCATCTTGGTGTGTGGACGACAAATTAGGTGTACGAATACCTAGGTACCAACCACAAGGATCTCAAACTTCACAAAGACACAAATTCAGAAAGGCTCCTTGATCGAGGCCAGCGACAGGATATGGCGCTACATGAGTATAGTCGGGCCCAACATTGTCATAACGCAAGATGGTTCCCATGAGAATCCAACTGAGCTGACGTCGAGACATGGAAAAGGAGAACGAAAGTACTGGAGAAAAGAACGTCATCATCATCCCTGGATCCCAATACCTTTGTAGAGTTTGAGCGACAAGGTCCACTATGGATTGGTCAATCGTTCAGAAGCAATGCTGTTAATCAACTTTAAGACTGTCAGCTTCATAAACAAACCACTTATGGCGTTCTCTTAGGTCTTCAGACGAGCGCCTCAAGGCTTCTAGAGTCTCTCTACGCCTCTTCTTGTTATAGAACGGTGTTTTCATAATAATCAATATACATAAGCCACCCAAGTAGCTTTGTATGAATATTCAAACCATCTCTTCCAGGTTCCCTCCAACCCACTGTTTGCCAGCTCCTATTCTTCACGCTGTTCATACCAAGACGAGCTTGTATAACACTGTGTGACTATCCAGATAGCCAAGCATTCATCGGCATACCCTAGATCACCAGACCAGACGAAAAGAGTAAATTTCATTGACATACAACTACCGAACTCCAACCAGCTGTTGTAAGGGTACTGTACCGCGCTGCACAAAACTGGCGGCATGCATACTAAACATTCTCATCTTGGTATACCTACAATCAGTTGTTGTGCAGGACGTCAGCTGCAGAAAGCGCGTGACAACACAACATGGTCAAGGTACATCCATCAGCATGTATTGAAGTATATAACATTGCAGACGCTGCAGACTTGTACCGTTCGAACTTTTGGCATTTTCAACAACATGCACCATGAAGCCCACAAAGACGAATGCTTAACTACGTCGAGACGCAGATGAATGCTTGTATACCAAAACTATGATCATTCTATTTACTACTCATCATCCGCATCATGCTATGCCGTAACGCTGAATCTTCAAAAAGGCTAGAACTTAACATCCAAAACGCTAGAGAAATGCAACTCGCGACACCATCCTTGGATCCCTTTTTTTTTCTCATCACTATCAAACCGTCATTACGAGAATTCAACGCGACTTCCTCCTAGTCTAGCTTGTTTAGCCTGTGCACGCTCTGCTCTCCGTCTACGCCTGTTGGAGTCGTAATTGCTAAGGTCCGTTTCCGTGCCATAGACGGGACTGCTCAGCACGGTGTCCGCTGCTGCTGGGATTGGCGGAGGAGGTGGGAGGTTGTCCTGCCCATGGTTGTTACCAAACATTGGTGGTGGACCTGGTGGCGGAGGGGGAATGTTGGGCTCAGGCATACGTAAAGTACTCGAACTAGGCATTGCCATTGGCGGAGGAGCAGGTATTCCGGACTGCTGTGCCATCTCTTGTGCCTGCGCTGTTTCCATGGCTTCGGTCCTGCGCCAGCGGTCTCCTCCAACGCCACTCAGTGAACTGACACTACCAGCGCGATTCTTCCGTTGACGTTCTCTTCTCCTTGCCTCACGTTCTGCTGCAGCCTCTTCTTCGTTCAGTCGTCGTAGGGTCACATGTCGACCGTCGTTGTGCATCTTGACTTTGACAGATACAGGAGGAGATGCTACGTCGTCTCTACTACCGCGGCGCTCTCTCTTGGAAGGAGATCCAGCAGAAGTTACCGTACCTGCTGCAGCTGCACCCGCCGGTAGCACTGGATTGTCTCCAGTGCGACGTCGGCTATGGTGACGGCCTCCAGGTGAGTCGTAAGCTTCGGATCCAGAGTCTGACAGGACACTGTAAACACCTGCGCGAGGGGGGCGACTAGGGTTGGGTGTGACGGTAGAATCCATGGGTCGGGGTGGACGCGCTACTGAGGGTGTAATACCGGTCATGTCGCTATCAGACAGAATGGTGGACGGCGGTCTGTTGCCTCTCCTTGGCGCTCCATCGCCAGTGTACTTGTTACGACGTTGGCTGTTCATGCGAGCGACCCGTTCTTCTTCCTCATCCTGTTGCCTCATATCGTCCACACGCTCGTCTTCCTTCTTCTTACTGCGTCTGCTCAGAGAATGCTTCAGGAAACCAACCACACCGAGCGAAGCGACTCCCTCCTTTAGTCCATACGATCGATCCCTAGGCCTCATCTCAGTCTCCTCGCTAAAACTGGTTCGGCTATCGAAAGAGTCAATGGATGTTACACTTCCAGCTGGGCGATGACCACTTCGCAAATTACTTCCAGACATCGCCGATGCTTGCCCAGTCTCGCGACGCCAGTCATTTCGACGGTTTGCTGGAGACTCAGGCGCCCTTCCCTCTTCAAGCCTGGAAACATCGGTCTGTGTGACTTCAGAGGGTCCCAGTGGGCGGCTGTAACTAAAGTCGCTTCCAGTCTCGGTTGGGGGATGCTTCGGCTTACGACTGAACAATTTCTTCACGGCGAAAATGCCTCCAGCCGCTGCTCCAGCTCCTAAAAGACGGTCTTTCCATGTGGAACCTTTGTTGCGATCACCGCCGTATTTTTCGTCGCTCAGATAGGATTCCGTGAACTCGGAGTCGGCGACGCGAGAACGGGAATCACGCCGAGACCGAGAGTCAGGTCGTGAACTAAGAACTGTGCCACCGTGCCTGCTACGGGTACGACTTCGAGATCTTCTTGACCCTAACGCGGCTAATCCTGCACCTGCTGCACCTGCTGCTGCAAGCTTTCCAACACCAGGTCCTCTGCTTGTTCGCCGACTTCTCCTGGTGCTATATGTCATGTCGGTTACGTAGGTGCTACGATCATCAAAGTCCATTTCTGGCTGGGTCCTGTACGAAAGGACGAAGTAGAGAACTACTAGGATGAATGTCCATATGGCGAAGAGTATGAATAAGGCCAGTGGTGACCCATATAGAGTTAGTCCCAAGGGAACCTGCGCGAGCCCAAGCAGTGCAATAGTACGGCCTAGCCATTGGTGAATCTAAGAGAAAACGTTAGTAATTATCCTGATTGTTCATGTTATGTACGTACCATAAGCTTAAGGGGAATCTTGTATCGTTCCTTGCCCTTCTCTAGTCTATGGATGACAGAACCACCCAGAGCTTGCACCATGACAAGAGTATATAGCGCGACACCAATGCCATGATGTGGGTTGGACAGGGATCTCTCGAGGCCAACAGCCTGAAAGCTGCAGATGATGGCAGCAGTCGAGAGAAGGACTGCCAGCACTTGCAACCAGATGTGGACTCGTAATGCGGTTCGCGGGTTCCGATGATAGAAGTGAGCCATGAAGATAGCTGCCGGTATCACGAACAGGAAGGCAATAGCTGCTAAAACGCCGTGCGCTGTTATGAGTGCCTTGTAGCCGACCATGCTGCGGAAGCGATTGCCCATGCCTAAGAAGTTAGTGTCTGTACTCTTCTTCTAACCGCGTAATTTTCTTACCGTTCAACCGCATCGTTTCAAAGTTTGGGCCTTGCAAATTGGGCAGCAAAAAAGTGTTGCGCTGTGAATCCCATGTCCCGTCTCCCACATGCATTGTAGCTGAGTCGTAGTTACTCGACCCCGGATCCGAGAGTCCAGACATAGTCGCGATGAAGTTTCGTTTCCAGATGAAAGGTCAATTGCTTCGGAAACAGTCGTGAGGTAGATGCGTAAGTCGTTGAACACAGCAGGCTGGCGGACGAGGTAACGACAGAAAACCGGGTTCTCGCTAACAACGCAGACAAGTAACGATGAAGTGGAAACAAAGAGTCGTAACGTCGTGACAGGGGTAAAGAATAGCGAATGTGCGCCTTGCGCTGTCAGGCAATTACACGCAGGCTGGGAACGAGGTGTTGTAGTGTAGAGCGTGTCCAGTTGGACAGCTCGCGGCGGTGGGGGAACGTCAGCTCCTGTCGCCGTGCGGGTCGAGGTCCTGGGGCCAAGGGGATTTGGAGGGATGCAGGTTGCGAATTCTTCTCCAAAGCGTTGCAGCTGCAGATGTCATGAAAGGATGGAATCGGTAGCCAGCTCAACTAGCTCTTCCAGGGATCCACCGGCAGCCGTGTTTATGGGTCGAATGGCCAGGCAACGTAATCGATAGGTCTCTGGCGGTGAGTGGCTGGGGCCAGCCAATCACAATGCTCCGAGCCCCTACACCCAGCCGCCCAGATTATGTTTCAATTCGAATTTCTGGTTTCCGAGGCCGATTGGCTCAGTCGTTGATCCTCGGTCTGCGATGCGTTGTCAATGAGGCGAACCGTCGGTCACTAAGACTTTTAGGCTTGTCGGCATGTTCAACCCCGTGTCCCGCAGGTGCACTGAGAAGGAGATTGTGCAAAGGAAAATCTTTGTTCAAAGTAGTGGTATCTCGAGTTCCCAACGCCATCAGAAGCATCTCACATACGCGCTCATCGCAACAGACGTCATCCGTCAACCTCCAACATTTCCCTTAGCGCCTTTTCAGACGCTCGGAGCCATCTTCCTCTCTCTTCCAGCTCATCTCCGATTCCACCGTCTTCTTCCTTCCGTCTCCGGGCCTCTTTGGCTGCCGCTACGGTTCCCTGTTTCTGTGTCTCCAGTGGCCTCAGCTCGCGCTCGAGCTTCTCCAGATCTCTGGTCCGGCTCGGGATGGTGGCTTGGAGACTTGCTATTTGCGCATCCAGAGCTGCGAGTTCCGCTTCTCGTTCGCTGAGCACTCGCTGCGTTTCCGGAAGTGGAAGAGCCAGCTCAGGGTTCTTTGATGCCGGTGTTTGCTCGTTCTTCAGCTGCTCAATGCTCGCTTCTAGGCCTGCGATCTCCGTCGGAAGTGACTCAAGCTGTTGTGTGCGTAGTTGCAGACTCTCGTAGCGTAATGCGAGCTCTTTTCCCTTGTCCTCCAGCTGCTTCAAGATCTCAGCTACTTCTGCCTTGCGCTCTTTGAGCTCTGCCTTCAATCCCACTATCTCCTTCTCCTTCTCGTCGTTCTCGGGAGCATCGACTAGGCGGGGTGGGTTCTCCGTTATGCTGCGCAAGAACTTTTCTTTGGTCACCTGTTCGACGTAGCTGAAGCGTAGCTTGCTGAAGAGTTCCTGCATCCTTGGTCAGATATGAAGCCTTGATAAAGTCGTGAAACCGCATACTTTGTAATGTAGCAGGTCGGCTTCAAGAGCGGCTGGGTGAGTGTCGCCATTTTGTTCGCTGTCTTCTGATGCTGCCGAATTGCGCTTCTTCGCAGCCTGTGGGAGATCCTTTGGCGATAATGTTTCTGCGATAGCCAGGAGCTTCAGTGACTTCGATTGCTGTAATTGTTCCAGTACTGCTGCTGGCGTTGGCGTTGACGATTTTCGTTTGGGTCCCATCTTGCTCGTACCTGTGCTGTACTATTGAAGGATTGAATGTTTGTTTGGGTGACAATCACGACTGTCCGCTTGAGTTCCCCGCGGTGACTACCGCATTCAGCTAGCTCGGCCCCTCGCATGGAATGATTTCACGTGGCCGCCCAGGGATTTCGGAAGCGTAGACTTCAGCGACACTTTCCACTCATACAACAATCGCCCTTCATGGCAAGAGACATAGGCGACGACGCGTACATCGCAGAACTGTTGAAGCAAGATGCAAAGAAGGCGACAAAGACATATGAGCTTGTCGGCATCGATGCTTTCAATTCGAGGAGGTGCGTTACAGGCTTCCGTACTCGCGATGCCGTTGCATAAGCGTTGAAAGTACACAAGCACTCCATCATGAGGCTTCTTGGGTTGACATCTGTAGAATGAACTCTCGCGCGCCGAGACCGAACAAAAACTTTTTGCAACACCTTATTCGCCAGACTGATAGCCATAATACTGCGCTTCTTGCGAAAGAGGCTGAGGAGTCACGCGCCCGGCTCAGGAAGATGAATCGCGAGCAGAAAAGGACGAGAGAGCAGGAGGAGGACAAGGGCGAAAGCGCTGAGAGACGACTGACCCCGGTAGCAAGTGCCAACAACGCACGCGATGCAACACCGAGGAGACGAGATCGTAGTGAAGATAGGAATAAGCACAGGAGAAGGCGCGGAGAAAGGGAATTGGACGATTCAACAAGCGCTTCATCTCGTCGATATCGAGACAGAAGTAGAGATGGACATCGGCATAAGAGTAGACATGATAGTGAAGAGGAAGAACGCTCCCGACAGAAACGGAGACGATCAAGGTCGCCGCGGGACAAATCGCATAAAGACAAGTATAAAGAAGAGCAAGAACGTTGGAAACCCCGGAAGAGGGACCACAAAGACCGCAGGCAAAGAAGGCACAGGTCGCACTCCAGAACAACTTCACGGTCGCGGTCACGGTCGCCACATTCGGACAAGCATGGGGAAAGTAGAAAGTATCGAGATCGGACTCGCTCTCGCAGCCCGAAGCAGAAACACGTCGCCTCCAACCCGCACAAAGACGGCCGTCGCTCCAACAGACGAACTGCCTCCCCAGCATCCGACTCCGATCCCCTTGAGGCCATCGTCGGCCCACTCCCACCCCCTCCCGAACCCACCATTCGCCCCAGAGGGCGCGGTGCCTATAAAGCAAACAACATGGGCATCGAGTCGCGCTTCTCGTCCACCTACGACCCCTCCACAGACGTTCGCGCAAACTCCGATGTGGAAGACGACTGGGGCGATGCTCTGGAAGCACTGCGCGACCGTGCTCGCTGGCAGCAACAAGGCGCCGATCGACTCAAAGCTGCGGGGCTCACAGTTGAGCAAGTAAAGAAGTGGGAGAAGGGAGATGTGCAGAATGAGGAGGATGTTGTTTGGTCGACGAAGGGTCACGCGAGGGAGTGGGACCGAGGCAAGGTTTTGGACGAAGACGGTGATGTTGAACTCAAGGCTGATTTCGGGCGGCTGAAGTGAAGGGTTTGGTTTGAGAAGCAATTTCAATGGCACTTCTGGCCAGGGTCATGTTGATTTGACGCAATACCAATACACTGAATTCTGACTCCAATCGATACTCTCGTGCCCAGATCACTCCCAATGCCTGCCCAGCAAGCCGACTGCCTTGTTGTCCATCGGCTTCCACCTCCCCTCATCATAAGACGCACTGTCGGAATTGGTATCAGGAAAACTCAAATCACTGCGCAGAGTCTCGACTTCAGCCTTGTCGCCCACCACCGTAGTATCGTCGCCAAAGTCGGAATGAGGATAGCGACGAGCAGTATACACGGGAGACGGCTGTAGGAGTACCTTGTTAGCACGCTGAGGAATCGGAGGCGGCGGCGGGCGAACGTTGTGAGCGGGCGGTTGATAGATTCGTAGAGGTGAACGGGGACGGACTTCGAGCTCGATGGGGTATGGAAGGTACGGTGGAGTAATATTGTGAGGGTGGCTGGGTGTAAGAGCTGGTGTGTTGGCGAGTTCAAAGGCCGGTCTACTTGCTGTTGCTGTTGCTTGTTCGCCATCGTCTTCCGGACCTCTTCTACCGATATCCGAATTGGAACTAGAAAAGCCTGACCATAGTCTAGGGACGGGCTCGTCTGTTGCATTGTTTCGCCTCAGTATCTCTTCCAATGGCCCATCGATCGTTATGCGCTTGTCCGCTTGTTCTGGTTGTTCACTGGTGTCATCAAGGAAATTGCTCTTGTTCTTTTTGCTGAAGATGACAGTGACAAGTACGACGACGATGCTGGCTAGTATGGCACCAACAGCGATAGATGCAGGTTCGATGGTAGGGTCATATGATGAGGCAACAAGACCTGGAGGAGGTGCGAGCCACAAAGTGGGTAGCGAACTGGCTGCCGAGGACGGCATTGTGAAGACTGAGATATTTGATGCTCTACGGCTGTAGAAATGAAGCAGACTTACCTACGGTGTAGATAGTTGTGAGGTGTTAGGAAATGTATGTGTACCCTCCGCAATCAGTACATGCAAACGTAATGACATGCACTTCACAGCTACTACCTTGATATCCTTCCTTCACACCGTCAACCTTGCTTTTTCGCGCGTTGATCAACTGCCGTCGCCTCGACATCCTCCTGCAGCATATGCGTATCTTTCGACGTCTTCCCACTGCCTTTTTGCTTCCTCAACTCTGCCATGGAGATGGGCGGCTTGGCCTTCCTTACCTTCTCGTCAGATGAGCTCATCTTGCGCATCTCCGATTCCAACTTCATCGCCAATCTTTGCAGTAGCCATTGAGGCTCGGATTGGTTGCCCATGAGTGGACTACGAATGCCGAGCCAGCTCCATGCAAGCTTCTTTCCGTCATCTGCAGAGCCGATATCCGGGGCTCCACCGTCGTCATATTGAGTATTGGCCTTGGGTTGTCGATGTTTTGAAGCGTCGTTTTCGTCTTGGCCGATCAAACGGAGATAGTACTGCCACTCGTGGTACTCGTATTGCTTCAACGACGAACTTTCGACATCCTTCATCAATTTTCGAACCTCCTTTGCGAGAACAAAGTGATAGAATCGGATATCGCGTTCTAGGTAGTCTCCATGCTCGCCAGCCTCCTGTGCTCTTCCAAGCTCTTCCTCTTCAATGTATGCTGCTAACCGGTCTTCCGTGCGTTGTTCAGAAGGACCTGCAGGGCCCTCGCGATAGCCCGCCTTCTCCTCTTCACCAATCTTGCCAGATTTGATTCTTGTCCATCCGACTTTCAGTGCAGCACTCAGCCCCTCTTCGTCTGGCAAGACTGTAAGCGAGCCCAGCCAAATCGTGAAGTCCTTGAAAGCCTTGATAACCGTGTCACCCATGTTCGAGATGAGAATCGTCAGCGTCGGGACTGCGAGTAAACTCCAAAACACCATGAAAGCCTTCCCAGCATTGCTTTGGACGACATAGTCTCCGTAACCAATGGTCAGGAGCGAGACGTATGCGTAGTATAGCGCTACGAAGTAGCTAAATCCCTGTGGTTTTTCCGAGTGCATGAAGACCAAAGCCCCTAGGAACCACAACACAAGTGCCGCGGTGGTTGATAGAGCCAATGCAGTATACCTCCTCTTCCGCTCAGACAGCGTTTGGACACGACGCATTATACGGAACTCCTGCTCTCGCCTTTGGGCTTCTGTCAAGCCTTTTGAGGAGAACTCGACCTTTTCAAAGATTGAGATGCGGATTGTATGTGTGTCGCTGTCGATAGACTTGAGGACCTTCTGTCTCTTGACTTCCATGAATCGAGCAGCCATCTTCTGTTTCCCATGCTCTAGGATAAGGGATCGAATCGAACCAATTACCAAACCAACTGTAACTAAGCCACCAATTGCGTAAGGAATTAGGAGCGAGCGACCTGTGTGAGTTTTAGGCACGAACTCCCCACCAAATCCTATTGTGAGAAGGGTGAAGTTGGCCCAGAATACGGCATCTAGGAACATCCAACCTTCCACGTACGAGAATATCAAAGCCCCGACAAGCAGGTAGACCATGAAGGCGATAGTCTGCAGCATCAGCGTTCTCTGACTAGCTGTCAGTCTGAATTCTCTGGCGTAATGCCCATTATACGCCCCAAAAGCAGTAAAGGCCATGAGAGAAGCAATGATGAAGTATATGCCCGCAGCTATGATGGCGTAGTAGAATGCTTGGCTCAGGGCATGCTCTTCCATGGGCTGGATGCGAAATACGAACGATGAAGCGACACCCACAAGCGCCATCAGGAGGATTCCGGCCAAATAGAAGCCGATGATCGTGATAGGCTGGGCAATCTCGAAAGTCAGTCTCCTTGACATGTTGAGGAGCAGACTGATATTTGCGCTTAGAGCGAAGACGAGAGAGACTGAGTTGACTGCGATAAGCCATTTTGGATCTGTAATCTTCGAGCCATGTCCCTCATCGCTTCCAGGCGGGATATATACTCTCCATTTCTCAACGAGCGCACAAATCGAAAATCCATTGGCGATAGGCCCGAACGTTCCTGCTATAAGAGGGCTCGCAGTGGATGCAAACCACCATTGACTGTGTATGTCAGCGTACGCGAAGCAAAGTCAGGGTACTGGGAGACATAACTCGGATCGAGATATTCTCGCTCTTCCTGCTCAGCTTGTTCATCCTCGGCTTGGACCCTGTCATTGACATCTTGCGCTGCCTCCTGGGCCGGCTCGTCAAGACCGGGATCGTTCATGATGAGCCAGGTGTTGGTGTCGTAGATGGAGTGGTTGAGGAAAATGAGTCTGGGTGCATGTTATGTAAAGAAGAGATAAATCCTCGAGATGGCCTGCAGGTATATGCACGAGGGGCGTGCATGTGAGATCCAAGATGCGCGGGTTGTCGCGTGGACAACGCCAGGAAATAAGGGATTGATGACGTACGTCTGGCTGGAGCACCCGCTAGTTGGAACAAGCCACCAATTTCTGGTGACTTTTGCCACAACATCAAGAAAAAGACGATTGTGAAACTATCAACTTGAACAAATGTGGAGCGTATCGAATCGACGTAGTCGAGGAAGCCAGTCGGCCCGACTTTTAAATGGCATCTACCTATTGTAAATGCTCGGCAGCAGCTCGCGTAGACTAGGCACGAGACCGCCTCGCGAATGTATATACCTTTCTGAGAATACGTAAATGTGTTATATGTATTGCTCCCTTTCAAAGTCCTGTTGCAAGTATTACTTAGGGACGTATCGTCATTCAATGGATGCCACTCAGTAATATAAAGTCTGCTCGCATGAAGCAATATCCACGCTAGGCAAGTGGATTTCGAACGTGGCGACCGGATACATCTCAATCTCAGAAGCAGGGGCCATGGTCTCTGAGGGCACTGTTATCCCAAGTGGAATAACAAGTAGATCGAAGTAAACTTTAGCAAGTGACAGCTGGAGCACAGCGGATGATACCTACAGTCCGTGCAGGCACTAACTTAACTCGTTCTACCATATCAGAGGATCTAACGGTATGCTTTGACGTGGGAGGAGTATATCTCACAAGTTGTTTCTTGGGCAGTCCGTCAAGCTTAAACTCACCTTACATTTTTTAACTGTACTGCTGCGACCAGTACTGTCAAAAGCAGCCGGATCGCGAACTAGCTGTTTGATCCACCTTCGCCTTGGATACAGAAGTACCCGAAACATTTCCATTGAGATGACCCAATGCCTCAATGGACATTGTGTCAGTATGACTTGGTTTACTAGTCTCGTTCGTGAATCAAATCAACAGCGATACCATCCGAATCTTACCAAATCGCTGCTTGGTCGCAAAGTCTTACGAGCAGGGGTCTTCGATGCGAATCCGAGGACCGTTCTCCAAAGAGACAAACTGGCCCATGAAGGCAGAGGCACCTCGAGCGAACTGGTGACTAGTGAGGTCGCGTGTACTGTTCCTAGGGTAGCGAGATATCTTGCAATAGGGTGGGCGCGGAGGTGCGCACAGATATTCCGATCACTGCGATGGCAAACCCAATAGCTGCTTCATGCTTCTTACACTATCACAGTACCACCCACAACGACGCCATAACAACGCCACCTGCTACCAACGCAAAAGTACTTGTAAGTATTCCAATACTCTTCAGGTATCTCGCGATCTCTTTGAGACATCCAAGGAGATGTTGCTCGCGCCGTCATGAGTATGCCTGGCTCGGGTAGGGTGCCTTCTGGGCCCCAACTCCACCTCCTCAGTACTCGCGTCCGTCAACACTGGAGGGTATCACTCAGCTTATAGTCGGTATTGCTATCGACTGTGTTGAACGACAGAGGGACTTCTTGCTGCATCATCGCAGAACCTATTACCTTCGACCCGAGACGCCACATGCACCACGACTGTATACCCTGCTTGCCTTGGCTAGATGCACCACCCGTCGCCAGACGACGTAGCCAGGAGGTCCTCGAGGTATTCTCGGCTTCGAGTAGGGCCCGCAGGAGCATCTTGAAGTCTGTTGACCGCGACGGCGAATGACCGTACGCGCAAGCAAGAGGGCGGGGTAGCAATCTACCTGTGGCCACAAGGTCACCAGCTTCAAGGAACATCTCAACGAGGTCCAAACATCAGCCTGACCCGTATTGACAGACACCTTGATTTTTTAAATAAAAAACCCCTTGCGGTAAGGCTGCGCCCGTGACGGTCTTTAGCTGCCGCTGACATAACATCAGACGATCATCCCCAAATATTCCACGCCTTCAAGCACCAAGTTTGCCGTCAATCGGACGGACGCTTTGTCATCTGCGCCTGCGTCTACGGGCAACCGTCTCATTGACGACAAGACAAATCGCCTCGTGAACCTCGACCCGAGCGGCTTCGAGCCTACCAGTGTCACTGATGCAAAGAGGATGAGACAACCGAGGAAAGTGGTAAAAGAGGTGGGCGAGGTGGCGAGATGTTGAAAAAGGCGGCCCCTAGGCCTCCTAATATCAACGAGCAGCTTCCGCCACTTAAACTTGGAGAGTCGCTGTGGGATCCAAAGATGGATCCGATCCGGTTCAACAATATCCTGGGGGGCTGGGGTGTAGCACACAAGGGTGGCAAGTGTGCGAAGAGCAGGCGGAATAAGCCGGATCTACTTCGAGTTGACAGTACTCAAAGCTCACCTACTGTTGGAGAAATTGACATCCTCCCAGGGTCCAGATGAAAGAACAAAATTGACAAACTTCCAGTTAGACGAAGTATACAAGGATGGTCTTGGAGCTGAAGTTGAGGCTTTACGAACGTCTTGTAATCTTTGTCGTATCAATGGACTGCCATGAGTACTTGGACTTCGCGGTTCACATTGCAGTGACCGGCTTCCACCATGGCGGATGCGAGCGATGGCTTCGTATGAAAAGAAGGTGCGCAACGTCACGGCCGTGTCCATGATATTCTCCCGTCTCTTGGAGCTTTCAGCTTCATGTGTCCGCATAAGGACACGAGCGAGAAGTACCCCTTGGTGTGGTATCCTGAAATAGGATGTTCGATCGCTCATACAGGGGCATTTGTGCTGCTGGAAAAGGGCCCTGGCACCCTGCAGTCCAGTTGTTTCGTGCCTTGTTGCTTTGGTCGCGGAAGTTCTGCGGAAGCTTGTGTAGCTACGTGGCGTCGTCGACGCGTTCGGATGACCCCGGGAGAGCTGTATTAAAGGGCTATAACAATCTACGCGTGACCCCTTTTCCAGTATCTGAAGCCTTGGGCAGCCTACTACAGCCTCCAGAAGTCATGATAGACGGCGAGACGCCTTCTATATATGCGTGCTTGAGTTGTCGGAATCGCTGCTGTCAAAGCTGCTGCTATCCGTATCGAGATCGCGCAATAAGGGCATAGTCATGTGACCATGCTATGTGTTCCCGCAGGGTAATGGCGCATAGGTATTGCTGTCGTAGTTGCGGTCGTCCTGCGGTGGTCATGGGTGTAGCAATCGAGGGGCTAAGGAAGCTGCGGAGAAGTCTGTGAGTAGCGCCTTTCTCCATGCACGCATAATGCATAACCAGCCAAGGTGACACGTCGCTTGGTGGTTGCGATCTCGGGGGTTATGTTCAAGAGTTCAAGAGTTCAAGAAGATGAACGCCAGGGCTGTGGGTGGAGTTAAAGTCGGCGGCCCGCCCGCAACGCATGAATCAGACACATGGCACGCCAACTCAATTCAGGCATAGTGTCATCCTTGGGGCGTGTCTTGTCGACGACAATCGCTGCAGAGGTCTTTTCCTTCTTCTCATACGACTGCAGCTCATTGCGGCCGGGACTCCCTGCTTTGGAACGTGTTGTAGACGAGACACAGCAGGTTTTCCTTTTTCGTAGACGGCTCCGGAGCCTTGGGTATCGCGAGCCCCCCGTGGGGAGTGGGTATGCGGCAATAGGTCCAGGTTGTGTGTATAGGTAAGATGAGTTCATGTGGCACCATTTCATCCTCAGTCAACATCTCCTTCAGTCACCGTTAAGTCACATCACAATTTCCATCCTCACAAAGTGCCCTGGTTGTCACGAGGAAGGGAAAAGGTCTTTGCTGAGAGCCAGGCTAGGTGCAACAGCGATTCGCTGGTACCGGCAGTCATCAATCCAGACTCCTGTTAGCGTACGAAGAAGTTCGTTTCTTGTAGGTTATATCTCTAAACACTAAAACGTACCCTAGAGGTATACAGAGTAATCTAGGTTACAGGTCTGGTAGAATAGTACCAGTGTATACGTTTAAGATATGTTTTAGTGTTTACCTAGGTGGAGTATAATCTACCAAAAACGAACTTCTTTGCAAGAGGCAGCGCGTGCCCTCAGGCTATGTTACAAGTCGCAGGAATCTTTTCAGAGCGGCTGCGAGACATTACGCCAGGGTTTCGCGATGTTTCCTTGGATAAGCGCAGCACGTCCTGTTGTATTAAACATGTCGGACGTGTATACCATTGCTCAGTCTGTCGGCTCGCACATCTCACCGTCCATGATTTAAACTTCTCATTCCCCTCATCGGTCCTCTCACTTGGGTCCATCACCTCGAGGTGCCTTACCGCCTGTCATCTTTGGATGAGATATGAGAGCGCGGGTATCATCTTAGTTAAGCAATTCTTGTATCATTACCGAATTGTCAATGTTCGATCTAAACTACAGCCTCTCGGTGCCTCGACATTAGCCTGCATATCACTGGACATATATAGGCCGCCAACACACTCTCGCCTTCACGTCATCCTCGCTCACCGGAGCTGCAGAAGCTTCTGGTCTCTCGCTTATCGCTGTAGTCGTCGTCAGGCACTGGGATCTCTCTGAGGGAAGCGCGCTAAGGGCCGCTACTGCGCACAGCTCCTGCCCACTCTGTCCATATAAACAACGAAGTCTTTCCTCCCCACGACCTCCAACTCCCGTACCCCGCTTACCCAACTCCCATCCACGCTGCAATTAGCAACCTCGTTCAAGCAACAATAACAAGCTCTACATCCCTTCATCTACACCATGTCTGACGCAGGAGCGCCCGACGCGACTGCCACCGACCCCTCTGTCGCTCGCAAGGAGCAGCAGGCCGCAGATCTTGCGCGCGCTCAAGAGGCTGGATGGAACAATCCTGTCCCTTTCCAGTACGAGACCGTCGTCGGTGGCACTCCCGCTGAGGATGAAACCCGCGACACCGCCGTCTGGTTGTCTGATGCCGCCATCTACCAGTGGGACGATGAGTTCGGCGACGTTGGCGAGCCTAATCCTGAGTTGGAGAAGATGCTCTTCGACGACCAATATCTCCAGCGTGCCGGTGGTGCCATCAAGGCGCTCTCGTTCGACGTGACTCTTGAGGGCCCCACCAAGATCAACCCTGTCCGCAACGTAAGTAACACAAACGTGAACTCAGATGCCTTTTCGGATCTTTATGCTAACGCCTATAGTTTGAGGATGCTGGTCTTCACCCTGTCATGCTCGACAACGTCAAGTTGTGCCAGTACCGGGCCCCGACTCCGATCCAGTCCTACTGTATCCCTGCCATCCTGACCGGGCATGACGTTGTTGCTGTTGCACAGACTGGTAAGTCGCCTTTTTCCTACTCGCCTTTCTCTTTAATAACACTGCTTAGGTTCCGGCAAGACTGCTGCCTTTCTCCTTCCGATCCTGTCCAAGCTCATGGGAAAGGCCCGTCAGCTGGCTGCTCCGCGTCCAAATCCAGTCCGCTACAAACCTCTGACTGACCGAGTCCGTGCTGAGCCGCTCGTCTTGGTCGTCTGTCCTACTCGCGAGCTTGCCTGCCAGGTAAGTTTTGGATATACGCAATGCTTGTGAGACAAAAACTAACTTCATATCTCCACTTTGCCAGATTTTCGATGAAGTAAGACTCATAACGTATGGACTGCATGTGAGGCATACACTAACTTTGTGCACCCAAATTATAGGCGCGTCGCTTGTGTTACCGCACTATGCTGCGACCTTGCGTCATTTACGGTGGTGCGCCTAGCAAGAACCAGCGGGAGCAGCTTGAGATGGGCTGTGACATCCTCATCGCCACTCCAGGTCGCCTCATGGACTTTATGCAGAACGCCAAGCTGCTTTCGTTCAGCCGCCTCAAGTAAGTCAAACAAGCTTGCGACATGTTTGCACAACGAATTAATATGGGAAGATTCACTGTCATCGATGAGGCTGATGAGCTGCTGTCGGCTGGCTGGGAAGAGGCCATGGAGAAGCTTTTCAACGGCTCAGGTATGTTGACTACGCTTTCTGGGTGTAACTTCAGGGCCTAGATCCTGAACGGTCCTCTATACCATATGCTAACAGCTACTATAGACCAGAACACGGACGCCGACCACACTTATCTTATGTTCTCTGCTACCTTCCCCAAGTCCGCTCGCAGGCTTGCCAAAGAGTACATGGATGAAGACTGCGTGCGCGTCAAAGTCGGTAGGGTTGGCAGCACCCACCAGAATATCAAGCAACAAATCATCTTCACCGAGGAGAGCGCCAAGAGCCAGGCACTGTTTGACTTGATCTTTAGTGAGGTAAGGAAATCCGATGCTCGAATTGCATGCTCGACGTATACTGACTTCGTACGCGAAAATTTAGGGCCCCCAGCGTACCTTGGTCTTCACCAACTCAAAGGTCAAGTGCGACATGGTCGACGACTATCTGTACAACAAGGGCTTGCCTGTAACTTCCATTCACTCGTAAGAAATGTTCCTGTAAGAACCGCATGTGAGGCAGTTACTGACTACGCACACCATCTTAGTGATCGCACTCAGCGCGAGCGTGAGGATGCTCTTCGCTCCTTCCGTACCGGCCGCTGCCCGATTCTCGTCGCTACAGGTGTTACTGCTCGTGGTCTCGATGTTGCCAACGTCAAGCATGTCATCAACTACGACCTTCCTTCGACTATGCATGACGGTATCACCGAGTATATCCACCGCATCGGCCGTACCGCGCGTATCGGCAACGAGGGCAAGGCTACGTCTTTTTACAACGACCGGAACGAAGACCTTGGTCCAGATCTATGCAAGATCCTCTGCGAGTCGAAGCAAGAGTAAGTGGCAGCTCAAACTAGTTGCATCGGATACATGTGCTAACTTCATTCACCAATTCTTTAGGATTCCAGAATTTCTCCAGGAGCACATGCCCGAGGACCCTAACACTATCGACTGGCATGATGGCACTGACGATGAGTCTGACGACGGCCTTGGTGGTGGCTTTGGCGCTGAGGCTGGCGGTTTCGACGCTGATGCTGGCTTCGGTGGAGATGCTGGTGGCTTTGGCGGTGGCGACGACGGTGGTTTTGGTGGTGGAGGCTTCTCTGCTGATGCCGATGACAAGGTTGCTGCTTGGTAAACTGCTTTGGTCCGCCTAGGTCGTATTCTGTCTCCGAAAAGCGCTTAGGAGCTAGTCTGCTACACGCAGCTTGTTCTCCCCGTCTACGCCAATATGTGGCATGTTGACCATGGTCAGCTAGTCTACATATACCGAACCTCACGGTAAATTTGGAAACTATGTGCTCGTCAACACGTTATGATGATGTTCCACATGCTTAAACTCGACCCTAATGGTATTCGCAGTGTTTTCTTTTCTTCTTTTAGCGTGGGAACTCTAAACAGAGCGACTACCTTTAGGATGTATTACCTATAGTTCGGTACAAACTTTTTTTAATGCATCTTGCTTGTTCGTGCGAATCGTCAGCGCACACGTTGGATCTTCTGCAGCTCTTCACATGTTGGCACTGGAATGACGCGCAGCCATGAAGACGTTCGGATGCCTTTAGAAAACGGACACGACACTAACGCGATCTGCAACTGCTGGGAAGCTGCCCAAGTGTAGTTGCATTATCCCTGCGATGCGACGCCCATCCAAGCTTTGGCGCAGCCGGGGATGAACTTGAAACACCATCGACAGTTTCTAGTCAGGGCACGATTTCTCCCTGTATCGCAACGCAGGGAATAACATCTGACGTCACACCCGACCATGGCTTCCGTGCCTTCCATGTAGACACACAGTCCGCGTCCTCCCTTAGTACCTTCAATTGCGCACACGTACATCGCCCACTCAGAACCCAAAGCGTGACGCTGCCGCCCTACTTACCTCCCTCCATGTCATAATCACGATGAACAGCTATTGGCATTCAATTGCCTACTTCTTCCGCCTTCCCTTCCACATACAATGGCGGTAGGATATCCCATCACAGATGGTTTACGACACGGACACTGACTGTATTCAGCACGGCGCTTGTCCAAATACCGCGATTTGTTCCTCTTTCGATCCTACATATCACGTCGCCCAAGGGGCCGCACCCGTTCCTCATGTCGCTACCTAGTCGAAAGGGCAACCTCATCTACATTTACGTCTTTGTGCCACCGGAACCGGTCGATCTTGAGGACAATGGTGACCAGGAGAGGAAACAGACTGGAGAATGGCGTGTGCCTGTGGTGCTGGATTTTCATGGTACGAAGCCTGGATACAATGCGCACAACGTCGAAGTCGCTCATGGCTAACGAAACCAGGCGGAGGCTTCATAATGGGATCGCCGTTGGAGCAAGCGCCGTACGCTTCAATGATGTCTCGCGAACTTGGGGCCGTCGTCATCAGCGTGTCGTATCGCATCGGACCCTTCCACCAATTCCCCGCGGCAATCCACGACGCCGAAGACGTTCTATCGGCAATACTCGACACGAGCGGAGTTTCAAAAGCCGGCAAGGTCCTTAGAGAGGAAATTCAGCGATACTACTCCATAATACGGTCTGATGCGCTGGAAAGGAAGAAGGAGCATGGAGCTCCACACGTCGAGCACTGTAAAACCATCACTCTCGATCCCACACGTCTCGCGATCTCGGGTTTCTCGGCAGGAGGAAACATTGCTTTGAATATGGCTATATCAGTACCGCCTTGTCCTGAGCTTGGAATGTCGACTACATTTGGGCCTCACTCACACACACAAGGCCCTGCACCCGCCGACACCATGTCACCTAGATTGCCCGAAAACCGTAGAGCTACGATACTAGACGATCCCTTCGAATCGTGGCCCTCTCTCCTACCTCCTCCTCAGGTACAGCCCCGCATGCTGCCACTTCTCCTGTTCTACCCTTCGCTAGACGCACGACTACTCCCACATGAGCGCCCCATGAAGCCTCTGCCCAATGCACTGAGGCCTGACGACCACCACAAGCAGAAGCCGAAAGCACCCGGGCTGTTTTCCATCATGGGTCCGACATACCTCCCGCGCAAACTGCGACCTCATCCACGAGCTAGCCCCGGCTTGAACGACCCTGAACATATCCAGAAGAACGCTGCTATCCTCCTCGTCCTACCCGAAAAGGACAGCTTAGCAGTGCAAAGCGATGTCTGGGTAGACGTGATGAACAACAATGATTGGAATGGCCCTGTACGCTTCGGCGATGGACGAGAAGGCGACTGGGACGGTCACAAGGGGGGACAAGCCGGGTCCTCCAACGTCGCCAGCACGCAAAACGGTGGCATGGAAGTTTGGCACGCGCCCGGTTGCAGACACGGTTGGACGCAATTTCCGGATAAGATTGTGCCTCAGCATGAGCGGAGCGAGAGAGAGCTGGTTTTTGCGAGGACATTGGATTTCGTCAAAGAGAATTGGAAAAAGGAGTTGCCGGTGGAAAGGCGACAATTGGGGAACCAAATTCAAGAGCCGAGGCCGTTGAACATACCCAGTTCGACCGAGTGATCTGCATGATAGGTGTGTGTGTGTGTGTGTGCAGTAGATTTGCTTCAAGCGCATTGGCACTGTTGGAGTGTTTGACGGACATTTACAGTTTCTTCAAAACAATCATCATCATCATCATCATCATCATCATCATCATCATCATCATCATCATCATCACCATTACAAGAACAGACTATATTACATGCGCGATCCTTTGTGGAATATCGAGAAATAACGTGGTAGTCTTTCAACTGGAGTTTTTATTATTATTCAAGACAGCTTCAACTTTGAATCTAGGCTCTACGTTTTGCGGCTCCATGAGTGTTTGATCGCATTGTGTCGATGGTGTGATGGGTGACGTCAGATGGTTAGGCAATGTTGACATGTGAAAGACTGTAGTAGCTGTGGTACCGGGATGAAGTGAAGATGAGTGGTTGGCAATACTTCGTCCTCTGCTGTTGATTTAGGATCTACTTTGCATTTTAGTCAGGCGTTAGCCTGATAAACTGTCTCTTGCTGTACGCTCGGAAGTGTGTTTCGACTTGTCTTGGGCTCTAGTGTTTTAGCAAGTTTGAAGACAGCCACCCAGGCAAGTATGGCGCATGTACCGCTCCGCTGCCGAGTCAACTAGCAGGTGAGGATGATCTTGATAACGTCCAATCTCCACTTTCGACACGTAGAGTATGAAAGCGACGACGTGTGTTTGCGATATTGTATACCGATGAGGGGCATACTAAGTGCTGGATATCACGCGCATATGCAGAACGGTTATCGGCTTCGAGCGGCATGGCGGGGATTATTTCGAAAGAAGACAACGCTGTAGGCCTGACCGTAAGTAGCAAGCCGTGCCGGATGCCGGGTGGTGCTCAAATTTCGTAGCGTGGAGGGCACTGGAGACGTGTTTGTACAAGTATCCAATGCACATAGTTAGTAGAAGAAACACAGCACTTGGGCAGAAACCGAGCGTGGGCGGGCAGTCAGCTGGAGGGTATCGTGGGGTTTGGCTGCTTCCCCGCATGCACAACGCTGGCGATTGGAACAAGCTTGATCTAAGCCGGCTGAGGCGCTTGCTGGCAAATGGTGTAGACAAGTACACTCGCTGTCAACGAACGAAACCCCAGACTTTGATGGACTCTATTGCTGGGCACTGCAGGCGAGGGCGCGGCGATGCATGAGTGGCATGGTGCAGATTGGTAGCAGGGCACGGCGGATGAAACCGGTATCCCGTCGTTGAAGGCTTCAACGGCGTCGGCCCATACATAATCAGATGATAGACGGCGGAACTAGGAGGTGAGGGGCCAAGTAGGAGAAGCGGTCAAGTAGCGGTGTAGAGTTGGTAGAAGGAGATGAAGCTGCAAGTGGAGCTATGGATGGAGCAAAGGAGATGTGTCGAGAAGTGAGGCATTTGAGGAGAGCTGAGCTGCGGTACTTGCTGTTGGGCTGGACAGAGATGCAGACCGCGCGTGCATGTGGTCGTGTTGACTGCAGCAGGGTGCATGCGAGGTTGGGCGGATGGTCGAAAGAAGGTGTACGACGGCATGGGCATGGGCATGGGCGTCGCTAGCGTGGCGCTGTCGGCGGGATGCAGCGCTTCGAGGGGATAGCGGTCCTGAAGAGCTTCCTCTGGGTTCATCAGGGTCCTTCTTCCGAAGCTTGCGGAATCAAGGATGTGCGCACTTGGATTGCGTCTTCCCTGGGCTGTGCTGGAGCTGTCCACGGAAGCCCTGGAAGTTCTGAAACCTGATTCTGGTGTATTCTAGTCGCGGGTGAATCTGACATGTCCGCACCGACAAGGAAACGAAGTCGACAAACAAAGGCCTTTGATGAGTGATGATGACCGAGCACAGGCAGGCAGAAGAGATTGTCGATTCTGACGGCCAAATGCCCGTGTCACTGGTGTGTGGTAGCGTGAATTGGGATGGGAGCACAGGGGTACTGGCCGTGTGTCCGTGGGCGCGAATGAAAATGCCGACTACCAGAGCGCATATCACATTCCTCTCTCCTCTCTCTCCCACACGTCAAGTCCCACCCGCCGCGCCGCACTACTGTTGCAGCCTATCCTGCGCACACTACAAGTAGTCGTCTGACAGCAGACTCGGTCGTCGATCTACACAACCGCTGCCCATCACTTGTCAACGGGCTCATTCCCAGCCTACGGCCCGTCGCCACACGTCGCTGTGGGTTACTCTACCTCATCATCACCAGGTACCCCTTCCCACTCGACACTGCTCGACGCTTGTCGCTTCTGACACGTCCCGAACCCGCCTTTAGTTCCATTTCAGGTTCATCTCCCTTACATGGCAACCATGTTGCTGTCGATATTATAACACTTCGCCTCCCTTGGGGCCCCACCCTCCCAAACAAATCGATGCGCCAGCACCGACACCATTAGCGATACATTCCAACTATCGACAAAACACACCTCCTGGTCTAACTCGGATCCAGGAACGCTGCGATAGGTGCATTGCGCCAAAGAAAAAAGAAACAAACGGAGCGGTTCCACTACTCGCATCACGACCATACGACTTCACGAGTATTATTGCTCTATTCAACACTTGCATCTGTTCCCACGACTTCGCACCCGCTCCCCGCACATTCCTCCGTCGACTACAGAACACATGGCGAACGAGCAAGATTACACTAGTAGACAAGGCGCGTTGCGAATAAGCACACCGCTGGACAGGTCAAATACATCACCACCGGCCATGACGGCCGAGGAGGAGGTTGTGGGCGACTTGGACGAACCACCTGAACCTCGCGCGCAGCGTCCGGCACCCTTGACCCTTCAACGTTCCTCCACAACATCCTTCACCAAATCGAAACCCCTCTTCGATCAGAAAGAATCGCTTCTTACTTCGGCACTGAAGTCGGGCTCGAACACGAGCTCACCCGTCGAGGAACACTCCGATGAGAGCCCAGTCCGCGGCATGTCGTGCGTCTCAACATGGAGCAACAATAGCGGTACAGCCGATCTCACTAGCGATGGGGGCTTCACAAGCCCTGGTACACGACCCTGCACGCCGAGCCCACCGCTCCCCTCGGCGGCGTTCCACAGCATGTTGCCCACGTTCAACAAGAAACCGTCGGAGCTACCAGTCTCCGTTGTCTCACACGACGGTGAGAACATAACCCCGGTACTCAAGACGGCGCCTCAAAGTACCGAACAGAGCATCGAGGCCGTTCTGGGGAGGAAGAGGCGCATCATGTTTGCATGTGGCCCAAAAGAGGATAAGAAGCCAGCAGAGGCACCAGCACCCGCACCTGCGCCCCAAGCCAAAGAACCTCCTAAGCGTGTCTGCACCATCAAGTTTGCATGCCCGTCCAAGCCATCCGCAGAGGTGTCCAAGCCCCGACGCATGGCCAGCCCCGCACCGCCCCCACGCCGGATACCTTCACCTTCAAAGCCAGCCACCAAAGTGCATCGCGACTCTGACTCTACAGTTCGCAACAATTCTCCCGTCAGTGTTCGAAAGGTGCGCCCAATTGACCGCACTCGCCGCTTGAGCTCCAATTCCGACCTTGCCCGCTGCGAAGCATACCGGTTCCACGAGTTTGCTAGCTCGGAAGAGGAGGTGGAAGAATGGACCCAAGAAGTTACTTGTCACCGAAGCCGGCTTACGGTCCAGGATACACTCAAGATTGAGAACAACCTGCGTAAGCTAGGCGAGGAGGTTGCAGAAGAAGAGGCCATCGATGAAGAGGATGAGGACAATGCCGAAATGGATGATGACGACGATGACCTGCTTGGTGAAGATCAAGACGGTAGCGATGCGTACAGCGATGCGACTGATGAGGGCTTCCAGACTGACGATGAGAACGGATTTGCCGTCTCAGACGATGACAGCGATGCTGGGTCTGACTACGACTGGTGGGCACCCGGAGCGTCAACCGCTGCGACATCTGTGGAGCACCTGGAACAGCTTCGTTTGAAAACTCATCGAACGGTATCCGAATCATCGATTGGATCTTTGGAAAGTCGCGAAGGTCTCAGAATCATGGACAAGCCCTCCAAGCGCAGAAAGTCGAAGCCGGTCAACATCGGTGCTCCCAGTCCGGAGCTACCTGACAGCACCGACTTTGTTTGTGGTACGCTTGACGAGGATAGGCCTGCTGAAGCTGCGTACATGTCAACACTTGAACGTCGACGCGCAGCCAAGCACAAGCCCACTCCACAGGACATTGACCCTACATTCCCAACCTCGGATCCCGAGCTTCCTGACGATGATGAGGATGAGGTCTCTGAAGATGAGAAAGCTTCCGAGACTGACCATCTTATGATCCATGGTCGTATGGATCCTGTCAATATTGATGTACGAGGCCGCCGCAGAGATGTTTCAAAGAAACGTTCCCCCTTACCGTCACCAAAGCGCTTGCGATCTCCTCCGCCGCCAATGCGCCTCAGATCACCACCACCCACGCGTCGCGGCTCTGTCAATCCTACAACCACACGTCAGCGCTGCGACACCTCTATACGCTTTGCCGGCATCGCTGAGCGCCCTGCACCCACAGTCTCAGCTTCAGTCCCTCGAACTCCCATGACTATGAGAAACCCATTCGACCTCGAGGACGAGGACGCAGACGGTTCTGACATGCCCATTCGCCGCGCCATTGACATTAAAGTCGGGCTCGAGAAGAAGAGGCAGCGACGCAAAGAGAAGCTGTACCGGAAGCAACACCGCAAAGGCGCCAAAGAGAAGCGCCCTGCTCCCGGCCGTGGTGCAGAACGCATGCGCGAGATGGGACTAGCGGTACACGCTCACAAAGGCAAGACGACTGCCTTCCAGCCGTTCCAAATCTGTCCCGAGGCGGATGATGAAGACATGCATGTGCTGTCGGCATAAACGACAGTATGCACGTGAGGATCAGCGCCGCCGTAAAAGTCGGCACTTCACACGCTCCTACGATAAGCTGTAGGACTTGTTGGTCGCTGATCCCGCATCCTCAACAGGGTCAAGCTTGGCTAAGCAAGCACCCGGCGTCCATTTCTTCAGCCCTGGGTTTCCATTACATACCTCTTCTTTTCCTCCCGGTTTTTCTCCAGGCTTCTCATGTACATAGCCTTTTATCTATATTTTGCCAATCACTTCATTTTGACCTTTGGTTCTGGCCTTTGCCGTTGCCGTTGTGCTTCTATATCTTTTGGTGTCTCTTTTGTCCCACTGCATCTAGGAGTTACGCTTGGCATTGTCGGCCTCCCCATGCAGCGGGTTGAGCGCCTATGGGGAGTTGGTGGGTCAACCTGGATCCATCCTAGAAGAGTGCAAACACGCAATGAATTGATCGTCCCTGGACTGTCTGTGGGCTTGCCAAGATTGAATCCCGGATTGTTGTCTGCAGTGCTCGTGGTAACCGCAATGATAGTGTTTGCGACTGCAATATTGCAACTTCAATAAACGCGCAGAGGTGACGACATGAAGAAAACGCCCGTGGGTCGCATGCCGCCTTACTGCATTGGGCTGGCAGCTGTTCGAGGCCGCGCGTGTTCAACCGTTCCAAGGTTCTCGCATCTCACGAGAGATGCAATGTCAGAATTTGGACGTACAGACACAGTTGCATGGAACGCATGGAACGCATGGAACGCATGGAAACGCCCGAGGCTGAGCTGCGACGGCGATGCTCGTCCATCTGTTCCAGCAAGCATGGGATTCTCATGCTTGATGCGATTCTCGTGCTTCCTGCTGCGGTTACAACCGAAATGCTTAACATAACAGGCGACAAGCAAAGGCGCACCCCTGTTCTATGCAAGCGTTGACCCTATATTTCCCGCCCGCTGCAGCTCCGCTACGCCTCACCGCATCTCCAATGGGCGTAGACGTCTTGTCAACAACCATGCCAAATCCACAGTAAAGAACTTTTGTCACTCCTCCCGCCGTCTATCCCATCGCTGCCCCTCTTCTTGTCTCCGCCCGCGGCTTGGCTCTGCCTTTCCCTCCTGCACCCTCCACCAGCCGCACTGCCGCCCGCCCTTCACTCTCCACCGAGTCGTGGCGCTCTCCCTCGCCTGTACATATCCACCTGGTAGTGTCGCCATCCATGTCGCCTCCATCCACGCTTCGAAGCCTTTCAATCTCGATAATATAGACACCCGCGACCCATCTCGTTCGCGCGTGCACGCTCCTGCCTCATCGTGTCTCGGTTTCGCGTCTCCCGGTTTCCCCTAGCATCCATGCTCATGAAGAAGATGTGGATAGTCGAGGAGCGGAAGGACAAGACCGTATACCGTCGCCGCTGTCCGACTGGTGGAGAAGTCCTCTCCTTCTTCTTCGTCTCGGCTTGCGCTCTGCTCTTCCTGCTCATCTGCACTATCCTCTACGGCACGCGCACACAGAACCCCTCTTTGCCACCGCTGGTTAAGGAGTACATGCCCGCGGGGCGTTGTCTGTGCGAGTTCAGTACTACTTTCTCATGCGACACCTGTCTGGACTGCGCTTCCAACCAGGCCATTCTCTCCACTAATGCGACCGAGTTGGAGGAACACAATTTGTGGACTTTCACGTATCCGCGGGACAAGAACAACTACGGCTTGGACGAGGCACAGTGCGATAGCGCCTTCCCGGGCCAGTACGAGGACATTGAGCGCGCGGTCAAGGTGCGAAATCGCTGGGGCAAGGTGACACAGGCCGATCTCCACAGCTTTGATCTCACCAAGGGCATGGTCAGGGCCATGATTTATGACAGAGAGGTTCGTGTAGTCTTGGCGACCATGTTGGGAATGCTGGGCGCATGCTAACACTTCTGACACAGCTCTACGTCCTCGAGACTCACATGGTTGATAACGTCAACCGCCAAAAGGCCATTGCAACTCTCAGTGCCATATACCGCGCCGTTCTCGCCGCTCCCTCAAACGCCGATATCCCAAACATCGAGTTCGTTTTCTCCGTAGAAGACCTCCCTGCTCAACCCGCCAAACCGATATGGTCCCTCACCCGACGCGTCCAGGACCATAGCCTGTGGCTAATACCCGACTTTGGCTTCTGGAGCTGGGACATGCCTGCATTGGGCACGCTGGAAGAGGTTGCGCAGGAAGCGCTACAGCGGGAAACCGTCGAGCCGTGGGATCAGAAGATTGAGAAGCTGGTCTGGAGGGGCAAGATCACTTTCGCGCCCAAGCTGCGAAGAGCGCTGCTTGATGCGACCAAGGGGAAGCCATGGAGTGACGTTGGACAACTCAAGTGGACGGATCCAAACTTCAAGGAGCAGTTCCTTGGCCCAGTGGATCAGTGTAATTACATGTTCATTGCCCATGCTGAAGGTATTCTAATCTCTACCACTATCATACGGGGAAAAAAGAAACTAACCATCTTTTCCAGGCCGCTCTTACTCTGGCTCCCTGAAATATCGCCAACTATGTCGCTCCGTAATAGTCTCGCACAAACTACAGTGGATCCAACACTACCACTACCTCTTCCGCTCCAACGGTTCCAACCAAAACTTCGTCGAAGTGGAACGCGATTTTTCCGATCTTTCTTCCGCCATGGAAGACCTGCTGGACCACCCAGAAAAGGCAAAACGCATTGCAGACAACTCAGTGCAAGTGTTTAGGGAGAGATACTTGACGCAAGCAGCCGAAGCGTGTTACTGGCGCAAGCTAATGAAGAGATGGAGAGACGTTGTCGATTGGGAACCACAGTTATACGCTGGTGTTAGTACCAAGGGCACAGACCGGAATAGAGAAAAGAGAAGGGGTGTTCGCTACGAGACGTTTATGTAAGTTGACAACATGAAACATGACGCGTTGGAGAGAGTCTTTGAGAAACTAACAACATGCAACAACAGGCTTTACGAACCCAAGGTTCAACTCAGCTACCCCGAGTCAGCTACATGAACCACCGCACCGCACCTCACATACACATGATACTTGTACAACCTCCGTCTTTCGTCCAACCATCTCACTCACGTTACGCGTATACGTACAGGGCGAGAAAGCGTCCCCTTTCTGAAGTATTACGCGGGAACAAGCATGTGACAGCGATTATACCCCCCCGGTCCTATTTAGTGTTGTCTTGTCTTTTTTTTTGGTTTGTTTGCATAGCAAAAAAGGAGAGGAAAGTTTACGGAGGATGTGCTAGGGGAATCATGAAGTCGTAATAGAACCTGTATGTATATAAGAGTGAGAGTTTAATAGGGCTTTTGGGCCTGGATCGTAATCATTCATGCATATGAGTATTGAACAAGTGGGTGTGTTGTGCGGTTTTTGGAGAGTGTGGGAGTTTTATTGGTTATTATTTGCGATGGAGAGGGAGAGGAAGATGCATGGATGTTGATAAGTGAACGAATGTGTGGAATCGTATCGGTAATATTATCTCAAGTGCAGATGCTATCGTTTCTGAAATTGCGGATTACCGCTCGTGCTCCCCCTTCCCGACTTGATGTGTCTGCTAGCAATCATGCTGGCTATCCTTTGCCTTCTCTTGCATCCTTGCTTGTAGCCTCTCCTTTTCTTTTAACCCCCCCCCCCCCAGTGATCACCTCAGTTCGCTTCAGAAAAAAACAGTCGACGGGTGACTGAGACATGCTGCGGTATCGCTCGCTCATGTCGACACGAGAAATGCTCTCTGCTCAGTCCTCAAACCAGGTAGCGAGGGCCTCGAGCTGTCTTGACCTCTGCAAACACGGAATGTGGTGATTCGACTGTGCCGACTGTGCGAATGGTAGGTCTCCGCGGGAATTTCTGTAGGGGCCCACGAGCAGATGTTGGTGGAGTGGAAGTTGGGTCGGTTGAGCTCTTTTCTGTCGGAGTCTTTGCTTCCGGGGGACGGGCTTGCCTGGGCGATTGTATGAAACCCCTTGAGACCCTTCTTCCTGAAAGCCTTTGATGTAGTTTATAAAAACGGTGTGGTACCATATCGTCGACAAATGTCTGCTTCATCAAGGGTAGTCGATAGACGGGTGTGGTGTCGATGATTCGAACTCGGCTGTCAAGACCTTTTCGTCTCCTTCCAATTTAATGCTTCCTGGGCGAGAGACGTATCTGTCAAAAGAAAAAGAAGACAAACTGTTAGAAGCTTATCTCTCAGACGAAAACCGGGAATAACTCACCTGGTCCAAAAGCACTCTACAGTAAGGTAGACGACGAGCAGCAACATGAACAAGCCCAGTACGGTACCGACATAATGCACCTCTACCTCCAAGCTCTTATTACGACTGCCCACGCGCTGAACCTCGCCTCCAAACCCGCAAACAATCTTGTCCTCGTTCTGCACCTTCCCCGCTGGGTCTAATGGCAGTGCTTCTCCCTCGTGGATGCTCTGCAGGATGCTGGTAGGCAGGGGCTTGGAGATAGCAAGAACCCTAGCCATTGCTTTTGCGCTGGCAAAATGTATCTTGAGGTCGTTGACGGAGGCGAGCGAGTGAGCCGTGTCCCAGTCCAGGGTGAGCAGTTCCTGGTATGAGCAGAGCGTAGGTGCCGCGCTTGTAGAGAAGGTCAGGCAGCGGCACTGGACGTCTTCGAGACGGAGTTGCTTTGTCGGGGCGGCGGATACGCTCGCGAGAAGGCCCATGAGGGAGAAGAGGAGTGTGCTCTTGGAGAACATGGTTGTGGTTTAACGTGCGGTTTGAGTTGTGTGGAAAAATGGAAAAAAAAACACCCCCGCGGGGAGCGGAATCTCACGATATAGTGAGAGTCTGCTTTTGGGGAGGTAGTATCTAGTCTGTAACTGGAGGATCTAGACCATTGTTAGCGCCTTCACGCTCGTATGTTCCTGTTAGGCGGCCGCACCTGGTATTAGGGAGTTCCGCCAATGGTGCCTAGGGCCGGCGTTCTTGGTGTAGTCGTTTTGTGAGCCACGTTGGAGGTGGAGGCAGCTGGGCGCCTTATGAATTAAACCAAGCAAGCGTGGAGATGAGCGGTTGAAAGAACGTTACTGCGTACTATGCATGCGCACACGCTTGCACTCGCTATGCCTCGACAACTTGCAAGGTGAGTAAATATCATTATCCTTGTAGCGATCTTCTTCATCTCCAGGCATAGACTCACTCAGATTCGCTGCATTGACGGGCGGTCCACGTTGGTCGGGCCAATAGTCTAGGATCGTGACATGTTGGAAAGGCTCTGGTACGATGTTGCGCACGCACTATTGTTTCCATGGACTGAGATAGTGCCGGTAATGATATCCTGGCTCAGCCCCAGCTTCTTCATGTTGCTCGTAAAAGTGGGCGCATTTGTCCCTGGTTTGGTCCTCGAGAGGTTTAGTGCCAACGCTTCGGCCAGCAGGCCCATGTGGCTTGCATCCTTGCGAATAGGGGCTGTTGGTACTGGTGGTGTGTCCATGAACATGGTAGTCCTGGCGGGCCAGGAATAGCTATTAGCAGCTGCATGTGCCTTGTGGCGAGATGTCGTCTGAGGTCTTATTCAAGGCAATAGCCCTTGTGCGCTTTGGAGGCCCCTCAAAGCACTCGAGGGACCGGAGTGAGACTATACGATGTACAAGCCACAAGCTAATGAGCAAAACACCATGTCAAGAAGCTTACGCGAGAGCTGATTGGAGCAACACTCCATCGACAGCCATCAAATAAGCTTTGCAGATGCATGTCAGGACTAAGCAACACTTGACGCTTGTGCATCCTACAAAGTTGGCGCTAGCCAGCCGTTTTGAGGTAACGATCAGCCCTTCTCATCTCCCACTCCAACTAGACAACGGTTTTACAAGGCCCTACCCGAGCTCAAGACGGGAGCATCATCGGATAGTTGGAGCCCTATTCTATCGCGGGCCGGCGCCAACTCCAAATAATGTCCTTTGTACTAGTTGAGCACGTTTGAGAACACGAAAAGCACGGCAGTCTTCGGTGTCGTATTTTTGGGTGGCAATGCAAAGGAGGCGGAACATACCAGGCCGGGTAGGTGAAAGACGGGGCCGTAAAGGACCATAACGGATTGTTGGTACCACGTGGATTGAAGAGACAGGTATTGCATCAGTGGATGTCATACGATATATAATATGCATACTATGAAGGTGCGGTTCAGCATGCATGACTCCTCCACTTGCAACACAGTAAGCAATGTGCCTCTAGCCTCGTATCCGTACCGTCTACAGCCGGAGGTCAGACCTTAGTTTGGGGATTTGAACAAGATGAATGAAGAACAGAGCCAGTCGCGCATTCCCAAAATCCTACAAGGCTCCACAGAACGCTCGACTTGGCCTAAGAGCAGTGAACACAGCCGCCGTCTCCTCGGAGTTCCTCAATGCATCTCCTTACCATGGATAAGCAGTTGATGCAGATTACCGTAGAAGGAGCGATTCGGCGTTTTTTTCTTTTCTTCTCCATATGATCAGCGGTAAGTGCGCAGGGGCGATTTCGAGCGAGGAAGGGCCGTGTGGTGATTTCCTAGAACAACACTTTTTGCCGGTGGTATTCCAACTGTATGAGTGGGGACGACGATATGTACATAGTATGCAGAGCAGATTGGTGTTGTGAGTTGGTGCTACCCAATTTCCCGCTGTAAGGCTTTGATCATTACCGGTAGATGTTTGCGTGGACCTGTGCGTGGTACGTAACTGTGGTAAACTACGAGTACTACGATAACAACCTACATAGACCTACATACAATATATCAAGTTTCTTCTGCATCATCCCCGTGATGCGCATGTGCTAAATCCGGTCCCTCATCATGAACGTCCACATCTGCTTCTCCCACTTCCTGCACTGGACTATCCTGCCTTTTTTTCCCAACCACTTCCTCCCCTCCCTCTTTATCCTCCACACCCTCCTCATCCTCCTCATCAAGCCTTTCAACACTAGCCAGCCACCTCTCAACCTTGAACCTTCATTTCTCCTTGTCCTCTCCGTACCCCGTGATGCCTCCTAGGAGACCACCGACACCCTTTCCAACACCACCGAGGGTACTTCCGACACCGCCTATAACATCGCCTTTTCCAAGCTTGCTGACGCCTTCGCCAACTCCGCTGGTGATGCCGCCGACGGCGTTGTTGGCGCCTTTGCCCACGTTTCCAACTACGCCGCCAACGGGACCGCCTACTGTGTTTCCGAGACCTGCGAGGCCATCGCCTACAGTATTTCCTACACCTTTGCCTACTCCAGTCACAGTGTTGCCTAGATCAAGTGTCAGTAAAGCTATACATCATACCAGGAAGTTGGGCGAGGCAAAGGGAAGACGTACCAAGTCCACTGGTTGCACCAGCGACAGTACCCTTGACATCACCTCTTCCAATAGCGCCAGTCGTCTTGCTAACAGTACCTTGCACGCCCTTGGTCGCTGAGCCAACGGTATAGTACGCATTGTCAACCGCGCCAGTAGCCGTCTTGCCCACATTGTCCGTTACATGCTTGACTGGCTGTCCTACACCACCAGGTAGCTTGTCCAATCCCTTGCCAGCGTATCCAGTCACGCCATTGACTGTGCTATTGACTCCCGTGGTAGCGGAGTCGGTGATGGTGTTTAGACCTCCAGTCGTCGTACCAACGGTCTTGTTCAGAGTGCCTGTGGCGGTGTTGACGCCCTTGCCAACAATGCCGGGCTGTTTCTTCGCTGCCAAGGTGGACTGAGGGGTAGGTTGGCCTGGAGCGGGATGAGCTTTTATTACGGAGAGAGGGGTTGGGTAAGTACCATCTGGGTTTACTTTGGTGGGGGCTGTACCGTCTGGGTTCACCTTGGCTGGCGTCCTCTTGACGGGCGTAGCCTTCGCTGGGGTTGCCTTTGAAGGGGTTGCCTTTGTTGTGCTAGAGGACGCTGCCGTTGCCGTGTTTTTCACTGGGGCAGCGCTAGTCGTCTTACCGACAGCGCTTGCAGGCTGAGATTGCGCTGCACTTGTAACCGGGTTCTTACGTACTGGCAATGGCTTGGTAGTGCCGAGAGGTGTACGTGTGCGTGCGGGCTTCGAAGCTTCACTGATGGGTGTCTTGCCTGCAGTGACGGGTGCTTTCTTTACAGGTGTCGTAGAAGACGCGGGCTTGCTCGCGGAAGCAGCAGTTACTGGCTTCTTTGCGGGCGTTGAAGTTGCGGCTGGAGTCGCTTTCGCAGGCGTTGCTGTGGTCTTTGCTGGAGTTGAAGCAGACGCGCCCGCTGCGTTTAGCTTCCTTGGAACTCTCTTCACTGGTGTAACAGCTGATCCTGCAGTGTCCGCAGCAGTCGCAGCAGGCTTCTTCACTGGAGTCGCTTTTGCAGCCGATGTTGCTGTCTTCGCCGGAGTCGTCGTGGTTGGTTTCGTTGCGGTTGATGCAGCCACTTTGGAGATGTTTCCAACACTGGCTGAGACAAATTTAGCCCACGTCCCTTACGTCGTCTACCAGCTTACATTGAAGTGCAGCATTCTGCTGCTTGAGCTGGTCTACGGCCGACATATTGAAACAGCAATGTGTACGCTTCAAGAACAATGGGGCTGGAATGTCAAGTACCGCGATGACAACACCAGGTGTGGATGAAGTTTGGTAGGTCAGACCTTGCACCAGGAAATCGCGTTGTAGACATGATTTAACGCGCTCCCTCTCATACGTCATGCACCCTTTGCATCATTGCTGTTGTGGAGGTACGAAAGTGGCCCAGGCTGTGGAGATCCTGTTTTTTCGGACACGGGACGATCACCGTTGTGCATGGGCGGCTCTGGACCCTGACGTTGTTTGATCGATCGCGACGCCAACACTGGCTGGCGGCTGTCAAAGCGAGGTGCACAGCCCGAGGTCAAGATTGTTTTGAACATTTCATCATTCATGAAAACTACCCAGAGGCAAGTCTACGTAAGATACATTTCGGGATATCCATTACTCGTGATGCATAAAGTACCACCACTCTAAGACGCCATCGAAGATTAAGCTCCGTCCATCATGCAAGTGAGGTGTAGAAAGTGAAAAAGCCATGACACATGAAAGGGATATCAAAGCGCCGGACCAAACTTTTCGAAACCAGCCAAGATGGGCGCGATGCGCTTAGTCAACCTCCTCCATGGCGCTCTCGCCAGCCGCCGCTGGTGCCTCGGCGGAGGCATCCGTCTTCTCTTGCTCAGTCTCGACCTCCTCGTCGACGTTCAGGCCGAGAGATACAAGCTTGTGGATGCGCTCAGCGTACTGAACGGGCTCGTCAATGGTGAAACCAGAGACAAGAAGCGAGGTCTCGAAGAGAAGCAGGGTGATGGACTTGACAGTGCGGTCATCCTCACCATCAGCCTCAACCTTGCGCTTGAGCTCCTTGATGATAGCAGACTTGGGTGAGATCTCGAACGTCTTCTTGGAAGACATGTACGAGCTCATCGAGGTGTCACGGAGAGCCTGCGCCTTCATGATACGCTCCATGTTGGCAGACCAACCGAACTGGCCGGTACGGATAGCGCAAGGTGAGCCGACAAGCTTGTGGGAGACAACAACCTTCTCAACCTTGTCACCAAGGACATTCTTAAGGCTCTTGGCGAGACCCTCGAACTCCTTCTCCTCGGCCTCACGCTCCTTCTTCTCCTCCTCAGACTCCTCAAGCTCAAAGTCCTTGGTAATGTCGACAAGCTTCTTGCCATCGAACTCCTTGAGCTGAGTCATGGCGTACTCGTCAATGGGGTCAACGAGGAAGAGAACCTCGAAGCCCTTCTCCTTGAGGGTGTCAAGGAAGGGCGACTTCTGAACAGCCTTGAGCGACTCGCCAGTGATGTAGTACATCTGCTTCTGATGCTCGGGCATGCGGGTGACGTAGTCGGTAAGCGACGTGAGCTCCTCACCAGACTTGGTAGAGTTGAAGCGGAGGAGCTTAGCGAGAGAAGCGCGGTTCTGCGAGTCCTCGTGGATACCGAGCTTGATGTTCTTGCCAAAGGCAGAGTAGAACTTGTCGAACTGCTCACGGTCCTCAGCGATCTCGTTGAAGAGCTCGAGGGTCTTCTTGACAATGTTCTTGCGGATGACCTTCATGATCTTGTTCTGCTGGAGGGTCTCACGAGACAGGTTGAGAGGAAGGTCCTCGGAGTCGACGACACCCTTGACGAAGCTGAGCCACTCGGGGATCAGGTCAGTGGCATCGTCAGTGATGAAGACACGGCGGACGTAGAGCTTGATGTTGTTCTTGGTCTTCTTGGTCTCGAACAGGTCAAAGGGAGCGCGCTTGGGAACGAAGAGGACGGCACGGAACTCGAGCTGACCCTCAACGGAGAAGTGCTTGACAGCAAGGTGGTCCTCCCAGTCGTTAGAGAGGGACTTGTAGAATGAGGCGTACTCCTCGTTGGTGATGTCTTGAGGGTTGCGAGTCCAGATGGGCTTCTGCTTGTTGAGCTCCTCCTCCTCAATCTTGGACTCCTTGACCTTCTTGGTCTTCTTCTCCTTCTTGTCTTCCTCGTCGTCGTCGACCTCCTCGACCTTGGGCTTCTTCTCGTCGCCCTCTGCAGTCTCCTCGGCAGCGTCCTCGTCCTCGACCTCCTTCTCGGTCTCCTTCAGGACGTGAAGGTAGATGGGGTATGAGATGAACTCGGAGTGCTTCTTGACGACCTCCTTGATCTTGGACTCGTTGAGGTAGTCCATCTGCTCATCCTTGAGGTGGAGGATGATCTTGGTGCCGCGGCCGATCTGCTCGCCCTCAGTGTCTTCGGTGATCTTGAAGGTACCGCCAGCGCTGGACTCCCAGACGTACTGCTCGTCATCATTGTTCTTTGAGACGACGGTGACGCGGTCAGCGACGAGGTAGGCCGAGTAGAAGCCAACACCGAATTGACCAATCATGGAGATGTCGGCACCGGCTGACAGAGCCTCCATGAACTGCTTTGTTCCTGAGCGAGCGATGGTACCCAGGTTGTTGATGAGGTCGGCCTTGGTCATACCGATACCGCTATCTTGGATGGTGAGGGTCTTGGCCTCCTTATTGGGGATGATGTCGATGCGGAGATCCTTGCCGCTGTCGAGCTTGCTGGGGTCTGAGAGGGCTTCATATCGGATCTTGTCGAGGGCGTCGGAGGCGTTGGAGATGAGTTCTCGCAGGAAGATCTCCTTGTTTGAGTAGACGGTGTTGATGATGAGACCGAGCAGCTGAGAGATCTCAGCCTGGAACTCGAAGGTCTCCCCAGACATGGTGGCGGGTGTGTGTGGGTGTTTGAAGCTGCAGGTGGGAGTGTTAGAGGAGCAGGTGGTAGTGGCCGTGTGGGGCAGACGTACAATTGGGCGGGGTAGTTGGATTGCTGAGCTCTTCTGTAGCGCGTGGGAAAGAGCAAGCTAGAAGACGTCGATGTCTGCGTGCAGTGGAAATGGGGGAGAGCAATTCAATGAAGAAAAGGTAGAGGGAGGAGTCGAGTTTGGGGCTGATATAGCCTTTGGTGGAGCTCGAGAATCTTCTAGACAGAGCGGCAGAAAGGCAGAGAAGGCAGAGAAGGCCGCCGCCCGGCCAATCAGAGCGGGGCTGTCCTGCCAATTGCGCCTCACCGCCAAACGCGCCTTCCCCGGCAACGCCTAGTAGCGAGGGGCAGAACAATCGCGACTTTCTGCATCGGCCTCTGCCAGTCTGTGCCCGCCAACTGCATGCGCCTGCTTTGTTTCTAGAAACCTCGCTCTGGTCTGCTGTTGTCATTGTCATTGTCATTGTCATTGTCTACATGGAGAGCACAGGACGTTTGCGACGCCGGCCCCCCTTCTGCTTCGTGTCACCACAGCAATCGCTGCACCCGCCTGCCTACCCTACCGATACAGCAAACCACCGCGTATTCACCGTCCGCCTTATAGGATAGCCCGGCCCATGTTGGTGAGAAGCAGAGGAGGCCTCCGAGCGAGTAGCGACCACCATTGGGGAGATGCCCGCTAGGAGCTGGAGTTGACGCGCTTCTTTTATAATAATGCTGGTACCCAGCTATTCGTTGCTTACTTTACACGTCTATTCACACAGCCCGTCTCTCAGATGAATGTCCTCATAAACTCTCCCAGTGCCATGATAGCCATGGCCTGCCCGTACGGCATGCTGGTGATGGCGATATCCTTGTAATGTTGCAGGTCGTGTCCCATGCCAGTTCCGAAACTTGTCTGCTCCAGCTCGCCCTCTGCGCTGATACTATCCATGACGGCCTTGATCGCCTTGACTGCGCTCTGCAGGTATACCTCTCCGCTGATGTATCGTTTGCGGCACGCCTTGAGCATGCCGTATGCGAAACCTGCCGTGGCCGACGCCTCCTCGTAGCTGCCTTCTGAGACGGGTATGTCGAGAAGTGTGCGCCACATGCCGTTCTCGCCTTGCAACTTCACCAATGCCTGGCATTGTGACTCAAGGATGCCGATGAGAAATTGACGGAGCGGATCTGTCTCCTTGAGGTCGAGCAACTCAACAAAATCCGGTATCGCAATCGTCAACCAAGAGTTGCCACGCGCCCATCGTGCTCGCGCAAAGTTGTGACCGACCTCCAGCCCGCCCTTGTCCTCCCACTTCCAGCCGTGGAAGAACAAGCCTGTGGATGTGTCGCAGAGGTACTGGCAGTGCAGGATGAATTGGCGCTTTGCCTCCTCTACGTACTCTGGCCGGTTGAGCGTAAGACCAATCTTGGCGAGGGGCAGCGCGCTCATCATAAGCGTGTCGTCCCAGAGTTCATCCTTGTTGAACGAGTTGTATGTCTCGTGTTGGAATCCGCCAAACTTGGTGCGGGGCAGCCCATGCATCACCCACTCGGCCCACGTGTCCAGCCAAGGCACAAACGTCTTGTTTCCTGTCTCTTCATACAGATATGCCAGTGTGAGAAATGGGCTCATGGTGTTGATGTTCTTGGTCGTGCCCTTGCTGAGCTGCTTCTCGAACCAGCCCTTCATAATGTCCATTGTCGCCGTGCTGCCCGTCAGCGTGTAGTAGTGCCATAGGCCGTAGAGGCCAATTCCGTGTGTCCACTCCCAACCGTCCCAACCTTTGGTGTCGATTATGCGGCCATCGTCCAGTTTCAAGAGGAACTCGCCGGTTGTGTCGTGGATGTTGATCAGGTTGTGAGTTAGGAGCAGGACCTTCTCGTCTATCTGGCCTTTGGTAAGACCGTGAACTGTGAGCGTAGACATGATGATGAACAGCGTTCTTTGGGTTGGGTCGCGTTCGCCGCGGATGTTTGGTAGGCTTTTCGCAAGCAATTAAGATTTATAGTAGTACAAGCAAGAATCGCAACAGAGGCGGCAGCAAAGAGGCCAGATGTTATCACACGCGTAGTCTAGCAAGTGGGTTTTAGATAGAGTCTGTCCGTCACACGCGCCGGTAGAGCTCAACCCAGGTACATACCGAGCGGGGAGCCAAAACTGGGGAACTCTCAGGGTCCTCAACCGCGTGAACTGCATCTGGAACTGCATGTCGCGGCCAGATTTTGTGCCCTGCTGCACCGACTCGTCCACCTCTACCCCGACTTGGAGCTGGGCACACGTGGTGTTGCTCGAGCAGATGGGTTCCTGGAAGACGCGGCTCTTTTCTCGTGTTAAATGTCAAGACCAAAACCTTTTGACGCGCCCACTGCTGGGATCCCAAGGTGGCATGTCTGCCGCGTTCGCATTGCATTACGCCGACGCTCGTTGAAAACTATGCCGATAACACCAGCTTAAAGGGTCACCAATCGCTTGCATCTTGGAGACCCGGAAGACACCGTGGCGGGAAGTGCGACCGCGGTGAAGGAGCCTGGCCGCCTGACTCGACTCAGCCTGGGAAGGCCAACCGCCACCAACGATGCAGGCGGAGGAAATCTTCCACCAGCCGCCTTGTGCCAGGGAGCAAAGCTTCGCACGGCACTCGCACGAGCTTGACCCCTCACATGCTTTCACTCCCACACCCGAGGGGCGGTTCGGGGCCATCTACGCCGATGTTTAACCACACTTGGCCCATTGCCAAGTGGCGGCACTGTCCACACTGCTTGATCCTTCACGTCCGCGACTCCGCATCTCACAGCACTCCACTATCTGTGTGGATGGCACGGCCGGGGGGCTGGCGAACCCCAGACACTAGCGACTCAAGATGCAGCGTTGGCGCCCCCAGCGTCGCGCTTGCAGTAAGCTTTTCCATTCCAGAATCCTACGTCAAACCGGGGTACGGAGACAAGGAGACGATCACGAAAAGTCAATACCGGCTAGACGTTGAGGTGCATGCTCTCTTATCCCAGGATTTGCGGAGTAGCCTGCCAGCATGGGGTAGACTGGGGAACGCTTGGACGGTCAATCTAAAATCGGGTAGAAATATCAACTCGACCGCTCCTCCATTCTGGTCAGCTCACTGCGAGTCCTGGGGTCTTTCTTTCGCAACCTCATTCTCGTCCGCTGTCAATCTTTCGGAAGTTTCTTTTCAGGATGGCCATCACCAGAGCCAGCGCCGATGGCGTGCACAACACACCCGAGACTATTCGTCGCTCCGACGACAAGAAGGACATCAGCCAGGTCGAGCGCGTGCTCTCCGTTGGAGACGAGAAGGGCGAACATGCTGACTACAACCGTATCGACGCTGAAGTTGCCAAGTACGCGAACGCTTCTGAAGTTTTCATCTCCGAAGAAGAGAACAAGCGGTTGAAGAAGATGATCGACCGTCGTGTACTGCCCATCATGGTTGTCACGTATTTTTTGCAATCGCTGGATAAGGGCACCATGTCCGCTACCTCAATCATGGGCATCCGTGATGACATTCCTGTCCTTCGATCCAAGGAGACTGTGAGTTGCAACGTCTGTGGGCACTAGCATCATGTACTGACTCATTGCAGTTTGGGTGGCTCACTACCTGTATTTACCTCGCTGTGCTTTTCGTCGAATACCCGACCAACTGGATTCTCCAACGAGTACCAGTCGCAAAATACCTCGGAGCCAACATTCTAGCATGGAGTACCGTACTTTGCTGCCACGCCCTCTGCTTCAGCTTCCCTGCGCTCGTCTCTGTCCGAACACTCCTTGGTGTCTTCGAGGCTGTCTGCCAGCCGGCTTTCCTGGTTATGACTGCCCTCTGGTACAAGCGTGATGAGCAGGCTCAGATTGTTACTTACTGGTATATGATGAGTAAGTCGAGTACAGTCAAGCTCACGGAATAATGACTAATCTCGTGATTCAGATGGTGCTCAACAAATCGTCGGCGGTCTTCTCGCATACGCCTTCTCCACTATCAGACATCCCAGTTTTCTCGAGAACCCCGGAACTGCGCCGATCAGGTCATGGCAAGCCATTTTTATCTGCTACGGTTGTGTCTCTTTCCTCTGGGGGATCTGGGTCATCTTCAAACTCCCTGATAGCCCTATGCGCGCCAAGTGCTGGTCCGAGGAAGACAAGAAGCTCATGGTTGAGCGCGTCCGCTCTAACCAGACCGGTCTCCAAAACAAGAAGTTCCGTGCCTACCAGTTCAAGGAGGCTCTTCTCGACCCCCAGACCTACTGCTACATGGGTATCCAGATCTTCACCACCCTCCCCACTTCTGGACTCGGTGCCTTTTACAACATCATCATCAAGGATCTCGGATTCGGTACCCTGGAGGTCCAACTGCTCGCCATGGTTCTTGGTGTAGTCATCATTGCCACGCTCATGGGCTCTGCCTGGATGGTCAAGAAGACGAAGCAAAACTTGTTGACCATGGCTGTCTTCATGATTCCAGCTTTCACCGGTACGATCATCATTATGTGTGTCAAGAACACAAACAATGCCACAAAAGCTGGTTTACTCATTAGTTACTGGATCGTCTTCACCTTCTGGGCTGCCCAAGGTCTCGGCATGTCCTTGCTGACGCGTAACGTGGGAGGCCAGACCAAGAAGTCTGTTTGCATCACCATGAACTTCTTCGCCTGGTGCGCCGGTAACGCCATCGGTCCCAAGGTCTTCTTCGACGGCGACCCACGCTACCTCAAGTCGCTGGCTATCCACCTTGGATGCTACTCTGCTCTGCTCTGTGTCATTGCCTTTTTGAGGTTCAACCTCATGCTCCGCAACAAGAAGAAGGACCAAGAGTTCGGAAAGGACATCAACGCCGCTCATGGATTTGATGACTTGACGGACAAGGAGAACCCCAACTTCCGCTACGTTTACTAGGGGATTTTTTGTTATGATGTAATGAATGAAGAGCATTTTGATGCTGTCGTAGCTACTGTAGCACTTGTCATAACAAAGAAGCGTCGCTTAAGCGACGTCTTTACTCACTCATTACGTACACTTTTGCTGCTTCATTGCTAATCGAGCCGTGTCCACAAAAAAAGTGAAAGCCTAGTAGCTTGCTTTGAGACTGCGTCTGCGCAGATAATGCTACTGGATGAACAGAATTGATAACCAGCTATAAGCGTGACCTTCTATCTTTATTCGAAATATCTACATGTTGAATCTTGAATACCTAGGAGCTCGTTTTGTCTTTTGAGTGCCAGTCCCCAGGCCAAATCTAGTGTACTGTAACCCTAGCGCTCAAAAAAAAAGCCGAGCTCCTTCGTAGGCGTTTAGCACCCCATCCCCCGCCTATTCAAACGCGGGGGCAGCCCGTGCTAGCGCGAGAACTACCTACGCGATCCGGCGTTAAATTGTTTTGCGCGTCACCAGCGGCCCATTACATCACCGCTCTGCGAACGCGGTAACGCTTGACCTGGTTCAATGGCTGGCAACTAGTTCATGTCTGGAGATCTACACGTCCAGGTCGATCCTGTCCACCATGTTCCTCTCATACGTAAGACATTATGCTTGCCTTGCCGTTCTCTACTAAATCTAGACTGCGACATAAACTAACTGGATTCCCGTAGATCGGCACACCTCGAAAGAGCATTATCCTACCACGATTGAACAATACCTACTGCTGTCGCACGATCATAAACTGCCTTGCGTCTCGGAATCCCTCTACTAACAGGCCACGATTTTCCAACCACGATACTCTGGACTACGACTTCAATCGGAACCGAGTCTCGAACGGAAAGACAGTGCCAGTACCTACCCAGAGATCAAACAGCAGATTATATCATGATTTGTTTGATAAGCGGTGGGGGTGGTTGGAACCATCCGAGCGGTCGGCCAGGAGAAGACATGATCAAGTCCCAACATCACTCCACAACAGCTCGCACAAAACTACTGGTACTCAAGGCACTCCGCATGGGATCGAATCGAATCCGGAACTAGAAGATGGGGAGCAGACTGGGAGACCAGCTCGTTCCAAGCTCCCGCAGCCCAAACAATCTTCCAACCTGGCTCAGCAAACATCGACAGCCCCAGCGTCTCAGTCCAAGCGTCGTAAAGCTCAGCGCCCAACGCCTTCGCTCTCAACAGCATCCTCTAAGTCTGCCGGAGCCGGGTTCTTGAACCAAGCAGTATCGCCGAGCAGAGAAGACATGCCATGGGCCTCCCAACCATCCTCTTATAACGAATCCCTCGCCGATCCCTCGGTTGTCCTGAGTTCTGAGCAAGAGCAGGTGGTGGAGCAAATCATGAAAGGGCGTAATGTGTTTTACACTGGCTCTGCTGGTTGCGGAAAATCTGCTGTTCTAAGAGCCCTCAGAAAAAGATTGGAAGAAGCAGGACGTCACGTCATTGTGATTGCACCTACAGGCCTTGCTGCGTTGAATGTAGGAGGTGTTACGTTACACAGCTACGCTGGCTGGCGCCCACAATCTAACGAAGACTCACTCGATTCATTGGTGTCCAAAACGGTTGGGCTTGAAGGAGAAAAGCACGTAGCGAAACGATTTCGCGAAACCGACGTCCTAATCATCGACGAGATTAGCATGGTAGAGAACAACTCCTTCGGGCGTCTCGACGTGGTCATGAGATGTGCTAGAGGGCGTGACGAACCCTTTGGTGGAGTGCAAGTTGTTGTCACGGGAGATGTATGTTGACAAATGCCTAGTCACGAACGCTCATGCTGATGGATTTAGTTTTGCCAATTGCCACCAGTGTCGCCCTTCCAGAACTGTTTTCAGTGCGGGAAGAAGCTTACACCTGATACAAAATGGGATCCCAGCAGGTATCAGTGTACGAATACAAAGTGCGAAGAGACCGAGTTTCTCGACACTGACAAGTGGGCTTTTCGCAGCACTGCATGGGAGGTATAAGATATGTGCCCTTGCCAAATATGGTATGGCTCTAACAAGTGTAGGAATGTGATTTCGAACACATTCATCTTACGGAAGTTCATCGACAAATTGATCCAGAGTTCAAGTCAATTCTCCAAACAATTCGACTCAGTAAGAGCCTCAAACACATCCAAGCATAGCCGTTTACAGCGCGCAGAAAGTCGTTGCTTGGGAATGTCAAAGACGATGCTAACAACAAGTCAGACGGCACTGCGACGGGTCAAGTTGCGAAAATTCTACGCAACCCTCACTCTGAAACTGACGGTGCCGTTGAATTGTTTCCCCGAAGAGTCGACGTTGCCGCAGTCAACCAGAGGGAGATCGACCTACTGCCAACGCCAGCCAAGAGTTACGCGTGCCTCGATAACTTTCACTTGGAACCCCACCACAGGAATGATGAGTATTTGTTAAGTCTCAAGCACCAGGATCCTCTCATTGTAGGTGTCTGTCTATCCTCGATCAACACACGCTAATAGCTATGCACAGGACGTACATCGATACGAAACAAGGTTGGAGCTCAAACTAGATATGCGTGTTTTGTTGCTGCACAATCTCGCCCCAGAAGTCGGCCTCGTCAACGGATCACAGGGCAAGATAATCGGATTTGAAAGTTACGATCGCGAGGTGGTATTGGCAAAGGGCAGCATCCACGGCTCATATGGACTAAACCAAGTCATAGAATTCGCCGAGGGACCAATGAACATGTTTCAAGACTGGCCCATTGTCATGTTCGACAACGGCGAGTGGAGGACCATATACGCCGATTGCATGGCGACTGAACATGGATTTTGAAAAACCCCAAAAGCTTGCTCTCAAGAACGCAGATCCCCCTGGTCGCTGGATACGCCATGACGGTCCACAAAGCACAGGTACGTCAGCGGACCATGTTTCGCGCTCCTACCGATTCTGACATGTTGAAAAGGGCATGACTCTCGATCGTGTCAAGGCGGATCTGCGACGGGCGTTTGTACCCGGAATGGTTTGTGTGGCTCGTAAGTGACTCCTGTGGGGGTTTCTTTGTGTGCAAAACTGTTTCTAATCGTCCTCTGCACAGTCAGCCGAGCAAGGTCTCTCTTGGGTCTTGAATGTCAGCTTCCAACTCGCCCCCTAGGAGGCCCAAACAGGGAGGTCAGGAAGTTTCTCGATAGCTTCTATCAACAGCCCTATTGAACTCTGAGAGACTACGGATTTTGATGGACTCCGAAAAGCCGGGATCTCTTGCATGTTATTTGGAGCTTGGCCTATGCGCGCGCGTCGGCCTAGTGTTGGACACCGTTTTTGTCCTGGCATTTGGACTCAACACTGCAGTAATACTCCTGAGACAAGATTGCCTGGGGTGGAAGTTGGACTTCTTCACTATCTCCAAGTGGGGCCAGTGATATTATTGAAATCGCCACCGTGGTCACTGAGGAGGAACTGAATCATGCGTTTGACGACATAAACTACTACTCCCACGAAATCGAAAAGGGTATCAACTTTGAAAGGAAACCCAGCATTCTGCCAACAAACCTGGCGCTCCAAGCAACAATCTACTCTGATTTCCGGATAAGACCTTCGCCAGGCTTCACGCGCTGCGCCCACTCCGTCCAACTGCCATCGTATAAACGTCTCTGTTGCGTAGGGAAACCAGCTTCTGACAATGCAGCGTCGATGATTGCTGCTGTGACTCCTGTACCGCAGCTGTTTATGATTGGCTTGGAAGGGTCGACGCCCTTCGACTTGAATATAGCTTGGAGTTCAGAGGCAGGAAGTAGCGTCTTATCTTTTGGGTCGAGGAGGTCCGTGATTGGGACGGAGGTGGAGTATGGAATATGTCCAGATGAGAGACCTGATAAAGTCAGTTGACCTGTTTCTGATGTCTCACACGTGGCACTGAACATACCTTCTCGAGGCTCCGGATCGACGCCCTTCCATCTCCCAAGGCTTCTGGCGTCCAGTATCTGCACTTCGTCCGCACCCTCTTTGCCCAATTCTTTCGCAATGTCCTTCAACTCCTCAAAGGCCACCACCCTCTCCTCCTGTAGCTTCGGCACTGCATACTCGGTTGGCCTAATCTCTTTTGGCTCTCCGCTTTCCGTTGGGAATCCTTCTTCAACCCACTTGCGGAAGTTGTTCAACACATGCACCTTTGGATGACCAAAGACCTGCAGTGTCCAGCCTACTCTCGGTGCAGAGAAGATGCCCAGCTCCTTCGTATCATAGACGACTACGCTGTCTTCACGTCGTATGCCGAGGTGTCTCATTGCAATTGCGAAATCTTCGGGGGAGGGGAGCATATGCGGGTATGGCGAATGAGTGTCTTTGACGGCATCGAGATCGAAGAAGCGTGCGCGCGGGATGCGCTGTGCAAGGAAGGTGTCGTATCCATTCCGGCCGTCGTTGGGTAGGAACCAAGAAGCGCAAAGCGGGACGATGCGCGGTTCTGTGGAAAGCTTGCTGGCATTATGCTTCAAAGCCGAATTAAGCTCAGAGGGTGAGACGAGGTAAGAGGAGAACGTGTGCTGTGAAGACATTGTTCGTCTCCTGTTTACAGGTATGGGGGAGAGATTCGAGGGGATGGAAGAGAGCGGGCGTAAAGAGCAGCGGAAGCGTGAGACAAACATATTGGAAATGGGGCTGTGGATACGGTGAACCAGAAAATATGTCCTGGTCGGCGAGAAAGACGAAGGAGCGAGGATATGTGGAGTAGACGGCGAGGTGAAGCTTCCCTCTCTACTACATTCCTGGTGCAGAGTAGAGGGACCGCAGTAAGCTTCAGATTAGTGCGGGGAACTGCAGCAAACCTGAAGAAGGTGTGATGTCCTTACTCGCACGCAATTCTAACTAGAGATAACATCATGTGTCGCGTTTGTCTGGTTTGATTAAACCACACAACGGCAACATTACGCGTTTGCATAACGGCATTCGCACGTCCATGAATTTGTGATGCGTGATGGTCGTGGTGAAGCTTGGAGCTCCAGCTTGAGCTTAGACCCTGGCGGAATTAACGCGCAATCGCCGCCCCTCACCGCCGTAAATCTGCCGCCTCGGCATGTTTTGGTGCTGTTGATTTGTGTTCCATTCCATCTGCATACCGACCTCGAATACTACCTGTTGAGCGACAAGAGACACGATGAAAGTCACTATACGGGAGTGGAATGCTGTCGCCGCCTGGCGCTGGGACATGCCAGACGACGATGTCTGCGGTATCTGTCGCAACCCTTACGATAGCACTTGCTCCAAGTGCAAGTTTCCTGGAGACGAGTGTCCGCTATGTATGTCTGACGATGATTAGGTTTGGTTTAGACTAATGTGAGATAGTACTGGGAGAGTGCAACCACTCCTTCCACATGGTACGCCCGTGTCCTCATAGTACCTTGTGCGCTCATGACTAACATGTCCTAGCACTGCATCTTCTCCTGGTTGAAGCAGGAGAGTTCTCTAGAGAAGTGTCCCATGTGTCGGCAGCGTACGTATAACGGGAATCTCACAGAACATCGGCTGACTTTGCATCTCTAGCCTTCAAGTCAAAGAGTCAAGATGCGCCAACGGCCACTGAAACCCCGGCACAGACGCAAGAGCCCGATACAAGCCCGCTGTAGCCTTCAAACTGTAGCATCGATTCCGGAATACCAATGAGTAGCTTGTTGTCAGCTCGCTCCTTGGGTATATAATGGAAGTCGGGGCAGTGGTGCTTCACGTCTGAAGCGACACTTTGGATCACACAAGGACTGTTACCATCGGCGTTTGTGTTTGGATGATACCCTAAGGATTGCATTCCATACTTCAGCCTATTCACTCTGCGACTTTCTCCGCACTTCAACACTTGGCCTACGCCCTTGTTGTTGGTAGGGTAGTGTGCATGGACCACGTCTCTTATCGATCACGCATCTTACTAGAGCTAGAACTCCCAGAACTCCCAGAACTCCAGCCTTCCATCAGTTCCCACAATATGTCTACAAATCCCAACACTACAGAGCATCTTTCAGATCCCCACGCATCCTATTCCCCACGATCAACGCGGTTAGAACGCGCCGAAGACCATCCCGACGACGAGCTCCGCGAGCAACAGCAGCCTGGCGATGCGCCAGAGGACGAAGATGAAGACGACATACCATATCCCGAGCCTAGTTTCGAGCAACCGCTGCTGCCACCACCAAACTTCCGACCTTTCTTTACCCTAATCGAAGATACAACATCAGGCGAGCACTTTCATCCGTATACCTACTATGTCTTTGCCGACGACGACCCGACCATCATAACCGCCGCATCGATGCGAGGTCTAGGGCTAGATGATACAAAGTACCTCCCACAAGATGCGCCGGGTGGCGGGGAGAGACGGCGCAACCAGGCAAGCGAAGAAGGAGACGAGCAAGACTCGCCAGTCGAGTCACCACCGCCTATACCGGGCGTCAAGGAACACTACCTCATAATCGATGTCGGTGCAGACGGACGCACGATTGTAGGTGCGCAGTCGCTTTCGTCCGAGTGGCAAATAACGGATACGGGCACACGAACAGCCCCCTCGTTCGACGAAGACTCGCCAGATCAAGGGTACCTGCTACGGATACAAGGCGTCGAGATACCGAGGAAAAGCAAAGGCAAAGGCAAGGGTCAAGTGGGACAGGATAGGCTGACTGAGGCGAGGGAACAACAAGGCGACATCTTCGACGCATTAGACGGGCTAGTGCAGAGCATCGAAGCAGGACTAGACACTGCTGGCAAAATTTCGGGCGGCAGATCAAGAGAGGGCGAGCAAGGCACATTGACAGACATTCGCGAGGACGACGTAGACAAGACGGTGGGTGATGAAGCATGATACTGGCGTGCTCAGCCATTTCGCAAGTGGTTCCAGATCACACTTCTGGATCTAGTGGGCACCAAATCAAGCGTGCGCTTCAAAGCTACTACCGCTGCGATGACTCAGAGACGGACCATAGCTGGGGCGGTTTTGGTTGCTCACTTCCAGCGTTCTCGCAGTAACAACAACAGCCACGTGCCCTCTGCAAAGAGCTGGCCAACCATGTCAGGAGCAGGGCGTACGCTGTCTATCAGTCGATGCCAGGGTACGATCTCTATTCGGATCCTCTTACACACCCCGAATACCTTTTACTGCACACAACTCCCATGGTGCGGGGCCGTGTATGAATAGGAGCACCATGTACCATCTTTAGGCGGCGTTGCAACAACAGAGACGAGTTGTCACAGGTGCCGGTTCAGCGTGATTTCTCCGACTTAGCTCACCGCTCTGAGCCCTGAGTTAGGCGAGACGGCATGTGCACGGGCAAATAATCTATATGATTCAAAATTTCTGCGCCAAACCTCCTTGTCACTCTCAGTCTCCTCTTCTTATGCCTGATCTGGCTATACAGGTTGTGCAGCAGAGACTCGCGACGATTCTTGTAACCACTTTGTTGCAACTAAACCTGGTAAGCTCAAGGAAGTGTTCTATCTGATTAAATCGGTGAGGATTTATCAGAACGGCGCCGATGCTGGCTACCAAGAGAACCGCCTCACCTCTTTCGAGCAGAACCGCCTTTCAACCACGACTGCAGAGCAAGATGTCATTCCAACTGCAACGATTACCACCATCACTACAACAAAGCTCGCGACTTTGCCTGCGACCACGGCCCATGGCCCCAACCATGGTCCTTATAATCCATTAGCATCTTCTACAGCACCAACTACTCTAGCCTGTTTCTACGGCAAGCGTCTCTCAGCGGTGGCTCCAGAGGCAGGCCCTGAAGTGGTTGTAGTAACAACTATCATGATGACAACGAAGGCCATGACGTTACCTGCGACTACGACTGGCGGTATAAATTACAGTCCTTATGACCCATTGGCAATGTCTACCAAGCTTGTGAGTACAGCGATTGGTGGCATAAACTACAGCCTTTGCGATCCATCAACAACATCTATCAAGCCTATTGGTACGAAGATTGGGGGTGTTACCAACTACAGCACCATCCAGACTTACCGAACGTCTTGGAAGAGGGCCGCAACAGAATGAATCTTCGACCGCTCCACAGACTAGTGGGCTAACCGCGACTGAAGCCGTGTCGGCGAGGCGGTTCATGCGTGCGCTTGATATGGGGGCTTGTGCCGCGCACAACAAGTGTTTGATCTTCGTTCATGCATGCAATGACGTTATGGGCAGAGATCTGAGGCGGAGAAAAAAAATATACGGTTAGATGAGCAGAGGCGAGAAGATAGATATGGCTGTAAGTTTTGAAGATACGCCATACGGGCGTGGATATTCATATTAAAATGCAGCATCTTCCTTTCTTGTACTCTTATCTCATTTCTACCTGCCCTCTACCAAGGAATCGTCACCCCAAACCGATCCACCAACCTCCCACTCTCCCACCTCTCCTCATCCCAGACTTGCCAACAATCAAGCCAATCAAGCTGAGGCCTCCAGCTTGGCTTGGCGGCTTGACGATTTGGAGTAGTTCAGCTTGATTGATGAGATTGGTAAGCAAAAACCATTGGGCTTGATTAGCTTAATTAATAAACTTGGTGATTTTGGCGTTCGTGAGGCTGTACAGGTGGGTAAAATTAGCTATATTATAACTATTTCTAGTGTTGAATTTTGCTATCGCCGTTAATATTGCTGTTAGTATTGTTGTTGTATATATTTAGACTGTACAGCGTCTTTATCTTACTGTTAGTTATAAAGTCTGTACTGCTAATATTGTTATTGCCTAGGCTAGCTTTTTACTACTATTGTACGCACTGTATTGCTGCTAAAAGCTAGGGTTGTATACTCTGTTAGCGAGGCTTTAGTAGATCTTTAAGTTTACTAAATATATGCTTACACTTGCAGCTTAACGCTAAAATAGACAGTATATTAAGTATAAGCTTGCTTAGTTAAAGATAGCAATTTTGCAACAACAGCTAGTATTATCTAAAGTTATTGTGGTTGTTGTTGTAGTCAAAATGGGGTTCCAAAAAAGTGAAAAGCAGCTACCCTCTACTAATTAATCGCAAAAGTTAAAAAAAATTGTGTGTAGTTAACAAGATCTAAATGGTGGGTAGATAAATTCTAGGAGGAAAGCTTAGACCACTAAGCAATAATTAGGGTTAAAAAAAATTTGCTAAAGTACTAAAAAACGACACCAGTCAAAACGTGTCTAACGGAGATTGCCAGCCTATAGCTAGTAATAGAATTATAGTAGGATTGCAATAGGATTGCAACATAATGCAATAAAGGAGAGAAAGAACACGTACGTACTGCAGCAGGAGCCTATAATACTTTATAAAGCTGCTGCTTCTTACCTACTGCTTCTTGCCTTTTAAACAGCACTGTATATAAATAATTTGCATATAATACACTATAATAGCGTGCAACCTCTGCGGCGAGCATCTCTTTATTTTAGGCTCTCTTCTAAAAAAAGCATTCTTTGCTACTATCTACTTAGCACTTAATCTAGTCTAACTTAAACTGCTTATGCGGATACCTGAATTTATTAAGTATTTTAAAACTTAACTACTTAACGTGGTTCGCAAGCGAGTGACGCACCTAAGCAAGTGACGCACTTTTGCTAAGACCTTACTAAACTTTAATTAAGTTGTAATGCCTTAATGCAATAGCGTAAAATTTATTTTAAACAAAGTAGATATACAGCTTGCAATACAGGCTATCTAAAAAGATGCAACACTAACAACGCGACGCGCTAGAGCTATTTATAGCGTCTCTAAAGCAATACTACAAAGGCGACTTGCTAGGATGCCTTAACAACATAATTGCGCACTTAACTTAATAGCTCTTTAAAAATTTAAAGAGGTAGTAATTATCAAGCATATTCTTAAGCTAGTAAAGTAAGGATATTTACTTAAGCTTACTAATATTGAAGAAATAGCTAATTTCTTGCTTAAGATCTGCAATTAAAAGCTAGTTAGTAAAAAGTAAGCTATAAACTTTTTGAAGCGTTGCTTTAAGCTTAAAGTTAGGTTTAATTAAAAGTACAACTATAGTAAAGCTTTCTGCAAGAATCCTAAAGTTATATAAAGCTAGTTCTACTTAGTAAAGAATATAAAAGCTAAGTACAGCATTAAAAATAAAAACACGTATAACTTTAATAAGACTAGCTTTATAATAGGCGTAATATTAACTAGCTTAGTAGTTACAGCAGCAGACTGTTAAAGACAGCTAAAGACAGTGCAGCAGGGCAACTAAGAGTAAGTTACAGCTATTTAAGGTATAAACGCAATAAATAAACAATTTGATTTTTTATTATTTTTTAAAGTAAGCACTACCTCTTTACTTAGTATAAAAAGAAAAGCCTGCCTTAAGACTAAGTAATTGCAGTCTTTAAGAACAGCTAGACAATAAACAAGCTTAGTATTAAGTAGTTAAAGCAGTTTAATAAGTATATAAAAGAGAAGATTGTTAGCAGCTACTACCTACTAGTTTTTAATAGTTATAAAAGCTACTGGCTTCGGTCTTATAAGATAACCTTTTGATGTGACCACACATTTTGTAGACACCTTTTTGGTAAAAAAAAAGATTTATTGCTAACAACAGGTATCCGGGCTCACCCCCCCTTGTTCGGCTAGCACGCAATTAGTGTGTTGTATGTTTAGACAGAAACAAAGATGTGCAATATTCTTCTAACTAACTCTCTTAACTAATAATTATTTACTGCTAACCGCAACTTCTGTTATCCTGTTGCTATTTTAGCAGTATTGCAGTTGCAGCCTTTAGTGCCTATTCTTAGATATAAATAAACAACAACAACATTACTATCTATACACAGCTCTCTTATTTCTAAAGGCAACTTACAAAATTCTCTTGCTTATTAGTTTATTCTAGCTACTTAATAGCTGTCTTAACACGCCTTTGCTCTTTACTAGGCTACTTCTAAGTTTCTTTGCTAAGGTTGCATTCGCGCAGGAGGAGATTGCTAAAGTAATATACATTTACTACACCTAGACTATCAACATGCGCAGTGTGTATAGTGTACTAGCTAAACTAGTCTTTTACAGTTCTAGTTATAACCTTAACATTTATAATACTAAACGCATTAAAGATTTTTTAAACACATTTACATTTTAACCTCTACACTAACTTAACTACTACAAAGACTATTGCCACAAGCTTCTTTTTAACAGACAAAGGTAGCTACTTAACAATAGTAAACGCCGGCTATGTAATCTACTACTATAACTTCTAGTAAATGAACTTAGTAAGGTCTAACTTTACTTAATGTAAGCTATTAGTCTTTATATTAAATTGAGAAAAAAATGGTCTAAGCATTATATTATTGTTGGAGTATTGACGTGCGCAACATGCGGATCACCCTGTTGATCAGGTAATCCTGGTAAGCTGAACACGTGACAATCGCGCTAGCGCCTATATATACGGGCCAGATTGTCTTATTCCTTTTTAGTAGTTATTGGTCACTTTGTTGTAGCACTTAGTTAATTAATATACTTATTCTACTCCTCCTAATTAAGCAATTGCTTCTTTTTAGCTCCCATAGTTATAAGCCCAGCTGCTTAATTGTAGTTTCAATTCCTACTGCACAATTAGCAAGCTGTAAGGTTAACTATTTAATTAGCATTTTACTCTCCTCTATTCTCCTACAGCACAGCCAGCAGATTGCTGCTGCTGCTGTACCTCTCTTATTGATCATACGATCAACCTCCTACTAATCTATCCTACAACCTACAAGCTACCTAGCTACCTACTAACTAACCGATTAATTCGTCGTCACCCTAACGATAACCCACGTCGTGATCCTACACGAAGCATCTTACTAAGATAGACCTTACTAATACACCGCTGGTCGCCTTAAGGGTAATCCTTAAGGCTTAATTAGATTGGCCAACCTAGTTTGCTCTATTAAGGCTACACTGTTTAGAGAAAGGCATCTAGGATTAGGTTAATCCTAATCTCCCGGACGTACCCTTAATAGATTACCAGCAGCTATAGTATCTAGAACTGCCTAAGGATATTAAGCAGCTAGTTGCTCTATTACTTAGCGCTAGCGCTTAAATACGAGAGGACTATAAGATTGCTTAATACAAATATAAGGCTTAGTTACTTAATACTAAGTATAAGAAAGATAATTACAATAAGCTAGTAAATAGGTATAAAGTACAAGCTGCTTAATAAATATAGAAAGTTGCTAAAATTACTAATATTAAGGACTAGATTAGCAAGACTGTCTATCTAGACCTACTTTTAAAAGCTTTAATAAGCATAATTACTTAAAACTTTACTAGCCTTTAAGCCTTAGTAAAAAATCTAAAAGAGAATCTTGCATCTACAGATTAGAATACTTAGTATTTAATTAAGGCGCAACACAGATTACACCTTAATAAAGCTTACTAGAAATAAATAGGCCCTAAAAAATAGTTTCCTAAGTAGCAGCTTTTGTATTAATAAGCAATAATTTACTTGCTTCTTAAGTTTATTAGGCTGTTAGTAGTTACTAATTTTTTAGACGCTTTAGGTACTAAGATTATACTAAACTAGTTGCACAAGAAGCGCAATAAGCTAGCATAAGTAATAGCTCTTAGTAAAGCTTAATTAACTTTTAATAATTTAGAAAAGATCTTTAGTATTTTATTACAGGATTAGTTAATTACTTCCTTACAGAAAAAAAGACACGTAACGTAGTTCACAAGCGAGTCGCTCACCTAAGCAAGTCGCTCACGCCCCACTAGCGCGTTAACGTTAACACAATATCACGCACTTTTATCACAGTTAATAAACTATTACAGTATACTAATTTATTTATTAGAACTGCCGCTATCGCTAGCACTATCTACTTTAACTGCGTAGGTACAGGCGTTGTGTCTAGTCTACTTACAACGCCCGCATCGCCTCTCTCCTTGTACCCTCTTTAACGCGCTCTTACTATTACTATAACTACTACCTACCTATTTAGCTAATATTTCTTGTACTTTACTAATAGTAAGAGTCTTATCTGTCTATATATATTGCTGCTTGCAGCTCTTACGCTTATTTACTATATTTAGACTCTCTTTAAGAGTAGCTATTTGCTTTATTATAAGCGTTATCTTATGTACTATTTACTAAGCTTCTTTGCTTAGCTGCGTAATCTGCTTATTAAGTAAATTTATAGAAGACTTACAGCAGTTTCTTACTCTCTATTAAATAAGAGTACTTTAAGCCTTAACTTCGCGCGTGTTGCGTAGTGTTTACGCCTCTTATGCGTCTACTTATTGTAGTAATTATTTTAGCGTCTGCACTACTATATTAAGCTTTAATAACACAGCCTATAAGTTATATAGGACTAGACTAGCACCTTTAAAGCTAGCTTAGATATTCTCTTTTATACACAAGTGCTTAAAAGCAGCCTTAAAAGCTAGTAAGAAAGTCTCTTTAGTAATATAGTTAGTATAGTTATATACTAAGCCTTGGCTTCGGCCTTTTGAGACAACCTTTTGATGTGACCACACATTTTGTAGACACCTTTTTAGTAAAAAAAAAGATTTATTGCTAACAATAGGTATCGGGGCTCATGCCCCCTTGTTTAGCATTGCCGGCACGCAATTAGTGTGTCGCTCCAGTATGTTTGGACGGAAACGAAGATGCGCGATATCCCTCTAACTAACCCTCTTGACTAATAACTATTTACTAATAACTATTTACTGCTAACTGCAACTTGCGCCTATACTTAGATGTGAACATACAACAACAGCGTTACTATCTAAGCACAGCTCTCCTATCCCTAGAGGCAACTTATACAATCCTCCTGCTCGTTAGTTTGTCCTAGCTACTTAATAGCTGTTTTAATACGCTCTTGCTCTTTATAGAGCTACTGCAAGGTCTCTCTACTAAAGTTGTATTTACGTAGGAGGAGATTAGTAAGATAACACACTGTTACTGTACTTAGACTATTAACATGTATAATATATTTAATAGACTTGCTACTAAACAAGCCTTTTACAACCTCTATTATAACCTTAACATCTATAATACTAGACGCATTAATAAGGTATTAATAAATAACAAAATTTAACCTCTACGTCTACCTAATTACTATAAAAGCTACTGCTAACAGCTCCTCTTTAACTAACTAGGGAGGCCGCTTAACAAAAGTAAACGCGGGCTTTATAATCTACTACTATAGCTTCTTATATAGTAACCTAGTAAAGTCTAACTTTACTTAATATAAGCTATTAGTCTTTATGTTAAATAGAGAGAAGAATAGTCTAAGCATTGTATTATTTGTATACAGTACTATATAGTGTAGGAAATCCTAAAGGTAAGAAGCAGTAGGCAGGGAGCTTTTATAAAGTATTATAGGCTCCCGCTACAGTATTGTACGTGTCCTTACCCTTCTCTACCTCTACCTCCTCTACCTCCATCGCAATCTTGTTACTAGCCATAGGCTAGCAATTGCAGTTAAACACGTTTTAATTAGTGTCATTTTTTAGTACCTTTAGCAAATTTTTTAATCCTAATTTTGCTTAGTAGTCTAAGCTTTTCTGCTCTAAGCGCTTAGCGCGTAGACCTTATCTACTTACTGTTTAAATTTTGTTAACTACACATAATCTTTTTTTGACTTTTGCGACTGATTAGTAGAGGGCAGCAGCTTTTTACTTTTTTAGAAACCCCATTTTAACTACAACAACAACCACCACCTTTGATACCTTAAAAATAAATAAAGTTGTTAACCTAGTTCTTACTAATAGGGTTGCTAGCGCGCTTATGCAGGAGTTTATTAGCTATTGCTTAAACTTTAGCCTTTATAGGCGCAAATCCTTACGCAGACTCTTTAAAAACACGCCTAACTATAGCCTCTTCTTCTAGTTTATTTAGGCGCTTTAAGTTCGCTTCGCAGTCACGTTAAAGGCGCTTTCTAGCACGTTAATTAGACAAAGTTCTTTGTAGGACGTTATAGATAGATACAGCACATCTTTAGCTTTAAACATGTTACAATTAGATATTAAAAAGAGTAAGCTAGAGATCTGCTTTAGTATAGGAAGTTTGAGTAGTGCGTTGTTGAGCTATTACGCGTTATAGTGTCGAGGTTGACGCGCTAGTAGGGCGTAAGCAACTCACTTAGGTGAGCGACTCGCTTGTGAACTACGTTAGTATTCTAAACTAAATTTAAATTAAAGACAGCTTAATAATCTACAAGCGCTAATAGCTTAAAGTTAAATAAAAGTAGTAAGCAATTATACTCTTACCCTTATAAAGCTAGTAAAGAGCCTATAAGCAAGCACTTTTAGATACTGCGCAACTGCTATTAACTTTAAACAGTAGTTACTAAATTAAGCCTTCTTAGCAGTTTACTAATTAAGCTGTTAAACAACAATAAAAAAAAGATTCTTAAGCAATAGAATAGTTTTTTTTTTAGGGTATCAAAGGTGGTGGTTGTTGTTGTAGTCAAAATGGGTTTTCCAAAAAAGTGAAAAGCAGCTACCCTCTACTAATTAGTCGCAAAAGTCAAAAAAAGATTATATGTAGTCAACAAAATTTAAATAGTAAGTAGATAAGGTCCACGCGCTAAGCGCTTAGAGGAGAAAAGCTTAGACCACTAAGCAAAATTAGGGTTAAAAAATTTGCTAAAGGTACTAAAAAACGACACTAATTAAAACGTGTTTAACAGCAATTGCCAGCCTATAGCTGGCAACAAGATTGAGATGGAGGTAGAGGAGGTAGAGGTAGAGGAGGGTAAGGACACGTACGTTACCGCAGCGGGAGCCTGCAATACTTTATAAAAGCTCCCTGCCTACTACTTCTTACCTTTAGGATTTCCTACACTACACGGTACCGCATACAAACAATACAATGCTTAGACTATTTTTCTCCCTGTTTAACACGAAGACTGATAGCTCACATTAAGTAAAGTTAGACCTTACTAGGTTACTATATAAGAAGCTATAGTGGTAGATCATGAAGCCCGCGTTCACCTTCGTTAAGCGGCCTCCCTAGTTAGTTAAAGAGGAGCTGTCGGCGGTAGCTCCTATAGTAATTAGGTAGACGCAGAGGTTAAATTCTATTATTTATTAACACCTTATTAATGCGTCTAGTATTATAAATGTTAAGGTTATAATAAAGGTTGTAAAAAGCTTATTTAGCGGCAAGTCTATTAAATACGTTGCGCATGTTAATAGTCTAGGTGCGGTAATAGTGTGTTATCTTACAAATCTCCTCCTACGCGAATGCAACCTTAGTAAAGAGACCTTGCAGTAGCTCTATAAGGAGCAAGAGCGTGTCAAAACAGCTATTAAGCAGCTAGGACAAACTAACAAGTAGGAGGATTTTGTAAGTCGCCTCTAGGAATAGGAGAGCCGTGCTTAGATAGTGACGCTGTTGTTGTATGTTCACATCCGAGTATAGGCGCATGCCAGAAACGCCGCGACTGCAACACCGCCGGGATAGCAACAGAGACGACAGAAGTTGCGGTCAGCGGTAAATGGTCATCAGTAAATAGTTATTAGTCAAGAGGGTTAGTTGGAGGGATATCGCGCATCTTCGTTTCCGTCCAAACATGCTGGAGCGACACATCAATTGCGTGCCGGCAATGCCAAACAAGGGGGCATGAGCCCGGATACCTGTTGTTAGCAATAAATCTTTTTTACCAAAATGGTGTCTACAAAATGTGTGGTCACATCAAAAGGTTGTCTCAAAAGGCCGAAGCCAATAGAATAGTTATAAATAAGCAACTATATACACCTAGATTAAGAAGGAAGGCTAGAAGGCTAGCGCTAGCAGATTAGCTACTAATAAGTTAAGTAGATCTTACTCTAGCTTATTAGTTTTAGTATTAATTAACCTAAAATACTTTAATAAGGAAATTAGACTAACTATATTTAGTATAGCTTTTACTTTTTATGCCTTATCTCTTTACACAATTATAGATAGTAGAGTAGTAGTCTACTTAGTTAATGCTACAAATTATATAGTACTAGACACCTTTAGCGAATGCGCTAAGGACAAAACTATTAAAGCAGGCACTTAATCTATTTTAGTTGCTAAAATAAAAAATAGGCTGCTTAAGAACGTTTAATATAGCAAGGCTAGCTTTAAGACAGCTAATCTTTTACTTACTAACGTTAAGGTTATACTAGGTTTCTATATTAATATTATATTAGAAGCACGGCTTAAGTAGGCAGGCACTTAGTATTTAAAATATAATTATACCTTATAATTTAAAGTAAATAAAAAGAACGTTATCTTTATTAAATTTAAGTATTACTTTAATTTCTTATTTATCAAATATAAGCAACTTTCTTGTTACTCTACTTAACTACTACTCTTAAACGCCGTAGCGTAATTAAGGAAACCTTAGGTACGCACTAGTAATAAGTACTTATAGCATTAACAATTAAAACACCTAAAACAACAAGCTATTAAAGCCTTAGTCTGCTTAGCACAAAACGTTAAGATTACTAGCAAGAAGCTATCAAAATGCAATTACTGCATAACAGCTTATGCCTTGCAAGTAATCCTACAGTAAATAAAAAAATTATTATAACCTTTTTACAAGATCTTATAAAATCTGCTTAAGTTTCTAACTAGTTAGCTGCTTAAGAAAAAGGCACTAATTATTAAAGAAGATTACAAAGGCAAGCTGTACAATTATAATATCTAGTTAAAGACACTAAACAATATTATACTAGTAATTAAAGGCTTTGCTATAAGAATTAAGAGAAAAAATTAGCAGAAGATTGTAAAGATCTATTAAGATAACAATACTGCTACACTGCTCTAGAGAGGGCTATAGAGAAAGGGATTGTAATTAAAACGCTACTGCTATATACTTATAAGTCTAATAGCTCAGCAGAGAGAGCTAGTTAAGAGCTAATTACAAAAGCTATTAAGATGTGTATAAGCGCTAATCTACTAGCTAAGCTTTAGCTAGTGATTATAGATGCAGCGGCTCACCTACATAGAATAAGCCCTACTAAGATCTATAGCTACTAATCCCCTTACTAGGTGCTTAAAGAATAGTTTAGGAAATATTTCTAATACTATTAACTACTTAAGATTAGACACTAGACTGCTAATCTACGCCTAGACTAGAGTAGAATATATGCCTACGGCTGCCGAGCCTACCTATTAAACAGGTAGAAAGCAGCTAGGCGCGATTATTAAAGATTTAAGGTTAATCCTTGCAGCTATATTAGTTATTTAGTTAGTTATCAAGCCTCTAACATATACTATATATAAGTACTAACACTTAATTAGGTAATTACTACCTATAATGTAACCTTTAATGAACATTAATTCTATAAAGAAGATTGCAAGGAAAAGCTACTAAAAAATTAAGCAATTAAAATTGTAAAGATCTTTTATAATAGCAGGCTGATTAATCTTAAAGATAACTTAGAAGTTCTCTCGCCTGTTTAAGGGAGGGCGGATTAAGATACGCAGCTAACTACAAAAAACTTTAAGAGTAATCTATCTACTATTTTAAGTAGAAAGAAAGGCCTGCCTACTAAAAATAAAAGTAGATTAAAAGACGCTAAGCGAATAGAGCATAAAGCTAGTGCACTATTAGAAACTTACTTAAATTAGCAGCAAAATACTAGTTTTACTACTTTAAAACTAATTCCTAAACAAAAAACCTTAGAGAGCAACAACGCGATTAATTGTAGAGTTATTAACAGTTAAACAGCAGTGCGCTTACTAAAAAGAGCTAATTTATTAATACTTAGAGGTAAAGAGCCTCTTTTAAATAAGTCTAACAACTTATTACTAGTCTAACAGTCTGTGCCTAAAGACTCTAACGCGCCAGCTTGTTGTAATAAAACACCTGCTTAGGTAAGCAGGATAGCAGGGCGTAAATTATCTTAAGATTTAAAATCTTAGGCGTTGAACAGTAGACAAGGTAAGCAATTACAAGCTAAACCTTTGCTTACAAATTATAGTGCGCAGATTGTAGGCAAAAGTTTAAATTAGCTTATAAATTGTTATTTTCTACTACACAAGCTAGGTGGCGGGCGTAAGCATAAAGACGCAACTTAAGATCCTAATAATTAACTAAGAAGTAAAAGCATAGGTGGTATTAATGCATTAATTGCAGATTATAAGAATCTATTATAAAACAATTTTTATAATACCTATCTGCTAGGTTTGCAAGCAATCTAGGAAGACTAAGTAAGCTATAAGACTCTTAATTACGTAGTTATAGCAGCTTTGCTTACTAAGCATAAGCTAAGTAAAAATGCTTAACTACATTACAACAATTTACTTAAAATGCTAGGATTATAAAAGCGATTGCTCTAGTATCTTATAAAGACCTTGTTTAAGGATACCTATAGGAAAACAATTAATTAGTTAAGTAAAAATAAGACTTAGACTAAGATATTAAAAAGAGAAGCAAATAATTGCTTAGTACTTATAAAGTAGGTTTAGACTTACAAGTTTAATTAAGACAGCTTCTTTCTTAAATGCAAGACGCAGATTGTTGTAAAAAGTAATCTTTAGAAAAAAACTTAATTAACTTAACGTACGCTGCTATATTAGCAGCTAAGTCCTTCTAAGTAGCAATAGCTATCGCCGCTAAGAATAATCTAGAGATTAAGCAATATAATATTGTAGGAGTATTTCTTAATACGTTAATTACAGTAGATAACCTAGTAATCTGCAAGATGCTAAATAGCTTAAAGAAACCTAGAAAGTGTGTACAACTTAACTGCGCACTTTATAAATTACAAAACTTGCTACTATTGTAGTATAAGAAGTTCTTAGGATTACTTTATTTATTTTTTAAGGTATTAAAGGTGGTGGTTGTTGTTGTAGTCAAAATGGGTTTTCTAAAAAAGTGAAAAGCAGCTGCCCTCTACTAATTAGTCGCAAAAGTCAAAAAAAGATTGTGTGTAGTTAACGAAATTTAAACGGTGAGTGGATAAGGTCTACGCGCTAAGCGCTTAGAGTAGAAAAGCTTAGACTACTAAGTAAAATTAAGGTTAAAAAATTTGCTAAAGGTACCAAAAAACGACACTAATTAAAACGTGTTTAACAGCGATTGCTAGCCTATAGCTGGCAACAAAATTGCGATAGAGGTAGAGGAGGTAGAGGTAGAGGAGGGTAAGGACACATACGTTACCGCAGCGGGAGCCTGCAATACTTTATAAAAGCTCCCTGCCTGCTGCTTCTTACCTTTAGGATTTCCTACACCACACGGTACTGCATACAAACAATACAATACTTAGACTATTCTTCTCCCTGTTTAACACAAAGACCGATAGCTCACATTAAGTGAAGTTAGACCTTACTAGGTCACTATACGAGAAGCTATGGTGGTGGATCACGAAGCCCGCGTTCACCTTCGTTGAGCGGCCTCCCCGGTCGGTCGAAGAGGAGCTGTCGGCTTCTTAGGATTACTTAGAGAAATTAAACTAATTACCTTACTAAAGGAGCCCTGCCTATTCTTTAATTAAGATAAGAGGATCTTAGTTTTGTTTTATATAGATAATATTCTACAGCTTTTCGTAAAAGATTTTAAGCAGAGGGCAATAAATCTTTAGTTAAAGATTATAGACATGTACAAAATACAGGATCAAAGAGTAAAAAAATAGTTCTTTAGTATTAGAGTAATTAAAAATTATAAAAAGTAAACAATTACGCTTGTACATAATACATATATTAACAAGGTTGCGAAAAAGTTTATGCTAGAGGAAAGTAGCTTTCTTAAGACTCTACTACTGTTAGAGAAGCTAATTAAGAACACTAGCAAAGCAACTAAGCAAGAGATTAAGGCCTACTAAGAAAGAATTAAATTAGTGCTATACATAGCTATTATGCTGCGTCTAAATATTGCTTACTTAATCTTAAAGCTCTTACACTTCCTTATAAACCCTAGTAATTAGTATATAAAAGCTGTTAAACAGGTAATTATTGTAAAGGGCTGAAGCCTTGATGTTCCTTAGTACTTAACCTGTGGCCTTCGTTGGCTTTTCTTACCTTAGCACTAGTAGCTAACTATTGGCCGCACTATTGACCTTAGCACTAGCAGCTAACTATCAGCCGCACTAGTTACGCTAACTGTCAGCTGACCTAACAAACCTCTAATAACCTCTGTTAGTCCTAACCTAGGTTAAGTCCTAATCATCCGGATTGGATATATAAACCTACGTAGTCTCTCGGTAGTTTGATATCTAATTCATCACTGTTCACCTTGCATCTTTGGTCAACCCAACGCACCCTTACAATTATATACCTTTATTAGACAAGATAGAACGAGATCTAGTACAGGAACTACAATAGCCTAGACCTAACAATTGCAGGCAACGCTTTCTTTACAGATAATTAGGAAACTTGCTAATTATCTAATAGTTATATAGCTATTCTATATAGTAGTCTAATATTTTAGAAGGTAGCTTAGCAGACTACAGTTACTACATTAACTACTAAAGCTAAGCTGCTTGCCCTTAAGTACACTACTAAAGAGGCTATAGCCCTTAAGCGCTTCTTTTGTAAGCTGTCTTTTAACCTAAGAAACATCTAAACAGTTTAGTATAATAACTAACAAATAATTAGGCTTATAGTTAAAAAAAAACAAGCAGATTAGCACTTAATTAAGACATATAGATATACAAAATATATAGCTGCAGCAGGAATATACTAAAGAATTATTTTAGGTTAAATAGTTAAAAACAGCAATTCTGCTAGCTAATAAACTAACTAAGTTGCTTACTTAATAACATTTTAAGAAGTTTAAGTAGTTACTTAACTTTTAACAAGTTAAGCACTTAATTAAAGACAATAACAATTAACAAGCAAAAAATTTATATTAAGTAGCAACATCTATATACTAAGCTAAGTCTCCTCTTAGTAGCTTAGGATAAGCGGGAGAACGTAAGCTAGACAAGCAAGAAAACTAAAAAAAATAAACTAAAATTACTATTAAGCATTAGAATCTTTGTAATTGCTTAACTCTATTATTAGATTATGCTTAGCTTTTTTAGCTTTAGCAAGCTTAAGAGCATCTTAAGCTAATTTAGCTTAAGCAGCAAGAGTTTAGAAGTAAGCAGCATAACAGCACAAATCTAATTTATTACTTCTATAGATAAAATTGTAAAATCATTGCTAGCTTACCCTAGCGTAATAATCGCGCCTATATGTATAGGTTGTATAGCAATTAGGGCGGCAAACTTAAGGGCAACTGTACAAAACAGGCAGAAACAGTATTTCTTAAGTATGCTGTTCTTAAAAAGACAATTACTAAAGAAGTTGTTGTTATTAAGGCTGCTGCTGTTGCTGCTATTATTAATTATAAGCTAACTGTTAAGCCGGCTGCTACGCAGGTTAACCTAGAATGTATATAGCATAAAGCTGCGTATTTTAAAGCTCTTGTCTATATAGACAACCTTAATTTAAACTTATAGCCTGCTAAGCAGGCTGTGTCTAGCGCAAATAATCTTTAGCATTATACCTTAGATTAAAAAAGAGAGCAGGAGCAGGAGCAGGAGTAGAAGTAGGCAGCAAGAGCTAAGCGGCAAAACCACAAGAAGACATCTTTTAAGCGCAACAATTATTAGCAGGAGGCTTCTGCGCAGAAGGCTTTTTAGTAAACGTAACGCTGCTATTAATCTCTTTACAGCAAGCAATAATGTTTTTAAGCAGTTAAGCTTTTAAAGCTTAGTATAGCTTATTATTGTTCTATCTCTAAAAACAAGTTAGCAGCCTAAGCAAGCTTAAAAATTAAAAACTTACCTCTTTATTCTTGTACATAGCTATAATTAATTAGCAAGATTAATATTAACTATGTAGCAAGTATGTAACAAGCAACTGCTATAGCATAAGCTACTCTAACTACTAGTTTAAACGCAATTAAAGCAATGTTTAGCGTACAAACTATTTAGCATTTTTTTATACAGCGCTTATAAAGTAGAATACAAAAGTACAACAAATTAGCAGTAAACTTTAAGGAGCTATTAAGCGCCTTTTTTAAAGTTAAGGGAGGCGTGTTGCGCCTAGTAGACAGCTTAATAAGAGTATGTAGGCTATTGCTATTACTATATTGCTAATCGCGCGTTGCTGCTTAAGCAGTTAGCTGCTAAGACTTTTATATCAGCTTTTAAGGAGCCTTGCCCTTACGCTAGCTTAATTACTTAGTTAGACTCTTAAGTAGATTAAAATTTAAGCAAGGACTTAACAGCAGACTTAATTTAGCAGGTAAGGTAATTAGCCTTCAAGCAGAGCTACTAGATGTCTTGCAATAAGTATATAGATTAAGAAGTAGTAGCAACTAACTCTTATTATTTTAAAGATTAGCTGCTTGTTAAATTTTATTGTTAAACAGGCTTTAACGCGCGCAATGCTTATGCTTAGCACTGTTCTTATGTTGGTAACAACTGCTATTTAAGCAATTCTTACGCTTATACTGGCGGCTTGCTAATCAACGATCGCGCTTATTACTACCGGGGGCGGACTATACAAGATAAGCAGCTAATTAGTAAGAAAATAATAGAGTAACGCTGTTTACTATATTAGTAATAGTAGTTAAGACAGTTTAGAAAAAAGCTCAGTAATTAATATTAAAGTAAGGTTAAAAACAAAAAGTTTTAGAGGGGCAGTAGACATAATTAATATTGTTGTGGAGGCTGCGTACTAACTAATTACGCAATATTTAGGGTCCATCTGATGTTTTAATATCAGGGCTGCTAGATCAATTAAAACATCAACAAGCAGCATCACTACAACAACAGAGGACCAGGCAGAAGAGCTATAATTACGGAGGGACCTCTTGGTCAATAACCTTAATTTAACGATTGCCTAGTTGCTTACAGCTTAGATCAATAGTATTTCACTAACCTAGAGGGTGTGTTAGAGTATTGACGTGCGCAACATGCAGATCACCCTTTTATCAGGTAATCCTAGTAAGCTAAACACGTGACGATCGCGCTAGCGCCTAAATGTACGGGCCAGATCGTCTTATTCCTCTTTAGTAGTTATTGGTCACTTTGTTGTGGCACTTAGTTGATTAATACACTCATTCTACTCCTCCTGATCAAGCAATTGCTCCTTTTCAGCTCCCACAATTATTTATATACAAGTTATTTGTATACAGTACTGTATAGTATAAGGAATCCTAAAGATAAGAAGCAGTAGGCAGGGAGCTTTGATAAAAAAGTATTGTAGGCTCCCGCTGCGATAACGTACGTGTCCTAACCCTCCTCCTCTATCTCTATCACAATCTTATTGCTAGCTATAGGCTATCAATTGCCGTTGAACACGTTTTAATTAGTATTGTTTTTAGTACCTTCAGCAAATTTTTTCAACTCTAATTTTTACTTAGTACTCTAAGCTTTTCTGCTCTAAGCGCTTAGCGTATAGACCTGATCTACTTACTGTTTAAATCTTGTTAACTACACATAATCTTTTTTTTTGACTTTTGCGACTAATTAGTAGAGGGTAGCTGCTTTTCACTTTTTTAGAAAACTTATTTTGACTACAATAACAACCACCACCTTTGACACCTTAAAAATAACTAAAAGCTACAGCTTAATTAATTTGTACTAGCTCTGCAATTTTATTTTTTTTACTTTCTATATACTTTTTATAGGGGCTGAGAAGGAGCAATTGCTTAATCAGTGGAGTGAAATAAATATATTGATCAACTAAGTGCTACAACTAAGTGTCCAATAACTACTAAAAGGACATGAGACGATCTGGCCTCTATATATAGGCGCTAGCGCGATCGTCACGTGTTCAGCTTACCAGGATCACCTAATCACCAGGGTGATCCGCATGTCATACTCCAACACACCCTCTAGGTTAGTAAGATACTACTAATCTAAGTTGTAAGCAACTAGGCAATTGTAACAAATTAAGGTCGTTAATCAAGAGGGCTCTCTGTAATTATAGATTCTCTGCCTAATCCTCTGTTGTTATAGTAATGCTGCTTGTTAATGTTTTAATCAAGCTAGTAGCCCTTGGCAATATTAAAACATTAAATAGACTCTGAATATCGCGTAATAAGTTAGTGCACAATTGCTATAATAATATTACAGAGGGGTGACAAAAAAAAAGATGTTAGAAAAGTTATAGTTTTTAAAGCTTTATATTTCTACAACTAGAAGGACTATACCTAAAAAAGTTAGTGATTTGGAAAGCCAATTTCTTCCTCTTTGAGCTGGGTGGCTTAGTAAGCTGCTTAGTCAGCACGATTGTTCCTGTATTCTTGCTTGAAATGAGATGAAAAATAAAATAAAAATACATTTTAGTATAACTTTTTTATAAATGTAGAAAAAATCGCTAAGAAAAAACTAAGTTTAATAAGCTTACATAAGTATGACGTGAGCAAAATTCAGAGGCTTATGTCTTATTTCCTTAGCGTTTAATTAAAGGGAAAAAATAGGGGTTGCTTACGTAAGCGCGGATTACGTAATAGCTTAGTAAGCTTCTAGCATATTAACACCTTTTGTTTATCCTAACTTGCTTTTTTCGTAATACCTCCTCTATGTCTCGCAATCTTTCCCAATTTGAGCAAGAAGTTTATACTTTATATTTACAAAACAAGCCTATTTTTTTGATTAGTAATATACTAGAAAAGTCTTCTAGAAGTATTACTAATACTTATTATTAAATTAAAAAAAAGGCTCCTTTATTTACTTCTAGGCCTTAAAAAGGTCGTCTTACAAAGATCTTAAATAAAGCAAAAAGAATGCTTAATAGAGACCTTACTAAAAGCCCTAAAAAGACAAATCGACGTCTTTTAAAAGAAAATAGTCTAGATCTTTTCTATTAGAAGCTTACAACGCTTTTTGAAAAAGGAGAACTATTCTGTTAACATTTCTTAAAAAAAGACGCCTTTAGACGCTGAAAAGGCTTATAATCGTTATATTTACGCCAAAAAATTACTTAAAAACCTCAAAAATTTTAACTTTAATAAAGTTATATTTTTAGACAAGTCTGCTATTAAGCAAGGGCACGGTGCTAGGACAGAATACTATCAAACACAGCAAAATAATAGAGTTAGAAGGAAAATAGTTTCTTTAACTAGCATAAGTAAGTTTAAAAAAACTCCATTTAACTAAAAAAATACTTTCTATTTTTTATTATTATTTGAATCTATTTTTAGTACGCTTACTAATTAAGTTATAAGTCAAAATATTTCTATCCACGTTTGGGGAGCGATTTAGATAGGTAGTAGATCTAAACTAGTATTAATTGAAATCCCTTTAATTACTACTCCTTTTAGAAATCTAGACTATATTCAAAAGATCCTTATTTCTATAGTAAAACCTGCGTTAAAAAAAGGCAAGTTACGTATACTTCTTTTTCCTACTTAGAGACAGTTTACTCTATATTTAAATTATAAAGTAGCAATATTTTTTTATATAATCAAAGGACTTACTAACCTCTATATAGGCTGGAATACGCTGGTTGATGGGTAGGGAGGCCCCAGGGTTGGGTAGGGGTTGGGTAGCTGATGTACGGTCCTTGGGTAGGGGTTGGGTAGGGGTTACTCTAGCGTGGGTTGTGGTTGGGGTTAGGTTGCACGGACCGGTGGTTAGGGTTAAGTTAGACTAGCTATATAGTAGGTCTAGGGTAGGGTTGCGATTTTTATCTATAACGCGTACATATAACTAGTAGACAGTAGCGCTAACACTAGTAGGGGACATAATTTATGTTTAGGGGTTAAAGTTTGTAATGCTAAGGTGTTAGGGGCGTATTAGTCTGCTATTATTAGCTGTAATAACTGCTAATCTTTGAATATAGAAAGATAGCAACCTAACCCTAACCTAACCCCAACCCGTGGTCCGTGCAACCTAACCCTAGACCTACCACACCTCTACCCATTTTGAGTACCAAAAAAAATGGGTAGGGGTTGGGTAGGGGATGTGGTATTACGTAAACCTACCCAACCCCTACCCAACCCCTACCCATCAACCACCGTAGGCTGGAAGTTTCAGCAAGATAACGCTAAGATATATAAAACTCCAAAAGTTTTATCTCAGTTTTCTAGGAATAGAATATTGCTTTTTAAGCATCCTGCCTATAGTCCTAATCTAAATCTGTTGGAGTATTGACATGCGCAATATGTAGGTCACCCTGTTAAGCAGGTGATCCTGGTAAGCTGAACACTTGACGATCGCGCTAGCGCCTATATATATAAGCTAGATCGTCTTATTCCTCTTAAGTAGTTATTAACCACTTTGTTGTGGCACTTAGTTGATCAATACACTCATTCCACTCCTCCTGATCAAGCAATTGCTCCTTTTCAGCTCCCACAAAATCCTATAGAAAACGTGTAGGCCTTGCTAAAAATCGCTTTAGCTAAAAGGCCTATTACTTCTTTAAGTATAGAAAAGAGTAAAAAAAGTATAGCAGCCTTTAAGTCTGCTATATGGGAGAAATAGGATTAATTACCTCAAAAGGCATTAAAAATTGTATTCTATCTTTACCAAGGCGTTATTTGGACGTTAAGGAAGCTAAAAGCTAGTACACTAAGGATTAGTAAGCTTTTTTTGTTATTTATCTAGAAAAAACCCTAAAAACAAGCTCTTTATTACTACTTAATAGTTTTTTTCACAATTACCTTCAGACTTACACACAAAAAAGTTCAACTAGTATTATTTAATATATATACTTTATAGCGATTTTAACACCTTCAAAAAAAAGTTATTTTGTTATGTATTCTTGAGTTTTTTATCTTTAGTTTCACTGCGGAAGTTGAGCGCAAAGGTGCTTACTAAGCAGCTTACTAAGTGGCCTTACTTAAAGAGAATGATCTCGGCTTTCCAAATCACTAACATTTTTGGATATAGCCTTTCAGGTTGTAGAACTATAAAGCTTTGAAAACTATAAATTTTTTGACATCTTTTTTTTGTCACCCCTCTGTAATCGCGTCTGCTTCCCCTCTAAAACCTTTGTCCTTAGCCTTAATATTAATTACTAGGCCTTCTTAATCTCTACCGCACCACCACCACTACTATAGTAAGCAGTGTTGCCTTATTGATCTCTTACTAATCAGTTGCTAATCTTTCTAGTATAGTCTACCCCTAACAGCAACAAGCGTGAGCATCACTTAGAGAGCTGTTGTTAAGAGCGTAATTGTTGCTTAAAAAGCTTGCGCTAGCAACGTAAGAACAGTGCTAAGCATAAGCATTGCGTGCGCTAAAGCCTGTTTAATAATTAAATCTAGTAAGCAGCTAATTTTGAAAATAATAAAAGTTAGTTGCTACTACCTATTAATTAGTATAAGTATTACAAGACTTCTAGTAGCTCTGCTTAAAGACTAATTAACTTACCTCTTAAATTAAGTCTGCTGTTAAGCCTTTATTTAAATTTTAATCTACATAAAAGTTTAACTAAGCAATTAACTTAGCACAAAAGCAAGGCTCTTTAAGAGCTAAAGCAAAAGTTACAGCAGCTTACTAATTGAGTAACAACGCGTAAACAGCAACATAGCAATAGCAATAAGCTATATATGCTTATTAAGCTATCTACTAGGCGCAACGCGCCTTTATCTACTTGAAAGAAGGCGCCTAATAGCTTTTTAAAGATTGCTGCTGATTTATTATATTTTTATATTCTGCCTTGTAAGCGCTGCATAAAAAAGATACTAAATAGTTCATTTGCTAAACACTATTTTAATTGCGTTTAATTTATTTTGTAAGGTGTTAAAGATAGTGGTTGTTGTTGTAGTAGTCAAAATGGTTTCTAAAAAAGTGAAAAGCAGCTACCCTCTATTAATTAGTTGCAAAAGTCAAAAAAAAAGATTGTGTGTAGTTAATGAGATTTGAACGGTGGGTGGATAAGTTTTAGGAGGAAAGCTTAGACTACTAAGCAATAATTAGAGTTAAAAAAAATTGCTAAGGTATTAAAAAACAACACTAGTTAAAACGTGTCTAACGGCGATTGCTAGCCTATAGCTAGCAATAGAATTACAGTAGGATTGCAATAGAATTGCAACATAATGCAATAAAGGAGAGAAAAGACATGTACGTACCGTAGCAGGAGCCTATAATACTTTATAAAGCTAAAGCTGCTGCTTCTTACTTACTGCTTCTTACCTTTTAAACAGTACTGTATACAAATAATTTGCATACAATACACTGCAATAGCGTGTAACCTCTGCAGTAAGCATCTTCTTATTCTAAGCTTTCTTCTTAAAAAAGCATTCTTTGCTACTGTCTACTTAGCACCTAATTTAGTCTAACTTAAACTGCTTATGCAGACACCTGAATTTATTAAGTATTTTAAAACTTAACTACTTAGCTAGTGTAAGGATGCGTTGGGTTGACCAAAGATGCAAGGTAAACAGTGAAGGTGAATGAATTAGATATCGAACTATAGAGAGAGACTACGTAGGTTTATATATCCAACCCAGGTGATTAGGACTTAACCCCGGTTAGAACTAACCGAGGTTATCGGAGGTTGTCAGATCAGCAGATTAGTTAGAAACTAGCGCAAATAGTGCGGCTAATAGTTAGCTACTAGTGCTAAGGTGCTAGTACTGAGGTGCTAGTGCTGAGGTAAGAAAAGCTAACGAAGGCCACAGGCCGAGTACTAGAGAACATTAAGGCTTTAGCCCTTTACAATACCCCCCTCCTAAAAAATAGTAGAGGTAGTAATCTTGTTACCTAGAGTTCTACTCTTCTAGGGCTTCCGTATCTTTTAGATCAATAGCTGGTTCCTAGGTTAGATCTAGATATCCTAACTATTTAACTAAGTACTGCTTTTTTCTTCCTTTTCCTCTTTCCTCTAATAAGGTCTCTACTAGGTATTCTTCTCTATCCTCTGTCTTAATTAGTAGAGGTTTATTGTTGTCTATTAGCTAGCTTAGTAGAGGGTCTGAGGACGCTAGTTTAAGGTTATTAACATTAAATACTAAGTAAATCTAGCTAAGAGTATTTAATTTAACTGCGTTTAGTCTAATAACCTTAAGTACTGTGTACTTAAGATTTTTTTAGTTCAGTTTTTTACTAGGCTTTTTTATTTTGTAGTAGTCGCCTAGTTTTAACTATACCTTATCGCCTATTTTAAGCTAAGGTAATTAGTGCCTTCTCTTATTTGCCTGCTTTTCTTATTCTTGTTAGCTTTTTCCTATTGTAGCTTGTGCAAGCTTAATACTTTATTGTAGCTTTTTAACAATATTTTCTGCCTTTTAATAATCCTCTTGTATTCTCCTTAGAAGTTGTTGTTAAGGACTGTGCTTAGGTGCAATTTGTAAGGGATCTACCTTATAGCCGTGTTGTAGAAAGAAAGGAGACATTTTAGTAAACTAAGCTTGCCTTGCTATAACTACAATCTTAGCTATCCCTAGGTTACTTTTCTAATTTGTTTAATCCTAATTACAGAAGGCTTATAAATAAGCCTATACTATAGAGTTTATTGTTTCTGTAAAACTGTTAGTTTTAGGATAGTATCTAGAAGATAAGCGTTGCTTAATTTCTAATAACTTGTAAAGCTTAATATAAAAATAGTTAACAAACTGTATACTTCTGTCTAAAGTAATATAGTTTAGTAACTAATAGTAAGCTATAACAGAGTTAATAAAAGATTTAGCAACACTTTCTGTAGTAATATTTTTAAGGCCTATTAGGACAACGTCCTTGCTAAGCCTATTTATAACTACTATAAGGTTTATACAGCCTTTGCTTTCTAGTAACCCTATAATAAAATCTATAGAAATTTCTTTCTATATTTGCTTAGGTATAGGCAAGGTTTTTAGTAAGCCTTATAGGCTATCTCTCTAGGGTTTTATTCTTCTACACACTAAACAGTTCCTTATATACCTTCTAATACTTTTGCTAATAAAGGGCTAAAAGTATTCTCTTGCAATAGCTTAATAAGTAATATTCTTTTCTAGATAGCCTAAAGCTCTAGAACTGTGGATTTTGTAGATAATTCTAGTTCTTAGGGGTTTATTATTAGGTACCCATTTTTGATCTTAGTATAGGAGGTTTCCAGAAACTTCTAGTCAGCATTTAGAAATAGAAAGTTTAAGATCTAAAGCTGTAGGAAATTGTCTTTTACTATCCTTTACAGCTTTCTAGGCTATTTAGTAGGTTTTATCCTCTTTTTTAGCTTTATTCTATAGATTCTCTAGATCTAACTACTCTTGTACTGCTGCTAGATAGCTGTTACAGTTAAAAGTTCTAAGCACTTCTTCTTTCTTTAGTTCTTTGTTAGTAGCTGCAGTTGTAGGTTTAAATACTTATAAAAACCTCCTAGAAATCTTAGTATCCTAGTTGTTTGCTAGCATATCTTGTTATCTCCTAGATAGGGCATTAGCCTTAGAGTTATTAACTCTAAGCCTGTAGGAAATTTCTATGTTAGGAAACTTTCCTAGAAATTAAGCCTATCTTATTTGTCTCTTACTAAGCTGTCTAGGCTTACTAAATATTTAAAGTTTTTATAGTCTGTAATAACTATAAACTTCTTTAAAGATTATAGCATAGCATCCTACTTAGATAAGTAGGAGATAACTGCTAGTAATTCTTTATTATGTATCTTGTAATTGCTTTGCGTGCTAGTTATCTTTTTTAGATAATAAGCTACTAGGCATAAGCTTCCTTTATTATTATATTGTAAGAGGACTCCTGCTACTACATATCTAGAAGAGTCTATTTCTAGGATTGTTTCTCTGTCAGGATCCTATTAAGCTAGTACTAGCTTAGTAATAAATAACTCTTAAGCTTATTAAAAGCCTTTTACTTAGTTTTTCCCTATTAAAAGGAGATGTTACTAGTAAGCCTTAAAAGAGAAGCTACTATCTCTAAGTAGTTCTTAATAAATTATTAATAGAAGTTTGCAAAACTAAGAAAACTGTGTACTTCTTTAACATTTGTAGGCACTTACTAATCTCTAATTACCTTTACTTTCTTAGGGTCTATTTAAAGTCCTTTTCTAGCCTTAATAATAAATCTAAGGTATTTTATACTCTATACATTAAATTTGTATTTCTAGATATTTAAAGGTAATCTAGCCTTACCTATAGCTTCTAAAACCTTATTTATATTGCGTTAGTGTTTTTTAAGCGTGCTATTAGTGTAAATTAATACATCGTCTAGGTAGGCTAAGCAAAAATTGTTAATATACTTGCAGAGGGTCTAATTAATATAGCGTTAAAAGGTACTAGGAGCATTTGCTATATTAAATAGAGTAACTAGCTACTTATATAACCTAAATCTAGTACAAAAAGCTGTTTTCTACTTATCTCCTGTATTAATCCTAATCTTATAGAAAGCTGCAGAAACGTTAATCTTTATAAACTATTTAGCTTTTGCAATATTGTTAAGGGGTTCCTAAATTAAAGGTAAAGGATAACAATCTTTCTTTGTAATAGCCTTTAGGGCTTAGTAATTAATGCAGAAACGTAATCCTCCTCTAAGTTTCTTAGCAAAAAGGACAGGGGAGAAGGCAGGAGAGCTACTAGCTCTAATCTATCCTTTATTAAGTAGAGAAATAAGCTCCTTTTGTAATACTAAGAGTTCTAGGCAGCTTATACTGTATAGAGGTCCCTAGGGAGCCTCTTTTTCTTTACCTTTATCGTCTTTCTCTAGTTTAATTTAGTAATTTACTTTAGATCCGCGTAAAGGAGGTAGTATAGAAGCAGTTTTTAGATTAAAAATCTAAGCTAGGTGTTAATAAGCCTTAGGGAGTAAAGGTAGGACCTCTACTTTCTTCTTAGGAGCTAGGGCTTTTTTAATATCCTTAAAAGAAGCAGCAAAAGTCTAAATAGACTTGTCCTTTTTTACCTGCCTAATATAGGAGTAACAAGCTGTTGCGCTTATTTATTTTAATCTCTAGTCTCCTTTAACAGGGCGATCCTTAGTGCTAAGTAACTTAATCTTTTAGCTAGAAGAATAGATGTAAATTATTTTTCTAGAAGGAGCAATAGTAACCTCTCTTTTATTTATCTAGGGCCGTTTAAGTATTAAATTATAACTAGGGTGTGTAGGGGCTATATAACCCTAAATAGTATCCTTATAGCCTTTAATATTAATGTCTAACCTAGCAACTTTGTTAATAGTTCTAAGTTTATCTATAACTCCTTCTAATCTCCTAGGAGAAATAGAAATGCACTGTAAGTTAGCGTTCTTAATAAGTTAAAGGCTAATGAGCAAGTATGTTAGGTTTCCTGTATTAATTAAAGTAGAGGCAAAAGTGTAACAATTTACTAACGCCTCTAAAGTAATTCTATTGCTACTTATATTCTTTTTAAAGTTTGCCTACTTCTTAACTAAGTTATTCTAACTTATTAGAGGCTCCTACTAGTAACTTTAAACAGGGGCTACTCTTTTTTTAAATCTAAGTCTTTATTTAAGCTTTCCTTGCTAAGCTTATTATCTTTTTTTTTCTTAAAGTTAGAGGACTTAACTAAAGTCTTTTTCTCCTTTTTAGAGGATCTCTTATTCTCTATATAATATGCAGACAGATAGCCCTTTTATTTATAATTAAAACAGCGTCTTTCTTTGTACAACTATTCTAACTCCTAGTTACTAAACTATTAAGGTTTAGCAGTTCTTCCTGTGTATTCTATCCCTTCCATCTAGTCTCCTTTTAAAGGAGAAAGAGGAGGAGAAGTTCTCCTAGATTTATACTCTTTAGGCTTGTTGTCTCTGCCTTTAGAGTACTCCTCTATTCTATAGAAGTAATTAGCAATCTCTATTGCTTTATTTTGCAGGCTATCTAAATCCTTATAAGTAATACTTACAAGTTTGTCTTAAAGTTTCTAAATAAGACTTTTTTAGAAAAGCATTATCCTTATATCCTTGTCTAAACTACTATTAAATAATAGTAGTTATTCCTAGAATTCTATAATGTATTTGCGCATGCTTTTCTTGCCTGAGCTTATAGACTAGAGCTTATTCTTAGCTCTCTCTACAGTATAGGAATCTCTAAACATTTCATTAAAGAAGTTTAATAACTTATTAAAGTTCTATAAATTAGAAATCCCTATTTAGTTAAGGAAAGGCAGAGTAAGGGTTGAAGCTAAGCCTTTTAGTTAACTAAAGGCGTAGTTATAAGTCCTTTTATCTGTATTAAAATCTTTCTTATTGTTTTCTACTTTAGCAGCAAGCTGTTGTTAAAAGATTTAGTACATCTTTCAGTTTCTGTTAAAGGTATCAGGATCTAGTTGTTTAAAACGCCTAGGCGTTTAAGCTTGTTAATTTCCTAAGGCAGCTAATAAGGTAGGTAACTAAGGTAGAGGTTGTTGTTCTACTTTAGGCTCTCTTTATTGTAGCGTGCCTATAGCCTCCTAAGCTTAGAAGGCTTCCTGTATCCTTGTAGAAGCAGCCATCTTATCTAGGCCGCCTGCTCTACAAAGACTTTTTAAAGTAGTTTCTACTTTAAGTCTGCTAACACTATTTTAGTATAGTTCTGTTATCCTTACAGCTAAAAGAGCTGCTAAGGGTTCTGCTATTGTATTTGTAGGTACTCGCTAGTACTCTATAATATTGACAGGAATTGTTATAGGTGCTACTACGCTTGGTAGGCTTATCCTTTTTATGTAGGGGCTACTATGCTTAGTAGGCTTATCCTTCTCGTGTAGGTGCTACTACGCTTAGTAGGCTTATCCTTTGATTGTTTTCTAGGGCTACCTAGTGGTAGGCTTATCCAACGGGTTTAAAAGTTCTAGGTAGAGTCCTATACAACTAGGTATCCCTTAGCACTTCTATTAAGTGCTTCTCGTACTGTTTATTCTTTAGTAAATTTAAACAGTCTACTAATTAACTAGCAGTCTAATTAATTAGGATCTTACGCGTAGATATAGCTCTAGCTAGCTTCTCGTCTAGATATAGCTCTAGAGGGCTTCTAAGTACGACGTAGCTACGCGAGTAGCTAAAAAAGGATCTAATTCAATTGTAAGAGTGCGTTAGGTTAACTAAAGATGCAAGGTAAACAGTAAAAGTAAATAAATTAGATATTAAACTATAGAGAGAGACTACGTAGGTTTATATATCCAACCTAGGTAATTAGGACTTAACCCTAGTTAGGACTAACTGAGGTTATCAGAGGTTGTCAGATCAGCAGAATAGTTAGAAACTAGCGCAAATAGTGCGGCCGATAGTCAGCTACTAGTGCTGAGGTGCTAGTACTGAGGTGCTAGTGCTGAGGTAAGAAAAGCCAACGAAGGCCACAGGCCGAGTACTAGAGAACATCAAGGCTTCAGCCCTTTACAGCTAGACTTCTAAGTTTATAAAAATCTTAAACAAATCTTTTATCTGCAATATTTTTATATACAAAAAAATTGTTAATCTTTAATTTAGCTAGTTATGCAAGGAATACACAATCTCTAAAGTATTTACTAATACTAGCGTGGTACTTAAGATTTACTGCTTTAGTATCCTCCTCTTTCTGTTCGTCGTGCAAGAGCTAAGTATAGAGACTAGAACTTAGCTTAAACAGCTATTGCAAGACGTTGAATTAGCAATGAAAAAAGCAAAAAAAGAAGGGTAAGCTTTCTTTTATTGCGTTTATAAGTTAGTAAGCAAGGTAATAATAGTGTTACTGCTTTACTTTAATTACAGAGGGGTGACTAAAAGAAAAGATGATAAAAAAGTAATAGTTTTTCAACCTTTATATTTCTACAACCAGAAGGGCTATACCCAAAATGGTTAGTCACTTGGAAAGCCAAGATCTTCCTCTTTGAGTTAGGCCACTTAGTAAGCTGCTTAGTAAGCATCTTCGCGCTCAACTTCCGCATTGAAAATAAAGATAAAAAAACTCAAGAATAAATAACAAAATAACTTTTTTTTGAAGGTGTTAAAATCGCTATAAAGTGTATATATTAAATAATACTAGTTGAAGTTTTCTGTATGTAAGTTTGAAGGTAATTGTAGAAAGAACTATTAAGTAGTAATAAAGAACTTGTTTTTACGGTTTTTTTCTAGATAAATAACAAAAAAAGCTTACTACAGAGGGGTGACAAAAAAAAGATGTCAAAAAAGTTATAGTTTTCAAAGCTTTATATTTCTACAACCAGAAGAGCTATACCCAAAATGTTAGTGATTGGAAAGCCAAGATCTTCTTCTTTAAATTAGGCTACTTAGTAAGCTGCTTAGTAAGCACTTTTGCGCTCAACTTCAGCTGTGAAAATAAAGATAAAAAAACTCAAGAATAAATAAAAAAATAACTTTTTTGAAAGGTGTAAAAATCGCTATAAAGTATATATATTAAATAATACTGGTTAAACTCATCTGTGTGTAAGTTTGAAGGTAATTGTAAAAAGAAATATTAAGTAGTAATCAAGAGCTTGTTTTAAGGGTTTTTTCTAAATAAATAACGAAGAAAGCTTACTAATACTTAGTGTACCAGCCTTCAGCTTCCTTAACGTTCAAATAACGCCTTAGTAAAGATAGATTACAATTATTAATCGCCTTTCAAGGTAATTAATCCTATTCCTTCCTTATAGCAGCCTTTGAGGCTGCTATACTTTTTTTACTCTTTCCTATACCTAAAGAAGTAATAGGCCTTTTAGCTAAAGCGTTTTTTTTAGCAAGGCCTACACGTTATCTATAGGATTTAGATTAGGACTATAGGCAGGATGCTTAAAAAGCGATATCCTATTCCTAGAAAACAAAGATAAAACTTCTAGAGTTTTATGAATCTTAGCGTTATTCTGTTAAAACTTCCAGCCTATATAAAGGTTAGTCAGTCCTTTAATTATATAAAAAAAGATTGCTACCTTATAATTTAAATATGAAGTAAACAGTCTCTAAGTAAGAAAAAAGAGTATATGTAACTTACTTTTTTTTATTGCAGGTTTTACTATAGGAATAAAGATCTTTTCAGTAGAGTCTAAATTTTCAAAAAGAGTAGTAATTAAAGGGCTTTTAATTACTATCAGTTTAGATCTACTACCTTTCTAAATCGCTCTCCAAACTTAGATAGAAATATCCTGACCTATAACTAGATTGGTAAGCGTACTAAAATTAGAATAAAATAATAGAAAAATTAACAAATATATTTAAATATTTTTTTAGTTAAATAGAGTTTCTTTAAACTTACTTATGCTAGTTAAAGAAACTATTTTCCTTCTAACTCTATTATTTTGCTGTGTTTGATAGTATTCTGTCCTAGCACCGTGCCCTTGCTTAATAGCAGACTTGTCTAAAAATATAACTTTATTAAAGTTAAAATTTTTGAGGTTTTTAAGTAATTTTTTGGCGTAAATATAACGATTATAAGCCTTTTCAGCGTCTAAAGGCGTCTTTTTTTAAGAAATGTTAACAGAATAGTTCTCCTTTTTCAAAAAGCGTTGTAAGCTTCTAATAGAAAAGATCTAGACTATTTTCTTTTAAAAGACGTCGATTTGTCTTTTTAGGGCTTTTAGTAAGGTCTCTATTAAGCATTCTTTTTGCTTTATTTAAGATCTTTGTAAGACGACCTTTTTAAGGCCTAGAAGTAAATAAAGGAGCCTTTTTTTTAATTTAATAATAAGTATTAGTAATACTTCTAGAAGACTTTTCTAGTATATTACTAATCAAAAAAATAGGCTTGTTTTGTAAATATAAAGTATAAACTTCTTGCTCAAATTGGGAAAGATTGCGAGACATAGAGGAGGTATTACGAAAAAAGCAAGTTAGGATAAACAAAAGGTGTTAATATGCTAGAAGCTTACTAAGCTATTACGTAATCCGCGCTTACGTAAGCAACCCCTATTTTTTCCCTTTAATTAAACGCTAAGGAAATAAGACATAAGCCTCTGAATTTTGCTCACGTCATACTTATGTAAGCTTATTAAACTTAGTTTTTTCTTAGCGATTTTTTCTACATTTATAAAAAAGTTATACTAAAATGTATTTTTATTTTATTTTTCATCTCATTTCAAGCAAGAATACAGGAACAATCGTGCTGACTAAGCAGCTTACTAAGCCACCCATCTCAAAGAGGAAGATATTGGCTTTCTAAATCACTAACTCTTTTGGGTATCGTTCTTTGAGTTGTAGAAATAAAAAGCTTTAAAAACTTTAACTTTTTTGACACCTTTTTTTTGTCACTCCTCTGTAAGGTGTTTAAAAGCAGGTCTAGATAGACAGTCTTGTTAATCTAGTCCTTAACATTAGTAATCTTAGCAACCTTCCTTATCTACTAAGCAGTCTATACTTTATACCTGTTAACTAGCTTGTTGTAATTATCTTTTTTATACTTAGTGTTAAGGACTTAAGCCTTGTATTTATATTAAGCAATTTTATAATTCTCTTGTTCTTAGGTGCTTGCGCTGGGTAGTAGAGCAATAGGCTTCTCAATATTTTTAGGCAGTTTTTAATACTGTAGCTCCTAGTAATCTATTAAGGGCACGTTCAGGAAATTATGATTAACCTAATTCTAAATACCTTTCTCTAAGCAGTGCAGTCTTAATAAAGTAAACTAAGTTAACTAGTTTAATTAAGCCTTAAATATTACCCTTAAGGCGACAAGCAGTGTATTAGTAAAGTCTAATTTAGTAAGATGCTATGTAGGATCACAACGTAGGTTATTGTTAAGGTAATAACAGATTAATTAATTAGTTAGTAGGTAGCTGTGTTAATAATAACAGTAGCTTGTAGGTTGTAGGATAGATTTGTAGGAGGTTGATTGTATAATTAATAGATAAGAGGTACAGCAGCCGCAGCAATCCGCAGGCTATGCTGTAGGAGAATAAAGGAGAGTAAGTTAATAATTAAATATTTAACTTTGTAGCTGGCTAGTTGCGCAGTAGGAATTAAAACTACAATTAAGCAGCTAGGCTTATAACTGTAGGAGCTGAGAAGGAGCAATTGCTTAATTAGTAGAGTGAAATAAGTATATTAATTAACTAAGTGCTACAACTAAGTGTCCAATAACTACCAAAAGGGTATGAGACGATCTGGCCCATATATATAGGCGCTAGCGCGGTCGTCACGTGTTCAGCTTACCAGGATCACCTGATCACCAGGGTGATCCGCATGTCAATACTCCAATACTTTTACACTTTTTACACTTACTATAGCTGTTTAATGTTAGCTATGTTACGCTGCTAAAGAAGGCGTATAAGTGCTAAGCTAAGAAGCTGATGCGCAACAAAATTACTTATAATACACAAACAAAGTTCTTACTGTATTTTTTTATTGTAGTTTAACGTCCTTTCTCAGCCTAAAGGGCTATATAAGACGTGCAGGCTAAGGCCTGCAGGTATCTATGTGGTTTTATCTTCTAAATTATTTACAAAGAGTGGTTTATCTGAATGAAGGTGAGGCTCTTAGCCTATTGTGTAGAAGTAGAGGGAGAGGAGGAGGGGGAGGGGAGAGATGATGTTACGATCCAGACTAAGGGACATTCGGGATAACCTTCAGGAGCCATGCAATGCAGGCAGACGGCTACAGCTAGGCAACTACGCCGCTTTCACGTGACTGCTTATTAACGAGCACGCTTAGCTACGAGCGCACGCTCGTACACGAGCACTATACTTATTAGTATATAGTGTAGGCACTAAACTCTTATAGCTTAGTGTGTTCAAACTTCTAAGAGTTTTACTTAGTAATTAATCTAAGGATTAAGACTTAATTCTTAACCTTTATGTTATTAGAATAATCTTCTAATTATGCTAACATACCCTTATACTATGATATCAATCTTCTAATCGTGCTAGTACACCCTGTGTCCTTAGTACTTGTTTGTTCTCTTAAGAACTAACCTAAATTATCTTTAGATAATCTTTATACTTTAAATACCCTTAAAAATAAGCAATACTGCTATAGACACACCTGCTAATTCCTACACTAGAGGAACTACAGGCTGCGCTAACAAGCCTAAGACTTATTATAGCAATTATAGTAAGCTTAACGTTTAGCTCCTCTAAGTTAACAGATACTTCTATATTAAAAGAGACAGAATTAACAATAATAATAAAGTAGTCTTAGCCTCTATGTATCTTTAAGAAGATGTAGAGAAGTAGGCTAACTTAATCCTTTAACAATATATAGATAGTTTTATTATAGACATTAACAACACTGCTCTAGTTAAAGACTAGGATGCCTTTAAGGCAAAGATAAAAGAAGTTTTCTTATTTTTTTAAGAATCTGTAATTACAGAATAAAAGATTTAAAGACTATAATAAACTAGGTCTACTGCTAATTACATAACTAAATTCTAATAGTACAAAATAGTTATTAAATAAGATAATAACGCTTTAATATAGATATACTAATAAGATCTTAAACCTACTGTATAACAAGAACTTATAAGAAGTAGATCTAGCCTTAACACGCTTAATAAACTTATAGCTAAAGCTATTAGAGTAGATAATAAACTTTATAAGCTTATATTAAAAGAACAATTTTTCGCGTAAGGAAATTGCGTACTTAAGAATATAGACGCTTAACTATATTAAACATTTTAACGCTTATACTCTAACTAAGGACGTTAGCAAAACTATGTACCTAAGATCTTAGGGCTATACGCTACTAATAGCTATTTATTTTTAAGGTATCAAAGGTGGTGGTTGTTATTGTAGTCAAAATAGGTTTTCTTAAAAAGTAAAAAGTAGCTGCCCTCCATAATTAGTTGCAAAAGTCAAAAAAAGATTATATATAGTTAACAAAATTTGAATAGTAAGTGGATAAGGTCTACGCGCTAAGCGCTTAGAGTAGAAAAGCTTAGACTACTAAGCAAAATTAAGGTTAAAAAATTTGCTAAAGGTACTAAAAAACAACACTAATTAAAACGTGTTTAACAACAATTGCTAGCCTATAGCTGGCAACAAGATTGCGATAGAGGTAGAGGAGGTAGAGGTAGAGGAGGGTAAGGACACGTACGTTACCGCAGCAGGAGCCTACAATACTTTATAAAAGCTCCCTGCCTACTACTTCTTACCTTTAGGATTTCCTACACTACACAGTACTACATACAAATAATATAATGCTTAAACTATTCTTCTCCCTGTTTAACACAAAGACTAATAGCTTACATTAAGTAAAGTTAGACCTTACTAAGTTACTATATAAGAAGCTATAGTAGTAGATTACAAAGCCTGCGTTTACTTTTATTAAGCAGCCTCCCTAGTTAGTTAAAGAGGAGCTGTTGGCAGTAGCTCTTATAGTAATTAGGTAGACGCAGAGGTCAAATTCTGTTATTTATTAACACTTTATTAATACGTCTAGTATTATAGATGTTAAAGTTACAATAGAGGTTGTAAAAGGCTTATTTAGCAGCAAGTCTATTAAATACGTTGCGCATGTTAATAGTCTAGGTACAGTAATAATGTGTTATCTTACTAATCTCCTCCTGCGCAAATGCAACCTTAGTAAAAAGACCTTATAGTAGCTTTATAAGGAGTAAGAGCATGTTAAAATAGCTATTAAGTAGCTAGAATAAACTAATAAGCAGGAAGATTTTGTAAGTCACCTCTAGGAATAGGAGAGCCGTGCTTAGATAGTAATGCTGTTGTCGTATGTTTACATCTAAGTATAGGCGCCAGAAACGCTGCAACTGCAACACCGCTAGAATAGCAACAGAGACAACAGAAGTTGCGGTCAGCAGTAAATAGTTATTAGTAAATAGTTATTAGTAAATAGTTATTAGTTAAGAGGGTTAGTTAGAAGCATATCGCGCATCTTTGTTTCTGTCTAAACATGCAACACACTAATTGCGTGCTAGTAATGCTAAACAATGGTGCATAAGCCTAGATACCTGTTGTTAGCAATAAATCTTTTTTACTAAAATGGTGTCTACAAAATGTGTGGTCACATCAAAAGGTCGTCTTAGAAGGCCGAAGCCAACTAATAGCTATAAGCTAATGCACCTTAATAACATTAATTAAAAACTAAAAAAAAAGTTTACGCATAATAAGGGTAACAAGAAAGTTACTTATTATAGATATAGAAAAGAAGGTTACATAAAATAGAACTACTAAAGCTAAAGTAAAGTAACTTAATAATTAAATGTTATTTAATATACAGAACCTAACAACAATCTAGACAACAAATAAAACATTATTACATAACTTACTATTATAGTTTAAGGATAAGACTAAGTAAGTATTAATAGTCTAGATAACTTAGTTATAATTACGCTAGAAGAAACCTTAGACAACAACATTTCTAAGATAGTGCTAGACAAAGATATAGAAGTAACCCTAGTAAACTAAACTAAATACAGCAAAATAGCTAAGTTTTAGGAAAACTATTAACTAGCTACACTAATTATTTAGGAAGAGCTAGTAGTGTACAACAAAGAGACAGTTCTACTAGCTATATAAAAACTCTTTACCTACACTATAGAAGACAGACACAATATTAGCATATAGGTACTATTACTTATAGAGACTAGATGCTTAATAGATTTAGTAGAGAAGATTAACGCTTTGCTAAGACAGCTTAGATAACCTAAGGAGATCTTTAAAGAACTCTGCAGAAGAATATTGTTAGACTATAGCTAGTATACTAATTTACTAGAAGAACTATAGATGAAAGGGCTTACTCTAGTAGTAACTATTAATAAAGCTATATACAATAACTTAGTATAAAAATAGACTAAAAAAGCTAAGGCTTCCTAGAATAAACTAGCGCACTAGCTCTTAGACGAAGAGAAGAAGGAGATTTAGAACATACTCTAAGTAAAACGCTAGTAGCGTAAGGCTTAAGACAACAGCTGCGCTAGAGATATATACTATTAGACAGACCTGTGTAACCTAGAATATATAAAGTATTTATAGACTGCATGCGTACACAACAACTATACAATCTACTATTCTAATAAGTATAAATTAGGATATTTTCCTAAGAAACTAAAAAAAATACCTAAATATAAGCATTAATAATATAATTGTCTAAACAACAAATGCGCAGTATATATATAGAATAAGAGACATAGCCTATATTTTTATAAATATAATAATTTAGAAGAGAACTTGTAAATGTATATAACGTAGTAGAAAGATTACAAGGATAGAACTTATATATAGAAGTAGAACTAGCTCTTATAACACACGTGCCTTAATATTAAATATAAATAATATATGTCAGAGGCAAAATACCAACCGATCGATAAATCGCGCTCCGGCTAGAGGATACATATACTCGTTGCGACAATATATTATTATAAAGAAGTTCTATAGATTTAGTATACAGTCTTTTTTAGATAGATACTCTAAAAACTTAGAACTACTAGAGAAATTAATATAATAAATCTCTTAAGCCTCCTTATGCTTACAGTAAAGCTTAACAGACACTAGATACAGGCACTAGTAGATTTTAGTGTATAAGCTAATTTTGTTTCTACTTAAGCAATGTTAGTAGCAGGTCTATTTATTTTTTAAGGTGTCAAAGGTGGTGGTTGTTGTTGTAGTCAAAATGGGGTTCTAAAAAAGTGAAAAGCAGCTACCCTCTACTAATCAATCGCAAAAGTCAAAAAAAAGTTTGTGTGTAGTCAACGAGATTCGAACGGTAGGTAGATAAATTCTGGGAGGAAAGCTCAGACCACTGAGCGATAATTAGGGTCAAAAAAATTTGCTAAGGTACTAAAAAACGACACTAGTTGAAACGTGTCCAACGGCGATTGCCAGCCTATGGCTGACAACAGGATTATAGTAGGATTGCAATAGGATTGCAACATGATGCGATGGAGGAGGGAAAAGACACGTACGTACCGCAGCGGGAGCCTGCGTAGCAGGTCTATAAGTATTAGAGAAACAAGAACTCTACCTACTATACGTAGCTAATAGTTAGCTTATGCTAGGCAAGACGACAATTACTTACAAGGTTACTAAAGTAACGCTCTGCATCTAGGAACACTAGGAAGAGATAGACTTAGATGTTTTTATACTAGCTACCTACAACATTATATTAAGACTCTCTTAGTTACAAGAATACAACTTATAGATTAACTAGAAGTTAAAAAAGTTCTTATTTAAGTGTTGTAGATTAGATGTAACTACAAGCTAGCTTACGTATCTAACAACTAAGATAGTAGATAAGAAGAAGATTAACAATATTACTAAAGGACAGTAAACCTTAACTAAGAACAGCTTTAAGATAAGAAAGTTTAACTTGATAAATACTAGAAAGGCTTTCTTAGATTATAAAGTTAGAGTTTTAAAGAAATACGTAACTCTAGATATTCTAAAAAAGTATAAGGAATTTTAGTACCTTTTTATAGAAGTAGTAGATAGCAAAGCCTTACTAAGATACTAACTCTAGAATTATAAGATTGTCTTAGAAGAAGGGAAGACTCTACCCTTTAGACTAATTTACTAATTATTAGAGATAGAACTTAAGATATTAAGAGAAAAGCTAGATAAGGATTTAGCAAAAGGCTATATACAACTTTTAATATTACTAGTATAATTCCTTATACTTTTTATACTAAAGAAGAATAAGCTACTAAGAATATGCGTTAACTATTAGAGATTAAACAATATTATAATAAAGAATTACTACCTGCTACTAAATATTATAGAACTTAAAGATTAATTATCTTATACTAAAGTCTTTACAGCACTAGACATCTAAAATAAATACTACTTTATTAGAATTAAGAAAAGTAAAGAATAGAAGACGGTGTTTTAAACAAGATACAGACACTATAAATAAACAATTATACTATTTAAGTTAAGAAACGCCTTAGTAATATTTTAATAACTTATTAATAACGTGTTAAGAGTATACTTAGATATCTTTATTATTATATACTTAGATAACATCTTTATTTACTCTTAGAACCTAATAAATTATATTAAATATATCTACACCTACACACAATCTTTTTTGACTTTTGCGACTGATTAGTAGAGGGCAGCTGCTTTTCACTTTTTTGGAAAACCCATTTTGACTACAACAACAACCAACACCTTTGATACCCTAAAAATAAATATATCTACACAGTACTAAGGTGCTTAAACTAGTTCAACTTACAACTAAAACTTAAGAAATGTAAGTTTTATAAAAACAAAGTTGCCCTTTTAAAATATATTATAAGGGCATAAAGAGTACAGATAAGTAAAGAAAAAATATAAGTAATTAAAGAATAGCTACAACTAAAGATAGTAAAAGAGATATAATTCTTTTTAGAATTTCTAAACTTTAACTAATAGTTTATTAAAGATTACTTTAAGTTTGCTATTTTATTAGTAAAACTTATAAAGAAGGAAGTACCCTTTAAGTAAAGTAAAGAAGTAAAGAACGCTTTCTAAACGCTTAAGAATGTAAGCATAGAACTACTATGCTTTTACATATTCTAAGTAGGACAGCTACTACAATTTAAAATAAACGTATTAGACCTTACACTTGAAAGGTACGCTAGCTAACTACATAAAAGTAAATAGCACTTAAATACTTACTATTCTTGCAAGTTTTTAGAACTAGAAGAACAATATAATATTTATAACAAGGAGCTATTAGCTATTATTAATTATCTAAGACATTAGAGAGTATACGCTAAAAGCTACTTAAAAGTTAAAATATTTACAAATTACAAGAACTTAGTAAGTTTTACAACTACTAAAAAACTTAACTAACGCTAAGTTTAATAGTTAAAAGAACTACAGAGGGGTGACGAAAAAAAAACATGTCAAAAAAGTTATAGTTTTTAAAGCTTTATATTTCGACAACTAGAAGTACTATACCCAAAAAAATTAGTGATTTGGAAAGCCAATATCTTCCTTTTTAAGTTGAATGGCTTAGTAAGCTGCTGAGTTAGCACAGTTGTCCCTGTAATCTTGCTTAAAATGAGATGAAAAAAAAGTAAAAAATAGATTTTAGTATAACTTTTTTATAATTGTATAAAAACATGCTAAGAAAAGAATAAGTTTAATAGGCTTACATAAGTATAACGTAAGCGTATTTTAGAGGCTTACATCTTAATTCCTTAGAGTTTAATAAAAGGGTTGAAAAAATAGGGGTTGCTTACGTAAGCGCGGATTACGTAATAGCTTAGTAAGCTTCTAGTATATTAACTCCTCTTGTTTATCCTAACTTGCTTTTTTTGTAATACCTCCTCTATGTCTCGCAATCTTTCTTAATTTAAGCAAGAAGTTTATACTTTATATTTACAAAACAAGCCTATTTCTTTGATTAGAAATATACTGCAAAAGTCCTCTAGAAGTATTACTAATACTCTTTATCGAATAAAACAAAACAGGAAGGCTCCTTTATCTACTTTTAGGCCTCAAAAAGGTCGTTCTACAAAGATCTTAAATTAAGCAAAAAGAGTACTTAATAAAGACCTTACTAAAAGCCCTAAAAAGACAAATTGACGTCTTTTAAAAAAATAGTCTAGATCTTTCTATTAGAAGCTTACAACGCTTTTTAAAAAAGGAGAACTATTCTGTAAACATTTCTTAAAAAAAAGACGCCTTTAGACGCTAAAGAGGCTTATAATCGTTATATTTACGCCAAGCAATTACTTAAAACCCTCAAAAATATAAACTTTAATAAAGTTATTGGCTTCGGCCTTTTGAGACAACCTTTTGATGTGACCACACATTTTGTAGACACTATTTTGGTAAAAAAGATTTATTGCTAACAACAGGTACCCGGGCTTATGCCCCCTTATTTAGCATTGCCGGCACGCAATTGGTGTGTCGCATGTTTAGACAGAAACGAAGAAAAGCAAGATAAAGACGCGAATCACCTCCTAACTCAACGCGCCCTATCCTGCCTATAGCGCCTACTTATGTTAAGGCTTTACTTCTAGGTACTCTCAGACAAATTAAAGAAGCAGCACTATTATTACTTTGCTTTCTAACCTATACATACGACGATAGAACGCCTACTCCTCTTTTCCCGCCTCTTTCTTCTCTATCGCTATTTCAACGTTATGCAACAGCTTACCTAACTAGTTAATAGTTTCTTTACTTAGCCTATGCACGATTAATAAGAAGAGAGGGATACTAAAGTAGAGTATTTTAAGTACTTTGCTAGTATTAGCGAACACTCTGTAGAACTTATATTCCTTCTACAACTAGCTAAGTTAAGGCTTAACATTCTTTTTGTATATAGAGATATTGCGGATTCTAGAGTTGTTTATAAGGGATATAATTGTAAAGTCCTAAAGAGGCTAAGTTTATAGATGCTTAATAAACTTAGGTGTCCGCATAATTAGCTTAAGCTAGACTAGTTTAGGGGCTAGGTGTACAATAGGAAAGCTTCCTGTCTTTAGATAAGAGTTAAGGTTAAGGAGATGCTTGTTGCAGAGGTTGCACGCTATTGCAGCGTATTGTATACAAATTGTTCGTATGCGGTGCTGTTTAAAAGGTAAGAAGTAGTAGGTAAGAAGCAGTAGGTGAGAAGCAGCAGCTTTATAAAGTATTGCAGGCTCCCGCTGCGGTACGTACGTGTCCTTTCCCTCCTCTATCGCATCATGTTGCAATCCTATTGCAATCCTACCGTAATCCTGTTGTTAGCTATAGGCTAGCAATCGCTATTGGACACGTTTTAACTGGTGTTAGTTTTTAGTACCTTAGCAAATTTTTTGACCCTGACTATCGCTTAGTGGTCTAAGCTTTCCTCCTAGAACTTATCTACTTACCTTTTAAATTTCATTGACTACACACAATCTTTTTTTGACTTTTGCGACTAATTAGTAGAGGGCAGCTACTTTTCACTTTTTTGGAAAACCTATTTTGACTACAACAACAACCACCACCTTTGATACCTTGAAAATAAATAAAGTTATATTGTTGGATGAGTTTGCTATCAAGCGAGGGCACAGTGCTAGGACAGAATACTATTAAACACGGCAAAATACTAGGGTTAGAAGGAAAATAGTTTTTATAACTAACACAAGTAAGTTTAAAAAAACTCTATTTAACTAAAAATAATACTTTAATATATCTATTACTTTTTTATTATTCTAATCTATTTTTAGCACGCTTACTAATCAAGTTATAGGTTAATATATTTCTATCTAAGTTTGGGGAGCGATTTAGATAGGTGGTAGATTTAAATTAGTAGTAATTGAAAGCCCTTTAATTACTACTCCTTTTAGGAGTTTAGACTATATTAAAAGATCCTTATTCCTATAGTAAAACCTGCGATAAAAAAGGTAAGTTCCTTATACTCCTTTTTCCTACTTAGAGAGTGTTTACCCTATATTTAAATTATAAAGTAGCAATCTTTTTTTATATAATTAAAGGACTAGCTTCGGCCTTTTGAGACAACCTTTTGATGTGACTACACATTTTGTAGACATCTTTTTAGTAAAAAAAAGATTTATTGCTAACAACAGGTATTAGGGCTTATGCCCCCTTATTTAGTATTACTAGCACGCAATTAGTGTGTTGCATGTTTAGACAAAAACAAAGAAAAGCAAGACAAAGACGCAAATTGCCTCCTAACTTAACACGCCTTATTCTACTTATACTGCCTATGCTGCCTACTTATATTAAGGCTTTACTTCTAGGTACTCTTAGACAAATTAAAGAAGCAGCACTATTATTACCTTGCTTTCTAACCTATACATACAATAATAAAATGTCTACTCTTTCTTTCCTACCTCTTTCTTGTCTATTACTATTTTAACGTTATGTAACAGCTAGTCTAACTAGTTAATAGTTTCTTTACTTAGCTTATACATAATTAACAAGAAAAGAGAGATACTAAAGTAGAGTATTTTAAGTACTTTGCTAGTATTGTGCCGGTGCACGGGGTGATACCCTGCTGCTTACTAGGTCAGTGCTCAACCACCTGATCTGAGGGTATATAGCTCGTTTCAGAGATCGAAACGAGCGGGATTCATCTATTAATCCTCTACCTCACAACTCAACACTTGTGCCTCTCTTTAATAGCCAACCTATAATAAGACCTTTATCTTACCACCCTCGTTCTTGTATAATCTAACCACTAGCGATCTCTTGCTCTCGTAGTAGTATGTCTTTATACACTCTAACACCTGTATAAATAGCAAAGCCTATAAGGACATACTCTACTACTTAGTACATAAAAGAACTAGTGCATAATTATTATAAAAATAATATAATAATCTTACGTAAGCACAGAATCCTTAGAATTATTACTAGACTTACTTTTAGGGGGTTAGGACTATCCCCTATTATAGACTACGTTAAGGACAAAGTTACCTAAGTTAGCACTAACAGCAATAATAAGGAAGAACTGTCTAGTAAAATAGAGGTAGTTATATATGTATTTTAAACGCTAATTTAAAGTCTACTTAGCAAAATAGAGGTAATAACCTATCTAGCAAAATAGAGACAGTAATACATATATAAAGAAATGCTAAGCTAAGGTACTATCTAGCAAAATAGAGATAGCACTAAAAACTTATATATAAGTACTAGCTTTAAGTATAAATCTAAGCCTACCTAGCAAAATAAGGGGTACTAAAAAGAGAAAGATTAATACGCCTATACTTAAGAAAACACACACTACAAAGACTTAAAGAGAGATATTCTTTCTCTTAAAGACTATACCTTATCTATTTCTTTACTAATACTTATTAACTATCTATACAAAGAACTTATATAAGTTACACTATACTTTAGATATTAAAAAGGGATTAGAAGACAGGTTAAGAGCAGGAAGGCGTAACGCTTCTTCCCTCTAGACCTACTACTACTAGCCCTAATCTACTATTAACTCTATTAAGCTCTGTTATTAACACTATAGCTACACCTACGCACAACTTAGTGTTAACTATAATTTAACTAAAATATAGTATATTAGTTTTTACAAGGAAAGATGTTATAGAATTCCTAGAGGACTTTGACTAATAAGCTAATAATAGAGGTATTTATAATACTATAAGAGTCTCTATTCTACTAGACTACTTTTCTAACAAGAATTAATCTTTCTCTTATATACTAAAACGCTTACCTAGATATACTAAGAAAAACTAGTCTAAATTACAGACACATATAAAAGAATAGTAGAAGAATAAAAATACAGCTATTAAAATAGGCAAATGCTTATACCTTTAAGCCTATATCTATAAATACGTATAAAATTAGCCTAGTCTAGTAGAGTACTATACACACTTTACCTCTATTGCTAATATATATATTAAGAACAGGCAAATCTCTTAAGAAGAGGAAAGTATTCTCTTCTTCTAAGGCCTACTACAAACTAACAAAAAGGTAGTTATATACTATATACCTTCTGCCCTAAATAGAGATAATTAGGATACGTATAAACTAAAAGAGATCTATTCTTTTCTAAAATTCTACTACAAGAAGATAACTAGCCTAAATAAGATTTATTAGCTAGAGCAAGAAGGCGTTAATGCTAAAATATGCTAAATTATACTATCTAACTAGCAAGCAACCTTTACTCTAAAGAAAGTAAAAAAAGTAGAGATTAAGATTAGTAAAGCATATAAAAAGATAAGCACGCTAGTAGATATTAACCTAAAGGTTAAAGACTTTATTAAGTCTCTAGGTAACCTAAAGCTTAGACTATTAACTATTAACATGTTTATAGCTTATCCTATAACTAAGAGACTCTTAGAGAAACTTTTTAACTATACGTACTTTGTTATATAAGTAATAAATGTAGAATTCCCTAGTAAAAGAAATAATAGTTTCTTTATTGCTAAGGTCCTAAAGGGGGTATCTAACAAGACAAGTACAGTATATATAAGTAATATAAAAACACACCCTCTCTGCTGTATATATAATACAGTAAGACATATACTTAAGTAGTATAAATAATACTACACCCTAAAGTAGATAGAATAAGTTAGTTTTAACTAGAATATTTCTAGCAAGAAGAGAACGTACTACTTTAGTCTACTACATAAGTATTTAAGGGAAATTCTAAAACAACTATTATTAAACTAAGTCTTACTATAGTTAAAGGTAAAAATCTAAGAGTTCTATAACATTACTAATAACATGCTTAATTAGCTAGCCTCTAGTATGCTACTAGAGAAGTTTACTAGAGAAGACTTTTAACTAGGTTTAAAGTATAAAAGGAAAAACTCTAATTTTACAAATATAGCAACTAGTTTAACAAGCTAAGGCTACTATAATAACATTCTTTAGCAGGTCTAGTAATTCTAGAAATAGCTATACACTCCTTCTGCTAAGGAATACATTAAGAAGCTTAATAATGTAAATGCAGCTAACATTATACTAAGAGGTAAAAAAAACGCTTTACATAGTATCTCTAAGTTAAATACTACTACGCGCTTAAAAAGTAAAGGCCTAGCCTTTTACTAAGATATTAATTGTGTCTAAGAAGGAGGAGTAAAGAAGCAAGGAAAGCTAAGCAAAGATTTAAGTATATAAAAAAGCAATTAAATAATATAAAGTAACTCTTCTATCTCTAACTTACAGCCTATAGATATATAGTATCCGCAGGAAGAAATATAAAGTAATATACTTTTTGCAAGCTAGCCTTATAATACACTATTTTTAATTATTAAACTACCTTAATTAGCTTATTAAGACAACAATATGTTAGCAGATCTAAAGCACTTACATTAAGGAAGAAAGAAGAAGGCTATAAAGTTTATTAACGCTTTTCTTAATCTAGAACTTAAAGAGATAGTATAAGAACAGCTAAACCGTATTATAACTACCCTACTTAGACAGGAAGTACAAGAAGTTACAGTATTAGACTTTATAGGGCAAGCTAGCATTTAAAGATAACTGCGCAAATTTCTTAATAATAGTGTTAATATTGTAGATAGTTTAAGTACGCTTAATGTTATAACGTGTATAAAAAACGCTAAGCTAATAAATACTAGGTGCGCTAAATTACACCTAGGATCTGTTCTAGTCTCTAATTAGCTAAACAAGTGTACAGGCCTTATCTATAGAATTTTACTTAATATATAACCCGCTAAGAGCGCGCATTGTAATGCGATAAATTTGTATTAATCTAATACACAAACTCGCTACAAGGTAAGCAAAAAAAAAGATTTCTAAATAAATAAGTTAGATAATATCTCTATAAAGGTTATCTAAGGAGTTTAGTAAAGAAATAAGCAGGCTTTTACTTAAACTAACTTACTAGAATGCTAAGTTACTATAAACAGCAGCTTTCTAAAGTGCTTAATTAACATTAGGGCATAAATAAATATCCTAAGACTAAGTGCTGTATAAGCATTAAAGATACTGTATAAAATAATAGAGCACTAGCTAAGGCAGCCTCCTTCTAGTGTTACTTTAGCTAATAGCACACATAACCTATTTATTAAGACTGCATTTAATATACCTATATAAATAGGGATAGTTACTATTAGGACTATGTTTAGGATTGTTGCTAATATTACTAGATCTACAATTTTAGGAGGACCTTAGTGTATAAGCGCTAGAATATTAATTTAGTATAATATGTTTAGGCAAATTACATGCTAAGTCCTATTTAAAGATAGTATAAGAAACGTAGTCTTTGTTGCGTCTAACCTATCTCTAAATTACCCTGCGCAGATAATTAGAAATAAAGCCTTTAACAACAACTTAAATAGAAAAATAGTAAGTAATATATAGTTGCATATAATTACTAACAGATTAGGCAATAAACTATAAGTAGCAGCAGTAAAATACATATAAGAAGCTACATAGTCTAATCTAGCAGCTAGATTTAGTAACTTTAACATGCTATATATAGAAGGTAGTAGGAAGGATTAGATAGTCTAGATAAACTAAGTATTTACGTACGTAGTTAGATAGTCTAAGGACCTTATAAGAAACTGTAAACTTAGTAAATTTTTAATTATATGTAAGCTTAATTATTAGTAGATGTAAGAAAGGCTACTTAAATATGCCTAACAACGCAATAATCTTTACACATTATATAAGACAGTAAATAAAAAAGTTTAACCTATTAATATCCTACAGCAGGAGATGCCTATAGAATTTAGATAAGAAGACTAGAAAGAAAAAGTAAAAAAATAGTAACTTCTTAGAATAAGCATTTGCAATCCTAATAAGGGGTTGTGCAATTATCTATTTAAACTAAGATATGCTGCTTTCCTGTAAGAGATAAGGCTTACTAAAAAATAACTTAATAAGCTATATACTAAAGACTACCTATAGCTATTAGAAAAGGAGATTTTTATACATATGCTTCTTAACAGAGAAAAAGCACTCTCCTAGCAATTTAAAGAATTAGGAAGGATTTACCCTAATATATGTCTACTATATAAGATACAAATAATACTATATAAAGCTTAGTAAGTATAAGAGTTTACTATCCTAAAAGCTTTAGAGTTATAAGTAGTAGATATAGTTAACGTCTTCCTAAATTAAGGAATATAGAAAAGGTGTAATAGTTAATATTACAACCTATAGCACTTAGTACCTAAGAAGGACAAAGGCGTTTAATAGATTAGTAATATATAGTAAATAAATATAGTTACTATACAAGATATAACCCTACTACTAACTGTAGACAAGTTTTCTAAGAGGTTTACAGGATATAAGATTATCTTACTTTTAGACTTATTCTTAGAATATAACTAAATTACACTACATCTAGAAAGCAGAGACATAACAGCGTTTTAAACACTAGTTAGGCTTATATAATTATGTATAATAGTTATAAGTGCTACTAACTCTATAGCAGCATTTTAACGTGTAATAATAAAGATTCTAAGAAACTACTAGCCTAATACTATACCCTTTATTAACGACATTACATGTGGAGGGCTAAAAACTAATTATAGTAGAAAAGAATTAATGCTAAGAGTTTAATGTTATGTTCTTAAGCATATCTTATAACTAGATAGAGTGCTAGCTAATATTAAACAAGCTAAAGGCACTGTGTTAAGAAAGAGGTGTTATTTTCTTATAGAAAGGCTTAAGGTTATAAGCTATAAAGTTAGCCTACAAGGACGTTATCCTAACTAGAAGAAAGTTAAGAAGATTATAAACTAGCTACTATATAAGAATAAAAGGGAGGTATAATTCTTTGTAAGTATATACGTCTACTACTATATATAAGTAAAGGACTTTACTAAAATTGCTAAACCTCTATTTACACTCTTATAAGATAATATCCCTTTTAAATAAATAAATACACAAGACGCAACAATGTACAAGCTAAAATAAGCTATATATAATACACCTACACTTGTAAACCTTAACTACACTAACACTAAGGATTACAAGATATTCCTAATAACTAATATAAGTTAAGACAGGGCAGGAGCATATATTAAATAACTTAAGAAGGATAACAAGTAATACTTAGTGCAGTTTAAAAGCATACTATAGTTAGCTTAAAAGAGGCAATAGTACTCTACTAAGTTAGAATACAAGGCTGTACTGTAGGCTCTTAAGAGGTTTTATACCTACCTCTATAGTATTTACTTTACTATAGAAACTAACGTAGTAACTCTTATTGCTTAACTAAACTGCTTATCTACTAACAATCTAGGATCTGTTATAAATAGGTAGATATTAATAATTCTTTTATTAAACTTTAATATTAAGCATATACTAGGACTAAAAAATATGGTTACAGATGCACTATTAAGGTATCTAAAACCTAATAATTAGGAACTACCTCTAGAACCTAAAGAGGATTTAGAGGAGTTTATTAATTATATAACTAGAAATGTTAATGTACTAATACTAATAAGATAAGCAAGGATACTCTGTTAGGAATTCTTGCTAGCGTTAGAACACTACGCTTAATTTTTAGTTAACTTTAAGACTCCTAGGGATATAGAACTACAAGAACTACAAGTATAGAAAAAGTAAGCTTTAAACTTCTTTATATAAGACAAGATACTCTTTAAGAAAACGTCTAGGAATATTGTAATCTAGAAGGTTGTAGATAATGCTAACCTAAGAATAGCTATAGTATAGAACGTACACACTTAGATTAGACATAGAGGAGTTAACGCAGTGTACTCTATACTTGCTTAGCAATACTAGTAGAAAGGAATGTATAAGCACGTGCGGTAAAAGCTAGTAACCTATCTAGACTATTAACTGCAATCCTCTAAGAGGAAAGTTAATATACTTACTAACACCTATAGTTTTGCTATTTAGAAGACAGTTATAATTAATATAGTATATTTATTTTTTAAGGTGTCAAAGGTGGTGGTTGTTGTTGTAGTCAAAATAGGGTTCCAAGAAAGTGAAAAGCAGCTACCCTCTACTAATTAATTGTAAAAGTCAAAAAAAAAGATTGTGTGTAGTCAACGAGATTCGAACGGTGGGTGGATAAGTTCTAGGAGGAAAGCTCAGACTACTGAGCGATAATCAGGGTCAAAAAATTTGCTAAGGTACTAAAAAACGACACCAGTTAAAACGTGTCTAACGGCGATTGCCAGCCTATAGCTAACAACAGGATTATAGTAGGATTGTAATAGAATTACAACATAATGCAATAGAGGAGGGAAAGGTAACGTACGTACTGCAGCAGGAGCCTACAATACTTTATAAAGCTAAAGCTGCTACTTCTTACTTACTACTTTTTACCTTTTAAACAGCACCGCATACAAACAATTCGCATATAATATACTGCACTGCAATATAGCGTGCAACCTCTGCAGCAAGCATCTCCTTATTCTAGGCTCTCTTCTAGAAAAAGCATTCTTTGCTACTATCTACCTAGCACCTAATTTAGTCTAACTTAAACTGCTTATGTAGATACTTAAATTTATTAAGTATCTTAAAACTTAACTACCTAGCTAGACTTCTAAGTTTATAAAAATCTTAAATAAGTCCCTTATCTATAATATCTTTATATACAAAAAGATTGTTAAGCCCTAATTTAGCTAGTTGTGCAAGGAATACACAATCTCTAAGGTATTTACTAATACTAGCGCGGTACTTAAGATCTATTACTTTAGCATCCTCCTCTTCTTGTTTGTTGTGTAAGAGCTAAGTACAGAGACTAAAACCTAGCTTAAACAGCTATTGTAAGACGTTAAATTAGCAATAGAGAAGAAAGAGGCAGGAAAGGAGAAGTAGGCTTTCTATTGTTGCGTCTATAGGTTAGCAAGCAAGGCGATAATAGTATTACTACTTTACTTTATTTAGGAGCGCCTAGCAGTAAAGCAACAAGAATAGGCGGGATAGGGCGCGTTAAGTTAGGAGGCGATTCGCGTCTTTGTCTTGCTTTTCTTCGTTTCCGTCTAAACATGCTGGAGCGACACACTAATTGCGTGCCGGCAATGCCAAACAAGGGGGCATGAGCCCGGATACCTGTTGTTAGCAATAAATCTTTTTTACTAAAATGGTGTCTACAAAATGTGTAGTCACATCAAAAGGTTGTCTCAAAAGGCCGAAGCCTAATATAGTATATATGCCTTAGTATTTTAGAAAGATGTTTTTAGTTATTATAAGAGACTACCTTAGCAGCTAGCCTAAAGCAAAAGCCCTTTTAAATAATTAGTTAAAGATAATTACAAAGTTTAAATATAAGGACATTATATATTAATAGAGCACAGCGCGTAAACTTATAGTTAATAGAGGGCCTAATTTTACTAAGGTAGTATTACATCTATTGTATATGTATAGGATTAACTAAGTCTAGTCTTTAGAACACAACTCTTAAGCTATAAGAAAAATTAAAGGAGGGCATAAGCCTATTATAAACGCCCTTACAAAGCTACTAGGACCTTAAGTAAAGAACTTGCTAATAGTTCTCTATACAGACAAGATCTTAATACAGGAACAGACAGGTTACTTACTGTACTAGTTAGTTATAGAGTAGAACTTAGTGCTTCCTATTAAACTCGCGCTACTTATATAGCAAACACTTTTATTTAAGAAAGTAAAAGACTGTGCACAGCTACTTACAATTTAAGCAATATAGTTAGATCTTAGAGATTAGTTTATAAAAGATGCTGTTACTTATACTAACTAGATAAGAGCTGCTAAAAAGGGATACTAGGATAACACTAAAGAAATACAACATAAGAATATAAAGCTAAAAGACTTAGTTCTTCTCTAAAACTCTGTTTAGGAAATTAATATATTGCGAGATTACAAGCTAGATACAAGATAGTTAGGCCTATACTATATTTATAAAGCTAGACTTAATAAAGGAACTTATTGTCTTAAGGACCTTAATAGTTTATAATTCCCCTACACAACACCTAGTTAGCAATTAAAGCTATTTAGACAAAGACTTGTCTAGTATATTATTAAAGAAGATTAAGGAAATATAAAGTTATAAAATCCTAACTATTAGGAACAAACTAGCTTTATAGTAGACATTCCTATTTTGCTAGACTTGCCTAAGCCACATACAGAACTATAACTATATTTACCTTCTATAATAAGTAATATGCTTTGTCCTTAAGTTGTTATTACTAAACGTTTTACAGAAGAAGAGCGTTGTGCATATAAACAAGACTTTAAAAACTTAGACTCTAACTCTAATACTACTACAATAGATAACTAATAGGCTATAAGATAGCCTATATTTTTGGGAAGGGGAGGGGATAATATGCTAGTAGTACCTGCTTTTACCTTTAGCTACTTGTTTACTAATTTCCTATGTAAAATTTAGGTACAAGCTACTTATTCTACTAATTCTAGGTGCTTACTGCTACACTAATACTATACTTAATTTTACACACTCTTAAAGCAATAGCTAATTATAACAACTATTTTAATTGCGAAACCTACTTATTTTAGCGCAATTTAGACCCTGTTTATCTCTACCTGCTAGCTAGCAGGATACCGCCACTACGCATAAACTAGAACTATAACCTTACTAACTATCTAACTCTCCTGCTACACAAACTTTACTACCTTTTAGAATAGTTACTTTCTAAGACAACAATAATAATAATATCTCTCCCCCCCCTTACAAACTAGTAGCGGCTAAAGATAATATTTAACTTACATTAGCTAACCTACTTAAACAATGCTTCTAGCGCTGTTAGACAAGGCCTAGGGTAAGTAGCTATAGCTGTAACTGCCGCAAACACTAGGACTATTAAGGGTTTTTAACAACCTTAGAGTTATTACTAAGAAGAAAGACTATATTGTAGACTAAATCCCTAAAGTTGTATAGTATTAAGACAGGGTACTAGAGCTTGTAAAGCTTAGTAACAATATTAGAGTTATTAATATCTAGACTTTAGTAAACAAGATCCTTTTAACCGCTTTAAGACAATAATGTATTATTATAGATTGTTAGTTTAACAATACCTCTTACTAATATAACTTAATCTTTAAGGTTGTCCTAGGAGTAGGTAACTTTTGTGCTTAGCTCCCTAGACTTATAAACAAATATAGTAGTGTTAAAAGTTTCTAAGAATACTATCCTATTATTAGTACAACATCCTTAACGCGAGACAAGAGGGCTAAAGAACTAGGTAGAGCTATTGCAACTATAAAGAAGCTAGCTCTAGAATTTGTCTAAGAATGTGTTAGCATCTATATACCTTGTACGCTACTTAGTTACTAAAAATTAACTAACATAGCCTTTATATTAAGGCGTATAGATTTTAAGAATGCTACTTAGTTCCTTAACGCTGCAGTAGCGTACCGCATTAACTCTAAGAACTAAGGTAAAGAATAATATATGTTAATAGCTAACTAGGTAATAGTAAAACTACTATGCAAGAACATCTGTGCTTTTATTAATTAAAATAACCCTTATAACTAAGCACCTTACCTAGATATTAATAAGTAAAAGGTAAAGGAGCTTTGTAACATTTGCGCTAAGCTGTAAGTTTAGAAAGAAGATATTAAGTTTAACTTACAGAAGCTACAGCCTAATACTAGGGCAAAGGATAAGCAAGGCAAGCCTAATTTTCTCTATATATTCTAGTAAAAGGTTTTTTAACTTATAGCTAAAGCTAAGAACCCTAAAACTAGGCTAGTCTATTCTACACGAAATGTTTTAAGTAATAAGTATAAGCTACTTAGTGTAAAGACATATCTAACATATAGTGTAGTTATCTCTATAACTATAGAGCTAGAAAGGACCCTAAATAAGGTTTAAGCTATTAATTGCTATAGAGATTTTATAACATCTAAGACCTACTCTCTAGGGACTTATAGTCTGTTAGTTATAACTAAGAATCTAAGGCAATTTACAGGAATGTTAGCTAGTTAAAAACCTAACTAATACTTAGCAATTAAGTTATATAAGTTTTAGAATAGGATAACTATAGTACAATAGAGGCGTAACGCTGCTAATATTTAGGCAGGATAAGTTAGGACTAACGCTAGTAGCTAACAAGTCCCTATAGTACTGCCTCTACTAAGCTCTTGTGCTCTAAAAGTAACACTAGCCTACTAATAGACAGTTACCTAATTAAATACTAACCTTAATAACGCTTCCTATATAGACGAGGAGCTAGATACCCTTAATTAAGAATAAGAGATCCTTTAGGCAGGGTGTTATTACAAGAATTCTACCTTAGCTTTCCTCAAGCTACTTAAGCGAGCCTACGCAAAGAAGCTAATTACTAATCTAGACTACGTTAAGGTTATTAAGAAATAGTACTATAAAGTTAACATTAGATAACAGCCTAGCTTTAATAACTTGTTATATAAGTAAGTATACTTTATCTATAAGTGTACTGCTGCAAGTGTTATAAGTTTGTTTCAAAAGGGCTATGCTATTTAATATACTTAATAAGTGTCTGCTCTTACTATACGTAGAACAGAGCTGCTAGTAAGAATTTTAATCTCATTTAGTTATTTTAAAGCTTTTTACAAGCAAGTATTGCCTAGCAAAGCAGGATAAGAACCTACTAAGCTACTAATATTAACCCTCTAGACTTAATCTCTACCTACTCCCTACTTAGGACGAGGTTATTAATACTATAGAGTTTTAACTATAAGCTAAAGAGTTCTAACACACTAGAAGCATTATTACTAACGCCTACACCTAGCTGTTTAAGGACAGTTAGGTTAAGGATATTATTATTAAACCTTTTAAAATGTACTACTTCTATCTACAACATATAGACAAGAAGCTAAACTTTAAATAGCTGCGTAACATATACTACTTACTTATCTAACAAGCTCTACATACTAATCTAGGATACTAGTTATAATATGCTATGCTTTATAAGAAACATACTTTAATTTCCTACTTTTACAACGCTAAATACGCTAAGAAGGGTAATTAAACTTACTTTAAGCACGTTAATTTTAACCTTAAGTAAGTAATAACTAAAGGCCTTAGTGTAGATATAATCTAAGGCAGCGTATTATTTAATAATAAAGATAAGAACAACTACATAGAGATGCTCTTAGGCTTTTATAACTATGTGCTAGAGTACTTAAGGTGGCGTAAAGACGCAGGTATTAAATTGTTAAATAGTCTTATTAAAGGATAGGAAGACAAGATAGACTAGCTAAAGAACACACAGAAACTAGCTCTTAATGCTTATTAAATAAAGCAAATCTGCAAGGAAGAATAAGTTTAAATTTTATTACCTCTACTATCTTATAGATCTACTAGCCTAACTACTTACAACTGCCGCACTATCTTCCTTTAGTTTATTATAGTTTGTAATAGAGTAATAGAGGTGCCTACTATAGGAACCTATAAGGAAATTTGCAAGGCTTATTACAACCTTACTACTACTCTTTATACTTCTTTAGGCTATCCTAACATGTTTAGAGGAATTAATTAGCTATTCCCTACTAATATTTATATTAAGTATAGGTCTTAGATCTAGAAGGCCCTTATTAGATAGGCTAAGTAGGATAATCCTCTTGTCTGTAAGGAGCTAAACAACATGCTATAAAACGCTAACAAGGAGTAGATTAACAACTATATTAAAGAACACTGCAACTATGTGCTATAATAAATTATTAACTTATAGCCTGTAGTATAAGAGTTAGAGAAGGATGCTTTTTATACTAATCTAGTTTAAGGCTTCTTAGACTATTTATACTTTACTAACTTTAGACAGAACCCTCCCTATACAACAAAAGACTAAGATAAGTAAAATACTAATTTCTTTTAAGCTAATTCTCTACAACGTCTCTAGTAGGAACTTAGCCTAGAGGCTAATAAGCGCTAAGTTTTCTAGAAGAGCAAAGATCTTGTAATGCTCTCCTCTATATAACGCCTACCTAGCGTTTATTCTTAATTAGGTACTGTTATTTTAGATAATGTCTTAGTGCTAACTACTCTAACTAGGCGGCCTTGTTATAGTCGCCTTTAATTAATATTAGAATCTTAAGCGGCCGCTACTCCTGTCCCTGCTCCTACTATAGCACCCGCGCCTAGGCCACGTGCGTTAACTACTACTTAAGAACCTCGCCGAAGTAAACATTTAAAGAAGTAAGAAAAGGTGTCTAGGCTAGATATAGAGTAATTAAGTTAAATTTCTTTTGTTTTATTTTCTTTGTTTTAATGTTTTTCCTTCTGCTAAGTAGGTTGCTTAATGGGGCTAAGCTCGCAGGAAGGGGAGGTATGTGCTAGTGCACGGGGTGATACCCTGCTGCTTACTAGATTAGTGCTTAAACACCTAATCTAAGGGTATATAGCTCGTTTCGGAGATCAAAACAAGCAGGATTTATCTATTAATCCTCTACTTTACAACTTAACACTTGTGCTTCTCTTTAATAGCTAACCTATAATAAGACCTTTATCTTACCACCCTCGTTCTCGCATGATCTGACCACTAGCGATCTCTTGCCCTCGTAGCAGTATGTCTTCATACACTCCAACACCCGTTCAGTATTAGTAAATACTCTATAAATCTTATATTCTTTCTACAACTAGCTAAGTTAAGGCTTAATATTCTTTTTGTATATAGAGATAATGCAGATTCTAGAGTTATTTATAAAAGATATAATTATTAAGTCTTAAAGAGGCTAAGTTTGTAGATACTTAATAAACTTAAGTGTCTATATAATTAGCTTAAGCTAGACTAGTTTAGGGGCTAGGTGTACAACAAGAAAGCTTTTTGTCTTTAGATAAGAGTTAAGGTTAAAGAGATGCTTATTGTAGAAGTTGTACGCTATAATATAGTATAGCGTATTATATGCGAATTGTTTGTATACAGTGCTGTTTAAAAGGTAAGAAGTAGTAAGTAAGAAGCAGCAGCTTTATAAAGTATTATAGGCTCCTGCTGCAGTACGTATGTATCCTTTCTCTCCTCTATTATATTATATTATAATCCTATTGCAATCCTACTGTAATCCTATTGTTAGCTATAGGCTAGTAATTGCCGTTAGACACGTTTTAACTAGTGTCGTTTTTTTAGTACCTTAGCAAATTTTTTAACCCTAATTATCGCTTATTGGTCTAAGCTTTCCTCCTAGAACTTATCTACCTACCGTTTAAATCTCATTAACTACACACAATCTTTTTTTTTGACTTTTGCGATTGATTGGTAGAGGGTAGCTACTTTTCACTTTTTTAGAACCCCATTTTGACTACAACAACAACCACCACCCTTGATACCTTAAAAAATAAATATTATTAAAGGACTTACTAACCTCTATATAGGCTGGAAGTTTCAACAGGATAACGCTAAGATTCATAAAACTCTAGAAGTTTTATCTTAGTTTTCTAGGAATAGGATATCGCTGTTTAAGCATCCTGCTTATAGTCCTAATCTAAATCCTATAGAAAACGTGTAGGCCTTGCTAAAAAAACGCTTTAGCTAAAAGGCCTATTACTTCTTTAGGTATAGGAAAGAGTAAAAAAAGTATAGCAGCCTCAAAGGCTGCTATAAGGAAGGAATAGGATTAATTACCTTGAAAGGCGATTAATAATTGTAATCTATCTTTACTAAGGCGTTATTGAACGTTAAGGAAGCTGAAGGCTGGTACACTAAGTATTAGTAAGCTTTCTTCGTTTTTTATTTAGAAAAAACCCTTAAAACAAGCTCTTGATTACTACTTAATATTTCTTTTTACAAATACCTTCAAACTTACACACAGATGAGTTTAACCAGTATTATTTAATATATATACTTTATAGCGATTTTTACACCTTTCAAAAAAGTTATTTTGTTATTTATTCTTGAGTTTTTTTATCTTTATTTTCACAGCTGAAGTTGAGCGCAAAAGTGCTTACTAAGCAGCTTACTAAGTAGCCTAATTTAAAGAAGAAGATCTTGGCTTTCCAATCACTAACATTTTGGGTATAGCCCTTCTGGTTGTAGAAATATAAAGCTTTGAAAACTATAAATTTTTTGACATCTTTTTTTTGTCACCCCTCTGTAGTTAGACATTTCTATAGACGTTGTTTTAGGATTATTAGTCTTAAAAGACGTTGTTACAAAGGTATCTTACAACGCAATTCTTATAGTAGTTAATTAATTTATAAAATAAGCTAAGTATATAGCCTTTAGGAAGAACTTTACAGTAGTACAGCTTACATATATTATTAATAATTAAGTTATTAGATATTACAGCATACTCAAGTTAATTATTAGTAATAGAGATAAGCTCTTTACTTTAAATTTTTAGACAATACTACTTGCTGCAATTAGAACTAAGAGAAAGCTATTAATAGCGTATTATATGCAGATAGACAGACAAACAAAGCAAATAAATTACATAATAAAAGTATATTTTAGGATATATGCTAATTAACAATAAAACAATTAAGTATTGTTACTACTTATAGCACAAATAGCAAACAACAACAAGCTTTTAAAGTTTATAAAATAAATTCTATTCTATGTAAACTACAAAAGAAACCTAAACCTCTTTACACATACACTTCTAAGTTTAAAAACAAAAGTAGCTATTACAACAGCTAATAAGCTAAAGTTAGTACATAAGTTGCTTAAAAAGACACTTAAGAAGGCTTAATGCTAAAGCATTTTATATGTTAACTAGAAACAAAAAACAGCACTTTAGCTAAAAAAGAAGGATAAAGTTTATTTGCTTACAAAGAATCTCTGCACTAAGCAACTTAGTAAAGAGCTTAACAACGTTAAAGTTAGACTGTTTTTAATTCTAGACTAGAAAGGACTAGTTACGTACATACTTAACTTTCTACCTAATATAAAAATCTACCTAAGATTCTATGTTAATATATTAGAACTAGCAGACCTAAGAACACTATTCTAAATAACCTTTTATTATAAAATAAAAAAAGAAAACAAGTTTAAAGTTAAAAGAATTCTTGTACACTAAAATAGTAACAACAGAACAGAGTATCTAATTAAATAATAAAGTTACCTAAACAGCAATAATACATAAGAACTAAACACAAACCTTACAAATTGCTAGAAACACCTCTAGCAGTACTAAGCTCAGCAACAGAGGTATTAAGTAAACCTATAGTAGCTTATATTGTAGGCGAAAAAGCTATGCTAATAAATGCTATAGGACAGTTAATTTCCTGCGCTACTTTAGTTTTACTAGCAGCCTCTATATTAGAAGCTAGACACAACGCCTTCTTACGCGCTCGCTCCTTAGCCTATTTTAAAATCTTCTTTTTCTGCAGCAACTACGAAATCACTATTGTAAACAATTTTTTATTATTATTAACTTTCTCTTAATACTTATTATAAGTATAGTCTAGAGACTCTTAGGACATGTTTACACATGCTTAACCTAATTACGTATACTTAGCACACTTTAAACGAGAATTAGGCATAACATAACAAATAAGGCCTTCTAGAAAACCATAGTTACAAGGAGCTTTAGTAGGATAGTTAGTACAAACAATTTTAGAACTAAGACGTAAGCAACGTTAGTAAGAGGAGGACATAACGACTGCCTTACTTATAACGTAGAGTAAGCTTTAGTTATTAATAAATATAAAAACACAACTACGTGATTTAAAGATAAATCTTTAAAGAAGAAGGATGCTGTTACGATCTAGACTAAGGGACATTTAGGATAACCTTTAGAAGCTATGCAATGCAGGTAGACAGCTACAGCTAGGTAACTACGCCGCTGTCACGTGACTGCTCATTGACGAGCACGCTCGTACACGAGCACTACACTTATTAGTATATAATGTAGGCACTGAACCCTTATAGCTTAGTGTGTTTAAACTTCTAAGAGTTTTACTTAGTAATTAATTTAAGGATTAAGACTTAATTCTTAACCCTTATGTTATTACATCGATCTTCTAATTGTGCTAACACACCCTCGTACTATTACATCGATCTTCCAATCGTGCTAGTACACCCTGTGTCCTTAGTACTCGTTCATTCTCCTGAGAACCAACCTAGATCATCTTCGGACGATCTTCACATACGCTTTCTTCAGCAGCGCAAAATAGCTAACATTAAGTAGCTGCAGTAAGTATAAGAAGTGTAAAAGTGTATAAAAAGTAATAATTTTCTTTTTTTTGCAAAGCTAGTAAAAATTAATTAAGCTATAGCTCTTGTAACTGTTAAAAACTAGCAAATAGTAGCTGCTAACAACTCTATTCTTTGTATGCCTATTAAAGTACTCTAGCTACTTAATACTAAGCTTATTTGTTGTTTAGCCGTTCTTAGAGACTGTAATTACCTAGTCTTAAGGCAGGCTTTTCTTTTTATACTAGGCAAAGAAGTAGTGCTTGCCTTAAAAAAAAGTAAAATTACTTACTTTATTGCGTTGATGCTCTAGATAGCTGTAACCTACTTCTAGTTGCCCTACTACACTATCTCTAGCTGTCCTTAACGGTCTGCGGCTGTAACTACTAAGCTAGTTAATATTACGCTTATTATAAAGCTAGTCTTATTGTGATGGGCTGAAGCCCAGAGTGGATCCTCGGTTGTACCTCGGTGGTACACCTCACATTACAGGTCGCGGCCGCGCGGCGGCAGCCTATAAGTATCAACTACGCAAGACAATCAGACGCTCTATTGTCTTGTGCCAGCCTTTTGGCTGAGTGGTCGGCGTGTGTAGTTGCATGCAAGGCCAAGTAGGCCCGCCCACTACACTTATTAAAGTTATACGTGTTTTTGTCCTAGATGCTGTACTTAGCCTTTATATTTTATAGTAGGCAGAACTAGCCTTATATTTATTTTTAAGGTATTAAAGGTGGTGGTTGTTGTTGTAGTCAAAATAGGTTTTCTAAAAAAGTGAAAAGCGGCTGCCCTCTACTAATTAGTCGCAAAAGTCAAAAAAAGATTATGTGTAGTTAACAAAATTTAAACAGTAAGTAGATAAGGTCTACACGCTAAGCGCTTAGAGCGTAAAAGCTTAGACTACTAAGTAAAATTAGGGTTAAAAAATTTGCTAAAGGTACTAAAAAACAACACTAATTAAAACGTGTTTAACAGCAATTGCTAGCCTATAGCTAGCAACAAGATTGCAATAAAGGTGGAGGAGGTAGAGGTAGAGGAGGGTAAGGACACGTATGTTACCGCAGCAGGAGCCTGCAATACTTTATAAAAGCTCTCTGCCTGCTACTTCTTACCTTTAGGATTTCTTATACTACACAGTACTATATACAAATAATATAATACTTAGACTATTCTTCTCCCTGTTTAATACAAAGACTAATAGCTTATATTAAGTAAAGTTAGACCTTACTAAGTTACTATACAAGAAGCTATAGTAGTAGATTACAAAGCCCGCGTTTACCTTTGTTAAGCAGCCTCCCTAGTTAGTTAAAGAGGAGCTGTCGGCGGTAGCTCCTATAGTAATTAGGTGGACGCAGAGGTTAAATTCTGTTATTTATTAACACCTTATTAATGCGTCTCGTATTATAGATGTTAAAGTTATAATAAAGGTTGTAAAAGGCTTGTTTAGCGGTAAGTCTATTAAATACGTTGCGCATGTTAATAGTCTAGGTGCGGTGACAGTGTGTTATCTTACAAATCTCCTCCTGCGCGAATGCAACCTTAGTAGAGAGACCTTGCAGTGGCTCTACGAGGAGCAAGAGCGTGTTAAAACAGCTATTGAGCAGCTGGGACAAACCGACGAACTAGCCTTATATAACCTTAAGTAGCTTTAGCCTTTTAAGACAACTATTTAATGTAACTCCATATTTTGTAGACACCTTTTTAGTTAAAAAAAGATTTATTGCTAACAACAGGTATCTACGCTTACACTCTTTTATTTAGCATTACTATCACACAATTAGTGTGTTGCATGTTTAGACAAAAACAAAGAAAAGCAAGACAAAGACGCAAATTGCCTCCTAACTTAACACGCCTTATTCTACTTATACTGCCTATGCTGCCTACTTATATTAAGGCTTTACTTCTAGGTACTCTTAGACAAATTAAAGAAGCAGCACTATTATTACCTTGCTTTCTAACCTATACATGCAACAATAAAACGCCTACCTTTTCTTTCTTACCTCTTTCTTCTTTATTGCTATTTTAACGTTATGCAACAGCTAGCCTAACTAGTTAATAGTTTCTTTACTTAGCCTATGCATAATTAACAAGAGAAGAGAGATACTAAAGTAGAGTATTTTAAGTACTTTGCTAGTATTAGCAAACACCTTATAAATCTTATATTTCTTCTACAACTAGCTAAGTTAAGGCTTAATATTCTTTTAATATATAGAGATAATGCAGATTTTAAAGTAATTTATAAGAAATATAATTGTAAAGTCTTAAAAAAGCTAAGTTTATACATACTTAATAAACTTAGGTATCCGTATAATTAGCTTAAGCTAGACTAGTTAAAGGGCTAAGTATATAATAAGAAAGCTTCCTGTCTTTATATAAAAGTTAAAGTTAAAGAGATGCTTATTGCAGAGGTTACATACTATATTACAGTGTAGTGTATTATATGCAAATTGTTTGTATACAGTGCTTTTTAAAAAAGTAAAAAGTAGTAGGTAAAAAGCAGCAGCTTTATAAAGTATTACAGGCTCCTGCAATAGTACATACGTGTCCTTTCCCTCCTTTATTATATTATGTTGTAATCCTATTGCAATCCTACTGTAATCCTGTTGTTAGCTATAGGCTAGCAATCGCCGTTGGACACGTTTCAACTAGTGTTGTTTTTTAGTACCTTAGCAAATTTTTTAACCCTAATTATTGCTTAGTGGTCTAAGCTTTCCTCCCAGAACTTATCCACCTACCGTTCGAATCTCGTTGACTACACACAATCTTTTTTTTTGACTTTTACGATTGATTAGTAGAGGGTAGCTGCTTTTCACTTTTTTGGAACCCTATTTTGACTACAACAACAACCACCACCTTTGACACCTTAAAAAATAAATATATAAAAAGATTGTTAAGCTCTAATTTAGCTAGTTGTGCAAAGAATACACAATCTCTAAAGTATTTACTAATACTAGCGCAGTACTTAAGATCTATTACTTTAGTATCCTCCTCTTCTTATTTATTGTATAAGGGCTAAGTATAGAGACTAGAACTTAGCTTAAACAGCTATTGCAAGATGTTAAATTAGCAATAGAGAAGAAAGAGGTAAGAAAAGAGGAGTAGGCTTTCTATCGTCGCGTCTATAGGTTAGCAAGCAAGGCGATAATAGTATTACTACTTTACTTTATTTAGGAGCGCCTAGCAGTAAAGCAACAAGAATAGGCAAGATAAGGCGCGTTAAGTTAGGAGGCAATTCGCGTCTTTGTCTTGCTTTTCTTTGTTTTTGTCTAAACATGCGACACACTAATTGCGTGCTAGTAATGCTAAATAAGGGGGCATAAGCCCTAATATCTATTATTAGCAATAAATCTTTTTTTTACTAAAAAGGTGTCTACAAAATGTGTAGCCACATTAAAAGGTTGTCGTAAAAGGCTGAAGCCACTACTACTTTTATAAAGAAGTGCTAAAATTCTTTATACTCTTTTAAGATATCTAGAGTCACGTATATTTTTAAAACTCTAAATTTATAATCTAAGAGAGCCCTTCTAGTATCTATTAAGTTAAACTCTCTTATCTTAAGGCTGTTCTTAGTTAAGGTTCGCTATCCCTTAGCAATATTATTAATCTTCCTCTTATCTACTATTTTAGTTGTTAGATACGTAGGCTAGCTTATAGTTATGTTATGTTTATAGCACTTAAATAAGAACTTCTTTAACTTCTAGTTAATTTACAAGTTATATTCTTGTAACTAAAGAAGTCTTAATATAATATTATAGGTAGCTAGTCTAAAAACATCTAGGTCTATCTCTTCTTAGTGTTCTTAGATGCAGAGCGTTACTTAAGTAACTTTATAAGTAATTATTATCTTGCCTAGCATAAGCTAACTATTAGCTACGTATTGTAGATAGGGTTCTTATCTCCTTAGTAGTTATAGACTTACTACTAGCACTGCTTAAGTAGAAACATAGTTAGCTTATGCGCTAGAGTCTACTAGTGCCTATATCTAGTGTCTGTTAAGCTTTACTATAAGCTTAAGGAGACTTAAAGGATTTATTATGTTAATCTCTCTAGTAGTTCTAAGTATCTAGGGCGTCTATCTAAAAAAGACTATATACTAAAACTATAGAACTTCTTTATTATAAGGTGTTTCTTGTATTTAATATTAAAGTATATGTACTATAAGAGTTAGTTACACTCTTTTATACTAGTTCTATTCTTATAATTCTTATACTGTGTTATATGTATCTGCAGGGTTTCTTCTATATTATTATATCTATAAAAGTATAGGCTATGTCTTCTATCTTATATATATATACTGCGCATTTGTTGTTAGGGCAATTATACTATTAGTATTTATATCTAGGCATTCTCTTTAGTCTCTTAAGAAACTATCCTAATCTGCTTTTATTAGAATAATAGGTTGTACAGTTGTTATATACATATATAGTCTATAAACACTTTATATATTTTAAGTTACGCAGGTCTATCTAGTAGTATATATCTTTAGCGTAGCTATTATCTTAAGCTTTATACTATTATTATATCGCCTTAAGTTTGTTGTAAATCTCCTTCTTCTCTTTATCTAAGAGTTAGCGTGTGAGTTTATTCTAAGAAGCCTTAGCTTCTTTAGTCTATTTTTATGTAAAATTATTATGTATAGTCTTATTAATAGTTGCTACTAGAGTAAGTCCTTTCTTCTGCAGTTCCTCTAGTAAATTAGCATACTAGCTATAATCTAAGAATATTCTTCTATAGAGTTCTATAAAGATTTTTTTAAGTTATCTAAGTTACTTAAGTAAGGCGTTAGTCTTCTTTACTAGATCTGTAAAGTATCTAGTCTCTGTAGGTAGTAGTACTTATATGCTAACATTATGTCTATCTTCTATAGTATAGGTAAGGAGTTTTTATATATATATAAGAATTATCTTCTTCTTGTATACTACTAGCTCTTCTTATGTAATTAGTGCAGCTAGTTAATAGCTTTTCTAAAACTTAGCTATCTTGCTGTATTTAGTTTCTTCTACTAGAGTTGCTTCTATATCTTTGTCTAGCACTATCTTAGAAATGTTGTTATCTAAGGCTTCCTCTAGGGTGATTATAATTAGGTTATCTAGTCTATTAATACTTACTTAGTCCTGTCCTTAAATTGTAATAGTAGGTTGTGTAACAACATTCTATCTATTATCTAAATTATTATTAAGCTTTGTATAGTAAATAATATTAAGTTGTTAAGTTACTTTACTTTAGCTTTAGCAGTCCTGTTTTATGTAACTTTCCTTACTATATCTATAATAAGTAACTTTCTTATTACCTTTATTATGCGTAAACTTCTTTCCTCCTAGTCCCTTATTAATATTTATTTTTTAAGGTGTTAAGGGTGGTGGTTGTTGTTATAGTCAAAATAGGGTTCTAAAAAAGTAAAAAGCAGCTACCCTCTACTAATCAATCGCAAAAGTCAAAAAAAAAGATTGTGTGTAGTTAACAAGATTCGAACAGTAGGTAGATAAGTTCTAGGAGGAAAGCTTAGACCACTAAGCAATAATTAGGGTTAGAAAATTTGCTAAGGTACTAAAAAACAACACTAGTTAAAACGTGTCCAACAGCAATTGCCAGCCTATAGCTAACAACAGGATTACAGTAGGATTGCAATAGGATTGCAAGATAATATAATAAAGGAGGGAAAGGACACGTACGTACTGCAGTAGGAGTCTGCAATACTTTATAAAGCTAAAGCTGCTACTTCTTACCTACTACTTCTTACCTTTTAAATAGTACTACATACAAATAATTTGCATATAATACGCTGTAATAGCATATAACCTTTGTAATAAGCATCTCCTTAACCTTAACTCTTATTTAAAGATAAAAAGCTTTCCTATTATACACCTAGCCCCTAAACTAGTCTAGCTTAAGCTAATTATATAGACACCTAAGTTTATTAAGTATCTACAAACTTAGCCTTTTTAAAACTTTATAATTATATCCCTTATAAACAACTCTAGAATCCGCGATATCTCTATATATAAAAAGAATATTAAGCCTTAACTTAGCTAGTTGTAGAAGGAATACAAGATCTATAGGGTATTTGCTAATACTAGCAAAGTACTTAAAATGCTCTACTTTAGTATCCCTCTCTTCTTATTAATTATATATAAGCTAAGTAAAGAAACTATTAACTAGTTAGACTAGCTGTTGCATAACGTTAAAATAGCAATAAAGAAGAAAGAGGCAAGAAAAAAAAGGTAGGCGTTTTATTGTTGCATGTATAAGTTAGAAAGCAAGGTAATAATAGTGCTGCTTCTTTAATTTGTCTAAGAGTACCTAGAAGTAAAGCCTTAATATAAGTAGGTAGCATAGGCAGGATAAGGCGCGTTAAGTTAGAAGGCGATTTACGTCTTTATTTTACTTTTCTTTGTTTCTGTCTAAACATGCGACACACTAATTACGTGCTAGTAATACTAAACAAGGGGGCATAAGCCCTAATACTTGTTGTTAGCAATAAATCTTTTTTTTTACTAAAAAGGTGTCTACAAAATGTATAGTCACATTAAAAGGTTGTCTTAAAAGGCCGAAGCATTAATATTATTAAGGTGTATTAGCTTATAGCTATTAATAGCTTAATGCCCTAGGGTCCTAGGTACATAGTTTCGCTAACGTCCTTAGTTAGGGTATAGGCGTTAAAATATTTAACGTGCTTAAGCGTCTATATTCCTAGGTATATAATTCCTTAGCGCAAATAACTATTCTTTTAATATAAGCTTATAAAGTTTATTGTTAACTCTAATAGCTTTAGCTATAGGTTTATTAAGCGTGTTAAGATTAGCTCTACTTTTTATAAGTTCCTATTAACGTGGTTCACAAGCGAACGGCTCACCTAAGTGAACGGCTCACGCCCCACTAGCGCGCCGACGTTGACACTATAACGCGTAATATCTTAACAACGCAACTATCTATTAACTTATTCTAAATTAAATCTTTAGCATGCTCTTTTTAATGTCTAATTACAACGTGTTTAAAGCTAAAGACGTGCTGCATCTATTTATAACGTGCCTTAAAGAACTTTGTCTTCCTAACGCGCTAGAAGACGCTCCTAACGCAACTACAAAGCAAATTTAAAGCGCCTAAATAAGCTAGAAAAAGAAGTTATAGTTAAGCGTATTCTTGAGGAGTCTACGTAAGGATTTACGCCTATAAAAGCTAAAGTTTAAGTAATAGCTAATAAACTATTATATAAGTAGAATAGTAACCCTACTAGCAAGAACTAGGTTAATAACTTTGTTAAGTAAACTCTTAAGCTCTATACGCGCTAGAGCTGTCTTTATAATTAGTAGTAAGCCGCCTGCAAGGACCTAGTAGCTATCTAGCGCTAGTTTTACTTAGTCTACGTAATAAAGTAGAAGTAGAGTATTATAAATAATAATATTTACAACTTTAACAAGACTAGCTTTATAATAAGTAAGATTTTATTACAGTTAGTTATTATAGGCTTAGAAGGATATAGTAAAAAGAAGTAGGTACAGCTAAGCAACTATAAGTAGGTTACTATAATCTAAGGCGTAAGCGTGTTAAGTTACTATTTATTACTCTTTGTTATCTTTGCAGGTAAAATACTTATTTATATCTAGTTTAAGAATCTACATATTAACTAGGTTTTTAAAGTTAGTCTTAATAGCTAGATAAATAATTAGCTTACTCTTACGTAGTTAGAGTACTTTAATACTTATATAAAGAGGTATACTATAAGTAAGTATTAACTACTTATTATTAATAGCTATAAAAGCTATTACTCTATTAAATTTTAAGATCTTTGTAAGAAGAAAAATATTAATCTTTTCTATATACCTGCGCACTTATCTTACCTATTTTAGCCTTTTAACGTTACTTACTTCTTGCTGTTAAAGCGCAAGTAAAGTAACGCTATTTTAAGCTTAGCACGCAACTATACTAACTATATTAGCAAGGAGACCTTTCTGCTAGCCTTAAAGCTACTTTTAAGCAGTCTATTACAAAGGAGAATATCTAAGCTAGCTTTAGAGGCGCTAGTCTAGCCCTATATAACTTACAGGCTATGCTATTAAAGCTTAATATAGTAGTGTAAACACTATAATAATTACTACAACAAGTAGCTACTTAAAAGGCATAGATACTACGCAACGCGCACAAAGTTAAGACTTAAATTAGTCTTATTTAATAGAGCGTAAGAAAGCGCTGTAAGTCTTCTATTAATTCTCTTACTAAGTAAATTACGCAGCTAAGTAAGAGGGCTTAGCAGATAGCACATAAGATATTGCTTTTAATAAAGAAAATAACTACTCTTTAAGAAGCTCTAAATAAATTAAATAAGCGTAAAAGCTATAAGCAGCAATACATATAGATAAAAGAGACTCTTACTATAGGTAAGGTACAAGAAGTATTAGCTAAACAGGCAGGTAGTAGTTGTAGCAATAGTAAGAGTGCGTTAAAGAAGGTGCAAGGAGAGAGGCAGTACAGGCGTTGTAAGTAAACTAGACACAACACTCATACCTACGTAGTTAAGATAGATAATACAAGTAATAGCAGCAATTCTAATAATTAATTTAGTATATTGCAATAGTTTATTGACTGTAATAAAAGACTATAATAACGTGTCAACGTCAGCGCGCTAGTAAGGCGTAAGCTGTTCGCTTAGGTGAGCCGTTCGCTTGTGAACCACGTTATATAGTAAGTTTAAGGCCTTATTAGTACATCTATATTAAAGTGTTGTTGTCTTATTCAATAACTATCTTGTACTGTTAGAATTTAGTTGTATAGTTAGTAGTAGACTTAGTTTATTATAGTTTCTAAATCTTCTACTCTACAACTATAGATTCTTTAAGAGGTAAGAAAACTTCTTTTATCTTAGCTTTAAAAGTATTTTAGTCTTTAACTAGAGCTATATTGTTAGCATCTATAATAGCACTGTCTATATAGCGTTAAAGGATTAAGTTAGCTTATATCTCTACATCTCTTTAAAGATACGTAGAGGCTAAGACTACCTTATTATTATTGTTAATCCTGTCTCCTTTAATATAAAAGTATCTATTAACTTAGAAGAGCTAATCGTTAAGCTTGCTATAATTACTATAATAAGTCTTAGGCTTATTAGCGCGGCTTGTAGTCCTCCTAGTGAGGGAATTAGTAGGAGTGTCTATAGCAGTATTACTTATTTTAAGAGTATTTAAAGTATAAAGGTCGTCTTTAGATAACTTAGTGTTAGTTCTTAGGAATAAGTGAGTGTAATAAACGAGGGAGTTGTACTAGCATAATTAGTAGATTAATATAATAGTACAGGGTATATTAGTATAATTAGTAGATTAATATAATAACACAAGAGTTAAGAAGGTAATAACTAATCTTTAGATTATTACTTAAAGTTAAACACACTAAACTATAGAGGTTTAATGCCTAAGACTATATACTAGTAAGTAAATATCTTATAATCTTTATGCTCTGCTTGCTCTGTAAGATTAATAAGATTAATAAGAGCGCTGCTACTCTCTTACTCTAGGTGCTCTATGTAGATTGTAAGATTAGTACGAGCGCTAAGACTTCTTCTGCTCTGCAGGTCCTCTCGCTTAGTGAGAGCAGCCCTAGTCTAGGTTGTGGCTATAGTGGGGCTAGGCAGCGATGGTCGTAACACTTTAACAAAGTTTGCACTACCTTACAGCTTAAAATACACTCCTCTATAGCAAGGTTAGAGGCCTTAAGTAGTCCCTAGCTATTAAGAAGAGGCGGGAAACTAAATCCTATACTTTACAGCTTAAGGATCATCCTAAGTATTATAGAGGAGCTGTTTAGTAGTTACTAACAAGCGTTAAACAAGTTCAGGATAACAAAGTATAATAACAACAACAAGCTAAGCTTAAAAAGCTTTAAAAAGCTAAGCAAGCTGAGGCTAGCAAGGTAGCTTACCTTTGCTAGCTTTAACTTTAAAAAGCAGCCCGTGTTGAGCAGGAGAAGGGTTAGGAGGAGACTAGAAAGCAGAAGGCTACTAAGAAAGCTAAAAGTGACTATTGTAGAAGCCTCCGCGACGCTGCTAAAGCTATACAATTGCCCTAATTAGGTAAGCGCAAAGCTTTAAAACCTTATAAGTTAGCTATAAAGCGTTAAAAGCGTAGTAGTGTTGCTCTAGCCGCAAGGGTTGCACTAGCTGCTCTGTCGCGTAGTCGCTGTCAACGCCCAATAACGCCCTCTAAAAAATATCTAAATAAGCTAAAACTTCCGTAGGCCTGTATATAGTATAATCCTAGCTTTGCGCAATTTTATTACGATTTGTGGTGGCTCTACAACCTTATCTTTTTGACTATATTGAGTTGTTGGGGGTGCTCAACTGGCGTTGGTGCTCATCTGGCGCACGGGCACTGTAGTGCGGACTAAAATGGCTCCCGAGGTCCCGCTCCAAACATGTGGAGTGAATTGCTCGAAATGCTGCGGAAGTTGGCATAAAGTATTCAACCTGAATTATCTAGATTTTGCAATGTGTATCCATCTATATGGCCATGGATCAATCAATCCCCAGTGCTGACTCCAGCTTCCGATGCGGCTCGGCTACCGCTTTGTCCTTTTCTTTGCATCTTGCTCGCCTTACCAGCCTTTGCCCGCCCATTTCCTAACCATCCTGGCTTCGCTGTGACAGGCTGTAGGAACCCATCAATGTGTACACCACCAACCGCTCGCTCTTCATTGTCAGAGTCATTAGTCCTAGGGTCGTAGCCGTGGACACGTATGCAGTGCTCGACCACACGATAGGGCAGAGCAAATTTTTTTTCGTGCCCATAGCAATCTCCATGCGGACAACGTAGTGTGCCAATCTGGAAAAGGGGCCGTTTGGGTGCTGGAGGCTGCGAGATTGAGGGCATGGTTGGAGGCGGTACGACTGAAGGTGTAAACGACACAGGCTCGGTAGCAGGTTTTAAAGCGAGAGCTTCATGGAAGGGTATGAATGACATGCTCTCACCGAACAGAGCTGCACAGCGGTGGGCTGTACGTGCAACAGCTCCTCCGTCCCAGCCCTGCACAGCCGCTAGGCCAAGCACTTCACTCCAATCCAAAAGCCCTTCCCTTGGCAGCGGTTCTTGTGTTTCCGGAACATCGCTATCGCTTATGCTGCTAGAGGGTCTGCGACGTTTCCGTTGGCGGGCGATTTTGTTGCAAGTTTCCCAGTCAGATGCTCCGCTTGAGGTAGCGTCATTGGGCTCTCTTCCATCTCTTGCTGCTTGTGTTCGTTTTCGTGCTGTGCGACTAGTCTGTATCGACTTTGCACGCGAAGAAGGTTGGGTGCTTGATCCGCGGCTTGTCGCACTCTTCGATCGGGCTCTCGATGCGGCTCTCGATGTAGGTCCACTCGACTCTGCACCTGATGTAAACTCGCTCATGGAGGAATCAGCTGAACCCCCACGACCGAAATGGTTGATGCGAGTTCGGCGGATAGCCAGTGCAAGCTCGTTTAGATTTCCCATCATGGTCTGGATCGCCGGCTGTAGAAGCCGCTGTGCTCTGCTGTCGTCAGCTATCAAAGTCGGCTCCGTCAGTCTCTCAGCTTGAGGTTTTCTGCCACGTTTCCTCCTAGTTCCATGATCGCCTTCATCGTCACTGCTGTTGTCTTGTGCGTCGTCCTCGCCCTCCGACCCAAGTGCAGCTATAGACGTAGAGCGCAACTTTGTAGGACTGGCGTTTTGAGATTGTGACCGGCTTCGTGAAGCTATTGTGTGGTCTCCAGCATCGGATTCAGGCGAGGTCGCTTCCCGCGAGTTCCACCTCTCTTTGGCCAGCCGCAAGAACACAGCTTGAAGTTCTTCTCGGAGTTCGTCTCCTACGTCTTGTGTGCTTGTGCCTCGAGTATTCGATTCGTCGGCTTGGCCGCCCGCCATGCCATGGCCCAGCTGGACGTTGAAGTGTGTGGGCTGTGCTGGAGGCAGTGGCCATGCTGTCCACTCTTTGGAAGGCACCAATGCCGTTTGCACAAATCCTGCTGCATCCGTGTATTCAAGGTCCTTTCCAGTCTTCAGCCAGTTGTCCCTACTCTGCCAGTTCTTGAACTGCGCCCTGTCTTGCACAGATTGTCGTAACTGCCGCTTGAGCGCATGTGCATTATACAGATGAGCTGCAAGGTGTGAATCCTGAATCTGATCGAGCGACTCGGCTATTTGGCGATCCGCTTCGGTATAGCTCTGCCACGCTTGGGATTGCCCGAGAAAGCGATTCGGGCGCGCCGGTTCCTCGTCCTCGGCCTCTTCGCCAGACTCGTCTCGTACTGACTCGCTATCGGTATCTAGGTCATCGCCTACGTCCAGCGATATCGGTATCTCAAGCTGTTGTGCTTCTTGCGCATCGCGCGGGTCTGGGATCTCCTCAACCGACGGCGACGAGCACGCAGAAGAAGAAGACGGCGACGACGATGACAACGAGGTGTCAGATTCGTAAGAGGAGCGAGATGGCGGGGCACTACCACCAAACAAGGACATGTTGGTTGCAGTAAATGTCGAAGCGATCCATCACTTGGGACGATTCAGCGTCGCGGTCAAACTTTGGCAGGGTTTCTCGAAAACGACACGCCGTCACGTTGTCATCCTGGGTCGCTACCAGCATCTTGGCGCAAATCTTCCTTTGAGTCGTCGTGCATATATTCAGATTGCTCCTAGCGGGTAATGCGCTCTGCGAATCTCAGGGGGCCCTCTGCTTTGCACGTCTCTTTATCCTTGTCAGGAAATATACTGAATGCTGCTGTGACTTACCCGCTGTATAGGCGTGTACTAATGCAAAGCGCAGCCCAAATTGACGCAGAAGGTAATATTGCAGAGCGTCCCCCAAGATCCAAGAAGAGAGAAGTTGATCACAGTCTTACTATGTACACACATAGACTACGCAAGCGTCGAACTTGTCGACATCTGGTCAGCTTCACGGCCACGGTTGCTGTCTTGGCGTCACTTATGATAATTGACGACTATTGACGACGACGGACATAAATGACAGAAGCTGACATAATTGACGCAGCAACCCTGTTCGCGGCAGAAGTTTAAAAGTCTCATCTCATTTCGTACGAGCCGTCAATGCTCCCCGGAATCCACCGAGGATCATGCCCTCAGCAACATGATTACCTAGGTGGACGGCGTAACGCGCATGACGGCGTAACGCGCGGTTTGAACACCAAAACCACCACCAAACTTGAGGCTGTAGAGCCTCACACAATAGCTACTATCGCAAGATTTTTAGTAGTAAGATCTATAGGGCTCATATAATATATATAGCTATAGAAATTAAGTTGGAGTTCTAATCGCGCGCCTTGTGCGCGAGGTAGACGCTAGTTAAGCTGTAACACTACCCTTGGCTTCGGCCTTTTGAGACAACCTTTTGATGTGACCACACATTTTGTAGACACCATTTTGGTAAAAAAGATTTATTGCTAACAACAGGTATCCAGGCTCATGTAAGCCCCCTTGTTTAGTATTACCGGCACGCAATTAGTGTGTCGCATGTTTAGACAGAAACGAAGAATAGCAAGACAAAGACGCGAATTGCCTCCTAACTTAACGCGCCTTATCCTACCTATTCTTGTTACTTTACTGCTAGGCGCTCCTAGATAAAGTAAAGTAGTAACATTATTATTACCTTGCTTACTAACCTATAAACGCGATAATAGAAAGCCTACTCTTTCTTTTCTGCCTTTTTCTTCTTTATTGCTAATTTAACGTCTTGCAATAGCTATTTAAGCTAAGTTCTAGTCTCTATACTTAGCCCTTACATAATAAATAAGAAGAGGGGGATACTAAAGCAATAGATCTTAAGTACTGCACTAGTATTAGTAAATACCCTAGAGATTGTGTATTCCTTATATAACTAGCTAAATTAGGGCTTAATAATCTTTTTGTATATAGAGATATCGCAGATAAGAGATTTATTTAAAATTTTTATAAACTTAGAAGTCTAGCTAAGTAGTTAAGTTTTAAGATACTTAATAAATTTAGGTGTCTATATAAGCAGTTTAAGTTAGACTAAATTAGGTGCTAGGTAGACAGTAGCAAAGGATGCTTTTTTTTAGAAGAGAGCCTAGAATAAGGAGATGCTTACTATAGAAGTTGTATACTATATTATAGTGCAGTGTATTGTATACAAATCATTTGTATACAGTGCTGTTTAAAAGGTAAGAAGTAGTAAGTAAGAAGCAGCAGCTTTAGCTTTATAAAGTATTACAGGCTCCTGCTGCAGTACGTACGTTACCTTTCCCTCCTCTATTGCATTATGTTGTAATTCTATTACAATCCTACTATAATCCTGTTGTTAGCTATAGGCTAGCAATCGCCGTTAGACACGTTTCAACTAGTATCGTTTTTTAGTACCTTAGCAAATTTTTTAACCCTAACTATTACTTAGTAGTCTAAGCTTTCCTCCTAGAACTTATCTACCTACCATGCAAATCTCATTAACTACACACAATCTTTTTTTTTAACTTTTGCAATTAATTAGTAGAGGGTAGCTGCTTTTCACTTTTTTAGAACCCTATTTTGACTACAACAACAACCACCACCTTTAACACCTTAAAAAATTAAAAAAGTAACACTACCTTAAGGCTCTTTACTACTTGTAAGGCTTGCAATAAGCCTCTTTTTTTAAGTAGCCTTTTTAAGAGCCTTAAGGCTACTCTTTTTACCTTTTTAAATTTTTTTATAGATTGTTAGAGTCGTTTTGCAGTTCTGCAAGCAGCTGCCTTAAAAGCTTATTTAGTAGCCTTCTTTGCTTTCTTTTTCTTTCATACTAATTAAGCTGCAGTCTTTGCTTATTGCCTTATTTTTATTTATTTTTTTGCCTTTGCCTGCCTTGTCTTCTTACAATGCTTATTTATTTTAACTTTTTAATATTATACCTGCTCCTCCTTGCGCTTCTAGAGCTGCTAGTAATTATGTACCTTCTTTACCTTTCTTAAAGACTAGACTATAGCTCTACCTTAGTACTCTTTAGGCTCCTAGAGTAGAAGAGGCCTGCCTTATTTTTTATGCGTTTTTTTATTAATTAGAGCCTTGCATAAGCCTATAACTTTATACTTAAGAAAGGTATTTTAAGTTAAGATTTAGTAATAAACTTAGCTTAGCCTTTAAGCTTATTTATTACTTAGATCTTTAACTACTTTACGCAAAAGGCGTTGAACTTTTTTCTAATCTTAAGTACTTAAGCCTAAAGACTTACTATGGCTTAAAGGGCTTTTAATACTAACCTTTTTTATTATAACTTTAAAATTAAAAAGTAAAAGGCTTGTAGCTTTAAAGGCCTTTAAGATTATTATTTCCTTAAAGAAGGCTTACTAGGCTTAGTAAAAAAGGTAAAAGAAATCTCTCTTCCTTATTAAGGTAAGGCCCTAGTTTCTCTCTAGAAATCTAAATATTTTAGCCTAGTAAGCTAATAAGAGAGGCTTAAATAAGGTAATATTAAAAAGCTACAGCGTGTAAGTTAAATAAGAACAGTAGACTGCAAAAAGAATCCTGTTTTAATTATAATACTTAATAAAACTTATAGTACAGTAAAATTTATAGCTATCTATAATAAGTAATTAATAAAAGAATTTAGCCTTTACTTTAGTATTGTAATTAAACACCTATTTAAGCTACGTAAGACTAATATTGTTGTTTATTTAGCTAGAAAGTAATAGAAAGATTTAGACTTAATAAGTTTTAGAATTAAAAGCTTGTAACTAGGTGTCTTGTATTAATCTTAAGGTTAATTAATATATAAGGGTAGGCGCTAGGTAAGATCTATTAGCGTAGATAGAGGCTAGGAGTGTTATCTACTCTTATAAGCTATTTTAAATAGTACTTCTTCTTTTTTCTTGCTTGTATAAAGGCTTACTAAAGATCCTCTTTAATCTTCTTAGAATACTAAAAAAGAAGCTCTTTTTATCTATATTGTATATATAACGCGCTTTAACGTAGTACTGCTTAATTTTCTTGCGTAGGAGATTAAAGTATAAGCTATACTTCCTCCTAGAATTAGCTTTATAGCAATTGTTATTTATGCCTATTGTTTATCTTAAAATAAGCTTATTAGGGTACTAGTAGACAAAGCAATTAACTTAGTGTACTCTAACCTCTCTTCTTGCAATTTATAAGGCGAAATTTTGTATTATAGCTTGTGTAGGTGCAAGGCCTTGCTTAGTAAGCTGTTTAATATACTGTAAGAGCTCTAGCTCCTATTGTAGATAGAGAGCCTGTTAATTTTAAGCCTTAAGGTTGCACAAAGTTAAAACACCTTAGTGTTCTTAATAGAGCGTAGATTGTACTATACTATACTTTCTTGCAAACATTGTATGTAAGAAAGATGCACCTAGTGCGCGCGAATTAATTTCATCAATTGCTTCCTGATCGGATCTATATTGGTGGAGTTATCAGGTGTTGAAAGGTAGTGTTGTTTTGGTGGGGGTGCGCGTTACGCCGTCATGCGCGTTACGCCGTCCACCTCGGTAAACCAGCGCCGGAATTCGTCTACTATGTAGTTGTAAAGAACATCACCCCAGATCATCAGGCATCATTCCAAACTTACATACTGTGTAGTAGCTTGGTAGCGCCAACCTGCACTTAAACGCTCCTCAACATAGTGCAACGTCAACTTCAGGGGATATGCCGACAAACTGTGAGCTGCTCGGTATCCTAGCACCTGGTCCACGTGCTTCAAAATCCCACAGCTACGGCGCTTCGTTAGCACACCTTAGACCCCGGGCTACATCTCCAGTGATGGACTCTTGACAACCCGTACACAGTTAGTCGTGACTCTTGTCGTCGATTGCCCCGAGTGTGCGGTCTTACTTTAAGTTACATAGTACACTTCAGCTCACACAGTAGGACCGAGCCGGAAGAACCACCACGTAAACAATCATCATGTTGGTGGCCATATAAATACAACACACCTGGTGTGCTACAAAAAGACAACTTTATTACCCTCACTACTTCCAATCTCGTCCCGCAAAATAATACCAGTTATGCGTTCTTTTGCCACATTCGCCGCTGCGGCGGTGGTTGCCTTTCCTTTGGCCATCGCAGTGCCTAACAAGCCCGGCGTGATGGACGCCAACTACTGCCAACCAGACCAGTTTTTTGATGTTGACGTTGTGATTATCGGAGGAGGCGCCGCGGGTGCTTACTCTGCCATTCAACTCAAGGACCAGGGCAAGAAGGTCATGCTCGTTGAGAGCAAAGACCGTCTTGGAGGTCACACGGAAACATACCATGACCCTGAGAGCGGAGCCTCCATCGACATGAGTGTGAAGCTGTATCACGACGAACCCCTCGTACATAAGTGGTTTGCACGCTTCAACCTTTCTATCTCCCCATTCGACCTAACACGTGGATTCAAGTCCGAAGTCGCTGACTTGAGAACCGGTATGACTCTGCAGGGTCTGCCCGCTACCAACGCATCTGCTCAGGCTGCTGCCCTGCAACGCTATGCGGTTGCTATTGCACAGTACCCTGAACTTGACAGAGGTTTCTTTCTTCCAAAAAACATTCCAGAGGAACTATACAAACCCTTCAGCGACTTCGTTGAAAAGTACAACCTCGCTGATGTCGTACAAACCATCTTCCAAATCAACGCCGCTTCTGGCGACATTCTCAACCTACCCGCTCTCCAGCAGATCCGTACATTCTCCCTCAGCCTCCTGGCAACTTTTCAGAAATTCCAAACCAGCTCGGTAAGGGACAACAGTCTTCTCTACGAGAGGCTCACCGCTGAACTCAAAGCCGCCAACTCTGTTCTTCTGTCTTCCAAAGTTACGAAGACTGAGCGTGTGAGCAAGTCTGGTTGTGGCGGCGTCAAGGTTCTGGTCGAATCCCCTAATGGCTGTCGTCTCATCCGAGCCAAGAAGATTTTAATGGCTATCCCTCCTACACCTGAGAACCTAATCAACTTTGATCCTAGTGGTGACGAGTTGAAGCTCTTTAAGCAATTTAAATCTGTTGGATATTTCGCATCCATCGTTAGGAACGCTGGACCTGTCAACACTACAGTTACCAACATTTCACCTGAAACGCCCTACGCATTGCCGGCCATGCCCGCTATCTACAACATCAACCCTACTGCCAACCCAAACCTCAGCCTCGTCTACTACGGTACCCAGGTCGGGCAGCAGCATACCAGTGATGATGAGGCAAAGGCTGCGATACTAGCGGGCGTTAATCGCTTCCGGAATGCCAACAATATGACCGGCCCTGAGGCAGAGATTGTGGCGTTCAGCAACCACAGCCCGTACAACTTAATGGTTGATGGGGAGGCTATCCGCAATGGATTCTACAAGGATCTCAATGCAATCCAAGCGAAGCGCAACACTTTCTGGGCCAGTGCGACTTTGAAGTCGCATGACAGCTCTTCTATCTGGGCTTACATCAGCCAAATCGTGTTGCCCCAGTTGATTGAAAGCTTGTAGATGGTACAAATACATGGTGGCTGGTGGCTTGAGTAATACGCTATACTCATCTCATGGTTAATACATTCTTTGGTCAAATTATGTTTATCGATGATTAATGTAGTAATATTCTTCAACAAACTGTATTATTAGACGGCAACCAGTTTGTGCAATTCCCCATTCTTCGTTGGCAATACATTTATTCATGAAGGAGAGCGTAATGCTCAGTGTTTGACAATGGATTGGCATCTAGTGGTTCGAACATCTCCATAGCGGTATAGCCTACCATGGGTCCTCCATAGACCGGCATGTACACTACTCACACAATCTTTCTCCAATACCTCCCACCATTGTACCATCAACGTCTTCTTTCAATGCCTTCAGCACCTTCTAATCAAACTCTGGCTGATTATTCGATAAACGAAAGATCTTCAAAACCTGCCCGATCCGAGGGCGGCCATTCTCTGTCCACGGCCGTCCGTTTTCTTATACTCTCCGACACACATAGCGCTAAGCTACCAGCAAAGCTTCCACCGTGCGATGTGCTATTGCATTGCGGCGATCTGACCGAAGACGGCACTCCAGAAAGCATCTCCTCGGCCCTCCAATTTTTGGGCATAGTCGAAGCAAAGCTAAAACTTGTCATCGCTGGGAATCATGAGATCTCGCTTGACAAACTGTACTGGCTGTCCCAAGGCGGGACCGAAGCTGATGTAGAACGAGCGCTTGCGCTGGTGAGCCCCGAAACAAGCTCCGAGGCGAGCAAGAATGGCATCACCTTCTTATGGGAAGGCACGTATACCTTCACATTGGCGTGCGGCGTGACTTTTAGCATACATGCCTCGCCGCACACTCCCATCCATGGCGCATCTGCGTTCCAATACCTTTCCAACGAAGACCGATTTAATGTCTCAGGTACCCCTTCGTGGGCTCAGAACGTCGGTACCGAGACCTCGACTATTCCCGATAACGTTGACATTGTCATGACCCACGGCCCACCGAAATACATTCTAGACATGGTTGACTGTCAAAATGCAGGATGTGAGCACTTGCGACGCGCTATCGCAAGGGCGCGACCAAGATTGCACTGCTTTGGGCATATTCACTCTCCGAGCCGCGGATTCTACGAAGCGCATGTGCTAGGATACGAAGGGGAAGCCGGGCTGGATGGCGAAGCCGAGCCAATTCGATCGATATCCAAAGTGTGGATAGGAGAGAACTCGTCTCGCAAGAAAGGGTTCAGAAGCCTGACCCCAGGCGCTGCTCAAGAATTTCGAGAGAACCCGCAGCAGACGCTGTGTGTCAATGCAGCCATGGAGGGGGATGAGCCAGGCGTGCTCAAACACCCACCCTGGCTCGTCGAGTTAGATTTGCCCGTGCAAAGAGCCATAGACACGGCTGGGTAATAAAGAACATCGCTGATCGTGTGCTACGTCTCACGTCAGCTCTTGGGCAACGCGGGGAAGCTTCAGAGTTGACGAGCGCTGCTGCTTGCAGTCCTAACTTGCATGATCCATTGCTCGCGATTGGTAGCAGCGATCTCCGTTCAGGGCCTTGCGACGGCATTATGTATCAAGTTCTACAGCTCATTAGCGCATCGCAAGTGGTCCCATTGGTAGGAAGTGCGCGGTTTAGAGGTAGGAGCCCCGATGCTTGTGCCTCTGCCTTTAGGATAGCCATCTTCAGTAGAACGAAACCCCTTATAATAGAACGGATTTTCTTTGGTCACATCAGCAATAGTTCAAACATGACGACTTCCTCATAGCTTATGCTTTACAGCGCAGGGCCACCAAACTCGTTATCAACACGCTCATACTCGAGTACGCTCATTCTATCACTTCTATTCAGCCAGCAAACCGGGACAGCAATTGCGACCGAACTCCTCTAACGTATACTCATCGACATCATCAACTGCTTCCTCCATTCATTCTAGTGCCAGACACCTTCATCACTAGATTGAGCCAATGCCTTGATAAGCTCTTTGACAGCACTATGACTTATGTAGCTTTGCGAAGGCGCACACGAGTATACTGGCTCTCTTGAGCATTATTGCTTTGCTCGTCAGCGTCCAATAGGCGTGCATCTTGTCTTTGAGCAATCGAATCGGCCACAAATTTCTGCTTCTTCATTCCTAATATTCAGTCCATGTTGCGTTTTGCTTCTCATGTGATTTGCGTCTCTACCAAAATTATACACCTTCCAGTCTATCTCCTTCCTCCGCCGGTTGAATCATCGTATCTTGATCTTCCTGAATACGTGACATGGTGTCTTCATGCCCCGCTGCCCTCATGGCGTCTGATGGGTGCGTCCTTTGCCATACTCACTCTCCGTCTTTTCTTATATCCACCTGTCTCTATTGCTACTCGTCGCGTTTGTAAATGTTTACCGAGTGCGATTTCGATATAGTGCGCAATACAGACTCCAGGGTTGGCTTCCAGTGGGCGCGGGCCAGATGGCCACAACGATGGGCAATGGACTAATAACAATTCCTGCGATAGTCATGAGGAGCTCTGTGTTGTGAACAGCTAGCTATAGCACTTCTATGCATCGTGTTTACTGTCGTAGAGTCAGCGTGTACTGCGGGCGCGAATGTGTATCGCCCGCTGTGGTGAGGGCCTCTATCGCCGGCGCTTGTGGGCGCAGTGCTGGATTGTGAGTATTCTGGAGACGAGTTCTGTAGCTGTTGATTTGGTCTCAATTTAGCCAAATTTGCTCTCATGTCACTACTGGCCTCATCTAAAGACCGCGGCCAGCTCGAGGTAGGAGACGCGACATTTTCAGTGAGCTATGGCAGCGCGCAAAGAATAAACTTAGCGATAATGTAACAGAACTACATAGCGACTGACTGCCTGGATTGCCTCAAAGTTTGGTCTTCACAAAGGAGTGGGCTTGCACGATCCTGCTGCTGATGGCATTGCAAGCCAGATACTCACTCCACCCACAGGCAACATAGAGCCCGGCTAGAAGTCCTATCAATGAAAGCCCACTTTCTGCCGTCATCTACTGAGCTTCGAGTTGTACAGGGAATGGAGATATGTCTTGTCCTACCGCTTCACAGGCACACCTGCATGCTTGCTCAGCTCAACCTAAGCAGGCTCGACTTTCCCTGAGGCGCTCACAGCTCATATTATATGAAAATAACATGGAGGAAGCTCACTACATACACTTCTCACAACTATGAATCCTGAAAGTTCGTTTAAGACCTTTTCTGTCGCCATGCTATAGCACTACGCTGGCACGTCTTGCACACTGAGCATATAATCATTCATGTTGGCTACAAGAAGAGCGCATATTCACGTGTTCATTTTACATGGCAATGTTCTCGCGTGTCTTCATACTCGCTTCGTCTGTCTTGTCCCCTACATTGTCGCACTGCCCGTCCAGCTCACCCTCACTGGCTTCGAACACGTCAAAACACACCGAGCATACTCTCAATTGCTGCCTAACGTGCTCATTTCCCAACTCCCCTTCACTTGATGTTGCCGCTCGGGCCACGTCGCTTCGCCTGATTTTTATTGGGTGGTTTTCCACCTTCACCTGGCCACGCCCGCGCGCGCGCCCTTCCACCACCGACGACGACCTTCTATACCCGCTCTATTCAGCCCGCATAGACCTTCCTGTCGCCGGCAGAAATCCGGCCGGAGCTTGAGCGCCGGCTCCTAGCGCCGCTCGCGCTCGGGCCAGTAGTTCGCATATATAAAGGTCGTCTCCCCCCCTCCCACCTACTCTCTTTTCCCACCAGCGACAACAATTTCTACCTCAACTCAAACTCCTCCACCATATCATCACTCTTATTCGCATCAAACTTTCATCTCTACCTTACTTCGACCATGGCTCAATACTTCAACATCACTTTGGATCACTTCAAGTTTGTCACATGACATCTTACCTTCACTCACATACCTCTACCACTTCCAACTTCATGAGTGTCACTCATCCTCTATCAAACCACTGCTCAACAACACTCCATTCAACCTTGGTCCAACATGACATCCATCGATGTTCATCAACAACCTTCAATCACCTTGAGCCATGGTCACTCTTTCAACATCCTCTTTCGCCTTTGAGCATGGTAACTATCTTACACTTCCTTGTTGTCATCTTCTAACCCTTCCAGCCTGCTGCCTCACTTCGGATCGCTTCAACCCTTCAAGCTCAACTTCATCCAAGCCCTACATACTAGGCCACCATCAAGCTCCTTTAGCATCCTCAAGCCCTATTCAGGCCACGCTTCACACATCAAGGCAGCATCGCATGCTCACGGCAACCCGGGTCGAACGAATGTCAAGTTGTTTGGGTACAGGGTGCAAGACAGATTGCAGGTGGCCCTACGAGCAGTGGAAGGAGGGTTGGTATACTGGGAGGTGCAGGATACATGGTCAAGACAGTAAGAGGTGGAGCATACAGATCTCGCCGGGATCTCGCTTTGGGCCTACAAGGCTGCTTTGGCAGACCCCATGGCTGGTGGTTGATGATCTGGAGGACATTCATTCTCACATCAAGGTGCTGGAGGACAGACAGTCTATGGTACTTCGGTACTAAGCTGGGCCTACCTTGGAGATGTTTCTTCGCCAGTTTGAGTTCGCTCGCCCAGATCATCACCCCTGCATACATCGATGGCGGCCCTTATGGGTTTGGATCAATTCGAGAAATGCAGCATGCGAAAGGTTATGAGAGACTTGAGGTGAGAGTGCCTGCAGTCGGTGGTCGATGTTTGGATTGGGTTTGAGAGCTTGGACATTGTTGCTGATGGCTGGTGGACTTGGGCTTTATCTAGTTTGGTTGGAGTTTAGTATGGGTTGTACTTCTTTTTCTTCATCATAATCATCATCACGGTTTCGCCTCAGCATCAATGAATCTATTTGCCTCACATGACTTCTTACTTTGCTTGCCAGACTTGATCTCTTGCTCGACTTGACTTCTTCCTTGATCTACTTCCTGCTTAAGCTACTTTCTAGCCTGAGTTGATGACTCATCAACATCTTACTTCACTCAACTTAACCCTGTACTTCTCTAGCCCTGACTCAATTCATTCTTCTGTTTCAACTTGTTACATATACTCCTGTTGTGCACTTCCACATCACATCCTCGGTCGCATGCAACCACTCAGCGTCTTGAAGCACTCATTAACTGTCAACAGCACTTGAACTACATACGACGCGTGCGCTCTTATACATGCCTTCTCCTAGCCCACTTGCTTAGATGCTCTCTTCCCTCAAGCCTCCAAACATCCTCCTCAACATAGCTTCCATTGGTCCCCCTCCCCTTTGCCTGAATCACAAGATCGAGCCCACGCGCACTCTCATTGTATCGCGGCCATCGCGGCAGCGCCTCTCCATTCGGGTCCCCACTAGTAACGAATCTGATCCACTGCGCGCTCATCTGATCACTCAGCGCCTTGTACTCGTCCCATGGCCCATAGAAGCTAGGGTTGGCGAAGACGAAAGCTACCTCGGTGAAGTGCGCAACGCCCTTGTAGGCGCGCGCGTTGCCGCCTTCATCAGCAGTGTTGTTGTTCTGCCACGGGAGTGTGTTGAAGCGGTAGATGTATGTCGGCGAGTACTTGGAGTAAGCGCGAGCGTCTGTGAGTCGGGGCGCATGGTAGAATGCGTCGCCCATGATGGCGGCTATGCGCTTGTACTGAAGGCCCTGCTCTGCGAAGAGCTGTACACCAGTATTGAGGGGTATTCCAAGAGTAGGGTCGTTGGGGTAGAGCTCTATGGTGCGCTGTATGACGGCGTCGGGGAAATCAAAGCCTGTGCTATTGGCAAGGTAGGCGTACAGGTCTTCGTCGGTATTGATGACGCCCCCGGCAGGCGCGTTGTCGGTACCTTCATCGGAGTTTGAACCGTAGAGATGTGGGATGTGGGCGAACCGGCCTGAAGCAAGAAGCTCGGTGGGATAAGCAGGAATGATATCTCCATCGACGGTAGGGTACCAACCAGGGCCTTGGCTTGGAGCTGCCAGAAGCGGAAAAATGATCTTGTAAGGCACTGTGCGCAAGCACTCCAGCGTGTCGACTTCATCTGTGCAGTTCGCCTTGTCGACAATGTTGTCGTAGATGGGCTGGTAATAGTCAGTACCATTGTACCAAGCCGTTGCTGCGGATCCGGACTCCTGAATGCTGCGGTGGAACAGGTTATCTGTTCGGCCGCCGTAGGACATGAGTAGTTGGCCCACTGCGAAGCTCCCAGCTGACTCGCCCCATATGGTTACGCTGTCCTTGTCGCCACCGAAGGCTTCAATATTCTCGGAGATCCAGGCGAGTCCTTTCCGCATATCACGAAGTGCGAGATTCGTCTGGCCAGTGCCCTGAATTTCTCGAGAATACATCATACCCCACCCGCCTTTGCGGTAATTGATACTGGCCGCAATGATGGGTTGGTCAATCTCCACGCTCCTTTGCACAATGTACGTCAAGTTGTAATTTGCGAGCGCACTGGTGCCAACTTGGTAGCTCCCTCCATGGATCCACAGCGCAACTGGTAATTTGGTGTGATTGCCGGATGCGAAACCAGCTGGGCGAACAATGTTGATGCTCAGACAATCTTCGCTCATGCTAAAGCCCGAATCTGATGGGTCCGGACAGGTATCTCCGTACGATTTGGCTGGACGCGAGCCATTCCATGTAGAATGCAACGCTTGTGGTATGCGAAAGCGGTTCTGACCTCCGGTATCTTGCGCATACGGAATACCCAAGAAGAGATCTTGGTTGAATGAAGGAAGATGCAATCCTTCGTATGTCCCGTTCAATACCGTGACTATGGGTTCATCAGCACTCGCTATTGTTGCGAGGAAGCATGCTGCAAAGACCCCGACTTTCCAAGCTCTTGCGGTGGTTGCCATGATGCTGGCTAGTGCCCAGGGAGAGGAATACAGGAACGGACTTGATGCGGAGAGGCTTTATTTGTAAATCGCAGCTAGCTTCAACCCGAAAGCTAGCGATGATAGACGATATCTTGAGAAGAACTGAAAGAACCCTGCATAGTGACGTGGTAGCCCTCCCACTCTTGTGGTGGACATGCATATCCAGCGCGATCGGCAAAGGTGCATGTTCGGCTGTCCACACCAATCAGGAAGGTCATTACGGACCTTGCATACCTGCGAAGATGCCGATGCATACGAGCTGCAAGTTCTCGTCACCAGCGTACAGCATCACGCAATAGCCAGAGTTGATGATCGCGGAAGTAATAGCCTGATACCTGGCTGACGGTGGCTTAGAACAGTTTCGAGAGGAAGCTTCTCCTTTTCTTGGCTGGCTCTTTCCCTGGTAATCCAGCCGCTGTGTTTGATGCAGAGAGTAAGGCGTCTCCTGGTAGCTCTACTGGCACATCCACAACACCATACTGTGGCGCCTTGTTTGCGAATGCAACAATTGGTACCTGTACAGGGCCTGTGTATATAGGCAAAGGCGTGTTCGGCGCCGATAGCGGTGATAGTGGAATAACCATTGGTAAACGCGAAGCACTGATGATATGCATCGACTGCGGCTGAAGATGGGTTTGCGCTAGGACTTGTTGCGCATGTGCATATGGTTGTGCTTGCAACTGGTGTGTGCGCGGCGGAATGGCATGTTGCATTCGAGAGCGCTCAGCGGCCCAGAGGTCGAATACTTCGGTAATGAGTCGCGTCCATTCTGGAGGGACTCCTTGGAAGTTGTACTTGACGGTATGGTCCCGGAACGCGATGAAGTAATGCTGTTTATTGTACGGCGAAATGGCGACGTACTGTCATGCGTCAGCGCTGCATTCTTGCGATCAATGGAGTCTGTCTTGTATACTTACACTTACAGTACCGGGCGCGGCTTCGGTCAGGATCTTGTTCAGCCCGCTGTAATGACCATCAAAGTTCCACGCCAGATCCCCGTTTGTGAACAAGACGAACCAAGCATCTTTCATTCCAATGCCAACACAAGTTGGCGTAACTAGTGACTTCTTCACTCTATTCTCGAGATCCGAAGGTATGTCGGCCCATATCGAGCCCTGTCCCGGTGCGCATGCGAAGTAGCTGAAGTTCTGGCCGAAGGTCACAAAGCATGAGCGGGCCGCATTCGGGAACGACTTGATCCATCGCGCGAGATCAGGATAGTTCGCGTCGAAGTACGTTTGTGAATTGACTGGGTTTGATTAGCTCAGTATCGGACGAGAAGAGTCTGACCCGCGCCGTCAAGTGCTGTGCGTTCCATCGCCGTGGAGTTTAGGCCGGGGTACAGCACTCACAGAGTTTGTCCTCCCCATCTAAAGTCTTGCAACCTACATACCAAACTGGCTCTGGGGAGTTGTAGAGAGGGGCAAGGGCGAGACAGTAAGGGCTAGCGACTCTCCACGTTGGGCTCATGGAACTATTGAATAACTGACGAAGCGTATGCGGTATCTCGTGGCTTCGCGTTGTTAGCCATGCCTCCCCTCTAGGACGCGCGACTCACAATTTCCATGTCTGAGGACAGTCGAAGAAGAAGCTGTTTCGCGGCCCAAACACGAAAGAGATCTCTGGCATTTTGTTAGTATCACGCACTGTAGATCCACGGGCGAGGCAGAGCAAGGAAGTCATCAGCTCGTCGTGAGGCGTCCGCCCAACAACGTGGCGCTTTGGGGGCCACAACCAGCAGCACCAATTGCCGTAGGATCGAAAGCTGACCACACATACGTAAGTACTGAGTCTAACTCATGCGGCGATCTTGAAGACATGTATATATATATGTATCATACTTTTGTCTTTGCGCCCAAGAGAACAAGAACACTTAATCGATAGCTGGACCAACAACGCCTTTCTTCGCTACTTCAACGGACCACATATCCTCTATATTCCAAAGCGGACAGATCTCAGTCTAATCTCCTGCTCTTTGTAACCTTCGAAATGTTGTTTTGGCATTACAAAAACAAGGCGAAAGCTGATCATACAAGCATAGTCCTCGACGCCGACAGCAATCTCGGTCCAGAACTCGATGACGTTGAATGGATGCGTATGGAACACAACATCAACAAGGAGACGAATGATAACCATTCAATCTCGCTGCTGCTGTCTTATCGCGCGCTGGAGGGAAGCCTGGAACTCGTGGCCAGTAGCGATGGAACTGCTTTGCGGAAGTTGAGTGGAGAACAATCTTTCTATGGCAGTATTGCGATCCTTACCACCGCGGAATGACAATAGTGGGATCAAATCGGCTGACGACACTTTTTATTCATTCTCCACTGCGTGACACTCACCCATGAGTTCGGGCAGATGTCTGATGAAGTAGAGGGCGCCGTCGTGACGGTTTGGGCCGGCCCTGATGATCGACGTTGGGGAACCCATTCCTTCAATTCGTCGATGTTGGAGAACAGACTTGGATTTTTCGGCGATTTGCTTGCATGTCTGGAGTGTGGCTAAGTCCGGGTCTTTGACATATCGTGCTTATGACATTGTCGCATACCACGAGTCGAGGCTCCTTCGGGAGTCTCATGAAGGGATGGAAAATGACACGGCTACAATTTGTCAGCAGATGCAGCGTAGCTGGTCACTAGGATTTGCAGGCGACGCATACGTTGCAGTTCGTTTCTGGGGATTTGGCTTGTCTTATAGCTTTCTTAGATTTAGATCGGATTGGGAGAACGACACGTTTAAGCTTGTTGGTAACATAGTGCAGCGTTCTTGGGCCAGGTAGGCGATAGCTGCAATGACACTGAGCGATTGTGGTAGAAAGGCAAGATAACAAGGAGTGAGATTGGCAGAATAGCATACTGTGTGGCAGCCTCATAGCATCAGTTGCTCGAGGTTCAGGGGAATTTTTTTTCAATGCTGTGTATTATCGGAGATCAAGGAGTGATACAGAAAGACGTTATGTGAGAACACAGCCCTAGACTTTCACACGGTGGGCGGTGTGCTGTAGGTAATGCCAAACTACGGCACCCAAGTCTCAGTTCTCATCGTCTCCCTGAGTGTGAGCTAGTCCATGCGCCTTGTCGTAAACGTAGCGAGCTTCAGCAACCAGCTGCTCCTTCCTGACCCAAGATGCCAAGTGGCGCTGCCCTACCCGTTTGATAAGGTATTCGATCTGCCCATCACTACCCGTCTTGTGTGCCTGTATCTGTTTATAGGGCCATTCCCAACTCGCGGCTTCATCTGCCTTCATAGACCAAACGCCCCAGCCTTCTTTGAACTCTCCGTTCTCCTTCTCGTAATCCAGCGCCCATTGACGAAAGAAAGCTGCTATCCATGGCTCTTCGCCAGGTGGGTAGTCGTCAGGGTCATGTTCACGGGGCGCAAAGTGGGTACGATCAAGCTTAGGTAGGCTGAGCTCTGGGCCATAGTGGCGACGCGTATCTTCGACGTTGATGGCGAGCAAGAAAGGGTCAAGTAGCTCAGCGAGGTCAAGACCCGAGTGAAACTGCCATTCGTAACGCTTCAGTGTGGTGCGGACATGTGCGAGGAGTCGTTGCTTAGCTTGCTTTGGTAGCGCATACGCATCATCCTCTTTAGCGAGCCGCCGAAGGGCATCCTTGATGCTACCGAGCATTTCTTTGGCACGTACTGTCACCACAAGCGACCCAGCAGCTGTATGCTCTCGTGCCCAAGCTGCACATAGCTCACACACATCCGGTCGCTGGGGAAGCTGGGTGTCGCACCACGGCAGTGGACAGTTCGTACTCGAAGAGAGGTGTATCTCGATGCACTCACGGCAGAAGACATGAGAGCACCCCATATTGACTGGTGCCACTTGTTCGTGACCGTTTGGCATGCTGAAGTAGTCCTCTAGACAGATTGGGCACTGCGCCTTCTCTGCCGCTAGCTGCCTGGTAGCTCGGATGACGGTCATAGATTGAGGGCATGGTGTCACGTTCGATATTCGCATTGAAAGAGGCGACTTCAAGACCTCTTGGTCATGCAATGGTGTCTTTCGCTTTCTGGGGCTCGTCCATACGCCGGTGAAGTCAGTGCTAATGTTGTCGAAGTAAGGAAAGGGCATCCTGGGGGAACTACAGTCGCAGTGTGCCAAAAATCCCAGAGATCAAAACAAGTCAATGGCCAAATATCACAGAAAGGAATTGACAGTCGAGAGTCGATGGTGGAGTTGGCTCGGGCTGTCGTTGATGGGGGAGGTGAAGCATGCGAGGCTACAATCTTTGATGCAAGGAAAGAGCGCCTTACCGCGACTCCCCAACATAGACAGAGGCACCTAGCGAACACGTACGGGCAGCGGAACTAACAGTATTCAGACAGAGGAAACGAGGATATGGAAGCCATTCAGTGCTACAGAATTAGTGAAACATGGGAAGACTTTCCCTAGTGGCATTGTTAACCTACTACGTCTTGCGTGACAGGCGCTTTCTTCTCTCTTACAATGGGCATCTCTTCCTCGTACACTTCCTTGACATGCGCGCCAGGAAACGCCTTCCTGAGCTCTTCACCTAGAAAGCGAATGCCCCATCCCTCGGCCTGTCGGTGCCCCACGCAGGCTACAGACATGCCTGATGCCTTCGCAGCTTCTATGCCGCCGACTCTCGGTTGACCAGTCAAGTAGAGCATATGTCTACCGTCTTCGCCTTCCGCTACCCAGCCGCGCTCCTGAGCCATTGCCAACACACGATGCACCTCGTCCTCGTTGAAAGCGTTCATGATCGCGACGATGCGTATCTCGTCTGACAACCCTTCGTGTGCGAGCTCGGAGACCCCAAATTCATGTTGTATGCTACTGAGAAGCGCATTTAGCGGTGTAGAGACCTGGCCAACGATCCCGATTCTCCTCTCTGGGTCTCCTTTGTAGCCCTGGACGCAGAGGCAGTTCGTCATCTTCATGCCCAAGCGTTCTGCCAGCGCCATGTTCCAGCCCACAGTGAGCACCTCATCAAAAGACGTATGACTCGAAAGTACAAGTGTACCCTTGCGCACGCTGCGCCTGTCGAGGTTGAAGGGTCTATGCAGGAAGCACAGCGTTCGCGGCGGCCGAGGGTATATCTTCGGGAGGGGTGCTGTCGCGCCAATGATGCTCTCGTCTAATGGGTACCCGACCAATGAGTAAACACCTGCTGTAGGTGTAACGCTCAGCACGATCTGCTCGACCACAGCGGTCTCAGGGTCGTATCGAGGGTGCCGCGATACATGGTACAGCCGCTGGACATCGTTCTCCTTCCATGGCAGGAACGTTTCGATGAAGCGCGTTACGGCCGCATGTGTGGGCTTCTTCGGTCTTGACATTGTAAGGAAGGAGGTTAGTAGTCAGTTCATTAGCAGTGACCAAAAAAGTCCTTTGAAAGCTTCTAGTACGTCATTATCGCCTCTAAACCGCAAGGCAGTGGACGTGAAGGCTCCGCAATCATCTCTACCGCACCCTGGCCGGTATAGATACGACGTTAATCTGAGAACGGACTTTAAAGGCTGTGTGTGTCGCACGATGCGGTGATGAGCAGTTCATGATATGACATCGCGGCGGCCCTAATGCACTCTGTTCAGACAGAAAGAGACTAAGCTTGTTACAGTCTAGTTCCAAACTGGCATGTATTCCATCCCCATTCGTGTATTCGGATTTCCCAACGGCCATGCAGTTTGAGGAGAACCTTGATTTATTGGTGTTGCAACTGGACGATTACAATCGCATTGGAAGTTAAGCAAGTCGTGACTTTCGATGCTTGTAGTCAAGGCTCTGACTAAGTGCACTATCTCCCTTGGCTTCTCCATCTTTCGCTCAAGACCGCTCTCAACATTGACTCACACTTCATCTACCATCCAACTTTCTCATCTCAGGTTTCAATCTCGCAGTTTTATCACTATGGTATAACCACAGCCACCACTCCCGCCATCGTGGGCGCTTTACGATGTCAGAAAGATTCTTATCTCCAGACACTCGAGACGGAAGTGGTATCATGCGAGGAATTTGTGCCACCAAAGTCCTCGCAGCCAAACCTCAAGTCAAAGACCAAGAAATCCACAGACCCAACGAAAGGTCTTGAGAACGGAGATGCAGCAGGGAACAAGACATGGCTTCTCGAGCTTGCGGACTCGGTGCTATTCCCGGAAGGTGGTGGCCAACACACAGACTACGGCGTACTCACCACACTGAAAGGTGAGAGCAGAGCGGAAATTCCCATAAGAAGTATACAACGCCACGGCCTCCGCTGTATCCACTTCTCTCCAGCACCCCTTGCGCCAGGAACGCCAGTTCGCCAGACCGTTGATTTCGCCCGCCGTTGGGATCTCATGCAACAGCACACCGGCCAGCATCTCCTCTCCGCCGTTATGGACTCTATGGATTTACCTACTCTCGGATGGAGCATGGGCCAACCTGGAGAGATGAATTACGTCGAATTGCCACGGAAACCGTCAGAAGAGGAACTTCAAACCATCCAGAAGGAGTGCAATGCTAAGATCAGGGAGGGCATGCCTATCACCGTGGAAACACCAGAAGGCAAAGGAAGCGACAGCCTACCAGAAGACTATGATAGAGAGAAAGGTGTTGTGCGGTTCATCAAGATTGGTGATATGGACTACAACGCTTGCTGCGGGACGCATCTGCAGAACTCGTCGCATATCAACGTCATACTGCTACATTACATACAATCCGTACGAGGCACTAACTGCAGGCTCTTCTTCACGTCTGGATCTCGTGCGATTAAGATGGCTACCGAGTCCATCAATGGTCTTCGCTCAATCGCTGTGTCATTATCATCCGGTTCGGCACCGGCGGATGTTGCAGCTGGGGTCCAAAGAATGTGCGAGCAGGTGTCGGAAGGTCGAAAAAAAGAGAAGAAGTTACTGGCTGAGATCGCAGCATTTGAGGGGGACAGTATCAAGAACCATTTACAAAGCCACAACGCTGCATTCATGCATCGCGCAACGGATGGTCTCAATTTCATCAACCTAGTACTCTTCGAGATCAAAGACGTCGTCCAGGAGCGAGATGCTGTTGTTGTGTTTTGTTCCGGTGAGGTCAAGAGCTCTGGATCCATTGTCGTGTTCGGCAAACCAGAGTTGGTAGAGAAGATGGGGGCGAAGGTCAAGGACATTGTGAGCACAGCGAAAGGAGGCGGTAATGGTGAGAAGTGGCAGGGCAAGGTTACCGAGTGGCAGAATGGTGAAGTTGAAGCGTTGAAAGAAGCTGTTGATATGCAGTAGATGCTACGAAATATAGATAGAAGAGGGATATGTACAAGAAAGATACAGTGCACAAAGAGAATAGTGGTACATGCAACTGTCCAAAGTGCACACTCCTCAGAAACAGAAGATAGGAGAAAGAAAAGGTATAGACATTGAAAAGAAGTGGTAAGCGTGAAAACACGAGGAGACGACGAGTTCTCAAGTGTTCAAACACTGTACACCTTGACGGAGTTGATGAGCCAGTACGTCTGATCACTGTCAGCACATTTTCTCTTCCAAAACAACAAAGCAGAAGGAAGACTCACATCCGAAAAGCTCTGTAGCTGATTCGCCACATAAGCACTACAACTCGGGTTGAGCTGCGAGCAAGAGTTCGAGCTCCAAACACCGCCCGCCCAATCCCCACAGAACGTGATATCGAACACTATGTTCAAGTCTCTGAACTTGGCGTTGTAATCACAACCTGCACCAAAATTCGCGATCGGAGTACCCCAGGTGGTAGGGTCGGGATTTCCGGAACGGATATTCGCCGGTACATTGCGAGTAGCAAAATGCCAAACTTTGATGCCAGAACCTGTCCACAGCGTGGCGTATACACCACCACCATTGGCATTAAACGGTGTACCGTATGTGACGGGGTTGTTGGCTGAGATACCACAGCCGTTGAAGCCACCGCCAGCACCGCAATCTCCGGCTAGACGACTTCCCGTTTCGCCGCCAGGGCCGATAGAGGGGTTGCAGCCAGGAGATGTGTGAAGAGTGACTTGGTTCGAGGGGGCCATGTGTACACCTTCGTAGATGTCGATCTCGCCTTGATTTGGCCAGTTGGGACCGACCATCCAACTGCATATCATTAGTACGATGTGGGAAAAGACAGAAGCAGGAGTATATGAACACGCGATTGACTTACAAGGCGGGCCACGAACCGCATGCACTACCAGGGACATGGGCGAAGTCTGCAATGACAAGTGCGCGGTTGTAGGCTGTCTTGCTCTGCACGCGTACACTTTTACGGCCAGGGCCATTGGGGTTGAGGTGAGATGTTGAGTCTACACCCATATAGACCTGGCCATTTTGCGTCTTCAACAAGCCCAGCTGTTGGGCTTCTTGCGCACTAACGTAATCCACGAAGCCATCTATGGTTCTTGTCAGGCTCCACTGCTGTAAATAATGCTGGTGAACATACGGGTAGGATCGGCAATATCCTGGACATCAAACTTGCCCAACCAATTACTCGAGTCGTATGTATCGATCAAGTTGTAGGCAGCAGAGCTGTGCACGTCTTCTGAAGAAGAGTAAACAAAGGACGTTCCATTCGGCCATGAACCAGGCCCTGCGGGCAGTGCGGTGGTACAGCGCCAAAGGAACGCGAAAGAAACGAAGAGTGACTTGAGAGACATTATGGCGCATGTACAAAGAATCAAGATGTATCGTTGTACAGATATCAAAGCCGGGATTCTTCGATATACTTATAGCCATGCGCTTCTTTGTCGCAACGAAGATGCGCATGCTCCTACGCCCCCTGGCTAAGGATGAAAGACGCATCTGGGTTGGCTGCACTTGGAAAAGTGAGATTCTGTTCAAGAGATTGCATGACCTACTGGCTCGCCGTATACACATACCATTGGGCGCGACGATCAGATTAGGGGCAAAAGCCTCGCAATGTTGCAGCACTTGTGAGGACGTAGGCGCAAGCTTCGAACGGGTTGCGGGAAATTTGCCTAGTCGAGCAGCTCGAAATTGCCCGTAGCAAAACGTGGACGTGCCGCATGATGAAGGTCTAGACACTTGTAGCCTCGTGGTGGAAGTAGTGGCGGTTAGGCTCGCTGGGTGTTTGGCGGTTTCAGTAGTTTTGCTGGTGAACTGCTTCTGAGGCTCGTGAGTGGTGGAGAGGTTGTTATTTGTTACACTGTGTAGGTAGTCAAGAAACAGGAATAAGACAGGGTCTCATTAATTCCTTGACGGTGGCGTTCCCGTGGTTTGTTCGGGAATAGCGCTTTCACCACCTGGGCAGCGGCTGCCTACTTTGCCCGGACACGCCTACCTTCCCGTGCTAAAAGTCGATTCATAGAACCTCGGGGCCGAGATGAGTCGATGAATGGATGGCAACGAAGAGGTTTAGATGAAGTTTTGGTAAGTCGTGATACCGACCCCGCAGTGTCTATCCCCATGGACGGGGCATCTGCTGGTTAGGCATCCTGTTACGTGATTCACTCGCTAGCCTCACCCCTCTCTACTATACCAACAAGCCTTCCCCCTTCGTACATAGACCATCAATCAACTTTTCCTTCTGTTCCACATCATCTGATGTTCGAGGTCATACCGGTCGGTTCGCACATCACACAGTGAATTTCCAGCGGCACATTCATTGGTGTATGAGTCTCGACCCCGGATCATCATCGCATGCGGGGAGCTCGCGTGGCTTTACGTCGCACTGCCTAGGTCGACTAGGGACGCGAAGCGCATAGCTTCCTGGTCTCCTGCTACGAATCCTGCACCGCTCAAATCGCACGATGAACACTTGCTGAAGAATCAATATCGATCAGATTCGCTGAAAGAACAAGTAATCTATCTTTTTTTTAAAAGGGATGAGACGATTGTTACTTGGAGCCGCGTGTGTGTAGGATGGCACCTTCATACTAACATTAATACCGCGTTCAGAAACAGGAAATGAAGTGCAACGACAGGAACTCGAGTACCTGTATTGATTGAGTAACTCCCAACATGTTTTGTAAGACAGCTTTATAAAGCCCGCATTTATTATTGTGTAAACATGGTACTGTGTTAGAAGCGGTATGTTTTAATGCACGGCTTGATAGGACAAAGACAAGTTTGAAACCTAAAGCTTGTTTGCATCTCGGCTGTGCTACTCATCATATCTAACAGTTTGTCTGCTCAAAGCATGCATTCAAGCTATTTTGCTGATACTATACCTATAACTTATGGCTCACATATGTTATCCCTAGTCCCTACTCATGTGGCCAGCCATCGTGTATGTTATCGCTACATCTGTGGTATTTGCAGGAATAACTGATTGCAATATCAGCGACGATAGAGTCCTGTACGATACTAGAATTTCATGAGTACATTTAAGCTGACTAGCGCGTCAGAGGTCGAAAGTAGACAAAGTAAGTTGGTCTTGTATGACTAAACCATTCGTATGCGCAACGTCCTCCGCTGTCGGCTCTATGATTTTGTTCCCTCTGATCTCACGAAAACGCCCTCAACATCTCTCTAACTCTTGACTGTGGGCCTAAGACCTGCCCCAAGGTTCTCTTACTCAAGATTGGAAGACATGACAACATTGCGATCCAGGCACATAACGTTGGTTGATTCGTAAAAGCGAAGAATCAGCCATGAAAATCTCTGTTCGGAGGATGGTTGATGTACGATTGATGAGTCTCTCGTTGACGTCCCCTGACAACAACGTAGATGCTCGAGCGGAGTTTCCGCCTTCTCCGCATCAGAACATCCCATAGCCGATGTATCCTGTCGAGAATACTTACACTATTATACTGATGGAGGGATACTGTCGAGATATGAACTCAATATTATTGAACGTCGAGGTGCGAGTTCAGCAGACTTGCCAACAATCAAGCCAATCAAGCTAAGGCCTCCAGCTTGGCTTGGCTTGACGATTTGGAGTAGTATAGCTTGATTGATGAAATTGATAAGGAAAAACCAATGGGCTTGATTGGCTTGATTGATGAGATTGACAACCGTGCGTAAGGCTGTACAGGTAGGTAAGGTTAGCTATATCGTGACTATTTCTATTGTTAAGTCTCTTAATTGTTATACACAAAGATTATGAAGCTTTTATATATGTTTATTTATATATATATATATATATATATTTGTACTTATAACGCGTTGTAGCGTTGCAACAAATTTTTTTATACAGAGGGGTGACAAAAAAAAAGATGTCAAAAAAGTTATTGATTTTAAAGCTTTATATTTTTATGACTAGAACAGCTATACTAAAAAAAGTTAGTGATTTGAAAAGCCAGGAACTTCCTCTTTAAGATAGGCTGCTTAGTAAGCTGCTTGGTCAGCACGGTCGCGTCTGCAATCCTGCTTGAAATAATTGAAAAAAAAGTTAAAATTTGCTTTTAGAATAACTTTTTTTTGAACGTGTGAAAATCTCTATAAATTACATATATTAAATAACACTATTAACCCTTATTTGTGTGAAAGGTTTCAAGTAATAGTATTATAAACTACTAAGTAATAGTAAAAAGCTTGTGTTGGAGTATTGACATGCGCAACATGCGGATCACCCTATTGATTAGGTGATCCTGGTAAGCTGAACACGTGACGATCGCGCTAGCGCCTATATATACAGGCCAGATCGTCTTATTTCTCTTTAGTAGTTATTGGTCACTTTGTTATGGCACTTAGTTAATTAATACACTTATTCCACTCCTCCTAATTAAGCAATTGCTCCTTTTCAGCTCCTACAGTTATAAGCCTAGCTGCTTAATTATAGTTTTAATTCCTACTGCGCAATTAGCAAGCTGTAAGGTTAACTATTTAATTAGCATTTTACTCTCCTTTATTGTGGGAGCTGAAAAGAAGCAATTGCTTGATCAGGAGGAGTGGAATGAGTGTATTGAACAACTAAGTGCCACAATAAAGTGGTCAATAACTACTGAAAAGACTTCGGACGATCTGGCTTGTTTATATGCGCGCTACTAGCTCCGTCACGTGATATCTCACTAGGATCACCTGGTAACCTAGGTGATCCGGATGCTAAAGGAGAGATCTAGAGTGATCCGCATATTAGTACTCTAACACACCCCCTAGGTTAGTGAGATACTATCAATCTGAGCTGTAAGCAATTTAGGTAATCGTAATAAATCTAAGTTGTTAATTAAGAGGGTCTCTGTAATTATAGCTCCTTTGCATAATCCTCTGTTGTCGTAGTAATGCTGCGTGTTGTTGCTTTAATTGATCTAGCAACTCTAAGTAATATTAAAACATTAGATAGACCCTGAATATCGCGTAAATAGTTAGTGCGCAATTACTATAATAAAATTAATTGCGTCTATTGCCTCTTCAAAACCTTGCCCTTAACCTTACTCTAATATTAATTACTGAGCTTTTTAGGACTGTCTCGACCACTATTACTAACATAGTAAGCAAGAGTGCCTTACTATTCCCTTACTAATTAGCTGCTAATCTTTCTAGTGTAGTCCGCCCTAAGCAATAATAAGCGCAGCTCTAAGAGCTGTTGTTAACGTAATTAACGCTTAGAAAGCTGCTAGCAACGTAAGAATAGTGCTAAGCATAAGCGTTACGCGCGCTAAAACCTATTTAATAGTAAGATTTAGCAAGTAGCTAATCTCTAAAACAATAAGAGTTAGTTACCTCTACCTTTTAATCTGTATGCTTACTACAAGACATCTAGTAGCTTTACTTAGAGGCTAATTACTTTACCTACTAAATTAAGTCTGCTGTTAAGTCCTTGCTTAAATTTTAATCTATATAAGAGTCTAACTAAGTAATTAAGCTAGCGCAAGGGTAAGGCTCCTTAAAAGCTAATGCAAAAGTCTTAGTAGCTTACTATTTAAGCAGCGTCCCGTAATTAGTAATAGGATAACAATAATAGCCTATAAACGCCTATTAAGCTGTCTACTAAGCGCAACGTGCCCTCCTTAACCTAAAAAAAGGCGCCTAATAGCTCTTTAAAGATTGCTGCTAATCTGTTATATCTTTACGTTCTGCTGTGTAAGCGCTGTATAAAGAAGATGCTAGATAGTTTATACGCTAAACGCTGCTTTAATTGCGTTTAGACTAGTAGTTAGAGCAGCTTACGCTGTAGCGGTTGCTTGTCTTACACCTGCTATATAGTTAATATTAATCTTGCTAATTAATTTATAGCTATATATAGAGATAAAGAGGTAAGTCTCTAACTTATTAACCTTCTTGCTTAGCTTGCTAACTAGTTTTTAGGGATAGAACAACAATAAGATATATTAAGCTTTAAAAGCTTAACTGCTTAAGGATATTATTACTTGCTGTAAAGAGATTAAGAGCGGTGTTACATCTACTAGAAAGCTTTCTTTGCAGAAGCCTCCTATCTATAATTGTCGCGCTTAAGAAATGTTGTATTGCGGTTTTACCGCTTAACCTCCTGCTCTTGCTCCTGCTCCTGCGTTTGCTCCTGCTTCTGCGTTTGCTCCTGCTTAGCAACCCGCTTAACAGCCGCAACAGTTAGCTTATTATCTATAGCAGCAACAGCAGTAACAATAATATTAACAACAATATAAGTAGTCTTAGTAGTAACCTACTTAAAGGTTGCTGCTTTAAGAGCAGGCTGCCTGCGGAATGTTGCCTCCCTCTACTCTATACAATCGTCCTTTTCCTTGTTCCCCTAATTACTATACAAATCGTTTATATGACAGTAATTATTACGCTAGAGTAAGGAGACGATTATCTAATAACTCTATATATATAAGTGATAGTTTAGAATTAAGACGCAACGCTGCTTACCTTAGGACTCTTGCTGTTTGAGCTTAGATAGCTTAAATCGCTCTTAAGCTAGCTGAGGCTAAGTAGGCTAAGCGTAATGCAATAATAGAGTCTAGTAATAATAATAAGTCTAATGCTAATTAGTAATAAGGTTCCTGGTCCTAGTTTAATTGTCTAGCTTACGTTCTCCCGCTTACTGTGAGCAATTAAGAGGAGACTTAGCCTAGTATATAGATGTTGCTGCTTAATACGAATTCTTTACTTGTGAATTATTATTTCTTTTAATTAAGTGCTTAACTTGCTAAAGGTTAAGCAACTGCTTAAACTTTTTAAACTGTTGTTAGGTAAGCGACTTAGTTAGTCTATTAGCCAATATAATTACTATTTCTAGATATTTAACCTAAAATAATCCTTTAGCAAATTCCTGCTGTAGCTACATATTTTGTATATCTACATGCCTTAATTAAGTGCTAATCTACTTATTCTTCTTAACTATAAGCCTAATTGTTTGTTAATTATTACACTAAACTGTCTAGACGTCTCCTAGATTAGGAGACAGCTTACAAAAAAAGCGCTTAAGGGCTATAGCCTCCTTAGTAGTGTGCTTAAGGGCAAGTAGCTTAGCCTTAGTTATTAATGTAGTAACTATAGTCTGCTAAGCTGCCTTCTAAAATATTAGACTACTATATAGGATAGCTATATAACTATAGGATAATTAACAAGTTTCTTAATTATTTGTAAAGGAAGTGTTGCCTATAATTATTAAGTCTAGGCTATTGTAGTTCCTATACTAGATCACGTCCTATCTTGTCTAATAGAGATACATAATTACCTATTTAACAGCTTTTATATGCTAATTGCTAGGGTTTATAAGGAAGTGTAAGAGCTTTAAGATTAAGTAGGTAACATCTAGTTGTAGCATAATAGCTGTATACAGCACTAATCTAACCTTTTCTTAGTAGGCCTTAATCTCTTGCTTAGTTACTTTGCTAGTGTTCTTAATTAGCTCCTCTAACAGCAAAAGAGTCTTAAAAAAGCTACTATCTTCTAGCTTAAACTTCTTTGTAATCTTATTAATGTATGTATTATATACAAGCGTAATTGTTTGCTTCTTATAATCTCTAATTATCTAGATACTAAGGAACTATTTAACTAATCTTTGTTCCTTTATCTTGTACTTGTTTATAATCTTTAACTAAAGATCTATTACCCTCTGCTTATAATCTTTTGCGAAGAGCAGTAGGATATTATCTACATAAAACAATACTAGGATCCTCCTTTCTTAATTAAAGAAGAGGTAAGGCTCCTTTAGTAAGGCGATTAGTCTAATCTCCCTTAGTAACCCTAAAAACTTCTTATACTATAACAGTGGCGAGTCTTGCAATTTATATAGTACGTAGTTAAGCTATACGCACTTACTTAGCTTCTTAAAGCTATCTAGCATCTTACAAATTACTAAGTTATCTACTATAATTAATATATTAAGAAATGCTCCTACAATATTATATTGCTTAATCTTTAAATTATTCTTAGCAGTAATAGCTATTACTGCTTAGAAGGACTTAGCTGCTAATATAGCAGTATATATTAAGTTAATTAAATCCTTCTCTTAGAGATTACTTTTTACAACAATCTGCGCCTTGCATTTAAAAAAGAAGCTGTCCTAATTAAACTTGTAGGTCTAAATCTACTTTATAGGTATTAGGCGATTATTTGCTTCTTCTCTTAATATCTTAGTCTAAGTTCTATTTTTACTTAACTAATTAATCTCCTTCTTGCAGGCATTCTTAAACAAGGCTCTTATAAGATGCTAAAGCAGCTACTTTTATAATCCTAGCAGTTTAGGTAGATTATTGCAATGCTGTTAAGCATTTCTACTTAGCTTATACTTAGTAAGCAAAGCTGTTATAACTACGTAATTAAGAGTCTTATAGCTTGCTTAGTCTTCCTAAGTTACTTGTAAACCTAGCAGGTAGGTATTACAAAAATTATTTTATAATAGATCCTTATAATCTGCAATTAATATATTAATACTACTTATGCTTCTATCTTCTAGTTAATTATTAGGATCTTAAGTTGTGTTCTTATGCTTACGCCTGCTACCTAGCTTGCGCAGTAGATAATAATAATTTGTAAGCTAATCTAGACTTTTGCTTATAATCCTAGCACTACGTCTTATAAGTAGAGGTTAAGCTTGTAATTGCTTACCCTGTCTGCTATTTAAGGCCTAAAATCTTAAATCTTAGGATAATTTACGCCCTACTATCCTGCTTACCTAAGCAGGTGTTCTATTACAACAAGCTAGCGCGTTAGAGTCTTTAGGCACAAACTATTAGACTAGTAATAAGTTTTTAGGCTTATTTAAAAGAGGCTTCCTACTTCTAAGTATTAATAAATTAGCTCTTTTTAGTATACGTAATGCTGTTTAACTGTTAATAACTCTACAATTAATTGCGTTGTCACTCTCTAGGGTCTCTAGTTTAGAAGTTAGTTCTAGGGTAGCAAGACTAGTATTTTGCTGCTAATTTAAGTAAGTTTCTAATAGTGTACTAGCCTTATGCTCTATTTACTTAGTGTCTTCTAATCTACTCTTACCTTTAGTAAGTAGGCCTTCCTTATTGCTTAAGATAGTAGATAGATTACCTTTAAGGTCTTTAGTAGTTAGCTGCGTATCCTAATCTGCCCTTCCTTAAATAGGAGAGAGGACCTCTAAGTCGTCTCTAGAATTAACTAGCTCGCTATTATAGAAGATCTCTACAATCTTAATTGCTTAATCCCTTAGTAACTCTTCATTGCAATCTCCTTTATAGAATTAACGTTTATTAAAGGTTATATTACAGGTAGTAATTACCTAATTAAGTGTTAGTACCTATATGTAGTATATGTTAGAGGCTTAATAACTAACTAAATAACTAATATAGCTACAAGGATTAACCTTAAATCCTTAATAATTATGCTTAGCTGCCTTCTCCTTGTTTAATGGATAAGCTTAGTAGCTGTAGGCATAGATTCTACTCTAGTCTAGGCGTAGATTAGCAGTCTAGTGTCTAATCTTAGGTAGTTAATAATATTAGAAATATTTCCTAAACTATTCTTTAAGCACCTAGTTAGGTAATTAGTAGCTATAAATCTTAGTAGGGCTTATTCTATGTAAGTAAGCCGCTGCATCTATAATTACTAGCTAAAGCTTAGCTAGTAGATTAGCGCTTATACGCATCTTAATAGCTTTTGTAATTAGCTCTTAGCTAGCTCTCTCCGCTAAGCTATTAGGCTTATAAGTATATAGTAGTAGCGTCTTAATTACAATCCCTTTCTCTATAGCCTATTCCTTATATCTTAATTACCCTCTCTAAGGCAGTGTAGCAGTATTGTTATCCTAATAGATCTTTATAATCTTTTACTAATATTTCTTCTTAATTCTTACGGTAAAGCCTTTAATTATAGGTATAATATTATTTAGTGTCTTTAACTAGATATTGTAAATATACAGCTTGCCTAAGTAGTCTTCTTTAATAATTAGTGCCTATTTCTTAAGTAGCTAACTAGTTAGGAAATTAAATAGATCTTATAAGATTTTATAAAAAAGTTGTAGTAATCTTTCCCTTAGTTACTGTAAGATTACTTACTTTTATTTTTTAAGGTGTCAAAGGTAGTGGTTGTTGTTGTAGTCAAAATGGGGTTCCAAAAAAGTGAAAAGCAGCTACCCTCTACTAATCAATCGCAAAAGTAAAAAAAAAGATTGTGTGTAGTCAACGAGATTCGAACGGTGGGTGGATGAGTTCTGGGAGGAAAGCTCAGACCACCGAGCGATAATCAGGGTCAAAAAATTTGCTAAGGTACCAAAAAACGACACCAGTTGAAACGTGTCCAACGGCGATTGCCAGCCTATGGCTGACAACAGGATTACAGTAGGATTGCAATAGGATTGCAACATGATGCGATGGAGGAGGGAAAGGACACGTACGTACCGCAGCGGGAGCCTGCAATACTTCATAAAGCTGAAGCTGCTGCTTCTCACCTACTGCTTCTCACCTACTGCTTCTCACCTACTGCTTCTCACCTGTAAGATTACTTACAAGGTATAAGCTATTGCGTAATAATTGTATTTTAATAGCTTTTTGCTAGTAATCTTAACGTTCTGTGCTAAGCAGACTAAGGCTTTAATAGCTTATTGTCCTAGGTAACCTAATTATTAATGCTATAAGTTCTTATTACTAGTGCGCAACTTTAGTATCCTTAATTGTGCTACTGCTTTTATAAGCAGTAGTTAAGTAGGGTAACAAGAGACTTACTTGTATTTAATAAATAAGAGATTAAAATAATACTTAAGGTTAATTAAAACAACGTTCTTCTTAATTGTTTTAAATTGCAAGGTGTAATTATATCCTAAATACTAAATGCTTGCCTGCTTAAGCTGTGCTTCTAATATAATATTAACATAGAAACCTAGTACAACCTAAACATTAGTAAGTAGAAGATTAGCTATCTTAGGGCTAGCTTTGCTGTGCAGGACGTTCTTAAGCAGCCTGTTTCTTATACTAGTAACTAGTATAATTTAAGTGCCTGCCTTAATAGTCTCGTCCTTGGCGTATTTGCTAAAGGTGCCTAGTACTATGTAATCTATAGTATTAACTAGGTAGACTACTAACCTACTATCTATAATTGTGCAGAGGGACAGGGCATAAGAAGTAAAGGCTATGCTAAACATATTTAGTCTAATTTCCTTAATAAGGTCCTTTAGGTTAATTAATGCTAAAATTAATAAGCTAGAGTAGGATCTACTTAACTTATTAGTAGCTAATCTGCTAGTGCTAGTCTTCTAGCCTTCCTTCTTAATCTAGGTACGTAAGGTTGCCTATTTGTTGCTATTCTATTACTTAAGGATCTTCTTTTTGTTATCATTTAACAGTTTAATTAGTATACTGCTAGGAGGGCTTAATCTAGTAACTGTAGTTTAAAGTTAATAGTAGTTGCGCGGTGTCTAGAAGTGCTTGCTTATAGGCCCTTTACTAGCCTTGCAGGGGCAAAGGTGTAATTACTTACTACACTTATTTAACTTGTTAGCGCTTATAGATTATTAAGCTGCCCCTAATTTAGATCTAGTTTAGAACACTACGTGTCCTTTTCCTTTTAAGTAAGTAATTAACTAATCCTGCAACAAAACACTAAAGATCTTTCCTAGATTATTAAGGGTTAAATAAGCTTTTCTAAGCGCTATTGCTTGTGCTAGCTTATTTTGCTTCTTACGCGACTAGTCTAGTGCAATCTTAGTGCCTAAGGCGTCTAAAAAATTAGTAATTGCTAATAGCCTAACAACTTTAGGAAGCGAGTAGATTGTTGCTTATTAATATAGTAGCTGCTACTTAGTAAACTATTACTTAGAGCCTATTTGTCCCTAGCAAGCCTTATTAAAGTGTAATCTGTACTATGCCCTAATTAAATATTAAGTATTTTGATCTGTAGGTGCAAGATCCTCCTTTAGGATTTTTACTAAGGCTTAAAGGCTAGTAAGGTTTTAAGTAATTATGCTTATCAAGGCGTTTAAGAGCAGGTTTAGATAGACAGTCTTGCTAATCTAGTCCTTAATATTAGTAATCTTAGCAACTTTTCTTATTTATTAAGCAGCTTATACTTTGTACTTATTAACTAGCTTATTGTAATTATCTTTTTTATACTTAGTATTAAGTAATTAAGCCTTGTATTTGTGTTAAGCAATTTTATAGTCCTTTTATATTTAAGCGCTAGCGCTAGGTAATAAAGCAACTAGCTGCTTAATATTCTTAGGCAGTTCTAGATACTGTGGCTCCTAGTGATCTATTGAGGGTACGTCTAGGAGATTAGGATTAACCTAATCCTAGATACCTTTCTCTAAGCAGTGTAGCCTTAATAGAGCAAACTAGGTTAGCTAGTCTAATTAAGCCTTAAGGATCACCCCTAAGGCGACAAGTAGTATATTAGTAAGGTCTATCTTAAGGTAAGATGCTTTGTGTAGGATTACGACGTAGGTTGTTGTTAAGGTAACAACAAATTAATTAGTTAGTAGGTAGCTAAGTAGCTTGTATTAGAAAGAGGTTGATCGTATAATTAATGAGTGAGAGAGGTACAGCAGCAGCAGCGATCTGCTGGCTAGTGCTGTAGGAGATAAAAAAGAGGAGAGTAGAAATCTAATTAAACAGTTAACCTTACAGCTTGCTGATTGCGCAGTGGGAATTGAAACTATAATTAAGCAGCCGGGCTTATAACTATGGGAGCTGAAAAGGAGCAATTGCTTAATTAGGAGGAGTGGAATGAGTGTATTAAACAACTAAGTGCCACAACAAAGTAGTTAATAACTACTAAAAAGACTTCGGACGATCTGGCTTGTTTATATGCGCGCTACTAGCTCCGTCACGTGATATCTCACTAGGATCACCTAGTAACCCGGGTGATCCGGATGTCAAAGGAGAGATCCGGAGTGATCCGCATATTAGTACTCCAACATTTATTCTATTACAGCATAGCTAGCAGATTGCTGCTGCTGCTGTACCTCTCTTATTAATTATACAATCAACCTCTTTCTAATACAAGCTACCTAGCTACTTACTAACTAACTAATTAATTTGTTGTTACTTTAACAATAACCTACGTCGTAATTCTACATAAAGCATCTTATCTTAAAATAGACTTTACTAATACACTGCTTGTTGCATTAGAGGTGATTTTTAAGGCTTAATTAGATTAGCTAACTTAGTTTGCTCTATTAAGGCTACACTGCTTAGAGAAAGGCATCTAGGATTAAGTTAATCTTAATCTCCTAAAAGTACCCTTAATAGATCACTAGAAGCTACAGTTTTTAGAACTGCCTAAGAATATTAAGTAGCTAGTTGCTCTATCACCTAGCGCTAGTGTATAAATACAAAAAGACTATAAAATTGCTTAACACAAATACAAGGCTTAAGTTCTTAATACTAAGTATAAAAAAATAATTACAACAAGCTAGTTAACAAGTATAAAGTACAAGCTGCTTAATAAATAAAGAAAGTTGCTAAGATTACTAATATTAAAGACTAAATTAGTAATTCTGTCTATCTAGACCTGCTTTTAAACGCCTTAATAAGTATAATTACTTAGAACTTTACTAGCCTTTAAGTTTTAGTAAAGATCCTAAAAGAAGATCTTACACCTACAGATTTAAATACTTAGTATTTAATTAAAGCGTAATACAAATTACACCTTAATAAAGCTTACTAAAGACAAATAGGCCCTAAGCAATAGCTTAATAAGTAGCAGCTACTGTATTAATAAGTAACAATCTACTTACTTTTTAAAGTTGTTAGGCTGTTAGTAGTTACTAATTTTTTAGATGCTTTAGGCACTAAGATCGCACTAAACTAGTCGCGCAAAAAGCGCAATAAGCTAGCACAAGCAATAGTACTTAGTAGAGCTTAATTAACTTTTAATAATCTTAGAAAAATCTTTAGTATTTTACTGCAGGATTAGTTAATTAATTCTATAAAAGGAAAAAGACACGCAGTGTTCTAAACTAAATTTAAATTCAAAGCAGCTTCACAATTGACAAGCGCTAAAACCTAAAGTTAAATAAAAGTAGAAAGTAATTACACTCTTACCTTTGTAAGGCTAGTAAAGGGCCTGTAAGTAAGCACTTCTAGACACTGCGCAACTGCTATTAACTTTAAACAGCAGTTACTAGATTAAGCTCTCCTAGCAGTATACTAATTAAGCTGTTAGACAACAACAAAAAAAAGATTCTTAAGCAATAAAACAGCAAAAAATAGGCAACTGTACACACTTAAATTAAGAAAAAAGGTTAAAAAGCTAGCACTAGCAGATTAGCTACTAATAAAACTAGAAGATTGTACCCTCGAATATTAGTTTTAGCATTAATTAACCTAAAGAACTTTATTAACAAGATTAGACTAAATGTGTTTAGCACAGCTTTTACTTTTTATACCTTGTCCCTTTGTACAATTATAGATAGTAAAGCAGTAGTCTACTTAGTTAATACTATAAATTACATAGTACTAGGCACCTTTAGCAAATATGCAGAGGACAAGACTGTTAAAGCAGGCACTTAATTTATTCTAGTTGCTAAAATAAGAAACAGGCTGCTCAAGAACGTCCTGCATAGTAAGGCTAGCCCTAAGACAGCTAATCTTTTGCTTACTTTTTTTTATTTTTAAGGTGTCAAAGGTGGTGGTTGTTGTTGTAGTCAAAATGGGGTTCCAAAAAAGTGAAACGCAGCTACCCTCTACTAATCAATCGCAAAAGTCAAAAAAAAAGATTGTGTGTAGTCAACGAGATTCAAAGGTGGGTGGATGAGTATATTTTGCTTACTAACGTCAAGGTTGTACTAAGTTTCTATATTAATATTATATTAGAAGCACAGCTTAAGCAGGCAGGCATTTAGTATTTAGGATATAATTACACCTTGCAATTTAAAACAATTAATCAGAATGCTGTCTTAATTAACCTTAAGTGTTACTTTAATTTCTTATTTATTAAATACAAGCAACTTTCTTGTTACTCTACTTAACTACTACTTGTGAACGCTGTAGCGCGATTAAGGAAACCTTAAGTACGCACTAGTAATATGGACTTATAGCATTAACAATTAGGATACCTAAGACAACAAGCTATTAAAGCCTTAGTCTGCTTAGCACAGAACGTTAAAATTACAAGCAAAAAGCTATTAGAATATAATTACTACGTAATGGCTTATGCCTTGCAAGTAATTTTCCAGCAACTAAAGAAAACATTACTATTACTTTTTTATAAGATTAAATAAGATCTGTTTAATTTCCTAACTAGTTAGCTACTATAGAAATAGGCGTTAATTACCAAAGAAAATTACTTCAGCAAGCTGTATAATTATAATATCTAGTTAAAGACACTAAATAATATTATGCTAGTAATTAAAGGCTTTGCTACAAGAATTAAGAAGAAATATTAGTAGAAGATTGTAGAAATCTATTAAGATAATAATACTGCTACACTGCCTTAGAGAGAGCAATTAAGATATAAAGAATAAGCACTAGAGAAAAAGATTATAATTACAACGCCACCGCTAAACACTTATAAGCCTAATAGCTCAGCGGAGAGAGCTAGTTAAGAGCTAATTACAAAGGCTATTAAGATGCGCACAAGTGCTAATCTACTAGCTAAGCTTTAGCTAGTAATTATAGATGCGACAGCTTACTTATATAGCATAAACTCTACTAAGATCTATAGCTACTAATTCTCTAACTAGGTGCTTGAAGAATAGTTTACGAAATATTTCTAATACTATTAACTACTTAAGATTAGACACTGGACTGCTAATCTACGCCTAGACTAGAGTAGAATATATGCCTACAGCTGCTAAGCCTACCTATTAAATAGGGAGAAAGCAGCTAAGCGCAATTATTAAGGATTTAAGGTTATTTCTTGCAGCTATATTAGTTATTTAGTTAGTTATTAAGCCTCTAATATATACTACATATAGGTACTAATACTTAATTAGGTAATTACTACCTGTAATATTTATTTTTAGGGTATCAAAGGTGGTGGTTGTTGTTGTAGTCAAAATGGGTTTTCCAAAAAAGTGAAAAGCAGCTGCCCTCTACTAATTAGTCGCAAAAGTCAAAAAAAGATTGTGTGTAGTTAACGAAATTTAAACGGTGAGTAGATAAGGTCCACGCGCTAAGCGCTTAGAGCAGAAAAGCTTAGACTACTAAGCGAAATTAGGGTTAAAAAATTTGCTAAAGGTACTAAAAAACGACACTAATTGAAACGTGTTTAACGGCGATTGCTAGCCTATGGCTGGCAACAAGATTGCGATGGAGGTGGAGGAGGTGGAGGTAGAGGAGGGTAAGGACACGTACGTTACCGCAGCAGGAGCCTACAATACTTTATAAAAGCTCCCTGCTTGCTGCTTCTCACCTTTAGGATTTCCTACACTACACAGTACTGCATATAAACAATACAATGCTTAGACTATTCTTCTCCCCGTTTAACACGAAGACTAATAGCTTATATTAAGTAAAGTTAGACCTTACTAGGTTACTATACGAGAAGCTATAGTAGTAGATTACGAAGCCTGCGTTCACCTTCGTTGAGCGGCCTCCCTAGTTAGTTAAAGAGGAGCTGTTAGCGGTAGCTCTTATAGTAATTAGGTGGACGCAGAGGTTAAATTCTGTTATTTATTAACACCTTATTAATGCGTCTAGTATTATAGATGTTAAGGTTATAATAGAGGTTGTAAAAGGCTTGTTTAGCGGCGAGTCTATTAAATACGTTGCGCATGTTAATAGTCTAGGTGCGGTAATAGTGTGTTATCTTACAAATCTCCTCCTGCACGAATGCAACTTTAGTAGAGAGACCTTGCAGTAGCTCTACAAGGAGCAAGAGCGTATTAAAACAGCTATTAAGCAGCTAGGACAAACTAACGAGTAGGAGGATTTTGTGAGTTGGCTCTAGAGATAGGAGAGCCGTGCTTGGATAGTAACGCTGTTGTCGTATGTTTACATCTAAGTATAAGCGCATGCTAGAAACGCCGCGACTGCAACACCGCCAGGATAGCAACAGAGACAACAGAAGTTGCGGTCAGCGGTAAATAGTCATTAGTAAATAGTCATTAGTCAAGAGGGTTAGTTAGAGGGATATCGCGCATCTTCATTTCCGTCTAAATATGCAACACACTAATTGCGTGCCAGCAATGCTAAACAAGGGGGCATAAGCCCAGATACCTATTGTTAGCAATAAATCTTTTTTACTAAAATAGTGTCTACAAAATGTGTGGTCACATCAAAAGGTTGTCTCAAAAGGCCGAAGCCACTACCTGTAATATAACCTTTAATAAACATTAATTCTACTAAAGAGATTGCAAGAAAAAGCTACTAAAGAATTAAGTAACTAAGATTATAAAGATTCTTTATAATAGCGAGCTAGTTAATTCTAAAAATAACTTAGAAGTTCTCTCGCCTGTTTAAGAAAGGGCAGATAAAAATACACAGCTAACTACTAAAAACTTTAGAAGTAATCTATCTACTAGCTTAAGCAGTAAAGAAGGCCTGCCTACTAAAAACAAAAGTAGATTTAAAAACGCAAAGCAAATAAAGCACAAGGCTAGAACACTATTAAAAACTTGCTTAAATTAGCAGCAAAATACTAGTCTTGCTGATTTAGAACTAATTCCTAAACTAAAGACTTTAGAGAGCGACAACGCAATTAATCGCAAGGTTATTAACAGTTAAATAGTAGTGCACTTACTAAAAAGAACTAATCTGTTAATACTTAGAGGTAGAAAGCTTTTTTTAAATAAGCTTAATAACTCATTACAAATATAACAGTCTGTGCTTAAAGACTCTAACGTGCTAGCTTATTGTAATAGAACACCTACTTAAGTAAGCAGGATGACAGGGCGTAAATTATCTTAAAATTTAAGATCTTAGGCGTTAAATAGCAGACAAGGTAGGCAATTACAAGCTAAACTTCTACTTATAAGGCGTAGTGCATAGATTGCAGGCAAAAGTCTTAATTAGTCTACAAATTATTATCTTCTACTGCGTAAGCTAGGTAGCAGGTGTAAGCGTAAGGACGCAACCTAAAATCCTAATAATTAACTAGAAAGTAGAAGCATAGGTAGTGTTAATGCATTAATTACAGATTATAAAGATTTATTATAGAATAATTTTTGTAATACTTACCTACTAAGTTTGCAAGCAACTTAGGAAGACTAAACAAGCTATTAAACTCTTAATTACGTAGTTATAGTAGCTTTGCTTACTAAGCATAAGCTAAATACTTAACAGTATTGCAACAATTTACCTAAACTACTAGAATTATAAAAGTAATTGCTCTAGCATCTTATTAGGGCCTTGTTTAAGAATGCCTGCAGGAAAAAGATAAATTAGTTAAGTAAAAATAAAACTTAGACTAAGATATTAAAAAGAGAAGCAAATTATTACTTAATACTTATAAAGTAGGTTTAAACTTATAAACTTAATTAAGACAGCTTCTTTTTTAAATGCAAGGTGCAGATTGTTGTAAAAAGTAATCTTTAAAAAAAGTACTTAATTAACTTAACGTACGCTGCTATATTAGCAGCTAAGTCTTTTTAAGCAGTAATAGCTATTGCTGCTAAGAATAATTTAGAGATTAAATAATATAATATTGTAGGAGCATTTCTTCAAGTATTAATTACAGCAGACAACCTAGTAATTTATAAGATGCTAGATAGCTTTAAGAAGCTTAAAAAGTGTATACAGCTTAACTACGCACTTTATAAATTGTAAGACTTGCTACTATTGTAGTATAAAGAGTTCTTAAGATTACTAAAAAAGATTAGACTAATTGCCTTACTAGAAGAGCCCTACTTAATCTTTAATTAAGATAAGAGGATTTTAGTTTTGTTTTATATAAATAATATATTACTGCTCTTTGCAAAAGATTATAAGCAGAAATTAATAGATTTTTAGTTAAAAATTATAAACAAGTACAAGATACAGAAACAAAGATTAGTTAAATAGTTTTTTAGTATTAAAGTAATTAGTGATTACAAGAAGCAAACAATTACGCTTGTATATAATACATACATTAATAAAATTGCAAAGAAGTTTAAGCTAGAGAATAGTAGTTTTTTTAAAACTCTATTGCTGTTAAAAGAGCTAATTAAGAACACCAGCAAAGCAACTAAGCAAAAAATTAAGGCTTACTAAAAATAGATTAAATTAGTGCTATACACTACTATTATGCTGTAACTAGATATTGCTTACTTAATATTAAAGCTATCACACTTCTTTACAAACTTAAGTAATTAGCATGTAAAAGCTGTTAAATAGGTAATTATGTATCTTTATTAGACAAGATAGGACGCGATCTAGTACAGGAACTACAATAGCTTAAACTTAATAATTGCAGGCAACGCTTCTTTTGCAGATAATTAAGAAACTTATTAATTATTTCATAAATATATAGCTATTTTATATAGTAGTCTAATATTTTAGAAAGCAGCTTAGCAGACTACAGTTACCACATTAACTACTAAGGCTAAGCTACTTGCCCTTAAGCACACTACTAAGGAGGCTATAGCCTTTAAGCGCTTTTTTTGTAAGCTGTCTTTTGATTTAGGAAATGTCTAGACAGTTTAGTATAATAGCTAACAAACAATTAAGCTTATAGTTAGAAAGAATAAGTAGATTAGCACTTAATTAAGACATATAAATATACAAAATATGTAGCTGCAGCAGGAATATGCTAAAGAATTATTTTAAGTTAAGTACTTAAAAACAGCAATTATGCTAGCTAATAAACTAACTAAGTTGCTTACTTAACAACAGTCTAAGAAGTTTAAGTAGATACTTAATATTTAGCAAGTTAAGCACTTAATTTAAAGTAACAACAATTAATAAGCAAAAGAATTTATATTAAGCAGCAACATCTATATACTAGGCTAGGTCTCCTTTTAGTAGCTTAGGATAAGCAGGAGAATGTAAGCTAAACAAGCAAGAAAACTAGAAAAACAAAACTAAAATTACAATTAAGCATTAGAATCTTTGTAATTGCATAACTTTATTATTAGATTATACTTAGCTTTAGCAAGCTTTAGCAAGCTTAAGAGCATCTTAAGCTAACTTAGCCTAAGCAGTAAGAGTTTAGAGGTAAGCAGCATGACAGCGTAAATTTAATCCATCACTTTTATAAATAAAATTGTAAAATAATTGCTAGCTTACTTTAGCGTAATAATTACGCCTATATGTATAGGTTGTATAGCAATTAGGACAGCAAACTTAAGGGCAATTGTACAGAATAGGTAGAGAAAGCATTCTTTAAGCATGCTGTTCTTAAAAAGATAATTACTAAAAAGGTTGTAATTTTTAAAGCTACTACTGTTGCTGCTGTTGTTAATTATAAGCTAACTGTTAAGCCGGCTGCCACGCAGGTTAACCTAGAATGTATACAGCATAAAGCTGCGTATTGTAAGGCTCTTGTCTATATAAACAACTTTAATTTAAGCTTATAGCCTACTAAGCAGGCTGTGTCTAGCGCAAATAATCCTTAGTATTATACCTTAAATTAAAAATGCTTATAGGAGCAGGAGCAGGAGCGGGAGCAGAAGCAAGCAGCAGGGGCTAAGCGGCACGACCACAAAACAACATCTCTTAAGTGCAGCGATTATTAATAAGAGGCTTCTGCGTAGAAGGCTTTCTAGTAGACGTGACGCCGCTATTAATCTTTTTATAGCAAGCAAAAATATTCTTAAGCAGTAAAGCTTTTAAAGCTTAGTACAGCTTATTATTGTTCTATCTCTAATAAAAAGTTAGCAGCCTGAGCAAGAAGCTTAAAATATTAAAGACTTACCTTTTTATTCTTATATATAGCTATAAATTAATTAGCAAGATTGATATTAACTGTGTAGCAGGTGTACAATAAGCACCTGCTACAGCGTAAGCTGCTCTAACTATTAGTCTAAACGCAATTAAAGCAATGTTTAGTGTACAAACTATTTAGTATTTCTTTTTATATAGTACTTACAAGGCAGAATGCAAAAATGTAATAAATTAGCAGCAATTTTTAAAGAGCTAGTAAGCGCCTTTTTTAAAGTTAAGAAAGACGCGTTGCGCCTAGTAGACAGCTTAATAAAAGATTGTAGGCTATTGCTGTTGCTATATTGCTAATTGCAGGACGCTGCTTAAGCAGTAAGCTGCTAAGACTTTTATATTAGCTCTTAAAGAGCCTTGCCTTTACGCTAGCTTAATTACTTAGTTAGACTTTTATGTAGATTAAAATTTAATTAAGGACTTAACAGCAGACTTAATTTAGTAGGTAAAGTAATTAGCTTTTAAGCAGAGCTACTAGATGTCTTGCAATAAGCGTATAAATTAAAAGGCAGCAGCAACTAACTTTTATTGTTTTGAAAATTAGCTGCTTGTTAAATTTTATTGTTAAACAGGCTTTAACGTGGACAATGCTTATACTTAGCGCTGTTATTATGTTGCTAACGACTGCTATCTAAGCAATTCTTACGCTTATAACAGCAGCTTGCTAATTAATGCTTACGCTTATTGCTACTAAGGGCGGACTACAAAAGATTAGCAGCTAATTAAAACAATAAGGCAATGCTGCTTACTATATCAGTAATAGTAGTTGAGACAGTCTAGAAAAAGCTTAGTAATTAATATTAGAAGTAAGGTTAAGAACAAAAAAGCTTTAGAGAAGTAGTAAACGCAATTGATATTGTTGTGGAGCTGCGCACTAGCTAATTACGCGATATTTAGGGCCTATCTAACATTTTCATATTAGGGATGCTGGATCAATCAAAACATTAACAAGCAGTATTACTATAACAACGGAGCATTAGGCAGAGGAGCTATGTTTACAGAGGTTCTTAATTAACGACCTCAATTTATTATAATTGCCTGGTTGCTTACAGCTTAGATTAATAGTATCTCACTAACCTAGGGAGTATATTAGAGTATTGACATGCGCAACATGCGGATTACCTTGTTGATTAGGTAATCCTAGTAAGCTGAACACGTGACGATCGCGCTTGCGCCTATATATACGGGCCAGATCGTCTTATTCCTCTTTAGTAGTTATTAGTCACTTTGTTGTGGCACTTAGTTAATTAATACACTCATTCCACTCCTCCTGATCAAGCAATTGCTCCTTTTCAGCTCCCACAGCTTGTTTTTTAGTTTTTTTCAAATAATTAATTAAAATAGCTTACTAATACTTAGTAAACTAGCCCTTAGCTTCTTTAGTAATAAAATAACGCTGTAACTATAAAAAAGTATACTTATTAACTGCTTTTTGTAAAAATCGACTTTTTTGTAGTACTATTATTTTATTATATTAAACAGTATATTTTTTTGTTACTATAACACTGCTTTATAGTAAACTTGTTTTACTATTAAACTTAATTGAAGTCTATATTCAAAAGTTTTACAATTTTTTGCTTAATAAAAATATTACAATTATAAGCTTTTTTAGAGTTTAAAGGCAACTTTTTCTAAAAAAACTTTTATAAAATGAATTTGTTTTAGGAAGTTTTGTTAGCTTTTAATAAAGAAACATAAACCATTTTGTTTTGTTGGTCCTTAATTTAATTTTTTAGACATTTAAGTAAGGTTTTTATTTAGTATTTTTTAACCTTTACAAGGATCTTAGTAGAACAGCCTAATTTAGGCCTGAAAGTAAATAAAAAAGCTATTTTGCTTAGTAAATTTAATAAAAAGTATTTACTAATACTTTTAGAGAGCTTTTCTAGTATATTCCTATTTAAGGAAATAAGCTTGTGTTATTAATATAAAGTATTTCCTTAATATTTTAACTAAGATAAATTACAAGCTATAAAGAATATACTGTAAGGGAAGTAAGTTAAAATAAATAAGAAGAGTTGATATACTATAAGCTTACTAAGTTATTACGTAATCAGCGCTTGCATTAGTAACCTATATTTTTTCACCTATTAATTAAACTCTAAGTAAATAAGGTACTACTCTCTAAAATATGTTTACATAATGCTTACTTAAGCTTGTTAAACATATTTTTTATTCGCAATTTTTATACGTTCAGAAAAAAGAAAAAAGAAAGTTAATTGTCGCATATACCAGCCACGCGCCTTAGCCACGAGGCTCTAGGCCCAAGCGTTAAGGCCTAAGCAGCACGCGCAGCGCCAAGCGCCAAGGCTTAGAGCCTTCACGCTCAGGCTTAGAGATTTCACGCTAAGCTTAGATACTTGCATCTAAGCTCTATAAGACACTTGCCGTGCTTAGAGGCATCTCTCTAAGCTCTACAACTGTAGTTATAGACTATAGTATTTCCTTTGTATTTATAGAGCGTCTTAGACGTAGATAGAAAAGTAGAATTAACTATCTAGTTCTCCTAAACTACTGTTTCTAGCTCCTTGTTTTCTATAGTTATAAGCCTAGCGCTTTAAATTACAGTTTAGATTCTCCCTACGCAACCTAGAATACGCTAGTAGTAGTTTAGACCTTCTAATTTGTTTAAATACACCCCTTAACCTACTAACTAATTGCATGTACTATAATAGTAAGTAACTCTCTACAAATTACTAACTTAGTATGCCTTTTAGGCTACGCAAACTAGACTTACTAGTACACCTAGCTAAAGTTTAACGCTAAATCTAAAGAAGTCTAAAAATATATTAACCTAGAGGCTATTATAACTATTAATATATTAATAGGGCCGCCTCTAAGGCCCTTAGTGCCTACAAAGGACTCCTCTAAAGAAAAGCTTAAAGCCTATAATAGAAAGCTTAATAAATATTATATAAAGCACGTAGACTAGGCCGCAAACGCGCGCGTACTATAGTATATTTAGAATTAAGTTTACGTAACTATTAACAAGTAGTCATTAGCTCTAATTATAATAAAACTTGTAGATAGACTAAGCTAGACTTTTAATAAGCTTGTTAAGTAATTATAGCTTAAACTAGCGCTAACAGACGCTATTAACTAAATAGTAACACGCTAAGAGTACTATGCGAGCTTTAAAAAAGCAAAGCTTAGTACTATAGAACTATAAGCTTAGTATAATAAGTAGTAAACAAACTAACTAAGAGCTTAAAGGCTAAAGATACCTAAGGTAGACGGCGCGCTTACTATATTTAACTTTTTAAATACTGTAGGAGCTAAATACTCCCCTAAATAGGCTAGCACTACAAAGATGCCCTACTAGCAACACTAGACGCTAGGGAAGGATTATCCTAATCTAGACTAAACAGGTTAAGTATTCTTAGAGATACTCTACTAGCGCTTAATTAGCTTACTAAGCTTAGCTAAATTCTTAGGAGCCTACGCTATATTAGGAAGCTTAAAACCTCGTCTACTAAAACAAGGCGCTAGAGGCACAAAACGCGGCCTTAAGTGCCTATATTAGGATAGCGACGACAGCAGGCATTACTAGGATCCTGTAGAGTACTATACACTCCTAGCAGCTATTAAGGCTTACTTAAAAGTTAACTATAATATTAGTAAGAAGAAATTTAAAAAAATTTAAAAACGCCTATACACTAACTAGTATAAAGAACTACAGGACAAACTTGTTAAAGCAGGACATAAGCTCTTTTAGAAGAAAAAGAGTAAGTTAAAGGCCTTTCTAGGAGGTATAGTTATATCCTTAATTAACCTAGCGCTTCTTAAGGAAAACAAGAATCCTAGTATATACTACACTAGCAACTTTAACACTTATATACTATTAGGGAGCACTATATTAGACAGTAGGGCCGCGTTGTACTTAGTAAATAACAGGGAACTGCTTATACTAGGCTCCTTCGTACTAGCTAGGGAGGTAGAGATAGTAGAGGCAGGCACTTAGGCCTTCCTTATTAGCGGCTAAGGCACGTATATCCTACGCTAAGTTCTAAGTAGAATGTGTAGCAATAAAACTAAGGACCTTACGCTTACAGACGTAGTAGTTGTTAAAGGTTTTTATCTAAATATTATTTTAGAAGCTCGCCTATATAAAAAAGAAGTCTAGTATCTAGGCTTAGACAATACTCTCTGTTAAGGTACACTAGGCAGAAATGTTGTACTAGCAAGGCTTAAACGCTGTTTTAACCTCTTATTCTTTAAATATAAGCTACTATCCTCTTATCTTAAGCTTGTTCTAAACATAATGCCTTTAGTTAAAAGCTTATAAGTAACTTATCTAAAAAACAACTTAGAGGACCTTTAGTATACCTATATAAGGCACCTAGACCCTAAAGCGCTAAAAGCACTTATTAATACAACTTAGGGCATAAGGATTAAAAAGATGGCATATGTTAAGAATAAGCACTATACTCTAACCTATATAAAATAGGTTATATTAAGAAAGCTAAAAGAGCCCTCTCCTTAACTATACTAGAGGATCTCGTAGGACCTATTTAACATGCCTTAAGGCTAGTTAGGAGAGCAGTAGATATAAGTAATAAAGGACGCCTTTAGTAGCAAGCTCTATATATATATTTATAGGTAAAATCTATCTTAGAGATTATAAAAGCCTTTTAACACCTTAAAGCACTGCTTAAAGCTTGTTATAAGTTCTAGATAGTTAAAATTACATAAGATAATAACTCTTTAATACTCCCTTAGTAAGGGACATTGTAGTACTAAACATAGTATAAGGAACGCAGTATTACTATTAAGCCTTCTCTACTATATATATATAAACTAAATAGAGCTGCTAAAAGAGTAGGCTAGGAGCTAATTACTAAGTTATTTAAGATAAGGGCAAGCGTAAACCTGCCTAAAAAACTCTAGCTAGAAATTATTAAGGCTACAGCCTAGCTTTATAATATAAGTTCTTCTTATGTACATAGCTTGCGCTTACTAAACAAGCTTTTTAAGCAATAAAGTAGGGGGTACTTTAAGTACTATAAGCCTAAGCCTCTTAAGAGTCTTATAGCTAATGTAAAACTAGATTAGAGCGGTATATACGCCTATAGCTACTGCGCCTATCCCTTAAACAAGGATAGAGTGGCTAGGTAATATAAGAAAAGCTTTAAGACTTTTTCTAGGAGCTATATTAGTTACTTAGTAGGCTACAGAGCTTCTAATATATACTATATATAAGTTCTAGCGCTTAACTAAGTTATTACAACATATAATATTACATTTAACAAGACACTGTACTACTAAGGACTAGCTTATAAGCTGCCTAGGCAGGACACAGTCTTTATAGTAAACACTCTTAATAAGAATAAAATTAGTAAAGCTAGAAAAGTGCTTAAACAGCTTACTAGTATTAGTAAAGTAGTAGTAATAATATAAAAAGACTTACAGTAAATAAGTAATTAGTGAGTAATAAAGACTATAAAAGGCCTGTTATAATCTCTAACAGGCAGTACACTAACAGTATATAAGAAGTATTAGGCTAACGCTTCTTAAAGAATTTATGCAGGGTAGAAAGGTCTTTTAGGACAGCTACTAACGCCTAAGGCAACACTAGCGCCTTCTTTACTAGAAGCGCAAATGCTAAGGCAAGGCACCCTAGCTTAAAGGGCTATAAGTAGTAGTAATAAGCTGTTTAGCTCCTAGAAATTGTAAACAACTAGTAAATTAAGCTTAATAGACGCGCTAAGACTCTTATAGTCTTAAAAAGGAGCAAGAATTACTTTTAAGAACGCTTAGCGCAGTGCTAAGAATCCTACAACACTAACTAGAGCCCCTTAAAATTTTCTAGTAAAAAAACTTTATAAAAAGAAGGTATAGAGACCTCCTATAAGGAGCTCTTTAAGGCTAAAGGATAAGAACTAACGCGGTCTTAACGTAGGAGGTATAGGCGTATATTACTTATTATATAACCCCTTAAAGGCTCCTAAGCAAGAAGCACTACTCCTTTAGCTTTAAGAACTTAATAGAGAGTTAATTATAGTTTATGCTGTAATCTTAGTAGCTCTTAAAAAAGTTAATTAATCTTAAACGCACTTTAATAATCTCCTGAAGCTTCTGAATAAATAAAAAAACCTCTACACACACTAATATAAGACTCTATTTAGATAGGCTAGCTAAAAGGAGATTAATACTCTACTTTTAAAAGGTACCTAGATAGAGGAAGAGATCCTAGAGGATACTAAGCCTCTCCCTCTTAAGTAGGTATTTACCTACAAGCTTAATAAGAATAGCTACTTTCTTAAATACAAAGCACGTCTTATAGTAAAAAAAGACCTTTAAGTAAAAAACTTAATATACTTAATATACGCAGCAACACTAGCTGCGTAATTCTTTAGGCTTACAATTATAATTACAGCTAAGTTTAATGTAAAGATACAGCAGCTTAACGTAGTAGACGTATTCTTTAATACATATATTAGTAAAAGAATAATAGTACTATGTAACCTACTAGATAGTTATAAGTGCCTAGGCAAATGCGTTAAGCTTAAGAAAGCTTTGTATAGCCTAAAAGACTTGCTATTATTATAGTATAACAAGTTCTTAAGTATACTAAAAAAGCTTAGCTTATAGGCCTTAGCTAAGGAGCTTTACTTATTCTTTACTAAAGAGCGCTTAATACTCCTACTATTTTATATAGATAATATACTTCTTATGTATTACTAAACTTACTAAATTAAGGCCTATAAGCTCCTTTAATCTATTAAAGACACCTATAAGGTTAAAGATAAAGAAGAGGCTAGCTAGTTTCTAGGGATAAGGATTGTAAGAGACTGTAAGAAGCGTATAATAGCGCTACTACACAACACTTATATTAACAAAGTTGCTAAACACTTTAGTCTAGACGCCCTTAGTAAGTTCCCTAAAACTCTTCTACCCTTAAAGGAGCTAGTAAAAAATCTAGGGGAGGCCCTAAAGCCTTAAATTAAGGCCTACTAAGAGCGCGTTAGTAGTGCGCTTTACACAGCTATTATACTACGTCCTAACACTACCTACGCAGTTTCTAAGCTCTCTTACTTTTTTACTAACTCTTTAGAAGCTTATATAAAGGCTGTAAATTATCTTATATAATACTTCTACTATACAAGGCATAAGAAGATTACATACAGTAATAATAATAGTAAAGAGCTTACTATATATAAAGATGCATCTTTTACAGATAATTTAGAGACTTATTAGTCTTCTTAAGGCTACATTATTATGCTCTTTAGAGCACTAATTATTGAGAAAGTAGCTTATTAAGCTATAGTAATAACTTTAACTATAAAAGCTAAGCTTCTTACGTTAAAGTATGTAGTAAAAAAGTTTATAGCGCTTAAGAGGCTATTTAATAAGCTTAAACTTGTAGTCTTAAAAGCCTAGAGAATCTTCTATAATAACTAGCAAACTATACACCTAGTTGTTAGAGAGTAAGAGAGAATTACTACTAAGCTTTATTATATAAATATACAGAATATGTAGCTCTGCTAAGAGCACGCTAAAGGCTTATTTTAAATTAAGTATTTACTAATAGCTAAGATACTAGCTAACAGACTTACTAAATACTTATTAAAATAAAAGCTTAAGCACTTTAAGAAACTTATTAATATAGAACATGTATCTTATAAGAGTTTATAAGAGAAAAAGAGCATAAAAAAAGAAAAGATAGATATTTAATTATTAGGGTAGATTAGCCTCCTACACCTAGGAAACTTATAAAATTCTAGGAAGACAACCCCCTCCTAAATAGGTTTTAAAGTAACTAGGAGGTCTACTAACTTATCTAACAGCTCCTTAACGCGCAGATAACGCGTAAGGAGACTGTTAGGAGAGCTAGTAGGCCTATCTTAGTTATCCTAACTCTCTTCCTTACTACTAAGATCCTCTTTAGACTACTCCTCCTTAGCCGCTTCCTCTAAAAGGACGCGGACGGCAGCTTATAGGCTTTTTAGCTTACTTACCCTACAATTTATTAGTATAGAGAGCTTAAAAAAGAATAGAAGAAAGGCTTACAACAGCGTATTCTTCTAGAGCTTAGTAAAGAGCTTTTTAGCTAAAAAAATAACAATTTAAAAGCTTTAATTATTAGTAGAAGCTTGAAATTTAAAAAGAAATTATATATAGAACCTTGTAGGTCTTCCTATTAGAATACTACTAGTAGCGTGCCCTAGAGCTAGAGGCCTTGTCCTAACAAGCTTTATTAGAGCTGCTAGACAAAGCGCTCTTAATGTACCTAAAATAGGGCACGCTATAATGCGCACTAGGTATGCCCTAATAACTAAGAGTTGCTGCTAGGGTCTTACGCCTGTAGGCGGTCTTAACTAAGGTTTTAACCTTACTTACACGCCCTTTAGACGTATAAGCTAATACTACACTTAAAGTAGCACTAGTTAACTTTACGTAAGAAGTGCAGTTTAGTAGAGGCAGCTGTAGCTCTAGTAATAGTAAGGGCGAGGGCGTGGGTAAGGGCAAAGGCGGCCTAGCGGTAGCGTACACAGAGGCGCGGGCGGCGGCGCAGGTAGCAGTAGCTTTTTAAAGTTTTAACTTCTGTATAAAGTTAGTAACTAAGTAGAAAAAGTACTAAAATAGAGCTAAAAGCTGCGCAAGGGTATAGAGTAACTTATAATAGCTTAAAAAGCTTTATAAGGGAATAGTAGAAACTAAAAAAGCTACTAGTATTACTTTTAAAGGATTTTAGCAAGTTACTAAGTAATACTTATAGCAGCTATAGTAGTATTAGATACTAAGCCTAAGAGGCTTAAAAATTTATTATTATTCTAGTGCCTTGCGCTAAGCCGCGCGTATAAAGCGTGTTACAAGACACGCTATAACTACATAAAGCTCTATATAGCTAACTAAAGTCTTAGTTACCTAGGGGGTGTGTTACATATACTAGCCACGCGCCTTAGCTATAAGGCTCTAGGCCTAAGCGTTAAGGCCTAAGCAGCACGCGCAGCGCCAAGCGCTAAGGCTTAGAGCCTTCACGCTGAGGTTTAGAGATTTCACGCTAAGCTTAGATACTTATATTTAAGCTCCACAAGACACTTACCGTGCTTAGAGGCATCTCTCTAAGCTCTACAACTGTAGTTACAAACTACAGTATTTCCTTTGTATTTATAGAGCGTCTTAGACGCAGATAGAAAGGTAGAATTAACTTTCTAGTTCTCCTAAACTACTGTTTCCAGCTCCTTGTTCTCCACATTAATTTTAACTTTGTTTATAATCTTATTTTAAGCAGGATTGCAGGCGCGACTGTGCTAACTAAGCAGCTTACTAAGCAGCCTATTAAGCAGAGGAAGTTCTTGGCTTTTCAAATCACTAACTTTTTTTTTAGTAAAGCCCTTCTAGCTATCATTGCCTTGCTTTTTAACCTATACATGCGACGATAGAACGCTTACTTCTCCTTTCCTGCCTCTTTCTTCTCTATTGCCATTTCGACGTCATGCAACAGCTGGCCTAACTAGTTAATAGTTTCTTAACTTAGCCTATGCACAATTAACAAGAAGAGAAAAATGCTAAAGCAGAGCATTTTAAGTACTTTGCTAGAATTAGCAAATACCTTGTAGATCTTGTATTCCTTCTACAACTAGCTAAGTTAAGGCTTAACATTTTTTCTATATATAAAAATATTACAGATTTTAAAGTTATTTATAAAAGCTATAATTGTAAAGTCTTGTATAAGCTAAATTTGTAGATGCTTAATAAACTTAGGTGTCTGCATAATTAGCTTAAGCTAGACTAGTTTAGGGGCTAAGTGTACAATAAGAAAGCTTCTTGTCTTTAACTAAGAGTTAAGGTTAAAGAGATGCTTGTTGTAGAGGTTGCACGGTATATTGCAGTGCAGTGTATTGTATGCAAATTATTTATATGCAGTGCTGTTTAACAATGTGAAGATCGTCCAAAGATAATCTATAGTTAGTTCTCGGGAATAAGTGAGTGCGATAGACGGTTGGTGTACTAGCACAATTGGAAGATTGATGTAATAGTACAAGGGTGTGTTAGCACGTTTAGTAGAACAATGTAATAACACAAGGTTTAAGAATTAAGTAATTATCCTTAAGTTACAGAGGGGTGGAAAAAAAATTGTCAAAAAAGTTATAGTTTTTAAAGCTTTATATTTCTACAACTAGAAGGACTATACTCAAAAAAGTTAGTGATTTAGAAAGCTAATATCTTCCTCTTTAAGTTGGGTGGCTTAGTAAGCTGCTTATTCAGCACAATTGTTCCTGTATCCTTACTTAAAATAAGATGGAAAATAAAATAAAAATAGATTTTAGTATAACTTTTTGATGAATGTATAAAAAATCGCTAAGAAAAAACTAGGTTTAAGAAGCTTACATAAGTATAACGTGAGCAAATTTTAGAGGCTTATATCTTATTTCCTTAGCGTTTAATTAAAGGGTGAAAAAATAAGTGTTGCTTACGTAAGCGCTAATTACGTAATAGCTTAGTAAGCTTTTAGTATATTAACTCTTCTTGTTTATCCTAACTTGCTTTTTTTGTAATTCCTCCTCTATGTCTCGCAATCTTTCTCAATTTAAGCAAGAAGTTTATACTTTATATTTACAAAACAAGCCTATTTTTTTGATCAGTAATATACTAGAAAAGTCTTCTAGAAGTATCAATAATACTCTTTATCGAATAAAACAAAAAAAAGGCTCCTTTATCTACATTTAGGCCTCAAAAAGGTCGTCCTACAAAGATCTTAAATAAAGCAAAAAGAGTGCTTAATAGAGACCTTACTAAAAGCCCTAAAAAGACAAATCGACGTTTTTTAGAAGAAAATAGTCTAGATCTTTCTATTAGAAGCTTACAACGCTTTTTAAAAAAGGAGAACTATTTTATTAACATTTCTTGAAAAAAGACGCCTTTAGACGCTGAAAAGGCTTATAATTGTTATATTTAAGCCAAGCAATTACTTAAAACCCTCAAAAATATCAACTTTAATAAAGTTATATTTTCAGACGAGTCTGCTATTAAGCGAGCGCACGGTGCTAGGACAGAATACTATTAAACACGGCAAAATAATAGAGTTATAAGGAAAATAGTTTCTACAACTAACACAAGTAAGTTTAAAAAAACTCTATTTAACTAAAAAAATACTTTAATATATCTATTATTTCTCTATTATTTTATTCTATTTTTAGTACACTTACTAATTGAGTTAAAGGTCAAGATATTTCTGTCTAAGTTTAGGGAGCGATTTAGATAGGTAGTAGATCTAAACTAGTAGTAATTAAAAGCCCTTTAATTACTACTTCTTTTAGGAATCTAGACTATATTAAAAAAATCCATATTCTTATAGTAAAACCTGCGATAAACAAAGGTAAGTTATATATACTCCTTTTTCCTACTTAGGGACTGTTTACTCTATATTTAAATTATAAAGTAGCAATTTTTATATATAATTAAAGGACTTACTAACCTCTATATAGGCTAGAAGTTTTAGCAAGATAACGCTAAGATTTATAAAACTCTAGAAGTTTTATCTTGGTTTTCTAGGAATAGGATATTGCTTTTTAAGTATCCTGCTTATAGTTCTAATCTAAATCTTATAGAAAACGTGTTGGCTTCGGCCTTTTGAGACAACCTTTTAATGTGACCACACATTTTGTAGACACTATTTTGGTAAAAAAGATTTATTGCTAACAACAGGTATCCGGGCTTACGCCCCCTTGTTTAGCATTGCTAGCACGCAATTAGTGTGTCGCTTTAGCATGTTTAGACAGAAACAAAGAAAAGCAAGACAAAGATGCAAATTGCTTTCTGACTTAACGCGCTCTATTCTGCCTATTCTTATTACTTTACTGCTAGGCACTTTTAAATAAAGTAAAGCAGCAATATCATTATTACTTTGCTTGCTAACTTATAAAAGTAACAATAAAAACCTTACTTTTTTTCTACTTTTTTTTCTATTTTTTTTTCTTATTGCTAATTTAACGTCTTGCAATAGCTATTTAATCTAAGTTCTAGTCTCTGTACTTAGCTCTTGCACAACAAACAGGAAGAAAAAAATGCTAAAGTAATAAATTTTAAGTACTGCGCTGGTATTAGCAAATACTTTAAAAATTGTGTATTTCTTCTATAACTAGCTAAATAAAGGCTTAATAATCTTTTTGTATATAAAATTGTTATAAATAAAAAACTTGTTTAAAATTTTATAAACTTAGAAGTCTAGCTAAGTAGTTAAGTTTTAAAATACTTAATAAATTTAGGTGTCTACATAAGTAGTTTAAGTTACACTAGATTAAGTGCTAAGTAAATAATAGCAAAGAATACTTTTTTTAAAAGAGAGCTTAGAATAAAGAAATACTTGCTATAGAGGTTGTACGCTATTGCAGTGTATTATATGCAAATTTTTTATATGCAGTGCTGTTCAAAAGGTAAAAAGCAGTACGTAAAAGGTAGCAGCTTTAGCTTTTTAAAGTATTGCAGGCTCCTGCTGCAGTACGTATGTGTTCTTTCTCTCTTTTAGTGTATTATATTGCAATCTTATTGCAATCCTACGATAATCCTATTGCTAGCTATAGGCTGGCAATTGCTGTTAGACACGTTTTAACTAATGTTGATTTTTAGTACTTTAGCAAATTTTTTTGACCCTAATTATTGCTAAGTAGTCTAAGCTTTCTTCCTAGAACTTATCTACTTACTGTTTTAATCTTGTTGACTACATATAATTTTTTTGGACTTTTGCGACTGATTAGTAAAGGGTAGCTGCTTTTCACTTTTTGGAACCCCATTTTGACTACAACAACAACCACCACCTTTAACACCTCAAAAATAAATAGCCCTTCTAGTTATAAATATATAAAGCTTTAAAAATAATAACTTTTTGGACATCTTTTTTTTTGTCACCCCTCTGTATATTATTGCGAACCTCAACTCTAGAAAAGTATCGTGAGATCGCTCCTACCACCACAACAACAACAGCCTTACGCACAGTTGTCAATCTCATCAATCTCATCAATCAATCTAGCTTCTCGCAGCTTGATTGACACGAAAATTTATAGGGACTGGATTGGCTTGATTGATCTATATATTTTGTCCAGCTTGATTGATGAGCTTGATCTGGATTAATTGTTGGCAAGTCTGGAGTTCAGGTTATTGAAAGGAAGATATTCATCAAACGCAACATGCAATAGGTTATTGTGAATTTCGAGACTCCTGGAGTCGCTCGAAACATCCAGTACACTCGCAACGAACGCTTTTTCTGATCAAATATCGTTATGCATTGTTCAAAACAGTTACTACCCATTTCTTTCACACCTCTCCCAGCCTAAATGTGTCTCATTCCCCTGCATTTGCTGCCGCAAACACCCACGAAGTTAGTCACTATAGCTGTTTGTCATACTCCCGCAATTGCAAGAGTGATGTGATAGACTTATGCATTCACTATGGCGCAGGACTTTCACTGACCACTCTGGTAGTGCAATGACTCCCTTTAGAATATATGAACAAATTCCAATCGGAGTTTACTCTCGACACAACAGCAGAACGCAACTGAGAAGTAACGGCAACGAAAGCTGTAATGAAGAGTAAAAACAACATCGGCTTACGCAGCCTCCTCACGTCTTCTAATATGGCGTCACCTACAACGAAGAATATGCAGAAGCTCTCTGTTATCTTCGCCATCGTGTCCGCAGGCTGGATATGCTTTCTATGGTTTCTGGAAGACAATCCCAATCCTCACCCAAAGCCAACGTGGTGGTATGTCTACAATGTCTTATCATTAGGTGGCTGGTACGGCTGGGCAGGATACTACATCATGTTCGATCCCCCTCGAAAAGAGAACCCCGTTCCTAAGCCGCACAAGCTGTGGCATCTCCTCCATGGCGTTCCGATGTTACTCCTTAATTACACCATCACCAAGAGCCTAAATACCCGGGACAAGGCACTCCTTTGGTTTTCGGCCTTGGTGGTATATCGATACTACCGTACTGTTGTCACCAGGTACTTCTATTCTCAATACAAGATAGCTCGGGGACATCCTTCTAAGGGCCCATCGGAATGTACAGTCATAGTACCGACAGTTGGCCCCAAAGATAATCCAGTGTTCGAGGAAATGGTTGCAGCAATCCTTTGGAACAAACCAAAGCAGCTCGTCTTTTCTGCAAACAATTCCGAAGCGGAAGCAGATATCAAGATAGAGGTTGATAGGATAGTCGCAGCCTTCAAAAAAGGCGATACCTCTTACCAGAAGGAACATAAACTAGCGACGGATTGGAACACAACCGGGCCAGAATGGCATTTGGAGAGTGTCACGAACATCGAATATACATTTATAGCTGACTCCAACAAGCGCAGGCAGACCTACCATGCCGTCGAATCCTTGGTGGACACGGCGATTACCGTCATGGTCGACGACACTGCAATCTGGCATCCAGAATTCTTACAAGCAACACTCCCAGCTTTCAACGAGCCAGAGGTCGGCCTCGTCGGTACGAACAAATGGGTAAAGTATATTCGTCCTTCCTGGGACCAAGAAACCATGAGCTTCATACAGTTCTGCAAGAAATGGTATTGGGCCGGTCTGTGGAACACCATCGGCGCGCTGTATCTTATTCGCCATAGCTACGAGACTCGAGCGTCAAATACCGCCGATGGCGGCGTATTTGCCGTGTCTGGTCGAACCCTCCTCGTCCTAACCGATATAGTCAAGAGCAGCGATTTCAAAAAGCAATTCTTGGACGAGCACGTCCTCGAGTCTATGTATATCTGGCTAACAAGATTCGTCAATTGGCACGTTCCGTTCGCAGGCCAGACGTTTGCTTATTTTAAGACGAAAGGCCTAACACAGCGTGGATTTGGACCGCTCCTTGCAGACGATGACAATTTCATCACGCGGTGGGTTATTAACCATGGAAAGAGCATCAAGATCCAATCTTCCCCTGAAGCAACCTTAACCACTGTATTGGGGAACGTAGAGTCATTCAAGTACTTGGCTCAGTGCGAACGTTGGAGCCGCACAACCTTTCGTCAAAACCCGATCGCGCTCTTCGGCGATTTAACCATCTGGTGGAAATGGCCTATCTCAGTATGGACAGTGTACTTTCCGTGGTTATACAACGCGGCTCTGTTCTGGGATTCTTTGGCGATTATCACCTTTTGCCGATCAGCACTTTACCTTGAGTCACCGCACGGCAATGGCCGACTTTGCTACCTCGTCATGTCTATATGGGCAACCAAGCTTATCAAAACCTGGCCATGGTTCCGGGAGCATCCTTGGGACTTTTTTCTGTTCTTCTTCCCTATCCCCGCTTACCCATTGTTCGGATACTACCATTCCTTACTCAAGGTTTACACAGCAGTTACCTGCTGGAATAACGAATGGTCTGGTAGGAACGTAAAGAAGGCAGAAGAAGTTGCAGGGGGCTTGGCAGGGCTTAAGGAAGAGTAGGCCGGCAGGTATGTCTCACCTCGTTCGAAGAACTTGAATGGATTGGTCATTTTGTCGCGTCGACGACGACCAATGCAAGTACATGCTTTGCGCCTTGCTACTCATTGATTGGCGCCAGGTTAAAATTCATTGCGATCGCTTTGGTTCGTCCCTAGGACATCTTTCATTAGTAGAAAGTTTGTTTGGAGATTTCATTCGGCGTTCTTATTGTTTCCAATACACAGGGCTTTTCACTGATGGTAGACGAGGGTAGAGGTATCCATTTCGGGTGGATAGACATAATTCAGATAGAAGTTTGTGAATTTAATGACAAAGAAGTCGCCTCGGATCTCTACTCGTAATGTATACAATGTGCTTTGCGATGGTCCTGCGCTCGGGTTTCGGGTGATTGCTATTAATGATCATAAGTCCCCGGCGAGGAACGGCAGTCTGTGAATGATGCGCAAAGATTGTCGGGATTTAATATAGACTCGAAAAGATGGAATTGGCGGAATGTAGCAGTGCACGTTTGATGGTGGTATGTGATGTGTTGCAGAGGCCTCTCGCTCATACTTCTTGATTTGTTCAGAAGCACCTACCTACGTCATACCTACATATCGCCCGAAGGTAAAGCACTTATCACAACAACAAAATGATGGACCCAACGCTGACTCGATTTCAAAGCGAGTGATGTCGTTAGAATAGTTTCCGTAGCCTCAAAGGTACCCTTGGAATGGCGTTCGAGCGCCAAACGCAATTGCTTCACTCGTACGTTCCTCCACTAGAGCTGAAGCCGGACCCGATGTGTTGGGAACCTTCGCTGTTCGCTCCACATCAACTCTACTTTGACTACATCTCTTCTACACCCCATAAATCCAGCCTAAAACAATAGCGCGCACGTTGTCATTGTTGCGTACCGGCAGAGCAACGACACGCGACAGCGCATTCTTCGACCCCGCCACCGCTGTCAGTCCAAAGTCAGGTGCAGACAACGACCGTTCTCGAAATAGTATCCTGCTGGGTGGAGGTCCACAGAGTGGTCGGCGACCAGAAACTCGCATACCGTATACTGCACCAACCTAAGAGCATGGTACTAGCCGATACCCCGGACCCTCACCGCCAAGCGTTGTACCAGCTCGATGGGATCGCGCGCGCACCACGGGAGTGAGCATCGCTCGACTTGATGCTGTCCTGCGGGACTGGGGTTGGCGACAATGGGGGCCAGAACCAGGGGAGCGTGTCAGCCCGCTAAAGGAGGGTTGGTGCCAATCAAGTCCTTCGCGGTCGGGTCCTCGAGGCACGTTTCGTGTTGCTGAAGGGTGAACTAACTCTGTTATCTCGTGGTCCCACAAGCCTCTTCGCAGCGCAGAATTGCTTTTCCATTCATGCCGAGTGGTCTGATTACAGGTTCTGCTCGGTCTTGGCCTCAATTCCCTCTCAGCACTACTGCGACGGTGAAATTTGGCCAGCCTAGGGTACCATGAACCAGCGCCACTCCACCCATCCTGCAGATACGAGGCGGCGCCTGGCAAGACCCTCTGGTACCGTAACCGTGCCTGCAATATAGCAGACATAGTCAAGGCTGCCGACACGTCTCTTGGACTCCGTCGCGCGAAGCAACGATAGGCTGTGCTCGAACAACGGGCTGCATCATGGGCGCCTTGAAGGACAAAGAAGACTTGAGCAACCCGTTTGTGGGCCCCGATTCAAGGAGATGCTCAGGGAAGAATACACATCCAATGCGTGCCTTGATACTCAGAGGCCTGCGGGTTGGGCATCCGGCCATGCGCATCCTGCAACAGGGCCGTGAGGATCATGAGGCTCTGCTCGTGGAATACAGTTCATCAGCCGAAGCCACGGTCTGGACACCCGCATGTGCGACAAAAAAGCATGCGCGGGCACCGGCAGAAGAACATCTCGTACGTTTCATTCCGTAACCATGTTCGCTTTCGGGCCGCCGTGTGTCTCACGTCCCAACACAGCATGGTATGGCACACGGTGCGCGGGAAGGATGATCAACCATCTGGCCGGTGTTTTCATCCCCTCAATTAGGTTTGTGGCTTGCTTGCGGGGTCGCTCGTACATAGGCGAGGCCGACGCCAACGAATTACCTCTCCACCATCTCATGGTGAGCCCCGTCAATGGTGATCGATAATCAATATGGCGTTTTAGACCATGTAACGGGCCAAGCCGCTCACCACTCGCAGTGTTCTCCTCGGAACTGTGCACTCAGAATGCGAGGTGTGCGATCGTAACAAGCCCAAATTTGGCTCCCGAGCTCGCACAGCTTCGTGTGTGATGGCGTACAGCGCCGTCAGTCAAGCATAATTACTGCCCACCGAGGACTGAGGGCCTGCTATTCGTCCTCTGATCATTCGCATGGCTTGGAACCCTACAATATCGATATTTTAACAAGGGTTCCGGACTATTGGTACTCAGGTAGCAAGCAATCCTGTGCTGATCACCCGTCAGAGTGGCTTTGGGCGTCCCAAGTGTCTGCCCATGTCCTGTTGCTGCTGCACATTTGTGTGGCCTTCCAGAAGAGGGCATACCAACTAGTGAATCTAGTACCGCGCTCCGTTGCAAGCGATATTTCGTCAACATTGGCCCAATCATGAATCAACGCAAGCGAAGAAAGTAAAGCGATGCGGGAGACGGCCCAGATCACGACGCACGGCTAGTCAAAGCTGGAAGAGAACTTTGTGCCATTGCCGTCTCGGTTCGTCGTCCCGAAAGACGTCTTCCACCACCTTGGAGCCCCTTTTCAAGGTGTTGTGTTACGTGGGGGTAGTGGAACGCTTTGAAGCTCGTGGCAGCGGTGGAAAGCCACTTTGCACCTATTCTCAGGATCAAACCACTTATCGATATCCTGGAGGTCGCCAGAGTCCCAGCAAACCTGTTCGGATGCCAGATAGACTTTACCAGTGCGAACACCATCAACAAAAATGAAACACGTCCTGCATATAGGCGAACACGATTGTGATCTGGTCAATCGTTGATCGGATGGGAGTGTGCAGCACAAAACGAAATGGTCGTGGTCGACCAGCATCTTCGCGAAACAGGCCCTTTACGCTATAGTTCATCTGGCGTCGGCCCTTTCCTTCGCCGTCTCCCGCATGCCCATATCCAGGACGGGCAGGGTCAATGCTGGTCGCGGGGCGGTCTAGACCATGGCAACAAAGTGTGGCAGTGCAACCTCTCATCTTCCTGTGGGGTCCAAGCATGATCTCCAGAAACTGCGGCATGTTTACTTGACAACTCCAGAGTATCGAGCCTATACACTTGGCGCTAATCATATTGCTAACCTACAGATCTGTGGCGGTGCACAATCACAGCAGAGAGACATGCTGTCTGGCTCCTGCAGTAGCTTGAAAGCGGTTTCGGCTTGAGCTTGGGAAAGTCGCCGCATAACCAAATCAATTGCGTACACGAAATTCGATCATCCCACGACGCTCGAAGCTTACCCTAGTCGCAGGTCCAAAGTAGTTTTTTTGGTCTCGCATACCCCAAGCATAGTCGCTGGCTCTATCGACGTGAGTCAGCCATAGGCTACGCTGGGGCATTGCGCCCTGTTAGATGACACGGCTTCAGTATCGCGTCGAGTGCGTGGATCTTGAGGACAGCGGACTACTTTGACAAGAGCAGCCTTTGCAACTAAAGTAGCCTCGATTGGCCAAGTAGTGCGAGTTCCATGGCTGGCTCACCCGGCACATGCCATAGCTGGCTCTTCTGCGCTGTAATGAGCGGCCTCCGACCTACGTCAGGCGGAGAGATTAGTGTTGCGCCCATGGAAGCATGATATATTGAAGCTTGGGGTATTAGTGATGGCGTAAGACTGGTTCCAAGCCAATGTTGGGCAGCTGTGTAACATGCCACGGTTGAGATGCATCAGGGTTTAGCAACGCACTCGATAATCATGCGCAAGTTGCACTGCGGCCGGTATACTTTGGCCAAGAGCAGGCTGCATGGCTGATAGGAGGGCTAGTTCGAGGAAGAATGCGGTTGACGCCTTCTACAACCTTATCCACGATGCCGGGCCTTGAGGGTTCGAGGACCGCGCAGAAGAACATGTCACGCTGATTAGCAGATGGTGCATTAGTCTGGTACGGAACATGAGGTCCGTGTATGACAGCGAGCATTCGGGAGCCTCTGGTCAAAGACGCCAGGCGTGTGCACATAGCGTGCCGTGGTAGCGCGAGGCCCCCCAGAGCGAGATTGCTCTGGCTTAGCTGCCCACATCGGGCCCAAGTCTCTGAAACGGTTGTGTCAGGGCAGGTGTCTGCTCGCGACCAGAGAATGCCCAGTACAGGCGCCGTCACATGCGACAGCCGACCACCTGCAATGCGCCCACCACATCCAAACTCAACCACGATTATTCAGACGACCATGTCACGCCATCTTACAGTAGCCTTGCACTCCGCTCCTGCTGGCGGTCAACGGGTGTGCCATGACGCACCGCCATTTTCAAGGTGCTGGTTAGTCAGGGAGACTGTGCTTCATCGAGTCCCGCCGCGACGGTGTTACGATGGGATGAGGGGACGATGTGACGATGAGAAACACGGTGAGGTCAGCGCGAGAGAAGGCCTGTGGGAGGGAGAGGCAGTGCTGCGCCGGCTAAGCCCCACGAGGGCTCGCTTACGGACCCCGTTGCGGGCAATGGTCTAAGATTAGCAGCCTCGCGCGTCCAATGAGACGTCCATGGCCCTGCACAGCCGCCCGCTAGCGCCACCAGCCACACGTCCTCGCTCGGCGGTCCGAGCTGCGGGCACAGCGAGAGGATCGCGTCCATGCGGTATCAGATGCGCTAAGGGGCCACCAGGCGTGCGGAATGGCAGGACGACGACATGTCCCCAGTCCGCCCAGGGCTCCCCGACCGAAGCGGTGATCAAGCGTGCATCTTCTTCAGGGTCTATCCCTAATCCGCTTGTCTTTCCCCGATGCAGCATGGAGGCGCTCGCACTCTGCACGCCTACTCGCTGGCGTGCCTCTGCCCCTCGTCACTTTCGGCATCGCTTGCTCTGTTGGTGCGTCGACATGTGCAGACAGGGGTCGGGCACACCGCGACTCTCAAGGGGTTGGTGCTACCACTGAGCAGTCGGGGCGCGCGATCGAGGCGGGGACGTGAATTGACGGCGGCCGGTAACTTCTGCCTTCTTCTATTTTTCCTAGCGTGGTCTGACCGTTTCCTAATCTGCCACCGTATGGCCAGCGGCCCAAGCTCGTAGGGCAGTAAAGCCTCCAGGACAGGGGTTTGGCATGCCGTCGTTTGGTTTCGTGCACTGTTTCCCGCTGGGGGCCACTGCAGTCTTTGACTCTGCCCTTGTGGTATAAACCAACTTCGCCCCCCGAGGCATCATCCTCCATCCAGGCCCAAGATCAACGCAATCACCACTTCATCCACACCTTTTCCGACGCCTTGGTCTACTGTTCAGGACCACAGTCCTTCCGGCTTCTGACTTGTCCTTCGCTTCAGCCAGCCGCCGCCGGGACTACTCCGCGGAGAGGGACTACGCGCCGTCTCTCCCGCACCTAGATGCAGTAAAAGATCTGCCGAGTTTCGACGCCTTTTGAGTTCTCGCCGACTCATACGACAACCTTGGAATTGGATCGGCACCTCCTCCTGGAAGGTAAGCTTTCCCCTGTCGGTCCCTAGGAATTTGCGCTAGCTCTACCAACCAAACATCAACGATGCGATCGCACACATTTCAGTGACCTATGCTGACTCGTTTTACGGATATAGGCGTCGACTGCAACTCGACACTTGACTGTTCCAACTTGCATTGCTTCACCCACCACATTCTTCATCATGGTTGACTACGCACAATATCCACCGAGCATGCCTCACGACTTTGAGCTCTACTCCAACCAAGAACCTCATCTGGAATTCCATCACAACCAGCCTTATATGCCTGTCTCAACATATGCCATGGAGCACACCTTCAGCGCCCCGTATGGCTCAATGGCTACTCTCGCAGAAATGCAACGGCCTCAAGATCTGCAATACCATTACGATGCCATCGCCCAAGGTGTCAAGCCATATCAGTATCAGACCCCAGCTGGCTCTCCCCATTCAACTTCACATTCTTTCCACGAACATCCTCCTGTTCTTTCTGCATCTTCCGAATCCGGTGCTTCAGTGTCGTCTTCCGCAATGGGCTCCCCATCACTCGTTCCGCAGTTCAATGACTCATGGAACACGATGGGATTAGGAGTGACTGCTGGATACGAGTACCCAGGAATGGTAGCGACAAATAAGTCGTATGTGGGTAAGTCAACAGTTCCTTCGCCCACCATCTCGTCTTCTTCTTTTGTTGCATCTCCTACGTCTCCAGCCTACAAGAGACATGTATTCAAGACGCCCATGACCCCTGCTTCAGCCACTTGGTCCTTGAAACCAAATGAGCGGCGAAATTCTCTTTTGTCGTATCAGATCAACGTGCGCAACATGGCGTCAATCACTTCTCCTTCAATCACTTCAGTTCCGCAGTCATCTCAATCATCTGAGTCTTGTCGGTTACCTCTTAATGCTACCAACGATAGAAACTAATGCAGCACAAGCAGATCCTAATCTTATTCAGCCCTTCGCATTCGCGCCTCAGAGCCCATATCCCGACATCAGGACCACCCCACCCCCCTACTTCCCAATCATCGAGCAACCGCCCTCCCCAGCTCTCTCTCAATTCTCGTCACACAGCCAGCGTCCTGGTTCGGCACGTATGAAGAAGGGTAGCGCCAGCCCATACCTTCGCACTCAACAATATCAGCCTTACACCCAATTTAACGATCACCGCCGGGGCTCCGTTAACTCTCTTCACTCACACAATTCAGGCATAAGCCGCAAGAGCGAAAGTAGCTATGACAATGACGAGACTCGCGAGAAGGGAATGTGCCCATTGCCAGAGTGTGGACGCGTCTTCAAAGATTTGAAGGCACACATGCTCACCCACCAGAATGAACGACCAGAAAAGTGCCCAATTGCGACCTGCGAGTACCACATCAAGGGTTTCGCGAGGAAGTATGACAAGAACCGTCATACACTCACACACTATAAGGGTACGATGGTGTGCGGCTTCTGTCCAGGCAGTGGATCAGCGGCTGAGAAGTCGTTCAATCGCGCTGATGTCTTCAAGAGGCATTTTACCTCTGTTCACGGCGTGGAGCAGAATCCTCCCAACAGCCGCAAGAAGAGCCCATCGAGCCGCAAGGCTTTCAGTGGCTCGCAGCCCAACGTAGCTGGTACCTGCTCTACTTGCTCAGTCACTTTTGCCAACGCGCAAGAGTTCTACGAGCATTTGGACGACTGTGTGCTGCGCGTTGTGCAGCAAACCGACCCAAGTGAGGCCATCAACCAACGTCTTCTCACCTCGGTTGCGGAGGACCCAGACGTCACCGAAACCCTTGACCGCAATGGTCTATCCAAACGCATTGAGTACACTGTACCCAACTACGCCGAGGATGAAGAGGATGATTACGAGGAAGAGGAAGTCGATAACGATGACCTCGACGATGCTACATACGGCTCCCGTCGCAGCCGCTCAGGCAAGGGCGGCATCAAATCCTCGAAGAAGGATTGACAACTAACACAACCCCGGGGTGTCGGCTCAACGCAGCACGTCGGGGATGGCAACCACCTCTCCTCTTCCCGTGTTCAAAAGTCTGGTCCTCGCGCCGGCCTCACTTTCTCCAAAGGCGGCGTAGCCGTCACCGGCTCCGGACGCAAGAAGCGCAAGAATTACCCAGTATCCTGGGGTTGCGCTACCGACAAGATGAAGATGAAGAAGCGTGTCTTGTGTGTATACGATGGCCAGAGGAGGCTATGGAAAGACGACATGATGCTCGATCAGGAGTTTGAAGTACGTATGAAGTTGCCTGATGGCAAGTCCTACGTCACAGACTTGGACGTTCAGACGCTCAGTCGTGCAGATGCTCTGCATGGTGCCACTAGGGAGGAGAGGGGACCCTGGATGCCCGATAACATTGTTGGCAGCGTCAGTGGTGTGGACGTGGAGCCCGCGTCGCTGGATTGGGCTCTCTGAGCATGATTAGAGATTCGATATTTTGCTTTTGCTGCGAGCATTTTGAGCGATATGGATGGGATGCACAAAAAGGTTGCATGACAACCCGTACACAGACACGGCTTGATGAACCAACGAAAACCGCCAACGAACTTCTTTGCTGTACTACCAAGCTTGTAGTTTTCTTTTTTTTTCTCGATCGATACCACTGGGACTTTGCTTTCGGCTCTTGGGCGTCTACTTTTAATGGAGATACAATGGACGTGCTGGCCGCGAAGATATAGTTTCTAAATCTTATTGACTATCACCACATTCATACGCTTTCACTTGACCCTGTGACCCCCTCCGCAGTAGCTCGATAACTTGACAATGTCACTACACAGAAAATAGCTCAAGGTGGATCACGACAACAGCCAAGGTCATATCTTGGAGCGTCGAGGACGTCTACAACACAGCTCGCTTGTATAGAGCTGGCATTGACCACGCCTCGGACCTGCATCGTAGATCTCCCAAAACTACGGTCTCTGGAAATCTCGGTTCTCGTAGCCGTACTGCAGTAAGCTGCCACATTTTTCCGATGAGCTGTTTGCCCACGGGCGGTACCCGTTGGGTCTGGATTCTAGCTCAGCCACAGCTGACAACGTGTATGGAAAAAGTATGATACCGGAATATCGGGTTGACCCAAGCGTGAGGGTGCACTGGTAGCTTGCGTTGCTTTTTACAGTCATGTTTGTTTATCGTGGTGGCGTGTGATGGGTCTTTTGGTATGTGCCTGCGGCCGGCGCTTTGACGATGCGCAAGGAGATTGAACGAGATTTGTTTTGACATGCAGACGGGTGTTGCGAGCGAGGTGGATCTGGAGGCTTCTGGGCCCAAGGGATCTGAGCATAAGAAAGTACTGAGTGTTTTCAGGGTTGCGTTTCAACAGCATTTATCTTTAAGACATCTTTTTGTGTGTGGCCTCGGTCAAGTCTAGATGTAGTGTCGATGCCAGAAGGAACTATTGCCATGCATTAGCAAGCTCGCATTCACGTTACCTGAATTTCTAAGAGAGCGTTAAATAAGAAGAAATAGAGACTGGAAGCGCCTCTCGTGACTGCACGTTGTGATTAGGTGAAAGCGGAGACGGGAGTGCCGCGAGGGTCTTTGCTTGCTTAGTCAGCTCATCCCCGCCGTGGGGGAACCTGGGAAGGCAGCAGCGACTAAGACAGCCGTGACAGCTTGGAGCTCTATCAACTCTTAGCATAACGCCGCAACCATACCCTCACTCTTGCGCCCATACACACAGGATACCCCACCATGGCGTCAAACATCGAGCAGTCGCCATTCTTCCAGGACCAAAAGTCTAAAGGCGAAATCGTCGTCAAGGGTATGACATGGTTGATGCAACACTGGCGCGTGTTCGCTAACTCGGATAGACCCTCCCAAGTTTGACCTTGAATCATACATTGCCAATTACACCGGTAAAGCTCTTTTGATGCTTCTCCAGCTCTTTCTATACTAACACGTCTTGCAGGCTACACACGAATTGACCGCCTGCACCACATCGGCGCTCACTCGCCATACCTCGCCGTAGACGCTTACCGCCTTGCCATCGCAGAGGCAAAGAGGGGCAAAAATGTTGATCTATACAAAAAACTAGCAGAAGAGTTCAGCCGTATAGCACCACACGATCCTTCTGCCGTGACCGACACGGCATGGGTCGAGAAGAAGACACGGGAAGTGCGCGAGGAGCACGACCGCCTAGAGCATGAGCTGAAGTCATACAAGAACAACCTGATCAAGGAGAGCATACGGGTAAGTAGCGACGTAATATAACCGTGCGCATCTCCACTGACAGTCTGTAGATGGGCAATGAGGACCTCGGTCACTTCTATTACGATATTGGCGACTTCAGCAACGCGCACAAGGCCTACATGAAGATGCGCGAACATTGCACCTCACCCAAGCACCTCGCCGACATGACCCTCCGCCTCGTTTACGTTAGCATTGCACAGAAGTCATGGACAAATGTACTCGCAAATCTGGCCAAATCGGAAGCCACTCAGGTTAAAGGAGATGACAAGGCTAAGCTGGAGCCCATCATTTCTGCTTGCAGCGGTCTATGTCATATGGCTACTGGTAGCTACCGCGAAGCAGCAACAGCCTTCCTCAGAACATCGGCGGCGTACTTGACTGCAGAGCCGGCAGCTTACATTACATGGCAGAAGGAGGTCATTTCGGGCAATGACATTGCCGTATACGGCGGTCTCTGCGCGCTTGCTTACATGGACCGCAGTGATCTGCAAAACAAGGTCCTATCAAACAGCGAATTCCGCAACTTCCTTGAGTTGGAACCTCACATTCGCCGCGCCATCAACCTCTTCTGTAACTCCAAATACAGTGCCTGTCTCGAAGTGCTCCAAGGCTACCGCAACGACTATCTCCTCGACGTCTATCTGTCTAAGATGCTGAACACGATCTATAGCCGGATTCGGAGAAAGAGCATCGTGCAGTACTTTATACCCTTCAGCTGTGTTACGCTTGACGAGATGGCCTCCAAGTTTCCGCCAACAGAAGGTCAGACAATCGACGAGGACCTGGAAGAAATGATCAACCAGCGTGTTCTTAATGCGCGGATCGATCTAGTCGACCGCCTACTCATCTGTCCACCTACAGACCCCCGCCACGACGTACACGCCGACGCTCTCAAGATGGCTGAGGAGTATGACCATACCCTGCGCCTCCGGTTAACGCGTCTCAACTTGCAGGCTGCGGGTATGGAGATTTCATCAAACAAGTCGAATGAAAAGCCATCTGGCATGGGTGGTGGTATTGGTGACACTTTCCGCGGCTTGGGTCAGAAGATCGGGTTCTAAAAGACACGCATAACGAATCAAGGATAACGCCGATAATGATGTCAAACACGACGACATGATGAAGAAGACTCGGTGCAGGCTGAAGGAGAGATTGCGCGGCTAGCATTGCAAGGCGTTTTTTTTTGTGGGGGTGGGGCGGCATGGCGTACATGTACAGGCTGGGCAAAGAAATCAAGCGGCATTGCGGCGTTGGAATGATGAGGTATCAGGGGCGCTGTCTAGCATTAGACGGATGAACAAACACGTCATGCCAAAGCATAATCATCCTCTTCTGCATCATCTTTGCATCTTACAAGCTGTCCCTCAAATGTGCTCTGGATCTCACAATACCAAGCGAATGAGAGTATGGCAAGAAGCCATTTTGCCATGTTTATTTGCAGTGATTTGCAACAGCAAGTTCAATCTACTAGTTATTTCTTCATTCAAATTCGTAAAGATAATAAAAATGCGTGTATATAATGTACCAAACATCCTGGGTATCTAGTATTCGTCTCGCTGTAACGCCCAAAAAAAAGAGAAGTCCTACATCATGATTTTACGTCTACAATACAACGATGTTCATCTAGTGAACCAAAGGCGGCACTGAAGAGCCTAGTTGTAGAACTAGGGTTTCTAGTCCTCATCTGAAAACACCTGACCCTCTTGCCGTAGCCCATTGGTCCTGCTGCTGCTGCTGCTGTTGTTGCTGCTGCTGTTGCTGTTGCTGTTGTGCCGCGCCCTGGTATCCATAATATCCGGTAGGCGCCCAGGCGAACTCACCGGGACGTCCATACGAATTGTTCGCATCAATGGTAGGCGCCGGCGGCTGTTGAGGCTGCGCAGGCGGTAAATGTGCATTCGTCTGTGCTGACATGCTATTTTGCGTCACCATTGGCTGAGTGATCATGGTATTAACAGACAGAGTGTTCTGCGGCATCGGTCGATTGAGAGTACCGTATGGAGAGTGGTTGGAGTGGTTAGCTGTGAAATAGTTTGAATGTGTCTGCAGCTGCGTGGTTTGCATTTGTTGCGCAGCTGCCGCCTGGAACTGCTGTTGTGGAGTCAAAGATTGTTGTGAAGGTCCGATCTGCTGCTGTTGCTGTGGTGCTTGTTGCTGCGGCGGGTTTTGTAGCCGCTGCTGAGGTGATTGACTGCCCATTTTGTAGGCTAGCTGCTGCTGTGGGCTTCTCATCCCGTGCGGTAGGCCCTGGTTGAGCTGTTGCAGTTGTTGACGATGATTTGGTATTGACTGTTGGCGCTGCAGTTGTTGTTGTTGTTGTTGTTGTTGTTGCTGCTGCTGAGGGACGTGGGGCAAGGTCAGTGGTTGAGCAACCTGTGGCCGATGACGAGGCTGTGGTGGGGCTTGTATTTGTTGTGACTGTTGTTGGACATGTAATTGTTGTGGTTGTGGCGGCTGCTGCTGGACCTGGGATTGCTGTGAGTGAGGCCGTGGTACCATCTGCGGCGTCTGTACTGGGGTAGTCGAAGCTCGCTTCTCAGTCTCAAACTGTCGTATCTTTGCCTTTGCTTCCTCCAGCTCTTTCTTCAGCTTTGCAAGCTCTGAAATGCTAATGTTTTCGGATTGACGTGCCGGTTCGGGGGCTTCAATGGGCGGGCGCTGGTCTTCGCCGCTCGCTGGCTCAGAGTAGAAACACAGCCGTCTCTTGTCGTTACATGTCGAACATGTAGGTTTCATGCCATCACACTGTGTACATGTCAGCTGCCATTGCTTGAACACCCCAGTGCTGATATCTTACCTTGGTTTTCTTAGCCTTGCAGACGTCGCAACTGTTCCTCGGCCGCTTTCGCTGTGGTACTGATGCGGATTGCGTTTCGACATGCAGTATAGGGCGTGGCCCGGGGCGAGGTCTTTGTGGAGGAGGACGAGGTAGTGGAGGCGGAGGCGATGTAGGTTCAACGAGTGCGTGCTGCGAATGTATAGGTGGCTCTACTTGGATCAGCTCCAGCAACATGCGAAGACTTTGTTGTCTCAGGTCGCTCTCAATCGTGTTGGATGGTCTTGGAGGCTCTGGCGGAGGGTCGGATCGTTTCTTCTTCGTCCTGGGCGTGTCTGGGTCCTCGCTGCTCAGCTGTCTCGAGCGACTTGCGAGCCTGGCCAGCGCGTCTGGGTCATTCTCCTCAAGATACTTGCGCCGCTTGGAATCTTTGCGCGGTGGTGGGGCGCGTTCCTCGTATGTCTTGTGTACGGGCACATGTTTGTAGAAGACGTCCAGTGTCTGTTTGGTGGCGGAGAACTTGATCGACAAGACGCCCTTGCAGTCGTAGACAGGCTTGGTGGCACGCTTTCCCAGCTTCGCGCCCTTGCCGTTCGCAGCGCGGTCCTTGTTGAGCAGCGAGTCGTTGCAGTAGTACGAGAAGCGGAAACTGTCGTCCTCTCTGCTGTTCCAGCAATTGTGGAAGCTGTACCGGTACCCGTCGATCCGCTGTATTGTGTCGACACAGCACTTGGCGACTGCCCTCTGTTTCCGCATCTTGTCCTTGGGATCCGCTGTCGACTGTAGAGCCTCTCTTACGCTCAGCGCGACCTTCAGCTCGGCCGTCTTGGGCGCGCCATTGTTCGGTTCAACCGACTCAGCGAAGTTGTGCCCCAGGGCGACATTGGGGTCCGAGAGTGAGTGGTACTGCGCAGGGCCGCCAAAGTGTGCAGGCTGATAGCCGGGCGGTGCATGGCTGTATTGATGTATGACGTGGGGGTGTTGCTGCTGGGGCAGCAGCGGCGGCGGCTGAGTTGCCTGATGAGGTTGCTGCGATGGGGTCGGCTTAGTTGGCGACGGGACTGCAAAGGTCGTGTCTATATCGAAGGCGAACTGGGCTTCGGTGTGCTCAGGCTCTTCGGGAGGACTTCTCAGGTACTCGCGCAATGACGCCTCGAATTGGTCGAGAGAGCGGATGGGACCATGCGGCACCGTCTTTGCGAGCGCGTCTCTGGGCTGGCGTCCACGCGCAAGCTGCACAGGAGCCTGAGGCCAGAGAGCCTGGTCGTTGGCATCGTGGATACTCGTGGGTTGAGCATGGGCAGCAGCCATGTCAGAGTGGAGCCCGGCCCCGACCAGGTTCGGGGTAGTGAATAAGGAGTTTTTGAGTTGGCCGTCTACCGAGACCGTGCAAGCCTTGGCTCCAGCCCTAGAGGCGATGATCAACGCTTCATGGCCGGGGTGACGGGATGCTGGACATGTGCTAGAGGCGCAAGAACACGGCAGGGAGAGAAGCAGAGTCGAGATGGTCGTAGTACAGCAGCTACAATGGTTCACGATACTTCCAGGCGCCATGGGAAGCACGGGTGTAGGCATCGGAGCGTGCCTAGGCCGATGACGCATACAACCCGAACCTGCATGAACATGGCCAGGTTGGTATCCGCGTTGCTTTCAGCCATCTCCGTCTTGCCCGTTCGCTTTGTACACTAACACGTCTTTATACGTGTAGCTGTTGGCGTCTTTGTCCGACGCGTGGGTACATGTTCCACTGCCACAACCCCAATGGACCTGCCAAGCATGTTGAGCCGTGGCTCCAGCTCCTACTGATTAGTGAATTTGGGCAATTGGTCCTTGAAAACAACCGGTCCATTGCATCTGTTTCATGGTAGATTGATCCTGTCGTGATCAACGCCATTCATGCATCACTGCGCAGCATATCGACGTTAGCACGTGACTGCGGTTATCTCCATCGTCTATGACCACCTCACGTTGCGCACGTACAAGTCTATATCGTAGATAGTTTTTGTTTTTTCGACCTTCAGACCATGCCATCCCGCTCACATGTTCCTGGGACATCGACACTATGAGGTCGATGTTCCCAAATCCTCAGTCCCATCTCTACCCGTGTTTCTATCCCTGCATACCAAAGGAAAATGTTCACTATTGATACCGCTGTCAGCGTCCACTCGTCTTACTCAACCGCTCTAGCGCCGGCAGCGGTAAGTCGTGCTCATTGTTCATCTGTTTTCTGTTAACAGAACCGGCAAAGTCCGCTTCATATCGTTTCTTTTCCATCTCGGGTGCATCTCGGTGGCTTGAATCCACGTGCTCGCCGTATTATTGGTAGCCTTCAACCTCTCGAAGACTACAGGTGTGAATTGGTCGGAACTTCCCGTTCTACTTCCGGCCTGCATATCCTGGGCTGAACGGAAACGAGTTCTCGGGAGTCTGCGGGCGACCCTGCTGTCGTTTTCTAGGAGATTCGTACGCCACGGAATTGTCGCGCCGCGCCGAATATGTGTGGGGTCCAGTTGGGGAGTGGGCAACTAGGGAAGGTGTTCCGAATCCGAATCCATGGGCTGACGGAGTGCTGCGCGGCGTCATGTAGGGCATGGACTGACTCGAGCGTGCGACCTGTGGTCTGTTGAATGGCGTACCCCTAGCCTGCTGAAATTTTGAATTCTGATAGCGAGGACCGGTGGGGAGGGCTACTTTGAGACCTGATGTTGAACTTTCGGGCGTGAAGATTGGCGCGTCGGGTTTGATCTGCTTTGCAGTCGAAATAGAAGAAGTATTGGAGCTCAAGCCAGCCTTTCGAGAGGTCTGGGTTGTAGTGGCACCGAACCCCGAGATGGCAAGTGTGTAATGCTTCTCAGAGCCATTCTCTTCCGTTGATTCTGCCTTGCAGTTCGGAACATGCTGGTCGAAGAAAGCAGTGTTGTACTTGAACATCCCTTTGCAATGACCACAGCGTATGGCAAGCTCCCAAAAAGCCTTGCAAGTCTTCAAATGATCGTACATATCTTTCTTCGTGTACCAATGAAGGCAGTGGTTGCACTTGGTGTGCTCTAGCACTTTCCCACTCTCTAGCGTCCGGTCCTCGTGGTTTTCTGCCGGAAGTGCTATCCCAATGCCCTTGAAATGAGGATCGAAACACGGAAGCTCCATCATATGCACCTCGTCGTCACGATAGACCCTCATCATGTTCCTCGTATTCCAGTGACTGTGCCAATGCTCACGCCTCTTTCGATTGGGAAGGTTCAGATCACCGAATGGTGGACGGGCCTGTGTCATCAGCATAGCTGCGTGCTCGCCGTAAACCTCTTCAGCGGTGGTTACGGCGGAAGGCGACTCCGATAAACTGGAAGAACAACCTTGTTGCTGTGAGCTACCTTGCTGACTATGGTTGTCCGAGCCAGTGGCATGGTTACCGAGGTCATCGTTGTCGTACTCCCGACCAGTCTTGAGAACGCTCAACTTGGGCAAATTGTTGGTCGTTTTCTCCTTCTCAAGCTGAGAAGCCCCATCTTGGGCAACGCTGAGAGCAGCGTTTGCTTCGCGCGTCTGCTGACGAAGGACCTCAGCCTCGCTATCTTTCTCCCGTACGGCGGCCACATGCTTCCTTAGATCTTCAAGCTCTTCCTCAGCAGATACGGCCCGGATCTCATGGTCGGTGTTTTGCAAGTCGAGCTCATCAATTTTGCCCTCCATCTCTTGTCGAGCATCGTTAACGGCAAGCTCGCTGGCTGCTAACTGCTCCTCGAGCTTGGTCTTGTCGGCATTTGCAGACTGAGGCCGAAGGCTGAGACTCCCATTCTCTAGCCTAGCTGCGTGAAGCTGCTCCACGAGCTTGGTCTTGTCGATATTTGCAGATTGGAGCTGACTGGCGAAATCTTCCTTCTTGAGCTGGACTGCTTGTAGCTGCTCCTGAGCTTCACGCTCACGGTTACTCTTCTCATCTCTGAGCACCCTGAGTGCTGATTGTACTTCGAATAGCTCATCTTGGAGGTTGTTACGGCCTTGCATCTGCGTGTTCCGGTCCCTCTCTAATGCGGAAATACGCCCTTGCTCGGCTTCAACACGCTCGATAGTCTCATGAATCAGCTTGGCATTCTTGCTGCTCTCCTCTTTGGCCTCTTCCAGCGCTTGGATGAGTTTATCACACTCTATTGTGAGGCCTGAGACTCGTTTAATGAGCTGGTTCCTGTCATTGTTGGACTTCGACATGTTGTTCTCTACCGTTTTAAAAGTAGTCCCCATGTAGAGCTTGGAGGCCCTGAATTCGTCAAGCTTTAGCATCAGATATGCTATAAGTTGTGCGTCAGTGAGCTTCTGCGCCTTGGCCTTTTTGAGGTTGTTAGAGGTTTTGCGTGCGGAGAAGATGGCCACAACAGTGATGATGATGGATGCAGCAAGGGCGAGAATACTACCGTTGCGATCGATGCTAGTAATCTGCGCTTTCGTTTCAAGGGGGAGTGCTGAGGTAACTTGTCGCATTCCGGAGACGTGTGATGGAAGTACTAGAGAAGGCGTAATGAAATTTGAAGGGACTTGGAAGTGCGCGAATGTGCTCCTATTCCTAATGTGATCGACGAGACTTGAGAAATCTAGTGTGTTCTGAAGGTGTGCGCTTTCGTCGTCGCTTCCAATGTGATCAAGAATGCCTAGGAGTTCTGGGGCGCTCTTTTGGGCGGTGATTTTAGTGGTGGGGAATGGTGCAAGCTTCAAGGGACCAAATATCTTGGATGTTGGATAATTCGGGCTTGGAGTAACAGTACCCTGCTTAGGGACGTACAGGCCCCTCCCTAGTTCGGGCCCGGCGATGTGTGCTAAGAGATGGTTGAGCCGCTTGATACTGAGGTCGACCGGCAATCCTCTCTCGTAGACGGCAATGGCCGCTAGACCGGCAGCGGCCGTAGCAAGAAAAGGCTTGATGATCGGATGGTTCCAGTTCTGCAATAAAATGGCCAGCTGCCCGCCGTTGAGTTCCGCCATTTTATTGTGCACACTTGGTTCAGAGATGGCAAATACTCAAGTTGTACTAAGCGAAGGGTCGGTACGTGGGCTGGCGGGGACGAGGTTGAAATGTAGTATGGGCTGACTATAGCTTGACTATTGTAAGCGAATGAACTCTGGTGGGAACAGGAGAGTCACGCGTGAGTAAGGTGGGGCGGGGGATGGGCTTACAAGATTTCGCGTTTGCGGTCGCTTCACTGTGAGCGAATGCGCGTAGGGAAGGGCGGGGTCACAGTGGCCTGTATAACTCCAGTTGAGGAATTAAATTTCAGGTTAGCCTACTGTTTTCGCGGGTGTGTCGACTTTGGAAGAGCAGAAGAATCGGTGGGGGATATCTTTGGAGAGCTGGGGCGGAGGGGACGTCTTGCTAGCGCTTTGCCAAGGACAGAGTGGATGAAAGTGTCACATTCACTGAGAGTTGAGAAAGCGCAACAGTGGCGTTGCCAGGCTCGCCTCCCAGGTATATCTTCCTACTTTCCATGTACCAGCAAGATGTCTGTCGCTACCCTACCGCCGTATGGACTGATGCCAGTAGACTTCGAGCTCAGGAATGCAATAATAATATGCGATTCTTGGTGCTACCTTTGGTATGCCGTCGTGGAACTTCAGCCGTAGGTGAAAAAGTCGACTCGAAGTCGCCGCTATCCTTATAGGTCTTTGGAACTTCACCGCAAATGTTTTGATGCCAAGAGGGCGTAGATCTCTGAGAGGCCATACGGACGCCGCCCCTTTCACTGTCCGCAACTCGATTCTTTGGTACCCATCTGCCAGATTCCAACGCAGAACGCAAAGGTGAAACTTCACAGCGAAAGGAAACAACAAAAAACTTTTTATGTACACCAGACGTCGCGTCGAGCGCTCTGCATGGCGACAAGCCCAGTACAGCTTCGATACGCCTTGTGATACGGAAGTAAATAGATATACGACACAACTCTAATGAATCTGTGTTGTGATGATTGAACTTCAGGAGGACGCAACCACGATGCAACCACGGTTGACGAATATAACACGAATTGAAAGAACGCCAGTACGAACAATAGATACTGAACCAGAAAGACTGATCGATTGAGTCGAGGATACAAAAGTTGCGCGGCTCTTGCTGCTAGGATGTCGCAGAGAGGCACGAGCCAAGCACGGTTTCCTAGGTTCTTTGCAATGAAGGCGATAGGAACGAGTGGCCGAAGCGAGAGTACACAGACACCTTCATCCAGTGTGGTTGTTCCTGAATGAACGCATTCGGTAGACCGTTGTCTATCGAATGTAGGATGCGCTCCTGAAATCCGTGGTGTGAGCTCTAAGGCAGTCGCGCTGATCGACTTCTCGTATCGATACCTTAGTTGCCGGAAGTAAAGCAAAGTCAAGAGAGGATGTTGTCGACAGAGTGCTCGATACACGCGATGCTCATTCGCAAGCCTCTTCATACGCCTCGAAAATAGAGGTTTCCAGCGTGATAAAGAACATCATCCTCCTCTTCCTAACCGTGGGCATCTACCAATCATCATCGCTGTCCTCTCCTGCGATATCCCCTCCTTTGATCCTATCCACTACCCTCTTTACCCCGCGTTCCACGCTCTCGCCCTCTATGGCACAGCCTTCATGCCAGACGATGGCATCCATAACACCATCCATGAACCACATGAGCGTCGGCACAAAGCTCACATCCAGCATCGTGCCTAGCTCTGGCAGTGAATACATGTCGAAGCAATAAATGTCGACCACGTCGTACTGCTCATAGGATGTTGACGGAAGTAGCTTTCGCAAGGCAGTGACCACCTTGTTAGTTGTTTCGTCTTCGGGCCAATATGCAAGGAGGACAGTTTTTCCTGCTGCGGCTTTGATGCAGGCCGCATATTCGGCTATGTTGGTGATTTGGGTGAGATGCGCCATTTTGGGTGGGTGGGTTTTGGTTTTGATCGTGTGGTGGTGAGGAAGTTTATAGATTGGGCTAAACTATTACCGAGGTGGACGGCGTACAGTGCCCGTGCGCGTGACGAGCCAGTTCGCGTGACGAGCCACCCCAACATGAAATCGCGATTGTAAATATAAGGCTGTACAACAACGTACAAAAGTAATTATTATAAGGTTTTCTAGTGTATTACTATATAGAGGCTTACGCATCTTTTATAATATTTGAATTTAGCTAGTGTCTTAATTTGGCGCCCGCGCGCGCTGATTTTGGGTGGGGGCGACGCAGGCAGCAGACTAGCGTTAACACGGCTTGCTGTACCCACAACACAACAATGCTTTATTAAATTTTAGCTAGCTTTGTATAAGGCTTTTTGCTTAGGCTTATTAAGTGTATTATAAGATTTTTATGCAGTTACGGCGTCGCGTTATTGTTTTTTAATTGCCTAGGCTACAGCTAGTTCTTTAGCTTTTGCTTTCTTTATCTTTATGCGCTTTTTAGTAGCTTATTATTGTGCTAGCTTTATAGGTTTTTGTTACTTCTTTTTATATACTGTTACTGCTGCTTTTAGCTCTTTATTATAAGTTTTTTAGAGTTGTTTGCGCTTGTCTTTGTCTTGTTTTATAGCCTTGCAGGCGTAGGCTTTACAGAGCTTCCTAAGAGACTAAAAAATAGCGCTACTATAATACTCTTTACACTATCAAAAATCTATAGTATTACTCTTCTTCTTGTGCTTTTTTTTAGCTTAAAGCGCATGTGTAAGGCTGTTGTTTTTGTAGTAAAGCAGCTTGTTTTACACCTAAAGAGAGTATAATAACAACTTAAGCTATTTAGCTTTATTTTTTACCTTATTAGTAACTACAGCTTTAAAAATTCTGCGCAGCTCTCTCTAGCTATTACTATTACTATAATAGCTAAGTTCTAAAGTCTTATCTTGTGCTAAAGTGCTGTTATTAAAGCGTTTTAGTATAACCTTTATATCTATTAGCTATATGCCTATAGCTTAAAAACTCTTTAAAATAAAATCTAACCTTATTATAAAGCTCTACACAGGCTAAAAGATGTTAAAAAAGTTACGTTTTATAACTCTTATAAGGGCTTGTAATTAGTAGAGGTAGTAATTAAGTTCTTGTAAGTAGTACTTTAAAAGAGGCACAAATAGGACAACATTAAGCAGCTATAAGCTATAAGTAGCGTAGGGTAGAAAGATAGCTAAAAGGATACAGTTACTGTTACAAAAATTAATAAACTTAGTTATAAGATAGCTGCTGTAGCTATTAAGAATAAAAAGATAGTACTTTTATTATGCTTTTTGCTTTGTAGAGCGCTTAAATACTTATTTAAGCTATGCTAAACCTATATTATTATTTGTCTATCTTAAGGCTAAGTTTAAGAAGAAAACCTTGTGTTTTCTAACCTTAACAGCGTCTACTTAGCTTAATTAAAGCCTAGATGTGCCCTAGTAGATAAGAGCGGGCGGTAGTGCCTCTCTAAAAGCGCATACGCAAGCTAACAGCATTATCTATTCTCTATTGCTATCTTAGATTACTACAGTATGCTCTTTTAAAGCCTAAACAGCCTTTATAAAGATGTGTTTTAAGCAGTTTGTAATACTAATAAAAAAGCCCTTCTTATTTATATTATATATATTGCGCTTGTTAACGTTGTACTTTTATATCTTTAAGTGTAACATGTTAAAGTACAGCTTGTATCTCTCTTTAGAATTAGCTTTGTATTTATTGCAATTAATTCTTGCGCTTTATTTAATAGTAAGCTTGTTAGCGTAGTAATAGAGAAACTAAGTAACCTAGCTTTTAGAGACCTCCTACTTTGCTACTATTTTTATAAAATTTTGTATTATCTCTTATATAAGTAGTAAACCGCGCCTAACGTATTTTTTTATATATAGTATAAGCTCTTGTTCTTGTTGTAGGCTAAAGAGTTGTTGTTGTTCTAATTTAGCTGCATTTATGCTCTATTTTCCCTTGTGCCGCTGCGATAGCGTTGTTTAGTTAACTTTAAATATTTTTAAAACTTTGTAGTATAAGAATTTATCTCCTAGTTTACGTAGTTTAATATATTTAATTGCTTTTTAAATTAGATCTATAGTGGTGGAATTATAACGCGTTGAAGTTGGGATAATCTCAATGTTATGATGTTGGGGTGGCTCGTTACGCGAACTGGCTCGTCACGCGCACGGGCACTCTAACGCGCATGACGGCGTAACGCGCACCCCTACCAAAACAACACTATCTTTCAACACCTAATAACTCTACTAATATAGATCTAACTTAGGAAGTAATTAATAAAATTAATTCACGCGCACTAGGCGTATCTTTCTTATACATAAAGTTTACAGAAAAGTATAGTGTAGTATAATATACGCTCTCTTAAAGACACTAAGGTGTTTTAACCTTACGCAACCTTAAGGCTTAAAATTAATAAGCTCTTTATTTATAACAGGAGCTAGAGCTCCTATAGTATATTAAACAGCTTACTAGGCAAGGCCTTACATCTATACAAGCTATAATACTAAATTTCGCCTTATAGATTGTAAGAAGAGAGGTTAGAGTATACTAAGTTTATTACTTTGTCTACTAGTACACTAATAAGCTTATTTTAAGATAGATAACAGGCATAGATAACAATTGCTATAAAGCTAATTCTAGAAGGAAGTATAGCTTATACTTTAATTTTCTACGCGAGAAAATTAAGTAGTACTACATTAAGGCGCGTTACATATACAATATAGATAAGAAGAGCTTCTTTCTTAGTATTTTAAGAAGATTAAAGAGGGTCTTTAGTAAGCCTTTATACGAGCAAGGAAAAAAGAGAAGTACTATTTAAGATAGCTTATAAGAATAGATAACACTCTTAGCCTACATCTACGCTAATAGATCTTACTTAGCGCCTACTCTTATATATTAATTAACCTTAGAATTAATATAAGACACCTAGTTATAAGCTTTAAATCTTAAAACTTATTAAGTTTAAATTACTTTATTACTTTCTAGCTAAACAAATAATAATATTAGTCTTATATAGCTTAAATAAGTGTTTAATTAGGATACTAAGGTAAAGGCTTAATCCTCTTATTAATTACTTATCTTAGACAGCTATAGATCTTACTTTACTACAGAATTTATTAAGTACTATAATTAGAACAAGATTTTTTTTATAGTTTATCTTCTTTATTTAACCTACACGCTGCAGTCTCTTAATATTACTCTATTTGAGCCTTTCTTATTAGCTTACTAGGCTAAGATATCTAGGTTTCTAGAGAGGAACTAGGGCCTTACCTTAATAAGTAAGAAAGATTTCTTTCTTTTTTTTACTAAGCCTAGCAGGCCTCTTTTAAGAATATAATAATCTTAAATACTTTTAAGGCTATAAGCTTCTTACTTTTTAATCTTAAAGTTATATTAAAAAAAATAGTTTTAAGAGCTTTTTAAGTAATAGTAAGTCTTTAGGCTTAAGTATCTTAAATTAAAAGAAAGTTAAACGCCTCCTACGTAAAGTAGTTGAAAATTTAAGTAATAAATAAGCTTAAAGGCTAAGCTAAGTTTATTACTAAATTTTAACTTAAAAGACTTTTTTTAAGTATAAAGTTAAAGGCCTACGCAAGGCTTTAATTTATAAAAAGATATATAAGAAATAAAGTAAGTATCTTTTAGTCTAAGAGCTTAAGGAGTACTAAGGTAGAGCTATAGTTGAATTTTTAAGAAAAGTAAAAAAGGTATATAATTACTAATAACTCTAAAAACGTAAAAAAGAGCAGGTATAATACTAAAAAGCTAAAATAAATAAATATTATAAGAAGACAAGGCAGGTAAAAGTAAAAAATAAAATAAAATAAAGTAATAAGTAAGGGCTATAGCTTAATTAATAAAAAAGAAGAAGAAAGCTAAAAGAGCTACTAAATAGGCCTCTAAGGTAGCTGTTTATAGAACTATAAAATAACTTAAATAATTTATAAAAACTTTTTAAAAGTGTAAGAAGAGTAGCCTTAAGGCTCTTAAAAAGGCTACTTTAAAAAAAAAAGCTTATTATAAGCTTTATAAGTAGTAAAGAGCCTTAAAGTAGTGTTATAGCTTAACTAGTATCTACTTTGCGCATAAGGCGCGTGATTAAAACTCTAACTTGATTTTTATAGCTATATATATTATTTTAGCCTTATAAATTTTATTACTAAATAATTTTATTATAGTAGCTATTATGTAAAGCTCTATAGCCTTAAGTTTAGTAATAGTTTTAGTATTTAAACTATGTGTTAGCCTATCCTGCACGTTAGCCTATCTAACTTAGTATAGTACTAAAGCTTACTGCCTAACGCGTACTACCTCCTAACATGCACTTTTTGCTATAGTAATCTCTAATAATTTGTAATATTAAAATAGCAGTATCTTTTTTTAATATTAACTTTTTCTAAAAATATTTACAAATTTAGAATTTAGAAATAAAAATCTATAAATCTTAAATTTTACTTTAGCTTAGTAAGCCTTAGTTATTAAGATTTCTACTTTGTATATAAATATAAACTTTTTAACTATAAAGATTTAAAAAATTTAAATAGGCTAAAAGATACTATTTTTAACTTATAGTATTAAATATAAGTAATATTACTTAAAAGTATAATATTTAAAAAGATACAACAGAAATTCTAAGTTTATACTATAAGATAATCTTATTTTCTATATAACTTGTTTAAACATTAATCTATTTTTAAAAATTCTTGCAGATAAAGAATCTAAAAGCTAGAATGTAAAAATAAAGAATTTCGCTTTAGTTTAATATAGCTTAGTTAAAAAGTTTATATTTGTATACAAAGTAGAAATCTTAATAACTAAGGCTTACTAAGCTAAAGTAAAATTTAAGATTTATAGATTTTTATTTCTAAATTCTAAATTTGTAAATATTTTTAGAAAAAGTTAATATTAAAAAAAGATACTGCTATTTTAATATTACAAATTATTAGAGATTACTATAGCAAAAAGTGCATGTTAGGAGGTAGTACGCGTTAGGCAGTAAGCTTTAGTACTATACTAAGTTAGATAGGCTAACGTGCAGGATAGGCTAACACATAGTTTAAATACTAAAACTATTACTAAACTTAAGGCTATAGAGCTTTACATAATAGCTACTATAATAAAATTATTTAGTAATAAAATTTATAAGGCTAAAATAATATATATAGCTATAAAAATCAAGTTAGAGTTTTAATCACGCGCCTTATGCGCAAAGTAGATACTAGTTAAGCTATAACACTACTTTAAGGCTCTTTACTACTTATAAAGCTTATAATAAGCTTTTTTTTTTAAAGTAGCCTTTTTAAGAGCCTTAAGGCTACTCTTCTTACACTTTTAAAAGTTTTTATAAATTATTTAAGTTATTTTATAGTTCTATAAACAGCTACCTTAGAGGCCTATTTAGTAGCTCTTTTAGCTTTCTTCTTCTTTTTTATTAATTAAGCTATAGCCCTTACTTATTACTTTATTTTATTTTATTTTTTACTTTTACCTGCCTTGTCTTCTTATAATATTTATTTATTTTAGCTTTTAGTATTATACCTGCTCTTTTTACGTTTTTAGAGTTATTAGTAATTATATACCTTTTTACTTTTCTTAAAAATTCAACTATAGCTCTACCTTAGTACTCCTTAAGCTCTTAGACTAAAAGATACTTACTTTATTTCTTATATATCTTTTATAAATTAAAGCCTTGCGTAGGCCTTTAACTTTATACTTAAAAAAGTCTTTTAAGTTAAAATTTAGTAATAAACTTAGCTTAGCCTTTAAGCTTATTTATTACTTAAATTTTCAACTACTTTACGTAGGAGGCGTTTAACTTTCTTTTAATTTAAGATACTTAAGCCTAAAGACTTACTATTACTTAAAAAGCTCTTAAAACTATTTTTTTTAATATAACTTTAAGATTAAAAAGTAAGAAGCTTATAGCCTTAAAAGTATTTAAGATTATTATATTCTTAAAAGAGGCCTGCTAGGCTTAGTAAAAAAAAGAAAGAAATCTTTCTTACTTATTAAGGTAAGGCCCTAGTTCCTCTCTAGAAATCTAGATATCTTAGCCTAGTAAGCTAATAAAAAAGGCTTAAATAAGGTAATATTAAGAGGCTATAGCGTGTAAGTTAAATAAAAAAGATAAACTACAAGGAGAATCCTGTTCTAATTATAGTACTTAATAAAATCTATAGTAAGGTAAGATCTATAGCTATCTAAAATAAGTAGTTAAAAAGAGGCTTAAGCCTTTACCTTAGTATTATAATTAAACACTTATTTAAGCTATATAAGACTAATATTATTATTTGTTTAGCTAAAAGGCAATAAAGTAATTTAAACTTAATAAGTTTTAAGATTTAAAGCTTATAACTAGGTGTCTTATATTAATTCTAAGTTTAATTAATATATAAGGGTAGGCGCTAGATAAGATCTATTAGCGCAGATATAGGCTAGGAGTGTTATTTACTCTCGCAAGCTATCTTAAATAGTACTTTTTTTTTCCTTACTTGTATAAGGGCTTACTAAAGATCCTCTTTAATCTTCTTAAAATACTAAAGAGAAAGCCTTTCTTATCTATATTGTATATATAAAACGCCTTAATGTAATACTACTTTATTTTCTTGCATAGGAGATTAAAGTAGAGGCTATACTTCCTCCCTAAATTAGCGTTGTAGCGATTATTATTTATACCTATTATCTATTTTAAAAAAAAAGCTTATTAGGGTACTAGTAGATAAAGTAATTAATTTAGTATAATTTAACTTCTCTCCTCGCGATTTGTAAGGCAAAATTTCGTATTATAGCTTATATAGGTAGAAGGCCTCGCCTAGTAAGCTATTTAATGTACTGTAGGAGCTCTAGCTCCTGTTATAAGTAGAGGGCCTGTTAATTTTAAAACTTAAGGTTGCGTAAGGTTATTAAAACACCTTAGTGTCTTTAAGAGAGTGTAGATTGTACTACACTATACTTTTCTGCAAACTTTGTATACAAGAAAAATGCGCCTAGTGCGCGCAAATTAATTTTATTAATTGCTTCCTAGATTAGATCTATATTAGTGGAGTTATCAGGTGTTGAAAGGTGGTGTTGTTTTGGTGGGGGTGAGCGTTGCCCCGTCCTGCGCGTTGGCACGTCCACCTCGGTAGCCAAGCTTTAGCTAGTCGCCCCTGGATGTCCCCACCCAACGCGTCCATCCACGTTCCACTACACAAGATGTCCCCCATGCTGCATTCTTTCAAGCAAATCCTGCATAGCAATCCATTATTCGGATCCCAGGTTGACGCAAGATTGGGATTACAAGTCTCCCTTACTGCAACGCGGCTATACTGGTGATTCCTAGGTATGTGAGCTCGTTTGACCTGTCGCCGATTGTAATGAAGGCATCGCATCATGCACAAGTCATCAGGCGAGGTTTTCAGGCGATAGTAGGGCGTAGTATCAGAGGCATCGGCACACCAGTCCTTGGGTATGTCGCTTAGAGCATTTCATCTGCACGCACTGGTCACTGACAGGCAACTAGCTGTAATATGCAATCGTTACTCTAACCGAAGCTTTCCACCATCATCCATCCTCCCTCCATCCATCCGCCGTTGAACATGTCACGCGCGACAGTTCTGGTCTTTTTGTCTGTCCAGAAACACATTCTACGGTAGCGAAACTGCCGCGTCGATGACGTACACATCTACCACACTATTAAGACCACCGACTTGCGAACATATACAGAAGACGTTTGCCAGCAAATGTGACAAAGGATACAACACTAGCGGGGGAAGAGCATTAGACTGCGTGACCGGATGTGCTGAAGCATTTGATGTTGAACGCAGGCCTTGTAAAGCAGGTAGACGACCGCGCGATCGCGTCATGAGTTTAAGGAACACATGCAGCAACGGCGGTGTACTTTTTCGATATGTGGGATGCTCGCTGGGTAGCCTGGTAGGAATATTTCAAGATGCCTGGAGGCCAGAAGGCTCATAGGACTTCACAAGATGAACAGGAACTTGCTGGCGGCGAACAATGAAGTGAACATGCAACAACATCTACTTTTTTTTTCTCGTAACAGACCGTTTCTCTGCTTCCCATCGTCTACTCTACTCAGCACCAACACCACGCGTCCTAGTAACAGTGCTAATCACTGTACTGGTCCTGACAACCGCACTACTAACTGTCCTCGTAACCGTAGTACTGGCAGGCCCACTAGTGATAAAGCAAGAGCAAGCCGACGAGATCTCCCCGGGACCGAGACCCAGCGAGATGTGGATGCCACCTGGGAGACCGATTGAGATTTCGAGTTGACGCTTGCGCACTGGGAGTTCGGCGGGGCAGACGGTGTCGTAGAATGTGTATGGAGACATGGGGTTGTAGTTGGTGTTATCCGCCTTATAAGCACAGTCAGTAAGAGGACGTGTATGATCAAAGGGAGCAGGCTTACGCAGTAACGTCGAAAAGCATGCAGTTTGCTTCTCCGTAGCCGAAGCTCTTGCACTTGCTATCAGCCTTGCAAAGCGCGCTGCAAGCATCGAAAGTGTTCTTTGTACCGCTGGACTCGAAGTAGTACGCTGGTGTGGTCTTGACGTACGCCACGATACCGCAGCTTGGAACGCTCGTGGGTGTGCTGTAAAGAGATTAGCTGTCTGCAGAACATAAAATGTTGGAACAGGGCGGCGTACGGGAATGGACTCGAGACGAGGGTTGAAGACACCACTGTGGAAGAGGGTTGTACAGGTATGGCCGAAGAGGATGACTCAGGCACCGAAGTTGAAGATGAATTTGGGATCGAAGACGAGGAAAGTGGCGGTGTAGGGGAGGAAGATGTTGGCTTCAATGTCGGCGTTGGAGTTGGAGTAGGAGTAGGAGTAGGAGTCGGTGTCGGTGTAGGAGTCGGCTGTATAGTGACTGTAGTCTTCCCCGTCGTCGTAGTTGTTGTAGTGTAGCCACTAGTAACTGTGGCTGTGGCAGTTCCCGAGCGGAGAATGTTGCTGCAGAAGAATGCCGCCTCGGACGTATGTCCTTCAAATACATCGAGACCGCAATCCTCAACTAATGACGCATTAGATCACCTTCTTTTATGCGAAAGAGGTTCATACCATCCGGATACCCCCGTTGTCTTCTTTGACGACCAGACGCTTCTACACTCGCAGCAAGAGCTGCAGCGATAATTACAAGAAACTTCATCCTGTCGGCCTTGGCTGGAATTGGATCTTTTGAAGATGTGCCGGTCCTAGAGTCGATACTGAACGCGAGTGTCAAGTGGTAGAGTTCCTACTTATAGGCAATATCTAAAAACCTCGACTGCAAAATTGAAAACTAAACGAAGCGGCTGAGCTGTATATTGCATCTCGCATTTCATTTGAGATAAATGAATTGCAGGCACATTGCGTACCTCGGTGATCTGGCTCGGGCAAGGTGGGCTAGATCGTGTACATTGCTGCTACCATAGTAGATGAACACAACAATGCGGCCGCCTCCCGCCGGCAGATGTAGTTTGACAGATGTCTACCTAGCAAAGGTTTGCGCTTTCTTCTTCAGCAAGACATGTGGCTTTCCCGATGCTATGGTCAGGGACTGAATCGACCAATCAGGGAAGCGCTTGATATTGAGAGCGAAATATTGGAGAGTATGGGGAATTAGACTTAAGTAAAGAATGGACAGGGCTACCATAGTCAGGTTCAAGATCCCTACGTCACCCGGCAAAATGCAGACGCATCCAGCCATAGTATGAAGATTGCAGCGCAAAAATAGCGACAACATCCACATAGCGCAGAAACTGACACTGGTTATCCTATTGGTCTTCCTAATCTCCAGCGATCTGTACAGCTTTGCATCAGCAGGCATATGCCAGACGCTTCGAACGATCCAACCACTATACCTAACCAGGTAACAGAAATCAGACCACTTGTGGCAGGCCAAGCGCTGTAGGGCACATGAAGCTTATTACTAATACCTAACGCCGTGCGATGACCTTCTTATGAGCTAAGCTAGGATGCTACAAACAATACAAGACACATTTTCTTCTAATTACGCGGTCTACAATACCCGCACTCAACCGTGCGACACCACTCTACGTGAATTGTGCATAACTGCCAAAGTAAGAAATCTTAGGAGGTAAACCCTTTGCCTACGCCGCGCACCCGAAAGCCTAGTTTCTCCAACTTTGGGCCATCTATGACATTCCGACCCTCGAATACCCACCTCGGCTCGCGCATGAGGGTAGCGACTTCTGTCCAGTCAACGGTCTCACCTTCCTTCATGCCAACTTGCTTCGCGCGACAGTCGGTACAGTCGGTCGAGCACTCAGGTTCGGGAGTGAAGCGGTTGAGAGGATCCTCAGCTGCATCGCCACTCTGCCGTGTGACAAACTTCTCGAGCTCGATGATATCCATCTCAGAAAGTTTGCTCGTGCCAAACCAGCCGACATTCTCCGAGACTCTTGAGGGCTCTGATTGTGTTGCTACCTTGGCTTTGGCCTTTGTACTCGGTTCCATGGACGGATACCGGAACTGATCCCATTGTGTCAGAACACATACCGCAGTCGCGTTGACGACGGTTTCCTTCCAGTGCTCTCGCACCTTGATGCGCTGCATCTGGGAATCGCTGAGGCCAAGTGTGCGGATTTCCTCCTCAATGCCCGCGACGGAGCAGCCCGGGTCGAAAACCGATATCTCTGCCGGCATCTCGGCGGCGAGGTCAGCGATAAAGTGCACCGCGACGCTGTTGCGCGTGTCGTTTGTGTTTTCTTTGAAAGCGAAACCAAGCACTGCAATCTTCTTCCCCCTTAGCGAGCCGTTCAGAGCGCGCACTACCTTCCTGCCGAATCTTTGCCTCTGATAGTTGTTGATGTCCAGCACTCCCATCCAGTAGTCTGCAACCTCGTTTAGGTGAAGGGACCGTGCCATGTAAGACAAGTTCAGAATATCCTTTTCAAAGCAAGAGCCACCAAAACCCACGCCTGCATGCAGGAAACGGGGTCCAAGTCTAGAGTCGGCTCCAAGACCCAGGCTAAGTTCCTGAACATCGGCACCAAGCTCCTCGCACAGCGCTGAGACAGCATTGATACTCGAGATGCGTTGCGCAAGCATAGCATTCGCCACCAGCTTTGTCAGTTCCGATGACCAGGTGTTGACAGTCAGGATGCGAGCTGGAGGGACCCAAGCAGCATATACACCTTTCAGTGTTTCGGCTGCCTTTGTACCTTCGGGTGTAGTCGAACTGCCGATCAGGATGCGATCGGGGTGCATGAGGTTCTCGACAGCACAACCTTCCGCAAGAAACTCAGGGTTGTTGAGAATCTCAAACTGTGCGTTGGGACGGTGGAACTCGAGCTATTTACAAAAAAAGACCCGGGTCAGTCTCAACCAGCAAAGCTTAAGTGCTTGAAAACTTACAATATCTCGGATCATGTGTGCAGTGCCACACGGAACAGTGCTCTTCTCCACGATGATGGCTCCCTCTTTCGCATTCTTGGCGATCATACTGGTAGCACTCTCGAGAATACTTAGATCTGCGGTTGCTCCTGCACCCAGGCCATAGAGCTTTGTAGGAGTGTTGACGCAGATGAATACAATGTCGGCCTCTGCAATAGACTCGGTCACTCTCGTCGAGAATGTCAGATTCGGTGTCCTCTTCGGGATGCTGACAGTTCCCAGACCAGACACATCGACCATTGAGGCACTCGTGCCGTCCCGAGCGATCCTCACAAGCTTTGATAGGCCGTTCTCATGGATAGGAAGATGGGCAGAACTCCATGCTGCGACCTTCTCTGGACTCAGGTCAACCACGTTGACCATGATCTCAGGGTTATGGTACGCAACAAGAGCGGCAGTTGGACCACCTACAATAACAAAGGGTCAGCAATTGAAGCATATCTGAAGAACCAACCCCCGCGTGCGGATTGTTATAAAGCCGGAGATTGCATACCTACGAAGCCAGCCCCGACGAAGCAGACATTGTTCACCTTGGGGTAGGTTGGCCTAATGTCGGCTTCCGAGAAAAGGCTTTTGGAAGTAGCGGGGAAATAGTCGTCCAAATCGCCTTTCGGACTATCAGGATATGATGTGATAGGTGTCGCGTAGGCACTCTGTCTGTTCAGATCTAACAGCCCCAGGTCCAGTGAGGGCGTGTCAGTAGTCGCGGTGCTGGATGTTGCTAAAGAGGTCGACATATCGTGAGATTGGAAAGTGAACAGTAAGAAGAACAGGTACAAACACCGCAATCGTAATAAGAGCTGGAACAACCGAACCGACCAGTTGTTCAACAAGTGAGCTTAACAGTAGAATTCTACAGTAAGTCTTTGCGGTGTTAATAGACTCAATATATACAACTAGAGTAAGTCATGATATTGTGGCTGAGATTTTGTGGCTACTTCTAGACACAACAAGACCTGCAGTCTGATTCTGAGGATTCATAATTCGTAGTAGCACCAGGCAAGTCAGGTGTATACATAGATAGTTGACCATCTCGATTCAGATTTGATCTTGCTACACCCCAGAAGAGACAGCTTCCGGTCTAGAGATTCACAGTGAGTTTTACAAGGATTACGATCGTGCAGTGCAGGGGACGCTGCTACCCAACATGGCCTCACTCTTCCCGCGATAAAGATGGCCTCATGCCCAATTAATCGTTAGCCTCAGCATAGTTGTCAGATTGAGCTGTTGATCCAAGTGCGCTTAAAGAAACCACGCGCGGAGGGCTCCGTATAGGGACCGAGCACTTGTGATGATCTTGCTTGTCCTGGCCAGACCGAGTTTGTGTAATTGTCCGTCCGGTATTGCCGCTGGCAATATCTTCAATACGAGCGCCTAGCAACAGCCTTCGGTGTTGGTGCTTAAGGCCTCCGGCTTGCTGGTTCTGTCAGGAAACAGAGGGATGCATTGAGTCGGCTACATGTCGTGATACATGTATAAACTGGCAGTGATTCCGACTTGCCTTTATTCTTGCCGTGGTCTTGGTACTGAAAGCTCCCAGCTGGCTTCAAGCGCACATTGTTCATGGCGTTCACGGCGTGGCCGTCTTGCGCTGCTTCTTTCTTACTAAGATGACCCGCTTCCGCATGCTCTGCTGTAACTGCAGAGTTGTCAGCTGTATACCAGGCTAGGCGAAGTTGCACTGGGATATCTGCATTGGGATATCTGCAAGACTTAGCGCGCTCAACAAGCCGTCTCCGCTCTAGCGAAGCCGTACCACAACCAATCGTAGTTAAGCAGCTCCGAGATTTTCAAGGCAGGCGCAAGCCCCAGTACAGTGCCCGTGCGCCATGTAAGCCACTTTTTACCAGTAAAAATAGCGAAGTACCCTTTTTTAAAGCTATGTATCTTAATAACTAAAAGAGAATGTTTTAAACTATGTATATAAAAAATACAAAGAAAAAGAAGCTCTATAAAATAAGAGGAAACAAACGTTAAATTTTATTAGGTCTACTAAAGTATTAGGCAAAATTATTGTACAGTGGGGCACTAGTCTAGTGGGACTTCGGATGATTCCCCACCAATAAGAGATGCTTATGTAATTGATCTTAGGAAAGAGCACGTGATATTTACCCCTGCTAAATGCCTCCTTGCTAGCGGCCTACTGTACGAAACTTTTGTCTACTACTATATATAGTATTTCGTTATTTAAGTTTTAAACTTTACTAGTAAAACTAAGTTTTTATCTTACTAAGATATTAAATACTAAGGTGTACTAGGGTTACATGATCTACTTAGCCATATTATGGCTAAGTCTAAGATAAGCTGACTCGAATTAGTCCGGCCTGGCCTAGGAGGCTGCCGTATCCTGATAGTTTTAAGTTTTTTAAACTTCAAAAAGAGTTTTCCTAAAATAACTTTTTATTTACTTGATATATTTAGAAGCTAATAGAGTTATTAGAGTTGAAAAATGCTAAAAATGCTAATATTCCCTAGTAAAAGTGGCTCAGATGGTGAACTAGCTCACATGGCGCACGTACACTGTACCTACGGGGTAGGCGAAAGCCACAGTACGGCTAATTTTGGTAGAGTGTGAATTTCACTTCTCCACACATCGCTATGGCCATCCTATGCCGTGCAAGACAGGGTTTCTAACACGTTAAAAGAAGCTTCAGCTTGCAAAATAACGCCGTTGACAACATCACTTGGTGCGTGCCACCATTGCATAGCGGAATGTGGCTGCTGTTGGTGAGGATCTGCTACTCAAGCCTAATCCAAGAAGAGTCTAGGTTTGTGATATTTTTTTTCATCACAATTATCTTGGCTAACGCCGATGTTCATGACAATGTGCTATCTCACTAGTGCCCGGCGGTCCGTAGTAAAATTTTCAGAGGGCTAAGGTCTGTCTTCCCCCATTCTCGCTCCATTCTGTCCTATGCCGATACGAAGTCCAGATAAAATCCAATTTCCTCATCCGGACTAATCGCAGCTGGAAGACCAGGCGTGACATGATCAGGTAGGATCTAGCCATCGGTATACGCGACTCGGCTATTAAGTGGCACTGAAGGGGTCCATAACTCCGATGCGCCTTGAAGCACGACACTGCCCAGGAAGAGCTACTCAGTACTGAGATCGAAGACGCTCGGCCTATATCTTGCTGCGTAGTACCGATACTTGCTTTGCGATCTGCCTCCAGGTTCACATCCACTCGTTTACGTGTAACTAAGGTGGTCCTCGACATAAACTGGTATACCCAAGGCCGGTGTTCACTATTCGAAAAGCCAAATGTCGTCGATTTCTCCGACGATGCTGGACCCCAGCTCATTCGATGCTTCATCGGCAAACATCAATGTACCCTCTTTCGATTCATCCGGAATCTTCGACTCACCACAGCGGAAGCCTCTCAAGATCAACCCCTTCCTTGCAACGTTCAACATTGTTCTGGCATTCGGAATTATTGCTGCCCTTATTACAGGCTATATCATCGGGCTTAGGATTGCGGATCTCGGCATCACTTCTATCGGCCTGTATGGAACAGTTCTCATTTCCGAATACCTCGTTCAGCTTGGATGCGCCCTTCTCAACCGCTATGAGGCCGACCGCATCATCAAAAAGCAGGCAAAGAAGATTGCTAACCTTCGTACGGCGGGTGACTACGAAAAGGGCAACCAAGGGACATCGTCGTCCGACCTGCTCAACCCTGGCAGTGAGGTCTCGATTGTCGTCGTCGGTTACCGCGAGGACGAACAAGCGTGGCGGCAATGTCTTCGTAGTCTGCAGCCGCAGACGCTCCAGCCTAAATGCATCATTGGTGTTGTCGACGGCAACGAAGAACCAGATTTGAGCATGGCAAATGCCTTTGTCAGCGAATTCGACTCATACAAAGCGCCGCTCATACACCTGCCTGTCTTGCTCTCCGAGATCCACCGCAACACATACTTCGAGAATATACCAGCGGACACTCGATCCCGTATGGTCAAATTCTGGCACTACCTCGTTGGTCGCTATCGGCCCGGCCACAAGGAAACATTGCTTCTGGCCAGGCAGGCAGTGGTTGAGCAAGTGTGTGAGTGGAACAACAAGTGGAACATCAGCAGCCTCAATGCCGTTTGTTTCAGTCAGCCCCATGGCCACAAGCGCACTGCCATGTTCACGGCCATGGCCATGAGTATGTTTGCTCTGCGAACACGAGACGCCGTCTTCACAACAGACTCGGACACGCTCGTTCAGCCCAACGCATTGGATGAAATGTTGACGTTGCTCCGCTCTTCTGATGATATTGGTGGTGTCACTGCAGATGTCAAGATCTGGAACCGCTCCGAATCTTTCCTCGCCAGGTTGTGCTCGGCGCGATACTGGTTTGCCTTCAACATTGAGCGAGCATGTCAGTCGCTGTGGCGCTGCGTGGGCTGTTTATCTGGACCAATGAGCATGTATCGCACGTCCGATCTCGAGACCATTCTCGGACCTTGGAACTTGCAAACCTTTGGCGGCAAGGCAACGACCTTTGGTGACGATCGTCACCTAACCAATCAGCTGTTGGCTCACGGCCTCAGGACACGCTACACCCACCGCACATGGTGCGACAGCGAGTCTCCAACTTCTTTCGTGCGCTGGGTCACCCAGCAAACGAGATGGAGCAAGTCCTTCTTCCGAGAGGCGTTCTGGTTCCCGGCGAGCTTTGTCTACCAGTCCCCCCTGGATGCTTCTCGAGATGACCATACAGACGTTGTACCCGTTTATCCTAATCGCCACTGTCTTCCACTTTCTCTTTAACACTCAAGACGGCCAGCAATGGCGTCCTGTGATCTGGCTTGTCACTATGTTCGGTGTTGCGCTTTTCAAGTCTGCCTTAGCCGTACTCATCAGCTGGGACTTATGGCTGCTTCTTTTCAGCTTGTATGGATTTATCTATTTCTTCGGCCTACTGCCCTCCAAGGTTTGGGCCCTGGTAACGATGAACCAGACCGGCTGGGGAACCTCGGCACGCTCCTCGTCTGAGCGGAAGCGTGGAACGTCTGTCTTGCAACGCTCGTTTCAAGTCTGCCATCTGGTTATCTGGTATACAGCCATCTTCGTCGGTCTTGGCTTTTTTGTTACCAGGATAACAGGCAATCCTCTTTATTGGCTCCTTGGTTCCATTGCACTCCTGTCATCCATCATCCTGTACTGGGAGCGTACCCATTCTCTGGGGGGAATCAAGGAGAAGGTCAGGGGTTTGTTTGGTAGGAAGAAGGCAGCAGCGTCTGAAAAATCGACAGACTTCCAAGTCGATGAGCCAGTGCTTCCTCCAAAGCCTGATCCGGTCTTCGACTCTTCATCGCGCTCATCTTTCCTTTCGACAGAAAGTACCTCAAGTGGCCCTACTCGGATCGCAACTGCTACTCCATCAGTGAAGTGATTACTGTATATTTTATCAGAAGTTCAAGATTTGCGGTTAACAATCAGCTCAAAAGTCATAAAATCATAGACTATTATAAATCAAACATGACTACTTGTTTTGCTTTCCTTTGTCTATTTGCGCACACCTCGCAGAGACTTATTATTAATTCTTTTCTGTCCTTGCTCTAATATTTTTATGTACTCTTGTTAGAAGGCTTGGGCAACCTTGACGATATATACTATCCTGCACAATAATCAGTAGTTCACTAATTATATCTACCCTTTTAGTTATTTGGCGTGGTAGTGCAGGGCTGCGTTCTCACATTATAATTAGTAAACTGAGCTATTAAACAAGTAATTATATACTTCTATTAGACAAGATAAGACGCGATCTAGTACAGGAACTACAATAGCCTAGACTTAACAATCGCAAGCAACGCTTGCTTTGCAGATAATTAAAAAACTTGCTAATTATATTATAAATACATAGCTATTTTATATAGTAGTCTAATATTTTAAAAGGTAGCTCGGCAGACTACAGTTACTAAATTAACTACTAAGGCTAAGCTGCTCGCCCTTAAGCACACTATTAAGGAGGCTATAGCCCTTAAGCGCTTCTTTCGTAAGCTGTCTCTTAATCTAAAAGATGTCTAGACAGTTTAGTGTAATAACTAACAAACAATTAGGCTTGTAGTCAAGAAAGACAAGCAGATTAGCACTTAATTAAAGCATGTAGATATACAAAACATGTAGCTGCGGCAGAAATATGCTAAAGAATTATTTTAGGTTGAGTACTTAGAAACAGCGATTATGTTAGCTAATAGATTAACTAAGTTGCTTACTTAACTTTTAGCAAGTTAAGCACTTAATCAAAGGCAACAATAATTAATAAGCAAAAACTTTAATATTAAGCAGTAATATTTATATACTAAGCTAAGTCTTATTTTAATAGCTCAGAATAAGCGAGAAAACGTAAGCTAGACAAGTAGGAAAACTAAAAAAACAAAAACTAAAATTACTATTAAGCATAGAAATTTTCATAATTGCTTAACTCTATTATTAAATTATGCTTAGCTTCTTAGCCTTAGCTAGCTTAAGAGCATTTTAAGCCAACCTAGCTCAAGCAGCAAGAGTCTAGAGATAAGCAGCATAACAGCGCAAATCTAATTTATTGCTCTTATATATAAAGTTGTAAAATAATTGCCGTTTTACTTTAGCGTAATAATCGCGCCTATATATATAAGTTGTATAGCAATTAAGACGGCGAACTTAAAGGTGATTGTATAGAATAAGCAAGAGCAGCATTTTTTAAGTATACTATTTTTAACAAGACAATTGCTAAGAAAGTTGTTGTTAAAGCTACTGCTGTTGCTGTATTTGCTGTTAATTATAAGCTAGCTATTAAGCAAGCTGCTACGTAAGTTAATTAAAAGTATAAGTAGCATAATACTGCGTATTATCAGGCTTTTGTTTAAAAGAATAACTTCAATTTCAACTTATAGCCTGCTAAGCAGGCTGTGCTTAGCGTAAATATTTTTAGCATTATACCTTACATTAAAAATGCTTACGGGAGTAGAAGCGAGAGCGGGAGTAGGCAGCGGGAGTTAAGCGTAACAATTATAGACAAAAGGCTTTTGCGCAAAAGTCTCTCTAGTAGACGTAACACCGCTATTAATCTCTTTGCAGCAAGTAATAATGTCTTTAAGTAGTTAAGCTTTTAAAGCTTAGTACAGCTTATTATTGTTTTATCCCTAATAACAAGTTAGTAGCCTAAGCAACAAGCTTAAAGAATTAAAAACTTACCTCTTTATTTTTATACATAGCTATAAATTAATTAGTAAGATTAATATTAACTATATAGCAGATGTAAGATAAGCAACTGCTGCAGCGTAAGCTACTCTAACTGCTAGTCTAAACGCAATTAAAGCAGTATTTAGCGTACAAACTATTTAGCATTTTTGTTATACAGCGCTTACAAGAAAGAACGCGAGAGCACAACAAATTAGCAGCAATTTTTAAAAAGCTGCTAGGCGCCTTTTAGTAAGTAAAAGCGGGCGCGTTGCGCTTAGTAGACAGCTTAATAGGCGTTTGCAGCCTATTGCTGTTATTATATTGCTAATTGCTGGACGCTGCTTAAGTGGTAAGCTGCTGTAATTTTTGTTTTAGCTCTTAAAGAGCCTTGCTCTTGCGCTAGCCTAATTGCTTAGTTGGGCTCTTATGTAAATTAAAGTTTAATTCAAGACTTAACAGAAGACTTAATTTAGTAGGTAAAGCAATTAGCCATTAAGCAAAGCTACTAAATGTCTTGCAATAAGCATACAAATTAAAAGGCAGCAGTAACTAAATTTTATTATCTTAAAAATTAGCTGCTTGCTAAATTTCATTGTTAAATAGGCTTTAACGCGCGCAACGCTTATGCTTAGCACTATTTTGACAATCTTAACAATAGCTTGCTAATTAACGCTTACGCTTATTGTTGCTAGAGCTAGACTAAACTAAAAAGATTAGCAGCTAATTAGTAAGAGAACAATAAGGTAACGCTGCTTACTATATTAGTAGTAGTATTTAAGACAGTCTAGAAAAGCTTAGTAATTAATATTAAAGTATAGTTAAGGACAAAAAGTTTTAGAGGAGTAGTAGACGCAATTAATATTGTTGTGGAGGCTGCGCACTAACTAATTACGCGAAATTTAGGGTCTATCTAATGTTTTAATATTAGGACTACTAGATTAATTAAAACATTAACAAGCAGTATCACTACAACAACAGAGGATTAGGCAAAGAAGCTATTATTATAGAGAGATTTCTTAATTAACGACCTTGATTTATTATAATTGTCTGGTTGCTCACAGCTTAAATCAATAGCATCTCACTAACCTGGGGGGGTGTTGGAGTATTGACATGCGCAACATACGGATCACCCTGCTGATCAGGTAATCCTGGTAAGCTAAACGCGTGACGATCGCGCTAGCGCCTATATATACGGGCCAGATCGTCTCATTCCTCTTCAGTAGTTATTGGTCACTTGGTTGTGGCACTTAGTTGATCAATACACTCATTCCACTCCTCCTGATCAAGCAATTGCTCCTTTTCAGCTCCCACAATAACGAACTAAGGGAAAACAGTACAGCAGTTGCAAGTAGTTAGCTTTATAAATTTATAAAGTAGCAAAGGCAATAAAATTTAAACTTGTCTTTCTTTGTAAATTTGCTTTGTTTAGTAAGTGTTAAAAGCAAGTTTTTGTACATTTTCTAGCTTGTTAGTCTTGTCTTTTTAGCTTTTAACAAAATTATTTAACAATTTAATGCCTGCGTCTTTGCGCTAGCGCAAGTACTCTAGCACAACATTGTAAAATTTTAGTAGTATTTTTGTGTAGTAGTTTTTATTTTTATTGTGAAATAAGACGCTGCCTTAAACTATTTCTGCAGTAAGACCTTCTGCTATTACGCGCTTAAGGTTAAGGTTAATATACTTAAAGTAAGTTTTATCGCCTTTCTTAGCGTACTTAGCATAGTAAGAGTAAGAAATTAAAGTATGCTTCTTTTAGAGCATTGCGTATTATAACTAGTCTTTTAAATTAGTGCGTACAGCCTGTTAAATAAGCAAATAGTACATGTTGCGAAGCTATTCAAAGTTTAGTTTCTTATTTATACGTTGTAAATAGAAGCAATACATCTTAAAAGTCTTAATAATGATACTCTTAACCTTGCTGTTTTTAAACAGCTATATGCAGGCGTTAGTAATGATGCTTTTAGTGCGTTAGAACTTCTCCGCTTGTAGTTAAAACTCTATAATATTAATAATCTCGTTCTAAGTAAGGAGAGGGTAGAGATTAAGTTTAGAAAGTTAATATTTGTAGCTTAGCGAATTCTTATTCTGCTTTATTAAGCAATACTTGCTAGTAAAAAGCTTAGAAATAACTAAATTTAATTAAAATTCTTGCCAGCGGCTTTGTTTTACGTATAGTAAAAGCAGACACTTATTAAGTATATTAAACAGCATAGCTCTCTTAAACAAACTTATAACGCTTACAGTAGTACACTTGTAGATAAAGCATACGCGTTTGTACAATAACTTATTAGAACTTAGTAGTTGTTTAATATTAACCTTGCAGTACTATTCTTTAATAACCTTAACACAGTTAAGATTAGTAATTAGATTCTTTGCGTAGGCTTGCTTAAGCAGCTTCAGAAATACTAAAGTAAAATTAACGTAATAACATTTTGCTTGAAAAATCTTTTGCTTCTAATTAAGAGAATTTAGCTCCTTATTTACATAAGAGGTATTATTAAGCTTAGTGTCTAGTTGTGTAGCTGCCTGCTAGTAGGCTAGCGTTGCTTTTGGAGCACGTAAGTTTAGTAGAGGCGGTAGAGCAAGAACATGCTAACGGCTAGCCTTAGTCTTAACTTGTTTTGCCTAGACGTTAGCAGCATTGCGCCTTTGCTGTATAATTATTGTTCTGTTTATAAACTTATATAATTTAACTGCTAAGTATTAGTCTAGTTCTTAACTAGCTAACATTCCTGTAAATTGCCTTAGGTTCTTAGTTATAACTAATAGACTACAACTCTCTAAGGTGCGAGTCTTAGATGTTATAAAGTTACTATAGCAATCAATAGCTTAAGCTTTATTTAAGGTTATTCTTAGCTTAGCAATTATAAGAATAAGCACTTTATACGTTAGATACGTCTTTACGCTAAGCGGCTTGTACTTATTGCCTAAAGTGTTTCGCGTAGAGTAGTGCAGGCTAGTTTTAGAATCCTTAAATTTAGCTATAAGTTAAAAAACTTTTTACTAAGATATATAGAGAGAATTAGGCTTGTCTTGCTTATTCATAGCTTTAGCATTAGGACGTAGCTTCTATAAGCTAAATACAATGTTATTTTTCTAAACTAGTAGTTTAGCATAAATAGTACAAAGTTTTTTTACTTTTTATTTATAAATGTTTACATAAGGTCCTTAGTAGAAAAAGTTATTTTAATTAATAAAAGCGCAAATGTTCTTGCATAGCAGCTTTACTATTGCTTAGTTAGCTAGTAATATATATTGCTTTTTACTTTAGTTTTTAAAGTTAATACAGTGCACTGCTGCAGCGTTAAAGAAAAAAGCAGCGTCTTTAAGATTTATACGCCTTAGTACAAAAGCTATATTTGTTAATTTTTAGTAGTTAAGTAGTGTATAAAGCATGTAAATACTAACAAATTCTTAAACAAATTCTAAAGCTAGCTTTTTTACTGCTGAAATAGCACTGCTTAGTTCTTTAGCCTTTTTATTCCGCGTTAAGGATGCTGCACTAATAATAAAATAGTGTTTTTAGAAACTTTTAACACTACTATATTTGTCTATAAGTTCTAAGAGCTAAGCATAAAGATTGCTTACTTTTAAAACAACTTTAAAAATTAAGTTAAATTAGTAAAAAGCGTTGTTAAACTAATAATTTACAATAATGCGTTGCTGCCTTAAAGCGTTTAAAAGAATTTTGTCTACTAAAGTCTAGATGTTAATAACTCTAATGTTATTGCCAAGGTTAGCGAGCTCTAGTACCTTATCTTGCTGCTAGATAACTTTAGGGGTGTAGTCCGCGATGTAGTCTTTTTTTTCTAGTGCTAACCTTTAAGTCGCTAAAAACTCTTAATAGTTTTAGTGTTTAAAGTAGTTACTGTTGTAGCTGCTTCCTCTAGGCCTTGCTTAATAATGTTAGTAGTATTGTTTAAACAAGTTAGTTAGTTAAAAGTACTGCAGCAGCTAATGTAAGTTGCGTATTATCTTTAGCTATTGCTAGGTTAAGAGGAACAAGATATTGGTTTAATTGTTGTCTTTAAAAGTTACTATTTTAATAAAAAGTAGTAAAGTTAGTATAGAAAAAGAGTTAGATAGTTAGCAGAGTTGTAGTTCTACTTTATGTATAGTAGCAGTATCCTGCTGGCTAGCAGGTAAAAGTAAAGGTAAACAAAGTCTATAACGCGCTAAAATAAGCAGGTTTCGCATTAAAAATTATTATTATAATTAGCTATTATCTTAAGGATGCGTGAAATTAAGTATACTATTAGTGTAGTAGTAAGGTTTAACAGGTCGACAAATTCTAGGTGCTTACTGCATACTTAGAATCTGTAAAATAAGCAGCTTGTAACTAAATTTCATATAAAAAATTAGTAAATAAGCAGCTAAAGGTAAAGACAAGTACTTCTAGCATAATATTCTCTCCCCTTTCTAAGAATTTAGGCTGTTCTATAGCCTATTAGTTGTTAGATGTAGTAGTATTTAAGTTAGAGTTTAAGCTTCTAAAGTCTTGTTTGTATACACAACGCTCTTCTTTTGTAAAACGTCTAGTAATAACAACTTAAAGGCGAAAATTATTTCTTATTGCAGAGAGTAAAGGTAATTGTAGTTCTATAAGTAGCTTAAGTAAGTCTAGCAATATTAGAATATATACTGTAGGGCTAGTTTGTCCTTAATAATTAAGATCTTATAAATTTATATTTTCTTAATCTTCTTTCATAATATTTTGCACAAGTTTTTGCCTAAACAGCTTTAATTACTATTTAGGTGTCGTGTGTGGAAAGCTTGTACTACTAAAGTCCTTAAGTTAGTAGATTTCTCTGTCTAGTTTAGTTTTATAAATACAGTATAGACTTAACTACCTTGTATTTAGTTTATAATCTTGCGACATATGAATTTCCTAAACATGTTAGAGATTGAGGAGGAGGTGCGCAGGGTGAAGGATAAGGATAAGAGAATAAAATAATAGAGACTAGGGGAAGACAGTATTGTAGAAGATAGCAATTGTAGACTTGGCTTAATGTCTTGATTGTCTTGTCTTTCTGTCTTGTTAAACTACAGTCTATATATACTTGTAACTTGCATTCTAGAAAGTTCTGTGATACGCAATAGCTTGCGTAGTAGCTTGCGTAATCTATAGTAGATTGCGTAATCCTAAACGTCATTGATCACAACAATCAATTGATAACAATGATAAGAAATGCTAGTAGCGTAATAGCTCCTAGTAATCAATTGATTGTAGGTTGATTGTAGATTCTAGGTATGATTTGAGCACCTGGATTCTGTAGAGAAACAGCTGAGTAGCTTAATCTGCAACAAAACAGAGTTCTAGAGAAGAACTAAGTCTTTTAGTTTTATGTCCTTATATCGTAATTTTTTAGTGTCGTTTTAGTATTCTTTCTTAGCAGCTTTTATTTAATTAGTATAAGCAACAGCATTTTTTGTAAACTAATATTTTAGATCTAGCTGCATTGCTTAAATAGTAAGTAGTTGCGCATAGTTTTTTACTTTTTTAAATAAAAGCATTTGCTATGTAAGTAGTGCAAGCTTAATAAAAACCACTAAGTTCTGCCTTATAACTAGCTAGTATAGTAAGTAGCCTGTTTGCTTCTATATAGAGATTCTGTCTGCAAGCAGAACTGTAGGCAAGTTTTTAACTTAAAGTTCTAGTAGCTTTGCAAAGGCGTTTACAATTGGTTTGTGCTCTTTTTTAATTTTTTTATAGCTTAAGCGTTTTGTCTTAACAACTAGACTTAATTAATTTAGTACACCTTTAACAGATATAAAATTAATTTAGCAAAATTAAGTTCTTTATTAACTATAAGCTTGTGTGCTGTGCTTTATTAATATATAATGTTTTTATATATAAACTCTGCAATTGTCTTAGACTAGTTGTTTAATAGCGCTTTTACTTTAAGCTAGCTACTAAAGTAGTCTCTTGCAATTACTAAAAAGTTTTTCTTAAAATAATAAGGCATAAATACTATATTAATAGCAATAGTCTTTTGAATAGCGAAACTGTAAGTGTTAGTAAGCATGTTAAATTTTCTCTTAGAGAATTGTAGTTGGCAGTTGAAGTAAGTTGCTAGACTCTTCCGCACATGCTTATACATTTTTTTCTACTAGTATTGTTGCGCGAGTATAGAGTACACCGCGTTAACTTCTCTATGTCTAATCTAAGTGTGTATATTCTATACTGCAGTTGTTCTTAAGTTAGTATTATTTACAACTTGTTAGATTGCAATGTTTTTAGATGTCTTTTTAAAGAGTATTCTGTCTTGTACGAAGAGGTTTAGTGCTCGTTTCTTCTATGCTTGTAGTTCTCGTAGTTTTATACTCTTAGAAGTTCTAAAATTAACTAAAAATTAAGCATATTATTCTAACTTTTTTAAGAACTTCTAACCAAGTATCCTTGTTTGTTCTGCTAGTACAAGTGCATTGACATTTCTAATTATATAATGAATAAACTTCTCTAAGTCCTTCTTAGGTTCTAAAGGTAGTTCTTAATCATTAGCTTTTAGATATCTTGACAGTGCATCTGTAACTACATTCTTTTTTTTAGTATATGCTTAATGTCAAAGTGTTAGAGTATTGACGTGCGCAACATGTGGATCACCCTGTTGATTAGGTGATCCTGGTAAGCTGAGCACGTGACGATCGCGCTAGCGCCTATATATACGGGCCAGATCGTCTTATTCCTTTTTAGTAGTTATTGACCACTTTGTTGTGGCACTTAGTTAATTAATACACTTATTCCACTCCTCCTAATTAAGCAATTGCTCCTTTTCAGCTCCCACAGTTATAAGCCCGGCTGCTTAATTATAGTTTTAATTTCTACTGCGCAATCAGCAAGCTGTAAGGTTAACTGTTTAATTAGCATTTTACTCTCCTCTATTCTCCTACAGCATAGCTAGCGGATTGCTGCTGCTGCTGTACCTCTTTTATTAATTATACGATTAACCTTCTACCTAGCTACCTACTGACTAACCGATTAATTCGTCGTTACCTTAATAATAACCCACGTTGTGATCCTACACAAAGCATCTTATCTTAAGATAGACCTTACTAATACACCGCTTGTCGCCTTAGGGGTGATCTTTAAGGCTTAATTAGACTAGCTAACCTAGTTTGCTTTATTAAGACTACACTGCTTAGAGAAAGGCATCTAGGATTAGGTTGATCCTAATCTCCTAGACGTACCCTTAATAGATTACTAGGAGCTACAGTATCTAAAACTGCCTAAGGATATTAAGCAGCTAGTTGCTCTATTACCTAGCGCCAGCGCTTAAATACGAGAGGTCTATAAGATTACTTAATGCAAATACAAGGCTTAATTACTTAATACTAAGTATAAGAAGGATAATTACAATAAGCTAGTTAACAGGTACAAAGTATAAGCTACTTAATAAATAAAGAAAGTTGCCAAAATTACTAATGTTAAGAACTAGATTAGCAAGACTGTTTATCTAGACCTGCTCTTAAACGCCTTAATAAGCATAATTACTTAGAACCTTACTAGCCTTTAAGCCTTAGTAAAGATCCTAAAGAAGGATCTTGCACCTACAGATTAGAATACTTAGTATTTAATTAAGGCGCAATACAGATTACACCTTAATAAGGCTTGCTAGAGATAAATAGGCCCTAAGAAATAGTTTACTAAGTAGCAGTTACTGTATTAATAAGCAAAAATCTACTTGGTCCTTAAAGTTGTTAGGCCTTTAGCAGTTACTAATTTTTAGACGCTTTAGGCACTAAGATTACACTAGACTAGTTGCGCAAGAAGCGCAATAAGCTAGTATAAGTAACAGCGCTTAGTAGAGCTTATTTAACCCTTAAGGAAGATTTTTAGTGTTTTATTATAGAATTAGTTAACTACTTTCTTAAAAGAAAAAGGACACGCAGTGTTTAAAACTAAATCTAGATTAAGGTTAGCTAACTAATCTATAAACGCTACCAACTTATTAAAATTAAACAAGAGTAGTAAGTAACCTTACTCTTGCCTCTGTAAGGCTAGTAAAAGGCCTATAAGTAAGTACTTCTAGTTACCTTGCAACTGCTACTAACTTTAAACTACAGTTACTAGATTATGCTCTTATAGCAATATACTAATTAAACTAATAGACAATAAGAAAAAGAAGACTATTAAGTAATAGAACAGCGACAATTAGGCAACATTACGCACCTAGATTAAGAAAGAAGGCTAGAAGGCTAGCACTAGCAGATTAGCTACTAATAAGTTAAGTAGATCCTACCCTAGCTTATTAGTTTTAGTATTAATTAACTTAAAGGACCTTATTAAGGAAATTAGACTAAATATGTTTAGCGCAGCCTTTACCCCTTATACCCTGTCCCTTTACACGATTATAGATAGTAGGTTAGCAGTCTACCTAGTTAATACTATAGATTATATAGTACTAGGCACCTTTAGTAAATGCACTAAGGACGAGACTGTTAAGGCAGGCACTTAAATTATACTAGTTACTAGTATAAGAAATAGGCTGCTTAAGAACGTCCTGCACAGCAAGGCTAGCCCTAAGACAGCTAATCTTCTACTCACTAATGTCAAGGTTGTACTAGGTTTCTATATTAATATTATATTCGAAGCACGGCTTAAGCAGGCAGGTATTTAGTATTTAAAATATAATTATACCTTACAATTAAAATAATTAAGAAGAACGTTATCTTAATTAACTTTAAGTATTACTTTAATCTCTTGTTTGTTAAATATAAGCAACTTACTTATTACCCTACTTAACTACTACTTGTAAACGCTGTAGCGTAATTAAGGAAACCTTAGTTGCGTACTAGTAATAAGGACCTATAGCATTAACAATTAAGATACTTAAAATAATAAGCTATTAAAGCCTTAGTTTGCTTAGCGCAGAATATTAAAATTACTAGCAAGAAGCTATTAGAATATAAATACTATATAATAGCTTATACCTTGCAGGTAATCTTGCAGCAACTAAGAAAGAGATTACTACAACTTTTTTATAGGATTTTATAAGATCTATTTAATTTCCTAACTAGTTAGCTGCTTAAGAAATAAGCACTAATTATTAATAAAGACTACTTAGGCAAGCTATACAATTACAATATATAGTTAAAGATAATAAATAATATTATGCCTATAATTAAAGGCTTTGCTGTAAAGATTAAGAAGCAATATTAGTAGAAGATTATAAAAATCTATTAAGATAACAATACTGCTAGACTGCCTTAGAGAGGGCAATTAAGATATAAGAAATAGGCTATAAAGAAAGAAATTGTAATTAAGACGCTACTGCTATATACTTATAAGCCTAATAGCTTAGTAGAGAGAGCTAGTTAAGAGCTAATTACAAAGGCTATTAAGATGCGCATAAGCGCTAATCTACTAGCTAAGCTTTAGCTAGTAATTATAGATGCAGCGGCTTACCTACATAAAATAAGCCCTACTAAGATCTATAGCTACTAATCCCCTAACTAGGTGCTTAAAGAATAGTTTAGGAAATATTTCTAATATTATTAACTACCTAAGATTAGACACTAGACTGCTAATCTACGCCTAAACTAGAGTAGAATCTATGCCTATAGCTGCTAAGCTTATCCTTTGAATAAGAAGAAGGTAGCTAGGCGTAATTATTCAGGATTTAAGGTTAATCCTTGCAGCTATATTAGTTATTTAGTTAGTTATTAAGCCTCTAACATATACTACATATAAGTAGTAACACTTAATTAGGTAATTACTACCTGTAATATAATCTTTAATAAATATTAATTTTACAAAGGAGATTGCGAGAAAGAGCTACTAAAAAATTAAGCAATTAAAATATTGAGATTCCTTATAATAGCGAGCTAGTTAATTTAGGAGAAAATTTAGACCTCTTGCCTGTTTAAAGAAGGGCAGATTAAGATACGCAGCTAACTACTAAAGACCTTAGAAGTAATCTATCTACTATATTAAGTAGTAAGGAAGGCCTACCTACTAAAGATAAAAGTAGATTAAAAGACGCTAAGCAAATAGAGTACAAGGCTAGTGCATTATTAAAAACTTACTTAGATTAGTAGTAAAATACTAGTCTTGCTACCCTAGAACTAACTCCTAAACTAGAGACTCTAGAGAGCAACAACTTAATTAATTATAGAGTTATTAATAGTTAAACAGTATTACGCATACTAAAAGGAGCTAATCTATTAATACTTAGAAGTAGGTAGCCTTTTTTAAATAAGCCTAATAACTTATTATTAGTCTAATAGTCTATGCCTAAAGACTCTAACGCGCTAGCTTGTTGTAATAGAATACTTACTTAGGTAAGCAGAATAGCAGGGCGTAAATTATCTTAAAATTTTAAATCTTAGGCCTTAAATAGTAAACAGGGTAAGCAATTACAAGCTTAACCTTTACTTATAAAACGTAGTGCTAGGATTATAGGCAAAAGTCTAGATTAGCCTATAAATTATTATCTTCTACTACGCAAGCTAGGTAGCGGGCGTAAGCATAAAGACGGAACTTAAGATCCTAATAATTAACTAAAATATAGAAGCATAGGTAGTGTTAATGCATTAATTACAAATTATAAGGATCTATTATAAAATAATTTTTATAATACCTACCTACTAGGTTTGCAAGCAACCTAGGAAGACTAAGCAAGCTATAAGACTCTTAATTACATAGTTATAGTAGCTTTGCTTACTAAGTATAAGCTAAGTAGAAATACTTAACAGTATTACAACAATCTACCTAAACTACTAGGATTATAGAAGTAGTTACTTTAGCATTTTATAAGGGCCTTATTTAAGGATACCTATAGAAAGGAGATTAATTAGTTAAGTAAGAATAGAACTTAGACTAAGATATTAAGAGAAGAAGCAAATAATCACCTAATACCTATAAAGTAGGTTTAAACCTACAAGTTTAATTAGGATAGCTTCTTTCTTAAATGTAAAGCGTAGATTATTATAAAAATTAATCTTTAGAAGAAGGACTTAATTAACTTAACATACGCTGCTACATTAGTAGCTAAGTCTTTCTAAGCAGTAATAGCTATTACTGCTAAGAATAATTTAGAGATTAAGCAATATAAAATTATAAGAGCATTTCTTAATATATTAATTACAGTAGACAACCTAGTAATTTATAAGATGCTAGATAACTTTAAGAAGCTAGAGAAGTGTGTACAGCTTAACTGCGTACTATATAGATTATAAGACTCGCTACTGTTATAGTATAAAGAGTTCTTAGGATTATTAATGGAGATTAGACTAATTACCTTACTAGAGGAGCCCTGCCTTTTCTTTAATTAAGAAAAGAGGATCTTAGTATTATTTTATATAGATAATATCCTACTACTCCTTGCAAAAGATTATAAGCAGAGGGCAATAGATCTTTAGTTAAAGATTATAGACAAGTACAAGATAAAGGAATAAAGATTAGTTAAATAGTTCCTTAGTATCTAGATAATTAGAGATTACAAGAAGTAAACAATTACACTTATATATAATACGTATATTAACAAGATAATAAAGAAGTTTAAGCTAGAGAATAACAGCTTTCTAAAGACTCTATTGCTGTTAGAGGAGCTAATTAAGAACACTAGCAAAGCAACTAAGCAAGAGATCAAGGCCTACTAAGAAAAAGTTAAATTAGTGCTATACACAGCTATTATGCTATAACTAGATATTGCCTACTTAATTTTAAAGCTCTTATACTTCCTTATAAACTCTAGTAATTAGCATATAAAAGCTGTAAAATAAGTAATTATGTACCTCTATTAAATAAGATAAGATGCAATCTAATATAGGAACTATAATAGCCTAGACTTAATAATTATAGGCAATACTTCTTTTGCAAATAATTAGGAAACTTGTTAATTATTCTATAAATATATAGCTATTCTATATAGTAGTCTAATATTTTAGAAGGTAGCTTAGCAGACTATAGTAACTACGTTAACTACTAAGGCTAAGCTGCTCGCCCTTAAGTATACTACTAAGGAGGCTATAGCCCTTAAGCGCTTCTTTTGTAAGCTGTCTCTTAATTTAGGAGATATCTAGATAGTCTAGTGTAACAATTTACAAATAATTAGGCTTATAGTTAGAAAGAATAAGTAGATTAGCACTTAATTAAGACATATAGATATACAAAACATGTAGCTATAGTAGGAATTTGCTAAAGAATAATTTTCAGTTAAATACCTAGAAACAGCAATTATGCTAGCTAATAGACTAACTAAGTCGCTTACTTAACAACAGTTTAAATTGTTTAAGCAGTTACTTAACCTTTAGCAAGTTAAGCATTAAATTAAAGGAAATAAAAATTAATAAGCAAAGGATTTGTATTAAGCAGCAACATCTATATACTAGGCTCAGTCTCCTCTTAATAGCTTATTTTATTAAGCAGGAGAACGTAAGCTAGACTATTAAACTAAAACTAGAAACCTTATTACTAATAAGCATTAGACTTATTATACTTACTAGACTTTATTATTGCATTACGCTTAGCCTGCTTAGCTTTAGCTAGCTTAAGAGCAATTTAAGCTATCTAAGCCTAAATAGTAAAAGTCTAAAGGTAAGTAGCATTGCAGCGTAATTCTAACCTATTACTTCTATACATAGAGTTATTAGATAATCGCCTTCTTACCCTAGCGTAATAATTACGCTTATATAAATAAGTTTTATAGCAATTAGGACAACGGGAGAAGAACAATTATATAAAGTAGTAGAAAGTAATATTCTGCAAGTAGCCTATTCTTAAAGCAGCAACTTTTAAGTAAGTTACTACTAAAGCTACTTATATTACTACTATTGCTACTAAGGATAATAAGCTAACTGTTGCGGCTAGTATGCAGGTTGCCACGCAGGAGCAGGAGCGAACGCAGGTATAAGAGCAGGAGCAGGAGTAGGAGGCTAAGTAGCAAAACCGTAATACAACATTTCTTAAGTACAATAATTATAAATAGGAGGCTTTTACAAAGAAGGCTTTCTAGTAGACGTAATACTACTCTGAATTTCTTTACAGCAAGCAATAATGTCCTTAAGTAGTTAAGCTTTTAAAGCTTAGTACATTTTATTATTATTTTATTCCTAAAACAACTAGTTAGCAAGCTAAGCAAGAAAGTAAATAAGTTAAAAACTTACCTCTTTATCTCTATACATAGCTATAAATTAATTAGTAAGATTAATATTAACTGTGTAGCAGGTGTAAGACAAGCAACTACTATAGCATAAGCTACTCTAACTACTAGTCTAAACGTAATTGAAGTAGCGTTTAGCGTATAAACTATCTAGTATCTTCGTTATACAGCGCTTACACGGCAGAACATCAGGGCATAATAGATTAGTAGCAACTTTTAAGGAGCTATTAGGCGCCTTCTTCTATGTAGAGGGGGGCGTGGTGCGCTTAGTAGATAGATTAGTAGGCGTTTTTAGCTTATTGCTATTACTATGTTGCTGTTTACGCGTTGCTACTTAAGTAGTTATCTACTATAACTTTCACTTTAGCTTTTAAGGAGCCTTGCCCTTACGCTAGCTTAATTACTTAGTTAGACTCTTATGTAGATTAAAATTTAAATAAAAACTTAATAATAGACTTAATTTAGCAGGTAAAGCAATTAGCCTCTAAGTAGAGCCTCTAGATGTCTTATAGTAAGCAAAAGGATTAATAGGCAGAGGTAACTAACTCTTATTATCTTAGAGATTAGCTGCTTACTAAATCTTATTATTAAACAGGCTTTAGCGCGCGTAATGCTTATATTTAGCACTATTCTTGCGTTGTTAGCAAAGGCTTTCTAAGCGTTAATTATATTATTAACAACAGCTCTCTAAGCTACGCTTATTGTTGCTAAGAGCAGACTACACTAGAAAGATTAGCAGCTAATTAGTAAGAGTATAATAGGGCAACACTTACTATATTAGTAATAGTAGTTAAGACAGTCCTCAAAAGCTTAGTAATTAATATTAGAGTAAGGTTAAGGACAAAAGTTTTAAAAGGGTAGTAGACGTAATTAATATTGTTGTAGAGGCTGTGCACTAACTAATTACGCAATATTTAGGGTCTATCTAATGTTTTAATATTAGGACTGCTAAGATTAATTGGAACATTAACAAGCAGCATTACTACAACAACAGAGGATTAGGCAGGAAAAACTATAATTATAGAGGAACCTATTAATTAACGACCTTAATTTATTACGATTGCCTAGTTGCTCACAGCTTAGATTAATAATATCTTACTAACCTAGGGGGTGTGTTAGAGTATTAACATACGCAACATGCGGGTCACCCTGTTAAGCAGGTGATCCTAGTAAGCTGAACACGTGATAATCGCGCTAGCGCCTATATATACAGGCTAGATCGTCTTATTCCTCTTAAGTAGTTATTAACCACTTTGTTGTGGCACTTAGTTGTTCAATACACTCATTCCACTCCTCCTGATCAAGCAATTGCTCCTTTTCAGCTCCCACAAGATTATACTTAGCTTTAGCAAGCTTTAGCAAGCTTAAGAGCATCTTAAGCTATTTTAGCTTAAGTAGCAAAAGTCTAGAGGTAAGTAGCATAGCAACGCAAATCTAAACTATTACCTTTATATATAAAGCTGTAAGATAATTACCTGCGCACCCTAGCATAATAATTGCGCCTATATAAATAAGTTGTATAGCAATTAGGATAGCGTTGCATGTAAGGACAATTATATAGAGCAGGTAGAGGCAGCATTTTTTAAGCATACTGTTCTTAAAGAAACAATTGCAGAGGAGGTTATTATTGCTAAGGCTGCTGCTGCTACTGTTGTTAATTATACGCTAACTGTTAAACTAGCTGCCACGCAGGTTAACCTAGAACGTACGCAGCATAAGGCTACGTATTATAAAGCTCTTGTCTATATAGACAACCTTAATTTAAACTTATAGCCTACTAAGCAGGCTGTGTGTAGCGCAAATAATCCTTAGCATTATAGCTTAGATTAAAAATACTTATAGGAGTAGGAGCGGGAGCAAGACTAGGCAGTAGGGGCTGAGTGGCAAAACTACAAGAAAACATCTCTTAAGCGCGGCGATTATTGACTAAAAGCTTCTATACAGAAGGCTTTCTAGTAAACGTAACACTACTATTAATCTCTTTGCAGCAAGCAATAATATTTTTAAGCAGTTAAGCTTTTAAAGCTTAGTGTATCTTGTTATAATTTTATTTCTAAAAACTAGTTAGTAAGCTAAGTAAAAAGCTTAAAAGATTAGAAACTTACTACTTTATCTTTGTATATAGCTATAAATTAATTGGCAAGATTAATATTAACTATGTAGTAAGTATATAATAAGTAACTGCTGTAGTATAAGCTGCTTTAACTGCTAGTCTAAACGCAATTAAAGTAGTGTTTAGCATATAAACTATTTAGTATTTTCTTTATGTAGTACTTACAAGGCAAAACGTAAAAGTATAATAAATTAGGAAAAAACTTTAAAGAGCTATTGGGCGCTTTCTTTTAAGTTAAAAAGAGCGCTTTGCGCCTAGTAGACAGATTAATAGACGTTTGCAGCTTATTACTGTTATTATGTTACTATTTATATAATACTGCTTAAGCAGTAAGCTGCTGTAATATTTATCTTAGCTCTTAAGGAGCTTTGCCCTTATACTAGCTTAATTGCTTAGTTAAACTTTTATGTAGATTAAAAATTAATTAAGGACTGAACAGTAGGCTTAATTTAATAGGTAAGGTAATTAGCCTCTAAGCAGAGCTACTAGATATCTTGCAATAAGCGTACGGATTAGGAGGCAGAAGTAACTAACTTTTATTATTTTAATAATTAGCTGCTTGTTAAGTTTTATCTTTAAATAGGTTTTAACGCGTGTAACGCTTATGCTTAGTACTGTTCTTATGTTACTAACAACTGCTATCTAAGCAATTCTTACGCTTATAACAGCAGCTTGCTAATTGACGCTCGCGCTTATTGCTACTAGGGGCAGAGTACACAAGATTAGCAGCTAATTAGCGAGAGAACAATAGGGTAACTCTGCTTACTATGTTAGTAATAGTGGTCAAGACAGTCCTAAAAAGCTTAGTAATCAATATTAAATAAGGCTGAAGAAAAAGTTTTAGAGAAGCAGTAGACGCAATTAATGTTGTTGTAGAGGCTACGCACTAACTAATTACGCAATATTTAAGGTCTATCTAATGTTTAAATATCAGGGCTGCTAGATTGATTAAAACATCAACAAGCAGCATCACTACAACAATAGAGGATTAGGCAGAGGAGCTATAATTACAGAGGGACCTCTTAGTCAACAACCTCAATTTAACAATTGCCTAGTTGCTTACAGCTTAGATCGATAGTATCTTACTAACCTGGGGGGGGGGGTGTTAGAGTATTAACGTGCGCAACATGTAGATTACCCTGTTGATCAGGTGATCCTGGTAAGCTAAACACGTGACAATGGCGCTAGCGCCTATATATACGGGCCAGATCGTCTTATTCCTCTTTAGTAGTTATTGACCACTTTGTTGTAGCACTTAGTTGATTAATACACTCATTCCACTCCTCCTGATTAAGCAATTGCTCCTTTTCAGCTCCCACACAAAGTTTTATAAAAGGATTGCTAATATCTACTTGTTTATAACAAATTCTAGACTGTGAGTAAATGAACAATATAACTAAGCAATAAAGGTTGCAGCGTTAGTTTCTATAGTAAAGTAAACACTATAAAGGTAAGTACAAAAAACTTTTCAAAAGCTTATAGCACAGCCTTGCATTTTAACTTAGTAAAGTGCTATTACCTCTCTTGTGCTAACTATAGTGTGCTTTTAAACTGTACTAGGTGTTGTTTGTTATTTTCTTTAAGTTGTTTAATACATGCTCCTGCACTATCTTAGCTTGCATTAGTTATTAAGAATATCTTGTAATTTTTAGTGTTAGTGTAGTCTAGGTTTGCAAGTGCAGGTGTATTACATATAACTTGTTTTAGCGTGTACATTGCTGTGTCTTGCGCATCTCTTTATTTAAACAGAACATCGTCTCGTAAAGGTGTAAACAAAGGTTTAACGAGCTTAGTAAAGTCCTTTACTTATATACACTAGTAAACGCATATGCCTACAAAGAATTGTACTTCTCTTTTATTCTTGCATAGTAGCTAGTTTATAATCTTAACTGTTTTTTGGTTAAGATAACAGCCTTAAGAGCCAACTTTATACTTTACAACCTTAAGTCTTTTTATTAAATAATAACACTTCTTTCCTAATACAGTGCCTTTAGCTCTTTTAATATTAGCTAGTAAGTAGTCTAATTGCATAATATGCTTAAGAACATAGTGTTAAACTTTTAGCATTAACTTTTTTCTGCTATAGTTAGTTTTTAGTTCTTTACATGTAATGTTGTTAATAAAGAGCATAGTATTAGGCTAATAGTTTCTTAGAATCTTTATTATTACTTGTTAGAATACTGCTATAGAGTTAGTAGCACCTATAACTATTGTGTATAATTGTATAAGTCTTACTAGTGTTTTTTTATTGTAGTTTAACGTCCTTTCTCAGCCTGAAGGGCTATATAAAACGTGTAGGTTTAGGACCTACAGGTATCTAAGTAGTGTTTTCTAATTTTTATTATTTACAAGGAGAGGTTTATCTAAATAAAGGTAAGGCTCGTAGCCTAGGGTAGTTTTAACGAGTATCTCTCTTAGTCCTTTGTGAGGAAGTATGTAGAGCTAGTATGCTAGTCTAGTTATCTCCTTTACTTCTTGTATGTTGTTGTAGGCTATGCTAGCTGCTCTCTTATATTGCTTATATAGGTACGCTAAGCAGTTCGGTATAGGGTTGATATATTAGGTCGGTATATTGAGTTAGTATAGAGATTGCGGTATAGGTAGATAGCTAGGGGTCTAGCTATCGATTCTAATGTGTAGGTCGGTATAGGAGGTCGGTATATCGAGTCAGGATGGATTTCGGATGTGTAGGTCAGTATATTGGGTCAGTATATCGAGTTAGTATGGAGGGATTTCGGTGTAGGTAGATAGCTAGGAGTACTAGCTATCGATTCTAATGTGTAGGTCGGTATAGGAGGTCGGTATATCAAGTCAGGATAGATTTCGGATGTGTAGGTCGGTATATTAGATCAGTATATCAAGTCGGTATGGGAATTTCGAGTAATAGATAGCTAGGCAAATAAATCTATTAGTTCACTACGCCAATAAATCTATCTACCTAAGTAGAAAGCCGTTGCTTTGTCAAGTAGAAGTTAAATTGCCTTTAATCAAACTCTAAAATCAGCTTGCGCACAGACCACTTGCAGAGTTTTTAACAGTTAACTACTCTGTTTCTCTACAACTAGCTAGCGCGCACGCTACAACACCTGCACCTAGAAAACAAGTATCAGAAGCTGATTTTAGGAAGGCGTTTAAGATAGTTGAGGCGAGAAAAAGGCAAAGCCAGACCTTTTTCTCGCCTCAAAAAGTTGGTGTTCGATAACCTTACTAGTGTTTTTTTATATTGTAGTTTAACGTCCTTTCTCAGTCTGAAGGGCTATATAAGACGTGCAGGCCGAGGCCTGCAGGTATCTATGTGGGTTTTCTATCTTCTGAGTAGTTTACAAGGGGTGGTTTATCTGAATAAAGGTGAGGCTCTTAGCCTATTGTGTAAGGTCGAGAAGGGGGAGGAGGAGGAGGGGGAGGAGGGGGGAGGGGTGCTTAGAGCTTGGTCGCCTAGCCAGGCGATTGCATCTAGTTATCGGAGTTTCCTTTGTACTAGGCCTGTGTACCAACCCTAGTTTCTTAAATAAAGGCTAAAGTAGCCTTAATGCCTGCTTCTGTTTAAAAAAGATATTGTAGAGAGATTAGCTCTGTACATGAGTTCTAAAGTATAGTTCTACTATCCTTGTATAGTTAGCACCTAAAGATTATATGAGCTGTGTCTTGTGTAGCTCTAAAATTGCATAGGCAAGTTTTAAATTCTACTTTTCTTCTCTTAAATAGATAGCTCTTAAGGTAGCTATGCCCTAGTTTTAATTAAAAGAAAGAGCTAGATATATCTCTCCTAATAGAGGGGATAGGTATCTGTTTCCTTATTTTCTATTTACAGGTTACTAAGTAGGTGCTTAGGTTCTTAGTAGTAGCTTTTTTCCTGTAATTCTCTAGGAGGCTTAACCACTCAACATTTGCCTGTTGTTTAATTTAAGAACTAACAACTACTAGGCTTGTCTTATTTGTTAAGGGGTTTATTTTTGTAGCCTCTTTTGCTAGGAAGTCTACTTAATTGTTTCCTAGTATATCTTAGTGTCCTAGGACCTAATGTAGCGTAGGGGTAATGCCTTTTCCTTCTAGTTAAGTTGCTGCCCTAATACACTTAATTTGCCACTCTTAGCTAGGGTTGTTTAAGGTGTTTTTTAATTAAAATACAGCAGCCTAATTATCTGCATAAATATTAACGTTTTGGCAGTTGTTTAATAGGCTGACAGCTTTCTCTAGACCTAAGGTAATACCTTCTAGTTTACTGTTGTAAACTAGCTAGTTATTTCCTATATTTGCTTGTAGTTCTTTAATAAGAGTAGCTTCTTTGTAGAAGGCAACGCCTACGCTAATTCCTTTGCCGTCCCTTATAGCTAAGGCATCTAAGTATATTAATAGAAGGTTGTTGTCTGCTAGTAGCTTTTTATAGCTTTTAGCTTCAATGTCTTTTGGTATGTTTAAGATATAGACCTTATAGGGAGTCCTAGTATTCTATAGTGTAAAGGCGTAGTGTTGTATTTCCTCTAAATTGTCTAAGAGGGCTAAGGTAATAGATTCTTAAATTTAATTAAGTTGCTCTCCTCTGTTGTTATTAATAGCAGCTTTCAGAGGGTGATTTAGATCTAGTAAAGTAGATCTAAAGGCGTATCTTCTTATAGTGTTGTCTAGCCTAACTCTAGGTGGAAATAGAGCGGCTTCTACCTCACTAGGCATTGCAGGGGAAGATCTAAAAGTTCCTAAGATCTTTCTACAGGCCTAGTTTTGTAGTTTTTGCCTGCTATTAAGGACGTGTTGTTAGCCTTTCTCAAATAGCTAACATCTGTAATTAGCTACACTAGTAATGCACGCTAAGTATAATTGCCTCATTGTCCTTAGTAAGAGGCCTTTATTAATATTGGCTAGCCTACTTAGGCGGAAAAAGGCTTGGTTTGCTTGTTGTATCCTTATGTGACAGTGTTCTCTAAATTTAAGAGTGTTGTCAAAGATGATGCCTAGCCATCTAACTAGTCCTTTTGGCTGGACCTTACTAGTGTTTAAAACGCTGTTATGTCTTTACTTTCTAAATGTAGTGTGATTTAGTTATATCTTAAGAATAAGTCTATAAGTAAGATAATCTTGCATCTTGCAAACTTTTTAGAAAACTTATTTACTGTTAAAGGTAAGTTCGCATCTTGTATAGTAACAGCATTTATCCGTTGCGCATTGCTAATCTATTAAACGCCTTTGTTTTTCTTTAGTACTAAATGCTATAAATTGCAATATTTACTATTACACCTTTCATATGTTCCTTAATTTAGGCGGATATTAACTATATCCACTACCTGTAATTCTAAGGCTTTCAGAACAGCAAAATCTTGCACTTGCTAAGCTTTATGTAGTATTGTTCGTATCTTGTATAGTAAGTATATATTAGGATAAATTTTCTTAACTCCTCAAATCGCTATAAAAGCGCCTCTTCTCTGTTAAAAAGCATATGTATTAATGTCTTCTTTTTTAATAGCTAGAAGTAGTCTCTAACATATAGCTTGTTAATTTGTTTTTTAGTAAGCTTTGTCCCTTAAAAGAAAGCAGCATACTTTAATTTAAATAGCTAATTGCATAGTTCTGTATTAAGGTTACAAATGCTTCTTTAGAGGAGTTGTTGTTCTTTTGCTTTTTTCTTCTAGTCCTCTTGTCTAAATTTTATAGGTATCTTCTGCTAAGGAATATTAACAGGTTAAACTTTCTTGTCTACCGTTTTGTACATAGTGTAGAGATTATAGCGTTGTTAGGTAGATATAAGCAGTCTTTCTTGCAACAGTTAACAATTAAGCTTGCACATAATTGAAAAATTTACTAAGTCTATAGTTTCTTGTAGAGTCTATAGACTATCTATCTGGGTAAGCAAATACTTAGTTTATTTAAACTATTTAGTTGCCTTTATTGTCGTCTGTATACAACATGTTAAAATTGCTAAATCTAGCTGTTAAATCTAACTATGCAGCTTCTTGTATCTATTTCACTGCAGCTGTACGCAATTTGTTGTTTACTATATGAGTAATTACATGTACTTTTATATTACTTACTGTCTCTTTATTTAAATTATTGTTAGAGGCTTTATTCCTGATCGTCTGCGCAGGGTAGCTTAGAAATAAATTAGACGCAACAAACACTACGTTTCTAGTACTATTATTAGTAAAAACTTAGCACGTAATTCGTTTAAACGCATTATACTATATTGCTATCTTTGTGCATATACACTAGGTTCTTTTAAAATCGCAAATTCAGTAACGTCAGCAACAATCTTAAACATAGTTTTAATAGTAACTGTCTTTATTTATAGTAGTATATTAAACGCAGTGCAAACAAACAGATTATGTGTGCTATTAGCTAAAGTAACACTAGAAGATTGCTGTCCTAGTCTGTGCTCTATTATTTTATATAGTATCTTTAATGCTCGTGTAGCACTAAGTCTTAAAATCTTTATTTGTGCTTTAGTGTTAATTAAGTACTTTAAGAAGCTGCTATTTACAATAATTTGGCATTTTAGTAAGTTTTTTCAAGCAAAGACTTGCCTATTTCTTTGCTAAACCCCTTAGACATTTTTAGTAAGTATATTGTTCAACTTATTTATTTAGGAGTTACTTTTTTTATGCACCTTGTAATAAGTTTGCGTATTTAATTAGTAAACATTTCTCGCGTTGCAATGCAAACTTTTAGCAGGCAGTGTAATTAGTAAAGTGCTATTAGTAGAGTGCTGCGGATCCGTGCATTAGTTTAGCTAATTAGCAGCTAGAACAAATTCTAGGTACGCTAATTTACACCAAGATTCTGTAGGCTTAGCAATTTTCTTACTAGTTATAACGTTAAGCTTACTTAAACTATCTGCAACATTAATGTTGTTATTAAAAAATTGCGCAGCTGTTTTTAAATATTGTCTTGTTTTATAAAGTCTAACACAGTAACTTCGTGAACTTTCAGTTTAAGCAAAGCGGTCGCGATATGATTTAGCTGCCCTTCTATTATTTCTTTTAACTTAAAATTAAGAAGAGCATTTATAAATTTTATAGCTTTCTTCTTTTGTCCTTGCTGTAAGTTTTTTAGATCTACTAACATATTGTCGTCTTACTAAAATAATTGTAATTGTTAAAAAATTAAAAACAAAGTATTATAAAACTCACTTGCAAAGAGTATAGTACTCTATTTTTCTTTCTGCAGAAACCGTATATTTATAGGCTGCGAGTTAAAAATAAAAGCGTTACTTTGTATTGTTTAATTGTTTTCTTAAGTACTTGTATTCTTGCTTAGCCTTCCTTTTTTCTTTTTTCCTCTATCTTAGAGACAGTTAATATCTTTATAAAAGGCAAAGGTTTTGCCCTTTAAGCGCGTAGCAGCATTTAACTTAAAAATGCTGTGCAAAGCGTTTTCTCTGCCTTTTAGTATAATATTAGCAGCATTAATATTATTAAGCTTATTAACGTATTTGTCTGTAGTAAATTTATATAATTGTTTCTAAAACTGTTAAAACTGCTAAAGAACATTATTGTAGTAACTTTAGCTTGTTAAGCTAGTTGCCACGTTTGCAAAACTAAAGACTTTTCCTTTAAACCTTAAGTTTAGTTAAGAGTCTCTTTTAGTAAACTTTTTAAGTACAATACTAGAGGCTAGTTAATTAAGTACGTTATTAGTAACGTTATAGAACTCTTTAATCCCAGCCTTAAACTATAACAAGACTTAGTTTAATAGTAGTTGTTTTAGGATTTCTTTTAAACGTCTATGTAGTAGTCTAAAGTAGTAAGTTCTTTTCTTAGCCGCAATATTCTAGTTAAAACTAACTTATTTTATTCGCTTTAAAGCGTAGTATAGCTTACAATCCTTAAGCATATGTTCTACCACACTATATATACAATAAAGAGTATTTATCTTTGCGTTGTTTAATTATACCGTACTTATCTTGTTAGATAGTTCTTCCAAAGTATTAGTAACAAAAAAACTATTATTTCTTTCATTAAAGAGTTTAGCATTAGTTGCTTATGCAATAAAGTACACATAGTTAGTGTACAGGTGTAGGAGTGTATGAAGACATACCGCTACGAGGGCAAGAGATCACTAGTGGTCAGATCATGCGAGAACGAGCGTGGTAAGATAAAGATCTTATTATGGGTTGGCTATTAAAGAGAAGTACAAGTGTTGAATTGTGAGGTTGAGGATTTATAGCTAAATCCCGCTCGTTTCAATCCCCGAAACGAGCTATATACCCTTAGATTAGGTGGTTAAGCACTAACCTAGCAAGTAGCAGGGTATCACCCTGTGTACTAGCACATACCTCCCCTTCCTGTAAGCTTAGCCCTATCAAGCAACCTACTTAGCAGAAGGAAAAACAGTAAAACGAAGAAAATAAAACAAAAGAAATATAACTTAATTACTCTATATCTAGCCTAGACACCTTTTCTTACTTCTTTAAATGTTTACTTTGGAAAGGTTCTTGAGTAGTAGTTAACACACGTGGCCTAGGCGCAGGTGCAGTAGTAGGAGTAGGGACAGGAGTAGCAGGCGCTTAAGATTCTAATATTAATTAAAGGCGACTATAACAAGGCTGCCTAGTAAGAGTAGTTAGCACTAAGACGTTATCTAAGATAACAGTACCTAATTAAGAATAAACGCTAGGCAGGCGTTGCGTAGAGGAGAGTATTATAAAATCTTTGCTCTTCTAGAAAACTTAGCGCTTACTAGCCTTTAGGCTAAGTTCTTCCTAGAGACGTTATAGAGAATTAGCTTAAGAAAAATTAGTATCCTACCTATCCTAGTCTTTTGTTGTAGAAGAAAGGTTCTATCTAAGGTTAGTAAAGTATAAACAGTCTAAGAAGCTTTAAACTAGATTAGTATAAAAAGCATCCTTCTCTAACTCTTGCACTATAAGCTATAAATTAATAATTTATTATAGCATATAGTTGCGGTATTCCTTAATATAGTTGTTAATCTACTCCTTATTAGCGTTCTATAGTATGTCGTTTAGCTCCTTATAGACAAAAGAATTGTCTTACTTAGCCTATCTAATAAGGGCCTTCTAAATCTAAAACTTATACTTAATATAAACATTAGCAAGAAATAGCTAATTAATTCCTTTAAACTTGTTAGGATGGCCTAAAGAAGTACAAGAAGTAGTAGTAAGGTTATAATAAGCTTTATAAATTTCCTTATAGGTTCTTATAGCAGGCACCTCTATTACTCTATTACAGACTATAACAAACTAAGAGAGGATAGTGTAGCAGTTGTGAGTAGTTAGGCTAGTAGATCTATAAAGTAGTAGAGGCGACAAAATTTAAACTTATCTTTTCTTATAGATTTGCTTTGTCTAGTAAGCGTTGAGAGCTAGTTTCTATACATCCTCTAGCTACTCTATCTTGTTTTCCTACTCTTTAATAAGACTATTTAATAATTTAACACCTACGTCTTTACGCTATCTTAAGTACTCTAGTATATAGTTATAAAACCTTAGGAGTATTTCTGTACAGTTGTTCTTATCTTTATTATTAAATAATACGCTACCTTAGATTATATCTGCACTAAGGCCTTTAGTTATTGCCTGCTTAAGGTTAAGATTAATGTGCTTAAAGTAAGTTTAATTACCTTTCTTAGCGTATTTAGCGTAGTAGAAGTAGGAAATTAAAGTATATTCCTTACAAAGTATAGTATATTATAACTAGTATCCTAGATTAGTGCGTACAGCTTATTAGATAAGTAAGTAGTATATGTTACGTAGCTACTTAAAGTTTAGCTTCCTGTCTATACGTTGTAGATAGAAGCAGTACATTTTAAAAGTTTTAATAATAATATTCTTAACCTAACTGTCCTTAAATAGCTAAGTATAGGCATTAGTAATAATGCTTCTAGTGTGTTAGAACTTCTTAGCTTGTAGTTAAAACTCTATAGTATTAATAACCTCGTCTTAAGTAGGGAGGGGATAGAGATTAAGTTTAGAAGGCTAATAGTAGTAGCTTAGCAGGTCCTTATCCTGCTTAGCTAGACGATACTTGCTAGTAAAAAGTTTTAAAATAACAGGGTCTAATTAGAATTCTTGCTAGCAGCTCTATCTTATGTATAGTAAGAGCAGACATTTGTTAAGCATATTAGATAGTATAGCCTTCTTAAACAAACCTATAACGCTTGTGACAGTATACTTATAAATAAAGCATACTTGCTTATATAACAAGTTATTAGAGCTAGGCTGTCGTCTAATATTAACCTTATAGTACTATTCCTTAATAACCTTAACATAGTCTAGATTAGTAATTAGCTTCTTTGTATAAGCTTACTTAAGCAACTTAAGAAAAGCTAAGGTAAAATTCTTATAATAACACCCTGCCTAAAGGATCTCCTATTCCTAATTGAGGGTATTAGGCTCCTTGTCTATATAGGAAGCGTTGTTAAGGTTAGTATCTAATTAGGTCGCTGCCTATTAGTAGGCTAGTGTTGCTTTTAAAGCACAAGAGCTTAGTAGAGGTAGTAGTACAGGGACTTGTTAGCTACTAGCTATAGTCTTAACTTGTTCTACCTAGATGTTAGTAGTGTTACGCCTCTATTGTATTATAGTTATTCTATTTTAAAACTTATGCAACTTAATTGCTAAGTATTAGTTAAGTCTTTAACTAGCTAACATTCTTGTAGATTACCTTAGATTCTTAGTTATAACTAACAGACTACAAGTCCCTAGAAAGCAAGTCTCAGATATTTCAAGATCTCTATAGCAATTAATAGTTTAAGCCTTATTTAGGGTCCTTTCTAGCTCTATAGTTATAAAAATAACTATACTATATATTAGATGCGTCTTTATACTAAGCAGCCTATACTTATTATTTAAAACGTTTTGTGCAGAGTAGACTAGGCTAGTTTTAGAGTCCTTAGCTTTAGCTATAAGTTAAAAAACCTTTTACTAGAACGTATAGAGAGGATTAGGCTAGCTTTACTTATCCTTTGCCCTAGCATTAGGCTGTATCTTCTATAGGTTAAACTTAATATCTTCTTTCTAGACTTGCGGCTTGGCGCAGATATTACAAAGCTTCTTTACCTCTTATTTATTAATGTCTAGGTAAGGTGCTTAGTTGTAAAAGTTATTCTAATTAATAAAAGCATAGATGTCCTTGTATAGCAGTTTTACTATTACCTAGTTAGCTGTTAACATATATTATTCTTTACCTTAGTTCGTAGAGTTAATACAGTAAGCTGCTGCAGTATTAAGGAACTAAATAGTATCTTTAAGATTTATACGCCTTAATACAAAGGCTATATTAGTTAATCCTTAGTAACTAAGTAGCGTATAAGGTATGTAGATGCTAACGCATTCTTAAACAAATTCTAGAGCTAGCTTTTTTATAGTTGCAATAGCTCTACCTAGTTCTTTAGCCCTCTTATCTCGCGTTAAGAATACTGCACTAATAATAGGATAGTATTTCTAGAAACCTTTAACACTACTATATTCGTCTATAAATCTAGGGAGCTAAGCACAAAGGTTACCTACTTCTAGGACAACTTTAAGAATTAGGTTAAATTAGTAGAAGACGTTATTAAACTAATAATCTATAATAATACGTTGTTGACTTAGAGCGTTTAAAGGATCCTGTCTACTAGGGTCTAGATTTTAATAACTCTAATATTGTTGCTAAGCTTTGCAAGCTTTAGTACCCTATCTTAATACTGTATAACCTTAGGGATTTAGTCTATAACGTAGTCTTCCTTCTTAGCAATAACACTAAGGTTGTTAAAAACCCTTAATAGTCCTAGTATTTACGGCAGTTGCAGCTGTAGCTGCTTGCCCTAAGCCTTGTCTAACAGCGCTAGAAGCATTGTTTAAGCAGGTTAGCTAATATAAGTTAAATATTATCTTTAGCTACTGCTAGTTTGTAAAGAGAGGTATTATTGTTATTATTATTTTAGAAGGTAACTACCTTAATAAAAGGTAGTAAAGTTTGTATAGCAGGAGAGTTAGATAGTTAGCAGGATTGTAGTTCTAGTTTATGCGTAGTAGCGGTATCCTACCAGCTAGTAGGTAGAGGTAAACAGGGTCTAAATTGCGCTAAAATAAGTAAATTTTACAATTAAAATAGTTGTTGTAATTAGCTGTTGCCTTAAGAGTGCGTGAAATTCGGTATAGTATTAGTATAGCGGTAAGCACCCAGAATTAGTAGAATAGGTAGCTTATACCTAAATTTTACATAGGAAATTAGTAAATAAGTAGCTAAAGGTAAAAGTAGATACTACTAGCATAGTATCCTCTCCCCTTCCTAAAATTATAGGCTGTTTTATAGCCTATTAGTTGTCTAATATAGTAGTATTAGAGTTAGAGTCTAAGCTTTTAAAGTCTTGTTTATATACACAACACTCTTCTTCTGTAAAATGTTTAGTAATAACAACTTAAGGACAAAGCTTATTACTTATTACAAAAGGTAAATGTAGTTGTAGTTCTATATATAGCTTAGGCAAGTTTGGCGAGATAAGAATGTCTACTATAGGGCTAGTTTGTTCCTAATAGTTAGGATTCTATAACTTTATATTTCCTTAATCTTCTTTAATAATATCTTAGACAAGTCTTTGTCTAAACAGCTTTAATTACTATCTAGGTGTTGTATAAGGGAAGCGTGAACTATTAAGGTCCTTAAGATAATAAGTTCCTTTATTAGGTCTAGCTTTGTAAATATAGTATAGGCCTAACTATCTTGTATCTAGCTTGTAGTCTTGCGACATATTAATTTCCTAAACAAAGTTCTAGAGAAGAACTAAGTCTCCTAGCTTTATATCCTTATGTTGTATTTTCTTAGTGTTATCCTAGTATTCCTTTTTAGCAGCTCTTATCTAGTTAGTATAAGTCATAGTATCTTTTGTAAACTAATTTCTAAAATCTAACTATATTGCTTAAATTGCAAGCAGCTGCGCATAGTTCTTTACTTTCCTAAATACAAGCGTTTGCTATATAGGTAGCGCGAGTTTAATAGAAAGCACTAGGTCCTGCTCTGTAACTAACTAGTACAGTAAGTAACCTGTCTGTTCTTGTATTAAGATCCTGTCTGTATAAAGAACTATTAGCAAGTTCTTAACTTAAGGTCTTAGTAGCTTTGTAAGGGCGTTTACAATAAGCTTGTGCTCTCCTTTAATCTTTTCTATAGCTTAAGGGTTGTGTCCTAAAGACTAGACTTAGTTAATCCTGTATATATATAATAAATGTAATACTACCTTAGCGAAATTAGGCTCTCTATTAACTATCAGTTTGCGCGCTGTGCTCTATTAATATATAATGTCTTTATATACAAACTATGCAATTATCTTTAACCAGTTGTTTAATAAGGCTTTTGCTTTAGGCTAGCTACTAAGGTAGTCTCTTCCAATAACTAAAAACTTCTTCCTAAAACACTAAGGTATATATACTACATTAATCGCAACTGTCTCCTAAAAAGCGAAACTATAGGTGTTAGTAAGCATATTAACTTTTCTTTTAGAGGATTGTAGTTAATAGTCTAGACAGGTTGCTAGCTTTTACTGCACGTGCTTATATATTTCTTTCTACTAGTATTGCTAAGCAAGTATAGAGTATACTGCGTTAACTCCTCTGTATCTAATCTAAGTGTGTACGTTCTATACTATAGCTGTTCTTAGGTTAGTATTATCTATAACTCTTTAGATTACAATATTCCTAGATGTTTTCTTAAAGAGTATCCTGTCTTATATAAAGAAGTTTAGAGCTCGCTTCTTTTATGCTTATAGTTCTTATAGTTCTATATCCTTAGGAGTCTTAAAGTTAACTAAAAATTAAGCGTATTGTTCTAACTCTAGTAAGAATTCCTAACAGAGTATCCTTGCCTGTCCTATTAGTATTAGTGCATTTACATTTCTAATTATATAATCTATAAACCCCTCTAAATCCTCCTTAGGTTCTAGAGGTAGTTCCTAATTATTAAGTTTTAGATACCTTAATAGTGCATCTGCAACTACATTTTTTAGTCCTAGTATATGCTTAATGTTAAAGTCCTATAGTAGAATTGTTAATATCTACTTGTTTATAATAGATCCTAGATTGTTAGTAGATAAGCAGTTTAGTTAAGTGATAAGAGTTACTACGTTAGTTTCTATAGTAAAGTAAACACTATAGAGGTAGGTACAAAACTTCTTAAAAGCCTACAGCACAGCCTTACATTCTAACTTAGTAGAGTGCTATTGCCTCTCTTACGCTAACTATAGTATGCTTTTAAACTGTACTAGGTGTTGCTTGTTATCCTTCTTAAGTTATATAATATATGCTCCTGCCCCGTCTTAACTTGCATTAGTTATTAAGAATATCTTATAATTCTTAGTGTTAGTGTAGTTAAGGTTTGCGAGTGCAGGTATATTGCATATAGCCTATTTTAGCTTATACATTATTGCGTTTTATGCATCTCCTTATTTAAAAGGGACATTATCTTATAAGAGTATAAATAGAGGTTTAGTGATCTTAGTAAAGTCCTTTACTTATATATAGTAGTAGACGCATATGCCTACAAAGAATTGTACCTTCCTTTTATTCTTGCATAGTAGCTAGTTTATAATTTTCTTAACTTTCTTCTAGTTAGGATAACGTCCTTATAGGCTAACCTTATAGCCTACAACCTTAAGCCTTTCTATAAGAAAATAACACTTCTTTCTTAACACAGTACCTCTAGCTTGTTTAATATTAGCTAGTACTCTATCTAGTTGCAAGATATGCTTAAGAATATAACGTTAAACTCCTAGCATTAATTCTTTTCTACTATAATTAGTTTTTAGCCCTCTACATGTAATGTTGTTAATAAAGGGCATAGTATTAGGCTAGTAGTCTCTTAGAATCTTTATTATTACACGCTAAAATGCTGCTACTAAGTTAGTAGCACCTATAACTATTATGCATAATTGTATAAGCCTAACTAGTGTTTAAAACGCTGTTATGTCTCTGCTTTCTAGATGTAGTGTAATTTAGTTATATCCTAAGAACAAGTTTATAAGTAAGATAATCTTATATCTTGTAAACTTCTTAGAATACTTGTCTGCTATTAGTAGTAGGTTTACATCTTGTATAGTAACTGCATTTATTTGCTATGTATTACTAATCTATTAAACGCCTTTGTCCTTCTTAGGCACTAGGTGCTATAAGTTGTAATATTAACTATTACACCTTTCCTATGTTCTTTAATTTAGGCAGACGTTAACTATATCTACTACTTGCAGCTCTAAAGCTTTTAAGATAGCAAATTTTTGTACTTGCTAAGCTTTGTGTAGTATTGTTCATATTTTATATAGTAGACATATATTAGGGTAAATCCTTCCTAATCCCTTAAATTACTAGAAGAGTACTCTTTCTCTGTTAAGAAGCATATATATAAATATCTCCTTTTTTAAAAGCTGCAGGTAGTCTCTAGTATATAGCTTATTAAGTTGTTCTTTAGTAAGCCTTGTCCCTTGCAGGAACGCAGCATATCTTAGTTTAAACAAATAATTACACAGCCCCTTATTAGGATTGCAAATGCTTATTCTAAAAAGTTGCTATTCTTTTGCCCTTTCCTTTTAGTCTTTTTATCTAAAATCTATAGGCATCTCCTGTTGCACGATATTAATAGGTTAAACCTTCTTGTCTACTGTCTTGTATAATATGTAAAAATTATTACGTTGTTAGGCATATTTAAGTAGCCTTTTTTGTATCTACTAATAATTAAGCTTATATATAATTAAAAATTTACTAAGTTTGTAGTTTCTTATAGAGTTTTCAGACTATCTAACTCTTCCTGCTGCTTTCTATATACAGCATGTTAAAGTTACTAAATCTAGCTACTAGATTAGACTATACAGCTTCCTATATGTATTTTACCGCCGCTACTTATAGTTTATTGCCTAATCTATTAGCAATTATATGCAACTGCATATTACTTGCTATTTCTTTATCTAAGTTATTATTAGAGGCTTTATTTCTAATTATCTGCGCAGGGTAATTTAGAGATAGGTTAGACACAATAAAGACTACGTTTCTTGTACTATCTTTAGATAGGACTTAGCACGTAATTTGTCTAAACGCATTATACTAAATTAATATCCTAGCGCTTGTACACTAAGGTCCTCCTAGAATTACAGATCTAGTAATATTAACAACAATCCTAAACGTAGTCCTAATAGTAACTGTTTCTATTGATATAGGTATATTAAATGCGGTTCTAACAAACAGGTTATGTGTGCTTATTAGCTAAAGTAATACTAGAAGAAGGCTGCCCTAGCTAGTGCTCTATTATTTTATACAGTATCTTTAATGCTCGCGCAGTACTTAGTCTTAGGATATTTATTTATGCCCTAGTGTTAATTAGGCACTTTAGAAAGCTGCTGTTTATAGTAACCTAGTATTCTAGTAAGTTAGTTTAAGCAAAAGCCTACCTATTCTTTTACTAAACTCCTTAGACATCCTTTGTAAGTATATTATCTAACTTATCTATCTAGGAATCTCTCCTTCTACTTACCTTGTAGCAAGTTTATGTATTAGATTAATACAAATTTATCGCATTACAACGCGCGCTCTTAGTAGGTAGTGTATTTAGTAAAATTCTATAAGTAGGGCCTGTGCGCTTGCTTAGCTAATTAGAGACTAGAACAGATCCTAGGTATAATTTAGCGCACCTAGCATCTATTAGCTTAGCGTTTTTTACACACGTTATAATATTAAGCGTACCTAAACTATCTACAATATTAACACGATTATTAAGAAAATTACGTAGCTGTTTTTAAATGCTAGCTTGCCTTATAAGGTCTAATACTATAACTCCTTGTACCTCCTGTCTAAGCAAGGTAGTTGTAATATAGTTCAGCTATCCTTACACTATCTCTTTAAGTTCTAGATTAGGAAGAGCGTTAATAAACTTTATAGCCTTCTTCTTCCTTCCTTGCTATAAGTGCTTTAGATCTGCTAACATGTTGTTGTCTTAATAAGCTAATTAAGGTAGTTTAATAATTAAAAATAGCGTATTATAAGGCTAGCTTGCAAAAGGTATATTGCTTTATGTTTCTTCTTGTAGATACTGTATATCTATAGGCTACAAGTTAGGGATAGGAGAGTTACTTTATATTATTTAATTACTTTCTTGTGTGCTTAAATCCTTACTTAGCCTTCCTTGCTTTTTTACTCCTCTCTCTTAGACACAATTAATATCCTAGTAGAGAGTAGAGCTTTTGCCTCTTAAGCGCGTAGCAGTATTTAACTTAGAGATACTATATAAAGCGTTTTCTTTACCTCTTAGTATAATATTAGCTGTATCTATATTATTAAGCTTCTTAATAGATTCCTTAGTAGAAGGAGTGTATAGCTATTCCTAGAATTACTAGAACTACCAAAGGACGTTATTATAGTAGCCTTAGCTTGTTAAACTAGTCGCTATATTTGTAGAATTAGAGTTTTTCCCTTTATACCTTAAACTTAGTTAAGAGTCTCCTTTAGTAAACTTCTCTAGTAGCACACTAGAGGCTAGCTAATAAAGCACGTTATTAGTAATATTGTAGAACTCTTAGATCTTCGCCTTTAACTACAGTAAGACTTAGTTTAATAATAGTTGCCTTAGAATTTCTATTAAATGCTTATATAGTAGACTAAAGTAGTACGTTTCCTTCTTGCTAGAAATATCCTAGTTAAAACTAACCTATCCTATCTGCTTTAGGGCGTAGTATTATTTACACTCTTTAAGCATGTATCTTACTATATTATATATATAGCAGAGAGGGTGTGTCTCTATATTACTTACATATGCTGTACTTATTTTGTTAGATACTCCCTTTAAGACCTTAGCAATAAAGGAACTATTATTTCTCTTACTAGAGAATTCTATATTTATTACTTATATAACAAAGTACGTATAGTTAAAAAGTTTCTCTAAGAGTCTCTTAGTTATAAAATAAGCTATAAGCATATTAATAGTTAATAGTCTAAGCTTTAGGTTGCCTAGAGACTTAATAAAGTCCTTAACCTCTAGGTTAACGTCTACTAGCGTACTTATCTTTTTATATGCTTTGCTAATCTTAATCCCTGCTTCTTTTACTTCCTCTAGGGTGAAGGTTACTTGCTAGTTAAACAGCATAATCTAGCGCATTTTAGCATTAGCACCTTCTCGCTCTAGCTAATAAATCTTATCTAAGCTAGTTATCTTCTTATAGTAGGATTTTAGAAAAGAATAGATCCCTTCTAGTTTATACGTATCCTAATTATCTTTATTTAAGGTAGAAGGTATAAAGTATACAACTGCCTCTTTGTTAGTTTATAGTAGGCCTTAGAAGAAGAGAATACCTTCCTCTTCTTAAAGGATATACCTATTCTTAATGCATGTATTAGTAATAGAGGTAAAGTGCGTATAGTACTCTACTAGACTAGGCTAATTTTATACGCATTTATAGATGTAGGCTTAAAATTATAAGCGTTTACCTATCTTAATAGCTATATCCTTATCCTTCTACTATTCCTTTATGTGTATTTGTAATGTAGACTAATTCTTCTTAGCATATCTAGGTAAGCGTTTTAGTATATAAGAGAGAGATTAATCTTTATTAGAAAAGTAGTTTAGTAGAATAGAGACCTTTATAGCATTATAAATACCTTTATTATTAGCTTGTTAGTTAAAGTCCTCTAAGAATTCTATAACATTCTTTTTAGTAAAAACTAATGTACTGTGTCTTAGTTAAATTATAGTTAACACTAAGTTATGCGTAGGTGTAGCTATAGTGTTAATAATAGAGCTTAATAGGGTTAATAGTAGATTAGGGCTGGTAGTAGTAGGTCTAGAGGGAGGAAGCGTTGCGCCTTCCTGCCCTTAACCTGTCCTCTAACCCCTTTTTAACATCTAGGGTATAGTGTAACTTATATAAGTTCTTTGTATAGATAGTTAACAAGTGTTAGTAAAGAAATAGACAAGGTATAATCTCTAGAAAAAAGAATATCTCTCTTTAAGTTTTGTAGTGTGTGTTTTCTTTAGTATAGGCGTATTAATCCTTGCCTCTTAGGTACCCCTTATTTTGCTAGGTAGGCTTAGATTTATACTTAAAGCTAGTACTTATGTGTAAGCTTTTAGTGCTATCTCTATTTTGCTAGATAGTACCTTAGCTTAGCATTTCTTTACGCATATATTACTATCTCTATTTTACTAAATAGGTTGCTACCTCTATTTTGCTAGGTAGACTTTAAATTAGCATTTAAAACACATGTATAACTGCCTCTATTTCGCTAGATAGACTTTAAATTAGCATTTCATAACACATTCTGTTTTTATTAGTACGTTTTGTTCTTTCTTATTATTGCTGTTAGTGCTAACTTAGGTAACTTCGTCCTTAACGTAGTTTGTAATAAGGGATAGTGCTAACCCCTTAAAAGTAAGTCTAGTAATAATTTTAAGAATTCTGTGCTTGCGTAAGATTGTTATATTGTTCTTATAATAATTGTGCACTAGTTCCTTTATGCACTAAGTAGTAGAGTATATCCCTATAGGCTTCGCTATTTGTACGGGTGTAGGAGTGTATAAAGACATACTGCTACAAGGGCAAGAGATTACTAGTAGTTAGATTATGCAAGAACGAGCGTGGTAAGATAAAGATCTTATTATAGGTTGGCTATTAAAGAGAAGTACAAGTGTTGCATTGTGAGGTCGAGGATTTATGGCCAAATCCCGCTCGTTTTGATCCCCGAAACGAGCTATATACCCTCAGATCAGGTGGTTGAGCACTGACCTAGCAAGCAGCAGGGTATCACCCCGTGCACCGGCACATTAGTAAGGTTCTTTAAAAGTTTCTTAGTTGTAGGATAAGCTATAAGTATGTTAATAGTTAATAGTTTAAGCTTTAGGTCGCCTAAGGACTTAATAAGGTTCTTTACTTCTAAGTTAACGTTTGTTGGCTTGCTTGTTTTTTTATGTGCTTTGCTAATCTTAACTGCTGCCTTTTCTACTTTCTTAGGAGTGAAGGTTGCACGCTAGTTAGACAGTATAATCTAGCGCATTTTAGCAGTAGCGTCTTCTCGTTATAGCCGATAAATTTTATTTAGGCTAATTATCTTCTTGTAGTAAGATTTAAGAAAAGAATGAATCTTTTTTAATTTCTATGTATCCCAATTGTCTCTATTTAAGGCAAAAGGCATATAGTACATAACTGCCTCTTCGTCTGTTCGTAGTAGACTTTTAAAAAAACGCTTTTTTTTCTTAAGAGATTTGCCTGTTCTCAATGCATGCATTAGCAACGGAAGTAAAGTATTTATAGTACTTTACTAGCCTAAGCTGGTTTTGTACGCATTTATAGATGTAAGCTTAAAAGTAAAAGCGTTTGCTTATCTTAATAGCAGCATTTTTATCTTTTTACTATTCTTTTATATATGCCTGTAACTTAAACTAATCTTTTTCTGTATATCAAGGTAAGCGTTTTATGATATAGGAGAGAAATAAATCTTTGTTAAAAAAGTAGTTTAGTAAAATAAAAACTCTTATAGCATTACAAATGCCTTTATTATTAGCTTGTTAGTTAAAGTCCTTTAGAAATTTAGTAACATCTTTTTTAGTAAAAACTAATATATTGTGTTTTAGTTAAACTATAGCCAACACTAAGTTGTGCGTAAGTGTAGTTATAGTGTTAACAACTAAACTTAATAGTGTTAATAGTAACTTACGACTAGCAGTAGTAAGTCTATAGGAAAAAAGCGTTTCGCTTTCTTGTTCTTAACTTGTCTTCTAATCCTTCTTTAACATCTGTAGTACAGTAGAACTTATAAGAGTTCCTAGTACAAATAGTTAACAATATTTAGTAAAGTAACAAACAAAGTATAGTTTTTAAAAAAGATAATGTATTTTTTGTTAAGTCTTTATAGTGTATACTTGTTTAGGTGTAAGTGTATAAATCCTTGCCTCTTAAGTACCTCTTATTTTACTAAGTAGGCTTAGATTTATACTTAAAGCTAGTGCTTATTTAGTGTTACGCATTTAGATGTAAGCTTTTAGTGCTATCTTAAATTTTGCTAAATAGCACCTTAGCTCGGCATTTCTTTGCTTATGTATTACTGTCTCTATTTCGCTAGACGGGTTGCTACCTTAAATATCGCTAGGTAGGCTTTAAGCTAGCATTTAATAACGCATTTTGTTGTTTTATTAGTGGTTTTTGTTTTCCGTTGTTGTTGTTAGTGCTAACTTAAGTAATATAGTCCTTAACGTAGTCTGTAGTAGAGGATAGTGCTAATCCCCTAAAAGTATATCTAGTAATAATCCCAGAATTCTAGTTTTTATAAAGTCCTGTTAGATTTTATACTTTTAAAAAATTGATGTATTGTTCTTGCAATAATTGTGCACTAGTTTCTTTGTACACTAAGTAGTAGAGTATGTCTCTATAGGCTTCGCTATTTGTACAGGTGTTAGAGTGTATAAAGACATACTGCTACGAGAGCAAAAGATCACTAGTGGTTAGATTATGCAAGAACAAGGTTAGTAAGACGATAATCTTATTATAGGTTGAGTATAAAGACTATAGGTAGAAGAAGGCGCCCATTCAATAGTACAGTACCAGTGTCGAGTTTAGGAGTAGAGTAAGGCCCCCTTTAATGGTTGCGATCCATGGCTCAAGTTATATACCTTAAGATTAGGTAGTTGCGCACTGTCCTCGCGGGCAGTAGGGTTTCACCCTGTGCACCGGCACAATAGCTTATATAAGACAGCAGTAAATCTACAATTTTAGAAATAAGTAGTAAAGTCCCGTTGCTAAAGTAGTAGCAATATCTAAAGGCTGTATAAGGCTTTGTTAAGCTTTAAAATTATTCCCTTCTTTGCGTATCTTCGCAGCATTTTTATATATATAACTTAATTAATCTGTGCGTGTACAAAGGCGTTAGTAATGTTGTACTGCTTAAGCTTAAAGTTAAATTAAGTAGCAATTGCAAGCGCTAATTAAAAGAATTAACTTGCTAACGTAGCAGCGAATGTATTTTAAGTAGTAATGTTGCGCTGTTAATTGCTTTGTACAACGAAGCGCGCTTTGCACTTAATAAACTATTAATTTTTATTAATTTTGTAAGTATATACTTACATAAACCTCAGTATCTAGGTGTTAGTTAGTTATGCTTTTTACGTTAAGACTTTTAACTATAAGTTTAATTGCTTGTAGCTTAGAAAGTAATCTTTTTTAGCTTTCTTAAACAACTAGTAAAATAGATAATTCTCTTTTAGTCAATTTAGACTTAGAGCTAGCAAAAGCTCGCTTAAAAAAGGCATTTAGTTATAACTTTAGCCCTTAAGCAATTAATTAACTGCCGCGCTCTTAAGTTTCTTGTTATTTAGTTGTTAAACTTCTCTTAATTTTGTACTTGCTATAAATGCTAAAGCCTATAAGTTTATCTAGTTTTTCTATAAAGTTTTACCAATAGATTTTAATCCTATATTAGCACTGCGTGGATTAGGGCACTCGCTGCGGCTAGTACTTAAGGAGTAATTAGGCCTAGATATCAATAGCTGCGCAAGGGCGACGCTCTAACTCTTAATATTAAAAGAATTATCTACACGCCTAATACTCTCCGCTGTTATAAGATTAGTTCAAAGGGCTACTAGTAAAGGCGTTAGCGGTAGTAAGAAATAAGCTACTTAAACCTTTCTTCTGCGCTAATTATATTAATTAAGTGTTTTGTTATATATAGGCCTTTTTTAAGGAATTATACTTAAAAAAAGATTGTGTCTTTTCTTCGTGATTTGTAATCCTCGAGGGAAGTTCTATAGTTTTAATTTATACCTTCATCTCTTTAAAGGTGCTATGCATTAAGTTATTTATAACATTTTTCTTATCTTTAGTAAGAATTAACTTTTTATTGAATACCACATTGCGTGTAGTAATTACTTTAAACCTAGTTAGTACCTATATATAGTAAATGTTTGTAAATTAATATCTAACTAGGTATTTAATCTATGCCTTAAAATTAAGTCGCTGTAGTTTGCACTTGCTGCGCTTTAAATTATCTATTATTGCAAACGCCTTGTACCCGTATACTTATAGGTAGCCTTAGTAAAGTTTACGCAAAAAGGTAACAATTCTGTTTTTATATGCGTTATGTGTAAAGAACTTTTGATATAGTGATTCCTATGAATTTGCGTATTAAGGTGTTTAATAATAAAAATATACTGCTGATTAGGTAATCTTAGGCTACAGTAGCTATAGCGGATTAGCGTTTAGTTGCATTACTCGTGCTTTATCTTTAATTACACTTTTCAAGCGTTCTGCTCTACCGTTCTATGCTTAAGTATTAAGAGCGGAAGACTTAAATCGCATGCCTTAGGACTCTGCCTAACAAGCTACTTCTAGTTTAAATATAGCAATCTTATCATTAGTCTTGGTAACTTTTACTGTAATATTAAATTAGGTCTTTATAAGAATTACAAAGAATTTAAGTAACCTTATAATAGTCTACGCTGTTTTATTATTTTTAATGTAGTAGTCTTACATAAATATAGTAGCTTAATTTATTTTCAGTATTTAGCTTTGTTTTTTAGCTAAGCTGTTAATTTTATAATTATTAAAGTTAAGTAAGATGCATTGTTTTAAAGCCTTATTCATCCTGCGCGGTATGCAGTAGATTAGCCTTTTAGCTTTTACTCTTCTACAGGCGTCGTATTCTACTATAAGCACTTTTGTAATCTTTACCTCTTTAAATTGCTGTACAAGGTGCTTAAGCGCACTTAGTCCTAAGTAACCTATTCTTTTATGCTATATAAGCGCTTGTGCGCGTTGTCTTTAATTGTATTATAGCTTAACTGCCATAGAGGCTATCTTTGCGTAGTTGTTAATTAGGATTGCTTTAAGCACTTACTGTCTATATAACTTAGTAAGGTTAGCAATTAAATTGTTTGTAAACAATCTTTAAAGAACTGTTAAATTATGTTTAGTATTTTACTATAAGCTTTGTAAGTAAAGTATTGTAAACAAAACAAAGTTGCAAAGCAAATCAAAACAGTATACTACGTCTTTTAAGTGTAGATAGCTTTAAGTCTTACCACTAGCTACTGTTCAAGTAACTAATCTATATGCCTTAATCTATAATCTTAAGTTACCTACTTATAAGAAGTCTCTTTAGAGTGCTAATTATGTTCTACTAAATTAGCTTGTATAGTTAAAGACATAACATGTTAATTTAAAGTTAAGAATCTATAATTATTGTAAAAAATTCTTAACTTAGTTAGCTTTAAACAAAGCCTTAATAAACGTGTAGTTGATTTTTTCTAATTTGCTAACTATATAGTTAATTATATTACTTAATTATAAAGATTGCTGTATATAACTTCTTAATAGCTTCGGCCTTTTAAGACAACCTTTTAATGTGACTATACATTCTGTAAACACCGTTTTAGTAAAAAAAAAGATTTATTGTTGACAATAGGTATTAAGGCTTATGCCCCCTTATTTAGTATTACTAGCACGTAATTAATGTGTCGCATGTTTAGACAGAAACGAAGAAAAGCAAGACAAAAACACAAATTACCTTCTAACTTAACACGCTTTATTTTACCTATACTACCTACTTATATTAAGGCTTTACTTCTAGGTACTCTTAGACGAATTAAAGAAGCAGCGCTATTATTGCCTTGCTTTCTAACCTATACATATAATAATAGAACGCCTACTCTTTCTTTTTTACTTTTTTTTTCTTTATTACTATTTTAATATTATATAATAGCTAGCCTAACTGGTTAATAACTTCTTTACTTAGCCTATACATAATTAACAAGAAAAAAAAATGCTAAAGCAAATATTTTAAGTACTTTGCTAGTATTAGTAAATACTTTATAAATCTTATATTCTTTCTATAACTAGCCAAGTTAAGGCTTAACATTCTTTTTATATATAAAAATATTACAGCTTCTAAAGTTGTTTTTAAAAGATATAATTATAAAGTCTTAAAGAGGCTAAGTTTATAGATACTTAAGAAACTCAAGTGTCTGCATAATTAGCTTAAGCTAGACTAGTTTAAGGGCTAGGTGTATAATAGGAGAACTTCTTGTCTTTAAATAAGAGTTAAGGTTAAGGAGATGCTTATTGTAGAAGTTACACGCTATATTACAGTACAGCGTATTATATGCAAATTGTTTATATGCAGTGCTATTTAAAAAGTAAAAAGTAGTAAGTAAGAAGCAGCAGCTTTATAAAGTATTACAGGCTCCTGCTACAGTACGTACGTATTCTCTTCTTCCTTTATGATATTATGTTGCAATTCTATTGCAATTCTACTGTAATCCTGTTGTTAGCTATAGGCTAGCAATCGCTGTTAGACACGTTTTAACTAGTGTTGTTTTTTAGTACCTTAGCAATTTTTTTAACCTTAATTATTGCTTAGTGGTCTAAGCTTTCCCCCTAGAACTTATCTACCTACTATTCGAATCTTGTTGACTACACACAATCTTTTTTTTTTACTTTTGCGACTAATTAGTAGAGGGTAGCTGCTTTTCACTTTTTTGGGACCCTATTTTGACTTCAACAACAACCACCACCTTTGACACCTTAAAAAATAAATAAGCAATCTTTTTTTTGACTTTTGCAATTGACTAGGAGAGGATAGCTGCTTTTTACTTTTTTAGAAACCTATTTTGACTACAACAACAACCACCACCTTTGACACCTTAAAAGATAAATAAATAACTTCTTAATTGTAAGTCTTTAAAATTACAATTGCTGCTTAGCGTTGCAAATTATTTCTTGCATAGCTAAATTATTATTAATACGCAATAAGACTAAATTTATTTTATTATTTTAGGGTTGCTACTATGCTAGTGCGTTGTTAAGATACTTGTACTAGTAATTTTTAAGCGCGTGTTTTATATTATATGCTTCGCATTTGCTCGCAGTGTATTAAATATTAGTTAATCTAGTATTATTAATAAGCTTTAAGATTTAGCGGTGTTTACGCTTTTATCTAGTATTATCTAATTTATTCTTGTTAAGCGTTAGTAATTTAGCTCCTGCAGCTGCTTTAAAGAACGCCTTAGCTGAGTTTGTTTCAGATAAGTAAAAAAGCTGCATGTAATCTTGATATTCGCAAATTATTATTTTTACTGTAATCAAAAGATTCTTTCATTTTTAAAATATAAATAATATTGTTTATTATTTTAAGTGCTTAGCTGTAGCTTAAGTAAAGTCCTTTTTAATATGCGTATCTAGTTAGCACTTAAGTATTCATACAGCTTTGCCTTTAGTTGTAGCGTAATTAACTTTAGTAAGCTATATTTTCTATACAGCAATTACTTTAGGCAGCTTTATTGCGGTCTTATACTACTCTTAAGCTTCCTTCATTTCGTCTTTAGCGTTAATGCCTACAGTAGCTATTTATTTTTTAAGGTGTCAAGGGTAGTAGTTGTTATTATAGTCAAAATAGGGTTCTAAAAAAGTGAAAAGCAGCTACCCTCTACTAATTAATCGCAAAAGTCCAAAAAAAAGATTGTATATAGTTAACGAGATTTAAACAGTAGGTAGATAAGTTCTAAGAGAAAAGCTCAGACTACTGAGCAATAATTAGGGTTAAAAAAATTGCTAAGGTACTAAAAAACAACACTAGTTAAAACGTGTCTAACGGCAATTGCTAGCCTATAGCTAACAACAGGATTATAGTAGGATTGCAATAAGATTGCAACATAATATAATAGAGGAGAAAAAGGATATATACGTACCGCAGCGGGAGCCTAGAATACTCTATAAAGCTACTGCTTCTTACCTACTACTTCTCACCTTTTAAACAGTACTGTATACAAACAATTTGCATATAATATACTATAATAGTATATAACCTTTATAATAAGTATCTCTTTAACCTTAACTCTTATCTAAAGACAGGAAGCTTTCTTATTGTACACCTAGCCCCTAAACTAGTCTAGCTTAAGCTAATTATGTAGATACCTAAGTTTATTAAGTATCTACAAACTTAGCCTTTTTAGGACTTTATAATTATATTCTTTATAAATAACTCTAGAATCTATAATATCTCTATATATAAAAAGAATATTAAGCCTTAACTTAGCTAGTTGTAGAAGGAATACAAAATCTACAGGGTGTTTACTAATACTAGCAAAGTACTTAAAATACTCTGCTCTAGTATCTCTCTCTTCTTATTAATTGTGTATAGGCTAAGTAAAGAAACTATTAATTAGTTAGGCTAGCTATTGCATAACATTAAAATAGCGATAGAAAAGAAAAAGGTAAGAAAAGAGGAGTTAGCGTTCTATTATTGTATGTATAGGTTAGAAAGCAAGGTAATAATAGTACTGCTTCTTTAATTTGTCTAAGAGTACCTAGAAGTAAAGCCTTAACATAAGTAGGCGGCATAGGCAGGATAGAGCGCGTTAAGTTAAAAGGCAATTCGCGTCTTTGTTTTGCTTTTCTTTGTTTCTATATAAACATACGACACACTAATTACGTGCTAGTAATACTAAACAAGGGGGCATAAGCCCTAATACCTATTGTTAGTAATAAATCTTTTTTTTTACTAAAAAGGTGTCTACAAAATGTGTGGTCACATTAAAAGGTTGTGTTAAAAGGCTGAAGCCACTACAGTAGCTATAAAGTTAGTAATTTATCAACAGTATAATTGTCTTACTCTACAGCAGTTTTTATATAAGTAGTTATCAACTGTTTGCTGTATCTTTTACATAATTTTATTAAACGCTACTTACTCTTTTATGTACTTCTGATCTTCTGCTTTATATTGATTTAACTTTAGTTTATAAATCTCTAGATTTTCTTTATACAAGGCTTTCGTGTTTGTAGCTAAATTAGCAAGTTAAGTAGGTATAAAGGGCGATATAAGTGCGCTGCCGCTGTAATTAGCCTAGTACGTTGCAGCGTGCGCGTTAATCGCTTGTTGCAACGCTTAATAGTCGCTTAGTTGCAGCATTTAAGGCACTGTCAGCTTAGTAAAAGGTTTAATTATAATGTTTAATTCTATCTTCTCCTACACGCGTAGGGAGTTAGCGCACGTTTTAATTTAGCAGATCTATTTAATTTGATTTGTGTGATTAGTAAAGATTACAGAAAAGTCTTGTAAAGGCAGTGTAGACATCCTGTTAATAGCGTGCAGAGTTTTCTTGTGTTTGTTAATCCTCGTTTAGTTAAAGCAGTAAGACTCCTAATTGTCAGAAATAATAAGTTGTTAAAGCTAATAGGATAATAACAATATAATTAATAAAAATTGTATTGTATTAATGGTTAAGTTGTTGGTGTTCTGTTCATTAATTGTACTAATCTCTGGTGCTCCTTTTATCCAGGTGACCCTTGGCGGCGCTAGCGCGTTTAGCGTCCTGTAGCGCCACCCCCGATCACCCTTGCAGGATCCTTCCTAACCAACCTCGCCGTCCTCCTAATCAACTGCGCAAATCTCTCAAATCTGACAGCAGTAGGGGCTAAGCGGCGAGACTACGAAACAACATCTCTTAAGCGCAGCGATTGTTAACAAAAAGCTTCTGCGCAGAAAGCTTTCTAATAAACGTAACGCCGCTATTAATCTTTTTGCAGCGAGCAATATTATTCTTAAGCAGTTAAGCTTTTAAAGCCTAGTACAGCTTATTGTTGTTTTATTTTTAATAACAAGTTAACAGCTTAAGCCAAAAGCTAAATAAATTAAGAGCTTACTTTTCTATCTTTGTATTTAGCTATAAATTTGTGGGAGCTGAGAAGATTCAATTGCTTGATCAGGAGGAGTGGAATGAGTGTATTGAACAACTAAGTGCCACAACAAAGTGGTCAATAACTACTTAAGAGGAATAAGACGATCTAGCCCGTATATATAGGCGCTAGCGCGATCGTCACGTGTTCAGCTTACCAGGATTACCTGCTCAATAGGGTGACCCGCATGTTGCGCATGTTAATACTCTAACACACCCCCTAGGTTAGTGAGATACTATTAATCTAAGCTGTAAGCAACTAGGCAATTGTAATAAATTAAGGTCATTAATTAAGAGGTCCCTCTGTAATTATAGCTTTTTCTGCCTAATCCTCTATTGTTGTAGTGATGCTGCTTGTTAATGTTTTAATTAATTTTAGCAGTCCTAATATTAAAACATTAGATAGACCTTAAATATCGCGTAATTAGTTAGTGCGTAACCTCTACAATAATAATAATTACGTTTACTACTTCTCTAAAACTTTTATCCTTAACCTTACTCTAATATTAATTACTAAGCTTTTTAGAACTGTCTTAACTACTATTACTAATATAGTAAGTATTGCCCTATTATACTCTTACTAATTAGCTGCTAATCTTTCTAGTATAGTCTGCCCTTAGCAACAATAAGCGCAGTTTAGAGAGCTGTTGTTAACAACGTAATTAACGCTTAGAAAGCCTTCGCTAACAACGCAAGAATAGTGCTAAGCATAAGTATTATGCGCGTTAAAGCCTGTTTAATAATAAGATTTAGCAAGCAGCTAATCTCTAAGATAATAAGAGTTAGTTACCTCTGCCTGTTAATCCTTTCGCTTACCGTAAGATATCTAGTAACTCTACTTAGAAGCTAATTACTTTACCTACTAAATTAAGCCCGCTATTAAGTTCTTGTTTAAATTTTAATCTACATAAGAGCCTAACTAAGCAATTAAGCTAGCGCAAAGGTAAGGCTTCTTAAGAGCTAAAGTAAAAGTTATAGTAAATAACTGCTTAGGCAGTAACGCGTAAACAGTAATATAGTAATAGTAATAGGCTAAAAACGCCTACTAATCTATCTACTAAGCGCATAGCGCCCCCCTTAACCTAGAAAAAGGCGCTTAATAGCTCTTTAAATATTGCTGTTAATCTATTATGCTTTTATATTCTACCTTGTAAGCGTTGCATAAAGAAGATGCTAAATAGTTTATATACTAAACGCTGCTTTAATTGCGTTTAGACTAGTAGTTAGAGCAGCTTACGCTGTAGCAGTTGCTCGTCTTACACCTACTACACAGTTAATATTAATCTTACTAATTAATTTATAGCTATATATAGAGATAAAGAGGTAAGTCTCTAACTTGTTAATCTTCTTACTTAGCTTACTAACTAGTTTTTAGGGATAGAACAACAATAAGATGTACTAAGCTTTAAAAGCTTAACTACTTAAGGAAATTATTGTTTACTGTAAAGAGATTAATAGTAGCGTTACGTCTACTAGAAAGCCTTCTTTATAGAAGCCTCCTGTCTATAATTATTACGCTTAAGAAATGTTGTATTACAGTTTTGCCGCTTAGCCTTCTACTCCTGCTCCTGCGTAGCAACCTACACACTAGCCGCAACAGTTAGCTTATTATCCTTAGCAGTAACAGTAGCAATATAAGCAGCCCTAGTAGTAACTTGCTTAAAAGTTACTGCTTTAAGAGTAGGCTGCTTACAGAATGTTACCTCCTACTACTCTATACAATTGTTCTTCTATTCATTGTCCTAATTGCTATACAACTTATTTATATAAGCCCAATTCTTATATTAGAGTAAAAAGGCAATTATCTAACAACTTTATGTATAGAAGTTATAGGTTAGAATTACGCTATAATACTGCTTACTTCTAGACTCTTGCTGTTTAGGCTTAAATTGCTTAAATTGCTCTTAAGCTAGCTAAAGCTGAGCAGGCTAAGCGTAATATAATAATAAAGTCTAGCAAGTATAATAAGTCTAATGCTTATTAGTAATAGGGTTCCTAGTTTTAGTTTAATAGTCTAGCTTACGTTCTCCCGCTTATTGTAAGCAATTAAGAGAAGACTTAGCCTAGTATATAAATGTCGCTACTTAAAACAAATCCTTTGCTTATTAATTATTATTTTCTTTAATTAAATGCTGAACTTACTAAAGGATAAGCAACTGCTTAAACTTTTTAAACTGTTATTAGGTAAGCAACTTAGTTAGTCTATTAGCTAGTATAATTACTGTTTCTAGGTATTTAACTTAAAATAATCCTTTAGCAAATTCCTGCTGTAGCTACATGTTTTGTATATTTACATGCCTTAATTAAGTGCTAATCTACTTATTCCTCCTAACTATAAGCCTAATTATTTGTTAATTATTGCACTAGACTATCTAGATATCTCCTAGATTAAGAGACAGCTTGTAAAAGAAACACTTAAGGGCTATAGCCTCCTTAGTAGTGTGCTTAAGGGCGAGCAGCTTAGTCTTAGTAGTTAACGTAGTCACTGTAGTCTGCTAAGCTGCCTTCTAAAATATTAGACTACTATATAGGATAGCTATATATCTATAAAATAATTAACGAGTTTCCTAATTATCTACAAAGGAAGCATCGCCTGCGATTATTAGGTCTAGGCTATTATAGTTCCTATATTAGATTATAACCTATCTTGTTTAATAGAGGTACATAATTACTTTTTTAACAGCTTTTATATACTAATTAATAGAGTTTGTAAGGAAGTGTAAGAGCTTTAAGATTAAGTAAGTAACATCTAGTAGTAGCATAATAGCTATATACAGCACTAATCTAACCTTTTCTTAGTAGGCCTTAATCTCTTGCTTAGTTGCTTTGCTAGTGTTCTTAATTAGCTCCTCTAACAGCAATAGAGTCTTTAGAAAGCTACTATCCTCTAGCTTAAACTTCTTTGTACTCTTGTTAATATACATATTATATTGGCTTCGGCCTTTTAAGACAACTTTTGATGTGACCACACATTTTGTAGACACTATTTTGGTAAAAAAGATTTATTGCTAACAACAGGTATCCGGGCTTATGCCCCCTTGTTCAGCATTGCCGGCACGCAATTAATGTGTCGCATGTTCGGACGGAAACAAAAATGCGCGATATCCCTCCAACTAACCCTCTTAACTAATAACCATTTACCGATAACTATTTACCGCTAACCGCAACTTCTGTCGTCTCTGTTGCCATCCCGGCGGTGTTGCAGTCGCGGCGTTTCTGGCGCCTATACTCGGATGTGAACATACGACAACAGCGTCACCATCTAAGCACGGCTCTCCCATCCCTAGAGGTAACTCACAAAATCCTCCTGCTCGTCAGTTTGTCCTAGCTGCTCAATAGCTGTTTTAACACGCTCTTGCTCCTTGTAGAGCTACTGCAAGGTCTCTCTACTAAAGTTGCATTCGTGCAGGAGGAGATTTGTAAGATAACATACCGTTACTATACCTAGACTATTAACATGCGCAACATATTTAATAGACTTGCTGCCAAACAAGCCTTTCACAACCTCTATTGTAACCTTAACATCTATAATACTAGACGCATTAATAAGGTGTTAATAAATAACAGAATTTGACCTCTGCGTCCACCTAATTACTATAGAAGCTACCGCTGACAGCTCCTCTTTAACTAACTAGGGAGGCCGCTCAACAAAGGTAAACGCGAGCTTTGTAATTTACTACTATAGCTTCTCGTATAGTAACCTAGTAAGGTCTAACTTTACTTAATGTAAGCTATTAGTCTTTGTGTTGAACGGGGAGAAGAACAGTCTAAGCATTATATCGTTCGTATACGGTACTGTGTGGTGTAGGAAATCCTAAAGGTAAGAAGCAGTAGGCAGGGAGCTTTTATAAAGTATTGCAGGCTCCTGCTGCAGTAACGTACGTGTCCTTACCCTCCTCTACCTCTACCTCCTCCACCTCCATCGCAATCTTGTTGCTAGCCATAGGCTGGTAATCGCTGTTAAACACGTTTCAATTAGTGTCGTTTTTTAGTACCTTTAGCAAATTTTTTAACCCTAATTTTGCTTGGTGGTCTGAGCTTTTCTGCTCTGAGCGCTTAGCGCGTGGACCTCATCCACTTACCGTTCGAATTTCGTCGACTACACACAATCTTTTTTTGACTTTTGCGACTAATTAGTAGAGGGCAGCTGCTTTTCACTTTTTTAGAAAACCTATTTTGACTACAACAACAACCACCACCTTTAATACCCTAAAAATAAATACATATTATATACAAGCGTAATTGTTTACTTCTTATAATCTCTAATTATTAAGATACTAAGGAACTATTTAACTAATTCTTGTTCCTTTATCTTATACTTGTCTATAATCTTTAACTAAAGATCTATTACTCTCTACTTATAATCTTTTGCAAAGAGCAGTAGGATATTATTTATATAAAACAACACTAAGATCCTCTTTTCTTAATTAAAGAAAAGGTAGAGCTCCTCTAGTAAAGCAATTAGTCTAATCTCCCTTAGTAATCCTAAGAACTTTTTATACTATAACAGTGGCGAGTCTTGTAATCTATATAGTGTGTAGTTAAGCTATACGCACTTCCCTAGCTTCTTAAAGCTATCTAGTATCTTATAAATTACTAAGTTGTCTACTATAATTAACGTATTAAGGAATGCTCCTACAACATTATATTGCTTAATTTCTAAATTATTCTTAGCAGTAATAGCTATTACTGCTTAGAAGGACTTAGCTGCTAAGGTAGCAGCGTAAGTTAAATTAATTAAATCTTTTTTCTAAAGATTACCTCTTATAACAATCTGCGCCTTGTATTTAAGAAAAAAGCTATTCTAATTAAACTTGTAGGTCTAAACCTACTTTATAGGTATTAGGCAATTATTTGCTTCTTCTCTTAATATCTTAGTCTAAGTTCTATTCTTACTTAACTGATTAATCTCCTTCCTGCAGGCGTCCTTAAATAGGGCCCTTATAGGATACTAAAGTAACTACTTCTATAATCCTAGCAGTTTAGGTAGATTATTACAATGCTATTAAGCATTTCTACTTAGCTTATGCTTAGTAAGCAAAGCTGCTATAACTATATAATTAAGAGTCTTGTAGCTTGCTCTGTTTCCCTAGGTTACTTGCAAACCTAGCAGGTAGGTATTACAAAAATTATTCTATAATAGATTTTTATAATCTGTAATTAATGCATTAACACTACCTGTACTTTTACCCTCTAGTTAATTATTAGGATCTTAAGTTGCATTCTTACGCTTACGCCCGCTACCTAGCTTATGGAGTAGAAAATAACAATTTGTAGACTAATTTAAACTTTTGCCTATAATCCTAGCACTACGTCTTATAAGTAGAGGTTAAGCTTGTAATTGCTTATCTTGTCTGCTTCTTAAGGCCTAAGATCTTAAATCTTAAGATAATTTACGCCCTGCTATCCTGCTTACCTAAGCAGGTGTTCTATTACAACAAGCTAGCGCGTTAGAGTCTTTAGGCACAGACTGTTAGACTAGTAATAAGTTATTAGGCTTATTCAAAAGAGGCTTCCTACTTCTAAGTATTAATAAATTAGCCCCTTTTAGTATACGTAATGCTATTTAACTGTTAATAACTCTACAATTAATTGCGTTGTTACTCTCTAGGGTCTCTAGTTTAGGAGTTAGCTCTAGAGTAGCAAGACTAGTATTTTGCTACTAATCTAAGTGAGTTTCTAATAGTGTACTAGCCTTGTGCTCTATTTGCTTAGCGTCTTTTAATCTACTTTTGTCTTTAGTAGGTAGGCCTTCCTTACTACTTAAGATAGAAGATAAATTACTCTTAAAGTCTTTAGTAGTTAGCTACGTATCTTAATCTGCCCTTCCTTAAATAGGCAAGAGGTCTAAATGCTCTCCTAGATTAACTAGCTCGCTATTATAAAAAATCTTTATAATCTTAATTGCTTAATCTCTTAGTAGCTCTTCCTTGTAATCTCCTTTGTAGAATTAACACTTATGAAAGGTTACATTATAGGTAGTAATTACTTAATTAAGTGTTAGTACCTATATATAGTATATGTTAGAGGCTTAATAACTAATTAAATAACTAATATAGTTGCAAGGATTAACCTTAAATCCTTAATAATTACACTTAGCTGCCTTCTCCTTATTTAAAGGATAAGCTTAGCAGCTATAGGCATAGATTCTACTCTAGTCTAGACGTAGATTAGCAGTCTAGTGTCTAATCTTAAGTAGTTAATAATATTAGAAATATTTCCTAAACTATTCTTTAAGCACCTAGTTAGGGGATTAGTAGCTATAGATCTTAGTAGGTCTTATTCTATGTAGGTAAGCCGCTATATCTATAATTACTAGCTAAAGCTTAGCTAGTAAATTAGCGCTTATACGCATCTTAATAGCTTTTGTAATTAGCTCTTAGCTAGCTCTCTCCGCTAAGCTATTAGGCTTATAAATATATAGCAGTAGCTTCTTAATTACAATCCCTTTCTCTATAGCCTATTCCTTATATCTTAATTGCCCTCTCTAAGGTAGTGTAGCAGTATTATTATCCTAATAGATTCTTATAATTTTTTGTTAATATTTCCTTTTAATCCTTGTAGCAAAGCCTTTAATTACAGGCATAATATTATTTAGTGTCTTTAACTAGATATTGTAATTATATAGCTTGCCTAAGTAGTCTTCCTTAATAATCAGTGCCTATTTCTTAAGTAGCCAACTAGTTAGGAAATTAAATAGATCCTATAAAATCCTATAAAAAAGTTGTAGTAATCTCTTTCTTAGTTGCTGCAAGATTACCTGCAAGGTATAAGCTATTATATAGTATTTATATTCTAATAGCTTCTTGCTAGTAATTTTAATATTCTGCGCTAAGCAAACTAAGGCTTTAATAGCTTATTATTTTAAGTATCTTAATTGTTAATGCTATAGGTCCTTATTACTAGTACGCAACTAAGGTTTCCTTAATTACGCTATAGCGTTTACAAGTAGTAGTTAAGTAGGGTAATAAGTAAGTTGCTTATATTTAACAAACAAGAGATTAAAGTAATACTTAAAGTTAATTAAGACAACGTTCTTCTTAATTATTCTAAATTGCAAGGTATAATTATATCCCAAATACTAAATGCCTGCCTGCTTAAGCCGTGCTTCTAATATAATATTAACATAAAAACTTAGTACAACCTTAACGTTAGTAAGTAGAAGATTAGCTGTCTTAGGGCTAGCCTTGCTGTGTAAGACGTTCTTAAGCAGCCTATTTCCTATACTAGCAACTAGTATAATTTAAGTGCCTGCCTTAATAGTCTCGTCCTTAGCGTATTTGCTAAAGGTGCCTAGTACTATATAATCTATAGTATTAACTAGGTAGACTGCTAACCTACTATCTATAATCGTGTAGAGGGACAGGGCATAAGGAGTAAAAGCTGCGCTAAATACATTTAGTCTAATTTCCTTAATAAGGTCCTTTAAGTTAATTAATACTAAAACTAATAAGCTAGAGTAGGATCTACTTAACTTATTAGTAGCTAATCTGCTAGTGCTAGCCTTCTAGCCTTTCTTCTTAATCTAGGTACGTAAGGTTACCTATTTATTACTATTCTATTACTTTAGGATCTTCTTTTTTTTATTATCTAATAGTTTAATTAGTATACTGCTAGGAGGGCTTAATCTGGTAACTGCAGTTTAAAGTCAATAGCAGTTGCGCGGTGTCTAGAAGTGCTTGCTTATAAGTCCTTTACTAGCCTTGTAGAGGCAAAAGTGCAATTACTTACTACCCTTATTTAACTTTAAGTTGTTAGTGCTAGTAGACTGTTAAGCTGCCCCTAATCTAGATTTAGTTTAGAACACGACGTGTCCTTTTCCTTTTAAAGAAGTAATTAACTAATCCTATAATAAAACACTAAAAATCTTTTCTAGATTATTAAGAGTTAACTAAGCTTTTCTAAGCGCTATTACTTGCGCTAGCTTATTTCGCTTCTTACGCGACTAGTCTAGTATAATCTTAGTGCCTAAGGCGTCTAAAAAATTAGTAATTGCTAATAGCCTAACAACTTTAGAGAGTGAGTAAATTGTTACTTGTTAATACAGTAGCTGCTACTTATTAAACTATTACTTAGGGCCTATTTGTCTCTAGTAAGCCTTATTAAGGTGTGATCTGTACTGCGCCCTAATTAAATATTAAGTATTCTAATTTGTAGATGCGAGATCTTCCTTTAGGATCTTTACTAAGGCTTAAAGGCTAGTAAGGTTTTAAGTAATTATGCTTATTAAGGCGTTGAAAAGCAGGTCTAGATAGACAGTCTTGCTAATCTAGTCCTTAATATTAGTAATTTTAGCAACTTTTCTTGTTTATTAAGCAGCTTATACCTTATACCTGTTAACTAGCTTGTTGTAATTATCCTTTTTATACTTAGTATTAAGTAATTAAGCCTTAAATTTGTGTTAAGCAATCTTATAGTCCTCTCGTATTTAAGCGCTAGCGCTAGGTGATAGAGCAACTAGCTGCTTAATATCCTTAGGCAGTTCTAGTTACTGTAGCTCCTAGTAATCTATTAAGGGTACGTCTAGGAGATTAGGATTAACCTAATCCTAGATACCTTTCTCTAAGCAGTGTAGCCTTAATAGAGCAAACTAGGTTAGCTAGTCTAATTAAGCCTTAAGGATCACCCCTAAGGCGACAAGCGGTGTATTAGTAAGGTCTATCTTAAGATAAGATGCTACGTGTAGGATCGCGACGTAGGTTATCGTTAAGGTAACAATAAATTAATTAGTTAGTTAGTAGGTAGCTAGGTAGCTTGTATTAGAAAGAGGTTTAATTGTATAATTAATGAGTGAGAGAGGTACAGCAGCAGCAGCGATCTGCTAGCTAGTGCTGTAGGAGATAAAGGAGAGTAAAATGCTAATTAAATAGTTAACCTTACAGCTTGCTGATTGCGCAGTAGGAATTAAAACTATAATTAAGCAGCCGGGCTTATAACTGTAGGAGCTAAGAAGGTTTAATTGCTTAATTAGGAGGAGTGGAATAAGTGTATTGAACAACTAAGTGCCACAACAAAGTGGTCAATAACTACTTAAGAGGAATAAGACGATCTAGCCCGTATATATAGGCGCTAGCGCGATCGTCACGTGCTTAGCTTACCAGGATCACCTGCTCAACAGGGTGACCCGCATGTTGCGCATGTCAATACTCCAACAAAATTAAATAGCAAGATTAATATTAACTGTATAGCAAGTATGCGACAAGCAACTACTACAGCGTAAACTGCTTTGACTGCTAATTTAAACGTAATTAAAGCAATGTTTAGTATACAAACTATTTAGCATCTATTTTATACAGCGCTTACAAGGCGAAATGCAAAAGCGTAACAAATTAGCGCTAATTTTTAAAGAGCTATTAAGCGCCCTTTTTTAAGTAAAAAGGAGCGCGTTGCGCCTAGTAGACAGCTAAATAGGCGTTTGTAGCCTATTGCTGTTGCTATATTGTTGTTTACGTGTTGCTGCTTAAGTAGTAAGCTGCTGTAACTTTTGCATTAGCTTTTAAGGAGCCTTACTTTTGCGCTAGCTTGATTACTTAGTTAAACTCTTATAAAAATGAAAATTTAGACAAAATCTTAACAGCAGGCTTAATTTAGTAAGTAAAGTGATTAGCCTTTAAGCAAAGCTACTAGATGTCTTACAATAAGCGTACAGATTAGAAGGCAGCAGCAACTAACTTTTATTATTTTAAAGATTAGCTGCTTACTAAATTTTATTGTTAAACAGGCTTTGCTGCGCGCAACGCTTATGCTTAGCGCAGTTTTTACGATCTTGTTAACGGCTTTCTAAGCGACGTTGGTGCTTATTGCTGCTAGGGGCGGACTACACTAGAAAGATTAGCAGCTAATTAGTAAGAAAACAATAAGGTAACGCTGCTTACTATGTTAGTAATAGTAGTTGAGATGAATTAAAAGGCTTAGTAATTAGTATTGTAGAAAGGTTAAGGACGTAAAGGCTTTAGAGAGGTAGTAAACGCGATTAGTATTGTTGTAGAGGCTGCGCACTAACTAATTACGCGATATTTAAGGTCTATCTAATGTTTTAATATTAGGACTGCTAAAATTAATTAAAACATTAACAAGCAGCATCACTACAACAATAGAGGATTAGGCAGAAAAAGCTATAATTACAGAGGGACCTCTTAATTAATGACCTTAATTTATTACAATTGCCTAGTTGCTTACAGCTTAGATTAATAGTATCTCACTAACCTAGGGGGTGTGTTAGAGTATTAACATGCGCAACATGCGGGTCACCCTATTGAGCAGGTAATCCTGGAAAGCTGAACACGTGACGATCGCGCTAGCGCCTATATATACCGGCCAGATCGTCTTATTTCTCTTTAGTAGTTATAGGACACTTTGTTGTGGCACTAAGTTAATTAATACACTCATTCCACTCCTCCTAATCAAGCAATTGCTTTTTCTTAGCTCCTACAATAGTTAAGTTACTTAAACAGCGACAATACATAAAAACTAGATACAAACCTCACAAATTGCTAGAAACACCTCTAGCAGTACTAAGCTTAGCAACAAAGGCATTAAGCAAACCTATAGTAGCCTACATTGTAGGCAAAAAGGCTATACTAATAGATGCCGCAGGACAGTCGATTTCCTGCGCTAACTTAGTTTCACTAGCAGCCTCTATATTAGAAGCTAAACACAGCGCCTTCTTACGCGCTCGCTTTTTAGCCTGTTTTAAAATTTTCTTATTTTGTAGCAACCGCAAAATTACTATTGCAAGCAATTTTTTATTATTATTAACTTTCTTTTAATACTTATTGCAAGTACAACTTAAAGACTTTTAAGATATGTTTACACATGCTTAACTTGACTGCATATACTTAGCACACTTTAAACAAGAATTAATTATAACGTAACAAATAGAGCCTTTTAAAAAACAATAATTACAAGAAGCTTTAGCAGAATAGTTAGCACAAACAATTTTAGAACTAAAACATAAGCAACGTTAGTAAAAGAAGAACATAACAACTACCTTACTTATAACGCAAGGCAAGCCTTGGTTATTAATAACAAAACTACAAAATAACTATGTAATTTAAAGATAAATTTTAAAAGAAGGAGGATAGTGTTACGACCTAGACTAGGGGATACTTAGAGCAACATCTTAAGGATCATGCGACGCAGGCAGAGGACTACAGAAAGGCAACTACGCCGCTGTCACGTAACTGCTTATCCACGAGCAGGACCTACACGCTCTTCTGCAAGCGCAACTACGTGACTGCTTATTAACAAGCACGCTCTTCTACAAGCGCACGCTTATACACAAGCGCTACACTTATTAGTATATAGTATAGGCACTTGACTCTTTTAGCTTAGTGTGTTCAACTTAGAGTTTCACTTAGTAATTAATCTAAGGATTAAGACTTAATTCTTAGATCTTGTGTTTTACATTAATTTTCTAATCGTACTAATACACCCCGTACTATTACATCGATCTTTTAATCGTGCTAGTACACCACCGTCCATCGCACTCGCTCATTTCCCGAGAACTAACCTAGATCATCTTCGGACGATCTTCACACAACTACCACCTTTGACAACTTTAACACCTTAAAATTTATAACACAAGCTTATTTCCTTAAAAAGTGATATACTAGAAAAGCTTTTTAATAGCATTAGTAAGTACTTTTTTTAGGATCGAATAAAAAAAGTTGTTTTTTTATTTACTGTCAGGCCTAAACTAGGCTGTTCTAGTAAGATCCTTATAAAATTTGAAAAGTACTTTAATAAAACCTTCCTAAAATGTCTAAAAAATCAAAATAAGAACTAACAAAAGAAAATAATTTATGATTTTTAATTAAAAGCTTACAGAACTTCCTAAAAAAGATATCTATTCTTAAATTTTTTTTTAGAAAAAGTTGCCTCTAAACCCTGAGAAAAGCCTATAATTATTATATTCATATTCAGCAAAAACTTGTAAAACTTCAAAATATAGAATTAAATTAAGTTCAATAGTAAAATAAATTTGGTATAAAGCAGTGTTATAGTGTGGGAGCTGAAAAGGAGCAATGACATAATCAGGAGGAGTGGAATGAGTGTATTAATCAACTAAGTGCCACAACAAAGTGACCAATAACTACTAAAGAGGAATAAGACAATCTGGCCTGTATATATAGGCGCTAGCGCGATCGTCACGTGTTCAGCTTACTAGGATCACCTAATTAACAGGGTGATCCGTATGTTGCGCACGTCAATACTCTAACACACCCCCTAGGTTAGTGAGATACTATTAATCTAGGCTGTGAGCAACTAGGCAATCGTTAAATTAAGGTTGTTAATCAAGAGGTCTCTCTGTAATTATAGCTTCTCTCCTTAAACCTCTGTTGTTGTAGTGATGCTGCTTGTTAATGTTTTAATTAATCTAGCAGCCCTAATATTAAAACATTAGATAGACCTTGAATATCACGTAATTAGTTAGTGCGCAGCCTCTACAACAATATTAATAGCGTCTACTGCCCTTCTAAAACCCTTTTTGTCCTCAACCTTACTCCAATATTAATTACTAAGCTTTTTAGGACTGTCTTGACCATTATTACTGATATTGTAAGTAGCGTTACCTTATTATTTTAATCAGCTGCTAATCTTTTGTAGTCCGCCCCTAGTAGTAATAAGCATAAGCGTTAATTAGCACGCTGCTGTTATAAGCGTAAGAATTTCTTAGATAGTAGTTGTTAGCAACGTAAGAACAGCGCTAAGCATAAGCATTGCACGCGTTAAAACCTGTTTAAAAATAAAATTTAACAAGCAGCTAATTGTTAAAATAATAAAAGTTAGTTGTCTCTGCCTCCTAATCTGTTCGCTTATCGCAAGATATTTAGTAGCTCTGCTTAAACGCTAATTGCCTTACTAGTTAAAATAAGCCTGCTATTAAGTTCTTAATCAAATTTTAACTTACATAAAAGATTAACTAAGCAATTAAGCTAACGCAAGGGTAAGGCCTCTTAAAAGCTAAAGTAAAAATTACAGTAGCTTACTACTTAAGCAGCATTGCATAAACAGCAATATAAGAAAAGTAATAAGCTGTAAACACTTATTAATTTGTCTACTAGGCGCAACACGCCTTCTTTAACCTAAAAGAAGGCGCCTAATAGCTCTTTAAAGTTTACTGTTAATTTATTACGCTTTTGTATTCTGCTTTGTAAGTACTATATAAAGAAAATGCTAAATAGTTTATATACTAAATACTGCTTTAATTGCGTTTAAACTAGCAGTTAAAGCAGCTTATGCTACAGCAGTTGCTTATTGTACACCTACTATACAGTTAATATTTATCTTACTAATTAATTTATAGCTATTTATAAGAATAAAAAGGTAAGTTTTTAATTCTTTAAGCTTTTTGCTTAGGCTGCTAACTTGTTTTTAAGAATAAAATATCAATAAAAAGTACTAAGCTTTAAAAGCTTAACTACTTAAGTATATTATTGCTTGCTGCAAAGAGATTAGTAGCAGCGTTATATTTACTAAGAAGTTTTCTACGTAGAAGCTTACTGCAATCAATTACTACGCTTAAGAGATATTGTCCTGCAGTTTTGCTGCTTAGCCCTTGCTGCTTACTCCTGCTCCTGCTCCTGCTCTTATAAGCATTTTTCATCTAAGGTATAATGCTAAGAATTATTTGCACTAGACACAGCCTACTTAGCAGGCTATAAGTTTAAATTAAAGTTGTTTATATAAATAAGAGCTTTGTAATACGCAGCCTTATGCTGTATATATTCTAAGTTAACCTGCGTGGCAGCTAGCTTAACAGCTAGCATATAATTAACAGCAGTAGCAGTAGCAGCAGCTTTAGCAACAACAACTTTCTTAGTAATTTTTTTTTAAAAACAGCATGTTTAAGAAATGCTGCTTTTACCTACTTTATATAATTGTCCTTATATGCAACGCTGTCCTAATTACTATATAACCTATAAATATAGGCGCGATTATTATGCTAGAGTATATAAGCAATTATCTTACAACTTTATATATAAAAGTAATAAGTTAGAATCTTGCTATTATACTGCTTACCTCTAGACCCTTGCTGCTTAAGCTAGAATAGCTTAAAATGCTCTTAAGCTTGCTAAAGCTAAGAAAGCTAAGCATAATTTAATAATAAAGTTTAGCAAGTATAAGAATTCTAATGCTTATTCGTAATTTTAGTTTTAGTTTTCTAGTTTTCTACTTGTTTAGCTTATGTTTTCCCGCTTATTCTAAGCTACTCAAAGAAGACTTAGCTTAGTATATAGATGTTGCTACTTAATACAAATCTTTTTATTTGTTAATTGTTATTGCCTTTAATTAAGTACTTAACTTACTAAAAGTTAAGTAACTGCTTAAACTTCTTAAACTATTGTTAAGTAAGCAACTTAGTTAGGTTATTAGCTAGTATAATTGCTGTTTCTAGGTACTTAACCTAATATAACTCTTTAGTATATTGCTGCCGCAGCTACATATTTTATATATTTATATACTTTAATTAAGTGCTGATCTGCTTATTCTTCTTAACTATAAGCTTAATTGTTAATTAGTTATTACACTAGACTGTCTAGATGTTTTTTAAATTAAAAGATAGCTTACAAAAAAAGCGCTTAAGGGCTATAGCCTCCTTAATAGTGTACTTAAGGGCAAGCAGCTTAGCTTTAGTAGTTAATATAGTAACTATAGTCTACTAAGCTGCCTTCTAAAATATTAGACTACTATATAGGATAGCTATGTATTTATAAGATAATTAATAAGTTTCCTAATTATCTACAAAGGAAGCGTTGCCCGCAATTATTAGGTCTAGGCTATTAAAGTTCCTTTACTTGATCGCGTCTTATCTTGTCTAATAAAGGTAAATAATTACCTGTTTAATAGCTTTTATATGCTAATTACTAGAGTTTGTAAAAAAGTGTAAGAGCTTTACAATTAAGTAAGCAACATTTAGTTGCAGTATAATAGCTGTATACAGCACTAATATAACTCTTTTTTAGTAAGCTTTAATGTCTTACTTAGTTACTTTGCTAGTGTTCTTAATTAGCTCCTCTAACAGCAGTAAAGTCTTTAGAAAACTACTATTCTTTAGCATAAACTTCTTTGTAATTTTATTAATATACATATTATACACAAGCGTAATGATTAACTTTTTATAATTTCTAATTACTTAGATACTAAGAAACTATTTAATTAATCTTTGTTCTTGTATCTTATACTTGTCTATGATCTTTAACTAAAAATTCATTACTCTCTGCTTATAATCTTTTGCAAAGAGCAGTAGGATATTATTTATATAAAAAAAACTAAAACCCTCTTATCTTAATTTAAGAATAGGCAGGGCTTCTCTAGTAAGGTAATTAATCTAATCTCTTTTAGTAATCTTAAGAACTCCTTATACTACAACAGTAGCAAGTCTTGTAATCTATAAAGTGCGCAGTTAAGCTGTATATACTTTCTAGACTTCTTAAAGCTATTTAGCATCTTACAAATTACTAAGTTATCTGCTTTAATTAATACATTAAGAAATGCTTTTACAACATTATATTACTTAATTTCTAGATTATTCTTAGCAGCAATAGCTATTACTGCTTAAAAGAACTTAGCTGCTAATGTAGCAGCGTATGTTAAGTTAATTAAGTCTTTTTTCTAAAAATCACTTCTTACAATAATCTATGCCTTGTATTTAAAAAAAAAACTATGCTAATTAAACTTGTAGGTCTAAACTTACTTTATAAGTATTAGGCAATTATTTACTTCTTCTCTTAATATCTTAGTCTAAGTCTTATTTTTACTTAACTAATTAATTTCTTTCCTGCAGGCATCCTTAAACAAAGCTTTTATAAAATGCTAAAGCAGCTACTTTTATAATCTTAGCAGTTTAAGTAAATTGTTGCAATGCTGTTAAGCATCTCCACTTAGCTTATGCTTAGTAAGCAAAGCTGCTATAACTATATAATTAAGAGTCTTGTAGCTTGCTCTGTTTCCCTAGGTTACTTGCAAACCTAGCAGGTAGGTATTACAAAAATTATTTTATAATAAATCTTTAGAATCTGCAATTAATGCATTAACACTACTTATGCTTTTACTTTTTAGTCAATTATTAGGATCTTAAGTTGCATCTTTACGCTTACGCCTGCTACTTAGCTTGTAATTGCCTACTCTGTCTACTGTTTAAGGCTTAAGATCTTAACTTGCAAGATAATTTACGCCTTGCTATTCTACTTACCTAAGCAGGTGTTCTATTACAATAAGCTAGCGCATTAGAGTCCTTAGGCACAAACTGTTAAACTAGTAATAAGTTATTAAGCTTATTTAAAAGAGGCTTCTTACCTTTAAGTATTAACAGATTAGCTCTTTTTAGTAAATGCACTACTTTTTAACTATTAATAACTCTGCAATTAATTGCGTTGTTGCTCCTTAAAGTTTCTAGTTTAAGAGTTAGTTTTAAGGTAGTAAGACTAGTATTTTGCTACTAATTTAAGTAAGTTTCTAATAGTCTACTAGCCTTGTACTCTATTTACTTAGTGTCTTCTAATTTACTCTTGTCTTTAGTAAGCAGGCCTTCCTTACTACTTAAAATAGTAGATAGATTACTTTTAAAGTCTTTAGTAGTTAGCTGCGTATTTTAATCTGCTCTTTATTAAATAGGCAAGAGGCCTAAATTCTCTTTTAGATTAACTAGATTACTATTATAAAGAATTTTTATAATCCTAATTACTTAATTTTTTAGTAGTTCTTTCCTGCAATCTCTTTTATAGAATCAATGTTTATTAAAAGTTATGTTATAGGTAGTAATTACTTAATTAAGTATTAGTACTTATATATAGTATATATCAGAGGCTTAACAACTAACTAAATAACTAATATAGCTACAAGAATTAACTTAAATCTTTAATAATTACACCTAGCTGCTTTCTCCTTGTTTAAAGCATAAGCTCGGCAGCTATAGGCATAGGTTCTACTCTAGTCTAGGCGTAGATTAGCAGTCTAGTGTCTAATCTTAGGTAGTTAATAGTATTAGAAATATTTCTTAAACTATTCTTTAAGCACCTAGTTAAGAGATTAGTAGCTATAAATTTTAGTAGGGCTTGTTTCTTGTAAATAAGCCACCGTATCTATAATTACTAGCTAAGACTTAGCTAGTAGATTAGCGCTTGTACGCATCTTAATAGCCTTTATAATTAGCTCTTAACTAGCTCTTTCTACTGAGCTATTAGGCTTATAAGTATATAGCGGTGGTGTTTTAATTACAATTTTTTTCTTTATTTATTTTTTAAGGTGTTAAAGGTGGTGGTTGTTGTTGTAGTCAAAATGGGGTTCCAAAAAAGTGAAAAGCAGCTACCCTCTACTAATCAATCGCAAAAGTCAAAAAAAAAGATTGTGTGTAGTCAACGAGATTTGAACGGTGGGTGGATGAGTTCTAGGAGGAAAGCTTAGACCACCGAGCAATAATTAGGGTCAAAAAAATTTGCTAAGGTACTAAAAAACGACACCAGTTAAAACGTGTCCAACGGCGATTGCTAGCCTATAGCTAGCAATAGGATTACAGTAGGATTGCAATAGGATTGCAACATAATGCGATGGAGGGAAAGGACACGTACGTACCGTAGCAGGAGCCTGCAATACTTTATAAAGCTGCTGCTTCTTACCTACTGCTTCTTACCTTTTAAACAGCACCGCATACGAATGATTCGCATACAATACGCTGCACTGTAACATAGCGTACAACCTTTGCGACAAGTATCTCCTTAACCTCAACTCTTATCTAAAGACAGGAAGCTTTCCTGTCGTACACCTAGCCCCTAAACTAGTCCAGCTCGAGCTGATCATGCGGACACCTGAGCTCATCATTACTAAGTATTAGTAAGCTATTTTAATTAATTATTTTAAATAAACTTAAAAAAAAGCTTTTTCCTATTATTTAATAGTTCATAATACTATTACTTTAACAATTTCACACTGAAAAGGGTGGATAGTGTTATTCAATATATGTAATTTATAGCGATTTTCACACCTGCAGAAAAAGTAATTCCAAAATCAATTTTTACATTATTTTCATCTGATTTCAAACGGGATTGCAGGCGCGACCGTCCTGACTAAGCAGCTTACTATGCAGCTTTTCTTAAAGAGGAAGTTCTTGACTTTTCAAATCACTAATTTTTTTTAGTATAGCCCTTCTAGTCATAGAAATATAAAGCTGTAAAAATAATAACTTTTTTGACATCTTTTTTTTGGTCACCCCTCTGTAACCTTTCCGTTACCGAGGTGGACGGGCCAACGCGCGGTTTGAACACCAAAACCACCACTAAACTTAAGGCTGTAGAGCCTTACACAATAGCTACTATCGCGAGATTTTTTAGTAGTGAGATCTAGAGGGCTTAAATAATATATATAGCTATAGAAATTGAGTTAGAGTTTTAATCGCGCGCCCTGTGCGCGAGGTAGACGCTAGTTAAGCTGTAACACCACCTTAAGGCTCTCCACTACTTGTAGGCCTTGCGATAGGCTTCTTTTTTTAAGTAGCCTTTTTAAGAGCCTTAAGGCTGCTTCTCTTACTCTTTTAAGAAGTTTTTATAGATTGTTAGAGTCGTTTTGCAGTCCTGTAAGCAGCTGCCCTAAAGGCCTGTTTAGCAGCCCTCTTAGCCTTCTCCTTCTCCTTTACTAATTAAGCTGCAGCTCTCGCCTGTTGCCTTATTTCTTTTTTCTTTGCCTTTGCCTGCCTTATCTTCTTACAATACCTATTTATCTTAGCTTTTTAGTGTTGTACCTGCTCTTCTTTGTGCTCCTAGAGCTGCTAGCGATTACATGCCTCCTTCACCTTTCTTAGAGACTAGACTATAGCTTTACTTTAGTACTCCTTAGGCTCCTAGAGTAGGAGAGGCCTGCCTCGTTTCCTGCGCATCTTTTTATCAATTAGAGCCTTGCATAGGCCCTTAATTTCATGCTCAAGGAGGGTCTTTTAAGTTAAGATTTAGTAATAAACCTAGCTTAGCCTTTAAGCTCGTTTATTACCTTAATCTTTAACTACCTCACGCAGGAGGCGTTCAACTTTCCTCTAATTTTAGGTACTTAAGCCTAAGAACTCACTATTATCGCTTAAAGGGCTCTTAATACTGAACCTTTTTAATATAACCTTAAGATCAAAAGGTGAGAGGCCTGTAGTCTTAAAGGCCTTTAGGATCGTTATTTCCTTAAAGGAGGCCTGCTAGGCTTAGTAGAAGAGGGGAAAGAAATGTAAAGATCGTCCGAAGATAATCTAGGTTAGTTCTCGGGGGGATGAACGAGTACTAAGGACACAGGGTGTACTAGCACAATTAGAAGATTAATGTAATAGTACAAGGGTTAAGAATTAAGTCTTAATCCTTAGATTAATTACTAAGTAAAACTCTAAGAAGTTAAACATACTAAGCTATAAGAGTTTAGTGCTTACACTATATACTAATAAGTATAGTGCTTGTGTATAAGCATGTGCTTGTAGACAAGCGTGCTTATTAATAAGTAGTTATATAGTCGCGCTTGTGTATAAGTGTGCTTGTTAATAAGCAGTTACATAGTCGCGCTTATGTACAAGTGTGCTTATTAATGAGTAGTTATATAGTCGCGCTTGTGTACAAGCGTGCTTGTTAATAAGCAGCTACGTAACAGCAGCGTAGTTGCCTAGCTATAGTTATCTACCTACGTTGTATGGCTCCTAAGGGTTATCCTAAATATCCCTTAGTCTAGATTGTAACACTATCCTCCTCTTCTAAACATTTATTCTTAAATTACGTAGTTGTGTTTTTTATGTTTATTAATAACTGAGGCTTGCCCCGCGTTATAAGTAAGGTAGTTATTATGTCCTCCTCTTACTAATGTTGCTTATGTCTTAGTTCAAAATTCTTTGTGCTAACTATTCTGCTAAAGCTATTTGTAATTATTATTTTCTAAAAAGCTTTATTTGTTATATTATACCTAATTCTTGTTTAAAGTGTGCTAGGTGTACGCAGTTAGGTTAAGTATATGTAAATATATTTTAAGAGTCTCTAGACTGTACTCGCAATAAGTATTAAAAGAAAGTTAATAGTAATAAAAAATTGTTTATAATAGTGATTTCGTAGTTGCTGCAGAATAAAAAGATTTTAAAACAGGCTAAAGAGCAGGCGCGTAAGAAGGTGCTGTGTCTAGCTTCTAATATAAAGGCTGCTAGTGAAACTGAAGTAGCGCAGGAAATCGACTGTCCTACAGTATCTATTAGTATAGCCTTCTTGCCTACAATATAGGCTACTATAGGTTTGCTTAATGCCTCTGTTGCTAAGCTTAGTACTGCTAGAGATGTTTCCGGCAATTTGTAAGGTTTGTGTCTAGTTCCTATATATTGTTGCTGTTTAGGTAACTTAACTATTTAATTAGGTACACTGTTTTGTTGTCGCTGTTCCGGTGTGCGAGAGTTTTTGTGAGCAAATAGACTTTATCCCCCTTCTTTAGCTAAGGTGCCGTTTTTCGTTTCTAGTTAACATTTAAAAGGCTTTAGCGTTAGGCCTTCTTAAGTGTCTTCTTAAGTGACTTATGTACTAACTTTAGCTCATCAGCTGTCGTGATAGCTGCTTCCGTTTTTAGGCTTAGAAGTGTACGTGTAAAGAGATTTAGGTGTCTTCTATAATTTGCGTAGAATAGAGTTTATTCCATAGACTTTAAAAGCTTCTTGTTGTATGCTATTTGTGCTATAGGTAGTAACAATACCTAATTGTTCTGTTATTAGTTAATATATATTCTAATGTATACTTTTATTGTTTAGTTTGTTTGTTTAGTTTGTCTGTCTGTCTGCAGATAGTACGCTGTTAATAGCTTTCTCTTAGTTTTAATTGCGGCAAGTAGTGTTATCTAAAAATTTAAAGTAAAGAGCTTGTCTCTGTTACTAATAATTAACTTTAGTATACTATAATATCTCATAACTTAATTGTTAATAATATGTGTAAGCTATACTGCCGTAAAATCTTTCTTAAAGGCTATGTACTTAGCTTGTTTTATAAATTAATTAACTACTACAAGAATTGCGTTATAAGATACCTTTGTAATAAGGTTTTTTAAGACTAGCAAACTTGTAACAAAGTCTATAGAGATGTCTAATTATAGTACGTTAGGTAGTTCTATTATTTATATTTCTTTATAGGGTGCGTGTGTACTATGCTTGTTCTTCTAATAGTCTGCATATTTAGCAATAAAGGTAGTAACTTTGTCTTTTATTCTTCAAAACTCATAATTTCTCTTAATAAGTTCTATTATTTTTATAATACCTAAGTAACTATGTCCTAGATTATTATAGTATTATCTAATAATAGCTTTCTGCAATTCTTCTAGTACATTATGGGTAACGCGCATAAGTAGATTAAGCGTTTATACTAGTTCTAATAATCTATTGTTATTAACCTGTAGTATTGCAGAGTTAGTTATCTCTATAGTTCTTACAATCTTGTGTCTTTAGCTAAAAGCGTTTACTCTTCTATTATCTTTTCTTAGTGTATACACGATTTTAAACTTATATTGTCCTAGTTTCTCTAACTATTAAACCTAGTGTTAGTTAAGTTTTTTAGTAGTTATAAAATTAACTAAGTTCTTGTAATCTATAAATATTGTAAGTTCTAAGTAGCTTTTAGCGTATACTCTCTAATGTCTTAAATAATTAATTATAGCTAGTAGCTCCTTGTTGTAAACATTATATTATTCCTCTAGTCCTAAGAACTTACAAAAATAATAAGTAATTAAGTGCTATTTACTTTTATATAGTTAGCTAGCGCATTTTCTAAGTGTAAGGTCTAATGTGTCTGTTTTAAATTATAGTAGTTGTTCTGCTTAGAATATGCAAAGGTATAGTAGTTCTATACTTATATTCTTAAGCGTCTAGAAGGCATTTTCTACTTTTTTACTCTACTTAGAGAGTACTTCCTTCCTTGTAAGTCTTGTTAATAAAATAGCAATCTTAAAGTAATCATTAATAAACTATTAGTTAAAGTTTAGAAATTTTGAAAAAATTATATTTTCTTAACTGTCTTTAGTTATAGCTATTTCTTAATTACTTATATTTTTTTTTACTTATCTATACTCCATATGCTTCTATAATATATCTTAAAAAGGCAAGTTTGTTCTTATAAAACTTGCATTTTTTAAGTTTTAGTTGTAGGTTAAACTAGTCTAGGCACCTTAGTACTGTGTAGACATATTTAACATAATCTTCTAAGTTCTAAAAGTAAATAAGAATGTTATCTAAGTATATAATAATAAAAATGTCTAGGTGTACTTTTATTATATTATTAATAAGTTCTTAAAATATTACTAAGGCGTTTGTTAACTTAAATAGTATAGCAGTATATTTGTAGTGTCTATATTCTATATAGAACAGTGTCTTTTATTCTTTACTTTTTTTAATTTTAATAAAGTAGTATTTATCTTAAAAGTCTAGTGCTGTAAAAACCTTAGTATAAGATATTTAATTCCTAAGTTTTGTAATATTTAGTAGTAGATATTAATTCTTTACTATAATGTTATTTAACTTCTAATAGTTAACACATATCTTTAGTAGCCTATTTTTTTAGTACAAAGAGTATAATAAATCTTACTAGTAATATTAAAAGTCTTATATAGCCTTTTGCTAAATCCTTGTCTAGCTTTTCTCTTAATATCTGAAGTTCTATCTCTAATAGTTAATAAATTAGTCTAAAGAGTAGAGTGTTCTCTTCTTCTAAGACAATCATATAATCTTAAAGTTAGTATCTTAGTAAGGCTTTGTTATCTACTACTTCTATAAAAAGGTGCTAAAATTCTTTATACTCTTTTAAAATATTTAAAGTTATGTATTTCTTTAAAACTCTAACTTTATAATTTAAAGAAGCTATTCTAGTATTTATTAAGTTAAACTCTCTTGTTTTAAGGCTATTCTTAGTTAAAGTTTACTATCTCTTAGCAATATTGTTAATCTTTCTTTTATATACTATCTTAGTTATTAAATGTATAGGCTAGCTTATAGTTACGTTTAATCTACAGCACTTAAGTAAGAGCTTCTTAAACTTCTAGTTAATTTGCTAGTTGTGTTCTTATAACTAAAGAAGTCTTAATATAATATTGTAGGTAGCTAGTCTAAAAACGTCTAAGTCTATCTGTTTTTAGTGTTCTTAAATGCAGAGCGTTACTCTAGTAACCTTGTAAGTAATTGTTGTCTCGCCTAGTATAAGCTAACTATTAGCTACGTGTAGTAAGTAAAGTTCTTATTTCTCTAATACTTGTAGGCCTGCTAATAATATTACTTAAGCAGAAACAAATTTAGCTTACGTACTAAAATCTACTGGTACCTACATCTAATGTTTATTAAGCTTTACTATAAGCTTAAGGAGGCTTAGAGAATTTATTGTATTAATCTCTCTAACAGCTCTAGGTGTCTAAGGCATCTATCTAAAAAAGACTGTGTACTAAATCTGTAGAACTTCTTTGCAATAATATGTTAGTTGCATTTAATATTAAAGCACGTGTACTATAAGGGCTAGTAACACTTTTATGTATAAGTTCTATCTTTATTATCCTTTTGCTGCGTTATGTGCATCTGCAGATTCTTTTCTAAATTATTATATTTATAAAAGTATAAGCTGTGTCTCTTATCTTATAAATATACTGCACATTTGTTGTTTAGACAATTATACTATTAGTATATGCATCTAGGTATTTCTTTTACTTTCTTAGAAAACTATCCTAATTTATACTTATTAAAATAGTAGATTATATAGCTATTGTGTATATATACAGTTTATAAATACTTTGCATGTTTAAGGTTGCGCAGGTCTATTTAATAATATATATCTCTAGTATAGCTGTTGTCTTAAGCCTTATACTACTAGCGTGTTGCCTAGAGTTTGTTGTAAATCTCCTTCCTCTTTTTATTTAAGAGCTAGTGCGCTAGTTTATTTTAAGAAGCTTTAGCTTCTTTAGTTTATTTCTATACTAAGTTATTTTGTATAGCCTTATTTATAGTTGCTACTATAGTAAGCCCTTTCTTCTGCAGTTTGTCTAGTAAATTAGTATACTAGCTATAGTTTAGAAATGTTTTTCTGCAAGGTTTCTTAAAGATTTCTTTAAGCTGTCTAAGCTACCTTAACAAAGTATTAATCTTCTTTGCTAGATATGTTAAGCATCTAGTCTCTATAAGTAATAGTACTTATGTGCTAACATTGTGTCTATCTTCTATAGTATAGGTAAAGAGTTTCTATATAGCTAGTAGAACTATCTCCTTGTTGTACGCTACTAGCTCTTCCTATATAATTAGCGTAGCTAGTTAATAGTTTTCTTAAAATTTAGCTATCTTGCTATATTTAGTTTAGTCTACTAAGGTTGCTTTTATATTTTTGTCTAATACTATCTTAGCAATGTTGTTGTCTAAGGTTTTTTCTAGCGTAATTATAACTATGTTATCTAGACTGTTAATACTTACCTAGTCCTATCCTTAAATTGTAACAGTAGGTTATATAATAACATTTTATTTGTTGTCTAGATTATTATTAAGTTCTATATAGTAAATAACATTTAGTTATTCAGTTACTTTACTTTAGCTTTAGCAGTCCTGTTTTATATAACTTTCTTTACTATATTTGTAATAAGTAACTTTTTTATTACTCTTATTATGCGCAAACTTTTTCTTTCTTAATCTTTTATTAATATTGTTAAAGTGTATTAGCTTATAGCTATTGATAGAGTAATGCATTAGAGTCCTAAGTACATAGTTTTGCTAACATCCTTATTTAAGGTACAGGCGTTAAAATGTTTAACGTAGTTAAGCGTCTATATTTTTAAGTGCACAATTCCCTTGCACAAATAATTGTTTCTCTAACATAAGCTCATAAAGTTTGTTATCTAATTTAATAGCTTTAGCTATAAGTTTGTTAAGCATATTAAAGCTTAATTTACTTCTTATAAGTTCTTGTTATATTGTAAGTTTAAGACTTTGTTAGTATATCTACATTAAAGTGTTGTTGTCCTATTTAATAACTGTCTTGTACTATTAGAATTTAGTTGTATAATTAGTAGTAGACTTAGTTTATTATAGTCTCTAAATCTTTTGTTCTGCAATCACAGATTTTTTAAAAAGTAAGAAAACTTCTTTTATTTTTACTTGAAAGGCATCCTAGTCTTTAACTAAAGCAGTGTTATTAGCGTCTATAATAAAACTATTTATAAAGCGTTAAAGAATTAAGTTAGCCTACTTCTCCGCATCTCCTTAAAGATACGTAGAGGCTAAGACTACCTTGTTCTTATTGTTAATTCTGTCTTCTTTAATGTAGAAGTATCTGTTAACTTAGAGGAGCTAAGCGTTAAGCTTGCTACAATTGCTATAGTAAGTCTTAGGCTTGTTAGCGCGTCTTGTAGTTCCTTTAGTGTAGGAATTAGCAGGTGTGTCTATAGCAGTATTACTTATTTTTAAAAGTGTTTAAAGTGTAAAGACTGTCTAAAGATAATCTAGGTTAGTTCTTAGTGGAATAAACAAGTACTAAGGACACAGGGTGTACTAGCACAATTAAAAAATTAATGTAATAGTACAAGGGTTAAGAATTAAGTCTTAATCCTTAGATTAATTACTAAGTAAAACTCTAAGAAGTTAAACATACTAAGCTATAAGAGTTTAGTGCTTACACTATATACTAATAAGTGTAGTGCTTATGTACGAGTATATGCTTGTAGACAAGCGTACTTGTTAATAAGCTGTTACGTAGTCACGCTTGTGTACAAGCGTGCTTGTTAATAAGTAGTTACATAGTTGCGCTTATGTATAAGCATACTTATTAATAAGTAATTACGTAGTCGCGCTTGTGTACAAGCGTGCTCGTTAATAAGCAGCTACGTGACAGCAGCGTAGTTACCTAGCTGTAGTTATCTGCCTGCGTTGCATAGCTCCTGAAGGTTATCCCGAATGTCCCTTAGTCTAGATCGTAACAAGAAATCCCTCTTGCTTATTAAGGTGAGGCCCTGGTTTCTCTCTAGAAATCTAGATTTCTCAGCCTAGTAAGCTAATAAGAGAGGCTTAAACAGGGCAACATTAAAAGGCTGCAGCGTGTAGGTTAAATGAGGAGGATAGACTGCGAGGAGAATCTTGTTCTGATTACAGTACTCAATAAAATCTATAGTAAGGTAAGATCTATAGCCGTCTAGGATAAGTAATTAATAAGAAGCTTAAGCCTCTACCTTAGTATTGCAATCAAACACCTGTTTAAGCCACGTAAGACTAATATTGTTGTTTGTCTAGCTAAAGGGCGATAAGCAGATTTAAACTTAATAAGTCTCAAAATCAAGGGCTTGTAACTAGGTGTCCTGTATTAATCCAGAAGTTAATTAATATATAAGGGTAGGCGCTAGGTAAGATCTATCAGCGCAGATGTAGGCTAGGAGTGTTATCTACTCTTGCAAGCCATTTTAAATAGTACTTCTCTTTTTTTCCTGCTTGTATAAGGGCTTACTAAAGATCCTCTTTAATCTTCTTAGGATACTAGGGAGGAAGCCTTTCTCATCTATATTGTATATGTAAGACGCCTTAACTTGATACTGCTCTATTTTCTCGCGTAGGAGATTACCGAGGCTCACCACTCAACGCGCACCACCACCCTACGCGCGGCCGAACACCAAAACAGCTATATTAAAATGAGGCTATACAGCCCTATATAAAAGCTATTTTCACAATTTTTTAGGTGGTGAGATCTATAGGCCTTGATTAATCTATATAGCTATAAATATCAAGTAGGTGTCCTAATCGCTCGGCCGTGACGGCTGATATAGGCTAGTAAGGCTAATGGTGGCTGTTAAGGCTGCTTAACACCTATACGCCTTACAATAGGTCTCTTTTTTTAAGTAAAGCTTATAAAAGCCTTAAGGCCTTTCTAATTACCCTTTTAGGAAGTTTTAATAGCCTTTTTAAGTTGTTGTGTAGCTTTACAAGCAGCCTGCTGCGCAGCTTACTTAGCAGCCTAATTAGCTCTTAGCACCTCTCTTAGTCTTTTAGCCTTAGCCTTTACCTTGCGCCTTAGCTAATTCTGTCTGACCTTTTTACTTCTTAGCTCCTTATAATACTTACTTACTTTAACTTTTTTGTGTTGTTGCTACTCCTCCTGCTTCTTTTAAAAGAGCTAATAATTGCAAGCCTCCTTTACTTTTCTTAAAGACTAGAATATAGCTCTACTATAATACTCTTTAGGCTCCTAGAGGAGAAGAGGCTCGCCTTGCTTTTTACGCACTCTCTTATTAACTAGAGCCTTTCTTAGCTTTATTACCTTATCTTTAAGAAGGCTATTCTAAGTAGAGTGTAGTGGGCGGGCCTACCAGGCCTTGCATGCAACTACACACGCCGACCACTCAGCCAAAAGGCTGGCACAAGACAATAGAGCGTCTAATTGTCTTGCGTAGTTAATACTTATAGTCTGCCACCACGCAGCCTGCGGCTCGTAAAGTAAGGTGTACAACTAAGGTACAACTGAGGATCCACTCTAGGCTTTAGCCTATCACAATACCCCTCTGCTAAATAAGTACTGCGCTGCCCCTACGCCGGCACGTATAAGCCAAAGTCATCGCTGAGCTAGGTTATCCCCGAGACTCAAACTAACGTCAACTTCTTAACCTCTCTAGACTTTAGACCCTAGGGTGCTCTATTGTAATGTAGTAGGCGGGCCTACTAAGCCTTGCATGCAACTACACACGCTGACCACTCAGCTAAAAGGCTAGCACAAAATAATAGAGCGTCTATTTGTCTTGCGTAGTTGATACTTATAGTCTGCCGCCACGCGGCCTGCGGCTCGTAAAGTGAGGTGTACAACCGAGGTACAACCGAGGATCCACTCTAGGCTTCAGCCCATCACACAGAGCTTACATAAATAACTTAGCTTAGCCTTTTAACCTGCCTATTACCCTAATTAGCTACTACACAACGTAGTAGACGCTCTATTCTTCTCTAATTAGATTTGCTAAGGGCTAAGAAGTTGCTATTGCTTAAAAGATTAGATAAAAGGAAGCAGTAAAAGATTTTATTTAAATTAAAAAGTAAAAGGCCTGTAGCCTTAAAAGCTTTTAAAATAGTTTTCTTCTAAAAAAAAAGGCTTACTAAGCTTAATAAAAGAGAAAGAAGAAGTCCTTCTTACTTATAGAAATAAGGCCCTAGCTCCTTGCTATAAAGAAGAATATCTTAGCCTAATAGGCAGAGAAGAGAGGCTTAAACAGGCTAACGTCTAAAGGCTGTAGCGTATAGGTTGAGTAAGGAGGATATACTGCAAGGAGGATCTTGTTCTAATTATAATAGTTAATAAAATCTATTATAAAGTAAGATTTATACCTATTAAATTTTAGTAATTGATAGCTTAATTAAGCTTTTGCCTTAGTTTTGCAATTAAACACCTATTTAAGCTATATAAGGCTTATTTTATTATTTATTTAGCTTAAAAAAAGGATCTTTAAGCTTAATAAAAATAAGGATTAAAGCCTTAAAGCTAGAAGTCCTGTATTAATCTTAAGGTTAACTAGTAGATAAGGGCAGCCTTAAGGTAAAATCTATTAGCACAGATGTAGGCTAGCAGTGTTATTAACTCTTAAAATTTATCTTAAATAGTACTTCTTCTCTTTCCCTCCTCGTACAAGGGCCTATTAAAGATCCTTTTTAATCTACCTAAGATACTAAAAAGAAAGCCTATTTTATCTATATTGTATATATAACAAGGCTTAACGTAATACTACTTAATTTTATTGCGTAGAAGAGTAAAGTAAAAGCTATACTTCCTCTTTAAATTAGCTTTGTAGCAACTGTAATTAATCCCTGTTATTTATTTTAAAATAAGCTTGTTAGGGTGCTTATAGACAAAGCAATTAACCAAGTTAACTCTAAGCTCTCTTTAAGTAATCTATAAGGCAAAATTCCTAATTATAGCTTAGGTAAGTAGAAGGCCTCGTATAGTAAGCTGTTTAATATATTGTAGGAGCTCCTCCTCCTATTGTAGGTGGATAGCTTGTCGGTGTTGAGCCTCAAGGCTGCGCAAGGTAGATCTACCTTAGTGTCTTTAAGTAAGAGTAGATCGCACAACACTATATTCTTTCAAGATCTAAGTATAATTAATATTTTCTCTAGGTGCTAGGGCATCTATAGCTGCAAGCGCAGCCTTAATTCTATTTATTTTAGTGAAGTTATCGCGTGTTGAAGTTGAGGTGTTATCTGGCTAGCCGCGCGTTGGGTGGTGGTGCGCGTTAAGTGGTGAGCCTCGGTAGCCCGTCCACCTCGGTACCGTGTCTGTGCGCGCAATGACCTAGTTCGCGTAATAACCTAGTTGGCAACATTACAACTTTATAAAACTAAGGCTGTAAAGCCACCTACAATTGCAATTATTATAAGATTTTATAAAGTAGTACTAAACTAATACTTGCAATTAATTTAGGCTATTTAAATTTGGTAGGTAACTTAACGTTGCGGCCACGGCAGGTGGTGCGCGCTGGGGCAGCTGGTGCAGCTACCTTAGTTTTAATATAAGATAAATTAATAACAACACATTTTTAACGTTTATGCTTTTAAGTAGAGGCTTGTAAGACCTTGCGCTTACTTAATTAGGACAGTTGTATAGCCTTTTGAGCGTCACGAGCTGATTTTTAATGCTCCTTTTTAGCTGCCTTTTTAGACTTCTCTTTCTGCCTTACCTCCTCAAGCCTCTCCCTCTTAACACGCCTCTTCTTAGCTTGTTAAGCGTTATATAATTAAGCTTGCTCTTTTAAGTGAGACCTCTTAGCTTCTTAAAGTTATAGTAGTTGATATTTGTGTTATTAAACTACCTTGTCGTCCTAAGCCTAACAGACCTTCCTAGGTGACTAGAAAATAGCACTACTGTAGTACTCCTAAGGATTGTTAAGTTAGAGAGTATAGCTCTTCTTTTAGTATCTCTTTTTAACTAAAAAAGCCTCCTTAAAGCGTTAAGTTTTTCTACAAAGAATACTATTTTAAGCTAAGATATAGTAAATGCTTTAATAAATCTTTTTTACCTTTTTAGTGCCTTAATCTTGCCCTAAACAGCGTATAAGAGTCTCTATTTTAAGCTAATTATCTCTACTAAGTACATAAGCTAAGAATTTATCTAAACTAAAGGCCTTATTACAGAATCTTTAAAGAATAACTTTAGAATTAGGTGGGTAGACCTTAGTTACCTAAAAAGACTTTCTAATAGTCTCCTCCTTGAAAGCAGTACCCTAGGCCCTCTAAAAGAGAAGAAAGAAGTCTCCTTTTACTATTAGTAGGAGCCCCTAGCTTTTATAAAGGTAAAATAAAAGCTTAGTTAAGTAGGCAGTTAAGAGAGGCTAGAATAATCTAACATTAAGCAGTTAAAGCATATAGGTTAAACAACAAGAGAATACAGCTAATAGAATTTTATAGTTATTATAGTAATTAATAAAATTATAGTTAGGTAAGATCTATAGCTATTAAGAAAAAGTAATTAGTATTTTAAATAAGCTTTTTGTCTAGTCTCTCTTTTAAAACCCTCCTTAAGCCAGGCTAGACCTAAATTATTATTAGTCTAGCTAGAAGGAGATAAGCTAACAAATACTAAGTGCTTTTTGTTATTAATATCCTTAACCTAGCTTAATTTTAGAGCTCTAACAGCTAACTAAAAGATAAAAGCTAGAAATAAAGCTGTATTGTCTAAACAAACACAGGCTAAGAAAGTTACCTACTCTCTAAAACTATCCTAAGTTGCAGCTTTAACTTCTTTTTAGTCGTATATTTTCTTATTAAACACCCTTTTTAACCTTTTAGTTACTCTAATTATAAAGCCTTTCTTATTTATATTAAAGATTTAAGAAGGCTTTATATTGTATTCTCTTATCTTCTTATGTAGTAGCTTAAACTAAAGGCTATATTTAGCTTCTAAATTAGCTTTGTAGCAATTGCAATCTATTCCTGCCTGCTAGCACGAGATAAGATAGGTAGGATTCCTTTTAATAAAGCGAGTAACCTAGCTTTCTAAGACCTCTTTACTAACTAAAGAGGAGGCAAAGTTGCGTATTATAACTCTTGTAGGTAAAGTACGCCTCTTAGTAAGCGTTTTAATATATTATATAAGCTCCTTCTTGTGTTGTAGGTGTAGAGAAAGTTAGGCAATTGCGCGCAGCTGAGTTTGCCCCTAGTGTCTTCGAGCGAGCGTATAATAGCTAATTCTATATTTTTTTGCAATTTTGCAATTTTGCAATAGCTAAGAAATGCGCCTTCTTTACGCGATTTAATATTTTTAATTGCTTTTTAAATTAGATTTAGATTAGTAGAGTTATGTCGTGATTTGTGTACGTGGTTGTTGTGTTAGGGTGGGTCATTACGCGAACTAGGTCATTGCGCGCACAGACACGGTACCGAGTTTGACGGTCATAGCGGCCACCCCCACCATACAGTGCCACCTGAACACTAAAACTACTACTAAACTTGAGGCTGTAGAGCCTCACACATTAGCTACTATTGTGAGATTTTTTAGTAGTGAGATCTATAAGGCTTAAATAATATATATAACTATAAAGATTAAGTTAGAGTTTTAATCGCGCGCCCTGTGCGCAAGGTAGACGCTAGTTAAGCTGTAACACAACCTTAAGGCTCTCTACTACTTATAAAGCTTGTAATAAGCCTCTTTTATTAAGTAGCTTTTTTGAGAGCTTTAAGGCTGCTCCTCTTACCCTTTTAAGAAGTTTTTATAAATTGTTAGAGTTATTTTACAGTCCTGCAAGTAGCTGCCTTAACGGCCTGTTTAGTAGCCCTCTTAGCGTTCTTTTTCTCCTGTACTAATAAAGCTGCAGCCCTTGCCTATTACCTTATTTCCTTCTTCTTTGCTTTTATCTACCTTATCTTCTTATAATGCTTATTTATTTTAGCTTTTTAGTGTTGTACCTGCTCCTCCTTGTACTCTTAGAGCTGCTAGCAATTACGTGCCTTCTTTACCTTCTTTAGAGACTAGACTATAGCTCTACCTTAGTACTCCTTAGGCTCCTAGAGTAGGAGAGGCCTGCATTGTTTTTTGCGCGTTTTTTTATTAATTAGAGCCTTGCATAGGCCCTTAACTTTATGCTTAAAAAAGGTTTTTTAAGTTAAGATTTAGTAATAAACCTAGCTTAGCTTTTGAGCTTATTTATTACCTTAATCTTTAACTACTTTATGCAGGAGGCGTTTAACTTTCTTCTAATTTAAAGTACTTTAAGCTTAAGAACTTTCTATTCCTTAAAAAGCTCTTAATACTTAATCTTTTTAATATAACTTTAAGATTAAAAAGTAAAAGGCCTATAGCCTTAAAGGCCTTTAGGATTGTGATTTCCTTAAAGGAGGCCTACTAGGCTTAATTAAAAAGAAAAAAGAAATCCCTCTTGCTTATTAAGGTGAGGCCCTAGTTCCTCTCTAGAAATCTTAATATCTTAGCCTAGTAAGCTAATAAAAGAGGCTTAAATAAGGTAATATTAAGAGGCTGCAGCGTGTAAGTTAAATAAGAAAAATATACTATAAGAAGGATCGTATTCTAATTACAGTACTTAATAAAATCTATAGTAAGGTAAAATCTATAGCTATCTAGGATAAGTAAATAATAGAAAGATCAAGCCTTCGCCTTGGTATTACAATTAAACACCGATTTAAGCTACGCAAGACTAATATTATTATTTATCTAGCTAGAAAGTAATAAGCAAATTTAAACTTAATAATTTTTAGAATTAAAAGCTTATAACTAGATATTCTGTATTAATCTAAAGGTTAATTAATATATAAGAGTAGGCGCAAGGTAAAATCTATTAGCGTAGTTACAAGCTAGAAGTGTTATCTACTCTTACAAGCTATTTTAAATAATACTTTTCTTCTTTCTCTCTTTATATAAGGGTACGGTGGTTGATGGGTAGGGGTGGGGTAGGGGTTGGGTATGTTTACGTAATACCATACCCCCTACCTAACCCCCATACATTTTTTGGTACTCAAAATAGGTAGGGGTGTGGTAGGTCTAGGGTTAGGTTGCACAGACCACGGGTTAGGGTTAGGTTAGGGTTAGGTTGCTATTTTTTTGCGTTTTTTTCTAGACTTTATTACTATATTTATATAGTTTTCCTGTGTCACTCTAGTAGTTTTATAAGTATATTTATTAGCATTTTCTTGTGTTGTTTTAGGTTTTATTATCTAAGTAGGAGTTTTATTGCATGTAGACTCTCAAACAGCTTATATTTATATAGTTTATTACAGCATATTATTACAGTGTAAAAGAATATAAGTAAATAATTACGCAATTATTCTGTTTAGAGTATAAAGCAATTATAAGAGTATAATGCAGAAATTTAACAAAGAACAAGCTACATATAATAAGAAAATAGCAGTCTACTAATATTAAGCCTACTATAGTACCTGCAAGCTAGCCTAGAATCCTTTGCCTAAATAGTAACCCTCTTTACATGTATAGCGTTGTAGTTACAGTCTATATATATTAGCATATAATTCTATAACTATAGCATAGTAAATAAAATACCTTTAAAATATCTAACTAACTACGCCTTAGCTGCCTCTTAGATAGCGCATAGAGCTTGTGCCTAGAAGCGCAACTCTCCTTTATACCCTAGTGCAATCTCTGAAATAAGCCTAGAGAAGGGTAGCTTATAGATAAGGAGGTTAGTTAACTTCTAGTAGCGCTTAATCTCTTGTAGTGCGACAGCTACGCATTATTAGTCTTAAACTATAATTATATATTGTTTAAACATACTGCCTAGCTTAAATTAACAACGTTAACAAGGTGCGGTATTAAAGGCGTAATTACGCGCAGAAGTAGCAGTACAGGTAGCTTTTAATGCTAAGTCTTTGTAGATAGATTTGCTACTAGTTGACTTACAGGTAGTCTGCTTTATGCAGGCTATTATAGTAGTTAGCAGCAGCAGTTAATATAATAAATAGATATAATAATTGAGAGCTTTGTATTGTATTACGTGTAGGTGTTAGTAGTGTAAGTTGTGTAAAAATCTATATGCAGAGCTAATATTTTAGCAGGCGCTAGCGTGGTGCACGGCCTACTTGCGATTTTAGGTAGCACTACAGCGTATTAAGTTTTCTGCAACCTACTAACATTAAGACTAGCAGTATTATAATTATAGCCTCTACTTATACTATCGCAATGTTTACTATTAAGCAAGAAACTTTGAACAAGCCTAAAGGTCTTGTCTTGCGCATTATAATTTAAGTTCTACTAGAGTTTAATTGCGAGGAGTAGGAAAAGCCAACTAAGGTAATTAATATAGCTATTTATAATAGCATGTACTAACTTATGTAAGGTTATAACTACAAAGAAGACAAAGTTAATAACGTTATTACGTAACATAGTACTATTAGATCTTAAAAAGGCCGCCTTATAAACCTTAGTGTGTCTTATACAAGTTAGCTAAGTAACTCTACTTATACTATTGCATAGAGAGACCGCACTACACTACTTAGTGCAGAAGAAAAAGCAATTAAAGTAGTAAGAAGTATAGACAGAACTACAAAGTATAACCTTAAGGCTAACATAAAAAAGAAGAACAAGTACTAAAATGCTAGTAAGGAGGATTAGGCAGAGATACTACGTAAGGCGCAAGAAGAGCTTAATAAGAAGCACTTCTAAACTAAGAAGAGTAGTAAGTTAACACAGCTATTAATTATATACTAGTACTTATAAGCAGTAACAGAGTAGTTAGAGAACAATCTTAATGCTATCTATAAGAAATAAGCTAATATATACTAAGAAATTAACCTAAGGCAGCACTGCAAATCTATATTAAGGGCTGCGTAAGTAATAGACAACTTAGATAAGCTTACTTAAAGTTAACTATATATACGCGTTTATAGCTAAAGTAGTGTACTCTAGAAGATTATGTAACGCACATACAACAAAGGACTATATAAGCTTAATACTAATAGCTTTAAGAGTATAGAAGCTAAAAAGGAGTAGCAGTAATTTCTAGATAAGATGTCACCTAAAGAGTTAGCAATAGTGACTAACAAGTATTAAAAGTAAGTTTATTACAGTACTTTATAACAGTAACATACTAACATGCCTAGACAAGTAGAACTACTATCCGCGCTTAAGGCCTTAAGACTTTTAGACAACGCTTGCTTATAAGCTAATAAACTATACATGCAAGGCGACGATAACAAGTATAAAGAAGAGGTTAATAAGGATTTAGATATTAACGCATACTATAACTAAGGCGAGGATAAATATAAGACTAAGGAATAGTAGGCAGAGGCAAAGGCTAAGGCTAAAGCTAAAGAGAAGGAGCATACAGACTTTAAAAGGTCCCTAGATTTATTGCTAAAGTTTAGATGCTTCTTAGACTTAGAAAATAGCTTAAAATAAGTTAGTATTATAAAACAGCTAGGATTGCACTAAGGCATAAGCTAAGATTAACAGTTATTACAGTAGATAATAGCAGACTAAAACCTATACTAGCAACTTAGCAATTCTAGATATAGACTAAATACGAACTTTAATCTCTAGATAATAATTATGTCCCCTACTAGTGTTAGCGTTACTGTATCAGCTGCAGATTAATCCTCTACTAGTAGCCTAATAGGCTTTAAGTACGCGTTATAGATATTCTACTAGCTATAGGGAGTTAATACTAGTGCTCCTTGTATAGCAGTAAAGACTTTGTTAAAAATTTACACTTATTATTATAATTTATTACAGCTTTTTATTATAGCTACATACGTACAGCCCTACGCATACTATTTGTTATATAGCGCAACTATTTATTAATATTCTACTTATTCTCTCTTAATTTACATTTACAGCCCCCTAAATTACAAGGATAGGAGATTAAAACTTGTTACATTTACTTAAATATCCTTCTACACACCTATTACTTAAGGAGACGCGGTGCTAAATATATAGAGAAAGTGGTAGGATAGCACTCTGTGAGGAGAAAATCCTACAACCCCTAAGCTAAGATAGAACTTATTAAGCTAGTTAGGTACTATTTAGCAAAACATTAGAGAGGTAGCTAAAGTTCCTAGTAGTTAACTATATGTGTTTTATTTAAATTATAGTCTAGCACTACAATACATAGCTAGCGCAAAGCTTATTAGAACTAAACATCTTTATACTTATTTCTAATTAAAAGTTTACTAAAACACTGTTAATACAGTTTATAATTAACTAGATTAGACCTTAGGCTTATTATTACAAAGTTAAAACAAAGCTATATCTTCTCTAGTTCTAATATATACTACACTAGCTTTTTAACACAAGCTTATAAGAGTAGTAATTAATAACAATTAGTTATTCTAGACGCTTAATTAACTGTTATTTAAGCGTTTCTTCTAGTTTCTCTAACTTAATGCTGTGTCTATTAGCTGTTTTAAATTTATAGAGGTTTTTAGAACATAGTCCTAAGAAGCTAAAGCTGTTATTCTTAGCAACCTTAGCCTATTAACAAAAATCTTAATTGCTTTAGACGCCTAGTTAGCTACTAATTATATTAGCTTCCTTGTAATAAAAGCGTACTATATTAGCCCTAAATAGCAACTACAAGAGAAGCTACTTAATTTCTTACTACTATAAAGTTAGTATATAGGAGCTTCTATAATGTTAGACGTCTTCTAAGTACTTGCTAAAATATAAACTAAGTATTACTTCCTAGCTATTACCTGTAACAATACTAGCAACAACACTACCCTAACAAGAGCCCTCTATACAAGCTTACAAGAAGAGCACATTAGATAGTACTTATAAGAAAACACAATTCTATGCCTTATACATATTATTAACCTCGTTATTTAGGATATTATCTAGAATCTTTAGCTTACACCCTCTTTTAACGTAGATATTAAACAGCCCTTAGAGAGACGTTATGTTTAGAATATTAGTACACAGATCTCTGTCCTAAACTCACTTTATAAGGTTAGCTAGTATTTATTATATAAAGCTATTATATGCTAAGCAGAATCTAGCTCTAAGCTATCTATATCACTATTAACGTATCCCCTTAACAATTTAAACGCTTTATTGCTACACAACGCTATCTACTAGTAAAAGACTATTTTATAGTTATTTACAATGTTAAAACCTAGTAGAACTTAATATATAACATATGTAAGCGCACAACTACAATTAAGCAATATATTAATAAGTAGTTATAACAAGTAGTTGCATTAAAGCTACAAACTAGTTAAGCTACTGTCCTTAGTAATCCTAGTACTATAGAGATAGACTTCTATAATATTAAAAAGCTCTAAATATCTTATGCAGAGTAGTACTACCTTAACTTTATTACTAAGCTGCTTACAAAGTTTAAGGACACTACTAACTTCTTAAGCTAGAATAATAAGCCTTAAATCTAGTTTATCTAGCTTATATATAACAAACTATTTAACTTCCTAGATTAGATAACTGTTAAGCTAGACGAAGAACTTAAGAACTAAGAGTTAATAGAGTAGCTAGAAGTAGTACAGAACGCAGCTCTTTGTAGTAAAGTAAAACTTAGTAAGTACTACGTAAGGACAGATAATAAACGCAGGTTTCTATTTAACTATACAATAGTTCTTAATTTAACTATAAAGCTTACTATATATAAAGTACTATTTATTACATATAATTATCACAGTACGAACTAATTAAGCGTACAAGAAGATAGCTAGAAGGTATAAGATAAGTATTTGTATTGCTAAAAGTTCCTTAACTACCTAGATTAATACGACAACAAGGATAAGGCAGGAGCTACTTTAAAATTAGCATCTTTTGTAAGATAATTATTAAATAATAAGTAGTTTTAAAAGCCTGCTTCTGCAAATCTGTTACAAGCAGCTAGTTTTATATTGCTAGATAATAGCAACAGTTAAGAAGCTAATAAGAATAGTAGCCCTACTTACATAGAGAAGAAGGAATATCTTAGTATTCTTTGTGTTAAGCAAATAGCCTTTTATAACATTCTAGAGTAGTAGTAGTTAAATAAATAAACTTACCCTCGCTTGTCTTAAGTTGTAAAGAATATACTAGCAATCCTTATTATAGGCGTTAGCGTTAAGCAAGTTTTTAACATTGCAAAAGATATAATTAGTAATAGAAGATTTTAACTTGCTGCTTAAACTAGAAGACAAGTTATAGTTTATAAGGACTTAATTTCTTAAAGAGAACAAGAGAAGACTCTAAATATTAGAGTTAGAGCAGATAGTATCTCTTGTAATTAGATTAAAGATCTATTTAAACTTCTAGTTCCTGTTAGAGATATATCTATAACAGACGACAATAAGGACGACAAGGACAATAAGGAAGTAGAGGTGTTAGAAGAACTAGTTAATAAGGTATCTCTATTATAGACATAAAAGTATTACACAAATATAGCTCCTAAGCTTTGAAAACACCCTAGACGTAAGTGTTATTATTTAGTTTGTCTTAATATAAATTAGTATGTAATGTAATAAAAGACTGTAATAATACAACTTTTACTATACTTATTTCTGTAAAATTGTATAATTATTAACTTTATATCTAAATCCTGCAATAATAGAGCAACTTAATGCCTAAAAAAAACGAAGCTATACGAAAAAAAATCGCAAATCTACCCTAGACCTACTATATAGCTAGTCCTACCTAACCCTAACTACTAGTCCGTGCAACCTAACCCTAACCACAACCCACGCTAGAGTAACCTCTACCTAATCCCTACCCAAGGACCGTGCATCAGCTACCCAACCCCTACCCAACCCTGGGGCCTCCCTACCTATCAACCAGCGTATATAAGGGTTTACTACAGATTCTTTTTAATCTTCCTAAGATACTAAGGAGAAAGCCCTTCTTATCTATATTATATATGTAACGCGCTTTAATATAGTACTACTTAATTTTCTTGCGTAGAAAGTTAAAGTAAAGGCTATACTTCTTTTTTAAATTAGCCTTATAGCAATTATTATTAATACCTGTTGTTTATCTTAAGATAAGCTCGTCTAGGTATTGCTAGATAAAGCAATTAACCTAGTATACTCTAACCTCTCTTTGCGCAATCTGTAAGGCGAAATTTTGTATTATAGCTTGTGTAAGTGCAAGGCCTTGCGTAGTAAGCTGCTTAATATACTATAGAAGCTCCTGCTTTTGTTGTAGGTGAATAGCTCGCTAGTTCTTGTAGTAGGTAGCGCGTGAGGTTAAGAGGCCTTAGTGTCTTTTTAACAGCGCTACGCGGCTACAACTATACTTATTTACAATTTAGTAATAGCTAAATTATTCTCTAGGTTCACGCGATTTAATTGCTGTAATCGCAGCCTTAATTAGAGTTATGTTAGTAAAGTTATCGCGTGTTGAAGTTGAGGTGCTGTTTTGTTAGGTGGCACTGTATGGTGGGGGTGGCCGCTATGACCGTCAAACTCGGTAACCTGGTTGGTCGCGTTACGAGCCAGTTCGCGTTACGAGCCACCCAAACATCATAACATCAAAATCATCCTAACTTCAACGCGTTATAACTCTACTACTATTGTGCCGGTGCACTGGGTGATACCCTGCTGCTTACTAGGTCAGTGCTCAACCACCTGATCTAAAGGTATATAGCTCGTTTTGAGGATCGAAACGAGCGGGAATCATTAATTAATCCTCTACCTCACAACTCAACTCCTGTACTTCTCTTCTAGATACAACTAATAATAAGATCTTCATCTTACTACCCTTGTTCTCGCATGACCTAACTACTGGTAATCTTATGCCCTCGTAGTAGTATGTCTTTATATACTCTAACACCCGTATAAATAGCAAAGCCTATAGGGACATACTCTACTACTTAGTGCACGAAGGAACTAGTACACAATTATTACAAGAACAATATAACAATCTTACGTAAGCATAGAATTCTTAGAATTATTACTAGACTTACTTTTAAGGGGTTAGTACTATCCCCTATTACAGACTACGTTGAGGATAAAGTTACTTAAGTTAGCACTAACAGTAACAATAAGAAAGAACAAAACCTACTAATAAAAACAAAATGTGTTATTAAATACTAATTTAAAGTCTATCTAGCAAAATAAAGGTAGCAAACTATCTAGCAAAATAAAGGTAGCAAACTATCTAGCAAAATAAAGGTAGCAAACTATCTAGCAAAATAAAGGTAGCAAACTATCTAGCAAAATAGAGGTAGTCTTATATATATTCTAAACGCTAATTTAAAGTCTACCTAGCAAAATAAAAGTAATAACCTATCTAGTAAAATAGAAATAGTAATATATACGTAAAGAAATACTAAGCTAAAGTACTATCTAGCAAAATAGAGATAGCACTAAAAGCTTATATATAAGTACTAGTTTTAAGTATAAATCTAAGCCTACCTAGCAAAATAAAGGGTACCTAAAAGGCAAGGATTAATACACTTATACTAGAAAAAACACACACTATAAAGACTTAAAGAGAGATATTCTTTCTTCTAAAGACTATACTCTGTTTATTTCTTTACTAATACTTGTTAACTATTTATATAAAGAACTTATAAAAGTCCTACTATACCCTAGATGTTAAAAAGGGGTTAGAGGACAGGTTAAGGGCAGGAAGGCGCAACGCTTCCTCCCTCTAGACCTACTACTACCAGCTCTAATCTACTATTAACCCTATTAAGCTCTATTATTAACACTATAGCTACACCTACGCATAACTTAGTGTTAACTATAATTTAACTAAGACACAGTACATTAGTTTTTACTAAAAAGAATGTTATAGAATTCTTAGAGGACTTTAACTAACAAGCTAATAATAAAGGTATTTATAATGCTATAAAGGTCTCTATTCTACTAAACTACTTTTCTAATAAGGATTAATCTCTCTCTTGTATACTAAAACGCTTACCTAGATATACTAAGAAGGATTAGTCTAAATTACAGATACATATAAAGGAATAGTAAAAGGATAAAAATACAGCTATTAAGATAAGTAAACACTTATACCTATAAGCCTACATCTATAAATATATATAAAATTAGTTTAGTCTAGTAGAGTACTACGCGCACTTTACTTCTATTGCTAATATATATATTAAGAACAGGCAAATCCCTTAAGAAGAGGAAGGTATTCTCTTTTTCTAAGGCCTACTATAAACTAACAAAGAGGCAGTTATATACTATATATTTTCTACCCTAAATAAAGATAATTAGGATACGTATAAACTAGAAGGGATCTATTCTTTTTTAAAATCCTACTACAAGAAGATAACTAGCCTAGATAAGATTTATTAGCTAGAGCAAGGAGGCGCTAATGCTAAGATACGCTAGATTATGCTGTCTAACTAGCGAGTAACCTTTACCTTAGAGGAAGTAAGGGAAGTAGAGATTAAGATTAGCAAAGTATATAAGAAGACGAGCACGCTAGTAGATGTTAACTTAGAGGTTAAGGACCTTATTAAGTCTTTAGGCAACCTATAGCTTAGACTATTAACTATTAACATGCTTATAGCTTATCTTATAACTAAGATACTCCTAGAGAAACTTTTTAACTATACGTACTTTGTTATATAAGTAATAAATATAGAATTCTCTAGTAAGAGAAATAATAGTTCCTTTATTGCTAAGGTCTTAAAGGGAGTATCTAACAAAATAAGTACAGCATATGTAAGTAATATAGAGACACACCCTCTCTGCTATATATATAATATAGTAAGATATATACTTAAGAAATATAGACAATACTACGTCCTAAAATAGATAGGATAGGTTAGTTTTAACTAGGATATTTTTAGCAAGAAGGGGACGTACTATTTTAGTCTACTATATAAGCGTTTAGGGGAAATTCTAAAGTAACTATTATTAAACTAAGTCTTGCTGTAGTTAAAGGCAAAGATCTAAGAGTTCTACAACGTTACTAATAATATGCTTAATTAGCTAGCCTCTAGTGTGCTACTAGAGAAGTTTACTAAAGAAGACTCTTAACTAGGTTTAAGGTATAAAGGGAAGAACTCTAATTCTGCAAATGTAGCAACTAGTTTAACAAGCTAAGGCTACTACAATAATATCCTTTAGCAGTTCTAGTAATTCTAGGAACAGCTATACACTCTTTCTGCTAAGGAATACGTTAAGAAGCTTAATAATATAAATACAGCTAACATTATACTAGAAGGCACAGAAAACACTTTACATAGCATCTTTAAGTTAAATACTGCTACGCGCTTAAAAGACAGAGGCCTAGTCTTCTACTAGGATATTAATTGTGTCTAAGAGGGGGAAGTAAAGAAGTAAGGAAGGCTAAGTAAGGATTTAAGCACACAAAGAAGCAATTAAATAATATAAAGTAACTCTCCTATCCCTAACTTACAGCCTATAGATATACAGTATCTATAGGAAGAAACATAGAGCAATATACCTTTTGTAAGCTAGCCTTATAATACGCTATTTTTAATTATTAAACTACCTTGATTAGCTTAGCAAGACAACAACATATTAGTAGATCTAAAGCACTTATAGTAAGAAAAGAAGAAGAAGGCTATAAAGTTTATTAACGCTCTTTCTAATCTAGAACTTAAAGAGATAGTGTAAGGATAGCTAAACTATATTATAACTGCTCTACTTAGATAGGAAGTACAAGGAGTTACAGTAGTAGACCTTATAGAGCAAGCTAGCATTTAAAAATAGCTGTGTAATCTTCTTAATAATAGTGTTAATATTGTAGATAGCTTAGGTGCGCTTAATATTATAACGTGTGTAAAAAACGCTAAGCTAACAGATACTAGGTGCGCTAAATTACACCTAGGATCTGTTCTAGTCTCTAATTAGCTAAACAAGCGCACAGGCCCTACTTATAAAATTTTATTAAATACGCTACCTGCTAAGTGCGCGCATTATAATATAATAAATTTGTATTAATTTAATGCGTAAACTTGCTACAAGGTAAGTAGAAGAAGAGATTCCTAGATAAATAAGTTAGATAATATACCTATAAAGGATGTCTAAGGAGTTTAGCAAAAAAAATAGGCAGGCTTTTGCTTAAACTAACTTACTAGAATACTAGGTTACTATAAACGGCAGCTTTCTAAAGTGCTTAATTAATACTAGGGCATAAATAAATATTCTAAGACTAAGTGCTGCGTAAGCATTAAAGATACTGTATAAAATAATAGAGCACTAACTAGGGCAACCTCCTCCTAGTATTACTTTAGCTAATAGCACACATAACCTGTTTATTAGGACTGCATTTAATATACCTATACAAATAGAGACAGTTACTATTAGGACTACGTTTAGGATTATTGCTAATGTTACTAGATCTATAATTTTAGAAGGACCTTAGTGTGTAAGCGCTAGAATATTAATTTAGTATAATATATTTAGGCGAATTACGTGCTAAGTCTTATCTAAAGATAGTACAAGAAACGCAGTCTTTATTACGTCTAACCTATCTCTAAATTACCTTGCGCAGACAATTAGAATCAAAGCCTTTAACAACAACTTAAATAGAGAAATAACAGGTAATATACAGTTGCATATAATTACTAATAGATTAGGTAACAAACTACAAGCAGTAGCAGTAAAATACATACAGAAAGCTATATAGTCTAATCTAGTAGCTAGATTTAGTAACTTTAACATGCTGTATATAGAAAGCAGCAGGAAGAGTTAGATAGTCTGAAAACTCTATAAGAAACTACAAACTTAGTAAATTTTTAATTATATATAAGCTTAATTATTAGTAGATGCAAAAAAGGCTACTTAAATATGCCTAACAACGTAATAATTTTTACATATTATACAAGACAGTAGACAAGAAGGTTTAACCTATTAATATCGTGCAACAGGAGATGCCTATAGATTTTAGATAAAAAGACTAGAAGGAAAGGGCAAAAGAACAGCAACTCCTTAGAATAAGTATTTACAATCTTAATAGGGGGCTGTGCAATTATCTATTTAAACTAAGATATACTGCTTTCCTGCAAGAGACAAGGCTTACTAAAAAAAAACTTAATAAGCTATATACTAGAGACTACCTGTAGCTATTAGAAAAGGAGATATTTATACATATACTTCTTAATAGAGAAGGAGCACTCTTCTAGCAATTTAAGAAATTAGGAAGGATTTACCCTAATATATATCTGCTATACAAGATACAAACAATACTATATAAAGCTTAGTAAGTACAAGAGTTTACTGTCCTAAAAGCTTTAGAGCCCTAAGTAGTAGATATAGTTAACGTCCGCCTAAATTAAGGAACATAGAAAAGGTATAATAGTTAATATTGCAACTTATAGCACCTAGTACTTAAGAAAGACAAAGGCGTTTAATAGATTAGCAATACATAGCAAATAAATGCAGTTACTATACAAAATGCAAACCTACTACTAACAGTAGACAAGTTTTCTAAGAGATTTACAGGATGTAAGATTATCTTACTTATAGACTTGTTCTTAGGATATAACTAAATTACACTATATCTAGAAAGCAGAGACATAACAGCGTTTTAAACGCTAGTTAGGCTTATATAATTATACATAATAGTTATAGGTACTACAAACTCTATAGCAGTATATAGGTATACAAACTATAAAGATTCAAGAGACTACTTTAGCCTAATACTATGCCCTTATAACAACATTACATGATTCTAAGAGGGCCAAAAACTAATTATAGTAGAGAAGAATTAATGCTAGGAGTTTAACGTTATGTTCTTAAGCATATCTTGCAACTAGACAGGGTGCTAGCTAATATTAATATATTTATAAGCATATGTGTCTACTACTGTATATAAGTAAAAGACTTTACTAAGATTGCTAAACCACTGTTTACATTCTTACAAGATAATATCTCTTTTAAATAGGGAGATACACAAGACGTAGTAATATACAAGTTAAAATAGGCTATATGCAACGCACCTGCACTCGCGAACCTTAATTACACTAACACTAAGGATTATAAGATATTCCTAATAATTAATACAAGTTAAGATAGTGCGGGAGCATGTATTAAACAACTTAAGGAGGACAATAAGCGACACCTAGTGCAGTTTAAAAGCATACTATAGTTAGCGCGAGAGAGGCAATAGCACTCTACTAAGTTAGAATATAAGGCTGTGCTGTAGGCTCTTAAGAAGTTTTGTACCTACTTTTATAGTGTTTACTTTACTATAGAAACTAACGCGGCAACTCTTTTTTTTATTATTGTAGTTTAACGTCCTTTCTCAGCCTAAAAGGCTATATAAGACGTGTAGGTTTAGGACCCACAAGTAGCTACGTAGTGTTTTCTAATGTTTTATTTACAAGGAGGGGTTTATCTAAATAAAGGTAAGGCTCGTAGCCTAGGGTAGTTTTAATGAGTAGCTTTCTTAGTCCTTTGTCAGGCTTAAAGCCTAGAGTAGTTTTAACGAGTATCTCTCTCAGTCCTTTGTTTTATAGAAGGTATATAGAGCTAGTATGCTAGTCTAGTTATCTCCTTTACTTCTTCTTTGTTGTTGTTGTAGGCTATGCTAGCTGCCCTCTTGTATTGCTTATATAGGTACGCTAAGCAGTTCGGTATAGGGTCGATATATTAGGTCAGTATATTGAGTTGGTATAGGGTTGCGGTATAGGTAGATAGCTAGGAGCACTAGCTATCTATTCTAATGTGTAGGTCGGTATATTGTGTCGGTATATCGAGTTGGTATAGAGGGATTTCGGTGTAGGTAGATAGCTAGGAGCACTAGCTATCCATTCTAATGTGTAGGTCGATATAGGAGGTTGGTATATTGAGTCGGTATAGGGATTTTAAGTAATAGATAGCTAGGCAGATAAATTTATTAGTTCACTACGCTAATAAATCTATCTACCTAAGTAGAAAGCCGTTGCTTTGTCGAGTAGGAGTTGAATTGCCTTTAATCGAACTCTAAAATTAGCTTACGCACAGACCACTTGCAGAGTTTTCAACAGTTAACTACTCTGTTTCTCTACAACTAGCTAGCGCGCACGCTACAACACCTGCACCTAGAAAACAGGTATCGGAAGCTGATTTTAGGAAGGCGTTTAAGATAGTTGAGGCGAGAAAAAGGCAAAGCCAGACCTTTTTCTCGCCTCGAAAAGTTGGTGTTCGATGAACGCGGCAACTCTTATTGCTTAACTAAACTGCTTATCTACTAACAATCTAGGATCTGTTATAAACAGGTAGATATCAACAATTCTTTTATAGGACTTTAACATTAAGTATATACTAGGGCTGAAAAATGTAGTTATAGATGCACTATTAAGGTATCTAAAACCTAATAATTAGGAACCCCCTCTAGAACTAGAGGAGGATTTAGAGGAGTTTATTAATTATATAATTAGAAATGTAAATGCACTAATACTAATAGGACAGGCAAGGATACTCTGTTAGGAATTCTCGCTAGAGTTAGAACAATACGCTTAATTTTTAGTTAACTTTAAGACTCCTAGGGATATAGAACTATAAGAACTACGAGCATAGAAGAAGTGAGCTTTAAACTTCTTTGTAAGAGACAGGATACTCTTTAGGAAAACATCTAGGAACATTGCAATCTAGAGGGTTGTAGATAATGTTAACTTAAGAATAGCTGCAGTATAGAACGTACATACTTAGATTAGACATAGAGGAGTTAACGCGGTATACTCTATACTCGCTTAGCGATACTAGTGGAAAGAAATGTACGAGCACGTACAGCAAAAGCTAGTAACCTGCCTAGACTATTAACTGCGATCCTTTAAGAGGAAAGTTAATATACTTACTAACACTTATAGTTTTGCTATTTAGGAGACAGTTGCGATTAATGTAGTATATATGCCTTAGTATTTTAGGAAGAAGTTTTTAGTTATTGTAAGAGACTACCTTAGTAGTTAGCCTAAAGCAAAAGCCCTGTTAAACAACTAGTTAAAGATAATTGCGGAGTTTGTATATAAGGACATTATATGTTAATAGAGCACAGCGCGCAAACTTATAGTTAATAGAGGGCCTAATTTTGCTAAGGTAGTATTATATCTATTGTATATGTACAGGATTAACTAAGTCTAGTCTTTAGGACACAACTCTTAAGCTATAAGAAAGATTAAAGGAGGGTATAAGCCTATTGTAAACGCTCTTGTAAAGCTGCTAGGACCTTAGGTTAAGAACTTGCTAATAGTTCTCTTTGCAGACAGGATCTTAATACAGGAACAGATAGGTTACTTACTATACTAGTTAGTTATAGGGCAGAACCTAGTGCTTCTTATTAAACTCGCGCTGCCTACATAGCAAACGCTTCTATTTAGGGAAGTAAAGGACTGTGCACAGCTACTTGCAATTTAAGCAATGCAGTTAGATCTTAAAGATTAGTTTATAAAGGATACTGTTGCTTATACTAACTAGATAAGAGCTGCTAAAAAGGAATACTAGGATAACACTAAGGAAATACAACATAAGGATATAAAGCTAAGAGACTTAGTTCTTCTCTAGAACTCTGTTTAGGAAATTAATATATCGCGAGATTGTAAGCTAGATATAAGATAGTTAGGCCTATACTATATTTATAAAGCTAGACTAGATAAAAAAAACTTATTGTCTTAAAGAACTTAATAGTACACGCTTCCCCTACACGACACCTAGATAGCGATTAAAGCTATTTAGACAAAGACTCATACAGGATATTATTAAAGAAAATTAAGAGAACATAAAGTTATAGGATCTTAACTATTAGGAACAAACTAGCCCTACAGTAGACATTCCTATCTCGCTAGACTCGCCTAAGCTACATATAGAACTATAACTATATTTACCTCCTGCAATAGGTGATAAGCTTTGTCTTTAAGTTGTTATTACTAAATGTCTTATAGAAGAAGAGCGTTGTGCATATAAACAAGACTTTAAAAGCTTAGACTTTAACTCTAATGCTACTATATTAAATAACTAATAGGCTATAGGACGGCCTATAATTTTAGGAAGGTGAGAGGATACTATACTAGTAGTACCTACTTTTACTTTTAGCTACTTATTTACTAATTTCCTATGTAAAATTTAGGTACAAGCTATCTATCTTACTAATTCTAGGTGCTTACTACTATACTAATACTATACTTAATTTCACGTACTCTTAAGGCAATAGCTAATTACAACAACTATTTTAATTGCGAAACCTGCTTATTTTAGCGTGATCTAGACCCTGTTTACCTCTACCTGTTAGCTGGCAGGATACTGCTACTACGTATAAACTAGAACTACAACCCTACTAACTATCTAACTCTCCTACTACACAAACTTTACTACCTTTTATTAAAGTAGTTACTTTCTAAGATAATAATAATAATAATACTCCCTCTTACAAACTAGCAGCAGCTAAAAACATTATTTAACTTACATTAGCTAACTTGCTTAAATAATGCTTCTAGCGCTATTAGACAAGGCCTAAGGCAAGTAGCTACAGCTATAACTGCTGCAAGGGAGCTTTTATGAAGTATTGCAGGCTCCCGCTGCGGTAACGTACGTGTCCTTACCCTCCTCCACCTCCATCGCAATCTTGTTGCCAGCCATAGGCTGGCAATCGCCGTTGAACACGTTTCAATTGGTGTCGTTTTTTGGTACCTTCAGCAAATTTTTTGACCCTGATTTCGCTCGGTAGTCTGAGCTTTTCTGCTCCGAGCGCTTAGCGCGTGGACCTCATCCACTCACCGTTCGAATTTCGTCGACTACACACAATCTTTTTTTGACTTTTGCGACTGATTAGTAGAGGGCAGCTGCTTTTCACTTTTTTGGAAACCCCATTTTGACTACAACAACAACCACCACCTTTGATACCCTAAAAATAAATAACTGCTGCAAACACTAGAACTATTAAGGGTTTTTAACAACCTTAGAGTTATTACTAAGAAGGAAGACTATGTTGCGGACTAAATCCCTAAAGTTATATAGTATTAAGACAAGGTACTAGAGCTTGTAAAGCTTAGCAATAACATTAGAGTTGTTAACATCTAGACTCTAGTAGACAAGATCCTTTTAAACGCTCTAAGACAACAACGTATTATTATAGATTATTAGTTTAATAACGTCTTCTACTAATTTAACCTAATTCTTAAAGTTGTCCTAGAAGTAGGTAACCTTTGTGCTTAGCTCCCTAGATTTATAGACGAATATAGTAGTGTTAAAGGTTTCTAGAAATACTATCCTATTATTAGTGTAGTATCCTTAACGCAAGACAAAAGGGCTAAAGAACTAGGTAAAGCTATTGCAACTATAAAGAAGCTAGCTCTAGAATTTGTCTAAGAATGCGTTAGCATCTACATACCTTATACGCTACTTAGTTACTAAGGATTAACTAATATAGCCTTTGTGTTAAGGTGTATAGATCTTAAGGATACTACTTAGTTCCTTAACGCTGCAGTAGCTTACTGCATTAACTCTAAGAACTAAGGTAAAGAACAATATATGTTAATAGCTAACTAGGCAATAGTAAAACTACTATATAAGGACATCTATACTTTTATTAATTAGAATAACTCTTACAACTAAGCACTTTACCTAGATATTAATAGGCAAGAGGTAAAGGAGCTTTATAATATCTGCGTTAAGCCGCGAGTCTAGAAAGAAGATATTAAGTTTAACCTACAGAAGCTATAGCCTAATACTAGGGCAAAGAATAAGCAAGGCAAGCCTAATCCTCTTTATACGTTTTAGTAAAAGGTTTTTTAACTTATAGCTAAAGCTAAGAACTCTAAAACTAGCCTAGTCTACTCTACACAAAACGTTTTAAATAATAAGTACAGGCCGCTTAGTGTAAAGACACATCTAATATATAGTATAGTTATCTCTATAACTATAGAGCTAGGAAGGACCCTAAATAAGGCTTAAGCTATTAATTACTATAGAGATCTTATAACATTTAAGACTTACTCTCTAGGGACTTATAGTCTGTTAGTTATAACTAAGAATTTAAGGCAATCTATAGGAATATTAGCAAGTTAAGGACCTAACTAATACTTAGTAATTAAGTTATATAAGTTTTAGAATAGAATAACTGTAGTACAATAGAGACATAATGCTGCTAACATCTAGGCAGGACAAGTTAAGACTAAGGCTAGTAGCTAATAAGTCCCTGCACTACTACCTTTACTAAGCTCTTATGCTCTAAAAGCGACACTAGCCTACTAACAGGCAGCTACCTAATTAGATACTAACCTTAATAACGCTTCCTATGTAGACAAGGAGCTAGATACCCTTAATTAGGAATAGAAGATTCTTTAGGCAGGGTGTTATTATAAGAATCCTACTTTAGCTTTCCTTAAGTTGCTTAAGCAAGCTTACGTAAAGAAGCTAATTACTAATTTAAACTGCGTTAAGGTTATTAAGGAATAGTACTGTAAGTTTAATATTAGACAACAGCTTAGCTCTAATAACCTGTTGTATAAGCAAGTATACTTTATTTATAAGCGCACTACTGTAAGCGTTATAAGTTTGTTTAAAAGGGCTATGCTATCTAATATGCTTAATAAATGTCTGCTCTTACTATACATAGGACAGAGCTGCTAGCAAGAATTCTAATTAGACCCTGTTATTTTAAAACTTTTTACTAGTAAATATTGTCTAGCTAAGCAGGATAAGGACCTACTAAGCTACTACTATTAGCCTTCTAAACTTAATCTCTATCCCCTCCCTACTTAGGACGAGGTTATTAATACTATAAAGTTTTAACTATAAGCTAAGGAGTTCTAACGCACTAGAAGCATTATTACTAATACCTATACCTAGCTGTTTAAGAACAGTTAGGTTAAGGATATTATTATTAAAACCTTTAAGATGTACTGCTTCTATCTATAACGTATAGATAGGAAGCTAAACCTTAGATAGCTGCGTAATATATACTACTTACTTATCTAACAAGCTATACGCACTAATTTAGGATACTAGTTATAATATACTATGCTTTATAAGGAATATACTTTAATTTCCTACCCCTACTTCGCTAAATATGCTAAGAAAAGTAACTAAACTTACTTTAAGCACATTAACTTTAATCTTAAGCAAGCAATAACTAAAGGCCTTAGTATAGATATAATCTAAGGTAGCGTATTATTTAATAATAAGGATAAGAATAACTACATAAAAATGCTCCTAGGTTTTTATAACTATGTGCTAGAGTACTTAAGGTGGCGTAAAGACGTAGGTGTTAAATTGTTAAATAGTCTTATTAAAGGATAGGAAGACAAGATAGACTAGCTAGAAAATATACAAAAACTAGCTCCTAACACTCACTAGATAAAGCAAATTTGCAAAAAAGGACAAGTTTAAATTTTATTACCTCTACTACCTTATAAATCTACTAGCCTAACTACTTGCAACCGCCGCACTATCCTCTTTTAGTTTATTATAGTCTGTGATAGAGTAATAGAGGTGCCTGCTATAGGAACTTATAAGAAAATTTGTAAGGCTTATTGTAACCTTACTACTACTCCTTATACTTCTTTAGGCTATCCTAATAAGTTTAGAGGAATTAATTAGCTATTCCCTGCTAATGTTTATATTAAGTATAGGTTTTAGATCTAGAAGGCCCTTGTTAGATAGGCTAAGTAGGATAATCCTCTTGTCTATAAGGAGCTAAACAACATGCTATAGAACGTTAATAAGGAGTAGATTAATAACTACATTAAAGAATACTGCAACTATATGCTACAACAAATTATTAACTTATAGCCTATAGTATAAGAGTTAGAGAAGGACGCTTTTTATGCTAATTTAGTTTAAGGCTTCTTAGACTGTTTATACTTTACTAACTTTAGACAGAACTCTCCTTATATAATAAAAGACTAGGATAGGTAGAATACTAATTTCTTTTAAGCTAATTCTCTACAACGTCTCTAAAAGGAACTTAGCCTAAAGGCTAATAAGCGCTTAGTTTTCTAGGAGAGCGAAGATTTTATAATGCTCTCCTCTACGCAACGTCTGCCTAGCGTTTATTTTTAATTAGGTACTATTATCTTAGATAACGTCTTAGTGCTAAGTACTCTAACTAGGCAGCCTTGTTATAGTCGCCTTTAATTAATATTAGAATCTTAAGCGCCTGCTACTCCTGTCCCTGCTCTTACTACTACACCTGCACCTAAGCTATGTGCTTTAACTACTACTTAAGAACCTCGCCGAAGTAAATATTTAAAGAAGTAAGAAAAGGTGTCTAGGCTAGATATAGGGTAATTAAGTTATATTTCTTTTATTTTATTTCCTTTGTTTTGCTGTTTTTCCTTCTGCTGAGTAGGTTGCTTGATAGGGCCAAGCTCGCAGGAAGGGGAGGTATGTGCTGGTGCACTAGGTGATACCCTGCTGCTTACTAGGTTAGTGCTCAACTACCTGATCTAAAGGTATATAGCTCGTTTCAAGGATCAAAACGAGCAGGAATTATTAATTAATCCTCTACCTCACAACTTAACTCCTGTACTTCTCTTCTAGATACAACTAATAATAAGATCTTTATCTTACCACTCTCGTTCTCGCATGACCTGACCACTAGTGATCTCATTCCCTCGTAGTAGTATGTCTTCATACACTCCAACACCCGTACACTATGAACCTAATTTAAGAAGTAATTAAATATTTAGAATTACATAAAGCTAGAGATAATTTCTTATACTACAAAGTTGCAGAAAAGTTTAGTATTAATAGAACAATGTTATTGCAGCAGCACTAAGAAAAATAGAGCACCTATACAACTAAAGGAAAGCGTTAGCAAGTACTTAACTTATAACAAGAGGCTAAACTTGTGTTATATATAGAAAGATACGCAAGAAGAGGCTTACTACTTATACAAGAAATAATACAAAATTTTGCGTTAATAGTAAAAGAGTAGGAGGTTTCTTAAAGCTAGGTTACTTAGTTTCTCTAGTGCTACAAGGACAATCTTACTATTAAATAAAGCACTAGAATTAATCGCAACTATTATAAAGCTAATAATATATTTAAGTACAAGCTCTACTTTAACATACTGCATTTAAAGATACAAAAGCACAGTGTTAACACGCACAATACGTATAATATAGATAAGAAGGGCTTCTTTGTTGGTATTACAAAATGTAGTAAAAAAGTCTTCTCTAAGGCCTTTATAAGCTTAAAAGGTACCGCCGCAGCTATATAAGATAGTAGCTATAAATAGATAACACTGCTAGCTTACGTATGCGCTTCTAGTAAGTTATTACCGCCCGCTCTTGTGTATTAGGGCTCCTCTAGGATTTGATAAGGCTAGGTCGACGCTGTAGAGGTTAGGAAACACAAGATTTTCGTCTTAAACTTACCTACTAAATAGAGCAATAATAATATAAGATTAGCCTAGCTTAAACAAGTATTTAAGCGCTATATAAAGCAGAAAGCATGTTATAATTATTAACTCTTTATCCTTAATAGCTATAGCAGCTATATAACACCTAATTTTATTAATTTTTGCGACAGCAATTATATACTTCTAGCTATCTTTCTACTTTACGCTAACTACAGCTTGTAGCCTCTTAATATTATTATCTTCTCGCCTCTTTCGCAGTACTATACTTAAGAACTTAACTACTATCTCTACTAATTGCAAAGCCTTATAAGGATTACAAAATGCAACTTCTTTACTATCTTTTAGCCTACGTAGAGCTCTACAATAACGCCTAAGCTTATTTTAAAAAGTTTATAAGCTATAAGCATTTAGCTAATAGATGTAGATACTATACTAAAATGCTTTAACAACTACTAACAACAATAAGATAAGGCTCTAGAACTTAGGCAGACTAGTAATAGTAATAGCTAGAGAGAGCTACAAAAATTTCTAGACTTTACGCTGTAATATACCCAAAAAGTTAACTAAGACTAGATTAAGTCTTTATTTTATTCTCTATAAGTGTCAGGATCTGGCGACCTTCCAGGCCAGGTTGGATTAGTGCGGAATGGCTGAGGTCAGACTCGACTATGTTAGGCCTGAATAGGTCATATGACCCTAGAATACCCTAGTATAAGTAGAGATACGATATCGTAGTTAAGGCGGTATTAATTCGTCTCTCCTCTATAGGCAATATACTATTATCCTCCTATCTCTAGCATCCCGTATCTATACTTAGTATTAAGCCTTACATTTAAATTAATCTTTTTTAGATACGCTTGTGCTATATAATAAGTGCTTAATCTACCTGTGCAGACAGCCGCGCCTGTACCCTCGCTAACAACAGGGAAGGATCATCTAACCTAAGAACCTAAGGGACAAGATTGTTAGAACTAGCACTTATCCTTAAAGAGGAACAAGAACAGGCACCTATTAACTAGAAGATAAACAAAGATAAAAAAAGTAATACATCTTAATCCCTAATTGCGCCACAACGCCTATACACCCTTAGCAAAGGCTAGGATAGCCTAGAAGAGGCTACCCTAGACTAAGAGCTGGCACAATTGCGCGCATAGAAAGAGGAACAACTAAAATAACATAAGTTAGCTAAGCTTAAGAAAATATACAATAAAGTAACTTTAAGAGACCTAAGCGCACTTAATAAGGATCTAATAACTACAGCCTTAAGTAAATAAACTAACTTAATATTATTATCTAGGCTTTTACGTCTAGAGCTACTATATGTGTTCTTAAAGACTAACTGTGCGTAATATAATTAATAAGAAAGAGATTACAAGTTATACTTCCTTTATGTACTATAAAGTTTTACCTTAAAGACTTAGAAAATTAACTTTAGGATAATGTACATCTTAGAGTTATTAAAAACGCTGTAGTACGCGCATTAAACTATAGAAAAATAGAAGTTACCCTTTTAGACACTAAATTAGGTAGACCTAAAGGAAGTAATGTTAAACTCCCTAGGATTACCCTAAGAATACAAGCAATAGGCTTATAACTGCTTAAAACAAGCTTATTAACTCCTAAATTAGAATCCTACAGACTTATTAGACTACATAAGACTATTCTAGGAAGAATTAGGCTTAGCTTGTATACTTAATGTCTAAGTCTTAAAATACACCGTAGCATTGCGTAAAGATATTAAGAAAAGTCTCTTCTTGCTCCTAGTAGACTAACAGGCAACACTACTGCAAGTAGAGGAACACGTAAACCTTATTTACTAGTAAAAGACCTAAAGAGTAGAGCCTAAACTATAATACTTAAAAAAGGAGAGAGCAAGGGCACTATAAGACTAGAAAAAGTTAAAAGATAAGGAAAAGACTCTAAAAAACACAAAGTATGCAAAAATAGGCTATAATAACCTAAAGCAGAGTAAACTAGGCAAGAAAAGCGCTAAAGGACGTACTTTACAGTATTATAAGTACAAGGAACTTAGATATTATAAGTCTAACTGCTATAAGCTAGGTAAGCTAGAGAAGACAGCAGACAGCGCTACTGCACCTAAGTTAGGAAAAGACTAAAGGCAGAGGAACTTAAGTCCTACCTTGCTGTCTACATTACTCTCTATTAGGAGAACAAGGACTTAGGCACGCTACGTAAAGCAATCTTACCTAAGCTAGTATGCCTTTTAACTATAAGGTGTATAGTTAAGGCATTAAAGCTTATAGAAGCTATAGTAGACAGAGGCTTACAACTAAACCTTATATCTGCTATATTAGCAAAGGAGCAAGACTTGCCTATTAATCCTTTACCTAGCCTATTAGTAGAAGGGGTAAATAGAGGCAAGCTTACTATCTATAGCACAACTAAGGCGGATGTAACTATTACAGATTTACAAGGACGTATTAGGACGCAGCGTATCCTATTTATAGTATTAGACCTAAAGAGGTACCTAATTTACCTTAAGTTACTATAGATTAACTCTTATAACCTAAAAATAAGCTATGCAATAAGACATATGCTTTTTTAAAGTAAAAATTCTTAAAATTTAGGTAGTTTTTAGGAGATAGGCGTAGAAGACGCTAAAACCTTTAAAAGGAGCATACGTGACCTAACAGCAGACGTATATATGTATATTATAAGTTCTGTAGGCTAGAATAGCTAAGAATTAGCTAAAATAGGCCAACTTCCCCTATAATACGCTAAATACGTAAATATATGTTTAGAGAAGGACTCTGCAGTCCTAGCAGAGCATAGACTACAGGATCTAGCAATTAACTTACTACTTAGTACAAATCTACTACATATGCTATTATACAACTTATTAAAGACAGAGTTAGAGCTATTAAAGAAGTATCTTACAGAGTATATAGCAAGGGGATAGATAAGAAGATCTAAGTTCCTAGCAGGCGCACTAATACTCTTTGTAAAAAAGAAAGACAGTATAATAAGGCTATATGTAGATTATTGTAGTCTAAATAAGATTATAGTAAAAAACAGGCACCCTCTCCTGCTTATTATAGAGTTGTTAGATGGACTAGCGCAAGCTAAGTACTATACTAAGCTTAATATAAGAGAAGCGTACTATAAAGTGCGTATTTAGGAAGGAGATAAGTAGAAAATAGCCTTCTACATAAGATATAGCTACTTTAAGTATACTATTATGCCTTTTAGTCTAACAAACGCTCCTGCGCAGTTTTAAGCTTATATAAACTAAACACTAGTTAGCTTAGTTAATGTATTCTATATTGTCTACTTAGATAATATCTTAATATTCTCTAAGATAAAAGAAGAACATAAAACTTATGTAAAGGAGGTACTCTAAAAATTGCGCAAAGCTAAGCTATACGTAAAGCTTAGTAAGTACAAATAGCACACTTAGCGCACAGAATACCTTAGATATATAGTTACACTAAATAGTGTTAAAATTAACAAGAATAGAATTAAGATAATCTAGGATTAGCCTGTCCTACGCATAGTGCGAGATATTAGGATATTTATTAGCTTTATAAACTACTACAGGAGATTTATTGCTAGATTCCCTAAGTTAGCTCTACCCTTAACTATATTAACCTAGAAAAGCCTAGGCTCGGCTAGAAAAGGCTACGCTATGAGAAGGAAAGAAAGTTAAACTCTAGATATTAGGGAAGAGGCAAAAAAGGCATTCTAATAACTTAAAGACTCTTTTTTAAATATACCTATACTAGCGCATTTTAAGAGGGATAGAAAGACAAAGGTAGAAGTAGATGCCTCTAGTAGTGCGATATTAGGTATCCTAAGCTAATATGTCCTAGAATCGCCTACTACAGGGCAATAAAGGCTAGTTAACTTTTATTTACGCAAGCTAATTGCAGCTAAATATAACTACAATATTTATAACTAAGAACTTTTTGTAATATTTAAGAGTCTAGAACACTAGCGCCACTACCTTAAGGGTATCTATTTTAAGATCCTAACAGACTATTAAAACCTTAAATAGTTTATAAAAACTAAAATCCTTAACTACTGCTAAGTATAGTTATATTTAGTGCTAACGCGCTATAATTTTATCCTAAACTACCGCCCTAGCAGCACTAATCTAGCAGACAGCCTATCCTGCTGTCTTAATTATATAGCTAAGTTATAAAAACTAGTATAAAAGTATAATAAGGCTTTTGTATAGCTAATAAGAAATATCTTAAGTAATAAGGGCACACAAAGCTTACTTATTACAGCAACCCTTACTTAGTTAAGTAAATAGACAAAGTAGTAATCTACCTTAAGAAAAGCACTAAGGGAGTTTAAGTAAGTAGAAAAGACTGCGCTTAAGGATCTAGAACCTCTAGAAGACTGCGACATTACTAATAAGGACATAGAAGCTACGTTAGACAAATTAGACGCAGATATAGACTAGAATAACCTATCTTAGCCTAAAATAGGCTTATTGCGTCTAAGGGAGCTTACTAACACTTAGAGCAAGGCACAAGCACTAAAAGAATACTCTAATAACCTACTTATAAGTTACTTTAGCACTAGAAGAATACTAGAAAAACTGCAACAGTAATTTATCTAGAAAGGTATAAAAAAAGACGTAATAGAGTACTATTATAACTGCCTTACCTATAGAAAGTTAACTTCCGCTCGTTACAGGCCTTATAGCCCCCTTAAACCTCTACCCCTGCTAGACAGGCTATAGCAGGACGTAATAATAGATTTTATTACAGAATTGCCTCTTAGTAGAATACAGAGTTAAGTATATAACTTAATACTTATTATAGTATGCTAGTTAACTAAAATAGCCTATTATATCCTAGCAAGGGCTAATTAGGACGGCACTAACCTAGCTTAGGCTTAGATACGTAAAGTAATTAGACTACATAGCGTACTAAAATAGGTAATCTTAGATAAAGGCCCGCTAATAAATGCAAAGCATTAGGACACCTTCTAACACTATATAAACTTTAGAAGGGTCCTTACGTCTGCTTTCTATCTACAAATAGACAGATAGACAGAAAGGCAGAACTAAACGCTTAAATAATACTTTTAGTACTACTACACCTTAAAACAAGATAATTAGGCCTTATAAATCTTTATTAGCAAATTCGCGTACAACAACAGCATACATACAACTACTAAAACTACTCCTTTCTAAGCATACTATAGGATAGACCTAATTAGCGCAGAATGGCCTAGTATAGCCTTAAGTAATAGAGAAAGCCTTATAGGACTATAAACTGCCTCTAGAGTGCTAAGCCTACAAAGCAAATACAAACAAAAGATTATTATAGCTAATACTTACTAGAAGGCACATGCAGACAAGAAGAGGTTACCTATTATATTTAAAGTAGGAGACTAGGTCTTAGTATTAAATTATTATATACAATTAATAAGGCTAAAGAAGAAGATAGACTAGAAGTTTATAGGACCTAGACGTATTATAGCTTAGATTAGCCTATCTACGTTTAAAGTAGACATGCTAGAGCTAAAGAATATCTACCTAGTCTTCTACGCCTTACTGTTAGAGCTATATAACTTAATAGGGAAAATACTACACCCTAAAAGGCAGAACGTAAACACTTTAAGAGAACTAGGTAACAATGTATACAAAGTAGATTGTATACTAAAAAGAAGGAAGAACAAGGCTAATTAGTAGAAATACTTAGTCTCTTAGAAAAGTTATTCTAAGGAGGAGAACTCCTAGGAACCTAGTCCTAACCTAAGCGCAGAAGCGCTTAAGAAATTCTAGAATAACAACTACATACTTCCTCGTTGCTAAACTAAGAAGGTAAAACTAAAGAGAAGTTAAGGACAACCTCTTAAGAAAAAGGGGGATAACTCTAAGTAGATTAAGGGAGAATAACTAGAGTATACTTTTACTTGTTTTTTCCTTTTATAAAAGGTTTTTTAGTTAAGTGTTTAACAGTACTTTAGCCTAAGACTACAAGGACTACTCTTACGTACTTAACTCCTACTTATATTAGCCTATAATAGCCTAGTATAGCACACTGCAGTACACTAAGGCTAATAGGACAACAGGACTAAGAAATAACTAGGGCTAAAGAGCCTAATTTATAGGAGAAAAGTTATACTAGCAAGAAATTACTAAGTCTAAAAGGAACTATGTTATTATTTAACTTATGCAGATTAAGGTATCTACTAGAACGCCTTAGACTAGGCTATTATAGCCTAGTCTAACCTATAATGCCCTATTAGGAGCAAGCACCTCCTATATACATCCTATATGTATATATTAAAGGTTTTAGGCACCTATTGTAGCCCGAAATAGCCTATTATAGCCTATATTAACCTATTTAAAGTCTATCTATCCTATCCTTAGCCTCCTAGATCTAGGTCTTAACCCTCTTAATAGACCTAGTTAAGCTACCCTTAGTATTGCCCTTAGCGCTCGCATGTTAGGACTCTAGAGCTAATAACTCTACATTTATACAATATACCTCTTACTTAAGTAAAGAATAGCTACTTTTAGTAATCTTACGCTATACTAGGTTAGAACAGTCTATTATAGCTAATAATAGGGTATACATACCTTCTTAGAGGTACTAGAGATTAGTTTCTCTATCTTTTGCTGCTCTAAGAACTTATTAGCCTTAGCTTTAGCCTTAATAGTACAGTTGTTGTAGAAATAAAGGTTAGGACGCAGATTACTCTTAGAATCCTAATTAAAGTAAATAGCACTATTACAAAGGAAAAGCTTCTCTGCCTAAGGCTTGTATTAGCTGAAGGAGGTTAGCGAAGGCAATAATAGAGTATAATAGGCTACTATAGCCTACAAAAGCCTACTTACTTTATAATTTTCTTATTTAAGGCTTAAGCCTGCGTAATTAGCTTAGCCTTAACTAGCTTAAGGTTAGTCGCAGTAAGAGAGACTTTCTAGCGAAGGTAGTAGGGCTCTCGCGCCTCTCTCTCCTATAGTTGGGCGTCTAGGTTATAGTGAGGATTCTTGACGTTCTCCTCGCGCTTACTAGTATTAATTTGCTTAACTAGGATACTAATCTTACAGGAGAGCTGCATCTTAGCAGCAGAAGGCTACATTATGTTAGCATAGGCTAAAATACCCTATAATAACTAACAGTAGCCTATTAACGTACTGCACAACACTCTTAACCTAAGTACTAGCAATAAAGACACTTTATACACTAGATCTTCTTACTAGAATTATCTTTATGCATCTAGGTCTTAAAAAGCTCTATAGTGTTGTTGTTAACTACAAGAAACACATAACTAACCTTGTTAAATATATAAACGTCTCTGCTAGTAAGAAAGTTAACATAGTAACTATAATAATGCGTAGAAGTATAATTCTTGCTAATATAAAGGTTGCTAACTGCAGTAGCGTCTATCTTAGAAGCAACAACTATTATATAGGTAAGTACAGGCTATTCTGTCCTATAGTACCCTATAGTAAGCTATAGTAGGGCTAAAATAGGCAGAAACGGCAGAATTAGTTAAAAAAGAGCTAATTTAATAGTTTACAAGGAGCTGCTAAGCTATAGTTAGCCTTACTAACCTTATCCTAGCCTATTGTAGCCTATAATAGCATATAATAGCCTTTTACTAGGACTAACTAGGTTTTTAAGATTTAGGGTAACTTACTAGTTATTGTTAAGTAGAGTGTAGGAGGAAGAGTAGGAAAACCTAGGAGAAGCCTATACAACCCTACCAAGACGCTAGCGAGCCTCCTAGAAGCTTCTAGCGCACGGACACTTAAGGTAAAAGTAAAATACTATATAAGGTCCTTAGAAATTGTACAATTACACTCTAGGAAGAATTTCCCTCCTACTTAACAACAAAGCACTATCTGCAGTATTATAGCTTAGCCTAGGCTATTTTACCCTAATCTTACTAACCTAGGAGGATTAGTCCTAAGAAGGGGGATAATGTCAGGATCTGGCAACCTTCTAGGCCAGGTCGGATTAGTGCGGAATGGCTAAGGTCAGACTCGACTATATTAGGCCCGAATAGGTCATATGACCCTAGAATACCCTAGTATAAGTAGAGATACGATATCGTAGTCAAGACGGTATCGATTCGTCTCTCCTCTACAGGCAATATACTATTATCCTCCTATCTCTAGCATCCCGTATCCATACTTGGTATTGAGCCTTACAATAAGTGTAAAACGAGCTTATTAACTATAAAAATAATAGTTTATAGAGTAAGCTTACAACTAATAAGAAGCACTTAAAGAATAGTAATACTCTAGACTTTTAACAGCGCAAAGAGTACTATAGTAGTGCTATTTTCTAGTCTCTAAGGAAGCTCTATAAGGCGCGCTACTATAACGCTATAAAATAGGATAAAGCTAAGTAACTACAACTTTAAAAAGCTTGCAATAGAGATATTAAAGCAGCAGTAACAATATATAAGAAGCAGTAAGCTAAGGCTATAAAAGTAGCTTAATAACAAGCTGCTAAAGAATGTTATAAGGCAAAAAAAGCGTGCACTAAGGAACTCACTGCTTTTTAGACGCTTAAAAAGCAGCAATGCGACGCTACAACTACTTATAAATCTTATAATATACTTATAGGACCTAAGTAAAAAGCCTTACACAAAGTAGTAAAAAATCTAACAAAGCGTTGTTGTATTAGTAGTAGTTAAACTAGTGTTAACGCTAGTCCGCCGGCTGCGTCTCCCCTACCCAAAATCAGCGCGCGCGGGCGCCAAATTAAGACACTAGCGAAATTCAAGTAGATAGAAAGTTTCGCATACACCTATGTATTAATACACCAGAATTTCTCGCGATAATCGCTTTTGTAGGTGGCTCTACAGCCTCATCTTTTTGGTTGCCTAATATTGGTGGGGTGGCTCGTAACGCGACCAACCAGGTTACCTGTCGAGGTCGAGTTGCGCATCTAGCCAGCCACCATAATGCACTGCCCCACACGCGCATCCCCTAGTAATATGAGCGCGAGCTGAAATGCGACAGAGAACCCTACAGTCCCCCTTTTCTCGTGTTACACCGATCTTCAACAATTCGCCAGACGCTGCAGGAACTAAGCCTACTGAAATTATTTCTGCCCATGGCGTCGAAAGTTCAGGACTGCGACTGTGGCTTCACCAACTCGAGAGACCCGACTAAGAGCATTTTCACTAGCTTCTTTGCCGTCAATTTCAGCTCCGTATCACGCCAACAGCGCGACAATCTCTTTATTCCAGCAACGTACGAAATAAACTCACGCAACAGACCGTACACCAGAAACTTCTCGACCAATCAAGTACAGATTTCTGACGCTGGACTCGACCTCATCGTTTCACCTCCAGAGTCAGAAAAGGTTCCCTGTGGGCAAGTCTTCACCCGGGCGGCAACGTTTTTCTATGGCTCCTATCATGCGCAACTTCGCCTTGGAAATGTCCCCGGGACTGTGGCGGCCTTTTTTCATTACAAAAATGACACATCAGAGGTCGACATTGAGACCCTTACCGTGTCTGTGCGCCCGATGGGCCAGTTCACCCGATGGGCCACCCCAACATCAAAACAATAGTTCCATCCCAACTTTTAACACGCGATAACTCCACCACCATGAGCCCGATTAAGGAAGCGATTGAAGCAATCGAATCGCGTGAAGAAGGCGCATCTTTTAGCTATCGCGAAGTTGCAAAAAAGTATAGTGTTCCTCAGTCAACCTTGGCGCGCTGACACCAGCAGAAATCCAACAATGTGGCAGAAGCAGCGCGCTAACAACAACTACTCAACCTACAACAGGAGTTAGAGCTTATATAATATATAAAAAGATGCACAAGGAGAGGCTTGCCGCTAACACGCAAAATAGTACAAAATTTCGCGTTAACTATAATAGAGTAGGAGGTTTCCTAGAGCTAGGTTACTTAGTTTCTTTATTGCTACGCCGACAAGCTTACTATTAAATAGAGCCCTAAAATTAATTGCAATAAGCATAAAGCTAATTTACTATACAAGTATAAGCTCTACTTTAAACTATTACATTTAAAGATGCGTAAACACGCTATTAACGCGCGTAATACGTATAATATAAATTAGAAGAGCTTTTTTGTTAGTGTCTTAAAACGCGGCAAAAGAATCTTTACTAAAGCCTTATTAAGCTTAAAACAGTTAGCAACTAGGAATAAATAACGCTACTAGCTTGCGTATACGCTTCTAGAGAGGCATTGCTGCTAGCACTTGTGTACTAAGGCTTATCTAGACTTTAATTAAGTTAGTTCAACACTGTAAAGGCTAAGAAATATAATATTTTCTTCTTAAACTTACCTACAGGATAAAGCAATAATAAATAGAATTAGCTTAGCTTAAATAAGTATTTAATTGCTATATAAAGCAGAAAGCGCGTTGCAATTACTAACTTCTTATCCTTAACAGCTACAGCAGCTATATTACTACTAATTTTATTAATTTTTGCAACAGCAATTAGATCCTCCTAGCTATATTTCTACTATATACTACTTATAGTCTCTAGCTACTTAATGTAGTAATCTTTAGGCCTTTATTACAATACTATACTTAAGAACTTAATTACTATATTTACTATACGCAGAACCTTACAAGGACTATAAAATATAATTTCTTTAGCCTTTTTTAGCCTGCGTAGAGGTCTACAATAACGCCTAAGCTTATTTTAAAGAGTTTTTAAGCTATAAGTGTCTAGCTAATAGATATAGACACTGTACTAAAACGCTTTATTAACTACTAACAACAACAAGCTAAGGCTTTAGAACTTAAGTAGCCTAGTAATAGTAATAGCTAGAGAGAGCTGCAAAAATTTCTAGACTCTACGCTATAGTATACCCTAAAAGTTAACTAAAATTAAGTTAAGGCTTTATTCTATTCTCTATAGGTGCAAAATAAGCTTATTAACTATAAAAACAATAGTTTACAGGGTAAGCTTAGCACTAAAAGAAAGCAGAAACCTTAGCGCGTAATACTAACTACTTAAGACAGCAATAATTATTATAGCAGCGCTATATTTATAAGTCTTAGGAAGCTCTATACAGCGCGCGCGCGCAAAGCTGCACAACAAGACAAAGCTAACTAACTATAACTCTAGAAAACTTATAATAGAGAGCTTAAAGCAGCGGCAACAGCATATAAAAAGCAGCTAGCAGAGGTAGTAAAGGTAGCCTAACAGCATGCTGCTAATAAGCGCTGTAGAGTAAAGAAAGCGCACACTAAGGAGCTTGCCGCCGCCTAGGCACTTAAAAAGTAGTAACGCGAAGCTGCAACTGCACAAAAATCTTACAATACACCTACAAGACCTAAGTAAAAAGCTTTATATAAAGTAGTAAAAAATCTAACAAAGCATTATTATATTAGTAGTAGTTAAACTAGTGTTAACGCTGGTCCGCCGGCTGCGTCTCCCCCACCCAAAATCAGCGCGCGCGGGCGCCAAATCAAGACACCAGCGAAATTCAAATAGTACAATCGATAGGCAAACCTCTATATATTAATACACTAACTTTTCTCGCGATAATCACTTTTGTAGGTAGCTCTACAGCCTCATCTTTTTTGTTGCCCAATATTGGTGGGGTGGCCCATCGGGTGAACTGGCCCATCGGGCGCACGGGCATAGTAACGCCTAGGACGAGCCGACCCTATTATACACAGTCAAGCCGCAGGTTTATCTTGACAACGGCAACCCATCCAACAGTACCTACCAGCGAGAGACATGGAAGGGCACAGCCAGCTCATTAACCCAAGATTTCCACGAGTGGTCCTTCATCTGGCTTCCTGACGTTGTCCACTTTGGCCTCGATGCAAATTACTCTAGATCCATCGCCACCAACGTGCCCCAGGCGCCTGGCCGCCTCGCTTTGAGCCATTGGTCGGACGGGAAGCCAAACTACTCGCTCGGGCCGCCGACACAAAGCAGTACCGTTACTGTCGCGTCCGTCTGGGCCGTTTACAACGACGTGAATGCCAGCGCACCCATATGCAAAACGACTACCGTAGCGTGTACTATTACCGACGGTATCTTTCAGACCAACCTCACTTCGAACGGGAACAACAACGATGTGACGTACCCATCGTCGGTTCTTGTAAACTCAGCCCAATCCAGTAGTCCAGTATCACCTGGCTGGCTCTTTGTGTTTTTTGCTTTCTCTTGGTTTCATCTTTGGCATTCCTTGTAGTTTTACAGTTTTGCTATACTTTGCACGTCAGATGTACGTATAAAGAATACTAATTTGGCTCTAATCTATCATAACAATGTCTCTGCCGCGACTTTATCTGTTGTTCCTTGGTTTCGTGTCAGCGGTGAAAAAGTTGGCACGCGGATGGGAATGTACGACTACGGCGGGTCCTAATGTGCTCAGAATGCAGCAAGATATCCGCTGCATGAGGCATCGTAGGTTTCCATCATGAGAACGGAATTTCCATGTGCCCAAGGGCTGGTGATAGGAATATTCCAGCACTTAGCAGCTGACTTGTTATCACATTTTCCGTTGTTATAGGAGTAGGTAGTCTTAGTAGACACTATTCTACTTACTAGTTTATCCTACGCGCTAGTAGTTTACGTTAGTAGTAGAATTATAATATAATTTATATACGTAGTTATTATGTTAGGGTAGCTAAAACTTAACTGTAGCTAAAACGCGCACGGACAGTGCGAGACTGAAATGCACGAGATGCACAGGAGTCCCAAAGCATATTGATCTAGCCACTGTGTGTGCTTGTCGCACCGTTGCGGAAATATTCTGTGATGATATCATCATCTCAACGCATACCAACGGTTACATTGAATGGGAACCCACTTTTGGATCACACTATAGCAGCAATGTCCTAAACCTCCAATCCGTTTGAGCCGGCTTATCTATGAAAGTGCGAGGAAGCAATCTACTTAGTTTGGCGCTTTTGAGCTGCTAGAGCGAGGAAGAGCAACCCGTCTGGTCCCCTTGTGCAACAGAATTTTGAAGAGAAAAGTTTGACAATGTGGTCCACTAACGACATACAGGAGTATAAACACCACTCTGATCTTACCAGCTGCACTATATCTTGTCCACGGTGCCTGATCTCTTCGCCAGAACTGACCACCGGCTTCTCAAGAAACGTCAGTCAAGATAGATGTGGGCCTGTGCTCTGCGTAACCCAGTAGGGTTCCGTCATGCGTATCACAAAGCGGCTCACAAACTGATTGGACTTATTATTAGCGGAGAATGACCGCAGCCGAAATGACATGTTTCTTGTCGTCGAAGATGCAATTGTTAGCGAGCCTGACGACGACCCGCACGTATGGTTTTGGGATACATCCGAGCTGTGCGTATCCATGAGCTCCGCTGCTACGTAGCCAACAGTCAATCCACATTTAGCGTCAAACCGTTCGTCGTGACAGCACTATGTTCCTTAGCGATTACGCTGGTAAATGGGTATAGGTTGGGTTGTGTTTGGATCAGCTTACTCAGACCACAGCCCAACTCAACCACAACCTAACTTTTATACGCTAAAATTAGGTATAGGTTAGGTTGTAGTTGCACAGACTAGTGGTTGTGGTTAAGTTAGGTTGCATAGCCTAGTAGTTGTAGTTAGGTTATAGAGGGAAGTAGTTAGGTTGTTGTTGTTAAGTTAAGTAGTTAATAAACTTTAACAAAAACATCAACTATAAGTTATATAAGTATAGATATTACAGTTAGTTATTACTTTTTATTTTTATTTTTAAGGTGTCAAAGGTGGTGGTTGTTGTTGTAGTCAAAATAGGTTTTCTAAAAAAGTGAAAAGCAGCTACCCTCTACTAATTAGTCGTAAAAGTTAAAATAAAGATTGTGTGTAGTTAATAAGATTTGAACAGTAAGTAGATAAGGTCTACGCGCTAAGCGATTAGAGCAGAAAAGCTTAGACTACTAAGCAAAAATTAGGGTCGAAAAAATTTGCTAAAGGTACTAAAAACGGCACTAATTAAAACGCGTTCAACAGTAATTACTAGCCTATAGCTAGCAACAAGATTGTGATAGAGATAGAGGAGGAAGGTAAGGACACGTACGTTACTGCAGCGGGAGCCTATAATACTTCTTTATAAAAGCTCCCTCGTACGTGTCCTTTCCCTCTATCGCATCATGTTGCAATCCTATTGCAATCCTACTGTAATCCTATTGCCAGCCATAGGCTGGCAATCGCCGTTGGACATGTTTCAACTGGTGTCGTTTTTTAGTACCTTAGCAAATTTTTTTGACCCTAATTATCGCTCGGTGGTCTGAGCTTTCCTCCCAGAACTCATCCACCTACCGTTTAAATCTCGTTAACTACACACAATCTTTTTTTTTGACTTTTGCGACTGATTAGTAGAGGGTAGCTGCTTTTCACTTTTTTGGAACCCCATTTTGACTACAACAACAACCACCACCTTTGACACCTTAAAAATTAAATAAAAGCTCCCTACCTGCTACTTCTTACTTTTAGGATTTCCTACACTACATAGTACCGCATATGAACAACTCGCATATAAATAATATAATACTTAGACTATTCTTCTCCCTATTTAACACAAAGACTAATAGCTTATATTAAGTAAAGTTAGACCTTACTAAGTTACTATACTAGAAGCTATAGTAGTAGATTACGAAGCTAGCGTTCACTGTTATTAAGCAGCCACCTCTATTAGTTAAAAAGGAGCTAGTAGTAATAGTCCTTATAGTAGTTAAGTTAGTATAGAAGTTAGAATGTAACTATGTTTAAGAAATCTTTAATACGTCTAGTGTTAAAGATGTTAAGGTTATAATAAGGACTATAAAAGGCTAGTTTAGCTAGTATACTATACACACTGCGCATGTTAATAGTCTAAGTATAGTAAAAGTATATTACTTTAGCAATCTCCTCCTGCGCGAATGCAACCTTAGTAAAGAGACTTAAGAGTAGCTTAGCAAGGAGTAAAGGCGTGTTAAGACAGCTATTAAGTAGCTAAGACAAACTAATAAGTAGGAGGATTTTATAAGTTGCCTCTAGGGATAGGAGAGCTGTGCATAGATAGTAATGCTATTATTATTTATTTACATCTAAGAATAGGCACTAAACGCCGCAACTGCAACACTGCTAAGATAGCAACAGGATAACAGAAGTTGCGGTTAGTAGTAAATAGTTATTAGTTAAGAAGGTTAGTTTAAGGGATATCGCGTATCTTTGTTTCTGTCTAAACATACGACATACTAATTGCGTGCCGGCAATGCTGAACAAGGGGGCGTGAGCCTAGATACCTATTGTTAGCAATAAATCTTTTTTTTTACCAAAAAGGTGTCTACAAAATGTGTGGTCACATCAAAAGGTTGTCTTAAAAGGCCGAAGCCAACAGTTAGTTATTACAGCATAAAAAATAATTAAAAAAGCATATTTATATTGTTATACACAAAAAAAGCCTAACTACTTATTTTTTTATAGAAAGCTAGTAAAACGTAAAATTATTGCTACATATCTCGTAGTATTTAATAGCTATCTTTGAATTTTTTGCCTAAATTGTAACTCTCTTTATATAAATAGCATTAATATTATAGTCTATATTTATTAGTTAGAATACTAAGTAATAAAGTATTGTTCTTTTAACACTCTTATTTAAACTAAAGTCCTTTTATAATAACTTGTAGATAACTAGTGATAAACACACTAACTTAACTCTAACCTTACTACAACTTAACTTATAACCTAACTTACTATAAGCTCTAACTACTATAACTTAACCACAACTTACGCTAGTAATACTACAACTTAACTTATACCACGGGTCTGTGTGACCACAACTCAACCTATACCATTGTCTGTGCGACCACAACCCAACTTACATCCAAGCGTGGGTACCCTCAACCCATTTACCAGCCTATTAGCGATCACGTCTTTCTCCCAACACGTCAGAGCTCACGGATCCACATTTTCTAAACCGTCTATGACGACCATGTACGTCCAAAGCCAACAGATAGGAGGTACACGGGGACTATGGAAGGGAAGGCTAACGTAAACGCAATCTTCCCGTCGGGCGTACTCTTACATGACCTAGCCAACTCGACACTCATTGTACTGCGTTGTTTTTTAACACAAGTAGGAGATAGAGAAAACCGCATATAATGTCAACCCGGGCCGGTGAGAAACGTTGGCTATCTGTTACCTCCAGTCCATCCGCCATATCATCTACGAAATGACCGAAAAGGTCCCCAGCATCTTTGGACGCTCCCCTTCTAATAACAATACTGATGCCGAATCATGTAAGCTGCAAGAACGCGAGGGAGGCCGTGCGGCATGGTTCACGGTCGCAGGCTCTATCCTGGTTTACTACGCCTCCTTTGGAGTAATGAACAGCTTTGGCTTCTTCCAGAACTACTATAGTAGCGACTTTCTCAAAAAGACGCCGACATCGACAATCGCGTTTATTGGGACGCTTCAAATGGCACTCATGAATTTGCTGGCTGCTCTCTCCGGCGCTCTTTGCGATCGGTATGGTGTTAAGGTAGGTACCCTTCCCCAGCTTTACTTGCCAGGGGCTCATAATGAACAGTCGCTCTATATTGGCTCAGGCACTGGTACTGCGCTGGCCCTTATCATGCTGTCATCAATACACCCTGGCCAGTTTTGGCTAGTCCTCATGACGCAAGGCTTGCTCATGGGATTGACCATAGCCTTTGGGGTGCAGCCAGCACTTACGGTCGTGGGCCAGCACTTCAAAAAGCGGCGTGCTTTGGCTATGGGGCTTGTCTCTACAGGATCTGCACTGGGCGGTATCGGCTTTCCGCTGATGTTTGATCAACTGCTGCCGAAAGTGGGCTTTGCGAACTCGCTTCGTCTGGCTGCTGTCAAGATTGCGTACGTACCAATTTCCTGCAAGCTGTTCATCGGCTAACCAGCGAAGTGTTTGCTACTCTATTGCTCTGTTCATCTCCACAAGCAAGCCCAGTGGCAAACCGGATCGCAGAGGTATCGCTTCGCTTATCGATTTTAAAGGATTCCTTGACAGAAGCTATGCTGTCCTATGCGTCGGCACATGGTTTGCGATCCTTGGTCTTTGGGTCCCTGCGTATTATCTCAAATCCTATGCCAACGCCGTATATGCTGGTAATACAGTTAGCAAGTACTTCCTGTGCATTTTGAATGGCTCCAGCATTGTCGGTGCAACCTTCGGTGGCTTCATAGGAGATCGTATCGGCAGACTGAACCTACTCTGGCCCATTACTCTCATCTCTGGTTGTCTATGCCTCTTCCTATGGCTGCTCAGCAACTCCATGGCGACCCTCATACTCTTCGTCTGCCTGTTTGGCTTCTGCACTAGCAGTGTGACTGCCCTTCCACCCTCGGTAATTGGCCAGATCACACCTGACGACAAATTGGGAGCCCGTATTGGCGCTTTCTACAGCGTCATTGCTATTGCGAGTCTTATTGGAACGCCGATTGGTGGGGCACTTATCACGGATGATAAGACAAAAGACGGACATCGCTGGTTAATCGTATTTTCGGTAAGATACTTCCTAACTATTATTCCATAGCCGATACAGTCACTGATAAGTAACAGGGAGTTGCACTCATCATCGGATCGGCCTTCATTTTCGGCAGCCGTCTAATACAGGACAAGAACCTGCGCATGAAGTGGTAGGTGTGTAGATGCGCTCGACACCCTACATCACATGGAGTCCGGGTGCAGAACCTTCCTGCACCGAACCTCGCATCGACATTTGGGTGGCCAGAAATCATCATGAATCATCTCTCGCTCCTCTATGCCCATGTCTTCTTTCTCAACACCGGGCTCAACGCTCTCGGCGAGCTCTATACCTCCCATGTTGTCCCTGTACAGCTCCTCAAGCTCCCTAGTAGTAACCTTCTGATCTTTTATAGCATCTTCATGGAGTTCAAGAAATCTTGTATTCTCCCCCTTGTCAATGAAACCATACATCTTGACACATTCATAATGCGCCAACGCCTCGGCTGCTCTCTCATAAATGAGCCGGTGCAGGACTCTAGGGCAGTTGAACGGCTCACCATAGAAGAGTCTGATTGGCTGTTTGACATCGTCTTTTAGGAACCCCTTCGCGTTAGGTAGCTTCATAATGAGCTCGTCCAGGAGTGGTAGTCTCTCAAAAACTTCATAGTCTAGGCGATGATGCTCCCAGTGCTGCTTGAAGGATCCGGCCGTGACTTTGAAGAAATGCAACGTGTCCAGAAAAGAGAATTGGAGATGAATTTTGCGGATACCATGGCAGAAATTGGCGTATTGGGACAAGTGCGGGTAGATTTTCGGATATGTCTTGTACGTCTTCTCCTGCTCCCAAGTTTTGTCGTCGATCGGAACGCCGTTTGGCTCGGTCATTTGACGGTGCTTGCCCAGCCGACGGATACAACCTTTGAAGCTGTAAAAGTCGTTGGCCACGATGCATAACCCCTTGTTGAAGACCATGTCGCTGCTTCCCACAAAGCATAGGCGTAGACAGATTGCGCGGACTTGGCGTGAGACGCTGAGAAGAGAAGCCCATTTGTCGAATTGCCCGCTGACTTCGGGTGCAGCCCTAGCTCTCTTGCTTTTGGGCTTATTCAGGATCGTTGTTGGTGTAGAGCGATGCATGCAAAACTGGACGATCCGCTCCTTCAGCTCTGTGGGTAGGTGCATCCAGTTGAAGTTCTGATCGTTGTCATTCCACCATCGTGACATGACTTCCTCGCCCACTGGTCCGTCATCTGTTGGGAACAGGACTCGGAGGAATCGGTCCAGTGGTACGAATTTATCCTGCATATAGACCTCTACCTCATCTTCGAGCACCTTCGTTTTCTTCCTTCCGCGCTTCTGGACCTTGGGCCGACAAGCAGCGATAAGTGGACCATCACCAAAGTTGTAGAAGCCTACCCAGAGCACGAACTCATGGTCAATCTCGGCGAACCTCTCTGGGTTGTCAGCGTGAATCGCTTGGCGTATGTCAATGGCTACGCTATAATGAGCGGCAGACTGAAGGCGGTACTTGGACACGGCTTCTTCGATCTGATCCAGAAATGGGTGTTGAACGGAGAGTGGAGCTTGCCACTCGTTAGGCCAGAAATCGAGGTTGACGGACATGTTGATTTGTAGATGAGATACAGAGTGTCTCAATGGAGATGATATGGTGAGCATGGGCCGCCTGCTCATTCTTGGGGATGTGTGGTACGTGTATAAGGCTCAGAGAATGTAAGAGGTGACGAAGTTCTGAGTCAAAATGCACAACTATCCATAACCTTGGATAAAATTATGATCACAAAAGTAGAGGTCAAGCAGTGAAGGAATCATTTATATAGAACGAGAATGAAGGTTGAGTCGAGTCGAAGGTGAGGGGAGTCCGTGCTACCAAAAACGCTAGTTGTCAGGCAGCGACCCACAACGCACAGTCATGGATGAAGTGAGAAAGAACGAAGCTGCTGCTGCTAATTCTTACCTCTTCGTATACATATCGGGTAGCAACAATGAGTATCACAAGTCTGATAGCGGCGATGGAGGTTTGCTCAGAAGCCCAGAGAGAAGATACCAAAGAGGTGTACTTCACGTAGCTGCTCCTCTTTTGCCATATGATAGACTCATGACAAGGATCTTGTTGCTTTTGGATAATACTGAAGCTTTTAGTGTACTCTTGTTATCACATACGGACTGTCTGGTCTGTGAACACAATGTCGCCGCAAGTACCCATTGTCACACAAAGTGAATATGAAGCCTCGCCCCCGCTGAATTTGAGTGATCTATTGGAAGCAGATTCAAAGAAAGCATTACCAGGCATTTGAGAAGATGCATCCCTCAAAGGCTAGACGCTGGCAATAGTCTCCTCTCGGTCTCGAGACCACTCTCACGAAACTAAGATGTCGCACAGAGCGTTCATTGTACATCTTTACCATCATGAGACGACAGTCCTACGATGTACTCACTCAACCAGCACGGACCTGGCCATTCCTCTGTTTGTACTTCCAGAACGTTCATGGTCACACACTTAACCCGTCTCATTTCACCAATCATATTCTACACGGGTAAATCTTTCCGCCTGCCTCACACTCGGTACTCTCATCTCCTTTCTTACAGTTACTGCTCAATTCACTCGACAAGTTACTTGCGACCGCCGCAATGAAGTCACTGGGTTATCTCTACGTCTTCTCTAGTATCCTCAGCCTCACCTTTGCTGTAATCCCACCCGCGTGTACCGAAGACTGCGTCTATTGCCTCAACACTCCCCATACCAACAGCGACATACACAAAATCATCACGTGCAAGAACGGCAACGCCCAAATCAAAGGGTGTCTTGCGACGGAAATCTGCGTCGTCGACCCCACACCGCACTGCGCGCCCAGGAACAACCCTCAAACACCATCACTCATCACTCCAATGCCAATCCCTGCTAGCCCTCAGTCACTCACGTCCTCGGATACCATCCTACCAACTCCTTCTGGTTTCCCTCGGGTGCCCTCCACCGCCGACAACCCCTTCACCAGCACCACCGACACCACGCAGCTAGCAGCCCGGCAAACACAAGCATCCTTCCGCATCATCATATACCCACAGACGAGCATACGTGGTAGAGGTACATCATTTGACACCGATCGTTGCATTTCGAAAGCCGAGATCCCGTGGCCGATCCGCTCCCTAGTTGTGGAACGTTACTTCGAATGCATGTTTTGGGACAAAGATGATTGTTTAGGGAGTGCTGGTCCGAGGCGAAAGGAGGGAAGCAGCAAAGATCGCAAGATCATTGGGGATGTGAAACTCGGTTTTGAGATTAAGAGTTTGAGGTGTCAGGCTGTTCCGGGTTGAAGAAGGAGAGCATACGAGATGGGTATGTGGAGCAGGATGGATCACGATCCCTTGATTGGATTGCGTCGAGGAAAGTTGAGTTGGATGGAATTGATGTAATTGCGTTCTCGCAATGACCATGGAGCGTTTTGTTCTGCAAGCCGATGAATACTTCACTCTATTTTGCCGTTAGCAGCCGCAAGCAAGATAGCCTCGGATCACTTACATCAGCCTCTCTCCAATATCAAGAATGATCCTGCATCTCTCGTCCATCATTGTGTTCTACAACACCGGGGTATATTATATAGCCTCCCTCTCCCCCACTCGCACCCTCCATGCTACATTTGAGATATGACCAGACACACCCGCCAGCTTACCACACATCCTCAGCACTAACTTGGAAATTCTCCCCGTCAACTCGAACACACTCGCCGTCCTTATCCCTACTACAACTCTTCCGCATGTCCAACGCATCCTCGCCATCATTGTAATAATCTTTGACAACCCTATAAACACTATAGCCCATCTTGCGATACAATTCCTTCGCAATCTCGTTACTCCTGCGCACAAACAAATCGACGAACCACGCGTTCGCCGCGTCAGACGAGCGTTCCAGTGCAGATGAAAGCGCCGTCGCGTGGCCAAGGCGACGCGCCGAGGGCGCAACGGTAAGGGCGGTGATGTGGCCGTGGTAGGGCAGGTAGTTTGGGTATTGGACACCGGTGGTGGAGGGTTTGTAGGGTTTTGTCGGAGGGTCGAAGGGTGAGGATTCGAGTTTGCCTAGGACTGGTGTTGTGTTAGTACTGATTCCGCGTCTTTAAAACGAGAATCACGTATATGAAGTCTTGGGAATCATACTGTAGCCTTCAATCTCCCCGTCCATGCCTTCTATTATCTGACATAGCTCGGGCCACTTGGTCAGGTACTCGAGGTAGAAGCCGATGTTATAAGTTTCTGTGAGGTGGTCGAGGTTGCATTCGGATATTTGGAGGAGGTCTGTCGGGCGCATCGGCCGGATCGTCGCCATTGTGCCGTATAGGCCCTGTTCTTGGTACACAGCGACACGTCGAGGGTGGTGGTGGTGGGTGGGTGTGGATGCGACGTGTTGGAGGGATGATGCATGGCACTCCCGCGGGGAAGTCTCGCTTAGACTCGCTGGCTGGTCACTTGCCTCGACCCATCACCTCACGACGCCTGAGATGACTTCGTACAAAATGTATTATGAGTTATCCGCACGTGAAGTCCAACGCTGATATCAAGGCAACGCCTCAGGTATTGTTAAGGAATGAGTATAGAGCAAATCAACAACAGCGCAGTACCGCCCGACCACCTGGTCTATATATCCCGTCATCTTCTTTCTACATGCAATTAATGTAAAAACTAGTCACCACTCTCTATGTGCCTACTCAACGTTGATACACGCTTGTCGCGCCATTTCTCTTCTCCACGCGAACGGGTGCTGCCACTCCTCACGCTACTTTGTCCTCTTTCTGAAAGGAAGTCGGCTGAGTTAGATGCGGAAAGAGTCAACACTGGCCTGGGGGCCATTGACATAGTCCTTGACCGACGAAGAAGCCGAGCGTATGCCGCGCTGATCGTAGCTCATTGGAGTTTGCGGTCGGCGCGGACTGGAAGGGTTGCGCAAGACATCGAGGTGACGGGATACGCCATTGCCGTTCATATAAGGAGAGGCCCCACGTGAAGACTGGGAACAAGAGCTGTTATCGTTGCAATGGTCGTCGAACCGGGGAGTTTGATATGGTCGAGAGGATTGCGCCAGGTTGTTGCCGCGGATATCGTTGGGGATGGGTGGCGCCTGGCGGAATCTGCGATGCGGTGCAGAGTGCTCCTTCTCGTCAACAAGTACAACCATCCATACACCCACTGATCCATTCTGACCGAGCAGAGGCGTGCAATGTATCCACCTAAGCCGGCCCTCTTCTTGTGAGTCTTCGAGGTCTGACACGGCGTGCGATAGCCACCGAATTTTCGCCGTGACACCGCGTGACCCGTCTGAGAGCGCGTTGCTAAGAGACTCTCGGACGCGGTTGCTGCTACCGATGCGATCGAGGAAGCGTGATTGGAGGATGCCTGGGACGCGAAGGGATGGCGATGTGAAGAGAATGCGCAGGGACGGCGCTGGACGCACGACAAGGTACTAGTTCATGTCAGTCTTGTCGTACCGTCACGTATGGGAAGGACATCCACTCACATGCCTGTATGGCCCAGACAGCCTGCCGTCTGGCTTAGGCGACGGCTTCTCAGCCCTGTCAACATCATACGTCGACTGGTCCTGTATCAGCAGTCTGGACTTGTGTTGCATACTCGCATCGTCCTGCTCTTCTACGTGTTCCCTATGCATGTTGCCGCCAAACTTCAGCACCGTATCCAGTTCCGCGTTGTTGAACATCTCACTGAGTGCTTGGAATTCATCCTTTGGTGCCTCCTTTTCTTTAAGGCCCTCTTCCTCGTCGAGCATGCGCCGGAAAGCATCGAGATCGGTGCTGTCTTTCACAAGACCGGAGATGTCGACTTGCGCGCCAATAAAGTAGCGGAGGTTTCCTCGAGAGTCGAGAAGAGGCGCGATCATCAAAAGATTCATGAACGGCGATCCATCACGGCGACTGTTCTGTGGTTAACCAAGTGCTAGATAGAGAAGATCGCAAGAGTTGCTTACTAGTTTAGGAAGACTTCACTGTGCTCTTTTCCTTCTCGAGCAGCTATTCCAAACCGCTCTACACTGCTCCGATTCGTCTTCGGACCTTGGAGGAAGCGGCAATTGCGCCCAATCGCATAACCAACGCCATACTGTGTGGTGCGATGGAATTCTAGTCTCAAGTTAGCCGATGCTCACTCTCCATGCGGAAAGCCCACTAACCTTCGGAGGCGAAGATAATCGGGTTGTCGATCCTGGATGGGTCTGTCAGGCAGAAAACTTCGGCCAGACCCTCGCTAGCTTCACGAAGCATCGGAGGTAAATTCCCTGTGACGCGCTTCGCAATGCTCACGCTAACGACTTGGATGAAGGCGTGGGTAATGAACGCCGGAAGATCGTCGCGAACCAGGACGTCAAAGGCCCGATTGGCTTTTTCTTCCAGGACTGCGTTTATTGTGGTTCGTGCTGGAGTCTCGGTAAAGTCCAGACCAGGGATGGGTTCTAGCGCTTCTGCAACGGCATTGGCATAGCTGATAGCTCGTAGCGCTTTCAGCGCATCAAGGTAGTAGATCAAAGTAGGAAGTGAGCTGGGTCGGGCGACGCTCAGAAACGACGTGAATCGAAGCAGTGATGCAGTATCGGCGAAGATGGCCTGCAGATGCTCTATGGAAAAAAGTTGCTCAGACCTGGTCTCGAGCGAATATTGGGATCGCGCGTTCTCGGTAGGGGCGCTGACGAGGTCAAAGGAATGGGGATCGTCTTCTAGTAATGGCGAAAGTCGATCACCGTCCTCTGTCATTCCACCTTTTTGCTGTAATGGCGTGAGTTGTTGCGTTGGGATGGATGGCGCCGCAGACTCATACGACATCACAGAGTCGGCTGAGCTTCGTATTGCGGTAGGTTCATTAATAGTAATTCGTGGTGACTGTATGTTTTGCGGCACTGCAGTAGATGTGCGTGACATACTTCGAGCACGCGACTGCTGCATGTCTGGTGTCGAACGTCCGTTGTTAGGAGATGACGGCTCTGCGCTTAGTCGTCTTTGCAACGATATACGCTTCTGGTTGGCGCGAGGAGTGCTTGAACTGTTTGAGAATAAGCAAATGGAATGAACTGGTTGAAGAGTAGATTGAAGTACCTGGTCCGGAAAGGAATATGGATGTCCTTTCTTGTAAAGTCAATTTGTGGTGCAGGAGCAGAAGTATCGTCATTCAAAAGCCAACTTTCATGTCGCTCGGGATCATCCAGTCTAGTGCCGGGTGAAAGAGGGGCAATCCTTGTAATTGAATCAGAGGCATCTTGCATGGTTGCGAAGTCGAGGACCAGCGGTTCATTAAGCGCACCGCCACTGCCATTGACATTGGGGGTAGCATGCGTATCGGGTGCTATGACGCTATCGACATACGCTGGGGCCAACTCGGTTGAGCTCCCCATTTTGGCTGGATTGATAGTGATATTTGAGGTCCTAGCAACGTCAGAAGTCTTTCTGGAAGAGAACACTCCGTGTGCTGATCGCATCTTTTTCTTAAACATGGCCATTGCGATCGTAGAAGGCTATACCGCCGAGGACGTCGAAAAAAACAAAAGGGACAAGTGCGGAAGTTTGATAATTGGGGAGCGCCAACGGCAGCGTATTGGGGAAAAAGATGCAGATCGATGACGGAGAGAAATTATCTGGAAGATTAACATACCAGAGAACGCAGTTAAAACTGACACGTTCAGCAGGTCCCTTGTTTTTGGGTAGTTCGGTACTAGTCGGTTGCCTGGCTGCTGCTGCTAAGACGTCGACTCGCTGGCGTCTACTCTGGGCGCCAGAAAGATCGCTCTTGTCTGGTAGGCTAATGTTCCGGCAGCAAGGATGCCGATTGAGCCGATGATGTGGGCTAATGCAAGGCACGCTTGAGGTGTCGGCGACCGTGAGATTTGCCGTCCGCTGCAAAGAATCGAGGATTTTGAGGCTTGACGACTTCAAATAAGTTCGTTTGTTAAGACAGGGGTGCCAGATAATATCGAAAATCAACCGACTAACGACGTTGCCAGTTGAGATCTATATTGCATCTATGAGTATCGTCAAATAGTCGAACCTGTCGATGTTATCGCGGTCGTCGCAGTTGAAACAGTTCCGCGGTCTGCAGTCGTGATGTGTTCCGCGGTCGGTGTTCACATCTGACTTTTGCAACTGTCATGATCCTGGACATGTTTGCTGAAGGAACACCGTGGTTTCGGTCTAACTGGGTGCAGTCGTGATCTGTGCATCCAAAGATGTCCTGCTGCCCGTGCTTCCTACGCCTTTCCAGCCTGATGTAGACTCTTCCGAAAAGTCTCCTTTCAGCTGTCAGTTGTCAATTTGTCGCGCCTCCCGTAACTCTTGCACTAGAAAAACGGGTTCAATCTCCAGACTTTTGACTTCCGAATAGAGAACGTATCTCTGAATCTGCTCATGGCCGAATGGCACCGATTTGCATCTCCACAGTGTCCACACCATGTTATCGTATTCGGATTGTAAAGCTGCTCGGATTCGACACACATTCAGGTTGCCGTCTGACTCGATGTTGCCTAAAGTGGTATGCAGCGCATTACTCGCAAGCTTGCGTCAGCGCAGATCGTCTTGTGCGCAAGTCCCTTGTATGGAATAGTTTTCTTGGGACATGGATGTCTAACTCCACTCCAGACGATGAATACTCTGGTGTTGAGCTTCACGGCGTCTCAGCGGCGAACAAACTTCGGCTGTTCTCACACTACTGCAACCGAGCCGACAACGTTGCAGCATGACGTGTAATGATCTGTTATGAGCTGTGGACCCACGGTAGCTGTAGCTGGTCTCCACGTGTCGATGCAGGGCGCGTTAACCTCCGAAAACTTCGGCTGGATTGCTTTTGAGCCAATGCCCGAGGGGCCATTGTTCCTTTTTGCGGGTGGTGGAGAGAGAGCTTCCATGTCAGCGTGGCACGTGTCGCGCGTGGGTCGGCGCTGGCTCGTGCCATGTGGGCTGAGAAGTTGAGCGTCACGCACTCTTCGCTGACAGTACCGACTAACCTCGAGTAGATGCACAACGAATCTTGGAAGCCTACTGTTTCATTGCCACGCACACTGTGCAGCCAACTGCGCAGCCAAAATGCACCAACCCAAACGGCTAACCCCTCTGACTTGCAGCTAGCGAAAGGATGCGCCTAGATCCCAAATCTAGAAGCCTTCACTTTTAGCTTAGAGGCAACGCAAATCGATGGACTCCCCTGACCCTAGGAACCCCTTCGCAACTCGGGTCCACGATTTTCTACATTTCTTTTTTTTTAGTTGGCTTTCATGGTTCACGTCATTTTAGTATGGGATCCCTAGATAAGGGTAGACGAGGGAGCAGTCGATAAACCTCAAATCAAACCTTCCGCTGCTCCAACCCCTTCCATGGTCACATGCAATTTATCACTCCTTTACTTCTGCCTATCAACGAGGCTATTTCTCATTTTGTCATTCGGAGCGAATACTGCACAAATGTAGTAATATCAGATAACAAGAAGAGCACAATATTGCGTAGACCTGTTTCTCATATGTATGATCTTCATACGCCTCCAGTCCTATTCCAAAACACCCAGCAGAGGATGCCCAAATCGTGTAGTGAACACTTCTAAAAATTGCACAAAGGGACAATCTAGGGTCGCTGTATCCTTCTTCTCGGTCTCCTAGGCTGTGTGATCCATAGCATTACCTGGCCATCAATCATCGCCGTCGTTGCGGTCCTACCATGAACAAGACGAAAAATCACGACACCGAACATATGGCTAAAAGCAGTTAGTTGTATCTCCTGGCCGATCATGGCCTCACTCCCGAGCGATCTCCGTGCCGTACTGTTGCCTTGCATAAGACCGTTCCGGCATGTAAAAGCGCCGTGAAGCTTTCTTCAGCTTGGACCAAGCAACCTGTTAACGATAAGAGAAGATTGGTAAGAGCAGAGCAAAGTAGCGTTCACCTACGGACGATGCAATTCATGGAGGTTCGGTGATTATGCGGAGAATCTAGGGGTCCACGGCGCATTGTGGCATTACTCAATGGTACATGACTACTACTACTACGCTAGGTGTTTCCATGTGCGCTCTTGTTTTCTTCTCTCGGCCACTTTCTGGAGTCGACCGTACAATGACCTCACATTTGTGCAGCAACATCCTCAAGATGCATTCGTATCAAATGACCAGTGCGTGGAACTTTGTCGACTACAACATCCGATTACTCATCCCGGTGCTATCGGTACTACCCATCAAACACGGCAAGGACCCCCGGCAACGCAAATGACCGAATATCAAGAAAGCGTTGCCTACTGAACGCCCGAATCTCGTAGATATGTCATAATTCTGACCATGTTTGTCGGGCGGGTAGTTCTGTTTAAAGCACTGGCATCAATGATATTGTACTGCATACTCAGCTGACGACACAGTAGTGGAGAAGGCGACGAGTGACAAGGTGCTAAAGAAGACATGGTGCAAATTGAAGTTGAAACCGATGCTGACTTAGGAAAGACCAGTACCGACGTCGCCGCTAGCATTCTATACAGTCATGCTGCACTCCCCGAGCCAAGGGGGCAGGAAGGTAAAGTACAATCCAAAGCCGAGCAGACTGTCGAGACTAGAGATATCGAGGAAGGTACATCATGGTCCATCATGAAAGACTTAGTGACGTCCTCCGACACTCCATGGCGAACATTTGCGCACCGACAGAGGAAGCAGACATGTCTGCACTAAGCGCTTAGATGCCCTCGCAAGCTGTACTAGCTATTTAAAGCAGCGCGCTTAAACTTTAGGTGGACACCTAGAGCAGCTCGCGGTCAGAACCAGACGCAAGAGCATCACTCCGACGCAAACGCGGTAGCTCATCAAAAACCAGAAATGACAAGGTCTGTCATGTCGCTCCATTACCATCAGAAAAGCCCCGGTGTCGCCTTCCAAAGACGTCAAGGTACATCTTACATTTGAGCATTGCCACAAGGTTCCCGCCGATGCTCCTGGGAATGAATGCGGCCACCCATTCAAGAGTCAGATAGCATCCGAGACATGACGATCCTCAACGCCAACAAGACCACCTGTTCAAATAATCAGACAAAATCCGAAGATATGGCTTTTGTTGGTAAGCGAGAAGCGTTACCCTCTGTAGAGCTTTCGCAAATGAAGCGGACGAAGAACCAGAGAGGCGGTTGGGGGTATGTTGTAGCCTTCCATCTGACTCAAACATAGGCGTCCATACAAGAACCAGGATGGCGGCTGTATTGGTATTTAGTTGTATGGGAAAAGTGCACACAGAACTTTAGTATACATGGAAATTAACAACTACACAGATATAAGCGGCATCAACGTCACCACGCTGCACTTCCTGAGCCTATCTGTCGTGATCGGTATGTTTTAGTAGATTTTAAGCTAGGTCAGCCTCGAACATGCCCAGGTGTGGGGCTGCCCCTGATCCATTCCCAACCTCTGTTGTTCTTTTATTAGGAAAACAAAATCAAGTCGTCAAGGTAGGCAATATCGATCTTCACCATCAACGTCCACTGTCAAAAAAAGGCGACAACTATGAAGGAAGCAATACTAGACCCGCGTGTAGTGGCGCATGCACAACACTTGACAGAACAGAGAAGCAATTGAAAGAGCTGGTTGAACGTGCTGGGTCTCATGTTGACAAAGCATGGGATGATCAGCAAGGCTACTGGTGATGGAAGGCTTTGACATGTCCAAGGCGGTCATAGCTGATATGGCAAAACACACAGACGCACGAGACACCGCATTGGCTGGCATTGGAAGATGATGTTTATTGGCGTGAGGGGTCACTCAAAGCCATGTTGGCACACCACTGTATCTGCACCATGATATCGCCGCTTTCCATGCGTAAGAAAGTGCAGAAGAGAGAATAATCGAGAAGTCCGAGAAAACACGCCGTTGACCATCCGTATCCCATTTTGCCAGCCAATACACCCGAGCCACCTGTCCACGCCTAGATGTAGGTCTCGTAAGGAATGGGTGTGATGTTCTCTGGCTTCTGCTCCTTGAGGCTGACAATGTGCTCGGTGCGGGGCTGTGCGGGCTGGCGCTTCATCTGCTGGGGCTCGCCAGTCTCCTTGGCCTTTTGTTGCTTGGCGAAGTTGAGCTTGACGCGCTTGAGGAAGTCCTCTCGTGAGCGGGAGTGGCGGACGTGCTCGACGCGGACGTTGATGCGCTTCTCCATGTATCGGTTGCCGACTTGCTTCTGGAGGATGACACCGACAGCGGACTTGGTGACGTTGTAGACGATACCGGTCTTGCCGTGGTAGACCTTGTAGGGCATACCCTTCTGGACCGCACCTGTTTGCTTATGAGTCCTGCGCCTTCAATCGCTTTCGCTGGATTTCTGGGGCTTCGTACCGTTGGCTACGACATCGACGATATCACCGACCTTGTACTGCTTGAGGTAGGTCGACAGAGGGATCATACCCTTCTTCTTGAAGTCTCTCGAGAAACTGTTGCAGCGTCAGCAATCGTCGCATGGGTGTCGCAACAATTCTCAACGTACGCATAGCGCGTACCCGCGCGGAGACCGGCTGCGTGACCCATCGTGTGTGAATTTGGGCTGGTGTGTTAGTGACAGAAGTCCGTGATGGCGAAGTGGTTGAATTTGGAAGAGGCGAGGCAGTGTGCGGTGGTCCGTCCGCCAGTCGCGCGCTTGACCAATCGGGTTTGACCCGCATTCGCTCTCAAACTACTGAGACAGTGTAAAAGCTACATAGCCTAGTTGACCCTTGCTACTGCTATAGATCGCTTCCTTTATCTTACATTACTGCCGTCTCATCACTGATAGCCTTAACCTCCGCTGCTTACATTCCTATACACTCTGACGGTCGTGTCAACGTTTCGAGCCTAAGGTCTTTCGCGAGGCGTCTTTTCTTCTCTTCTTCAAGCGACCAGCAAGCCGGAACACTCAACGAAAAAAAAAATGTATGCAAGTAACTGTACGTGCGCTGTTCAAATCAAACCCTTAGGAATCGAGCACGAGGCATAGATACGCCAAGTCTAAAAAGAGAGTGTTAGTAGTACAAGATAGAGAGCACGTACATGAGGCTATACGAAACATCCTCCCAGTGTTCAGTCCTGAGTCTAGCCTGAATGCAATCGTAAGAGAGTCAAAGGCAACTCGAAGGTTAGTTCGCCGAGAAGGTGGAAATAGAAGGTAATAGTGTGGAGTGGAAGGCGCATCGAGTTGAGATTTGCGACCAGCTATCAGTATGGCGAGATCCAATGTTTATTGGTAGGGAGAGGCCTATGGATAGGGAGAGACGTATGGGTTGGGCAGGCGGTGCTAGAGGTAGACACAAGCTGTGATGGACTTATCCACGGTGATGCGATGTCAGTGTCGTCATGTTACGAACAGGAGTATCAACATCGCAAGCAGCGCCAGCCATGCAGTATGGCAATGAGCTGCATGCTTTAGGTTGAATAATACCTTTGTGGGTGCTAGAATATGCCAGTGTCCTGTGTGTAGAGCACTGGAGAGAGCCTGTTGTGTTTTGATCATGTACTAATTTCTGCCGTGTAGATAATTTTCATATTTGGCGCCATCCTAGCTTTCACAACAACCCTCGTCGGCTACGTGGGCGAGATCCAACACGAGAAAACCGCCCAAAAATTGCTTGACGCGGAGGTCAGAAAGGACATCGTCTTCGTCGAACGACCGTGGGCTTCCACATTCGACAATCATCACGTGCCGCACTTGGCGCTTGGCGCTCGCTTATCTTTTCCGCAACCTTCCCACACTCTTTTTTCGCCGTTAACAGTCTCCTCCACATCGACAACCACAATGGCGCCTCCCCGTTCCTACTCCAAGACGTACAGCGTCCCCCGTCGTCCTTTCGAGTCCGCTCGTCTGTATGTGATATCCCATGGCCACTGAGCGAGAGCGTGCTCCGCTTATGTCTGGGACACAAGTTAATGTTGGGTTAGGGATACCGAGCTGAAGCTCGTCGGCGAGTATGGTCTCCGCAACAAACGCGAGGTCTGGCGTGTCCAGTTGACTCTGTCAAAAATCCGTCGTGCTGCTCGGTGAGTTCCCGTTGTCCCCGTCTGCGCGCAATTGGTGCGCAGTTTGCCGGACTCGAATTTACTAACATTTCGCAGTTCGCTTCTTACTCTCGACGAGAAGGACCCCAAGCGCCTCTTCGAGGGTAACGCTCTCATTCGCCGTCTCGTACGTGTTGGTGTTCTTGATGAGTCCCGCATGAAGCTCGATTACGTCTTGGCCCTTAAGATTGAGGACTTCTTGGAGCGCCGTCTCCAGACCTGCGTGTACAAGCTCGGTCTCGCCAAGTCTATCCACCACGCTCGTGTCCTGATCCGCCAGCGCCATATCCGGTATGCACCTGCCCTCCGTCGCTTCAAAGGCGCGCGGCTAACAATTTTGTAGTGTTGGCAAGCAGATCGTCAACGTTCCCTCCTTCATGGTCCGCCTCGACTCCCAGAAGCACATCGACTTTGCTCTGACCTCGCCATTCGGTGGCGGCCGCCCAGGCCGCGTCAGGAGGAAGAAGGCCAAGGCCGCCGAGAAGGGTGGTGACGAGGACGCTGGCGAGGAGGACGAGGAGTAGACTATTCGCCAAAAGGAATGATTCACGGATGATCGGCGTTCGGCATAACGGGATGAATCTCTTCGACAGTTATCCTGTCTTTGAAAGCACTATATCCCTTGCGGGTCTCGGCTGGTGGATGATCTACGTATACATCATGTAGACACTACCCAAAAATATTCAACTGCCATCGTCCGTCTCAGTTTACTCATAATGTCCGTGGTGATGTACAAAGTTGTTAGCGAATCGAGTGAGAACGCTGTGCCGAAGTTTGTACTAGGCTGAATCTTTTAAAAAGCTCGTGGGTTCTGACCTAAGGGGTTTCGCAGTTTTGCACTTGGTAAGAAAGTTGATACACAATGCAGCGAAAACCTTTGAGCTTACCGCATACTTACGTCGCAGCTCAAGCAACACAAAAGACTGGGTATGTTCCCGTTGTGTTTAGCCGTCGTTTGAAGTATCAGAATTTTTTCTCTGCTGCCGAAATTTCTAGTACTCAGAATCATCTGTATACATCCGCGTAGCCGGGCTAGGCCTCCTCCCCCCTGACGAAGTCAAACCAGCCGCAACCTTCTCCTCGCCCACCTTGGCCCGCGCCTCCTGCATGATCCACAGTCCAGAACTAGTCCCGAGCCTTGTCGCGCCAGCCTCGAGCATCTTTATGGCGGTGTCCAAGTCCCTGACCCCACCACTCGCCTTCACTTCCATCTTCTTCTTGCCTATTTGACGCGATGCGAGGTACTCTGCCGCGGCTACCATAAGCTGCACGTTGGGAAGATTAGCACCCGGTCCGTTGAAGCCCGTAGATGTCTTGATAAAATCGAAGCTAGCGGCAGCGGCAAGATGAGACGCAGCCAGAATCTGCGCAGGGTTCAATTGCGAAGTTTCGAGGATGAGTTTGAGTGTTGTGGGAGCAGGACAGAGGCTTCTTATGCTAGCCAATTCCCTGTATATGGCGCTATAGTCTGGGATTTCTCCCGTCTCTTCTTCGCCAATGTCGCTGGCTGTGCTGCTTCCGTTGTTAATGGCTGTGTTGACGGCGGTGATGCTGTCGATTGCTGCGTCTCGGGCACTGAGCATGTGGTCTGCTGGTGGAGAGGAAGGTCGGTTGTGCTTGGTGAGGAGAGAGTAGTTAAGGACGACGTCGAGTTCTGCGGCGCCTGCTGCTACGGCGGCACGTGCTTCTCGCAGTTTGTAGTATGTGTCTTGGGTTCCTTCGTGGAAGCCGACCACGCAGGCTACGAGGACGTCGGTGCCTTTGAGGTTGGAGACGCAGCGTTGGACGTAGTTTAGGCGGACACAGACTGACTGTGAAGTTTGTCAGTTGGGTGTTCCTGAGTGCACTTCCGTGTAGCAAGAAACACCTCTTCCTCATCTCAAGTAAACAGCCTCAACCCTCCGGGAATAGACATACCTTGAAGTTTTCCGTCCTTGCCTCACTGCACAGCCCATCGATCATAGTAGTCGTCGCATCCAACTTAAGGACCGTATGGTCCACCGTCTTCGCCAACTTTTTCAGCGCTTCCTCTCCGTTCCTCATCTTCGGACCCTCATAAACCTTCTTCGCCCTCGCCCCACTGTCTATCTCTTTCATAACATTCTTAATAGTCTCATCGATCTGCGCCTTCCACTCCTCGTTGGTATACCGATCAGTCATCATCTCGATGGGCCTCAGTTTATCGTTGTCGAGATCCGGGTTGGCGGCTAGGAGACCGCGTATCAGAACTTCAGATTCCGTCAAAGGGATGGGGTGGGGGTTTGTCGAAGCTTGTCCTCCCGCGCCTGCTGATGATGAGGTCGACATTTTGCACGACGCGCTGGCGCGTGTTTGTTGATATTGATGCTGGAATATTGACTGGTCTATTTTAGTGTCTGACGAACCGTCAGCCGCGGGGATGCGCGAGCGAACGAACGTGCGAGCGGAAGTATTGACGATGACGTGAGGTGGCTTGATCTCCGCTCGTGTCCGATCGTCAATTGGAATAAATAATTTAGGCGAACGGTAAGACAACGGTTTGGCCTCTTATCACGAAATAGAGGCGGCTGCATCGTCAATTTTCTTGTGCAATTTGGTGTCTTAGCGGAGATCGGCGTTTTCCTAGTCATGTGGTTAGGTATAGGGAAGGTGCGATGAACTGGCCAGGGATCTCGGCCACGCTTCCCCACTTAAGGAGCAGAAAATCCAGCCAGGAATGATGTCCTTCTATTCTAGGTAAAGAGTAAAGCTCGTTGCGATACTAGTAAGTCACGAATGTGTGAAATCTGCAAGGCTTGGTATGGGGCCTAAGGATGATCCTGAGCAAAGCATCAAACGAAGTCAAACACATTAGCATGTTGCGAACGAATACAGTTAGTACCCGCGTATAGATAGCAGTCAGTAAAAATAAGAACACCCCAAGAGTCACTCTGGAGTGCATGAAATGAATGTGAGGATTTGACGCTTTGATTTACAAAGGACCGCTAGCATGCGTAGGTATCCTCGATTGCAAGCCGGTCCTCACCTTGGACGACTGATCCAAAGGCTCTGAAATGCTATCTCTCCTCCCACATGCATGTACATGAAAGCTGAAAGACCATGCCGAACAAAAGGAAATAGATTCGAGGAAAAGGGTTGTCCATCAGCGCTGAGATATCCGGAACTCCCGTTTTTGCGACTTTTGCATTGACTCGAGTCGAAAGATCCCTCTTCTATCCTGTGGTCGAGTCGATCGGGGCCAATGACATCTACACCCCTAAGCCATGATAGTCGTCATCGTAACCCATCAATCCCCGCTGTCATCACGCTGACGAATCGTCTACTTCCTTCGGAAAGAGCAGCCCTCGGTCAATCGCGCCTTGCCACCAGTGGGCTGGCACCTGCGAATGCGTTAGCTCATGCTCAGAACCCGTATCGACTTGTCCAAAACTTACAGGACCTGCGAGCAGCCCTGGCAGACGACGACTGTGTTGGCGTGTGAGAAGACGGTAGTGATGGTGAAGCATCCGGGGCACTTGACGTCCATGAAGAAGGAGCGGGGAGCGGGCACGAGGGTCTTGAGCTTGTGCTTGCGGGCCTCACTATACGCTTGTTAGTCGCAGGTCGAGGGCGAAGAGGCGGGAGCATGTGCGTACGCGGCCGGGGAGGGGTTGAGAAGGTCAACTGCGAGAACCTGAAGTCTTGTTAGTTCAAAATCCTCATTGCTATGACTTTTGCGCAAAGCGAGGCGGCGAGAGGTTGCAAATTCAAGATGCTGTGGCAAACTCCGAGTCTCGTGTGCCCGCTCACAGACCCCTCTTCTGCGCCCCTAAATGCTCTCGGTGGCTCGGACTCACCATTTTGACGGTTTATGGAGAGTCTCTTGGTTTGGTTGATTGTCGTTGATGGCGGGTAGACGATGAATCAGGCGCGAGAGTCGAGACGGCTGGAGAAGGGGATCAATTTTCGACATCAGCAAGCAGCGGCCACACATTCGTTAGCGAGGACGCTAGGATTCTTGGCGGTCCGTGCACACCGATTTGCTTTGTCTGTCCCCCAGAAGCCACAAGACGATTCTAGGTACGTTCTGGAGCTTGATATCATCTTGGGGATCGCTCATGTCTGCATGGGTAGTTGTTGGAATTAATGTGACTGCGCGCGGTCAATCGATGATGGAGCTTGTTTTAGGGCGGCAAAACGTACACGTGAACCAAACATGAAGAAGATCGCTTGCACGCAAGTTAATACATCCAAAGGCTTGAAAACTCAACAGGCAAGCTTACGTCAAGAAACAGTGTCCGAAAGCAAGTGAAAAGATGCAATTCCCCTGCATACAGCTATAGTAGACTCATCTACTTGTCTCCAGCCGCATGGCGAAATGCATCTCCAAACCAGAGGTAAAAGACAGTGTCCAGATCGGGCTGACTAGGCGATATGATGTATTCAAGCACACGACACAGGACAGCTTCCCAGTCCAAGGATGCAAGTGAGCTCTAACTGGCCAGAAGTCGTGCCGCCCGAATTACGGAGCACATGCTACCAACCAGGAACGTGAAAAGACCGACTGCGCTTTTTCCGTGTGGCCATTTACTCCAGCTGCACTGGATGAGCGCTAAAGTGCGAGGTATTACCCAATTGCATTTGGGGCTACTTCCTTACTTGTCCTCTTACCCCACTTAGCGTTACTTCCAAGGCTGTCGTATACGGCTGTCTATAAGTACAACCGCCAGGATCAGCCACGAGGGAAGAACAAACGCCTGATTAAAAGTATACGACAGTTCAACGATTCAATATGGCAGCACAAGAAAAGAATACCCAAGAGATAGAGAAGGCGAAGAAGCTTCATCATGTACCCTGGTGCGAAGAGTACGAGAAGATGATCTCGGGTATGCTGTATGTATACAGACTCTTTTGTCAAATGTTCATTCCCTATCTCTTCACTGCAAAAATTCTCTGGTCTCACGCTCTACGATAAAACTGTACCAAAGTCTAAAAGTACACCGTGAAGGTATCCGCCGTCTTCTTCGTTGTCAAGGTACCAGTGTGAACACAGCGAATACCTTCATGAGACTACAGCATCAGAAGAACTAAACATCCCCCTTCCATATCTCACTCCACACCTTCTCAAAACAACTAACACCTCCACCCAGCTACAACAGCTTCACTCCGCCCCTAAACGCTGCACGCTTCAAAGCTCGAGCCTTTGCCAACAAATACAACACCTGGTTCCCCGACCCAGAAACAACCGACACAGAGAAAGGCTTCGACATCCTCGCTGCGGAACGGCTTCAAATGCTCAAACAGGTCATTGGCCACGTAGCCGACGACAAAATCTTCATCGAACCCCCCTTCAACATCGACTACGGCTGCAACATCTCCCTAGGCAAGCGTTTTTACTCCAACTTCAACCTAACTATCCTGGACTGCTCGCTTGTGACGATAGGAGATCGGTGCATGTTCGGTCCTAATGTGTCTATTTTCGCTGCGACACATGAGACAGAGGTGCAGTCACGACGGGATAATATCGAGTATGGAAGACCTGTTGTGATTGGCGATGACTGCTGGATTGGAGGTAACGTGGTTATCTTACCTGGGGTGAAGATAGGGAAGGGTGTTACGGTGGGGGCGATGAGTGTTGTGACCAAGGATGTGCCAGATTTCTGCGTGGTCATGGGACAACCGGCGAGGGTGGTTAAGAGAGTTGCGGAGGTTCCGATGGGGGAGAATGGTGCTGTGGCGTCTCGATAACTAGACACGTCTGCTCAAATAACCACTGTAATTTTTTTGGACTTGGTTGTATCGAGAGCGTGAGCTGTTTGACCTGTTCTAGAGAATATTACATCCATCTCATATTGAAAGCTCTGCCAATTCAGCCCATCTATCCAAAAGCTCTCACTGCCGAGAGGGTAAAGGCAAACAGACCTCGCCAAATCCAGGAAAGAAGTGAAGGGAGTCAGCGCCGAAGCTGTACTGGAGCAAACATGTACAATAAAAGTGTAAGAGCGTCGAAGCGATGTAAGAGGTTAAAGGAAAGGTCTATGCCGGGAGCACTACTAGTCAATCCGTGCTCCCATTCTCAATATGCGTCCTATCCAATTGGACTTGGACCAACATCAACCAGTTTGCCACCTTTTCCCAAAAAGCACAGAACTAGCGATGGAGTCGAGATACGAAGAAGGATCCGGAAAATGCGGATGCGGTGGTGGAGGTGCGGCAACAGGAGTTGGGGTGCTGGGCACTTTCATCGAGGTGCTGATAGCGTTCCGCCAGACCGAGTTTTTCGTAGTGGTAGGATCGTGTTGGGAAAAGATAGCAAGAGTGTGTTGTCGGCCTAAAGGATTGTGCAGCCACCGCTCTTGTCTTTGCTGGTCTTAACTTGCAGAGCGACACGAGCGGCTTCGGTAAAAGCCTCGTTGACACCTCGGTTCTTCATGGCGGAGCATTCTAGGCATGTCAACTGGCTGTCAGTAGTCTCGAAATTGGCATGGCTTACCCAGGTACCGCAGCGCCTTGATCTTCTCTGCTACGCGCAGACCTTCGTTGTAGTCAATACATGGCTTCTCGGGCTGTTGGTCATCGGCGTCATCGTCTTCTTTTTTCCGCAGATCACATTTGAGTGCAACAAGGACGAGCTTAACGCCGGGGCAGTTCTCTGCTATCTCGCCGACCCATTTCGTTTCTACGTTCTCAAGCGAATCCGGTGAGTCGACCTGTGCCGTGTAAGTTGCGGTTCGAGAAGCATAACGTTGGGTGATTGTACCGAAAAGCAAAGCATGATCGCGTGCGTGTCATCGTAGCTCAGTGATCGCAGCCTGTCGAATTCTTCCTGTCCGGCGGTGTCCCATAAACTAAGCTCGACGTGTGTATTGTCGATGTAGATGTCTGTGGCACTATGTTAATCGTGTATACAGGACTTGGGGACAGGCGCGCAAACCGTGTACGTAGTTTTCTAGGATCAGTTGTTAGCGATAAGAACATGAGGTGTGAGGAGAGTGCTTACCGAATACTGTAGGCTCACTGAAAGGGCTTTGTTAGCCTCAAGCGCGTCTCTATCTTGTACCAATCACTCACTATACTGTTGGAAAGTAACTACGAATAAGTTAGCAAACTAAACGCATCGCGCGAAAACGATGGTACATACCCTCTGGTGAACACGTTAAGTAATGAGGTCTTGCCGCATGCGCCGTCACCGCTGTTGGAGGTACGTTAGCCTTGTTCTGTCGCATCATGCCTTGATCGCCCGAACAAAGAGGCCTCGGCGCATATAAGAGACATACAGAAGCACCAGCTTGCGCTGTACAGACTTTGATCCACCGCACATGGGCATCGTGAAGGTCGGGTAGGGAGACTCGGCGATGGCTTCGTTCCGTCGGCTTAGGGACGAGAGAGCGCGCGCGTTGGTGCGACAAAGAAGGGCGGTGGCAGTCGGGGTAGCGGGTGTGGTGAGGACGAGAGGAAGAGTCGCACCGAGGACTTTTAACGGATGATGATAAGGATGTGTGGGTTCAGAGTTAAGCCGGGAGGGTTCCAGATGCTGGGCTGGAGATGCAAGCAGTGGATGGATGGAGATGGAGTTGGAGATCCACCACGTCGCTAAGGCTAAGCCTAAAAGGATGGCTAGTACTGCTCAATTCCGCGACCACTCCACGGCTTCGACACTCTGCAGTTTAGCATCAACACGGACCTGGCACCATGCGTTTGTTGGCCGAGGCGCACAACAGTTCACCAAAAACGCACTCATCAAGGCTGTCAAAGCTACCGGTGTGCGTGGGGAAAAGGCCAAGCGCTAGTGCCAACGACCAGGCCTCAGCGAACCTTGAAGAAACGATCCTTGAGGCTAAGATGACGGCCTGTGACCGTGTACCGAGTTCAGGGATCTGCTAGTCACGATGAGTGGTTGAAAAGGCATCTGGGATAAAAGTTCCTGGGGTCAGAGGCTTCTCCACACGCTGGAAGCCGGACCAAAAAAAGAAGGTCGTAACCTTGCTGTATGCTGTCTAATTAATGCCCTCGTTTGCGGCCTACTGCACGCTATATAGTCCACACTGACGCTTTGCAAATGTTCAAAACCACATATTTGCCTCAATGTCGGATTGATTCAAACCCGTCAATGCCACCGGGAGATGAGGTGGAGCCGGCAAATGTTTTAGAGATTGGAGCCGATTGCTGTCGGACCCAGACTGTTCACAGGTCGATATGAAGATGATATGGCTATGCAAGTTCCATCGGTACAGTCCTGAACACGCTTCAGGACTCCTTCAGCATTCTTCCAAAGAATTCAGAGTGAATGTGCCAGTGCCTTTCCATGAGTGCTTGCGTCCGGGAGCTTAGCCCCGCGAAAGTGGGGCTCTTCCGCAGGCACCTACCGCCGCCTCACGTAGGCAAACAGTCGCGAAAGCTCCCAAACAACACCTCACCACGCACACCTGCATCCACCGAGTTAGTAACACTCCACCTGCTCCTCAGTAGACCTTGAAGAGAGAAAAAACCACGGCTCCGGCACTAATCTCTACTTCACCACTCACGCCACAACCATGTCTGACGATGACGATTTCATGCAAGACTCCGGCGAGGAGGAGTAGGTCACACTCGATAACTCTCCGACAACATCTCCTCTAACATAATACAGGTATGACTTTGAATACGAGGATGACGATGACGAGCAGAGTGGCGATGTCGACATCGAGAATAAATACTACAACGCGAAGCAGCTGAAGGCCGACGACCCCGAAGCGGCCATAGACGAATTCTTGGGAATGCCTGCCCTAGAAGAAGAGAAGTCGGACTGGTAGGGTACATAAACATCTGGGGAAGCGAGTGTGTGCTGACGGGTTCATAGGGGTTTCAAGGGACTAAAGCAGGCAATCAAGCTGGAGTTCAAGCTTGCCCGCTACGACAAGGTAAATATGGCGACAGCTGAGAGAGAACCCTGGCTAATATCCACAGGCTGTTGAGCACTACCAGGAGCTGTTGACCTACGTCAAGTCGGCTGTCACGCGCAACTACTCGGAAAAGTCCATTAACAATATGCTCGACTTTATAGAAAAGGCTGCAGAAGACGCCGACGCATATCGCTGCATGGAGAAGTTCTACGCCCTGACCCTTGATATCTTCCAGAGCACCAACAACGAGCGACTTTGGCTAAAGACCAACATCAAGCTCGCGAGGCTGTGGTTGGACAGGAAGGACTACCGTCAGCTTACGGAGAAGCTCCGCGAGTTACACAAGGCCTGCCAGAAGGAGGATGGAACAGATGACCCGAGCAAAGGCACATACTCATTGGAAGTCTACTCGCTGGAGATTCTGATGTACGCCGAGACCAGGAACAACAAGCGGCTAAAGGTACGGCCCGTCCCCATTCCATCTCACCTGCGTCATCTCTAACACTATGACAGGCACTATACCAGCGAGCGCTCAAGGTCAAGTCCGCTGTCCCGCATCCCAAGATTATGGGCATCATCCGGGAATGTGGTGGCAAGATGCACATGAGCGAAGAGAACTGGAAAGGGGCGCAGAGTGACTTCTTCGAGAGCTTCAAAAACTACGATGAGGCTGGATCGCTCCAACGAATCCAGGTCCTGAAGTATCTGGTCCTTGCGACCATGTTGTCGGGTTCGGATATCAATCCGTTCGACTCACAGGAGACCAAGCCCTACCAGAACGACCCGCGCATCTCTACAATGACGGACCTAATCAACGCCTATCAGCTCGAAGACATTCACGGCTATGAGAAAATCCTGCAGAACAACCAGGATCTGCTCCAAGATCCCTTCATTGCCGAGAACATTGACGAAGTCACGCGGAATGTGCGAACCAAGGCTATCGTCAAGCTTGTTGCACCCTACACCCGCTTTACATTGGCCTTCATCTCGAAACAGCTCAAGATCTCCCTTTCTGAGGTGCAGGAAATCGTAGGGTTCCTGATTGTTGACAAGCGGTTGCGCGGCAAGATCAACCAGCAGAACGGAACGGTGCAGATCGAGAGTAGTACCGACATGGATCGGGTGCAGGCGATGCAAGAATGGAGCAGCGCCATCGGAGCCCTGTGGCAGACGGTGCTAAACGACGGCGACGGCTTCAAGTCAGACGAGAGCGGTTCTCAGTTCACGCCTGGTGGCGGCGGATCCCAAGGCATGAGTTGGAATCATGGCTCGATGGGGGGCAAGTCTGGGCGAGGCAAAGGCAAGGGTCTGGGGCGGCTTCCGGGAGTAGTGGGCAAAGGATGACTTGCAGTATCGGCCGCGCGCGGTCCACAAGACGACCTGTAACTGGGTTTCCGGGCAGGCCACGGAGCAAAAGTAGTTGCACAGTACCGCCACCGGGGCGTTTCTCACCTGGAGTGATTGAGACATGCGGTCAGGTTGCTCAAGAGAAGAGACGGGGGTTGGTCAATCGGGTAGCACGGGGCAAGAGTTTCCTTGCACATGAGCGGCAGGCGTCTCAGTATAATAGGTGGGCAGCGGACATGTTCGGTCACGCAATGGAGTGCAATTACGCACAGGTCAGCCAGCAGTTCAATCTTGTCTGTAGGTAACATGGCCTCGTTTTCTGGTAGCAATAGCCAAGGTCCCGATTGCGCGGTCATCGCGGTAGCCTGCCGCCACCAAGCGTCGCCATATCTCGATGCCCGAGAGCCGCGAATCGAATCTCGACGTGATGCAAGGGTGACCTCAAGCTTTGCTCAACTCTCATACGAATCACAAGTGGAATTTTACCGACGATGGCACTGCGCGCCGGGGAAGCGGGCACAGACGAGGGTGGTTGTTGCAAGCGAGCCTCTCAGCTAATGGCAATGCTCCCACGCCGTGCCCGGCCTGACTCGCAAGCAGCGTGGGATCGGTAACTCGACTAGAGTTTATCTCGGGTGTGCGGGCATTTGTTTTTTCAGTCGCAGAAGCGCCACGGAGCGGCAGAGCGAATCATGCGATGCAGGCGGCCACTGCAACATGAAGGGCTCAGGTGGATTTTGGCGTGTTGCTCGACGCCATGGGTGTCTCGATGATGTTGTGTTGAGCGCAATCCACGACGTGACACGGCGTTCTCTCGCCGATGCATGCACCACCAGCCTCGGGCTCTGCAATTGTTCCGGTTGGTGTACATCTTACGAGAGCTCGAGAGGGCTCTCCATGCCGTCATGCTAGCCGTCTCGTGACTCTGGTTTCTTCCACGGCTCTTTGCTCGGCGGTTCAATGTTTGATGTGATGGGAGCGCCCAAGAGGCACTTCAATCTCCAGATGCTAACCCATGAAGACTAGTGGGCAACGTAGATGGATATCACAGCCGGGGGTGGTGGGCAACCGTTGCCGGGTGGTCTTGGAAGATGTGGCATGAAGTATCTCGTAGTAGTTTCTTTTGCGCGATGCTCCCTGGGGCTGGTTGAGTGGAGTGGCCTCTCCCTCTTGTACACCGTCGCGCCCTGCCCTCTCTCCGCAGCAGATATCCGGTGCGACTGAAAATTGGCCGTTTGAACGCGGCTGAACCATAGTGTTGCAGACTGTTTTGGTGCCTGGCAGGTTGAAGTCCACTGGCACGCCGCGAAGACCCCCCTCCTGTCTCTCCCATACATTGGCGTGTGCCCCTGGACGCCCGTGAGTATCACAGCAACGACACAGCTTCCAGCCCACCGCCTCCGGCCTCTGCACCTACTAAAGACGCTGCTGCCCTCCGCAGCAGCCCGTCGACGAATTGTTGCTGAGATCGTTTGCGCGTTGCCGAATCTGTCGTGGAATCATTCCATCCAATTGTCGGCCACTGAGGCCAGTCACGCCCACGGCCACCCAGGAAGCCATCTGAGCGCACACGGCGGGGAACTGAGGGCAGCGGAACTCTACCCAGACACACAGACACAGGCGTATTGTCAAGACGAGATGAGCAGACAGTCGGTGTTGACGGGCTACCACGCTCATGGCCAGCATCATGCACATGCGCACCTACACCAGGGCCACTATGGCGTTCCGGCTCCGAACCACTACCAAGGCGGATTAGCGTTTGCTATCCGCGCGCCGGTCCTTGCTCCCGGGAGCTACAGTCACCACACTGGCCACCACCCAGGCCACCAGCATCGCAACCCCCACCTCAACATGGCCGCGTATCCCTCCGACGACGAGTATGCCCATCTGCAGAAGCTGTCGAGTGAGTACCAGCCTGAGGCCATTGTGAGTCTGCCTGCGACAGTATTCGCCGAAGCGCGCTGACCGCCCAAGGGCCCACTCATTGGAGAGCGCCAAAGCAGCGCTGCCATCACGACCGAGTATGCCACCGCAGATCCCGTCTTTCAAGTCAAGACCGCTGCGCTGCCAGCCAAATATGCCTACTTTCGCACCTGTCGTGGCGATGGCCACTGTGGATGGCGGGGTGAGTGATCATCACGTTCCCTTGGTGCTGTTTGCTCGTGCTAACAGGAACAGCCATTGCCTTCACCTACTTTGAGGCCTTGCTGCGCGTGGGCGACGTGAGCAAGTTGGAAAATGAAAAAGCCCGCCTCGACTCCATGGGCAACATGCTCGAGCACATTGGCTATTCGCGCGACATCTGGATTGACTTTGCCGAAGAGGCCTTCGAGCTCCTGCAAAGGCTTGCCAACTCGCTGCGCACCATGGATGGCCAAGCCGAAAACTGTCTCCTCCGCACTTTCAACGACATGAACGAATCCATGGCAATCATCACCTACGTCAAGGTTGGCATTCTGCGTCTCTGACGATTCCATGCGCTAACCCCTTCTCAGCTCCTAGCCAGTGCCTGGGTGCAGACGCACGCAGACGATTTCATGCATTTTGTGGACAACGGCGACGTCAAAGCATACTGCTCCAACTACATTGAACCGACTCAATGCGAGGCCGACAATGTTGGCGTTGCTGCCCTTGCTGAAGCGCTAATCAAGCCTGCTGGATTTGGTCTCGAGGTATGGTATCTGGACCGCTCACCAGGCGAAGAGATCAACCGCAGCTTCTATGCAGAGCCAGCAGACTTACACCATCGCCCTATCCCCGGCGCCCCTATGCTGAGGCTGCTTTACAGGCCGTAAGTCTACTACGCACAATGCCCTTTTTTTTCCTTCCTCCACCTACTAATCCTCCCCCAGTGGCCACTATGACATCCTGTACAAGGCTGGAGACGTACCCCAGGTCCAGCATCAGCCTGTTCCCCAACAGCAACCACTTCATGTTGCTCTAGCCAACTACACTGACGAATTCATACCCACTGCAACAAACGTCGGCGACGTCATGAACATGATCCCGGGAATGTACCCCTCTGGTGTTGGCCTGGGTCAGCGGTGGCCTTCGCTTTCATACGACTTCAGCTCCAGTCCCGCTTCACATCCTCAGGTTACGCCTGTTCAGCCATATGCGCCAACACCAACTCCTATAACGCCGGTCAGCACTTCCCACTTGGACTTTGTTACACCCATCCCTTCTAGCAACCCAAGTCAGTACAATCCACCGAGTCATCACAACATACACCTCGACCAACCTCCTGTGACACTGCCCATACATCCTCCACCGCCACCCGTGAGCATCGAACGAGCAGCTCCTGTGGGTGTTGAGAGGGGTGGTCTTTTTCGGCCTTCAATGTACGAGCTGCAGCCAGGTTATGGCTCCTCGATGCAAGTGCAGCCATTTCAGACGTCCATTTTTCGCAAGTAAGTATCGTTCCGATAGTGTCTCTGACTTCCACTGACGCGCTTAAGTTCCCACTTCAATACCGCGCACTTCATGAACCCTGACTTTGAGCCTGAACAGTGGTGTCCGCATGGCGAATACTCCATGGGCAATAAAGGTCGGCACAAGTCGCACTCTTCCTGAACATCTTTCCTTGCTGGGATCCGACACATGCACTCTCCTGGTGGCCTTTTCCTGATATCTTAGCGACTACTAGCGTGGCCTTCATCGAGCTTGCCTTACTTTCCTGGTATCCTGCATCATACTCTCCACGGCCTTAGCACCCTAGCGACGAATGACGACCGATGCCATTGTTAACCATCTTCGGAATATCGCTCTACGACCCTCACACATGCAAAAGCGACGGAACATCACGTGCCCACATTCGAGGCTATTTGGCCACACGAAAATGCTTCCAATCTTGCATTCACCCATAACACATTTTGGCCAAGCGTGGGCGGAGTGCTGTATCTTTTTTCTTCCTTACAAGCCAACCCCGCAAGGATCTACGACCGTGACGAATACCAAAGACTATCTGCCTCAGGGTGATCGACCTTAGAGTTGAACATCTTTATTTTGGTTTCCGTCTCTTCTTTTCTCTCACGGCATTATTAGCGACCACTCATCACCCTCGGCATCTTTTGATCATACACTTTCTCTCAATCTAATCGAAAACACTATTCGGTATGCGCGGTCTTTCTATCAATCTAAAGTCCACGCCCTCTCCCACTGGAAATACAAGATTGCGGCATGAACACCGTGTGCATCCATCCTCAACCTATTGACCCGCACGACAGGCAGCAAGCCTCATACAGATACCTTCGTTCAGGATCCTACGTTCTCGAAATGTACCTCGGCTTGTGTGGAAAAGGATACTGCAGCAAACTGGTAAGATGCAGGGGTCCATGTTCCAGATGCTACACGGAGCAGCTATAGCCGAGGATAGGATAAGGCGCCTCCATCACTGCAAACAGGCAGCCTGGTCGCAGGTAGTAGCATGCCGGATAGGATAGACAGTTTAGACCGTCAAAAAACAAAGCAATATAAACCTAAGAATATTGCTTGCTGAAGATTATCATGTGATGTACATGTAAACGCGTTTACAGCGTGTAGCGTCACCAAGCTGACAACATACACCTTGCGTACAGCGGGAGTCGTTCTAAACAGCGTCAGAAGGGTCATGCACACGACCTAGCAGCGCAACCACAAACACATCCACGGTTGACACATCTGATTTCTCCCATGTTCTGCAAAAGTTCCCGAGGTCCCGCAGAACTGGCTCCCTTCCCCCCGCCCCCCAACGTTGCGCTTTTCTCTCATAGACTCGGCTTATAAGATCGGCGGTCAAATTCTCCATGCATCGGACGATCGCGCACTCTTGCAGCACTTAAGAAATCCTGAATGATATATAAAACGACGTCATGGTAAGTGCATCCATTCGGAACCATTTATGCATGTGCGAGCAAGGATGCGAGAAGAAAAAAATGAAGAAGAAGAAAATAAACCACACGCGTTGCCCCTAGACTGGGCTAGCAAGTAAATAAATCTCGCAACTTTGATTACTGCTCGTCTGAACGATTATTTTGCTTTTTTGTTTCCAAACATAGGATGGAAGGGGATGGGGGGGGCGCTTATGGCAGCACAATACACTGTTTGTTCACCGTCTTTTTTGTACTCGACTTCCACTACCGCCACCCGGGACGAGCTTGGTTCGTTGAACAAAACAGGATTGTATTGGCGGCATATTCGAACGGCTGTTCGCAGGATCGGGGGGACTAGTCGTTCGATAGTCCTGGTTTTTCCCTTGCGAGTCAGGTGTGCAGCAAGGAACCACGCTCCACACTATAGCGGAACGACCGTTATAGGGCCGAGCGAGGTCGTACATATGCAAGTCTACTCACACCGCTCGAGACATGCCTCAACTTCCAGTCCGCTTTCCCCGTCTTAAGTGAAGCCTGCTGCTCACGCCGAGTGAGTGCGAACTTGTGCAATTACCAACCGATGTCGATGTCGTGTCCCACTACAGCAGACTACGTTGCCTCCAACTTTGCCCACAGAGTGTTCATCAGCGAAGCATCATGGCATGAAGCATGAATCCGCGGCGCAAGCCAAGTAGTGACACAGCAGGACGGGTTGAAGGGCTGCGTGATCGAAAACCGGCCCCGGGCTATAGATTTGGCTTTTGATCCCACAGTACAGACAGCTGACGCTGATCCAAGCGTGACATTGAAGACACGGCGTCTTGCTTGCGCAGTACAATAAAGTCCGTCAATAGTCGTACAATTGCGAAGAGACAGCTGCATGAGCTACCCCGCTCTGTGCCATGACGGCTTGAAGAGGGCTTGGCTGTGTGTTCAATAACTTTTGATGGGTGTCTTTCAAGTCCAATGAATACGGAGGTTGGTCATGGTGGTCTGAGGTGGGTATTCTCAGAGCTTGTCGGCTGGGGAATGTGGGCGGAGGTTATCAGAATCGGAGATTGCATATGTGGTGTTGGCCAAGCTTCGGGCCCTTCACCATGTTGTGATGTACCTACTAGGCAACGAAGAGACTAGACACGTAAACGTACTACACGTCCAAATCCAGTGCGATGGGAATGCCAAGAGTATCACTGCAAGCATACCGCAGCATATGTTTTCGTCTATTCAGCAAGAACCGCTTCATCGCGAAGAATTTAGATTGGCTTCGTATGCATTTCCGCCATTGTCGGAGCTTAGGACTCATCGGCTGCATCAGTATCGTCTGTTTCAGACGCGGAGGTGGCGTCTGTGCCGTCGTTCATCTCCACATCTTCGTGGGTATGGTTGCGACCTGCGCCGTTGGTTGTCTTTTTGGCTCGTGTTTTGGCACGTTCCGCTCTCTTCTTTTCTTGGCCCACAAAGTAGTCTTTCTCCTCTCGTAGCTCTGAGAGCTGAGAGAACGTGACTCTTTGAATGCGTTGCAGACTTGCAAGCTGCTTCTTCAATTCCTTGACTTCAGCTTGCTGAGCATTGCCCGATGCGTCAGATACATGCAAACCGCCTTCGTCAAGTGCCATAAAGTCCGCTGTCGGGGCAGAACCGCCTTTGGGTTGAGCAGCCCATGAGTCCAGCTCAGCTAAGCTCTCCTCCAGCATACCGGCGGGAAAACTGGAGTGTGCAAGGGCTTCCTCGAATGCGCTTCTTCTCGCAGATCTCTTCTCGGTCGCAGAAATGTGGGAACTGCGCAACCGACCCGTCAGCTGAAGGTTTAGGGTATAGTTTGGCGGAACCAAGCCATTTGCGTTGCTCGTGAGTCCTGCATCTTGTTTCGGTTTGACAATCGCCTGGATCTTGAAGGTTGGTTCTGGTGCATTTGGAAAGCCAGTGGGTGGGAGGAATCGAAGATTTGAAACGGGACCCGGAAGATTAGCAGGGGTAGAGATGTAGTTTGTCTTTGCAACGTCCCAAAGTGCTATCTTGCCGCTTGCGTGGCCCGAGATGAGTGAAGTGCCATCCCAGCTAAGACTCAGACTGAGGGCCCCGCCGAGCTTCTGCGACTCTGCATTAAATCGGCTCTTCGGTGATGGCTGTATCGGCCGGTGAGATGAGGCACTGTCCCGAAGAACATCTATTGAGGTAGTCTTTTGCACATCGTCGTAGAAGTCGAAAGTTTGCAAGCTGCCGTCGGCGTAAGCAACGTAGAATGCCCGGTCTGCAGGGTCGAGAGTGATGGCAGTAGGTGTCTCGGGAAGCAGATAAGTCCTCAGTGCCTGTCCGTTATGATAGTCCCACACTATAGCAGACTTGTCTCCTGATATTGACACGGCAATATTGGCTGTGCTGGAACTGTGCCCGCAAGCAATGGACGATATGGGGCCGCGGTGGGTAGAGAGAGTGTGAATGGGCGAGCGCGAGGCGTCGGGGGAGAATGACAGGATCGAGGGAAGTGCCCACACGTGGATCATAGCATCCGAGGAGCCTGAGAGGAAGAAGTTGGAGGATGGGTCGACTACAATGCTCGTGACTGGCTGGAGATGCGAAGTGGATGTAGAGACGAGACGGCCTGAGCAGACCTGGGATGTATATTAGAAACCTTGCCGACTATGAAGGTTGTTGCAGACTTGTGACTGACCTCCCAAGCCAGTATTCGTCCGCTCTCGGTTCCAAGGAGCAGCACGCTGTCTTGCGCCGCGAGTGCGATACTGTGTATCCTCTCCGGGAAGGGAACCAAGGCTTCTTGGTTGCCTTTCTCTCTGCTATAGACATGCACAATCGCCTTCTCCGACTGCGCAGCGAAGACGTGCGAGGCGTTCACAGCTATGCCGTTTGGCGCACTCGCGCTCTTCTTGAAAGCCTGTCTTTGGGCGACGAGTGGCTGGAACTCGTGGATGAAAATGCCTGCATCTTTTGTGACGCCGGTGTTTGGCTTTGTCGATGCCGAAATGGCGGCCACAAATTGTTCGGTGAGCATGGCCGGACGTGCTTGAAGATGTCGTTGTCGCAAGTTGAAAGCTGCAAGCTCTAGAAACTTTTTGGTGGAGCATCTGCAGCTTGAGGGTCTGTGCCGCTAGCCGCGGAACATGTCACTCGAGTGCTGTTCCTCTCCCCCCATAGGGCAACACCTTTGTGGTGATGTTATGGAGTAATCTATGCTTGGAACCCATGTTGTGCCTGCTGTATACTATGTGCATTCTTCGCGGAACCCGACATAGTCCTTGGTCGCATGGGGGGACGCCTTGTGTCCACGAAGCCTGTTCACGGCTGCATGGGCAACGAATGCCTCCTGAAGCCTTTGACAGACATTTCTTGTCACTGGGTCTAGACGACGCATCACGAAAACTTACCTCGCAATCAACGACACCCCAGGGCTGAAGTTTGTTGAGCAAAGGCCTAGTGCTGCCTCTGGTGCTCCCCAAGTTGGTCTCCATCACAAACCTAGTGGACCTTCTCGCGCAATCACGACTAACAGAGTAAACTGGAGTTTAACAGCCACCAGAAGCGAGAAAACCAAACTCAAACTTTCAGGCTCTGGATGCGTAGAGCAACGGAGAAACGCTACTGGCCAGCCCCGCGCCAATTCACATCACCGCCCAAGTGCCTCACAAACTACCACGGGGGGATCCTTCAGCTCATGTGTTGGAGTTGTGCTGAGTCAGCGAGGAGTACCGGTACAAACCATATCCGACTAGCGACTTGGAGACTTCACGGATATTGCACTCGAACCAGATTTGGCGCGTGTGGGGAACGTAAAGATTTGCTATGCAGGCAAAATTTAGAGGCCCCGCGCGCCTGATGACCTTGGCTTTACATTCCAGAGCTTCCAAGGTTTGGAAGGATGGAAATCCCAAATATCCCAGACAAGTCCTAGAATTGTTCATCTCACATTGTCATTTTGTGCTGTTGATTCAATATGTCTCTTGAGGAACTGACAAGCAAAACGTATGGTGTGTAAACGTTTCTATGCTCTCCTGCCCCTCCAATACATCTGAGCGAAAATTCTGGTCCTGATGCTGCGGTACTAACCGTCTGGTATCTCTAGACTACATCGTATGTGGAGGTGGCACAGCGGGCTTGGTCATCGCAGCCCGTCTCACAGAGAATCCGAACGTTACTGTGGCCATCTTGGAAGCTGGTGGCAATGGACTGGACGACCTCTTGATCGATGCACCGAACATGTTTACCCAGCTCTGGGGCAAACCCCAGTACGACTGGGATTACAAGACTGTCCCACAAGTACGTTTATAAAATGTTTCGACTGAGTTCTTCTGACAGTCTTGCTAGGAGGGCACAGTTGGCCGAATTCACGGCTGGGTTCGCGGAAAAATCCTAGGTGGCAGCAGCGCTGTGAACTACAACATGTTCAGGTAGGCTCTCACGCTTTCTTCCAGTTGTATCTACAGATGCTAACTTCTGTTAAGTATGGCTTCCAAACAGGATCTGGACAACTGGGGAGAGCTCGGGAACAAGGGTTGGTCCTTTGACGGGATGAAGCCATACTACCGGAAGTTCGAAACATACCACCCCGCATCGGAGACTTTAGGGAAGGGTGTTGACGACAGATACCTCGACAAGTCACTTCGTGGCACATCTGGCCCAGTTCATGTCAGTAATCTCCGCCAACATAAACTCTTTTACTGACTAAACCGGATTTGCTTCCCAAATACTGATGTCACCTGGGGTCAGGATGTATGGCCCAAGACTGTAGTAAACGCTGGATATTCACCCGCAAAGGATCCTCGTACTGGCTCAGCTATCGGCGGCTTCAATCAGCTCAATACCATTGACCCCAAACACAATAGGCGAAGCTACGCTGCGAGAGGTTACTATGAACCCAATGCGGACAGACCGAACTTGACTCTCTTGACCCATGCCCTGGTATCCAAAGTCGAGCTTGAGAAGACTGATGGACGTGTAAAAGCCACCGGCGTCTACTTCACGGTCGATGGCACTACGCACACGATGAAGGCGCGCAAAGAAGTCATCGTCTGTGGAGGAGTCGTTAATTCACCGCAGCTACTTGAGCTTTCCGGCATCGGATCACCTACTGTACTCGAGAAGGCTGGTGTTGAGGTCATCGTCAACCTTCCGGGCGTGGGAGAGAACTTGTCTGATCATACAGCGACTGGTCTCGTACTAGTGAGTGCATACCTCATCATAGTCACATATAAAATACTAAGCATCATCAGGGTGTCAAAGATGAATATCCCACTGCCGAAGCTCTCATCCGGAACCCAGCCATTATGCAGCAAGCCCTAGAAGCCTACATTACCCACAAAGCCGGTCCTTTTGCAGGAGCGCCTACCACAACGGGATTCGCTTCCCTCTCCAAGATCGAGCCCGACTTCCCAAATGCAGAGTCGCATATACAATCTCTCCTGCAAGACTTCTCCCGTAAGCATCCGGACGCCGACCCAGCAGGTCGCAATCCCATGCTCGCACGCCAACTCCTCGATCCCAAAGAAGCAGTGTGCCAAATCATCATGCTACCTACAGGTGCACAAATGCAGCGTCCCGAGGCGGCTGCCACGTTATTTCCTTCCGAGGAAGAGGGCATGTGGTGCACAATCGGCGCATGCAGCACGCGCTCCCTATCCCGCGGTTCCGTTCACATCAAAACCTCCGACCCGACCACGCACCCCACAATCGACCCAGCATACTTCTCGCACCCCCTCGATCTTGACGTGATGGCCCGAGCACTCCTACACTGCATCTCCTTCACAGCCGTAGAGCCCTTTGCCTCGGTCCTCCGCCGAGACCCAGACGGCAACGTCATCACGCCTAAATGCGTTGCTTCGCTGCCTAAAACGCTAGAAGAAGCCAAAGTTTTTGCCCAGAACAATACCGTGACCGAGTACCACCCTATTAGTACCGGTGCTATGTTGCCAAAGGAGAAAGGTGGTGTTGTGGATGAGGAACTCCGAGTTCATGGTGTGGAGGGGCTGAGGGTGGTGGATGCTAGCATCTTTCCGACGCATGTACAGGGCAATATTGTTAGTCTAGTTTATGCTGTTGCAGAGAAGGCTGCGGATCTGATCAAGGGTGTGAGGGTCGGGGGTGGAGATGGCATGGACGTTGTAGAGAGCGTAGACAGTATCCGCGTGGGGTAGACGGGAAAGTGTGGTGCTCTTGCCCACCAGCCAGAAAGACGATCGCAGACACGGCAACCAAAACATGGTTTCCGCAGCGCAATGACGTAGCGTCCAATCCTACACCTTGCCCCCTTGCCCCCCTGCCCCCTTGCACGCCCGGGCGTGCGTAAGCCCAAGCGTTCCTTTGAGCGAACTTGCCCAATCTAATCCGGCAGAGGCACTGCAACGTGAAACCTGCTTTGTCCTTTCTTGCTGTACGACAGGAGAGATTACGGAAGCCATCGCCATATAAACGAATCGATCCCTTCCATCTCTCCCCTCCATCTTGAGAATTGACATTGACGCCCACATTGACGCTCACCTGGACGGGATTCCAGAATTGGCGAAACCATCCACGCATTCACAACCCACATATTTGAGCGACGAGCCACAACATTCCAATAGCCATCATGTCGACACGCAGATCCGGTCGCGCGACCAAAGAGGTGAAATACATGTCTGCATCCGAAGGATCGGATTTCGAGGACAAGAAGAAAAAGACTAGGAAGACTACTACCACCACCAAGAAGACCAAGAAGCCAGCAATAGCAACAACAACAACAACAACACGAAAAAAGGCCCCCAAGCGCGCCGCAGAATCCGACAACGACGATGCTCCCACCAACGGAAATGACCCCAAAACCACCACCACACCCCCCAAACCTAAGCGCCAAAAGAAAGACCCCGCAGTCCTCGCAGCCGAAGCCCAGGAAAAGCAAGCCAAAGCCGATAAAGCCGCGCATAAAAAAGCGTGGCAAGACTGGCTCGCGTCCCACGACGGCGAGGGCGGGATGCTAGAAGAAGAGCCAGGCAAGGAAGAAAGCATCACGCAAACCGATGCGCTCAAGAATTACGGGCTAAAGAAAGAGGAGCTGAAGTCATTGCTACGGTTCGAAAAGAAGAGCCCGTTGTACGGAGGCACGATGAAGTTATTTCGAGAGGAGCATGTGAGAAGATTGGCATTCAGGAAGATTGGCACGTTGGAAGGGTGTCAAGGTAACGGGGAGGAGGTTATGAGAAGAGGGGAGGAGAAATGGGCCGAGGAGCACAGAGACCGTGTCGATGTGTCTGAAGAGAAGACGGCGAAGGACGAGACGAAAGAGAAGCAACGAAACACAGTCAAAGCCGAGGGACCAAAAAAGGAAAAGACGCCAAGGCAAAAATGGTCGGCATACGTGTCCACGCATTCTATAGACGACGACGACGACGACAGCAACAGCGGGAAACTCGCTAAAGAACCCGGCGACGCTATCAATCAAACGGAGAGCAAGAACAAGTACTCTCTGACGCCGCAGGATCTGACGTGTCTGCCTTTCTTCCCCAAGAAGAACCCTGCGTATGGAAATAATATGAAGCTGTTCAAGGAAAGCGACGTAAAGTCGCTGGCGTACAGGAAGGCTGCAGTACTGGCTGGGGTGGAGGACAATGGCAAAGATGACGGAGCCCTGTTAGAGATGGGAAAGGAGATATTCGAGACGCAGGGGGATTCAGATGAAGACGAGAAAGTAGGCGACATCTGATGCGATAGTCACAAATGTCAGCGCATAACTGAGATGTGGACTGATGAAAGTTCTTATAATTCCACAATCAAGCCTTCTCGCTTTTTAAAATTTAATTAGCCACACCCAATGTCCAGCTTCTTCACCATCTGATAGCCTTCTTGAACACTGGCACCTCCTCAAAGTTGTCCACACTCCACTTCAACTTTCCATCCCCTGTGACCCATGCACCTTGATCGGTAGCCTCCAATCCCTTCTTCTCGTTCTCGCTAATCTCGTGCTTACTAGCACCGATGCTGTCCTTCGCCAGCCAGATAATGGGTGTCTTGCTGGTAAAAGCCGGGTTGAGATATGCTTTCTTCATGTCCTCTTCACTGTAGTGTGGTTCTTCGTCTTCGTCAAAGTCGCCATCGCGTAACCAAGCCTTCAAAGCAGTATGGCTGCCATAGACATGTGGCTGCAGGAAGCGGGCGACTGATGAAACGACGTGTGACGGTACATGTGTCCGTTCGCTTACTCGATCGATCCTCGACTCTGCGTGCCGAAGAGCGTCAGACTCGCCTTCCTCCGCCGAAGATAGCAGTGGTGCTTGTTCATCATCTCCAGATTCCAGTGCAAGATCTGCAGGTAGGTATTGTTCTAGTGCAGCAAAGTAGTGGTTCGTGGTATAATTGAAGATAACAGTGACGATAAGTAGGACGACAAGCATTATTAGGGGACCAGTCGCGTCGCGCAGGCTGAAAAGACCGATGAGACAGAGCTCAGCGAGGTAGATTCCCGTAAGGATCTGCTGGAGAGCAAGCGTATAGGCGTGTCCTTTGGTGTCGATCTTCGGCTGTGCGGTGTACAGTAACTGGTATCGATAACTCCAGTAGAAGATAACGAGGCCAACAGCAGCGAAGCCAAGAACGAGAGGTGCGATACAGGCGTAAACAATTGCTACAAGAAATTAGTAACTTGTCAAATTGTTGTATCCAAGACGACTAACCAATGATAACAAAATTGCCATACTTGGGGAATAGCTTGCCCCAAGCCATGCCCCTCATCGCGATGTAGCTATTGTACTTCTGGCGGGGCGTTTTGTCAAAGAATTTGTCGAAGAACCAGAATGAGAGGACGTCAGTGTAGTTCAGGATGTTGCTCGGGGCATTGGTCAGCGCCTGGACGACGAAGTACGCGAGATAGGTGTTTGATGCTCTTGGTAGACGTTCCGCGAGAAGCTGAGGTACCGAGCTTGGGTCTTGAACGATTTGCGATGCTACTGCTGCAGCACCTGAAGCAAGTGTTGTGACAAGGAAGACTTGCAGCACTTGGAAGACGAAGTACCACTTCAGCACCTTTAGCTCGATGACAGTCTTGGTAGGCTCTCCAAATGTAGTAAAAATGTCTATATCGTGTTAGCCAGCAAATAGTGAGGGCGGCTACGGGAAGATATTTACATCTGAAGATGTTCGGTACATATCTAGCCAACGCGCTCAGTAGCAGCGGAGGTAGGAGACCACTGAGAAGGCTCATAATCCCTGATGGAATGTTGTTGAGGAATGCCAGCCATTTGACATTCTCAGCGAGGTATTGAACGTTCGAAAAGGCACCGACTATGCCGACTGGAATAGACCAAAACGCGATCGTAGCGACCACGAGAGTTAGCGCGATACCGCTTTGTGATATGCGACGTGCAGGTGCCAGGTTCAGGTTGGCCCAGATGACTTCGCTCGGCGTAGTCCCTACAAAACGAGGGGTAAGAGAAAGGATGTCGGCCGATGCAATCTGCTGGTACGCTCGCTGAGTCGCAGGTTGCGTGCGAAACTCGACAAAGACCGCTGCAGCCCCACCAAGACTCTCAGCTGCCTCATTTGACTCGCGAGTCTTCTCGATGTCATCTTCCTTCTCTCTAATTTGGTCTCGAAAATAACTGATGCTGTCGACTTCCTTGCCAACGACTGGCGTCTTGGATTTATGTGTAGGCCGTAGGGATTTCTTCATCTGCTTGGGCAGTTGCTCATATTTGATGTTTCGGTTGTGGCTCTTTCCAACCTCCTTGTTTACGTTCAGAATCAAAGACATTTCAGCGTTCTCCAGCTCCTCGACTTTAGAGTCTCTCTCTGAAACGAGGGATACCAACTTCTCACCCTTCGTGACTGGCCAGATCCTGACTGCATCATCACCGAAGAATCGCTGCATGTTGCCTTGATGGAGAGCCGCAGTAGGTGCCGAGAGGTACAGTACGGTACGTGAAGATAGCCTCTTTGCGTTCGTCTTTGACAAGTTCCACGCTTGCCGCAGTCCGATGAGCCAGAGTCGTTCCCGCGCAACTGTGAACATGACAAAACTGAAGAAGATCCAGGCCACAACAGCATGCGCATAAAGATGGTTCTTGTTATTCACGTTGCCAATACCAACGCGGTTCAGCTCCTTCGAGGTGCCGCCACCGGTCCAATTGGCAGGCAGAAGAATAGGCCAGGTTATGACAGCACCAACGATGCAGATGAATATCAAGGTCCTCATAAAACGAAGGAACAAGTACGAATCAAGCGACTGATGGTACAGCATAAACTTGTCCGGGACGGTCCTCATAGTGTGGACCCAGTCGAAGTAACCCGGCGATTTCGGGCATGGTGTGCGGTCCTTTTCTGGTACTGTGCCAATGTACGTCCGTGGTGAGTAAATTTTTGGGAAGCGATGCCTAATGAGGACGAACGCGACCATGTACAGGGTCGCAATAATGGCCGTAGGGATGAAAGCTGCGGCGAGTGCCGCAAGTGAAGACGGGCCGCTGGACTTCATGACAGGGTATGTTAGTACACGTGTTTTAAGTAAAGTCATGGATGTGCATGCAGGTACGTACCGACTGGACATGGCTGGTGCCATTGTCTTTGGCGACGAACACCGTCTGGAGATCCATGTCGGATGTCTGTTGTCGAGCAAGAGGTACTTAGCAATGTCTCATGGCCGATGCAGGGCAGAAAGCTGGAGATTGGCAAAGCGGTGTTGACTAGAGTTTGTGGAGTGCGAAGGGTGAAGCCTGTCAAGCAAGGACGCAGATGACGTAGACGCGCCCAAGCGTCTAGCAGTGGCGTGGATCCGTCTAGTCACGTGCGACTCACTACGAAACGGCAGCCTCGAAAACCAACAACACCAAGATGATGCGCATCCGGGTTGGCGCTGAACGCATGCAAGGGATTTTGATTATTTGGTACAAGCAATGCACGTGTGCTGAAAGAAGTCGAAATGGTTACAAATCTATATATGCGCCCACGTTAACCAACAAAACTACCTCCAATATTCATACAACAATCTATGACGCATGGTATCGCGGTATCCTAACATGTCGAGCTACCCGTTTTCCAAAACTCCAAAAGCAGAAGATCTTCAAAGACGCCTAACACCCGCGTATGCAGCGAAAGAAACTGGATACTACCGGGCACACCTAGAGCCACAACAGCCATCGGACCACTCCCATCACCATGCCGAATACTCTCTTCACAGACCCAACGAGCACTACGATGAGCCATAGACACCACATAAGTGCAACGAGAGCCCACTCGACCAGCATCCATCCAAACCCCCGTATCCAGCGCATTCTGCGTTTGCGCGTGCGGATCATCCGGTCAATCTCGTCTGTAATTTGCTTGACTTGTAGTGGACCTTGTCCAGAGACTTCACTTGTAATGCGCACAGCTTCATCTCCGCTTTCTAAGATATGCGGCATGAGGTCTGAGTCGACTGTGGCCTGTAACGCCGAGATTTGGTTTGTGAGTTGCTGGATGGCTTTGCCACGGAATCTTTCAAGCGACGTCTGTAAAGCCTTGGTTGATGACTCTAGGTCCTTGACCAGTATGCGTGCGGCAAGGACATGCTCCTCCTTGCGCGGGACAGGGTATATTCGCATCTTAGATGTAGCGGCAGCGCGCAAAAGGAAATCGGGAGGCGGCTCTCTTACAGCATGCGCGCGTCGAGTGATCTCTCTCGCTTTGACACCTGAGCAGAGGAACAGTGCGCGGACGCGAGCGATATCTGCTTGAGTAACTGTGTTCGCATTGTTGTTTCTCCGGTCAGCGGCATTGTCATCGCCGTCAGCGATGCTCCAGTGCCTCCCGCTAAGGCCGGGTCGAGAGCTACTGCGCTGCCTGTTTGAGGTCTGTGCATTTCTCAGTCCGGTAGGAGGCAGACCCGCCATATTGTCACCAGGCCGAGCGAGTACCTGGTTAATTCGCTCTTGACTATGGCTGTGTGTAAGAGTGAGAGATCCCGTGGATGAGTTTCCGGATATCGTGCCTAGATCCATGCGTGGTGGCAGAAGCCGATCGACTCGAGGCGAGCGACTGTTCTTCTGTTCTCGCGCCTGGCGCGAGATGTGATGCTCATAATCCGAGTCTTCATCTGCAATTGTGTGGATCGGTCGGAACGAAGGTAGTTCAAGATGGTTGCGTTCCCTGTTGCTGACGCTACCGTCTGTACCTGCCGTGACGGTTTGGCTGGTTGGTGGCCGTTTGGTATGCTTAGCTTTGGTGGCATCATCGTCATCAAAATCCACAGAGTTGCAATCGGACATGGTCTCCGAGTCCGAATCTTCGGCTCGGTCCCTTCTAAAAATGATATCACCGACTTTGGTACCCTCGTTCCGCACGCCCTTGAAGAACCGTGTGACAGCAGAATGTGGCTCTTGGGTGTCTCTACGACGAAGCTTATCTGGGCTAGGCAAGCTACTGAAACTATCATTCTTGCGGTGACCGAGTAGATTCATCACAGCACCAGGGGCTGCTAGGATGGCTGTTCCGATATGTTTGTCGTCTGGGGTTTCCTCGCTGGTCTGCCTAGACCTCCCCTTTCTATTCGTTCCAGCAGATTCTGGGCGCAACTCATGCTTGTGATCTTCGCTATGCTCGTGCGAATGGAAGATGGTATTAAACTTGCCCCGCTTGGCTTTCCTTGTCTGTGAGCCCGATCGACTTGACGGTGATGAGAGATCACTTCCAATGTGTGGGAATCGTTTTCCATATGGAGTATTTGGAGCTGTGCTGTCCTGATCGTCAAAAGACGACCGAGGCTCCGCATCACCGACAGATAGATTGGGATTCGTACGAGCCTTCGGCGGCATCTTGAAATTACCACAATCTTTGCTGTATGCGAAGCCATTCGTAGGGCGAGGAACTTCTAGCGAATCTCGAGAAGGCTTGCTGCCAGACGTGACCTCTGCGTTCCGCCCCCATTTGTTTGGTGTATCTAGCGTGAAGTCAGGGGGCGACTTAGGTTGAGACTGCCTAGCTTGTTGCTCAAGAAGCAAAGCCAGCGGGCCAATGTTATGATCTGGATCCGTGACAATACGGGCTTTCCGTCTCCTAGTATCTGATTCCGACTCTGAACTATCGGTATCGTCGTGGCCGCGCAATCGCGACCCCCGCCTGGAATGCTTGCCGCCTCTGGGGCTGTCAGTGCGTAGCGCAGGAAGCAGCCTTCGCTTGCGCCCACGCTCGCTGCCCTTGTCGCTTTTATCGCCTGTCGTATGGTCGACTGCGAAGCTGGGCAAGCCATCAATCCAACTCTTCCTTCGGTCCCCAGAGTACTCTTTGCTCGAACGTGGTGAGAGGAAGTCTTTCTGATGCGCTTCTTTCGGTGGGTACACCCTTCGACCGTAGCGGTTCTCCACAAGCATTTTGTTATCACCCTGTTCCAGCCAGTGCGCGTCAGCGAGTAGCTCTTGTGGGGTGAAGACCCAGCCTTTGTGAGGTCTCGCAGGTTTCTGAGGCGCAGGTCCCACTTCGTGATTGTGGTGAATCTTGGGCAGCTGTACCGCATCGTCTCGACGGTAGCCGGCTTGTTTCGCCTGTTGCTCGACGCGATCCACCCACTCGCGTACCTGCTCAACGTCCTTGAATTCCTCTGAAGAGTGGTCGAGTGTCACACGCTCCCGAGCCCTGCTCCGACGGTTTCGTATGTATTGTAGAGGGTTGTAGGGCCGGCCGAGCTCGTGCTGTTTGCCAGCGTGAGATGGTACACGAGTGAGCTGCGCTTGGGGACTGCCTGGGACGTTGTTTGAGGAAAAGAAAAAGTTTCCTGGAGCGCTGGCGTCGGGCTTCAGAGGCGGTAGATATTCCAGTAGCCGAAGATACTCCATGTGAAGCTCGATGTATGCGCGGGCCTTCTCTACTCGTGCAAGCGTAGCAGCAGATGGGTTGATGCTTTGAGAAGCCGGAAACGCAATGGACCCGCTTCTCTGCACGGAGGTAGACATGTGGCGGGTAGGAGAGCTCTTGCCCATTGGGGATATATTGCGGGAAGTCCGCCGTTGCTCATTGAGGTAATGCTTCAGACTGCCGCCAGCGCCACAGTTGGAGAAGCTGCCTTCGCGCTGCGAACCAGAAGTAACCCGTGACTGGGACGACAGGAGCTGAGTAGTGCTGACATGTCTCCTCCGACTCTCGCTCAGATTCAGGGCCATGTGTACCAGCTGGGTTGGGTCAATCGCCTGCCGTGGCGGCGCAGTGTTTGGTGAGGGGTCTCGGCCATGGGCTGCAGACTGCATATCGTACGCGCTCCTCCTAGTCTTGCCAATGCGCATGCGCTCGTCGTGTCGGTCTTGCGAGTCGGCGAAGTCAATGCGGGATGCTGCGCCGGGTGTGGAGCCGTGGCTGGGGCTGGGACCCTCTCTCTGTACCTCTCGCAACAGAGGCGAGCTGGTTGCATCCTTCTCGTGTGTGCCATGGTGTCGCGAGCTGCGCTTGCCCCCTTGATCCTCCCCACGAGCGTCGTGTTTGCCGTGCCGCTGCCGTGGCTTGCTGGGAAAGCTTGAATCGAGGAGAAAGCCACCAGATCTCCGGACGCGCTGCTTTCGGCTCGCAAAGTCTTCCTCGTGCCCTGAGTCCCTGGCTGGCAGGTTCCCCGATGCTGAGCTTCCTGCGCCCTCCGCTGCACCTGTGCCGGGCCGGGAATCTTGGCTTCGCCGTGGGGAAGAGCTTCTCCCCTCGCCATTGTCTGTGTATGCGCCCGAGTTGCTTGCGACGTACGTGGGCGAGGATCCCGTCCAGCGGTCCGAGTCTCCCGAAGGCCGGCCATGGCTGGAGGAAGCTGGCATTTCTTGTAATAGCGCCTATGTCACCTCGAACGGCGCATGGCGATGACGACGACGACTGCGCGGAGCAGAGGCGCGGCCGTATGCCTTGTATCGCAACTAGGCGATGTCGCGACGAGACGCTCACGTGTATAGTCTGGGCGGCACTTCAGCAAAGGTATGAAATCATATGTGGGGTGAGTGGGAGCGGCTCGATGCTGTCCAGAGGTTTGGCCTCGGGTGGAGAGCATGATCGCCTGCACCCCTGTTTGCCCCCCCCCCAAACGTGGATAGTGGGTCCGTGTGCAACGGCTTGTTGGCTTTTTCTCTTGCGTCTCCAACCCATCAGGGCAACATTGGCTTTCTTCCGAGGCGTAGGGAGTCATGTGTGAACTGACAGTTTGCGCTTCTCTCAGCCAGCATGTGATGTCGATTTTGCTGCAGGGGATAACCACGCTTTCTCTACTATGGAAGCCTATAGTATATATGAAATCCACGTACGGCCTAGTCAAAGGGATTAATTAGTCCACTCCAGTACGCGAAAGCAATTCAGGCCTCCCACAGTACCGGCACTTTGGTAGCAGCTTGTCTTTCCCCGTCGTTAGTATCAACGGCAGTACTTTAGAGCAGTCTAAGCTCTTCATCGCGACAAGTGGTTCGCGTGTATGTGGAAACCATCCATAGATAACAGAGCTCTCGCTTCACAAGAAGGTGCAACACAAGAAAGCGGATTTGATCATCTCCCATTCATCAAGTTACCAACTGCTTCCATGGCGCTCGTCAGCTTTGTATCTAGATTCATACAGAGCAGGGATTCGGGTACTCTTGGTAGGCAATCGCGTCTTAGTAGGGACAGTGCTCGGAGGGAAGCTGTTTGCCGTGTTGAGAGAGTCTTTCCTGGCGCTTTATTGGACTCCATTTGAGCAAGTTCAAGCTTCGCTCCAGTGGGCTGAATCGACCCCAAATTCTGAGCTTTACCCTCGGCTCTTCTCCCGAAAAACCCACCGCTCGTCGTATTACTGCTTCCTGTCGACAGAACAGGGTGACGATGACTCACTTCGGCCGTATTAATTGTATTGTGCTCGCCTCCGTAGCCTGAGGCTGAGGTGGGAAAGAGGGGCAAGCCGAACATGAACTAGCTGACCAGTGCGTCTAGACATTGCCAAACGCAAACCCGTTAACCTATGCAGCTAGAACCGGTCTTTCGCAGAGAATCAACTCGAAAGAGTACGCAAGCCTCGATCGCTTTGCGAACGTGGTTTTTCACATCCTTCACCAAAACGACGAGTTTCTCGAGACCTGAAACATGGAGCCAGCCCAGTGCAGGCTAGAGGGCTGACGAATCGATAAGCCTTTCTCGCACCTTTTACCTGCGTAGGGCGTGTGCTTCAGCGTCGGGCGGGAAGGCTGACATGTAACGCGCTGAAGCCAGTCAGGGTAGCATCGGAACAACGTCAGAGTCGAATCAAACGAAAACCATCTCCACGGTATGCCTCAAGGTAAAGCATATCGGAGATGGCATAGGTTCAACAAAGAGCGTGTCATGTTTCGCGACCAATGCTCTGACGGGTGCCAAGATGGGTACCATGCCTGCGGTAGGGTCCTCTGATGCTAAACGGTGGATAAGGTTTCGTGGCCGCTGGACGTCAGCCTCGGACCAGGTGCCCACCAATCTTACGTGTAGTGCCCATATACCGCATATCGAGGTTGACGACCTAGTCTGACTTGAGCAAGGCGAAGGATCAATGCCTTCGTACAGTCTGATTGCGCCCCACCTCAGACGTGCAAGCAGACGTGCAAGACCGAGAGCGCAAGATCAACATGAGCCAAGTTGAAGGAGGCTGCAGCCGATCGAGAATGACGGAGACGTCGTGCTCCCTAGGTGCAGGCCACGCCTCTGCAGCTGGAATCGAGGCTTGGTGAGGCACCAATTGGGTCGTTGAATCGGCGACTCTTCGTAAAGCAAGCAAGTTCCTTCGGTCGCTGATTCGTTCATAACCTCGGCTCCACTTGGGCCAGAAAAAAGGCGTGTTCCGGTACTCGGCCGGAGCAAGGCTGAACGAGGAAAAAGACAAGAGAAAAGGGCTGTAGATGCTGATGCGGCCTTGCTAGAAGCATCCAGAGGGTGCACTGGTGTCGGATGATGATGTGATGTTAATTGTCCGTGTCTTGGTTCGGGGTTGCGAGACTCGGTCGCCAGCCGGAACTTCTAAATAGGAAAGGCATGATCAAGCCAATAACCACAACAGCTCGCCCCCCCCTAGCAAGCCCGCAACCCTCCGCGCTCTTGTACTTGCAGTTCGTCGCGAGGCGGAATGATCCGAGCAGGGTTTTGGCGGCATCCTTCGTGCCTTTTGATTATCTGGCCCAACTGGCCCAAAACCTGGCCCAGCTCTACACGGTTCCGTTACCTGATTCGCCATCGTCTCAGCAGAAGTCGTTCAGCCTGAGGCAGAAGACCCAATAAGCACCCAGCTCGCCAGCTTGCCGTTTATAGCGTGGCTTACAGCTCCAGGCTCGCCCACTCACGATGGGAAACAAGGCTGACTGCGCCATTCCAGCCTCGTGCGCACTCCACTCGGCCCAGCGAAAATCGGGATAACTGGCAGCCTGCCCCCCTCCCCCCTCCCGCGCTTCCCTGATCGACTTGGAAACATATCACAGGTCCCTAGTACCCCAGGATTACACTTGCCATTCTCTAAACCTGTCAGATTTAGCTGCCGTTGGAGCGATAATACTCGCCCCACCAAGCGAACTTCCCCCCAACTTTCGTCTGTATCGGACCGCGGGACGGAATTGCGCAGAACCACAGTATTTCAGCCTGGCCAGAACGTATCTGAACATCATTGAGCACCGGTCAAGTTTATGCTTCCAACAAGAACCAGAGCCAGGATGAAAGAAGATGCGCCGACCACTACCCCTACCGTCACGGATACCAAAGCTAGCGAACCAATAGAGCCAGCTTCAGCACCAAGGGAAACCGTTGTGACAGCACCGAGCGTCGAGACCACGCCTACTATTTCGCCAACATTGGAATCGAATTCCAAACCTCCGTCTCGCAGAGTATTGCGACTAAAGTGTCCGGTCTGTGCAGACTATCCCGATGGCTTCCGCAGTGAGCATGAGCTGCGACGTCATACCAACCGCGTCCACAAAAAAGCACGTAAAGTCTGGGTAACGATTGATACTTCACCCGACAAGTCGTTCCTCGCCAACTGTAAGGCATGCCAGACTGGGAAGAGGTATAACGAATGTTACAATGCCGCAAGCCACCTCCGACGCATGCACTTCCACCCTCATAAACGTGGGGAGAGGAAGATGACTGCAGCAGAGGCTCGACGCGGCGGAAAACCTGGCGACTTGGATCCTCCCATGGAGTTCCTCAAAGCCAGCTGGTTGCGAGAAGTGGACGAGATAATCGGAGACGAGAATGAACCTACCGAGGACGACGCAGCGAGTATGTCCTTGTCGCCGGCTCGGATCGTACCCACGGGTCAACTACAACCACAGCCACAGCCACAGCCACAGCCTCAAATTACCCCTAGGAAGGCTGAAGCAAAAGCACCGCCGACACCAACTACGCCTTCCACTCGGTCGATGGCGATAGATAGCATAGTTGAGAAGCAGGACGCTGCATGAATGAGAAGCTTATACTAGACGGCGGCTGAGGGAAACTATCTAGTGGCAATCTCGTACAGTGAGATGGGTCCTGGGTCACCACACATAACCCCGGCAAACATACCCGATCGAACCGTGTCCTCTGGCACCATTCTTTCTGTGCGTGCAGTGATTGTTTCGCTCGATAGAGAGGACCGGGGGGTCCAAGGCCATGGCTCGCTTGTCGGAAATGCCCATCATTATGGAATGCGCTACTTTTATTTTTGTGGTGAAATACAGGGTGGAAAAAATCGTTTGGCGTTGATTTGGGTTGACATTCCGACGTGCCACCAGGCTGAAAATGTTGTGCCGCGACAGCACGGTCTTCGAAAAGAGAACCAGATGGCAGCGAGTTTCGAGTATGACACCCATATGCTTGTGCAGAGGATTTCGAAAAGACAAGACTGCTCTTCGTCGATCTGTGTTGTGAGCTATTCGATTCTGCATTCATAGTGCCAAGTGTAATACATGGGAATGTGTGAACTTGCGGCTGCGAGGAAGAAGAAGTCAGATGATTATAACGAGATATACACCAAGTTGACTGCCTAGAGAAGGAGGGGTATGAGGAGGTCGAAACATGATGTGAGGTGCAATTAAGATGTGTGTCGATCAACGAAGGGGTAGTGGCGGATCGGTACTCCCGACCCAAACGGGCTCGTGCGTAATAATCTGATTGCTGCATCGTGAATCCTTCGAAGCCACCACACCATTGTTCCAGCAACCACGAGGTATGTCCCCGCCATGTCTATCATATGTCAGCGTCTGCTTCTGCACCGGGCCAGGCAATTAATATTGCAAAGCTGATCGTTTTGTCTAGCTGCATGTTCGTACGTGCGCCTGTTATGCGCTTCCACGCTTTTCGATAGCATTAGCCCTACCCGCGGAGTCTAAGATCCTGCAATGGCTGTGTCGCCTGCATACCCTACACGTATCACGATTCGCTACCGCCGCAAAGAGAGTGCATGCCACTCGCGAAACATACTGTAGAACACCAGGTAGGGCTTGGGATTTCAGGACCCACCCCGGCATACCATGTCTTTTCGACGGGCACACGGTAATTTCGTCAACTTGGGAAGACTATACAGTGTTCCGCCCTGGGGTGGTGTCCCTTCCTTTGGTCTGGCCAGGCCGCAGTATAACTCTGTAAATCTGGGCACCCTCTACGCCCGCAGCAAATCCAAGTACCCAATTGGATGGGCATATTTTGTGGATGGGTCTGTTTTCATACTTCCCTTCGCATGGCTTGCTCACGATGCCTTCGAAGCACGTATGAAGATCGCCGCGCAGTTCGTAAGTGGGCCCACACCGAAAATGCAGGCAATTCGAAAAGAGAATCCGCATAAGAAGCGCTTCATCATAATCAAGTAAGCACGACAGCTCACCGTGTAGGTGTATATGCTAACAGGAACGACAGCAAGGACGCAAGACAGTTGCGCGAGAACACATTTCGCATTCTGGCTCGCAACGCCCAGGACGGGCAGAGAGTGTCAGTCGTCGATCCGCCTTTCGAAAACATCGAATTGACCCTTGATCCAACGGGAAGCCGCCCGATCTCCGCACGCTTCAACGACGCTCCCCAATTAAAATACGAACACAGGCTACGGAACAGCGAGGCTCTGGAGACGTTCCGGGGTACACTGGTTGATGGTGTCCTGCAACCCAACGTTCGCTTGGGGAATGGCCTACGCTTGTCGCCCAAGCCAGAGATACTCAAGCCTCAAGTAACAAAGAAGAGGCGGGCGCGGAATCGTGAGGCCACTAAGCTACGCGAAAGCGTTGGGCTGCCTCCAAAGGCGCCTGCAAAGCTGCTAGATCGGCTAGGCGTACGGTCTTTAAAAGATCGACCTTTGCCTCCAAGGGTCGACAAGCCGAAGCCTTCCCCACGAGCACCGCCACAAGATCACGATCTAGAGCTTCGAGAAGCTGAACTGGTTCAGAGAGAGCGCGAGCTCATCAAACTACAACAGCAGCTCCTGCTACAGACCATGCGCAATCAGAGCACTCCACAACGCCAAGAGAGACATCCTCGATCTCTATCCCGCGACGACAACTACTCAAACAAGCATCGGACACGCGAATCGACCGAAGCACGTACCCATACCGAGCATGATACAACAGCTGCAGAGCTTGAGGCAAGAAAAAAGGCACTGGAACAAGAGGAAGAGCTCTTGCGGTACAAGCGCAAGGCGTGGCTTCTTGAGCAAAAGCTTGCCCAGGCCACAGGACGTCCTCCGGCTAGGCGAGCAGCCCGTCAGTACGACGCGCATGTGCAAGAGCGGGACGCACAGTACTCTCCTGAATATCCACCAGGACAAGCAGAAGTGTCGGATGTGCAGCACGATGACAGTGGCGCTGACAGCCACGACCTTGATGATGCATCGCCAACTGAAGCTCTCGAAAGCCTGAGATCTCGCATCCAGCTTCCTACCAGACAAACGATGCGCTCACATCGGACGCCACGCTGAACGTACGACATATTAACGACAGTATCTTATCGTCACCTACTCAATGTTCGCGGGTAGAATTATGCCCCAACTTGACAAACCCTTTACATGCATTGCGCCGCTTCAGTCATGAAAGAGATGATTTTGTACCACATAGACGCCGACTTTCAGATAACTGTACTATATTCAGCCAGCATATGATACCCTGTACAAACAGCAAATAGATCCAATGACACTAGACTCAATTTTCTGCTTTTTGCTTATGGGCTTGTTGCTATATTTGCATATTTTCCTTTCGGATTTGCCTTGCTATTAGACTTGCGGAGGCGAGGTAGTGTCATAAGATTTTACCTGCTGCTCTCTCGTTGATCGACATGGTGGGACCATGTCTGGTAGTGTGCTCGATGGCCTGTTACAGTACCTGATTCGAAAAATGATGCAGTTTCACTTCATCGGTCTTACCTAACATATGCTATAGTACAGATGTGGGGAACAAAGCAAAAAAGTACCAACCCCCCATTGGCGCGGTATCCATTTCCCCAGATGGCCGCCGCTTGAACGACGCTGAAATGTGACAAGAAGCTGCAAAGATCAACCAAAAAGGAAAGAAGGTTGTTACTAACAGACAGGAGTGGATGTAGATGAATATTAGTTTTCGTATGTATTATTTGACTCGGGTATCTTGATGCTATTACCTCTTTTTAGGACCAAACGGTGTTTGAAGAAGAAAGAAGAAATAAATGAGCGCCAGTCCAACGTCTACGCTTTCCCATGCGGAAGAAAGAATAGTGAACACTTGATATCCATGGGTTCATGTATTAATTTCATCAGAAGTCGTGAAAGGGGAGGTATGCACCGTGTCTGACCCATCATGACTGTTGACTGTAGTCATCACTCCATTCTTTCGAGCGTTGTAGGGCCGCATCAAACTCTTTGTCCTCTGTAGTCTCCACCTGTACGCTTGTCTCCGTGATAATGTTGATCCCGGTGCCCGCAACTGTGTTCTTGATGATCGAGTCTTGCGATCCTGTTCGTGTGGGACTTTCGTCATCGTGTAGCGTATCTTCATGGTGTGACCGCAACGTACGACTGCGCCCGCGGCGTTGATCGACTATTCGCAACAGTCTGTTGCTGCCACCTACTATGGTGACGGTGCGCGCAGTAGTGGATGTGAGGGTTTCTTTGTTGCTCATGGATTGTAAGCCGTAGTGGTCGTCGTCGCCTGGGCGTGCCGCGTTGGTGAGTGTCACAGTGACGGTCCTGTTGTAATGCCCTGTACTCAGGTCTCCGGATACCAAGACCCGCCTTGTCAAAGTGTATAGGAGCGCATCGATCCAACCACATGATGTGAGGAGGCAGCCGGCGATGATGTAGAAGATGTCTGGCATCGTATGACCGGCCATGGCTACCATGCGACCCACGGCTATAGGCAACGTAAGTACGACGTACACAAACGGGTACATGACCATAAACTTCGTCGCGCGTGTGAGCTTGCTAGTATCGTTTACGATGATGCTGCGTATGCGACCGCGTAGGTGGAAGAAGACGTGTGCGTAGATGATGATTGTGCCAAACTCAACGATGAAGATCCAGAGGTAGTGCAACCAGAGTCGTTCTTTTTGAAATTCGATTGAAACCCAACACTATCCGAAGTTAGCCTCATCCAATCCGTCAGTATAACAAAGGGAAGAAAGAGACGTGCATACCCATCCTGCAGCGCGAGCAAAGTATCGCCCCCGGTAGATCGCCGGTCCAAGAATAGTGAGAATCAATGCGAAGAGCCAGATCAAGAGAATTGATACCACAAACCACATGTATGGCGGTTTGTATCCTTTGACCACGCCCAGCCAAGTATGTATCGCGATTGCGAAAACGAAGAAGCCGCTTGCGACATCTCTGAACATGGGTATACAGAGTCAGGACATATCTCATGTGTGTAGCATAGGGACAATGCTTACCCAATCTGCAAGAACCAAGCCTGGAGGAAACATGCGCCGGTGGATACTACAATCTTGTCGATTCGGAGCCAGTGGAAGGATATGGAGAAAGCGATTGATTGTTGCAAGTCGGCGATTAAAAGGTTGTAGATGAGAATGACGTATTGGTTGTATCCAACGTTTTGCCTGTAGTGCCTCCGCCACGATATCATCCGCTGTGTGATGAATCCTAGCAAGGCCGTAACCGATATTAAGCTCATCGTGGCGCATATAGCGAGCGGTATCAGCCCCGCCCTGTAGACGGGGTCGAGCGGGTCCATACTGTTCGGGGCTGTTAAGTATCGCTTTTCGAGAGAGCGGTCTTGTAGGACAGAGGTTATGACGGTCACTTCGTAGGGCGGCGTAGTTGCGACGGAAGGTAGTAACCAAGTTGGAGCGGCCCGATAGGATGCGCGGAAGTAGTTCTACTCTCAACACATCAAGACACCATGGCTGTAACGCGAGAAGGTATCGAATCTGCTCGTGACGAAACCGTCTCGACCTCGTGCTCTTTGTAGGTCCAATTACAGCTCCACGTCTGCTGACTGTCAATCAGGGAGCGACTGTGCAAGAATCGTATGTTGAATGATCGATCAGGTCGGAGTTTATTGGTGGTTTGGGTTTAGCTTGTTGGATGTACAAAGGAGTGATCAACACTAGAGTTATTGTCTGCGAGAGTGATCCACAACTTGGGGAATGTGCGAAGGATATAGGAAATAATGTCAATAGATGCCAGCAACAAGTTGGAGTTGAGCAGTACGCATGATGTGGACGGAACACTTGAAAGGAAGGAAATGGTCGAACTGACTTTTGCATTGGATATGCAGGTGCACTAGACGCGGCATTTTCGTGGATGGGTCCAAGACGATCGCCTAAGCTCCTCAGCCAGCGCGCTACAGCTGCAGGGTTGATGAGTGTAAAGTTCGACAAGTGCCAATGCGTCTGTCCCCTGTCCATCAGCCAGTGTATTGCCAGCCGAGCGAATGCTTAACATTGCGTTTAGGTCCTTCTCTGATTCGAGGAGAAGACGCGAGTAGCGGGTCGTACTCAGGCATCCCGGGGGAGCTCCACAACTTAGAAGTAGACAGGCTGGGCGCTCCCTGTCAGCAGGAAGAGTAAATATTGCGGACGTGGCCATGCTGTCGCGTGTGGGTTTCAAGCGGTACAGGACGAAAAAGAACAACAGCCATGTCATGCCCGGAACGATCATCGGGGTCGGCAATGCTTGCACAGGCAAATGCGACAACGATTTGCGGTGCCTGACAGCGGTACCAGCCGTGGTCTCGCCGTAACGATGTGCGTTTGCAAATCTTGCGCAATTTGTTCCTTGAACGCCATGGTTGGTCTTTGATGAGACGTTCGTCTCTGCAAACTGCGCCGCAGCTTGTGCGGTCCGGATTCCTTTTTGACAAATCGTTCAACCTCAGCTGCGTCTACGCGACATTGGCGTCTTCTTTTCTTGTGGTTAGTTGCGGGGGAGGGTCTTGAACATTTGGGCGACTGTGGAGGTGCTCTAGTCGATTACTAGCCAAAGGGGTTTGAGTGTTAACGTATCCGTGCGCGAAACGAGCCAGTTCGCGGGTCGAGCCACCCCACCAATATCCGACGATTGACAATATGAGGTTGTAGAGCCACACCAAATAGCTATTATCGTGAGATCTTTTAGAGTATTGCTATATAGAAGCTTCTAGAGCGTTTGCACTACTTGTATCTCGCTGGCGTCTTAATTTGGCGGCCGCGCGCGCTGTTTTTGGGTAGGGAAGACGCTACTAGCAGACTAGCGTTAACTTAACTTAATGCAGCAGCAGTATAACAACACTTTGTTAATTTTTTTGCAGCACTGTATAAGGCTTTTTGCTTATATATATTTGCTATATTGCAAGATTTTTGTGTAGTTGCTGTCGCATATATCAGTCACGCGCCTCAGCCACGAGGCTCTAGGCCCAAGCGTTAAGGCCTGCGCGGCTCGCGCAGGCCAAGCGCCGAGGCTCAGAGCCTTCACGCCGAGGCTTAGAGATTTTACGCCAAGCTTAGATACTTGCATTTAAGCACTACAAAATACTTGCTGTGCTTAGAGGTATTTCTCTAAGCTCTACAATAGTTGTTACAGACTACAGTATTTCCTTTATATTTATAGAGCGTCTTAGACGCAGATAGAAAGATAGAATTAACTATCTAGTTCTTCTAAACTACTGTTACTAGCTCCTTTTTCTTTACAGTTATAAGCCTAGCGCCTTAAATTACAGTTTAGATTCTCTCTGCGCAACTTAGAGTACGCTAGCAGTAGTTTAGACCTTCTAATTTATTTAAACACACTTTTTAACTTACTAACTAATTGCATATACTACAATAGCGAGCAACTTCCTACAAATTACTAACTTAGCGCGCCTTTTAGGCTACGTAAGCTAGACTTACTAGTACACTTAGCTAAAGTTTAACGCTAAATCTAAAGGAGTCTAGAAATGTGTTAACTTAGAAGCTAACGTGTTTCACCAGTAAGCGGGCCACCCTAGTAAGCAGGCTACTTCCCCGCACTATCCTACTTTTATAACAGTATTACGCAACACCACTATAATTTTTCTAATTAAGTAGAATAAGATATTATTCTTTAAACACATTGCTATCCTCTATATCCTCTAATTCTACTTAGCACGTGCAGGAGTTGTGTCTAATTTAGCTACAACGCCTATAGCGCTGTTTACTATGCACTCTCTTTGCAGGCATTGCACTATTATTACAGCTACTACCCTCTACCTTAGTAATCTAATTAGCTATCTAGCTAACTATTTATAACCCCTCTGCCTGTACGTAGCGCTGCTTAAACGTTTTTTACTTTATTAACGCTTTAACAGCGTCTCATAGGCGACTTATTTCCTTCTATATTAACACTATATAATAAGCAATCTGCTAGGCTCCCTTACTTAACTACTACATCTGCTCTTTAAGAAAAGTTATAAGAAACTCTTACTAAATTTATATACAGTTTTAAATAAGTGTAACTTGTGCCTCTATCTTACGCGTATTACGTAGCGTTTTTAGCTCCTAAGTACTACTATCTTACGCTAGTAGAGTTAGCGTACGCAGTACAATGTTAAGCTGTAATAAAACAATATAATAATTTTATAGCGTAAGCCTAACACCTTAAAATCTTTTATAAATATTCTTTAGTATAATAGCCTAATAATAGGCCTTTTTAAATGCTAGTAGGAAGGTTTCTTTAGTAATATAGTAAATGTAATTACGTGCTAAGACTAAGATAGCATTACTATACGCGCGCTTTAACAGCGAGAAGTAGCCTATATTAAGAGGCTGTAAGAGGTGCAAGGAGTGTAGAGGCATATAAAAGAAAATTATCTTCTTCTCTTTATAGAGATCTTAGAAATTTACTAAGTAGTAGCTTTTATAGCTATTAATAATAAGTAGCTTATGCGTCCCTATAGGTCGCGTATAAGAATTAAAGTAATAAAGCTAGTTAAGCGCTAGATTGTTGTTTGTCTAGCTAGTAGGACTAACTTAGATTACCTAGTTATATAGCAAATCTTCTATAAACTAGGTAGAGATTAGAACCTTGCCTATAAAGATAAGAAACACTAAAATACGTTTCTCTATTACGCTAACGCCCTGTATTAGCATAACCTACTTATAATTGCCTAGCTAGATCTTCTTTATTCTTTCTAGTTTGTCTGTGCTTGTTATAACTAACTATAATAAAATCTTGCCTATAATAAAGCTAGTCTTATTAAAGTTATAAATATCTTAGTTTATAATACTAAACTTTACTTTTGTATTCTAAACTAGCTTAAACTAGCTCTTAATAAGCACTAGGTCTTTGTAGAGAGCTTACTAGTAATTATATAAATAGCTTTAGCGCGTATATAGCTTAGGATTGCGCTAAATAAACCTATTAACCTAGTTCTTACTAACCTCCTCCCTACTACGCTCTTAGAGTAGTCTATTAGCTATATCTTGTACGTTGTCTCTCCCACAGGGTAGTCCTTACTTAGCCTTAACTATTATATGTTAAGTAATAGCCTCCTCTTCTAGTTTTATTAGACGCTTTGCTAGTAGCTCTTAATTGCTTTAAAGGCGTTGTCTAGCGCGTTGTTGCTAGATTATTATTTGTAGGACGCTATAGGCTATAGCAGCGCGTTATTTACTCTAGATTTTCTTAGAATTAATATTAGAGATAGCAATAAACATATCTACTTTAGTATAGGCCCTTAACGCGTTGCGTAGTTAAGATATTACGCGTTATTGTTACGAAGGTAGGATAGCGCGGGGAAGTGGCCCGCTTACCAGGGTGGCCCGCTTACCAGGGTGGCCCGCTTACTGGTGAAACACGTTATTGTAACTGTTAATATATTAATTAGGCCGCCTTTAAGGCTTTTAGTACCTATAAAGAACTTTTTTTTAAAAAAAGCTTAAAGCCTACAACAAAAAGCTTAATAAATATTACATAAAGCACGTAAACTAGGCCGCAAACGCGCACATACTATAGCATATTTAGAATAAAGTTTATATAACTATTAATCAGTAGTTACTTACTTTAATTATAATAAAACTTGCAGATATATTAAGCTAAGCTCTTAATAAGCTTATTAAGCAATTGCAGCTTAAACTAGCGTTAACAGATGCTGTTAACTAAATAGTAACACGCTAGGAGTACTATACAAGCCTTAAAAAGGCAAAGCTTAGTACTATAGAACTACAAGCTTAGTACAATAAGTAGCAAATAAACTAACTAAAAGCTAAAAGGCTAGAAATCTTTAAAGTAGACAAAGCGCTTGCTGTATTTAACTTTCTAGATGCTGTAGGAGCTAAATACGCTCTTAAATAGGCTAGGACTACAAAAACGCTCTACTAACAGCACTAGACGCTAAGGAAGGATTATCCTAATTTAGACTAAACTAGTTAAGTATTTTTAAGGATGCTCTACTAGCGCTTAATTAGCTTACTAAGCTTAGCTAAATTCTTAAGAGCTTACGCTATATTAAGAAGCTTAAAACCTTGTTTACTAAGATAAGGCGCTAAAAGCGCAAGCTACAAACGCGGCTTTAAGTGCCTATATTGTGATAGCAATAATAGCAAGCATTACTAGAATTTTGTAAAATGCTACACACTCCTAGCAGTAATTAAGGCCTACTTAAAAGTTAACTATAATATTAGTAAAAAGAAATTAAATAAATTTAAGAACGTCTGCACACTGACTAGTACAAAAAACTTTGAAACAAACTTACTAAAGCAGAATATAAGCTCCCTTAAAAGGAAACAAGTAAGTTAAAGAACTTTTTAAGTAGTATAGTTGCATCCTTAATTAACTTAGCGCTTTTTAAGGAAAACAAGAATCCTAGTATATACTATACTAGCGACTTTAACGCTTATATACTATTAGGGAGTACTATACTAGATAGTAGGGCCGCGTTGCACTTAGTAAACAACAGAGAACTGCTCATACTAGGCTTCTTTGTACCAGCTAAGGAAGTAAAGACAGTAGAGGCAGGAACTTAGGCATTCTCTATTAGCAGCTAAGGCACTTATATTCTACGCCAAGTTCTAAGTAGAACACGTAGTAATAAAACTAAAGACTTTACACTTACAAACGTAGCAGTTATTAAAAGTTTTTATTTAAATATTATCTTAGAAGCTCGCCTACATAGAAAAGAAGTCTAGTACTTAAGCTTAGATAATACTTTCTGCAAAGGTACACTAGGCAGAAACGTTGTACTAGTAAGGCTTAAACACTGTTTTAACTTCTTATTTCTTAAATACAAGCTACTATTTTCTTATTTTAAGCTTGTTCTAAACGTAATACCTTTTAGTTAAAAGCTAATAAGTAACCTATCTAAGAAGTAACTTAGAGGACTTTTAGCATGCCTGTACAAGGCACCTAGGCCCTAAAGCACTAAAAGCACTTGTTAACGCAGCTTAGAGTGTAAGAATTAAAAAGATAGCACATGTTAAGTACAAGCACTGTGCTTTAACTTATGCAAAACAGGTTATATTAAGAAAGCTAAAGAAGCCCTTTTTTAACTATACTAAAGGATCTTGTAGGACCTATTTAACATGCCTTAAGGTTGTTTAAGAGAGTAGTAGATACAAGCAATAAAGAACGCCTTTAGTAGCAAGCTTTATATGTATATTCTGCAAGCAAAATCTATTTTAGAAATTATAAGAGCCTTTTACTACTTTAAGGCACTCCTTAAAGCTTGTTACAAGCTCTAAATAGTTAAAATTACACAAAATAACAACTTTTTAATACTCTCTTAGCAAAAGACGTCGCAGTACTAAACATAGTATAAAGAATACAGCATTACTATTAAGCCTTCTCTACTATATATATATAAACTAAATAGAGCTGCTAAAAGAGCAGGCTAGGAGCTAATAACTAAGTTAATTAAAATAAAGACAAGCGCAAACTTGCCTGAGAAACTCTAGCTAGAGATTGTTAAGGCTACAGCCTAGCTTTATAATATAAGTCCTTCTTATGCACACGGCTTGTGCTCACTAAACAAGCTCCTTAAGCAATAAAGCAGGAGGTATTTTAAGTACTATAAGCCTAAGCCTCTTAAGAGCTTTACAGCTAATATAAAACTAGATTAGAGCAGTATATACGCCTATAGCTGCCGCGCCTATCCCTTAAACAAGAATAGAGCAGCTAAGTAATACAAGAAGAGCTTTAAGACTCTTTCTAAGAGCTATATTAGTTACTTAGTAGGCTATAGAGCCTCTAACATATACTGTATATAAGTTTGTCAGATTGGGAAGATTTGCGCAATTGATCAAGAGGTCGGCAAGGTGATCAGTAGGTCGGCGAGACCGAACAAAGGATCCAGGAAGGGTGGTCAGGGGGTGGCGCTACAGGACGCTAAACGCGCTAGCGCCGCCAAGAGTCCCTCGGATAAAAAAGGCACCCGTAATCTACAAAATTAATCAAATCAACTATCTTAGTCGGTTTCTAGAACACAAAAAAAACCACTTATCAAGACAGTATAATTATTATCAACAATATTATTATTATCTTATCAGTTTTAATCAACCTATTATATCTGACAATTAAGAGTCTCACTGCCTCAACTAAACGAGGATCAATAAACACAAGAGAACTCTGCACGCTATTAACAGGATGTCTACACTACCTCTACGAGACTCCTCTGTGATCCTTACTAATTACACAAACTAGATTAAATAGATCTGCTAAATTAAGACGCGCGCGGACTCACTACGCGTGTAGGAGAAGATAGATCTAAACCTTATAATTAAGCCTCTTACTAAGCTAACAATGCCTTAAATTCCGCAACTAAGCGACTATTAAGCGTCACAACAATTAATAAACACGCACGTAGCATTGTACTAGGCTGATTACAGCTGCAGCACGCCTATACTGCTATTTATACCTACTTAACCTACTAATCTAGCTACGAACGCGAAAGCATCATACAAAGAAGATCTAGAGATTTATAAACTTAAGCTAGATTAATACAAAATAGAAGATTAAAAGTACACAAGGGAGCAAGCAGCGTTTAATAAGATTATGTAGGAAATACAGTAAATAGTTAACAACTACTTATACATAAATTGCTGTAGAGCAAGATAATTACATTGTTAGTAAATTACTAACCTTATAGCTACTGTAGGCATTAACGCTAAAGACAAGATTAAGGAGGCCTAAGAGCAGTACAAAACCGCGATAAAGCTGCCTAAGGTAATTACTGCATAGGAAACATAGCTTACTAAAGTTAATTATGCTACAACTAAGGGCAAAGCAGTTAGAATACCTAAGTGCTAGCTAGACATATACATTAAAAAGGGCTTTACTTAAGCTACAGCTAAGCACTTAGAATAATAGACAATATTATTTATATCTTATAAATTAAAAAATCTGTTAATCACAGTTAAAGATATAATCTGTGAATATTAAGATTACATGCAGCTGTTTTACCTATTTAAAGCAAAGTTAACTAAGGCATCCTTTAGAGTAGCTGCAGGAGCTAGATTACTAACGCTTAACAAAGATAAAACAAATAACTCTAGGAAAAAGCGTAAACTCTGCTAAAATTAAAAGCCTACTAAGAATACCTAATTAACTAATATCTAACATACTGCAAGTAAATGCAAAGCATGTAATATAAGACACGCGCTTAAGGATTACTAGTACGCGTACCTAAGCAGTGCACTAGCTTAGTAGCAACCCTAAGATAATAGGATAGATCAAGTCTAATTACGTATTAATAACAGCCTAGCTTTGCAAGAAACACTTTACAACGCTAAGTAACAATTATAATTTTAAAAACTAGCAATTAAGAAGTTATATACAGCAACACTTACAATTTGTGAAGATCGTCCGAAGATGATCTAGGTTGGTTCTCGGGAGAATGAACGAGTACTAGGGACACGGGGTGTACTAGCACGATTAGAAGATCGATGTAATAGTACGAGGGTGTGTTAGCATAATTAGAAGATTAATGTAATAACACGAGGTTAAGAATTAAGTCTTAATCCTTAGATTAATTACTAAGTAAAACTCTAAGTTAAACATAATAAGCTATAAGGGCATATTGCCTACACTATATACTAATAAACGTGGTGCTCGTGGATAAGCGCTCGTAGATGATTAGTCACGTGGTCGCGCTCGTGTACGAGCGTGCTCGTTAGTGAGCAGTCACGTGATAGCGGCGCGGTTGCCTAGCTGTGATCATCTGCTCATGTCGCATAGTCCCTGAAGGATCGTCCACCACGTTCCTTGGTTCGGATCGTAACACAATTAAACACAACAACTAACTATATAGTTAGAAAATTAGAAAGATTAACTACACGTTTATTAAGGCCTTGTTTAAAATAAGCTAGGTTACATATCTTCTACAACAATTATAAATCCTTAATTCTAGATTAACATGTCACGTCTCTAACAATACAAGCTAATTTACAAAAACATAATTAGCACTCTAAGGAGACTTCCTATAAATAAGTAACTTATAAGTATAAATTAAGGCATATAGATTAGTTACTTGAACAGTAGTAAGCAGACAAACTTAAAACTAACTATACTTAAAAGACGTAGCATACTGTCTTGATCTGCTCTGCAATCTTGTCTTGTTTAAGATACTCTGTCTACAAGGCTTATAGTAGGATACTAAATATAATCTAACAGTCCTTTAAAGATTGCTTACTAATAATCTAATTGCTGACTTTACTAAGCTTCATAAACAGTAAGTCCAAAAACTAAACCTAATTAACAACTACGCAATAATAGCCTCTAGGTTAGTAAACTACAATATAATTAAAAACAACGCGCACAAGCGCTTACATAGCATAAGAGAATAAGTTACTTAGGACTAAGTGCGCTTAAGTACCTCGTATAATAATCAAAAGAGGTAAGGATTACTAAAGTACTTACAGTAGAATGCGACGCCTATAGAAGAGTAAAAGCTAAAAGGCTAATTTGCTGTACACTGCGTATAATTAATAAGGCTCTAAAAGAACGTATCTTACTTAACTTTGATTATTATAAGGTTAATAGCTTAACTAAAGAAAGAAGCTAAATACTAATTATAGATTAAGCTACTAGATTTATATTAAACTACTAATTTAAAAACAATTAAACAGCGCAAATAATTATTAAGTTATTAAAATGCTTTATAAATTTTTTAAAGACATAATGTAATATTACTGTAAAGGTAATTAAAACTAATAACAAGATTATTATAGTTAAACTAGAAGTAGCTTGTTAAGCAGAGTTCTATAGCATGCGACTTAAGCCTTCTACCCCTAATACCTAAGCACAAAACAGTAGAGCAGAACACTTAGGGGGTGTAATCAAAGACAAAGCACAAGCAATGCAACTAGACGCTAACCTGCTATAGCTACTATAGCCTAAGATTACTTAATTAGCAGTATATCTCTATGATTAAACACTGCAATACGCAAATTAATAAAGATTACTATATTAAGAGTTCTTTACGCATAATGTATACAAAAACAGAATTGTTACTTTACTGCGCAAGCTACACTAAGGCTACTTCTAAGTATATAGGTGTAAGGCGTTTGTAATAATAGATAATATAAAGCGCAGCAAGCGTAAACTACAGTAGCTTAATCCTAAGGCATAGATTAGATACTTAGTTAGATATTAATCTACGAACATTTACTGTGTATAAGTACTAACTATAGCTAAGGTAATTACTACACGCGATGTAGTATTTAACAAAGAGTTAATCTTTACTAGAGATAAGAAAAATGTTATAAATAACCTAATGTATAGCACCCTTAAAGAGATTACAGAGGAGTGACAAAAAAAAGGATATCAAAAAAGTTATAGTTTTTAAAGCTTTATATTTCGACAACTAGAAGTACTATACCCAAAAGAATTAGTGATTTGGAAAGCCAATATCTTCCTTTTTGAGTTGGATGGCTTAGTAAGCTGCTTAGTCAGCACGGTTGTCCCTGTAATCTTGCTTGAAATGAGATGAAAAAAAAGTAAAAATAGATTTTAGTATAACTTTTTTATAATTGTATAAAAACACGCTAAGAAAAAAATAAGTTTAATAAGCTTACATAAGTATAACGTAAGCGTATTTTAGAGGCTTACATCTTAATTCCTTAGAGTTGAATAAAAGGGTAAAAAATAGGGGTTGCTTACGTAAGCGCTAATTACGTAATAGCTTAATAAAAGGGTAAAAAATAGGCTCCTCTTTTTGTCCTAACTTCCTTTTTATAATACCTCCTCTATGTCTCGCAATCTTTCTCAATTTAAGCAAGAAGTTTATACTTTATATTTACAAAACAAGCCTATTTCTTTAATTAGTAATATACTGGAAAAGTCCTCTAGAAGTATTACTAATACTCTTTATCGAATAAAACAAAAAAAAGGCTCCTTTATCTACTTTTAGGCCTCAAAAAGGTCGTCCTACAAAGATCTCAAATAAAGCAAAAAGAGTGCTTAATAGAGACCTTACTAAAAGCCCTAAAAAGACAAATCAACGTCTTTTAAAAGAAAATAGTCTAGATCTTTCTATTAGAAGCTTACAACGCTTTTTAAAAAAGGAGAACTATTCTGTTAACATTTCTCAAAAAAGACGCCTTCGGACGCTAAAAAGGCTTATAATCATTATATTTAGGCCAAGCAATTACTTAAAAACCTCAAAAATATCAACTTTAATAAAGTTATATTTTCAGACGAGTCTGCTATTAAGCGAGGGCACGGTGCTAGGACAGAATACTATTAAACATGGCAAAATAATAGAGTTAGAAGGAAAATAGTTTCTATAACTAACACAAGTAAGTTTAAAAAAACACTATTTAACTAAAAAAAAACTTTAATATATTTATTATTTTTCTATTATTCTAATCTATTTTCAGCACACTTACTAATCAAGTTATAAGTCAAGATATTTCCATCTAAGTTTGGGGAGCGATTTGGATAGGTAGTAGATCCAAATTAGTAGTAATTAAAAGCCCTTTAAATACTACTCCTTTTAGGAGTTCAGACTATATTGAAAAGATCCTTATTCCTATAGTAAAACCTGCGATAAAAAAAGGGAGGTTTTATATATTCCTTTTTCCTACTTAGAGAGTGTTTACTCTATATTTAAATTATAAAGTAGCAATCTTTTTTTATATAATCAAAGGACTTACTAACCTCTATATAGGCTAGAAGTTTCAACAAGATAACGCTAAGATCCATAAAACTCTAGAAGTTTTATCTTAGTTTTCTAGGAATAGGATATCGCTTTTTAAGCATCCTGCTTATAGTCCTAATCTAAATCCTATAGAAAACGTGTAGGCCTTGCTAAAAAACGCTTTAGCTAAAAGGCCTATTACTTCTTTAGGTATCGGAAAGAGTAAAAAAAGTATAGCAGCCTTTAAGGCTGCTATAAGGGAGGAATAGGAATAATTACCTTAAAAGGCGATTGATAATTGTATTCTATCTTTACTAAGGCGTTATTTGGACGTTAAGGAAGCTAAAGGCTGGTACACTAAGTATTAGTAAGCTTTCTTCGTTATTTATTTAGAAAAAACCCTAAAAACAAGCTCTTGATTACTACTTAATAGTTTTTTTTACAATTACCTTCAAACTCACACACAGATGAGTTTAACTAGTATAATTTAATATATATACTTTATAGCGATTTTTACACCTTTAATAAAAAGTTATTTTGTTATTTAATCTTGAGTTTTTTTATCTTTATTTTCACTGCTGAAGTTGAGCGCAAAAGTGCTTACTAAGCAGCTTACTAAGTAGCTTAATTTAAAGAAGAAGATCTTGGCTTTCCAAATTACTAACCATTTTAGGTATAGCCCTTCTGGTTGTAGAAATATAAAGCTTTGAAAACTATAACTTTTTTGACATCTTTTATTTTGTCACCCCTCTGTAAGATTTTTTGGTAGGGTGTGCAAAACGCGTCCATGTGCAAAAGGTGTCCATGCACCCTACCGAGATAGATGGGCCAACGCGCAGGACGGGCCAACGCGCGGTTTTTGCCATAATAATCTAAGCAAATCTCTAATATTTAAATAGCTATAACTTCTATAAAAGTCAACCTTTTTTAGAATTTGAAAAGTTTCCGAGCCTAGAAGCCAAAATCTATAAGTCTAGAATTTTACTTTAGTTTAATACAGCTTAGTTTTAGAAATATTTACTTTAAATACTTTCTATTTATTTTTAAGGTATCAAGGGTGGTGGTTGTTGTTGTAGTCAAAATGGGGTTCCAAAAAAGTGAAAAGCAGCTACCCTCTACTAATTAATCGCAAAAGTCAAAAAAAAAGATTGTGTGTAGTCAACGAGATTCGAACGGTGGGTGGATGAGTTCTGGGAGGAAAGCTCAGACCACCGAGCGATAATTAGGGTCAAAAAAATTTGCTAAGGTACCAAAAAACGACACCAGTTGAAACGTGTCCAACGGCGATTGCCAGCCTATGGCTGACAACAGGATTACAGTAGGATTGCAATAGGAGCAATAAATCTTTTTTTTTACCAAAAAGGTGTCTACAAAATGTGTGGTCACATTAAAAGGTTGTCTCAAAAGGCCGAAGCATAATAACTAACTATAAAAAAATCTTACTTATTATAAAGCTAGTTTTATTAAAGTTGTAAATATTGTTGTTTATAATCCTCTACTTCTTCTTTATTGCCTTAACTAAATTAAACTAGCACTAGATAGCCGCTAGGTCCTTGCAGACGGCTTGCTAGTAATTATAAAAACAACTTTAGCGCGTACAGAGCTTAAAAGTCTTTTTAATAAAGTCGTTAATTTAGTTCTTACTAACAAAGTTGCTACTACGCTTGTACAATAGTTTATTAGCTATTACTTAAATATTAGCTTCTATAAGCGCAAATTCTTATATAAACTTTTTAAAAATATACTTAACTATAGCTTTCTCTTTTAGCTTATTTAGGCGCTTTAAGTTTGCTTTAGAGTCGCGTTAGAAGGGCTTTCTAGCACGTTAGTTAGACAGAGTACTTTAAGGCACGTTATAAATAAAAACAGCACGTCTTTAGCTTTAAACACGTTGCAATTAGACATTAAAAAGAGTAAGCTAAAGATCTAATTTAAAATAAATTAATAGATAATTGTGTTATTAAGATATAACACGTTGTAGTGTCGACGTCAACGCGCTGGTAGGGCGTGTCTGATTTGCTTAGGTGTCCGATTCGCTTGTGAACCACGTTATAGCTATTTAAATATAAGAGATTTACTTAGATTACTATGACAAAAACCGCGCGTTGGCCCGTCCACCTCGGTAGAGGTGCGCGGCCCGGACTGACATTGTTCTGTCTGCCGCCTCCAAAGTACCTAGGTACTAAGAACTACTGTGATTGATCCATCACGGACAACGGGTGAATTAAGAGGTGCTTGCGCCATCCCGAAAACTTGGCTGAGATGGTAGAAGCGTTAAGTTTGCGTTCGCATGTACACTCGCCCACCTCCAAATCGTAGCCGCGACACGCCAATGTCCCATCCTATCAGTCAGAAGAAGATGATGGCTGGTACATGAACCGTCTTGACGCGTTCCAGGAGTTTATGGTTTAACGCTGCGCCGCGGAACGATCATCTATTGTTGGAAGACGATAGACAGGCCCACACGCCTCCTCGATCGCCACGTGCAACTGTTTCGCAGTAATGAAACAGCGTTCTTGCAAAGAAGTTCCCCGCGCATGACACCGCCATCCAAGTGTACTACGTAGAAGTACTATCAAGGCGTATGAATGATGATGATGATGGTGATGGCAGGGACTGCTTGTTGGACAGGTTCTCGGGTTGTCATGCAGCGCGCCTGAGTTCTGAGTTACCGAGGTGGACGGCGTACCGTGCCCGTGCGCGGGATAAGCCACGTCGCGGGTTGAGCCACCCCAACATCATAACATTTTAATCATCCTATCTTTACTGTGCTATAACTCTACAACTATAGACCTAATTTAAGAAGTAATTAGATATATTAAATTGCGTAAAGCTAGAGATAATTCCTTATACTGCTGTATTGCAAAAAAATTTAGAGTTAATTAAACAACGTTGTCGCAAAGGCACAAGGGCAAAACGCGCTCTTATATAGCCTAAGCTAAACGCTAGCTTTTACTTAACCTATAACAAGAGGATAAGCTTATAAAATATATAGAAAGATGCACAAGGCGAGGCTTGCTACCTATAAAAGAGATAATATAAAATTTCGCGGAAACAGTAATAAAATATACAGTTTCTCAAAGCTGAGTTTCTTAATTTCTATATTACTACGCTAATAAGCTTACTATTAAATAAAGTGCTAGAATTAATTATAACTAATACTAGGCTAACTCTAAAAAAAGATATAAGCTATACTTTAATATATTGCACTTAAAGATATAAGAGTATAATATTAACACACACAATACTTATAATATAGATAAGAAAGGCTTCTTTATTAGTATTACAAACTTCTTAAAGCGCGTCTTTACTAAGGTAGTTTAGGCTTTAAAAGAGCGTATAGTAGTAGTTTAAGATAGTAATAAAGAATAGATAACGCTACTAGCTTGCGTATGCGCTTCTAGGGATGCACTACCGCCTACTCTTGTGTACTAGGGCACCTCTAGGCTTTAATTAGGCTAGGTTAACGCTGTAGAGGTTAGTAAACACAAGGTTTTCTTTTTAAATTTACCTTTAGGATAAAGCAATAATAACATAAAATTAGCCTAGCTTAAATAGGTATTTAAGCGCTATATAAAGCAAAAAGCGTATTATAACTATAAGCTTTTTATCCTTAATAGCTATAGTAGTTATTTAATAACTAATTTTATAAATTTTTGCAACAGTAATTAAATCCTCCTTTTTATCTTTCTCTCTTACGCAATTTATAGCCTTTAGCTACTTAATATAGTACTCTTTGCGCCTCTTTTAAAGTACTACTCCTAAGAACTTAACTACTACCTTTAACACTTGCAAGGCCTTATAAGAGTTACAAAACATAACTTCTTTAAAGTCTTTTAGCCTGCCTAGAGCGCTATAACAAAGTAAGATCTTATATTAAAAAGTTTTTAAGCTATAACGTGGTTCACAAGCGAATGGCTTACCCAAGCGAATAGCTTACGCCCCACCGTCGCGTTAACGTTGACACTACAACGCGTTATATCTTAACAACGCAACTATCTATTAACCTATTATAAATTAGATCTTTAGCTTGCTCTTTTTAACATCTAATCGCAACGTGTTTAAAGCTAAAGACGTACTACCTCTATCTACAACATGCCTTAAAGAACTTTATCTTACTAACGTGCTAGAAAGCGCTCTTAACGCAATATTAAACTAAACTTAAAGCGCCTTTAAAAACTAGAAGAGGAGGCTGTAGTTAAGCGTGTTCTTAACAAGTCTTTAAGAGGATTTGCGCCTACAAAGGCTAATATTTAAGTAATAGCTAATAAACTATTGTAGGAACAGGAGAGTAACTGTGTTAGCAAGAACTAGGTTAACAACTTTATTAAGCAAACTCTAGAGCTCTATACGCGCTAGAGCTGTCCTTATAATTACTAGCAAGCTACCTACAAGGACCTAGCAATTATCTAGCGCTAGTTTAATCTAGTTAAGGGGATAAAGGAGAAGTAGGGTATTATAGACAATAATATCTACAACTTTAATAAGACAGGCTTTATAATAGGCAAGATTTTATTATAGTTAGTTGTTATATTATTAGAGGGCTTTAGCAAAATTAAGTAGGTTGAGCTAAGTAATTGTAAGTAGGTTACTGTAATCTAAGGCGTAGGCGCGTTAGGTTGCTAGCTATCTCCTTTTATTATCTTTGTAAGCAAGGTGCTAATTAACGTCTAGTTTAAGGATTTACTTGCTAACTAGGTTCTTAAAGTTAGTCCTAATAGCTAGACTAATAATTAGCTTACTCTTGCATAGTTAGAGTACTTTAATACCTATACAAAAAGCTGCACTATAGGTAAGTATTAACTACTTATTATTAACAGCTATAAGAGCTACTACTTTATTAACTTTTAAGATCTTTGTAAGGAGAAGAATATTATTCTTTTCTACATGCCTGCGCACTTATCTCACCCACTACAGCCTCTTAATATAGGCTGTTTTGCGCTGTGAAAGCGTAGGTATAGCAACATTGTTTTAGGCTTAGCACGTAATTACACCTACTATGTTAGTAAAGAAGCCTTTCTACTAGCCTTTAAGACTGCTTTTAGGTAGTCTATTATAAAGGAGAATATCCTAGCTAGCTTTAAAGGCGCTAGTCTAGTCTTATTTAACCTATAGGCTGTGCTATTAAAGCTTAATGTAGTATTGCGGACGCTAGTACAATTACTACAACAGGTAGCTACTTAAGAGTTATAAACACTACGCAACGTACACAAAGTTAAAGCTTAAATTTCTTTTATTTATTAGAGCGTAAGAAAACGCTGTAGGTCTTCTACTAATTTACTTACTAATTAGATTACGCAGTTAAGTAAGGGGGCTTAGCAAATAGCACATAAAATAGTGCTTCTAACAAAGAAAAATACCACTCTTTAAGAGGCTCTAAATAAATTAAATAAGTGTAAGAGCTGCAAGCAGCAATATGTACAGACAGAAGAGACCCTTACTATAGGCAAGATACAAGAAGTATTAGCTAAGTAGGCAGGTAGTAGTTGTAGTGATAGTAAGAGCGCGTTAAAGAGGGTACAAGGGGAAAGGTGGTGCAGGCGTTACAAGCAGACTAGACATAACACCTGTACCTATGCGGTTAAAATTAATAGTGCTAGTTATAGTAATAGATCTAAGGAGTAAATTAGCTTATTATAATTTTTAAATTATTATAATTAAGAGCTGTAATGATGTTGCGAAGTCGCCGTACTAGTGGGGCTTGAGCTATTCGCTTGGGTAAGCCATTCGCTTGTGAACCACGTTAGGTATATAGCTAATAAATGCAGAGGTTATACTTAAACGCTTCTATAACACTACATTAAAATAAAATAAGGCTTTAAGACTTAAGTAGTATAGTAACAGCAATAGCTAGAGAGAGCTACGCAAAATTTTTAACTCTACAGTTATAAATAAGGCTAAGAATAAAGCCTAGCAGCTTAAGGCTTTATTACACCCTCTATAAGTGTAAAATAAGCTCCTTTATTATAAAAATAACAGCTTCACGCGCGCGCTTAAAGCTAAAAAGAAATAAAAAAAAGTAATACTATAAACTTTTAACAGCGCAAAGAGTTTTATAGTAGCACTGTTTTCAGGTCTCTAAAGAAGCTCTGCAAAACCTATACCCGCTAGGTAATAAAATAAGACAAAGATAAGCGCTAACAACTTTAAAAAACTTATAATAGAGAGCTAAAAGCAGCAGTAATATTATATAAAAAGAAGTAAGCAGAAGCTATAAAGGTAGCTTAATAACAAGCTACTAAGGAGCGGGCAAAGGCTAAAAAAGCACAGGCTAAAGAACTAGCTATAGCTTAGGCGCTTAAAAAGCAGCAACACGACGCTGTAACTACACAAAAATCTTACAATATAAGCAATATAGCTAAGTAAAAAGCCTTATACAAAGCTAATAATAATACAGCAAAGCATTGTTGTATTGTAAGTATAGTAAGTTAATTTAACGCTAGTCCTCTAGCAGCGTCCCCTCTACCTAAAATCAGCGCGCGCGGACGCTAAATTAAAATACTAGTAAAATTTAAATAGTACAAAAGACGCGCAAGGCTCTATATAGTAATACACTAAGAAATCTCACGATAGTAGCTTTTGGCTGTAGGCGTACAGCCTTATCTTTATAATCTCAATTTTTATAGTTAGGTGGCTCAACCCGCGACGTGGCTCATCCCGCGCACGGGCACGGTAACGCGCATGACGGCGTAACGCGCACCCCTACTAAAACAACACCACTTTTGAAGACCTAATAACTCTACTAATATAGATCCAATTCAGGAAGCAATTCATAAAATTAATTCACGCGCGCTAGGCGCATCTTTCTTATATACAAAGTTTGTAGAAAAGTATAGTATAGTATAATCTACGCTCTCTTAAAGACACTAAGATGTTTTAACCTCGCGCAACCTTAAGGCTTAAAATTTATAGGCTCTTTATCTACAATAAGAGCTAGAGCTCTTATAGTATATTAAACAGCTTACTAGGCAAGGCCTTGCACCTACACGAGCTATAATACAAAATTTCGCCTTACAGATTGCAAGAAGAGAGGTTAGAGTACACTAGGTTAATTGCTTTGTCTACTAGTACCTTAATAAGCTTATTTTAAGATAGACAACAGGTATAGATAACAATCACTACAAGGCTAATTCTAGGAGGAAGTATAGCCTATACTTTAATCTTCTACGCGAGAATATTAAGCAGTACTACATTAAGGCGCGTTACATATACAATATAGATAAGAAGGGCTTCCTCCTTAGTATCTTAGGAAGATTAAAGAGGATCTTTAGTAAGCCTTTATACAATCAGGGAAAAAGAAGAGTACTATTTAAAATAGCTTACAAGAGTAGATAACACTCCTAGCCTATATCTACGCTAATAGATCTTACCTAGCGCCTACTTTTATATATTGATTGACCTTAGAATTAATACAGGACACCTAGTTATAAGCTCTTAATTCTAAGATTTATTAAGTTTAAATTACCTTATTACCCTCTAGCTAGATAAATAACGATATTAGTCTTACATAGCTTAAACAGGTGTTTGATTATAATACTAAAGCGAAGGCTTAATCTTACTATTAATTACTCATTCTAGACAGCTAAAGATCTTACCTTACTATAGATTTTATTTAGTACTATAATTAGAACAAGATTCTCCTTGTAGTTTATCCTTTTTATTTAACCTACACGCTGCAGCCTCTTAATATTTGTAAGGGTGCGTTGGGTTGACCAAAGATGCAAGGTAAACAGTGAATGAATTAGATAAAGAACTATAGAGAGACTACGTAAAGGTTTTATATCCAACCCGGATGGTTAGGACTAACCGAGGTTTATCGGAGATTTGCCGGGTCAGCTAACAGTTAGCGTAACTAGTGCAGCTGGTAGTGTAGTTACTTAGCAGAAGCTACTAGATCAGCTAGAAGCTAGCGCAAATAGTGCGGCCGATAGTCAGCTGCTAGTGCTGAGGTAAGAAAAGCCAACGAAGGCCACAGGCCGAGTACTAGGGAACATTAAGGCTTTAGCCCTTTACAATACCCCTCTCCTAAAAAAAATATAGTAGGAGTAGTAATCTTGTTACCTAGAATTCCACTCTTCTAGGGCTTCTGTATCCTCTAGATTAATAGCTGGTTCCTAGGTTAGATCTAGATATCCTAACTATTTAACCAAGTACTGCTTTTTTCTTCCTTTTCCTTTTTCTTCTAATAGGGTCTCTACTAGGTATTCTTCTCTATCCTCTGTCTTAATTAGTAGAGGTTTATTGTCGTCTATTGGCTGGCTCAGTAGAGGGTCTGAGGACGCTAGTCTAAGGTTATTAACATTAAATACTAGGTAAATCTAGCTAAGAGTATTTAATTTAACTGTGTTTAGTCTAATAATCTTAAGTACTGTGTACTTAAGGGTTTTCTAGTTAAGTTTCCTGCTAGGCCTTTTTGTTTTGTAGTAGTTGCCTAGTTTTAACTATACCCTATTGTAAGGGTGCGTTAGATGAACCAAAGATGCAGGAAAAACAGTAATAAACTAAATAAAGAACTACAAAGGCTATCTAGCAAGCTTATCTAATCCTCTGTAAGGTCTGTGCTTAGTACTAAGAAAGAGGCAAGGGTAGCTACGTAGCAGCTGCTAACGTAGCTTAAGAAAATAGCGCAAAGCTAAGAGAAAAGTTTAGTAGGCTAGAAAAGTAGAAGGGCTAATACGCCCGGCTTACAGATACTAGGTGAGCACGGACACCTAGAATCTGTAAGATAGCAAAACGAGGCTTTTTGTTAAGTACTAAAGACGTTAGGGCTTTAGCCCTTTATAGTACCCCCCTCCTTAATAGGGGTCCTAGAGTTCTTCTAGTCCTATAGTGCTTCTGTATCTTCTAGGTTTAAAGCTAGTTCCTATGTTAGTTCTAGGTATCCTACCTATTTAACTAGGTATTCTTTTCTTCTTCCTATACTTCTTTCCTGTAATAGGCACTTTACTAAGTACTTTTCTTTACTATCTACTTTAATTAGTAAAGATTTATTATCGTCATGTAGTTAGCTTAGTAAAAGGTCTAAGTAAGCTAGTTAGAGGTTGTTAATATTAAATACTAGATATATCCTTCTAGGAGTATTTAGCTTTATAGCATTTAGTCTAATAATATTAAGTACTATGTACTTTAGATTCTTCTAATTAAGTTTTTAGCTTAGTCTCTTTATCTTATAGTAGTCTCTAAGCTTTAACTAAACCTTATTATCTATTTAAAGCTAAAGTAATTGCTTTCTTCTCTTATTTGCTTAGCGTTCTTATTCTTATTAAGATTTTGCTATTGTAGCTTAAGCTAACTTAATACTTTGCTAGAGTTTGTTAGCTATCTTTTCTACTTTCTATTAGTCCTCCTGTATTCTCCTTCTTTAAGCTTTAATTTTAAAATTTATATTTTATTACTATTTAAAGAGGATCTACCTTGTATCTATATTGCAGAAAAAAAGGCAACATTCTAGTTAATTGTGCTTGTCTTGCTATAATTGCAATCTTAGCTATCCCTAGGTTGCTTTTCTAATTTGTTTAATCTTAATTGTAGAAAGCTTATAAGTAGGTTTATACTATAGATTTTATTTGTTCTATAAAGCTGTTAGTTTTAGGGTAATATCTAAAAGATAAATGTTATTTAATTTCTAGTAACTTGCAAAGTCTAGTCTAAAAGTAGCTTATAAACTATACACCTTAATTAGATGTAATATAGTCTAGTAACTAGTAGTAGGCTACTACAGAGTTTATAAACGCTTTAGCTACGCTTTTTATAGTAATATTCTTAAAACTTATTAAAACTGCATCTTTGCTTAACTTATTAGTAACTACTATTAGGTTTATATAACCTTCGCTCTCTAGTAATCCTGTAACAAAGTTAATTAATATTTCCTTCTAAATACACTCTAGGATTAGCAAAGGCTTTAATAATTCTTATAGGCTATCTCTTTATAGTTTTATTTTTCTACATACTAAGCAGTTTCTAATATATTACTTTACTATTTAGCTAATAGAAGGCTAAAATTACTCTCTTGCAACTGCTTAGTAGGTAAAGTTCCTTCTTAGGTGCCCTAGGGCTCTAGAATAGTAGATTTTATAAATAATTCTAGTGCGCAAAGGTTTACTGTTTAGTATCTATTTTTAAATATAGTATAGTAGGTATCTAACATTATCTAATTAGCATTTAGAAATAAAAAGCTTAAGGTCTAGCTTTGTTAGAAATTAGCGTTCTTCCTTACTAACTGCTTTCTAGGCTAGCTAGTACGTGTTATCCTCTTCTTTAGCTTTGTTTTAAAGCTCTTCTAGATCTATCTATTTCTAAAGTACTATTATAAGATAGCTATTATAGCTAAAAGTTCTAAGAGTTTCCTTTTCTTCCTATTCTTCTATTTCTAGAGTTATTACAGTAGATAGTTTAAAGACTTGCAAGAACCTTCTCGAAATTTAAGAATTTAAACTGTTTATAGGTATATCTTGATATCTCTAGGATAAGGTATTAGCCTTAGAGTTATTAACTCTAGGCCTGTAGGTAATTTCTATGTTAGGAAATTTACTAAGAAATTAGGCCTATCTTATCTATTTTTTACTAAGCTGCCTAGGCTTTCTAAAATACTCTAGGTTTTTATAGTCTATTATAACTAGGAACTTCCTTAAAGAACGTAGTATAGCATCCTACTTAGATAAGCAGTAAATAACTGTAAGTAATTCCTTATTATATATCTGATAGTTGCTTTAAGCGCTAGTTATCTTTTTTAAGTAGTACGCTAATAGTTGTAATCTTCTGTAATTATTATATTACGAAAGGACTCTTACTATAACATAGCTAGAAGAAATATTCTTTAAGATTGTTTCTCTGTTAGCATCCTATTAAACTAGTATTAGTTTAGTAACAAATAGCCCCTTTAGCATATTAAAAGCTTCTTATTCTGCTTTTCTATATTAAAAGGAGACGTTTTTAGTAAGCCTTATAAGCAGGGCAATTATATTAAAGTAGTTCTTAATAAAGCGTTAATAAAAGTTCGCAAATCTAAGAAAACTGCGTACTTTTTTAACGTTTATTAGTACATCTTACTTTTAAATAGCTTTTACTTTCTTAGAGTCTATTTAAAGTCCCTTTCTAGCTTTAATAATAATTCCTAGGTACTTAGTACTCTATACGTTAAATTTACATTTCTTAATATCTAGAGGTAACCTAGCCTTACCTATTACTTCTAGAACCTTATTTGTATTATGTTAGTATTCTTTAAGCATGATATTTATGTAAATTAATACATTATCTAAGTAAGCTAAGTAGAAATTGTTAATGTACTTGCGTAGTGTCTAGTTAATATATTATTAAAAGGTGCTAGGAGCATTTGCTATGCTAAAAAGAGTAACTAGCTATTTGTATAATCTAAATCTTATTTTAAAAGTAGTCTTCTATTTATCTTCTATATTAATCCTAATTTTTGTAGAAGGCTGTAAAGACATTAATCTTAGTAAACTTTTTTACTTTAGCAATACTGTTAAGCGTTTCTTAGATTAACAGCAAAGGATAATAGTTCTTTTTTATAATAGTATTAAGAGCTTAGTAATTAACGTAGAACTATAATCCTCCTCTAGGTTTCTTAGTAAATAGAACTAGAGAAGAAGCTGTAGAGCTGCTAGCTCTAATCTATTCTTTATTTAATAAAGATATAAGCTCCTTACGTAGAACTAAAAGCTCTAGTTTACTTATATTGTATAGAGGGCCTTAAGGAGGTTCTTTTTCCTTTCTATTTTTGTTCTTTTGTAATTTAATTTAATAATTAACCTTAGGTCTATGTAAGGGAGGTAGTACAGAAGTAGTTTATAACTTAAAAATCTAAGCTATATATTAGTACGCCTTAAGAAGTAATAATAAAACATTTACTTTCTTCTTAGAAGCTAGGGCCTTCTTAATATTCTTAAGGGAAGCTGTAAAAGTCTAAATTAACTTGTCCTTCTTTGCTTGTCTAATATAGGAGTAATAGGCTGTTACGTTTATTTACTTTAACTTTTTACTTTCTAAAATAAGGCAATCTTTAGTACTTAGTAGTTTAATTCTTTGTCTAGAAGTGTAGATGTAGATTAATTTTTTAGAAGAGGTAATTATAACCTCTCTTCTATTTATCTAGGGCTGTCTAAGTATTAAATTATATCTAGGGTGTGTAAGAGTAACATAGCCTTAGACAGTATTTTTATACCCTTTAATATTAATCTCTAACTTAGCAACCTTGTTAATAGTTCTAGGTTTTTCTATAACTCCTTCTAATCTGCGCGGAGAAATAGGAATATACTATAAACTAGCGTTCCTAACAAGCTAAGAGCTAATAAGAGAGTACATAAGATTTTCTGTATTAATTAGAGTTAAAGCAAATATATAACAATTTACTAATATTTTTATAGTAATTCTATTACTGCTTATATCTTTTTTAAAACTAGCTTATTCCTTTGTTAAGTCTTTTTAGCTTACGTGTAGCTCTTACTAGTAACTTTAAGCAAGAGCTATTCTTTTTCTCAATTAGAATTTAGATTTTCTAAAGTATCTTTACTACTTAAGCTTTTCTTGCTAGGCTTTCTTACTTTTACCTTTAAGGACTTTAATATAATAGTCCTCTTTTTCTTCTTCTTCTTTTTTAGCATCTTTTCTTCTATAGTACAATTTACAGCTAAGTGTCTTTTCTACTTATAAGTAAAATAACATCCTTCTCTTATTAGCTTGTTTAGCTCTATATTACTAAACCTACGTGGCTTAGCTAATCTTTTAGTAAACTCTATTCCTTCTATCTAGTCTCCTATAGGAGGAGGAGGAGGAGAGGCGCGTCTTAGCCTATATTCCTTAGGCCTTTCCTAGTCTCTGTTCTTAGAGTATTGTTCCTTAGGCTTATCCTAGCCTTTAGAATACTACTCTATCTAGTATAAGTAGTCTACTATCTTAATAAACTTATTCTGTAAATTATCTAAATCTAAGAACGTAATACTTATAAGCTTATTCTAAAGCTTATAAGTAAAGCTTTTTTAAAAAAGTATTATCTTTGTGTTTTTATTTAAGTTGCTGTTTAATAGTAGCAACTATTCTTAAAATTCTATAATATAATTATAGATACTCTTCTTATTCTAAAACATTAACTAAAGTTTGTTCTTAGCTCTCTTAGAGCTGTATAGATCTCTAAACATCTAATTAAAGAAGTTTAGTAAGTATTTAAAGTTCTAGACGTCTAATAATTCTATTTAGTTAAGGTAAGGTAGCATTAAAGTCACTACTAAACTTTTTAGCCTACTAAAGGCGTAATTATATATTCTTCTTTCTGTGTTAAAGTCTTCTTAGTTGTTTTTACTTTAGTAGTAAGCTACTTCTTAAAGATTTAGTATATCTTTCTTATTCTATTAAAAGCGTCTAGATTAGGTTACTTAAAACGCTTAGGTTGTACTAGCTACTAAATTAGTTTTAATGTAGCAAGTAAGATTAGTAGCTAAGTAGGTAGCTATTCTTGCTCTAGTTCTTCTTTAAAGGCTAGATTAATAGCCTTCTAAATAAGAAAGGCTTCTTATATTATTATTAAAGTTGCTATCTTATCTAGTTTGTTTGCTCTGCAGAGGCCTTCTAGAGTGTTCTCTATTTTAGCCCTACTAATACTATCTTAGTGTAGTCTTGCTATCTAGATAGCAAAGCTTCTAGATGTAATCTCTACCTCTGCTATTATTGTATAAAAGTACTAAATAAATAGCACCTATATTGTTTAACAGCGGGAATTAGTTTCTAGGGCTATTAGTAATATAGTAGGCTTATCTAACAGTTTGTATTATAAAACGTTCTAGGTAGAGTCTTATATAGCTAGGTATCTCTTAGTACTCCTTATACTTCTTTTACTACTAATCCTTAGTAGATTTAAAACAGCTTTAACTAAGATTAGTAATCTAATTAATTAGAGTCTTGTCTAGATATAGCTCTAGGGGGCTTCTATGCGTAGATATAGCTCTAGCTAGCTTCTTGTCTAGATATAGCTCTAGGAGGCTTCTAATTCAACGTAGCAGCATTAGCGCTATAGAAGGATTTAATTTAATTATAAGAGTGCGTTAGATTAACTAAAAATGCAGGAAAAATAGTAATAAATTAAATAAAGAACTATAAAGGCTATCTAGTAAGCTTATCCACACCTCTGTAAGGTCTGTGCTTAGTACTAAGAAAGAGGCAAGAGTAGCTACGTAGCAGCTGCTAACGTAGCTTAAGAAAATAGCGCAAAGCTAAGAGAAAAGTTTAGTAGGCTAGAAAAGTAGAAGGGCTAATACGCCCGGCTTACAGATACCAGGTGAGCACGGACACCAGGGATCTGTGGGATAGCAAAACGAGGCTTTTTGCCGAGTACTAAAGACGTCAGGGCTTCAGCCCTTTACACCTATCGCCTATTTTAAGCTAAGGTAATTAGTGCCTTTTCTTATTTGCCTACTTTTCTCGTTCTTATTAACTTTCTCCTATTATAGCTTATGCAAGCTCAATACTCTGCCGTAGTTTATTAACAATATTTTCTACCTTTTAATAGTCCTCTTGTATTTTCCTTTGAAGTTGTTGTTAAGGGCTGTACTTAGTTGCAATTTGTAGAAGATCTACCTCTTAGCTGTGTTGTAGGAAGAAAAGAGACATTTTAGTAGACTAAGCTTACCTTGCTATAACTGCAATCTTAGCTATCCCTAGGTTACCTTTCTAATTTGTTTAATCCTAATTGCAGAAAGCTTATAAATAAGCCTGTACTATAGAGTTTATTCTTTCTGTAGACCTGTTAGTTTTAAGATAGTTTCTAGAAGATAAGTGTTACTTAATTTCTAATAACTTGCAAAGCTTAATCTAAAAATAGTTAACAAACTGTATACCTCTGTCTAAAGTAATATAGTTTAGTAACTAATAGTAAGCTACTATAGCGTTAATAAAAGCTTTAGTAACACTTTCTATAGTAATTTCCTTAAAGCCTATTAGGACAACGTCTTTGCTAAGCCTATCTATAACTACTATAAAGTTTGTACAGCTTTCGCTTTCTAGTAACCCTGTAATAAAATCTATAGAAATTTCTTTCTATATTTGCTTAGGTATAGGCAAGGGTTTTAGTAAGCCTTATAGGCTATCTCTCTAGGGTTTTGTTCTTCTACACACTAAGTAGTTCCTTATGTATCTTCTAATACTTTCGCTAATAGAGGACTAAAAGTATTCTCTTGCAATAGCTTAGTAGGTAATATTCCTTCCTAGATAGCTTAAAGCCCTAGAACTGTGGATTTTATAGATAATTCTAGTTCTTAGAAGTTCATTATTTGGTACCTATTTTTAATCTTAGTATAGGAGGTTTCTAGAATCATCTAGTTAGCATTTAGAAATAGAAAGTATAAGATCTAAAGCTGTAGGAAATTGTCGTTTACTATCTCTTACAGCTTTCTAAGCTATTTAGTAAGTTTTGTCTTCTTTTTTAGCTTTATTCTATAGATCCTCTAGATCTAACTGCTCTTAAGGTAATTCTAGTATAGCTGCTAGATAGCTGTTGTAGCTAAAGGTTCTAAGTACTTCTTCTTCCTCTAGTTCTTTGTTAGTAGCTGCAGTTATAGGTTTAAATACTTGTAGGAACCTTCTAGAACTCCTAGTATCCTAGTTGTTTGCTAGCATATCTTGTTGTCTCCTAGATAAGGCATCAGCCTTAGAGTTATTAACCCTAGGCCTTTAAGAAATTTCTATATTAGGAAACTTTCTTAGAAATTAAGCTTATCTTATTTGTCTCTTACTAAGCTGTCTAGGCTTGCTAAAATATTTAAGGTTTTTATAGTCTATAATAACTATAAACTTATTTAAAGACTGTAGCATAGCATCCTACTTAGATAAGCAAGAGATAACTGCTAGTAATTCCTTATTGTGTATCTTGTAATTGCTTTGCGTGCTAGTTATCTTTTTTAAATAATAAGCTACAGGGCGTAAGCTTCTATTATTATTGTATTATAAGAGGACTCCTGCTACTACATATCTAGAAGAGTCTATTTCTAGGATTATTTCTCTGTTCAGATCCTATTAAGCTAGTACTAGTCTAGTAATAAATAACTCTTTTAGCTTATTAAAAGCCTTTTGCTTAGTTTTTCCCTATTAAAAGGAGATTTTACTAGTAAGCCTTAAAAGAAGAGCTACTATTTCTAAGTAATTCTTAATTAATTGTTAATAGAAGTTTGCAAAACTAAGAAAACTGTGTACTCTTTTAACGTTTGTAGGTGCCTGCTAATCTCTAATTACTTTTACTATACGGGTGTTGGAGTGTATGAAGACATACTACTACGAGGGCATAAGATCACTAGTGGTCAGGTCATGCGAGAACGAGGGTAGTAAGATAAAGATCTTATTATTAGTTGTATCTAGAAGAGAAGTACAGGAGTTGAGTTGTGAGGTAGAGGATTAATTAATAAGTCCCGCTCGTTTCGATCCTCAAAACGAGCTATATACCTTTAGATTAGGTGGTTGAGCACTGACCTAGTAAGCAGCAGGGTATCACCTAGTACACCAGCACATACCTCCCCTTCCTGCGAGCTTAGCCCTATTAAGCAACCTACTTAGCAGAAGGAAAAACAGCAAAATAAAGGAAATAAAAGAAAAGAAATATAACTTAATTACCTTATATCTAGCCTAGACACCTTTTCTTACTTCTTTAAACGTTCACTCTAGCAAGATTCTTAAGTAGTAGTTAAAGCACGTAGCCTAGGTGCAGGTGCAGTAGTAGGAGTAGGGACAGGAGTGGCGGGCGCTTAAGATTCTAATATTAATTAAAGGCAACTATAACAAGGCTGCCTAGTTAGAGTGCTTAGCACTAAGACGCTATCTAAGATAACAGTACCTAATTAAGAATAAACGCTAAGCAGACGTTGCGTAGAGGAGAGCATTACAAGATCTTCGCTCTCCTAGAAAACTTAGCACTTATTAGCCTCTAGGCTAAGTTCCTCCTAGAGACGTTGTAAAGAATTAGCTTAAGAGAAATTAGTATTTTACCTATCCTAGTCTTTTGTTATATAAGGAGGGTTCTATCTAAAGTTAGTAAAGTATAAATAGTCTAGGAAGCCTTAAACTAGATTAGTATAAAAAGCGTCCTTCTCTAACTCTTACACTATAGGCTATAAGTTAATAATTTATTACAGTATATAGTTATAGTGTTCCTTAATGTAGTTGTTAATCTACTCCTTGTTAGCGTTCTATAGTATATTGTTTAGCTCCTTATAGACAAGAGGATTGTCCTACTTAGCCTATCTAACAAGGGCCTTCTAGATCTAAGACCTATACTTAATATAAACATTAGCAGGGAATAGCTAATTAATTCCTTTAAACTTATTAAGATAGCCTAAAGAAGTATAAGGAGTAGTAGTAAGGTTATAATAAGCCTTACAAATTTCCTTATAGGTTCTTATAGTAGGCACCTCTATTACTCTATTACAGACTATAACAAACTAAGAGAGGATAGTGCAGTAGTTGTAAGTAGTTAGGCTAGTAGATCTATAAAGTAGTAGAGGCAATAAAATTTAAACTTATTCTTCCTTATAGATTTACTTTGTTTAGTAAGCGTTAAGAGCTAGTTTTTATACGTTCTCTAGCTAGTCTGTCTTATCTTCCTATTCTTTAATAAGACTATTTAATAATTTAACACCTACGTCTTTACGCTACCTTAAGTACTCTAGCACATAGTTATAAAAACCTAGGAGCATCTCTATGCAGTTGTTCTTATCCTTATTATTAAATAATACGCTACTTTAGATTATATCTGTACTAAGGCCTTTAGTTATTACTTACTTAAGGTTAAGGTTAATGTGCTTAAAGTAAGTTTAATTACCCTTCTTAGCGTATTTAGCATAGTAAGGGTAGGAAATTAAAGTGTATTCTTTACAGAGCATAGTATATTGCAACTAGTATCCTAGATTAGTGCGTATAGCTTATTAGATAAGTAAGTAGTACATATTGCGCAGCTATCTAAGGTTTAGCTTCCTGTCTATGCATTATAAATAGAAGCAGTATATCTTAAAGGGTTTAATAATAATATTCTTAACCTAACTGTCCTTAAACAGCTAGGTACAGGCGTTAGTAACAATACTTCTAGTGCGTTAGAACTCTTTAGCTTGTAGTTAAAACTTTATAGTATTAATAACCTTGTTCTAAGTAGAAAGGAGATAGAGATTAAGTTTAGAAGGCTAATAGTAGTAGCTTAGCAGGTTCTTATCCTGCTTAGCTAGACAATATTTGCTAGTAAAAAGTTTTAAAATAACAGGGTCTAATTAGAATTCTTGCTAGCAGCTCTATCTTATGTATAGTAAGAGTAGACATTTGTTAAGTATATTAAACAGCATAGCCCTCTTAAACAAACCTATAACACTTGCAGCAGTGCGCTTATAAATAAAGTATACTTACTTGTATAATAAGTTATTAGAGCTAGGCTGTTATCTAATATTAACCTTACAGTACTATTCCTTAATAACCTTAATATAGTTTAGATTAGTAATTAGCTTCTTTGCATAAGCTTGCTTAAGTAACTTAAAGAAAGCTAAAGTAGGATTCTTGTAATAACACCTTGCCTAAAGGATCTTCTGTTCCTAATTAAGGGTATCTAGCTCCTTATCTACATAGGAAGCGTTGTTAAGGTTAATATCTAATTAGGTAGCCGCCTATTAGTAGGCTAGTGTCACTTTTAGAGCACAAGAGCTTAGTAAAGGCAGTAGTATAGGGACTTATTAGCTACTAGCCTTAGTCCTAACTCGTCCTGCCTAGATATTAGCAGCGTTATGCCTCTATTATACTATAGTTATTCTATTCTAAAACTTATGCAACTTAATTACTAAGTATTAGTTAAGTCTTTAACTAGCTAACATTCCTGTAGATTGCCTTAAATTCTTAGTTATAACTAATAGACTATAAGTCCCTAGAGAGCAAGTCTTAGATGTTATAAGATCTCTATAGCAATTAATAGCTTAAGCCTTATTTAGGGTCCTTCCTAGCTCTACAGTTATAGAGATAACTACACTATATATTAGATGCGTCTTTATACTAAGCGGCCTGTACATATTATTTAAAACGTTTTGTGCAGAGTAGACTAGGCTAGTTTTAAGGTCCTTAGCTTTAGCTATAAGTTAAAAAACCTTTTGCTAGAACGTATAAAGAGAATTAGGCTTACCTTACTTATCCTTTGCTTTAGCATTAGGCTGTAGCTTTTGTAGGTTAAACTTAATATCTTCTTTCTAGACTTGCAGCTTAACGCAGATATTATAAAGCTCCTTTGCCTCTTGCTTATTAATGTCTAGGTAAGGTGCTTAGTTGTAAGGGTTATTCTAATTAATAAAAGCATAAATGTCCTTATATAGCAGTTTTACTATTGCCTAGTTAGCTATTAACATATATTGTTCCTTACTTTAGTTCTTAGAGTTAATGCAGTAAGCTGCTGCAGCGTTAAGGAACTAAGTAGTATCCTTAAGATCTATATGCCTTAACACAAAGGCTATATTAGTTAATCCTTAGTAACTAAGTAGCGTACAAGGCATATATATACTAATGTATTCTTAGATAAATCCTAGAGCTAGCTTCTTTACAGTTATAATAGCTCTACCTAGTTCTTTAGCCCTCTTGTCTCGCGTTAAGAATACTGCACTAATAATAGGATAGTGTTCCTAGAAACCTTTAACACCACTATATTTGTCTATAAGTCTAGGGAGCTAAGCATAAAGGTTACCTACTCCTAAGACAACCTTAAGAATTAGGTTAAATTAGTAGAAGGCGTTGTTAAACTAATAATCTACAATAATATATTATTATCTTAGAACGTTTAAAAGGATCTCGTCTACTAAGGTCTAGATATTAATAACTCTAATATTATTGCTAAGCTTTATAAGCTCTAGTACCCTATCTTAATGCTGTACAACCTTAGGGATTTAGTCTACAACATAGTCTTCCTTCTTAGTAATAACTCTAAAGTTGTTAAAAACCTTTAATAGTCTTAGTGTTTGTAGCAGTTATAGCTATAGCTACTTACCCTAGGCCTTGTCTAACAGCGCTAGAAGCATTATTTAAGCAGGTTAGCTAATATAAGTTAAATATTGTTTTTAGCTGCTGCTAGTTTGTAAGAGAGGGTATTATTGTTATTATTATTTTAGAAAGTAACTACTCTAATAAAAGGTAGTAAAGTTTGTGTAGCAGGAGAGTTAGATAGTTAGCAGGGTTATAGTTCTAGTTTATACGTAGTGGCGGTATCCTGCTAGCTAGCAGGTAGAGGTAAACAGGGTCTAGATTGCGCTAAAATAAGCAGGTTTTACAATTAAAATAGTTGTTGTAATTAGCTGTTGCCTTAAGAGTGCGTGAAATTAAGTATAGTATTAGTGTAGCAGTAAGTACCTAGAATTAGTAGGATAGGTAGCTTGTACCTAAATTTTACATAGGAAATTAGTCAACGAGTAGCTAAAAGTAAAAGCAGGTACTACTAGCATAGTATCTCCTCTCCTTCCTAAAATTATAGGCCGTCCTATAGCCTATTAGTTATCTAATGTAGTAGTATTAAAGTTAGAGTCTAAGCTTTTAAAGTCTTATCTGTATACACAATACTCTTCTTCTATAAAACGTTTAGTAATAACAACTTAAGGACAAAGCTTATTACTTATTATAGAAGGTAAATGTAGTTGTAGTTCTATATATAGCTTAGGCAAGTCTAGTGAGATAGGAATGTCTACTGTAGGGCTAGTTTATTCCTAATAGTTAGGATTCTATAACTTTATATTCTCTTAATCTTCCTTAATAATATCCTGTACAAGTTTTTGTCTAAATAGCTTTAATTGCTATCTAGGTGTTGTGTAGGGGAAGCGTGTACCATCAAGGTCTTTAAGACAATAAGTTCTTTTATCTAGTCTAGCTTTATAAATATAGTATAGGCCTAACTATCTTGTATCTAGCTTGTAATCTCGCAACATATTAATTTCCTAAACAGAGTTCTAGAGAAGAACTAAGTCTCCTAGCTTTATATCTTTATGTTGTATTTTCTTAGTGTTATCCTAGTATTCCTTTTTAGCAGCTCTTATCTAGTTAGTATAAGCAACAGCATTCTTTATAAACTAATTTCTAAGATCTAACTGCATTACTTATATTGCGAGTAGCTGTACACAGTTCTTTACTTCCCTAAATAGAAGCGTTTGCTATATAGGCAGCGCAAGTTTAATAGAAAGCACTAGGTTCTGCCTTGTAACTAACTAGTACAGTAAGTAACCTGTTTATTTCTGTATTAAGATCCTGTCTGCAAGGAGAACTGTTAGCAAGTTCTTAACTTAAGGTCTTAGCAGCTTTGCGGGGGCGTTTATAATAGGCTTATATCTTTCTTTAATTTTTTTTATAGCTTAAGGGTTGTGCCCTAAAGACTAGACTTAGTTAATCCTGTATATATTTAATAGATGTAATACTACCTTAGCAAAATTAGGCCTTCTATTAACTATAAGTTTGCGCGCTGTGCTTTATTAATATATAATGTCCTTATATACGAACTCTGCAATTATCTTTAACTAGTTATTTAATAGTGCTTTTGCTTTAGGCTAGCTACTAAAGTAGTCTCTTATAATAACTAAAAACTTCTTCCTAAAACACTAAGGCATGTATACTATATTAATCGCAACTGTCTCCTAAATAGCAAAACTGTAGGTGTTAGTAAGTATATTAACTTTCCTCTTAGAGGATTGCAGTTAATAGTCTAGGCAGGTTACTAGCTTTTGCCGCACGTGCTTGTACATTCCTTTCTACTAGTATTACTAAGCGAGTATAGAGTATACCGTGTTAACTCCTCTATATCTAATCTAAGTGTGTACGTTCTATACTGTAGCTGTTCTTAGGTTAATATTATCTATAACCCTCTAGATTACAATATTCCTAGACATTTTCCTAAAGAGTATCCTGTCTCTTATAAAGAAGTTTAAAGCTTGCTTCTTCTATGCTTATAGTTCTTATAGTTCTATATTTCTAGAAGTCTTAAGGTTAACTAAAAACTAAGCGTATTATTCTAACTCTATTAAGAATTCCTAATAGAGTATCCTTGCCTGTCCTGCCAGTATTAGTGCATTTACATTTCTAATTATATAATTAATAAACTCCTTTAAATCCTCCTTAGATTCTAGAAGTAGTTCCTAATTATTAGGTTTTAGATACCTTAATAGTGCATCTACAACTATATTCTTCTGTCCTAGTATATGCTTAATATTAAAGTCCTATAAAAGAATTGTTAATATCTACCTATTTATAACAGATCCTGGATTGTTAGTAGATAAGCGATTTAGTTAAGCAATAAAGGTTGCCGCGTTAGTTTCTATAGTAAAGTAAACACTATAGAGGTAGGTACAAAACTTCTTAAGAGCCTACAGCACAGCCTTATATTCTAACTTAGTAGAGTGCTATTACCTCTCTTGCGCTAACTATAGTGTGCTTTTAAACTACACTAGGTATTGCTTATTATCCTCCTTAAGTTGTTTAATACATGCTCCTGCCCTATCTTAACTTGCATTAATTATTAAGAATATCTTATAATCCTTAGTATTAGTGTAGTTAAGGTTTGCAAGTGCAGGTACGTTATATATAGCTTATTTTAGCTTGTACATTGCTGCGTCTTGTACATCTCTCTATTTAAAAGGGACATTATCTCGTAAGAGTGTAAATAGAGGTTTAGTAATCTTAGTAAAGTCTTTAACTTATATATAGTAGTAGACGTATATGCTTACAAAGGATTATACCTCCCTTTTATTCTTACATAGTAGCTAGTTTATAATCTTCTTAACTTTCTTCTAGTTAGGATAACATCCTTGCAGGCTAACCTTATAGCCTACAACCTTAAGCCTTTCTATAAGAAAATAATACTTCTTTCCTAATATAGTGCCTTCTACTTGTTTAATATTAGCTAGCACCTTGTCTAGTTGCAAGATATGCTTAAGAACATAACGTTAAACTCCTAGCATTAATTCTTCTCTGCTATAATTAGTTTTTAGCCCTCTATATGTAATATTGTTCATAAAGGGCATAGTATTAGGCTAGTAGTCTCTTAGAATTTTTATTATTACATGTTAAAATGCTGCTATAGAGTTTATAGTACCTATAATTATTATACATAATTATATAAGCCTAACTAGTGTTTAAAACGCTGTTATGTCTCTACTTTCTAGATATAGTGTAATTTAGTTATATTCTAAGAATAAGTCTATAAGCGAGATAATCTTGCATCCTGCAAATCTCTTAAAAACTCGTCTACTGTTAGTAGTAGGTTTACATCTTGTATAGTAACTGCATTTATTTGCTACGCATTGCTAATCTATTAAACACCTTTATCTTTCTTAGGTACTAGGTGCTATAAGTTGTAATATTAACTATTACACCTTTCCTATGTTCCTTAATTTAGGCAGACGTTAACTATATCTACTACTTAGGGCTCTAAAGCTTTTAGGATAGTAAACTTTTATACTTACTAAGCTTTATGTAGTATTATTTATATCTTGTATAGTAGACATATATTAGGGTAAATCCTTCCTAATTCCTTAAATTACTAGGAGAGCGCTTCTTCTCTGTTAAGAAGCATATATATAAATACCTCCTTTTCTAATAGCTGCAGGTAGTCTCTAGTATATAGCTTATTAAGTTGTTCTTTAGTAAGCCTTGTCCCTTACAGGAAAGTAGCATATCTTAGTTTAAATAGATAATTGCACGGCCCCCTATTAAGATTGCAAATATTTATTCTAAGAAGTTGCTGTTTTTTTGCTTTTTTCTTCTAGTCTTCTTGTTTACATTCTATAGGTATCTCCTACTGCGGGATATTAATAGGTCAAACTTTCTTATCTACTGTCTTGTATAATATGTAAAGATTATTACGTTGTTAGGTATATTTAAGTAGCCTTTCCTGCATCTGCTAACAATTAAGCTTATATATAATTAAAAATTTACTAAGTTCGTAGTTTCTTGTAGGGTCCTTAGACTGCCTAACTACGTGCGTAAATACTTAGTTTATCTAGACTATCTAATCCTTCCTACTGCCTTTTATATATAGCATGTTAAAGTTGCTAAATCTAGCTGCTAGATTAGACTATATAGCTTCCTATATGTATTTTACTACTACTACTTATAGTTTGTTGCCTAATTTATTAGTAATTATATATAACTGCACATTACCTGTTGTTTCTCTATCTAAGTTGTTGTTAGAGGCTTCGTTTCTAATTGTTTGCGCAGGGTAATTTAGAAATAAGTTAGACGTAATAAAGACTACATTTCTTGTACTGTCTTTAGATAGGACTTAGCACGTAATTCGCCTAAACGCATTATACTAAATTAATATCCTAGCGCTTGCACACTAAGGTCCTCCTAAAATTATAGATCTAGTAACATTAGTAACAATCCTAAACGTAGTCCTAATAGTAACTGTCTTTATTTATATAGATATATTAAATGCGGTCCTAACAAACAGGTTATATATGCTATTAGCTAAAGTAACACTAGAAGGAAGTTGCCTTAGTTAGTACTCTATTATTTTATACAGTATTTTTAATGCTCGCGTAGCACTTAGTCTTAAGATATGTATTTGTGCCCTAGTATTAATTAAGCACTTTAGAAAGCTGCTGTTCGCGGTAACCTAGTATTCTAGTAAGTTAGTTTAAGCAAAAGCCTACCTATTCTTTTACTAAACTTCTTAGACATCCTTTGTAGGTATATTATCTAACTTATTTATCTAGGAATCTCTCCTTTTACTTACCTTATAGTAAGTTTACGCATTAAATTAATACAAATTTATTGCATTACAATGCGCGCTCTTAGCAGGTAGCGTATTTAGTAAAATTCTATAGGTAGGGCCTGTGCGCTTGTTCGGCTAATTAGAGACTAGAATAGATCCTAGGTGTAATTTAGCGCACCTAGCATCTGTTAGCTTAGCGTTTTTCACACATATTATAACATTAAGCGTACTTAAGCTATCTACAACATTAATACTGTTATTAAGAAGATTACGCAGCTGTTTTTAAATGCTAGCTTGCCCTATAAAGTCTAATACTGTAACTCCTCGTACTTCCTGTCTAAGTAGGGTAGTTATAATACAGTTTAGCTGCCCTTGTACTATCTCTTTAAGTTCTAGATTAGAAAGAGCGTTAATAAACTTTACAGCTTTCTTCTTCCTTCCTTGCTGTAAGTGCTTTAGATCTACTAACATGTTGTCATCTTAATAAGCTAATTAAGGTAGTTTAATAATTAAAAATAGCGTATTATAAGGCTAGCTTGCAAAAGGTATATTGCTCTATGTTTCTTCCTGCAGATACTGTATATCTATAGGCTGTAAGTTAGGGATAGGAGAGTTACCCTGTATTGTTTAATTGCTTCTTTATATACTTAAATCCTTGCTTAGCCTTCCTTGCTTCTTTACTCCCCCCTCTTAGACATAATTAATATCCTAGTAGAGGGCTAGGCCTCTGTCTTTTAAGCGCGTAGTAGCATTTAACTTAGAGATACTATGTAAAGCATTTTCTACGCCTTCTAGTATAATATTAGCTGTATCTATATTATTAAGCTTCTTAACGTATCCCTTAGTAGAAAGAGTATATAGCTATTCCTAGAATTACTAGAACTGCTAAAGGACGTTATTATAGTAGCCTTAGCTTATTAAACTAGTTGCTACATTTACAGAATTAGAGTTCTTCCCTTTATACCTTAAACTTAGTTAAGAGTTTTCTTTAGTAAACTTCTCTAGTAGTATACTAGAGGCTAGCTAATTAAGCATATTATTAGTAATGTTGTAAAACTCTTAAATCTTTGCCTTTAACTACAGCAAGACTTAGTTTAATAGTAGTTGCCTTAGGATTTCTTTTAAACACTTATGTAGTAGACTAAAATAGTACGTCCTCTTCTTACTAGAAATATCTTAGTTAAAACTAACCTATCCTATCTATTTTAGGATATAGTATTATTTATATTCTTTAAGCATGTGTCCTACTATATTACATATACAGTAGAGAGGGTGTGTCTCTATATTACTTATATATGCTGTACTTATTTTATTAGATACCCTGTTTAGGACCTTAGCAATAAAGGAACTATTATTCTTCTTACTAGCGAATTCTATATTTGTTGCTTATATAATAAAGTACGTATAGTTAGAAGGTTTCTCTAGGAGTTTTTTAGTTGTAGAATAAGCTATAAGCATGTTAATAGTTAATAGTCTAAGCTTTAAGTTGCCTAGAGACTTAATAAGGTCCTTAACCTCTAGGTTAACATCTACTAGCGTGCTTATCTTCTTATATACTTTGCTAATCTTAATTCCTACTTCCTTTACTTTCTTTAGGGTAAAGGTTACTTGCTAGTTAGATAGCATAATCTAGCGCATCTTAGTATTAGCACCTCCTTACTCTAGCTAATAAATCTTATCTAGGCTAGTTACCTTCTTATAGTAGGATTTTAAAAAAGAATAAATTCCTTCTAGTTTATACGTATCCTAATTATCTCTATTTAGGGCAGAAAGTATATAGTACATAACTACCTCTTTGTTAGTTTATAGTAGGCCTTAAAAGAAAAGAATACCTTCCTCTTCTTAAGGGATTTGCCTGTTCTTAATATATATATTAGTAATAGAGGTAAAGTGCGCGTAGTACTCTACTAGACTAGGCTAATTTTATACGCATTTATAGATATAGGCTTATAAGTATAAATATTTGCCTATCTTAATAGCTGTATCTTTATTCTTCTACTGTTCTTTTATGTGTGTCTGTAATTTAGACTAATCCTTCTTAGCATATCTAAGTAAGCATTTTAGTATATAAGAGAGAAATTAATCTTTATTAGAAAAATAGTTTAGTAGAATAGAGACCCTTATAGCATTATAAATACCTTTATTATTAGCTTATTAGTTAAAGTTCTCTAGAAATTCTGTAACATTCTTCTTAGTAAAAACTAATGTACTGTGTTTTAGTTAAATTATAGTTAACATTAAGTTGTGCGTAGGTATAGCTATAGTGTTAATAATAGAGCTTAATAGAGTTAATAGTAGATTAGGGCTAGCAGTAGTAGGTCTAGAGGGAGGAAGCGTTGCGCCTTCCTGCCCTTAACTTGTCCTCTAATCCCTTTTTAACATCTAGAGTATAGTAGAACTTATATAAGTTCTTTACATAGATAGTTAACAAGTATTAGTAAAGAAATAAACAGGGTATAGTTTTTAAGAAAAAGAATATCTCTCTTTAAGTCTTTGTAGTGTGTGTTTTCTCTAGTATAAGTATATTAATCCTTGCCTCTTAGGTACCCCTTATTTTACTAGGTAGGCTTAAATTTATACTTAAAGCTAGTACTTATGTGTAAGCTTTTAGTGCTATCTCTATTTTGCTAAACAGCATTTTAGCTTAGCATTTCTTTACGCATGTATTACTGTCTTTATTTTACTAGATAGGTTGTTACCTCTATTTTGCTAAGTAGACTTTAAATTAGTGTTTAGAACATATATAAGACTATCTCTATTTTGCTAGATAGTTTGCTGCCTTTATTTTGCTAGATAGACTTTAAATTAGCATTTAATAACGTATTCTGTTTTTATTAGTAGGTTTTATTCTTCCTTATTATTGCTGTTAGTGCTGACTTAGGTAACTTTGTCCTTAACATAGTCTATAATAGGGGATAGTACTAACCCCCTAAAAGTAAGTCTAGTAATAATCCTAAGAATTCTGTGCTTGCGTAAGATTGTTATATTATTCTTATAATAATTGTGCACTAGTTCCTTTGTGTACTAAGTAGTAGAGTATGTCCCTATAGGCTTTGCTATTTGTATAGATGTTAGAGTATATAAAGACATACTACTACAAGGGCATAAGATTACTAGTAGTTAGGTTATGCGAGAACAAGGGTAGTAAGATAAAGATCTTATTATTAGTTGTATCTAGAAGAGAAGTACAGGAGTTAAGTTGTAAGGTAGAGGATTGATTGATGAGTCCCGCTCGTTTCGATCCTCAAAACGAGCTATATACCTTTAGATCAGGTGGTTGAGCACTAACCTAGTAAGCAGCAGGGTATCACCCAGTGCACCGGCACATTACTTTATTAGGATCTATTTAAAGTCCTTTTTCTGCCTTAATAATAAACTCTAGGTATTTTGTACTCTGTACGTCGAATTCGCATTTCTAGATATTTAAAGGTAATCTAGCCTTACCTATAGCTTCTAGGACCTTATTTGTATTAGTTTAGTAATCCTTAAGTAAGCTGTTTAAATATATTAAAACGTTATCTAGGTAGGCTAAGCAAAAATTGTTAATATACTCGCAGAGAGTCTAATTAATATAGCGTTAAAAAGTACTAGGAGCGTTTGCTATACTAAATAGAGTAACTAGCTATTTATGTAACCTAAATCTAGTGTAAAAAGCTATTTTCTACTTATCTCCTACATTAATCCTAATCTTGTAGAAAGCTACAGAAACGTTAATTTTTGTAAACTATTTAGCTTTTGTAATATTATTAAGGGTTTCCTAAATTAAAAGTAAAGGATAACAATCTTTCTTTGTAATAGCGTTTAGGGCTCAGTAATTAACACAAAAACGTAATCCTCCTCTAAGTTTTTTAGTAAAAAGGATAGAGGAGGAGGCAGGAGAGCTACTAGCTCTAATCTATCCTTTGTTAAGTAGAGAAATAAGCTCCTTTTATAATACTAGTAGTTCTAGGCAGCTTATACTGTATAGAGGTCCCTAGGGAGCCTCCTTTTCTTTGCCTTTATCGTCTTTCTCTAGTTTAATTTAGTAATCTACTTTAGATCCGCGTAAAGGAGGTAGTATAGAGGCAGTTTTTAGATCAAAAATCTAAGCTAGGTGTTAATAAGCCTTAGGGAGTAAAGGTAGGACCACTACTTTCTTCTTAGGAGCTAGGGCTTTTTTAATATCCTTAAGAGAAGCAGCAAAAGTCTAAATAGACTTATCCTTTTTCGCCTGCCTAATATAGTAGTAATAAGCTGTTGCGCTTATTTGTTTTAATCTCTGTTCTCCTTTAATAGAGCAATCCCTAGTGCTAAGTAACTTAATCCTTTAGCTAGAAGAATAGATGTAAATTTTTTTTTTAGAAAGAGCAATAGTAACCTCTCTTCTATTTATCTAAGGCTGTCTAAGTATTAAATTATAACCAGGGTGTGTAAGGGCTACATAACCCTAAATAGTATCCTTATAACCTTTAATATTAATGTCTAACCTAGCAACTTTGTTAATAGTTCTAAGTTTATCTGTAACTCCTTTTAATCTCCTAAGAGAAATAGAAATACACTGTAAGTTAGCTTTCTTAACAAGTTAAGAGCTAATAAGCAAGTATACAAGGTTTCCTGTATTAATTAAAGTAGAGACAAAAGTGTAACTATTAACTAGCGCCTCTAAAGTAATTCTATTGCTGCTTATGTTCTTTTTAAATTTAGCCTACTCCTTAACTAAGTTATTCTAACTTATTAGAGGCTCCTGCTAGTGACTCTAAGCAGGAGCTACTCATTTTCTAAATCTAAGTCCTTATTTAAGCTTCCCTTACTAAGCTTATTATCTTTCTTTTTCTTAGAGTTAGAGGACTTAACTAAAGTCTTTTTCTCCTTTTTAGAAGATTTCTTATTCTTTATACAATATGTAGACAGATAGCCCTTCTGTTTGCAGTTAAAACAGCGTCTTTCTTTATACAACTGTTCTAACTCTTAGTTACTAAACTGTTAAGGTTTAGCAGTTCTTTCTGTGTATTCTATCCCTTCTATCTAGTCTCCTTTTGAAGTAGAAGAAGGAGGAGAAATTCTCCTAGATTTATACTCCTTAGGCTTGTTGTCTCTGCCTTTAGAGTACTCCTCTATTCTATAGAGGTAATCAGCAATCTCTATTGCTTTGTTTTGCAGGCTATCTAAATCCTTATAGGTAATACCTACAAGTTTGTCTTAAAGTTTCTAAATAAGACTTTTTTAGAAAAGCATTATCCTTGTATCCTTGTCTAAACTACTATTAGATAATAGTAGTTGTTCCTAGAATTCTATAATGTATTTGCAGATGCTTTTCTTGCCTTAGCTCATAGACTAGAGCTTCTTCTTAGCTTTCTCTACGCTATAAGGATCGCTAAACATTTAGTTAAAGAAGTTTAATAACTTATTAAAGTTCTATAAATTAGAAATCCCTATTTAGTTAAGGAAAGGCAGAGTAAGAGTTGCAGCTAAGCCTTTTAGTCAGCTAAAGGCGTAATTGCAAGTCCTTTTATCCGTGTTAAAGTCTTTCTTGTTATTTTCTACCTTAACGGTAAGTTGTTGTCAAAAGATTTAGTACATCTTTCTATTTCTGTTAAAGGTATTAGGATCTAGTTGTTTAAAACGCCTAGGCGTTTGAGCTTGTTGATTCTCTAGGGCAGCTAATAAGGTAGGTAACTAAGGTAGTAGTTAAGGTTGTTGTTCTACCCTAGGCTCCCTTTCTTGTTGCAATGTGCCTATAGCCTCCTAAGTTTGAAAGGCTTCCTGTATCCTTGTAGAAGTAGCCATCTTATCTAGGCCACCCGCTCTACAAAGACCTTCTAAAGTAGTCTCTACTTCAAGTCTGCTAACACCATCTCAGTGTAGTTCTGCTATCCTCACAACTAAAAAAGCTGCTGAGGGTTCTGCTATTGTATTTATAGGTACTTGCTAGTACTCTATTATTGTCGGCAGGGATCGTTGTAGGTGCTACTACGCTTAGTAGGCTTATCCTTCGTGTAGGAGCTACTACGCTTAGTAGGCTTATCCTTCGTCTGTTTTCTGGGGAACTAAGTATCTCTTAGCACTTTTTAGTGCTTCTCTTACTGTTAATCCTTCGGTGGATTTAAACAGTTAACTAATTAACTAGCGGTCTGATTAATTAGGATCTCGCACGTAGATATAGCTCTAGCAGGCTCCTAAGTACGACGTAGCTACGCGAGTAGCTAAAGAAGGATCTAATTCAATTGTAAAGGTGCGTTGGGTTGACCAAAAATGCAAGGTAAACAGTGAATGAATTAGATAAAGAACTATAGAGAGACTACGTAAAGGTTTTATATCTAACCTGGATAGTTAGGACTAACTGAGGTTAGGACTAACCGAGGTTTATCAGAGGTTTGCCAGGTTAGCTGATAGTTGGCGTAACTAGTGCAGCTAGTAGTGTAATTACTTAGCAGAAGCTACTAGATCAGCTAGAAGCTAGCGCAAATAGTGCGGCTGATAGTCAGCTGCTAGTGCTGAGGTAAGAAAAGCCAACGAAGGCCACAGGCCGAGTACTAGGGAACATCAAGGCTTCAGCCCTTTACAATATTGCTTTATTTAAGCCTCTTTTGATAGCTTACTAGGCTAAGATTTCTAGATTTCTAGAAAGGAACTAGGGCCTTACTTTAATAAGTAAGAGAAATTTCTTTTACTTCTTCTACTAAGCCTAGCAGGCCTCCTTTGAGGAAATAATAATTTTTCAAGGCTTTTAAGGCTATAGGCTTCTTACACTTTAATTCTAAAGTTATATTAAAAAGGTTTAGTATTAAGAGCCCTTTAAGTAATAGTAAGTTCTTAAGCTTAAGTACCTTAAATTAGAGAAAAGTTAAACGCCTCCTACGTAAGGTAGGTAAAGATCTAGGTAATATATAAGCTTAAAAGCTAAGCTAAGTTTATTACTAAATCTTAACTTAAAAGACCTTTCTTAAGCATGAAGTTAAGGGCCTGCACAAGGCTCTAATTAATAAAAAGACACGCAGGAAACAAGGTAGGCCTCTTCTACTCTAGGAGCCTAAGGAGTACTAAGGTAGAGCTATAGTCTAGTCTCTAAGGAAGGTAAAGGAGGTACGTAATCGCTAGTAGCTCTAGGAGCGCAAGAAGAAGCAGGTACAACACTAAAAAGCTAAAATAAATAGGCATTGTGAGGAGACAAGGCAGGCAAAGGCGAGAAAGAAGGAAATAAGGTAATAGGCAAGGGCTGCAGCTTAATTAGTAAGAGAGAAGAAGAAGGCTAAGAGGGCTGCTAAACAGGCCTCTAGAGTAGCTGCTTACAGAACTGCAAAATAACTTAAATAATCTATAAAAACTTCTTGAAGTATAAGAAGAGCAGCCTTAAGGCTCTTAAAAAGGCTACTTAAAAAAAGAGGCTTATTGCGAGCCTTACAAGTAGTAGAGAGCCTCAAGGTGGTGTTACAGCTTAACTAGCGTCTACTTCGCGCATAGGGCGCGCGATTAGAACTCTAAGTTAATTTCTATAGCTATATATATTATTTAAGCCTTATGGGTCTTACTACTAAAAAATCTCGCGATAGTAGCTATTGTGTGAGGCTCTACAGCCTCAAGTTTAGTAGTAGTTTTAGTGTTTAAACTGCGCGTTACGCCGTCATGCGCGTTACGCCGTCATGCGCGTTACCATGCGTGACGGCCCAACGACCCGGACGGCCCAACGACCCACCCACCAAAACTAGACCTCGACTTCAACACGCGATAACTCCACAACTATAGCTAGTATTAAGGCTACGCTTGCAGCAATAGAATCGCTAGAACCTAGAGAACAACTTAGCTATAGAAAAATTGCAAGAGAATATAGCTATAGCTATACAACACTTAGGCAAAGACACTAAGGTATATTAGCCTTACGCAGCTTTAAGGCTTAAAATCGCTAGGCTCTCTACCTATAATAGGAGCAAGAGCTTCTACTCTATATTAATTGCCTTACAATGTAAGGTCTACTACCTATACAAGCTATATTACAAAAGTTTAGCTTACAAGTTATAAAGAAAAAGCTTAAAATATACTAAGTTAATTGCTTTGTTTAGTAATATTCTAATAAGCTTCTTTTAAGATAGACAATAAGTATTAATAATAATTACTATAAGGCTAATTTAGGGGTAAAGTACAGCTTCTACTTTAACCTTCTATAAGAGAAGATTAAGTAGTATTAAGTTAAGCCTTATTATATATACAATATAAATAAAAAGGGCTTTATGCTTAGAGTTGTAGGCTACTTAAAGAAGATCTTTAGCAGAGCCTTATATAAGGATAGAAAGAAAAGAAATAATATCTAGAATAGCTTATAAGAGTAGATAACTATGCTAGCCTATATATGCGCTAATAGATCTTACCTTAAGCTAACTCTTATTTATTAGTTAGACTCTAGCTTAATACAAGACACCTAGCTATAAGCTTTTAACCCTGATAACTATTAAGCCTTTTTCTCTTTATTGCCTTCTAGCTAGACAAATAATAAGATAGGCCTTACCTAGCTTAAATAAGTATTTAATGAAGCTATAAAGGCAAAGGCTTGCTTAAGCTATTAATTACTTATTCTTAATAGCTATAGATCTTACCTTACAATAGATTTTATTAAATATTATAACTAGAACAAGATCCTCCTTGCTGTGTATCCTTTTTACTTAACTTATATACTATAGCCTCTTAACATCTTTCTATTTAAGCCTCTCTTAATAGCGTACTTAAATAAAGTCTTAGCCTTTATAGAGAGGAGCTAAGGCCTTACCTTTATAAGTAAAAGGGATTTCTACTTCTTTTTTTACTAAGCCTAGGAGGCCTTCTTTAAGGAAATAACAATTTTTAAAGCTTTTAAGGCTATAGGCCTTTTACCTTTTAATCTTAAGGTTATACTAAGGAGATTTAACACTAGCTTAAACTTCTTAAGTAATAGTAAGTTCTTAGCCTTAAGTACCTTAAACTAGAAGAAGACTTAAGGCCTACTATGTTAAGTAGTAAAGAATTAAAGTAATAAACAAGCTTAAAAGCTAAGCTAAGCTTTCTACTAAATTTTAACTTAAAAGACTTTTTTTAAACATAAAGTTTAGGGCCTATATAAGGCTCTAATCAATAAGCAAACGCGTAGAAAGTGAGGCAAGCCTCTTCTAGTTTAGGAGCCTAAGAAGTATTATAGTAGAGGTATAGTCTAGTCTCTAAGGAAGGTAAAGGAGGCACGTAATTACTAGTAGCTCTAGGTGCTTAAAGAGGAGTAGTTATAGCTCTAAAAAGCTAAGATAAGCAGGCTTTATAAGGAGGCAAAGCAGGCAAAGTTAAGAGAGAAGAAAATTAGGTAGTAGGCAAGGGCTACAGCTAAGCTTATAAGGAAGAAGGAGAAGGCTAAGAAGGCTACTAAAAAGGCCTCTAGAGTAGTAGCTTATAGGGCTGTAAAACATCTCTAAAAGCTATTAAAACCTCCTAAAAGGTTAAGAAGCGCAGCCTTAAGGCTCCTGCAAAAGCTACTTCTAAAAGAGACCTATTATAAGGCCTATAGGTAGAGAGCCTTAAGGTGCTAGTATAGGCGCACTAACAACTTAATCGCGAGGTAGACGCGCAATCAAAACTCTAACACAATTTCTATAGCTATGTACATATTAATTAAGCCCTATAGATATTAACACTAGAAAAGATTATAATAAAAGCTATTGTGTAAGGCTCTGCAGCCTTAAGTTTAGTAGTAGTTTTAGTATTAAGGTAGGTTGTTAGGCCGTCCGGGTCGTTAGGCCGTCACGCATAGTAGAGTGCCCGTGCGCGTAACGAGCTACCGTGTCTGTGCGTACGATGAGCTAGTTCGCTAGATGAGCTACCCTACTAACATCAGACGATCACAAAGATGAGGCTGTAGAGCCACCTACAATAGCTATTATCACGAGATTTTGTAAGGTTGTAGTAATTATATCATTGCGATGAACTTGCGCTACTTATATTTACTCAGCACCTTGGTGGTGCGGCCCTAGCGGGTCGTCTGAGTCGGGACGGCTAGTGCAGCCACCTCACCTTGTACACGAGATAGGTTAACAACGCTATGCTTCTAACGCTTCTACTTTTAAGTAGAGATTTATAAGGCCTTGCGCTTGCTGCTTTAGGACTGTTGTATAGCTTTTTAAGAGTCGCGAGCTGCTTTTTTAGCCTCTTTTTTAGCCTCTTTCGCAGCCCTCTCCTTCTCCTGCACCTTTTTAAGTCTCTCTTTCTTAACACGCTTTTCTTTAGCTACTTAAAGCTTGTAGAGTTAGGCTTGCTTCTTAAGGTAAGCCCTCTTAGCTTTCTATACTTGTTTAAGTTGTTGTTATTATTGTTAAGCTGCCTTATCGTCCTAAGCCTAACAGACCTTACAAGGAGACTAAAAGATAGTACTTCTATAATTCTTATAAGGCTTGTTAAGTTGTAGAGTGTAGGACTTCTTTTTCTATCTCTTTCTAATGCTTAAAGTAGCCCTAAGGCCTCTTACCTTACCCCTAAGGATACTTGCCTAGGCTAAGATGTAGTGTAAACTTTAGCTAAGCTTTTTAATATCTTTTTTGCTTTAATCTTTTACTACACGACGTATAAGACTTTCTAATTTAACTTAATTTTCTCTACTAAGTACAGAAGTAGAGCTCTTGTCTAAACTAGAGTCCCCCTAACTAAACTAGCTAAGTATAACTTTAGGATTAAGTAGAAAGATAAAAAAGGTTTAAATAACGTTACATCTAGAGGTTAAAGCGTATAAGTTAAATAAAGTAAAAACATAGCTAATAGAATCTTGTTTTTATTGCAATAATTAATAAAGTCTATAATAAGATAGGATCTATAGCTATCAAGGAGGAGTAATTAGTACCTAGAGTAAGCGTACTGTCTAGTCTCCCTGTTAAAGACCTCCTTTAACTAGGCAAGCCCTATATTATTGTTAGTCTAGCCTAAAGGAGACAAGGAGAAAAAGACAAAGTGCTTTAATAAGTTAATTGCCTTAGCCTATAAGGATTGTAGGGCTCCTGCGGTTAACTAGAAAATAAAAGATAGTAACAACGCTGTTCTATCTAAGCAAATACAAGCTAAGACTATTACTTACTAAGTATTGCTATCTTAAAGGGCTGCAGTAACTCCTTTTTAATTATATATTGCCTTGTTAAAGACCTGTTTTAAACGCCTAAGCGTACTAATTTAGAAGCCCTTCTTGTCTATGTTAAAGATGTAGGAGGGCTCTACTTTATACTCTTTTATCTTATTATGTAATAGCTTAAAGTATAACTTATACTTTGCTTCTAAGTTAGCCTTATAACGTTTATAGTCTATACTAGTAGTCTAACGCGTGACAAGACAGTCCTCGTTCCTCTTAATAAAGCAAGTAATCTAGCTTTCTAAGACATCTCTACTAGCTAATAAGGACGCAAAGTAACGTATTATAAGCCTTATAAGTAGTAAACGTCTCTTAGTAAGCGTTGTAATATATTATATAAGCTCTATCTTGTGTTGTGGGTGTAAGGAGAGGCGCCTGAGCCTATATACCTGCGTTTGACCTCAGTGTCTTTAAGCGAGTGTTGTCTAGTCTATATTATATCATTTTGCAACTTCGTGATAGCTAAAAGATGCGCCTTTGCCACACGATTTAATATCTTTAATTGCTTTCTCAATCAGGTCTATGGTCGTGGAGTTATAACGCGTTTTGTATAGGGTGGTGGTGTTGGTGGGGTGGCTCATCTAGCGAACTGGCTCATCGTACGCACAGACACGGTAGCTCGTTACGCGCACGGGCACTCTACTATGCGTGACGGCCTAACGACCCGGACGGCCTAACAACCTACCTTAATACTAAAACTACTACTAAACTTAAGGCTGCAGAGCCTTACACAATAGCTTTTATTATAATCTTTTCTAGTGTTAATATCTATAGGGCTTAATTAATATGTACATAGCTATAGAAATTGTGTTAGAGTTTTGATTGCGCGTCTACCTCGCGATTAAGTTGTTAGTGCGCCTATACTAGCACCTTAAGGCTCTCTACCTATAGGCCTTATAATAGGTCTCTTTTTAGAAGTAGCTTTTGCAGGAGCCTTAAGGCTGCGCTTCTTAACCTTTTAGGAGGTTTTAATAGCTTTTTAGAGATGTTTTACAGCCCTATAAGCTACTACTCTAGAGGCCTTTTTAGTAGCCTTCTTAGCCTTCTCCTTCTTCCTTATAAGCTTAGCTGTAGCCCTTGCCTACTACCTAATTTTCTTCTCTCTTAACTTTGCCTGCTTTGCCTCCTTATAAAGCCTGCTTATCTTAGCTTTTTAGAGCTATAACTACTCCTCTTTAAGCACCTAGAGCTACTAGTAATTACGTGCCTCCTTTACCTTCCTTAGAGACTAGACTATACCTCTACTATAATACTTCTTAGGCTCCTAAACTAGAAGAGGCTTGCCTCACTTTCTACGCGTTTGCTTATTGATTAGAGCCTTATATAGGCCCTAAACTTTATGTTTAAAAAAAGTCTTTTAAGTTAAAATTTAGTAGAAAGCTTAGCTTAGCTTTTAAGCTTGTTTATTACTTTAATTCTTTACTACTTAACATAGTAGGCCTTAAGTCTTCTTCTAGTTTAAGGTACTTAAGGCTAAGAACTTACTATTACTTAAGAAGTTTAAGCTAGTGTTAAATCTCCTTAGTATAACCTTAAGATTAAAAGGTAAAAGGCCTATAGCCTTAAAAGCTTTAAAAATTGTTATTTCCTTAAAGAAGGCCTCCTAGGCTTAGTAAAAAAAGAAGTAGAAATCCCTTTTACTTATAAAGGTAAGGCCTTAGCTCCTCTCTATAAAGGCTAAGACTTTATTTAAGTACGCTATTAAGAGAGGCTTAAATAGAAAGATGTTAAGAGGCTATAGTATATAAGTTAAGTAAAAGGATACACAGCAAGGAGGATCTTGTTCTAGTTATAATATTTAATAAAATCTATTGTAAGGTAAGATCTATAGCTATTAAGAATAAGTAATTAATAGCTTAAGCAAGCCTTTGCCTTTATAGCTTCATTAAATACTTATTTAAGCTAGGTAAGGCCTATCTTATTATTTGTCTAGCTAGAAGGCAATAAAGAGAAAAAGGCTTAATAGTTATCAGGGTTAAAAGCTTATAGCTAGGTGTCTTGTATTAAGCTAGAGTCTAACTAATAAATAAGAGTTAGCTTAAGGTAAGATCTATTAGCGCATATATAGGCTAGCATAGTTATCTACTCTTATAAGCTATTCTAGATATTATTTCTTTTCTTTCTATCCTTATATAAGGCTCTGCTAAAGATCTTCTTTAAGTAGCCTACAACTCTAAGCATAAAGCCCTTTTTATTTATATTGTATATATAATAAGGCTTAACTTAATACTACTTAATCTTCTCTTATAGAAGGTTAAAGTAGAAGCTGTACTTTACCCCTAAACTAGCCTTATAGTAATTATTATTAATACTTATTGTCTATCTTAAAAGAAGCTTATTAGAATATTACTAAACAAAGCAATTAACTTAGTATATTTTAAGCTTTTTCTTTATAACTTGTAAGCTAAACTTTTGTAATATAGCTTGTATAGGTAGTAGACCTTACATTGTAAGGCAATTAATATAGAGTAGAAGCTCTTGCTCCTATTATAGGTAGAGAGCCTAGCGATTTTAAGCCTTAAAGCTGCGTAAGGCTAATATACCTTAGTGTCTTTGCCTAAGTGTTGTATAGCTATAGCTATATTCTCTTGCAATTTTTCTATAGCTAAGTTGTTCTCTAGGTTCTAGCGATTCTATTGCTGCAAGCGTAGCCTTAATACTAGCTATAGTTGTGGAGTTATCGCGTGTTGAAGTCGAGGTCTAGTTTTGGTGGGTGGGTCGTTGGGCCGTCCGGGTCGTTAGGCCGTCACGCATAGTAGTTCTTTAGCCTTTGCTTTCTTTATCTTTATGTACTTCTTAGTAGCTTATTATTACGTTAGCTTTGCAGCTTCTTGTTGCTTCTTTTTATATGCTATTGCTACTACTTTCAGCTCTCTATTATAAGTTTTTTAGAGTTATTTGCGCTTATCTTTGTTTTATTTTGTAGCCTTACAGGCGCAGGCTTTGCAAAGCTTTCTAAAAGACTAGAAAACAGCGCTACTGTAATACTCTTTGCGCTATTAAAGATTTATAGTATTACTCTTCTTCTTGTGCTTTTTTTTAGCTTAAAGCGCGCGTGTAAAGCTATTATTTTTGTAGTAGAGAAGCTTATTTTATACTTATAAAGAGTGTAATAATAACTTAAGCTATTTAGCTTTATCTTTTGCCTTGTTAGTAACTGCAGCTTTAAATATTCTACGTAGCTCTCTCTAGCTATTACTGTTGCTATAATAGCTAAGTTCTAAAGTCTTATCTTGTGCTAAAGTACTATTATTAAAGTATTTTAGTACAACTTCTATATCTATTATCTACACGCCTATAGCTTAAAAACTCTTTAAAATTAGATCTAACTATATTATAGAGCCCTACGCAGGCTAAAAGATATTAAAGAAGTTACGTTTTATAATGCTTGTAAGGGCTTATAATTAGTAGAAGTAGTAATTAAGTTCTTGTAAGTAGTACTTTAAAAGAAGCACGAATAGGACAATATTAAGCAGCTATAAGCTATAAGTAGCGTAGAGTAGAGAGATAGCTAAAAGGATGTAGTTGCTGTTATAAAAATTAATAAACTTAGTTATAAAATAGCTGCTGATGGACTCGCCGCCAAACAAGCCTTTCACAACCTCCATTGTGACCTTGACATCCATAATACTAGACGCATCGATAAGGTGTTGATGAATGACAGAATTTGACCTCTGCGTCCACCTGATTACTATAGGAGCTACCGCCGACAGCTCCTCTTCGACCGACTAGGGAGGCTGCTTAACGAAGGTGAACGCGGGCTTCGTGATCCACTACTATAGCTTCTTGTATAGTAACCTAGTAAGGTCTAACTTTACTTAATGTAAGCTATTAGTCTTCGTGTTAAACAGGGAGAAGAACAGTCTAAGCATTGTATTATTTGTATACAGTACTGTGTAGTGTAGGAAATCCTAAAAGTAAGAAGTAGTAGGCAGGGAGCTTTTATAAAGTATTGCAGGCTCCTGCTGCAGTAACGTACGTGTCCTTACCCTCCCCTACCTCCACCTCCTCTACCTCTACCTCCTCCACCTCCATCGCAATCTTGTTGCCAGCTATAAGCTAGCAATTGCCGTTAAACACGTTTTAATTAGTGTCGTTTTTTAGTACCTTTAGCAAATTTTTTAACCCTAATTTTGCTTAGTAGTTTAAGCTTTTCTGCTCTAAGCGCTTAGCGCGTAGACCTTATCTACTTACTGTTCAAATTTCGTTAACTACACACAATCTTTTTTTGACTTTTGCGACTAATTAGTAGAGGGTAGCTGCTTTTTACTTTTTTAGAAAACCCATTTTAACTACAACAACAACTACCACCTTTGATACCTTAAAAATAAATAAAATAGCTGCTATAGCTATTAAAGATAAAGAGATAGTACTTTTGTTACGCTTTTTGCTTTGTAAAGCGCTTAAATACTTATTTAAGCTATACTAAACTTATATTATTATTTATCTATTCTAAGGCTAAGTTCAAGAAGAAAACCTTATATTTTCTAACCTTAAAAGCGTCTACCTAGCTTAATTAAAGCCTAGATGTGCCCTAGTAGATAAGAGTAGGTGATAGTACCTCTCTAGAAGTGCATACGTAAGCTAACAGCGTTATCTATTCTCTATTACTATCTTAGATTACTGCAGTACGCTCTTTTAAAGCCTAAATAGCCTTTATAAAGACGCGTTTTAAGTAGTTTATAATACTTATAAAAAAGCCCTTCTTATTTATATTATATGTGTTACGCTTGTTAATATTATACTTTTATATTTTTGAGTATAACATGTTAAAGTACAGCTTATATCTTTCTTTAGAATTAGCTTTATTTCTATTATAATTAATTTCTGCGCTTTATTTAATAGTAAGCTTATTAGCGTAGTAATAGAGAAACTAAGTAACTTAGCTTTTAAAGACTTCTTACTTTGCTACTATTTCTACAAAATTTTCTATTATCTCTTGTGTAGGTAGTAAACTGCGCCTAACACATCTTTCTATATATAGTATAAGCTCTTGTTCTTGTTGTAGGCTAAAGAGTTGTTATTATTCTAATTTAGCTGTATTTGTGCTCTGTTTCTTCTTGTGCCGCCGCAACAGCGTCGTTTAGTTAACTTTAAATATTTTTAAAACTTCGTAGTATAAGAATTTATCTCCTAGTTTACATAATTTAAAATATTTAATTGCTTCTTGAATTAGATCTATAGTAGTGGAGTTATAACGCGTTGAAGTTGGGATGATCTCAATGTTATGATGTTGGGGTGGCTCGTCACGCGAACTGGCTCGTCACGCGCACGGGCACTGTACGCCGTCCACCTCGGTAAGGTTCTGCCATCTGGAAACTTGATCTGTAGTAACAGAGTCAATTGATATTACCCCGAACTTGGCTTTCTCCATATCAAGGATCGCGTGAAGGTAAGGAGCGTACTTGGAGGCACGACCGAGTTCCGCTCTGTACCGTGTCTGTGCGCGCAATGCCCATGTTCGCGCAATGCCCACCCTAACACAACAACTACCTACACAAATTATGTTATAACTTTACTAATATAAATCTAATTTAGGAAGTAATTAAAGAAATTAAATTAAACGTACTAGGCGTATCTTTTTTATATGTAAGATTTATAGTAAAGTATAGTATTAATTATTAAATGCTTACTTAAAGACACTAGGGCTAAACTTAACTACGCTAACTCGCCTACTAACTTCTTTACCTATACTAAGAAACTAAGCTCTTATAGTATATTACTATGCTTACTAAACAACGTACACTACTTATATAAGTAATAATACGTAACTTTACCTTATCTTTAGCTAATAAAAAGGTTTTAGAAAGCTAGGTTACTTACTTAATTAAAAAGAATCTTACTTATCTTATCTTATACTAGTAGGCAGGAATAAATTGCAATTACTATAAAGCTAATTTAGAGGCTAAATATAGCTTTTACTTTAAGCTACTATATAAAAAGATAAGAGAATATAATATAAAGCCTGTTTAAATCTTTAATATAGATAAAAAAGACTTTATAATTAAAGTAACTAAAAGGTTAAAAAGAGTGTTTAATAAGAAGATATACAATTAAAAAAGAGAAATAGCTATAACTTAAGATAGTTCTAGAAAGTAAGTAACTATCCTAGCTTATATTTATTTAGACAGTATAACTTTATTTTTAGCTCTTATTTTTTAGTTAGCTGTTAGAACTCTAAAATTAAGCTAGGTTAAGAATATTAATAATAAAAAGCACTTAGTATTTATTAGCTTATCTTATTTTAGCTAGACTAATAATAATATAAGTCTAGCCTAGCTTAAGGAGGTTTTTAAGAGAGAGACTAGATAGAAAGCTTATTTAGAATACTAATTACTCTTCTTGAATAGCTATAAATCTTACTTAATTATAGATTTTATTAATTACTATAATAACTATAAGATCTTATTAGCTATATTTCTTTGTTATTTAACTTATACGCTTTAACTGCTTAATATTAGATTATTTAAGCCTCTTTTAACTACCTACTTAACTAAGCTTTTATTCTACCTTTATAAAAGCTAAGGGCTCCTACTAATAATAAAAAGAGACTTTTTTCTTCTCTTTTAATGGGCCTAGAGTACTACTTTTAAGAAGGAGACTATTAGAAAGTCTTTCTAGGTAACTAAAGTCTACCTACCTAATTTTAAAGTTATCTTTTAAAAATTCTACAAGAAGGCCTTTAGTTTAAATAAATTTTTAGCTTCTATACTTAGTAGAAATAATTAGCTTAAAATAAAAACTCTTATACGCTGTTTAGTGCGAGATTAAGGCACTAAAGAGGTAAAAAAGATTTATTAAAGCCTCTACTATATCTTAGCTTAAAATAGTATCCTCTATAAAAAAATTTAAGGCTTAAAGGAGGCTCTTTTAGTTAAAAAGAGACACTAAAAGAAGAGCTATACTCTCTAACTTAATAATCTTTAGGAGTACTATAGTAGTACTATTTTCTAGTTACTTAAGAAGGTCTGTTAGGCTTAGAATAATAAGGTAGTTTAATAATATAAATAACAACTACTGTAACTTTAAAAAGCTAAGAGGTCTTACTTAAAAGAGCAAGCTTAATTATATAAGGCTTAACAAGCTAAGAAGAGGCATGTTAAGAAAAAGAGGCTTAAAAAGACAAGGTAGAAAAAGAAGACTAAAAAGGCAGCTAAAAAGGAGCGTTAGAAATTAGCTTACAACGCTTAAAAAGCTATACAACTATCCTAAAAAGGTAAGCGTAAGGCCTTATAAGCCTCTACTTAAAAGTAGAAGTATTAAAAATATATTATTATTAATTTATCTTATATTAAAACTAAGGTAGCTGCACTAGCTGCCCTAGCGCGCACCACCCGCCGCGGGCGCAACGTCACCTTACTAAGTAAATATAAGTAGTACAAATTGATCGCAATACTATATATACTACAACTCTACAAAATCTCGCGATACTAGCTATTAGTGGTGGCTCTACAGCCTCATTTTTCTAAAATCTTCATGTTGTTAGGGTGCGCAAAACTCGACCATGCGCAAAACGCGCACAGACACGGTAGAGACGCTAAAATCCCGCGATCTAGAGTGACTTCAGATAGTGCCTAATACCGTACACTTTCTAGCATTACGTGAGCTAAGCTATCCTAACTTAGCTTAAGTGCTTGCTAGTGGCCTACAAACCATAGTATGTTGTGTCGAGCCCCTCCGCTCTCCCTTTGACGATGGCTTGACGCAGTTAGTCAGCTCTTCCGTTCGCGTACCGAGGTGGACGGGCCAACGCGCAGGACAGGCCAACGCGCGGTTTTTGCCATAGTAATCTAAGCAAATCTCTAATATTTAAATAGCTATAACTTCTTTGAAAATAAACCTTTTTTTAAAATTTTCAAAGTTTTCGAGCCTAAAAGACTAAATCTATAAGTCTAGAATTTTACTTTAGTTTAATACAGCTTAGTTTAGAAATATTTACTTTAGATACCTGCTATACAAATATAAACTTTTTAACTAAGCTATAATAAACTAAAGCAAAATTCTAAGTCTATAGACCTAGACTTGCAGATCCTAAAACTTAGAGAAATCTTTAAAAAAGTTAACATATAAGAAAGTTATATAAGAAATTATTTTTTATAAAAGTATAATTTTCAGATTTCTTTTATATCTTCTTGAGTATAATACTTTTAGGTATTATGACTTATGTTTTAGATCAAAAGTAAGAAATAAAAACTTTGAGCCTATTTAGAATTTTTAAAATCTTTATAAATAAAAAGTTGATATTTGTATAGAGAGTGGATATCTTAATAACTAAGCTATATTAAACAAAAGTAGAATTCTAGACTTATAGATCTAGGCTTCTAGGCTCTAAAACTTTGAAACTTTTCAAAAAAGGTTTATTTTTAAAGAAGTTATAGCTATTTAAAAATTAGAGATTTACTTAGATTACTATAGCAAAAACCGCGCGTTGGCCCGTCCACCTCGGTATCGAAGCCGCAGGCTACCTAGGTAGTTCGGTCATGGGCACAGACGAAATTTGATTGCCACAGATGGCGTCGGCATAGCCATTTTCTGGTTACGGGTGCTTAGGAATTGGCAGGCGGGACGCATAGCGGGTATTCAGGTTTCGCGCATCGCTCCATGATGTGCTAGGCCTACCTAATGAGGAGTACGGGTCATCTGGATCGAGCGCCGGATACCGTGTCTGTGCGCGTTTTGCGCATGGTCGAGTTTTGCGCACCCTAACAACATGAAGATTTTAGAAAAATGAGGCTGTAGAGCCACCACTAATAGCTAGTATCGCGAGATTTTGTAGAGTTGTAGTATATATAGTATTGCGATCAATTTGTACTACTTATATTTACTTAGTAAGGTGACGTTGCGCCCGCGGCGGGTGGTGCGCGCTAGGGCAGCTAGTGCAGCTACCTTAGTTTTAATATAAGATAAATTAATAATAATATATTTTTAATACTTCTACTTTTAAGTAGAGGCTTATAAGGCCTTACGCTTACCTTTTTAGGATAGTTGTATAGCTTTTTAAGCGTTGTAAGCTAATTTCTAACGCTCCTTTTAGCTGCCTTTTAGTCTTCTTTTTCTACCTTGTCTTTTTAAGCCTCTTTTTCTTAACATGCCTCTTCTTAGCTTGTTAAGCCTTATATAATTAAGCTTGCTCTTTTAAGTAAGACCTCTTAGCTTTTTAAAGTTACAGTAGTTGTTATTTATATTATTAAACTACCTTATTATTCTAAGCCTAACAGACCTTCTTAAGTAACTAGAAAATAGTACTACTATAGTACTCCTAAAGATTATTAAGTTAGAGAGTATAGCTCTTCTTTTAGTGTCTCTTTTTAACTAAAAGAGCCTCCTTTAAGCCTTAAATTTTTTTATAGAGGATACTATTTTAAGCTAAGATATAGTAGAGGCTTTAATAAATCTTTTTTACCTCTTTAGTACCCTAATCTACTAAATAGCGTATAAGAGTCTCTATTTTAAGCTAATTATCTCTACTAAGTACAAAAGCTAAGGATTTATCTAAACTAGAGGCCTCTTTATAAAATCTTTAAAGAATAACCTTAAAATTAGGTAGGTAGACCTTAGTTACTTAGAAAGACTTTCTAATAGTCTCCTCTTTATAAGCAGTACTCTAGGCCTTCTAAAGGAGAAGAAAGAAGTCTCCTTTTACTATTAGTAGAAGCTCTTAGATTTTATAAAGGTAGAATAAAAGCTTAGTTAAGTAGGCAGTTAAAAAAGGCTTACATAATCTAACATTAAGCAGTTAAAGCATATAAGTTAAATAAAAAGGAAATACTGCTAATAGGATCTTATAGTTATTATAGTAATTAATAAAATTTATAGTTAGGTAAGATTTATAGCTATTAAGGAGGAGTAATTAGTATTTTAAATAAGCTTTTTATCTAGTCTCTCTCTTAAAAACCTCCTTAAGCTAGGATAGACCTATATTATTATTAGTCTAGCTAAAAAGAGATAAGCTATTAAATACTAAGTGCTTTTTGTTATTAATATCCTTAACTTAGCTTAATTTTAGAGCTCTAACAGCTAACTAAAAAATAAAAGCTAGAGATAGAGCTATACTGTCTAAACAAACGCAAGCTAAGATAGTTACTTACTTTCTAGAACTATCCTAAGTTGCAGCTATTACTTCTTTTTAATTATATATCCTTTTGTTAAACACTCTTTTTAACCTTCTAGTTACTCTAATTATAAAGCCTTTTTTATTTATATTAAAGATTTAAGAAGGCCTTATATTGTATTCCCTTATCTTCTTATGTAGTAGCTTAAAGTAGAGGCTATATTTAGCCTCTAAATTAGCTTTGTGGCAATTGCAATCTATTCCTGCCTGCTAGCACAAGATAAGATAGGTAAGGTTCCTATTAATAAAGTAAGTAACCTAGCTTTCTAAAACCTCTCTACTAGCTAAAGATAAGGCAAAGTTGCGTATTATTACTTATGTAGGTAGTGTACGTTGTTTAGTAAGCGTAGTAATATACTGTAGGAGCTTAGTTTCTTAGTGTAGGTGAAGGAGTTAGTAGGCGAGTTAGTGTAGTTAGTTTTGCCCTTAGTGCCTTCGCGTTAAGGTTAAGCGTACTACACTATACTTTTCTGCAAACTTTGTATATAAGAAAGATACGCCTAGTGCGCGCGAATTAATTTTATTAATTGCTTCCTGGATTAGATCTATATTGGTGGAGTTATTAGGTGTTAAAAAGGTAGTGTTGTTTTAGTGGGGTGCGCAAAACTCGACCATGCGCAAAACGCGCACAGACACGGTACCTCCATCACTTTCGCCTACTACCATAGTAGCAACTTGTTCGCCTCGGCGTAGTTTTGGCTTAACAATTTGTAAGCCTGAGGAGCCTCCAGTACCCTATAGGGGGCACAACTTTAGCCGGTCAGCTTATTTCGCATCCGAGGTCTGTCCGTATCTGCACAACGGCTGTGAACCAAGATATGGCATTCCACCAATTGGCTTGCTAACAGCCATCATGCACTTCCAAAAAATGAGGCCATTGCAAAGAAAATCTGTTTGCGTCCTTCCTGTTCCTCCACAATCTATCTGAACCAGGAGCATTCTACCAGACAGTGATGAGGATTAAGGCATGAGATCAAGAAAAATTGGGTGCTTGCTACTTGTCCAAAGTCACAGAGGAATATACAGATAACCCAAAAGTCGAATTTCGTACGCCATCGCTCTCTCCTACTCTGATACCTTCACTCCAATCCCGGGTAAAACGTTTGCACAGCGAACCCCAGTGCGCACAGTTCCCACGTAATTTGGCATGAAGCACGCGGGGGTTAACTTGCGTTCAAAACAATGCATAGTTTGCTATTTACTGCCATAGGTACGTCCTGATACAACTGTAACTAGCACTTCATCACTATAGTCAGACTCAAAATCCTGCAGAAATCTGCTACACCTGGGCGTAGGTTCAGCTATGTACCAGTGCCACTTGCCAAATATGCCCAACCAATACACGACAAGTAATCCGCACCTAAAGCGTTGCATTTCGTGCAACAGCCGTATATCAGATGTTCGAGTCAAGTGCTACAGTTGAAGCAAGCTTCAGTCAGGGCTGATGCAGTTCTGCGGTGCACAATTTGCACTGTTGTGGCATCGTCCAAACAAATTTCCGTGCACGCGAAGTAGATTATGCAACTGAATGCATATATCCATTTCTTGCCTACATCCCACTGGTTGAGTGTTTAATACTACCGAAGCATTCAACTGTACAAAATATTGGTGTGGAAGGTCTAGCATTGTTACTATGGCCGTTACATGATGCTCGTCGTGAGTATCAGGACTATGTTCCAATTTCACTCGAGTCTGTGCTTGTATAGTGAATATCTAGAACTTCAAGGAAGGTCTGAATTATTCATCCAACGCATTGAAGCATTACTGCAATATGCTCATGACGCATGCGCATATCACTGCCTGAGGCCTCTGTTGGAGCCTCCTCCCCCAGAGATTCGTATATACCTACATAGGTAGTTGCTCGTAGCACCACCATCGCTTGTGGAAAACGAAACAGGGTTGCTGGCTTCGTGACATCGTGCTCAATGCTATCTTTTATACTTGTACCATTGTCTAATGCCCAGAATATTCGTTGGAGGGTTGCCTGAAAGTGGAAATCTGTTGAGCTAGGTGCTGCAAATCTCCCTGGCTGTTAGAGCACACAAGCTATTACGTTATTGCAGCTGTCGCGAACATGGCGAGGATTGAGTGAGGTTTGCAGTCGTTGTGAATGTCCGTTAAGCTGTTCAAAGATCGGGCTTGATGCAGACCAGCACTAACCAAATGCGGTACCCGTGCCCGTGCGCGGGATGAGCCACGTCGCGGGTTGAGCCACCCCAACATCATAACATTTTAATCATCCCGTCTTTACCGCGCTATAACTCTACAACTATAGACCTAATTTAAGAAGCAATTAAATATATTAAATTATGTAAAGCTAGAGATAATTCTTTATACTGCTATGTTACAAAAAAATTTAGAGTTAATTAAACAACGTTATTGCAAAGGCACAAGGGCAAAACGCGCTTCTATATAGCCTAGGCTAAACGCTAGCTCTTACTTAACCTATAATAAGAGGATAAGCTTATAAAATACATAAAAAGATGTATAAAGCAAGGCTTACTACTTATATAAAAGATAATATAAAATTTTGCAAAAATAGTAAAAAAATATACAGTTTCTAAAAGCTAGGTTTCTTAATTTTTATATTGCTACGCTAATAAGCTTACTATTAGATAGAGCGCTAAAATTAATTATAACTAATACTAAGCTAACTCTAAAAAAAATACAAGCTATACTTTAACATATTATACTTAAAAATGCAAGAGTACAATATTAATACGCATAATACCTATAATATAAATAAAAAAAGCTTCTTTATTAGTATTACAAACTACTTAAAGCGTGTTTTTACTAAGGTAGTTTAGGCTTTAAAAGAGTGTATAGCAGCAGTTTAAAATAGTAATAGAGAATAGATAATACTACTAGCTTACGTATACGCTTTTAGAGATACACTACTACCTACTCTTGTATACTAGGGCACCTCTAAGCTTTAATTAGGCTAGGTTAACGCTATAGAAGTTAGTAAATATAAAGTTTTCTTCTTAAATTTACTCTTAGGATAGAGTAATAATAATATAAGATTAGCCTAGCTTAAACAGGTGTTTAAGTGCTATATAAAGCAAAAAGCGCGCTGTAACTATAAGCTTCTTATTCTTAATTGCTATAGCAGTTATTTAATAACAAATTTTATAAATTTTTGTAACAGTAATTAAATTCTCTTTTTTATTTTTCCCCCCTACGCAACTTACAGCCTCTAGCTACTTAATGTAGTACTTTTTACACCTCTTTTAAAGTACTACTCTTAAGAACTTAACTACTACTTCTAACGCTCACAAGACCTTATAAGAGTTATAAAATATAACTTCTTTAAAGTCTTTTAGCCTGCCTAGAGCACTACAATAAAGCTAAATCTTATATTAAAGAGTTTTTAAGCTATAGGCATATAGCTAATAAATGCAGAGGTTATACTTAAATGCTTCTATAACACTACTTTAGAGCAAAATAAGGCTTTAAAACTTAAGTAGCATAGTAATAGTAATAGCTAAAAAGAGCTACGCAAAATTTTTAACTCTATAGTTACTAATAAAGCTAGAATTAAAGCTTAGCAGCTTAAGGCTTTATTATACTCTCTATAGGTATAAAATAAGCTTCTTTACTATTAAAATAACAGCCTTACGCGCGCGCTTAAAGCTAAAAAAAAAACATAAAAAAAAGAGTAATACTATAGACTTTTAATAGTATAAAGAGTTTTATAGTAGCACTATTTTTTAGTCTCTAAAGAAGCTCTGCGAAGTCTACGCCTACTAGGTAACAAATAAGATAAAGACAAGTGCTAACAACTCTAAAAAACTTACAATAGAGAGCTAAAAGTAGTAATAATATTATATAAAAAGAAGTAAGTAGAGGCTGCAAAGGTAGCTTAATAATAAGCTACTAAAGAGCGGGTAAAAGCTAAAAAAGCGTAGGCTAAGGAACTAGCTGCGGCTTAGGTGCTTAAAAAGTAGTAATACAACACTATAACTACATAAAAATCTTATAATATAAGCAATATAGCTAAGTAAAAAGCCTTATACAAAGCTAATAATAATATAGTAAAGCGTCGTTGTGTTATAGGTATAGTAGGTTAGTTTGACGCTAGTCCTCTAGCGGCGTCCCCCCTACCTAAAACTAGCGCGCGCGGACGCTAAATTAAGACACTAGCGAAATTTAAATAGTACAAAAGACGCGCAAGGCTCTATATAGCAATACACTAAGAAATCTCGCAATAGTAGCTTTTGGCTATGGGCGTACAGCCTTATCTTTATAATCTCAATTTTCATGGTTGGGTGGCTCAACCCGCGACGTGGCTCATCCCGCGCACAGGCACGGGTAGCGTGTTTTGGAGTTGTTTGGCCGCGGTCTTTGAGCCCATCTGCGACCACATTGAACGACATCATACCTACCAGCGCACCCGTCTTCTTAGTAATGTATAATCTACGATCTCTATGAAACGTCACGCATACGAAGACTCTCCCCGGAACTGTGAAAATGGCAACAAAAGACGAAACAACGCGCGCGCGCACCGGCCGAATCAAGGCGGATTTGAGGTCGATAACGACATGCACAAATGCCACGGCGACCGCGCTCCAGGACCTACTATCCAGAAAAGAGGAGGAAGTGGCGCAGAAGGAGAATGTCAGAGTGAAAGTTCAGGCTACAGCACGGAAGAGAGGCGCGACCGCAACAGCGACAGCGTCAGCGGATATTGCAAAGCAGAAGAACTCGATTCTAGCCCCAAAGGAGAAATATATACTAGCAACTGAGGTTGCCAACACAACGCTTCAGACGCTTGCCGATGCGCTGAAGAAGCCACTGCCCGTAATAGCCGCTGGTCCTCCTATCAAATCGAGGCCAACGCCTGCCGAAGATGCGCGCAAGCCTGTGAGACCGCGACGCGGTCATACAACGAGCTCTCCCGGCTCACAAAAGCCTCTCAGAGAACGTTCCGTCTCTGAAATTAACAACTCGCCTCAAAAACGCGTCTCTCGGCGGTCGTCGTCGTATTCTTCCTTCCTCTCACCAGGTCCCGACCCTGGCCTTCTCGCAACAGCTGAATGCGCAAGAATTGCATTCGCATATTTGGGTACACCAGAGGCACAGAAGGTCTTGGGGAAGGACTTGCAAGAACTGCAGTACGAGAACGGTGTGCTCGTGCTTGTTGGAAAACTTGTCGCACTTGGCCTAGACAACATGGCAGTCAAAGAACTAAGAGGCCTGAAAAAGAAGTTGGACAGATATCTCGGGCAGGATACAGGGAGAGAAGAACCCAAGTCTAGCCTACAGCACCAGGGGGCAGAGAAAGATAGCCTTGCATTACTTCTCGACTTCGCGGCGATCGACTCGAAGAGCGCTGCTGTGCCACTAGTAGCCAACTTCCAGATATACACATTGCGCATCATTGCAAAGTTGAAGAGGCCTCGGACTGTTGAAGCCACTTGGGAGTGTCTGAAGATGACCAACCCTTCGTCGCCTGCGAACCTGCTCTTACACACTGCAAAGACTTCAACCGGCCAAGCGAAGGCGGCGAGACAATTGGAGTCACTAGCGCAGACGATACTCTCCCTTTGTCCCAGTATATCGATCGCGGAAGACGGTAACAATCTACAGCCCTCTGCGGAGACTGTGCTTCTGTTACAGCATTTGGCTTTCAGTATTCGAAAAAACTGGTGGGGTCTGGCCAAACATCAAGGCAATGCGGACCGGGAGCTTTTGGAACCATTTACAAAATGCTTAGTTGCTTTCGCGCGCAGATCACAACTCAGCCCAAGTAAGAAATACAAACTCGCCGAGACCTTGTACGTTGATTTGGTAGTGTTCCTGGGCGAGCCTACTCCACTGGCAACTGCAAACAAGACCCTGTCCTCTCTTGCTCAAGCTGCGGGCTTGTCTGACCAGGCTCTTCGATGGCTAGGGTCGTCAAAGGAGATTCTGAGCCCCAATACGTCTGTAGCGAAACAAACAACGCGAGCGGTACGAGTTGCCACCATTACTCTCGAGGCATACGCGAAAGGCGAGAACAAACCAGACTTAGACGAGACCATCGCCACTGCACTTCAGATCTTGGATGGGGCTTTAGGTGGATCAGCGTCTGACTTGGAAACTTTGTTCGCTGAAGTGAATGCACTGCGACGCGCAGCGACACGGTTACTTATCACAAGCATGTCGAAAACCGCAGAAAGTCCTGGGAGCATTCCGACTGAACAGCATGCCGTACCCGTCATCGCAGCCAGCGTACATTTCTTTGCTCGATTTCTTGGCACTACCTCGTCAGGTGAGACAGACGCAAAATCGCAAAGTCGTAAACAGGAGCGAGTAGCTCTGGCCTGGAAATGTGCGAAGAGTATGGTTGACTCTTTGATGGCATGTTGCAAGCAAACAATAAAGACTCAAGATCAATGGAAGGAGCTGGATACGATCCTTCAGGAATGCGCACACGTCATACGCCGATTTGAAGAAGAGATCGGAAACGGCACGCTTTCTGATGGAGAAAACACTTCCCTTGGGAGTACATATATGATTAAGCTATCAAACGCATACTGGTCTCTTTATCTACAATTGTGGAAGGCGCGCTGCAATCCCGAAACCCTCGTTGTAGCCATGCAGCGCTCAATCGACCTTGTGCAATCCCGGTCGCCACCTGGGAGAGATAGCGGACTTTTGCAAATGAAGCTGGAAAACTTGGGTGAGACCTTGGAGGATCTGGACCAGATCGACAGCTCTCGCAACGCTTTCCGACAGTGTATACAGAGTCATCTCACGGACGATGTGTTGCAGCAGCTTTCCGAGAAGACATCAACATCCTCTTTGTACATTGTGTTCATGAGCGAGGGACCGTTTGGTGCTCTCGTTCGGGTGTTGAAATCGTTACATCACTCCTTCGTCACATCTGGTCCTCGAGATCCAGATGAGGTAGCTTTCTACGACGATGATGAGTTAAAACCTGGAGCCAGAGGATCCATTTTGGAGTTGCAGCTTGGCTTCTACCTACGAACTTTGACCAAGAATCGACAATGGGACTCAAATCTCAACAAGTCGATATGTATCTTGGTAGAACAACTGCGACAACTTTACACACCAGGAGCCTACCCAATTCGACGTCTTAGACTCTCTGTCACACTTCTTCAGCTTTCTCAACTGAACCCGCAGATATTGTCTCAGGAGCTAAAATCCTTTGACATGACATATGTTGACGGGATGCAAACAGCAAGTAGTGAAGACGAAGCATTAATAAATCATGAAGTCCACCTGAAAGCGCTTCGCGACCTCAGGTCTTCGATGGAGCAGTCTTCTACTCCCACAGCGACCTTCCAGCAATGTTTCGCAACGTGGGAGTCACTCGTTAGCTCTACGTCCTCATGGGAAGCACTCACAGATCGTGTTGAGAACACTGAATCCTGGTTGCAAGATCTCCAAGCATGTCTTGAATTCCTCAACGCGAAAGGTGAGGAGTATCTTGCATTACCACTCCTGCATCTGATAGTCAAGATTCTGGAGCTTCAGACCGGCTCCGATGCATCTGAGCTCATCGCCACGTTGTGTGTCCTCGGACTGCAATTTCTTCATCTTGGATATACCGGCAAAGCAGGGTTATCTCTAGCTAGGGCTGAGACGTTGATCGAACGTCAGACTTCATCTGTAGAGGTCAAGTTACAATGGCATATGGCATACGCCGAGTATCTTGTGGGTATCGGAAACACCGCAAAATGGTACGTAACGAAGCCTATTATCTTGACGAGTTAGCACTAACATTAGCCAGCTTGACTACGATGACGAATGCTCAATCTATCGCGCTCAATGATCGCCAATTCACGGATCTTGCAAAGCCCACAACGACTCTCTCTGGTAGATTGCGGTTCAACAAGATAGTGGCGACCGCCGCCTATGTCCAGTCGCTTCTCGCCACAGCTACTGGATCATACAAGGCTGCAGCTCGGCATGCAAGGCAGTGCATTACCATCAATCGTCGCATTTGGGCAGCCCTCGAATCACGGGCCAGTGCGAAGAAGACAACACCTGCGGAGAATGGAGAACCTATTGCGCCTCTTGTCATGTCTGTAACGCATGAAGCTCTCGACGGACCTGACTTCTGGTGCCTGGTTCCTGCGTTATATCGGGCACTAATGCAGCAATCCCAGATCTTCGCCCACCAAGGTCTATTACACGAAGCCATCCATGTTGCTGAGCAGGCTGAAAAAGTTGCCGCAGCTACAAAATCTGCAACTCTCATCACAGACAATGCCAGCTGGCGTGCTGACTGTTGGGCTCAGAGTGGCAGACCTGACAAGGCCGAAACAATTCTCAATTCCCTAAGTCCTGAGCTTTTCCGGAAGTGCCTGTCTACTGCAGGTTATCATTCAGCCGTGGCCAGGATGCATCATTGGAACGGTCAATATGAACAAGAGATACAGTCGTACGACCGCATGGAGAAACTCCTCAAAGAGCTGAGTTCGCCATCGTACATTAGGACTTTGGAAACTTTTTCACCCCCGGTCGATGCGCTTGTGGATCAGATCTCGTCCTTGACTTTGGAGACACCGGAGAATGTCAAGAAGCCAGCCACGAGAGGTCGTAAACCCGCAGTGAAAGCTGCACCGCGAGCGGCTTCAAGATCTACCGCCAAGGCTCGCTCCAAGGTCACAGCAGTAACTGCAAAGAGTGTTCCAAAGACCAAAAGTCAGGTCGGGAAGCCCACAGTCTCAGAAGCCCCCAGTATTGCCGACCAGTGTTCTGCACTCTTCGTATTCCAGGCGAGCATGAGAGATCGGGCTGTTCTCGCGAACTTACTCCACGATGATCTCGCTAAAGCCCTGGGTATTCTTAGTGAAGCAGAAAAACTTCAGACTGGGTTGAACCAGGAGGTATCGCACATGTGGGCTGTCTTTAAAGCGAAGCTCGCACAGAGTGCGAAGCAAATTGCTGAAGACTTCACCGTGAATACTTTGCCAGAGTCAACCATTGCTTTTCCTGCTTTTGGTCTCAAAGACTCCGATACGACAATCGCCAAGAAGGGTGCTCTGGGATCCTCAACTACTACTAAAGGTGGTCGAGCGAAGAAGCAAACCAAGGTGGATTTCATGGATACACTTCGCGACGCACGTGCGCGACTCGTTGAAGCACACACCCTATGCGCTACTAATGGATCCAACCACCTGTTCCGTCAAACCTCAATGGCGCTAGGTCATGTCACTGTGTTGATGTCAGCTGTCTCAGGAACAGAGCTGCCAAGCTCGCTCCACCCATTGTACGCGGCCTACATGAGTGAACTTCCAAATGTCAATGCCTTGCGGCTCGTCCAAGAATCGACAGAGGCAGAGAAGGAGCAACTGTCGCGCGACGACTGTCTGCGATGGCCAACCTCTGATCCGTCGCGTTTCGAGTTCAGTTCAGTATCCAGCTTTCAAAAGGAGTATGTCGATATTATTCCGGAATCGTGGTCTGCAGTATCACTGGCACTTAGTGAGGCTCTTGATGAGTTGTTCATCACCCGATTTGAGACTGGCCTGTCTCCATTCGTTTTGCGCCTGCCGCTTGCCCGCCACGCTTCCCGCGAGATGGATGGAGAAGAGTTTTCTTTCGAGGACGGCAAGAGAGATTTTGATGAGATAATCGAGCTCAGTGATTTTAGTACGCGATCTGCCAAGGACATGACTTCGAGAGAAGCCAGACACCAGTGGTGGACTGAACGCGAAGCTCTCGACACCCGGCTTCACGAGCTTCTTGTCAACATGGAAAACATCTGGCTCGGTGGCTTCAAGGGTATCTTCTCACAGCACGAAAGACAGCCAACTCTTCTTGCTCGCTTCCGGAAGTCATTGGAGGATATACTCAACGAGCACCTGCCATCCCGTAGGAAGAAGGGCACTCAAAAGCGACCAGTGCTGGATACACGAGTACTGGAATTGTTCATCGGGCTGGGCGACGCTACTAATGACGACCTTGATCTGGACGAAGCACTTATGGACCTCATATACTTTGTTGTAGACATCCTTCAATTTAATGGCGAGGGCAATGCGTACGATGAGCTCGACTTCGACGCCATGGTCGTGGAGACGCATGAAGCGTTACGCGCCTATCACAGCGCGTCCCACAAGCTTGACGCTACCTCTCGCCACACGATACTCATCCTAGACAAAAACCTGCATGCGTTCCCATGGGAGTCGCTCCCTTGCCTAGAACAGCTTTCAATTTCGCGGTTACCTTCCCTTGCCGCCCTTCGCGAGCGTATACTTTCCGCACGGTCTCCAGCGACTCAGCAGGATGTTGCTCCGGGCCATTACATATCTATAAGCACGGGAGGCACAAGCATGCTAAACCCGTCGGGAGACTTGGCACATACCTCAAAAACTATCAGACCGCGTCTAGACAAACTTACAGGCCTTTGGAATCATATCACGAATCGTGCGCCGTCTGAGAAAGAGTTCGAAGACTCATTGCGAGAGAAAGATCTAGTATTGTACTTTGGTCACGGCAGTGGTGCACAATACGTCAAGTCAAAATCAGTGCGGCGCCTCTATCCCGGCGAACAGGACGAAAGAAAAAGAAAACCGGGCTGTGCAACCACACTGCTCTTTGGCTGCTCGTCCGTACATCTTACCGAAAATGGCATTTTCGAGCCCTCAGGTATGCTTGCTTCGTATCTCACCGCCGGAGCGCCGGCAGTAGTTGGCATGTTGTGGGATGTCACTGACAAGGATTGCGATCGCTTTGCTGTCAGAGCAGGTGAACTATGGGGATTGTGGCCTGAGATACAAGAAGACAGTCCACCATCCAAGACGCCTGGAAAAACCCCTGCAAAGAAGGGCAAGGGCAAGAGTAGAGTTGCGCAGTTAGTCGACGAGGTAGAGGGTGTGAGGGGCGCGCAGAGCGCGAAGAAGGGACATAAGTCTATAAAGCTTGCAGACGGTTACTTAGATATGGGAGGATATCCGCAGAAGGGAGTTGGGTTAGATGAGGCGGTGCGGGATGCGAGAAAGGCTTGTTACCTGAGGTACTTGAATGGGGCTGCTGCTGTTGTGTACGGGATTCCTGTATATGTGGACTAGTGTAGTGAGGTCAAATGAGGCCACTGCGGAAGAAATCAACGAACAAAGTATGCAAGACTTCCATGTTCCGATAAGCACATAGGAAAGTCCTTCCAGTTCGATCCTGACCAGTAAACCTTATTGTGACGCGCGGCTGCTTTCCTACGGAAGCAACTCCGATGGTCTTATGACGGGACAAGGCTACGGGTCTCTGTCAGACATGATCATGCGATCTTCGCATCCTCGGAACTCCACAATTTCAGTGCGTCAATACGTCCGCTACAGTTTCCGGTCTTGTTTGCAACGACGTCGAAAGCAATGGCCGAACGCCCGGCCAAATCAGGGTCATCTCGAAAGCGAGCGCTCGTGAGCTGCGACCGCTGCAAAATCCGACGGGCACGGTGTATTCGCGAGAATGCCGAGGTGCCTTGTGCGGACTGCAAGGCGAATGGGGTGGTGTGTGAATCTAAGCTACCACGTAAACAGAGGGTCTATGGAAGTGTGGAGACGCTCAGTCTGCGCTACAGAGCTCTTGAGTCACTAGTCAAAGGGCTTTTTCCGGATGAGAATTTACAGGACACAGAGACCCTGTTCAAGATCGCCACAGCAAGAAACATAGCGATGCTGGCAAGCGACGACTATACACCTGCAGATATCTTCAGCAATAGAACTAGCGACAGACAGGCATCTTCTTCGGATCAGCAACAACCACAGCAGCAGCAGTCGTTGCAATCATCACCTATTGCTCAGTCCACATACTTGGGCCCACACACTACTACATATCCCTTGCACTCTGCTCACCGCGCATCTTCCTTGTCTACAAGCAAAGAGCGCCTACGTCAACCTGCTCCCGTAACTCAACACATTTCTTCCCAGGCAGAAGAGGTCATTCGCACAAATCGAAGCGCCTCGCATTATTTCGGTCCTTCCAGTAGCTTTCGGCTTGCATCAACTATACGGACACTCGCATCCCGGTGGAAAGCCGTATCCGGCGCAGACTTTCCAGGACTACGGTCATTCGCCTCAAATCCCTCGAGCCGATCCGGATCGGCTCTCAAACGCAGCAGCACAAATCCTTCAGAAGACGAATTTGCCGTTCCTACATCGAGCCAGCGCCCAAGTTCGAGCCATGGAAGTCGGAAGAGATCCAGGACTGAAATGGAGGCGTCGCATGATCCGTCACACCTTGAGGAGAACACTTCACGTTTAGATACAATTGGTGATTTGATTCCCCCCAAACACATCTCCGACGCTCTGGTAGCAGTCTACTTTGATCAGATTCACATGTACTTTCCCTTGTTCAATAGAACCTTGTTTCAGATGCGACTGGAAGCTACATACTCACTGAAGAGCGAGTTCCTGGACGAATACAAAGACATGGGATGGCTGATTTCACTGGCTTTGGTCTTGTCTTTTGGTTGCCAGCGATCAAAAGCAAATGATGTCGACCAAATGCAAGCACTTCGCCGCAAGTTTGTCGTGTTCGCCAAAACCTACTTTCGTGTGCTTTTGACGGCAACGCGTCTGGAAAACGTCCAGGCACTCGTACTTCTCAACATGCACCATCATAACATCGGACAGAAGAGCAGCTCGTGGTTGCTGATAGGTCTTGCTGCACGCATGGTACGTTGCGCAATGCCCACGGCTCCTGTCCTCTGCTAACATATGCTGCTAGGCAATTACCATGGGAATGCATCGCGATAGTACGAATCTACAGTTTGAGCCCATCGAACGTAACGTGCGCCGACAAGTCTGGTGGTCAATGTACATATTCGAGAAGACGCTGTGCAGTATATTGGGTCGTCCAACGGTGATTGATGACCGAGAGATGTCGATGAAGGTTCCTGACACACCGATGCTCGAGCAAACACCCATCACCGCCGTCTTCATGAACCTCTGCTCCGACCTCGTGTCTATATCATACCGCATCCGACAACGCGCCTATTTCGACAAGATTTCGTCCGAGGAACGATCACCGACGCTTGCTGTCGCTATGACTCTACTTCGAGAATGCGACAGTTTCTACGCGAAGATCCCTCCGCATATGTCCCTCGACCACGCGCCAGGAGGCACAGACTTGAAAGCAATGATACTGTTGCTGCATATGTACTACTACTATACGCGTTGTGTCATCTCCCGTGACTTCCTCATACAGAAGATCGAGAGCAACGTCTGCTTCTTGGAGAACAAAACATTCCCAGTTACTGAAGATTGGCCGACAACTCTGATACTCGCGGAAGACTGTGTTGAGTCGGTGCACAAGAGCCTCCAATGCATCACGATTGGGATTGATCTTGGGATCTTCGACATCATTGGTTACTCATGGCTAGACTTTTTCTTCGTGTTCCACGCTGTCTTGATCGTATGTGCCGACTTCCTTGCTCGACCAAAGGATCAGACAGACTCACCTAGGGACATGGAGCGCAAAGCGACAGTGTGCACTGTGCTTGACCAGGTCCGCGGAATGCAGCAGAAGCTCCCATCCACATACAAAACCCTCGGTCAGATTGCACTGCAATTCGCCAGAATAACGGGTGTTACCCAAGATAGTGATTCACCAACAATATTAGACGCACCACCCGATGCGTCTGTAGAGTCTGTTATGGACATGGCGCATGAGGAAAGAAATGAATACGCCGATATACTTGACGTAGGAGGCGACTGGTACACGGACGCGACAGCAGATCTAGGCTTAGATTTCTTCGACCTCGGCCAAACGACACATCCGGTAACATTCCCAATCATGGATCCTCCGACGCGTTCTGAACATGCCGGCGATTCGACAGGTGACGTGGTGGACGACTGGACAGACAGTGCGCTAAAGGGGATGCATACCCTATAGACCCGAGACCACACGCGGAACTCCATGTAAGTTGTACCAAAGCATTTACCTTGCCGTCACGAAGCGTCTTTGCAGCGTCGATGACACCATCACCCAGCGTGGTGTTGAGGTTTGGTGAGCGCTTGGCGGTGCACGATCGCCCGATAGCCGCAGCCAGTCAAGATCGGCCCAAACCGCTTTGGGAGTTCATGACGCATTGGTTCACAGTACATGTCGTGACAGCTGCACACAAATACAGGCCCGCCGTAGCTCACGATGCCGCTGCTTGTTGCCCGAGAGCTGGGCTTTTCTTTCCATGCCACACTCACACGACACTGAGCCTATTCTGCCCACCACGAATATGGCAGGCGGCAACAGCAAGAATGGAAAGAAGAAGGTGCTTGTTGTGGGAGCTGGCGCGGCTGGTACGCAGAATGCGGTTCTTGAGATGAATGGTTGTTGACTCGAAGCAGGAATGTCATGCGCTCACCATCTTTCTGAACACCCCGACAAATTCGACGTTACCCTGATCGACGCAGTAGATTACTGTGGAGGCCAAGCTTTTTCCATTGGGGTTGACAAGGAGCGCCATGGAGCTGACTGGCTAAACCAAGGTGTCCAAGGTGGCAGTTATATTTTCCATCACACCATGACCATGTTCGCGAGGCAAGGCCACCATGCGGATCCGGTGAACCTCCAGGTCTCGTTCGGCAAAGACGACATCTTCTGGACCAATGTATTTCCAACCGCGCTTCTTGCGCGTCATCAGAAGGAGATCAGGAAGTTTCACAATATGCTCAAGATTGTTCGTTGGTTTGAGCTCTTCTTCGCATTGATCCCCATCAAGATTCTTTTCAAGATGTTCTGGTTTTCTGAAGAGTTCACCAACACCGTTGCCATGCCCATGATCGCACTCTTCCTAGGAACCGGAAACGAGACGCCAAATGTACCCAGCATCATTCTCGAGCGACTTGTTACCAGTCCAACGTACGGAATGTGGTATCCGGGAGATAAGCACAGTGTTGCTAGTAATTTGCCGCCCATGGTTGTCTTCCCCAAATTCAGCGAATTTTATGAGCGCTGGAGGCAAGATGTGCTGAAACGCGGTGTAAACGTAAGGCTCTCGACGGAGGTCACTCAAGTGGTGAAGCGAGACAAGACTGGTGTGACGGTTAGGTTGATCAAGCGCACGCCAATGCCTGACGCGCACAACCCCAACAGTGTCAATGTGCCTTACGACAACGACCACAACGCCGATGCAGACGCACGGGAGAAAGAAGAGCACTATGACGAGCTGATTCTCTGCGTACTCGCAGACACAGCAAAGCGTATTCTAGAACCCACAGCCTCCTTCCGCGAGAAGAAAGTCCTCGGCTCAGCCAAATTCTCAGACGACATCACCGTCACCCACTGGGACAGCGACTACATGCACAAGCACTACGAAAACTTCTACGACCCAAACAAAGCCGTTACAAAGCTCTCCAACATCGATCAAACTGCGCGCAACCAAATGGCCGAGAAGTCCTTCAAGCCAATGTACTACATCAAGATGTACCCGTCCGATCGATCAAAACTCGAAATGTGCTTTGACTGCACAAACTATCAGAGCCAGTTTCCGCCAGAAGTTCCCTTTGACAAGCACATCTTCCAGACGATTTATCTAAACAAGGACCGAGACGGCCACCTGTGGAGCATCGACGAAATCAACGAGGACAAGATTATTCGCAAGGACTGGTGGCACCAGTTGTGCCATTCCTGGACGCACTACGTTTTCGTAGTTCCGTGGATGTGGCTTCTGCAAGGTCGGAAACATACCCGTTTTGCGGCGGCATGGACGCTCATCAATGCCCACGAGGTCGCTGTCATGAGCGGTATTGCTGCCGCTGTTGACCTTGGTGCGCAGTATCCCGCTGATCTCGAGCGTGATAAGTTTGCTTTCTTGAGCTTCAGATTGTATTATCTACTGGCGTACGGAAAGTGGTATGGTCGGAAGGCGACCAAGAAGACGAAGGAAGGGCCGGGTAAGGACTGGGCGAGTGGTCTTTATGGCAGTGTGTACCGCGGTCCGGGTGTGAGTGATATCGATCGGTTGCAATGGAGGCAGGAGAACAATGTGCAGGATGAGCCGATCAAATATACTTTCCCTTCTGATAGTGGAAAACGGTAGGCTTTGGATTGGGAGAGGCGGAATGAGGCGTCATCGGTGTATTGAAGGATTGATGTAATCTTACTACTTGTAATCATAATGTACATAGCAACAGATTGATTACTGTTCCACTGTGCGCTTTGTTAGAACGAAAAGTTCTTTGCTGTAATTCAAGGTTTGCGCTTCCGATCTACCTGATAGTCAGACAGAGAGCGAGACGGCACTTAGGTAGATGATGCACCACAGTCAATTAAAGAAGGAGCATAGCGATAAGGTCATTATCGGGGCGAGCAGGAAAGGACTGATTGGAGATGGATCTCAAGGACAGTGAAAACGAGACGTTGGATAAGAGTGTTGTGAAAGGATTGGACCAAGGCTGGGCTGGTACCCAAAGGGGGGTGACTTGGAAATACTTTCACCAGGGTTGAGGTTGAGGAAGTGAAATGTGGATGACAGTCGGGCTGACCCAAGGTTCCCGCGTACAAAACAATGTGTGCTGTGAACCGTTCAGGTAGATAAAAGAAAGGAAAATTCTCCCCTTGTATTCTCTCTGCATAACCCGAACAGCAACTGTCGCACCCGAAACAAGAGAATACCATACAAAATGACGAATCCCTACAACCAACCCAGCGAATACGTCTCTACCACGATCAGCTGGTTCAACCCCAATGGCGTGGCGCACTACACATGTCCGGTCCCTCAGCCTGACATTTACCAAGCCACAAATACAATCTTGAACACGATCATCGCAGGCAACTCGAGTCGAGAAGCCCAAGTCGAAAAGGCAGTCGAACAGAAGAGAGAAGCACTAGCGGCAGGGGCAGCCAGAGAAAAGCGTGCACAGCTTGAAGCCGAAGAAGCCGCAGCCGCAGTCGAAGACCTAGCCGCAGACATGAAAAGGCGTGCACAGTATGAAGCCGCGATGCAACAGAGCTTGGAAGAAAAAAAAGAAGCCGTCGCCAGGCAAACAGCAGAAATACGCAAATGGTACGACCGCTACTTCCAACAACACGCACATAGACACACAACTGCCGTAGAAAAGATGGAGCAAGAAGAGCAGTGGAAAAAGTACCACGAAATCTGTGCGCGGACGAATTACGAGCAGAAGGTTATTGGCTGCCACTTACTCCTCGACACGTACGGTCTACAACGTCCAAAGGACAAGGCTATGGATTCGAAAGCCATGTTCGATGCCTGGAATTCTGTGGACAAGCCACGTCACGCGCCATCTCAATTCTGGGACGGTGGCGATTGTGTGATTCGCTCGCAGATGAAGGGCAGCCGTCGAGCACCCTTACCCCCATCCTCGCCCGTACCAGAACCCGAAGCCTGTTGCGACTTCGATCACTGCCAAGGGTTCTGTGCGGACATCGAAAACCCTTGACACGAGTATGCGGAGATTAAGCCTCCAAGCAGGAAGACGAAGGCCTAAGTGATGAGAACACGTGCAGCATCGAACAAGATGCATCCTGGTACCGCGCAAAAAGGGACGGTGATTTGTATAGATGATCGTAGGGTTACTACCTTGTTAGTAGATGCTGGATGCAAGAGTATGCGGGTGATGATTTGAAAAAGTTAAAGAGGCCGAATTGGAAGAATGATAGGGACGCTTGAGCATTAGGTGTAAGCTATGATTGATAATGACAAGACTTAGCGAAGGAAAGGGGGTATATCAACCAACCATCCAATCTAGCCCATGCAGAATGTCAAACGCATGCAAATGCAACCATCAAAAGCAGAATTAGGAGACTCGGAAGGAAACTGCCAAGGAAACTACCTGATACAAAATCAACGCCTAGATCGTCTCATTCTGCAATCGTGTAAACAGTACGTGAACGTGGACTCCCGCTGCTACATTGTCGTCGTGAATCTGTTGATGAAAGTAATTGTCAGCATGCTACTTCCTCTCTCTTGTCTCTCCATCCACGGGCTTGATGCTGGTGCTACCCTCAAGTGGAGGGATGTAACCTAATTGCTTCTCGTTTCCACCGTCCATTGGAGTAAAGGGCGTGAAGCCACCTTCAGGCGACGCCTGCCACTTGGCCATGTCTTTCTTCAATTGTTCCAGCTCTTTCTGGAAGCGATTGCCGAAGACGTCGATGTAGTAGGTGGCGCCGTTGTAGACACTCCAGATGAATACAACGGTAAGGAACAGACCACTCGGCCAGCGGTACCAGAACCAGAGAGGGCAGGGCAGCATCGTGAGGACAGCATAGCTGTATTGAATCAACATAAAAGCTGGTTCCTGCAGGAAGTCAGGAAGCGCAAGGACAATCTTGCCGATCCATGTTTTGGCGTACGACTTCCGCAGCCACGTAAAGCTAGTAGGTCGGCCAGCCGCAATCTTATCGCGACGGCGTACGGTGATGAGGAAATGGTAGCTCAGTTGCCAGAAAGCATATGGGAAAGTGGCCCACAGCATCATCTGCAGCAGACTGTAATGGTGGGGTGAAGTTGGATCGGAGTGGCGGATGTCGTAAATGGCGGGATATTGTTCTTGCTGTTGCTCTGGCGATAGAAGGTGAACAAGGCAGTGTAGTGTTACACAAGGCATGATGTGGATGAAGAGACTACGCATATTAGTGTGAGTTTGATGTGGTAGGACCAACACACTGACCTGACCACCTTGTCCATGCTGTGGAAGACAAGCGAGTTACGCCACATGACGATGGCGACAGCGTTGTTTCCCATGCAAAGGCAGTATGTCGCGATGAACAGGCGCTTGGACTGGGGGAAGACCCATACACTCAGAACAACTAGTATGTTGACAAAGTAGCAGAGATCGGCCAGAAAGTAGTGGTAGCCCTTCTTGTGGTAGGTGAAGAAGCGTAGGGGCATGAAGTAGAGCAGCTGAGCAGTGTACCAGTGTGGGAGCAGGTGCGGATGGCAACCCACCAGGTAGCCCGAGACGAAGATGTTCATTACGGCGGCGATGAAGGAAGCCTTCTCGCGCGCGGTGACGGTGAGCGATTCGTTCCAGCGGCGATTCAGACGATCTACCGAATGGCGCATGCGCCTCTTATACTTCTCAAGTTGCTCTCCTTCAGATGGGACTCTCCGTCGCCATTCTTCCACGACGCGGTCTTTTGTGATGCCCCGGTTCTTCGCCTGGTTCCTGATCCTCTCCGTCTGGGAGGCTATGGAGCTTTGGATCTTCTCGATGCGCTGTGACAGGGCGAGGTTTTCGACGAAGTCGAACATGGTGAGTTTCTCGACCGGCGGGAAGAAGGCGGCATCTTCAAAATCCGACTCATCGTGGTATGAGCTGTTGGAGAAAGAGGCAGAGCGGGAGAGGCCAGGTGTAGAAAGTGCGTGGGCCTGGTTCGCTGATGAGGAGACGGGCTCATCAAGCAGCGCAGAGCCGACGTGCGTAGAGTCGCCTGGTAGTGGACGCGCCGAGAGCGCCGAGACTCCCAGCTGGGGCTCTGATGTGGACTTGGGCAGACCGCTCGCCTCCGCATCCTCTGGGGTTGGCATGTTGGGCAATTCCTCCTGGACGATTTCGAGACTAGAGGGGGTTCGGCGATGGAGGGGTTTCTTGAAGTGGCGCGGGGGCGAAGCTGCAGCCATCATCACGGTTAGCTGCTGTATCTCGATGGATCCGCCCAGTGTCCATGTTTGGGGGGGAGAGAAGGCATGTCATAGGAAAAGGCGTACAATGGTACTCGGCAGCTTGGAGCAAATCTAGTCAGGCCCTATGCTCTCATGACAAGGCGAGTGATGTGCGGGGTTCCTGAGTCGTGCTCCTCTGCCAGTCTCGGAGCCTCTGGGGGAAAAGTCGTGGGTGAATGCCAGCTGGTGATTGGCAAGCTTCACAACGTCATCGCAGGCACCCGTGGCAAGCGGACTGGGGATGGTCACGAGGCCTGGCGGTGCTGGAGAAATGCTCAATAAAAGAGGCGCGGGACACTGAAAGACTGCAGTGAAGGTAGGGCGGACGTTGTGCATAGGACCAAGTCGGTGTGGTGGCCAGCTCCCCTGCTATGCCTAATTAGGTGGTTTCGTCACTGCGGGCCATGTGCTGGTGCATAACGACACTAGCACGCTTTGGGCTCAAGGCTCAAGGCTCAAGGCGTCGACGCGCTCCACCACCACGACAGTCACGGGCAGGCCCACCCCGCGACTATCAACCCGCGCAACCCCAATCAATCCCAGCGCATTCGCCGTCCGAGGTGTCGCGCCACTCAATTGCAACCATGGGCAAGCTCGTGCGGCTCGAGATATACAGTAGGTGCCCGACGCGCAATTGTTTGCATGCACTAAACATGCGCAGACTTCAAGTCCTACCGTGGACGCCACACCCTTCTCTTCGGCGACTCGTACTTTACGTCCATCATCGGCCCCAATGGATCCGGAAAGTCGAATAGCATGGATGCCATCTCCTTCGTCCTGGGGGTCAGGTCGTCCCACTTGCGCTCGGAGAAGTTGAAGGACATGGTCTACCGTGGCAGCATCATTCAAGAAGCCAGGGTCAATGTCCATGGCACCGTAACCGAAGCCGACGGCGACGCGAACGGCAACTCCAACGGCGACTCACAGGCGAATGGCGATTCGCAAACTAGCACCCAGCGCAACGACCCCCAGCACGCTTGGGTCAAGGCTGTCTTCGAGGACGATGCCGAGCAGACACACGAGTGGCAGCGCGTTATCACGAGCTCCGGCTCCAGTGAATACCGCATCAACAATCGGGTCGTCACCCAGAAGCAGTACGGCGAGGCGCTTGAGGAGCACAGCATCCTGGTCAAGGCGAGGAATTTCCTCGTCTTCCAGGGAGATGTTGAGAAGCTTGCGACAACAGCGCCGGAACAGCTTACACTACAAGTCGAGCGCATCTCTGGCAGTCTGGAGCAGAAGGCCGAGTACGATCGCCTGAAGGAAGAGTCCGAAGCCGCCACCGAGGACAACGCGAAACACTTGCACGAGCGTCGCGCTATCAACGGAGAACTCAAGACATACCAGGACCAAAAGGCTGAAGCTGACGAATACGAGAAGAAGCTTGCCGAGCGCGATGAAGCTGTCGTGGCAAAGAATCTGTGGAAGCTCTACCTATACCAGCAGGTAATGGAGAAGGCGCGGAACAAGATCGCCAGTCACCAGGAAGAGCTCAAGGAACACAAGCGCAGTGTCGAAAAGTACCACCAGAGACACGAGGCGGAAAGGCAGGCCGAGGCTAAGATCAGGCGGGATCTTACCAAGACTGACCGGAACACCAAAGCTAAGGAGAAGGAGATTGAGGATGCCTCAAACGAGCTCGCACCGATCCAAGAGAAGATTCGCCTCTCCACCGAGACCCGCCGAAAGTACGAGAGCAGGCTTGACGAACTCCGCAAGAAGCGCGATGCGGAAAACAAGGCTGTCGAAAAGTGCCAGAAGGACCTCGACCTGGTACAAAGAGCCGAGAAGAAGTGGGAGGATGACTTCAAGGCTGCTGCTCAGAACCAAGGCCGCGAGCTTTCTGAGCAGGACCTCCAAGAGTACGGCCGGTTGCGCAGTGACGTTACGAAGCGAACACACGGAGATCAGATGCAGATAGATAAGCTGAAGCGAGAAGTCGAAACGGACAGGGACCATGTCAAGAACCTCCAGCAGAGCGTCGACAGCCATGAGAAGGCTGTCGAGAAGCTGAGCGCAGACATCAGTCAGCTCGAAGAACGCCAGCAAGCTTCCAAGGCACTGATCAAAGACCTCGAAACCGCAAGAGCCGCCAAACAGCAAGAGCTCGACAGACTTCGAGCCGACCGAAAGCAGATCGAGATGCAGTACTACGAGAAGAACCAGTTGCTACAAGAGGTTCTGAAGCAGCTTAGCATTGTCGAAGGCAGCCGTCAGGAGTCGAGGAAGCAACAAGAGGCCCGCAGGACCATTGATCGTCTGAAGACTCGCTTTGGATCTGAGAAAGTACACGGCCGATACAAGGATCTCATTACACCCAAGATGCAAAAGTACCGCAAGGCCATTGGTCGTGTGCTTGGACACCAGATGGATACCGTCATTGTTGACACGGAAGCCACCGCCAAATCCTGCATCGAGTATCTCAAGGCAGAGCGCATCGGTGTCATGTCTTTCAACCCACTAGACTCCATCCAGATCCAGGCCGTAGACCCTCAACTGAAGGGTATGCACGAAGGCATGCGACTTGCCATAGACTGCATCAACTACGAGCCCAAGCATGAGCGAGCCATGACTGCAGCATGCGGTAACACCATGATCTGTAACACGGAGAAGCTCGCGAAAGAGCTCAGATATACAAGGCGCATCGAGGTAAAAGCCGTCACCTTGGATGGGCGTGTCATTGGCAAAGGCGGAACACAGACTGGTGGTGAGCTCGACCGCGATGACGATTCGGGCGAACAACAATGGGACGAGCGGTCCTACCAGGCCCTGCTAGACAAGAAAAACAGATACGAGGAGGAGCTTCGTGCACTTCCCAAGCAAGATCGACAGTACACCCAAGAACAGGCCCTCGAGGTCGAACTGTTAGATCTACAGGAGCAAATCGCTCGAGCTAAGGAGGAAGCCCGAGCACTTGGCCGCAACATCGAGAGCGTCAAGAAAGAGCTAGCACATCACAAGAGCGAGCTAAGGGGTGTCCGGCCCAACTACGAAAAGCAGGCGCAACGGTTACAAAACCGAGAAGAAGAACTCGAAAGCTACCAAGACGCAGTTAACCAGGTCAACGATCAAGTTTTTGCCGCATTCTGCCAACGACTCGGTTACGAGTCTATCCGCGACTACGAAGCCCAACAGGGTACAGTCCAGCAAGAAGCAGCTGAGAAGCGCCTCGAGTTTAGCAAACAACGCAGCAGGCTTCAATATCTAATGAAGCAGGTCGACTCCTCCCGCCGAGGTGTTGAAGAACGCCTGAAGCAAGCAGAGGAGGAGATCAAGCGCAAGACTGCTGACATTACTGAGCTTGAAGCCAAGCGAGAAGAGCTACAAAGTGCCCGAGACGTTCTCCAGGCCGAGTTGGAAACGTTGCAGGAACAGCGAGCGCGCTTGGAGCAGAAGTTGGCTGAACGAGTTGCGGCTGTCAAGGAGGCACGACGCACCCTGGACAAGCGTAACGAAAAGGTCAAGAACGTGCTGAAAGAGGTTGACGAAGAAGATGCGAAGATCAAGTCGAGCGCGACGAATCGGTACAATGTGCTCAAGGAGTGTCGAGTGAACGAGATCAAGATCCCGCTCACTGAAGACTCAAAACCACTGACATCGTTGCCGATGACTGATTTGCCGCGACCTGATGCGGACGCTATGGATATTGATGAGGATCCTGATTCGACTCAGATTCAACCCGCGGAGGTGGATGACTACGGCATCGAAGTCGACTTTGATAAGCTAGACGAAGAGCTGAAGACGGAAATTCTTGAGATTCTCGAGACTGTAAGTACCGGAGCTAAATTCTGTGCCAAACCTGGCTAATGCTGTGTAGGAGGATGACCAAGATGAGCGTGTCCAATCGCAGGCTGGCAATTTGCTCAAGGCCGCTGAATCCAAGTTGACTGACGTGATCACGAACCTCGAGACCGACATCAACAAGGCTACACCGAACATGCGCGCTGCTGAGCGTCTCGCTGCAACAGAAACACGTCTCAAGGCTATTGATGAGGCGTTTGCCGAGACACGCAAGCGCGCAGCAGCTGCGAAGAAGGCTTTCGAGGAGGTCAAGACGAAGCGCTACGACCTCTTCATGAAGGCTTTCAACCACATTTCTGAGAACATCGGCGGTACCTACAAGGACCTGACTAAATCGCCGCAGTTCCCACTTGGAGGACAGGCGTACCTCGACATGGAGGATAGTACGGAGCCTTATCTCGCAGGTCTCAAATACCACGCTATGCCGCCGCTCAAGCGTTTCCGCGACATGGAGCATCTGTCTGGTGGGGAGAAAACCATCGCCGCGCTGGCTCTGTTATTCGCAATTCACAGCTACCAGCCTTCACCGTTCTTCGTCCTCGATGAGGTCGATGCAGCACTGGACAACGTTAATGTGAGCAGAGTGGCCAAGTACGTGCGCGAGCATGCTAGCCCCGGTATGCAATTCATCGTCATCTCTTTGAAGGCAGGCTTCTTCCAGGAGAGTGAGACGCTGGTAGGTGTCATGCGGGATCAGGGCAAAATGACGAGCAAGTACTTAAGTCTAGATGTAAGTTGCTCCTTTCATTATGTGAACATGGGACTTTGCTAATTCTGTTATAGTTGAGGAGATACCAACCTGCTTGATCTTTCCAGATGGCAATGCAACGAGCTCGCTGCGGCTGATGATAGCCGTCTTTTTATGAACTGAGCATCTAAATACCTCACCACCTTTTTTTTTTTCTCTCTCTTTTTCGTGCGAAGTTCTGTAAGTGGAAGTTGTACGGCTACTATATAGTCCATCCTGTACAATAACGTCCTTGTGTATTCTGTACCCAATCCTTCATTGTTTATTCAACGCGTTCGCGGTAACGCGACTTTCCATCACATGTCGATGCGATCTGCTGGTTTCACTCAGGCCCCCACTCACAGACAAGACGCGGCTGAATGGTTGTGATGGCAACTGCGCGCGCAACGTACGATTTATTATTACCATGACAACAAATTAGTACGGAGACTCCTTATTATAAATCATAGAGGTAAAGCTGAGGGAATTCTTCGAGACTTTGTGTCTTGCAAGCTTAAACGTCCAACGGTCTGACGTTGCAAGCACGACCCCGCGCGCCCGCCATGACTCCAGACATTTCGAGCCAGGATCGTCCTCTCAGCGAAACCTCACCACTACTACCAAACCCCGTGAGCGACGCACAGACAATCGGTGTCGAAAGCGGTATCGCACCGGAAGGCGTGCATGCTGAAGACGGAGGAGATATCGAGCGACAGATTAGCCATGGCGATGCATTCAAACACCAAGGCTTGCCGGAAGTCAGGAAACGGATGAAATACATATTCCCGGCAATAGCTATCGGTGTAAGCCTTTCAAGATTCATTCGTACTTGGGTTCCCCACAAGAACTAGAGGCTAACCAGCGCAACAGGTCTTCCTCTCATCGGCCGACCAAACCCTCGTTGTAACAACCTACGGTACCATCGGCACCGACCTGCATGCTCTCTCCTCTACGTCCTGGATCGCGACAGGCTACTTCCTCACGTTGTCCGCCTTCCAGCCCCTCTACGGAAAACTCTCGGATATCTTTGGCCGGAAACAATGTCTGCTGTCTGCGTACCTGATCTTTGGGATTGGAAGCGTGGGCTGTGGCCTTGCGAGGAACATTGGGGAGCTAGTTGCTGCAAGAGCTTTCGCTGGTGTGGGTGGTGGAGGCATGAGTGTGTGTACAAGTATACTGATGAGCGATATCCTAAGCTTGAGAGAAAGAGGGCAATGGCAGGGTTATATTAACCTCGTGTACGATTTCGGTGCTTCTGCCGGTGCGCCCCTCGGCGGGTTGCTGGCAGATAGCATCGGATGGAGATATGCGTTCCTAGCACAGGGCCCAATGTGCGCTATGGCGTTCGTTACTGTAGCAATGGTACTCGACCTTCCAAAGCAAGATCAGTCGCACTGGAAAGAGAAGATGAAGAAAATTGACTTTCTGGGCGCAGTGATCCTCATCTTTGCCGTTTTGGGATTCCTCGTCGGTCTCGATCGCGGCTCGAACGTGTCCTGGAACAACCCCATTGCTATTGCCGGTCTCGCCATTACGCTGTTGTTCGTTGCATTTGTGCTGGTTGAGAAGTACGTCGCAAGTCATCCCTTCGCTCCTGGTCACGTCATCTTCAACAAGACACTCTTCGCATGCTATCTTTGCAACTTCTTCTCCTTTGGAGGATGGCTAGCCGCTCTGTTCCTCATACCACTCTACTGGCAGGTCATGGGCGATTATAGTGCTTCAAGAGCTGGATTGCTCCTCGTCCCATCCATCATCTGTAGCGTTGCCGGCTCGCTCTTCAGCGGCTTTTACATGAGGCGTACAGCAAAGTACTACTGGATCACCGTGATAGCGTACACGAATCTTACTGTCGGCTTGTCATTAGCCCTCCTATTCGCTGGAGTCATAACGGAGAGCTTACCCGCTATGGTGGTGGCAACATGTATTAGCGCTTTCAGCAATGGTGTAGGCGTAACTACTACCCTCATCGGACTCATCGCAAACGCCTCTCATACCGACCAAGCCGTCGCTACCGCCTGTTCGTACCTATTTCGCTCGCTCGGCTCCGTCTTCGGTGTATCCATGTGCGCAACCGCGTTTAACCAGACCCTTCGCAAGTCCCTCCAAAAAGCGCTGCAGGGTGATGATGCGGCCGAGATTGCAGAGCGTGTCAGAGCTGGATTGGCCTACTACAGGGGTCTAGATCCGGCGCTGAAGAGCATCGTTAAGGAGTGTTACCGACGGGCTACTGTGGCGGCGCTAGGTGTGGGGATTGTGCTTGTTGCTGGGAGCGCTTTCTTTGCGTGGTTTATAGAGGAGAAGAGTCTGGAGGATAGTAAGAGTAGGGCTGTTGAACACGAGGAACCCACAGAGTAAACAGGGGGGGTCCTGAGAGTGTACGGAAAAAGTCCGTCTCTAGTGTACGATTGACATTGGTTGGCATGTTCCACTCTGACGATCGAATACCGAAAACGAGTCCCTTCTTAGGCCTTTCCAGAGCGTTGAGCATGGCGGACTTGTTGTCCGGGCTTGGTGCTCGGTGTATTCAAGCTGGTGAGATGCTGTCGGCTCTGGACTCACCGCTCGATACTGGGCGAACATGACTCTACATTACGGTGAAGCGGGGATTCCACGACATTGTCCCTGGGAATCAACAGACAGAACTTCCGTATATGTAGATTGAGTCTATGAAGAAGGTAGCATGAATCTTACAGCTTGGCTGCCTTATGAGGTATTACCTGACTGTGTCTGTACCACGTGAATTCATAAATTCGTGAACAATTCAGATGTGCAAATCTCTCTGACTTCTACGTCGAGCGTCCTAGTCGGGATGCTAACACTGTATTCATTCTGCCTGGAGAGCAGGTGGATATTAGAAGTTCCGGTGGTTGGTCCCGACATTGTGACAGCGTGATACGGGGCGCTAGTGGCACGCTAGCCACAGCGATGATGGAGAGAGCCCGCCACGATCCCAACCCGTAGTCACACAGTTACTCTCGCTTCGATTACACGATGGCGCCCAAAACAAAGCCCCGATCCAAAAGGGCCGTTCTTGTAGCACCCGAACAGTCGTGGGAAGCACGTAGCTGATCGCGCACTGCGCTTCTTGAATGCCCGATGACGTGTTCCGACACCGCATTCCCAAGCGTGTGTTCCAATGCAGCGACAACACAAATGCACGATACAGTCACTTCGATACTTCGGCCGCTCTGACCGCTTCCACGATGCTTGGCTTTGATAGAAAAAAATAAGACTGCGAGATTGTGGGTAAGCCCACCTTATAATGGACCGTTTGAGTATGACACAGCCTGTTATACCCGCATTTGGCTCTTATCAAACTCACTCTGGCCTAGAGAAGTAATACGACGCATCCACCCCGCGGCTGTATGCATGTCACACCTACAATTCGTCTCAATGGCGCTACATCTGACCATGACGTCAAGCTCCATGCGGGCGCGTTCCTGGCGCGACTCGTAGCCGTCGGTATCCCAATCAAAAATGCGTAGGGGGCACCAATCGCGCCTTGCCAGCTGTACAAGCCATCATCGAGCATGAGGTAATTCGCAAGAGTAGGGCTTGAGTGGGAAAGCATCCGTGCCGGAGCTTATTGAAGGGGTCTGTGGGTGAGGCGTGGGGCGTTTTGTAATAGGACCCTTGTGGTGCCTAGAATCGGGCTCTAGGGCTTCGTTCTTTTTAAGCTATCTGGTCCGCTTTTCTTCTTCCGCTACGAGTCAGGTTGGTCTGGTCTTATATCAGGGAAAGTAGGGACCAAGAGAACAAGTGAACCGCAGGTTTGATCATGAGTATTACTGTAAGCATATTCGGCCCCGTATGCAGCGGCATATCGGATGTTCACATGTACTGATGCCACACAGAACCCTACCGTTGATCCTGCGCATGTCGTGCAAGCGCTGGTGTACACACTTTTGGATGTCTTCGATGCCACGAGAGATCTGTATGAGACCCTCACGGTCAAGGAGCAGAGGGACTATGAACAGAATCTACGCAGCAAGGGCTATCCTGCTTCCAGGAGGATCGAGTACGTGAAGGATGAACGCCTGGGTAGCGATGAAGCTATCGTTACGGACAAGGCGGTAGTCACCCGGCAATTCGATATTGGGTACCAGACCATAGGAGCTGAATTTGCTATGGGCGATGGTAAGTTTGCTCTTTCCCATGGCGTGGTCAGGTGGACTGGTTTCCCGCCTACGTCCTATAACGTTGCATGGTTTCGAACAACACGCGTATTATTCTAGGAATTCTATCTAGAACAGTCGGCTAACAAGGCACGTATTAGTGATTGCGCATACAGCCCTCCAGTCACAAATCATAACTCTGCAAAGCGTGCTGGTGACCACGTTCCTCTACGGACCCACTTCTGGGGAACCTATCGCAAATCAACTGGTCAATATCAACACAGCGTCCAGGGTAGCTGCTGCAACATCTGTCGAGATATTGGTTGCTTTGCAAGAACGCCAACAGGATGAACGCCCACTCACACCGCGGTCGATGCATTCACTCACGGCACGCTCAAGTCCGACTCATGCGCCGTCTCATGTTTCATCACACCATACTTCGCATACTCCATCCCACCATACCTCTCATGCACCATCCCAAGCACCATCCCACGCAACATCTCGTACACGATCTCGCGCCAAGTCTCTGACGGTGTCCCACGCGCCGTCCTATGCACCTTCACATGTGCCTTCATATGCACCTTCACACGCACCTTCATATGCGCAATCACACGCACCGTCTCGCGCGTTGACTCTTCCCCACTCTACTCCCGGTCCCGGCTCGACTTCGACAGCTCTGATGAAGTACCAGGAACCGCAATCTCGGGGTTCGCACGTGCGAAGTAGCAGCCCTGTCAATACGACAGTGCTTACATGGCGAGACAATGTCGAACCGGAACCTTCAATCAATGGCGCCACCTCAATGACCGGACCTAGCATGGCGTCAGCCTCCACCAATCTATACTGCTTGTACGCATACGATCTCCAGCGGTCTCCCACCCAACAACTATCTCCTAGTATAACATGCGACAGAGACCCATGCTGTCCCCACTGCAAAGGCGCTCTACACCTCTCACCAGGAAAAGCATGGGAGATATCCAAGTGGGCCGGCGACACAGAGCGGACCTTCCAGGTGCAGAACCGCTTCGTCGTCAAGTGTCATCGCGACGGGCCTGATGGCCAATACTGCTGCGTCATATGCTCCAAGTACGCTGACGCGGACACTGTCTGTGGCGACGTCAAGGCTCTCATCAAACATCTCTCCGATGACCACGATGTTCGTGAGCTCAAGCATGAAGAGGATATCGTAGAGGTGATTGAGCAGCCGGCTAGTCGCAGGGACAGCGGGACTGGTTTCGCGTCTTCGAGGGGGAGTAGGAGGAGTGCTAGTTTGGCGTCGGGGAGGAAAAGCAGGAGGAAGAGTTTGCCTGGTTATGACCGCGAGGTTGACGTGTTTGATGTGAGGTCTTCGAGGAGATAGTTGCCTGCTTTGTGCTTTTTAGTTTGCTTGTTGGGAGAAGATTTGCGGCATTCTGGGGTCTTGGGTTATCTTTCTTCTGGTTTCTGTGGACTTTGTACTATCATCATCATCGTCATCACCATCTTCACCACTTCTTTGATCTCAAAATGCGTTCCTGTCACCTAGTAGCGTCTATCTTTTATTCTGAAGTGGGAGAAGGGTCACTATAGAAGTCTAATTGTTATAAATCTACATGAAGTGAATCATGGTTTCGCCCAAAATAACGAGCTCGCTAAAAAAAAAAAAAAAAAAAAAAAAAGTCTGTTTTTTTGGGGCGATCCAGCGCCAGACATGTTCTGAAGAGGTGTGAAACCCACCCTGCGCTCATGAACCATTCTGGATGCAATCGCAAACAAAACCATCCCCCTCTAGCATCCGTGAGCGCACCGTCTCGTATTTCTTGCAATGTGGCCCGCTAGGAACCAACGTCGGCGTCGCTATGCCACTGTTTTCGAAAACAACCTCATGGCCATCATGTGCGGATTGGGATCGTAGGGGACGCCGGGGACATAGCGGTCAATCGGAACCCAGCGGTCGGATGGAACGTAGCGGTCGAGGTTCTGCCGTCTACGTGAGCGGCGCCGTTCGTCGACTACCCTGTTGAGCTTTCCCTGTGCCAGCCAGATCGCTTCCTTCCGTTCTACTGTCAAGGTAATGTCGCGAGGAAGGTTGCGTAGAATGTTCCTGAGGGGGCCTTCGTCGTTCATGGCGGCGTCGATTCTACGCTGAAGAGTGAAGAGACGGTTGAACGAACTTGGCTTGATTGTTTGGCCGGGATATGTGCATAGCGCGACGATGTTGATGATGCTGTTGTGCCTAGGTCCCGTCCATGCCCGGCGTGGTGGAGACCTTGGGTGTGAGCCTGAGGGGAACTCGGTTGCACTGCCGCAGGCAGAGTCGCGCCTCGTATCTGGGTTGCCGTCGATGGACTCGCTCTTGACGACGACTGTCTTTCCACCGCCTTTCCGTGCTTTGCGGCGGTTCCTGCGGCTTCTTCTCTTGCCTTTCATCGTGATCTGTTGCTTGGACATTCCTTCCGCTCCAGCCTTGCGCTCCCTGGTCTCGTCTAAAAGCTGCTGCAGAATATGGGCTTTGCCTGTGCGGACCCATTGTTGGCCCGGGATAACTTCCTGGAGCTCCTGCATCTCTGCCGTCCGCTGCTCGTCAGGAAGGATGTGTGGATGCATGTCCGGAAGGCTGGACCTTGGAGTGAGTGATGATGTGGGCATGCGAGCAGGTGCCGAGTTGTTGTTGCTTTGCGGTGTTGTCTCTGCAGGAAGGCGCACTCTAGCAAACCCTCTCTCGGCGTCCCTCGCGCGTTGCATTTGCAGTTGCGTCCGCCTGACTCTTTGCATCTTGTCCTTTCCCCGTCCGCGGGGAGCTGTTGGGCTGCGCGCATTCGTTTGTACGGCAGCTGTCCTTCGAGAAGCTTTTGCAGTGCTGGTTGCTCTTTCGCTCAGTGGCTTCGAATTGTGACCGCCGCATCGGATGTGTGGGAAAGCAGTCGTCGGCTTCGTCTGAACTTGCGTAAATTGCGCTGATTGCAACCAGCTCAGAAGAGTGCCGTCCTTCATGTTGCTGGGGTCCCGTGCCGTGGAGTAGAGTATGCAAGAAACGCGTTCTAGGGCTTGTGCTGGTGTGCAAATGGAATTGTTCTGGACAATGGCTTCCTGCAGTTTGAGATGTTTTTGATTCTCCAGAACGTGACGTGACGCGTGACGCGTGAGGATGTTCGCGTGTTTGACACGCTAGCGAGTCAGGAACACGAATGAGGGAAGCATCGCGAGATTTCGCTGTGAGGTGCGCTTTGTCGTCTCAGCATTTGGGTTTTCCTAACCTGAGCTCATCCTTAGAGCTTTGATGGTCAGATGACTGTGGTCTACCTCGGCCGTGTTGAACATTGGTGGCATCAATTGTAACTTCTTTGGGAACGTCATTGGTTGCACATGCAAACCAATCGCCTTGAAGTCTGCAACACTGGGGAAGTCTCTAAATGTCCTATTATGTTTGGGTCTACTTTCATGAACTGCAGCGTACCTAGATGGTAGGAAATATATATTCTTTGCACCCGTTCAGTTTCTTCCTTGTACGTGGTGCCCTTACATGTCATTAACATGCGCGTGTGAACCACCTTGCCGTCCAACAACATCCGACCTCGTAAACCCTAGAGTGTGCTCCTTTAACGCATCTTTTCTCTTTTTCTTCCTCATGTATTGATTCTGAGCGTCTCTCGATCCCCTGCCCCAAAGCAAATCTTCACCCGCAGCCCCTCCAACTGCGCCAACAAATTGTTGGTCTCCGTCAGCATGAATTCCGCTACAAGCGACCCCTCTAATGAGTCGGCAAGATGTAGCGGTGGCAGCGTCAGAATTATCCAGCCATTACTATCATGCCACGGCCGAACATCGTGCTGATGTGAGTTTGTTATAGCAGCCTTTCTAATATTGCTTCGAACTACTCCCCCTCTCTCCATCTTATTCTTGAGAACAGCCATATCGAGTCGGTCTTGAGCTGCATACACCACTTGCTTTTGGGTTACGGTCAGATTGATAGACCCAGGTATATTGGTTAGAATCCGGAGCGATGGCCCAGTGCCGGCTATAGCCTTGTCGACTCGGTTTTGTAGGATAGCAAGGGCCTCAATTTCGCGGGTGGATAGGCTGCGGTTATGGGGTGTACAGAGCGTACGGATGTTAATGAGAGATGGAGGGCGGTAGAAGACGCAGTGGGAGGCTTTTGGACCTGTCGGGATGGCGACAGGCGGTGGTGAAGATACGGGTAGCGTGATGGGGGTTGGGTCGTAAAAAGAAGAGAGTCGGTCCGTCGCTTCGCTTTTGATGGATAAACTCTCCATGCAGTCGTCTTCTCCAAGAAGCTTGCTTTCAAGGTGCCTCCCTTCCACGTCCCTTCTCTTAGCCGTGTTTTTTTGCTCATCTTCATCTTTAACTTGTAATCTACTGGCCATATCCCCATATTGCACCTGTTGCAGTTTTCGTTTCTCAACAACCAGTCCTGATTTCATATTACGTTGCGCGAAGATCTCAACTGTAAGAAGTATTTTTTGTAGTTGAGAGAAGAAAGTACATAAAGTGCCTCTTATGTAATTGCGTCCTACTCCGGGTGGCGTCTTTCTCCGTCTTCAATGGGATTGGCCAGGATTCAGTACCATGGGAATGTAGTTTGAATGAATCAAACCTCTTAGTGCTTGCGGCCATTGTTAAAGGATATGTCATCTTCGTAAAACACTTAGCTGGTACCTATCCCACACCACGGTTCGCGCAGAGACCCAGTCTCAATACTTTGAGAGACTCATCCACTACACATTATTCGGAGCATCCGCACTTGCCAAAAAGGTTTCCTACCCGGCTGATGCAGCAAATCACTTATCTATTACTCAATCATCTCTTTCTGCCTCTTTCTATTTCCATGTGTCGACCTTTCATTCGTCTGACATTTCGCTCGAGCTGCTCTTTGCTTCGGCGACCCTCGTGGGTTTGGGTGATGCTGTTCAAATTCATGAGAAGGGGCTGGTCTTTGAGTGCGACAGTTACTTGATGCGGGGACACTGACGTAAGCACTGGTCCAACCCCTTGGGCTATCACCGAACTCATCACACTGCCACGAAACAAATTGCCAACTCCACTTGTTCGTCGCGGCCGTCTGGCGCAATCACTTATGCACGGAGGTCTGCGGAACAAGAAGAGATGTGATTGGTCCGACAAGAATAAGTGGGCTCTGGGGTTCACCCTGTGCCCCCTTCGAAAAGGCCACCTCGGCTTTACTACACTGTTACCAAGAGGCCGTCTTAGCAGGAAACTAAGTTTGTACCAAGCAGTGGTACGGCCAACGTCTAGGTCAAGAGCTCTAGAATGGAAGGGTACACGACATTGTGGTTTGTTGCACCTGCTTCACTTCTACCACTTTAGCGCTTTCACTTCATCCTTTGTTCTCAGCACTTATTTGCATGATTCGTTGCCCTTCCTTTTCAATGGCACTACAATTGTGCAGAAACCTAGCCTCCTGATGCGTCGTCATAGATCTTACTCCTTCCGCCGACTTCCACGATCCTCAGCATTTCGGATACTCGTCCTTCTTTATGTCCTTTGGGACTCGCTGCATTGCCTTTCCTTATACACATACCAGACAGCAACGATCGCCGCTCCGCCCCCACCTCGAAACACGAAGCGCATATACATAGCCTCTCAACACTGGAACGATGCGAGGCTACTGCGGGAGCATTGGAACACCGCGCTGGTAGCATTGGTACAAGAACTGGGCATCGAGAATGTATTCGTATCGATATATGAGAGTGGTAGCTACGATGACAGCAAGGACGCGCTAAGAGAGTTAGAAGCGGCGCTGGAAGGCTTGCAAGTCAAACGGTCAATAAAATTGTCCGACACATCGCACGCAGATGAGATCGCGCAGCAGCCGACCGAGCATGGATGGATCAAGGGATCAGACGGGGAGACACACATGAGGCGTATACCTTTCCTGGCGACCGTACGGAATCGGGTCTTTGAGCCGTTGGAACGCCTCGCTGCTGAAGGCGAGCACTTCGATACCATACTGTTTCTCAACGATGTGGTATTTACCCCAGCAGACGTCCTGGGGTTGCTGGATACAAACGGCGGACACTACGCGGCAGCTTGCTCAATTGACTTTCAGAAGCCACCGCAGTTCTACGATACATTTGCACTCCGAGACTCGAGCGGCCACGAGGCGATTATGCAAACTTGGCCTTATTTCAGATCATACGCCTCGATTCATGCAATAGAGAAACTCTTACTAGTACCCGTCACCTCATGTTGGAATGGAATGGGTGAGTTTGCTCTTATCAACTCCTTGGAACTTATTAATAAATGCGCAGTTGCCATGCCCACAGAACCCTTCCTCGCTAGCCCACCATTACGCTTCCGCGGCATACCCGATTCCCTCGCATCCTCACATGTTGAAGCATCTGAATGCTGCCTGATACACGCCGACAACCCTCTTTCCGCGACTAAAGGCGTCTTCCTCAATCCCAATATCAAAGTCGGCTATAACGGTTCCTCGTACGACGCCATACACTCACCAGATGCCACTTTGTCTCTCTTCCAAATCTTCCGATCGATATGGTGGAATCGCCTGATGCGATTGATCACGACACCTCTGTTTAAGGAGCAGATTGTACGTAATAGGTTGGGCAAGTGGATTGCGGAGACAAAGAACTGGGAGCGTGACGACTTCTGTCTTGTCAACGAAATGCAGGTCCTTGTTGAGACGGGGTGGAAACACATGTAATCGTACAATTGAACTAAATACCTTGTTAGATGCAAATTATTACCAATGCTCTATGTTTTTACTGCTGTGTACTTTTGCATCGTGTGCTTTTGCTCTGTAAGGAGCTTTTATAGATGTCGCAAGGGTGATTGTCCAAAATCGAAACATGCGTCTTCTTCGTCTAAGGTAACTAAGAAGTGTTGTTTCAACACACGAGGTGTAGCTTCAAGAAAAAGAGGCGCCTTTGGCGTGTACTTGCAAGTGTTCTTGACGACTTTATACATCCCTTCTACGCGCTTATTCGCAAAGTGCGCAATACTCGTAAGATGAACTTGAAGTTTGTAAGCTTAGTATAACTTACTCTTATGCAATGCTGCTACACTCTGAATAGCTTATTTGTCTTGACTTGTCGTGCTAATTGTTAAGCTAGGGCGTACTATGCGTCTCTAGGGCTCTGAATAAAGTAAGAGCTTGTAGGCACCGCAACGCGTTATATCGTGCACAAAACTAAGGCAAAGGTACGCTGTGTATACAGTATCCTTAGAGCTGCTCTTGCATCTAGAGAGCGCAGATGTAGCAAGTTATCGTAGCAGTAGATTCTGCAATATATAAACACAATTGCATAAAGCAGCAATTACTTTGTTTATTTGCTCTACAAGAAGTAGGGCAAAGAATATAGCAATTAAAAAAAAGAAACTTTATGCACAAGGGAAAAAAGAAAAGCAAAAAGGTTCGCATGCTCAGCTAGTATGCTGAGGCACCCTACTCCTTGGATGTGGATTTGAACCACACCTCTTTGCCGGAACCTCTTTGTCGAATTCACTTTATAAAGAAATACATGCACTTACCTGGGGGCCCAAACTCTAATATCCCTAGTTTCCATTTTATATACCGAGGAATTGGACCCGGTGTGATTCGAACCTCGCCGCTTTGACGAACCTCTTTGGCGATTTGATGAAGAAAGGAAAATGATGAACTTACCAGTTGACCATTCCTCACCGCGTTGCCCGTATTGGCTGAGAGGAAGAGGAGTTGGAGTCCTTATATATTGGAAAGACCTCAGGATGGGCAGGTTTGGTGCGGGAGTTTGTCGAATCTTAGCGAGAAAGATGAGGGCGACTGACCACAGATGGCGGCGGGAATTGCATGTGCACAGGGTCCAGATCGTTTGGCCTTTGAACCAGGCGATGGTGATGGCGATAGGACATGACGGTAGGCATGTTGGCTCCCTTTCCTCATATCACCTTTCTGCTCCAACCCCCTGACAGGCATCCAACAGCTCATCAGGGCCTCATCTCAGAAACAGTAGAAGGTCTGGGACCTCTCGAGTCCTGTGCTGCCTTTCAAACGGACTTGACTTATACCAAGGCTCAATGCAATGGCTGTTGGCCTTTGACAGCACCAAGGGGGCTGAACACCCAGTTTCCTGACATTCACAAGGGCCGTGCAGCGTTGCGGCAAGTTTGCAGTCCTACAATGCTTGCGGTGAATCGATCCCGAAGTCTCATGATCCATCTCGCAGACCACAAAAATCACTGCCTCAACCAACAACAAGGCGCAGTCTGCAACCCTTCAATGTGGGTATAGATGCACTGTCATCCTGTTGCGGAGCTTCCGAGAGAAGACCAGGGCTTCACACTGTGAATTACAGCGAGATTACATGTTTGCCCCTAGCCAGCTCTGCGGTTGTGGTGTTGAGCCAGGCGCTGGAGTCGGGCTCCTCCGCGGCCTCAACACCATCTTCGCAACACCACGATTGACCAACCAACACCGCCAGACTGACCGTAGCAGAGCTGCTTACCACCGACGGTAAGATTGGTTGATACTGGGGTAGGTCTCGACAGCCTCGCTCTCGTTGATTCTAGGGCTGGCCGGGTGTCTTGAAGCGCTTCCTCGACAAAGGACTTCTCACCACAGCGGTACATCTTCGCACGACAATTGCGCCTAGACAGCAACACCATCAAGAAGCACAACATCAACAAGGCCTCTTCGCAAACCGTAGGGTCTCTTGAGGCCTCGCCATCGAGGCGGAATTGCCTACACGACGAGCTGGTCGCACCCCCGAGTATCTCGTAGCAGCGCCCGACACCTATCACCGCCAACGGCGGCGATGAGCGAACCCGATACACTCGCTTGACTCCGAGCTTCAGGGGGACCACAGCGAGGAATATGCGGGTACGAGGCGGCCTCCGAGTACCTCACTTCGCGACCTACACCGGAGGACACCTTAAGAGTAACGGGTGGGCATCAAGTAACTCGGGAACGAGCAACTTGGGAATGACCTTCTCTCCTTCCACCGTAGTGCTAAGAGATCCAGATCACCACCCTTCTCCTCATCCCTTGTCCTCCTCTTCGAACCGAATAGACACGAAGTCCAAGTCGGCAGGCTCGAACAGAACAATAGTAGATCCTCGAGCAACGGCTAGTGAGAGAGCTGGCAATGTACTGGCCTGACGCCTGTACAGAGGACCGACGGCGAGCAGAACGAATGACAGATCATTTCTCCGCTCGGTCAAAAGATCATGGAGGGACATGGCTACAACCATAATAATGTTGAAACCCAACGTCAAGACACGAGGCAGCTCGAGGATTTGCGTCGACGAGATACTCTCAAGGATTCCACCCGTGGACGAGCGAGGCGGTCGAGAATGTCCAAGTCATAATTCGGAGGAAAACTGTCACCAACCTGCCTTGACCTCGACGGAGGACAAAAGCAACGGCAACTGGGAAGGCTTGACATAATTGACGGCAGACCGGATGAGCCAGGGTACGACATGCCTCTCAGCCTGATGTTGAGCATGGCAAATTCTGAGCTCAAGCAGCATTGCGTTATCTGCCAACGGACATTGCCCAGTCATATAGAGCCAGGCACATCTGAGCGGACTAGAGACGATCATTCATCGGCAGCGAAGAAACCGGTACAAACTTCATCGCAGCTTGCGACAACGATTGCTCCATCTTTTGCAAATAATATTTAGCAAGATTGGGTGCTGTCCTAGACTGGGCTTGGGAACAAAGGTCACTGTCGGTGAGCCGGTCCAGAAGTATGATCGAACTCGCATCAGAGTTCGATGTCGAGCACGACGTCTCCTCTCGATAAACGACCCATCTTCATACATCTTCTTGGCTATGTCGATAGAAGATAGAAAGACGTTGTCTCAAGTCCTTGAATCGCCTGAGGGTAGGGCTTACAGAACTGACTCGGCTCTTTGAAGATTTCCTCTTACATCGACGCAATTATCTTCCGAAGAGCCACAGGTTGCCACTCGAGAACCGGAAAACCGTTGTCGTGTGTGGCTCGGCGCCTTAATGACAAGAATAGTAGAGGTGCTTCGTTGGTCATCTCGTCGACTATGAGATCCGGATGTCAACTATACTCGCACGATGGTCACAGAAACCATGGTCGAGGCTGAGAACACGATACGTCGTTCAGGCTGAGGAGTAGACGTGGTAGCATGTGGTCGCACGGTACCATCGCTCATAGAAGCTTTTCAATCTTGGCGGAACAGCCATGCTGTTGTACAAGGGTATTCTGGTCGACATGGCCATATATCCAAGACAACCCGAGCATCTGACCTTGACCAGGGCAATCAAGGGGGTTGATGCTTGTTCTTGCGATCATCAGAGCTGCAGGCTTCCTACCCTGAACGTATTGTATTATGGTTGTGAACAATTTCTCTAAGCCGGTATTTCCGGGTGTGTCTTGCTGATGGCGAAATATTCGTGTGAGCACATGCTCTCTACGTCGAGGTCGCAGTATTCACCCTGTTTTGCCGCGTTGGTGTCGATGCTCGATACAAGCAGTCTTGACGTCTTTACCTTGGTTTCTTAACCTCCCTCTCTTGTATGGAGATCCTGGTATCGTTTTCGACGTTGGTGTTGCGGGAGTTGTGAATGGCTTGTCGTCTATGGATCATCGCAGTACCACTGGATGGGGTGGACAGCAACGCAGTCTTGACGAGCTGCTTGTACTATGGACGGTACAATCGGTTTCCGGCTCTTCACGCGCCTTGAGCTACGGTTTAACCCCAACTTCTTGGTAGTGGTAGTGCATGCCGTCTATGTATGGCCTATGAGTTGTCGCAGCGAGCGCCAGGCGCCTGCCTGAGGAGGCGGTACGAGCATTACTTTGAAGTCGGAAGGAGGTGGAAACCGGCACTGAGTCTGCCCACCTTCTTATCGTATTGTGGTAGAGGTCGACCGTGATCGCTTGTGAAGCGCGCACATCGGAAGTGAGCTTTTTGCCGCAACATCGGTCGCTCGCCCTGGGGTAGGCTCTTCGCTCGAGGCGTCGTAGTTTGTCTGCCCGTCGGTATTGATGTCAGTATCATCGCCTGCTATTTACACGATGGGAGCCGGTCGTACGTTGCTGTCCCGATAGGCGCGATGTGGCCGCTGCTTCACTCGTCGCGGTAGTGGGGAGGTAAAGGCAACGATGGCATCACGCCTACTTGCTAGATTCATCAGAGCATCCTCGTTGCAGGTAGAGGAGTATACTATCAGTTCCAGCGATGGGAAGCCAGCTTTCTTACCAGCAATCGCTGTGGCAGAGTCGCTGCTCGTGTCAAGGTCTCGGAGATGCCTTTGGGCGCCGTGTCTGCCGCCATCGCATTCGCCGCGGCTACTTCAGGCTCTGGGAAAGGAATGAGGGGCCTTGTCGACCTCCTAGATGCCTTTTCCTAGCCCTTTGTCGCCTTTTATGGTGGTGGTGTGAGTGGTGTAGAGTTTAGAGTCCGGCATGAACGGCAGGCACCCGAGCAAAGCTGCGGCGGCCTGAGGAGGAGCGGTAATACGACACGTTGAGCATCGAAATCGTCAGGCTCGCGAAGATGTACGCGCAGAGTGCCGAGAGTTTGTAGGCGATGCTGTCGTTGCTGTGAAAAGCCGTGGTGTGGGTGTCGTTGGTGGGGGAGAAGGCGCGGCCGCCAGGAGAGAAGTTCGCACGAAGCTGTCAATTAGCGGCATCGCGAACATCGATGCAAATGAGCAAGATGAGACAGCAAAATACGCTGACTGCATGCTTAACAAAAGACGGCGCCGGTCACATGAGACTGCGACAGGTACAGTATGGAAAATGGAACAAAGGAGGAGCAAATCTGCCCCTGTTCGCCAGCGACAATGCCATACCATGAGCACACGGTTGCTAAGTCTGTGGTAATCAGCGGCCGGACATGCGTATCTCGCTTGCATGCCTCTGCGAGCGGAAAAACTGCTTAAACTACTTGCACTCTCCGCGTCATCGTAAGGCGTAACGGCCTTGAAGGTCTTCAGGATATGCTTATCATCTATGGCGCGAACTGCAACACTTCAAAATAATTCCAGTCTCAAACAGATGAATATAGATGCGATAGAGATGGAAAAGTGTCGTCTTAGCCATCCAACTACGTCGAAAGAGCACTGACATAAGCTTCGGCGTTCCTCGTTGAGGTATGGCTTCCGAATCCATTGGTGCGCCATTATTCATCCCATCTTTCTTCCTACATCCCCAACGGGTTCCATCATCAGCAACAGCACGATAATGTACTCTAAAATAGCATGGCCCCTGCACGAAGGACGACATGCTCAAGCAAAGAGAAGAACCCATAAATTTCGTGTTTTTGATGGCCCCAGGGTTCGATGCTAGCTTGCAACCGGATACTTAATTTCTACGATAGCACATCGGAACTTGTTCACTGAGCATGAGACGGCCTCAAATACTCTTGGAGTATAGATGAAGCGGAGTATTTGAAGAGTCAGAAGCTGACTGATTCTCTGGAATCACGCGGTCCCTCGCATTTGCCTCGATCACGACTTCGTCAATATCTAGTCCGCACACTGTCAATCGAAACCTGTCGCCGCGCCTCTGTTTTCAACACAATTCGCCACCATCAAGCCCTAGGTTGGACATCATGCCACGGCCACCCGCAACTACAGCGCCAGCGTACCGATTCTCATCAGTCGAAGCGCACCGTTCATTTGTAGAACAGCATGCAGAGCTCATTTTCGAGATGTTGAGGAGCAGGAACATGGAACTGTTTGACCGCAAAACCCAATCGTTCAATCAAGCAGACTATCTCTCTATCACAATAAGAATCCAACATTCCAAGGTAGCTAGGAGTATACCAAAATTATTGCGTAAGTATGAAAAACTTACACAGGAACCCTTTGAGAGACTACAGCCCAGAATTTACACCTCTTCTCCAGCATGTCAATCCCACCTTGTCGTAGCCCACTCGCAGTGACCAAGAATTGCTTTCCTCCCTCTACATCTGGTACGCCAGGTATACTTGCATTCGTAACCTTATGCGCATTTGCGTCGCCAGTTTGGACGAATGAAGCCATGGCACCAGCATACCCTTGGTAGGTCAAAGCATCTGTTTGCTGGATTGAACCGATGGTGTTCCACTATATGAAGTCAATACCTTGTGTTGAAGCGATTGGGGTAGATGGCATTGAACTTACATATCGCACATCACTCGCATGTTTAGCAGGTGAAATGGTATACTCAATCAGCCACCCCTTCTCCGCCTTCTTCGAAAGCCAAAACGACGGACACGCCAGAACGAGGTCGCGGTATATCAGACCAGCGCGGATGTACGTCGTATTCCAGCTAATCTCCTCCGCTGCACCCGTTGCGGGATACATCGCCTTCACGTTTTCAAGATCCTGCTCCGTGAAGTCGGGTAAGTAGCCTCTCAACCATGCATCAAAAGAAGCAACCGATGAGTTAAACCCATCACTCCCCGTTTTGGCGTTTGCGAAACCAGGAGGAATGAAGTTCTCGCCCTCATGTAGATTGTAGCTCGTCATGATCATCTCAGCATTCAGTCGCCCACTACTAATGACGCTGCTTAACGGCTCTGTAAGGAATTTGTCGTCGACGACTGGTCCATAAGTAAATGAGGCAGTAGCGTACTGCTGACTCGTACTTAACGCCAACGCACTATCCCTCAGCTTCTGCACATCCACCTCTTTCAAACACTTGATCTCATCCACCGCATCTACACAGCCGACATCTTGCAATGTCTGCTGATATAAATCCTCCGCCCACTGACTATCGTACCGGTATGTCTTGGGCCAAAAGGGACTGCTAGCCATGGCTTTAGTAAACAACTTCTTCCCCTGGTTACCAGTAGCAATTGTCTGCGCAACGACACTACCACCACCCGCCGACTGTCCCCAGATAGTAACATTCCGCTTGTCACCGCCGAAATGGTGAATGTACTTTTGAATCCACTGCAGCGCAGCCTGTTGATCGAGAAGCCCAGGGTTCAGATCGACATCCGGATGTTCCGCGATTTTCGAACCGGGCAAGAAGCCAAAGACGTTGGTGCGGTAATTGGAGTACACAACTACATAGTCGTTCCTGTCATCGACATCCAAGACCGGGTAGCCGGAAGGCGGGATATTAAAGCTGGCGCTTCCTCGGATAAATCCCCCGCCGTAGAACGTTAACAGCACGGGCCTTAGATCTTGCTTCTTCTGCTCCCAGGGTCGCGAATATACACCCAGGTACAAGCAATCTTCTGAGCCGTTTACCGTGCGCTGCGGACACATGTCAAAGGCCTGGTCTGTGTCGTACGTGCCATTGGTGATGGGGAGCGGAGGTTGAGGCGCGCGGAACCGGTTCTCTCCTGCTGTGGATGCTGCGAAGGGGATCTTGCGGAAGTATGTTATATTATACTGGGAGGAAGAAGCGCCACGAAAGGTGCCGTAGTCGAGTTGGACAACAGGATTGGATGCATTCTGCTGGGAATACTGGGTTGGGGACGCGGAAATACATGGAGCGCCTGCCAGAAAGGCCAGGACAAAAGACGCAGCGGAGAGTAACATGGTAGCGAACGCGGTTAACGGAACTCACAATCTAAGACGTCCCGGTCGCATGTACATATAGAGAATCAGATGGACTAGACCTACGGCTAGATTTAGCCTCTTCTCCATGTCTCCGCAGATTGCAGCATGCTCATTCCCGGCCCCGGATTGCGGGGATGCCCCAGAACCAGGATAGTACTGAGTCAGTATCAACAACAAGTGTTCATGAATCGTGACATTCGGCATAATTAGCGCCGAGATGCTACCATGTCCGTGCGCGCAATGCAACAGTTCGCGCACGACAGAAAGAAGGAAGAGGAAAAAGACATGCATATTACTATAGTTAGTATAGTAAGAGCTTACAATGCTTTATAAAGCTCCGTATCTACTGCTTCTTATCTTTAGGATTCCTTATACTACACGGCACCGCATACGATACATAACATAATTTATATAGGTAGTTATTATATTAAAGTGTTGCATTGCGCGAACTGAGGCATTACCACAAAGGTGGGCTATGCCGGGTTCTGGAAATATTCCGTATGACGTCGACCGTGAGTTTCTCCGGAGAGGCTTGGGGTGGCTAGAGCAGATATGGCATAGTGGAGGTATGCAACACTAACAACATTGCCGCACATGCTTGCCAACGGCAGTTTAGAATGTCGCAATAGTTTTAAATAGTGGAAAAATGTATTCTTCGTGCGACTATTTTCACAAGTAACACCTAGCCTCTCTTCCTGGGAACGCCTTCATAACTCATAAAGCTACGTCGTGAACATCGTGAAACAGATCATGCACAAAACACGCATCAACCCTACTTCCTCTCACCTTTCCTTCCAGTTTTCTTCAATCTCGCTGCAAGATCCAGCATACCATCCGCCCAAACAGACGTGCCTTTCTCGTCCTTGACCTCATTTCCACAAAAGTCGCGCAAGAATGCGCCCATCTTCTCTTCGCCATATTTCTCGCCGTACACAACCTCCGCTTTGATATCAACATTAGTCTCTACACCCTCCTTACCCAGACTAACACCAACTTCAAAAGTAGCCTTGATCTTTGTCTGGAGGGTTGGCAGCAGCATATTTGCGGAAATTGCTATGCGCTCATCCGAAAGGATAGACTCCTCAGTGATATAGCTATGCTCGAGCCAGCGAACACCCTCGGCCACCGCAACTGCGGTAGCCCATCCATTCTTTACAAGAGAAAGGAGTGAGGAGATGCGGGTTTGCGACTGGGGAATGCCATGGAGATGTGCACGGATGAGCTGTAGGAAGAAGCGTTTGCTTGTCGTCAAGGAACGAGGATGCGGCGTCGCTAAATCACCAACGTAAGCGAGCGAGACGGATCCATTAGGTGTGTTGGTGCCGGTGGCGAAGGCCGCAGGTACAAAGTACAGTTCGAGGTCGTTCAGGTGTGTCATTGTGATGCTCGTCGACGAAGCGGACGTGATGCCCCAGCCGTGGGCTTGCTCAAGGGCGGTAAGTTTAGCTAGAGTGCTGTTAGTAAGACTGTTGTGTGAAAAAAGGGCTTGACATACCTCTCAGGCTGCTGACTTCACTGGTAGACCAGCCACGGCACTCTTCTCGCACACGTTCTGCTGCTCTGGTCTCTTCAATGCATTCGACTTTGCGATCTTTGGCTGCCTCTATGCGTGTCTCTTTGTCTGCAAGCTCTTGTTGCAGCTGAGCTAGAAGAAGCTTCTTCTTTTCTAACTCGGCATCTGTAGCTCTGAGCTTCTCTCTTGTCTGCTCAAGCTCTTCCCGGTCACAGCTGTTGAGTTCATCGTGACGCTGCTGTAGTTGCTTACACTCAACGGAAAGATGTTCCTTCTTCTCGACCAAAGGCGGAAGGGTATCATCAAGAAGCTTTTCCTGTTTGTGGAGTGTGGATTCATCGTGATTGAAGCCATCCATGGTATGGAGAAGACCGGCTTTGAGATCGTGCAGCAGCGTACTTCGCCATGTATACCATTCTCCGCGGGCCTCGAGGCGCGCATTCGTCTTGAGGTTCTTGAACTGATTATCCATGACAATGCGCTGATCCGGGGGAGCTGTGAGATACTCGCTGAACAGCAGTGGGTTCTCTTCCAGAACATTGGCCTCCATTGTGCGAACGAAGTGGCGACCATCTGAAATGTACTTCTTCATTTCGTGACAGGCATGCTGATATAATTCGTACTCAGGCACTGTGCATGCCCCAGCCACAACGTAGCGATCTAAAGATTCTTCCTTTTCCTCTACTTCCACATCGTGGAAAGCGGCAGGAGCAGCAGTGTGGCGTCGCTTGGTCGTACTAAGATCCATGAAGCGGATTTTTGTCATGTCAAGGAAGTCCTGTAACGAGATTCGCTCGACTTCTGAGAGATCCTCTGCAACACCATTGTCATCGTTGTTCTCTTCTTCCGGTTCCGGTTCTGCACCAAACGCGACGCGCTTTGTTGGGCTCATGCTCTTCTTGGGGGACGCCTTCTTCGGAGTCGGTGTCGGCTGCTTTTGAGGAGACTGGGACTTCTTCGGTGTCATCCCCCGTTTCACTGGCGATATCAATGTCTGCTTTCGTGGAGTAGATAATAGCTTGATGCTATTGCTCAAAAGTACGGTGCTCTTTAGAGTAGGCTCCTGTCGTGGTGCATTCAGAGGACTGAACTGCACTGCAGACAAGGAAGAACGACGTCGGTCCAGGATTGTAGCTGCAATGGGATCCTCAGGGATCGCCATTGGTGTCCTTTGTGGCGACGACTTTATGGGCGTCGCAAGAGCATCCTCTTCTTTGGACGCACTAAGCGGAGTTCGACGCACAAATGGCGATGGCTCAACCTCCTCAATATCCTTCTGCCTTATGATCTCTGGGGTGCCGGGGTCAAGATTCGGATAGACCACCTCGCCCGATGTACTTGGGGTGATGTCTTGCAATACTTGAGGCGCGCTTTCGGCTTCCGCCTTACGCATGGAGCTCCTTCTTCGCCCAGGGGACTTCTTCGGAGATTTTCGCGGAGTTGGCGTCTTGGTCGCTGAAGCAGGTGTGGCATCAGCGGGCGTCTCTGGTGTCGTGGCTGTGTTGTCAGCACGCCTAATGCCAGGTCCAACAATTTTGGTGAATTCCATGGAAAGATCCTCGGCCTCTTGCTCTTCCTGTATTTCCTGCGTCTGTAGCTTGCCGTTCTTGATACTACCCACAGCCAGGGTGAAGTCCATCGTCGCATCGTCAACGACACTGCCAACGCTAGCACGCCTGGCTGGCTCGGGCTGAGGTGCTTTCTTAATCGCTCCAATCGCCATCGTAAGATCCATGGTTGCATCTTCTTGGTCGTGCTCCTCGGACTGTCGACGCTTTCGCAAACTAGTACGCCGACTTGCAGGGCGTTTTGCAGGGCTACCTTGGGATACATCGAGTAGCGAGACCCTCCTCTTAAGACTCTTCCTCCTGTTCGCTGGTTCATACGATGCCGCCATTGCCTGTATGCTACCAAGTGGCATAGTGAGCTCCATACTCATGTCCTCGTCCATATCTGAGCTCGCTGCGTCCGAAAGTTGTTGTTGCTGCTGCTGCTGCTCCTGTTGTTTTTGGAATTCTTGTGGTACGATGCGGCCCACTGCACGCGTGATATCCATGCTCATGTCGTCATCGTCGTCGTCGTCGGCTACGGTGCGTGCTGGAGAGAACAGAGGGTTTGCATTCTCTTTATCGTACTGTGCAACAAAGCTCTTTTTCGCCCAGGGCTTGAAAGATGCAGTAACCTCGTCTTGTGCAATTTCCATGGTCATGTCTCCATCATTGTCATCGAAGTCCAGCTTCTGAGTGCCTGCCAGGTTCGCTGCTTCTCGGAGTGCAGCGTCCAAACGAGCGCTGCTCTGGGACGAGTCCGCAACGTCCGGGGAAGCGCCCAGATGATCTGTGGCATCTTCAATATCTTCAGAGTCGCTGCTCTCGTTGTTTCCCTCAGGCGAAGCATTATCCCCACTTAACGGGCTTGAGGAGTAGACGTCGTCTGGGTTGTTGAAGTTCATTGGTGGTATACCCGAGCTGCGACGGTTCTTCTTCTGATGTTGCGCGCGCGCAGAAGCAGGTGAGGAACTAGGTTCTGGCTGAGGCTCTTCGGCTTGTTCAGGTGGTGTAGACGGTGGCTCGGCGGGGTCTGATGGAGGGGCAGGCGATGCCGGTGTAGATGCTTGTGAGACGCTCGAGGCTCTGCGCGTGGCGTCTGATGAGGCGGAAGAAGTGGTCGCATCGCGCATGTACTCGACTACGTCCCATGTGTGTAAAGTGGCTTCTGGGGCGAATGACACGCGTCGCCTTGCTGAAAACTTGTCAGTCATGCCTCCAGAACATTCACATGCTCTAAACACGTACCCAGCGACTTGCGACGGGCTTCGCGCCGTTTCTTCTCGTCCTCATCATTCGAGGCTAGAATGGACTTGACAGCGGGGATGAAGGCGGACTAATGGGTTAGCAACATCCAATTTCATGATCGCGCACATGAAGCTTACCTTCCTGCGGTTTCCAGCCGTCTCCTTCAGTGGGGGCGCTTCCAATTCCCCAATACCTCCAGGGCCGATACTCTTACTACGCGTCTTTTTCTTTGGTGACAATGCTGATTTCTTCAGAGGCTGCGTAGAAGGCTTGAACGAGCCATTCGCAATCAAGCCGTCGGCAATATTCTCTTTGCCTGCTTGCGCCATGGTGCAGTCGTGGATTTTGTTTGTGGTGGTGTTCGGGATGATGGCGTTGATGTAAACATGAAAGGCGCCAACCCAAACAATGGGGGTATGAGGCCCGTGCATACATCGCCTGGTCCAGTGACCAGCGTTCCCCGCATCTTGCATTGCATTGACAGCTGCAAGAATTCACAGCCATGTTTGGTCTATCGTCTAACTCAAGTCTACCTAAACGCCCCGCTTCTACGTAGATAAATGCACCCAAGAAGGCTGAATCTATCCGCCTTGGACTTCAGAATGGCACATCCATGTCCTCAACACTCTCCTCCTCCTCCTTCTTCTTCCCACTCTCCTGGTCGTGCAAGACCTCTTTGATGAACCCGATCAACGCGTTAACGCTAGTCTTCTGCGTACTCGGTAGGAAATGACCTCCGGGATGGTACACAACATACTTCTCTTCGTCGTGTTCACAGGCCTGCACCAATGCCAGACTCCTCGCCTCCTCAACCACAACATCCTGTGTGCCTATGAAATGTAACGTTGGTGTACTGATCTTAGGTTCATAGAATGCGTGATACGGGTTCTTTCCACGCGCGGCGAAGCCACTGTAGCAGACTGCAAACTTCAGCGGCGGATGGATCGTTCCCTCTACATAACCAGTGTCCTCTTCGAAAGACTCTGGGAACCTCATGCCGCCCTTAGAGTATAGTTTCTCAAACGCAGCGCGGCGATCCGGCTCGAGTAGACTCGCGACCATAGCTGCCATTGCACCACCCTGTGAGAACCCCACAACACCGTCAAAAGGACCCTGTTCTTTCAATACGCTTGCGATGCGAGCCAGGCCCTGCTCGATGCCTTCGTATGTATATGGTTCTCCTGAACCTTTCCTCCTCCTCCACCCCCACGCATCAATCTCCTGCTCCTCTCCCTCCTTCCCATCGTTTCCCTCGCCATCTTTCCCCGTACTACCCGTCAGGAACGATTCGTCGGCGGGTGTTAAACGTATCGGCGCGGTAGGATACACAAATTCTATGCCCTTAGGGAAGGCTTTCTGTAATGTTTTTCGCAAGGCACCAGTTTTGGCCTGGAATAGAGGCCCAGACTGTGTGTAGCCATGTATCATCAGTAGCTTTATGGGGCGGTCTGGAGGCGGGGCGGCGGCCATGGCGTGCCAATGGGATCGGACGTGGATGTTGGCGAGCGTGTAGAGACGTGGGTCTGCGAGGGCGATGAAATGTTGGAAGCGCATGTACAGTATGCGCAGGTGAAGTAGAGCGCGAAATTGAAAAGATAGTTTGTAGAGGGCGTAACGCTCGCGTTTGTAGTTCGCTGGGAAAGGTTTAAAATGATACCGATTTTCGGGATACCCGATTGCGTCATACTAGCCTTCCTTCTTACGCCTGCAGAGAGAACAACACGGCATGTTCTGGATAACTGAACCAACGATACATATATGATAGGGCTTGCTTGAAATGAACAGGTAGCTAAGTTCAATCTCTACACCAATTATTCACAATTGAGACCCGTACGATTTCCATGCTGTCTCTTCACACGTGCCAATAACAACCGAACGCCGTGAGGGCATCCCACCTGTACGTTCAGTGGTCATTTTTTGAAACTGAGAAGTCTGATCATGATCACCACTGGCCGCCGTTTCGCTTGGGGCTCATGTGCTCCCACAGTAGGCTCTTAAAGGGTCATGTTAGAGCAGGTATGATTAACTGAATTAATGTAGACATATCTCTTTGACAGTATTAGTTGAATCCTACTAGCTGTCGAATCTGGGGTGGAACTTTTGGGACCTGTGGTCCGTCGCAAAGGCCGTCAAGCCAAGGTGTCGTGAGACCGGAATTCTCCTCAGGCGAGATGGTTGAGACGTAGTCTTTTCTACCGCAGATCATGGCATCCCAGGTGCCATTCAAGTCTGTTAATACTTGTTGTGCTGACGCATAGCGTTGTTTCCAGCATTTTTCGGTGATCTTGCAAAATGCATGCTGGTCGACAGGAAATTCCCCTGCGCGGAAGCGGCGCTCAATTTCCTCCTCGTCGTTGGAACTATCTAGATCTGGAAATATATCATGACCCATCATAAAGAAATAAATGACACCTCCGAGAGCGAACAGATCCGTCTTGATTCTTGCGTGGTCTGCGGGTTCGCGCGGAAGGTATGCTTTGGTAGATTCAAGCGAAAGGCCATCGAACAAAATGTCCCCGTCCACAGAGAAGTGTTGACCCTGAAAGTCAGCTAGCTTCAGGTCAAGCATGGCGTCCAGTAGAAAATTATCATGACGAACATCGCAGTGGAGGATCCGTTTAGAGTGGACATAGCTCACAGCTTCCGTGGCTTGTATACACCAAGTAATCCGTTGCTCAAGAGGCGTACCTGGCGAAGCGGTAACGAAGTCGTGCAAGTTACCACGTGGAGCAAACTCTAAGAGCAGACCATCTTCAGTTAGACCCTTAGATTTCACGATGCGGGGATGATGTCCAAGGATATCGAGCATACTAGCTTCGATCTGGATCTCAGGTTTTGTCTTTCCATGGATTTGCGGGTATTTGAGGACGGTGGTGTCATTGACTTGTCCAATCCAGCAGTCACCGCCGCGCGCAATGATGCGCTCGACTGTTGAAGGAAGGTATCGCTGAATCGAAATGTATGTAATGTGAGCCATTGAGGAATGTGACACTAGTGCAAAGCTGGGAAGACTCGGCCAATTAACTATGCTTGAGATGAAGGAATGGCCGCAGTATCACGTGAAACCACGTCACCAATTACCCCACGTGGATACAAATTGCGCTTAAACATTGTACTTTAAGCCAAAATAATTCTCCGGAGACATCCCAAGATTCTTTTATTAATCCCCAAACCTCAACTTCTGTAGTACACGATCAGACTCATGGGTAGCTTATCTATATACTAACAGAACATCTCTATATACTGACAAGTCTATCTCCCCACATCCGCCCCTGTACCCCCTATAATTTGGCCAAAATCACCTATATCCCCCCCCTATTTCTATTTTTCACCTCTTTACACTTTATTACAGTCTGTAGCCCTTGGCGTTGTTGTTGCAAGTTTGCAGTTTCTGTCTATACATCCTTGCTTTTTATTAATACAGATGCTGCTGTGTTTACCCTACCCACAGCCTTATAGTTTTCTAACAAGACCTATTTCGCAGTTAGAAACATGCTTTTATTCAAGTAATGCGGAGGTGATTTTCGCCTACTAACAATAAAGCATAATGTTTAGGTACTGGCCAATCACCTGGCATTTGAAAGGGAACTGCTTTTCATTAATCTCTTAAAACCGCCTTCTACCTTCTAGGTCCTCGAAAGAGAATATCCCTTCTTGTACAAGGCATGCTTCCGCCTGTGCTAAAGCTATTTGATGTGGTTTTGCTTAAATGGTGGGGTTGAACACTTCAGCGTGGGGCAAGAGCAAGAGGCGATGCACGCCGAACATCAAAGAGGCCATCTCAAATATGAGGTTAACCTGCAACTAAAATTCAATTAAAGCACAGATACCGTGCACCTAACGATATGCAGGCTGTTAGGCTCAGAACATAAAATCCGTAGTAATTTGTCGGACGGAATCTCGAATTCTTCAAGTTGAGCCCGCAGTGCTCTGCGACTTTCCGCGACAGGGTAATCACATCACGTTCAACCAATGAGAGCGCAGCTTTAAGCTGACAATCAGAAGTTTGCTTTGTAGGGCAATTACGTGTTAAAGAAGCAGCGTTGTTTTATTAGGTGGCTCGCTGGGTAGTGGGAGTTCATAAGGCCGTCACGCACGGTAGGTAGTGCACGACTCTTGGCATTGCGTACAAATGCGCCCTCAAGGTTATCACCTCCTGTCCACTGCCCGCTGAAGCTCAACCCCATGCCGCCATGAGCTTTCGACCAATATCGCCGTGGCCAATTGCAGTCCGGGACGCGAACAAACTATGCCTGCGATGTTGGCGAAGGCTCGCAAAAGCGCCACTGCAGTCGCGAAGGCCGATTTCTTCGAATCTATCACATAGAGAGGACGCCATAGCTGCCGGGAGAAGCGGTGATGCATTCGGCAATGGCTACTTCCGGGCGAATCCAATCCTGAAAGATACTTTTTGGAGTTCAAGACCTGAATTACAGAGCTCAATCCTGTCTATAAGATCGGCGAACGCCGGAGGGCAGCAAGCGGCGAAGGATGATGGCACAACTGGCACAGAAGAGGTGTTACCACATAGGCGGCGGAAGAAAGCAAAAGAGCAGGCATTGGACCATCATGAGACGGCGTATCCTATTCCACACGATGCATCGTCGAAACTGGCACACATTTCCTCAAGCCTCCCGCAACAGTCACTCAAACGCATAATGACTACGTACCTCTCCCTATCGAAACCGCGCCTCTCCTTCCTCGTTGTCCTCACTGCGACTGCCGCATACTCGCTATACCTCGTACCAGGGCTGCTTGCACCCGCAGCAACAGCCACCCCGTCCCTCTCGACCCTCACACTGTTATTCCTCACATCCGGTACTGCGCTGTGCTCGGCATCTGCAAATGCCTTCAACATGATCATGGAGCCCGCACATGATGCTAAGATGAGCCGCACGCGTAACCGACCTCTCGTCCGGAAGCTCATCAGCCCACGAGGCGCCATCGTCTTCGCCGTCGCATGCGGAGTGCTGGGTACTGGCGCCCTCTACTACGGCGTCAACCCCACGACTGCGTTTCTTGGCGCTGCCAACATCTTTCTGTATGCGGGCGTGTACACACCCATGAAGCGCATGCATGTACTGAACACATGGGTTGGCGCGATAGTAGGAGGCATCCCACCGCTCATGGGTTGGACGGCTGCGGCAAGTCAATACGCCCATGATGGGACATGGGAAGAATTGCTGTTTGGGGAGGGCTCCGCTGGCGGATGGCTGTGCGCTGCGCTTTTGTATGCCTGGCAATTCCCCCACTTCAATGCGCTGAGTTGGGCTATCCGCGACGAGTACAAGAACGCAGGCTATCGCATGTTAGCCTGGGTAAATCCCGGCATGAACGGACGAGTCGCACTGCGATATTCCATCCTGATGTTTCCTGTCTGCATCGGATTGTCATACTGCGGCGTAACCGACTGGAGCTACGTAGCCACGAGCAGCGTCGTCAATGGTTGGATGGCGCTCAAAGCTTGGCAATTCTGGAGAGCCGAGGGGCAGAAGGGAACGGCAAGAGGCCTGTTCTGGGCTAGCATCTGGCACCTTCCCATCGTCATGGTATTAGCCATGGCTCAAAAGAAGGGACTAGGAGAACGTCTTTACCGGAGTATATTCGGGTACTCAGACATTGACGAAGAGGACCTGTACTATGAAGTTGGCGAGCTTGAAGAGGAGGAGAAGAAACAATTGGCCGTCGTCGAGGGCAGGCCAGGCGCGTGAGATTGGCATGTCCTAGACCTATGTTGCACGCTGGCTTAAGCATGGCAACTTCATTCCCCATTCCTGCACACCCGTTCACGATCGCTCGATCAACGGCTACATGTCTCTATACCCCACTGTATTATGTGTCCTCAAACACGCATCTAAATGATCGCATTGAGTTTAACGAAATCAATCTTCTGCGCTCAAAGTTTTTCCTGTCGACCCCACCCCCAAAAATTTGATAATTTACTTCGTCATTATCCCGCGATACTTCTATTAAAAAGGCCAATGTATCCCTGCGGCCATCGCATATCGCTTCAAGTAGTCGCCACTTCCAAAAAACCCGGGTCATGTGTTTCGACTATCAAGTGCAGAGTGTAGCAAGACAGCCACTGGTAGAGTAAGCCTGTTGTGGGGTTTAGCGAAAGATATCTATATTATCTCTTGGAAGACACTGTTACAGATGTACAAAACCGCTGGGAGACGATGAACAGAGATAAGTGTTGGCTGTCGTATTACTAAACAAGCTTTTGGTGCCCTCAGTGTTGAGCCCACGGCTCTACGTAGACCCGCCCTGTAACGCCCTGTTACGCCCCACTATTTACCGACTTGTACTATTTATCCACAGCTCATGTTTGTTCAAAATCTAACAGTTTTTGTCCTCTTATCATCTTAGCCCGTAACACCTAACCTCAAGATAGCTTCGTTAAGCAACTATGGCCAGCACCAGCACCACTCAAGAAGTACTCCACATGGTTGGGAACAACGGCATCAATGCGGAACGAAGCGGACTCCCTACTAAGCTTCCGGATGACTTCCTGTCTAGTTTCCCCAAACTTTAGAAAGATCAAGCCGGCCACCTCCACCATTTCTACAATCTAGCTTCCCAGCCTGGCGGTGAATGGCACCATATGGGTAGCCAGGAACCTGGAGTTGTGGGAATCACTGCCTGGTAAGCCGAGAAGAGATAGGAATATGTAGGAATGACTGCTGACGGCACGAAAGGGCATGTGCATTCATGAACAGCTTGGATCTGCAAGCCTGGAGTACCAAGGAAAGGGCAGAAGATTGGCGAATGAGACGAAAGAAGTACCTCGTCAGCCTTTCCCGCAGCCGTTATATGGTTATCTTGCTCAGTGGGTATCTGAAGTCGCGGACCAAGCCCTGAACGATGGCCTTTTGCGTCACGCAGACACATTCCCTGATCCTTCATGGGGGAGAGATGGCCTCTTCTACCCGCGCAACGACAACCAATCGGATGGAGATGGGATCTGGAAACTCATGGAACCTTACACGGGTAATGGAGCCATCGTGTATGCGCGCCTCAACGTTCCGGACGGCCAGAAAAAGATGTAGGAGAAGCTGTGGTCAAAAGAGCGTTTCTCGAGCTTTCCCTTTGTTGATGAGATTGACCTTGCTTCTGATGTTGATTTCCTAAAGGGAAACTGGGATTCGAGAAAGGAAGCTTTTGTTGTCACCATGCGGACTTGGAATGGTTTCACAAAAACGTGAGTTGCAATCTCCGTTGCATTCCATGAGTAAGATACTGACGGCCTGTAGCGTCCGGTTCTTTCTCAAGAACTTGCCTGCTGGCCGGTATGGTATCTATAGGAATGAAGATGTATTTAAAGTGCAGGATGTAAACGTAAATGCGGAGACCGTGGAGGCAATCGTTGAAGTGGGAGCGGGGGACACGGATATTGTTTTACTAAAGTCAGTCTGATAAGCTGAAGTCTCAGATCGTAGTCAACTCAGATGGCAGACGCGAGAAGACTGAGATGTTCTGTCGGCAGCACCACAAGATCGCTAGGTTGTTGTATCGTAACTGCCAAGGTGGTGTTGTTTGGGAGGCCTCGTACCTGTCTCGGCGTGCGGCTTGACTTCAACAAAGTTGCACTCACCTATATTCCGAGGTCGTATCTGAAGACGGCAGTTGCCCAAAAGGCATGCGCTGCACACGGCAGGCGTTCTTCAAGATCATCCCAATAGAGTAGCGGCGAATCTTCCTTCGAACTTACCAGTCTCTTCTGCCAAACCGCACACGGCATATCCCATTTTCAGTACGGAGAAGCTGCTCATGCTCTACATGCACAGTGAAGGAAAGCTCGATACTTGGGTAGCATCTCGTGTCTCGCATGCATTTAAAGACTTACCATCGACACCCAGCACACTTCGTTACATCACCTTGCTTTTCCTATTGCTCCCACAACTACTAAGCATCCTAGCTGCACTCTGCCATTCCTCTGCTGAGCTTCCCAGCCTCTCACACTCGAACCCTAGCTCTATCGGCGGAACCACAAATATCAGCACTTACCAAGACAACTCCCTAGAGACAGTTTACAGAGTAATCTCCTTCCAAAAATGATCTGTAACATTGTTACCCTATACTTCGCTGCTCTCTTCTTGCGGTACGCTTCAGGCGCACCATACCCACAGCCGAACTCAACATTTCTGGAAAACTATACAATTTGCAACTCGACCGTTCGTCTTTGTGATGGCGATCTCAACGCTGCCAAACCCCCTCCCCTCAGCTCGAGCGAATACGTATGCCACGAAGTTTACCCAGCCGATCTCACCGTCCTCAACGCGCGCTACCCCAATTACGATGTCGACCATCTACATCAAGCCAAGCAGTTCTTCATGTTACGTCGCCAAATCAAAGATGCCGGGGAAATCGCTACGCGAGTGCAGTTTCAGGGCCTGCCCAACAGCACTTCGAACTACACCTGTCGCCTCGAATTCGTCCTGCCACGCCTTGAGCTTCAGAAAATTTCTGGCACGAACCCAAGCTTCCAGGTATACCAAGTTGAGCGCGAAGCTGGTGCGATTGCTTCATGGAATTCGTATGAGGGAGAAAAGGGTGCCTTGTTGTTCGGTACAGTCAATGGTGAAAGCCAAGCGCTAGAGAGAACGAGGAGCGTCGGGGGCGTTGCCGCGGTCAACGCGACGGCATGTAACGAGACATTATCATTTCAGATGGGCATGATGTACGACAGTCCGTCTGCGCCTAACTACTGGGAGTTCTCGAATGTTGCGCCTCCCGCATTCCCGGTTCAGGGGTTCAGGATTGTGTACGGATGTTGAGTAGAGGTGTCATGGCCTGTCTCCCTTCAAAGTTGACGCTAGATAGCGAGTCGGCTTTGATGGCAGTCACCACTGTAGACAATTCTTTTAATTTCTAGTCTTCTCAGTTTGTTCACATCAACAGTGTAAAATGTTGACTTCCGAGCCTTGGTTGTGATAACCAATTTCTTGTCGTCCCGCTTCTATGCGTCACACCGTCCCATCAATTGTAGGGACCTTCGCCCACTGGTCAATGTGCTATTGGCTTTGGGACGCCTACCTAAAGGTCCATATTGAACACGACGCGCTTTCGGCTCCCACACAATGTTATTAATTGCAACAGTTACCCAAATTTGCGATAATTATCATTTGAGAGCATCTTTTTGCGTACAAGCCTAAGAAACACGGAAGTTTTAAGTGGCTCATTAGTTTGGGGCCATCGCTATACTACTGGATGGCTACCATACTCTTTGCGAAAGAAAATTAAATATCCTGCAAAACGTTATCCATCTGTGATGGTTTGAAGCAGGTGGTTCTTACTAAATGTGACTGTGGGATGACCACTGATTCCTTGTTTCTTTTCGCACACCATAAGTTCGACCAATCCCCTAACTACTCTCGACACTGGAATGCGCATACCGTGCTTGTTCTGTGGGAATGCCCCTCCTGCCCGTAACGACTGTCCACAATTTGGTATCTCGCGAATGATGGGAATATGACTTCCTGGACAACGTGAACAGAATATTACGTGAAGAAAGCGTTCATTACTACGAAGTGAACGCCGTCAGGTGGAAATCAGTGAACAGCACCCTCCCATAGAAGCTAACTTCGATAACAGTATATTGAACGTACCTGAAGAGTTAGAAACTCCTTTCGACGAGCTTTGAAAACGAACTATGAGAAGACAGGCAGATGCGGAGAATGTTGAGTGCGAGAAACTAGTTCTTGGAACAGCTCGATCCATACCGCATCTAGATGGAATAGGATGCGGAAGCATATATAGTGTTAGATCTTGTATTTGCTGCTAATAGCCCTTCTAGTTGGGAGTTAGGCTGTTGATGCTGTTGCAAAACATTAATCCTGATTAACTATCATGCATCTTTCTTTCGTTCTGTAAATACATAAGTGCAAGCATAATGTGAAAACTCGGCGAACACCGCAATGAGAAATTGCGAGCTGCTTTGTAATTCTGTATAGCTGTGCTACTTGTATTCCTCCAGAAAGGTTGTTAAAGAAGATGATGTCATAGGAAACGGAGCGACGGTTACCCGCGCTTAGGCTCGCAAGGTTTGCCTAGTTAGTGCTGCCTCAGCCCTTCGCGACTGCAATTGCATCCTTCCCACGCGAATTGCCCACCAATTAGATAACCTTAGAATCATTGAGGATTGCTTCAAGCAATTGGCTTCATGCCATCTGGGCCGTTCCAGCTACAATCACATCAGCCGTTCTTCAACAATATAATGCTGATGCCGTGCTTGCCTGGGGCAAACCCAACTGGGCAGCCCGCTTTCTTTCGTTTATGCCATCGTCATGCAGCCTCCTTTGGAAGATGGCCAGTTCATTCCGGATACCTATGCGCAGCATTTCATACTCCAACAAGCACAAGCTGCTGCTGCCACTACCGTCCAGACTGAAACCGCAGGACCAACGAGACAGGAGGCCCTATTACAAAAAACCGACCTCCTCACTCCCCATGCGAAGGACGATGAAGTCTCACCCCCTCCATATGGCGAGATCTATGGTGAGATTCGTAACGAAAAAGACGGCTTAGGCACCAGCGCATCTGTTACCGGCGACGGCCGTGTCGATATTCGCATCAACCAGCTCAATCGTCGTTTCTCCCAGGTCTTCACTCCTGCGTTACGTGAACACATACAGAGTGTCCAAAATAGCAGCCCGCCTCCTGCTACGTATATTCCACCTTCATTAGGAGGCGAAGAAGCAGTTCCTCCACCCCCACCGCTGAATGTCGTTATCCATGTCGTCGGTTCGAGAGGAGACGTGCAGCCCTTCGTTGCCCTAGGAAAAGTCTTGAAAGATACCTATGGCCATCGAGTACGCCTAGCGACTCATCCTAACTTCAAGGAGTTTGTGCAAGAGAATGGCCTAGAATTCTTTAGTATTGGCGGCGATCCCTCCCAACTGATGGCTTTCATGGTCAAGAACCCTGGATTGATGCCGGGCTTTCGCAGTCTTGCAAGTGGGGATGTCGGCCGACGGAGAAGAGATGTTGCCGAGTATATCCAAGGCTGTTGGCGATCGTGCTACGAAACAGGTGACGGAATTACCGACGATAACGGCTCAGAATTTTCTGGTAACGACCTTGATTCTGAGGCTGCAGCAAGATCTTTTCCCTTCGTTGTGGACTGTATCATAGCCAATCCGCCAAGCTTCGCGCATATTCATTGCGCAGAGAAGTTGGGAATACCCCTTCATATCATGTTCACCATGCCATACTCTCCCACCCAGGCCTTTCCTCATCCTATGGCCAATATACAGTCCTCCAATGCCGATACTCAACTTACAAATTACATAAGTTATGTTATGATTGAAGCTCTCACGTGGCAGGGCCTGGGTGGCATCATCAACCGATTCCGCGCCAAATGTCTCGGTTTAGATCCCGTGAGTATGATTTGGGCCCCTGGAATGCTTCAGCGTCTCAAAGTTCCTCACACGTACTGCTGGTCTCCAACTTTGATCCCGAAACCAAAAGACTGGGGTCCTCACATATCAATCTCTGGATTTTATTTCCTCAATTTGGCCTCCAACTACACCCCTGCTCCTGACCTCCAAACTTTTCTTAACGCTGGCCCACCTCCTGTCTACATAGGATTTGAAAGCATCGTTTTGGACGATCCAAACGCCATGACGGAACTCATCTTTGAAGCTGTGAAAAAGATCGCAGGTGGTCGGCGTGTCTTGCTCTCCAAAGGATGGGGAGGCATGGGCGCAGACGAGCTTCGTGTACCTGAAAGCGTCTTTATGCTAGGCAATGTGCCGCATGACTGGCTTTCCAAGCACGTTTCTTGTGTGGTTCACCATGGCGGCGCAGGAACCACGGCGGCAGGCATCGCAGCAGGCAAGTCAATTATCTACAAATCATTGTGTTAGCGAAACCCTAACTTAACGCAGGCCGGCCAACGTTGGTCGTTCCTTTTTTCGGAGACCAGCCTTTCTGGGGTGCTATGATTGCGCGAGCCGGTGCCGGCCCTGATCTGATCCCGTACAAGCAACTGACATCGGACAAACTAGCGGATGCTATCAACTTCTGCTTGAAGCCCGAGAGTCTGAACCGCGCCAAAGACCTGGCAAGCAAAATTGCAGCAGAACGAGGCAGCGACATGGGTGCTCAGTCATTTCATCAGTATCTCGAAGCTGACCGACTCCGCTGTACATTTGCACCATCTCGAGCAGCTGCGTGGCGTATCAAGCGCACTAAAGTCAGGCTGAGCGCTTTTGCTGCCTGTACTTTGGCAAACGCCAATCTTTTGGATTTCCACGACTTGAAGCTCTTTAGGCCACAAGAGTATTGCACCGACGAAGGTCCTTGGGATCCTTTATCAGGATTTTTCACTGCGGCTTGTAGAGCTTTAGGTAGCATGTCCATGGGAATAGCCGATCTCCCTTGGAGACAGTGAAGGCTGTACAAGCTCCGTTCGGGCCTAGTCGACAGCAGTCTCAGGCATCGGTACAGACTATCGCAAAGAGAGGCGAATCATCAATTTTAGGAGAGATATCAGCTCCATTGACATTATCACAGCACACCTAGAGGACTCGTGCTCATACCCTTCCCAACATCCCTAGTCCGCCGTCTCATACTCCAAGTATAGGATCAAGTTCTGCTTCGGTTCACAAGGACCATGACATGCTGCGTCCTACTGGTCTGCGCATGAGCCGAGGCTTTGGGCGTATTATGAAGGCAGGTATACAATCGCCCATGGAACTTTCAGTGGGTATCACTAAAGGGTTTCACAATGCTCCCAAGCTCTGGGGAGACGATACTGTACGCCCTCAAGAAAAGGTCAGCGACCTCAAATCAGGTATGAAGGCGATAGGAAGAGAATTTGGCTTTGGCTGGTACGATGGCGTTACTGGCCTATTTACTCAGTCCTGGAGAGGTGCCCAAAAAGAGGGTACCAGCGGCTTCTTCAAAGGGATCGGTAAAGGCATTGGAGGGTTTCTAACCAAGCCAGGCGCAGCTCTTTTTGGCATCCCTAGTCATATGATGAAAGGAGTGCATAAGGAGGTGCAAAAGCTATTTGGTAGCAATGTCCAAACCTACATCGTCACATCTAGGACAGCTCAAGGATACCAAGAGTGGCTGCAAAGCTCCGATGCAGAAAAAGAAGATGTCATCTACCGATGGAAGAAGATTCAGAAGTACTTGATGAAAGAGCACGACGCTGACGAGATGATACAAGACACGTTGGAAGCACAACGAAAAAAGATGGAGAACAGAGAAGCCCACCGAGATTACGCAGCTACCGCGAGTTCAGCCCAGTCCACAGATACTCCTAGCCAAGATCCCGAGATTGCCACACCCACCACAAGAAGTAGTTCGCCGTACCCATTGCACACTGCTAACACTGGTCCCGAAGAATCGCTAGGAGCGGCTGAAATCAACGAAACTATCCGCCAGTTAGTCCTAGACACGTCACTTGGAGATGCTGAGGGAGATTCCAGTGTGGAGCATGCGATGCAAGAAAGCGTGTTTCAGCCCCAGCGCCAACAACAAGAAGATGCAAATCGGCGGACAGATCAGGAGTTGCTCCAGTCGATGGCGTCCAGTGAAGCCGAAGCTCAGCGATACGCAAGAGAAGCCTTGGAATACGAGGAGCAACTGAAGCAAGTCATGGCACAGAGTCTGGAGGAACATCGACAAATGGGCAGCAGCAGTGAATGGGAGGATCTTGGTGGCGAGCGGGAAAGAGGAAAGTCAGGACGAATGACAGTGAAGGCGGCAGCCGTGACCAATGGATCATCGGACACCCAACGACCCCCTTTGTATGACCATGGCCATCTCGCTGGCACCACGCAAGGTGAATTCCAGGCGCAAAACCGAGAGGAGAAGACGGTACAAGAGAAGACTGAAGAAGAGATTGTAATAGAGTACGTCAAAAAACAAAGTCTCTTAGAAGCACATCATCAGAACAAAGGCAAAGGTCGTGCCGTAGCAACGGAGAATGAGGACGAGGAAGACTTGCAAAAGGCGTTAAGCTTTAGTATGCAGGGCCCATGAATAAGATCTGAACGGATGTGGATAGGTTGGTCTCCAACTTCATATCTTTCGTATAATATATATACATAGTTATTGATACATGTTCGTTCTCTTGCATTTCGTTCATGATTTATGCCTTCATAGTCTCGGTCGCCATTAGACGGCTTGGCGCCTTGACAATACTGGCTTCGTCTCCTGGGCTGCCGCGGAAAGTCCACTGCCCATTTGCCACCTCGTCATCTGTAGCGTTGTCCAGCCTCTTCAGCTCTCTCCTCATATATCCCACAATCTGTGCTAACTTCTCAAAGTCAATGTCTTCCTTTGCGCCAAGCAGATTCCTCCAGATGGCAGCTGCAAGCATAGCGTCACCCTTCATCAGACCCTCGTCATACGATAGGAGTACGGCACGCCACTGCGAGAACATGTCCTTTAGGTGCTTCTGGCGCAGTGAATTGGCGTTGAACTTGTGCCATATGACGAGACGGTCCTCGGCAGCGTAGAATGCCTGGTTGGTGAGGTGTTGGATCCACACGGGCGCATGCGATTGGGGGAACATGCGAAAGCGGACTTGCAGCATGTACATGTGGATGAAAGTGATTTGAGCCCAATTCGAAAAGGTCGGCTTGAGTCCGAGGGCTGTGCACAGTGTTAGCGAATGCCTGCCTATCGTCACTTTCAACACATACTGTCATACCACCAGCCCTCACCCTCGCCCAGGTGCACACCATTTTCGTCTACTGGTATCTCACCCCGTTTCAGTAGCGCTTGGGGTATCTTGTATTCACCGGGCTTCGTGCATTCCTTAATGAGGTCTCGTGTTGCGCCATATGCGACGTAGGTTTCGGTCATCAATGGTGCCTTTTCGCGCAGCTTCTGGGCGAGTCCAGTCACACCGGACGCAACACCTGGATGCGGTTTCTTGATTGCTTCGGGCCTGACGTCGACTGACAGAGTTTGCGACGCATGATATGAAGTCGGTGAGGTGGTAGAAATTGTTCGTTGTGCTTGGCGGAGAGATGCTCTATTCGTTCGCTACGACTGTCAATATCCGCTTTGGTAATAGGTGGTGGCTGTGTACCTGTAGGAGCGAAGAAGAGGACCTCAACAGGGGCCTGGAGCAGGCTGTGCAGGTGTAGTTGGACGACATTGCTGGGGCTGTTTGTTGGAACGGGCGTCTTTGCTAGATAATCAAAAAGTCGCGAGTCGCGCCCTCCATCGATGACGGTACGATCCCGGCCGCCAACACCACCAATGAGCATCACCACAGAGCGCCTCGCCAGCGGGGAAAACACCAGCAACACCGCGACGGGCTCATGTTCGGAAATTTGGGGGATAGGAATTCCTGCTCCCTTCATGAAGCATTGTGACGGAGCTACCGGTGTTGATACGCAGGTCTTTCGGCCCATAGGGTGTCCAGTACAATCAAGCCCCGTATACCAAGCTGGAACTTCGGTTACCACATGTGACCCTTGGAGCTTAGTATGGCTAGTTCCGAGGAGCAGGGTGTGGCAGCGAAGCGACATCGCCGTCGATACATGACCGCGTGTGCAGCCTCATGGACTCTGACAGTGCGAGGCTTTCCCCCAAGTTCAATTACTCTCAGACCATCATCACCCAGTTCAACATCACATGAACATGGCACTGGCGAGCTCTACGACTGGCTCTCGAGCCAATCGCAAAGACAATTCCGTATACATTGAAGTGCTCAATCCGCCACCCTTCTACACGAGTGGGGACTGCATCCAAGGCAAACTACTCGTGGAGCCCATATCGCGACCTAATCGCATAAGCATAAGCCTAAAGGGCTTCTCTCCAGCGTACGAGCTTGACTCAAGACACATGGCGCCACGTATGGCAGCCAGCGTACCTCCACCAGAGTATACTGTATCGCACTGAGATTTATCTGCATCGGTCGACATGAAGGCAATCTCCTGTTCTTTTCCTGTTCCATTGCGACACGAATGAGGCCTAATATGTGTATCCCCCCTACAGGCTCATTTTACCGACTATTTCCGTGTTGCACACCATTCCCCGTCCCCAGTACTCTACATCGTCGTCAAATCGAACGCTGAGCGATTCTTTCTAGCCGCTAGTCGTCCCGCTCTCAAAACAGGAAAGGACCGTTCATCCCCGAAATCTATCAAGTGTGCCTGAGCTTTGGCTCATGCGTCAGACCGGAGACGTCGCTGACCACCGCTACACCGATGACCTGGATTTCCCTTTGCTACGTGGGAAAATTTGCAGGAACCGCGACAGTTACATGTTGCGATCTATGCGCATTGTCAGCACATTTTCAATGGTGTTGCGTTGTACGTTCCCCGACCTACCTGAAGATCACCATCACAACATGTTCCATAACACTTACCGCGCAAGACCAACTTTCTGGGCCTTCTCCCCATGCGGCATCAAGCCCGCTCGAGTACCTCATGCGATGACTTGGAAACCAGCCTCCATCCTTGTGTTCCGGGACGCACTTCCAAGCCCTTAGAAAAGTCAGTTGCTTACCCAGGTAAACACATGTCGGGATTTCGGCTATGAAAGAAGAGACGAGGGCCAGAAACTACGCCTGCCCTTGTTCAACGAGCTTGAAGGATGAAAGAGAGTAGCTCTAGATGAGCTTATCAAAGTGCCGTGGTGTTGGCATGGATAGGCTTTGATCCCGCATCGAAGATTGATTACAGGGGTCTTCTGCTTTTTTTGTGTTGGTCTTGAACGCGGCGAAGGACGGTTGTAGAGTACGAACGTGGCAGATGTCACCTCGAACGCGTCATTTCTGTATATTCGTTTACTCAAATTTCAATAAGTTTGCCACATGCTACAAGCAGAGTGCAACCTATGCGTAATAAATGTAAGGTCTTTGAGTCTTCACTTCTCCCCTCTCACCCTGTTTCTCGCCCTCCGCCTCTCCCTCTCTGCCTTCTTAGCCTGGTTTAAACTAGGCGTAAGACCCTCCCCCTCAATCTTGGCCTTTTCCAGACTCTTTTCATCAATCTCGTCCAACAAGAAGCGGCCCATCATGCCGTTTCTCCACTTCTGTATCATCCAAAGCGACGTCGCTTCAGTATCTATGACCCCGCCCTTGCCCAGCCTACCGGTCTTCTTCGCGATCTCGGACAGAAGTTCGATGACGTCGTTGGTAGGCGGTGCGTATTCGGAGTAAAGCGTAGGCGATTGAAGATTGAGGTGGTAGAGAAGGTAATCTGCGAGCATGACAGGTGCGATGATGGTGTCTTTGACGGAGCCGCAGAGTGCCAGCTTCATCATGGCTTCTGCGTCGGGGACGTATGGGATGAAGACACCGGGTGTATCGAGAAGATATACACCTCCTCCGACGCCTTGCAGCTTCTTCTTCGCTCCTGCATCTGCTGCTTCCATATCGTCTTCACTCGGTATGATCTTCACACCGCAGCTACTGACCTTGCGCGTTACACCAGGTTGAGCACCGGTAGCTGCGACTTTGCCTCTACCGATACCCTGTGCGCGCAGAACGTTGAGCAGTGTGGATTTGCCCACATTAGGCATCCCCACTACCATGACGCGGTGGCCGACCAATTTCCACCTCTTCTGCGCATGCTCTCTCAGAATATCCAAGAGCTTGATAACACTCTTCCGACCGTTAATCTCGCCCTCTGCCTCTTTACCATTTCTCACAAACATGGTGGTCGTGGGATGATGCCATTTCGCAATGACATCCTCGTTGCGATTATCTCGCGACCCACCACCCAAGTCTCTCTTCGTATAAACGATGACCCGTTCCTTTCCCTCCAGTGCATCCTCAAACAATGGGTTGCGCGAGGTGAGCGGTACACGGTAGTCGCGGCATTCGATAACTAGGTCAATCGAGGATAGAAGCGATTTCATCTTCTGCAGGCCGGATTTGTGATGGCCCAGGAAGTAGGACCTCGGCAGCGACGGGATTTGCGGGAAGGCATGGCGGGGGATGAATGACATCGGTTACATTGGCGTGTTCGTGGAGAGACATGCATTGCTACAGAGAGTTGGAATTATTTCGAATGCGAGTCAAGCAGCGATTGCGCCTTGGCGAGCATGACTGGTGCGCTTGTCGACCAGCTTCAACGCTTCTTGCCAACGCTCCCGTCCCTATTGCTCCCTCGCTTCAGCATCCCACGTCTGGCTCTACTATGGATGTAACTTCCTTCATGTCTGAAATCATGTCGCCGCTATCTTATTTTGAAATTAAACGGAATTTACTCCATGCAGACCTTGCCATACACCGGATTGAAGCACATGAACGAAGTCTGCATGTATAGATCATTGTGGACTTACATCAGAACGAGGCTGCACGTGCGGAACGACAGAGATGACAAAAGCGGTTTGGTGGCCTTGGGCCCAACAGTCATGTTCAACTAACTATGCAACGCTAAACAATACAGACAGAATCATGCTTCAATCTCATCCTCAGTCCACCGCAGCTCTCCACCTCCCATTGAACTCATAGATCACGGAATTGAGGGCGATTTTGGAAGATGGTGGTGTAACCTATGGGAGCGACTCCAGGAACGAGCGTAACTGTGGAATAAGTTGGCTCGACTTCCATGGTGATGGTTGTGATGGTGGAGTAAGCTGGTGCAGGATCTATGGTAGCGGTGACGGTAACCATGGGATCAAGTGACTCGGCTCCTATGGTGATGGTTGTAAGGGTGGGGTAAGCTGGTGCAGGATTGATGATTGTGGTGAGGGTGACCATGGGAGGAGCTGGTGCAGGATCGACGACGCTAACCGCGGGAGGAGCTGGTACAGGATCGATAATGGTGGTGAAAGTGACCACGGGTGGAGCTGGTGCAGGGTCGATAATGGTAGGGACAGTGACCACGGGTGGAGCTGGTACAGGATCGACAATGGTGGTGACAGTGACCACGGGTGGAGCTGGTGCAGGGTCGATAGTGGTGGTGACAGTGACCACGGATGGAGAGGGCACAACCGTTACAACAGGTGCAGAATACACCGTGGAAGTGCTGATGACGATAGTGTGTGTAGGAAGCTCGTAAGTGCTTATCCGTGGAGAAGCATCAATGCGTTGCACCTGATAGTCTTTGTCACACCTCTTCATCTTCGTGTCGGGCTTTTGGATCCGAATCTCTCCCCTATCTTTTCCTCTGCCATCCCATTCAGCATCTGCACACATCTCTGTCCCAGGAAACCAGGGATGGGTGAATCTGACGGCCCTATGGAACGATTTGCGGGGTTCGAGATCGCCTGCTCTCTGGCCAAGCGTAATCGTTTGCATCGACTGATCGATTATCGTGTAAACTGGTTTGCCGCCGACCATCGTGTAAACAGCCTGGGAAGAAAGGACTGGCGAGGCGGCTGGTGAGACTGGTTGTGGTTGTGTAGCTGTCACTGTAACAACTGACATTGTAGTGATCGGTTCACCAACTGTGACCGTGACGGCTGGCGTATGTGTGACGATAACTGTGTCTTGTGGATTAGGTACTGGACCCTCGCAATGAACGGGGTTTTTCGGTCCAGAGCGGCACTCGAACTTGAACGTGTTTTCGGGGCTCTTGGCGTAGCATTCGTAGCAAATGACTCCCATAGTCCAAGGGTGTAACATCCAAACACCGATACGAGGGCCCTTCCACTTGCTTTTGCGGCGTGGCTCCAGACCCTGGGTGTCTTTGTCGACTGATCCCTGTCCCGGATCTGAGCGACGCATGCGCGACTGGTCGTAGTCTTCAACGTAGACGGTAACCGCGTTTGTGGAAACAGGGGGGTATTGAACCGTAACGGTTTGGACCGGTACAAGCGGAGGGGCAACGACGGTGACTGTACTCGTAGGCATGATGGTTACTGTGGGCAGGAGAGTATTGGTGAAGGTTCCAAGAACACTTGAAACGATGGTCGTGAGAGAATTGCTGGTGTGCGCCCATGTTGAGATAATGACTGGTCTAGTCTCGGTGATGACTCTGAGCAAGGTCAGAACCAGCTAAGACAAGTAAAAGCTCCGAAAACTTACTGAGGATTTTGAGATTGGATAGCTGATCCGACTGGGCTACACCCAAATAGTATCGAGAGCATGGGTTCTTCATGGTCTGGTGAGATGCATTCTGAGATAGCCTGAGGGAGTTCTTCGATGGCAGTTGGGTTGCCTTGGCAGCCGAGATACTGGTATGTGTTGATGAAGCAACGTTGTAATCCGTTGTTGATGGCTCCAATCCAATCCTCGTGCTTGTTGTGGAAGGTCCTGAGGCTGTTGGCGCCGGAGACAATGTTGTGGCAATTGTTGAGCTTGATGTCCTCATTGCCGCCTATCGGTGGTCCATTGCAGTCGTCGCTCGTGAAAACATACGTACGTAGTTCGTTCTTGTTTTTGGCCTGAGCCAGCGGAGAGAGGACTGCAAGTAACGCGTTCGTAAGGAGGAAGATGGAGCGAGCCATGGTCGAGGAACTCTGTTTTGTATCAGCAGGGGCTCAAGCTGTACTCGAAGGTGGCAAAGGAAAAAAAGGGTGAGGATACATACCAGCAGAAAGGGTTCAGCTGCAGCTCAGTTCGACAATGACAGCGGAGTTTAGTGAGAAGTGTGACCTGTCATGCATTAGCACGTAGAGGAGAGAAGGTGCGTGTGGATATTGAGCGAGACGAAGTAACATACTCAACAAAGGGGCTCGGGAAGAGTCTGTTCGGGCCTGGAGGCTGACTTTATATTTAGGAGACTCTACGAGATGTTAACATATGTGCCTCAAGCAGCATGGGATGGAAGAAGCAGTCCCGAGCTTTCGGATTGCAGACAGTTGCGATAGAGCGATAGCAATAGAAGAACATACCAACTGAGTAGAGAAGCGGTGCAAGTAAAACAACTGTCCAATGGCACTGTTGTTTTGTTGAATGGAGGCTGAAGAAGAAACGGGGAGATGAGAGAAGAAGCGGGTTTAAATGAGAGCCAGAGATGCGCTAACGTCAGAGTTCGGGCCTCGTCACCGAGTTGTGGTTCAAGAAGGCATCTCCCGTAGTCTTTGGAAGGCGGGCTCTTCGTCCTTGTGGTGGTTGCGCTCTTCGTTGTGTAATGTTGAAGTTGGGACGTTCCAGGACGGTCAAGCTGGGCAGCAAGTCAGCTGGAAGGGCAGTCACACCCATTGCCACGGTAAGACAAACCGAGAGGCAAGATAGACGAAGAAAGACCGCCAATTGGCTATAGCAGCAACACATGTTGTTATACTCGCTCATGTTTCCGGCGGTCTTAGCTGCATTCTTGCATTCAGTCTCCAAACCTGCCCAAGACACCCAAGTGATGACATCTACCACTGTACAAGCAGAGACAACTTAGATGCCATGAGAGCCACTTCGTACACTGGAGTGTTGTGACAATGGCATCAAGGTAAGCAGAGTAGGATGAGACTGCAGCGGATGAAAGCAGGAAGGTGGTGAGAGAGCCCAACCAGAACGTGCAACTTCGTTTGCAAGCACTAGAAGGAGCGCAGCAGGTGCGCTTCACTAGATCCCTCAATGTGGTAAGCTCATTCAAATCGAACAGTGGCCTTGGAGTATAGATACATACCTCGAGTTTGGAATACGTTTCGTTCCATCAATGCGGGTCAAGGCACACACAATCTAAAGAAACATGGAGCGCAACTCTTGACATGATAATGATACTTGCCAGTATACGCTTCCAACCACAGCGCAGCAAATCTACGCAATCCAAGCCCCCCCTCCCCAATTATGCGTATCCAACGCCTAAACGCCTCATCACGCTCCAACTCCCACTATATTCGATTGTTGAACTGAGTGAGGAGTCTCTACCACTCCCCCCACTCATCATCCTTCTTCGTACCTCCACCCATCGCGCCTCCAGCGCCACCCTTCTTCATAGCACTCGTACCAATACCACTGGGCTTCTTCCTCTCCATTGCACCACCTGTCCTCGTCTCAGCTGCACCAGCAAACTCATCCCAGAAATCTTGTTTATCCTTCGCCGGGCCCTTGGGCGCCGCACCAAAGCTCTCCCAAAAATCTTTGCGCTCGGGTTCGCGCTGACCAGATGTGGCAGAGGCGGAATGCGTCGAGGAGTCGCCTTCGACAAAGCGGGTGAATTGCGTGTTGGCGTTTGCGACGCCAGATTGGAGGGTTTGGCCAAGGGTGCCGGCGGTGGTGCGGGCTTGGGATGCGAGGTCTGCTTCAGCGAGCTAGGGGTTTGTTAGTCGTTGTAACTTTACAACACTCTCTGTGATGCTGTTAGACGTACCTTTGCCATACCAGGCTTGACCCAGCCTTCATACCCCGTCTTGCCCACCTTGCTCACGCTCGCGCCCAACCATCCAAAGCCCTTGGTAAGCGCAGCCACAGGGTCTTTCTGGAAGTCATCAAGCGCAGGTGGCGCACCAGGCTCGTCATCCTTCTTCCAGGCATCCGGCTCGCTGCCAAAGCCACCATATTTGCCTCCCTGGTTCGGCGCAACGCCATCTGGTCGATGGGCGTTCTCCTGTCCCATCTTGGCGAAGTAGGCTTCGTTCTTGGACTTCTGAGATGACATGACGTTGGTGCCGAGCGCGGGCGAGCCAGACCGTTGGAAACCTGGATCGTTGCTGCGTGTCTTTCCCAGAGGTGTCTGACTTCTGCTTCCCGCTGCGCTGGCTCGTCCGCTCAACGGCGCGCCCATGCCGGCTGCAGATACATTGTCCTTCTTGGGTAACCGCTTGGGCAGGTTGCTCTTATCAAACTCCCTATCCTCAACTTTACAGCTGAGTCTCTCTTTCCACTCGTCGCCCGCCTCTGAATCGTACCGCTCTGATATGGACGAGGCCTCAAATGTGCGTCCGTCTTTAGTGTTCGACGGGTGTGTATTGAAGAAATCTTGGTAGGGCTTGTTGCCGCCGGCGGCCATGCGCACGAGTTCTGAGCCCTTGAAAGCGTCCATGGTGATGCTGCGGATAAAGGAGATGTGGACACCGAGACCGCGGTGCACGCCCGAGCAGGAGAGGCACATGAAGATACCAAGCTTGGGCGAAGCCTAATACATCGCATCTTAGTAGGTCTAGTCGGTGATCGCGTGCGTGGGTAGAGAAAGGACGGTTGCATACCCATTGCGGACTCGGCGCATTGCAGTCGACGCACTTGTTGTTGTCGTTGGTCTTTTGTATTTCCAGCAACTACGTGTAGAATTGATCAGCCTCTATCAAGGTCGCATGCTCATGCCATCGTCTATGCTGGCTTCACTCCGCAATTGACCCCTAATACCCCACTCCACAATGTAGTAGAACGCGCAACGTACCTTGCTCCGCGTCTCAGGATCCACCTCCCACATTTTGCTCATGATGGGCAACCGAGAATTTGTGCGATCGTAGAGTAAGACAAGGTGATATTTGGCTCCAGGTTGGGAGGAAGTGTTTGGGATCGATGTTGGGGTCGAGATTCAGGGTACGTGGGTCCAAGTGGAAACGCGTGGCGCGTGTGCAGTTGAGCCTCAACTCACGTCGACAGGGATGCTGCGGGCTTTGAGTATCACCTATGTATGCATGATCGCGATGTTCACTACTGTATTTTATGTCATGAAATCATACAAACGAAAAGGAAAAGAAAAGATAGCTTACATAAAGAAAAGAAAGACAAGTGTGCTTGAAAGCCATATTTCAATGCCATCCATCGATCAATAATCATCCATCGATGCATGGTCACCCATCGATTCCATGCCATCCACAAGCTCGTTACCCTTCATATAGGATCCGAATTCCCTGAACCATGGACAGTCCGAGTTACCATGCACATCATCCATTAATATCTGTACCCACATCCAGCCTTCCTCGATATTCGTCGACATACCAACACCCCATTCATCATACCAACTCTCGGAAGTGTTATGGTGGTGTGCTGAAAAAAACTCGACACCAGCTTTCGCCAGCGCAGACTGCAAAGCCGCGATTCGCGTCTGGCACGGGAAAGTGCCCAGTTGAGGATGCCAGTCGCAGAATGTCATGCTCTCCAGATTGGGGAGTATGGTATCGATGGTGGGGGCCATTTCGAGCAAGACGTCCAGGAGGGGCTCAGTCAGGTCAAAATAATCCTCCATTGCTGAAAGGCGAAGGTGTTTCAGATGCCTGGGCAAGTTCCAGAAGTCTCTTGGAAGCGACTGGGCGAGACTTTCAGGCGTCGATATGGGATACTCTTCGTAAAAGACCAGGGATTCCAACTCAAGGCAGTCTAAATGCTCCAAGAAACTCAGCTCCCTTAGTAAGCTTCGTTCATGATCTAGACGGTGGTCTTGGAAGGCGAGCGACGTGAGCGACGTATGATGACGTGTGATTGCGTGTAGAAGCGTTTCTAGGTCCACATCATGTTGCCCAATACCATGTCCACGAAAGACAAATTCAAACTTTTTGAGGTTTCGAAGTGGTCCTAGCACTCGGACAAGATCTAACGTATCGGTGCCGACTCTGGGTAGGTGCAAATGCTCGATGTTCGAACCTTCTCTTTCTAATCGTTTCCAAACAGCGGTGTTGGCCTCCCATTCGTAAGGTGGACCCACCCCATCTTGATTGCGGTCTATCGATAAATGGGACAAGGTAAGAGTTCTCATCGACGGCAATAAAAACAGCGGAAGAACATTTCCGATGCGCATACCGCCGTTAATGGTTGCTTCCTTCAGATTGGTGAAGATCCGAGAGTGCAATGCTGGCTTGAACCATGTGACTTTTCTACTCCATGTCTGCGGTTTTGCGATTAAGATCGTTTTGACTTTCGGTGTAAACAACATGAACGTGTTGAAGTACTCCTCCTGGCCGCGACCAGCAAGCCACGCATTAAGATTCTGGATCTCTCTTCTGGTAGTAGTATTTTTTCGTCCTTCTTTGTTAAGCCCTACTCTCTCGCTGATTTGCCGGAACTCGGCAGTCGTAAGCGCTTCTGGGAACTTGAAAGCATCGTTGGTAGACACCCAGTTAACGTGCTGGACGCATCGCTCCAGATTCGGAGACGACGCAAGCTTACGGATGAACAGCCCCGGGCTAATATCGTTAAGGGAGTAACACCTACATAGGAGCTCATTGGCGATCCGATGCAATTGTCTGTTTGCAATGCTAATGTTCCAAACTGCTTCGACGTCCTCGAGGTAGAGTTGGTTGATGATCTCGAAGAGGAGCTCATCCGGAAGGGTGTCCATCTTGGACTTTGATGCAGTAATGATGGCGAGGTGGCTACAATCCCTCGATTGCTAATGTCAACTCTTTAAATGAGCGAGAAAAGAGCGACAAATCGTAAGATGAGTGCCTTGTTTTAGCGTCTTGGCAGGGTGTACAAACAGAGGGGGTTGCCTCGTCAGTAGCACGGTCATCACCACATTATAGCCGACAAATAAGCATGTTTAGAAAGTAACAAAATGATAGACGGGTGAGTAATTTGGCAATTCAAGTTTCGAGTGGTGATGCAGCCACATCGCATCCACGTACGCGTAGCTGTCCCATCTCTTTCAACTATCTACCAGCAAACCCTAATGCGACTCCACCTCCCCGGTATGCCATAAGGTGTGGCATGGTGTGTCCCGTCTGACGTTGCCGTGGGGCCTTCTCGTATCCTCTTCCCGCACCCTAAATAAGTATATACATTGCCGCAAAACAAAGATTGAGCTAGAAGGAAAGTATTGTACACAGTTACTGGTGCCATTAATGATGTGGTCGAACCTGACAGGGAGTGTCGAGCAAATTATGTGGCGCAGAGCCCCCAAGACAGTGATGGAACAATCTAGACGACTGTGCGTCGATGCTATACATTAAGCCTGGATCGTTTCGGATATATGATGTGTTGTAGGTTCGTCACTCGTGACGCGGTTGACTTTCAACTTCTCTGATTGTAGTTGTGTTCTTCGGGAGACGTGTAGGGTCTCCAGCCTTTGTTACATATGCGCCCTTAATCGAGCTCGCAAATGATGGTTTTAACTTTTCGTCCTAATTTGGATCGGGGTTCCGCACGTTCAATTGTCGTCCATAATCTCGACTGTCATCGATGCTTCCTATACTTGCCCGACTTTGGCTCGCACCATGGAAAGTCAAAACAGCCGTGGGATTGAGTCGCGAGTCGACTAAGATCGGTTGGCTTAATCGGCGGGTTGATGGCGTAACGGGGGCAATTGATTCGTCGTCGTTGCGGCTTCGTTGCGAGCCAAAATTGGTGACAATCTGAGTTGGTGACTTCTCGCCGCGTCCTCCTAGCAAGCCAGCTCTACTCATGGTGCTCACATTCCGTGAGATACCCGCTGAGCTACCTTGGTTTCCATCTTGTTGTTGGTATTGTTGCCTCCTCTTTCGCCATAGGACAAATAGTATGCCGCCAGCGACGGCTAACAAAGCAAAAACACCACCAACGACACCACCGGCAATGGCCCCCACATTGGACTTTTTATTCTTATTCTCGGAGCTCTCTTGTTCGGCAGGAGTTGCTGTGGCAGTAGGGGTTACGACAAGTGTTCTGGTGACGATGCGGCCACTCTCGGTGACAAGAGTTGGCATTGTCACGGCCTGCTGAGTCGAGGTTGGAGTCTGATGGGCTTCAGAAGATTGAGTAGTCGACGGTTTTTCGCTCTGTGTGATGTGTTAGCTATGTGCGACAGGCAGGACTGGAAGCAAATACAGTAGAAGAAGAAGAAGAAGAAGAAGAAGATGATGATGATGAAGAAGATGAAGAAGACGGCGTCTCGGTGACTACAGAGGTAATGATCTCTGGATCAGGCCTCACAGTGACGACCAGTGGCGGAGGCGCGGCCGACTACCACGAAGTCAAACACCAGTCACAGAAAAGAACACGAAGGTGAATCAAAGAAGCAGGAAGCGTTGCAGAAGAAGGAAACAGGGAACGCGCGCAAGATAAGGAAAGGGAGTACTAACAGTGGGAGCTTTTGAAGGTTCAACCGGTGGATCTGAAGGCGTAGGTGGGGAGGATGTGGGTTGTGAGCCTCCGATAGTGCCGGACACCTGGCCGTCCATCTTGAGGTACAGGAACAGGTCTTTGTCCTTATTACCGCACTTCTCGGCGGGAAAGCCAGGGCAGTCCTCCTGGCAGTCGTTCATGTTGGCCTGTTCTCCAGGCGCATAGTTGGAGCACCAGCAGTCGGTGTATTGTAGAACGGCAAAGGCATAAGTGCCCTCCTCTTTGCAGTGGTTGGTGCAGTTGCCGTTGGATTGCCATGGCCAGGTATCTGGCGAGGTTAGATATGAATCACTAAGGAATGTGGGGCAACATGTCACTTACAGACTTGATCGTCGCTACCAGTGTTTAGGCTGGAGCAGTAAGAATGCGTCCAGTCTGCGGCACCCGCTGGTTTGATGGATAGCAGCAACGTAAAAACGGCGCAGAAGCCCAGGAGCGTCGACGCGAATCGGTGCTCCATGTTGTGGGATGTGTGAGGTTGTGGGTGGGGTAGTCAAGTCTGATTGTACAGGCGCGTTCTTTGTCGGGAAGTGATGAGCCTGCGTGGATCTGCGTTTGTTCTCGACAGTGAATGGGCGCTTGTTCTCGGTAGTGAATGGGCGCTTGTGGCGACAGGCCTGACCGCGACAAAGACTTGGAATAGCGACTGAACGCCTCCGACGTCGGCAACGAGCGATGCAGCGGGCGGATGAAGGTTGGGAAGGCCTCGAGAGCTTTCAGCGGGGTTGATGGATGGAGGTGGTGTGAGATGGTACGGGCCTGTCGTTGGCTGGGGGGGGGGGTGGCCAGCTCGGTGCAAGTGATTCGTCGTAGGCGGCGATGTCTTGCTGGTATCCCCTCAAGCTATCGTCAGCATGGCTACCCGTGGATGGATTGTCTGGCGGGTGTCGCCGGCAGCGCAGCTGGGTGCGGAGAGGGAAAAGCTGGACAGAGAGGGAAGAGGTGGACGGACAAGGTGCCGCTGTTGAGGATGGGAGCTGGTGGAGCTGCAGGACTTACCAGACGCTAGCTGGGCGGCAGGTCTGTGCTGGTGAATGGACACAACCTGGCTACTGATCTCTCCCGCTTTGGCCTTTAGTTCAAGAGTAGTCTCTCCGCCTCTTCCGCACTGGCACTAGACTGGCACTCCCGAACCGCGGTACCCCCTGCTCAGTGCCAACTCTGGCTATGTTGATTCTTGAATGCCGCCCTGCGTGTTCGGCCGCCGTGGTTGCAAGTGCGTGATGAAATCCCGTGGTCCAACGTGAAGCTCCTCGGCCTATTCCGTGCTCATGACGTGCTCCCTCGACCACGATAGCCTCACGGAGGCTTCAGACGGAGGCACAAGCCGCTTGTGGTTCGCTATGTCGTCCTCGTCTTGTCGCTGTGCTCCCGCGGCCAGTGTCACGAACGCGGACCTTTTGCCGGAATTGATGTCTCGCGAGAGAATCGACAATCCACACTACTACTGCTGCTCTCTCCAAGCAATGGCTTCTGCTCTACGCACCCAGCAAGCGAATGTAGACGCGCAATTTCGACAACGAGCGTAGGGAGAGGAAAAGAAGAAGAAGAAGAAGAAGAAGAAGACGAAGACAGAGGGTCGGGTGCACAGCCCGGGACTTGCTGCATGTTTTGTCTTTCTGGTGCAGTGCTGATCACCTGGCACGGGGCAGACTAGACACCTCGCCTCCCTGGCCGCTCGCTCACACATCCAACTGCAGCGACATGATCGGTACTTGCAGCAAACAGCAGAAGCACGCGTCCGCGCCTTGTACCTGTGCCTGCAGCCCTGTCGATTGTCGGACCCTCTACTATAGTCTGGGGGTGCAACAACGGTCGCCCCCTTCTTCACATGTACCACCACCGCACCCGCATCTTTTGCACAACATTCGAGATTCAAGTCCTTTCCTGTACGACCTCCTCAAACCTTGGTTGACGCTTACCGTCCCATAATGGGCAAGGGTGCTTGGGCGCGCATGGCAAAAAGCGCCGGCACGCTCACGCCGCCGTCTAGCAATGCCGTCAAGCATCATTGCTTCCTTACCACCCACCCTTACCCCTCAAGCGGCCCGCGAAGAGCACGGCGACGCGCCCATGGATGAATCGAAACGTGTCAGTCAACGGCATATCAACGACCCGACAACCAGGCAACCATTCTCAACGCACATATCCTCATCGGTATGGGGGAGACGCCTATCTCGGCACGTCTCTCATCTCTCTGCTGGTCCGTAGACTTCAGAATCCTTCCGAAAATTACCCGACACCACAGTAACCATACAAACACGCGCAACTACCAACTAGCCATACACAAACACCCGCGGCCCTACCCACAAAGCGAATTTGCCGGCCAAGCACCCGCAAGCCACTGCGCGACCACGCGTCTTAGCCCACCCTATTCCCAAAACACAGCAACCTGACTGCGCCAATCCCATTTCAATCTGGCTAACGGCACCGTGCAGTCCTTGTCTCCTGAAAATGGGCTATGACGCATGCAAGGTAAGCCACCACCAAGTTCAGCCGGAAAGGAGCACCCCTGGCCCCCTGGGTATCGATAGTGCGATCGACAGGGGAGCAGGGAAGCCGTTGCTATGTCTTATTAAAAATGGAGCTCCGTTCTGGCATGTGCTTGTCAAGTCAAGGGGCGGAATGAACATGTTCATTCCTTCAAACCTGGTGGGGCAACCACTTTCGTCATACCATGGTAACAAGTTGGTAATAAGTGGGTTATCGACGATGAGACGATGCGCGAGTGGGCGCGGTTGATGTGCTGGCATCGGCGGGGAGCGAACGATTTACGTTGATGTGTTGACGACGACGAGATGAGATCCCCGCTCAGGGTCGATGATCTGTTGCTTGGATGTTGGGATACGATGCTTACGCAGTCCTGCGCCAGAAAGGTAGTTGCAAATATACGCACACTACGTCCGTCCGTTCTTGCTCGCGCCCAAGGCCGTAAGTGGAGGTGTGCACAGTGAGATTGCACCCGGTGATTCCGCTGCATTCTGTTTCCTTTTGTTAAGCTTGCACCTCTGTTTGCATTCGATAGGATTCGAACGCAATGACCCAGCACGATGGGGGTATTCTGGTTATTGCAAAACGTTGAGGCACGAAGACAATGAACCGCATGGTATACAGCAGCTAGAGTAGGGCTCATACAAAATCAACACGGACAAGCATCACGAGGGTAATATCAAGTCGGGTTGGGGTACATACCTATCCTATTGGGCATGTAGAAAAGTACTGTTGAGTATTGCATTGCTATACAAACACCCGAGTCAGAATCTCGTCACCCACGTCACTCATACCAACACGCTTTAGCAGGTAGAACTACAATACCTCAATTCCAACACCTGACTGTACATTCCTGACAGCCATGACCTACAACTTCGATTTCTTACCCCCTGCAACACCCGTAACAGTCTCCCCACTGAGCAAGAAATCCGGATACTCGAATCCGCCCGCGAATCCAGCCGTATGCCACGCACCGCCATCAACAACCAGCGTCTCTCCATTAACAAAGTTACCCGAATCTGAAAACAGATAAACCGTCGCGTCGGCAATCTCCTTGACAGTGCCCATACGACCAATTGGTATGTTCTTAGCAACCTTGCTCTTGGCTTCGGACTTTGACAGGCGCGACATGCCTTCGGTGTCTGCAATGGGTCCAGGAGCGATGATGTTGGAGGTAATGCCTCTGGGGCCTTGCTCAATGGCAACGGACATGGCCATGGCGTCTACACCGGCTTTTGCGACGGAGACGTGGCTCTGGAGGGGTGTGCCTGTGTAGTGCAGTGTTGCGCTCACGAAGATGATGCGTCCGCCTGTTCCGTTGGCCGGTTGCGTCGTGCCGTCTGTCTTGTGCTTCGCCGCTGATTCCTTCAAATATGGTAGCGTAGCCTTGACCGTGTTGTAGCTCCCCAGTACATCAATGTCGATGACGCTCTTCATGGCGTTCGGCGAGATCTGGTCGATGGTGGCGAGGAAGTTTCCTGCTGCGCCTGCGATGACAAAGTCGATGCTACCGAGTTCTTTGGCGCAGCGCTCTGCGGCTTGCTGGAGGAGTTCGGGCTTCCTGACGTCGACGGCACCGATGCCGATTACTTTTGCTCCTGAGCGTGCGGTTGCGATGTCTTTGGCCATGTTCTCAGTCTTCTCTACATTGCGGCCGATGATGCAGGCGTTTGCTCCTAGGGCGACCATGGCTCGGACTTGGGCGGAGCAGATTGTGCCTGCACCGCCGGTGCAGAAGACGACTTTGTTGTCTGCAAGTATTTCTGTTAGCTCTTCAATGACACTCGAGCTGTCTGCTGTCTGATGCGAGGTATTGGGACCATCCCAACTATTCAAGCGCACTGTATATATGCGAGACATACCGAAGATGCCATCCCTCCAGACGTTGCTCACAAACTGGTACTTCTCCATAGGCATCGTGCGCGGTGTTTTCCAGGCAGGTTCCGTGCTATTAGGTTCGTCGGACTGGAAACGTGCAGGACTGGCGTTGATAAGTGAGCAGGTGATGACAGTAGTGAGCAATCGTGGAATGGATAGCTGCAAATCGCGCAGGGTATAAATAAGTGAGTATGCTCACGTCGAGTGAAAGCTACGGCCGCAAGACCGGGCAGATGATTGTAGAATACGCATTGGTATTGGAAGCCGAGGTACGACTGGGAAGATGATTCTCCGAATGCTTGCGATGGGCCCTGAGCGATACGTTGCACGCATCGAATGCATTTTATTAGCTAAGAGTGTGTAAAGCAAAGAGCGCCCCAGCAGTAAGCAGACCCCGGCATCCCTTCTCTATACTGCGGAGCTGTACAGCACCTGGTTAACATGTGCTCTTCTCCGCATTGTGGGAAGGGGAAGCATTGGGGCATGGGCCATCATGATTTCTCCGAAAGATTAGTACCTGCTCCAGATGAATCCCGCGGCATCTCCGCCATCTTCCAAGCGCTGCATCACGTCAACGTGCGTCGCCAACAGGCAACTCAACGCGACAAGAAACCTCCGATAGACAGACCAACCTAGTGTCTCGCAAACCTTCATTGTCATCACGATGGCGGCGCAAACAGTCTCACTATGTAAATTTGTCGGAACAATCACCCTGGGAATCGCTACAGTAGGTTGATATCTGCCACTTCGGGCGTCAAGCTCCCCACGTAAAGCTATCAGAGAGCTCCAACAGGACCCGATTCATCCGGAATCACAAACCCAAGTACAATAAAACGGAGCAATACTAACACATCACCCAGGGCGTCTCAGCAACCGTCTCCACAATCGCTCTCCCCGCCCTCCTCGCTCTCCCCACTGCCATCAACGCCCGAACATCCCTAACCTACCTCTCCACCAAATCCACAAATCTCTCCTCCTACCTCCGCCACATCACAACCTTCACCCTCTTCTCCGCCTATTGCCTATCACCAAGACGGTTTCGCCACCCTTATCTGCTCTACACATCCATATTCTCTTTCATCTCTGGACCAGGTGTCGACTATGCGGTCAGCTTGACAGAAGGCGGGGACGAGAAGCGTCAAGCTATGGAGTTGGATGCTCAGGGCGATGAGGTCAACGGCGAGCAGGTTAGGTTGGCCGTCGAGAGGAAGCAGAAAGTTGAGTGGATCAAGACGGGGTTGGCCGGCGTGGCTTTTGCTATGCAAGTAGTTGGACTGTGGGGTGATGGCGCATAGATCGAAGTTCTATTATGCTGGTGGAAGTAAGATTTCGAGAGCTCTAAACGCATAATGATGGTGGCCATTGAGAACCAGGCTGTGGATATACGATACAAGCGTTTTTTCCCTGGGGTCAGGAGTAGGAGATGGCGCCTGCTGTTGGAATACCGTATGGTTTTGAACTCCCCTTTTCATTCCTTCTATGCTAGATGTATACACGTTGTTGTTAGCGAGTACCATTATATCCCTCTCAATTCCTCATAGCTACCGAATCCTTTGACAACCTTTACCTCATGCATGGAAGATACTAAATAGGTGGTAATATATATTGTACTACGCTGCAGTCTACAACAGCAAATGACTGGAATACTCGGCATGTTTCAAAGTGGTGTAGCCTTCTATGTTCTCTAGCCCTATACACAATCACCATAGCGGAAGCTCCCCTACGAAGGTTAGTCTGATTTTTGCCTGAGCTCGCCTTTCTTATTGAACTTATCGGTCGCTAATTTCCACTTTTGTTTCATACACAGATTTCCAACTCCGGAACTGTGTCTTGATCTAACAGATTACGCCTTTATGGTTAAAGGAAGAGCTGTTGAAGAAGTATCTGGGGTTTTTCTCGTGAACAGGCGGCATGGAGAAGAAGTTGGCCAGCTTTCACACGGTGATTTGCAAAGAACTTGTAAAGTCTAGCATAGAAGAAAAATTTATCTCGGTTTCTTTGAGTAGTTTAATAAAACCACAGTAAACATCTTAGTGTTAGGTTCAACTTGAATTGGTCGAACTTCTTCGCAATATGATCGTCAGCTTCCTTGACCACAAGAGTCGACTATCAAGACCGAATTCTCTTGTACTTTGCGTTGTTATCACCTAAAAATGAGGAATCTTGCTTAAGAGGTAGAGTACTTGTTTCCTTCTTTGTGAGCCCGTACTGAGGGTTTGTTGATGTCCTGGTGCTTGTGCGCTATCTTCTTCTTCTTCTTCTTCTTCTTCTCTCGGTCGTTCACAGCAAGTTGTGTTGAGGACAAGAGCCTCGACAGGTGAGATGAGTTTCAAGGTGATCGAGAACTAATCAGGTAAGCAATAGTAGGTCAGCTACCATCAGCGACTGGATAGGAATAGGGTGGTATGATGATGTGTTTTGAATGTCATTGATGGATTTATGAAGGCTATATGAGATATTTCGCATGGTGGTAGGGAACTTTTGGGCAGCCTTGACTCGAAAAAAAAAGAAGCCAAAGCTGCACACCCTGGCCATTTCTTCGCATACTCCCGCACTGATATTGTCGGTTCGATGCAGAGGTGGAAGCAGCGAAGAAGTTGTTTTTGTCTAATGAGGCGGATGTGTAGATGTTCGGAATGACAGTCGTAGACGCATCTAAATCGATAGTCGACGGCTCATGATATGTCGTTCGCGCGTCTTCGTGTCCAAAGCAAGAACCGGGGTACGACCTTGGGTTCTGAACACTGACAAAGCGCTATTAGCAGGAGTCTACGTCGGCTCGTGCTTGATCCGCTTCACTTGGTGTCCATCCTCACGCTTGATGCTGTGCTTGGCAACCTGTGTGTGTTGGCCCTTTTTCTGCTCGACCATCTTGTCATAAATAGCCTGGAACTCCGCGCCGTCATGATTCACGTCGGCAGGAGCATGGGATGTTGCCTGTGAACATTCATCTTTCTCTTTCTCTGGCTCCGGGAGCAAACTCCGGATGCACTCGACCTTCTTCTGGAGGGTTGGGATGAGCTCGTTCAGGTCAGCTCGGATGGCCTTACCATCATCTGTGATCACATAGTCAAGTGGAGCTCGGGCTCGGAGGTAGGCCGAGAAGTCCACCAACTGCGTAGTAACGTCGGTGAAGTGCTTCTCGAGGAGTTCTTTCATTTCGTGATCGAACTGCGCTTTGAATTTTTTAACAGCTTGGTCAACGAAATGATCTTTAGACTTGAGGAAGTGGCTGACCATCCGGTTTTTCTGAAATTGAAAACGTCCTGGCTTTAGGTATTGTTTCCTTGGTTTCTTGCCGTTTTGTGCCGTTCCAGGTACAGCAGGTTTGAGACCAGGAGCCGCGTGAAAGATATCATCGTACCAGTCGTCAGTTATCGATCCTACAAGATTGTTGTGCTCTCCAAACTGCATGGTGGCCCAATCCAGTGAGCGCTTCTCAATCTTATGAACATCAGTCATGAGAATCATCATCTTCGCCTTGATCTTCTCTCGATATGGACCCCACTTCAATTTCGCCTTTTCGATGGTGACAATATTGGCAGTTGAAGTGTCAATCACCGCCATCGTCTTTCGGTGCAGCTCATCCACAACGGAACATAATGAGTCTTCCATTGGTTCCATAAGACCAACATGGGCGTTATACCACTTGAACATACCAGGTGCCAGTATCTCTGATAGCTCTTGATTCCAATTCTTGCCTTGCGCAAGACCTTTGGCTTGGGTGGTGCCTTTTAGAACCATTCCCCTACCTTTGAGAACCCTGTTGAAGGCGAAGAAAGTCAACTTGCACCAATCCTGCTCCACTTTCGTCTCTACTCGGTCTTTGAACATAGGAATCTCAGGGTTGAGTTTGGCGAAGCTTGTATCCGACATCTTCTGGAACGATTTTTTAGTTTGAGCTAGGAGCCGATCAAGGAAGTTCTGTCCTAGTGGTTCGATACGGTTTGCAATGGTTCTGAAGCTGTCGTCCCGATCATTTTGATTCACTGTTCGTCTCGCTTTGGCGATAAAGGCTGGTAATGCACCGTGGCAATGATCAGTGTAGTCCTGCAGGTTCTGATCCGCGGAAAGCAATTTGAGCTTCTGGCGTAAATGAGGGATTCCGGTTTCCTCTGGAGAAAGCGATGGCTGGTTTTTGAATGTGATTTTCGGTTTTGTTGTCCATTCCATATACTCAAAGGCTGACGAGTGACAAAGGTTTGGAGTCGCGGATGGATTTCGACTTCGGAGCTTCAAAGCGACGCCACTAGAGATGGCCTCCGCACGCTCTGCTACTTTGAATTGTTTCAGAGTTCGCATAAGGTACGCCTTGTACTTGTTGAGCTGATCGCATTTGATCATACTCTCAACGTCCTCGTCATCGCCCGCTTCGTCCTCAGCTTCTGTAGTTTCATTGATGAGTCGCTTGAGTGTATCGTATGGCTCGCCGGTATACCGCATGAGCTGATTGGTGTCTAAATTCTCCAGGGCTATCAGCATATTGAGCTAGGTCACTCCGATGATGTCAACTTACATCGATCTTCGTGGCGACTAGCTGCACATTTTCTGCGCCGTGTTGATTGATTGCAGCGCGTGCATGCTTGATGAACAACTCATCGGACTCGATACGTGCAGTGTCAGCTATAATGATCTCATACTTGATTCGCCCCCTAAACTCTTCAATGTGTCGGGCACGTTGTGTGTTCGTATCGCCACAGCCTAGTATGATCAAGTTAGCTAGAATTATTCAAATGGATCAAGAGCACAACTGACCTGGAACATCAATAAACTCAAGCCCCTGCTCCAGCAGTTGATGGGGAAAATTGACAGTGACATCGTCGACAAGAGGCCACAAACAATGCTGGCCTTTCACTTCAGTGATGAATGGCTTTATTTGCTTTAGGAGTTCATGCTGGTCGAGCCCCATCTTGGTCGCGACGCCCCGACTGCTGGTGTTCTCTTTTCGCAGCGTTTCTTCGAATTTGAGCCGGCACAACCGGACAAACTCACCACTCTTGTAAGAGTCGGCACTCCAACGGTCCTCGAAATTCTCTCTCGAGCCAAAGATAGCTGTGAAGATGTCTTCTGCAGTATCTTTCAGTCCGTCGGTATCGTTGGCTTTGAAGTTCTCTCTGAATGAAGGGTCCTCTTCGTCGTCTGAGTCGTCGTCGTTGTGGTAGTAATAGTAGTTACGACAAAGCTCGGCGAACATCGCTTCCAACTTCTTCGCGTCTAGGAACTTGATTTCACCGAGGTAAGCAGTACTACCACCTTCGTTCGGCGGATAATGCAGATACCTGATCACAGAGCTAGTGCAGGCATTACCTTCTGCGCCTGTCAATGACAGACCGTTGCAATCGAACAAAGCGCATAATAGCAAGCTCTTCCCAGCACCTTGGGGTCCGACGAATGCGACTGCGATGGGTGGGCTTCTGGTGACATGAGAAAGCGACTTCGCTATCTCGAAAAGATGTTTGAGTTCTTTGTCGTTACGTGGGTGTCCTTTCAAACAAGTGACCACAAGATGTGAGAACTCCTTCAGCCCATTGTCAATTCTTGCTTTCTGTATATGAAACCAAGTGTGATTGGGAGCCTTCTCGGTAGCCGAACGATATGGCTGCAGGGCGGGTTGAGACTTAGACTTCGCAAGGAACTCTTCCAAACTGAGAATCTGGATGTTTGCCATCATTGCCAGCCTGCAGCGGTGGCATGCTTTACCTATTGGTAATGTCAACGAAACTCTGAAGATACAAAGAGAATCCAAGACTTACAAGGATTGACTGTATTTTTGATGCTGTAAGATCTGTGTATTGCGGGTGTAGTGGAGGAAAGACGAGGGTGAAGGAGCGACGGCTTCTAGATATAAATACAGATGGTGGCGCTAACTTCACTGACACGGCGGGTGAGAGTATTGCGCTTGGTAAAGCAAGTAAAGGCAACGTGATGATAGAAATTCTGAGCCCAGGTATGTAAATATCTTTGGAATGAACAAATAAATGGAGAAATATGAATCGTCCAGGGTGAAAGTCGGTAATGCAGAGTGGTATGGTATATTGACTCATATATTTTCAGTCAACTGTCTGTAATCCGCCAATATACCTATGCCTCTGGGCTTTGGCCACATGGTGAAGGCGAAGTCGATTGATAGGATTCAGACGCAATGTTTGGCATGGCGTGTAGCGTGCCTTCAAGTGAATTTTCAGTCCGCGGCCCACGAGACAACACAAAAAGTTCTTCTGCAAGACCAGTCCTTGCTTGAGGTTCAGAAGCGCGCTGTGGATGCGCAAATCGCGAAGGTCGCATGGGATCAGGTGAGTTTGTAGCTCGATAGCTGGACGCGCGCACCTTGCGACACGTTTATTCCTATGATGACATGTTGCGGACAGGTGTGATGGAAGAACGCAGTGAAGGAACGGAGTTCAAGGGGCTGCACAAGATGCCTCCCTTGGCGCCACTATATGTCGGACTAGTTCATTCTCATGGTACCCGCCAGGATGGAGCCAGAGTACTGTTTTTCATCGGTGCCTGCATATTTGACATATTCAGGCATGTGCACCCTAGAAGAACTCGCAGGATGCTACTGTCATTGCCGACCTCCTCATACTGCGGCCTGATGCCTTCGTATAAACTTTTCCGTACTGCGTTCGGTTGAAACATCACCGGCGGTAGGCAAAAAGGTTAAAAAATATTGGGTCTCTCCACCTGAATAACTACATAATACACAACCCCAAGGGCGGGCTTACCGTACCCTGAAGGCCCTCCCTGATTTTTTGCCTCCCTAACCTCACGCTCAAAGTCACTTTTCTCCGACTACCGGTAACATGGCATCGCTGACTTCATCCTTTCGTTGGCACCATAGCCTGCACCTCATCAAAATGCTTCTTCAGCCCCTCTATGAGCTCCGCGATTCGCGATTGTGCAGCCTGATTATTTTCGCTGATCTCAACTTCGATCGGCGCGAGCTGCTAGATCTTGTTCAAGAATTCCTGCATCGTTGCCTTGACGCCATCCATGAATTCGTTGGCTTAAGACTTGTAGCGCTTCTGTACAATGGCATACAGCGCAATCATGATATTCTCCACGATATCGCTGCCAGTTCCGTCTTCAAACTCGGGCTCACTCTCAGCCTCACTACAGTTACACTCAAAAAATTTAAGAAGGATTTTTTCCAGCAAATACCCCGGGCGGCTTCTCGTAGACCGAAATAATAATGGTTTCACTGGACGATGACCTTTTCTTCTTCGACATCTTCCGCGTCTTCTGCGGCCACAAACCGTATACGGTGTCGAACACATCCGTGGTCTGTTTTTCAATAGAGCCTGTGTATTCGGTTCCTCAGACCGCTGGTTTCCCGATCGAGTCGGCCATCTGGTCAATATAGGCCACACTGAGGGCTTTCAAGATATTGGTAACCCCCACATTAAGCTCATATGAGACTGCGCCAGTATCGATGCGGGAGTACAGATGATCTGCATATTCTTCTAGATCAAAATCACCGTTGGAAACCCATTCGTTCTTTCCAGCGTAGAGCTCGAAGTCGGCGTAGCTCAAAAGCTTGGAATCAATCATTTCGCTGGTTTTGCTGTTGCCGTTACGGGAGACCTCCATATTAGTGCTTCTGAAGAGCAAGAGAGACCGGTCCCACGCGCAGTAGCTACCGCGTCTTTTTTTGTGATCAATTTTCGAACAGAGATTGTGGTTGCTTCATGACCTGTGCAGCTCTGTCGACTTCGTATGTACCTTTTCTATACCGGTCTTGCAACGTACCAGCGCCTCTCCCTCCTGCTTCGTCGAAGTTCGCACATTTCGACCCCGCTTTTGCTCACCTCTATGAGTGTAGCGGCGATACGGGAAAAAATATTTGACCTGCCGTTTATAGCCAGGATTTCTATCTGTGGTGGACATATCTCCGTCCAAAAAATTTGCAGTCTCTTCGGCGAGATCCATAACAACTTGAGTAAAAGTGTCGGACATCAGGCGGAATCAGAGCGCGTAAGAGCCGGATTTCTCAACAATTCACTCGCGATAACGATGTCGACTTATGACGGCGCTCGTATGCAAGTAAACTTGTTATCTTCCACACTTTCTGCAACCGTCCACTGTGGGTGCGTGGGGTCGGCATAGCAAATGTTATGCGCCTCAATTTTCCGGCTTGTCCCTTCTTTTATCCCATTAAAAAGGTCATTTGGTGCTGTATCTTCTATCTTCACTAACGAATATGCATCTAATACTAGAACAGATAAAGATATTAGGAGGCTAGCTCAGAGAATCGCATCTTAATGAAATTGGTTTATAGCTACGACATGTATCGGATACTGTACTGGAGAAGAGATACATCTTTTGGCCTAGGGCCTCGAGATTACTCTCATAAATTTAGTCTCTACAACCCCTCCAATCATTTTCCTAAACGATTTATTATGTATTAAGGCTATGTAAATGGGTTCAGAAATTAAGAACCTAAGCAACATGCAAAAGCAGAGTTCTCATGCATTTTAGTTACTTGTACAATCAGGGTTTTAAGTTGTAGTTAGTACATGAGAAGTAGAACAGAAAATAGAAACACATCTGTAATGCAACTATGTGACAGAAAGGTTGTATGAAAGGAGGCGCGACTGAATTAAGAAAAAACACCATCGAATCGACACAAAACGAAGACAACTAATCTAGCTGCTCTCGGTCTTGATCTAACGGTCAAACTAAAGTTGACGATATTAACTCTACTGTTTCCCTATTATACTGTCCCTCTTGGTCGTAAGAATTCGTGACAGAGTGTACTGGTAAGAGAACAAGTTCAACACTATTAATAGAATAATGATAGCTTCGATTCTTAAACAAAATTATAAAAGAAAAAGGTAAAGCAAAAGACTTATAAGTAAAACAAACCTGTAATCTACAAAGATGTCTTTTGAGATGAAAGCAAAAAAGTAAGCTGTCAACTTTCTAGCTGCTGCCCGTTTCGATCGGGCGTCCCTGAGTAGTGTTAGTATTGTGCTCGGAACACGAATTGTAACGGGCTTTCTTACTCCGGGTTATGAGCCCGGCGCGCTTCCGCTGCGCCAAGCAGCTTTGTTGTTGATTGGATGATAAAAAATTTGCAAATTAGTTGATTCATATCCATATTTAAGAGTGATGGTATATCTGAAAAAGGAGCAGAACATTAATCCTGTTACAGCCCCATGTGTTGGAACTTTCAGAAATTATGGGACGTGGTGTGAAGAGTCTGCAATGACTCACAAAGAATAAGTGGATGTCGATATCCCTTGCAAACTCTACCCCAACACTACCCCATCACCACAACCAATAGCAAAAATCAATGAACCGGACGCCGCGCTAACCGTGGTACTAACAAAGCTGCAACTGAGATATACATCATCGCGAAAACGCACCCTCTGCATCGTCACCCAGGCCTCTGAACGCAATTCGACTGTTACTCCGCAACACTTCACAGACCGTCTCCGCGCTCAACTCATAACCGCTCTTCCGCCATCGCGCATTCAGCCAATCTGCTAGCGCATCGGTACTGCAGCTAAATCGCCGTGTATCCCATTCGTGGAGTATCAGATCAATGATTGGCTGGTCTGGTAGTGGTTCCGGATTTGGATCTTGCAAAGGCACGGATGAGAGAGGCATTGGTAGCGCACGTGGTGGGAAGATGTTCTCGTAGGCGGTCAGGAAGTGAAGGAGTGTATGTTCGGTATGTGGACGCGAAGCCAAGGTTATGCCGAACGGTTGACCGTTCAGCTTCAGAGCGGAGAGCGGGCACGCGGCAGTTGGGTAGCCGGCTGCTGCTGCGAGGGTAGAGAGAGGCGCATCGCCGGGCGCGACGATGAGGTCGAGTTGTTGCGTAGTAAAGAGGAAGTCGAGACCTTCGGGTCCGCCGGCGGTCTGGAGATGTTGCCGCGCGGCGTTGACCTCTTCACGCTTGGTGCTGGACTGCAAGGCGGCCATTAGGTCGTTCTGATCCGGACATGCTGACTGGCGTTAATAAGAAACAAAAGTGTGTTAGTCTGCATGAACGTACTTGGTGGCAGGCATAGCTCGGGGTGATCCAGGTTGAAGTTGATGATCTCAGCCAAAGAGTGTATCTTTGTGATCCTGAAGTCGCGGATAAACTCTGCTAAGCAATCTTTGAACTCAGAGTCTACATTGTATCAGTATGTATGTTGCGCAATCGAGAAATTCGAATACTAACACACGACAGGCTCAAAGCAGTTCTTGCCATCGATAGTCAAGCTCGATTGGTTCGGCAACTCCACCGGATACACGACATCGACTCCCATCTCGATCATACTCTGAACAATCATGTCATATTTTTGTGTCTGCATCGTGTCAGTACTGCATGCCCCAACACAACACCAATCCCTGCAATAAGACGTTTGTGACTACGCGATATCCGCGCACCCACGTAAGCAAGAAGCCCACCAACCTACCATGAATCGCTCGGCGTCAGCATTGATCCGCCCGCTTTTACGCCACGCTTTCCAGATGCTCGGCTCGCATATGCCGATACGGAGTGACCCGAAGTCCGGCTTGATCTTGAACGACCTGTGTGGGCTCCTTGCGTGTTCTTCGCGGTTGGTGGGAACCATCATGGCGTCCATTAGTGCTACAAGGTCTTTCGCAGATTTGGCCTATTGCACACAGTCAGTGCTTCTGGTACGAGCTGACGCATATGCGCTTGCTTACCATGCCCCCAACGGCGTCAAATGTTTTACTCAGATTAAAGATGCCGTCCATTGGAATCTCCCCAGCTGTAGGCTTCAAAGCGTAGAGAGCTGCACGGTTTGCTGGCGTGATCAGGGATCCGATGGTGTCCGTTCCAATAGCAAGAGTGCTGAAACCTGAAGCTACTGCAACTGCAGATCCAGTCGATGATCCTCCTGGTGCAGAAAGTTCCCAGTGTAACTTTCTTTTCGCGATGTGTCTTGACACGTACGGTGACTGGCATTGTCCGCCTACTGCTGACCATCCTGGAGGCATCGAAGGGTTTTTGAGGCCGCAGAATTCAGTCAGATTCGACTTACCTATGATGATCATGCCTCGTTTGATCAGTCGGTCAACAATGGTTGCGCTTTTCTTCGGTATGCAGCCTACGAAAGCATACGATCCTGAATGACGAGTAAGTTGCTAATTAAGATTGAGGCTTTCTGCCTACCACATACCTACTGTGGTGTCCATGCCCAGCTTCTCATCGGTCATAATGTTGTCTTTCAGTACTATTGGAATACCGTGTAGTGGTCCTCTTATCTTGCCTCTTGCCCGTTCTTCGTCAAGCTTCTTAGCTATCTTCAATACTTCATGCTTCGGCGCCACCGAGATCAATGCGCGTAGTTGTCTTCCTCTTCTGTTGTGAAGTTCAATCTCTTTCAGATACAACTGCACAATCTGTACACTTGTAATTGCTTGCGCATTCAAAAGTTCGGACAGCTCGAACGCTGAAATCGTGAGCGGATCAAAGTCTGGAAGCCATGTGTCGTCGGCCGAAGAAGTGAACGATGCCTTGCGCGACACATTATTATTGTCGACTGACTCTCGTGGTGATATAGTCCCGATACTAGGCGCAAGCGCCGTTTTCAAATACTTGAATACTTTTGGCATGGTTTTGTTGAAGCTGCGATTGTCGACTCCGTCTTAAAGTGGGGTGCACCCCGTGGGGATCAAGGATGGTGGGATGTCTGCCGATCCGGGACACTGAATGCTGCGTGAACTCTGAACGTCTTTTAGAAAAAAAGCACGTTCGATTTCAAAACTCAGGCGAGGAGATCATCAATGTAGGGGAGTAAGGCAGCCAAAGGTGTCTGCAGGGGATGAGGGCTCCGCTAGGTTATGAGTGCTTGCCATGACTGTCCCCGAGGTCCTGGACATCGCCAGTGGCTGCGGGTATGATTCCTCTATCCAGGCTCGACCGAACTGAACGTTCGCCCTCGGACATCCCGGTTGATGGCGTTCATAGGCTGCGTTAAGTAATGGGGTTGGTTGTTTCAGTGAGGCCAATCGAAGAAAAGTGTTCCCGAGAATTCATGCCTTTCAGTGCTCCTATTCGGAGGCTGGGGTACCCCGTAAAACCCACCTGATGCGTGATCAGGATGAAGTCGCACAACACTTTACCCGGGACGCAGGGCCGCACGGAGCTTCTGGTGGTTGACGTCTCGCTTATGGTCAGATGGGTGGCTGCTCGCCCTGCTCCCGTCCAACCCGTCGGATATTGATGTTCTTGGGCGTTGCGGAGTCGCGTTCTACTTGATGTTTCTATCTCTAGGGTGAGGATGCTGCTAGGCTGAGGCGGTTGAGCTCCACGTCTACTACAAACAACTTTGTGATGATTGCTTTCATAGTGTATACCACATCCAGGTTATCGACCACAATGAAGGGCTCCCCTTGGTGATGATCACGAAGATATGTTGTCTTAGTAGCACGATTATCAAAGACATTGCTAGAGACTGCTGCGCACTGGTGGCACAGCGGCACCTTGTTAGTAGGCTGAAGGGCGACTTGGTCTCTTAGATTTGAGCGACTATGATCGTTGCTATGGAACAAACGCAGTGTTCATACGGTGATAGGTAAACCTAAGCCCTGGTCTCGCTTCCCGCTGCGGGCAGTGTTTCCGGGACAGGCATCGTTATGTTGCATTTGGCGGGGGATCGACTTTTAAGGCCTCAATGGCCTGATGTGTTATGAACACGGTCGTTGCAGCCACGATACATGAGGCATTAAGATCAGTTTGATGAGTCGCTCGCCTGTTGTCAAGACCTCCTAGCTAGGCCAGGCCCAACAACAGCCACGTCCGGAGTAGCTGTCACCGAGTAAGAATGGTACAAAGCGGTTGGTGGCACGGTTCTGGACGGGCAACACGAGTTCCATGGCACATGCGCTCGTCAGCCAGGCGGCACGGGCTAGAAATAGCGTTAGCGCGAAGGACTGCCGCTGTCCGTCCAGATGGTCAGGATGCAATATGCAGCCCCACACTTTGCAATATCGTTGCCACGCTGGATTGATTGCGCCCCAGGTTGGCACGAAAAGCTCTTTGATCAACTGATGCTCCCTGGGAACGTGATTATCACCAGGACAGTGTAAGCTGCCACTTCCGCCAATCTGGATTGGAGCCTTCACTGCCGTGGTGGACGTCAAAAGCCGAGACAGGCCCCGGTACTGGGAATTAACTAAGTGATATATTGCGACCATGTACTTGTGGGCGGGAAACTTCCTTATGCGTTTCTGGCGGATTGGGATCGCATACTCCTCGAAACTGCAGAGAAATGCGCCGATTGTTATCTCATCGTTGAACGGCTGTGGAAGCTCGAGGATGATGAGTAAACTACAGTCAGCCCCGTCTCTCCAAAAGAGCAAAAGAGAAAGGAGGTGACAAAATAAGGTGACGATGACGCCGTGATGTAGGTAGAACAATAATCGTTTATTAGCGCTAATTCGACGCCGGCTCAACGCATCTTTTTACGCAAGGTGCGACTTCTGCTTTCATATCCGCAGACAAAAAGAGCAGATGCCACACAACACTGAGAAACAATTCGAAGTGGGCTAGTATGGTCTGTAATACCAACGTCGAGTGGTATCCTGCAGTCGCTCTTATGCCAAGAATGTGATCAGCCATGCTTTGCCCAAAATTCCTTCAACCTACCATAGACGAAATTGCTCCTAGAAAGTCGTAGTGGCCAGTCTGCTCGCAGCATTCTTTGCGTCTATGCGGTCATCATCTTCTTCGAGGCCCTTCTGGCTGCCTGCCTTGCTTGTCGCACGCTTCCTGCCACCTAGTGACTCTTCCCCGTTCTCATCGACCTCGGGTAACGGAGCGACGATGCTGCCACTCATGCTACGATTGAGGCCGTCACCTGGTCGTCGTGGTACGCCCGACCAAGCATCACCCTTGGGGCCTTGCGAACTAGCCATGGAAACACGGCGCTGAGCTGGATGTGCTTCGCGACCCAGTCGAGAAAGGCCACCACTACCATCAATAGCTCTGATATCTGGTCGTACAGACTCTAGTGTGGCAAGCGTACGGCGCTCCACCTCAATCTCTCGCACGACGTATTCGCGAATCGCCTGCCGCATATCTTGGGTGGTTCTGTTGAACCACTTGCGTTGCTCCTGAAGGAGGTTGGCGGTGACACGCTGAGCTTTTGTTGTAAGGTATTGTTCGTGACTCCTCGCCTCATCTAATGCTGCGATAGCCTCATCGACCTTGTCCCGTTTCACACTAGAGCTGGCCTTCAGCCTGTCGGCCGCAGACAGTTTGGACTTTGTCGCGGACTGCGCCTGCAGTAGCTCGCGAAGAAGGATGTGCCGATTTGTGAGGGTTTCTTTCGCAATGAAAGCGTCGCTGCTGTGGTACTGTAGAGGATCACCAAGAGTTGTAGCTTCAGCAGTACCCTGAGCCGCGTGGTAGTCGCCAGTGGCCTGGATGACCTTCCCAAGCTTCTTGTATGCGTGTGAAAGACCGACGTGCGTCTCTTGGACATGTAGCGCTGCAAACTTGGCACCGAGATCAGATTCTGCGACTCCCAAATCTAGATTATGTTAGCCCTGCATCCAAAGGTCGGCCTGCGGAAATGCCTACTTCTCCTGTGCTTCACAACCTTCTCCAGCTTTTGCTCAGCCTCCATTGTGCCCAGATAGAAAGCCTTCACGACTGGTCGTGCTGCAGCAAGCTCTGGTGTGTCATCTGGTGGTGGCGCAAACTGCTTGATCATCTTGCGGCGCACACCAGTCGCGGGTTGTTTTCTCCGTACCACGGGGCTGTATCCGAAGTCGCTCTCCACGAAGAAGACCATCTCTTCGTCGCGTATCAGGATATCATTGCTGCACACAATGTTCAACCACCGTTGTAGCGAGGTCTTCAGGCGTGCCTCATCCTCGTCGGTGCCTGCGCCGGCCGAGGTAGTCGCTGGTGGTACGGCAGGCACGATAGCTTCGGGACATGCTGAGATGAGGTGCTCGCCTAGCTTTACGAACTCGGAGTGTAGACGTCGGACATCGCGGAATTGGGTAGTTCGAAACTTGGGGAGGTTCGTCTACAGACAAGTCAGTAGGGCATGAGGTTGTAGGACCAGGTGCGAGTGGCATGGGCAGGATTGGAGATAGCTATGCAGCCCGGCTAAAGAGCCGAAAGAACACATGTCTACCTTGACCCATTCCTCCATGTCCAATACGTCGCGCAACCGTAGCCCGGGTTTATCGATGTGACGAAGACATACGTAAACATCGAATCGCAGTATGGGGTCCTTCTTGCTATTCCTCTCGAGTCCCGTGACCTTGGCCTGGAGCTTGTAGTGTTGCTGCTGTCGCTGCGGCCTATTCCCATGGTATCTCTGCGGCTGTTGCTGGCCTTGGTGTGGATGTGGTGACCTCGGCGCATCTTGACCCGGCATCTGCGGTTGCTGCGGTTGGTCGCCATTCTCTGGCGCTGTGCCTGACCGACTTTGCGCATCTTGGTCGCCCATGTATCCATATTGTTCACCACTTTCATGGTATGGGGAAGCCTGCGGAGGCAGCGGGGATGGGGGGATATCGTTGGCTGGCGGTTGACCAAAGGACGTTCGGTTGGCCTGAGGCGGAGACGCCCATGGGTCGCTGCCGCCGGGGTGGTCCGGGTCGTGGGCGCTGTAATCCATGGTGTGTGGTTGTGAATTGAGCTCTGGACAGCTGCAACTAGCTGTCGAGTGATGCGATGATGTCGCTCGAGTGCCCCGACCAGCCCTGGAATTAACCGAGCTAGGAAAGGCGCGAACGTCGTCGACTTCGTTTACATCACGTGCGCCTCTCCAACACAGTCAAATCGCGTATCAGCATCGCATCGAGCAGTCTCGGGCATGAGGGTCGGATGGATTACGTCTACTCGTCGAGTCTTGCGACACAATGTGAAGACTCCACGGCGGTTGCTTTCGACGCAACCTCATCATGATCTACTCTCGAAGACGACCCGCAACATTGGGATCATCGCCCATATCGATGCAGGAAAAACAACTACAACCGAGCGCATGCTCTACTACAGCGGAGTGACAAGGCGTATAGGAAACGTCGATGAAGGCTCAACAGTAACCGACTTTCTTCCCGCCGAGCGAGCACGCGGCATCACCATTCAGTCCGCAGCAATAACATTCCACTGGCCTCCACTACCACCAAGTGCTCAGACTCCACCACCTCCACCACAGCTACCAGCCTCGTTCGAAAATGTGCTAAGATCTTCGAGCTCTCACAACATCAATCTGATCGACACGCCCGGTCACGCAGACTTCACATTCGAAGTGCTGCGTTCCCTGCGTGTCTTGGACGGTGCAGTTTGTATCCTCGACGGAGTTGCCGGTGTTGAAGCGCAGACAGAGAAGGTGTGGACGCAGGCTGGACACTATCATATCCCGAGAATCATCTTTGTCAACAAGTTGGACCGCGTAGGCGCCGCATTCTCGCGCACTGTAAAAGAGATAGGTGTTAGACTTCATGGGTGGCCAGCCGTCTGCCAAATACCGTGGTGGAAGGACGGTAATGGCGACTTTGTTGGAGTTGGTGATGTTATCAACCTACGTGGCATGCTCTGGCAAGCCGGTGGCGATGGTAGAGACATTCAAGCTTTTGGGCTAGAAGAGCTGAGCAAAACCGATCAAAAGTTTGTGGAAGAGATCAAAATGGCAAGGATAGCGCTCGTTGAGATACTGAGCGAGCACGACGATGTCATGGTTGAACATTTCCTGGAACACAACGAAGATCATTTGGCTATATCTGGCCTTCAAATCATGCAATCATTACGCCGAGTTGTGCTGCAGGCGCCGCAGAAAGCCATACCGGTCTTCGCTGGTGCTTCTTTCCGCAATATTGGCGTCCAACCATTGCTTGACTCCGTTGTCGACCTCCTCCCATCGCCACTCGAACGCCCAGACCCAGAGATCAGTATCTCCAATCAAAGCAGCACCCTCGGCATCCTTCTTAACGCGGCAGCAGCAGCAACATCAACGAAGACGACTAAGCCATCACGGAAACAACAGCAAAGTGATGGTGAACTAGCCATAGCAGAAGTCAAGAACCTCAATGCCTGTGCTCTCGCTTTCAAAGTGGTCAACGACGCTAAGCGCGGCGTATTAGTTTACGTACGTGTCTACTCGGGCGCCATCGACCGCGGCGCCACCCTCTATAACACTAACTTGTCCCTCGCGGAACGTGCACCCCGCCTCCTCAAAATGTATGCCAACGACGCTATCGAAGTAGACAGCATCGGTGCCGGCCAAATCGGCGTCATCACTGGATTGAAGCACGCTAGAACAGGAGATACACTGATCGTATATCGCGGTCTCCAGATGAAAGGTACGCCACCCGGTGGCCTGAGCACTTTGCAACTGCGACCCATTACAGTCCCTCCCCCGGTCTTCTTCACAAGTATCGAACCCAACAGCCTCAGTGAGCAAAAGCACGTACAAGAAAGTCTCGCTATCCTGCTACGAGAAGACCCAAGTCTCCATCTTTCCGTTGATGAGGAATCCGGCCAAACGCACCTGGCAGGCATGGGAGATCTCCATCTCGAAATCGCTCGAGACCGACTCTTAAATGACTTCAAAGCCAAAGCACGAATCGGCAAGATTGAAATCGGATACAGAGAAACAATCACAACAATGACAGCTACAGAGCCATTCACATACACACTCGACAAGCTCGTCGCAGCAAAACAAACAAAAGCCAGCATCACCGCCTCGGTTGAATCCGCACAAGACACCAACCTCATACCCCTCAGCCCACCTGAACAACAAGACCAAAAAGAGAAGATTCAAAGCAGCCCCTTTGAAACAACCTACACCCTCCCCGACAACAACACTCTCCACATCATCCACCCTCACCTCTCCACCTCGGACTCCGCAAGCCACAAAACACTCATCCCGCCCCACCTCTCCTTACCAGGTATCCTGCACTCCCTGCAAGCCGGTGCAAGCGCGGCCCTCGCCCGCGGTCCATTCAACGGCTTCCCCGTAGCAAACACACGCACAACCCTAACCCTCGACGCAAAATCCCATCTCTTCCCCGAAACAACACCAACAGCCATCTCCATGGCTGTCCGCGCCGCCGTATCAACTAGCCTAAGGAGCGCCTGCGACGCCGCACCCGCAACACTCATGGAACCAGTCATGAACGTGACTATTTTCGTCAACGAGAATAGCATGGGTGCTGTCGTGCAGGATATTTCTTCGTCACGCGGTGGGCAGATATTGTCGCTTGATGGGTCTGGTGAGTCGATTACTTCATCACCAACAAAGAATAATCGTGGCGACGACGACAACGACAACGAGACACTACCGCGTATTGATCCCGCGCTTATTTATACACCACCGGATCCTTTTGCGTCGGGGACGGGGGAAATGGGAAATGGGCTCAGTGATAGTCAGAGGCAAATTGTGGCGAGGGTGCCGCTGAAGGAGATGGTGGGGTACTTGAATCAGTTGAGAGCTTTGACGGGTGGGAGGGGCACGTTTGTCATGAGTGTGGATGGGTTTGAGAAGATGGGGACGCAGCGGCAGAAGGAGGTGCTTGATGCTTTGCGGGAGTTTTAGAGAGAGGGAGAGAGAGAAATGTAGAGTATGGATGAGATGTTGTAACCTATGTTGTGTACTTTTGCTCTAAATCGATCCATTCTAATGCTCTGTGCGCAAGATATGCTTTCGCTCTATTTAACGACACTGCCAGCACTTTCCCCCAGAACGCGATTGTTTTACGTGCTTCACGCCGTGAGCGCACTGCTCAATCCCAAGATACCCATACCCGCGAATGCAGAAACAAAGCACAAACGCCTCGAATTTGTCAAATCTAGACTCTCGCCCAAAAGCTGCAGCGATACCATGACCATGATACCCGCGGTGACGGCGAACATGCATCCATAGATTGTGTCCATTTCCTCATCCGCACCATTCTCTCGACCTCTTCCTTGGATCTTGAACCATAGTGCTGCTACACCTGCACCTAGCGGCTGACTGACACCTCCCAGGACCGCTGAGATCAACATGGCTTTCCAACGTGAGCCAATGGCGAGGTAAAGAGGTAGAGCAAGGGCAAACCCTTCGGTGATGTTGTGAATGAATAGTGCGAGGAAGATGGAGAAGCCTAGGGTTGGGTTGGCGTGGTTTGTGGCATATGTGATGAAACCTTCGGGGATTTTGTGCAGGGCAATTGCTGTGCTTGTTTGCAGACCAAGAGAGAGGAATGCATTCGTTGGGACATGATGATGATGCTGTTGTGCCTCGTGGTCGTGATGATGATGCTGATGATCAGTATGTGATGAAGTAGTCGAGGATGAGCGGCTGTGTTTTTGGAGAGGCTGGACTTTGTGTACCATACTAGATGTTGCATGACCATTGGCAGACGGTAAACTTGCAAACGAGCTTTCCATTGTTGCTGGTCCGGACCGTGCAGGCACCAGCGGGGTTGTTTCGTCCACATCTTCCAGGATTGCTCGACGTTCATGCGGTCCTTGTGATGTTTGACTCCTGCTCATACCTGATGGTCGCGGAGCTGTCAAGCTGCCCAAGGATTTTCTCGACTGCAAGCGTGCAGGTCGGACTTCGCACAAATCACCATAACATTGCCCATTGTCAGTGTCATCACATGCTTTCTCGGCCCCGATAACTAGTTGGGATACTTTGGATGACAGTGACTGGTGGAGCGATGGTCTCCGGGATAGTGCAGCTTTCGAGTTTTCGCTGTTAGTTCCGTATGAGGGATGCTCTTCATGTCTGTGGGTTTGCGGAAGACCTTGCTGTTGCTCCTGCATCGGTTGATGGGAGTGTAGTTCCTCGTCTTGAGCTTCCCCTTGCTCTTCGTCACCATGTTTGTCATCGCAGTCTATGACAGAGTGTGGGATGTATTGATGCAATATTCCGGAAAGAACTGAGATGCCAAGAGCACCAAGAAGGAAGCAACAGATCAATGTTAGTATCGCATTTTGTGGTGACATGCCTCCCTTTGTCAAATAGTTCTTGGCCGACGGCAACATGCTGTATAGTGATGAGAATATCTTGAAGTTGAGTCAGTGAACGTTGAGATTGGCCGACAGTAGGGGACACGCACCATGACACCAAATGAAAGACTCAACCCCATTGACAAGAACGCATTACTTTCTTCAATCCTGAAATTCTTCTTGCCCGGAAAGTAGCGAACAACGAGGTCGACGCATATTATTGAAGCTAGTCATCTTCAGTTTCTCAACTTGGTGAAGTGCTCCGAACCCCGGCAGATTCGGTCTACGGCGGGGATAATCTTACCTCCAAAGGTGCATGCTGTTTGCGCGTTAGCTCATCCGCTTCGTGAGAATCTCATGCAGCTGCCCGCGCAAACCTACCTATGCCGCTGACCGCAGTCATTATCCACCCACGCGTGTCATTGTCGAGAACCATGTCTGCCTGCAGGTACAGTTCTTTAATGACGTTGTTATGCCAAGCTTCTCGTCTTCACAAGTAAGGGATAGTCGCGGAGATGCAAAGGCGATCAGATTGTTATCGTTCTAAAGAGTGGGCGACAAGCGATAAGAAATGAGGAAGTTTGTATAGACAATGAGGGACCTGGTCAGATGAGGCGTCTCCTTCGCACCGTGTTGTCCCTCTAGCGTGCATCTTGCAGCCAAGGAGATCTTAAGGTTTAGCGGCTTGGCAATAGGGCAGACTGATACACGCTTGTCTCATTGGCTGAAACCTAAGTGGCAGGCACTCCGATGCTCTACAATGTCAGACGTCAAGAGGAAGTCTCAATACGTCAAAAAATACCGCTTGAGGCTCCCAAAAGGTATCATATACGACCGAAAAAGCATCCTGGATTTCAAGGGAAGAGGGCACATGTGCGGTGACACTAGTGCCCAAATATGAAGGCGGTGTAGGAGAGGAACGACAACTTGGAGTAGGACGCTTGATATTGTACGGTTGATGAGCCTTGGCGCTACTCTAACTCTGATATGGAAGTTGTAACTGGATGAAAGAAGAGAACATTAGCCTCTACATTGTCGGTGAACACGCATTAAACTGGTAGTCCCAAAATAACCCCCTGAGCGTCACTAATGGACCTGCGCTATGAGGTCAAAGACCGATGCCCCTTGACCAAGGCTTGTTGCTGAGACCGTGGTGTAGGATTCTAGAAAAGCTCAAAGAGCTGCAAACGCCATATTTCCCCAACCATGCCGCTATGCTTGACAAAAGAAAATTATTGAAGTACCGAAGTACGTGTGAAGAAAACGTCATCATCAATAGTCGTGTCTCGAGCGATCAATACTTGGGAGGCCTGGGAACAAAGATCTTACTCCACGCACCGGGGCCGTGTTCGGGCTTCTCGTTAATGACAAGGAGATTGGGCGATGAGCAGTAACCACCAGGCTCCGCTGTTCGCGTTTGCTCAACGTAGTGACCTTCGAGATCGGCTTCTGTCGCATTTTGTGCAAAAGCCGCAGCTGGATGGTCGTAGATCCAGACTTTGTCAGTCACAATCTCCCCAGGCTCTTCGGCGAAGCGGGCTTTCTTCTCAGGGAACCCAACGAAGTAGTTGAGGATGTCGTGGATCGGAGCGTAGAGACGTTCCGGGCGACGGATGAAGGAGAGCCAGCTCAGGGTCTTCTCGTCATATGCCACTCGAACGAACGGGTTCATGTATATCCTAGATTCCGCAGGCCGGCCTTTTCCAGACATTCGGTACTGGAGATCCGCGTTGATCAGACAGCACTCAGAGGCTTCCCAGAAGGTCTCATTATCGTGTCGGAACCGAAGCGGCGAGGTGGTGTGATTGGGCGTCCCGTTCTGCAGGTTTGCGGGTTCTGGCTGTACTACAGTCCCCTCTTGGAACCACTTGGCCTCAAAAGCTACCATTCCGCCCCAACAGCTCCGTACCCGCACCGCATCTTTCCCTGCGAGCACATCGCTCCTGCTGGTCCCCGTTCCTGCGCTGGTGAACCACGGGAAGAAGGGCAAGCCAGTTATCATGCCGTCGAAATCGCGCGTGGCAAAGCGGTCGTAGAACTTGAAGGGCATGATGTGGTCGACAGCGCATGCCGCTGCATAGTCAGCCCGTCCGGTAGAGTCGATGTTGGTCGCGAAGAGGAGCTGCGCGGCTTCGATAGGGTCAAAATTGATGTCATTGAGGTACAGGACCTTGTCAAACTTGACGCCATGCTTGTCGATTGGGGCGAGGGCTCGGTTGCGCACCTCAGCGAGGAAGGCAATGCGCTTAAGGCGTTTGTCCCCGTTGGGTAGCGTTATGTGGGGAAGGGTAGCGAGGTCAAGCTCTTCGGATACTACAGTGGAGTTGCCTGGTTGGGTTGTTAGTCGTCTTCCTTCTCCCAGCGGCACGGGGCGAAGCGTCTCACATTTGACTTGGTCACGAAACGAGATTAGCGACTGCTTGGTGACTAGATCGGGGTTGTCCTCATAGATGCTCAGATGCACATTGTCCTGTCCTAGGAGCTCTATCAGCTGCAGGACCTCTCTCCCCCATGCGCCAGACGTGAGGTCGCCCTTTGTCTCAGCGAGCGAGGCGGCTATGAAGACCTTCTCGTTGTAGGGGTTCGCGCGCCCGGTGTTGATCGCTCGCTTCCGTAGCTCTTCGTAGTGCGGAGGCCTGACCGTGTAACTCGGGAAGAAGATGCCTGCGACCAGCACCAGGACTATGAGAATGTACGGCACCGAGAAGACGCCCCAGTACACCAAGCGCAGCATCGACCGTTTTCGCCGGCGCGGTGTGACGAAGTGGGCGTACACGGCGCGATCAGAGAGCTTGTTGATGGCATTGAAGCGGCTGCCCAGGCGGTTGAGCCACGAGCGTCGCGAGGAGGTCGAGGTGCCTGGCTCCTGGCCGACAGCGGCTTCCTCTTCGCCATCGAGAGAGTCGCGCGGGAGCAGCTCATACTCGTGTATGGGCCGACGGTTTGGTTTAAGCATCGGAAGGGTTCCTTGGTGGGTGAGAGGGGCCTAGTTTAACTACTCGGGGTCGCCATCAAGCGAGACGGAGGAGCAGGCGTGCAGTGGAGGCGTAGACTGGTGTTGTAAGCGACTGCAGCGAAAAGAGCGTGGTGTTGTATCTCACAGAGTCACAGAGTCACAGAGTCACAGTGTGGGAAGGCGGGAAGGTGGTGGGTGCACGGCGCAAGGTCGTCCAACAGCTGCGATGCCCCCGGTCTTGGGGACGCACGACGCGCAATTCACTGGTTGGGGTCTCCCCTTGCGCCAGGGTCCAGCTCTCTAGGCGTGGAGAGGCGCGAACGTGCATCAGTCGCCACCGACGAACCTAGTCGTCGACAACCTCTCATGGCCCCCGGCAACGCCTGGCATCACGAATGACAGCCGTTTCGACTGCTGATCTGACAAGATGCTAGACCAGGGACCTCAACGCCCCGAATTGCGCATTCGCACCACGCCCCCAAGCCAGAGCATCGCGCGAATCTTCCCGCTTCCCAGCTGACGTGATCGGGACCGAGATTCGCTGCCTGCTTCACCCTTCGCAGTATGGATCTGTGGCAGCTGAAGCTTCCATCGGTGATTACCCGCCATCAGAATCTGCACATGGGCGCTTGGCCTCTTGGTCTTGGGTCATTAAATATTTGGACAATCGATCCAGCAAGCAAAGACCCATCTACCGAGATCGCCTGGAGCTTTTCCATCGCAGAAGACACGTACTTGGCGTATCCATGTACGAATGCGTGTGTATGAGTGTGCATATACACTTGCACTGCCCTACACCACTCCACATACCTCAAACGAGTAGCTCGTACCGTTACGTGGACTCGTTGTGCCTAACAATAGATGCCAGCGTATTCTCTGGGGCTTATAGGTCCCATCTCATCACAGCCTCGTCCAATGACGTACTTTGATTACAATACATTCAACCATTTATCTTAGCCGTACCATGCCGTCCGTCCTGTAGAAGAACAATGCCGCACAGCAACCCTTTGCTGGGATCCCCCACCCCCCGCCCCCCGCACGTCACTCTGGCAACTATCCTAAATCCCCAGTTGCATCTACCGCTACTCACTCACCCTTGTCCAGACTTGATACTGACGATCTAGGCGACCTGAGTGGATTTCGCTTTTGTGAAATAGTTGAGAGTGGCGCTGAGCTAGGTTTCGGATCAACAGCACTGCCGGGTGCCGACGGTACCTTCGGTACGCCTATGCGCCCTTCCGACGTGGGAGTAGATGGTTCTTCAACTACTGGGATGGGCATTGGGGAGTAACGTGGAACTCCTTGCGTTGTTGACCAACGCTCCTCCTTACCTGGACTCTGATCGTACCGTCCGCCGAGCTCCGGCTGCTCATCACGGACACTAGTGACTACCCGTTCCCTCTCGTTCCCCTGGCGTATGTCTTCGTTTAGCTCTTCTTCTCGATGCTGGTCCTTCCTTGGTCCGCTGTCTTTTGGGCTTGTCGTCCGTTGTTTCCACCGCTCGTACGACCGAGACCGCGCGGCGCTAGATTCTAAAACACATGTCAGCATCAACAGCAGCAATTTTCAATCTACAAACGAGCAGCGGGATTGGGGTGAGCATTACTCGGTGCTGGACGCCTCCTATTCTTGTGCAAACCCCATGGCCTCGCTGCATACCCACTCATGGGCGTGAATAGTGCGTACCTGGCTGTGACATCCGGTCCATCGACCCCCATTGTGTCGCGAGTCCAGTGCCGAGGATACGATCTGGGAGTATTCCAAGCTTTCGTTGCGGCATGCGGATATTGCGGGAACTCAAAGGGCAACGCATCCGCGAATCCAGGTGTTGCTCGCGGAATAGACGCTCGTGGAATTTCTTGCGTGACCTTTGATGTGTTACTGGAACTTGACGATGACGATGACGATGACGAAGGGGCTGCCTTTTTCAGCGCTTCCAGTACGATGGGCGGATACTCATCGCAAACATGGATGAAATCGAATTTCTCAACTCGACGCGCACGCTTAGTGGGAGACTTTGGTTTCACTGGAGGAGTTTGGCGCTGGCTGGCCTTGGGCACATCTGAACTCATCATTTCTGTATAAGGCTGTCGATACTGAGGTCGCTCTTGGGGTTGATACTGAGGTGGATATTGAAGAGGTTCAGGCATCCTTGCTACCCTTTGGGGAAACGGCTGCTGAGGTACCGCTGTGGGCATAGCGAAACGTGGCATCTGAGCCGCACCTTGAGCCTGCCACGGCATTGGTATCTGTTGCGGCATCGGTGGACACCATTCGACTCGGTTCGCGCCAGGCCACTGTTCCGGCCAATACGACTGTCCGTACGACTGCTGCTGCTGTGGCTGCGTAGGAGTATTGAGTTGTAACATGGGCCTTGCCCTCTCCACGTCTCTCGGTCTCGACCAGTCTGCATTCGCATCATGAGCACCGTGGTTCTCTGGATCTCGATTCTCGTAATATTTCCTAGTCTGCAATCGCTCAGACCTTCCTCGTTCTCTCTTGGCGGACCGCGACCGATGCTTCGATGACTCTCGCTGCTCCATTTTCTCGACGTACACACAAGGCGGTGGCCTTGATCGGCTTGGGAAGAGATGGTGAAACCAATGCTCGAATTCATAACAGCGCCGATGGATATAGCGGTGGATGAACCAGAGAGCGAGGTAGATCAAGGCTGCACCGAAGATGCCGGCGAACACGAGGGAGATGATGAGATTAGTGGTCGTCATGACGGGCAATCCAAGAAATAAGATCGAAGCGGTACAAAAGCACACGAAGAGGGACGCGGACAGGAACTAGAAACAGGGCTGTATTCGAGCGACTGCCAACTACATACACATCAATAGTCGTACAGCTAGGCTGTAATAAGTTTGTCGAGGACTAACGATGCAGCAAACATCCGGGACATTGTGCAACGCCACGTCCAACCACCAAGCAGACCAGCGCAGTAGCCGTAGCCGCTAGAAACTTAGATCTTGTAGGTCCGGGTATCCATAGTTTGTCACTCAGCGCTTGCTTCTCCATCTAGCTACAAATGAAGAAGAGTCCCATGAACCCAATATCGAAATGTGGTACATGCTCGAGGGACAAACATGTGCAACGTTTTGTAGACGCTCGTGCTCGTGTCAAATGTCACACGACGGAACGACGACCCAAGATTCAAGTCCTATTTTCATGGCTACCATCTCTCATATCATCGTCATCTTTCTCCGTTATTACCAACTCGCCATCTTCCTTCACGTGCTATCATGAACGTACCTCCACTCTGCAACATCTCCCCTAATTCCAGTTCGCACCACCATCAGCGCCGTTACCACTATTATTCACCGCATCCCATGCTCCTGCTACTGGCCCTTCCCCGCCAATGTTCCAATCAACAGCACCTCCAGCATTACTCTTAGCACCCCCACCGCCAGTCCCAGCACTCTTCGCACCTCCACTCTTACTCTTCCCCCCGCCACTCTTCGTCCCGCTTCCACTTCCGCCTCCCCTTTCAGCCTGCGCTTCTACTTCCCCAAGATACCTCATCTCATGGACCTGCAGGTTTATGGCCCTCTGACAGCTCTTCATCAGACAGTAGCCAAAGAGACAGCAGAAGAAGGTGAGGAGGACGAGGGTGAGGATTATGGCGTGGATGTACTTCATCGGGGGGGGGGAGTTGGGGGTATAGCGTGTAGAGATTGGAAGAAGGGTATTGGGTAGTTGTTTTTGTTTTGTCGTGCGGGTGGGTGAGTTCGGGGCGTTGGATTAATCGATTGCGGGTCTTCTGGTTTGATTAGGGCGTTGTTTTATGGGAATGAATGGGCGAGCTTTTTGGGACTGTGAGATGAAGTGTCGTGTGTGAACATGTATCGCGACGGGGCCAATCTGAGTTTGAGGATTGTGACTTTGGAGGTACGATATGCTTGTCTTTGCTGATTTAATTTGGGCTAGGCTGGAACTTTTGCCTTCGCTTTCACCTTCACTTCGCCGCTAGTGATGGACTGACAAACGGGCGTCTTGAGGGTTGTGTTCACGCTATGTAAGAGGACAGGAATCTGAAAATCCCTTGTCAGGCGATAAGAAGCACTCGGATGAGTGATGTTGCTCAAGACAATTTAGAGAATGTTGCTAGGATAGTATTGATGTGGTATGAATATCATGTATGTTATTACAAAACATAGTCATCGCAGACCAAACACTCATGACACAGCACCAGCGTCCCTCTTGAGAGGCGCAGGACTTTGCTGCCCACTCATAGATGCAGTAGCAACAACAATAGTATCTCCTAGCATTTGTCCCACCGGTGATGGCCCTTGTACGCTCTGCACTTGTTCCTGGACCGGCGTCTGCGCCTTTGTCACCGGTGTAGGTGCAGGCGGGGGAGGCGCCATGACCTTCCTTGGTGGACTCGACATTTCCCAAAACCGTCTCGGCACGTTCTTTGCCGGCGGCATACCCAGAAACCCTTTGCCTCCCATACTTTCCAATGGTTTCCCTCTGCCTCCTACGTAACATCCTAGATCGCCGCTCCATACAAACCCCCCTCCTACCACACCTCTCAATACACCGAAAGCGCGTGCATCACGATATGCGATCCCGGTCTCGGGGTCACGGTATCTGGCGATGGTATTGGTAATAGGACATAGCTTCTGACCTGGTTTGAGCACTCTCTCTGTCTCAGCTTTGGGTGCGGCGTTTTTCCGTGGTGGCTTCGGCGGCGCAATCAGGGTCTTTTGTATGTAGTCTGTAGCTTCGGCAGGGGTCCATTTGAACAGTGCAGCGTACAATTGTACCAAAGCCGACTTGTCCTTCTCCTTGAGGAGTGAGGCTGCTGTTCTGGCTCGCGATGATGATGACGATGCTGGTGGGGCGTCGAGGTTAGGAAAGTTTGACAGGATTAGGAGATTGCGGAGAGCTCGACGTATGACTTTGCGTCGTGGTGGTTGGGGAGGGAAGGCGGGGTTTTGGAATTGTGCAAGGGGACCTTGAGGCTTTATGGCTGAGTCGCCATTCTGGTGCGATAGTGAATGATCGCTGAGAGAGGGATGTAATTGTTGGGAGAGGGTTGTCTGTGAAGTTGCATATTGATTTTGGAAAGGAGAAGCTTCCGTGTAAGGGAAGGGAGGGAGTTCGTCGCCATGCATGGACTGAGATTGCGAAATCTGAGCGTATTGGTCGATGCCAAAGAGGAAAGAATCTTGGCTCGGTGGTGGAAAGATTACAGTGCTCGGGTGCTGCATGCCGAACGAGCCCATGAAGACATCACCGCCTTGTGAAGCTGCTGTTGTCCATGGTTGTTGTGAAGTGTCTTGTGGTGGTGGCATGGTTGCTGGTATCGAGGGGATATGTGATGAGCTACTGAACTGATCCTGAGAAGGAAACGATGGCTGGGAATCATCCGCATGACGTTCGGGCGCCTGGGCCGGAGGGTGTGTGGACTCTGGCTGTGTCGTTGGCGCCTCCGCAGCCGCAGCCGCAACCTCCTTGTTGAGCTTTTCTTCGAGAAGCTCCAGACTGGGCGCATCCTTGCCTGTATACTTGAGCTTGTCATCAACCCAGATGCCCGGCCCGCTGTAGTATCGGTAGAAAGGCCCATGGATCTGTTGGTTCTTCAAGGCGTCAATCTTGGCCTGTCTTTCTGCTGCCCTGGCCTCCTCTGCCTCCTCCCATCGGTGCAGGGTCTTCTTGTTGATACGCTCATTGCGGGCAGCCTCAGCAAGCCTCTCAGCCTGCGTCAATGGCTTCTCCTTGGACTTTAGCTTGCGCGCCTCTGCAGCCTTCATCATAGCCAGGGTATCATGGCGCCTCCGGTCCTTCTCCTTCAGCTTAGCCAGCGTGGCATCCTTGTTCGCTACTGTCTGTTTTCGCATTGACATGCGGACCGGGCCATCCTCTTCGGTAGGCAGCCACGACGCCCTTTCGGACTTCTTCTTGGGGCGCGGAGGGGCGAGCGTGGGCGACTGTGTGCGCGGGACGTCGAGCTTAACTTTCTTGCGTGCCACGGCGGCGACGCGGGCAGTGAAGGGGTTTGTGGCGGCTTTGCGCTTCTTGTTGCGCTCTTGCCGCTCTGCCTTGCGCAACTCCTTCTCGCCTGCATCGTCGTCGTCGGCGCCATGGTCATCCTCTTCGGACGACGACGAGTCCATGTTGTAGTCTTCCTGCTCGTTGATGTCATGGCCCTGAAACTCGTCCTCGTCTGGAGCTTCCTCCCACTCCTCGCCCCATTCCTCCTCGTCGGCGGACCGGGCAAGCAGGTTAGCCATGCGGTTGCCGGCATTGGAGCGCCGAGCCCTGGTCTGGACCATGAGCTCTGCGGGCGCTTCCTCGTCGCTCTCGTCTTCAGATGCCGCGGACTCGTCATCGTGCTGGGATGGCGGGGCATCTCGCACGGCTTTCTGGGGTGGCTCCTCGGACATGGTGGTGGGCGAGAGATTGGAGGGCGGCTGCAGCCCGGGGCAGGGCGAGTCGGACGGCAGCGGTCACGGGTTGGGGGAGGATTTCCAGAAGACGTCCATGAGACGCGGATTATGCGCTCCAGGTGTGGGGTGAAGGCGGGTTGTTTCAAGCGGCCTGAGTACGCTGTGTGGTGCGATGCATGGAGTCGACCCGCACGCGCGTGCCAAGGCAGCGGGAAAGGCTTGGCGCAACTCGTGGGCTGAAACATAGCGTGCCTTTGATTGATACACGCCGTGGCAAGGCACCGCTCCATGGCACCATGGCCTGCCAACGCCTCACGGCCCTCACCACAGCTCTTCGGGCCTGCGGGGCCTGCGGGGCCTGTCAGCCTGTCGGCTTGCACGGCATGCACAACTGGGCGAGCGAGCGCAGAGATGCATGGCCAGCTACACAGTAGAGCGAGGACGCCAGCAAGCTCGTTCGAGAGCACCGTTTGATAGGCCGTCTGCCGGCATGCAGGCCCCCCCAACTGCACATTCATCCGTGTTTAGCAGCGGCCGGCCAATGGCAGGCCCCAGCAGCGCAGAGGCACACAGTGTCCACGTCAGATTCTGGAGGAACGGACTTTCTCGACGCGCCTCTGTGTTTCAGGCCAGGACACAATTGCAGGAGACGGCCGCGATAGCGGCGCCCCTGAGTCTCTACAAAAGCAGCGCGCCGCGGCCGTGCAATAGAAACCCGCCCTCGACGTTGAACAAGCCCTCCTGCAACCGTAGCCGACTGCGTAGATCGTGCTCGTAAGCTGCAACGTGCTTGTTCTGGCAGCCCACCCCAATCGAGCTAGTTTCCCTCGTGTTCCTGGTGGCTCCCCATTTCTATCAAGCGAACCTCACCATTCCCCTCCGTCGCGCCTCTTCCCCATCGCTTCATCCCTCTCGCCCTCGCTCTCGCTCTCGCTCTGTCCTCCCCCTTCCTCTCCTGCGACAACTAGCTGTGCCCGCCTCTGTACGCGGTCGAATGCTTCATCGGCCATCGTCCGCTTAATCCTATTACTTCTGTTCTCCAGGCACTCCGGTGATCTGTCTATTCCGCCCGCCGTCTGAAGCTCCACCATCGCATCCGGACTGGATCCAGCGGGCATCGTCGTCTACGCCCTACCTACACACAGGCTGCCCCTGAGCTGAGCCCGGTCTTGCTGGCAATAATCCTCTCCGCCTCACATTCCTTTGGCCGGCACCAACAACACCCCCCTTCGCACCCCATTACCCTGGCTTTGGTAACCGAGTCACTGCGACCATTCTTCCCTATTAGACTCCCCAAGTCACCACAGGGTCTGTAATTCATAATGGCTCCCACCAACCGCCCCGACCACCACATCAATCTCAACTACATCCCCCAGCTGCCCCAGCCGCCCCACTCGGGCTCCTCGACCGGCAACACCTCGCCTGTCGAGCCTCCCAACAGCGCCTCTCTCCGCTTCTCCGGCACCGCCTCGAACCCGCTGGGCACCGCCGCCGCCGCGGGTGCGAGGCTCGGAAATGGATCCCCGTCGCATGACTATGGCAGCAGACTATTTTCCAAACGGCACGTCGCACCCTGAAACAAGTCTCGACTCAAGCTAACACCCTGACAGTGCACGCGAGATTCAGGCACAGGAGGGCTTAACTCCACAAATGTGGGGACCTCCTACCAGCGGTAACTCTACGCCGCTGCGCGAGACCATCCCCGAATCCCCCAACAGCGAGAACTTGAGCTTCCCAGACTTCAACAACGCCATGCCAGAGACGACACAAGCTGCACCCGCCTCGGGTCGTCGCGCCCGCGCTGGCACCCTGCCTTCCCGCTTCTCTCCCTCCGCTGCCCCTCCCGGCCTCATGTCCGGCACCTCGCTGCTCCCCAAGAGCTCGCGACCAACGCCCTCGACGAGCCCTTTCAAGCCCGGCCCAGGTACACCAACCGACAGCTCGAGCTTCAGTGCGCTTGGTTCTACAAACGCTGCTGCCAAGTCTGCCCTGCTGTCACGCCTCCGCGCTGGCTCAATGCCTCAACGACCGGGCGCTTACTTGCCTCCCTCGGCCTCTCCCTTTGGCAACCCCATCTTCTCCAACGGCTGGAACCGTGACCGTAGCAGCACGCTACAGAGCATCCAGTCTATTCCGTCAAACGGCCCAGGCTCACCCAGGTCTTCCTTCTCCCGCGATTCGCTTGCCGACACTGATGTCAAGACCCTCGACTACCTTGGTCTAGTCGACACTCCCCAGCCAGCGCGAGCTACCTTGGCTCCGTCCGACATTGAGCTCCTCCTCGAGAGCCAGAGGAACGCCAACAACCAGAACTCCAACAGCGCAAACCGCTTCCGTTCCTATTCTGTCAACGCCAAGGAGAAGTACGCCGAAGACGAGGAGGACCAGTATGGCGCCTACAGTGGTACCATAACTCCTGCCGAAGCCAACGCCCTTCTCATTCACGAAGCTGTGCGCCAACACAACCTCGAAGTTCAAGCATTCGCGAACCTCGCTTCCAATGCGCGTCCACGAGCTCGCACCGCCGGTGTGCTAGACGCTCCTTCGCGGGGCATGATGCGAAACTACTTGCCCGCCATGGGACGATTTGACAATGGCATGGCATCTGGTGACTTGACTGAGGACGCCGAGTACAACCTCACTGAAGCTGTCAAGAAGCTCCACTTGCCCGGCAACAACCTGGGCGATGATGGAACGCTGGAAGGTCCCACTCGATCTCTGTGGCTCGGCAACATTCCCTCGTCAACCACAGTCTCGTCGCTCCAGGTCATTTTTGCTCAGTACGGTGGTATTGAATCTACCCGAGTGCTTACCCACAAGAACTGCGGTTTCGTCAATTACGAGAACCTCGAGAGCGCCATTCAAGCAAAGTCGACTTTGAACGGAAAGGAGATCTTCCCGGGCGCTGGCCCCGTCCGCATCGGCTACGCCAAGATTCCAAGCGCAGCAGCCACGCCTGGTCACAACGGTCTGTTCCCTTCACCGAGCCCTGACCCCATGTCAAAGGCTCAGGCTGAGGGCGCTGCCGGTTCTGCTACTACTGCCAAGATGAACAGCATCCCCACGAATGTTCCTTTGACCACCCCAGAGCTTAGCGACATCCGCAGCGACATCATCCAGATTGTCAAGGAGTTGGGCGCAACGGATGACGAGCAGTCAAGAGTCGCTATCAAGGTTGAGAAGGCTGTCCAGTGCAACAACTACGTCGACGAGATCCCATCTGTTGAGGAGCCGAGCCACACCCGCATTCACGATGCTCCCAGACTACGAGAGATTCGCAAGCGCATCGACAACGGGTCCTGCTCCAAGGAGGACATTGAGAACATGGCCATGGCCATGCTTCCGGAAATCGCTGAGCTGTCCTCCGACTACCTCGGCAACACTGTCGTGCAGAAGCTGTTCGAGTTCTGCGAGGAGCCTACCAAGGAAGCCATGCTTCGCGAGATCGCTCCCCATCTCGCCAAGATTGGTGTACACAAGAACGGAACATGGGCCGCCCAGAAGATCATTGATGTTTCCAAGTCCGAGACTATGCAGAGGATGGTCGTGGATGCTGTCCAACCTTATGCTATGGCGCTTTTCCTCGATCAGTTCGGTAACTACGTTATGCAAGGCTGCCTCAAGTACCAGAAGTTCAACGACTTCATCTTTGAGGTCATGCTGGGTAGACTCTGGGATCTAGCTCAAGGCCGATTCGGTGCCCGTGCCATGCGAGCTTGCTTGGAAAGCCACTATGCTACCAAGGATCAGCAGCGCATGGTAGCCGCTGCGATTGCTCTCCACAGCGTCCAGCTCGCGACTAACGCGAACGGTGCTTTACTCTTGACTTGGTTCCTCGACACCTGCACCTTCCCAAGGAGACGTACTGTCTTGGCTCCTCGTCTGGTCCCAAACATTGTTCACCTCTGCACGCACAAAGTTGCATACCTCACCGTCCTGAAGATTATCAACCAACGCAACGAGCCAGAAGCTCGCGACACAATCTTACAGGCACTGTTCTTCTCTCCCAATGACCAGGTGTTGGAAAGCATCCTGGCTGACCAGAACTGCGGTGCCACGTTGATCTTCAAGGTATTAACCACCCCGTTCTTCGATGAGCAGATCCGCGCCGATGTGGTACAAAACGTACGCAACGTTCTCCTGCGCATCAAGGCGCAGCCTCAACAAGGCTACAAGCGACTCATGGATGAGGTTGGCCTGTCCACTCGTGGCGGACCTGGTCATCGCGAACATTCGGCAACCCGACCAGCATCCAAGGATAGCATCGCGTCTGGAACTCCGACCACCGGAAACTTCTTCCAAGGAGCTGCTCCCGGCTATGACCCTGTCGCACTTCAGCGCACAGCGAGCATGGACTCCAACGGTTTCGAGCAGTACCCAATGGGCGGTGGACCCATGTACATGCCAAACACGCAGGCTATGAATAACCAGCAACAGATGCAATACCAGCAGCTCTTGGCCCGACAAGGTCAGTTCTACCCACAGATGAACGGTTTCCAGGGCCCGGTTCCGGCCATGGATGCTTATCGCAACGCTTCACCTGTTGCAGGCCCGGGCAGCTTCAACGGATCACCGATGATGCAGCCTGCCAATCTCGCTGGTCAAGGCATGCCAGGCATGTACCCTCCGTATGGCATGTACATGTCACCCCAGCACCAACAGGCTGCTGGAGGCAACCAGCGACGTGGTAGAGTAAGCAGAAATGCGTCCCCTGCGAACAGCGTTCGCCGTTAACATCTCTTTAGAGATAATCGCCTCGCCTGAGGTGTAGATTCTCATCTTCTCTTAGATTTTGTGGTGTTGCAAGGAAAAGCAGCACTATCTTCTTGTATATGATTCGGATCTTCACCTACACGCATCTGCTAGCGAGTACACTGCAAAGCGGCACAAACCATACTTCCAATGTTTCACCTTGTGTCTTAGGACATCATGATTTCCATCTCTTTGTTCTCAATCAGACATCTCACTGCTGGTTGATGTCGTTTGTCTCGTCACTCGCTTTTGCCATTGCTTGGTGTTTCGCGGCGTACTTTGAGCAACGTTCTTGTATGTCGTTTCGAGTGGAGGGCTTACCTCACGGGCTCTGTCGGTCGATCTCGGACGATCACTGTATCGATATGAATGCGCATATGAGAATTCAGATGGAATGATATATGCGAGGGTTGACGCAAAAGTATCACTACACGGCATGAATAGGGAAATGGGACATTATACACCTCTTTTCCACCATGTTCTGCATGAAAGATTGCAGAACTTGGCTCGAGCCTGCGAGCTAGATGGAATTGAGGTCTTTTTTTTAAATAAAAAATAACAAACTTTGCCATCTTGCCATGACTTTTCTTTTTATAACAACTCGGGTGCGTCACCCATGTAAGAAGACTCAAGTGTTGAGTTACTTTACATCATTCCTGACTTTTGCTTGCGCATGTTACAGTTTTCCAAAGCTGATGTGTGATTGACAAATGCATGTTTTCCACAGTCACCACCGCGCATACATGAATACTTTGAACATGTATGCTCTACCACTTTCTCCTCCTCTTTTCCAGCATCAAGCCACATTACGATAGCCTTTTCTCGCATAAACCTCCACACTACAACCTGCCAGTACTTTCGAAAAGAAAAAAAAACGCCCGTGGACCAACCATGCCCTACCTCCTCCCTATCTTTCACCTATCCCGCCCCAAAAAAAAAAAAAAAAAAAAAAAGATTCCCAAGAAAAAAAGGTAATATTCCTGATGAGAAGCGAAACCGGCGTCACGAACGATGTGTTCCTGACAGACCTTTGTCGATAAAGTAGTCGGAAAAAGGTAAATCTTCACGGGGATTACTAAAGGCTGCAAGTCTTCCCTTGCGTCATGTCGAAAAGAGTATCAGGGGATCGATGGCGATGCTACAGGATAGTCTGGTTGATGGCGCAGATAAGAAGGTGCGGAATGATGGTGAAGAGGGAGGCTCGCTGCGTATCAATACGGAGAAGAGGGGGGAGGCAGCGGAAGAGTAACGGTGTCAGTTGGCTCGTAGGAATTGCTTGAAGAGTCTTCTTATGTGTCTTTCTGGGTTACGTTTGAAATGTTCAAGTCAGTTAGAAGCGAGAAAACTAAACGAACGAATCTAGACAAGGGGGTCGGATTATAGCAAGATGAGCAACAAAAAAAGTCAATTTGTGCCGCTCCCCCTATATCTCTGTGGAAAAATTGATCGTGGGTATCATATACTGCCTATAAGCGCCGGAACTCCATAGCAAATGATTATGCTGATTACTAGTACACCCTGAAGGTCCTCGCGGTAGGAGTAAAAAAAAACTCTAACTCTCATTGACCGTTGGGACCCATGTCGCTGTATTTCCGCTTTTTGGCTTCGCGTTCGCCATCCTGGGGCGGTCGGTATTGGTCCAGCTTGCCCTGCAGACGGTAGGTCTCCTTCTTGATATTTTCGGCATTGGCCAAGAGATCCATCTCGGTGACGGGGGCTTCGATACTCGCCAGCACGCTGTTAACAGTGCTGATGTGGTTCGCGTCCTTTTTATCGTCGCGCCAGCGCGGCGTGCCGTCTGCCTCGGCTTTGTATTTCCATTGCCCGCCTTCTGTACGATAGCACTCGATTATACGGCCGTCTAGACGTTGATTGAGCGATTTGAGCGTTTCCCACTCGGCTTGGGTGAGAGAGAGGGTGGCGAAGACCTCGTAGTGGTTCGAGTTGTGCTGAACGAGCAATTGAATAGGACTGGGCATGGCGTCGTAGTCGGGAATGAGACCGTCTTCGCCATCTTGTGGATCCATCAGTGGAAACTCGCCGAGGCGGAGCTTGAAGTCGATCGTGTTCTCATGGGGTGGCTTCCACTTGAGGATGTGCCTGTCAGTGCCGAACTGGTAGGGTGTGGACACGCAGGTGAAGATCAGGCCGTCGTTGCCGTGCCTGAGGTTCGGAAGGATGTTGCTGAACATGTCTTCGAGCTTGTATGCAGAGTAGGTCTTCTTTCCCTTGAGAGCAAACGGCTTCAGATCATCTGGGGTGATGTTCTTTCCGAATGTCCTCGTCAAATTGGCTTCGTATGGCTTGATGACCCAATCGTGTAACCGACCTAACCGCTTGTCCAGTGTCCTACCCGTCACATTTGTACCGTCCACTGCCAAACAATCGAAAACGTAGAAGTTGAGACGCGGCGCTGGCTCGTTTGGGTATTGATCATGGACCAGCTCGCCATCCAGGATGGTGCCAAACAAGAAAGGCTCGGCCTCGTTGGGGTGCAGATAATGACGTATCCGAAAGGGAGGTTGTACATTGTAGTAGTTGTTCTTTCTGTCGATCAGAAAGGTCAAAGGCTCAAAAGCTCCCGTTGGCCCCTCCTGCCAGTGTAAGAAGAGCAGGCAGCGCAAACCGTCCGTCTTCTCGCACATGAAGTATTCATTCCGCTGGAGCTCGGCAACGTGTTCGCGTGCGAACGATACAGGCTGTGCGCCAGGAAAGCGTAGGTTATCGCGTTCAAGTAGTTCGGCGACAGATTGTTTGAGTGAATGCGCCTCGTCGTTCGGGATCTGGAAGCCTGGAATCTGCGGTGGCGGCGCATGCGATGGTACCGTGGCTGGCATGTTGGGGATGTGGAATCTGAAGATATTTATGGCCCAACACGAAGCGGAAGGTCGGGATTACGTATACGGTAGAGCGCTGGAAGAGTGATAGTGTTTGTTCGCGGTCGCAATCGAACCACGAGCTATGCGCGCTAGTCTCCAGTGTCTGCTTACATAATAGCGGTAGGATAACTCACTCTAACCTCACATTGCACTCAAGCTCGCCCACCCTGCAGGAAAGCCTTTGTGGTTTCGCAATCGAAAATTTCGTTATAACCCCCTGACTTTTTGTATCGTAATTGACTTAATCACATTGCCAGAACATAGATTGCTGATCGGCTTTACTGATATCATGGGACTGCAATCACGCACAATTGCCGCGTCGATTGGTCATTTCCAAGCGTGAAGTAAGTTTCAAGAGTCCAAGAAAGCCTATGATCTGGTAAATGTCTTTGCTCTTTCCGATATATAATGTCTTAAACACCTATGTCATAACTACATTTCTCATATTGGTTTTCTACCCGAATCTACACATACGACAAGCTACCTATCCCCTGGAATATGGGCCACTGGTTTCTCGTATTCTGAAGAACCGATCATCTCCGGTGTGACTGCAGTCGCGTCTCCCGCTCTTTTAGATCCGGTTGCTAAGGTCTACATTAGCAGCACCTTCCTCAACGCGGCTAGTATAGGCTGTACTGGACTGCTGCATTGTAAACACATGACTTTTTGGACTTGCAATAAATCTTATCTGTAATGCGTGCCATGCAACGGGTGTGTATTATAAAAGTCAAGGCGCCCCTCTTACGAGAGTGCAAGTCACATAGTGGTAGTATAGTGCGGCAATGGCCCCATCTGTGGGTTCGAACGTCGCCACATCCAACAGCCTTTTGCTAACTGTGCTTTCTTCGTCGTTATGATGATTTTCTTCACGCGTGTAACATATACTCTCAATTAGATTGACCGAGGACCAACAGCTACTAAACCATTAGCTAAGTGTTCTAAAAAATCGTCTTTTGCGCTGTGATTTCCTAGCTTTTGCAGTTTTTGATATGCTAAACTAGTCCAACACCTTTTCGGAAAGTACATGTCAGCAGTCAGAAACGAGCGCGTCAGCAAAAACGTGACCAAGGCTATGGAATGACGTTGTAGGTCTTTGTTACGAATACTATATAGTAGTTGGCAAAGGATCAAACTTGAGGTCATCGTGTGGGCGAACGGGCACGGCCCGGTATGCTATCACGATTCTTTATTACAAACGAAACCAACATTTCACTGGAATGCTGGAGTTCCTCTTCTTCTGGGGAAAGCCTTGAAACACGAGCATTCACTCGACTTAGGACCCGCTTTCCCAAGGTATCAAGGTGGCCTTGTGTTTTTCAGCAATTATATAGTTTCCGTAAACTATTACTCTTTCAGGAAGTACCCTTCAAATCGTTCAACTGTCAGCAAAATGTTCAGGTCGCTACTTTCTGTCTTGTTGGCGTTCGCCACAGCTTGTCCACCGCCCCTTAACAATTTCAAGTACGTAGCCAATGATACCCACACAACATCACAGATGATCTTTGGTCTGCCCGTGTCTCGAAATGAATCCTCATCACTGGGCCGTAGATGGACTGAGATCGTGACTATGGTATGCCTATCCTTATACCCCAATGCACAATCTAGCTAAGCGTCATGTCAGACCGGACAGCCTCGCATGACATGGCCAGGTGGCCTTGTTCAATACTGTTTCGAAGACGTGAACGCCCGCGTTCACTTCGTCGATGATATCAATGCGGCCTGGAAACTCTGGATAGACAAGATCGGGAAAGCTGGCAGCGCGAGCGGCCACTCTCTTCAGTTCCAGGAGTACAAGGTTAAACACGGCGAATGGCCACACTGCTACAACCAACGCAAGAAGGATACTGATCCTTGGGTTTGGAATGACGCTTATCCGCATGACGTTGCCGTTGTCCAGGAATCCACGAGCAAAAGCGTCCAGGCGTCTTCGGTTACGGGCTACATACCATCAGGGTGGAGTGACTTGCCGGGTCGACACGGAACCCATCTTGGTATAGAATTCAAGAACAAGTACCCGGCGGACTACTGGCACACGACTGTTGCCCATGAACTAGGCCACATCTTCAATTTCTAGCACGAGCATCAGCGGTACGATCGTGGTGACTATGTTCACTTCGACTGTTCCAAAGTTCGGGGGTACGCCGCCGCCAAAGCCAAAGTGGACGCAGCGAAGAAGCACAGCATGGAGCAAGTGTGTGCCGACTATCGTTTAGCTCTGGAATATGACTTCCCAGCTATCCAAGACTTCGATACAATCGACCATATTGATCCTCATCACAAAGATGGTAAAGAATGGCCCTTGTTCATCAACAACGATCTAGACTTTGACGATGAGTCCATCATGTTGTATACCTCTGCGGAGTTTGCGAATGATGGAGCGGATGTAAACGATGTGCTACAGGTGCCGCTAGCGTTCTGGAAGAATCGCGGTATAGGGTTTAATCCACCACGCAAAGCCAAGAAAGAAGACCTGGAGATCATCGATGTGAGGTGGAAGATCAGTGATGGAGATTTGGAGGGCGTGAGGCATCTCTACCCTTACTTGGGAAAGGATGAAGATGGCCAAAAATGGATTGAGAAAACCAGTTTGGCGAAAAATGGAGGATAAACAGATTGGAAGTCTGAGGACCGTGATCTTGTATGACGAATTGGCCATTTGTAGATGGCAAGTGAGATCGAGCGAGGTAATCTAGAGGAAGTATTATAGGTTACAAAAAGGTTTACATGGCATATCCTTCCGTTCGATCAACGAACACAGCCATATCCTAAGGAGTGAAAGATCTTGAGTGGGGTATATAGCGAACCGAATCAGACCGGCCCAGTACGTCGCCGTGCAAGATCATCCGGTCCTTCATAGTCCCTTGACGCCGGTAACAAGAATCCAAATAAAGCGTAATCTTACATATCGTACATATCTTACAGTATCTTACAACAAAATTCGAGCAAGGGCTCGCAGAAGGATCCAAAAACGCCTCGCCGAATGATAGTCCCGGATCTTGTGGGAGTGTCACATATATTACAATGGCGTGTTCTCATAAACACGTCTCAATTGCGTCGGTACATTGACGCGTGTGGTCCGTCATCGAAGCTTAGAAGAAACCCTTGGTCTTCCCAGGCTTTGGGCTCATTGGTCCAAAAAGCTTCATGTCCATATTCATCTTCTTGACAAACACCAGGTAGGCCTCCAACGCCTCGTCTTGTGTTTTGAAGGTCTTGTCGCGGTTCATCCACATCTTCAGGTATTTGTCCGCACCGACATCCTTCAGTGCCGCGTACCAGCCGCCGGAGGATCGTTGTCGCAGGGATATTGCCAGGATCTTGCCTTTGAGTCCGGTGACGTTGGAAACTTCGCGAAGGCAGGCAGCGCGTAGATTACTGTATTCGTCGTCTTCGAGGGAAGAGGATGAGGAGCTTCGCTCCATCTTGGGACGGGAAGAGGTTCGGGTATCAAGCTTAGGGCGCGAGGGCTTCTTAGGTTCGGGCGCGGATTTTGATTCGGTTTTCTTCCTTGAAGGCGTAGAGGTCTTAGCAGCTGCGCCACCAAAGAAAGACCCAGAAGCTTTGGGTGTCGGGGGAGTCTTGGGTCGCGAACTTGATTTCTTTTCAGACCTGGAGGACTTCTCTGCCTTCTCAGACCTGGAAGACTTCTCAACCTTTTCGGATTTTGATGATTTCTCTGACCTCTCGGTCTTTGAAGGCTTCTCTGGTTTTGAAGGCGCTGTTGTCTTGGACGGCGTTGATTTCGATGGCGTTGGCGGCGTCGTCTTCGCTGGTGGTGATGTTCTTGCCTTGAACGAATCGAAAGGGCTCGGCCATGCGCCTATGGCTTTTGGTGTTTCTTCAACCACCGGTGCGACATCTTTCTTTGACCTTGCGTCGGTTCTCGAGGGTTTCGCAGGCGTCTTGGGTTCTGGGGTCGCCTTAGTTGCTGCAGCCGCCTTGAGTGGCGTGCCTCTCCTTCCCGTCGCGACTGGAGGTGGAGGAGCGGTATCGGGGACGGCAGTCTCTCCAAACAGCTGCCGCGCTCGGTCCTTCACACTAGGAAACATGGTGTAGGAAAAGCTGGGGTGGTATGACTCTGGCCAAATGTACGCCTGCTGGGATACGAAGTGCTAAGCGCGCGATTATGATTAAGAGGTACTACAGATACACGACGGCGCGCGTCAAGACAATGCGAAATGGAAGAGGTCAACACGATGCGGAAGAGATGGAACCAACCCTGGGGCCTCGGGATGGATAACGATTGTTCTGGTGCCTAGGTGTGCAACCATGACACGCCCCTTCTCGCATCAGCCAGCATGCGAACACGCGTTCACATCCAAAATATGCGGAAATGAGCTAGCGGCCGCTTCTAGAACGCCTGAAAGCACCTCGGAATGCGGGTGGCAAGCGGGTCCAACAGGCGCAAGTTGTTGTTTTCACATACTCATCGATTGACTCCACTGGAGGTAATCTCTACGATGCGCACGGTATGTGATGATCCCATCTGATAAACTGGACGAATACCCACAGAGAGCTGAAAGTAAGGTCGTGTCATCGCGAAAGGGCGTACGTATGTTACGATGACCGTTAGGGGCAGTAATGTTACGAGCCACTGTGGCCCCTTTTTCTGGAGCACCGGGCTGTGCGGGAAATTGGAAGCGGGAGGAAGGATAGCGCGGCAATCAGCCGGATGAGAACGGTCGCCACAACACAGCGCAAGTGATGTTTCGTAGGAACTGTTACATCGTTGTCAGAGTTTCAATGATGGATGCGAGAGGAGTTGCGATAAGGCGAGTTATCTTGGGATGCGTGGTGTATGATGCACGTCAGTCAACGTGCAGCGAAACGGGATCGGAATGTGGTCTCGCGGGCTCCACCTCCCTAGCGTACCCTATTTGCTGCCACGCCTCTCCCCCGTATTTGTTCTTCACTTACCCAGCCGTTCGCGATCACTAAACACACGACAGTTTACAGGCAGTCATTTGGTTCCTAGTATTCGCAGTCCCCACAGCGTAATGATAGCTCAAGGGCTCTCGCTCTCTCACTCTCCCGTCACCACTTCCATCGATGTACGGGCCATTTGCGGCTCCCCATAAACTCTATAGTCTCAACCGTTCTGCTTTTCAGGCGTTATTACGGTGTTTGTTCATGAGTCTGGGGTCATAGTCGATCGAACTAGCTCGGGTCGCGCACGCGCACGGTATCCGGGTCACGTGCAAGGCGGAGTCGTCTTCTGGAAAAAGAACTCGAGCCTACTGTACTGCTAACTGTGTGACCCACGCCTTTACATTGTGTCTTGGACACATTTCCTTCTAATTTGATATCGATTGCCATAGCTACTCGATGCATTACCGGTAGGTGCAAGAGTTTCAGTTCAATTACAACACTCTAAAGGCGCATGACTGCAGACCTTATTCAGTCAATAGCGATGGAGCCGGTTAGCAACAAGTAAATTTGAAAATAAGTACCCTAGTCGTTCGTCCTTTCTCTTGCCATCCTGAGCGTTAATCATACTTTTTAATAATCATTTTAGCTCTACCTACTCTTTCTTCCTCCATTGCTCCACGTGAATCGGATGTCATCGTATCTGATTCCGCGTTCTTCAAGCTTTATCCTTCACTACCGTCATTGGAGGAAGGTCGAAGTCAAGTTGCATCGAAACCCCATTCATGGGAGTGCATCGCGGCGTTCGACAATCTAAATTTGCTTGTGAAATTTGGCCTTGAAGAATATATTGAAGAAGACCAGTGCTTATATACTATTCGCTGCGTTTTTGGGCCATCTGTGCCTGTTCCGGAGGTATACGCATGGCGCAAAGAGGACGAAGAGACTTTCATCTTCATGGAGTTAGTACATGGGCTCAGTCTTGGAGCCCGATGGGCTGATCTGAGCGCTGAAGAACGGTACAATGTGGCTCAAGAGCTCCGTGGGATCTTGCATACACTCAGGAAAGCAAAGCAAAATTCGGAGCACCAGTTTGTTGGCATGTCCTATCATTTATTGTATACGTCCATTCAAAACAAATTTAGGCTCTCTAGGTCATATTTGTCGTACACCACTCCAAGACTTCGCCTTTCCTGTGGATGTGCTCCCTAACTCCCGGCCATTTCCGAGTGTAAAGGAATACCTTGATTGGGTTTCATCTTTGTATAGGCGAAATCTTACCAACCCAAACGCATATCCACAAGACCCTTGCCGTAGTGGGCTGCTGGATGACGCTTAAATTGTACTAACGCATGGAGTTCTCCACTGCAGCAATATTATAGTCACAAAGAGCGGGTCCCCCTAGAATACTTGCACTGATAGACTGGCACCAAGCAGGTTGGCTTCCAGCATACTGGGAAGTACGCAAGGCTATGTACACTACAGATCAAGGAGATGAATGGGCCACGAAATATCTTCTACAGTTCCTTCAGACATGGGAAGAGACTGAGGATGCGTGGGACTTTTATGTATTAGCGACAGGTAATTAGGCCTAAATTGAAAATTGCTTCAGCCGGGTTTTCACACTAACAACACACTACATACATTTTCGTTCTTGAACTGAGTAATATAAGGAAAACAGCGCCATACCCTACTCAAATCTATATCTAATCTTGGAAGAACACAGCCTATGATGGATAATACGACACAGAGGTTTAATCGTTTCCATGATCACCTTTTCCAATATATGTAACCACCGGATACCTGGGTTGCTTGAGCATCAAGCTTTAACATTCTTCAACATGTCAAATGCGGCTCCATCTACCAGCCCCTTCATTACCAGACAATCAACATAATCCATAACCACGTCTAACAATTCTCCGCCAGCTCAGGCCATTAGCACTGGAAGCCCATAAATTCGCGAGATAGACTGACCGATGGGCCTAATGAGTGCGGCTAGCAACAGGCGCATCTATCTTCTTCGCGTCCCTTTCAAGCGTATCGTGGGCCGTGATATCAACACTTGCCTTGCCATCACCAGGGAAATCGACGATATGCTTGTCATGGACTATAGCAAGAGCCGTTTCTTAAATGATCGCTTCGTCGTGGTCAGGTCATAGTTTCGCTTAAACTTAAGACCGAATCTAATGAATGGTGAGCCGGTAACATGGATTACCTTTCACTATCAGCGTTGGGAATAAATATTGCCTAGTGTCGAGCACCAAGAGTGGCTGCGAATGAGAGTAAATATATCGTGCGAGTCATACTGCAGTATGCTAGATAGATAAGTACACAGAAATAAGTAAAATAGGACAAGCATTTTTATAGTCGCGAATGATGGTTCTATTGTAGTTTGGCTTGCTTAAGACGTCCAAGAGAATCCACAGATCGCACCGTGTATATGTATCTCTTTATATGCCTACCAAAGGCTTCGTTTCTTATCACGCTTGAGACCGAACCGGGTGATGTGTATCTTTAGTTACAAGGCGTTACCGTGAAGCTTCCCTCTGTTCTGAACAATTGGATGTTATCAACGAGAACTTATTCGAGCGTATCCCGCACTTATATGTGCTAGCAAACAGGCGTCGAGAAGTTTGCGAGCAGATAGCCCTCAAGCGGTAATTAGTGGATACAGGATTCGCCGCGTGCGCAAGAAACCTTACCCCCATTCTCTAAGCTAAAGATATAGTCCAACAATTTTCCGTGTTTTGATCCAGATCTTGCCCTGGGCTCAGCTGCTCCAATGCCTTCTTATTCAGGGTCGCCATACAAGTATGATGTACCAGAAACAGACTCCCTTCCCTCTCTCCCTTCGTGTTCTTCCACTCAACAACACCTGCATTCAACGGCGCACCCTTTCCTCTTAAAGTCACACTCGCAATCTGATTCAGATACCTTTCAGCGGCCTCCTCCGCATACGCCATAAACCACGTAACCGGATCCATGAAAATCCCAGCCAACCGTGTACCCCAAGGCCCTTCCTTGTACCCGCGAAACAGATTTCCTGTCCGTACGATATCTGAATGGCTATGTATGAGAACGATGTCCTTGTTTTCTGGTATTTCAGCGATAACGATCAAGTGCGAGCGTACCCATGTTACCCACACGTCTCGCCGAAGCCATGTCTCCTACCGAACGGTACATATCCTATGGTCATGAAAATATCGTCAATACTGGTCTTGAGTTTCTCGATGTGATTGTAAATGCACTTTACTTTGGACAGCAACGAGATGTGCCCTTCTACCCATACGATACTCGCATTCGCTATATGCAGTTACTCAACAAAATATTTGAAACCGCCTCAATTTCCCGCCTCCCGACGAATAACACATTGTACTGTGTTCCGGGTGTAGCTATTGCACTGAGCGTAAGTTTTCCTACGCCTGACGTTCCGCCAGCGAACACTGCGACAAGGGGCGCCGACTTTGCATCGATGTGAGCGTGGCTTTCTTTGATGTAGAAGACGTGAATAATGCTAATGTCTGCGATGATCAGATGTAGATTCGCACCTTAGGCAAATGTAGTGGATGAAGTTGTGTAAGGACCCCGAATAGTTGAATACGTAGACGAAATCCGGACTATAACCAACAGCCGGGGTCATTTCGACTGCACACATGTTAGGCAACGGGTTATTACACGAGATACATGCGGCACGAACGATGTGGATATAGCTCAACTGCTCATGGATTCTCATTAGTTGGTCGACAATGTTGCTCTCTGGACATGCTTAGTGTGTTGCGCCCCGTCGTACCTAGGTCTTCGACCATAGCCCAGATGTCTAGTAGATACGTGATATGCAAGTCCGTGCTTCGATTGTATAAAGATAAAATTCCATGTCATGTACTTATACCCAAACGCCTGCGTAGACCCTTGTCTATGAATGCTTATGCCTGCGCACTGACTGGCTTGATGCCGACCTCAGCCATTTTCGTCGCCTCCACCTCCATTGGGCTATCCGCCCTCTCTACAACATCTGTCAGACCCAGATACTTCAAGTTGGCTGACCAGCCTAGATCATCACCGAAGTACCCCTTCATGACCTCAACACCGTACTTGATGCCGTTCTTTGGGTCGTAAGTCAGACATTGCTTGCCAACCGCTAGACCGATGACGGCATCCCATGCTGGTAGTTCTGAGGTTGTGTACTGCTTTGATGAAGGAGGAAGTTCAGAGTTGAGAATGGCCGAGTAGATATTTAGTGCAGCGGCTTGGCCCATGACTGTGGCGCTACCCGCACGTTTGATTCCTGACCAGGCGATTACATCGCCGACGCCGAAGTGAGACGATGAGTTTGGGATAGTGTCCTTGAACATGAGGGACTGGTGGACCATGATCTCTCTATCCTCATTCAGGCATTCTTCAGGCAGGACGTCGGTGGTCGGTGTACCCTTCTTCGTTGAGTCAATGACGAAGTCTGCTGTAATTTTCTCGTTGTTTGCAAGTGTGACGGTGAATTGACCGTTTGGTAGGTCTGTGATGGTTGCCCGGCTCCCCAAGACCATGTTGACTCGCTCTTCTTGGAGCAGGATCTTTGCGCGCTCCTTGACGTCTGCTGGTAGAGGCTCCGAAGAAAGAACTTCACTTCGTGAGTGAACTAGTGTGACATCAATCTGTGGGTAGTGTGTCTTGATCTCAGCAGCAAACTCGACACCGACAGCACCAGCACCGATGACGACCACTCTCCTGCCTTCACACTTCGTTGGGTCACCACCAGTGATCTTCTCGATGAAGGTCTTACTGTCTCTTCGGTACTCTTCGAAGCTTCCAGACTTTGGCACGGCAGGGAAGTGTCTCTTCAGACCGGTAGCCATGACAAGGTAGTCATACGCTTGCTGTTGAGTCTTGCCATTGCGATCGCGCCACTCTGCGACCTTGGCTTCAGGGTTGATGTTCTTGACACTTCCATGCTTGAAGTGCAAGTTTGGGTGCTTTAGCTCATTCAGGTGGCTAAACCTCTTCCACATATGACTTGTATACTTTGGTGTAACATGGGCAAGCGGTGCGCCAACCGAGTGGACTGCAAGACACTAGCATTAGTAGAAGCTCTCATGACGCAAGGTGACGACGAGGTGGGGACAGGGAAGATGTTCTGCCTCGGCTAGTGGGGTAGAGTGACGCACAATAGCCATCGCGCTCATCGATGACAGTAATTTCCACCCCTCTTCTACTTCGCGCACCCTGGAAATCTGGACCTGGGTAGACACTCGGTCGGGCCTTTCCTTGTGAATAGTCGAGGAGGTTGATGGCAGCAGATACGCCACCGTATGCGCAACCGACAATGAGTACGCGATGAGGGTTTGATAGGCTGAGATTGCCCAGTGAGTCTGTAACGCCTTGAAGCCTCATTTTGAAAATTTGATCAGATAAAGGAGAGGTCGTGGGGGTGTAGGAGAAATGCCAGGGTGGGATGAGAAGAAGATGATCTGATTAGATTGCGCATGGCAGAACGCCCACCCACTTCTATATGCCGTCAGCGCAACACACAGCCATCACACCGACATCGGAAATCAGCTTACAATCAGCTGGCTGGTTGCTAGGCTGTAGAACAAGTTTGTGAGTGATCCACTGTCGTCGTGTCTCAAGATGAGATTGGTGGAGGGCCGTGCAGCTTATCAGATCCGAGCATCGTCCGGTGCAAATTTTATCTGATGCCCCACTACGTCTGCACCTTTCCATCCTTCGCGTCTTGCCAAGGTGACAATCAAGGACAAATCAAGGACACAACTGCTCAAAGGCAATCCGAAACAGCCTAATACTGGTTAAATCCACCCTCGACACGTCTATTTGACCCCTCGATCACTCTATTACGACATCAGGTCTCCCGCTAGTGAGCACACATCTATGGATAAACATTCACAAAGGCCCTCACGTGCTACCATTACGAGGAAGGTTGGCGAGCGCGAAAGAATATATCCGTACAGCACCCATACAGCTGCCCGGGATGCCACAGTTTCTAACACATACCCATTTCACGCAGCAACATCAGCACGAGACCGTTCAAGGTGAGAAAAGTCTATATTCAATCTTCGTCTTCATCGTCAGATCAATTAGCGTCGACTCCAAGTGATTTGTCAGTCTCTCCTCTCTCTTTATCCTTACTGAGCTCGCACAACCCACGTATCTATCATTCCCCCTTGAACCCATCCACAAGCACAACAGGGCCCTTGTACTGCTTACGTCCTCTAACGATATAATCGATCAGACTCAACACAGCTACACCAACAAACATGACAACAGCCCAATTGAAGACATCCAGAGTTGCAGGTGTAGACTCTGGCCAAAAGCACCAAAAAAAGGCATGTGTGGAGTACAAGACACCACCAATGTTGATGGGGACGCCCCATCTTCCGAGAGACCAGCGGCAGTTGGGAAGAAGTTCTGGATGGCGGATGCGGCGGTAGAGGACGGCGCCAATGGAGAACATGTAGGTTATCATCAAGGCCACGACGTTGAGGGAGATGACTGAAACGCGTTAGCTGCTCTCTCAAGTATATGCAAATGGGTGGGAGAGACATACTAGCGTTGAAAGCGGCGTTAGAGCCGATGTTGATGAGCGAGAGTACAACTGTGATGGCACAAGTAACGGTCACAGCGTTCGCCGGGACCTGCAACTTGGGGTCCACATGGCTAATCCAGTTGCTGAAGGGCAGTCCCTTATCTCTGGCGAAAGCCCAGGTCTGACGCGATGTCGATAGGTTGTAGGTCAAAGTTCCAGCGAAGATGAGAACTGTGGGGATAGCGTTGAGAGCTACCACACCACCGGCTGACACGGCTTGGGCAAAGACCCACAAGTGAGGGTAGCCGCTTGCGTCATTAAGTGCAGCTTCAACGTCTGTGATCATGAACATATAGCTGATGAGGAAGATTATACCAAGAGAGCCATTCATGAGGTACGCGCCAATCATGGCGCGTGGGACAGTCTTGCCGGCGTCTTTGATCTCCTCGGCCATGTGGGCTGCGGAGTCGGAGCCTGTAATTGCTTATTAGTACATCTTCGGTGAGAGTTCTTGGCAGAGAGGTACTTACAGATGCAAGCATAGATGGCAGACACTTGGCCTACCATGAGCGCCAGACCATTTGAATTCCAGCTTCCTCCGTTGTAGAACTGCGTAAAGGTTACTTCAGTCGTAGCCCGCGGCGACAAAACCCAGAAGACGATGATGATGGCCAGAAAACCGAATACGTGAACGACCAACATGATGTTCTGGAAGATGGGCATGCCCTTTGAGCCCCAGATGTTGAGAAACCAGACCAAAAAGGTCACGGCGATGACCATGAGCGTTCCCTGCCAGTTGGTCGGCGAATAATCTGGATACATGACGACGGCGGAAGATTGAATCAAGGTGCCGACCAGGAAAGGTCCCGATGCAGTACCGGCCTGCCATGATAGTGTTGACATCCATCCGATGAAGTAGCTGAATGGCTTTTGGACGCTGGAAGGTGAGAACTCAGAGACCCAGTGGTACTGTCCACCAGCAGTGGGGGCCATCGATGCCATCTCTGCGAGTGATAGCATGACAGTGCTGAAGCCGAACCAGGTCCATACAAAACTCCAGATAAGACCCGCTGGACCTCCATCTAGGAGGCCTTGGTAGGTCGCACTGTGATGCTGTTAGTTCTTGTTCCATGTCAATTGCATCCAGGTTACTTACGTCAGAAGAACCTCCCATGTCCCTTGTAGAATAACGGTAAACGCCAATGCCGACAACGGTCGATAATTTCTTTTCAGCTCTTGCACCTTTCCCATACGCTCCATATCAGCGCGATCAGCTCTTGTGTAACCCTTGACAGACTCATGGTACTCTTCGCTCTCATCTCCATCAATAGATCTCGTCGCATGCGCTCGCGACTCCAACGTAGCCTGCTTGTCCATACTGCCAAGAGGCTGACTTTCGTAAGCAGTCATACCCAAAGCACAGTGAAATGGAAGCGAATATGCAGGAACGCAGCGCCACGGATAAACTCAACGGTGCGGTAGAAGTAAAAAAAAAGGAATTTCCTACACGGACACGCATGAACGCACATGCTGGGCGATGGACTCGACCAGCCGATGCCAAATGCCTTGCCTGCCGCTTGGGACCACTAACACTAAACCCGATCTCACACCCGGCATATTCTTCTCGAACGGGACCAGGGATCAATGGTGCAAGTATGCTCCGGTGCATGTCTCAGCCAACGAGATCGTCGCGGTGTTGATGGCGTGGATTCCGGCTGCGGCGTATGGTTTGGCGTGCTGTATGCCCATGTCCGACTAAGCATACCGCTAGCGTAACACTACGCGGCCCGCTTCCTCTTATGGGGGCTTGGTGCGGCTGGACCCTAGGCTATAGATGCAGGAGTCTTAGATTGGTTATATGTAATCACATCCGCCGCGGCTGGTGTACAAAGAATAAAACGCGCCGAAATGACATGGCATGAGAGGTGGCAATTTACATGAGAGCTTCGGAAGAATTCGTTCTGGAACTCCTGCCGCCCTACAAGGTGATGAAACCAGGGCCATGTCAAGATTGGCGAGCTGCTGATCATCGAATGATATCTTGCTTCTGTAACGGTTCTCCTGCTAAGACGGATATTACCATCGTATCTGTATGTGGCGGCCGAACCCCGCGGAAGCAGCAAATTAAGGAATCTTGCTTGTTCTACATCCTTGTGAATCTGCTTGTAGTCTGGCGCTTGCCTGCGGGATGGGTAATTAATTTGTCTTCTGGTAATCTGTTACGGTCGGTCTTGCAAAGTAAAATATAGCCAAGTCTCTCTACTTCCTGCTTCATCTTCAAAGTCAGGAATTATTACCTGCACACTCCATAGTCCCCCGTCTGCAACGGCGCCGCAACATGTGCCTCTTCTACGTCTAACTTTACAGTATTTGTCCCTCCCTAGCCTCTTTTAGCGTCTAGCGAGTTCTAGCTGTTTGCAGTGTATCTTTAACACCAACGCTTACTAGGCTGCCTCGTTGAATACCGTCTTGCGCACTTTACTATGCTTTAAAAGACTGCGCCCGCGATACTACTCTTAACCTCACGCCGCAAATCCCAACCCGACGTTGGCGAACTTCCCACAGTTTCCCAGCATAGGTGACATCCCCGTCGCCGCTACACTAACTGGTGCAAGGCGGACGCGTCAGCGTTTCGATCACCCAGAAGGCCCTATCATGTCGTAACCACCCGTCCTCGCACCTGCTCAACCGGCACCTGTGCCTGGGCCCCAAGGCGAAGGTCCCTGAGCAAAACGCAATGCGCGTTGCTACAACCCCGACAAAATTCCCATCATTTCTCCATTCAACTGCAACATCATGATCACCTTACCACATTTATGGCGTTTGTTTCGGATCTATCCACATTACCAATCTATCTCACCCCGATAATACGTGGCTTTAACAGCGGCAGAACGGCAAAGCGGCAGAACAGCCGCATCATCGTTGATCTGCAGCTTCCTGGATGTATCCTCTAACAATAGAACATAGATCATCCCAAACTTCTTCTCTGCGTGATGTGCATGCTCCCTGTAACCTTTTATTATTCTGCTAGATTCGTCTAGAGGGGTACTGTAACAAACAAGCTCTATTTGGACGACCAACGATAATGTGTGGGTAGTGGTGTTGGCGAGCGGGCCGGCCGGCGTGTGTATGACAGAACACACGGTAGTTTTAAATTACCTACCAGATAATTACGCGTTACAAAGCCGCTTGTTACGCAGCCCAAAGCAGGCGTTAAGCCACAACAACGAAGCGTGTTGCCGTTCTGTAACCCGTGAACGACAAGGCCTGGTGTCTGGCAGCGTATAGCAGTGTGCGGCTAACATTCCGTCCAAACGCCGCGCCTTCGCGTGCGTTACAGTGGCTGACGCCATCAACGGCCAAAAGACTGCTATGCGTTAGAGGGTTTTTTGGTTTGTTTTTCTGGTCACGGCTCGCTTAGCATCATGAGCCGTCTCCAACAGGTCTCTTGTGAACCGTGTACATGGGCCGTGATCGGTCCTCGTCCTCCTATAAGCGATGAGGACGGGGAGGGAGGCAAAGAGGACAATGGGTAGGGAGGTCCGCGCTCGCTCTTTATTGGACTGTGGTATTCAACCATAGGAGGAATATACCATGTGAGACGCGGCTTCAGCTGTGTAAGGCCCAAAGTGACCTCTTCTTTCCGCAGAATTCGTGCATGTCTTATGGCCGCCTTCCTATCGTTCTTCTGCCTATTGTTCTTCCCCCTGATACTCCATGGCTGGAGAGGTGATCCCTCCGCCTTACGTTATAACAGCGGATGACAAACGTGGTCTGATCGTTGTGACCGGTGCAGCTGTCTCGGCCTTTGTCTGGTCCTGTTTTCTGATCCGAGTATGGTTGCGTATGCAATCAAGTGAATGGCGGTCTGATGGTAAGTCGTCTTTGCATTGCACTACAGACACAAGTCGAGACAAATATACTGAGCTTGTGGGTGCAGACTGGTGGCTCGCGGTGGCAACCTTGCTGGACACGGTTCAGTCAGGCATCATATTCCATTCGGTCAACCTAGGTCTAGGAGCCTCACAAGCTGGCGTGTCACTATCGCAACTCCAGCAACTTGGAAATGTGAGTCAAGTTCGACTTGGGCGAATGAGCAGCCCTGGAGGATCCGCGCTTGGATCCTCCTGGCGCTTCAAGCGTTCACGCAGTGCAGCCGCGCCCGAGTAAAAAGCCGATTGACTGGGGGAACCACGCCTGACAAGCAGCAGGAAGGTTTCGCATCGCAGATCATATACATTTTTGTCATACTGGCCTCGAAGTTATCGGTGTTATTTCTATACCTACGACTACTACCAGGCGCATCGCAGCGCATCGCATCATGGTCGCTTGTAGCCTTGTCCTGTGTATGGGCGCTGGTGTCGGTCATCTTGATCGCCATACCATGTAACCCTGCGCAAACGTACATAGATGCTAACAACTGTACGAACAGAGTGAGTAAACGCAAAATCCACATTTCCAACTATCAATCCAATCGCGATACCTACCAACATCATTATACTGACAACCACAACAGTGGCCAAAATGGCTCAGCATCGGCACTTTCGACATCCTAACCGAACTCCTCATCTTCCTCGCGGCAGTCCACCTGATCTACTCCCTGCAAATGCGTCTCTTCACCAAAGTCCTCGTATTATTCGCCTTTAGCGCACGCCTCCCCGTCATCGCCATCTCAGTCGTACGCCTCTACTACCTCGAACAGCGCCTTCGGGGAATCACCTTCACTTTTGACTATGTCGTAGCCACACAATGGCAAATGGGCTACGCAATCATGTCGTCCACGATAACAGGCATGGGTCCTTTTCTCAAACCTTTCGATAAAGAGTACGTGTCTAGTACGCATAAGCACTATGGAGCGGGTCATAGTTCGAGTGGTAGGACGGCGGGGATGAGGATGGAAAGCGGACTTGCTACGTCTGCGAGTTCGGGTTTGCCGTCAAGGAAACAGGGACTCGGCCATCATCATCATCATGATAGGAGGTCTGTGGATAACATTTCGGAATCCTATTTGATGGACACGCTGCCCAGTCGGCGGACGAGCAAACAGTCCATGGGAAATGACGATCGAACCAATTCTCTTGAACCGATGCAGTCGAGTAGTCCGTCGTCTCGAGCATCTCCGCCTACGACCACTGATATGTTGATGACGGCTGATGAGTATTTTCGTCCCACGCACATGTATCGTGGGCATGAAGCGGAAGTTTGGGTCGGAGATAGGAGTCTGAGTATTACAAGGGATGAGTTGGAAAAGGCTTCCGCTTCTGGGGGAGGTGCACCCAAGTCCGGAGCCAAGCTGTGATTGGGAAGAAAAAGGAATTCAAGATAGAGGTTGATCGCGCCAGTCGTGTTCTCTAAGTTCCGCTATCTTATGGTGCCTTAAACTGAGTTGAGAATACCCCCTTTGTACTATGCAACATTTTGGTTAAGATTCGATCTGCAAATCGGAAGAGGGGTATAGACGAACGCACGACGATAGAGAGATCTGTAGGTTAAGATCTTGTCGGAAGCATATCTAGGAATAGTGAGGTGTGCGCAAGGTCCCCTAGCATATACCTTTATGGTGAGGGCGGAAGGGGTAAAGTAGAAATATAGCATGTGACCATCCTGCTGCCGTGTGCTTGAGCTCCAGCCGCTTGTTCGGAATTCATTATTGCGAGTTATTGAAAAAAGATTCAGTGTAGAGCATAGGCTGTCAAAACTCCTTATTCCGATGCGGACCTATAATACAGCAAGCAAAACTAGCAGTCCCGGACCATACGAGCTTTCCGTTGTCCTGCCCGAGTCAACAGTCAAGATAATATCCTGTAAATCGCTTTCCCGGTTCGTTCCATGCTCTCTATACTTGTGCCCACGGCCGGGAACAGTTTATAAGGAAATGAACACGGGTAATCGCAAATCAAGGTTGAGAGAAATGCTATGGCCGCCGCAATAGAAGGCCAACCTCAACGTGGGGAATCGGTCGAATGTTTGTGAAAGGGTGCGTCTAACGGTGCATTTATGCGAAAAATCGGTGCATAACCTTGGCGATGACTGCTGAGTGTTAGAGTGACACAAGTCCACGTGGTACGGATTTACATACCGTGCAGAGCAACAACGCTGAAGATGAAGACAACGGACAAGGTCATGACCACAACGGGGTCGACCTTCAGCCCGGGAGACTCATCAGTGTATAGTCCTGTAGACGAATATTAGCCAAGTTCCTTCAACAACATCTCTGCTAATCGCGGTAGTTTGAGTCCGCTACTATCGCCCCTGAACAGCTCGTTCCATAAAGCATCCGTCTCTTCCTGTACTCTGTCCACCTCGGGGTGCACTTACTCAGCATAGTGCTTGAGCTACCACCGGCACCGGCCGCCCTTGTGCTGCTTGGTCGCAGGTTTGCGGTCTTCTCAGCACGGTCAGCGGCAGCCTTCCTTCGCATAACGGTCGCGGGGCCGCCGGGGGGCTTTGGCGACGCAGGACGCGCGGTTGTTGAGCCTGAAGAGGCCGTGTTTACGGGGGAGTTGGCACGTGGAGCAGACTGTAGGCTATGTTAGTAAGTGTTCTTTGGTGTTCTCAGATTCAACCAGTCCATGAGGCGGGTGTCACAGAGCTTATTGCACGCATCGATGTAGTGATGACAGCGAAACGAACGGGGGCAGGCCGAGAAGCAAGATGAGGCAAGACTACTCTGAAAGCTTTGCTGGCAAGTCCTCGAACATCTGCTCCCCTGTCGCATGCTTTGTGTCGCTAGCCAGGTGTCCTCGTGGGTACAATGACTTCCTCCATTGTCGGAAAAGGTGTTACTAACCATGATGAGTGGTGTTGACGGTGACGAGTGGAGAATAGAAGGAGTGGTTGTGATGGGAAATGTCGTGGAAGTAGCTGGTGATAGTCGCTCGGCGAATCTCTCAAAGGCCACGATTCTGGAGCTGGCGTTGCCGCGCCGCGCTAACCCTGACCTCGAGTGCCTCGCTTAGAGTAGCGCTAGCAAGGGTCACGTGCTAGCTCACTCTTCACGGTTGCAATTACCCCGAATTGGCAGGTACATAATCAGAGATCACTGCGACGGTGTTTAGAAATTCACACAAGATTTTCACACGGGAGTTCTTCCCAAGCCACTTTTCCCATTAGACCCAAAATCATCCGTGTAGGATCAACCCCACATGCCTGATGATGCAGATGCCCTCGACCAGACCCGGAAAGCTATCGACCGGTAATAGCAAGTCATCCTTAAGCAAACTCCCGCAAGCCCCGTGAACCCGATGCCGACCCTAAACCTGCCTAGCAAACACCCGTGTAACCGCCCGTGAAAAGGTATCTTATCTTCAGCAGACCCAGACATGTGGAATGTAGACGGGTCATGCCCCAAGCGCACCGCCAAACCCACAGGAATTATTCGCCGACCACCAATTGACCTGCTCCATCCATAGTTGTATCTGAAAGATCAACACAGTATGCCCGAGACACCTGAAATGCAGTAACTCCGGATGTGCATCTTATCTCCCTAATCAAAACTCCGTTTTCTAACCCCAAACAGACGCCTGAACTCCCTGTGTGGGGGTGCTGCTCCAGGGTCCGTTGTTCCAAATACCAACGCCCTTGTCAGTAACAGTAGAAGAAGGGTTCATGGAAGCAGATGTCGTGGACATGTTGCTCTGCTCGCTCGCATTGAACGAGCTGTAGCCGAGAGGCGACGGCAGAGGCGAATTTGCGCGCTTGCCCATTGCGCCGCCTGGCTGCTGCAGGTTCTGGTTCTGGGGGCGAGTGCCAATGGGTGCAACGCCAGAGCCGTTAGAATTTTGACCGGACACAGGAGGAGAGCCTCCAGGCGACGAGTTGGAAGTACGATTCGCCTGCTGGGCATCGAAGAGGTTGAACGCTGGGTTCTGTGTACCAGAAGGCGACGAGGTGCTGTTGGCACGAGCATCTTGAGCACTACCACTGACGTCCTTGTCCCGGGGAGGCATCTGGACGGAACCCTCGCCAGACACGTTCTGGGTCTGCATGCCGAAGGGGTCAAAGGCGAGGGGAGAAGGACCACGACCAGCGGCAGAACTCTGAACGCGAACATCCTGGCTCGAGGTCGGGTTGTTGTTGTTGTTGTTATTGTTGTTGTTGTTGTTGTTGTACAGGGTGGAGGTCTCGCCATACAAAGCACGGTGCTGGCGGGCGATGAGTTCGCGGCGTTCATCTTCATTCATGGCATTGGGGCTCATGGAGCGGTCGGACTTGGAGCCTGAGCCTGAAACGTCTGTATTACCCTAGTCAACCAACTGTCCTGCTTCTATTGTTGCCCCGATTCCGAGTCCTTACTTCTGTGGTATTGCTGCTCCTGGTGGTAGTTGCGCAGCTCACGCTCACGCTGAGCCGCCATCCGTCGCTTCGCCTGCGCCATTTGGTCTGCGTCGTTGGGTCGCGGCGCATAGCGCTGGTTTTGGTAGAAACCCTGGACGTTGGACGCCGAGTGGGAGCGAGAGCCGTCGTACTCGCTGACCGAGTGATGGCGCTGGGGGCCGCTCATGCGCTGCTGCTCTGTGTCACACGTCAGTGGTGTGTGGACGACTTGGGCGGGCAAGAATGCGTACCGAAGTCGGGGTATGGGCGGGGAGCACCTCCCATCATGGGCATGGACTCACGGCGATTGGCACCCACGGGCGTGGGAGGAAAGTCGGGGCCGAAGGGCTTGCCACTCTTGGCGAGGTTCTCGATGGCGCGGTCGACCTCTGCGGTGTGGTTGTTAGCACTCGTTTACGGTTGGCATGGGGCCCGTCACTGCCACGTATGATCGCATTGGCACTGACAGCCCCCACTCCCACTCCCACTCCCACTATAAGAAGCAACATACCTTCAAACTGCGAGGCAAAGGCATTGACAACCTCGCTGTTGACAGTGGAGCTTGAGCCTACATCCATGTGAATCGCTGCACCTGCACCGTTGAAACCCAGTTGGCCGGTACCTGATCGCGACGGCGGTTGGGGCTGCTCCCATGATGACTGTCGGCCGGGAGCAGGCGTGTTCCACGACGCGTCGTTGTAGTAGGACATGCTGGGTAGGAGAAGGTCCGGTCGAGTAGTTGGATCCGGGATAGAGTTGCCCGACGCCAAAGAGTTGGTTGGTGGGACTAGATGTTGATTCTGAGAGTAACTGGTCAGTACGGTTACTCGTTTTCAAACAATGCAAGCATCAATTGGCGCAGAGGTTGCAGCGATTGTCGGCGTTTGGACGGAGGCAAGTGTTGGCGATATGGGGGGCGGGAAATGAGGTCGAGGCGGGCAGCGGAAAATTTTGGTGGAGAGCGGAGATGTTTTGGGGGTTGACGGTCGTGCGGCGTACCGAGCAGGGCGAAGCGTGTACTCACCTTGACCGCGAAAAAGGAGCGACAGCTGTTCACTTAGCAGGCAGCAAGTGAAGTCACCAGGAAAAGCACAACTGAGAGCGGGTAGGGGTCAGGGAGGGACTTCGGGAGTTATCGCGGGAATGATGAGGATTATGTCGAAAGGGGACGCTGGATTCATGGCGCTAAACAGGCCGAGCAACGAGCTATCCACTTAATTCATCTCCGCTCCTCAGACACGGGCCTCACCAGCTGCATGCAATTAGTTGGATATGCCATGGCATCCCGTCCTTGACCAACCGCTTACTTCGTATCGCGCCGCAGCCTTGCGTTGGAGGGGGGGGAAGGGGGCATTCATTGTCTCTCGAGGCCCGGCTCCACGACTCTACCAGCAGTCGGCCAAGTGGAAGAGTAGGCGGATGACGTCCAAGAGGGGCAGCTGCGTGTCGTCGTCGAGTACTGCGGGATATGCAGTGGAAGCAGTGGGCGCGTTTAGCGAACCATGGCTGGGGCTCTCACCACCATATCTGTCGTCGGCTATTGATGAGAGAGCCCTGCGCGTCTCCTTTCCACGTGGCTTTTGAAAGCCTTGCTGTCTGGCTCTGTCTGGCTCTGTCTGGCTCTGCCATGAACCTGAGACTCACCAACCCAGGGTCTGCATCGTGTCTGCCATATTGCTTGACTTGGGGTGGTAGCCATCATGTGCGAACGTTGAGTTCGCAGTGCCCCGCCAACGCGCCCAGCAGTGCAGCCATGCCACACCGCACTGCCAGCATGATCACTTACCATACACCATGACAGACTATGTGGGAGCGCTTAGGCTCCGGTGCGGGGGCATCCAACGAGCTTTGTCGGCTGGCCTCCAATAAGCTCCCACCCAAGACAGACATTAGTGAAAATATCGACTTGTGGCTTACTTGTCCATCATGGCACATGCACATGGACCGAGAGAGATAATACCATGGGTGTCCTTGTCGCCCACACCCATCTCGCGCAGAGGAGAAGCAACATGGCCAGCTTCCGCTGCCGGCTTTGGTTCCAGATGGGGTTGAACAATGTCAAGATAGCAACGCCCTGCACGCCGAGCTTCGCATGCTGATGTCCGACGCCAGTGTCCAAGATGTGGGGGTTCGGAATGCGCTGTCCGAGTCTCCAGACACATCAGTCCTCACACAACGACGGCATCATTGTCGCAATTTCTCACCAACACCTCACTGTACAAGCAATATTGCCATGGCTCGTGCGGACAGCAGACGCACGCGAAAGCAAGGGCACGACCCATTCGGCTAGACCTGCGCTCCCGCCTACCCCAGCTTTTTGTCGTTCGCCAACTTGGCCTACGTCCCGCCGTTGCGCCATAAGCCTTCAAAAGTAAGCCTGGCAGGCGGGCACATGTCATCCATGCTGAGGTCAACGACTTCTCCTTTCTCCATCTGTCCAGTCGTTCCTTCCGTGTCCACTCCTGGTCATCGTCATCACACCCTTCACATTGTCAAACGTCCGACGCTCTTTCCTATTTTGCTTCCATAGCATCATCACGCGCCACAGACCGTTGAGTCTTGGTATTGCTGGAGACATCAGCCACACCTCCGACATGGCCACTAGTTCGTCCTCGCAACAGAAACGCCCGATAAGCCTGTCACGCACGACGAGGCGTCACGTCCATCTCACGCACGGAAATATCAGACACGGCTCCTTGAAAAGGCGACGAGACCATGGATACCCTATCAGTAACGACTTCGCAGTCCTGTTGGACGAACACTATTCGCCGTCACAGTAAGACCTGAAGTGTCATAATAGTGACAGTACTGAGTGAATGTCATCAATATGGCTAGGCAAATGGATCTCACCGTGTGTGCGTGCGCAATACATCGATCTCTTCCTACCCTTTTTTTTTAACCAACAAAATACGAAAACCTGCGGTGTATCAACAGCCACCTGTACCGAACCTCCAAGCTGCCATGTCTCCAAGCACCACAAGTCTCGCGAGCCTGCCGACTGAACTGGTTCTCGAGATCACCCATCGCCTTGGGCTCGACGCTATACTAGCCCTCAAACTCACCCAACGACGATTCAACAACATCTTACGTCTCGACCGGCCATGTTGGCCGACTCCACGCTCAAGGTGTACGCAGCGCGCTATTCAGGATTATCTGGCTCCACCGTTTCCTGAACCCAGTCATCGACACTGCGTCCTGTGTAACGCTATCTATCCCGTCAGCGAGTTCAAGTCGTCCAGCAGCATAGCCTGCGTGCCTATGACGCTGATTAGCATTCCGCACGACGTTGTCAAACTACCACCGCGAGTCTGCTCCTGGCACGTTGCGCGATTCACAAGAATCGTCAAGACCGAGGCTGGAGGCAGAAAAGAATGGGTTAGTCATGGAGATACCATGTGCATACACTGTGGACATATCCAAGGGTGGGACAAGTGTAAATGCGAATGCGACAGCTGCTGGGTTGGGGACGTTATAACCTACACTCGATATCTCAACAATGAGACGGAATGCCAAAACTTTGTCTTCTGGCGAGACAGTCTCAGACTGAATGACGAAGGAGACGGCCAACTTTGGGTTCGGGAGATACGCCGGGATACGATCAACCATGATTCTGTCATCAACTTGCCTGTCCGATCCGAGTCAACCTAAATCGATGAGCAAGCGTGTATTGACATCAAGCTCCATCCAATTTTCGATCATTCCGGATAGCTGCACAGCTTGCGAGAGCAGATGTTTGTTGGAGCCCATTCTTGTGTATACTCTTTAATTCATCAAGTCATTTAGAAACCGGTCATTTCATCATGGAGTCATGCCATGCACCTCCTGTACAAGGCCAGCCTTTTCCACATCCAGCTCTCCAGCCCTCGGCTGATATCCCAACTCTTGTCCCCATCTCCGCACGCTCACCAAAGCCCACCACTGGGCAATCATCAAGGCCAACCCCAGGCAGGCAATGCCGAACTTGACAATGATAAACGTTGCCGAGCACCTCTCCAACCACTCGTTGTTCCACCCAAAACCCGCATCAATATCGCGGCATATCGACAATCCGTCAACAGCGTAGCTCGGAATTACCGGATTCAGCAACCGGAAGTCGAAGGGAAGGATCAGGTTTACGAGGGCGATGGTGACAAAGGATAGCGTAGTCGCGTGGACCGTGGTGTAAGCTGACACAAGGCATGGTATTAACTGCAGGATCGGGCGTTAGCGGTCTGTCCTCTCTGAGTGGTTGCCTTGAGACTGCGACTCCGAGCGACCCGGCTGGAACTATAGCCTGCAGCCAGTCGCACGAATCGCGCGTGGGGGAAGGACCCGGCTTACCCTTAAGGCGCCCAGCAAGCCCAAGATGCTTGCGCTGCCAGCAAGCACGTTGTATGTGACGGAGAAGGATGCGCGATCGAGGTCGGAGCCGGGCAGTAAAAAGGAAAGTGCGAGCAGTGTATGCGTGCAAAGTGTGAGGGCTGGAAGTACGATGGCCAAGAATCTGGGAGACCATGTCAGTGTTACCCCATTGCGTGTTGCAAACAAAAACCACCCCCTCAGGCAACGCGACATACCTCATTTGGTTCTGCTCCGTCGACAGCGCCATCGTTCCGGTCCAGTCCGGTTCGGCTCAGTCGAGATTCAAGGTAAATGCAGATGCGCTCAAGTAACGATGTGATGCGATGCGATGCGATGCGTTGCGTAAATGGCCGTATAAGAAAAAGCAGATAAGATCAAAATACGTCAGGCAGGTACCGAGGGGGCCGGGTATCAAATAAGCAGTCGGGACCGAAACAGCGGGTGGGAGAGAGGGAGAGAGAGAGAGAGAAGAAGAAGAAGAAGAGCAGTAGTAAGCAGGCACGCTTATTCTAGTATGTTTAGAGCTGTAGCCAGCTAGCTAGTAGAGCAGAGAGGAAGGGTTGTGTGTATGTGTGTATGTGTGCAAAAAAAAAAGCTGCAACGCGTGAGTAACAGGTGATGAAAGTGAGGTAGGTCGGTTGCCTGGATTCGCCGAAGACGGATTGTTAATCGCGTTGGGTTCAAAGTGTCGCAAGCAAGTGTTTTTAGTACTAGCTCCGGGATCCGCGGATGCACCAAGCGAATATATGGGAGCATCGTTGTCTTGTGATGTCATGTCTTTTCCGATCATGGTGAAATCACGGACCACGCAGTGCACACTGTTTTTGTGTTTTGTTTGTTTGTTTGTTTTTATTACGAAACGGAGGGGTCGGGGCTTTCCGAGACTACATAGTACGTGACTTTGAAATCGCGCCAGTGCTTGGAAAGGGTCTGCGGACGTGTGGTTTCGCGATTGCGAATGGATTGTGTTCAGCATGCTGGCTGGTCTTGTCCGATCTAGCACTAGAGGTTACATGCAGGCGGATCATGCGGCTGCTCCAGTGGAGCTGCTTCCGGAGCTTAGCGGAAACAAGAGAGCCAGGACGATCGGGACGACCTAGATCACGAGCGCGTCATTTCGTGGCCTTTGTAATAAACGTTGTTTGCATCTCTTGCATGTGTCAAAGGCACGCTCGTACGGCTGTCGGCAATCAAAGCTGGTAGAGCTGGACGACATGCCGCAATTCAAGTCCGTGGTGCTTTCTGTGGGGCTTTGGCACATGGAAATGTTGAATTGCGCATCTGCAAGCTGCCTCGCTTGAGGGTAATTAGCCGGATGTTGTGCACTTCCTTGTTCCGTGGCGAATCACAGCACGTTACGGTGGGTGCAGATTCCAAGACTTTCCCTGTTGTCGCCGAGTAGATGCATGTGCACCTGGGAGACCCTAAAGCTTAGTTGACAGCTATGAAAACAACAACAACTGGCGTGCTACAAGTACAGGCGAATGGCTGCCCGCCTATGGCCAGGAGCTTCTTGGGCCGGGCGAAGACGAAAGCATTGTGACCCCGCATTGACGTGATGTAAGAAACAAGAGAATGGTGGGGACGATTGGTTCTTCACACCGACATTGCTGACTAGGTCTTCGTCAACCATCATAACGAACAAGAACACGATGCGATTGCTAACCAGGTATCAGAATTCTTATTTTTCCATGTTACTATCCGACATTGCCATCTAGCCATCAAGGCAAGGCGATGCGCCATTGTTTGTTCATATCGTCGTTCTCAATCATTCGTCGTCACTCTCACAAGACACTGTCTATGCAAAGACGTAGCAAGGGATACCGTACTGCACGTCGGGCTATCAGCACTCATCCTTATCCACACAGGCACATGGCTATACTTACGTTGGTAGGAGCGTTGAACTTCAAGTTCTTATCCAGGCCCGAAATCTCCTCAATCTCGCCCTCCTTGAGATCAAAGCTCGTCACATCCAAGTTCTGCTGCAGACGGTTCGCCGAGTTGGACTTGGGGATAACGCTAAGACCACGCTGTGTCGACCAGCGGAGCAGAACCTGTGCGGGTGTCTTGCCGTGGGTCTCTGAGATCTTCTTGATGACCGGGTGGTCGAAGAGGAGGGGCGTGTCGGCCGCAATCTTCATGTCGCACTCGATGAAGCTCTGGGGTCCGAAGGACGAGTATGCGGTGACCTTGATGTCGTGCTGCTTGGCCAGCTCGATTAGGTAGGGTTGGACGTAGTAAGGGTGGTGTTCGACCTGGAGAGTCGCGGGCTTGATCTTTGCGTACGTGAACATATCCAAGAGCAACGCTCCTGAGTAGTTGCTCACACCAATACTCTTGGCTAGGCCCTTGTTTTTGAGCTCCTCGAACGCTTCCCATGTGCTTTGTAGGCTGGCATTGCTGTGCTCAATCTCGCCATCGATGTACCAGCCGGGTGGGTAGCGCACCTTGGGATCGACGTACTTTAGGGCAACGGGGAAGTGGATGAGGTACAGGTCGAAGTAGTCGACACCCCAGTCGGCCAATTGCTTGCGGCAGATGGGCTCGACTTGCTCACGCTCGTGGAAGGTCTGCCAGAGCTTGCTGGCAATGAAGAGGTCCTCGCGCTTTACAAGGCCGTCCTTGATGGCGCGAGCTACACCTTGGCCGCACTCGACCTCATTGCCGTAGTCTGTGACACTCGTCGTCAGCTATGATCACGCGCGCTTTCGTTCCGAGGGATAACGCTAGTATTCCGAAGCAAAAGCAAGGATGCATAAGCCACCGGTAAATCGGAGGGATAACCCCGTCAAAGACCGATCTCTTCCCATAATCGCCAATGGAGGATTTGGGCATGAAGAACCAAGATGTACTTACCGCAAGCACCATCGAACAGTCTGTATCCAGCCTTGATGGCGTTGTAGACAGTGTCTGCACATGTAGCATTATCGACCTTCCACAGTCCAAAGCCAACCTGCGGCATCTTGTTGCCATCGTTCAGAGTAACATAGGGAGTGTCGACAGCCATGGTAGTGAAAAAGTTGCGATTGGCAAAGCTATTACTTTGCAACAATGCAGTCGTTTGGCGCTCAATGCAAAGTCTTGGAGAGCAAATAAAAGAAGGAGCAAGAGGTCTGGAAGTAGCAACGGTAGAAGATCAGGCGGCATGCAGCGTATTAATACTACTAGCACGGCAATGGAAACGCCCAGCAATCACGTCCCTAAACATGGTATCTATATTATACAGACGGAATAAAAGAATTCGGCGCCAGGTACAGCAGCCTACCGTCTATATATGCCGTGTTAGAGGTTAGCATGAACATATGACCCTGCGTCTTCAACCGGACGCCTGGGTTAGCATCATCAGTTTGCCTCTTTACCCTGATAGGTGATAGTTCCGCCTGGTATTTATCCCTGGAAAGCAGCATGCTCGTGGCGGATGTTCAGCATGTTGGTCGGTCTTGGTGCTGAACGTCGCTTGGCAGCAAGAATTGCACCGCCACTTTCTTTTCCTCTTGCCCGGCAACTGTTGATAAGAAATTTCTTCATGATGAAGATGAAACCGCGTAGTGGCGCGGTGTTGTCAGCCAAAGGGCGCTCATAATCACCGTAGTGATGATAGTGGGGTGGCAGGTGCCTCCCCCCTCCTCCTTACCCATATTTTGGCACTACCATCACGCGCTGGACGGGTAAAGAGCTGTTAGTCTCGAGGCACCGGATAATGAGTACGTACCACAATCGCGATTTACCCTTTGTCCATTGCAATGAATAAGCGACACTCCGGCGTGGGGTTCCTGATATTGCGTGAAAACATCAGACGCAAGTGAAGTTGCTCTTCGGTTTTGGAACAAGAAGCTGCAGTCGCTCCGAGATAATTTTAAATTGAAATCAGTTCAGCACACCTGAGACGTAGCATGATGCTGAACGCATGTCAAAGAAATATCAAACAGATGGGTCGTCAAAATATACAACCAGAAGCTCTCGTTGATTGACGCTAATATCAATACACAATGCACCGTTCATACATACCAAAGACATCATACCCACTCGGTCCGCGGTCGTACAAGAATATCATACCACCCATTTCCCATGCGCCAAGCAGACACCGCTGAGTGAAGTGCATTCTCTTCTCATGTCCAAATGCTTAGGGCTATTTTCGCGAGCTCGCCATCTCTCCAAACCGCCCTCTTTGCTGTGTGGTATCATAGGCTTGTAGCACCCGAGCTTGTGATTCGTCTGTCTGCGAGAAGGCATATCCACGCTGTTTGCGCATACGCTGCACTTGTCGGACTTTTCGGATCGCTTTCTGGAATTGCTCCATGCTGTTAGAAGTTAGTCAATCATGACTGGCAAATGGAAAGATGTGAGGAAACATACCGTGGCCGATAGTCTTGGATGTTGTACTTCTGAATCTCTTGAACGTGGTGGTAGCTCTGCGGGAAGTACATTCTCTTCGCATACTTCCATGCAAAGTCTCTGATGAGACAAAGTGGCGGCAGTACCAAGACCATTGCCCAGAAGCGCGGGTCAGGGAACAGTCGCTCGATTACGCCAACATATTCAGTGGAGATGTTGACCTTCGGAGCGACGACAGCGTAGATGGGCATCAAGATGAACCAGAGCAGCATGGAGCCCGGAATGGCCAGCACGGTGTACTTTGTCCAGATGTTGGTGATGAGAGAAGCTTTAAGAAGGACGGTTGCAAGATTGGCTGTGTAGGTGGCGGTCCCCCATACCCAATGGCCTGCATTTCGGCCATCCCACTGTTGCCAGTCCCAAAGAATGAATGCTTGAGCACCAAAGTACAGGATCAGCGAGTGGTAGAAGCCGTTCCCAACCCAAGACCAAAAAGAGTGCATCCTGAAGAATACGCCAGACTGACTGAGGCGGTAGAGCTGCGGATACCTGTCCAAAAGTCTTGCGCTTACAAACTGATCGAAAATACCAAGGACAAAAGGTGGTGCCGCCGTGAAGAAGACGTTGTAGAACGTCAGTGTCCACGACTCGTAGATAATTTGGCCCGAGAAACCATTCTGGAAAGAGTACCAAAACTGTGTCATGAACATAGCGATGTTCTTGTAGAAAGAATACAGGATGACCTTACTGACACGCTGATAACTCCATGCACCGTGAACAAGGAGAAGTTTGCGCAGGTAGCGGAATTGGCCAATTGCGATATCCGCGCTACGGGCGGCTTGTAGTCCCTCAACACCACTGATACCAACACCAACGTGGGCGGCCTGGATCATAGAGACGTCGTTCGCGCCGTCTCCGATGGCTAGAAGAATAGCCTTGAGGTGGCGTTTGACAAGCTTAACGACAAGGGCCTTCTGGAGGGGAGAGACACGGCAACAGATAACAGCCTTGCACCTGACAGCGAGGTCCAAGAATTCCTTCTCAAGGTCGCGCTCAAGGGCAAAGGTGAGTGACTTTCCGTCGATGACTAGAGCGAGGACATCCATCTCCGCTCCACCTTGGCTCTGGCTGGTGACTGCTTGGTATTTTTTGCGAATGTTGTCCCGCGTATCTTCTTTGTTCTCCTCGTTGATGATAAGCAGACTCATGTCCTCGCTAATCAGCTTGCAGCTCATGCCAATGTTGATGGCAGTTTCTTGACGGTCTCCAGTGAGGACCCAAACCTTGATACCGGCTGATTGTAAAGTAGCGATAGTGTCTGGTACACCCTCCTGCAATTTATCTTCGATAGCAGTCGCTCCAAGAAGAGTCATGTCATGCTCTATGAGCTCAGCAGCCTTGTCTAGTTCATCAGCACGGTTACCGCCGACGGTTGTTTGTGCAGTATTGAAGATGGTCCACCATTGCTGGAACTCGCTCTCCGATACCTCTCGCATAGCAAGACATAAGGTGCGTAATCCCTCGGAAGCGTACTCCTCAAGATGCGTCAGCGTCGTTTCCACATGGGGGTTGTCTTTGCCAAGTCTCTCCAGTATAACGGTGTCGGCGCCCTTGGTATAACATACGATCTTGCCCTCAGGAGTACGGAAGATTGTAGACATCCTCTTCCTGGTGGAGTTGAATTCGCAAACGGCCAAGAGTTCGTATTCTAGCTCGCGACCATCCACCTCGATGATGACAGCGCGCGGCTTTCTTGCGACGAACCTGTAGCCAAGAGTCACTGCTCCTTCCACCAAAGCACCCTCATCGGGAGACGCAGCTTGGTACTTGATAGCAGCCTTCTCACCCTTTCTTTCGGGAATGACGGTATGACAGGTTGCGAGTAAAGTGAGAAACTGGTCAATGATATACTTGTTGTGGTGTGTTTTGCGGTTATGTTCGAGCTGCTTGAAGTCGTGGATTCCAACCTCGACGCCGTCTTCTATCGTCGCACGTCTATCCTCGGGTACTTCATCGGCATACTGGATACCAGCGATTGTAGACTGCTTGAACTCCATCACGTTGCATGTCAGAGTACCCGTTTTATCCGAGAATATGTATTCAATCTGACCTAATTCCTCGACCAAAGACGAAGTTCGGCATTTCGCTGGTGTATCCGTTGGTTCGTAGTAGATGTCCAGGTCAGAGTCGATGAGACTGCCAGTGTAGTATTTGACAATTTCAATCGTTACGAAAAGCGAGATGGGTACCAGGTTGGAGTATAGCACCCAATATGTCAGAAGGTCGCGAAAGAATTGCTTGGCGCCGTTGAAAGCCTCGAGCCTAAGATACTCGAGGCTGTCTCTGTGCGTAGACTGTATAATGACATCGCCAATAGAGCTGATGATACTGAGCACTACCAGGATGACCACAAGCATGAGGATCTGCTTGTTGACCATCCTCTCCACGGCAGTAGTCTTGATAGGCGTGGCCGTGGCGTTTCTCATCAGCTTCGTTTCGTGTCCGGTGAAGACAACAACGCCGTGTATCCAAGGCGTGTTTCGCAGCGTGGCTCCACGTAACAACAGCTGATCAGGAGCTAGTGGTAGTTCCCTCTCTCCACCACCTGCTGCCATGGTCAAAGTTGCTTCGTACGTGTATAAACTGCTGTTGGGCTGTTCTGATCGTATGCGGCCTCCTAGTCGCGCCAGTTCAGCAGGACTGACAAAGTCGGCCGTCTCAGGGATGGCTTGCTTAATCTTCAGGTTCGTCTCTCCGTCCAAGTTGGCCGTCTCAATGTAGCACAGACCCTCAGGCTCGGAAGAAGCAAGTAAGACCAGATCGGTTGGGAAGGGCTGTTCGGATTCGACGCGCACGATGTCGCCAACCGCCACATTGACCCATTTTGTATCTGTGAATGTCGAGCCTTTGAGGACTTGCGCCTTCGAGTTGTTGAGTTCAGAGTCGGATTGTTTTCGTCTGTAGTCTTCAATGTACTCCTTGATGGCTGAGACTAATAGGACCATACCAAGCGGGACAATCGTGGTGTATCGCGATGTGGGGGAGATGCCAGGTATCTGTTGTAGGACGGCGGTGAACAAGAAAAAGAGGTTGGCGTATTTGGAGAACTGCTCGTAGAGAAACTTGGGGAGGAAGGTGACGACGTTGTATTTGGACGTGGAGATGTGGTTGTCGACGTATTTGTTCGCGGCGTTCGCAGGCGGGTTGTTCAGGTGGATGATTCTGGGCCCCAACGTCGACGGGTCTGGCGCGCCCCTGCCGAAGCCAAACTTGAACGTCCCCAGACCCTTGTTTGGTTTCGAGGGTTGGCCATCGCCGTGTGCGCTTGCAGCCGTATTTGCGCTGGGTTGCCGTTGGTGTGCTGCGTTCTCGGTCAAGGGTAGGTCCATCTCGGAGTACTCGGACCCTTTCCCAAACATGTTCTTGACTTTCCCAGTCAGGCCACCTCCAAGGCCCAGGATACTATTCCGATTATGCGCCTTCTTGGATGACCCGCGCTGTATACCTGGTGAAGCCTGGTCGAACGCTCCTCCCGCAGCGTAGTAACCCTGTGCTGAAGCATCGTCGTCTACTGGAATGTCTGCATCTGAGTATCGCTGGTAGTTGTTCAGGTCCGACGTTTGCGAGTAGACTCTGCTATTGTTTGCCCCTACCAGATAGGGTGTGTTACCCGCTGGTGCGCCAGACCCGCCCGGCAGGCCTGCCGTCGACCTCGCACCCCCAACGAAGTCATCGTAGGAAACCGAGGGGCGCCCTTGCGGCGCTGTGTCGGAACTGTCTATGTCGTAGCGGTGAAGGAGATCATGGTCGTTTGCTGGTGGCGGTGCGCCCGAGGAATATGTGGGTTGATGGTCGTCAAAGTCGATCAGGTTCTCGCTATGAGACGGTCCCCCTGGCGGCCTGCTGGCCATAGCGGCCGAACGTGGTGATGGGTGTCTTTCTCCGAAAAGCGCGGTTCCTCTACCGCTTCATGTAAGAGCCGCCAACCAGTCGTCTTCTCTGCAATGTGTTGTCGCGTCGCGGACGGATGCGGAGGTCTTGCGGAGCTTCCCTCGTAAGCCGCCCTGGCGGTAGTAACACAGCTTGGCCGGCGTTTCGAGTTTGAGCTTGTACGGAATGCGCGCAATATGTCGTGATCGCGTTTGAAATCGTGAAGAACGAAGGTCAACTTTCACCAGCGCCGGGAAATGTTCGCGGATCGGTTTGCAGGGTTTGGCTGACTGCTTGTCGTCGAAAGATGTAGGCACGGACCCGAGTCCTTGAGGCAGTGCCTGCCACAACCCTGGACAACCTGTTGCAACCGCGCCCCTGGGGGCTCGTTATAACGGCCAATGAGTCTATTCACCTTGATCGCATGTCCTTTATTGCACCAAGCTGACATTGACGCGCGAAGCTGCAAACTACTCGACTTGCAGTGCCATTACGCGGCGCCACGCTGTGGGGGGAGATTTGGTGGAGACCCTGACGTTGCGCCAAGTCCGCATGCTGAAGCTAATCTTCTGGAACAATTCTAACATTCTGCGTATTATTTCGTGTGCAAGATTGTCGCCCTTAAGCCTGGTCGAACCGCGCCAAGTACCTGCGATACGGCTTGTGAGGCGGGCATACTACAATTTCCCATGGCCTGGTTCGTGCTGTGGCATTTTGTTAACATTGAAAACGACCCGACGAACAGAGTGTGTCTGGAATTTGTATGATTTTGGAAAGCCTCGTGGCATCCGGACTGCTCAATTGCTAGAGCAATGAGATCTTGGCATCATCCAGACATTCCTTCTCACCTCCAGCTGGTCCATGATAGCGTCTGACAAGATTGCTGGCTACTATGTACCTGCTCGCATTGCGAGTTCTATGTGGCTGTGGCCTCGTAATGCCGCAATCAAGGCGGAGTCGTCAATCTTAAAATAGTACCACGCGTTCACAGTCCATAAAAAATTGCGCACCTTTATCCTACAACTAGTAAGATGATGGCTGATAAGCCCTGCATTGCGGTTCTGTTTTACCGAGCGTGGTTGGTGTTCCACTAGTGAAATTTTTCAAGCGACCCGCGCACATTCATCCCACCCAGTCTCGTGGAACTCGAGATGAACTTACGGATAGCGTGGTACACTCTATATATCAAAGTTGCAATTAGAAAATTCTTCATCAAACAACAATAATAGCCCGGCTAGCTCAATCGGTAGAGCGTGAGACTCTTAGTCTTTCACGGTCTAACAGACACGATTGCTCAGTACATCTCAAGGTTGTGGGTTCGGTTAGTACACTGCAAATCTAGCATTCGATTACAACTTCTAACCTCTCTTAGACCCCCACGTCGGGCTTGAATAATTTTTTTCCCTTCTATGCTAAGGGCATGCTTAGTCGCCCACGCAATTCTATTCTTTTCATAAGGATGTTTGTTATTTGGTGACATGTTTATTACTATCTTTATTTTAATAGCCTCATCTTCTTAAGCTTATCCTAGCCGCTAAGTTATCACTACTCTAGCTTTGCTACCTTCTCATATCTTCTCTTTTTTTGTTTGTCTATTAATATCAAGTATCTCATGTTTGGCTCAACGCAGGTGGCATTTCAACATAGGAACACTTAATAATAGCGAATGATATACTTGAGTGGACACCAGCAGGCATCCAAGTCTTCACTATATGGTTCTTCTTCTTCTTGCTATTAGTTCACAAGCGCATTTCACCAGCGACGACCCTAGCCCAGGTGGTCATTTCATATGTTACCAGGCGTAATAAACTGCGGTCTTCTTTCCACAAAAAACTCACAACTGACACCAAGACACTCGCCACATACGCTGTCATGTCGGCGTATAATACTATAAGCCTAAGTTCTCACGAAGCTGACACCTTTCGAAACGTCATTCGACACGACACCCTTGCCCGTCAATGTTATCTCGACAATGGTCGCCACGCTCTCGGACTCGACTACGCCACCGCGCCAGATCTAGGCCTCTTATCACAACTGCCAGTTGAGTTGGTGCAGCAAGTAATTCTGGAGCTGGACGTCGCAAGCCTGTTAGTGTGGAGGAGAGTCAACAAAGGGCGATGGACTTCGTGGCCGGTATGATCGAGTGGAAGAAAGTAAGTGAGTGATGCCGATACTATCAAGCTATATACTGATGCTATGATTGTAGGTCACCATACTAGCTCCAAACACTCTGAGGATGGCCATTGGCCTCCGTTCACACTCTACGTTTAGCTTCGCCGAACTCGATGACGCTCTTCACCAGCGTACCTGCAATACTTTGGACTGTAAGAACTCTGTACAATATATTAACATGAAAGCCCTCGCGCGCTTTTGCGCCAACTGCTTTTACCCTCACGCTTGGCGCATTCTGCGAGCGTTGCAATATGCATCAAGCCTTCCGCAGATCCATCTACTGGACGAAGGAGAGTCCAGTCAAATTCAGCCAACGAGCAGGCTCGCAGAAGAGAACAATAAAGCTGCAAAGAAAGCCAAGAAGAAATTCAAGGTACGCATGAATGAGCGCGTAGGCTTTGTCCAAGTGGGTACTCTAGAGAGGAGAGGTAGAGGAATTGAAGGAGACAAGGGAAAAGGGATCAACGACGGATATCTCGACAGAAAGTGGGCCGGTGGGTCGGCTTGGGAGTAAGACGCGCGAACATTACATTAAGCAAGCGGCAGCGTCAGCCTGTTCATATCCACATCAAGAAGGAAAGGTTAGCATGTCAAAGTAAAATGACTGAACATGGCGAAAATCGCATCCGCGACTCCCTTCCAGCGACATCGTCTTCTGAATAGAACCGAACTGGGTGTCTTGCCATACTCTTTCTTTGAATCTAGACCACATGCCCTTGGAATGTTTTGCTCTCAAGCTTAGATAGCATTTATTAACAGTGATAGAAGGGCGGATTGAGCCAGAATACACTCGGGTGAGAGACTGGTGAGAAGAGCGATGCAGAATCACTTGATGGCTTGTAACTGCCATCTACACACACCAGGATGAACTTTGGATGAAGTGACAAGCCGAAGTCGTAAATGCCCGCCAGTGTGCCAACATCGCAGACCTCTTCCATTTTGTCCTTACCCGCTGATCGACCTTGACCTTGGCTGCGTCGTAGCTAGATTACTTGTCTTTCGCGCCAGGATTGAACAAGATCTTGCGGCGACCCTCTCGAGGATAGTAGATTGGCCACTTGTCGGGATTATATCCAACAATCGAAACACCCATACCTTGCACGTACTTGGGTAGCTCACTTATTATCCATACAATTATCAGCAAAACGCCAAAGTACTTGATGCGATGTTGATAACAGTTGGCTGAACCTTTACTGGATCGCTTGAGTAGGATAGACCAGAGTTGACGTGCGCGCCCGCAACCGCTGACATGGTAAGATACGAATTGCGGTGACTGATTGCATCATAGAGGCTTCAGATTGCCAATCGTGCTCGGCATCCTGTATGATACAGAAGGCGTCAATCCACACATGACGAAGTCCTAGTCACACCAGTGAGCCTTTTTCAGTGTCAAGCATGGTGCGACCAGAGCTGTTAGTCCGTGTTAGTGCGTCTCGAAGGCTAGTGTAGTCGTTTGTCCCCTCCAGGCCGTGCTTACAGACAATAGGTAGCATCGTGGGAGTTGTAGTGACGTGCACGAAATGAGTTGCGAAAGAAAAGATGGGTGTAGTGGGTTCGGGTTGCTCTTATTGGGGGTTAGGCTTGCTTTCAAACCTCCAAGGTCCCGCAACTCCTGGGTAGAGCTTCAAGCGGAACGCATTTGCATGATTCAAGCGATAAGAGACAGATGGATGGTGCATCGACAAGTGTGACTATGAGGCACAGCAAGAGGAGAGAGGACATATGTGCGCGATGTATTGGGCGTACCTGTGGGGGTTCGCGCACGTTCTCGGGCACGCACCGCGCCTTGCATCTCTGGTGTTGATGTGATGTGGGAGAAAAACCAAGTGACACCCCTGTCCGTGAGTAGGTATCATCGGGTCACATTACGGAACTTGTTACACTTGAGAACACAACTTTACAATGTATGACAAATCGTTATTAAACACTCGTAGCTCCGTGCACTGCTGATGTCATGTTTAGGTCTTCCTACGCGACGTGGAAACGCCGTAGCTAGAGGCGCAGCGCCCACCCATTTCATCATGACGACACCATGCGCGACGCGTTCTTGGGCGACATGATGTGACCCTACAATTCGCCCAGATGGAAACGACAGCTTACCCTTCAGCCACGAGAGACACGAAAGGAGAGTTAACATTCAGCTAACGCTTCATCAACATGGACACGATCAAGAAAGCCATCGGCAGCGCCTTCGACCCCAACACAGATATCCCCGACCTCAGTGGGAAGGTAAGCCGATGATCCCACCTTCACATGGTCAAATTCCTAACGATCATGTTAGGTCTATGTTGTTACCGGCGGCTCTGCAGGAATCGGATACGGCATCGTCGCCCACCTCCTTCAGCACAACCCCGCGAAAATTTACCTCCTCTCCAACAAGGAAGAGCACGCCGACGAAGCCCAAGAAGCGCTCAAGGAATGGGGGGACACAAGCAAGGTCGAGTGGCGCAAGTGCAACCTCGAAGACCTCAAACAAGTCGACGAAGTAGCTAAGTCGCTGGCAAAGGAGCTGGATAGGCTTGATGCTTTGGTCTGCAATGCTGGTTTAGGTGTTGGCGTATACAACGAGACGCGCGATGGTCTGGACAGCCACATGCAGGTCAACGTCTTCTCGCAGGCTCATCTTACCCTCACGCTCTTGCCTATACTGCAGAAGACGCCCGACTCGCGCATCGTGCACCAGTCTTCGGATCTACACAAGGGTGCTGACTCAAGCATGAAGCTTGAATCAATCCAGGAGATCAACCAAGACATTGGCGCAACGAAGCTCTACAATCGCACCAAGCTAGCACAGATCCTCTTCCTTCGCGAGCTGTACTCTCGCATTAAGGCTGGCGAGTTCGGTCAAGTTACTGAGACCACCGGCTTACCGTGGATCAATGCGACACACCCTGGCGGCGTGGCAACGGATCAGCAAGATCAGGCAGTCGAGGCTTATGGCACCGCTGGAAAGATTGGGGTCAAAGCTGTGCGGCCGTTCATGAAGGATCCCGTAGCTGAGGGATGTCGCCCGGCGTTGTTTGCTGCAGCGTCGCCTGATGTTGCGAAGGACCAGATTCAAGTAAGTAAAGACACCTTGTCCTTCTTGATGTGAACCTCAAGCTGACTTTTGGCAGAACTCATATATCGTTCCTGATAAGAAGGTCCAAGAAGCATCCAAGCAGGCTAGGGATGAAAAGTTGCAAAGAAATCTTTGGAGGCTGACCAAGGAAGTCCTGGAATCGAAAATTGGTAGCCTACCGTACGAGATGAGAACTGAGATCGTCAACACTGCGTAGACCGAGGGTCAATGACGATCCGATTCCGGACGACTACAATTCAAACACAAGTCAGATTTTTGTGGATGCCCTTCATGGTTTTTTTAGCACTTGTCGCCACAATGAATAAATATACATGCTTTACACCGGTGTACTTGCCGGTAACGTGGCAGAGTGAAGCGCGACTCACGGTTCAGCTGTATGCATGATTCCATTCCTGGCGCACGGCGCATTTGGAAAGCAATATCAGATTGCACAACGAAGCGTATGTAGCGTCTGGATTGAGCCACAACCTGCCATCACCATCTCGGCCGTCGCAGATGTTAGCAGGTACTTTGTAGGGCGCGTTATCGTACCCCGCCAACGTCATAGCACCAAGTGGGGTTCCAAGAGGCCGCTGGGCAGCGACAACTGTACAATTATGAAGCGGTACACAATTGCCAATACCGTTTTCAAGTCATCCAATTATACAAAGTTCAAACATATCATAGCTCTCATTGCCTTACACACATCCATCTTGTTTACAAAATACACAATCTGCCACCACCATGTCCAAACTTACAGACTTCAAGCTCCTGTCTTTCGACGTGTACGGTACGCTGATAGACTGGGAGACCGGCACTCTCACGGCTCTAAAACCACATCTCAAGAAATTTGGTCAAGAGAACATGGATCGCAAGCATATTATGCAGGTCATGCATAAGATCGAAGCAAGGGTGGAGAAAGAGCACAGTCATCTCAAGTACTCCAAAGTGCTCACCATGGTGCTCCCTGAAATGTGTGAGCAACTGGGTTTAGAGAAACCCAGTGAAGATGAGAGTAAGGAGTTTGGAGCAAGTATTGGACACTGGCCCGGATTCTCTGATATACCTTCTGCCTTGGAGAGGCTGTCCAAATACTTCAAGCTTGTCGTCCTCTCAAACGTCGACCGTGATTCATTTAAACTTGGAAATGCGAATGGGCTCAAGGGATACAAGTTCGATGCGGTCTACACTGCTCAAGACATTGGGTCTTACAAGCCTGACTTGAGAAACTTTGAGTACATGCTGGCAAAGGTGAAGGAGCAATTTGGCGTCGAGAAGCATGAGGTGCTGCAGACGGCGCAATCACAATACCACGACCACCACCCAGCAAAGGATATGGGAATCAAGAGTTCTTGGATCTACAGGCCGGGCGCGGTTATGGGAAACCGCGATGATCCAGTGTATAACTGGAAATTCGACACATTGGCGGACATGGCAGATGCTGTGGAGAAGGAGGCGGCAGAGCAGGGAAAGTAGACTTGGGTGGTTACCTAATGTACCTTGATTCTGAAGCGAGAGGAACGCTAGCGATACACCAACTTTTGTTCTGCAACAAGGAAGAGTCAGGCGCACAGTGCAACTTGGCGTTGATTGCTTTTCGGTGACAGAACATCCACCGGTCGAGGCCTATGCTTTGATTATGCTGCGTTAGCTTGTGGGGTGCAGCGGATGGCTTCAACTTCTCCGGACGCCACCAACTCTGACCCCTCATCAAAGTTTGCACTGCGCAGTCAACTTAAATCGCTTTTTCTTCTCATTGAATAATGGCGATCACACTCAATGCTGGATTCAGAGATGAGCTTCTTCAGCGACGCGGTACTTGGCTTAAGCCAAGACTGAGCTAGCATATTGTGTTGAATTGATCCATCGATAGATTCATGGATGGATGCATCCGGCAGGCGGAAGGTGAATGAAAAGCTGCTTCCTCGGGCTTGTCGTCAGGCGGCTTGGAGAAGGACGATATCCTTTATGAGGATAAGCTTCGGAGGAATTCCCTCGTGCTGGTTTACGGAATGGCTCTAAACATCCTTGCACGACCGACGTCTTGACTCGATCCGTCTCGGCAACGTCATTGTTCGCCAGCCACGTGCCGTAACTTACCATCAACACCAACATTGTCCCCATCACGACCTCGAGCTAGCGCGACCACGAACAAGCGCGTCGGAATAGTTACATCGCGCTTCTGCATCCCCGCAATTACTCCGCTCTCTGCTATTGGTAGCGCCTACCGGCAGTCATGGCGGACCGACTCCCTGGACAGCCATCGGCAGAAGCACGGGAGCAAGAAAACACTATGATAGCAAACCATTTCTCCGCGAGATGGCTGAAGAGGAGGCTAGCCATCATCAAGATTTTCTTCGGTAGCACTGTGTTGCTGTTTTGGTACTTTGGCGCTTTTACCTATGCCAGACCATATCAGCCTGGGACACCGCAACGACCAAGTCCTCCGAACCATGAGACACCAGATGGATCTCTCATTGTCAACTTGCCGGATTACGGATCGTTCCAGGGCACCCAGCTGCTCATGAACTTGGGGAAGACGGAAACCTTCGGTCGGCCGGTGGATGCGTGGATGAATGTGGAGTATTCTACGCAGCCAGTTGGGCAGGGGAGGTTCATGCCGGTAACATGGCCTGAATCATTTGATGGTACGAAGGACGAGACATCTATTGGGCCGGCATGTTTCCAAAACATGTATGGCTCGCTCGGACAGTCGGAAGCTTGTCTTACCATCAACGTATACCGACCCTCAGGTATACCCATGGACCAGAAACTGCCGACTATGGTCTACTTGCATGGAGGCTCGTTTGTATCGGGCTCTCACCGCAGTTTTGACGGAGCACTGTTTGTGGAAAAGAGTACGGAACCCCTCATGGTGGTTACTGTGCAGTATCGACTGGGTGCGCTTGGTAGCTTGCCAGCCAAGTTTATGGAAGACGAGGGCCTTCTGAACCTTGGTCTCCGCGACCAGAAAATGGCATTGCAATTCGTGCAAAAGTACATTGGCGAGTTTGGAGGCGACAAAGACCAGATCACGTTCGGCGGTCAAAGTGCGGGCGGTCATTCGGTCGGCATCCACCTATTCCACAACTACGCAGAGGATGCTGGGAAGCCTTTGTTCAACAGGGTCATCATGTCCTCCGGCTCACCAACCGCACGTGCCTTCCCTGGTGTTGACTATCCCATCCACCAACGCCAAGCTGCAGACATCATGGATTACCTGAATTGTCCTGAGTCGCCCAGCTCTGCTGCCCTGGAGTGCCTTCGCGCCGCGGAAGCCGATGAAATCCAGTTCATGTCCTCTTCGCTATACAATGCCCACAACTACAACATCACTTGGCCCTGGCAACCCGTCTCTCCTGGTCCTCTCCTCGAAAAGCGCGGTTCGACCTCGGGCGAAGATGGTACCTTTTTCAACATCCCAATGCTGATTTCCTCCACGACTGACGAAGGCACTGGCTTTGCGCCAAAAGACCTACGTACTAACGCCGAGTATCTCAACTTCTGGAAGACCCTCGTTCCAGGCCTCACACCTGAAGATTTTTCCGATCTTGAAACTCTATACCCAAATTTAAAGCCAGAGACTGGCACATTGGGTTACGTCTCGGACCAGTTCGAGCGAGTTTCTGAATCCTACGGAGACTACGCCTATATATGCCCGGTGCAAGACACCGCTTCTGTTCTTTCATCCGCCTCTGCTCCAGTCTACAAAGCGCGATTCAACACACCAAACTGGGCGGCAACATACTTGGGCGTGCCGCATGCCAGCGACTCCTCGTACTTCAACGGTCAGGCGAACGTACAGTTTCCCGAGATTGCGGATTCGTACAGCGCTTATTGGGCAAGCTTTATTGTCAGTGGAGATCCGAACACTTACCGCTTGAAAAGTGGTACGTCATCACCGCTATCTGCGTTACATTCTTCGGGCAACTATGAAACTTCTCCGCCCTAGAGTGAAATGAATCGTTACCTAGTCGCCAGTGCGCTATGTACAATCTGCCCTTTATGGTCAAACCGCTCCGCCACCTCAATGATGTTACACAAATCACTCCACGCGCATGTTTCGTGTAACCACAACAACTCGCTATTCGTCTATCAACCTCACTATGCATTTTTAACAACCGACCAGAGCCGCTTTCCTCGCCGGCTTGTCCAAGACTCCCGTTCCCGCAGAGGATCTACTCGGTACCCTTTGCCGGATTCCGTTCGAAAAGAAGTACACTAAGCGTCCAGATCATGGCGCCTTTCTAATCGGTTCAGAATGCACACACACATACCATCGGCGCTGCATCCTGGGGTGGATCAAAGAGCACAACACTTGTCCAGCAGACGGACGCCGTTTGTTTCAGTGCGATTGCAGTTTCTGTGGCATACGGAAGCGCTTCCATGACTACGCCCAGACCCCCAAGCTCCTTGCGTTGCTCCAGGAGTGTGTTGAAGACACAGACAACGAAGGCCGTTACTGGGATGCATTTGACGCTGTGGCGCAGTCCCTCCTTGATACGCTCAAGAAGGCCAAGCGATTTGAGTCCATCTTCTACACCGAGAGCGGCGTTGCATCCTCGCTAGCGACGAGCTACCTGAAGCAATGTACTCACACGCTTAGCGCACAAGACTTTGCCAACTTGTGCATGTACCGGTCTGGCATCCTTCGCGAGAGTTATGAGCAGACCCCCAAAGGTCCACAACTCCTTTTGGAGCTCAAGATAGACTTCCTCAAACATGAGTCTCACGTTGAATATACGCTTGACAACCCCACACTCTTTGCCCACCCTGCAGAGGAAGTATGCCGTTAGCCAGATGCTTGTATCACCCAACTTCAACCGTAACATCATGAATTTTGCCTTCGGAGATCTACCTCTTTCGCAGGATAGGATTGAGTTTCGGGATACACTTTTACGATACCCTTACATAGAAAAATGATCATGAAAGATAAACAGCCGGGGTGGTTCCACGAAATCAAGACTGGCAGGGAGGAGGAGAGCGTGTGCAGTTCGGGTGTTATGGCCCAAAAGGTTGGCGCGGCATGAGCAAACGTGGCCGTATCTGCAAGTTCACGTTTGTGCGCGAGGTGAATGAGAGGGCATATTTCACCCATGTGATAGAAACAGGCGTGATTATCGCCGCAAGCTCTGCAGGAGTAACATCGCGAGAAGGCTTGGGCTGAGGCTACCGATCGTGTGGAGTACTATATGGACGAGGATAGTATTAGCCACGATACTAATGAGATGATGAATCTGCTGGATCCGATGGGTCTGACGAGCAAGGCGACAGTCTTGATCAACCTGGGCAACACATTTACAATACCGCAAAGGAATTCGTCCATAACCAAGGACGAGCACACTTTCGCGCATGCTTGTAACACTTCATCCTCAGAATTCTTAAGCCCGGGTAATATAACTGGCTGGCATTACATGCCCCCAGTCTCGCGTGAGCTGTCGCCTTGTACATTTTATCTTTTGAAACAGGCTTGATATTGACTGGTGAGAAGTTCTGACCCCAAATTCCTAAGCACCTTGCGCATTGACAACTGCAACATCTAGCATTCGTCCATTCATTGTATTACTCTTTGGCGATGGCAATTTGATTGATCGTGTGAGATGTGGTAGAGATAGAGATGAAGGGGTCTGAAGGTTGGATCTCATTGCAGCACTGGTAGGTAGAACGACGATACGGCGCCTCATTCATGACCACTGCCTAGGTACTATGAGTCGCAAAACAAAGTCAGATTCTACTGGCAAGAAAAAAAAAGACACGATGGAAGTCTAACCTCATCATCATCTATATGTCTAAAACTTGGCAAGGCCCTCTGGCTTCCCCAGGCAACTATATCGTATCTGTAGACCCGTTCACTGTAGTAGGATTAGCCACCATCCAGCCAGTATATCGGAATGACCATTAAGGCCGTGCCAACAAGGTGTCTGCCTTGGACGCCGCACGAAAACATGAAACTGCTCTTGCCAGACGTGAAGGTGGCACAGACAAGGAAACCCACTAGCAAAGAACGTGTGTGCAAACGGGCGCACAAGCGTCAATAGTGAAATGAGTGATACCCGTCGCGTCTTCTCTTTCTCATCTTCCCCTCTCAATTCATTTCGCACGCGTCGGAAAAATTCCCTTTCACAATCACAACTGATACCGCTACCGTAGCTGTGGCTATTCAATATCCACCAACACACTCGCATACGACTCGTTGTACACACATATCTATAATATGGCGATCGCAAACCTACTTCTCAACTTCGTCATTCGTAGCTTCTAAGCTCTTCTTGGTATTGTTGTACTCGAGATCTCGATCTATTTAATTCAGGGTCACCACTGGGGTAGCCTCCCAGCCAGTCTAGGCTTCTCGGCTTTTGTGGGTGGAGTCACAATTCTAGGAGCTGTACTTGGGATCGCGGCTTGGTTCTCAGCTTCTAAAATGGTATGATCGGGTGAATACTTGACGTCGTTGTTGCCCTCATTAATGCGGCAGGTGGCATTGTAAGTGCTAGCTCCGGCTTTGGCATTTTGAGACAACTTTTAGACGTAACTACACATTTTTATCTATAACGTACCCCACGGGCGACTTTGCCAGCGTGCCAAGACCCTATTAAATATTTATTTTTAAGGTGTCAAAGGTGGTGGTTGTTGTTGTAGTTAAAATGGGGTTTCTAAAAAAGTGAAAAGCAGCTACCCTCTACTAATTAGTTGTAAAAGTTAAAAAAAAAGATTGTGTGTAGTTAACAAGATTTAAACAGTAGGTAAATAAGTTCTAAAAAGAAAGCTTAGACTGCTAAGTAATAATTAGGGTTAAAAATTTTTGCTAAAGTACTAAAAAACAATACTAGTTGAAACGTGTCTAACAGTAATTGCTAGCCTATAGCTAGCAATAAGATTACAGTAAGATTGCAATAGAATTACAATATAATATAATAAAGAAGAGAAAGAATAAGTATATACTGTAGCGGGAGCCTATAATACTTTATAAAGCTAAAGCTGCTGCTTTTTACTTACTGCTTTTTACTTTTTAAACAGCACTATATATTAATAATTTGCATATAATATACTGCAATAGCTGGCTTCGGCCTTTTAAGACAACCTTTTAATGTGACCACACATTTTGTAGACACCTTTTTAGCAAAAAAAAAAGATTTATTGCTAACAACAGGTATTAGGGCTCATGCCCCCTTGTTTAGCATTACCGGCACGCAATTAGTGTGTCGCATGTTTAGACAGAAACAAAGAAAAGCAAGACAAAGACGCAAATTGCCTCCTAACTTAACGCGCCTTATCCTGCCTATTCTTGTTGCTTTACTGCTAGGCGCTCCTAGATAAAGTAAAGCAGTAACACTATTATTACCTTGCTTGCTAACTTATAGACGCGACGATAGAAAGCCTACTCCTCTTTTCCTGCCTTTTTTTTATTGCTAATTTAACGTCTTGCAATAGCTGTTTAAGCTAAGTTCTAGTCTCTGTACTTAGCCCTTACACGATAAATAGGAAGAGGGGGATACTAAAGCAATAGATCTTAAGTACTGCACTAGTATTAGCAAATACCCTAAAGATTGTGTATTCCTTGCACAACTAGCTAAATTAGGGCTTAACAATCTTTTTTTATATAGAGATATTACAGATAAGAGACTTGTTTAAGATTTTTATAAACTTAGAAGTCTAGCTAGGTAGTTAAGTTTTAAAATACTTAATAAATTTAGGTGTTTGCATAAGCAGTTTAAGTTAGACTAAATTAGGTGCTAAGTAGACAGTAGCAAAGGATGCTTTTTTTTAGAAGAGAGCCTAGAATAAGGAGATGCTTGCTACGGAGGTTACACGCTATTGTAGTGTATTATATGCGAATTGTTTGTATGCGGTGCTGTTTAAAAGGTAAGAAGCAGTAGGTAAGAAGCAGTAGGTAAGAAGCAGTAGCTTTATAAAGTATTGCAGGCTCCTGCTGCGGTACGTACGTGTCCTTTCCCTCCTCTATCGCATTATGTTGCAATCCTATTGCAATCCTACTGTAATCCTATTGTTAGCTATAGGCTGGCAATCGCCGTTAGACACGTTTTAACTAGTGTTGTTTTTTAGTACCTTAGCAAATTTTTTGACCCTAATTATCACTTAGTGGTCTAAGCTTTCCTCCTAGAACTCATCTACCCACCGTTCAAATCTTATTAACTACACACAATCTTTTTTTTTGACTTTTGCGATTAATTAGTAGAGGGTAGCTGCTTTTTACTTTTTTGGAACCCTATTTTGACTACAACAACAACCACCACCCTTGACACCTTAAAAAATAAATACTGCAATAGCATGTAACCTTTGTAGTAAGTATCTTTGTATTTTAAACTTTCTTTTAAAAAAAAGTATTTTTTGCTACTATCTACTTAGCACTTAATCTAGTATAACTTAAACTGCTTATATAGACACCTAAGTTTATTAGGTATTGTAAAACCTAACTACTTAGCTTAACTTCTAAGTTTATAAAATTTCTTAACAAGTCTTTTATCTGCAATATTTTAATATATATAAAAATTATTAAGCTTTAATTTAGCTAGTTATAGAAGAAATACATAATCTCTAAGGTATTTGCTAATACAAGCGTAGTACTTAAGATTTATTACTTTAGTATTTTCTTTTTTCTATTTATTGTGCAAAAGCTAAGTATAAAGACTAGAACTTAGCTTAAATAGCTATTGCAAGACGTTAAATTAGCAATAAAAAAGTAAAAAGTAGGAAAGAAGAAGTAGGCTTTCTATTGTAGCGTTTATAGGTTAGTAAGTAAGGCGATAATAGTATTGCTACTTTACTTTATCTAGAAGCGCCTAGCAGTAAAGTAATAAAAATAGGTAAAATAAAGCGTGTTAAGTTAAAAAGCAATTTGCGTCTTTGTCTTGCTTTTCTTTATTCTTGTCTAAACATGCAACACACTAATTGTGTGCTAGTAATACTAAATAAGGGGGCGTAAGCCTAGATACCTGTTATTAGCAATAAATTTTTTTTACTAAAAAGGTGTATACAAAATGTGTAGTTACATTAAAAGGTTGTCTTAAAAGGCTGAAGCCAATTAAATATACTATTTCCTAGGCTGGCTCAAATCTCTACAGTTAGGTCTTACATAATTAAAACACTAAAACCTCTACATCTCCGCATCGCCACGAGTTCTAAAGATATATACTATGGTTGTAAGCGAAAGTAATGTATGTGGGCCACTAGCAAGGGGCTGATGCACTTGAACCAAGTTGGGATAGCTTAGCTGACGTGATGTTGGAAGGCGTACGGTATTGGGCAGGTTCTATCTGAAGTCACTCTAGATCGTGGGGTATTAGCGTCTCTATGTACGTTGAATCGATTCTGAATCGATTCGTGCAGCGTCTTGGCTTGCCAGGTCTTGGCACGGCCATGGTTAGTTGGCCTGCATCCTGTGCCAGCCTATCTAGTACAGACCCTACTTTTTTTATTTATTTTTAAGGTGTCAAAGGTGGTGGTTGTTGTTGTAGTTAGTATGGGGTTTCCAAAAAAGTGAAAAGCAGCTACCCTCTACTAATCAGTCGCAAAAGTCAAAAAAAAAGATTGTGTGTAGTCAACGAGATTCGAACGGTGGGTGGATGAGTTCTGGGAGGAAAGCTCAGACCACCGAGCGATAATCAGGGTCGAAAAAATTTGGTACAGACCCTACGTCATGTCATTACGTTTAACATTACGTACAGCATTAAGTGCTTAGCGAATACCGTGTCTGTGCGCGCAATGACCCAGTTCGCGTAATGACCCACCCCAACACAACAACCACTTACACAAATCACGACATAACTCCACCAATATAGATCTAATTCAAAAAGCAATTGAAGACATTAAATCGCGTGAAGAAGGCGCATATTTCAGCTATTGCGAAGTTGCAAAAAGGTATAGAATTAGCTATTGTACGCTCGCTCAAAGACACTAAGAGCAAACTTAGCCGCGCGCGATTGCCTATCTTTCCCTACACCCGCAACACAAGAAGGAGCTTATACAATACATTAAAACGCTTACTAAGAGGCGTACTCAACTTACAAGAGTTATAATACGCAACTTTGCCTTCTCTTTAGTTAGTAAAGAGGTCTTAGAAAGCTAGGTTACTTGCTTTATCAACAGGAATCCTACCTATCTCATCTCACGCTAGCAGGCAGAAATAGATCGCAATCGCTACAAAGCTAATTTAGAGGCTAAATATAGCCTCTACTTTAAGCTACTACATAAGAAAATAAGAGAATATAATATAGAGCCTTCTTAAATCTTTAATATAAATAAAAAAGGCTTTATAATTAGAGTAACTAGAAGGTTAAAAAGAATGTTTAATAAGAAAATATACAACTAAAAAGGAGTTAGAGTTACAACTTAAGATAGTTTTAGAGAGTAAGTAACTGTCCTAGCCTGCGTTTATTTAGACAGTACAGCTTTATCCCTAGCTCTTATCTTTTAGTTAGCTGTTAGAGCTCTAAAATTAAGCTAGGTTGAGAATATTAATAACAAAAAGCACTGAATATTAGTTAGCTTATCTCCTTCTAGCTAGACTAATAATAATATAGGTCTAGCCTAGCTTAAGGAGGTTTTTAAGAGAGAGACTAGACAGAAAGCTTATTTAAGATACTAATTACTTCTCCTTAACAGCTATAAATCTTACCTAACTAACTATAGATTTTATTAATTACTGTAACAACTACAAGATCCTATTAGCTGTATTTCTTTTTTATTTAACTTATACGCTTTAACTGCTTAACATTAGATTATTTAAGCCTTTCTTAACTGCCTACTTAACTAAGCTTTTATTCTACCTTTATAAAAGCTAGGGGCTCCTACTAATTGTAAAAGGAGACTTCTTTTTTCTCCTTTAGAGGGCCTAAGGTACTACTTTTAAGGAGGAGACTATTCAAAAGTCTTTTTAAGTAACTAGGGTCTACCTACTTAATTCTAAGGTTATCTTTTAAAAATTCTGTAATAAGGCTTCTAGTTTAAATAAATCTTTAGCTTTTATACTTAGCAGAGACAATTAGCTCAAAATAGAAACTCTTATACGCTGTTTAGTGCAAGATTAGGGCACTAAAGAGGTAAAAAGAATTTGTTAAAGCCTCTACTACATCTTAGCTTAAAATAGTATCCTTTATAGAAAGATTTAAGGCTTTAAAGAGGCTCTTTTAGTTTAAAAAAAGACACTAAAAAAAAGCTATACTCTCTAACTTAACAATCCTTAGGAGTACTATAGTAGTGCTGTTTTCTAGTTGCCTAGAAAGGTCTGTTAGGCTTAGGACAACAAGGTAGTTTAACAATATAAACAATAACTACTACAACTCTAAAAAGCTAAGAAGTCTTACTTAAAAGAGCAAGCTTAATTATATAAGGCTTAACAAGCTAAGGAGAGGCGTGTTAAAAGGGGGAGGCTTAAGGAGGTAAGGCAGAAAGAGAAGGCTAAAAAGGCAGCTAAAAAGAAGCGTCAGAAATTAGCTTGTGACGCTTAAAAGGCTATACAACTGTCCTAATTAGGTAAGCGCAAGGCCTTACAAGCCTCTAAGACGTCTAAAAAGCGTCAAAAGCGTATTGTTGTTGTACTATCTTAAGTGCAAGATGAGGGGGCTGCATTAGCTGCCCCAACGCTCACCACCTGCTGCGGCCGCAACGTCAAGTTACCTACCAAATTTAAATAGCCTAAATTAATCACAAGCATCTATTTAGTACTACTCTATATAATCTTGCGATAATTGCAATTGTGGGTGGCTTTACAGCCTCAGTTTCATAAAGTTGTGATGTTGCCAACTAGGTCATTACGCGAACTGGGTCATTGCGCGCACAGACACGGTATGACGGAAGCTGACATAAATGACGCAGCATCTCTACTCAAAACACATACTCGTAGGAGGATGCATCAGCCCACCATAACTACCAACAAACCATCCGTCGCATTGCAACTAAATCTAAATCAGTTATATGCTATCTAGGCCGATTCTGCCGCATTAAAAGCGAGTTAAGAAGCACTACTCGTTAATCTAACCAAGCAATGAAATTGACATTCGCAGCAGATTTCTGAGCTCCGTTAAGAGCTTAATAAAACAATACGCCGTCTCACCTCTACATTCGGGCCTTTAGTAGTAGATTTGTTTTATAGAAAACTTAGTGGCTTCAGCCTTTTAAGACAACCTTTTGATGTGACCAAACATTTTGTAGACACTTTTTTAGTAAAAAAAGATTTATTGCTAACAATAGGTATCCGGGCTTACGCCCTCTTTTTTAGTATTGCCGGCACGCAATTAGTGGGTTGCATGTTTAGACAAAAATAAAGAAAAGCAAGGCAAAAATACAAATTGTCTTTTAACTTAACACGCTCCATTTTATTTTATTTTTATTACTCTACTGCCAGGCGCTTTTAAATAAAGTAAAGTAGTAATACTATTATTGCCTTGCTTGCTAACTTATATACGTAATAATAGAAAGCCTACTTTTTTTTTACTTTTTTTTTCTTTATTGCTAATTTAACATCTTACAATAGCTGTCTAAGTTAAGTTTTAGTTTCTGTACTTAGCCCTTGCACAATAAACAAAAAGAAAAAAAATGCTAAAGCAATAAATCTTAAGTACTGCACTAGTGTCAGAAGGCTTAGGCAACCTTAACGATATATACTATCCTGCACAATGATCAGTAGTTTACTGATTATATCTACCCTTTTGTGGTTGTTATGGCGTAGTGGTACAGGGCTGCGTTCTGACAACTAGTATTAGCAAATACTCTAGAGATTGTGTATTCCTTCTATAACTAGCTAAATTAGGGCTTAATAATTTTTTTGTATATAAAGATATTATAGATAAGGAACTTGTTTAAAATCTTAATAAACTTAGAAGTCTAGCTAAGTAGTTAAGTTTTAAGATACTTAATAAATTTAGGTATCTGTATAAGTAGTTTAAGTTAGACTAAATTAGGTGCTAAGTAGATAGTAGCAAAGAATGCTTTTTTTTTAGAAAAAAGCTTAGAATAAGGAGATGCTTACTGCAGAGGTTACACGCTATTGCAGTATATTATATGCAAATTGTTTGTATATAGTGTTGTTTAAAAGGTAAAAAGTAGTAAGTAAGAACCAATAAGTAAGAAGCAGTAGCTTTAGCTTTATAAAGTATTACAGGCTCCCGCTGCGGTACGTACGTGTCCTTTCCCTCCATCGCATCATGTTGCAATCCTATTGCAATCCTACTGTAATCCTGTTGTTAGCCATAGGCTGGCAATCGCCGTTGGACACGTTTCAACTAGTGTCGTTTTTTAGTACCTTAGCAAATTTTTTGACCCTATTTATCGCTCGGTGGTCTGAGCTTTCCTCCTAGAACTCATCCACCCACCGTTCGAATCTCGTTGACTACACACAATCTTTTTTTGACTTTTGCGATTGATTAGTAGAGGGTAGCTGCTTTTCACTTTTTTGGAACCCTATTTTGACTACAACAACAACCACCACCCTTGACACCTTAAAAAAATAAGTAATCCTCCTTTAGGTTTCTTAGCAAAAAGGATAGGGGAGGAGACAGGAGAGCTACTAGCTCTAATCTATCCTTTATTAAGTAGAGAAATAAGCTCCTTTTGTAATACTAGAAGTTCTAGGCAGCTTATACTATATAGAGGTCCCTAGGGAGCCTCTTTTTCTTTGCCTTTATCGTCTTTCTCTAGTTTAATTTAGTGATCTACTTTAGATCCGCGTAAAGAAGGTAGTATAGAGGCAGTTTTTAGATTAAAAATCTAAGCTAGGTGTTAATAAGCCTTAAGGAGTAAAGGTAGGACCTCTACTTTCTTCTTAGGAGCTAGAGCTTTTTTAATATTCTTAAGAGAAGCAGCAAAAGTCTAAATAAACTTATCCTTTTTCGGCCGCCTAATATAGGAGTAATAAGCTGTTGCGCTTATTTGTTTTAATCTCTAGTCTTCTTAAATAGGGTAATCCTTAGTGCTAAGTAACTTAATCCTTTAGCTAGAAGAATAGATGTAAATTGTTTTTCTAGAAGGAGCAATAGTAACCTCTCTTCTATTTATCTAGGGCCGTCTAAGTATTAAATTATAATTAGGGTGTGTAGGGGCTATATAACCCTAAATAGTATCTTTATAACCTTTAATATTAATGTCTAACCTAGCAACTTTGTTAATAGTTCTAGGTTTATCTGTAACTCCTTCTAATCTCCTAGAAGAAATAGAAATGCACTATAAGTTGGCGTTCATAACAAGTTAAGGGCTAATAAGCAAGTATACAAGGTTTCCTATATTAATTAAAGTAGAGGCGAAAGTGTAATAATTAACTAGCGCCTTTAAAGTAATTCTATTGCTGCTTATATTCTTTTTAAATTTAGCCTACTTTTTAACTAAGTTATCTAAACTTAAAGGCTCCTGCTAGTAACTTTAAACAGGAGCTACTCATTTTCTAAATCTAAGTCCTTATTTAAGCTTCCCTTGCTAAGCTTATTATTTTTTTTCTTAGAGTTAGAGGACTTAACTAAAGTCTTTTTCTTCTTTTTAGAGAATTTCTTATTCTCTATATAATATGCAGATAGATGGCCTTTCTATTTATAGTTAAAACAGCGTCCTTCTTTATATAACTGTTCTAACTTCTAGTTACTAAACTGTTAAGGTTTAGCAGTTCTTCCTGTGTATTCTATCCCTTCCATCTCGTCTCCTTTTAAAGGAGAAGGAGGAGGAGAAGTTCTCCTAGATTTATATTTCTTAGACTTGTTGTCTCTACCTTTAGAGTACTCCTCTATTCTATAAAGATAATTAGCAATTTTTATTGCTTTGTTTTGCAGGCTATCTAAATCTTTATAAGTAATACCTACAAGTTTATCTTAAAGTTTCTAAATAAGACTTTTTTAGAAAAGCATTATCCTTGTATCCTTGTTTAAACTACTATTAGATAAAAGTAGTTGTTTCTAGAATTTTATAATGTATTTGCGTATGCTTTTCTTGCCTTAGCTTATAGACTAGAGCTTGTTCTTAGCTCTCTCTACATTATAGAGATCTCTAAACATTTAGTTAAAGAAGTTTAATAGCTTATTAAAGTTTTATAAATTAGAAATCTCTATTTAGTTAAGGAAAGATAGAGTAAGGGTTGCAGCTAAGCCTTTTAGTTAACTAAAGGCGTCATCGCAAGTCCTTTTATCTATATTAAAATCTTTTTTATTATTTTCTACCTTAGCAGTAAGTTGTTGTTAAAAGATTTAAGATATCTTTTTATTTCTATTAAAGGTATTAGGATCTAGTTGTTTAAAACGCCTAGGCGTTTAAGCTTATTAATTTCCTAAGGCAGCTAATAGGGTAAATAACTAAGGTAGAAGTTGTTATTCTACTTTAGGCTCCCTTTCTTGTTACAATATTGTGCCTATAGCTTCCTAAGCTTAGAAAGCTTCCTGTACTTTTATAGAGGTAGCTATCTTATCTAGGCCCCCTGCTCTACAAAGTCTTTCTAAAGTAGTCTCTACTTTAGGTTTATTAATACTATCTTAGTATAATTCTGCTATCTTTATAACTAGAAAAGCTGTTAAGGGTTCTGCTATTGTATTTGTAGGTACTTGCTAGTACTCTATATTGTTAACAGGAATTGTTATAGGTGCTACTATGCTTAGTAGGCTTATCCTTTTTATGTAGGGGCTACTACGCTTAGTAGGCTTATCCTTTCGTGTAGGGGCTACTACGCTTAGTAGGCTTATTCTTCGTCTGTTTTCTAGGGCTACTACGCTTAGTAGGCTTATCTAACAAATTTAAACGCCTTAGGGACTTATACAACTAAGTATCCCTTAGCACTTTCTATCTAGTGCTTTTTCTATTAATCCTTTAGTAGATTTAAACAGTTAACTAATTAACTAGTAGTCCAATTAATTAGATTCTCGCGCGTAGATATAGCTCTAGCTAGCGTCTCGTCTAGATATAGCTCTAGAGGGCTTCTAAGTACGACGTAGCTACGCAAGTAGCTAAAGAAGGATCTAATTTAATTGTAAGGGTGCGTTGGGTTAACTAAAGATGCAAGGTAATAGTAGAAGGTGAATAAATTAGATACAGAACTATAGAGAGACTACGTAGGTTTTTATATCTAATCCGGATAGTTAGGACTAACTAAGGTTAAGACTAACTGAGGTTATCAGAGGTCGCCGGGTCAGCTGACAGTTAGCGTAACTAGTGCGGCCGATAGTCAGCAGCTAGTGCTGAGGTGCTAGTACTAAGGTGCTAATGCTGAGGTAAGAAAAGCCAACGAAGGCCACAGGCCGAGTACTAGAGGACATCAAGGCTTTAGCCCTTTACACAAGCTAAGCTTATTTATTGTTTATCTAGTTTTAAAAACTACAATAACTTAGTCTTAAGGCATATCCTCCTTCTTGTACTAGGCAAAGAAGTGATAGTGGCCCTTAAAGATAATACAGGGTAGAATAGCCTACTCTATTACATTAATGCTCTAAATAACTATTTTTTACTCTTTATTACTTTGCTACACTGCTTTTAGCTGTCTTTGTCTTTCTAAAGCTGTAACAACTGCTCTAGTTAATATTTAGCTTATTATAAAGCTAGCGTTGTTAAAGTTAAATGTATTTTTATTCTTAATACTATACTTAGCTTTTATATTAGCTACTACGCTGAACTAGCTCTAAATAACTTCTAGTTCTTTGCACAGAGCTCTTTTATAAGTATACTTACAATTAAACTTTATTGTAAGCTTAGAGCAGCGCTTAACAAACGTACTAAGCTAGTTTAAACTAATATAGCCAAGATTGCGCTTTGCGCGCAAGGAATTAGCTATATCAGCCATAGCTACAAGCTTAGGGGGAAATTTACGCAAAATTAGCTTAAGTATATGCTTAATAAGTACCTTCTCCTTAGTCTTCTTTAAATTTCTTAATTTTAGCTAGCAATCTGCTTGTAGAGGTTGTCTAGCGCGTTAATAGCTTAGTGTTGTTTAAGAAACATTATAAATAGCTGCAGCACGTTGCAAGGAGAGTGTCACGACTTATTTAAAAGCTTAAAAGGCAGTCTGTATCTAACGTTTATTAAAAGATCTTATCTAGTGTTATTGTTAAGACATCACGTAGATAGGTAGTGTTAGGTGGAGGCTTGGCAAAAGTGTCCCGCCAACCCGTGAGCTACGTTATATATTGTTGCTTTACTGTTACCTAGGACCGTTAATTTTATTACACACAACGCTACGTTTTTGTTAACAGTTGATATGAAACTCTATATCCAAACACTCCTAGCTCTAACAGCCTTATCTAACGCTGCAGATTTTTGTGATAACGGATATAAATTGCCAAAAGGTTTACTCTGCAAAACAGCGAACGTAAGTACAGTTCTATAACTAAGAAGCAAGCACTTACTAAATAATTGTAGCAAGAATCCTTCTGCGTAAGTTTCTTTCACAAGGAACTAATAAAGTCTTAAAACTAAACAACTATATAGTGTACAGCAGAACAACACGCTAGATCAATATTCAATCAAAAAAAGGAGGGATGTGAGCCTATAGCTGCACAACCTAGCAACCCTATGGACTCTCCAGTCGCGAATCCTTATTATGTGGTGGTCGGCAATATAAAATATGTAGGAGACAACTTCAGCTATAAAAGAAAAGAAACTAATATTTAATTAATTAGACAAGCCGTTGCGTAAGTATCGTACACATCTTTCTATCTCTAAAATACTACCTTAGAATTAGAGCCCCGGATAATAAGTTCTGTGTAGAACTGTGCTTAATAGAATTAAGAATGTAAAAAACTGTTGTCTAGACTACGTGTCTATTGTTCTTGCAATGCAAAAGATTAACGCTGTGTAATAACTTAGCTTCTTCTATTAACTACTATTCACATCGAGATTAATAGCAATATAAGATACTAGTCTTCGTACGCGCTAAACCTCTTTAGTACTAGCGCTTCTTCTTCTATATAGTTAGTGCTATGCTCCTTCTCTGTTAGAATCTGCGTATGCTATTCTCCTCTCTGAATATAGAAACGATTTAACTGGCTTCGCCTCCTTTGCTTATTGTCTGCCTTATATGTTACGTGAAAAAAAATTGGTGCTTGTACACTGCGGCACAATATCCTAACTAGAGTAAGCCTATTGACCTTAGTCACTGCGCCCTTAAAAGCTATATTACGGCTTCAGCCTCTTTAGACAACCTTTTAATGTAACTACAGATTTTATAGACATCTTTTTAGTAAAAAAAAGATTTTTTGCTAATAACAAGTATCTAGGCTTACGCACCCTTGTTAGCATTGCTGGCAAGCAATTAGTGTGTTGCATATTTGAACAAAAATAAAGAAAAGCAAGACAAAGACGCAAATTGCCTCTTAACTTAACGCACCTTATCTTGCTCTTATTCTGCTTATGCTGCTTATGCTGTTTACTTATGTTAAGGCTTTACTTCTAAGTACTTTTAGACAAATTAAAAAAGCAGTACTATTATTACTTTACTTTCTAACTTATACATGTAACAATAGAACGCTTACTTTTTCTTTTCTACTTTTTTCTTTTTTATTGCTATTTTAACGTTATGTAACAGCTAGTCTAACTAGTAAAAAAGAATTTTACTTACTTATGTATAATTAATAAAACGAAAAAAATGCTAAAGCAGAGCATTTTGAGTACTTTGCTAGTATTAGCAAATACCTTATAAATCTTATATTCTTTCTACAATTAGCTAAGTTAAAGCTTAATATTGTTTTATATATAAAGATAATACAGATTCTAAAGTTATTTATAAAAAAATATAATTGAAAAGTTTTAAAGAAGCTAAGTTTATTAATGCCTAATAAACTTAAGTATTTGTATAATTAGCTTTGGCTTCGGCCTTTTAAGACAACCTTTTGATGTGACTACACATTTTGTAGACACCTTTTTAGTAAAAAAAAAGATTTATTGCTAACAACAGGTATTAGGGCTTATGCCCCTTTATTTAGTATTACCAGCACGCAATTAGTATGTCGCATGTTTAGATAGAAATAAAGAAAAGTAAGACAAAGACGCGAATCGCCTCCTAACTTAACGCGCCCTATTCTGCCTATGCTGCCTACTTATATTAAGGCTTCACTTCTAAGTACTCTTAGATAAATTAAAGAAGCAGCATTATTATTGCCTTGCTTTCTAACCTATACATACGACAATAAAACGCCTACTCCTCTTTTTCCGCCTCTTTCTTCTCTATTGCTATTTTAACGTTATACAACAGCTAGCCTAACTAGTTAATAGTTTCTTTACTTAGCCTATACACGATTAATAAGAAAAGAAAGATACTAAAGTAGAGTATTTTAAGTACTTTGCTAGTATTAGTAAACACTCTATAAATTTTGTATTCCTTCTACAACTAGCTAAGTTAAGGCTTAATATTCTTTTTATATATAAAGATATTACGGATTTTAGAGTTGTTTATAAGAAATATAACAATAAAGTCCTAAAGAGGCTAAGTTTATAAATACTTAATAAACTTAGATGTCTATATAATTAGCTTAAGCTAGACTAGTTTAGGGGCTAGGTGTACAACAAGAAAGCTTCTTGTCTTTAGATAAGAGTTAAAGTTAAGGAGATACTTATTATAGAGGTTATACGCTATTATAGCATATTATATACAAATTATTTGTATATAGTGCTGTTTAAAAAGTAAGAAGTAGTAGGTAAGAAGCAGCAGCTTTAGCTTTATAAAGTATTATAGGCTCCTGCTACAGTACATACGTGTCCTTTTTTTTCTTTATTACATTATATTGTAATTCTATTGCAATCCTACTGTAATTCTATTGCTAGCTATAGGCTAGCAATCGCCGTTAGACACGTTTCAACTAGTGTTGTTTTTTAGTACCTTAGCAAATTTTTTAACCCTGATTATCGCTTAGTAGTCTAAGCTTTCCTCCTAGAACTTATCCACCCACTATTCAAATCTCGTTAACTACACACAATCTTTTTTTTTAACTTTTGCGATTAATTAGTAGAGGGTAGCTGCTTTTCACTTTTTTAGAACTCCATTTTGACTACAACAACAACCACCACCCTTAACACCTTAAAAAATAAATAGACATATCCTTAACAGGAACTAGAAGTTTAAATAAATCTTTAATCTAATTACAAGAGATACTGTCTGCTCTAACTCTAGTATCTAGAGTCTTCTCTTACTCTCTTTAAGAAATTAAGCCCTTATAAACTATAACTTGTCTTATAATATAAGCAGTAAGTTAATATCTTCTATTACTAATTATATATTTTGTAATATTAAAAACTCGCTTAACGCTAACGCCTGTAATAGAGATTGCTAGTATATTCTTTGCAACTTAAGACAATTAAGAGTAAGTTTGTTTATTTAACTACTACTACTCTAAGATGTTGTAAGAGGCTGTTTGCTTAACATAAAGAATACTAAGATATTCCTCTCTCTCTCTATGCAAGTAGGGCTGCTATTCTTGTTAGTTTCTTAACTATTACTATTATCTAGCAATGTAAAACTAGCTGCTTGTAATAAAGTTGTAGAAGCAGGCTTTTAAAACTACTTATTAGTTGATAATTATCTTACAAAAGATGCTAATCCTAAAATAGCTCTTGCCCTATCCTTATTATAGTATTAATCTAGGTAGTTAAGAAGCTTTTAGTAATACAAATGCTTATCTTATATCTCCTAGCTATCTTCTTATACGCTTAATTAGTTTGTACTGTAATAATTGTATGTAATAAACAGTACCTTATATATAGTAAGCTTTACAGTTAGATTAAGAACTGTTATATAGTTAAATAGAAACCTACGTTTATTATCTGTTCTTACGTAGTACTTGCTAAGTTTCGCTTTACTATAAAGGGCTGTGTTCTATACTACTTCTAGCTACTCTATTAAATCTTAGTTCTTAAGTTCTTTGTCTAGCTTAATAGTTATCTAATCTAGGAAGTTAAATAGTTTGTTGTATATAAGCTAGATAAACTAAATTTAGGGCTTGTTATTCTAGCTTAGGAAGTTAGTAGCGTCCTTAAACTTTGTAAGTAGCTTAGTAATAAAGTTAAAGTAGTGCTACTCTGCATAAGATAGTTAGAGCTTCTTAATATTACAGAAGTCTATCTCTATAGTACTAAGATTACTAGAGACAGTATCTTAACTAGTTTATAGCTTTAATACAACTTCTTGTTGTAACTATTTATTAATATATTGCCTAATTATAGTTACGCGCTTACACATATTATATATTAAGTTCTACTAGGTTTTAATGTTATAAATAACTGTAAGATAGTCCTTTGCTAGTAGGTAATATTATATAGCAATAAAGCGTTCAAATTGTTAAGAGGATACATTAATAGCAATATAGATAGCTTAGAGCTAGATTCTACTTAGCATGTAATAACTTTATATAATAAATACTAGCTAACCTTACAAAGTAAGTTTAGGACAGAGATCTGTGTACTAATATCCTAAACATAACGTCTCTCTAGGGGCTGTTTAATATCCGCGTTAAAAGAGGGTGTAAGCTAAAGTTTCTAAATAATATCTTAAATAATAAGATTAATAATATGTGTAAGGCATAAAATTATATTTTCTTATAAATACTATCTAATGTGCTCCTCTTGTAAGCTTATATAGAGGGCTCTTATTAGAGTAGTATTGTTGCTAGCTTTGTCGCAGGTAATAGCTAAGAGGCAATACTTAGTTTGTGTTTTAGCAAGTACTTAGAAGACGTCTAACGCTATAGAAGCTCCTATATACTAACCTTGTAGTAGTAAGAAATTAAGTAGCTTCTCTTATAGTTACTATTTAGGGCTAATGTAGTACACTTTTATTACAAGGAAGCTAATATAATTAGCAGCTAACTAGGCGTCTAAAGTAATTAAGATTTTTGTTAATAGGCTAAGGTTACTAAAGATAACAGCTTTAGCTTCTTAAGACTGTGTTCTAAAAACCTCAATAAATTTAAAATAGCTAATAAACACCGTATTAGGTTAGAGAAACTAGAGGAAACGCTTAAATAACAGTTAATTAAGCGTCTAGAATAACTAGTTATTGTTAATTACTACCTTTATAAGCTTGTGTTAAAAAGATAGCGTAGTGTATATTAGAACTAGAGAAGATATAGCTTTGTTTTGACTTTGTAATAATAAGCCTAAGGTCTAATCTAGTTGATTGTAAACTGCGTTAACAGTGTTTTAGCATGCTTTTAATTAAAAATAAGTATAAAGATGTTTAGTTTTAATAAGCTTTATGCTAGCTAGGTGTTGTAGTACTAGACTATAATTTAAACAAAACACATATAGTTAACTACTAGGAACTTTAGCTACCTCTTTAACGTTTTGCTAAATAGTACCTAACTAGCTTAATAAGTTCTATCTTAGCTTAGGGGTTGTAGGATTTTCTCTTTATAGAGTGCTATTTTACTACTTTCTCTATGCATTTAGCACTGCGTCTCTTGTCTCCTTAAGTAATAAGTACGTAGGAGGATATTTAAGTAAATGTAACAAGTTTTAATTTTCTATCCTTATAATTTAGGGGGCTGTGAATCTAAATTAAGAGAGAATAGGTAGAATATTAATAAATAGTTGCGCTATATAACAAATAGCATGCGTAGGGCTGTATGTATGTAGCTGTAATAAAAAGCTATAATAAATTATAATAATAAGTATAAATTTTTAACAAAGTCTTTACTACTATATAAAGAGCACTAGTATTAACTCCCTATAGCTAGTAAAATATCTATAACGCGTACTTAAAGCCTATTAGGCTACTATTAGAGGATTAATCTATAGCTAATACAGTAACGCTAACGCTAGTAGGGGACATAATTATTGTCTAGGGATTAAAGTTCGTATTTAGTCTATATCTAGAATTACTAAGTTGCTAGTATAGGTTTTAGTCTGCTATTATTTGCTGTAATAACTGCTAATCTTAGCTTATGCCTTAGTGCAATCCTAGCTATTTTATAATACTAACTTATTCTAAGCTGTCTTCTAAGTCTAAGAAGTGTTTAAACTCTAGTAATAAATCTAAGAACTCTTTAAAGTCTGTATACTCCTCCTCCTTAGCCTTAGCCTTGGCCTTTGCTTCTGCCTACTATTTCTTAGTCTTATATTTATCCTTGCCTTAGTTATAGTATGCGTTAATATCTAAATCCTTGTTAACTTCTTCTTTGTACTTATTATTATTACCTTATATATATAGTTTTGGCTTCAGCCTTTTGAGACAACCTTTTGATGTGACCACACATTTTGTAGACACCTTTTTAGTAAAAAAAAATATTTATTGCTAACAATAGGTATTAGGGCTCATGCCCCCTTGTTTAGCATTGCTGGCACGCAATTAGTGTGTTGCATGTTTAGACAGAAACAAAGATGCGCAATATCTCTCTAACTAACTCTCTTAACTAATAACTATTTACTAATAACTATTTACTGCTAACCGCAACTTCTGTCGTCTCTATTACTATCCTAGCAGTGTTGTAGTCGCGGTGTTTCTAGCGCCTATACTTAGATATAAACATACGACAACAGCGTTACTATCTAAGCACAGCTCTCTTATTTCTAAAGGCGACTTACAAAATCCTCCTGCTTATTAGTTTATTTTAGCTGCTTAATACCTATTTTAATACGCTCTTGCTCCTTATAGAGCTACTACAAGGTCTCTCTACTAAAGTTGTATTTACGCAGAAAGAGATTAGTAAGATAACACACTATTACTACACCTAGACTATTAATATACGCAACGTATTTAATAGACTTACTACTAAATAAGCCTTTTATAACCTCTATTGTAACCTTAATATTTATAATACTAAACGTATTAATAAGGTGTTAATAAATAATAGAATTTAACTTCTGCGTCTACCTAATTACTATAAGAGCTACTGCTAACAGCTCCTCTTTAACTAACTAGCGAGGCTACTTAATAAAGGTAAACGCGGGCTTTGTAATCTACTACTATAGCTTCTTATATAGTAACCTAGTAAGGTCTAACTTTACTAAATATAAGCTATTAGTCTTTATGTTAAACAGGAAGAAGAATAGTCTAAGTATTATATTATTTGTATACAGTACTATGTAGTGTAGGAAATCCTAAAGGTAAGAAGCAGTAGGTAGGGAGCTTTTATAAAGTATTGCAGGCTCCTACTGCAGTAACGTACGTGTCCTTACTCTCCTCTACCTCTACCTCCTCTACCTCTATTGTAATCTTGTTGCTAGCTATAGGCTAGTAATCGCCGTTGAACACGTTTTAATTAGTGTCGTTTTTTAGTACCTTTAGCAAATTTTTTAACCCTAATTTTACTTAGTAGTCTAAGCTTTTCTGCTCTAAGCGCTTAGTGCGTAGACCTTATCTACTTACTGTTTAAATTTTGTTAACTACACATAATCTTTTTTTGACTTTTGCAACTAATTAGTAAAGGGCAGCTGCTTTTCACTTTTTTAGAAAACCTATTTTGACTATAACAACAACCACCACCTTTAATACCTTAAAAATAAATATATATAGTTTATTAGCTTATAAGTAGGCGTTGTCTAAAAGTCCTAGGGCCTTAAGCGTGGACAGTAGTTCTACTTGTCTAGGTATGTTAGTATATTACTGTTATAAAGTACTATAATAAACTTACTCCTAATACTTGTTAGTTACTATTACTAACTCCTTAGGCGACATCTTATCTAGAAATTACTACTACTCTTTTTTAGCTTCTATGCTCTTAAAGCTATTAGTATTAAGCTTGTATAGTCTTTTATTGTATGTGCATTGCATAATCTTCTAGAGTATACTACTTTAGCTGTAAACGCGTATATGTAGTTAACTTTAAGCAGGCTTATTTAGGTTGTCTATTGTTTACGCAGCCTTTAATATAGATTTGCAGTACTACTTTAGGTTAATTTCTTAGTATATATTAGCCTATTTCTTGTAGATAGTGTTAAGATTGTTCTCTAACTACTCTGCTACTACTTATAAGTACTAGTATGTAATTAATAGCTGTGTTAACTTACTACTCTTCTTAGTTTAGAAGCGCTTTTTATTAAGCTCTTCTTACGCCTTATGTAGTATCTCTGCCTAATCCTCCTTACTAGCATTTTAGTACTTGTTCTTCTTTTTAATGTTAGCCTTAAGGTAGTACTTTGTAGTTCTGTCTATACTTCTTACTACTTTAATTACTTTCTCTTCTACACTAAGTAGTGCAGTGCGGTCTCTCTATGTAATAGCATAAGTAGAGTTACTTAGCTAACCTGTGTAAGGTACACTAAGGTTTGTAAGGTAGCCTTTTTAAGATCTAATAGCACTATATTGTGTAATAATATTATTAACTTTGTCTTCTTCGCAGTTATAACCCTGCACAAGTTAGTATATGCTGTTATAAATAGTTATGTTAATTACTTTAGTTAGCTTTTCTTACTCCTTGTAATTAAACTCTAGCGGAACTTAAATTGCGATGTGCAGGACAAGACTTTCAGGCTTGTTAAAGGTTTCTTGCTTAACAGTTAATATTGCAATAGTATAGGTAGAGGCTATAATTACAATACTACTAGTCTTAATATTAGTAGGTTGCAGAAAACTTAATACGCTGTAGTGCTGCCTAAAATTGTAAGTAGGCTGTGCACTACGCTAGCGCCTGCTAAAATATTAGCTCTGTACATTGATTTTCACATAACCTACACTACTAACACCTACACGCAATAAAATACAAAGCTCTTAATTATTATATTTATTTATTACATTTACTGCTGCTGCTAACTACTATAATAGCCTACATAAAGTAGACTACCTGTAAGTTAACTAGCAGTAAATCTATCTGCAAAGACCTAGCATTAAAAGCTGCCTACACTGCTGCTTCTACGCGCAATTACGCCTCTAATACTGTACTTTATTAACGTTGTTAATTTAAGCTAGGCAGTATGTTTAAACAATATATAATTACAGTTTAAGACTAATAATGCGTAGCTGTTGCACTACGAGAGATTAAGCGCTACTAGAAGTTAACCAACCTCCTTATCTGTAAGCTGCCTTTCTCTAGGCTTGTTTAAGAGATTGCACTAGGGTATAAGAGAGAGTTGCGCTTTTAGGCACAAGCTCTATACGCTATCTAAGAGGCAGCTAAGGCGTAGTTAGTTAGATATTTTAAAGGTATGTTATTTACTATGCTATAGTTATAAAATTATATGCTAATATATATAGACTGTAACTACAACGCTATACATGCAAAGAGGGTTACTATTTAGGCAAAAGATTCTAGGCTAGCTTACAGGTACTATAGTAGGCTTAATCCTAGTAGACTACTATTTTCTTATTATAAGTAGCTTATTCTTTGTTAAATTTCTGCATTATACTCTTATAATTGCTTTATACTCTAAACAGAATAATTGTATCATTATTTACTTATATCCTTTTACACTGTGATAATATGCTGTGATAAACTATATAAATATAAGCTGTTTAAGAGTCTACATGCAATAAAACTCTTACTTAGATAATAAAACTTAAAACAACACAAGAAAATGCTAGTAAATATAGTAATAAAGTCTAGAAAAAAACGCAAAAAAATTGTAACCTAACCCTAACCTGTGGTCCGTGCAACCTAACCCTAGACCTACTACACCCCTACCCATTTTGAGTACTAAAAAAATGGGTAGGGGTTGGGTAGAGGGTGTGGTATTACGTAAACCTACCCAACCCCTACCCCACCCCTGCCCATCAACCACTGTAGGTAGATCCAAACTAGTAGTAATTAAAAGCCCTTTAATTACTACTCCTTTTTGTTGCGGATTCAATCTCTAGGTATAGTTGCTTGTTCTACTATCAACTCAGAGGTAGAGGTCTCTGCCTTCTACTTGTTTGTAGTAGACTCAGAGGCAGCCAAATCCAGGCTTATAACCTATTAGAGATTGAGGAGGAGGTGCGCAGGGTGAAGGATAAGGATAAGAGAATAAAATAATAGAGACTAGGGGAAGACAGTATTGTAGAGGATAGCAATTGTATTATCTTAATTGTCTTGTCTTTCTTCCTAACTATCTGCTAAACTACAGTCTATATATACCTGTAACTTGCATTCTAGAAAGATCTGTATTACGCAATAGCTTGCGTAGTAGATTGCGTAATCTATAGTAGATTGCGTAATCCTGAACGTCATTGATGATAACAATCAATTAATAACAATGATAATAAATACTAGTAGCGTAATAGCTCCTAGTAATCAATTGATTGTAGGTTGATTGTAGATTCCAGGTATGATTTGAGCACCTGGATTCTGTAGAGAAACAGCTGAGTAGCTTAATCTGCAACACTTTTAGGAATTTAGACTATATCAAAAAGATCCTTATTCTTATAGTAAAACCTGCGATAAAAAAAGGTAAGTTACATATACTCCTTTTTCCTACTTAGAGACTGTTTACTCTATATTTAAATTATAAAGTAGCAATATTTTTTTATATAATTAAAGGACTTACTAACCTCTATATAGGCTGGAAGTTTCAGCAGGATAACGCTAAGATTTATAAAACTCTAGAAGTTTTATCTTGGTTTTCTAGGAATAGGATATTGCTTTTTAAGCATCCTGCCTATAGTCTTAATCTAAATCCTATAGAAAACGTGTATGCCTTGCTAAAAAACGCTTTAGCTAAAAGGCCTATTACTTCTTTAGGTATAGAAAAGAGTAAAAAAAGTATAGCAGCCCTTAAGGCTGCTATAAGGGAGGAATGGGATTAATTACCTTAAAAGGCGATTAATAATTGTATTCTATCTTTACCAAAGCGTTGTTTGGACGTTAAGGAAGCTGAAGGCTGGTACACTAAGTATTAGTAAGCTTTCTTTGTTATTTATTTAGAAAAAACCCTAAAAACAAGCTCTTTATTACTACTTAACAGTTTTTCTTACCATTACCTTCAAACTTACACACATAAGAGTTCAACTAGTATTATTTAATATATATACTTTATAGCGATTTTTACACCTTCAAAAAAAGTTATTTTCTTGTTTATTCTTGAGTTTTTTATCTTTATTTTCACTGCAGAAGTTGAGCGCAAAGGTGCTTACTAAGCAGCTTACTAAGTGGCCTAACTCAAAGAGGAAGATCTTGGCTTTCCAAATCACTAACCTTTTTGGGTATAGCCCTTCTGGCTGTAGAAATATAAAGCTTTAAAAACTATAACTGTTTTGACATCTTTTTTTTTGGTCACCCCTCAGTAGTAATATGCTGTACTTAAATATAGCTGTTAGCACTGTAAGTTCATTACTAGGTCTTGCACCATTCTTGCAGGTAGGAAGAACTTAATTTCTAACCTATCATGATGATAGATGATGGCTTCTGAACTACAAGGTTATTTATGTTATTTACTTCCTCTGTACGAAAGCGGTGTTATCAGCGAAGGCGCTAGCAACAAGGAATCTTATCATGTAGGATGCTACTATTCTTTTGATATAAATGTCTTTCTTAATTTATGGAGTTGCCGCGTTTTCTACTCATGTAACACTGCAGTTACGCTTTCTAACATTCTAGTAGTATTGGTCATTTAGACGTTGACGTATGCGAGGACAGAGAAAGGTTGGAGGGTTGGTAGGTGGAAGGTCGAGCGAGTACGCAATCCGTATGAGCCTCTTACCTCAGTCAACATGATACCCATGGTAGCTGTTCCAGATAGAGCACGTCTGTCTCGACGTGCCAAGGCCTGCTGTACATGGCAGAAGATTGGTATTACAAAAGAAATGATGGTATGGAATGCTTTGCCTAATATATGCGCACCCGGGATGCACTTACCTTAGTTGTGACTGTGCGACGAATTTGCGGTAGAACATTTTGCAAAACCTCCTAGGCGTACTTAGGTATCCTTGTTTCCTTGTACTCTCATATACCTGTCTTCTCTACTTCCCTTTTTCTTCTAAAACTACTCAAGTTGTAAAATATTAGCTGGCTTCGGCCTTTTAAGACAACCTTTTGATGTGACCGCATATTTTGTAGACACCTTTTTGGTAAAAAAAAGATTAATTGCTAATAACAGGTATCCGGGCTCACGCCCCCTTATTCGGCATTGCTAGCACACAATTGGTGTGTCGCTCTAGCATGTTTAGACAGAAATAAAGAAAAGCAAGACAAAGACGCGAATTGCTTTCTAACTTAACGCGCCTTATTTTACTTATTTTTATTGCTTTAATGCTAGGCGCTCCTAAATAAAGTAAAGTAGTAACACTATTATTGCCTTGCTTGCTAACCTATAGACGCGATAATAGAAAGCTTACTTTTTTTTTCTTGCCTTTTTCTTCTTTATTGCTAATTTAACGTCTTGTAATAGCTATTTAAGCTAAGTTCTAGTCTTTATACTTAGCCCTTATACAACAAATAAAAAGAAAAAGATGCTAAAGTAATAGATTTTAAGTACTGTACTAGTATTAGTAAATATCCTAGAGATTGTATATTCCTTGCACAACTAGCTAAATTAAGGCTTGATAATCTTTTTGTATATAAAAATATTGTAGATAAAAAACTAATTTTAAATTTTTATTAACTTAGAAGTCTAGCTAAGTAGTTAAGTTTTAAGATACTTAATAAATTTAGGTGTTTATATAAGTAGTTTAAGTTAAACTAAATTAAGTGCTAAGTAAATAGTAGCAAAGAATGCTTTTTTTAGAAAAAAGCTTAAAATAAAGAGTTACTTGCTGCAGAAGTTACACGTTATTATAGTATATTATATGCGAATTATTTGTATGCAGTGCTGTTTAAAAGGTAAGAAGCAGTAGGTAAGAAGCAGCAGCTTTAGCTTTATAAAGTATTATAGGCTCCTGCTACAGTACATACGTGTCCTTTTTTTTCTTTATTACATTATATTGTAATTCTATTGCAATCCTACTGTAATTCTATTGCTAGCTATAGGCTAGCAATCGCCGTTAGACACGTTTCAACTAGTGTTGTTTTTTAGTACTTTAGCAAATTTTTTCAACCCTAATTATTGCTTAGTAGTCTAAGCTTTCCTTCTAGAACTTATCTACCTACTGTTCAAATCTCGTTAACTACATACAATCTTTTTTTTGACTTTTGCGACTAATTAGTAGAGGGTAGCTGCTTTTCACTTTTTTAGAAACCCCATATTGACTACAACTACAACCACCACCTTTGACACCTTAAAAATAAAGTAAAATATTAGCTTCTCCCTTGACTTGCCTTCCAATTTCTTTTATAATAGCCCTTACCGGGACCCTAATATCTTTGTCGATCCTCCGAGCTCTCCCGGGCCCTTTTCGCAGTTGTAGTGTTAGGCCTGTCCGTAACACTAAGCAAAGGCCACAACCCCAATTATGAGGACGTTTCACACGTTCCAACGCTTCTCCCTTTCGCAGCGGGCATCAGCGGACTCACTCTTGCTGACGCTCTTTGTAGGGTTTATGTTAGCTTAGACAGAGTTCTTGCGGGGATACTTCGAAATAATCATCAACCTTGTAGTCTTGTTGGCAGATCTTGTCGGAGGAGTGGTCAGTCCTCCTGCGCCTAATGAATGCAAGAAGAGTTGTCTGATGACTTCTAGCTCATAGCCATCCGGCTCGAGCGCAAGAACTGTGCAGACGAGAGTTGGCAAAATAGGTAAGGCTTAGGCAAATGACCTTATAAGAGTTCGCCTGGGAGCATCGACATATTAAACGGCGGCTGCAATGACGACAGGTGCTGGTACACAAGTCATGAAGACAGATTGGAACAGCTTAATGCTCGGTGCAAAAAGAGCCAGGTACTAGCTTTGACATGCATGTGTATGAAGAGGGGATAGTGAAGCTAGGCTAAGCAAGCTAGTTATATGGACTGTGGTAAGATCCGAGGACGAGTATGTGGGCGTGAGGCAGAATGTATGTAGTAAGGTCGCTTTATAGGGACAAGGAGCAGGGGTATTGTAACGAATGATATGCTTCAGTTCAATCGCTCACTACTCTCCGAACTCCTCTCCTCTTTATGCACAGCCACATCGAATCCCACACCAACGCTGTTCACGTCCAGCCTTTGGGTATCCCGTTCATTCAGCCTGGTCAACTACGTCGGCCCCATTCAAAAGAGATCATTGCTGATCTAGACTGGGCAAGACTGTAATAGAGATTAGCTGTGCTTTCATTGGAAAGGTTGCTTCAAGCGTCTTACGCTGCCGCAAGACCCACAGGTCTTGGCATCGCCGCTGATACCAGCGCCGCACTTTGGGCAGTCGCTGTGGAAATTGACGAGGACGGTTATGGACTGCATTTTGACTGTTGACTGTCGATTTTGCTGAGATGTGTTGTAAGATGTAGTTGTTTGATATCGTGGAAATGCACTGATAGTTGTCGAAGCTGGAGGGGTAAAGTGGGGTTGATATACAGAACCCAAGAAGCTACAGGCAGCTACGGCAAGCCTGGGCAGCTAGTGCATAAGCCATCAGCTGACTGGCACGCGGTGAATGCGGTGGGTCTTGCGATTGGACGTAAGTGGAAAGCGTGGGATAAGTGTCACGTAGACGTGCGGGGCCAAGTAACAAGATTCTTGTCCGATAGGAAGGTGAGAGACCCGAGGCGAAAAGAGTGACAGAGGAGAAAGACAAGACACGCGTCTGATTACCTATAAGCCCTACCTAACGTGGCAGATGATCTGTCCGTTGATAACGGCGAACCAACCGTCTTCCTTCTTCTCCATCTCTCTCCACGTCGCAGCGATTTCTTCCAGATCCTGCTCCGTCGCATACCTGCTGTCTAGAGCTCTTTGTTTATAGTCGCTCTTAACAGTCCTGTCAGCCCAGAGTCCACACCAGAACTCTCTCTCTTCTGGTGTGCTGAATGTCCAGGCAGCTACACTAGCCTCAACATCGCTTCTTGGAAAACCAGCTTGCATGGCTATCGCATGCAGGTATCTGCCCATGTTCGGATGTGCCTTCAGCCCGTATGCAACCTTAATGTATAGATCCTTCCACTTCTGCATCCCAGGATGCTCTGGGTACCAATCCATGGCGCTGTAATTGCAATCTCGAACCGCAACGATGCCGCCTGAATTGGCTAACCGCTTCATCTCCTTCATCGCACCCAGCGGATCTTGTAGATGCTGTAGCACCTGATGCGCATGTACGATATCGAAACCTCCTTCTTGTAGGCCATCGAGTTTGTCCCATTCAAAGATATCTCCGGCCTCAAATCGAATGTTTGTGACGCCCTTTTCCTCTGCGTGTTTTCGTGCCTTTTCGATGACTTCGGCGGAGGGATCAATGGCATAGACGAAGCCTTGTGGGACGCGAGTAGCGAGATCGACGCTGATGGTACCTGGTCCACACCCTACATCGAGTATCGTGAGTGAAGGATTGTTGAGGTAAGGGAGGAGGTGAGGACATGAGTTCTCGACGGTGCGCCAGCTGTGGGAGCGGAGGACGGACGCGTGGTGACCGTGAAGATATGGTCCAGACATTGTTGGAAATCGACGTGGTCGTGCGTAGACTCTGGTTGCGAGGTAAATGAGGATGCAATGACCGAGTATAGCGACTGAGAGTAAGAACAATGCTACAAGGTCAGTTCTGGCTACAGCCTAGGTTAGTTGCAGAGTTAGCTGGATATAGTTGTCGTATTTAGCTTCGGCAATAATGTGCAGCCAATTATTGAATGCGCCAAAATCTCTGCTGGACTCTTTTGTAGAATTCGCTCTGTTCAGTGACATGCTCGACAATCGAGACTTGGTGGCTGTTGTCGGGGTTGTTGGAGCAGCTAGCAGCTCGCATCTTCATGTCCGAGCATCAGCCATCTCGGTACCACTGCTTAGTCATCCATCCGTCCATTCAATCGCCTTACTATGTATATCCATTCCATCCTTTGGATAGCTTGTAGGATGAATCCATTCGGACAGATAGAATGTATGATTACAAGTGCATTACCCTTTGTATTCGATCCTAATTTCAAAGCGAAACCGTTCGCGGCATCCAAGGTTTGTACATGCAAGAAGGTCAGGCGGCCGTTAACTGCAAGCTTACAGTTGCGATGTGGCCCGGTCTCTTCCCCCAATCATCACCCTTTCGTTTATTCATTCATTCCACAACCAACTTCAACTTCGAGAAACATCAGACTTGGCTCGCATGTGCTCACAGCAACAAGGTGGTCACCTATCTTACAGCATGAACCCATACCACAATCCAACAAGAAGCCATCCCCAGCCGCCACCCAGTGCTAAGACCGCCCGCTAATCCCGAAACAGACAATGGTAGGATGAATGGATTCAATAATCTTGGAACGCTTCCTCGCTTTACACGGAAGCGGCGCACAGCATCCAACCACGAAACCCTCCCCCTCAGGTTCTGGGTCGCTCTTCATTTCATCGTGCGTTACTGCATCGAGCAATTTTGCCAAAACCCGTGGATTGCTGGAAGCGGGCATTGTCCGTTTTAGATTTGGTCGACATACACAGCTTGCATGCGAGCTACATTGAGTTATGCGGGTCTTGATTTTGAGTTTCTGTGTGGCGCGGTTATAGATGCGCGACCGCTGAGGTACTACCTTTTGGGAACACGAGCGGCTGAACAGTGTTCTTTTGCGAGCTTCAGTCGCACACTCTCTCTCTCTCTCTCGTTACTGCGCCGACTCTACATCGCTGACATTTACCTCCAGCTTCATGGTTCTGCACTTTCCTCAGATCCGACAGGCCGATTGGTTTAGAACCTTATTTTCTTCTTCAAACCGCACAATGAAGCGCCACCGTAGGTCCACGGAATGGTATGTTCGATAGTGCGATTTCGAGGAACAGAATTTCTGTTGCAGTGTTGTGAACAGAGAAGCATAGAGAGCCATGGTTTTCGATCAAAGAGACTGCACCTCACCTGCTTCCTATTATTTCTGGAGACGGTTCTGACATATTGCGTGGGGCTTCAGCACGGTTGCCATGTTTTATTCGAGAGGCCCTTCTCGTTTGAGTGTCTTTGGGATTGCGGTAAAAAATTAGTGGCTCACAGCAATAGGTCATCTCAAAACCAAATTATAGCAGTGCTACATGTGGAGAGCTTTTCTTGGGCTCATCTCTCGTAAGACGAACCGAATGATTTGACGAAGAATGATTGCAAGAAAACACCAAGTCAGAGTACACAGGCACAACTCACGACCGAGTGAAAGAACTACTGACCGACCTATTACCCAAATTGCGATCAATCGCGCCTCACCAAACAATTCTCCTCACGCCACTGCCTTTCCCACTCATATGTCACACAGCCATAACATATACTCAATATCATCATGTCCGCCACTTACTCTCTTCACTGCGCCGCCACGACGAGCCATCCCCTCACCTCCACGAAAGCTGCCGCTCTACTCTTAGGACCGGAATTATACCCACTCTACATCCACTGGCAGATCGATATCGAGGAACCCGAGCAAGCAGCGCTTTATCCTTCCAGACTAGCATGGGGAAAAGTAATTCGGGAGGTACAGGAGGAGGAAGTGGGAGGAATACCGAGTGCGCAGACTTTCAAGGCCTTTATGAGTATGCCAAGGGTTAAAGAGCAGTTATACAGGCGGAATACAGAGAATGATCACATCGGGAAAGATGGCAGAAAAGAGGAGAAAAAGCAGGGAGGAAGCCCAGAACAACTTACCACACGACTCTGCAAGCACTTTATCCACCCCGGTAACCCTTGCACGACAAACGATGTATGTCCGGTTTGCATAATGAACCATTGTCTTGCCTCCCTCGAGCGCATTGCGCATGTCTGGCGCCTCGTCGGCGGGCCTTGCAAGCCGTGCAGGTCCGAAGACACAGGACTCCTAATGATAGAATCCGAGCAACTGATTATCTACCATGCAGCTAAGCGACTTTGGAACGCTGAGAAAGGTCGATGGGCCAATTTGGTGTACATATACGAGCAGTACGCAAAACAGGAGAGGTCGTGGGAGAAAGACTCTCGACAGGATGGATTTGCGATCCCTCAGTCGGTCAACGAATCGAGTAGCTGTATGGAGGCATTGGAACTGGCCATGCGAACTCCGTTCCTTGCAGAAGGATGGAGTGATACCTTTGTTCCTAGAAGACACCTGAGACAGCGCAGTGTGGGGGATGAGTCGCAAGGAAGCTCTGTTGCTGAAAACAAAGGCACTGGCCTTCCGCACTATCCCCCCGACTCACTTGAGACAGAACCACAGACTTTGCGGTATTTCGACGGAACCTCTGATCAGAGAGTAAATTCAGGTACCAGACTCCATACGATATCAACGGAGCGAATACGACCTCGTCGCCCCCCAACAAGGTAATCGGCACGCAACGCTCTCCGTTCACATCCTCAGATTCGACTACGTATGCCCCGTCTCCACCGCCCACACCACTGTTATTTCCACCTCAAACACCGTCCCAATCTCATCCACCCCTTGCTCTTACGTGTAGAGTATACTTCCCCGACAACCTTCCCTCACCTTCCTCGCGACAATCGACATACTTCCAGCGAGCCTCTCCATCCTATGAACGAGGGGCCCATGCGAGTCCGTTCGGTAGTACGTGGGCTGACACGAGCTTCATGAGCAACTCCAATTATGATTCTTTCGGCACCGACCAAGACGAAGACGAGGAACTGGATATACTGATGAGGGAACAGGACGAGAGTGTTGAAGATGTTCGCGAAATGGAAAAACAGGGTTCAGCAGTTTTAACGGATGTTGTTCAAAAAGTGAACTTGGGAAATGAGAAAGAACAGGAAGAAGAGGAAAGGCTGAGCGACTGGAGTGATGACAGCGACTCCAGCGACGACGACGAAGATGAAGAAGACGACCTCACGGTACATCTAGGTATAAAGACCGTGAGCCAAAAGAGGTTGCTGGATCAAGTCATGGGGTTGGGTGTTCATAGACCAGTGTTTTCTTTCAGCTGGCGACAGCGTCAAGAACCAGACGAGACGCATGACTCGGATGACGACGCTGTTGCAGACGAGTCTGAAGACGAAGAAGTGGAACAGTCGATGCGGGATACAACTTCTGAGATATTGGAAGCTCCTACTGTCACAGCAGCAAACACTGATTTGGCCATGACTGCCGACGGCGGAGCAGAAGTAACGAATACAGTATCGCTGGCCGAGCCAGTGATCGAAGCATCTCGTCGCCGCAGTCATGATGAGTTCATTGAATCTGGAGGGGTAGTTGAACAGGGCCATGACAAAAAACACTGTCATTAGAACAGATGTCGTTGACGTTTGCTGACGTTGGATGCCGAAGACTTGAATATGGAAGCTATCCATACATGCGTATTCGTAATTACCATATTCATACATTATTTTTACCGTTGCAAAGTGAAGCGTACACATCTTCCTTGAAGCAGCCAGGGTACTTAATCGTAGACTCTTTTTTTCGACCTTAAAGGCTCATACTGTAGCACCACTGGTCGTCTTCTATACTTATAATCGCTCATAATACATTGCAACACTGTTGCCAGCCATAGGATGGCAATCGCCATTGGACACGTTCTAAATAGTGTAGTTTTTTAGTACCTTTAGCACAAAATTTAACCCTAATTTTTGGTTAGTAGTCTACGCTTTCCTCTTAGAGCTTATCTACTTACTATTTAAATCTAAATGTGTACAAATAATCTTTTTTGTTAACTTTTGCGATTAATTAGTAAAGGGAAGCTGCTTCTTACTATTTTTTTGAACCCCCTTTTAACTACAACAACAACCACCTTTAACACCTTTAAAAAAACACCTATGATTGCAAAGTACTGAAGAATGCAATGAGCCATGCAATTGGACGTGAGTAGCGGCTCAGCAAGGCTGATGAATAAAGTTACTGACGACGAGCAGCACCAACAATTTCCAAAGCGGTTGTGTTCGACACCTACAGTGACTTCGTCGGCTACCTCCAGGGAAGAAAATGCCCAAATTGCAATATTGGCTTCATTCAGAGCAGTAAAGACGTGGAAAGTTTGTTCAAGGTTTGGCTAGGCGGAAAAATCAATTCGTTTTCCATCTTGTCTAACTTTACACTGACCTCGTTTCTCAGCAATCGACTCCCAAGTCAAATGTAGCAAACGCTCGAAATTTAAACATGCATAGCATATTTAGACAAAGACGACGCACCAAAAGAGAAGCTCGTCAACCGTGGCCAGAACAAAGTGAGCTGGTGTTGCAGTCGCTGGCGGCTCTTCACCATCTTCGTCGTGCTCTGCGGCTTTGACCAGAAGTATTACGAAGACAAACGTAATGAGGTATCTGTCGGGATTGAAAGACAATCTATAACTGGCGGAAGCAGTGTCGGCTACACAAACGCAGAACCATTTGGTCTTGTACTATTCGATCGGAATCAGACAGGAGATCCTAAGAAGAAAACTACGGAAACTGCCGAGAAGAAGATGAATCGATTCGACCAGATAATATTGTCCTTCCTAGCGGTCTTGTGTGCGTTACCGGGAAATGATCAGGATGATAATGTTCCGCTTAGCTCCTTCGATGTTCAGCTTCCAAAGGCAGTCGTGTCGATACTGGTCAACAGTATGATCCTAGCCAAGGCAGCCGAGTTATTGAGAAACGATAGTCTAGAGAACGCAACGCAGAAAAAAAAAGACCCGTACACTGCGTTAATCAGCTTCTTGAAAAGAGTAGGAGTCCATGAGGTATCGAAGAAAAACGTAATGTACAACGAGCGCCTTATTCGGCCAAACACAGTCAATCTCTTGTATCTTTCATTCGGGGGTTCGACCTCGGCTACAGGAGACGGCAACACTGTGTCTTCGCTTGCGGTTTGTCTTCGGAAACTAAACATCCAATGAAGTAAGTCCGTGAGCAGAGAATTTTTCTGAACCAGTGCTGACAAGATAGATTCCTCATCGTTGGGCCGGAGGATTCATCATACGAAAATAGTCTTTTCGAGTTTTGACCTCTTCTGCCCGCGTGACTATCCCCGTGTACCTCCTAAGGTAGCGTTCAGATACCCTAGAGGCTGTCATCATAGCTTCAACCTGAATTTACATTTGGACGGAAAAGGTAAGCAGAAATCAGTGCTAGGGACAGCAAGCCCCTAACATTAACACAGTATGTCTTTCGCTCCTCGGAACGTGGGAAAGCGGTGCCAAGGGCGAGGAGTGGCAACCTGGTGTGTCCACTACCTTGCAAGTACTCATTAGTATCCAAGCCATGGTCCTCTGCGATGACCCTGAGTTTAACGAGCCGGGATTCGAGATGCTCTACGGACAACGCAACGCCGGTTGCTCTTCGGCATTTAATGTGGCTGTGTGTCGCCTTACTGTCGAATACGGCATTACGCATTGGGCAGAAAAACCCCCAATCTCTGGAAAGAAATTGTAGAGAACCATTGCCGCAAGACAGGAGACAAAATTCTGAAGACGACCGAACAATCGGCCAGAGAGAGCCGTCTGACAATCAGAAGGCCACAGGACGCATCGATTTTGGTCATGAGAGATATGGGTGAGGGCTATGATGGTAGAAGTGTCGACATCGCACAGTACCTGCCTCAGCTGCAGAAAACACCGAAGAAGTACGGTGCCACATATGTTATCCAAAACATAAGAAGTTTGATTCGCGAACAACCGACAGGAAGCGACGAGGCTGGATATGTATCCTAGATGCAGCCTTATGCTCGAGGAAATCGTTTCAATGGTGCTGGTGGAATGGGAGATTTTTGGAGTCCCAAACTTCAGTTTAGGCGCGGGTTTTGAGCGGTTGTTGGTGCGCAGACATTACAGTAAGTCTCGGAGGGTTTCAAGCTTAAGATGAAGTGTATTGTATGCAAGAATGAATAACAAATCAAACTAACAATGGGCACGACTGTAGAGTATAGAAGACATCTTTCAGCGCACTAGCGTCTTGGCACGTATTTTCCGCCGCAACACCATCAGCGCATCACAAGCATCATTTCCACACCCCCAAGACCAGAACCACCGTTATCGCAAACATCCCCAGCTGTTCGCGGCCCCAATCAACTCCTCGACCCACCAAAATGCTATCCCGCACCCTCACTCTGCCCTTCCGGCGCCCGTCCTCCCTCCAAACCCTCCGCACCACCATCCGCACTCGCACCCGCACCCAACACATGCACACACCAACATGCTCCTGCCTACGCCCCACACTCTCCACCTTCCGCGCCCAAACCTCACAATCGAGTAACACAGGTACCCGAGACCTCGTTTCCGGTCTCAATGGCCTGAGCATGGGCGGACGGATACAAACGCGCGGCATGAAAGTGCGGAGTTCGGTCAAGAAGCTGTGTGATGGGTGTAAGAGTGTGAGGAGGAAGAAGGGACGATATGTGTATATTGTTTGTTCGAAGAATCCCAAGCATAAGCAGAGGTGAGTTTGATGGAGTGGGATGGCGGGAAGTATGCTAACGTCGTGTAGGCAAGGATAGACATTGAGGGAATGAGAAAGCATATCGAGGGAGGGATTCGCTGGAGAAGAATGGCTACTTGTGAGAGAGGAAGAGCTGTATCATATGTATGTGCGTAAGAAAGCATTACAGGCGTTAAGACGGTATCACAGCAATTTGGAACGACACTCAGCTACTGCATCAAATGCGAGAATTTGCGATCAAAGCACGGTATTGAAGCCATATCAATCGCGCTTATCATTTACGTCGTAACCCACCATCCTACAGCCATCCATCTGCGAAACTCATCCCATACTCCCACCACTCCTATCTCCCGAGATGATCCCTGCCATCTTCAACAACTCCCGATCCATCTCCGCATCTCCCGTGCCAAGGTTAACCCTCCGTCTAGCTTCAGCCTCGCGTTCTTGCCATGCCCACTCTTTCCTCTGTTGTTCCGCAACTTCATCTCCACCACACCCCCAAACCTCCAGACTTTCAATCTCAAAACGATCTTGCCAGTCTTTCTTCTTCCTCCCAGGTAATTTACTTGGATAGAACGAGCCACCACCTTCAGATAGGTGAGTAAAGATACCAAATTCGAGAGCATCATCGAGGTGCAGGGATACAGGGCCAGGGCGGAACGGTGAGTGAGAGAATTGCGTTGTGGAAGCGGTTTGTGTGGGAATAGGGGTGCCAAGGCCGAGACCAGCAGGATGTGTTGGTGATTTGGAGAAGTAGGTATAGTCTTTGCTAAACGTTGAGGCTGTGAAGACGTCGTGTGTGGGTGAGAGCTGGAAAAGCTCGGTTGAGGAGTCGCCGAAACAGGTCTTGCCGGTGTGTTTCCATTGCGAGGAGATGTAAGCACCATAGATAAGAGTTTGGTTGGGAGAGGTGGAGTTTATGCTGTCTGGAAGGCGTTTAGGCGGTAGCATGTCTTGCAATGCGCGCTCGCGGGTGCTGGAAGGTGTCGCGGGGAGAAGGCGACCTTTTACGAGGAGGATAGTGGGCGCGCGCCAGTTGAAGACTTGCTTTTCAAAGGATCCCATGCTGAAGCCGTGCGTATTGCCGCTGTATAGAGGCCGTAGCCGCCGGAAGAGGCTGCTGCCTTTGATGAAGAACGACAGTTGGCTCAGCGTAGTCAGATTCAAAATCTCTCCCGGTTCTTGAAGGACTGGCTCTAATTCTGCCTTTGGTGGAGGTATTACAGGTTTGTTCTTTTGGGTGGGGGAACCAGGACTTGTCTTTCGTTTGGAGAGGTCGAAGTCTTTCGCAAAGAGGAAGTGCTCGAACAAGGGGTTGAGGCCGTTAAACAGATACGGTAGGGACGTCGAGACGACAGTGTTGAACGTGCGATATGTGACACCTGGATGGTTCTCTACGCCAAAAGATGACAGTATAACATTCGCGGCCTGCCGTAACTCCATCACCCTCTTATCTGAGAGTTCTGGTGCTAGTGATGAGAGGCTTTGCTGCGCATCGATCGGTGCGATGAGCAGCAGCAACTCGACCAGTTTGAGGAAGTTGTCTGTCGGTATGATCGAATGATGAACGTTTGTTTGTTCCCCGTGCTTGAACGCATCGATAGCATCCATCGAGTCTAACGCAGCCAGCACCAACTCATCCTCATCCTCATCCTCATCCTCTCCTTCTTCTCCCTCGTCAGGCGCATCAATCGCAAAACCCAAATCAATGCTTCCCTCCTCCAATCGCTTCGGCTTGTTTTCCACGTGTTCCTTGTCCTCCTCTGCCAGACTCGAGCGTATGCCCTTGTCATATATGGCCAGACTCGTGTAGATCTCCCTTAGCCATATCTCTTTTCCTCTCTTCTTGAGCACAGTCCCATATCTCTCTGTAAGTATAGTGACAACCTTGAGCAACGCCTCTTGTGTAAGTATAGCCGGGGCTTGACTAGGAAGCGGGAATGCGCCGAGATAGCTAGCCATCTGAAAGACGACCGAGCCTACACCCAGCGCATCTGGCAGCTCGAGGAAACGACATAGTGTGCTCTCGCTCCAGTATTTCACCCCGGACTCAGTATCGGCGAGGGAGCGGAAGACGGAATTGAAGCAGTAGAGTTGGAGAGGGGAGAAACTTTTCTGTGCGAATTGTTGGGCTATGGTTCGTGAGAGCTGCTCTGGAGAGTTGTTAGTTGGCATGTTTAGGCGGCAACGAAGGGCCGGGCAGTAGCAGACTGCGTATCCATACCCAGTGTCAATTGCGGGGTGTCGTGCGACGCTCCTTGACCCATTGTCGCGGTAACTAGACGGCATCAGCGCGGTGAGACTCGGATGAGGATGTAGTCGCGTCGCAATGCGAGTGGTTCGATGAACGATGACGGAATGCGGGCTATCTCCGATAACACCGAAACACATGGGGCTGGGCGCCTTGCTTCGAATTGCGCCTGTCTACTTCACATGCACATTGGGCTATTCTCACTGCATTCAGAACCGTCCTATCAGCCTCTACCGATCGATTCTGCATCCGTAGTTGTTCCTTCTTCACAACATGCAGGCTGGCAGCGATCTCGTCACATGTTCAGCCCAACCAGCCAGGTCTCAGCCGCGCTGTCGCCTGTGTGACGCTGAGGTCCCATTGGGCAGGTGCGACATTGTGTCTATCCATGGCTAGATACGCATTTTCGCTCACTTGTTGGAAACCTTCTTCCAACAGCCGTCGGACGTCGCCAGTTTATTCTTCCGTCACCACGCCCTTCACTACGCACAGCAGCTATCAGCCTCACTGACCACAGCACGTGCTTGAGGTGACCGCGCCTCAGCCTCACCCAACTTCCTCCCTTGTACACTACAACTGAATCTATATGCGCTCGCACCACACCCTCTTGCCACGCCCGTTGCCCACACTCAACCATACTCACGCTTATCCACCATCACTAACGCGACTACGTACCCCAAGGTAGCCACTGTTGTGCTTTCACTGCGACAAACCTCGGGAAACCATCTCACCAAGGTACAGACTACGCCAGCTATGGAAACACGGCCGGACCAGGACTACAAACGAGCAGAAGGACAAGCAAGAGGACAACACGCTGCCTCTGAGCCTACCCATGGTAACGCCACTTCATCAGCTAGCCAGTCCACCTGGACAACTAGCAGGGACCATTCAAGAGCCGCCGACTACCAGGCAGAAACACCATCCAACTACGTCACCCTGAATACCTTTGCGGAGCTCACGGCTCACCTCAAGGCAAAAACATGCCACATGTGTGACGAACAGTTCTTTTCCTCGGAGCTCGATATTCGCCATCTATTTCAGGACTGGGCGGATGGCGTAGTTGATCAGTTGTCCTGCAATGTTAAGTGCAGTAATTGCAACGCGCGCTCATGCATCGCATGCGAGCCAGAACCCTTCGCAACGTCTTCCAAAATCGTCTCCCGGTCTAGGAAACAATACCTCTCCTGGTGCTGCATCGGCGGCCGATTATTCCTCATATGGCTTCCTCTTTGTGGATTCGATCGACACATCTGGGAGTCTCGGAATGGCGCGAAGACATCCAAGCATACCAAGCCCGAGTCAAAGTCACGCAAGAAGGCCAACAAGTCCACCCGTGGTGGTGTCGTAGGTTTGGGGGGAAGCTATAGACCTCCAACCAGTCACATGCCTAGCGGTATGGGTTACGGTGGGCATGACTACGACGCGCACGAAGACTACGACTATGGAACTGATAACGACGATAACGACGATAACGACGATAACAACGACGGCAACGACGGTAGCGGTTTTGCTGATTCGCAATACATGACGGGTAAAGCACCGAAGAAACCCGCGCCTCTCAGACCCAAGGAGAAAGACAAAATTTCAAAGGCGCAGAGTGCACAGATTAGCGAAGATGCCTTCAGTGAGATGGTCCTGGGCTTTTTGACGGATCTGCTTCCATCCCTCGAGCGGGAAACCTGCTTCGATTTTGACCCTCCTAACGCCGTCTTGGAAATACTCAGCAACAGCAAGATTCTTCAATATTGCGCAGAACTACTTCGCAACGACTCGCTGGTCGACATTACAAAGCGCAAAAATATCTATCAGACTCTATTCATCTTCTTAATGACCATGGGCTCGCATAGTGGAACGAGTGCAGCTCTTTTTGGTCCTCGATTCGTGCGTCCTGAGACGGTAGACCTCCCCACACTATCATTTTGCGCCGCCGTGCCCGATATGAGAGACAGCGTTTCTGTTCTTGCTGATTGTCTACGCAATCTCACTACTCAGAGTTCCACGGTGCTTCAGACCGCAATAAACAATGAGACGGACTTCAAAAATCAAGACGGCCAGGATATGCTATGGATTTGTCATAAGATTTCTGACCTTTCGCAATATATCAAAGAAAACAGAGCCACAGAGAATGATAGCGAAAAGGGCAAGGCGACTGCAGTGATACCTGAGGATCTTACCGTGCGAGAAGTGGAAGAAAAGCTAATTAAGCAAACATACCTCTATTACAAACAAGCGGAAGCACTTGAGTCTTCACGACCGGGAAGGTTCAAGCGGTTGGTTACAGAGATCACGACGCTGCAAACAGGCCTTCCACCCGGTATCTTTGTACGCTACTGTGAGAATCGGCCAGACATTCTCAAGTGCGTCATAGTTGGTCCTGTTGGCACCCCGTACGAGAATGGCCTTTTCGAGTTCGACTTCTTCTGCGACGCAGAGTATCCCAACACCCCTCCACAGGTCAAGTTCAAGGGAACAGCAGGCGGCTGTATATCAATCAATCCAAATCTCTACGCCAATGGTAAGGTATGTTTGTCTTTGCTCGGTACGTGGTCTGGTGAGCCCTGGAAGTCTGGCGAGTCAACACTACTGCAAGTCTTGATATCAATACAAGCAATGATACTGTGCGAGGAGCCGTGGTACAATGAGCCAGGAAGGGAGGCCCGCTACTCTCACAGCGTCACTGGTCCTTCAGCGATATACAACAGGAAGATTCGCGAGCATACTGTACGCACCGCTATTCTAGCTTGGCTCAATCAACCGCCTCCACCATGGAAAGATGTGGTCGAGAACCACTTCAAACAGCACTGCAACGCCATTCTCAAGACAGTGGAAGAGTGGACCAAAGAGCAGGCGAATGATGCCAAAACGCCACGCCCCCAACAAATGTCTACTACGGAGGAACTCCACGACTACGAAGATGCCTTTGCTGCTGCCATCGCCGCTCGTGGCCAAGCCCTAATATCAGACGACATGGGCACAATGTTGTCTAAGTTGCAGCCAGCTTTGAAGGAGTACGGGGCCACATTTGAAGTCAAATACGTCGTCCCACTTATCGAGGAGCGGACCGCGCCTCCAGCTCCAAGAAACCCCACATCAATGTATTCGTCGTGGCAACTCCCACCATTTGCTCCTGGGGCAAGTTCGTTGGGAGCCCCACCGCCAGGATTCCCACCTCCTCCACCACCACCACCACCACCACCACCACCACCATCATTCAATTATAGCAATATGAATGATGTAACTAAAATGATAGGAGCATTCCAGCAACAGCAGACTGCAGACAACATATTCGGTTACGCTTCGTACGGCCCTGGTGGAGGCCCAGCGACCTCGAACGCACAGGGTGGATCTACCATAGGAGGCTCTTCCGACGCCCCTAGGTATGGCTTTAGGTCGGCCACGCGTGGTCGCGGCGGTGGCGATGATACAAGCACTCGTGGTGGACGGGGTGATTTCTCTTACGGTTCTTCACTACATCCGCCTGGCCTGCATGTTAACATGGGCCGCGGTCGAGGTGAAACCTCTCCGAGTGATTCAATGCTAGTTCGCGGAGGCTTTGGTCGTGGTCGTGGTCGTGGTCGTGGTCGTGGTCGTGGTCGTGGCCGTGGTAACGAGGACGGGCAGAGTGGTTTCGCTCCTTCTTATCCCTTCCCTCCCGCTCCCGTCAACTTCGGGAACGGGCGAGGCGCGTCTGCTCCAGGTGATACCTTCGCGATGGGAGCTGTGCCGCCTTGGCTTCTTGCGGGCTTTGGTCGTGGCCGTGGTGGCGATGGGCGCGGACGGGGTAGAGGCCGTGGTGACGGTGGAGGTAACGGCCCTTAGACTGGACCAACTTGGGGATGGTTTTCAACCAGTTTCAAGCCGAAATAAGCATGGTCGTTTGGTGGCGTTTTAGGGACAAGTTCCTCGCTCAGCGCATTAATTCTGTCGTGTAGAGTCTGCAGATTCTTACTCTGTAGATAGAATCACTTTGAACGCAGAAGGGATTGCAAGACAATCACCTTCCATGGAAGTTTCAATAATAATAATAATTAAAAAAAAAGACACTAGACATGTGTGCAAAACATGACGATCGCTCACGCTAAGTAATCGACATGGGAATATGAAGCACTGTGAATTATAGGTAACGGTTAATCTGAAAAGATCCCGATAGCCCTACCAGTCGCATAAAGGTAAAGGGTCGACCAGCGCAGGCTTTTGAGAAACTCTGTTGCTTATCCCCAAATGCCCCATTATTCCCAGACACTCCCGTTCATGAGCAGCAAACCGCTATCCACACACAAGTGCTAATGCCCGCTGAAAGACGTCGATTACAACATGACCAATCCAATACCACCCATGTGCTCCTTGCTTGACTGGTTCCGCCCATTAATGCCACCTGGTATCGGTGCAGCGCGATAGTTGTACAGGTAGTAATGTAGCGAGCCGTCTCCAGCGCCGAAGCGTTGTTCCTCGAGGAACAGTGGGTTGTCAAGGAGTGTGAGTGCGTTGAAGACGTCAAAGTCGGCCTGGTCGTGTTAGCAAAAGGGCTGGGTTGTAAAGCTAGAGTGCTCACCTTCTTCGACAAGATCAATGCGTCTTTCATCAACAAGTTCAGCCGCTGCTTGAGTTTCGTCTTGTCCTTGTCCTCCTCGAATGCAACCTCCGTGCCGTAGTAAAACAGGTACGCTGCCTTGATGGTATTGTGCTTCTTGTTACCAATAACCGTACTTTCGAGGTTGTAGAAAGAGAAGTAGTCGGTGATCTTGTGCGTGTTGGGGTCCTCAACAACATAACTCCACACGACCTGTTCCTTGGACTTCTCCTTTGGCACCATCCAGTGCTCGAACTCGGTCTTGTTGAAGACTTGTGCCATGTCCATGCGCTCCAGGTATCGCCTTAGGAGGTCAACAGCTGCGTCTATGTCCTTGGCCTCCATCTCGCGAAGTCCAGGGGTGGACGTGGTGTCTGGGAGCTTGTACCGTATGATTTGACGTTGCTTGGTGCTACCGTGGGGGAGTGGAGAGAAACCAACGTCGTATAGCTTTTCCCAGTCGATAGCGCGGTGGAAGTAGCGGGATGTTGAGACGGGTGTGGGAAGTAGGGAGCCGACAGTGTATACAGCCTGGAAGGTGCCTTCGACGTAGCAGCGGCGGGTAATCTCCTTGATTAGGACGGGTGCTAATCGCTTGGAGCGGAGCTTCTTGTGGACGCAGAGGAAGTTGACTTCGGAGCAGTTAAGGACCTTGTCACGAACTCGCATCTGTATCGGAATGCCTGAGATGAATGCGACGAGCTTGCCTGAGGCGGTTGCGCGGACGCCGACGTGCCATTCTTTCTTCCAGCCAGGTGCTTTCAGAGCCCTATCTGCATTAGCGTGAGCTCTCGCTGTCGGTGTACAACGCCTACCAGTTCAAGAATGATGGCGAGTACTTGAAGCGGAAGGTTGCATCCTTGTCTTCTACGTAGTGATTTGTGAGCAGCTCGTAGACCTCCTCCAGTTGCTTCTCGTCCTCCAGGTCCATCGTCACCCACTCAAAACCAGGGTACATTGGACTTGGGTTCTTGTCCACTTCCTCAATCTTGATCTCTTTTATCGGTCCATCCTTGATCTTTTCCTTGTTCGCCATCTCCTCGAAGCTGGGTACAGGCTGCGTCTTCCAGAACGCGTGACTGGCCATGTCCTTTTGGCTGCCCTGCGGCGCCAGACCTGTCAGCATCTCGTTGATGTTGAGCTTTTTGATCAATTGCGCCAGTTCTTCTTTGCTGTTTGACTTGGCCTGTAATTCATTCGCTAGCCCGGGGTTGTTCGCGAGCAGCATGTTCATCGCTTCCCTTGGTAGGACTCCTCCCGCGGCCGCATTCAAGTCTGTAACCTCGCCAGCCTTGCCTTTGCCGCTGAGAACGTCCTTGATCTTGCGCTTCCCGCTCTTCTTCTTCTTTTCTGACGCGCCCTCTGCGCCTTCTACTGTCTCGGTCGCTTCATCGCCGCTCTCGTCTGCGGATTCGCCTTCTGGCTGCTTGCTCGAGTCGGCGACAGCTTCGGCCGCTGCTTGCGACGTCGCGTCGGGATCGGCAATCTTGGAGGCTTCTTGAGGCATGTTGGAGAGGTATAGGTGGTGTTTGCGGATTTGCGGGGAGGTGTGGCTGTTGACTGACAGCTCAGGAACAGGTAATTGAGCACTGAGAGCTACCGGTACCTGGGTGGGGCATGGAGGGGCAGTCGCACCACGGCTGCACTTGCCCTGCACCCTGATCATCACCGAGACCTTGCTTCCACTATACTAAAAAGCGTAGCCTGTCATTTCGTACAATTTGAGACCATTATGTAGCCGTTGATTTTGATTTCTATTCTTGAAAAGAAAAGCAATCGGGTATCTTTCCAGCCCAGACTCCAGAATATCCGTGAAACAATTGTTAAGAAGGAGCCGTCAAGACAAGCAAGACAAGCAAAGGATATCGTAGAGGCATAAACACGCACCCGAAACTCCATCAGATGAGACTCGTCTCAAAGATACCAGCGAATCCAAGATCCATAACATCAACTCCATATTTTCTTCTCCTTACACTCTTGCACTCAAACACCCCTACTTGCACCCACTCCACCAGCCCCCATTCCATCTCACCATCCATCTCACAAGACACCACATGCTCAACCATCCATCCAACGCAAATTCAACACAAACAAACCGCCCCAACCCGACCGTCCTTCAGAGCGGAACCTTCCCAGGGTAAACTCCAGTCCAGTCACTCAGGCACCGCAAAGGGACTATACCTGCTGCATCGGATTAGTGAGGAGCTGGAATAACAAGACAATCGGGCAATTCCAACACACATGCGTGCGCTTGAGCTTCACCGTGCTGACTCCATAAAGGGTGGGGTAGGCTTGCTGGTAGCGACGGCGGTGAGGCACCCGGTGAGGCGCACGAATGCACTACTCACCCTATAGGTGGCACAGGGCTGCTACCTTGTCCATATTCAGTCGTGCGTCGGCAGGAAGGGGAGGAGGAGTTGGTTATGAGGTGGTTGGCGAGAATCGGTAATGGAGGGAGGTATCAGTGGGTGTCGTCCAGAGTGTTCAAGTGGGATTGGTGTGCGGTGAGGAATCCGTGTAGTCGATGTTGCTTCTCCCATCCTCATTTGCATCTTCGATCAGAGCGTGGAAAACTCTACCTGCGCCTAGGCGAAGCTCTTCTTGTAGAGCGGGAAGTCGATCTTTCGTGGCTCACCAGTCGGGCAAGGATCACTCGAGGAGGCGCCCGTCTTTGGCAACAAAGCCATCTTGTGCTGTCGAAGCGGCTCAGCACCAAACTCCATCCCGGAGACAAACTTGCTGAGCTCGTCGCGGTCAAAAGGAGCAAAGTTGGACTTCATAGCCTCGGAGTCACCCCATTGCGCAAGTCGGCCCTGGGCAGCAAAGTCCTCGATCTGGGGTCCGAAAAGGTTCTCGGAGTGGATGATGACAGGAGCGTGTTGATGTTGTATCCGGAATCTAGCTGAACAAGAAAGCTATACATGGAAGCCTGGAATGCTATTAGTATATTGTCTGGGTCTAGCTCCGTCTCCGTCTCCACCAGCCACCCAACATCTTCACTGCTCACATACACCAAGACACCTCGGGCTTTTGGCTAGCTCTATAATTTCCACTACATCAATCTATCTTCTGTAGTCTTTAACAATATGCTGCTCACTATCCTCTTTCTTTCGCTACTAGATCAAGACTGCCGTTTATGTCAAACTCCACCTTAGAGTATTTCCCACCAACCGTAACAAAACAGACATTAGATCCAGCTCATCGGTCATGATAATGCGTCCACAGGACGGGTATAAGACGAAAAACATTGTGTTAAGGATGGTGAATGAAACGAAAAAGAGACACGCCGGTGCTATCGTACAAATACTTCGACAAGATAGAAACATAATGAAAATGGAGATGCTCTCTGTTATGGTGAAAATGCAAAAATGGGTATCGCTGTGCTGAGAAAAGCAAAATCTCAAATCTAACTGATGATGCTAAACGGTCATGATGCCTCAAGATGAGGATGCTGGCGGCGCACGTATAGTGGTGCCGTTCTGGAACTTGATTGTGAAATTGACAAGGTCCAAATCGAATGGTCCAACATCAACGCTACTACCGTCTGCATTCCCGCTGCGATCGTTTGTGAGCAGGTTTTGGATCGACTCCTGTGCGCTTGCGGCAACGTCTAGGTCGCTGCTTTCCTGAAGCACAAGGAGTACAGCTACACGAGCAAAATCGAGAGCACTGATATTGCTTGAAATAGGTTGTGTTATAATGGTTTCAGCCTCGGACGTGCTCTGGTCACTTGAAGCTTCGGCTTCGTTGATCTGGCCAACTGTCTGGCGTTTGGCTTGTTGACCAGGAATTTGCGCAGGATGAGGATGGTGGAGTACTGGGAGTGTACGTGACGGGTGGAGTGTGGCTCTCGAATCGACTAAGTGAAGGCGGTGGGGAACAGAACGAGAGGCGAGGCCATTGAACGTGATCAGAGCATTCTCGGCTGCGCAACTGAGGGACAGCTGAGAAAACAACGACAACACATGAGTGGCGTCCAAAGGAACATTAAACTTGGGAGCGGTGGTCTCAAACAGGCGGGGAATGCCAGAGCCCATAGTGGCGTTGTTGGCGGTGCCTGCAACGTTGGTCGTGGTGCATCCCGTAGCATCGTCGTTGGTACACGTACTCCCTGTGAAGCCATTGATGCATACACAGTTGCATGATCGATCGGAGTTGAGTATTGCGATGCCACCATTTTGGCAAGTGATAATACTGTCGCATTGTCCGTTCCCGTCACTTGGACCAGACGTAGGAAGTGGCAGAACAGGCGCTTTAGTGTTGCTCATGTTGTTGTTACCTCCGTTGTCGTCACCTTGGGTCTCTTGAGCAGTGGGAGTGTCGGCTCCTTTGTTCTGGTTTGGTATGACCACTAGGACAACGGGGATGACGACTGCAGCAGCGATGATGGCCAGCAAGACTATGAGGAGCGTAATGAACGTCCATAAAGGCATACCACAGCATCTTCGACGCGGCTTTTGTTTCCCATTGTTCGACTTCGAGTCTGTGGCTCTGTTGCGCGAATTACCATCCGATGGCCATTTTGATAAGCTACCATTCCCAAAGTTTGGAGTGCCCGAGCGATTGGGAGTTTCTTGACCAGGTGGTGGAAATGCGGCGAGCATCTCAGACAGTCCGGACTGTCGGACTTGGTTCCTGTCGGGAGCGCCGGTTTCCCAAAAATCTAAACCAAGTCGACTTGCTGTCCGCCCCCGATCGAGATTTGCTGCTAATCGTGTGGCTCTTCGAATCAGATCTGGCAAACTGGTCAAGCTTCCACGCGCCTCAGCGTCTCGAACCGCATCCATGTCGAGTCTTGCAGGCCGTCGCATACCGGCGCGCTCAGCTAGTCCAGTAGGACGCAACTCCTGTTGAAGCGGTGATGCTGTTCCTGCGTATCCGGCCTTATCTTTGAAGTTCTCCACTGTATCTAGAGAGTCCACAAAAACTCCCCTGCTGAGAGGCGACCTTGCCATGCCTGATGAACTGCCGTCCCTTGTGAGCATTGCAGCCTCTAGCCCCATGGCCCCCGCACCAATCCCAAAGCCATCTGACTTCTTTGTTTCCGCTCCACCCTTCCTATTTCCAAAGCTGTCGACTGACTTAATGGTCATCAGCGATGGTCTAGTCCGCCTACCCAAACTCGCTTGTCGTACAAGGGCGGGTGATTGCTGAACGAGGCCGCTTCGGTCGTCATGATCGGTCGGGGTTGGTGAGATGGTATCACGATCGCTAGTTATGGTCTCGCCGTCATCGGAGTATAGATCGTCATCTGGATAAAAGGCATCTTTGTCGGTTGGGAAGACATTGCTAGAAGCAAAAGATCCACGTTGTGACTGTATCCTTGAAGAATTGTTCTCCGACTCCTCGACAATGGGTGATACATACGACATCTGCGTGTAGTACGACGAAGGGCCTCTTCGCGAAGACGGCGGCGGGCCTAGACTTGGAAAGCGTCGGGCTTGCTGGATGCTTGGCATAGGTGGTTGAGGCACAGGGAAGTCGGGTATGGAGCCTATTGAGGAGTCCGAGGCTATCGATGAGGTAGTAATTGGGCGCGAAGATAGAAAAGAGCCAGGAGAGAAGGTGTCGCTATTCGGATGTAGATATCCAGGGGAGATTGGTGAGGGGAGGTCAGGGGACAGCTGTTGGATAGGAAACTCGTCAGATACAGGCCGGTCAAACTGTGGTGGTGGTTGTAGTCTTTTTGGAGAGCGAGGCGGGATATCAGGAGTAGGTTCTACCAAGTCGCTGGTGATGTTCGGTAGTGGCCATTGTGGTGAGGGCGGATCTGATTCAACGTCACCTCTGCTTCCCAAAGGTGTCAGTCCCCGTGGCTGTTCGACCTCGTCTTGGAAGCGCAGCGGAACGATTTGGTTTTGTCGTCGAGGAAGCCCGATTATCTTGGATGTATCTGGGAGCTGTGTCCTCTTTTGCGCAGCCTGCATCCTCTCACGAGCCGCCCGTACCGAGCCTTTTTTCGAATCTCCATCGTTGCTCGCGCTTGTTGCACCGTATACTCCGGCGCCCAGTCTTTGGTCGTAACTCATGAATTAGGTTTCGGAATGTTGACAGTAGATGTGCCACTCGACACAGCTCTAATGGTGGGAAAAAAGGTGTCGTGCGACGCGAGGTTCACACCCTCGGTGCGCGAAACTGGTGAACTTGACGAGTATGCTCCAGGTAGCCTGTGGGTTGTAAGAGTGTTGACTATGGGTACGACTGTGCATGTACTGACGCATATGCAGTTGTTTCGAGACAGCTGGTGGCCAGTGCGGACATGTATGACACGCAGGCCTTGGAGTGTTTAAAATTCTGGAAAGCTGATCCAGGTAGCAGAAGCAAATTACAGGCAGAGAAGTGAGTGGACGGTAGACGCCAGGAACAAGACAGAATGATTTGACAAGTGTCAACAGACAGCGGAAAGCTGCGAATCCTTGCGTGAGAGACACCTAGTTGCCTGAGGTTTCAGGGAGACAGGAACCAGGAAGAGAGTGATGGACAGTATCAGATATTGAGTAGCCTACAATCTCGCAGATCAGAATGAATCCCTCGCATGATGGGTGGTGCTCAAGGGGGACAACGAGGGCTCTGCCAACAGAGAGTAGACAGTAACGCAGGGTATAGGCGAGCAGCTATAGCCCAAGAGGCCATGCAGCCCAGCAACAGCAAGCCGAACATGACAAGAGCGGAGGCAGAAGCGAGGTAGAAGGAAAGGTGTGACGTTGTGTGTTGCAGCACCCTGACGATGGTCCGAATCGGGTTTCATAGGAAATCCATGTACGTACAGTCGGAGATTCTCAGCCAAGTCAGACGAGCGTTGTCGGAAAGACGGGCTATGGATAGGAAGCGAGGAATGGAGGCGGATGAATTGTCTGACAGCCGTTGGCCAAGTATATGGAGTACGTACAGAGGGTAGATGCGGGGACTAGGCCACGCGGAGATATCGAAAGTAATAACAAGGAAAGTATAACAGTTAGAATGCGGCAAATTGCAGTCGGCGGAGGATCTTCGGGCTGGCGATGATGGACTTGGGCCGAGATGGAATGGAAAGAGTGAGGATGAGCAAAAGGCACGAGAGGCGGCAGCGCGACAACATGTCTGGCAAATACAGAGAGAGACCTTGGAGTGACAGGCAGGGCAGATTGTGGAACATGCAAGGTTGGCATGGTTCAGAGTTTAGAAGCACAGACTACAAGGTGCAGAGCAGGAAGCGAAGACGCCACGATATGCGCGGTCGACTCAGGGGCCTCGTGCTGGTTAACGTCTATTGAAAGCAGCATGGTGCGACAGTCGCGGGCAGCGCACACGCTCCCGCCCCAGCAACGAAGTGAGGAGAGGGTTCCCGAAGATGCGTGCGACTGTGCGAGGGGGTGCGAGGGGGTGCGAGGGGGTGGGAGAGAATGCGCAATTTGGAAAACGCCGGCTGCAATCATGGTAATGAATGCAATCAGCTGGTCAAGGTCGTGCCGGGTGGGCTATTCATGGTTGTCAGCCGTCCGAGATGGTCCGGCAATGCTGGAGGATGCTTCAGATGCTTCAGATGCTTCAGATGCTTCAGATGCTTGCGGCCATGGTGTGTTTTACATAGCATCACCCTGCGTAGACGAGGCGGGGCCCACGAGTCGGTCTCGAATGTCGTGCCGGCCAAGACGGCCCATTTTAGCATTCGCGTGCTGTTCCTGCATGCATGACGCTTCGTTTGGTTCGGGCAATACGCCCGTTGCGACTCTCACGAAGGGTGGCTGCACGAGTGCGAACCGTTGCGCATCTCCAGGCGGGTTTGCTAGCAGCCAAGCGCGGGTGCGCACGCTGTCCAGATGATGCGAGCAGAATCCATGGGATCTGAGAAAGGGCCGAGATGGACACGTATCTTGCGAGGCTCCGTGGATGATGGCGGGATGGTGATTAGGCCAGGATACCGAACCGCAGAGGCCGTGGCCATCGACAAGCGAGATCCAACGGCCTTGGTGTGCCGATTGCACCGTCCCGCCGTGCTGAATCTGCATCTTGAAGAGGCTCGTCGAGTTATCCGAGACTGGAATTCGTCGAGTTCCCTCAGGCTGGCGGTAGAGTTGACTATGAATTCTGTGCCTGGCCGCTGGGCAGGCACACGGCTCGTCTCAGCACGGCATGTCAGCCTGGCGGAGATTATGAGCAAAAAAAAGAAGCCTCCCATTCACGCCTCCACCAGCCTGAATCGAGCTCGTTGCTCTGTGCATACGGAATCCGCCGTCTACATAGTACGTCTCCTCCGCTTGCACGTGCAGCCTTCCTGCACACGTCATCTCTCACGACCAAACCTCCACCATCAGTCACCACACCACCTTCTGACTATTGAATCCTCCGGAAAAAATGCCTACACCCCCACACGTGTACGAGTCGTCGACCAAAAAAAGTGGTTTGCAATCTTCGTATGCGCTTGTGCTACGACAACACGGTGGGGGAGTACCTGCTCGTGCTCAGTTGGCAGGCCCCGACGGGCAACTGCAGCATGTAGGAGCGTTGGTGTAGCTCCTGCAGCTCTCCTCTTATACACTCGCCAGCCGCAGAGTCATGTACGACCGCTGAAGCCATGCTCGAGTCATCATTTGTGCAACCTTCCGGACCCACGCCGACATCCAACCTCCAGCACACCCAAGATGTCTCGGATGAACATGGGACAAGACAATGCGGATGTCGCGCAACTGGTCGATATGGCTTCTCCTCAGCAAGTTCGTCGAGGTTCCATGAGTTGGACTACATCTCCAAGTTACTTAACTCGGCTGTAGGCTATCGCCGTACAATGCAGTCGCACGACCCGCAAGCCCGTCACACCCAGCCGGAGCTCCAAACGTCTACTCTTGCATGCCAACAGTGCCGAGGTCTCTCCCGACGGTGGTATAGCTATCGGGCCATCAGACGGCACATGCGGCAATCCGACTCCAAGCAACATTTTCACTGACCACGGCTATGTTCAACCGACAGAAACTGCGTCTAGGCTGTCGGAACCTAACGCCTTTACAACGTCGCCTTCCCGACTGGCAAACATCCGGGTCAGCCGGGCAAACAATGGCTCGGCTCTGCTACAGTCGCCAGCCCGCGCAGGACATGCCGCGCGGATGAGACAGATCTTCGAAGACGCTGGTCGTGACCATGAAATCCCCTGGCCTGCGCAAGGCACATTATACCCCCAACTACCAAACATCTCCAGAAAGGCTTCGCCAACACGAGAGTACAGCAGGGATGACCACCCTACTTCAACATCGTCTTCTATGCGTCGCCCAGCCTCCTTTTGTATGTCAACCAGCTCGATCCGGAGGGTACAGCATAAGCCACAAGTGAACAGCCCCCACGTATCAGAGCAGAGCTCAGAGTCTTGGTCCGATGACTCGGGTTATTTCATCGCAGGCTCTCGAAACCGCGGTTCTAGCCTTGCTGTCCCGCCTAGGGACCGGATCAACGACTGGCTCACAAACGTATCTGAAAGCGAATGGAGAACACCTGCTACAGATGGCAAGATTGAGGGCCAACCCAGCGGTCATCTATCCCCGCCATCTTCGCCCTCGAGGCTCACTAACATTGATCGCTTCAACAAAAACACCCCACGATCGTCCATCCACACCTGTAATTCCACAAGCCAAGACCCATTCCTCGACTTTGACTCCACTCCATGCACCCCCTCACTCTTCCAAGCTCTCCCTCTACGGCGGCTACCTCTGACAACTCACACTCCAAGCCACTCTGCAGAAACCGTCACCATTCGCCGCATCCACTCGCCAACTAAACGTCCCATTCTTGAAGACGGCGGTGTCCAACTCAGCCCTCTGAGCCCCAACGTCTGCATCGAGCGCGGCCCATCTCGTTACCACTCTGCGCGCGCATCTCCGATCAAAGAACGACGCATGTTGCGATATGGTGAAAACGACAGCGGTGGCATCAGCTTCGACATTGCAAAGGCAGAGACAGAGACAGAGGTACAGGGCAGTCCGCTTGCGCCCTGCAAGATCGGCGCTGGAACTAGGTTTCAGCATGCAAGGCATGGTGCCAGGGGCGGGGTGGGGGTTAGGAAGATTTGGCCGGTGCCCGCACTCGTGAATGGAGATGGAGTGTGAGATTCCGAGGGCATTGGATAGCGAACGAAAGGGAGTTGGAGGATGGACGAGAAGCAGTAAAGTTGCAGATGGGGTATTACTGATTGAATTTACCTCGACACGGGAATATCCATCGTTGCTGCAGAGGAGTTGGGTAGCAGAACATTATAGAGTGGAGAGAGCCTACGACATTGTATTCGTACTTGTTCATTCCATCGGCAGTATGATCTATTACCAACCTACTATATTTCACTGCTCTTCCTTCTTCTCTGTCTTCCCTCCAAGCAGTTCATCCCGAACCACCCTGCATATCTGAATCTTGGTTTTCCCACTTCTCAAGACCAGTGCCTCCCAGTCCACAAGGTAGTGGTTAGGATCTACATCCTTGCCTGGCTCGATAGTCGCCCATTTTAACGCAGTGGGATTCTCAGGCGGACCAGAGTTGGGTATTATGACGTACGCACCCTTCTTTGCGATCAGGCGGTTGGCTTCGGATCTTGAGCTTGCGAGACCGGCGGCGTGGAGGACGTGTGGGAAGGACCCTGCTTGAAGCATCGAAAGGGGCAGCGTGACGATATTTTGCTTGTCGTTTTGAGGCCCGTCGGATGTAGCGCCAGATACTGACTGTGCGGTTGATGAAGCTGCGTAGGCTTTCTTGTACTCCAACAACTCCCTCTCCTTCCGCTCCTTCTTACCCATGCTTTCCTTTGCTACATCAACGGCCCCCTTATCACTGGCAATCGCTTTTCTCAGAGAGAGTAATGAGAAGGTGTGGGCTCCCTGGCCGAAGGCATCCTTGTGTGCGAGTTCGGCTTGCTTCGCTTCTGCGGCTCCATGCGCCAGCTCGACAATTTCGCGGGCGAGTATATGTTGGGCAAGGCGTCTTGAGGGGTCTTGGGCGTTTCGCGCTATCAGGAGGGCGATGGAATCGAGGGGCAGGAACGTGAAGAGCTTGAGATAGCGTTCTACGTCTGCATCGGCTGTGCGGAGGAAGTACTGTGTCAATCCGTCAGTGGAGGGCTCATATCAGGAGGCGAAAGGCGTACTTGGTACAGGTCAAACGAGTTCAGCATCTGGCCGTCAAGCCAGACGGCATTGCCTGCGCTCTTGCCAAACTTCTCGCCGGAAGCTGTTGTAAGCAGTGGTGTAGTGAGACCGTAGGTTGCTACCCGTGGGTCTTCTTCGCCTTGTGCAGCATCTTCCATGGGATATATCTTCCGCATATGGCTGACGGCGCCCATGCCCGCGATGATGTTTCCGTACTGATCAGATCCGCCAATTTGAAGTTGAACGCCCTGGTTTCGGTACATGCTCCACCAGTCGTAGGCTTGGAAGAGGGGGTAACTGAACTCGGATATAGCCATGCCTTCGCCGCTTTCGACTCGTAGCTTGACTCTGCAGGTGTGAGAGGGAGTCACGGAGAAGGATTGGAGGACTTACGAGTCGCGACTAAGCATAGCACCTAGGCGCATGCCAGAGCCCAGATCCCTCATCAGCTCCACCGCGCTCAACTTGTCCAACCACTTCTTGTTGTTGAGTATGTCCTGTTTTCGACTAATTATCTGCGGGTACTGGTGCTTGATACCCAGACACTTCACATTTGTCCACAGCCTCTCCAACTGCCGTTGTATGCTCTCCACATTCATAGACTGCACATCATCGGCCTGCCGCGAACGAGCCGTCGTCCGGCCAGAAGGGTCGCCAATCTGCACCGTGCCTCCACCTAGCTACCCATGATTAACTCCCGCTTTGTGTATCGAGTCGTAGGTGGCTCACCAAGCTGACGGTGTCATAGCCATGGAGGTACATCCAGTACAGCGCCATGAGCGGAAGAAGGTGGCCGACGTGCAGCGAGGGGGCTGTTGGGTCTACGCCGACATATGCGCCTACACGCTTCTCGGTGAGTAGCCAGTCGAGCGTTTGGCGTCCACTACCAACATTCAGCAGGATTGAGATGAGTCTTTCGTGCCATGCTCACCCGGCCACATCCTTTACAAATCCCCGCTCTTCAAGTAGACTCAGCATACTCTGCTGCATCCCCGACCGCACTTTGCCCGCCTGCTCCTCCCATTGCGCCTGTCTAGCTGCTGCGTCGGGTTCGGCGTCGGCCCATCTCGCTGCCGGCCGCTCACCGCGCGCGAGGGTGTGTCGCTGTCGTGTACATTGCCGGCAAACAAATTGCCGGGGCCTTGACAGGTGTCTCAAGGCTGACATGGCTGCCAATTGAGCGGCATGGAAACTTGGGCGCATGTCAAAATGTCCCAGATGCCAAGATGGGGCCGCCGATGACGCCGATTGGCTGAATCCTGGGAGCACCTCGCAGCTACCCCGACCGCATCCGCACACGTCACCTGCACCTCCCTCGGGCTTCCTATTGCCTGCGTAAGCATCATTGTGCGTGCCTCATACTGTAGCTATTCGGCCAATGCAAAAAACTACACATTATCTATCGTTCGTCCCATTCACCGTGTCTTTGCTTTTGCTACTTCCAATCCACTGTCCTGACCATCCAGTTCGCCCCAACATCCCGCGTTGACCGCTAACATGTACGCTGCGCTAAGCTGTCATCCTCCGTTGGGACAGACGACTACTGTTCGCTCCGATCGAGAATCAGTGTGTTTACGTTGCCACCCAGACTTAGATAACGTCTAATCACATGCTCAGGTCAGATTTACAGTAGTCATTGAGAGCTCAGCCGGCCCAGAAAAGACATGGGAGGTTGCTCTGTGGCACAACTTTGATAATCTAGACCAGTGGACAGGCACTAGTCTGGAGCCAAGTAATGAGCCATCTGTGGTGAGCATCAGACCATGCACCATGAGCCCGTCCAAAGCTAATTGCATAAAGACGATAGTCAAGTCCGATCAAGCACACGTACAACGCCAGTACTATACACTTGACCTGACCGGACGTCCAAAACACGGATCTTCGCTGTCGTATACCATTACATTCAGGGCTTCTGAAGTAAGTTTAGGTACCATGCTCATACCAGGCATCATTCTTGCTCCCAATTCTTTGCAGTTGAATTTCTATGACAAACGGCCGCTCGAACATCTGCGCTAACATAACCAGAACGAGCCGTGGAAGTGGGCCAACGAACAACTCTCAACTTCAGATGGCCGCCTTATCTACCAGTCGCCAGAGGTGTTGAAAGAAGATTTGACATACTACCTTGAGGGACTCCCGCCATTTCTCAACATATCCAAAGAACAAAGCGATACGCCTAACACGGTTTTATGGGACCTCACCTACCCCGTCAACGCAGCGGCAGGCAAGATATCTGGTCACTCAAGCGAAAAGCTTGGTAAGCCGACAAACCTTTCCCGCTGGTTCGCTGAAGTACGACTATGGGCTCCATGGCTCGCTCCGAGACAGGGCAAGGACAGATTCCAGCCCGACAAGGATGCCATATTGGCAGCATTTGAGCGTCACGATGGCTCCCACCTGGTGCTGCTTGCAGTAAGCGGATTGGACGAGGTGCTAACAACTCTCAACCACGACGGTGACGGCAGGGTCGTTGTGAACGCCGAGAATGATAGTGAAGAAGATGGGACTGTGCGTGTGATTGCTGCAGTAGGAAAGAAGCTGGATGACGCAGTAGCAGCCTCCATGTACTATGCTCGCAAGCTGGTGATGGCATACGAAGTATCAACAGGACAGATCAACGAAGAGGAGAAGGCTTTGATTGACGACTTCAAACCGCAGTGGTTGGAGAATTGGTACGATGGCTTGACGTACTGCACCTGGAATGGGCTGGGACATAAGCTCACTGAAGACAAGATCTTCGATGCTTTGGAATCACTGCGCAAGAACGAGATCAATATCAGCAACTTGATCATCGACGATAATTGGCAGTCGCTCAACACTGAAGGCGGGCATCAATTCGACAATGCTTGGATGGAGTTTGAAGCCTCCAAGACTGGTTTCCCTCGTGGTCTCAAAGCAACAGTCGGTGATATTCGAGAGAAGTACAGCCATATCCGGCACATCGCCGTCTGGCACGCCATCTTCGGCTACTGGGGTGGTATAGCTCCTGAAGGACGCATAGCAAAAGACTACAAAACCACTCTCGTCCAACTGAAAGACGGAGTTTCAGGCGGCAAGATTATCGTTGTAGCGGAAGAAGATGTGGACCGCTTTTACAAGGACTTCTATCAGTTCCTGTCCTCGTGTGGTATCGACTCCGTAAAAACAGACGCGCAATTCTTCCTCGACGAACTCCACGACGCAGACGACCGGCGCAAACTGATCAAATCCTACCAAGATGCCTGGTCCATCGCCCAGCTACGCTCCTTTTCCGCCCGCGCAATATCCTGCATGTCTCAAGCACCCCCTCTAATCTTCCACTCGCAACTGCCCTCTAACAAACCGCATATGCTACTCCGTAACTCGGACGACTTCTTCCCGGAAGTCCCAGCCAGCCACCCTTGGCACATATTCTGCAACGCGCACAACTCCATCTTAACGCAGTACCTCAACATCCTCCCAGACTGGGACATGTTCCAAACCAGCCATGATTACGCTGCTTTCCACGCTGCCGGACGTTGCGTATCCGGCGGCCCAATCTACATCACCGACGTCCCAGGCCAACACGACATTGATCTCATCAACCAGATGACGGCAAAGACGCCACGAGGCGACACGGTGATTCTCCGTCCCCACACCGTAGGCAAAACAACACAAGCCTACAATGCCTACGACGATACCGTACTACTCAAAGTCACGACTTACGTCGGCATGGCACACACCGGCGTTTCCATCCTCGGTATCTTCAATTGCACCCCGAAGCCCGTCTCGGAACTCATCGCCCTCGACGCTTTCCCCGGTGCGGAAAAAGGCACGTACGTCATCCGTTCGCACACAGACGCCCAGGTTACAGAACCCACGAGTGTGGCGACGAACAAGGCGTTTGTGCATCTCGACCTGCCGGTACGCGGCTGGGAGATTCTCTCCGCGTTTCCACTACTGGATTTCGAGCTCAAGAGGGGTGAGAGCAGAGGAGCGAAGGGACCGAGCAAGATCAGTGTGGCGAATTTGGGGATTGTGGGCAAGATGACGGGGGCGGCGGCGATTGTAAATGCGGACGCGTACGTGGATAGGAGGAATGGGAGGTTGAGGGTCTGGACTTCGAGTAAGGTTTTGGGGACCTTTGGTGAGCTCTTCTCTCTCTCTCTGTCTGTCTGTCTCTATGAATATCTGACTAACATTGCACAACAGCACTCTACGTCTCCGACTTGCCACAGCGCTCTATTCAAGACGACTTCTTCGCTGTACTCTTCGGCCACCCTGTTCCAGCTCACTGCGTCAGTGTTAGTAAGGAATGCGAGAATGTCCTTGAAATCGATACGGTGAGGGCGTGGAAGGAGACGGATTCACAGGCTAGGTGGAGTAACGAGGTCGTCGTTGAAGTTGTGATCCGCTGAGTGCACATCGGTTTAGGAAAGAGATTGTGGGAGAAAAAAGGTGGGGGGGGAGGATGGAAAAGAGACCGGACGGGGTCGAACAAGCACGGTTCGTTTGTCCAAAAAAGACGTTGTGGAAGAAGAAACCCTGCAGTTTCAGGTATCTTGGATATTTGCATGCAAACCCGCCGCAACGCCCGCCAAACTATTGTACTCAGAAAAGTAGTATCAAAAAGCTACGCACTTTTTCTCCTTCCCTGGCCAAGTTGGAAACCAAGCGTTAATCCTACAATTGCACTTCATGATATTGTCTCAAGGGAACTCCCAATACTTAAATCGGCTTCTAGACGCGAAACTCCGACTTGATCATAATTTGACGCCCCAAACTCCACGTCCACCAGCGACACCAACCCACTCGCCGCCTTGTCCTGTCAACGCGCTCTGAGGTGCCCAGCTAATGTTGCCGACTTCGTAGTCGCACCTCCAGCTAGCATAGGGCCCCTTTTGGCCAACGGGTACATTCTGCGCGCCCGCGGCTCCATTGGCGGGATGTGTAGTCGCTGGCTGTACGACGGGAGGCTGCGTTGAAGCATGTTCTCCGCTGATTGTCGCGCCATTGTTCGCATGCAGCAGATCCCATACGAGGACGAGTGAGTCGTCGCCGCCAGATGCGAGCATACCTCTCCGGGAGGGGTTCCACTCTATGCTGTTGACGGACGCAGAGTGGCCACGTAGTTCGAGTAGGGCTTGGCCTGGTTGTCGGACGTCGAGGATGCGAATGAGGTTTGAGTCGGCGGCAAAGGTAGCGAGGAGATGGGAGTCGTGGGGTGACGCGGCGAGTCGGAGAAGCGGAGGCGCATACGACATGGTCTGCTGGGCTTTGGTTGGCGACATGCGACCTGTTGGCGAGCCTGTACTATGTCAGTAATTGACATGGAAAGTAAACACAGCGCAACTGACCCTTGTCTTTGTCACCACCCTTGTCTGAAGGCTCGTAGATGATGGTGCTGTGCTCTAGACTGCGGAGATCGAACATGCGGACACTGCCGTCGGCTCCACAACTGACAAAGACATCGACACTCCCTGCGCAGAAGCGTACATCGAAGACCTCCTTGTCGTGGGCAATCAGTTGTGTCTTGGCGGTAAGCGATGGTATGTCCCAGATGGTGCAGGTCGTGTCTATGCTGGAGGTGATGATGAGCTTGGGCGACATGGTGTTCCAATCGAGCGAAGTGAGCGGCGCGGTGTGTTCAGGGGTCTTTGAGTTGGAGAGGAGGGCGAGTGGTGTGAGCTTTGGGAGCTGCGGCTCTCGAGTGTTTACAGAGGACGAGCGTGTGATTGTGTTGCTCATGTTGTTGCCAGAGGCTTGAGGCAGCGACCATAGCCGCAGGTGATCGCCAGACGTTGCGAGGAGATCGGTCGACTGCTTCTGCGAAGACGGCGGTTCCCACAGTATCCGCGTAACAGGGAAAGAGCATGTGGCTTCGGCGATCGCATTGTATTCGAGGCCAAAGGGTGTCGCGCCGGGGGCGGAGACATCTTGGGGCGCGATCTGGGTGTCGAGAATGCGAATCTAGACGTCGCGTTAGGATAGCGCATGTGGAAGTCGGTACGGTACTCACAAAATTGTGGTTGTCTTCTAGGTAGCTGCCCACGGCCATCTTACCGGCGCTGTTGCCGCCAGGGACGTTCCATTTGCACCAATCGTACGCGTATATGCTCCACGGCGCAAGGTAGTTGCTGTTCGAGGGCACCTTGTTTCCGTCGCTCACCATGTTGCTGCCGTGTCCCATGCCCTCCTGGTCCATGGTCGAGTTTGCGCGTGGCCTGATGTCGGCCAGGCCCAGGGGAGATTGCGAAGCAGCGCCAGAAGGGGTCGTGGGGTAGTACTTTTGCGCAGGTGTGGGGGCGGCGTACTTGGACTGCTCGGGCGTGTTGGAAAAGGGAATGTATTTCTGGTCGGGGCCCAGGCCAGCTGGGCTCGAGCGTGAGTAGGAATGCGACGAGTGAGGAGAGTGCTGTGCCTGGCTGATGGTGTTGGAGCGCGTAGGCAGCGTGTATTGCTGGGCGTTGCTCGCGATCTGCGTCTGGGTAGGCACGACGGGCGCGGTGTAGGCGTTGGAGGGTGCGGGTCGCTGTTGTTGTGGCTGTTGCTGCTGCTGCTGCTGCTGCTGTTGTTGTTGTTGTTGTTGCTGCCCTGAACCGCCTGCGGGTTGGAGGCTACCGGGCACGGCCGGGGAGCCATATTGGCTGTTCTGGGGGGTTCCGTGGTCAATGTTGATATTGGGCGCCGATCGATAATTGTCGGGCGAGTTGTACATTTGTTGCTGCTGCTGCGCCGGTACAGCCGAGGATGCTGGGGCATGTTGGCCTACTGAGGTCGATACATGCAGCTCCTCAGTGGTGCGCCCGCCTATTGTCGGGGCTCTGTGTCGCGGGGCGTCGAAGGTCGAGTTGGCTGCTGGCGGTGCGGTCGCGGGCAGGTAGCCTTCGCTCTGTCCTTGGGCATTCCCGCTGCTCTGCGGCATAAAGGCATCGGTGCCGGCCCGCGTGGTGCCCTGGGTTGCTCCTCGCAGATTGCCTCCCGGCGCTCCTATGCCTGTAATTGCGAGATACACATCAGTCCAAGTCGACGGCGAGTGCCCGGGATGCCTACATACTCCCTAGCGCCGAAGCCGCTGCAAAGATGCCCTGCGCCGGGTCGTTGGGCGCATTGTAGTGGTGGTTTCCGAAGGGCATGGCGCCTGCAATTGCTGCTGCGCTGGCTCGGGCAAAGGAAAGAGAGACTGGCGACTGTTGCGGCGCGTAGTCGACTGTCCAAGGGCAACAGGTGCGGTTGGCGTCGAGGTTGGCGTCGAGGTTGGCGTCGAGGTTGGCGTCGGGGTGCTGGGCGGCGGCTGTACCTCGCTAAAAGCTCCCCACCACCCCTCCCTTCACGCCCAGCTGGCGTCGGGGGCCACGTGATCCAGCCTTCGCTTCCAGGCTACGACGCATCGTCCAGCATGGCAGCTCCTCTCAACCCCAGCTCCATTCCCAGACTCACTGCCACTATGCCACCCTCACACAAGCCAGTCCATCGTGCACTGCTGTTGCTGCCGCCCGCGCCGTCGCCACCGTCCTATGCAGCGCTCAAGGCCGCCTACAACTCGCCCCTGTTCACTGTCTTGAAGGAACTGGCCAGATCTCCCCGCAGATCCCAACAATCTGTAATTTTAGAGATTGCACTACCATGCCCACGTCTGTACGGACGTCTGGACGCCCCTCGGGCGGTACACTATGCAACCACGCATCAGCTGGTCGCCGACCTTTACAAGCTCATCTGCATCACTGCTAGTAGAGAAGCTATTGATACCGAAGATTCAGAGGGTGTTGATGCTCGCGTCATACTAGTCGCATATCCTCGGGACGGTCAACTGACGACGCCGCCGCCTGATTCAACTCCTGAGCAGGAACTCCAAGGGCCCGCTATTGATATCTATACGCTGGCCCGGAGCTCCCGATCTTGGGATGCCGTCTACTCGGTTGAAAGCGAGCAAGGCGAACGTTTACTAAAGAGCTTCCTTTCATTGTCCAAAACCCAATTGCCTGTATCCAAAGTTCGTGGTGGTATTGTCAGTGTAAAAAGCCCAGAAACAGGAACATGGACCGGTGAAACAGACGAGGCAACCAACCACTTCTCCGTTGCCGTTGGAGGCACTTTCGACCACCTTCATGTTGGTCACAAACTACTGCTTACCATGTTTGCTTTCATGCTCGGAAGGAAACAGGCGTCAACTTCTGACGCCACCCCCAGCGTACTCACTGTTGGCATCACCGGCGACGCCCTATTAGTCAACAAGAAGTTTGCAGAGCACCTCGAGAGCTGGAAAGAGCGTCAGGAGTCGACACACGACTTCCTCTCGTCTCTTGTCTACTTTGGCCCCCCGGATGACAAACGCATCCACGTTGAAGAAATCAAAGAACCCGGGCCGAACGGACATGCCGTCCACGTCAGCTATCCATTTGGCCTCACAATCAAATACGTCGAGATTTGGGATCCTTTCGGCCCAACCATTACCGACAAGGACATCTCTGCTCTGGTGCTTTCTCTTGAAACAAGGGGTGGAGGTGCTGCTGTGAACAACAAGCGCAGTGAACAGGGGTGGGATCCCCTTGAGGTTTTTGAGGTTGCTGTTCTCGATGCCAGCGAAGAAGGCAACGTAGATGAGACGTTCCAGAGCAAGCTGAGCAGCACCGAGATTCGTCGTAGACGGAGCGAACGTGTTCAATCCAGGGCGAGAGCGTGAGTCCAGTTGGCCAGGGTCGGGCGCAGCCATGGATGAGACATGGCTTGCACTGTTTGCTGGCAGGCGGTAATGGGTAGAGTTGTCGTCGTCGGCATGAGAAGGTGACAAGTCGACGAGGCAGGAGGTTGTCTTCCTGTGCAACCTTGCACAACAGCTGCGTGCGCCCAAGGCACACGACCCACGCAGGTCCGCATGACGTTGCCAGGGCAAAGTATAGTGCTTGTGAAGCAACACGTCGCTACTGTCGGCAGCCCGAACGCATGAGAGCGTCATCTTGTACGAGCTGACTTGCGGACGCACACTCTCTGTGCCGGATGTCTTGGGCGCGGGCGCAACTGGAGCGGATGACGCGCCCCTACAGCATACATGTATGTGTTGCTCTCTGTCGACAAGCCATTGCAGCCCACCATGAGGCTCCCAAGCTCCGTGCCGTCATTAGACGCTCCGTGGTTTTGCAGGGCGCAAACGCCATCCCAAGTACACGGCAGTGGTATCGCCCGGATGACGCTCTGTGGGTCGGCTGGTTGGCGTCACAAGCGCCTTTCTGCTGCATGCTTCGTTGGCAACGCATCGAGACCATGGAAATTGCATGTGGAGGGCGGCGGGGGGTGCCCGGGGGCCTCGAATCAGCGCGGGCGCAGCAGCGCCACCCCAGTGAGGTTGTGCAGTAGTCCAAAGCGACGAATCGACTGTTTTGGCTCGGGAGGAGCCATGTTCCCGTCTTGCTGATGGCGGGCGGCCGCGTCGAACGGAGGTCATGTGAGCACTAGGCCGCTTGCAGCCTAGCCCGCCGCGTGCCATTGGAGATTGGCAGCCGGCGTGCCGGGGGCGTCGCTGCAAGTGCAGGCGGCGTGTCCAGTCGTCTTCGCAACTCCAGCGACGCTTAGCTGACTGCTGGCAAAGAGGTCATGCATTTCTTTCCCCGACCGCGCCCCTCTGGCTGTCCCTCGCTTGCTATCCCACAGAACGGTGCCGTCGGATAACACCACGTCGTCAGTCGACGAACCTCTCCCGCTGTCGCTATCCAACTGCTGCTCCTGCTGCTGCTACTGCTACTACCACCCGTCAGAGCTGTGCCCCGACCCGGCCCGACCGCTGCTGCCCTGCATCGAGAGTATATTATCCGCTGTGCGGTGCGCTCCTGAATCGCTTCGGAGCTTAAGCTTCGCGGTTGAGCTCCTTCGCCGCGGTCGTCATGAATGGTCCCACTTAAAATGGGTATCCTCGATCTTGCCGACGAGCTTCTTCGCATCATCCTCGAATATGTTGCCTCTGAGCCAGAAAAACCAATCAGCCTGGAGCGCCGTGCCTATCTTTCACAGGAAAGCTTCAAGCTGCCCCTGCCACTGGAGCCTGACGATGCCGACACTATTGCCAAATTCCGCTTGACCTGCAGAAAATTCGGCTTGCTTGGTGTCATCCATCAGTTCTCCCGCGTCACCACACGCTTCTCGCGAAAAGGACTGGACCGCCTCGAGAACATCGCAAATCAGCCTCACATTGCCGGCCGCGTGAAGAAGTTCAGTTACATGGTACCCTTCTTCTACGATCAAGGTACATGACATGTCCTACCTCGTGGCCTCAAAACTGACCAGGCCACAGGACGAGACCGCATCCAGGAGCTCCTACGCACACGGCCCGAGAGTTTCGGCTTTCTTGATGTCGGGCACTTCCAAGAAAAAGTGAACGAACAGAAGGATATCCTATGGACAAGGAAAGACGCCCGCATCCTGCACTTTGCGCTCCAGCGATTCACTTCACTACAGCATGTTCAGATCCTTCGACTGCAGGATCAAGAAGATGCCGTGTTGATCGCGTACATGCGGGGTCATAACGAGTTGAACAGTCTAGTGCCAACATGGCCACCAGCATGCCTGCATAGCGCGAAAACGATCGGTCAAGCTCTCCTTGAGTCCGAATCACCATGCTCACGGTTCTCATCACCCATGCTAAGCCCTCAGAGTGTTCTAGGTGCTGCTAACAATCCGCCCTCGACCCTGGGAATTCTAGCTGAACGACTTACTTGTTTAGAGTTGCATTTCGACGATAGCACCGACTTGGACGTACGGATGCGACATCTCTCCTCCTTGTCCAAGGCGCTGTTTACCGCAGCTAAGAACATTGAAGCAGTGCATATTGGTTTCCCTTCTTACCGGCCACTTACGCTGCGACTAGAAGAGCTTTTCCACAACGTCAAATGGGAAAAGCTACAGGGTAGGTTTTCGACGTACAAAAAATTGCATTTGGGTCGTACACTAACTTCTCCGCCTTTGCAGCTTTCGGGATTCAAGCCTGGCGTCTCAATGCAGACGAGATTCTAGGTATTGCTCGGCGACACAAAGAGACGCTGCGTGGTTTGCGCCTTCGAGATGTACTCCTGAAAGAGGGCAGTATGTGGAGAGATGTGCTCCCTTGTCTACGAGATGAACTCACAAGACTTGATTGGGTCAGTCTCAGGCGAATTGGGTACGAGAAACACTTCGACGAGCAATTTGTCATGGGAGCTGAAGTTCCCGATGATCCTCTGGGAAGTGATAGCAGCGACGAAAGCGACGATAGTCACTATGAATTTGACGGCGAACACGAGGATCCGTTCGACGACCACAGTGCTAGTGGGAACGAAGCTGACGGCAGCTCTATAGCCGGCACCGAATCCGACGCAGAGACGAATGAGCCTGAGCAAGGCGGCACTCTACACTTTCCACCAATGCCGGACACTCCAGCCTCGATTACATGGTGCAATTGCAATGGCCACATGGATAGCGTGGATGCTCTGGGGGATGATGGAGTCATGGTCACCAATCAGCAACGCAAGTTCTGGGAGAAGTGGGTCGTGAGGAAGATATGCACCGAGCAGCACGGCCACAAATGAGCGAACATCAATCTGCCAGATATAGGAGACTATACGCAAAAGCGTTGTTGGGTGGCAACCCGGGCGTAAGAAAGCAATTTACCATCAAGCCTGTTGTTGCTCGTCTGCAGGTGCGATCACGCTTTGGAACCCGTGTGCGGTTCATGCACCGCATATACGTGTTCGCAGCAGCCACAGCACTACTCGGGCGCTTATGCAAACCCAACAACCCGTCACCAGGTTGCATCAACAATTCGGCACGAACACAAACTGCGTCTCAGAGTCGCAGTTCCCCTGTGCATCTTACATACCAACCCCACGCATTCGCTTCCTTCAAATGTTCGGACGAATCAGCAACAACGTCGTTGGTCACTCATCTTCTCACTGTCTACTTTATTCACGTTCGTTAAAGCATGGCGCGGGCGCTCCGGGCTCTTTTGCACACCGCATGTTCTTCAACGACGGTTTACTTCCAATCTTGTCTGGCGCTAAAATTTACGCCTTTTGCATTCCGCTTCCACTTTACCAACTTCTCGACTTCGAGTAACGAATGTAACGTAGCGTGGGAAGGTATCTGTTTTTCATCTGATCAGTTCGTGTTAGACTTATCAGCTATCTGCATCCTTATCAATCACCTTTTGTTTCGACAATATCATCACGTAGCACAAAAAGTGGGGGCACAGTGAGAGGCAATATACACTAGTCCGACTTCAACGCGAGCTATACCTACCTAGCGGTCATTTGTTCTTCTATTTGTTTTAATTGGACACTCTACCCCTCAATACATTATGGTGAAGTCAAGACGCGGCGGCATGAGCGGTGAGATACACATATCGATAGAGAGCTTTGGGGACGACGTGTTGGCAAACCTCATCACTTACCTTACAACTTTGAAAGAGCGATGAAACTTCACACCCAACCTGGAACCTCACTTCAATTCTTTTCTCTGCCACATACTCTCTTACTTCAGAGCTCTCTGTACTCAGAATCAACTTGTTTCCATTTGCAGCCCCTGCCCTCACGCATGTGGTCGCGCTGGCTCACTATTCCGGACAACGCGACGCCCGAGGAAGTTTTCTTCACCTCACCACGCGACACCGCGCTCATGTCACGTCAGACGCTCTCTCACAAGCTTCCTTGGCACTTGAACGCGATCCTAACAGTCTGACGCGTCTTGAGCTAGCTGCCTCGAGGACGAAAACTCTTCAGGCAGACTATTGCTTCCTCTCTTCTAACCTCAGCTGATTTCAAGCTTCGTACATTGCAGTTGAACAAGCTAGCTTACTTTGTCAACTACGACCAACAACCCTCGAAGCAGCAACCTATCACAGTGCTACAATGACGAGACACATATGGAGGGCAGCAGACACCGGCGTGATGCTCTGGGAGCCGGCAACAGAAGCTACGACTACCACAGCACTACAAGAGCCGCATGATTTGTTAGAAGCTGATATTCGAGGTAAGTAGTCACCAGTTATTCTTCCCTATGATGTTGCAGAGCAGGTGCTAACGGCTTGAAAGCGTCCTCGGCTAGCAGGAGCGATGACGACGACAATGGCAAGCAAGAATTGGTGCTTCCTTCAATTGAAGGTTTCTTCGGACCATATATTAAGAACAAGCCTAAGGAAGACATCGACTGGACGACTCCTTCAGCTACGTCAGGTTACGCATCCGGAAGCACACTACCACAATCAAGTCCCTGCCCGTCTTTCACAGATCGGCCTGTAACCACTAGACTTCTCAATCCTGAAACAATGAGCTATCCTTTCGGTGCGGATAGTACCCCACCCAGGCCGCGAGTACGAAGAACCCTTGATTTCGGCATGGTGACCCTTAGCAATACAAATAATGTCGTACCACAACGTACTGAGCTCAGCAATCTTGGGTCACTGGCAGCACTACGAAAACTCGAACGAGACCCACCACACCAGTGGGATGAAGACGAGCGAGAGCTGCTAACGATAATCTATCGTTGGTACTATGCTACAGATGTCACAACACTTCCTAAGGTCTTCAACGCCATCACCGGTCTTGACCTTAAGCCTAGTGTTGTGCAAAACCAGTTTGAGAGACACATCATCTTATACGGCGGCTGCGCGTACCCTGAATTCGCTCGGGTGATGGAAGTTCCATTCCACGATCCTGAACAAAAGTATAACGATATTCATGCAATCATCCGAGAAACGGCGTACAAGTGCGGTTTAGAACTACTAAGGCGGAAATTTGAAGTCAGATACAAGTCTGGGCTTGCTAAATATGCAAGATCTCCTGCGACGAGGAGGTACTGGAAATCCCTTGTCAAGCGTGCGCAAGAAAGACAGAAGGAGCAAGCGCAAGTCTATTGGGCGGCGGCTGGTAGAGACCTACCGTTGCGGGTTCTTTCACCAGGAGGAATGGCGCTGGTAAACGATCCTAGGCGGGAAGAAGATGAAAATTGGTCGGACACAGATGACCAAAACGCCCCCCAGGTTAGCCCAGCTGAGTTGCCACGAGCATACAGTATCGGCTTTCGAGCCTATGACGACAGCTCCTACACATCATTCTCCGAAGAAAAAGGCTTTACAAGCTCTAGCTTCCACTGTTGGCCGCAGGATAAACGACTACCTCCACCTCTTAGCCCAAACGGCGAGATGAAACCGTATCTAATGTTGCACACCAACAATCACATGTCTATAACTGGCGGGACTTCGCCATACATTACAGTTTGCACCAGCCTGCTGCAGACTTTAGTGAAGGCATCGAATATGCAAAACCCAAGAATTGCCGTTGGTATACAGAACTCCCCTAAGCCTTAGATGTGCGACACATCTACTAACTCGTGCCGCAGTAGCTCTAGACCATCCGCTTCTACAAGAACCAAACAAAGTTTTGCATGCTGCTAAGGTGTTACGGATGTTGAAATTAGAGGGTCTCGCTAAATGGGCGCGATACAAAGGGCATGCGGGTAATGAAATCTGTCTGTACACCTTCGTCATATACTAAACCATCCTCAGAACGTATTACCTGGGGCTCGATACCAAAAGCTGCCATCATCTCACATCTCCCAATATCAGACCTTCAGCACCTCGCAAACAGCGACAGTATTAGCGCCAACCTCCTAGCTCTTGAAGTGTTTCAACAAGGTTGTACAACGAGACATGTATCTACTAAACTGCGCAATAACAACGTAGTGTTGAAGCGCAGCATAGCACGCAGAATAGCCGCCGTTGCTAGAACGTTTCACATGGACGACACGAACGTTAGCACAGTACATATCCGGGATTTCGTGGCTTGCTTTGTCGATGGTTGGCATATCAACCAAACCCCTCTAGACGGCACTAACGCAAGCAACAGAATTGCTGCAGCGTTCGCTACAACGCTTGCTTCACGAGCCCATAGTGACCGAGACATTATGAAAGCTTTTCAGGATGGTATACAGAACGCTGCGGAAAGCATTGCGTACTATTCTCGCCTTCGATCTAGCATCAGACACCTCCGTGCTAGATAAGGTCATCCCAACGACTTTCTGGATTACTCAATATTGCTTAAACAAATGTTTTTTTTTCGTGTTGACTATGTTATCAGCGACTACTCAGATTATGAGAAAAGAAGAGGGCTATGGTCTAACACGTTTCATTAGGAGGATCTGTCAAAACGTTATGGGAATAGAATTTCTCGAGCTGCTAAAGGATATAGCGGATCGCATCATTGTATCGCCTTCAAAAGAGGAGAGCTTTACACAACGCATCTAGTGAAGGATATTGGAAATTGGGTCCGTTACACTTTACACATTTCCCTATACTACTCTTTTGTACATTCACAAACTTGCGCATGGAATCTTCACTAAGAGTGGCATGTTAATGCGCAAACGATGTATTCAAGTCGAATAATGTATTGCTTGCGAAGTGGATATATAACAGTATGTACAAAAAGGCGATGGATTAACCTTTTTCAGGATATCTAACTAGTGGCAGAGATGACCAGAGTGTAGTAGCTGGACTGCTGGCAGATAAAGTCCTTAATGTCGTTGCCACCAGCGTGGCATTGAGTGGGAACTACGCCTTCACCCCAGAAGCCGGTACTATTTAAACTTGTTAGATTGTTGTCAGAGAGCTTTTGGATACTCGATTTACTTACGCTAGGCCAAGCTCGTGGTAAATACGGACACCAAATTCGGTGCTTTGTCGGGTTGGTATATACCGAAACGATACTTGCTGTCGCCGCAAGTCTCGACATTAGAGGGAAGGGTGGGGTAAGGTCCACCACTGCAAAGCAGGTCGGTGGCATTATTGCCGGAGATCTTGAATGAGACGGCCTCGACGATGCTGTTTTTCTTGCGGAGGGCGTAGTTGCTGAAGTTGATGTTCTCGTAGGTGCTTGGGTCTGATGGGTTACCGCAGTGAGCTGGGTTGGGGCAATCGGGAGTCTGAGGAGCGGGTGCTGCCATGGCGGCGGCAACGAAGAGGGCGGCGAGAGTGAAGAACTGCATTTTGTCGAGTTTGAAGTTTGGTGGTGAGGTTGTTTGAGTTTGCTTGATGTGTGTCTGGATGATGGAAGTAAGGAAGGATGAAGCCGTACTTATATGTCTACGAAGATGCTCATAGCCATTTCAACGTCACTTGGCCCAAACGCTCGACTAGCGTCCATCCAAGCTCATGTATTCGGTCATACCTCGTATTCTACACTCCAGTGGGTAGCACGCAGGCAATGATGTTGCCTCCCCAAACGGACGTGGGCCGGCGTGGATACAAATCTCCGAGTCTAATAATCGACCCTTGACCGCTAACAACCTGCTGTTATGCCAAGCGGCCGTGATCGTCGAACAACATGGTAGGCACCTCGTACGTTATTGTGCATGTCGGCACGCGGAGCTCTGCTATGAGCGTGACGGCCATGGTGATGTGACGGAAATACAAGGGATGCATTCACCCGCCCCTATGAACAGCCACCACGTTGACGTCGTAATTGCGTCTGCGTCCGTGGTCCCAACAACGTCTGCGAGCGGTGCCATTTTTGGGGACGGCAAGGCTGTGCAGCCTCGAATCTTGACATGCAAGGTACCGGAGCCGCACGCCACATGGGCTGACACCACAAGCAGTGATTTGGCTGGCAGCGTCCACTGAATGGCATGTCGAATCCGATCTGGTGTTTGCAAGTGCAAGTGCATGGCTGTGGATGCGCGAGTCAACTGCGCTCGGTCGTGCCCAGCCAAAAATAGCAGCACACGCGTTGCACCCAGCGACGATATGCATGCCGCGAAAGAAACACCTCATCTGTTTCGCATTAGGTGGTGTTTGTGGAGCGCATGTTTGTTGAGGCTTCGATAGTGCGACATGCTTTGCGGGCCCCGGATGAACATCGCCATGTCGTCATTGGGTCCGCCATCCGAGGCTCGAGTCAATGCCCATGGCAAAACATCGAGCATGGAAACATACGCGTGCGTGGAATCTTCTTGTTCTTGTGTCGGCAGATCCTGCCGAGATGCAGCCTGGCACGGCCATTTGCAGTCGCTACCACCCAAGTTACACCGCTACTGGTAGCTGGAAAAGAGCCCATCAGGCTACGGCAGAGCAAGCGTCGACTAGTAGCCCCGAAACAACCACTGGTGATCGTAATTTCGTATACGATGACAAGGCTCCGTCGTTGTTCGACTGCCATACGGAAGACTTTCCCTACGAAGATGAAGCATTTCTTCGCGCTGGCCCTGTTCACTCTACTGTTGCTCACGGCGACAAAGACCTGCTAAGGAAGTCGCAGTAGCGAGAACGCGTACATGTGGAAGATGATAGTATTATTCAGTCATGACATAACTACTCCTATTCTCCTAATAGAAAGAGACGAATACCTGAACGCTTGAGAGGGTATATAACATGCTTAAAGTAAGGGGGGGTTTTTTAACGCCGGAACACCATGCATAAATCGCTGTGAACAAGGGGAAATGAAGCACTGGGACTCGTGGAGAGCATGCTTGTTTTAACAATATCAGTGTCGCCACAAAACAGAAAGCCTGCGCTCTGTCCTGACGCCGCGGTTTATTTCGTTGCGCGGCTTGAGGCGCGAAAAGGGTGCCTTGAAGGCGGTTGGCATCTTGATGGTTGACGACGGAGTGGTGCCGTTGGAGGACACTGTATTTGATCGTGCTCTTTGTTGTGTGAGAGTAGCTTTGTACTGCTCCCAATAGCCACTTGGAGTCGCGGAGGTTGCTACGCCTTTCTTAGATGAAGCAATACTGTCCGGAGCTGACGAAGTGGATTTGCATCGAGGAGGGAGATATGGCCTCTTCTCGGCAACGAGAGAGCGTGCCTGTTCGGCAGTGAAAGTGAGTTGTGTATCTGGAAAAAGTTTCAACCCGGAGTTGGACGGCACGGGCGGGGTGGAAACGGCCATGCCAATCGTCTTGTCGACATCAGAGTGCTCATGAACATCGTGTGTGACTGATGACTCCTTTTTCTCGAAACCGAACTCGAACCTGTCTTGTGGGAACAGTTGTCGCAGCAGAGGATGTATTTGGCTCTGTGGTAGGGTTGGTGACGCTAGTGACATAGCCAGGGGTGTCTCAAAAGAGACAAGCCCGCCTAGAAGCCCACTCTCTTCTGCAGCGCTAGTCTTGCAAATGGGGGTTTCCCCGGATGCACTCGATTTAGACGAGGCCGCACTTGCGGCGCCCTCGCTCCAGAGTGAGCTTGCTGTAGAGCTTGTACTGTCTGACCGGCTAGGTGGCTCCCCAGTACCTGTCAAAAGATTTGGATGTGTGACACGCTCGAGCTGTACAGAGTCAAGTAGAGGTGTCCGGGGACGCGCGGCTGTACTACCTGTAGAAGTTTGCCTACTACGGGAAACAGATGGTGTCCGCGATCTGAGCCATGAGGTCTCGGGTCCAGCTCTATTATGAGCAACGGGTGTGGTCGACTGCTCAGAATAAACCGATGACACCGAACAAGGACTAGCCTGATACTGGGAGATTGGAACTAGGTCTTTCGAGCCGTCAACGCAATCCTGAACGATACTACTAGGTTTTTGTGTAGGTTTCGAGGTAAGACTGTTCCTTCGCGAGCTACGAGCGGACAATGATCGCCGCGCGAAAGAACGAACAGAGGATGACCGAAGCGGTTGAGATATCTTGAGGGGCGCAACCTCCATGGATCCACGTCGACTTAGGTTCCGTGGTGTAAAGTAATCGTCCCTTTGGCAATCTGGCTCAATTAAGAATGGACTGTTTTGCGATTCCGCAAGGTATTCATCGATAGCCAGAGGTAAGTTGATCGAAGACGGAAGCAAAGGAGTTGTAGCACCGCTACTGGTAGTCGACAGAATGGGTTCCGCAACATAGCACAAAGCGTAATCTGGGCTTTCAGAATCGCGAACCTCTTTCGGTGCCCGAAGAGCGGAGACAAGATATTGCAGTGTCCCGTAGATCAAAAGCCATCTTACTTTGCGCGCATCCGTCGCTGATGTTTTCCCCTCGCGTTGACTAGAGTTGGTAGCATGGGCCTTCTCAAAGCGGATATATGCCTGAACAATGCTCGATTCCATCGCGTTCGAATCCAAAGTGTTCGTTGCCGCTGCCAAGGCACCTTGCATGGTGTCTTGTAGATGTGTCTTGTTGTGTTGCGATGCCAGGATCAGCTGTCTCAAAGCTTTCTGCGAGTTCGTTTTCTGCAGGTTTGTTCTCTTCGGTGACGACGCGTATACGGGTAGGAGAGGTAACGGATGCGGTTGAGACTTAAAGCCATGTCGTTGGTCGAATGTCGCAATATTCTGCAAGACACAGATGCCGCCGCTGGCAGGTCTTTGGGCAGAAATATCGGCGGTCGACTCGGTATCTACTATGTAATCGTAAATATTCTGAAAATCGTAATACATCGACTTGTAAAGAGCTTTGGGGAAGGTAGCTCCCTGTGGTGGTGGCCAATAACCAAACTTCTCGACGTAGAAGGTATGCAAGAAACGGCGAAAGCGATCAAGGTGGCTTCTGGCGCCATCCGTAAGTCCAAGATAAGTCGGCGAAAGATCTTCCTGTAGGAATCTGCTCAGCGCGATAGATACACGGCCAAGGTGGCCGTCAACCTCGAGATGAGCTCGGATTATCAATGCTTTAGTCAGCTTTGAAGTTAGCTACAAGGATGTATTAGTACCATGGCTTCGATAACATGACGGTGTTCATACCACATATTCAGGGCTGAGGACTAGGCTGTCACTCATGCCAACACAATGGGCGAAAGCATCGACCCAGATGTCTCTGAGCTTATAATGTTCTGCGTAATAGAGGCTCGCAAGGGCATAGTCTGTGCATTCTACCAGGTCCCGGTATCCTTGGTTTTCCGCGTAGTCGAGAAAGTCTTGATGATTGTTTGGCTGGCTTGGTCGGAAGTGATGCAGCCGTTCCTGGAGATCTACGAATGCTTGGCCCATATGATCGCCGACCAGCGGTTTGCCTAGGAGGAACGCGAAGAAGTTGCGAGTCGTAATGTGCTGTCTGAACGAGCCCTCCCGGGATAATTCGTCTGAAGCAGGGATGAAGAGCTCGACGATGCTTGTTTCCCGGTTGGTGTTGTGAAGGGAGCTGGGCATCCGCCTTAAACGCTGGGAGGCGGAACCTGGAGCAGACGCGATTTGAGCGTCGCATAAACTCAACAAGGCGTCACACTTCTTCTGTCGTAAAAGCCTGAAGGGGACGCAAAATGACGGACCACGACGCGAGGCCCCTTTTGCGTGTAGATGGATGAAGCAGTCTCCCCCCTCATACCACAACTCTGGATCCTTTCGCGCTGTTAGCTTAGCCCTGATGGTGAACCGCTCAGACATACCCTGCGTAGTCCATGATCCCAGTCGCTCACATTACGGGTCAAGCCTGCCCATCGTTGTACCTTGGTTGGATGCATCGACTTTGGGGGTGTCGCAAGGCAGCTGGCAGACCTCGGTCGCGTTTCGGTGGACTTGCGAGGTCTCTTGTCGGTACTGTTCTCTAGTAATGTAGAGGCAAAGCGATCGCCTATCGCTAGGCTATGACGTTTTGTTGTAGGTAGGCTGGTGTGGTGAAGTAGTGCAGATCCGCTTGTCGATGCCGCGGAGACGACCTGATTCGAGGTTCTAGGATCACCCATACAAAGGTTACGAGAGTTGAACAAAGTACGAGAGGGAATCAGTTGTTCATGAGGCTCCTTCCCAAGGCTAATCTGACAAGACGGCTTGTTTCCCAAAGCCATGCTGATCTAAATAAGAGTGTGCATGAGTACTACAGAATGAAGTGCTCATGGAACACGAGCAGGGATGCCTAGTCTGCCGTGATGAAGTCGGAGCTAAGCAGATGTCTGTCGCAGCCGGACGTGGGACAAAGCAACTATTGTATGTACGTCGACAGACCCTTGTCGCGGCTTGAGCTATCGTGACGGCTAAGACGCGGCCCATAGTGGCGTCTGTTGGTTGGGGAGGCTGGTCTGGCGAACCCGGTAGGGCGAAGTGATGAGACGATCTTGCTCAGATGGGGGATCGGCAGTCAGTGGCTTGCGCGGACTACTTCCACAGCGCCAGATATCTAGCTGTCAGGGATTCGTTCTTTGATCCAGATCGTGCAGTCATGGTGATGAGTTGAGGTCGAGACCGAGGAATTTGCATCGAGTGCTCAGCCGCAAGATGCCAACACTCAGGGCTGAGACTCATTCTCCGCTAAAGGCTCACAAGCCTCCGTACGGCAGAGCGCATGCGGGACAACGGCGACTTTGGGGGATTTGAGAAGATTGCCGGGTATGAGGCCCGGCGTCGGGGCGTCTCTGGGCTTTTTTTTCTTGTCGATCTCTCCAGCTGAGGCTTACCCTGCTCTGGAGCATCGCAGAGACACCTCACCCATCGTCGACCGACTCATCGCAGCGATCGGCCTACATGGATGCATAATGTCGGATGGCGTGGGGGATCAAATACCGCGTTCGACATGCATGTACGAGGGTGTCGTTCATGCCATCGTGTAAAGAGCGACGAATGACACGACTCGTTCAGAGGCTGGGTGGGGAAGCCGTGGCGTCCGCCGTGGTCGCCGTCCAAGGGTGCTCGGCTCTCCTCATTGCGCTGGCATCAAGTTGTACATCCATACATGACCAAAACTCGACCCACTACCACAACCCTCGATCCCAGCAGCGGCTTGCCTACCGATCTGCCGCAACAGTTCCATTTGCATCGTTCCACAGGTGCTCGAGTAGCTGTCGCCGGCCATGAAACAGGGAACCTGAAGCACAACATCAGCATTTGCTGGCGTCCTGGTCATGTTGGTCTATCACGCTGACTATGGTGCCACCATTAGGTACAAACCTCAATCTCAAGCATCTAGGTTCTGCAAGTCCGCTCTGGTTGACCCTTCACGACGTCCCGAACGTACAGCATACGGCAATGACACCCGGACGTCTGAGATAGTGTTCCCGCCATGCAATGCTGTACAAGGTAGATTACCACTTGGATTTCCTCCGAGCGTATCTCACGCCTCACAAACATTCTGTTCACGCCTAAGACGTCGCAGAATTGCTGTAGTCAGGGAACAAGTTGATTTTGTTATGCAGGACTGACGCAGTACAAGGAAGCAGTCAGCATTGCATATGCAACCAGCAAATTCTCCGGCCTTAAGCTACGGATTGACGACCAAATAATCAATGATTGTAATACCAGGTGGAAGATGCAGACGACCCGAGACGGCATATATTCGACAGCATCCGCGCGTCCTCAGTCTCCACATACAAGCATGCCGCGCGTCTGTGGACGCGACACGCTCTCGATGATACACACCGCACCATGCTGACCTGTAGTATATGGTAGACCGCTACCTCTCGGTGAGAGCGCTCTGAGATGGTTATTCCGGCCTAGAGTTCATCTGATCGTTCACATTCTCAGAGTAGGAAATCAATTGTTCCTCAACACCACGCGCAGTAGTAGCGAGCAGGTTCCTGCATCTCCACAGCGCCTGGAGGGCATTTGTGGTCTCTCACCCGACGATGAGACGATCCTGGTAGAGTGTACGCTTTGCCGTCTCGTTCTTCTGTTGTACCTGGCGTCGGTGTTTGAGACCTTGGGCCTGCTCACTGCACTCTTGTCTAACGGTTTGCTTCCATCTCAATGTTATCCCCACCACTCCCTCTGTCTGCTCCGGGCAAGCCAATTCTTTTGTTAGTTTCTTTCACATCTATTTCCAACACCTTACATCCACTTTGCCATGTTGTCACATGACTCTTATTCAGTCTCGGCCGGCTGCCTTTCAAAGGTTGCGCTTTCCCTTGATACCACTCAAACAGGAAATCGCACTAGTGAGGTCTGCACGTTTGACCAATCATCGCCGAGCGCAAAACACGTTCACCTCGACTTCACTTCACGACAGCCAGTCCACGCGCATCTTTGAGCTTATCACCATTATAATAGCGCAGAGTTTGACCATCACTACTCTACCCAACAACTCGATTCCTATCATTGACATCGGATACATCATCACAAACATGAGCATCAGCAGCGAAGCGAGCATGGCCCGAAGCACCGACAAAGACGATACAAGCGACAGCTCTTGGCAGCATCCCATCTCACAAACAGCAAATACCGACGAGCAATCGAAGAGCGGTGCATTCGGAAGCGACGGTACTGATGTTGCGAGCGACACATCCGAAAAGGAACCAGAAAAAAGCGACATGACCAACAACGCGAATGCGGCGCACAACAAGACGATTGGACCTGCAGGTGGGAAGATGAACAAGTCCAGTTTGTCGGCCAGAGTAAGTACGAGCTGTTCTGTACGTTGTGGCATCGGACTTACCTAATAATAGGCTCATCGAAGCTGCAACGTCGCGGATGGCATCCTCGGTTCCATGAGCGAAGTCGAGAAGGCCATGGCCCAGCGCTATGAATATGTCAAGTCTCAGAGCGAAGAAAATAAGCCGCTCTACCAGTGGGCAAGGTTCGACGGCTACCACATCATCAATCGCGCCCTCACTGACCTTGACGAAGCAGCCGCCAGGCTTGAGGAGGCTCACCTCTTCGTCACCTCTGTAGAATTGTATGTCAGCAGGGCCACCCAGATCTCCCTTGCCGTCAGCCAGATCGCTGTATTCAGTATGGGCGTGATGGGTGAAAAAGTTGCCAGCTGTATCGACGAGATTGAGGAATCTACTCTCAGCGCCGAGGGTAAGGTCCAGGCCCAGACTGTCATCACGGAAGAGCTTAAGAGGCTTCTCAAATACTGTGCGAGGACAACAGATCGCGTGTATGCGGCTCTGGACTTGCTTCGGAACTTGCTGCACATTGAAGACTCGTACCTGAACTCTGATACCACCATAATTAAGGAGCTAATCGCGAAGAGCGAGGCCCGCTTGAGCACCCCACACAGGAGCTGGCTATGGAATGTCGCCAAAGTCGTGCTTGGAGCAGGGACAAGTGCCATTATCGCTATCACGGCGGCGCACCTTTACAACATCAGCGGCTTTGATCTTGCACTACAGGCGAACCCCAACAGCATGCACTCTCAGATCATGTCCCTCGTCCAGCGTGCACAAGCGGTGACCAACCTTACAAGCGAGATCTACTCCATCAAGCTTGCGGATCTAGACCAGCGCTACAATGAGCTTGAAGGCGCATCTGAATCACATGGTCTCCGAATCGACAACCTGGTTGAAGCACTGGGTGTTCCCAACGAAGACGGCACCTACTTTTCATCCATGCCAAAACCTGACTGTCAAACTGCTAGCGATATTCCAGCGATCGCCGCAGACGCTGACCGCCAGATTGGACGATTGCGTAGCGAGTTGGAGCTCATGCGCAAGAACATTCATCGCATGGACATTCGCCTCATGAAGCGCCTTGATAAGGTCGATCGACGTGGCTTGTGAACGGGTATGGGCGACTCGAGTTTAGCCTACTGTAGTAAACTCTAGTGGAGCTGCATCCCGGCTTCTGAGTCGGAACATAGGGCCAGGGTACTCTTTCATTTCAGTGGAAGGGCCATGGACAAATGGAAGGTCTCACGGCGTTTCGTTTACCAATAGCAAATGACAACCTTCTACTGCAGCTCATTTACAATCCTCACAAACAGTTCCATCTGGATTTCTCTTGACATCTGCACTCTGACCTGCCTGGCTGTGCTCTTGTTTCGCCTCCGACTCTTGCCTTTTCTCCTCCGCCTTATCTTCCTTCTTCTTACCATGTTTGTCAGAATGGCCCAGGTCCCGTGAAGGATCGATATGATCTCGTACCAGCTGCTTCAGTACTTTCGTCTCTGCAACATGTAAGCCACTCATTGTTCCTCTCAATTATCCGTTCGCAAATCCGAACCTGGAAAGCTTCCTTTAGTCTTTCTATCCCAAAGTAGCACTTTCTTGGCCTCTACATTCCGGCCTTCCTCTGTAGGCGGAACATACGTCTCACAAAGTCAATACGGACCAGTCCAAACTTGCGGTAGAACATACCAGCTCAACAGTGAAGAGACCACCCGTTGCAGGTATCAGCGCTATCTCGCCTACTTGTAATCCGAATGTTGATAGAAGTTCCTGGCCAAACTAGTCACTTGTTAATCCAACGTCCTGCTCGCGGAGTATGCGGAAGGAAGGTACATAGGCGGCTCGCAGCATCCACCGACATTGCGTGCAATATGTGATTGCGACGCGCGGTAGAGCGATGGGAGCGGTTTCTGTTGATGCCATTTCCTGGGTGTGTACGATTGGATTTTCCTGCCGTTTCGGGGGGGGGGGGTGGGTACGAGGAAGACCTGGAGAGGTCGCTTATCGATAATCAGGGTGTGGCGTCATCTGCAGGGCAGGACCATTGACTACAACTCTGCAGCATTTCTTTGGTTGCTAGATGCACGTTCTATTATGTGAAGGTATTACATTTCTGTACGTATTGAATGTGAAGGTATTACATTTCTGTACGTATTGAATGTGAAGGTATTACATTTCTGTACGTATTGAATGTGAAGGTATTACATTTCTGTACGTATTGAATGTGAAGGTATTACATTTCTGTACGTATTGAATGTGAAGGTATTACATTTCTGTACGTATTGAATGGGAAGACATCTCAATAATATTTGCTGTGGTGTACCGTGTCCGTGCACTCAATGACTATGTTCAGCCAATGACCCACCCTAACACAACAACCACCCACACAAAACACGTCATAACTCCACCAATATAGACCTAATTTAAGAAGCAATTGCAGAAATTAAATCGCGCGAGGAAGGCGCATCTTTTAGCTATTGCGAAGTTGCAAAAAGGTATAGTGTTAATTGTTGTACGCTCGCTCGAAGACACCAAGGGCAAACTCAGCCGCGCGGGGTTGGCTACCTTTCCCTCCACCTACAACACGAGAGGGAGCTTATACAATACATTAAAAGACTTACTAAGAGACGTACTCTACCTATAAGAGTTATAATACGCAGCTTTGCGTCCTCTTTAGCTAGTAAAAAGGTCTTAAAAAGCTAGGTTACCTAGTTTATTAACAAAAACCCTACCTATCTTATCTCTTACTAGCAAACTAAGATAGATCGCAACTGCTACAAGGCTAACTTAGGGGCTAAATACAGCTTATACTTTAAGCACTTACACAATAAGATAAAGGAGTACAACGTAGAGCCCTCTTACGTCTTTAATATAAATAAAAAGGGCTTTATGCTTAGAGTACTTAGTAGATTAAAAAGAGTGTTTAATAAGGTAGTTTATAAGAAAAAGGAAGTTACTGCAGCCCTTTAAGACGGCTTAAGAGAGTAGATAATAGTCCTAGCTTGTATTTACGCTGATAGTACCTCTTTGTCGCTATCTCTTATCTTTTAATTAAGTGTTAGAGCTCTAAAATTAGCCTAGGTAGAGGCAATTAATTCTTAAAAGCACTTAGTCTTTGTTACCTTATCTCTCTCTAGCTAGACTAATAACAATATAGAGTTAGCTTAGCTTAAGGAGGTCTTTAAGAGGGAGACTAGACGCTGCGCTTAAACTAGGTACTAATTACTACTTTTTAATAGCTATTCCTCCTACGTAACTATAGATTTTATTAATTATTACAACAAACATAAGATCCTATTAGCTGTCTTTCCTCCTTACGCAACTTATAGGCTTTAGCCCCTTAACATTGGCATGTTTAGTCTTCTTTTAGCTGCTTATTTAACTAAGCTCTTAAACTACCTTTACTATAGCTAAGGGCTCCTCTTAGTAGTAGAAGGAGACTTCTTTAAGCTCTTTTAGAGGGCTTAGGGTAGTACTTTTAAGCTAGAGACTATTAGAAAGTCCTTTAAAGTAACTAGTATTTACCTACTTAACGCTAAGGTTATCCTTAAGAGGTATTGTAAAGAGACATTAAGCTTAGATAAAAGCTCTACTTTAGTACTTAGTAGAGATAATTAGCTTAAGCTGCAGTTAATTATACGTTGTATAGTAAAAGATTAGGGTAGTAAAGATGTTAAAAAGCTCTGCTAAAGTTTGCATTACATTTTAGCCTAAAACAGTATTCTTAGGGGAGAAATTAGGGGCCTTAAGAAGGCTCTTTTAGTAAAAAAGAGACGCTAGAAGAAGAGCTACACGCTACATCGCCCTAGTACCCCTAAGTATTATAGAGGTTTTACTTTGTAGTCTCTTAAGAGGGTCTAGAGGGCTAAAGACAACTAGGTAATACAACAACAACAACAACAATAAGACTAGCTTTAAAAAGCAGAAAGATCTTATCTTAAAGAGCAAGCCTAACTGTACAAGCTTTAAGAGGCCGAGAAGAAGCGTGTAGAGAGAGAGAGGCTTAAGGAGGTAAAGAAGAAGGAGTAGGCTGCAAAGTTAATTAAAAAGGAGCATTAAAAAGCAGCTCGCAACGCTTAAAAAGCTATATAATTATCCTAAATAGGCAAGCGTAAGGCCTTACAACCCTCTAATATACCTAAAAAGCGTTAAAAGCGTGTTGTTGTTGTACTATCTTAAGTGCAAGATAAGGGGGCTGCATTAGCTGCCCTAACGCTTACCACCCGCCGCGGCCGTAACGTTAAGTTACCTACTAAATTTAAATAGCCTAAATTGATCGCAAGCATCTGTTTAGTACAACCATATAAAATCTCGTAATAATAGCTATTGTAGCTGGCGTTACAGCCTCATTTTTAAAAAGTTGTGATGTTGCCAAGTGGGTCATTGGCTGAACATGGTCATCGAGTGCACGGACACGGTAGTGCCGACGAATCAGGTTAGAGCCGAGCGAGCTGAATATGCTATTCTTGAGATGACCTTGCATGGTGAACTTGATTGATACAAACAACGAGTGCTTCTATATAAATTCCTCAAGGCTGTTTCCTGTAGAAATTGAAAGAGGATGTTGGTAGGTATAGAAAGGTTTTTCAGCAATGAGGGGACTCTAATGAACTCTCTCAATGATGTGGTTGAGATGGAGATAAAATTGACGGTAGGCTTGTCCAGACAAGTCCCAGAACTGCATACCGTGCTACAAATATATCTGAGATCAATCGTTAAGGATCGGAAGATGGTAGAGACGAGATATTGTCTATAATGAGGGTGTTGTAGCAACAAATCTGAACACAAACTTTCTCAGGCTGGCAGAAGCGACCAGCTTAATGATGAGGCATAATAGAAAGAGCGGCGATTAATTTCAAATCAAGTTCCAATGTCGTCCAGTGCCCAATATGGAAAGATCATGTCTCGGTGTTTTCGGTGTTTCTCATCCCTGATCAGAGGGGAAACGCGGGTTGCGAAGGCCGTGCGCTAGGTACCTACAGGGTCCAATTGTTGTAATTTACGGAGACATTCCCAGACTTCACACCTCTCGCGCCCAGACGACAGTTGAAACCCCGCCAGGAAAAAAGGTGTGATATTCACTTCTTTTGGAACCCTCTGTACTGTCGCCTAATTGGTTCGTGTCCTGCGACAATACACCAGGTGTCGACCGATCCGCTACTACCCCCCAAATTCACGACTTCTTTACCTTCGCCCATCATGCCGAGCCCTCTGAGCATGCTCTACTACGTGGCTCACCCCAATGAACTGCGCTCTATCATTCAATGGTAAGCGAAATTATCGCAACTTCTCTACGCGCACCTAATGTTTGCGCAAACCTGAATACTGCTAATGCTTAGCTAGGAAAGTGTGGCACAACGCAGTACACGAGCGCGATGAAGCGAAAGAATGCGAGTCTCTCAAACGATGCTTCCACTTCCTCAACGAGACAAGCCGAAGTTTTGCGGCCGTCATCCTCGAGCTGCACCCCGAGCTACTGGTGCCCGTTACGTTATTCTACCTAATTCTGCGCGGTTTGGATACCATCGAGGATGATATGACGATACCTTTAGAGAAGAAGGAGCCTATTCTGCGCAACTTCCAGGACATTCTGGAAAAGGATGGGTGGAACTTTGCAGAGAACGGCCCAAACGAGAAGGACAGGCAGCTTTTGGTCGAATTCAATGTAGTCATTGAGGAGTTCAAGAAGATCAAGCCCGTCTACAAGGATATCATCAAGGACATTACCAAGCGCATGGGTAACGGCATGGCAGACTACGTGAACAACGCCGAGTTCAACGCTGGCGTCAACACTATCAAGGACTACGAGCTGTATTGCCATTACGTCGCAGGCCTGGTTGGCGAGGGTTGCACACGTCTGTTCGTTGAGGCTGGCTTGGCGAATGCTGCGCTGTTGAAGAAGCCGGAGCTGATGGAGTCCATGGGCCAGTTCCTCCAACAAGTCAACATCACCCGTGACATCAAGGAGGACTTGGACGACGGGCGACGATTCTGGCCTAGGGAGATCTGGTCAAAGCACGTGGACGAGTTTGAAGACCTGTTCAAGCCCGAAAACAAGCAAAAGGCCCTAAACTGTAGTTCAGAGATGATTCTGACTGCGTTGACTCGGGCAGATGACTGCCTGTACTATCTAGCAGGTCTCCGAGAGCAGAGTGTGTTCAACTTCTGCGCTATCCCGCAATCCATGGCTATTGCGACGCTCGAGGTTTGCTTCCAGAACTACGCTCTCTTCCAGAAGAATGTCAAGATCACCAAGGGTGAGGCGTGCCAGTTGATGGTTGAGTCAACACAGAATTTGAAGATTGTCTGCGACGTCTTTAAGCGGTATGCTCGCAAGATTGCGAAGAAGAACAACCCTCACGACCCTAATTTCCTAAAGATCAGCATCACCCTCGGAAGAGTAAGTCATGATGGATCCTACTGGTTTCACTCTTGCTAACATGTTCTAGATTGAGCAATTCATCGAGTCGATATTCCCATCGCAACAGCCACCAGTGGACAAGAAGGCACCTGCCAGCATCGAGGAGGCAGAGCGGAAACGGAAGGAGGACTCTGAAGCCAATTGGGACTTGGTTTACATTGTCACCGCTGTTATCGGTACTGTTCTGGTCATTACATTCATCATGGTATGTATCGCGACTATGCTGGCTTGACCCCGCTAACGTTTTCCAGTTCTTTATCGCCTGGCTCGCTGGTGCTCGCTTCGACATCGCCTACATTCAATTCAAATCAGAACTCAGCAAGCTGATGGAAGTCTTGGGACTCGACAAGACGCCTGCTCAGATCACAGAAGTCCACAAGACTCTGAACAAGAGCGAGCTATGAGCGTCTTGCACGCCTACATGTATAACGTAGGGAACAAATTCTGGCATTTGAGGGAATTGGGCAAATAGCAATTACTAATGTATACTTTTCGCACCATGTTTGAGGCACCGTTCCAAGGTGAGCGTGATGTCGTAGCACGGATGTCAAATTCCAGCTCTGCTCTTCTATAGTAGGAGTTGGGCCGTAGACATGCTTATATGGAAATGCGTTTTGCTCGGCGACGAGGCTGTTTGAGAGAAAGCTCATCATGGGCTTACTCTGGAGCAGCAACGTGTACACAAATGGAAAAAGTAGTTAATCATCAAGTCAGTCTTGTCGTGACATCAACCTGTGCTTCTTCAAACTCTCCGTGTGTTAGAACTAGCGCGTGGCACGTGCCAAGCAAGCCTAAAGGGTTCACACGAATTGCGACTGCACTGCATATTCTTCCCCGACAGACACGCCCGCCGCAAACAGCCAACTCTCACCCGACCTTTCCCTTACCCGACGTAAGACAGGCAGCATAACTCCGCGACTCCTCCCGTATAATCGCCCGGTGCGATTGCGACAGCACCGCCTTCACCTTATCCCGTCTGCCACCAACCGTTCAATTATCACACGACTTGCAACTATCGCTTGTAGTCTCTCCTTGCCAACTCACACCCCATAATCACCCTAAAACACCCCTACAAGCACATCCACAATGGCCGAAGTTGCATCAGCACCGCAACCCGACCAGCAGGTTCCGCTGGACACGATCCCCATCTCACCTACTGAGAACTCCGCCGAGGGCCAGGAACAATCTTCCACCGCCAACTCGGGAGGCGAGGGCGAGATCCGCACCGTCTTCCACGACCCCGAGAACTTCAACGTCAAGCACCCGCTTATGAACACATGGACGCTGTGGTTCACCAAGCCTCCGAGCGGCAAGGTACGAGATTTCCTCGTCTTGGCCAATGCTTGTTCCATGCTAACAACTGCAGGGCGACAACTGGGCCGAGTTGTTGAAGGAAGTTATCTCATTTGACTCAGTCGAGGAATTTTGGGGCATCTACGTAAGTCATGCTCAATAGCAGCCGCAACTGCCAAAGCTGACATTGCACAGAACAACATCACCCCCACATCCGACCTCGCGCTCAAGTCTGACTACCATCTCTTCAAGAAGGGCGTGCGACCCGAGTGGGAAGACGCGCAGAACAAGCACGGCGGCAAATGGGCCTTCCAGTTCAAGGAAAAGAAGCTCATCAACATCGATGCGCTCTGGCTTCACGTCATGCTCGCTGCTATCGGCGAGAACCTCGAGGATGAGGATGATAATGAGGTCATGGGTGTCGTCGTTAACGTTAGGCGGGGCTTCTACCGTATCGGTTTGTGGACACGCACAGTCGGCCGCGCTATCCCTGGTGACGCAGGCAAGGGCAGGACCCAGGAGAAGGGCAAGGAGGTTCTGCTGAAGATTGGCAAGCGGTTCAAACAGGCGCTTCAGCTCAAAGACAACGACACTGTCGAATTCTCGGGCCACACTGATGCTGCCAACGCCGGTAGCACCCGCGCGAAGGCCAAGTTCAGCGTCTAAAAGGGCTCAGTCAGCCACACATGCAGGTCTGCAAACACTGTGCTTGCTACTTGCAACACCCTCCATCGTCCTCGGATACGCGGCGCACTCCGCCTCTGGACTGCATTTCCTCGATTTATTCTCAGTTTGGTCTCTAAAAGTATCTCACTTAACGGTTCATGATACACGGACTGAAATTCTAGCATGGCGTCGGCATGGGGCGGGAAAGAGTGATATTGGGTTCCTCAGATGAAGCACATGGCCATGACTGGTATACCTCGAACGGGTGGGGTTCTGAGCTTGTATAGAACAGCTCTCTTATCTAACATATCAACGAAAGAGAGTATATACATTTGAAAATTTGTCCTCTTCACTTTGCACTCGGGATTACGCCTGTGACTTTCACCTACCCCAGAATGGTTCACTCCCACGTGTAAGTGCCTGTCAAGGGTTCTCGGATGTCTTTTAGCGTGGTGACGTCGGCTGTGGCGGTGCAGCATTTTCACGGGCATGTGTAGCCTGCCGACGCGCGCCCAACGCATATACCCTTCATCGTCTCACCACTCACCCTAAACCTTGCACATTCGCAATCATGGTCGTGGAAACCGGATACTACGATGCCCTTGGCGTACCGCCCACTGCGACAGAACTCGAAATCAAGAAGGCGTACCGCAAGCTCGCCATCAAACTGCACCCCGGTACATTGCGCAACGACTTTCTTTCAAGAACCATGAGCTGATGCTGGTGCAGACAAGAACCCCGGCGATGAGACAGCACACGCGAAGTTCCAACAAGTACGTTGATTACCCACGAGTAGGGTCTTTGACGATCCTGCTCCCTGCTCGCTACTCCACGAGGACTGCGGGGCTGACGGGGTGACAGATTGGCGAGGCGTACCAAATACTCAGCGACGACCAGCTGCGAGCAGCCTACGATAAATATGGCAAAGAGGGTGCGATGCCTAGTAGCGGATTCGGTACGGATGCCCAAATGGTGTAGTAACGGTTGCAGACGCTGACAGAGTCACAGAGGATCCCTCCGAGTTCTTCACCATGATCTTTGGTGGAGAGGCCTTTGTAGACTGGTAGGACACACTCCATGGCTCACTACAGCCATGTCTACACTGGGAAGAGAGAAGCTGACACCTTCAGGATCGGTGAGATCTCGTTGATGAAGGACCTGACCAAGACCATGGAGATCTCCCAGCGCGAGATGGAAGAAGAAGCCGCTGCCCAAGCAGAAGCGGAAAAGGTCGAGGCAGAAAAGACTCCTGCGACGGCCACAGCTGGTACCGCTCCGGCAACTAGCACCGCAGAGACTACGGTCCCGAGTGCTGCCGCCCAGGCTAAGGAAGCCGAAGCTGCAGCTGAGCGCGCAGGAGCACACGCAGCAGGTGCGCCACCTGCGTACGCCGAAGCACCCCCAGCGTATGCTGAGAACACTGCCGAATCGTCTACTGCGCCCAGGGCGGCCTCGCCCCCATCCCGAACAAGCACGCCGCAATCACGAGGCATACCGATCCGCGCAGCCATCATGGACAAGTCGGAGGAAGAGGCACGTATGCAGGCAGAAGGTATGACTGATGCGGAGAAGGAGCTACGAGAGAAGCAGAAGAAGAAGGCCGGTCTCACAAAGGAGCAGCGGGAGGAGCTTGCGGCATATGAGATGGAGCGCAAGAAGATCCGTGACGAACGTGTTGCCAACCTTGCTAAGAAGCTCATCGACCGCATCTCAGTATGGACTGAAACCGACAAGGCATCCGATGTTACCGCTGCCTTCAAGGAGAAGATTCACCTTGAGATTGAGAACCTCAAGATGGAGTCATTTGGTCTTGAGATCCTTCACGCCATCGGCGCCACGTACATTATGAAAGCTTCCTCGTTCCTCAAGTCGCAGAAGTTCCTTGGCATTTCAGGTTTCTTCTCCCGTATCAAGGACAAGGGCACACTTGTCAAGGACACCTGGTCCACCATGTCTGCGGCGATAGATGCGCAGCTTACCATGGAGGAGATGGCCAAGCTAGAAGAGCAGGGTGGTGACGCATGGACAGACGAGAAGAAGGCCGAGTATGAGAAGCGCGTTACTGGCAAGATTCTCGCCGCGGCTTGGAGAGGCAGCAAGTTCGAGATTCAGAGCGTACTTAGGGACGTATGCGATTCTGTTCTCAACGACAAGAAGGTCAAGCTAGAGAAGCGAGTGGAACGGGCGCATGCGCTGATGATTATTGGCGAGATGTTTCAGAAGGTATGCTTACCATCTGTCACGTTGAATACATGAGGGCTAACCAAGTATAGGCTGAGCGCGATCCCGAAGAAGAAGGCGACTTCATGGCATTTGAACAACTTATGGCTGAAGCCGCAGCCAAGAAGGACGCCAAGTCAGAGAAGCACCACCACCATCACGACAAGAAGGAAAAAGAAAAGAAGAAGGAAAAGGCATGAGATTAAACCACGTCTGCAACTTTTTTTCACTTTGCATACCCCCCTCCTCTTTTTTTTTCGTTTGTGATATCCATAGATTCTTTTCTGTTCGAGTTGGAAAACATGTTTCGGTAGAGACTTTATCTGCATATCTACTGAAGATCCGCAGTGGGCGGTTTTGATGAAGTAGCATTTTGGCGATGGTTACCCATGGATGTGGATTGGACGTAAGAGTTGGGTGGTTGGGTTGATCATGTGGAGAGCGTTATGGGTCAAACTTCTAAAAACGATTTACCTACCGTCATGCTTCATGTGTCTCTTCAAATCAATCTTCTGGAACATGGGGTTTCACAGATAACAGATACTCGGTTAGCGACTTGCATCTGCTTTGGCCTGTGATTTAGGAGACGAGTCATACGAGAGGAAAGCCAGACAGCTTCTTAGCGAGCGCTCCTTTTTTTTGAAAAAAAAAAAAAAACTCTTCTTTAATATCACAACGCTTATAGTTGTACTATTAGATATACAGAAACTAATCCTAAGCATGTTTAGTACGCTCTGTAATTTTTTTGTAATTTTTTTCTACCCTTGTTGTGTAGATTGCAGCGTTGTAGAAGAATTCCTCATCTCTAGAGTCTGTTTAGTTGTTCCCTTGTCGGGCATGGGTTGACGAGTTGATCGTGTGGGATCTTCCTAGTGCGATGCTCTTAGACGGTCTGGGGGGACACCAAAATATTTTGTCTCAAGGTCTGGACGCGGCCCCTCGATGTACTTTATTTAGGTCTCCAAGAGAAGGTCCACATCGTGTTCCTCCTCATACGATGATGGGTGATGCCAGCTTGCTCAAAGCTTCGACCACGGACTATTCTTTCACGCGTTTGAGACCCACCACTAAGCGGGCGGAAATGACGTCGTTTGGCGGCTATGCGCGGAAAGAGCATTCTAGCACTGTGACATGGTCCCAACAAAGAGAACCAGGAATTCGTTACGCGCACGTTATTGATCAAGGATCTTTGCGCAGTCAGATCCAAGCTTTTCTAATCCCTTTTGTGTCTTGGTTTTCGTTTTTTTTTTCTTCAAAACCTGTCTTATCCAACCATACAACGAACGACCTTTTCTCTCATTTGCCGCATTGTTGGCCTCGGACAGCCATCAACTGAGTACATTCGCTTAAGAGGAGGGCTTCTAGTATGGAAGTTTGGAGGCGACAAAATGGCGAAAGTAGTACTGATAAATTTCTCGATCTAATTGCAGATCCATTCCAAGGTGAAGTGCGTTGCAAACCAACATCATGTTGGATTCTTGCGAATATCACACTGACCCATATCGCAGATCCAAGAGAACTCGATCTACGCCGCTATTGTATATTCTTTCGTTATATCCGGTCTGCTGGTTGTTGTATTCTGCTTCCTGCGACCCCGCAACTCGCGAGTCTACGCGCCACGGGCGAAACACGCCGATGAAAAACACCGGCCGAAACCTTTGGACAAGAAGCCATTCAGTTGGTTGTCTGCGGTCAAGGATGTGAAGGAGCAGGAACTGGTGGATACTATCGGTCTGGATGCCGTGGTTTTCCTACGGTTTCTTCGAATGCTCCGGGACATCTTCATCGTGTTGACGGTTATCGGTTGTGGCATTCTGATACCGATTAATGTGGTGGGAGGTTCGCCGCTGTACAAGCAGTGGAATGAGATACCGACGTTGATGAAGTTTACCCCTCAGTATATTTTTGGGAGGAAATTCTGGGCGTATGTCGTCGTGGCGTACCTTTGTCAAGGCGTTGTGTGTTTCTTCCTTTGGTGGAATTACAAGGCTGTCCTGAAGCTTAGGCGTGCGTATTTCAATACAGAAGAATACCAGTCCAGCTTGCACTCGCGGACGTTGCTGGTAAGTTTTGCCACTACCTTCAAGAACCCCAGCTGACGTCAAGAAGCTCACCCATGTTCCCGAATCATCGCGAACCGACGCTGGGCTTGTTGAGCTTGTTGAAAAGGCCAAGTCCATCGATACTGTTCCCCGCACAGTGATCGGTCGCAACGTTAAGGACTTGCCAAAGCTTATTGAAGCGCACGATGACGCAGTCCGCCAACTTGAAAGGCACTTGGCCGAGTACCTGAGCAATCCAAACAAGCTACCCGCCAAGCGTCCTACCTGCAAAGCCATGAAAGACGACCAGGCAGTGCATGGCAAAGGGAAACTTGATGCGATCGATTATCTAACGGACCGAATCGCCAGGCTGGAAACAACGATCAAGGAAGTACGAGAAGGTGTCGACATGCGGAACCCAATGCCCTACGGATTCGCATCCTACGCTCACATCGAGGACGCCCATGCAGTTGCGTATGCGACGAGAAAAAAGGGCCCTGCTGGCTGCGATGTCTACCTTGCCCCCAAACCCCATGACCTCCTCTGGCAGAATCTTCCGATGACGCGGAGGACGCGCAGAATACGTGCGTTTTGGGATGGTCTATGGGTTGTGCTGTTTACCATCGCTTTCGTTGTTCCCAACATCCTGACTTCAGTCTTTCTGTCAGACTTCTCCCACTTGGGGCTTGTCTGGCCAGCCTTTATGACGAACCTGCAAGCCCACCCGACTGGTTGGGCCATTGCACAGGGTATCTTAGCTCCGCTGGTGCAAACTTTAATGTACATGGGAGTTCCTGTAGTGGTCAGCATGCCCCTCGCCAGCAATTTCGATATAAGCTGACACGAGATCTCCAACTTCAGTTCCGCCGACTTTTCACACACTCCGGAGACGTCTCAAAAACTTCCAGAGAACGACATGTCACTGCTCGCTTGTACTCTTTTTTTGTATTCAACAACCTCCTCGTCTTCTCCGTGTTCGGTTCGGCTTGGCGGTTCGTTGCAGCCGTCGTCGCAGCGCAGGATCAAGGCGTCTGGGAAGCCATCCAGGATGGCCATCTGTTCACCAAGGTTATGACTGGCTTATGCAATGTGTCTACGTTCTGGCTTACCTGGCAAATGCAGCGCAACCTCGGTGCTGCTATCGACCTATCGCAGGCGTGGATATTCTTGTGGTCCTGGTTCCAGCGTACCTTCTTCTCGCCAACTCCGAGAGAACTCATCGAACTCAGCGCGCCGCAGCCATTCCCCTATGCCGACTACTACAACAACTACCTTTTCGTGTCGACTGTAGGTCTCTGCATGGGAACCCTACAACCGATTATCTTTCCGGTGACGGCCTTCTACATCGCTATGGATAGCGTCTTCAAGAAGTATCTGCTTCAGTACGTGTTCATCACGAAGACTGAGTCGGGCGGCAAGTTCTGGAAGCTCCTGGTCAACCGCATGCTTTTTGCGGTCGCCTTTGCAGACGCCGTCATTGCGTTGGTCGTTGGCGCAAACGGTGTCGGGTCGATCGATTTTGACAACATCCAAGTAGGAACTGGTAAGATGCTCTACGCGATGGTTCCACTCCCGTTCTTGCTATTCGGCTTCAAGTGGTACTGCAGGCGAGCTTTCGACGATAAGCTGGTATACTACTCCACACTTCCCTATTCCGATGTGGAGGGCTCCCACTCCGTGGATCACCCGAAATCGAAGAAGAGCACCAAGGTCTCATCTCGCTATGGTCATCCTGCGCTCTACAAGAAGCTACTAACGCCAATGGTACACGCAAAGTCTCAGCATCTTTTGAAAGAGGTGTATGGGCACCGCTCAAATGCTGATCGAGACATCTTCGATGCATCTCACCGCCGCTCGACCGATCGCGCCATGCCGTCAACACCAGGCTATGACCGTTTCGGTGACTACTTCATGACAGAAATGGATACTCGTCAGCCTGGCAAGCACGTCACCGGTGAAGCAGAAATCCCTCACATGGAAGTCGTCACTGAGTCAGAGCTCGACTTCGAAAACTTCAAGAAGCGTGCAGAGTTCCGGGAGCAATTCGGTGGCGATGGGGAGCTATACGGCCGACCTGACGACATGTCAAGGCCTGGCACTCCTTCTACGTTCACTACGCTCACCGAGATGGGTCCGTATGCACGTCGTGACTCACCGTCTCAGTCTAGGGCGTCGAGTCGAACACGACTAGGAGATAATGAAGAACTAGAACAGGGGACTTCATACGCTAAGGGTTACCAGAAAGCACCGCGACCCGATGAAGGGTTTGAAGATGTTGGCATCGATGTCGATATCTCGGCTACACCGTTCGAGACTGACGTAGTTCTGCACGGTACGAGTAGCCGGCAGCCGCTTGTCAGTGCGGACGAAAGGAATGATGGCGTGGAATATTTTGGCCGTAGCAGTCGGTCTCAAGATGAAGACACGAGTTATAAGCGCTCAAGACACGCTAGATGATAGCATGCATAGGAGACAAGAGGAAGAAAAATAATAATAATGCTTTCACAATTTATCGAATATCTACAAATTATGCAGTTGCGTGATGTCGAAATCAGCTGAACTCACCAACGTCTTCGAGCCCCCCTGCCGGAAGCAACAAAGAGACAGAGTCTTGATCCGCTTACAGTACACTGCAGCAGGCACTAATTCTGGACCCGGCGGTATGTCACTACTCGTTCCTTACCACTCAACACACGTGTGCAGCAAGACCGACATTTATTCGTCAACATTCAACACACGTGTGCGGTAAAACTGACGAAAGACCCAGAGAATTTAGCTTCCGCAACCGGTAATCTAGTCTCACCACCGGTAGTACATAGTAGTATTGCTTGATAGATTATTGGCACACTAAGAAAATGCCCTTCAAACAAGGCTTCATCAGCTGAAGATCCCGACGGAAATGCAATAGCTCGTCCTGTCGTAGATAAGGCCGATCGCCAAGAGCGGTGGGACTGAGCCTAGGAACATTGGCATCTAAGTCACAGTACACTCCGCCTCCGCACGTCTTCGCTGGGCACCCAAGTATAGCAGACAATAACACCAAGTGCCCAAGCCTACAAGGCCGAACAAGACCGCGCGCAAGAGAAAACCGCCTAACAAGTATAAGGCCGAATGCCAAAGGTTGAAGGCGGACAGAAACACGCGGATGCACTTGGCGGGGTGTGTGCGAAAGTAAAATCGAGAAGCGCAACTCCGACGATAAGGCCGGTAGTTAGGTCTTGCTGTATCTTGGGGCGAGACGCGTATGGTGCCAAGATTGGCTTCGAGATGCTAGGCGTGGTGTTGAAAGGTGCATTGTTACAGGGCTCGTGTGGCTCCGCCGTTACAGCTAGCAAGCAGGGAAGGAGCTTGGAACGCGGAGATTGCTAGTCGGCCCGCTTTGTTTTTAACGTCTTAACAGTGGAGTAGGGTAGAGCTGTTGTCGATCTTTGCGGTCGTTATCCGCTACATATCGATGGTATTGGGAACCGGGAAAGTGTGGCGGGTAGCTGTTTTGGCGAGGAGAGAAAGTACCATGTGTCAGTGATTCGGGTGGCGAGTGGCTTGGCACAGGCTTGCGCCACGTGTGCTTACCGCGGTCTACCCTACTTACAGCCTAACAATCACACACCAACGACCGACATCAACATCACACGCGCCATCGTCTCGGCTTGGCGTCCGCGCTGAGTACCTATACTTGCCAAGCCCCTCGCAGCATCTAGATGTCCATCTCCAGCTACTGGCGGGACAAGAAACACATTGGAGACTCACCCTTTAATTTTATTGGCTAACTCCAAGTTAGCCGCTCATCCTTCGCTCTTATCAGATACCCCAGTTTCGCAAGTGGGCTGATTCTGCGAAGGGGGAGGAGCATGTGGGCGAACGCCTCGTTGGTTTGAAGATACCATGCAGCCGCGGTATAATCCCATTCCGAGGTCCTATAGCATCGACAAGAACTCGCTCTTGGTTCCGACTCGCAAAGCAGTAGCATCGTTCAAATTGCTTGGACTTGCCAAGACGGGGTTTACAGGATCGAGCTCTGTGTGGAGTTTCAGGACGAGGATGACATTCTACCATGTGGAAAAGCCAGGCCAAGCGACGCCGTTCTTTCGAGAAAAAAATCACACGATCCCCAGACTTGGCCCTGCGAGATTGTGGGTCCGCAGGCACAGTTTACCAAATCCTATCAACAACCTAGGTAGGTGTCTTGCGAAATATGTAACTCTGCACAACACAATCAGCACGTACTGACAATCGATGGCCCTAATAGATTTTGTGGCGGCGCTGTTGTGCGTATAGCACGTCAGATCTGTCATCGTAGGAGAACGCCATGTCTTTGTCTCGCTCCCGACGCGAGGGATTTCTCCACGTCTCAGTATACCAAGCAAATGTCACAAGTTCTTGATCCCTGCAAAGTCCTTCTTCATGCATCTGGGCGCCTCCTTAACCACACACTTACCTTGGCACCTACCTGTATTGGAAGTATCCCGCTCCTTCACCACGTATTCTGTATACACTGGCCAAGCAATGGCGTTGTTCAGGCATCTTGACGCATGACCTGACGTTCCTGGTCTGCGCCTAATTCACGGAGAATTATGGCTGTACGGCAGGGAAGCGGACTGGGGGAATACGTTGAGATGCATCGCCCGTGTGATTGTTGGCTATAACTTGACGCTTGGTGGCCCATCCCAAGTCTTTGCCTCTCGTCCAAGCCGGCTCTTGCAATCTTCACTTCTCTCCGATTCTACATGGTTCTTTTTTACCCGTTCACACCTTCCCACGCGTCCACTGTCTTTTAGCTCAGCTGCAGGGTCCTCGGCCTTATTTTTGTCTTGTCCTTTTTTATGCCATCTTTGTAATCAACCGGGTTGATCCTGTTCTACTTTAAAACTCCACCTTCTCTCGTGTTGCACGTTCATCATCACCAGCGATACCAAGACCTCCTGCACATACTCTGTCCTGCTAGTCTTGTCACTGACACATACGCTACCATCTTGTCTCTTGCTTAAAAACGACTTGTCCCTCACCAAGTTTGGAAGCATCATCAGCATCACTCCACATTCGTTCGGTGCCTTGTTTTTTTACAGCACTCTTCACTCTTTTCACCTCAGTCTATCGTTCATCATGCATTTATCCGCAATCCATTTTGCTTCGACCGCATCCGCGACATGCCTTCACGGCCTCTCAATGTTCAAGCGAGAGGAGAATGTGGCGCTTAAATAATTTGGTTATGGGCCTCTGGACGGACCCTTTAGCTGGGCTTCTCTTGCTCTGAGAACGAAGCATGCAAGCCTGGCAAAAATCAGTCTCCCATCAACATTGGTATGTTCTTTCCCCCAGCGCCTCCAAAATAAATAAATCATGTTAACACTTTCCACCAGGTGGCGAAATCAGTGCAGCCAACTCTAGGCCCGTCCTCGACATTCCCACTGGTGAAGTGATATTCGAAAATCTCGGAATGACAATCGAAGTCCTCGTCAATGGCACTACCAGCTACGCCGGTACCAACTACCGCCTCGTCCAGTTCCATATGCACAACCCATCTGAGCACCACGTCAACGATGAATACTTCCCCTTGGAGGTCCACATGGTGCACCAGGGTGTCGACGACGAAAGCTAACTCGCGGTCATTGCTCTCATGTTCGAAGTCTCCGCCGGCAATTCCTCCTCCATCATCCGATCGGTTGCGTCCTCCCTGCCCGCCATCACCCAACCCGGAACCACTACCGCCATCCCGGGTGGGATTGACTTCGCTGACGTGATCTCCACGCTCAAGACCTCGGACATCCACCAATACAGCGGTTCCCTGACCACACCCCCTTGCGCCGAAGGTGTAACCTTCCTCATCGCCAACGAGCCCCTCGCTGTCAGCGTCAACGACTTCAACGCCATCAAGAAGATTGTCAAGTTCAACTCTCGCTTCATTCAGAACGCCATTGGCGACGACAACATCATCAGCCTCGGTGCTACTTGTGGCAACACGACAACTCCTCCTGCCGCGACTCCTGCTGAGGCCAAGTCGGCCAATGCCGACTTGCTCCTTGCCAACGCAAAGATCGGCCCTAAAGCCCGTCGTCACACTGCTCCCGTACATACCGAAGCAGCACGAGCTCTGCGTCCTCAACACGATCGCTTCCCTGCCATACCCACTCGCACCCCGGAAGATCTTTCTGCAGAAACCGAGCTTCCTCGAGCTCGTAACGTAGCCAACGTCGTTCGTGAGGCTGCTCCCGTACACACCGATCCAGTATGAGCTATGCGTCCTCAAGGTGTTAAAGACGCTTCCATCGCCGCTCGCAAGCTAAACAAAGCTCCTCGTAAAGACGCCAACCTTCCTAAGAGGCGCGTGGCCAAGTACTAGAGAACCTTGTTTTACTCGTTATCAAAGCATTGCGTCGCATCGCGGAGGAGTAGGTGGCGTTACAGTTGGTCGACTTATACATTGATTCCGTTGCACTTTTGGTCCTTTGAGGGAACAACTTTTTTTTTCTCTCTTCCACTTTTACGTGTGTTTTGCATTTACATGTGGAAGAGCGGAGATTGATACCATCAAAATTTTCCTGTCTTTTTCTTTACGACGTAGATTCGACGATTATGTTCATAGCAATCTAAACTTGATGCTGAATTTTTTTTCTCTGTGGGCTTGATACAGGTGTTTTGATGTGAGTGCTCATTGCTACTTGGTGAGCTTTGCTGTTCTGAGATGAGATGGACTCTATGAATTGACAAGATCGTGCTGCTGATAGACGGAGAATTAGCAATGTGGGTTGGTAATCGAAAGATTGAGTAGGTCATTGATATTGGCCAAGTAAGCCCAAGAGCAGCGGTTTTGCCATCAACTGGCCTACAAGAGGCCGAAAAAGGTCGATTTACAAGGAGCAAAGTAGATAAAAAGCAGTCACCGCCACAAAAGCAGGTTTTCACAACGATGAACGAGAGCAACCATATGCTAAAGGAACTAATAGTAGGAATTGTAATCTGACATTAAGATGTCCTGTTTTGCCAACTCCAGCAATGCAATGAACTAACACAAAAAAGACCTGATATAATCTGCCTTGCGCAGAACGCACTGACTTGGCAGTCTGATGCAAAAAGCTCACGCTGCGACTGCCTTTCTATCTTACACAGGACACCAAGTCACTAATCGTACCCAGGATCGCCACTAGGTGCTGGCGTCGCAGCATCCCACGCACCCGGTGTGGGCGCCGCAAGACCGTATCGACCACCCGATGAATCACCAGGTGTAGGTGCAGCGTAGTTGCCAGGTGTAGGAGCATCCATGGGTGGCCCGCCTGGCGTAGGCGCAGAGTATGCACCGTAGCCACCAGGAGTCGGTGCGGCGTAAGCACCAGGTGTTGGGGCATTGTAAGCGCCAGGCGTAGAAGCAGAAAGACCACCAGACTTCGAGGTAGTGGCTCCAGGTGATCCACCCCAACCAGGAGTGCGACCACCCGAGTTGAAGCCTCCATAAGCGGTACGGTTTCCGTCATTGCCACCGTATGCTGTCGCGCCGCCATAAGATGTGGCGCCTCCGTAAGCAGTGGCGCCGCCGTAAGATGTTCGAGAGCCATCGCCACCACCGTAAGCTGTTCGTGATCCGTCTCCTCCGCCATAAGCTGTGCGTCCACCATCACCGCCCCAACCAGGTGTACGGCCACCGGCAGCGGCACCACCTCCCCAGCCAGGTGTGCGACCACCACCGCCGCCTCCCCAACCAGGCGTACGGCCGCCAGAGTTGCCCCAGCCGGGTGTTCGTCCGCCGGCTGCACCACCGTAGCTTGTCTGACCACCTGAGTAGCCTCCACGCGAGCGGTTGGGAAATTTGCCTCCCATCTCTACACTGGCTCCAGTGATAGGGTCCTTGATAGTGAGGAGCTCCTTCTTTACCGAGACCTGCTTGTTCTTCGTATGTAGTTCGATACGGGCTTCGTCGTTCATGGTATCTTTAACAATACCCAACAGACCCTTGTAGGCACCCTTTCGAATAACGACTGTCTTGCCAATGAGCTTGTCGCGGCCGAAGGAAGCGCGAGGTGGAGGCATAGCGGTCGAGTTGCCGTTCGATCCTGCGTTTAGGGCAGGGTTAATGCCACTAAGATCTGGGCCCTGTGCTTGAGCGCGACCACTCTTTGCTGCCATGGTAACGACGTTGTTGCTCCGAACCACAAAGATACCCTGGTTCTCGACTAGCTCGCGGTTGCGGACGAAGAGTGTACCTCGGTGGATGTAAAGAACCTTGCCTTGACGGCCTTCGCCTCCGTACTCCTTGACATCGTCCTCGTGTCGAATTTCAGAACCGTCGCGGTCGGTTGCTACAGCATGCTTGTTTCTGCCGACGATTTGCGAAACCTGTGTATGGAGGAGTGTGCGGACATCGCCCTGTTGATCGACGATTCGTAGGACTTCTCGATCGACCCGAACAACGCAACCGATGGTTGAGGCACTATAGACTGTTAGCAGATCATCTTGATATGATGAGGAGAGAACTTACTCAATCTGTACGAAGTCGTATAGATCAAAGTTGGAGTCAGCACCGACGTTTGCCGAGTCAGCAGCGCGCTTCAGGTCCTTGCTAAAGACGGTGATTTCCTGCTGGGTAGAGTCACAGAGCAAGGTGATCTTATCATCCTTGATCCTGGTGACTAGACCAACTTCGTCGACATACTTGCTGCCACCAATGACCTTGACGTGGTCACCATCTCGGAACAGCTTGCGTAGAGTCTTAACGGGCGCGTCTATCCTCCTGCCCCTGAGATCGCCTTCGCTGACTCGAAGTGTAAGGATGTCGCCTATCACTGTGACAGTGGTACCACGGATGCCTTTTTGTTCACCGGTGTAGATCTCGACGTTGTCTCCTGCAGCGAAGGCGGAGCCAGAGTCTGCGGCCTTTTGCGCGGCTTGGACGGCCAAAAGATCCATAGTCTCTGTACCATCGGCATTTTGAATTGAGAAGAACTGCAACTCCTCCATCTTAGGATTGACTTTTTCGGTGCTGACCCAGTTGACCTTGACTTCCTTGATCAGGAAACCGTTCTGGTAATCTTCGCCCTTGTATGTGTATGCCCTTTGGTTGCCAGATCCGGTCATGCTGAGATGCTTCATGTGTCGCTTCTTCGCTTCAGCTTCGTTAAAGAGCTTCGCAGGTGGGCGCTCGGTCTGTCGGCCAAAGAAACCACGCTTGCGCTTGTTTTCGACGGCGGCATTGGTGTCCTCATTTAGGCCGTAGTCTAGACGTGGTACGAGTTGCACAACACAGTCAAGACCGTTAGTCGAGACCTCAACGACCTTTGCGAGATCGCCTTTATATGTAGGGGGACGCAGCATGCGCACAAACTTGCCGACCTCCAATGGCGCACGCTTCTTCTTGCGGAGTAGGTCTGGACGCTCCTTTGGAGGGATAGAGAACTGGCCAGAGCCCATGAAGACATTCTGGATACCCTCAATCAGCTCAACAACGGCCTGCTTCGAATCGGCTTCAACGTAGAGGAAACCAGATTGGGGTCCAGTAGGGCCTCGCTCAAAGGCAGAGTAGACCTGCACTGGCTGACCCGCGCGCATCTTCTCGTCGAGGCGCTTTTGAATGGCCATGACAATCTCGCGCTCCTTTCCAGGACGGCACTTGCAACCCCAGATAGACGGGTCGTCAACTGTGGGTAGGGCCAGGGGAACGGCACCGGCACCACCGCGACGAGCGCTCTGCATTTCCCGACGCCTGTACTTCTCGTCAAACTCCTTGGCGAGTTCCTCAACATCCTTTTGTGCATTGACTTCGCGGCGCATGTCAAGTTCGCGGTGGTGGCGGTCGTCGAGATCGGCGCCCGTGGGCTCGAGGAGGTCGTCAGGGTGGACTTCGTCAACACCCTCATCGTCGCCCTCTTCCTCTTCTTCTTCGTCCTCGTCCACTTCGGCTTCGACATCGATGAACATGTTGCGCTTCGCCTTCTTTCTCCGTTTGGCGGGTCGAGCCTAGAACGGTCAGTAACCAGATAACGCGAATGAATGACTCCAGACGTACGACAACATCCTCATCGTCTTCATCTTCTTCGTCATCTTCGTCGTCATTATCGTCGTCGTCGAGATCTATGCCACCGCCCTCCTCATCTTCGTCGTCATTGCCCGTCCTATTCGGCACATCGACTTCATCCTCTTCGTCTTCGTCTGCAGGCCTGCGCGAGGCCTTGTTGGTAGGCGCGACGTCGTCTTCGTCAATTTCAGGTGCGGGATTGAAGTCTTCCTCTTCCTCCTCAGGATCGCTGCCGTAAGACGCCATATTTGTGAGTGGGTGAAGTGATAGATGGGCGTCTCGCTCTTACAGCTGTCGCGAAGCTCGGGGGCGTCACCACGGCAATCAGGCAAACGTGAGGGCCAGGCTGTCCGCCGATCAGTTTGGGAGGGCAGCGCGTACTTGTCAAGGAACAGAGAGGAAAGTAAGAGTAGACGTCGAGCGTCTGATGGTGACGGGATTTGTTTTAACTTTGGGAGCGTCGGACAAGGTCCATCCAAAGAAAGCACGCTAAGCCGGCGCGCCGCAAGGGTCCGTGCACCGTCCACGGCCTCGACGCCACGATGCCTCCACGGTGGAGCATCGCCAACGCTTTAGCTTCGTTTTCATCTTTACGAAGAATTGGTGTCTTCACATTGGATTTGCATTGGAAACTTTCACGTGGCATCTTCGGCATGCGCGGTATTGGATCAAACAACAAGAAGGCAGTCGCGGCCCTCTGGTCATGAAGCGACGCGTGGAGTGAATCTATATATCATGCATAGCAGTAGACCAATCCTTCCCATTACAACCTTGCTTTTTGCCCATTGTTGTCTTCTTTCTCTTCTTCCTTCTCACATATTCTTACCACCGCCCTCCCCCATGCCTTGCGCGCGCTCACATCCTCCAGCGCCTTACTGACCGCCTCCAAACCCTCATAATTCTCTTTGTAGATGACAGGCCGTATCTTACCATCTTCAACCATTTTCATGAAGCCATCCCAAACATCCTTCGTCTTTTGCGGATCCCTTCTCCCATCTTCTCCAAACCGCTACAATCTATCAGCAAACCACACTCACAAACAGATAGACTAGAGCACAAGACCCCAAGAATGAACAACTCACATAACCAAACACCGCAACTCCCTTCAGCAAAACCCGATTCATCCTCACACTCTCCACCCTCCCACCCCTCCCCGCAAACCCCACAACAACCAGCCTTCCCCGAAACTTCAAACACCTAATCCCACTCTCCACAGCCCCAATCCCATCAAACACAACATCAACCCCCTTACCCCCATCACCCGCCTCCCTAACCCTCCCTTCCCACCCCTTATCCCCATAATCCACAACAACATCTGCACCCATCTCCCTAACAACCTCAGCTTTCTCCTCCCCACCAACAACAGCAACAACCTTGCAACCAACCGCCTTCGCAATCTGCACAGCCATAACACCAAGACCCCCACTAGCACCGAGCACCAGCACCGTCTCCCCGGCTTTAAGTTGCGCAACAGAGACCAAAGCACCGTAGCTAACCGCCCCACTAGCACCTACTGCACACGCCTCAGCGTTCGTCCATTGAGCTGGTACGCGGCGGATGGCATATTCAGGACAGCATATTTGCTCTGCGTAGGCGCCTAGACCGCTACCAAAGACACGCGTACCGGGTTTGAAAGAAGAAGTTGGTGGACTATGCGTTACGGTTCCTGAGAATTCTGTACCTAGGGTGAAGGGGGGTTGGACGTGTCTGCGGTTGTTTTGATGCAGGCCTTGGGCGTAGAGGAGGTCGACATGTGTTATTGCTGCGTGGGTGATGTTGATGTGGAGGTGTTGAGATGATTTGGGGGTTGGGACTGGGATGGTGGATGGTGCGAGATCTGCGACGTTCTGGGAAGGGTGGTATTAGATTGGGGAGGATCATGTGGTGTTTGGATGGGCTTACGGAGACGAATTGGTCGATGTGGACTGCCTTCATCTTTTTTACGCTACATTTAAAACAGGGGATTTTTTTTCCTAGTGTGATAATCTGCTAAGATATTTCCTGAAGTTTTGTAGCACCAGTGATAGTAGTAGAGTACATGCACGACGGGAGATCGACGCGTGTGGGGTACCTATGAAGAGTTGCCGAGGTTTGACTGGCTATGCGATTTCACTACACCTAGAACAACACGGAACAGGCCATGAGAAGACGAGGAGCGGTAGTAATCATCTGGAAAATCTACAACGTTCTGTCGGGATACATCATGTCCCGTTTCTCATGTATAATGCCATCTATTACCGCGAACCATCCGCCATGCACAAGCAAGACTGGTTTTCAGTAAAAGGCCTTATGCGCCGCAACACCATCTCTCGCCTTTGAACGCTACACAAATAGCTAAGCACCTGGAGCTTGGTCATCAACCTGCCCCATCTGCACCGATGCATCGCGCGCCTTCTGGCGCCGCTCGTGCCATCTCTCGACGTCCGACATGGGCTTCTTGGGTTCGAACTTTTTACGGCCCTTCTGTGCCGCCATATGCACTTTCGTCCAGACCGCTGATATTGCGAGTGCGCTGACAAGACTCAAGGCGACCCAGAACGTAATCATGAACTCTCTCCTCAATATCTGTGGCTCCTCGGCTTGTACCATCACCGGATTCACTGCAGCCTTCTGTTGTAGATGAATGCTCGGTACGGAAAGCAGGGTCGTCGTCATGGGAATCTGTTGCGGTCTGATGATTGGTCCGAGAAGAAGATTCGAGATTGGAGCTTGTCGACCAAGAATACTGAGGAGCTCTGCTACAGACATATTGAGGCCGCTGCTCAACGCATCGAGCACGAGCATCTTATCGAGATCAGGGTCGTGAGACATGAGGGCAAACAATGGTCTGTTTGCGTTAGTGCATGTTCATAATGAGCCATGGAGTGCCTTACAGTTTCAAATGGGCTTTGCGTAGTTCAGCTAAGGCGCTTGTTCGGGACAGGGCACAAAGGTATTTCGTTTGCGGACAGTGAGAGTTGAAACATGCCAATAGACCAGTGAAGAGATGTTGCGCCCTGGGTTGGAAGTTATGATCGATAGGGGAGGCGCTACCTCCGTGCCAGGCCACTTCCTTGTCGTGACGGGAAAGAACAGGCGCGAGGATTTTCAGAAGCGGTCGCTGATGGAGAAAGAGCTACCACACTGGCCATCCGGCTGACAACATGCTGGCATGGAAGACGTTACTGTTCAACGAGCTTTCACTAGGAAGATAGTCCATCAGATCTTCGAAACCCAGCCCGTCGACATCGAAATTGAACATGGTCGGATCGTCGAACGACAACGGCATCTCGGGACCCAGAGGTGGCTGCTGAGTGGCGCGGGCAGCGTTCGGTACCGAGACATCAATGACATTGCCCGAAACACAGGAACAGCTTTGTGAGGCTGTTGTGTTCATAGATGGTGTCGTCTTCGCGCTTGATCCCTCCCTTAGATTCTCATACTCTTGCAGGCGCGACATGAGGAAACGGACGCCATGCACTGCAACACTTGATGTGTAGAACAGCTGCAAGAATCTGACGGCTCTTTTCACGCATAACAGGTATTCCTGTGCTTCCCGGTCTGCTTCAGGGCGGTGGAAGAGCTCCAACACCATACAGATACCGGCGGTGATGACAAAAGCTTGCTCAATCCACCACTGCGGCTCTTGGGCGTCTCGGGTGGTGTATAAGTTGATGATATTCTGTGCGGAGCTCATACAGGCCCATCTGCTGTATGTGTAGCGTACATCCTTGAAGCTTTTGCTCAAGAAACTTTGGTGGACTAAACATAGGTAGAGTTAGTGTAGGTCTCGCAGGGTATTGTACGTACTGGCCACTCACTCATGATGATCTTATGATTTACAGACGCCTGGTGCAATCTCTTCGCCCAACCTACCCATCGAGGCCAGTTGGGGTTATGTGGCGTCCGAGCTGACAGGCATTTTGGCACCTTCTCCGCACACGCGGCGCGTATCTCGCCATCATATTTGAGTATTGTGGCGTACCTGGTAGTGTCATCCTTGTCCAGAATCTCTACCATATCGTTGTGAAGGTTCAGAAGCACTACGGCATAGTCAAAGAAGTAATTCATGACGCATATGACCGTCGGGGTTGCTGCATCGGAGATGGGCGTCATCGTTTCTTCATCTAACTCGCGTGGTCTTGCGCTTGTAAAATGACGCCACTGAAGGGTAAGCGTGTAATCAGCCAGTGAAGTACAGCACAACCTATAAACCTGATTAGTCGGTGGTTGACAAATTGTCTCGACCGAACTGCAGACGTACCACTCCTGGCACACAATTCCGTACCACACCCTTCGACCAATTTCACGCTCAATGAAGGCTTCTTTCTGATTCGGGTCTAGTTCACTTATCCTCTCGTCGTCCGGGTGAGGCCCAAGTCTGGCTAATCGGTTACCAAGGGGTTTTTTTTTAGAGATCTGTGCCACCTACTTGTGCAAACCCAGTCCTTTCGCAATGATAACTCCAACGCTACGCAAAGCGACCCATTGGTTTGTTGAGCCAACCAGATGCTCGTAAGCGTGCATAACATAAATCGCTTGTACTGAGTAAATGCTGTATTGCGACGTGTAGTTACCGATATTCAGGCATGAGATCGATGCTGCACCCCATACACGTGCCAGCTGGACCTTGTCGTCGATTGAGAAGCCCCAAGAGATCGAAGTTCCTTCGGAAGAGCCGATCATGCTGGACGAGAGTATTGCGACTGCCGCACTTGAGATTAGCAGCTTCCAATGGCGAAAACAAGTCGAATATCTTCTCGGAACGCCTCACAGCTTAGGTATGCTGTGTGGAGTATTCCTGTATTATTCGGGACTGAGAAGACTTACACAAAAGCGCTGTCCATTTCCAGTCGAGGCTCTGCAAATTGAGCTCAGACGACTGACCGTAAGCCTCGAGCAATTTTCTTCTAAGACTTGGCGCGTGGTAAATACCACCATTCCAGTACGTCATGTACTCCGCATAATAATCCACGATAAGTATTAGCCTATCCTTCGATGGCAGAATGGACTGTAGATACTGCGTCTCCACTACTCTCGCTGCATTCGAGTAGCAGCTCGTAACGGAATTGGGTACGCTCATTCCATCTCGTAGCGTTCCTTTCGATCTGGCATAGGAGAAACTCGTGTCGAAGAGGGTCTGATTTGCGTCTGCATCTTTCTCCTTCAACATCGCTCCAATTGTGATATCAGGCAAGCTGGTTCGCCATGCTGCACTCGTGAGGGGTTGGACTCCAGCCGAACGAGCCTCTGTCGTCAGTACAGGAATCAAGGGTAGCGTCGCCTGAGGATCAGCATTGGGAGAGGGAACAGACGAAGAAGTTTCGCTTCCGCTAGCTTCCGAGAGCTTCCTGGGGTATCTGCGATGAATGCTCGGGTTGTATCCGTGGACCCATTTGGTAGTGCATAGATGACCTTCGTTATTGTGCACGCACCTTGTACAAGGTGCTTTTCGATCACACTTCTGCCGTCGTTGAGAGCATCGTGTACAGGTCTGGCGCTGCTTCGGCATGGTCTTCTCCTTAGTGTCCCGCGTATGGTGGGCTGTCGCACAACACTTTCCGCTATGTCGTCGTGCTTAGTTGTACCTGTTTGTACGATACTTTAGGTACGATGGGACAAGGAAGGACGTTCAGAGATGCTTAAGCGAAATCAAGTGAAAGTGAGTGGTGCGTAGTGCGTACAACCGTGGGAGGTCATCAAAGTTAATGTACAAAATGATGTACGAACCGTACAAGTCTCCGCTCACCGGACAACCCTGGAACCCCTGCTTTGTCAGACTGGGAGCCCTGCCCATGACTCAGCATACCTGCACTGATAATCAAATGAACAGCGTTCTAACGCATCCAAAAGAATGGAAACAGTTTGTCATGTGTAGTTGTGAAATGCGGAACGGGACGATGCCAGTGCTGTCGGGTGGGTGACGATTGCGGAATCAGTGGAAAATGGTCTGTGCATTCTGTTCACGGTGTAAGAATTCCGGACTCGCACTACGAAAACGATTGCATTTTCAGACTTATGCATAACACTGAAATACACCGTGAGAATCTTATATTCCATGAGCAATGCACCTTTGAAAAGTAGGCAGATGGAACTCTGGTCTATGACAAACGTGGTTTGGTAATATAACGCATACTGTTACAAATAGAAATACAGGGTAAGTTGGTAACTCAAACCGTTTCTAAACTAGTGCAAATACCTCCCAACGCGCAATGTACATCCTCGTCACTATATACATACTCGATCCTGCTATCAGCACGACACCCGAGAAAACATTTAGTCCCCAATAATCTCCGTCATTCTTATCGACAATAGCTCCTGCAATTGGATTGCCGACCAAGCCTGCGAACGAGATGCAGGCAAACATAACACCAACACGAATCCCAATCTGTTCGACCTTTGAGATGTGCGCTATCTGGGCCGGCAATAGTGAGACGAAAGCACCGGAAGCGAATCCGTAGAGAGCGGCAAAGGTGATGTATGCTGCATTGCCCGATGCGGGAAGAGCCAGTGCGAGGACGAGAATGCCAGCTACCAGGCAGAAGAGCGATTGCATGTTGAATTTGCCGACCTTATCTGCGAGAGCACCAGGGATGATGCGGCCGAAGATACTCGCGGCGTTGAGAACAGCTAGAAGATAACCAGCCAAGCGATTCGACATTCCATTCGACATGGCTTCAATCTCGATAAAGTTGATGGGTATAACTATTTATTGGTTTAGTATATGTCTTACGTAAAGATCGTACAGGAACATTGCTTACACATTCCCATGAAGAACAAGAACGACGCAATCGTCAGTAAGATGAACCGAGTGTCCTTGAAAGGCTCAACAAACACCTTGCGCTCGAATTTCTAGGTCTTGGTGGCAGACGAGATTTGACGGTGAGGAGAGCGATGTCCATCATCACAAGGATAAGGAAGGCCAGTGTTCTCATCGTCCAACCATAACCAATTTTGGGAATGAGATGTGTTGCCATAATTGGGAAGATGATACCGCCTAGACCACTACCAGCAGCCATGACTCCGTACGCCAGCCCTCTCCTTTTGAAGAACCAAGTGGTGATGGTGCTCGTTCCCGCCTGGAAGATGTAGTTCAGGCCCAGGGGGCTGCATATTCCTTGAGCGAGAACAAATTGCCAGTACTCGGTGCAGAGGCTCGTCATCATGAGACTGAGAACATGGAAGAAGGTTCCAAATAACAATATGTACCTTGGGCCATGGTTGTCATAAATCAAGCCAACAACAGGCCCAGGTGCGAATATGACGAAAATCTCGAGAGAGGCTATCCAGGCGATGGTAGAAGGCGAATAGCCACTGAGCTGATTCCGCTGGTAGTAGCTCTGGAACACTCCGACGCAGTTCAGCCATCCAAATGAGCAGAAGAGACAGCAGAAACCCCCGAGGAGACACAGGTAAGCATCCCTTCCGCCGTCAGGAAACTGACTTGGATGAAATGGGCTCACGACCGCTGTGGGCTCGGTCGTTCCGGATGGCTTTTCATCCGTTGTTGCTGCCTTTTCCTCGTGGATAGAGGTCACCGAGCTTGTTGTTTGTGACATGGTGGGACAAGGAAGTGGTAGAACTGGAGAGTAGGGTGAGGGGGTTGGTAATATACACGCTGGGCTTGGTCATGATTAAGTAGTTGGTTTGTGATGTTGACTGCAAAAAGCACAGCAGCGCTTGTTCCTTACTGTGGAATCCGTATGTTAAGCTCGGCCATATGGAAGTCGGCCACATATGGATACCGAGGGGGACGGGCCAACGAGCCCACACCACCTAACGAGCCACTTTTACGCAGTAATTTCAGCAAATTTCTAATATTAAAATCAGTATTAATTCTCTTAATTTTAACCTTTTGTAAAATTCTTAAAGGATTATAATCTTGAAGCATAGATCTATAGATCTAAAATTTTACTCTAGCTTAGTAAGCCTTAGTTATAGAGAAATCTACTTTGTATTTAGATATAAACTTTTTAAACTATAAAGATTGCAAAAAAATCTAAATAGGCGAAAAGATACTATTTTTAACTTATAATATAAAATATAAGTAACATTACTTAATTTATTTTTTAAGGTGTCAAAGGTGGTGGTTGTTGTTGTAGTCAAAATGGGGTTCTAAAAAAGTGAAAAGCAGCTACCCTCTACTAATTAATCGCAAAAGTCAAAAAAAAAGATTGTGTATATTTAACGAGATTCGAACAGTAGGTAAATAAGTTCTAGGAGGAAAGCTCAGACCACTAAGTGATAATTAAGGTTAAATTTTTTTGCTAAAGTACTAAAAAACGACACTAGTTAAAACGTGTCTAACAGCGATTGCTAGCCTATAGCTAGCAATAGGATTACAGTAGGATTGCAATAGAATTACAATATAATATAATAGAAGGAAAGGACACGTACGTACTACAGCAGGAGCCTGCAATACTTTATAAAGCCGCTGCTTCTTACCTACTGCTTCTTACTTACTGCTTCTTACCTTTTAAACAGCACTGTATATAAACGATTTGTATACAATACACTGCACTGCAATATAGCATATAACCTCTACAGCAAGCATCTCCTTATTCTAGGCACTCTTTTAAAAAAGCATCCTTTGCTACTATCTACTTAGCACCTAATTTAGTCTAACTTAAACTACTTATATAGACACCTAAATTTATTAAGTATCTTAAAACTTAACTACTTAGCTAGACTTCTAAGTTTATAAAAATCTTAAATAAGTCTCTTATCTGTAATATTCTTATATATAAAAAGATTGTTTAGCCCTAATTTAGCTAGTTGTAGAAGAAATATATAATCTCTAGAGTATTTACTAATACTAGCGCAGTACTTAAGATTTATTGCTTTAGTATCTCTCTTTTCCTATTTATTATGCAAGGGCTAAGTATAGAGACTAGAACCTAGCTTAAACAGCTATTGTAAGACGTTAAATTAGCAATAAAGAAGAAAGAGGTAGAAAAGAAAGAGTAGGCTTTCTATTGTCGCGTCTATAGATTAGTAGGTAAGGCAATAATAGTGTTACTACTTTACTTTATTTAGGAGCGCCTAGTAGTAAAGTAATAAGAATAAGTAAGATAGGGCGTGTTAAGTTAGAAGGCGATTTACGTCTTTGTCTTGCTTTTCTTTATTTCTATCTAAATATGCGACATACTAATTGCGTGCTAGTAATACTAAACAAGGGGGCATGAGCCCTAATACCTATTGTTAGCAATAAATCTTTTTTTTTACTAAAAAGGTGTCTACAAAATGTGTAGTTACATCAAAAGGTTGTCTTAAAAGGCCGAAGCTAGTAACATTACTTAAAAGTATAATATTCAAAAATATATAACAGAAATTCTAAGTTTAAACTATTAAAGATTTTCATTTTCTATATAACTATTACGATCCAGACCCAGGGACATTTAGGATGACTCTTCAAGGACTATGCAGCACAGGTAGATGACTACAGCTAGGCAACCACGCTGCTGTCACGTGACTGCTTATTAACGAGCACGCTCGTGCACAAGCGCGACTACGTAACTAATTATTAATAAGCACGCTCTTCTATAAGCGCGACTACGTAACTGCTTATTAACAAGCACGCTCTTCTACAAGTGCGACTATATAACTTCTTATTAATAAGTATGTTCTTCTACAAGCGCACGCTCGTACGTAAGCACTACACTTATTAGTATATAATGTAAGTACTAAACTTTTATAGCTTAGTGTGTTTAACTTAGAGTTTTACTTAGTAATTAATTTAAAGATTAAAACTTAATTCTTAACTCTTATATTATTATATTAATCTTCTAATTATGCTAACACACCTTGTACTATTACATTAATCTTCTAATTGTGCTAGTACACCCTGTGTCGTTAGTACTTGTTTGTTCTTCTAAGAACTAACCTAGATTATCTTTAGACATTTTTTACACTTTAAACACTCTTAAAGATAAGCAATACTACTATAGACACACCTGCTAATTCCTACACTAAAGGAACTACAAGCTGCGCTAAGAAGCCTAATAACTATTATAGCAATTGTAGCAAGCTTAAGGCTTAGCTCCTCTAGGTTAATAGATACTTCTATATTAAAGGAGACAGAATTAAGGATAATAATAAAACTATTCTAGCTTCTACGTATTTCTAAGGAGATGTAGAGAAGTAGGCTAACCTAATTTTTAAATATTATATAAATAATTCTATTAAAGATGCTAATAATACTACTCTATTTAAAGACCAGGACGCCTTTGAAACAAAAATGTAAGAGATTTTTTTACTTTTTAAGAAATCTGTAGTTGTAGAATAAAAAATTTAGAGACTATAATAAACTAAGTCTGCTGCTAACTACACAACTAAATTCTAACAGTACAAGACAGTTATTAAATAGGACAACAACGCTTTAATATAGATATACTAATAAGGTCTTAAACCTACTGTACAACAAGAACTTATAAAAAGTAGATCTAGCCTTAACACGCTTAACAAACTTATAGCTAAAGCTATTAAAGTTAATAATAAACTTTATAAGCTTATGTTAAAAAAACAATTAATCGCGCAAGGGAATTGCGCACCTAAAAATACAGACGCTTAACTACGTTAAATATTTTAACGCCTGTACCCTAACTAAGGACGTTAGCAAAACTATACGCCTAGGATCCTAGGGCATTACGCTACTAATAGCTACAAGCTAATATACCTTAACAACATTAATAAAAGACAAAAAAAGTTTGCGTAGGACAAGGGTAATAAGTGTTGCGGACTTAATCTCTAGGTATAGTTGCTTGTTCTACTTTCAACTCAGAGGTAGAGGTCTCTGCCTTCTACTTGTCTGTAGTAGACTCAGAGGCAGCTTAATCCAGGCTTATAACCTGTTGGAGATTAAGAAGGAGGTGCGCAGGGTGAAGGATAAGAGAATAAAATAATAGAGACTAGGGGAAGACAGTATTATAGAAGATAGCAATTGTATTGTCTTGATGTTCTGTCTTATTGTCTTACTGTCTTGATTTCTTAACTATCTGCTAAATTACAGTCTATATATACTTGTATCTTGCATTCTAGAAAGATCTGTATTACGCAATAGCTTGCATAGTAGATTGCGTAATCTATAGTAGATTGCGTAATCCTGAACGTCATTGATCACAACAATCAATTGATAACGATGATAAGAAATACTAGTAGCGTAATAGCTCCTAGTAATCAATCGATTGTAGATTGATTGTAGATTCCAGGTATGATTTGAGCACCTGGATTCTGTGGAGAAACAGCTGAGTAGCTTAATCTCCAACAATAAGAAAGTTACTTGTTATAAATATAGCAAAGAAAGTTACATAAAATAGGACTGCTAAAGCTAAGGCAAGGTAACTTAATAATTAAATATTATTTACTGTGCAGAACTTAACAATAATCTAGACAACAAATAGAACATTATTATACAACTTACTATTACAGTTAAAGAACAGGACTAAGTAAGTATTAACAGTCTAGATAACATAATTATAATTACGCTAGAGAAAGCCTTAAACAACAATATTTCTAAAATAGTACTAAACAAAAATATAAAAGCAACTCTAGTAAACTAAACTAAACATAGCAAAATAGCTAAGTTTTAAAAAAGCTATTTACTAGCTACACTAATTACATAGAAAGAGCTAGTAGCGTATAATAAGAAGACAGTTCTATTAGCTATATAAAAACTCCGTACCTACACTATAAAAGACAGACATAATGTTAGCATGTAAGTACTATTACCTACAGAGACGAGATACTTAATAGATTTAGTAAAGAAAATTAACGCTCTGCTAAAGCAGCTTAAATAACTTAAGGAAATCTTTAAAGAACCTTGTAGAAAAATATTTTTAAATTATAGCTAGTATGCTAATTTACTAGAGGAATTGCAGAAGAAAAAGCTTACTCTAGTAGTAACTATTAATAAGGCTATACACAACAACTTTGTATAGAAATAGACTAAAAAAGCTAAGGCATCCTAGAATAAACTAGCGCACTAGCTCTTAGACAAAAAGAAGAAGAAGATTTATAATAAACTCTAGGCAACACGCTAGCAGCGTAAGGCTTAAAACAACAGCCGTGCTAAATATATATACTATTAGATAGACTTACGCAACCTAGAACATGCAAAGTATCTATAAACTGTATATATATATAACAGCTATACAATTTACTATTCTAATAAATATAAATTAAAATAGTTTTTTAAAAGACTAAAGAGAATGCCTAAATATAAATACTAATAGTATAATAATCTAAACAACAAATGCACAGTACATATATAAAATAAAAGACATAGCTTATACTTTTATAAACACAATAATTTAAAAAAGAACTTACAAATGCATATAACGCAGTAAAAAAATTATAAAAATAGAACTTGTGTATAAAAGTGCAACTAGCCCTTATAGTATATATGCTTTAAGATAAAATGCAACTAATATATTATTATAAAAAAGTTTTATGAATTTAGTATACAGTCTTTCTTAGACAGACGCCCGAAACACTTGGAACTGCTAAAGAAATTAATATAATAAATTCTTTAAGCCTCCTTAAGCTTATAGTAAAGCTTAATAGATACTAACTACAGGCACCAGTAAATTTTAGCGTATAAGCTAATTTTGTTTTTGCTTAAGCAATATTAGTAGCAGGCCTACAAGTATTAAAGAAATAAGAACTTTACCTACTATATGTAGCTAATAGTTAGCCTATGCTAGGCAAGACAACAATTACTTACAAGGTTACTAGAGTAACGCTCTGTATCTAGGAACACAAGGAAGAGATAGACCTAGACGTTTTTAGACTAGCTACCTACAATATTATATTAAGACTTCTTTAGTTATAAGAACACAACCTACAAATTAACTAAAAGTTAAAGAAGTTCTTATTTAAGTGCTGTAGATTAGACGCAACTATAAGCTAGCCTATATATCTAATAACTAAAATAGTAAATAAAGAGAAAATTAATAATATTACTAAAAGACAGTAAACCTTAACTAAGAACAACCTTAAGATAAGAAAGTTTAACTTAAAAGATATTAAAAAGGCTTTTTTGATTACAAAGTTAGAGTTTGAAAAAATACGTAACTTAAAATATTTTAAAAAACTATAAAGAATTTTAGTACCTTTTTACAAAAGTAGTAGATAGTAAAGCTTTACTAAGATACTAACTTTAAGATTATAAGATTGTCTTAGAAGAAAGGAAAACTCTATTCTTTAGACTAATTTATTAATTATTAGAGATAGAACTTAAGATATTAAAAGAAAAGCTAAATAAGGATTTAGCAAAAGGCTATATAAGACTTTTAATATTACTAGCAGGATGCTTTATACTTTTTATATTAAAAAAGAATAAGCTACTAATAATGTATGTTAACTATTAGAAGTTAAATAATATTACATTAAAGGATTAATATCTACTACTAAATATTATAAAATTTAGAAATTAATTATCTTGTGCTAAAGTCTTTACAGCACTAAACTTTTAAAATAAATACTACTTTTTTTCAAAATAAAAAAGCTAAAGAATAAAAAACTGCGTTTTAAATAATATATAGATACTACAAATATACTATTATACTATTTAAGTTAATAAACGCTTTAGTAATATTTTAGAAACTAATTAATAATATTTTAAGAGTATACTTAGACATTTTTGTTATTATATACTTAGATAACATTTTTATCTACTTTAAGAACTTAAAGGATTATGTTAAACATGTCTGCATAGTACTAAGGTACTTAAATTAGTTTAACTTACAACTAAAACTTAAAAAATACAAGTTTTATAAAAACGAAATTATCTTTCTAAAATATATTTCAAAAGTATAAGGAGTATAGATAAGTAAAAAATATAAGTAATTAAAAAATAGCTACAACTAAAAATAGTTAAAAAAATAGATTTTTTTTTTTAAATTTTTAAACTTTACTTTATATTTTATCAAGAATTACTCTAAAATTGCTATTTTAATAACAAGACTTATAAGGAAAGAAGTATTCTTTAAGTAAAGTAAAAAAGTAGAGAACGCCTTCTAAACGCTTAAGAATGTAAGTATAGAACTTCTATACTTTTAAATATTCTAAGCAAGACAACTACTATAATTTAATATAAACGTATTAAACCTTGCACTTAGAAAATGCGCTAGCTAACTATACAAAAGCAAATAGTACCTAATTACTTACTATTCGTATAAGTTCTTAAGACTAGAGAAACAATATAATGTTTACAATAAAAAATTACTAGCTATTATTAATTGTTTTAGACATTACAGAGTATACGCTAAAAGCTACTTAGAACTTATAATATTTACAGATTACAAGAACTTAGTTAATTTTATAACTATTAAAAGACTTAACTAACGCTAAGTTTAATAGTTAAAGAAACTAAAATAGCACAAGTTCAAGATTATGTATATACTAAGAAAAATAAAAAAAAGTAAATACTTTTAGCTAAAGACACAATATTCTAGGAACTAAAGAGATAACTTACTCTGCAATACTACAAGTTAATAACAACAAATTATTAAAACTAGTATAGATACTTAATCTACTTATGCGCATTACGCATAACGTACTAAAAGAATTATAGAAAGTAATTATTAGGCAATACTATAATAACTTAGTACATAGTTTCCTAAGTATTACAAAAACAATAAAACTTATAAAAAAAAATTACAACTTTTTAAGAATAAAAAACAAAATTACTACTTTTATTGCTTAATATATAAACTGTTAAAAGAATAAGCACAGCACATATGCACTTTACAAAAACATACAAGCAATAAAACTACTTAACGGACTATAGTTAAATATCTTTATAGACTTTATTATAGATTTACTAGTCTTAAGAAACCCTGTTTTAAAAGTATCATACAACGCAATTCTTGTAGTAGTGGATTAATTTATAAAACAAGCTAAGTACATAGCCTTTAAAAAAGATTTTACAGCAGTACAGCTTGTATATATTATTAATATTTCAGTTATTAGACATTAGAGCATACTAAAGTTAATTATTAGTAATAGAGACAAGCTTTTTACTTTAAATTTTTAAACAACATTACTCGCCGTAATTAGAACTAAAAGAAAGCTATTAACAGTATACTACCTGCAGACAGACAGACAAACTGAGCAAATAGATTATATAATAAAAGTGTATTTTAGAATATATACTAATTAACAACAGAATAATTAGGTATTATTACTACTTATAGTATAAATAGCATACAATAACAAGCTTTTAAAATCTATAGAATAAACTTTATTCTACGTTAACTATAGAAGACACCTAAATCTCTTTATACGTACACTTTTAAGTTTAAAAACAGAAGTAGCTATTACAATAGCTAATAAGCTAAAGTTAGTATACAAGTTACTTAACAAGACACTTAAGAAGGCTTAACGCTAAAGCCTTTTATATGTTAACTAGAAAAAAAAACAGCACCTTAGCTAAAGAAAAGAGATAAAGTCTATTTGCTTACAAAGAATCTCCGCACTAAGCAACCTAGTAAGGGACTTAACAACGTTAAAGTTAAACTGTTTTTAATTCTAGACTAGAAGAGACTAGTTACGTACACACTTAACCTTCTACCTGATAAAAAAATCTACTTAAGATTCTATATTGAAATATTAGAACTAGCAAACTTAAAAACGCCACTCTAGACAACCTTTTATTATAAAATAAAAAAGGAAAATAAATTTAAAGTTAAAAGAATCCTTACACACTAAAACAACAACAACAAAACAGAGTACTTGATTAAATAGTTAAGTTACTTAAACAGCAACAATACATAGGAACTAGATACAAACTTTATAAATTACTAAAAGCACCTCGAGTAGTACTAAGCTTAGCAACAGAGGCATTAAGTAAACCTATAGTAGCTTATATTGTAGGCAAAAAGGCTATGCTAATAGATACTGCAGGACAGTTAATTTCCTGCGCTACTTTAGTTTTACTAGCAGCCTTTATGTTAGAAGCTATACACAGCGCCTTCTTATACGCTTGCTTTTTAGCCTATTTTAAAATTTTCTTATTCTGCAGTAACTGCAAAATTACTATTGCAAGCAATTTCTTATGATTATTAACTTTCTTTTAATACTTATTGTTAGTACAGTCTAGAGACTTCTAAGATATATTTATACACGCTTAACCTAACTATGTACACTTAGCACACTTTAAACAAGAATTAAGCATAACATAATAAATACAGCCTTCTAGAAAATAATAGTTACAAGAAGCTTTAGCAAAATAGTTAGCACAAACAATTTTAAAACTAAGGCGTAAGCAACGTTAGTAAGAGAAAGATATAACAACTGCCTTACTTATAACACAGAGCAAGCCTTAGTTATTAATAATAGAAGGGACAACCACGTAATTTAAGGATAAATCTTTAGAGGAGGAGAATAGTGTTACAATCTAGACCTAGGGACATTTAAGATAACTCTTCAAGGACTATACAGCACAGGCAGATAACTACAGCTGGGCAACTACGCCGCTGTCACGTAACTGCTTATTAACAAGCACGCTTATACACAAGCGCGACTACATAACTGCTTATTAACAAGTACACTCTTCTACAAGTGCAACTACGTAACTGCTTATTAATAAGCACGCTTTTCTACAAGCGCGACCACGTGACTACTTATTAATAAGCACGCTTTTCTACAAGCGCACGCTCGTACACAAGCACTACACTTATTAGTATTTAGTGTAGGCACTTAAATCTTATAGCTTAGTGTGTTCAACTTAGAGTTTTACTTAGTAATTAATTTAAAGATTAAAACTTAATTCTTAACTCTTATATTATTATATTAATCATCTAATTATGCTAACACACCTTGTACTATTACATTAATCTTCTAATTATGCTAGTACACCCTGTGTCCTTAGTACTTGTTTATTCTCCCGAGAACCAACCTAGATCATCTTCGGACGATCTTTACAATAACTTCTTGAAATATTGATCCTTTTTTTAAAGTTCTCAAAGATTAAGAATCCAAAAGCTTAGGTCTATAATTTTAGATTTGTACTTTAGTTTTATATAGCTTATTCAAAATGTTTAGATTTGGTTACAAAGTAGAAATCTCTATAACTATGGTTTACTAAGCTAAAATAAAATTCTAGATTTATAAATCTATGCTTCTAGACTATAATTCTTTAAGAGTTTTAAGAAAGGTTAACATTAAAAGAAATTAATACTGATTTTAATATTAGAAATTTGCTGAAATTACTATGTAAAAGTGGCTCGTTGGGTGGTGTGGGCTCGTTGGCCCGTCTACCTCGGTATCGGCTACCCCACTAAAATCGGCCACCTAGTTTTGAGGCTATATCCCACCACCAAAACGCTATTAATATATCGGTAATCGTAAGGTTGCTATACAATCTGCTATTGCTGATCTGAATTCTGGTGTTTTTACGAGCTAACGGCAAGCTGCTCGCCCGTACAGTATCCTACAATTAACATTACAGGGCTGCTTTAAGAGTTGTACAAATTGCGTTGCTGCTTATTACTACTAGCAGCAATAAACACTAGAGTAGGGGGATTTTATCGTTTAATAGATCCTTAAGAAGAACTTATGCGTTTAACCTTCATCTCACGCTTATGTTCAAGAGATAGCTACTCGCGTTCTCTGTATAAATAGCAATTACAAGCCCTTTAGCTAGCTATAGATATCAAACCTCCTATTGCGTTAACCACATGTCGCATTTATTATTAGCTAATTAATCAAAGCTTTAAGGGCTGAGGCTGCAAGCCCTGCAAAGATTAAAGCTTTCTTTAAGCTTTTTAAACGCACACAAGTTAAGCTTAACATTAAGCTTGAAAATATAAGAAAATATAAATAACACTAAGATCGCCTTAAGGATATGTACAAACAGCTAGGAAATAGCTAGATCTACTAAGAAGAAGGCCTATTCCAAGGCTTTAGAAAATTGTGAATAGGTATTAATTTTTAAGGCTATCTCAGCCACTAGCAGAATGATCTGCTGTCTAGTAATATTTAAAAGCAAGAGCATCCAAACTATATAGTTTCCTAGCCAATTAGTACCTTTTTAGCTATATACTGTCTTTTAAAATAGATAAACCTTATATAGATAGGAACTACCTGTTACGACCTAGAGCCGGAACACCAGCTACTGTGCCGCAACAGCACTACGCACAGCTAAGAGAAGGAGAAGTGACTCTGCAGCCTAGAGGCTGAGAGAAGTCACGTGACCGATCACTACGGTAAGGACTATTGCTAGAAGCGATTACGACTATTACTAACTATTGCTAGGAGAAATCACAACTATTAAGGCTACTGCTTAGTATATAGCTTAGCTGCTAAACTCTTATAGCTTAGTGTGTTTAGATTTGTACAGGACTTTGGTTTTTAATTTAAAATTATACTTAATTTATAAAATCTTGTGTGATTATATTATTCTACTAAACGTGCTAACATACTTTTGTACTTTTATATTGAATTTCTAATTGTGCTAGTACACTATCTGTCTATCGCACTTACTTATTTTTAAGAACTAATTCTAGATCATCTTAAGACAATAGTTGCACTTTAAATACTTTTAAAATAAGTAACACTGCTATAAACACCTTTGCTAATTCCTACACTAAAGGAACTATAAGCCGCGCTAATAAACTTAATATTTACAATAGCAATTGTAACAAGCTTAAAGAGTAGCTTTTTTAAGTTAATAGATACTTCTTCTTCCACAACCAGCTGAGTCGAGGCTTGACATTCTTTTCGTATATAGAGATATCGCGGATTCTAGAGTTGTTCATGAGGGATATAATTGTAAAGTCCCGAAGAGGCTGAGTTTGTAGATGCTTGATGAACTCAGGTGTCCGCATAATCAGCTTAAGCTAGACTAGTTTAGGGGCTAGGTGTATGACAGGAAAGCTTTCTGTCTTTAGATAAGAGTTAAGGTTAAGGAGATACTTATCGCTAAGGTTACACGCTATTGCAGCGTATTATATGCAAATTGTTTGTATGCGGTGCTATTTAAAAGGTAAGAAGCAGTAAGTAAGAAGCAGCAGCTTTATAAAGTATTGCAGGCTCCCGCTGCGGTACGTACGTGTCCTTTCTCTCCTCTATTACATTATGTTACAATCCTATTGCAATCCTACTATAATCTTGTTGTCAGCCATAGGCTGGCAATTGCCGTTAGACACATTTTAACTAGTGTCGTTTTTAGTACTTTAGCAAATTTTTTAACCCTAATTATTGCTTAGTGGTCTAAGCTTTCCTCCTAGAACTTATCTACCCACTGTTTGAATCTCGTTAACTACACACAATCTTTTTTTTTCGACTTTTGCGATTAATTAGTAGAGGGTAGCTGCTTTTCACTTTTTTAGAACCCCATTTTGACTACAACAACAACCACCACCCTTGACACCTTAAAAAATAAATAGATACTTCTTTCTAAAAGAAGATAGAATTAAGGACGACAACAAAGTTGTCCTAGCCACTATATACCTCTAAAGAGATGTAGAAAAGTAGGCTAACTTAATCTTTTAATGCTACATATATAATTCTATTATAAACACTATTATTACTACTTTAGTTAAAGACTAGGATGCCTTTAAGGTTAAAATGCAAGAAATATTTTTACTTTCTTTAGAATTTGTAGTTGTAAAGTAGAGAATTAAGAAGCTATAATAAATTAAATCTACTGCTAAATACATAACCATATCTTAGCAGTAAAAAATAGTAATTAAATAAGACAATAATGTTTTAAGATAGATGTAATAATAAATTCATCAACTTACTATACACAAAGAACTTATAAAAAGAAAATCTAGCCTTAATATGCTTAACAAACTTATAGCTAGAGCTATTTGGATAGACAATAAACTTAATAAGCTAATACTAGAGAAACAACTGTTTACACAACAGCAGCCTCCCTAGCAAAAAAGGCTACAGAAATAAAACCTTCAACAGACAAAACAAGCCTAGCAGTTGTTAGTTCTTAAATAGAACAACAAGCAAATGTTGACTGGTTAAGCCTCCTAGAGAAATACAGGAAGAAAGCTACTAGCAAGAACCTAAGCATCTACTTAGCAACCATCAAATAGAGAATAAGAAAACAGATACCTATCCCTCCTACTAGGCGAGATATATCTAGCTCTTTCTTTTAACTAAAACTAGGTCATGGCTACCTAAAGAGCTATATATTTAAGAGAGGAAAAGTGAAATTTAAAACTTGCCTATGCAATTTTAGAGCTTCACAAAACACAGCTTATATAATTTTTAGATGCTAACTATACAAGAATAGTAGAGCTATACTTTAGAACTCCTGTGCAGAGCCAATCTCTCTACAGTATCTCTTTTAAACAGAAGCAGGTATTAAGGCTACTATAGCCTTTACGTAAGAAACTAGGGTTGGTACACAAGCCTGGTACAAAGGAATCTTTAATAACTAGATGCAAACGCCTTTTTAGGCGTCTAAGCTCTATTCACCTCACCCCCCTCTCCTCTCCCTTCCCCCTCTACCTCTACACAACAGGCTAAGAGCCTCACCTTTATTTAGATAAACCACCTCTTGTAAATACCCTAAAAGATAAAACCACATAGATACCTGCAGGCCTCGGCCTGCACGTCTTATATAGCCTTCAGGCTGAGAAAGGACGTTAAACTGCAATTAAAAAAAACCCCCCCTGTTTACACAAAGAACTTGTGCACTTAGAAACATAAATACTTAATAACGTTAACTATTTTAATGCTTATACTTGAACTAAGAATGTTAGCAAAAAATGTACCCAGAACTTTAAAATATTATGCAACTAATTGCTATAAGCTAATACACTTTGATATTCTTGATAAGACACTAGAAAAGAAGAAGTTTACGCATAATAAGATTGGAAAAAAAAATTACTTATTGTGCTTGTAGCAAAGAAAGATACATAAAACAAGACTGCTAGAGCTAAAGTAAAGTAACTTAATAGCTAATTATTATTTACTGTGCAGTACCTAACAATAATTTAAAAGAAGATTAGAATATTATTACCTAATTTACAATTACAGTTAAAAAACAGGACTAGGCAATTATCAACAGTCTAGATAACCTTATCACAGAGGGGTGACAAAAAAAAGATGTCAAAAAAGTTATAATTTTTAAAGCTTTATATTTCTACAACTAGAATGACTATACCCGAACAGTTAGTGATTTGGAAAGCCAATATCTTCCTCTTTGAGTTGGGTGGCTTAGTCAGCACGTTTGTCCCTGTATTCTTGCTTGAAATGAGATGAAAAAATAAATAAAAATAGATTTTAGTATAACTTTTTTTTTTTTTTTAAGGTGTCAAGGGTGGTGGTTGTTGTTGTAGTCAAAACAGGGTTCCAAAAAAGTGAAAAGCAGCTACCCTCTACTAATTAATCGCAAAAGTCAAAAAAAGATTGTATGTAGTTAACGAGATTTAAACGGTGGGTAGATAAGTTCTAGGAGGAAAGCTTAGACCACCAAGCAATAATTAGGGTTAAAAAATTTGCTAAGGTACTATAAAACAACACTAGTTAAAACGTGTCTAACAGCGATTGCTAGCCTATAGCTAACAACAGGATTACAGTAGGATTGCAATAGGATTGTAACATAATACGATAAAGGAGGGAAAGAATACGTACGTACTGCAGCGGGAGCCTGCAATACTTTATAAAGCTAAAGCTACTACTTCTTACCTACTACTTCTTACCTTTTAAATAGTACTACATATAGACAATTTGTATATAATACGCTGTAATAGCGTGTAACCTCCGCAACAAGTATCTTCTTAACCTTAACTCTTATCTAAAGACAGGAAGCTTTCCTATTGTACACCTAGCCCCTAAACTAGTCTAGCTTAAGCTAATTATGTGGATATATAAGTTTATTAAGCATTTACAAACTTAGCCTCTTTAGGACTTTATAATTATATCCTTTATAAATAACTCTAGAATCCGCAATATCTTTATATACAAAAAGAATATTAAGCCTTAACTTAGCTAGTTATAGAAGGAATACAAGATTTATAGGGTGTTTACTAATACTAGCAAAGTACTTAAAATACTCTACTTTAGTATCTTTCTCTTCTTGTTAATCGTGTATAGACTAAGTAAAGAAACTATTAACTAGTTAGGCTAGCTGTTGCATAACGTTAAAATAGCAATAGAGAAGAAAAAGGTAGGAAAGAAGAAGTAGGTGTTCTATCGTCGTATGTATAGGTTAGAAAGCAAGGTAATAATAGTGCTACTTCTTTAATTTGTCTAAGAGTACCTAGAAGTAAAGCCTTAACATAAGTAGGCAGCATAGGCGGGATAGGGCGTGTTAAGTTAGGATGTAATTCGCGTCTTTGTCTTGCTTTTCTTCGTTTCTGTCTAAACATGCTGGAGCGACACACTAATTGCGTGCCGGCAATGCTAAATAAGGGGGCATAAGCCCTAATACCTATTGTTAGCAATAAATCTTTTTTTTTACTAAAAAGGTGTCTACAAAATGTGTGGTTACATCAAAAGGTTGTCTCAAAAGGCCGAAGCCATAAGCTTATATATAACTAAAAATTTACTAAGTTTATAGTTTCTTATAAGATTTTTAGACTATCTAACTACGTGCGTAAACACTTAGTTTATTTAGACTATTTAATCCTTCTTGCTACCTTCTATATACAGTATATTAAAGTTACTAAATCTAGCTACTAGATTAGACTATGTAGCTTCTTATATATATTTTACTATAGCTGCTTGCAGTTTTTTACTTAATCTATAAGTAATTATATATAAATATCTATTACTTGTAGTTTCTTTGTCCAAGTTATCTTTAGAGGCTTTGTTTTTAATTATCTACGCAGGGTAATTTAGAGATAAGTTAGACATAATAAAGACTATGTTTCTTGTACTATCTTTAGTTAGAACTTAGCACGTAATTCGCCTAAATGTATTATACTAAATTAATATTCTAGCGCTTGTATACTAAAGTTCTCCTAAAATTGCAGATCTGGTAACATTAGCAACAATCCTAAATGTAGTCCTAATAGTAACTGTCTTTATTTATATAGGTATATTAAATGCAGTCCTAATAAATAGGTTATGTGTGCTATTAGCTAAAGTAATACTTGGAGAAGGCTGCTCTAGCTAATACTCTATTATTTTATACAGTATCTTTAATGCTTATATAGTACTTAGTCTTAGGATATTTATATGTACCTTAGTGTTAATTAAGTACTTTAAAAAGCTGCTATTTACAGTAACTTAGTATTCTAGTAAGTTAGTTTACGTAAAAGCCTACTTATTCTTTTACTAAACCTCTTAGATATCCTTTATAAGTATATTATTTAATTTATTTATCTAGAAATCTCTCTTATGCTTACCTTGCAGTAAGTTTGCGTATTAGATTAATACAAATTTATTACATTATAATGCGCGCTCTTAGTAGGTAGTGTATTTAGTGAAATTCTATAGGTAGGGCCCGTGCGCTTATTTAGCTAATTAGAGGCTAGAATAGATCCTAGGTGTAATTTAGCGCACTTAGTATCTATTAGCTTAGCATTTTTTACATACGTTATAATATTAAGCACACTTAAACTATCTGTAATACTAACACTATTATTAAGAAAATTGCGTAGCTGTTTTTAAATGCTAGCTTGCCCTATAAAGTTTAATACTATAACTCCTTATACTTCCTATCTAAGCAGGGCAGTTGTAATACAGTTTAGCTATTCTTACACTATCTTTTTAAGTTCTAGATTAGGAAGAGTGTTAATAAACTTTATAGCCTTCTTCTTCCTTTCTTACTATAAGTGCTTTAGATCTGCTAACATGTTGTTATTTTAATAAGCTAATTAAGGTAGTTTAATAATTAATAATAGCGTATTATAAGGCTAACTTGTAAAAAGTATATTGCTCTATATTTCTTCCTATAGATACTGTATATCTATAGGCTGTAAGTTAGAGATAAAAGAGTTACTTTATATTATTTGATTACTTCTTTGTGTACTTAAATCCTTGCTTAGCTTTCCTTACTTCTTTACTCCTCCCTCCTAGACATAATTAATATCCTAGTAGAGGGCAAAGCCTTTGCCTTTTAAGCGCGTAGTAGCATTTAACTTAGAGATGCTATTTAAAGCGTTTTTTTCGCCTCCTAGTATAATGTTAGCCGCATTTATATTATTAAGCTTCTTAACATATTCCTTAGTAGAAGAAGTGTATAGTTGTTTCTAGAATTACTAGAACTACTAAAGGACGTTACTGTAATAGCCTTAGCTTGTTAAACTAGTTGCTATATTTATAGAATTAGAGTTTTTTCCTTTAAACCTTAAACCTAGTTAAGAGTCTTCTTTAGTAAACTTCTCTAGTAGTATACTAGAAGCTAGTTAATTAAGTATATTATTAGTAATGTTATAGAACTCTTAAATCTTCGCCTTTAACTACAGTAAGACTTAGTTTAATAGTAGTTACCTTAGGATTTCTCTTAAATGCTTATATAATAGACTAAAGTAGTACGTTCTTTTTTTACTAGAAATATTCTAGTTAAAACTAACCTATCCTATCTACTTTAGAGCGTAGTATTATTTACACTCCTTAAGCATGTGTCCTACTATATTATATATACAGTAGAGAGAGTGTGTCTCTATATTACTTATATATACTGTACTTGTCTTGTTAGATAACCCCTTTAGGGCTTTAGTAATAAAAGAACTATTATTTCTCTTACTTAGGAATTCTGCATTAGTTACTTATGCAACAAAGTATATATAGTTAAAAAGTTTCTTTAGAAGTCTCTTAGTTATAGAATAAGCTATAAGCATGTTAATAGTTTATAGTCTAAGCTTTAGGTTACCTAAAGACTTAATAAGGTCCTTAACCTCTAGGTTAACTCTTACTAACATACTTGTCTTCTTATATGCTTTGCTAATTTTAATCCTTACTTCTCTTACTTTCTCTAAAGTAAAGGTTACTTACTAGTTAGATAGCATAATCTAGCGTATTTTAGCATTAGCGCCTTCTTGCTCTAGCTAATAAATTTTATTTAGGCTAGTTATTTTCTTGTAGTAGGATTTTAGAAAAGAATAGATCTCTTCTAGTTTATACATATCCTAATTATCTCTATTTAAGGTAGAAAGTATATAGTATATAACTACCTCTTTATTAGTTTGTAGTAGGCCTTAGAAGAAAAGAATACCTTTCTCTTTTTAAGAGATTTGCCTATTCTTAATATATATATTAGCAATAGAAGTAAAGTGCGTGTAGTACTCTACTAGACTAGGCTAGTTTTGTATATTTTATAAATGTAAGCTTAAAAGTATAAGTGTTTACCTATCTTAATAGCTATATTCTTATTTTTCTACTATTCCTTTATGTGTGTCTGTAACTTAGACTAATCCTTCTTAGTATATCTAGGTAAGCGCTTTCAGATATAAAACAGAGATTAATTCTTATTAGAAAAGTAGTCTAGTAGAATAGAGACCCTTATAGCATTACAGATGCCTTTATTATTAGCTTGTTAATTAAAGTCCTCTAGGAATTCTGTAACATCTTTCCTTGTAAAAACTAATATACTATATCTTAGTTAAGTTATAGTTAATACTAAGTTGTGTGTAGGTGTAGCTATAGTATTAATAATAGAGTTTAATAGGGTTAATAGTAGATTAGGGCTAGTAGTAGTAGGTCTAGAGAGAGAAAGCGTTGCGCCTTCCTGCCCTTAACTTTTCTTCTAATCTCTTTTTAATATTTAGACTATAGTAAGACTTATATAAGTTCTTTGTATAAATAGTTAATAAGTATTAGTAAAGAAATAGACAAGGTATAGTTTTTAGAAAAAAGAATATCTCTTTTTAAGTCTTTGTAGTGTGTATTTTCTTAAGTATAAGTGTATTAATTTTGACCTCTTAGGTACCCCTTATTTCGCTAGGTAGGCTTAGATTTATACTTAAAGCTAGTATTTATATATAAGCTTTTAGTGCTATCTCTATTTTGCTAAATAGCACTTTAGCTTAGCATTTCTTTACGTATGTATTACTATCTCTATTTTACTAGACAGGTTACTACCTCTATTTTGCTAGGTAGACTTTAAATTAGCGTTTAGAATATATATATAACTATCTCTATTTTACTAGACAGTTTGCTGCCTTTATTTCGCTAGACAGACTTTAAATTAGCATTTAATAACGCATTCTAATTTTATTAGTAGATTTTATTCTTCTTTATTGTTGTTGTTAGTGCTAACTTAGGTAATATCGTCCTTAACGTAGTCTATAATAGGGGATAGTACTAACCCCCTAAAAGTATATCTAGTAATAATCCTAAAGATTCTGTGCTTGCGTAAGATTGTTATATTATTTTTATAATAATAGTGCACTAGTTCCTTTGTGCACTAAGTAGTAGAGTATGTCCTTATAGGCTTTGCTATTTATACGGGTGTTAGAGTGTATAAGAACATACTGCTACAAGGGCAAGAGATTACTAGTGGTTAGATCATGCGAGAACAAGGGTAGTAAGATAAAGATCTTATTATAGGTTGTATCTAGAAGAGAAGTACAAGAGTTGAGTTGTGAGGTGGAGGATTGATAATCTCGCTCGTTTTGATCCCCGAAACGAGCTATATACCTTTAGATCAGGTGGTTGAGCACTGACCTAGTGAGCAGCAAGGTATCACCCTGTGCACCGGCACATTAGTAGCAGGCCTACAAGTACTAAAGAAACAAGAATCTTATTTACTATATATAGCTAACTAGCTTTAGCCTTTTAACACAACCTTTTACTATAACTACACATTTTCTAGATACCTTTTTAGTAAAAAAAAATTTATCGCTAACAACAAGTATCTAGGCTTACGCCCTTTTGTTTAGTATTACTAGCACGTAATTAGTGTGTTGTATGTCTAGACAAATATAAAGAAAAGCAAGATAAAGACGCAAATTGTCTTTTAACTTAACGCGCTTTATTCTGCTTATTCTTATTGCTTTACTGCTAGGCACTTTTAGATAAGTAAAGCAGTAACACTATTCTTGCCTTGCTTGATAACTCATAGACGCGATAATAAAAAGCCTACTTCTCTTTTCCTGCCTTTTTCTTTTTTATGGCTAATTTAACGTCTTACAATAGCTATTTAAGCTAAGTTCTAGTCTCTGTACTTAGCTCTTGCACAATAAATAAGAAAAAAGAGATACTAAAGCAATAAAATCTTGTTGGAGTATTGACATGCGCAACATGCGGGTCACCCTGTTGAGCAGGTGATCCTGGTAAGCTGAACACGTGACGATCGCGCTAGCGCCTATATATACGGGCTAGATCGTCTTATTCCTCTTAAGTAGTTATTAACCACTTTGTTGTGGCACTTAGTTGTTTAATACACTTATTCCACTCCTCCTAATTAAGCAATTGCTCCTTTTTAGCTCCTACAGTTATAAGCCTGGCCGCTTAATTATAGTTTTAATTCCTACTGCACAATTAGTAAGCTGTAAGGTTAACTGTTTGATTAGCATTTTACTCTCCTCTATTCTCCTACAGCATAGCTAGCAGATTACTACTGCTGCTGTACCTCTCTTATTAATTATACGATTAACCTCTTTCTAATACGAGCTATCTAGCTACCTACTAACTAACTAATTAATTTATTGTCACCTTAATAATAACCCACGTTGTAATTCTACACAAAGCATGTTATCTTAATATAGACCTTACTAATACACCGCTTGTCGCCTTAGGGGTGATCCTTAAGGCTTAATTAGACTAGCTAACCTAGTTTGCTTTATTAAGGCTACATTGCTTAGAGAAAGGCATTTAGGATTAGGTTAATCCTAATCTCCTAGACGTACTCTTAATAGATTACTAGGAGCTACAGTATCTAGAACTGCTTAAGGATATTAAGTAGCTAGTTGTTCTATTACCTAGCGCCAGCGCTTAAATACGAGAGGACTATAAGATTGCTTAATATAAATATAAGGCACAATTACTTAATGCTAAGTATAAAAAGAATAATTACAACAAGCTAGTTAATAGGTATAAAGTACAAGCTACTTAATAGATAAGAAAAGTCGCTAAGATTACTAATGTTAAGGACTAGATTAATAAGACTGTCTATCTAGACTTTCTTTTAAACGCCTTAATAAGTATAATTACTTAAAACCTTACTAGCCTTTAAGCCTTAGTAAAGATCCTAAAGGAGGATCTTGCACCTATAGATTAGAATACTCGACTACACACAATCTTTTTTTGACTTTTGCGACTGATTAGTAGAGGGCAGCTGCTTTTCACTTTTTTGGAAAACCCATTTTGACTACAACAACAACCACCACCTTTGATACCCTAAAAATAAATAGATTAGAATACTTAGTATTTAATTAGGGCGCAGTACAGATCACACCTTAATAAGGCTTACTAGAGACAAATAGGCCCTAAGTAATAGTTTACTAAGTAGTAGCTACTGTATTAATAAGTAATAATCTACTTACTTCTTAAAGTTATTAGGCTGTTAGCAATTATTAATTTTTTAGACGCCTTAGGCACTAAGATTGCACTAGACTAGTTGCGCAAGAAGCGCAATAAGCTAGTATAAGTAATAGCGCTTAAAAAAGCTTATTTAACTTTTAATAATCTAGCAAAGATCTTTAGTATTTTGTTATAAGATTATTTAATTACTTCTTTAAAAGGAAAAGAACAGGCAGTGTTCTAAACTAGATCTAGATTAAGGGCAGCTTACTAATCTACAAGCGCTAACAAGTTAAATAAAAGTAATAAGCAATTACACCTTTGCCTCTACAAGGCTAGTAAAGGGCTTAGAAGTAAGCCCTTCTAGACACTACGTAACTGCTATTAGCTTTAAACTGCAGTTACTAGATTAAGCTCTCTTAGTAGTATACTGATTAAACTATTAAATAACAACAAAAAGAAAATCTTTAAGTAATAGAATAGTAACAAATAGGCAACCTTACGTATCTAGATTAAAAAGGAAGGCTAGAAGGCTAGCACTAGCAGATTAGCTACTAATAAGTTAAGTAGATCCTACCCTAGCTTATTAGTTTTAGCATTAATTAACCTAAAAGACCTTATTAAGGAAATTAAACTTAATATATTTAGCGTAGCTTTTACCTCTTATGCCTTATCTCTCTATAAAATTATAGATAGTAAGTTAGCAGTCTACCTAGTAAATAGTATAAATTACATAGTACTAGGCACCTTTAGTAAGTGCGCTAAGGACAAGACTGTTAAGGTAGACCCTTAAATTATACTAGTTACTAGTATAGGAAACAGGCTGCTTAAGAACGTCTTACATAGCGAGGCTAGCCCTAAGATAGCTAATCTTCTGCTTATTAATGTTAAAGTTGTACTAGGTTTTTATGTTAATATTATATTAGAAGCACGGCTTAAGCAGGCAGGTACTTAGTATTTAAGATATAATTACACCTTACAATTTAAAATAATTAAGAAGAATGTTATCTTAATTAACTTTAATTCTTACTTTAATCTCTTGTTTATAAAATACAAGTTGGCTTCGGCCTTTTAAGACAACCTTTTGATGTGACCACACATTTTGTAGACACCTTTTTAGTAAAAAAAAAAAAATTTATTGCTAACAATAGGTATTAGGGCTTATGCCCCCTTGTTTAGTATTGCCGGCACGCAATTAGTGTGTCGCATGTTTAGACAGAAACAAAGAAAAGCAAGACAAAGACGCAAATCGCCTTCTAACTTAACGCGCTCTATCCTGCCTATACTGCCTACTTATATTAAGGCTTTACTTCTAGGTACTCTAAGACAAATTAAAGAAGCAGCACTATTATTGCCTTGCTTTCTAAGCTATACATACAACAATAGAACGCCTACTCCTTCTTTTCTACCTTTTTCTTTTCTATCACTATTTTAACGTTATGCAACAGCTAGCCTAACTAGTTAATAGTTTCTTTACTTAGCTTATGCATAATTAATAAGAAGAAAGGGATACTAAAGTAAAGCATTTTAAGTACTTTACTAGTATTAGCAAATACCTTGTAGATCTTATATTCCTTCTACAACTAGCTAAGTTAAGGCTTAATATTCTTTTTGTATATAGAGATATTGTAGATTCTAGAGTTGTTTATAAGGGATATAATTGTAAAGTCCTAAAGAGGCTAAGTTTATAAATGCTTAATAAACTTAGGTGTCTGTATAATTAGCTTAAGCTAGACTAGTTTAGGGGCTAGGTGTACAACAGGAAAGCTTCCTATCTTTAGATAAAAGTTAAGATTAAAGAGATACTTATTGCGGAGGTTGTACGCTATATTGCAGTATAGCGTATTGTATGCAAATTGTTTATATGTAGTGCTGTTTAAAAGGTAAGAAGTAGTAGGTAAGAAGCAGTAGCTTTATAAAGTATTGTAGTCTCCTGCTGCGGTCTATACGTATCCTTTCCCTCCTCTATCGCATTATATTGCAATCCTATTACAATCCTACTATAATCCTGTTATTAGCTATAGGCTAGCAATTACTGTTAGACACGTTTCAACTAGTGTCGTTTTTTAGTACCTTAGCAAATTTTTTAACCCTGATTATTGCTTAGTAGTCTAAGCTTTCCTCCTAGAACTTATCTACTTACTGTTTAAATTTTATTAACTACATATAATCTTTTTTTGACTTTGGCGACTAATTAGTAGAGGGCAGCTGCTTTTCACTTTTTTAGAAAACCCATTTTAACTACAACAACAACAACCACCACCTTTGATACCTTAAAAATAAATAAAATACAAGTAACTTACTTACTACTCTACTTAACTACTACTTATGAACGCTATAGCGTAATTAATAAAACCTTAGTTACGTACTAGTAATAAGGACCTATAGCATTAATAATTAAGACACCTAGGACAATAAGCTATTAAAGCCTTAGTCTACTTAGCGTAGAACGTTAAAATTACTAGTAAGAAGATATTAGAATATAAATACTACGCATTAGCTTATGCCTTGCAAGTAATTTTATAGTAACTAAGAAAGAGATTACTACAACTTTTTTATAAGATCTTATAAGATCTATTTAATTTCCTAACTAGTTAGCTACTTAAGAAATAGGCACTAATTATTAAAGAAGATTACTTAAGCAAGCTGTACAATTACAATATCTTGTTAAAGATACTAAATAATATTATACTTATAATTAAAGGCTTTGCTATAAGAATTAAGAGGAAATATTAGTAGAAGATTATAGAGATCTATTAAGATAATAATACTGCTATACTACCTTAGAGAGGGCAATTAAGATATAAGGAATAGGCTATAAAGAAAGAGATTATAATTAAGACGCTACTACTATATACTTATAAGCCTAATAGCTTAGTAGAGAGAGCTATTCAAGAGCTAATTATAAAGGCTATTAAGATGCGCATAAGCGCTAATCTACTAGCTAAGCTTTAGCTAGTAATTATAGATACGGCAGCTTACTTACATAGAATAAGCTCTTCTAAGATCAAAAGCTACTAATCCCCTAACTAAGTGCTTAAAGAATAGTTTAGGAAATATTTCTAATATTATTAACTACTTAAGATTAGACACTAGACTACTAATCTACGCCTAGACTAGAGTAGAATCTATACTTATAGCTGCCAAGCTTATTAGTTAAATAAGGAGAAAGCAGCTAGGCGTAATTATTAAAGATTTAAGGTTAATCCTTGTAGCTATATTAGTTATTTAGTTAATTATTAAGCTTCTAATATATATAATATATATAATATATAAGTACTAACACTTAATTAGGTAATTACTACCTGTAATATAACCTTTAATAAATGTTAATTCTATGAAGGAGATTGCGAGGAAGAGCTACTAAAGAATTAAGTAATTAAGATTATAGAGATTTTTTATAATAGCAAGCTAGTTAATCTAGGAGAGGATTTAGACCTCTTACCTGTTTAAAGAAGAGTAGATTAGGATACGTAGCTAACTACTAAAGACCTTAGAGGTAATCTATCTACTATCTTACGCAGTAAGGAAGGCCTATCTACTAAAGACAAGAGTAGATTAGAAGACACTAAGCAAATAGAGTATAAGGCTAGTATAATATTAAGAACTTACTTAGATTAGCAGCAAAATACTAGTCTTGCTACTCTAGAACTAACACCTAAACTAGAGACCTTAAGGAGCGACAACGTAATTAATTATAAAGTTATTAATAGTTAAATAGTAGTGCATATGCTAAAAAGAGCTAATCTATTAATACTTAGAGGTAGAGAGCCTCTTTTAAATAAGCCTAACAACTTATTACTAGTCTAATAGTTTATGCCTAAAGATTCTAACGCGCTAGCTTGTTGTAATAGAATACCTGCTTAGGTAAGCAGGATAGCAGGGCGTAAATTATCTTAAAATTTAAGATCTTAGGCCCTAAATAGCAGACAGAGTAAGCAATTACAAGCTTAACTTCTACTTATAAGACGTAGTGCTAGAATTGTAGGTAAAAATCTAGATTAGCTTATAAATTATTATCTTCTACTGCGTAAGCTAGGTAGTAGGCGTAAGCATAAGGATGTAACCTAAGATCCTAATAATTAACTAGAAGGTAGAAGCATAAGTAGTGTTAATGCATTAATTACAGATTATAAGAATTTATTATAAAATAATTTTTATAATACTTACCTGCTAAGTTTATAAGTAACTTAGGAAGACTAAGCAAGCTATAAGACTTTTAATTACATAGTTATAGCAGCTTTGCTTACTAAGCAAAAGTTAAGTAGAAATACTTAACAGTATTGCGATAATATACTTAAACTGCTAGGATTATAGAAGTAGCTACTTTAGTATCTTATAAGGGCTTTATTTAAAGATGCCTATAGAAAGAAGATTAATTAGTTAAGTAAGAATAGAATTTAGACTAAGATATTAAGAGAAGAAGCAAATAATTACTTAATACCTATAAATTAAGTTTAGACTTACAATTTTAATTAAAATAGCTTCTTTCTTAAATGTAAGGCGTAGATTATTATAAAAGGTAATCTCTAAGAGAAGGACTTATTTAACTTAATATACGCTACTATATTAGTTGCTAAGTCCTTCTAAGCAGTAATAGCTATTACTGCTAAGAATAATCTAGAGATTAAGTAATATAATATTGTAAGAGTATTCCTTAATACGTTAATTATAGTAGACAACTTAGTAATTTATAAAATGCTAGATAGCTTTAAAAAGCCTAGAAAGTGCGTACAACTTGACTACGCACTTTATAAATTATAAGACTTGCTACTATTATAGTATAAGGAGTTCTTAAGATTACTAAGAGAGATTAGACTAATCGCCTTACTAAAGGAGCCCTACCTATTCTTTAATTAAAATTAGAGGATCTTAGTTTTGTTTTATATAGATAATATCCTACTGCTCTTCGTAAAAGATTATAAGTAGAGGGTAATATATCTTTAGTTAAAGATTATAGACAAGTATAAGATACAGGAACAAGGGTTAGTTAAATAGTTATTTAGTATTAGAGTAATAAGAGATTGTAAGAAGTAAATAATTACGCTTATATATAATACGTATATTAACAAGATGCTAAAGAAGTTTAAGCTAGAAGATAGTAGCTTTCCTAAGACTCTATTACTGTTAGAAGAGCTAATTAAGAACACTAGCAAAGCAATTAAGTAAGAGATTTAAGCATACTAAGAAAAAGTTAGATTAGTACTATATATAGCTATTATGCTTCGGCCTTTTGAGACAACCTTTTGATGTAACCACACATTTTGTAGACACTATTTTAGTAAAAAAGATTTATTGCTAACAACAGGTATCTAGGCTTATGCCCCCTTGTTCAGCATTGCCGGCACGCAATTAGTATGTCGCATGTTTAGACAGAAACAAAAATACGCAATATCTCTCTAACTAACTCTCTTAACTAATAACTATTTACTAATAACTATTTACTGCTAACTGCAACTTCTGTTGTCTCTGTTGCTATCCTGGCGGTGTTGCAGTTGCGGCGTTTCTAGCGCCTATACTTAGATATAAACATATGACAATAGCGTTACTATCTAAGCACAGCTCTCTTATCTCTAAAGGCAACTGACAAAATTCTTCTGCTTATTAGTTTATCTTAGCTACTTAATAGCTGTTTTAATACACTCTTGCTCCTTATAGAGCTACTGCAAGGTCTCTCTACTAAGATTGTATTTACGCAGGAGGAGATTAGTAAGATAACACACTATTACTGTACCTAGACTATTAATATGCGCAACGTATTTAATAGACTTGCTACTAAATAAGCCTTTTACAACCTTTATTATAACCTTAACATCTATAATACTAGACGCATTAAGAAGGTGTTAATAAATAACAGAATTTAACTTCTGCGTCTACCTAATTACTATAAAAGCTACTGCTAACAGCTCCTCTTTAACTAACTAGAGAGGCCGCTTAACAAAGGTAAACGCGGGCTTTGTAATCTACTACTATAGCTTCTTGTATAGTGACCTAGTAAAGTCTAACTTTACTTAATGTAAGCTATTAGTCTTTGTGTTAAATAAAGAGAAAAATAGTATAAGCATTGTATTGTTTGTATGCAGTACTGTGTGGTGTAGGAAATCCTAAAGGTAAGAAGTAGTAGGCAGGGAGCTTTTATAAAGTATTGCAGGCTCCTGCTATAGTAACGTACGTGTCCTTACCCTCCTTTAACTCCATCGCAATCTCATTGCTAGCTATAGGCTGGCAATTGCTGTTAAACACGTTTTAATTAGTGTCGTTTTTTAGTACCTTTAGCAAATTTTTTAACCCTAATTTTGCTTAGTAGTTTAAGCTTTTCTGCTTTAAGCGCTTAGCGCGTAGACCTTATCCACTTACTATTTAAATTTTGTTAACTATACACAACCTTTTTTTGACTTTTGCGACTAATTAGTAGAGGGCAGCTGCTTTTTACTTTTTTAGAAAACCCATTTTAACTACAACAACAACAACTACCACCTTTGATACCTTAAAAAATAAATATAGCTATTATACTATAACTAGATATTACTTACTTAATCTTAAAGCTCTCACACTTCTTTATTAACCCTAGTAATTAGTATATAAAAGCTATTAAATAGGTAATTATGTACCTCTATTAAATAAAATAAGACGCAATCTAATATAGGAACTATAATAGCCTAGACCTAATAATTGTAGGTAATGCTTCCTTTGTAGATAATTAGGAAACTTGTTAATTGTCCTATAGTTATATAGCTATTTTATATAGTATTCTAATATTTTAGAAGGCAGCTTAGTAGACTATAGTTACTACATTAACTACTAAGGCTAAGCTGCTAGCCTTTAAGTATACTACTAAGGAGGCTATAGCCTTTAAGCGCTTCTTTTGTAAGCTGTCTCTTAATCTAGGAGATGTCTAGACAGTCTAGTGTAACAATTAACAAACAATTAGGCTTATAGTTAAGAAGAATAAGTAAATTAGCACTTAATTAGGGCATGTAAATATACAAAACATATAGCTGTAGCAGGAATTTGCTAAAAGATTATTTTAGGTTAAATACCTAGAAACAGCAATTATGCTAGCTAATAGACTAACTAAGTTGCTTACCTAACAACAGTTTAAAAAGTTTAAGTAGTTACTTAACCTTTAGTAAGTTAAGCATTTAATTAAAGGAAATAATAATTAATAAGCAAAAGATTTGTATTAAGTAGCAATATCTATATACTAGGCTAAGTCTCCTCTTAATAGCTTATTTTATTGAGTGGGAGAACGTGAGCTAGACGATTAAACTAGGACTAAGAACTTTATTACTAATTAGTATTAGACTTATTATACTTGCTAAACTCTATTATTATATTACGCTTAGCCTGCTTAGCTTCAGCTAGCTTAAGAGTAATTTAAGCTATCTAAGCTTAAATAGCAAGAGTTCTAAGGAAAGCAGCGTTGCGGCGCGATTCTAACCTATTACTTCTATATATAGAGTTGTTAGATAATCGCCTTCCTACCTTAGCGTAATAATCGCGCTTATATAAATAATTTGTATAGCGATTAGGACAGCGAACTTAAGGGCAATTATATAAAACAGGCAGAGGAAGCATTCCTCAAGCATGCTGTTCTTAAAGACAAAATTACTAGAGAGGTTATTATTTTTAAGGCTACTTATATTGTTGTTGCTACTGCTACTGCAGATAATAAGCTAATTGTTGTAGCTGTTAAGCAGGTTACTAATTAGGTTAGCTAAGTTGTATACAACAAAATTAATCCTTAGCATTATACCTTAGATTAAAAATGCTCACAGGAGCAGGAGCAGGAGCAGGCAGTAGGAGTTAAGCGCGACGATTATAGACGGGAGGCTTCTACGCAGAAGGCCTTCTAGTAGACGTAACGCTGCTATTAATCTCTTTGCAGTAAGCAATAATATCTTTAAGTAGTTAAGCTTTTACAGCTTAGTACATTTTGTTATTATTCTATCCTTTAAAAACTAGTTAGTAAGCTAAGCAAGAAGCTTAAAGATTAGAGACTTACTACTTTATCCTTGTATATAGCTATAAATTAATTAGTAAGATTAATATTAACTATATAGTAGATATGCGATAAGCAACTGCTACAGCGTGAGCTACTCTAATAACTAGTCTAAACGCGATTAAAGCAGTATTTAGCGTATAAACTATTTAGTATCTTTTGTATTTAGCGCTTATAAGGCGGAACATAAAAGTGTAATAGATTAGCAGCAATCTTTAAAAAGCTATTAGGCGCCTTTTTCTAGGTTAAGGAGGGCATATTACGCCTAGTAGACAGCTTAATAGGCGTTTGTAGGCTATTACTGTTATCTTATTACTAATCGCAGGATGCTGCTTAAATAGTAAGCTACTAAGACTTTTGTATTAGCTTTTTAGGAGCCTTACTCTTACGCTAGCTTAATTACTTAGTTAGACTCTTATATATATTAAAATTTAAGCGAGGACTTAACAGCAGACTTAATTTAGCAAGTAAGGTAATTAGCCTCTAAGCAGAGCTACTAGATGTCTTATAATAAGCATACAAATTAAAAGGCAGTAGCAACTAATTCTTTTTATTTTAAAAGATTAGCTGCTTATTAAATCTTATTGTTAAATAGGCTTTAACACGCGTAATGCTTATGTTTAGCACTATTCTTACGTTGCTAACGACTGCTACCTAAGTAATTCTTACGCTTATAACAGCGGCTTTCTAATTAACGCTTATGCTTATTATTACTTAAAGCAGACTACACAAGATTAGCAGCTAACTAGTAAAAAAGTAATAGAGTAACGCTGCTTACTATATTAGTAATAGTAGTTAAGACAGTCCTAAAAAGCTTAGTAATTAATATTAAAGTAAGGTTAAGGATAAAAGTTTTAGAGGGGTAGTAGACGTGATTAATATTGTTGTAGAAGCTGCGCACTAACTAATTACGCGATATTTAGGGTCTATCTAATGTTTTAATATTGGGACTGCTAGGATTAGTTGAAATATCAACAAGCAGTATTACTACAACAACAGAGGATTAGGCAGAAAAAAGCTATAATTATAGAGGGACCTCTTAATTAACAACCTTAATTTATTACGATTACCTAGTTGCTCACAGCTTAGATTGATAGTCTCTTACTAACTTAGGGGATGTGTTAGAGTATTAATATGCGCAACATGCAGGTCACCCTGTTGAGCAGGTGATCCTGGTAAGCTGAGCACGTGACGATCGCGCTAGCGCCTATATATACGGGCTAGATCGTCTTATTCCTCAGAAGTAGTTAATGACCACTTTGTTGTGGCACTTAGTTGATCAATACACTCATTCCACTCCTCCTGATCAAGCAATTGCTCCTTTTCAGCTCCCACATTAAAAAACTTATTAATTATCCTATAGATACATAGCTATCTTATATAGTAGTCTAATGTTTTAGAAGGCAGCTCGGTAGACTACAGTCACCACCTTAACTACTAAGGCTAAGCTGCTCGCCCTTAAGCATACTACTAAGGAGGCTATAGCCCTTAAACGCTTCTTTTGCAAGCTTTCTCTTAATCTAGGAGATATCTAAACAGTTTAGTGTAAAAACTAACAAACAATTAGGCTTATAGTTAAGAAGAACAAGCAGATTAGCACTTAATTAAGGCATGTAGATATATATAAAACATGTGGCTGCAGCAGGAATATGCTAAAGGATTATTTGAAGTTAAGTACTTAGTAACAGCAATTATGCTGGCTAATAAATTAACTAAGTTGCTTACCTAACAACAGTTTAAGAAGTTTAAGCAGTTGCTTAACTTTTAGCAAGTTAAGCACTTAATTAAAGGCAACAACAATTAACAAGCAAAAAGATTTGTATTAAGCAGCAGCATCTATATACTAGGCTAAGTCTCTTTTTAATAGATCATTTTAAGCAGGAGAACGTGAGCTAGACAAGCAAAAAAACTGAAACTATAACTATAATTACTAATAAGCATTGAAATTCTTGTACTTGCTTAACTCTATTATTAGATTATGCTTAGCTTTTTTAGCTTTAGCAAGCTCAAGAGCATCTTGAGCCAACTTAGCCCAAGCAGCAAGAGTCTAGAGATAAGCAGCATAACAGCGCAAATTTAATCTATTACTTCTATACATAGAGTTATAAGATAATTGCCTGTTTACTCTAGCGTAATAATCGCGCCTATATAAATAAGTTGTATAGCAATTAGGACAACAAACAAGAGGGCAATTGTATAGACTAGGCAAGGGCAGCATTTCTTAAGCATGCTGTTCTTAAACAGTTAATTAGCAAGGAGGTTGCTGTTGTTAAAGCTGCTGCTGCTGCTGTTGTTGCTAATGCTGCTGTTGCTGCAGCTGTTGTTGATTATAAGCCGGCTGTTAACTAGGCTGCCACGCAGGTTAACTAGGATAATAAGTAGCATAATGCTGCGTACTGTAAGGCTTTTGTCTAAAAGAATAACTTAAACTTAAACTTATAGCCTGCTAAGCAGGCTGTGTCTAGCGCAAATAATCTTTAGCATTATATCTTAAATTAAAAACGCTTACAAGAGCAGGAGCAGGCAGCTAAGGCTAAGCGGCAAGACTACAAGACAACATCTCCTAAGCGCGACAATTATTAGCGGGAAGTTTCTGCGCAGAAAGCTTTTTAGGCATAACACTGCTATTAATCTTTTTGCAGCAAGCAACAATATTCTTAAGCAGTTAAGCTTTAGAGCTTAGTACATCTTATTGTTGTTTTATCCTTAATAACAAGTTAGTAGCCTAAGCAAGAAGCTTAAAAAATTAAAGACTTACCTCTTTATATTTATACATAGCTATAAATTAATTAGCAAGATTAGTATTAACTGTGTTGCAGATATAAGATAAGCAGCTGCTACAGCATAAACTGCCCTAACTACTAGACTAAACGCGATTAAAACAATGTTTAGCGTATAAACTATTTAGCATTTTTTTAATACAGCACTTACAAAGCAGAATGCAAGGACATAATTAATTAGCAGCAATCTTTAAAAAGCTATTAGGCGCTTTTTTCTAGGTAGAGGGAGGCGCGTTGCGCCTAGTAGACAGCTTAATAGGAGTATATAGCTTATTGCTGTTGCTATGTTGCTGTTCGCGCGACGCTACTTAAGTAGTAAGCTACTAAGACTTTTGTATTAGCTTTTAAAAAGCCTTGCCCTTGCGCTAGCTTAATCGCTTAGTTAGGCTCTTATGTGATTAAAATTTGAACAATGACTTAACAGCAGGCTTAATTTAGCAGATAAGGCAATTAGCTTTTAAGCAGAGCTACTAGATATCTTGCAATAAGCGTATAGATTAGTAGGCAGCAGCAACTAACTCTTATTATTTTAAAAATTAGCTGCTTGTTAAATCTTATTATAAAACAGGCTTTAGCGCACGCAATGCTTATGCTTAGCGCTGTTTTTACAATCTTATTAATAGCTTTCTAAGCAATGTTGGCGCTTGTTGCTGCTAAGGGCAGACTACACTAGAAATATTAGCAGCTAATTAGTAAGAGAACAATAAGGTAACGCTGCTTACTATATTAGTGATAGTAGTTGAGACAGATTAAAAAGGCTTAGTGATTAATATTATAGTAAGGTTGAGGACAAAAGTTTTTAGAGGGGCAGTAGACGCAATTAATATTGTTGTGAAAATTGCGCACTAACTAATTACGCGATATTTAGAGTCAATTTAATTTTTTAATATTACTAAGGGCAGCTGGATTATTTAACACAACAACAAGCAGAATTACTACAACACTAAAAGTTTAAGCGAAGGAGCTATAATTATAAAAGGACTTCTTAATTAAAAACCTTAATTTGTTACAATTGCCTAGTTGCTCACAGCTTAGATTAATAGTATCTCACTAACCTAGGGTGTGTGTTAGAGTATTGACATATAGAACATGCGGATCACCTTGTTGATCAGGTGATCCTAGTAAGCTGAGCACGTGACGACCGCGCTAGCGCCTATATATACGGGCCAGGTTGTCTTATTCCTTTTTAGTAGTTATTGGACACTTTGTTGTGGCACTTAGTTGATTAATACACTTATTTCACTCCTCCTAATCAAGCAATTGCTCCTTCTCAGCTCCCACAGAGGGATATTGCGCGTTTTTGTTTCTGTCTAAACATGCGACACACTAATTGCGTACCGGCAATGCTGAACAAAGGGGCGTGAGCCCGGATACCTGTTGTTAGCAATAAATCTTTTTTTTACTAAAAAGGTGTTTACAAAATGTGTGGTTACATCAAAAGGTTGTCTTAAAAGGCCGAAGCTATTATAAATAGCTATAGCTTATATACTAATATTAAGTTCATGTAGCTCTGTAAATAGCACAAGATTGTATTACTTTACTTACTAGCACACTTATCTTATATACTCTAGCCTCTAGATCCAGCTCCTTTCTCTGTAATTAAATCTTAATATTGAGATTAGATCTAAGCTCTATCAGCCCTTAATAACGCAGCTCTAATCAAGAAAGAGAGGTTTATCAGCTTATATAGTAAGGCTAAAAACAAGTGCCTTACTAATCGAGTAATTCGAGCTGTTTAGCGAGCCTCAGGGCTCTCACCATATAATCCTAATCTAGTACTGTCCTCATCTCAGATATTAGAGCAACCTATTACCCCACCAGTAGCTAGCTAGCTATTATATCTATTAGATTATGTTCTCTGTACACCTTAGAAGCCTTAGAATCTATATTAAGCCTTACAGCTTATTTGACAATTAGAACCTTTATCTAGATCTACTAGGCTAGTGCTTAGCAAGGCAGGCAAGGCTATCGCAAGAGCTAATTTTCAAGCAGCTCAATTTAAATCAGCTAATTAACGCCTCCAATATTATTTCAATCGTAATTAGGATAAGTAAGTAAAGAAGTAAGTTTAAATTAATCTAAATAAGCGTTTTGCAAACGTTAAAGTTATTAAGGCTGCGATAGAATAGGCTGCTGTGATAAAAGCTCAAAACTCCATTCAAGATTATGAACAGGGTACTAAGGCAGCCGCAGCTGCTCCTCTATCATCAATGTGTACTCAGTGGCAACTATAATATATTTTGGTGGTTGGATATAGCCTCAAAACCAGGTGGCAGATTTTGGTGGGGTGGCCGATATCCATATGTGGCCGACTTCCATATGGCCGAGCTTATAGAGAGTCCCAATCTGGGTAAGCTCGCATGCAAGGCTGCTCGGTCTCGGCCTCGCCTTGGGAGACTGACCGACGCGCCGAGCCGGTAACGTGGTACACATACAACGTGCGCACCATTGCCACAACAAAAGCAGCAACCAGTACGGACTTGGTGACGCATATTACAGACTATCAACTCGGATTTTCGAGGCGTTTTGCTCGCGAGCTCGGTGCTAAAATCTGAAGGATTTGGGACCTAAGGCGTGCAGCGGACATCGATATGGAGATGTCGGAGATGAGATGGCGTCCGACACAGTACCGTGATAGAAGACATGCATCCCGTATATATACGCAGCGATGTGAAGCTTATTTTCTTGCTGGGTGCACTTACGAATAGTATCTCTACGCTCAGATCAGCGCGTTTTTCACTGAGACTGCGACATAGTAGAGTCCGTACGGACATTGGCCATACATGGCCTGCCAGTGGCTGCGATTGCTGTGTAATGCCTGGCAGTACAGAGCAAGCTGCCTGAGAAAGTTTTTGCCAGAGTTGGGTTCGTCAAGGGCTGTCTAGGCGTCGAGGCCGCCATGGTGGAGAGATGCCCATGGAGAGGTACAGGGCGAGTTCGCTTGATCGGGCAAACGCACAGACTTGGTTCGCGAGCCTTCCAATTGATTTTGCCTTCAGCTTCGGAATCAGTGGTCCTCACTAGCACTCTTGCTTGCACGCGCACAATCGGCCGACCTGCTCCCAGTCTCTTACTACCTGATTCCATCTCTCTCTCTCCTATCCCCAGGGAGCTTCTGTGTTTTCTGCAATCTGATCCGCCGACCGCCATTTCCCCGCCCACGCAACAGTTAGTCTCCAACCTCGACGGATTCCCTTCCATCTCTGTGACCACGGCCCGGTATGCGCAAATAGCCCGATGATGGCTTTCTACTCTACTAACATTGACTTGCTGTCTTAGCACCCAAGGCGCCTATCCTCTACTTCGCGCACCTCGCACCCCACCACACTTCGCGCAAATAACGCAGCCCACCTTCCGTCTCGCCGCATATTCTTCCTGTCACTTTCACATCCGATATGGCATCCACCGAGTCATCCGGCCCTGTCAACGGCAACTACGCGCCTCAGCAGTACGAGAACAGCTACTCCACCGGCGCCTCCAACTTCACACCCTCGCAGCAACCCACTGCCAGCCAGCCCGCACAACAAGCCGCTGCCTCCGAGATCCCCAAGGACGAGGTTGGCTGGTACTTTGTCGAGCAGTACTACACTACCCTTAGCAAGAGCCCGGACCGACTCTACGTAAGTCGCACGTTATCTGCTAACCGTTTCTCTTGCGGCACGCGACTGACTCAAACCGCAGCTTTTCTACAACAAGCGCTCCCAGTATGTTTCCGGTGTCGAGGAGGACAAGGTCAACGTTTGCCTAGGCCAGAAGGTATTTGAGACATGCTCAAATTGCAGTCAATACAAGCTGACACATGTACAGGCCATCAACGAGCGCATCAAGGAGCTCGACTACAAGGACACAAAGGTCCGCGTCACCAACGTCGACTCGCAGGGCTCCGATGCCAACATCGTCATCCAGGTCATAGGTGAGATCTCCAACCAAGGCCAGCCCCACAAGCGCTTCGTCCAGACCTTCGTCCTCGCCGAGCAGACCAACGGCTACTTCGTCCTCAACGACATCTTCCGTTACCTTGCCGACGAGCCCGAGGAGGATGAGGACCAGCAAGAGCAGGCCGCATCCGCCAACGGAGTCACTGAGCCAGCTCCTACCGCTGTCATCCCGGAGAATGCCGACCTGAGCAAGAGCGACGAGATAGCGACTAGCGAGGAGGATCTGAACAAGGTGGACGACAAGCTGCACCAGGCTGCACAAGAGGAGCCTTCTGTCGACGAGGCTGCGCCTGCTACCCCACCTCAACAGGTTCCAGAGGAGGTTGAGCAGCCTGCAGTAGAAGAGGCACCTGCCGCTGTCGAGGAGAAGACCACCGAGGCTGAGAAGCCTGCCGCCGCCGCCGCCGCCCCAGCGCCCGCCCCATCCGCGCCAAAGGCTGCTCCCGTTGCAATGCCCTCTGGTCCCCCTAAGCCTGCTGCCCCCCGCACATGGGCCAGCCTCGCAGCTTCCGCGCATAAAGTCGCTACTCCCGTCGTAAACGCTCCCGCCGCCCAGCAAGCCCCTAAGGAGCCCAAGGCCGCTACCGCCGCCCCCACTCAACCCGCTGCTGCTGCTGCTGCCCCCAGCCAGACTTCAGCACCTGCCCGTGACCAGTCCCCAGCGACAAGCCAGGGCGAGGCGACTGGCTGGCAAACAGCCACTGGACACAAGAAGGAGCAGTCTCGCGCACAGAATGCAGGACCTGCCGCCGATCCCGACCAGAAGCGTGCTTATATCAAGAACGTCTACAGCCAGGTTGACGAGGCTGCCCTGAAGACTGCTCTTACCAAGTACGGCGAGATTGAGTACCTTGACATCAGCCGTGGCAAGGTGAGCGAAAGTATCCAACCACGTCATAACCCCACTAACACAAAAAAATTCAGAACTGCGCTTTCGTCGATTTCAAGACTCCTGCTGGATTCCAGGCTGCCGTCGCTGCCAACCCACACACGATTAACGGTATAGAGATCAAGGTCGAGGAACGCCGTCAGAACCCTGGCCAATTTAACAGGGGAGGATTCCCGCGTGGTGGTGCTCCTCGTGGCCGGGGCGGTATTGGTGGCCAAGCTCCCCGCGGCAACTTCCAACCCCGTGGTCGAGGTGGACCCATGCGTGGCGGTCGTGGTGGTGCTGCCCCACAGGAAGCGTAGCGGCCTACACGCTGCTTGATACCTCGTTTCCTTTGCTACTCTCCATCCATCTACTGTCGAGTCCGTTGACTCGACGGCCTAACGACTGACGGCTTTAGCCATGTACTGTACTCGACCCTTTTCAGCGCTTGTATAAAAGTCATTTCATTTCGAGGAAAAGTCTGGGCGTGCGCGTTCGTCTTAGGGTTCTGCGCCCTTTGCATAGCGAGTGGTTTCGTTTCTGCATCTTTTCTTGCTGTATCCGTGTGTATCTGTTCCGCCGTTTTCGGTCATTTTCTCTTCTTCGCACTCGCATTCTTGATCACCTAATGTTTAGGGAAGGCTATTTGGTGGTTCCTGGGTACGGGCTGGGGATGTCATGGCATCTGGTGTAATAGGGTGTACAGCATGGCTTCGACGACAACAGAAGTAAACGGGCAACGGCGGTTAAATCGTGGGATGATCTAGTTACGAACAAAATGGATAATCTAGTTACGAATACAATGAATGATATATGCTCGAATGCTGCATACCAGAGCTAATGGGAGGTTGTTTGGTGACTGCTGACAAGGTCCCCTGATAGTGCGACACGGGCTAAGCCTAGCGCTACGGCGAGAGCTGATTCGAGGACGCGCAATCCCCACCTGCATCATCAGCAGCCCATTTGCTTCAAGGCGCGGCAGCCTGCGTTTTATGCATATGGGACGACATGTACCATGATACCTTTGCACGTTTGCTCTTCCTCCCTCTCCACTTAAAACACACCGGCGCGCTCTCGCAAGCCCAAGGTTGGAGTAGACCGCGCGGGGCTAAGCGGGGCCGTCGCGTGCATCACATCACCACTCGGTATCCCTATTGAGGCTGACCAAGTCTCTCGCCGTCCGACTTTCTAGAACCTGCTTACTCTGCGACATATGCCCCAAGAGTACTGCAAACATGCGACCGCTACTGGGCGGCGATGCCCTCCCTCCTACTGTTAGGCCGCGGTCTCGCAAGTCAAGCGTCGATCATCCTACCGCCCCTTCGAGCAATGTCCCCACTACCTTCGTCATGAGACGCGTCGAGGATTGGGAGCACACCATGGCTCCCCCCCAGAGTGCGACTGCTTCAGCGAAACAACAGGACAGTAATTTCGGAGTCCAAAGTCTTGCAGATACTCTAGAGGCTGCATTTGGCCCAGAAAGTACAGCAGCTGGCGCAGAGACGGAAAGGGCTGTCAAGACACGGCATCATGGCGCAAAGAGTGCAAGATCCGAGTCGCACAGCTCGTCGACAGACTCAGTCCCACCGCCGGACAATTCCAGGGTAACTTCGGTACGGAAACTTAGGAGGAACTTTACCAACCATGACTCGATTACTCACCTCAAATTGCCCGTCACGAGCGCCGACGTTCCTTCCCCGCTCCCCACGTCCGCAATGGGGAGCACACCCAGATCGGCTTCGATAATCTCACTCAAACTATCCGACGAGGAGTCTGCCATGGACGATGCCGCGAGCCAGGCCGTTATCTCAAGTGGAGAGGAGGAAGAGCAGGTGGAGACGCAACAGCATGTCTCGAGCTTTCCGCAGCTGGTCATGCCCGAGATGCAGATGCCGACTAGGAGACCCTTCACAACCAGGGGCAAGGCTATGGGAAAGCTGAGAGTCATGGTGGCGGGCGAGACAGGTGTGTAATTACCATGATATGCGCCAATTACTGTGCGTAGAGGCCATACTGACAGCGCGATGCAGGTGTCGGCAAGTCTTCCCTTGTTCGATCCATCGTCCAGGTTTGCGAAGACATCGTGCAAGTAGATCCTTTATCACCCTCCCAGTCACATGCGCAGCCACGCCCACCGAAATTGAAATCTCATACAAAGAAAGCAGAGCACGCCGTCACGACACGGGTGACTGAGATACATGCAAGCACAAAGCCTTATCCTCATTGGTGGACCGACGCCGAAGAGAGTGGTGTATTGAGGAGAAGAAGGAGCAGCACGGATACCGTCTTGGAGAGGAACATCTGCTTCGTAGACACACCCGGCTATTCGCAGGGCTCGCCAGAGAAAGACATGAGCCTGGTGGTAGGCTATGTTGAGTCACTGCTGTACCAAACATCGTCCGTAACAACGCTAGAAGACAATGATGTGCTTGGGGTTGTCAGTGGTAGTGGGGGTGTCCTAGTTGACCTGGTGATATACTTACTACCGCCCAGTAAGCCAAGCTGTCGCTTTTACCATGTTCATCACTGACTTTCGTACAGATCGGGACATAACGAAAGACCTCGACTACATGCAACGATTGTCCCACTTCACCAACGTCGTGCCCGTAATTGCAAAATCAGATACCCTCTCGGTGCAGGAAGTGGTAGCCTTGAAGACGTCTATCCTCGCACGGTTGCAGACCACTGCTATCAGACCCTTTTTCTTCGGAAAGGCCATGGACGACGCACTACTTGCTGTGCAAGGCCTTCCAATTGCTAGCTCTTCGACCTCGGGGACACCAAGTGAAGCAACTGAATATCCTTTCACTACACCGACCTATCCTTACGCAGTCTCTTCGACCTCTGGGCCAGATCATGACAACATGGACGCATCGTTGCTTATGTCACCCGACTACGTACAGCCCCTTCTTCCTTCCGAACTTGCCGCACTGGTAAATCAAGTGTTCGATCCTGAGTCTATTGCCTGGCTTCGGCATTCGGCAGCAAAGAAGTTCTTGGCATGGCAGCGCAGGACCAAATTACTAGGCGACTCTGTACTCATGCAAAGTCTAGCTCAACCACGCAGTCCGACAACGGCTTCAGTGGGACTGAACGGGGCCAACATGAACTGTAAGTCCATCTTTCCCCCATCTTAATCAAGCTAATTTTTATCAGCCTCTGTAGCATCCTCAGTCTTCTCTGCCGCATCACCATCGGGTGTCTTGGTGCCAGGATCAGGATCTCCATTCTACCCTTCAAACCTACAATCCCCACTCCTCGCATCCTCTCCGTCACTCGCAAACTCTGATGCGCTCGAGCCATTAGGCAACTTCTCACTAGCGAGATACAATAACACTACACAAGGCGACCAACGCTTCAGCGAGGTAAGAATAGCAAGATGGGCAACAGATCTGCAGCGCAGTCGACGCAACGAAAGAGAAAGGTTCGAGGATCTCCAAAACAATGACAGAGCAAAATGGCTGCTTGAACGCGTTAGCGAGGAGGTATCTAAGGGCACGGTTGCTGCCTCTCCGGGCGGTTCACCCAGAGCCGAATGGGCAATCGTCCGACACGGTGATGAAAAGAAGACTGGCAAGGTTAGCCAACGATATACCAAAGCTGTCGGACTGGACTCGCGGGATCCGCTTGGCCTGTGCAACATTGGTGATGAGCTAAGGAGACAAAGCTTCGTGCTTGTCAAGGTCCTAGGCGGCATGAGTGTGCTGGGTGCTGTTGCCGTGGCGGTTTGTAGGGCATGTGGCATGGAGACTGGACTGCCGCAGGGTGTATGGTGGGAATGGATCACTGGCGCTGAGTAAGACACGTTCTCCTGCGCTTGGCGAGTGCTTTGCAAAGGACACATGTTGGAACTGCATTGCTCGATACACTGGTATTCCTGCGTGGGGCTTTGAGCTATGTATCCGGTGATACCTTGTAGATGCCTTTTCACCATTGTATCTACACCTGACGTTCTCTACTTAGGTGAATAGAAGTTTAATCATACGGCATGCATTGTAAGCTTATCGTTGTTTTCACGTTGTTAGTTGGGGGACCAGCCTGGTGTCTTCTTCACGCACACGTACACAAATATATACACACACACACACACACTCCAGGAGCTTTTCGTTAGAGACGTGGATAGCCATCATGGTAAGCGACGTGCATGACTTTGAAATAAAAATTCGGACATCTGTATTCTAAAAGATTGCGCCTTCTTCTTCTTCTTCTCCTTCTGTTCGTGCGCAAATCGTGATGATTGGGTTGCACTTGCCTTGATGAAGTCATTGCATGGGTTAGCTGTTTGATGACGTTGGTAGGAATTCTCAATTGAGAGCAGAGTATAGTGTTTTGAGGGAGCTGGGTACTTTTTTTTCCATCTCTCTTTTTTTTTACATGTCGAGGGTACAACACCGGGGGGGGCTAAGGGGTTCCATTTATACGTTCCATTTATACGTTGCCAATAGACTTATTATTTGAAAGTAGGTCGAGTAGTTAACAGTGCAGCATTTTACTTTTCCCTTCATTTTCGAAGCAAGGTGCTGTTCACTCATCGCACGTGTAAGTCACTATGATATGATCTGTCGGGTGTATGTGGGTGGATGTCTTAAAACGAGGCATGGGTTTGGGTTTAAATAAGATAAACAAAAAACAGCTAGGTACGAAATTTTTCACGTTTATATAGAGCGGTGGAGGTGGTAGACTAGCACTTGGCGAGGAACTTGGACCTGGGTGCGAAGAAGCTCGTTTTATTTGAATTGTAGAAGTTGACCAGAATATTTGTGGGGGCATTTCCTTCCTAGATTTAAGAGAGCCTAGTGTGTGTGGTTAGAGGGGTCAGACTTGTGTTTGTCAGGTGAGTGCTCTTTACGTGGCTACCAGGGTTGAAGAAGAGAAGAGTAGGCGCCTCTAGCTTGGACTACTATACGGGCACTGTTTTGCGTTTCCCGCGGAAGTTGTATCTTGGTGATTGGGATGCATGTGATAATTATGGGGCTGACGTCTTCCGTTGGTAAGTTCTCGCGGAGAAGAGCATTCAGTTGTCGTATTAGAGAGGGGAGGGACGAGGGGAGTGAAGCGTAACTTGGAATACGACGGGTGGGTTGCGGCGTGTGTGACTGCTTGCTTTCTTACGTAGGTATGTATGCACATGCAGCTAGGATTTTGTCAGACCGTTCTTATCCATGTCTTCGGCGAGGTAAGTTATCCGCGGGATGTGGGTGAAGTGCGAAACGGGGACGCTGACTTACGCATTGTATGCAGTGCGTGATTCCGGAAGTGGACATGGGAATCTTCTGACTTGCATTACTTGATGCTTGTGTTTGTTGGGAGTAGTGCGGGAGTAGTGTGGGAGTAGTGGTGGTAGGTGGGAGCGCAGATGGGCATCGTTGGCTCTCATCGCTTCAAGGCTCTGGGCAGCATGGATGGAACCCTGTACATTTGCTAACACTTATCGCCCGGTGGAGCGGTCATGACGTTTCCGGACAGTCATCACTCACGAGGACGGATCGTAAAGGCTAGTATTAGTTTCCTGCTGGAGGCCATGACAGGCCATACGGTTGGCACCAAGATGTCAAGGGCGTAGCAGGCGTCAAGGATTGCACATGGGATGCAAGGCTATAGGAGTGATCATGGGTACGGCAATGTTTGATCGTACTCGCTACTTCTTGGCCGAAGTTGGCTATCACAGTTTGTGCTCACTGACACGAGCAGTCGTTATTTGTAATTGTTCGTATCATCTTTGAAACATAATTTTGTTTTGGTTAGACCATTTTCGACGAGCAGTTATATGGGTGTTCCATTGAGAGGTACATATAGAAGTTGAGGAAACAGACGTGGCTTGTAGAAGCAAGCTAGGCTGTTTCATCACTTCGACGAAAGCGACTGACTAAATTATATCTAGACTGCAAAGCTTATAGAATATCCTCCGCAGTTATCACCAATGCACTTGCTAATCTAAAAGACTGTGGGTAGCTTTTGGACATGTAAATTTGGAAGTGTCATTACCGACTGAGCTGTCTTGCACGCGAGGGGCGCAACTAAGACTTGGCGCGATTGACCTGTTGCAATTGACATGAGAGCTTAGGCCATTTCAAGAAAGTCATGATGACAACGATAAAATTTCATGAAGTCCACACCTCCCCTCGTTGTCGTTCCGTTGCAAATGACCATATAGCTAAGTCTCTAAGACGAAAGATACGAATCCTGCGAAAGATTTCTGTAAAGATTTCTAGCGTTTCAACTGGTGTCGTTTTTTGGTACCTTAGCAAATTTTTTTGACCCTGGTTATCGCTCGGTGGTCTGGGCTTTCCTCCCAGAACTCATCCACCCACCGTTCGAATCTCGTTGACTACACACAATCTTTTTTTTTGACTTTTGCGATTGATTAGTAGAGGGTAGCTGCTTTTCACTTTTTTGGAACCCCATTTTGACTACAGCAACAACCACCACCTTTGACACCTTGAAAAATAAATAAATAAAGATTTCTAGCCAGAAATCTCTCAGACTAAGCTCTGCTCCGTTCACCCACATAGCAGTGTTGAGATCAAATTCGACGTGGCGAACATGGGATACCAACGGTCATCATCACAGTGGGTGCTATGATGCCGCTGGTGTTGGTCGCCGACAAAATTCGTAAGGCTGCTTGCTACCGCAACTCTACTACGGCGTGTCGACAACAGACATTCACGATCCTACCTGTCCAAGCAAGATTACGTTCCATGAAACGCCATACCTACCCAGTATACGAATTATTTGGAATCCTCATGACGTCGATATAGCCACTGTTCCTGGACTCGGTCCTGAGACACGTGATGCGGCTCCGTCCGTCCAGTAAATCAGTGAATCTCGCTTGTCAGGGGGTCAGCGGCAGATGATGACGCCAGCGGGCCGCAAGGGATCTATCCGCAAAAGCAAAGTTCGATGTCACGCATCGTGGAACGGACACACGCATCGTGGTATTTGCTAAGTCATAGTTTCCGACAGCATGGCTAAGCTCGGGTTTTCGGGGATTTGGCTTGAATGCCGCGTAAGATATTGGTGCGTTTGATGCAAAACTACAAGCTAGAGTCTGAGGGGCGCTGGAAGAGTGGGGCAAGTGCAGAGAGCACACCGATCACATCCTGTCCATGTACACGCAGCCGAGTGAAGGCGGGGAATGGTCTGGAAAGGGTGCTACACAGACACTTCGGCTGCTTGTGGCGCCTGTCGATATATGGCGTCTTGCCGTTGGTGGACGTGATGGGAATCAGGGCTGAGACAAGTGCATGGCAACTGTGGTTACTCATCAACGGTGAACGCACCTTTCCACAATGTGCGCCCTCATGCAGGACCCTCGGTCTGGATCACGACAAAGATCTGATGGCGTTCCCCGCGGCGTTAGATTATGGTCTGATCTTTGCCGCTGTAGTATGTGCGCTGCCGTAAGTGCTTGGAAACATCGCCCCCACGGATACTAGGATTGGCCGGCAGATTATCACCTGCATGGCGCGATTACCGATATTTTCAGTCGAGGCCGTTTCCGTATACGAGCGTCGTGCCAGATCTCCACATTTTACACGTCTCTCTTGCATCGGTTCTATCCTCCTTTGCTGATATTCGGTAATTCCATGCAGCCCGTTTCACAGGTGGCAGCAAGAACCTTACTGCGAAGCACCATTCTTCTGTTCCTCCACATCTTCCCAGACGCATCTAGCACACATGCAATCTCCACCAAGTGCTCCAGAGGCCCACTCTCGCCTGTCTTTGACCGGCAGACGTACGTCGCAGTAGTGACCAAACATTTCTTCATCCCTCTTGAGGCCAGGCCCTATGTTCGGATCTCTACCCTTCCAATCAACCAACTCCTCACGAGTCCAAAAACGGATTGAGCCACGCCATTCCCAGGCGACGTTCGGATCACAGCTGTGATTCGCAAGGCACCACATTGGATGGACCGCGCTAATCTCAGGTCTTCCATCAAGGCCTTGTCGCGCGGACGCTGTCCCACGGAATTTCGCGTACAGCGTGTTGAAAATCCAGGTATCGTAGCGGTGACTCTGTGTGAAGATGTTGATGTCCATTTTCTCCAAGACATGCAATGGCATCAGTACGTTGTTCTTGAATGAAAAGGGTAGTGTTTGTGGCACCTCTGCGAATGGATCGCTTAGGCGACCTGAAGAGTCCGCTTGCCATACGATATCGAGGTCTTTGCCATGATAGTCACCCCAAATATACCGTACTTCTTTCAACTCCAGAGGATGGAGATCCTGAGTCTCCGCCAATGCTAATGCGCGGACGAGTAGAAGGGTATAAAGGTAGTCTACCGCTTCATGTGCAGGAACCTTGCCCTGGTCTACACTGACACCACATAGCGCGGGATGATAGTGGTCTTGGGCGAGATCATGACATTCCTCACTGCAGAAGAAGACTTCGTCACATTCTTCGCAGGATATCACTGTGTCATCTCCATTCGAAAGTGGTATTACACAAGCATCGCAATACGACTCATGAAGTCTCGATATAGCGGTAAGTAACGACTTCTCCTCTAGGACTGTCTCGCCAGGGGTTATGTCATCTTTTGCGAATAAACCCAGCTGCTTGGTATATTTGGTCTCTGGTATTGCTCCATTCGTGATCAAGGTCGTGCTGAGAACAGGAAGTTCAGAGACCCGGACCTCTAGTCTCGGTGCTATATCCGCGAGCTCCTCGTTCAGAAAATCAAGACACTCAGTCGAGAAGCGGTCCGGCTCATGATGGTTCCAAGGGTACTGTTCGCGGCGAACAAAGCCTTTGTCTGGGTAATCTTCTACATCGATATTCTCAGCAGACTCTCCTTTACGCTTAAAATGAGACCCTAAATGTTTCCATAAAGTTTTCTCGTAGTCTTCGAAAATTATCTCTTGCGGGAAAGCTTTTCTTGAACGAGAGATATAGTCAGATGCACTGCGAAGGCATCCACAGTCCAACAAGCATCCGATGAGTATATCATGACTGAGCAAGTTAGCCTCCCAATCCAAATTTCATCAACTACACAACTGCTTACTTACGCGCTCTTAGACCATCGTGTTTGTGCCCATGTCAAGATATCATCCTCTTTTAAAGGAGAGGTCTTCGCCTCATCATCTATATTCAAGTCTGCCATACGTTCAGAGACAACATCCGCCCAAGCTGCTGGCAAGGCTTCGTCGTGGTATTCGCCTTCTTGGACTACTTCGTCCACTAATATCAAGGCTTTGTAGGCATCACCGGCGGCGAGATCTGGATATCCAAGTGCCTGGTACGCTTTTGCAAGCCGAAGACGGCATAATATGCTATACGGTTCTTCAATTGTAGTCTCCTGAAGCGCCACCAACTCCTCGGTAAGTTTTTCGCGCATGATATTCTTTTTCTATGAAGGTCAGATATAGTGTCCTAAAACATGCAGTAACACTTGCCTCCATTGCAAAGTTTACTTTGATTCAAAACTGATTGATGTATCATCACTTTGCGCTGTGATTTACAGAAACTTTTCTGCAAGATCGTGTGGGGGCTGGAATGTTAGCGGTTGCGCTATCGATAAGACGGGGCTAGTTCGGCCATTGCCACCTCTCTCACCAATACCCCTCAACATATGTGCGCGACATGTCAGCCTCGCCATCAGCCGCCATCAATTGGAACAGAGCAATATAGAAAAGGGATAGCTGGGAAAATGCTTCCGTCTGCTGCAGAACTGATTGCGCGGTACCTGAGAGCCAACGGGTACACTCAGGTTACGTCATCCTTTTCCACATTGTTCCAAGGTACTAATATCGATCCAGACCTTGAATAGCTTTATTCAAGAAGCTGACCTCCCTTCTGATACGGGTTCAGCTTCTGATAGCCCAATCACCATCGAGTCTATATTGCAAGAAAAGAAAACCTTCGATCTCAGCCTAAATTTCGAGAAGCTTGGTGTCGACGACACAAAGCGAGGATGGACCGTTAAAGCGCCTCTTGACCCGAAAGTGGTAGAGTCGTTACCCAATCGATCTAACATACTCAGTATATCGGTCCTCGACCTTGTGCTACCATTAGCGCCCGAGATCCGACAGTATGTTGCAGTCACTACGGCTGACCGTCAACTACACCTGATAGATCCGAGCTCGCATGCGCTTGATTGTGTCCATACAATTTCCAACATCCAAGATTCACCAACTCTAGACGTTGTTCCTGTGGACTCCAGACGTCTCCTTCTCGCCTCCATGTCTGGCAAGCTGATACTGTTTGATACGGCCTCCAATGTAGTGTTGGAAGAACGCAAAGACCACTCCAAGTATCTAGTCAAACTCTCCACCTGGTCATCGGAAGGCAAACCCATGCTAGTTGCCAGCGCAGGATGGGATGCCAAAATAGTTCTTTATCAGATCGACAGCAACGTTGGACAGCCACGACTTGGTGATCCGAAAGCAACGTTAACATTACCGAGCATTCCTGAATCGACCTTGTTCGTCAAATTACCTGGGGATGAAACGCCAGTATTAGTTGTCGCTCGGAGAGACTCCACGTTTCTACACTTTTACGCTGTGCCCAGTCCAGACTCACCAGCTTTCACACTGATCGGCAAGCAAAATCTTGCTCCACATTCCAATGCTTGGGTCGCATTTACGCCATCCGATATACAGGTCTGCCCCATGAATCCATACCTTGTCGCGATCGCAACTTCTAGCACGCCGTACATGAAGCTATTGATAGTGAAGCTTTTGCTTCCTCCTACTCGCTCTTCAGTATCGGATACAGGAACTGGTCCAGACCCGGATGGACCTGTAACACAAGCGTCGCAAGCCCGGGCTGAGCTGCTCGTTGCAGATAAAGAAGAAGCGGCTATATTAGTCAAAGTTTCCACTCTAGCGCCACAAACGGCTTACTCCACGCCGCGCCTCGTATGGCGTCCTGACGGCTCTGGCGTGTATGTGAGTTCTGAAGATGGAGTAGTTCGTGGTATCGAAATCAAGAGCGGGAAGTTGATTTCATCATTGGAGGCACACGAGCCTGGATCAAAGCTAAGATGTCTCTGGGCAGGTCAAATGGTAGGAGCCGGTCCTCATGGCCCAGACGACAACGAGAAGTCCGAGTATCTCATAAGCGGTGGCTTCGACCAAAAGCTTATCATCTGGGCTTCGTCTTGATGCTGCTGTATGCAGTGTCATATTGATATGGTCATATAGCCTATTTGAGAACATCGAGATGCTTACTTCATGACTTGTTAGAGTATGAATGACAGGATGTGGCTCTTGTTCAGTGCCAGTGCTTCAGTTGATGGGATGTTGCTGACTCGACCAGATATGATCTTACAGTCAACGCCGTATTCTATCCCACAAAACACCATGAGTATGTACTAAGACAAGCCTATCTGGATGATATCACTTGCATCTCCACGTGCAGATGGTGAGCTATAAGCCATGCAGTAACGAATGTGTACAGTAAAAGGGGCTGTAGCCACTGCAGCGCACGAGGCACGCCGCAACGCCTCTATCACCACATGCACCTCAAGACTTATCGTACTCAACAGTAGAAACTCTAGTATGCTAATTGTTTTTAGTTGGTCAGGTAAACAAGTGCTACCCCCACACCGAATACGACATATCAGCAGCAGCCACCAAACAACGCAACGAGATAGCCTGGAAGCGTGATGATTACGGTCATATTTTCCTAAGAAAAGATTGATGACGCTGTGATCAGGGATGGATTGTTGATAATGAGCAGGGAAATCCCGTTAGCGGCGTTAGGTGCCGCCACACAAGAGTCCAGGCGCCCATCTTGCGGATCCGTATCATTGACTTAAGATCTTTGCGGGGAAGCGGGATGCTTCCTATTGGGTCTTGTGTTTTATGTGCACAATCTGGTAGTTCGCCGACCATCACAACGATAATTGGATCCCTACCCTTACGATACCAAAGATGGTGAGACTACGGTGGGCTTGTATAATTTAAAAGCAGAAGTACAGATCTCGTCCTACATAACCTCCATCTCCGCTCCCAGATTGATCTCCTTCCACATTCCAACATTTAGAACCATTTCTGAATATCCTTATAGCATTTGGGTTTCAACTCGCTATACTATTGGGGTTGACCAACCACATCTTCATATTATCATTGACTGGTCACTTGTTGGTGGTGGAGATATCCCATCTGCAATTCTCGGCTTCCACACCCGGACAATGTCCTACAAAGCACCACGGAGAGAAGGAGATAAAGACTTCTTGCTTGTCATTTCTGGAACTACACGTTCTGCTCCCTACCTGACTGGATGGCAAGAGTTCAAAGATCATCTTCGCAAGGTAGTCAAGGAGCAGCCAGGTTGGGCTGATGTATGCTCTACCCAGGGTCAACGGCGAGGAGAGATGCAGGGCTGGTGTCGACTGAAGGATAGGGAAGATGCCGATGCAGTATACAGTGGGTATTTGAAGGAGCGAAACTCAGGTGCCACACAGCTAACCTTGTCTGTAGAAGCCTACTATCGATCAAAAGACATGCTAGTGCATGTTTGGGAGACCAGCCGTAAGAGTAGCGGATGCCGGTTGATGCGCTGCAACTGCTCTGCACTATTTTCGGAAGTGCCTGAAGGGGGCCACTCGATTGGACGTTGCGGCATCGACATCGGAAGAGTAAATCAGCTGGGTGGCGGCCAAGCGAGTACAGCAGCGGCATCAACACCATACATGGCAGGACAGTCCAGGTACCCGTACGCGATGTACCCGGAGATGCATAGCTATTCCCCGCAGCAAGTGGCATACGCCCCTGCCCCACTTTACCCAGCTTACACGCCACCGATACCATCAGTCTACTCGACTAGCACAAATGGAATGCCAGTGAATATCCAGAGTGGAGCAGTCTTGACTGAAGCCCGTGGCATTTTCATTCGTAATCTGAGTTACAAGTGCACGCCAGATGACCTCAACGCGCTTTTGCTACAGACTGTCGGGTACGCCATCGATATTCAACTCATGAATGATGGCAGGACTGGTGCCTTCAAGGGTGTGGCAACCGCCAGGTTTGCCTCCAGGGACCTGGCGCAACACGCGGCAAACACGCTGAACGGACGAGAGCACATGGGTATGATGCTGCACGTGCGCATGGATACTGATAGTACCGTTGTTGGGCGAGCCGAACCCATGGTCGTGAACGGGTCGTACATAGTAAGCTTGATGAACCTCATTTGACAGATCAAATCCTGACATATTATAGGACTAATACTTGGCCCTGGAATGGGATCTGAACTCGTTTTTTATGACTAGTAATCTTTCGGCAAATCACCTGACATCTGGAGGCACTTTCCCGCAGCAAAGAAGAATGATGAGGCGTAAGGATATGACGCCGTGACACAATTGCTGCACGCGAGGGCATTATTGTGGAGCATCGATTTCACTGTCTAGTTTTGCTAAATGTAATGAGCAATGAATTTGAACATGGCAACGGAGCATTATCCCACCTTAGCAATCTTGCCTCGTATTTTGTATACCAAGGCAGTCTTTGACTCCACGACGGGTGGTCTGTAGGGGCGCTGAACCACTGGGTTTCAGGCCGTCGTGGATATTACCTCATGGGGCGAGTGAACTAAGCTTGAACGTTTACCGGGGTTGTACACTCCGCAACTAAACAAAACTATCTTGGTCGGCGCTCCAGTTGTTGAATGAACATGCCGTGTCCGCATCTCTAACCCACTCCAGGTCTAATTGTAGTCCCGTATGACACATGTAGTCGCTTCTTAGCGCAAGCGCCCCGCGGCGATTTCGCATATGGAGGGGCTGATTCTTAGATAATAGCCACGGTGCCATGCAGGTGGGCCTGGTGACCAGGTCTCCGGGTTTCCCGGTGGCTTAGTCGGATCTGTCACCAAGCAAGCTGAACGTTGGATCGGCATCATCATAAACCATGACGGGGCGGATTTCTTCGCCCCCGAGAGTCTGGATTGCGCTATCATAGTGTCTGGACTATAGAGAGAATCAGCGCGTCTGGTGCGCCTGCTTTTCCATGTCTTCTAAAACGAAACCTATTGAACAACCCACGCCCTCTTCTTAGTGCCGATGTTCATGGTAATACACAGATCGGCCTGGTAAGTGAGGCCGACGGCATCGCCTGGAGAGACGTCATACAATAGTTGAAGCGTTACATCCATTCACGTCATGTTCCCTGTGATGCGCATCTTGACGTGCCCGTGGTAGGGTGCTGCGACGTCAACAACCCCACGTAAAACAGGGATAATCACTAGCTCAAATCGGCCTGGATGGAAGGGGACGAAAAAATCTCAAAACGAAGATTAGCGCAAGATGTACCGCGGGATTCCATGCCGACGCTATAGCAGCATGATATTACGGCTATCACATAGCAGGGTACGATGCAGAACCTTTAGTTTCATAGCGCCGCACTACCCCACGCACCTCGTGTGCAGCAGAGCACGAGCATTAGTATGGCTAAGCGACAATTTCTAGCGTGTAAGCGATGGCAACTGTTAGAAGGTTGCTACAAAGTGTCATTGGTAGAGTGGGTCAAGTGAAAGGAGCGTACCCATGCTCTAATGCCAGCTGCTGAACTTCAAATGGCTAGATCTTGGGGCCTACATGTGGAGCGGTGATCGAGGGGTGTGGGAACTTCCACCAAGACTTGACATAATCCCGTCGTTCCTTACAGTCTCGTTGCTTTTTGCATGGCATCCTGGGCGAAGACCCATATTACAGGCTAACGCGTTCGAATCATATCAGCACAACAACAAACAGACTCGTGTTGCCAGCGAGGCCCCAGAAAAATCGTGAATTTAGACTACCTACTTGCTACTTTTTTTTGAACTCCGCGTTTCCTTGATCTTCAATAGCCGGCCTAGAAGCCCCGTTATGGGATTTCCAAATCGTTGTAGCTTATCAATTATTCTTCGAAACTAACGGCCTTGGAGAAAAGACTAGCATCCTTTTTCGCTAGACGAAGTCTAATAGCGCCGAGAAATTTCAGAAAGCCACATCGCTGAAGTTCACCTCGTCGTTGATTTGAGCCGGGATATAGGACCGATTGCGGGCCGTCATCGGTATGGTGCCAGAACACACCTGTTCAGAACGGTGACGAAAAAGCAAGCCACCGAATCTTCCCGCTACGGCCCGTTAAGCAGACCCACGCGGTGGCAACACAGCAATACTGAGATGGCGGGAAAGTCTCGTTTGATTTCAGTGTTTAGTCTTGAAGCCGATAGGGCAGTCGCATAGTTTCCACAGTCTACCTTTGCTAAACTCTCCACCCTTTCTTCTGTGTCCTCACAGTAACAACCCAAAGCACCACTAGCCAACATGTCCCAATCATCAGATAAACCCCACTCCAGACCTGCACTCCAATGAAATTGGTCCGTCCATCCGTCTTCTTGAGCAAAGTCCCAGCAGTTGGCGCACCAATAAGCGAAGCAAGACTAGATACACTCCAACTCATGCCAAGCCTTGTCCCCAACCGTGAAAGATCCGGTGTGATATTGGCAAAAGCAGCAGACGGCACTGTGATCAGAACCGAAGAGAAGAAGCCTAGGTGTTCATGTCAGCCCAATCCACTCTGTCGTCGCCAAGTAGCAGCGATGCGTACCCCAGAGTAAACTAAAAGCGATAAACGTCTTCTCAGTCTCAATGCTAATCCAACACAGCGCCAGCATCCCACTCGCAAACGCACACAACGCCCACGTAACAATCGCGCCAATCCAATGCGCCGCCACGCCACTCACCAGCCTACCGAAGAAACTCCCTACGAGACTTAACACCAGCATATACAGCGCCGTACTTTCTGAACTACCCAGCCGCTCGCGCGCATACGTCGGGATGTAAAAGTAAGGTACATTGTAACCGAGAAAAGTGCAGAAGGAACAAGCGGTGAAGACGAGGAAAAGACGGCCGCGGAGCGCGGACTTGTCGAATAGAGCCCGACGCTTGCGTTTGTGATGTAGCCAAGCGGAGCCAGAGAGGAGAGCAGGGATGGAAAGGAGGGCAGCGGCTATGGAGACGAAACCAATGGCGCGGATAGCCCAGGGGAAACCGGCGGTTTTGACAAGGCGGTCGAACATGATTATGTAGATTACTCCTCCTGCGTTTTGTAGTGTTAGATTCGTCTTCCCGCTTGTTGGATCAAAGGGGGGAACAGTACCAACAGCAATCCCACTCATAACAATCCCTAAATGCATCAATGGACGAAGTCAGCACATACCTCCCATGTACAGTTTGTATAGTGAAGTTCTTACCCATCGCCACCGCTCTCTTCTTGCTAAACCATACCCCCACCATCGCCAAACTAGGTATATACAACATGCCCGCCCCCAACCCCACACACACGCCCTGGCTCAGGAAAACCTGCCAGTACTGCCTACTCAGGCTGAGCATCGTGATACCCAGTACGACTAAAAAGTTGCCAGCGAGCAGGCTGCGGAAGTAACCGAGATCGAAAAGGGGGCCTGAAAGTACGCCGATGACGATCAAAAGCCAGGCTTGTACGGTGCCGATCCAGGGTATGGCGCTGGGAGAGGAGGAGGGGAGGAGGGTGGTGCGGTAGTAGGTTTGGAAGGCGCCGTAGGTTAGGGTGAATACCCTGCGTAAGGGTGGTGGTGTTAGTATAGTTGTTCATAGTGTTTGTTTAGAGCAGAGATGAAACAAGGTGGGAGTGAAGTTTGACGTAGTTACCAGATATTCATATATATCATGAATCCTCCGAACACTTTTAACCAGGCGTGGAGTCCTCCATCTGGAGCTGGGGGAATTGCAGACTCGGTGGTTATCGTTGATCTCGCATCTATTTGCGCTTCTCTGTCTCCTGCTGGCTCGTGCTTACGTACTGGTGAGTCTTGTTGGTGAACGTCATCGTGTATCGAAGAAGGGGGGCGGTTGATATCTTTTTGCGAGACTGTTTTGTCTTCAATGGCGTGCTTCTCCTCCATATATTTATTTTTAAGGTATCAAAGGTGGTGGTTGTTGTTGTAGTCAAAATAGGTTTTCCAAAAAAGTGAAAAGCAGCTGCCCTCTACTAATTAGTTGCAAAAGTCAAAAAAAGATTATGTGTAGTTAACAAAATTTAAACAGTAAGTAGATAAGTTCTAGGAGGAAAGCTTAGACTACTAAGCAATAATTAAGGTTAAAAAATTTACTAAGGTACTAAAAAACAACACTAGTTAAAACGTGTCTAACGGCGATTGCTAGCCTATAGCTAACAACAGGATTATAGTAGGATTGTAATAGGATTGCAACATAATGTAATAGAGGAGGGAAAGGACACGCAGCAGGAGCCTGCAATACTTTATAAAGCTACTACTTCTTACTTACTGCTTCTTACCTTTTAAACAGTACTGCATATAAATAATTTGCATACAATACACTGCACTGCAATATAGTGTATAACCTCTACAACAAGTATCTCCTTAACCTTAATTCTTATCTAAAGACAGGAAGCTTTCTTATTATATACCTAGCCCCTAAACTAGTCTAGCTTAAGCTAATTATACAGACACCTAAGTTTATTAAACATTTATAAACTTAGCCTCTTTAAGACTTTATAATTATATCTCTTATAAATAACTTTAGAATCTGTAATATCTCTATATATAAAAAGAATGTTAAGCCTTAACTTAGCTAGTTATAGAAGGAATATAAGATCTACAAGGTGTTTACTAATACTAGCAAAGTACTTAAAATGCTCTACTTTAGTATCCCTCTTTTCTTATTAATTGTGTATAGGCTAAATAAAAAAACTATTAACTAGTTAGGCTAGCTATTGCATAACGTTAAAATAGCAATAGAGAAGAAAAAGGTAGGAAAGGAGGAGTAGGCGTTCTATTGTCATATGTATAGGTTAGAAAGCAAGGCAATAATAGTGCTGCTTCTTTAATTTATCTAAGAGTACCTAGAAGTAAAGCCTTAACATAAGTAGGCAGTATAAGCAGGATAGGGCGCGTTAAGTTAGAAGGCAATTCGCGTCTTTGTCTTGCTTTTCTTTGTTTCTATCTAAATATGCGACACACTAATTGCGTGCCAGCAATGCTAAACAAGGGGGCATAAGCCCTAATACCTGTTGTTAGTAATAAATCTTTTTTACTAAAATGGTGTCTACAAAATGTGTGGTCACATCAAAAGGTTGTCTCAAAAGGCCGAAGCCCTCCTCCATATATGACTGAGACATCGTGTGAGAACCGTGCTGCTCTACCTTTCTTTCAGCCCCGTTGCGCGACCTTTTATCGTTACCACCGACTATCCCAACGTACCATACTCGGTATGACTATTTTCCTTCCCATTTGTTGGTCTGATGCCGGCTGTATGACTACTCCGATCGCTTGTCCGACTCCGACCTTTGAGCACCGAGTCATGTACTAAATCCAACATTCCAGACTAGGTAAGTGCGAAGGAACTTTTTTTTGTGAGTACCAGGCCCTTGGCTAAATCCGGTGTAACCTGGCACTCAGAATAAAACGAGTCCCTTCGTAGGGTAGTCTGCGGTCCGATTATCGAATTCCGCGTCTTCGAACACCGAAATCAGTCAGCAAGATGCGAAAAGGCAACAAAACATGTGCAGATCAAAAACGCAGAATTTCGCCGGGGAGTCCCACCGTTTCAATCCCCATAAACCCCTTGGTATATGCTGTGACGATTGGTCAACGATGTTTTGGCCATGTTGATTTATGTTGAAGAAGCACTAGCATCACGAAAAAGGAACATACGGTCGGTGCAGTTGGAAAAGAAGATTATAAGCAACACGTAGTTGCGCGAGAGTTGGTTGATCTGTGGGTACTGCCTGTACACAGCGGTAATGTACATTCACTGCATATGTGGTGTTTGTTCTCAAAATGCACAGGCTATGTGGCTGACTGTTGACGAACGTCCAGTACGAGCTTGTAAGCGTTGGTGTCGCTGCAAATGTTCACTCCGCAATTGGTATTTGGTCGAAGTAAATTGTTGCCTCCTCATCAAGTGCCTCGTCAAATATGGTCGGTCATGTGTGGCTTCCGTATCGCGTCGACCATTGACCCGACTGGGCAGTTAGAAAGCGCGGATGCCAGAGCGGATGAGTATTTTCTGCTGGCGACTTCAAAGCTCTCACAGGGAACACCCGTGCGACAACCTCGCTGTGTGAGTCCCAAAAGCGGTGATATGCAAGTAGTGAATCGCGAAGAGACGACGAGGAGTCCGTGTAGATTAATAAGCTTTGAATTGTTATGTCCGTGATGTGTCTGAAGAAGCGACAATCGCAGATCGTCCGGCAAATTGGTAAAATGTAGTCCGTAAAAAAATGTTATACAAGGAGTGCGCCGTTGCTGTCCAAGCTCTTTAACCGAGTCCGAGTCCTGTCGCGGGATCGAAGTCCCATCTTGGAAGTCGCTCGTCGGTCGCTCATACGTCAAATCGAGGAAACCATTGGTACCGTATTCTTGCGCTCAAGCCGTTGGCTTCGCAAACTTGGCCTTCCTGGCCTCAGCAGCCGCCCTGTCCTTCTCGCTCATCCAGCTACCACCGGGGCCACTACCACCGCTGGTCTTGTTCTCGCGAGGGCGATTGTCTCTGCTACGGTTCCCGTTGTTATCCCGACGTCCTCCACGACCTCCAGAGCGACCTCCATCACGTCCGCCCTCGCGAGCTCCTTCGCGGCGCTTGCTGCTACCAGCTTCGTCACCACCAGCCTCTCGTCGGCGCTTCTCGCGGCGCTCTGGGAGAGCCTCATCGAGACCCTTGGGAGGCCCAACCTCTCCAAACTTCTTGGCGCGCTCCAACTTCTTGAGACCCTCGTCGTCCTCGAACTTTGTGCCAAACTTCAGCGCACGCTTCTTACGCTTCTCAATCTCATCATCGAGGTTAGTGGCGGCGAGGCCTCTTGAGTAATCGGGAGTGGGCTCCTTCTTCTCTTCTGGCTTAGGCTCTGCGCTGTTCTCGGCGGCGCCTTCCGCGGGCGGGTCGATGGTCAGATCGTTGGTTTGCGCAGGGTCGATATCAGCGATTTGGTTAGGTACGGCTTGTGGGTTTGGTGGTTGGCCTTCGCCTCCGGCGTTTGCGACAATCTCCGCGTTGGGGATGACGGCCTCTTCTTGCGCCGTCGTCGTGGCAGCTGGCGCTGCAGCGGCATCATCAGCTTCGTCGTCCCAATCGATCTCGTCTTCAGCGCCAGTAGCAGGCTTTGCGCCAGACTTGTCGTCGTCCTTCTGTAAGCGCTCAACCATCTCTGCTTTCTTGCCAGTGTGGGGTAGCTTGCGCTCTTTAAGGAGCGCCGACAGCTCGTCGTTCTTCATCTTTGAGTAGTCCGACATGGCTGCGCGTGTGGTTGTGATAGAAAAGGCGAGTGACGGTGTTGAGCTTGACGCGACACGGACAGGGGCGCGTAGTCTGAAAAGCTGGACACGTTTCTGGTTGCGCGGTGAGAGTTGTTGTGTTGGTCACCGTGATTTTCTGCGTGGCGCGGTGATGGGGGGAAAGAGAAGAAGAAAAGGGGTGCGCGGTGGTTGATAAAGGCGCTGGCTGCGGTCGAAACAATGAATGACTGTCCATCGAGGATCCACGGATCGAGTGAGAGAGCTACGACCACCTAAGCTAAACTACTTTCGGCGCCCCGCGATTTGTCTATTGAACCCTGTTGTTGTGTTTCAAACTTTACAATCAAACCACTTTGCGTGGAACGCGCCCAGGATAAACTTTGGAAAGAAAACGAATGCATTTTGTTGCGGTGCAATTGGCTAAAGCCTGCAAGTTGCACGCTCCCACAAAGCATACAATCAACGTCAAACACCACCATTACGCTCTCTTGCCCTTGAATACGCGGTTCAACGCATCGGCCAATCCAGGATCACAGTGTGGATTAAGTCCGAGCTGGGAGTATAGGGAGTATACTATGTAGGCAAGAATGATACCCGCTGGAGGTGCGATATCGATTGGGGCACTGCAGAAAGCGACGGTTCCTGAGGCGTCAACAGCTTTCCCTTCCTATGTATGCGGATCTGCAACCTTTTCCTTTGGGATGGAATCTTCGGACTTGACGGTATGACAATGCTCGACGGTGAAACGCCTGACTTGTTCGGTTCGTACTATTCACTCTGGGGATGAAGGTGCGGCGTCCAACACGATAAAGCAAATGTGGACATGTAAGATTAGCTGTATCAAAAGAGTAGATGGACACTCCGTCAGTGGTTCGTTGAGTAAGTTAATTGGTTGCTCGCGAAAAGCGAAACTTGATGCAATATTCCAAGGGTGGGTAGTGAAATGTGAAATGGGAAATGGGAAATGGGAAATGGATCGTAGGTCGATTTGAGGCATGCAGGAACGAGGGTCCGAGCTGATGCGTCATCAGCTAGGTATCGGCGACGGGCTTTCACGAATAAAAGTCACAGCAGACAGCCTCTCAAGCCTCAATCGCGATGCCCTCATGTTCATAGCCCGGATACGCACGTGCTACTTGCGAGCCACAGCAATTTCCCGACTTTATCACAGCGCCACCGAAATGGCGAACCGCGACTACGCGGTAGGTTTACAGTAACATGCGCATGAATCGGGCTGATGGTTGCAGGCTGCGGTTGCGGCGCTGAACACGCTTCAGTCCAACTTCTCTATAGTCGATGCGATTCGCAAGTCTGGTCGGGCCTTGAACAAACAGGCAATACCGGAGATGGTTGAATGGTGTCGCAAAGCTGGATATGAGGTGTGCGGCTCCCAGTGACGCCAGCCTGAAGATGGTGACTGACGACATGTCCAGCCCTCAGAGTTTGACCGGTTGAATCTTATACACGTCGCCGGAACCAAAGGAAAAGGTTCGACAAGCGCTTTCATCTCGTCTATCCTGTCGCAATACACGGCGTCCAGCGATGCGCAGACGCCGCCCTCGAAGATCGGCCTTTACACCTCTCCACATTTACGATTCGTACGCGAGCGCATACAGATGGACAATGAGCCAATCTCAGAGGACAAATTCGCCAAATACTTCTTCGAGTTGTGGGACAGGCTGGAGGCAGCCGCAAAGACAGAAAATGCGCCAGCGGACGTTCCCACACAGCCAGTGTATTTCCGCTACCTGACGCTCATGGCGCTACACGCATACCTGAAGGAGGGTGTAGACTCGGCTGTCATTGAGTGCGGGATTGGTGGCGAGTTCGACAGCACCAACATCCTAACGAAACCCACCGTTACGGTCGTCACAAGTCTAGGAGTAGATCACACAGCGATGCTTGGTTCTACGCTTCCAGAGATAGCCTGGCACAAGGCAGGAATCTTCAAGAAAGGCAGTGTCGCATTCACAGCGCGCCAGAAGGATGAGGCTATGACGGTTTTGCAAGAACGGGCGGCAGAGAGGGGCACGAAGCTACACACCATCGACGTGCATCCGGCTCTAGCGAACAACGAGGTCAAGCTTGGATTAGGTGCGGCCTTCCAGAAGATCAATGCATCGGTAGCGATAGCTGCGGCGGCTGCGCATCTGCGAGCACTTGGCCACACTTCAGTGCCAGACCCGACTGTTGTTCCGCATATCGAGCTCCCTTCCGAGTTCATTCGCGGACTAGAGCAAGTGCGATGGGCCGGAAGATGCGAGATAAGACGCGAGACCAACGTCGCATGGCATATCGACGGAGGGCACACAATGGAAAGCATCGAGGTCACTGGCGCGTGGTTCGCGGAGCAGATAACAATGGCCACTTCCACCGCTGCCTCGCAATCCAAGGTGCCTCGAATCCTGATCTTCAACCAACAGACGCGAGACGCAAATGCACTTGCCAAAGCCCTGTACGCAGCTCTACAGAAAGGCATCACTTCAGGATCACAGTCTCCCTTCACACACGTCATTTTTACCACGAACCAAACCTCGAGTCAAGGATACAAGCCTGATCTTGTATCCATAAATACCAACCAACAGGACGTAGACACATTGGCAGTTCAGAAGGCGCTCGCGAACACGTGGGCTGATATAGATAGCACTGCGGAGGTGCATGTGCTACGTACAATCGAGGAGGCAGTAGGAACCGCACGAAAGGTGGCGCAGGAATATGTCAAAGAGGCCGGTCCTGATGCAGAAGTCATGGTTTTGGTGACTGGAAGCTTGCATTTGGTTGGCGGTGCGCTGGAAGTGTTGGAAACAGTCAAGGTGCAGTGAACCGTGATACCCATAGACACCACTTATACGAGGACGCGCTTCAACACGCGCTGGGAAGTGTAAGGGAGCAACCGTGTGAATCCAGACGACTCCTGACATAATAGCGTCTGTTTTGAGATGTAGCTGACCCCCAGCACTCGTCCATTGGTATGCGTTGATCAACGCCCAGATTCGCATGTTGTAGTCAGCAATCCAGACTAGTTCTTACCCCAGAAATTACCGCATCGGTAAAGTTTATACGGCATGGTGCTCATTGTTCTACGGGAGACATCGGGTCCGATCTTCCTGCAGTTCTCCACCGGCCGCGCATCATTACGTGTCGAGTGCAAGCCGGATATCCGATGGCAGTGATCGAGCATGAAGTGAGCGCGAGTATAGCGCTGTAGTATCTCCAGAAAGGAAGCTTAGAAGAAGTGACAGATGTCCATGTCCGACCCCATGAAAAGATGCGCACCCGTTCGGCCGTTCTCGCGTTCTTGGCACCCAGCAGTGGCATCTGGTTGGGCAACGCCGCAGCGGAAGAGCCGCTAGCCGACCATAGTCACCACTGCTAGTTCTTTCAGCTGTCACATCTTCCGACTATTCCCATCATCACTCCGCTCCACGTCATCCTTCAAACGTTATAACCCAACTTTTTCGCGCTCGACCTGTCTAGACTGCTATCACTACCACGAAACGCACCTTTAATCATCTCCTCGTCCAGAAAGGAGTGCTAAGATGAACTGCCCTTCTAGGACCGATGACGACGTCCTTTGGCATCCAGGATGGAATCAGAGTCCGCCACGCTTCGCTGCTGATCTGACGACATGCGAGGATCTGAACGGTATCGCAAATGCAAGAGAGTTGGGAGAAGCAGATCGACTGCGCAGCGGCACGCAGAACCTCCGGCGCTGTGGAATCGATGAATCCAATAGTCAAGAGATGGAGAAGAGACGGCCCAGCACCACGGGCAAGGGTGTCAAAGGGTCCCCAAGAGGTATGCTGCAACTTCGTCATGGCTCCGAAATGAAGACTGTGATGCTGACTCGACTGAAGGACCTTGCACCCGAACAACCGCACATGTGAGCGAGTACCAAGGTGGCCTCACCGCCACTATCGTCAGCTGGTCGACGTGGCTGCTGTCGGTACTCTGCACTTCGATTTTGATTTCCTATGCCAGCGGCAAACTGTCTGCGACCAGATTTTTCTTGCCCAAGGGTAACATGGAGCAGCCCATTCTGCGTCCAAGCCTTGTCACTAATATCGAACTCCAGATGCATCATCTCAACGTCTCCCCAGACGAAGTACCTGCGAAAGTGGCAAAGCGCACCCAGACTACGATCTGGGCCTGCATGTCGCTGGCCTTTTCATCATTCTTTTCGTTTCCGGCACCGGATGTGCCTTCCCAATGCTCGTACTCAAATTCCCACGGCTGCGCATCCCACCTGCATTCCTTTTTGGCGCAAAGCATTTTGGAACCGGTGTTCTAGTGGCGACTGCATTCGTCCATTTGCTCCCTACCGCTTTTGGTTCGCTGAACGACCCGTGTCTGTCGAGTTTTTGGACGACCGATTATCAGGCGATGCCGGGTGCTATTATGCTAGCTAGCGTCTTCTTTGTCACATTAATCGAAATGGTCTTCTCTCCAGCCCAGCATCTCTGCGGCGGTAATGAGGGTGCGGAGGCTGTGTCTCGCCGCAAGGAAGAGCCACAGACTGAGACTGAAACTAAATCGCCAGCTCCACCGCAACCAGCAATGCAAAGAACACATTCAGAATCTAGTATGCGAGTCCGCGATTTAGGCGTCTTACGTGGTAGAGTCGGGAGTATCAGTAGAACACTCTCCCGATACCGCGAAGATGGCCAGAGACTTGATGCGATTGAATCCGTGGGTGGATCTGTAGCGGAAACCCAGGTTGCCCATAGCAAAGAAGAAAGTGACGAGTATGCTATTGAACAGGATCAGGAAACTGGACAACACGAACACGTGCTGACACCAGAGCAAATGCACAAGAAATCCATCATGCAGGTTTTCCTCTTGGAAATGGGTATTTTGTTCCACAGCATCTTCATCGGAATGTCGCTTGCCGTTTCCGTTGGTAACGACTTCACCGTCCTGCTGATTGCCATTGTCTTTCATCGTAGGTTACCACTGTCGACCATGGTTGTGTCTGGAAACTGACTTGGATAGAAACCTTCGAAGGCCTCGCGCTCGGTGTACGCATCGCCGACATAAACTGGAAGCCACGCGCTGCACAGCCCTGGCTCATGGCTCTTGCCTATGGTTGCACGTAAGTCCTCTAAGCCTTTGAAACTTCTTTCTGGATCACAACACTAACGCAACTTCTAGCACACCCGGTGGCATGGCGATCGGCATAGCAACACACACCCTGTACTCCCCGGACTCGGAAGTCGGCCTCCTCGTCGTCGGCATCATGAACGCCATTTCCGCGGGTTTCCTCGTCTTCGCTTCGCTTGTGGAGCTCATGTCGGAGGATTTCTTGAGCGATGAGAGCTGGAAGGTGCTCAGGGGAAAGCGCAGGGTGTATGCTTGTTTGTTTGTACTGCTGGGGGCTTTCTTGATGAGTTTGGTGGGGGCTTGGGCGTAAGGGGAAACATGTAGTGGATGAGGTGGTCAAGGATGGAAGAGGAATGGAGATGGGGGCAAGAGGAGGCAGACTGAAAGATTGAAGTGGAAGAAGGGGGAAGACTGAGGAAGCATGGGGATTTTATGACGTCGGAAGTGGAGAGAAGGTGCGAAGAAATTGTATAAGGACTCTTGGCGGATACATCTCTAACTATGAGTAAACATACGCTCGATGTTCTGGTTATCAGCATGCTTGCACAGATTGAGAAGAATGTTGCAGGATGGCAGAAACCGTGTAGGCGCAAAAGCTCTGGCTATGTATAGGAAAAATAACCGTCGTTCGCTATCGCGCCGTACAGAATAACGTAACCAGCAGTTATCACAGTAAGCCATTACCTTTCGTAGAGATGTTCATGATGGCCGTAGCGGTCTTGAGTCGCACTATATCTTATACGCATGCCCTAAAAATTATTTACTAATATTACAAAAGTTAGAGGCTCTACACTATAGGTATTTACACACAGTCTGTATTTGTTGGCTTGCCGAACTCTAAGTCTTGGTATAGAGGGCGCTAGTTCTACATCATACCTAGGTGCGCAGGAAGGCGCGGTTCGAGAGCCGCCTTGCAAATTGTGCTTAAGTACGTTAGGTTTCATCTCAAGGGAAATCTGTCTCTATAAGTTGGATGCACAGAGCTAATTATTAGTGAAGCAATGTACAAACTAAATGTTAGGGACCTAAGAGGGTCACATAACGTTCGAAGTCGCAGGTGCCTGCGCACCTAGGTATAAGCATAGGGAATTGTTGCTGGAGATAGCGTTATTACTGTGAGGACCCGGGTGCATGCGCTAGGTAAGGAGGCTGTGCATGGTAAGCACTGTGCAATTAACTTAAGCTACAACCGCTTACCAGCGAGCCTGCGCTGGCCCCACCCCAACTTCGCATACCCACGGTAGCAAATCGTTAATTGGGGGGTTATTTATGGTAAGTTTTTTTCTCATCATTAATCGTTCGAGGTAAAGAAATCTGAGCGCGGCGAAAAGATCTCGTGTGGTATGGACTACTTATGCACTGTGTATCTGCAGCTGCACTACCTACGCGACTCCATCGAACACCAACATTTCGAGGCGAGCGAAAGGTCTGGTTAGCGTCTTTTCTCGCCTCCAAAACATCGAATGCCTTCCTAGGATTAGTTTCCAACGCCTGCTTTGTTGTCGCAGGCGTTGTGGCGGGCGCGCAGGCTATTGCAGTTGTTCAGGAGTTGTTAACCTAGAAAAACTCTGCAAATAGTCTATGCGCCAACTAATTCTAGATGTTTGATTGAAGGCCTCCACACGAAATCGACAGAGCAACAGCTCTTTCTTAGGTATATAGCTCTATTGCCTTAGTAAAGCAATAGAGCTATATATCTAGCTTTCTACCTACACCGAACGACCCCAACAAACTTGATATACTAACCCCCTATACCAAAAACACACAATAGAACGATAGCTAGGCTTCTAAGCTGAGCACCTAGGCGCCTGCTAGGTACCTAGCAAGGCACCTAGCTATCTACTTACACTAAAATACCCTAAACAACTTAATATACCGACCCCCTATACCGAACACACACAATAGAACAATAGCTAGGTCTAGTGCACCTAGCTATCTACTTACACTGAAACCCCTCTACCGACTTAATATACTGACCTCCTATATTAAAAGCGCTCAGCAGTACCTGCACGAGCAAAATATATAAGAAGGCAGCTAGCACAGCCTACAATAAACAACAAACTAGAAGTAGAGAAAGCTAGACTAGCACGCTAGTTCTTTATACCTGCTTCTTACACACTATACGACTATTTTCCTTTTTATTTTTCTTAAAAGAGCCTGCTGTTACATCTCTTCCTATTCTCTAAACTGCTTTTCAGCACTAGCGCCTACTGTAACTACTAGCTACTATAGCTACTAGCTAGCAGCAGGAGCACGCTACACGCTACCTACACTGTACAGTACTAAAGAAAACTGTTACAATCCAGACCCAGGGACATTCGGGATGACTCTTCAAGGACCATGCAGCACAGGCAGATAATTACAGCTAGGCAACTACGCCGCTGTCACGTGACTGCTTATTAATAAGCACACTTGTACACAAGCGCGACTACGTAACTACTTATTAATAAGCACGCTCTTCTACAAGCGCACGCTTGTACACAAGCACTATACTTATTAGTATATAGTGTAGACACTAAACTCTTATAGTTTAGTGTATTTAACTTAAAGTTTTACTTAGTAATTAATTTAAAAATAAAGACTTAATTCTTAACTCTTGTGTTATTATATTAACTTTTTAATTATGCTAATATACTCTTGTACTATTACATTAATTTTCTAATTATGTTAGTACACCCTGTGTTTTTAGTACTTAATTATTCTCTTAAGAACTAATTTAAATTATCTTTAGATAATTTTTACACTTTAAATACTCTTAAAGTTAAATAATACTGCTATAAACACACCTGCTAATTCCTACGCTAAAGGAACTATAAGCCGCACTAAGAAACCTAATAACTATTATAGCAATTGTAGTAAGCTTAAGGCTTAGCTCCTCTAAGTTAACAGATACTTCTACATTAAAGGAAACAGAATTAAGGATAATAATAAGACTATTCTAGCTTTTACATATTTTAAAGAAAATGCAGAGAAGTAAGCTAACTTAATTCTTAAATATTATATAAATATTTCTATTATACACACTAACAACACTACCCTAGTAAAAGACTAGGACGCCTTTAAAAAAATGCAAAAGATCTTTTTACTTTTTAAGGAATTTATAGTTGTAGAGTAAAAAATTTAAAAACTATAATAAACTAAGTCTACTACTAACTACATAACTAAATTCTAACAGTATAAAATAGTTATTAAATAAAACAACAACACTTTAATATAGATGTACTAATAAAGTCTTAAACTTACTGTACAATAAAAACTTATAAAAATTAGATCTAGCCTTAACACACTTAATAAACTTATAGCTAAAGCTATTAAAGTAGATAATAAACTTTATAAGCTTATATTTAAAAAATTACTTATTTGCGCAAGGGAATTACGCACTTAAGAATATAAATGCTTAACTATATTAAATATTTTAACACTTGTACCTTAACTAAGGACGTTAGCAAAACTATATACCTAAGATCCTAAGGCATTACACTACTAATAGCTACAAGCTAATGTACCTTAATAATATTAATAAGAGACTAGAAAGAAAGAAGTTTATGCATAATAAGAATAACAAGAAGGTTACTTATTATAAATATAGTAAAGAAAGTTATATAAAACAAGACTACTAAAGCTAAAGCAAAGTAACTTAATAACTAAATATTATTTACTATGTAGAACCTAACAATAATCTAAATAATAAATAGAACGTTATTATACAACTTACTATTATAGTTTAAGAACAGAACTAAGTAAGTATTAACAGTCTAGATAACCTAGTTATAATTACAATAAAAGAAACTTTAGACAATAATATTTCTAAGATAGTACTAGACAAAGATATAAAAGCAACCTTAGTAAACTAAACTAAATACAGCAAGATAGCTAAGTTTTAAAAAAACTATTAACTAGCTACACTAATTACATAGGAAGAGCTAGTAGCATATAACAAGGAGACAGTTCTAGTAGCTATATAGAAACTTCTTACCTCTACTATAAAAGATAGATACAATGTTAGCATATAAGTACTACTACTTATAGAGACTAGATGCTTAACAGATCTAGTAAAGAAAATTAACGCTTTACTAAGGTAGCTTAGACAACTTAAGAAGATCTTTAAAAAACTCTGTAAAGGAATATTCCTAGACTATAGCTAGTATACTAATTTACTAGAGGAACTGCAGAGAAAAGGGCTTACTCTAGTAGCAACTATTAACAAGGCTATATACAATAACTTAGTATAAAAATAGACTAAAAAAGCTAAAGTATCTTAGAATAAACTAGCGCACTAGCTCTTAAACAAAAAGAGGAAAGAGATTTATAATAAACTTTAGGCAACACGCTAGTAGCGTAAGGCTTAAGACAATAGCTGCACTAAAAATATATATTATTAGACAGACTTACGCAACTTAGAATATATAAAGTATTTATAGACTGTATATATACACAACAGCTGTACAATTTAGTATTTTAATAAGTAAAAATTAAGATAGTTTCTTAAAAGGCTAAAAGAAATACTTAAATGTAAATACTAATAGTATAATTATCTAAACAACAAATGCATAGTACATATATATGATAAGAAACACAGCCTATATTTTTATAGATATAATAATTTAGAAAAGAACATGTAAATACACATAACATAGTAGAAGAATTACAAGAATAGAACCTGTATTTATTTTTTAAGGTGTCAAAGGTGGTGGTTGTTGTTGTAGTCAAAATGGGGTTCCAAAAAAGTGAAAAGCAGCTACCCTCTACTAATCAATCGCAAAAGTCAAAAAAAAGATTGTGTGTAGTCAACGAGATTCGAACGGTGGGTGGATGAGTTCTGGGAGGAAAGCTCAGACCACCGAGCGATAATCAGGGTCAAAAAATTTGCTAAGGTACCAAAAAACGACACCAGTTGAAACGTGTCCAACGGCGATTGCCAGCCTATGGCTGACAACAGGATTATAGCAATAAATCTTTTTTACCAAAATGGTGTCTACAAAATGTGTGGTCACATCAAAAGGTTGTCTCAAAAGGCCGAAGCCAATAGAACCTGTATATAAAAGTACAACTAGCCCTTATAACACACGTGCTTTAATATTAAATATAACTAACACATTATTACAAAGAAGTTCTATAGATTTAGTATATAGTCCTTTTTAAATAAACGCCTTAGATACCTAAAACGGCTAAAAAAATTAATGTAATAAATCTCTTAAGCCTCTTTAAGCTTATAGTAAAGCTTAACAGATATTAAATATAAGCACTAGTGAATTTTAGCATATAAGCTAACTTTGTTTCTACTTAAGCAATATTAGTAGCAGGCCTATAAGCATTAAAAAACCAAAAACTCTACTTAATATATATAGCTAACAGTTAGCCTATGCTAGGCGAGATAATAATTACTTACAAGGTTACTAGAGTAATATTCTACATTGAAGAATACTAGGAAGAAATAAACTTAAACGTTTTAAAACTAGCTACCTACAACATTATATTAGGACTTCTTTAGTTATAAGAACACAAGTTGCAAATTAACTAGAAGTTAAAAAAGTTCTTGTTTAAGTGCTATAGATTAAATGTAACTATAAGCTAGCCTATACATCTAATAACTAAGATAGTAAATAAAAAGAAGATTAATAATCATACTGAGAGAAAGTAAACCTTAACTAAGAACAACCTTAAGATAAGAGAGTTTAACTTAATAAATACTAGAAGAGCTCTTTTAAATTACAAAGGTAGAGTTTTAAAGAAATATATAACTCTAGATATTCTAAAAGAGTATAAAGAATTCTAGCACTTCTTTATAGAAGTAGTAAATAGCAAAGCCTTACTAAGATACTAACCTTAAAATTATAAGATTATCTTAGAAAAAGAGAAGACTCTACCCTTAGAACTAATTTATTAAATATTAGAGATAGAACGTAAAATATTTAGAGAAAAGCTAGATAAAGATTTAGCAAAAAGCTATATAAGACTTTTAATATTACTAGTAGGATTCTCTATACTCTTTGTACTAAAAAAGAATAGGCTATTAAAGATATGTGTTAACTATTAAGAGTTAAACAATATTATAGTAAAAAATTAATATTTACTATTAAGTATTATAGAACTTAAGAATTAATTATTTTGCACTAAGGTTTTTACAGCACTAGATTTTTAAGGTAAACACTACTTTGTTAAAATTAAGAAAGGTAAAGAATAAAAGACAGCGTTCTAAATAAGATACAGACAATATAAATACACTATTATACTATTTAAGTGAATAAACGCTCTAGCAACATTTAAAGAACTTATTAATAATATATTTAGAGTATACTTAGACATTTTTATTATTATATACTTAGATAACATCTTTATTTACTCTAAGAACTTAAGGGATTATGTTAAACATGTCTACACAGTACTAAGGTGCCTAGACTAGTTTAACTTACAACTAAAACCTAAGAAATGTAAGTTTTATAAAGATAAAGTTACTTTTCTAAAATATATTATAAGGGCACAAGAAGTATAAATAAGTAAAGAAAAAATACAAGTAACTAAACAATAGCTATAACTAAAAATAGTTAAAGAAAAATTTTTTTTTTTAAGATTTTTAAACTTTGACTAATAGTTTATTAAGAATTACTTTAAAATTGCTATTCTATTAACAAAACTTATAAGAAAGGAAGTATTTTTTAAATAGAGTAAAAAAGTAGAAAATGCTTTCTAAATGCTTAAGAATGTAAGTATAGAACTACTATACTTTTAAATATTTTAAGCAGAACAGCTACTACGCTTTAAGACAAACGCATTAGACTTTATACTTAAAGAATATGCTAGCTAACTACACAAAAGTAAATAGCACTTAATTACCTATTATTCTTGCAAGTTTTTAGGACTAGAGGAACAATACAATGTTTATAACAAGAAGCTGCTAGCTATTATTAATTATCTAAGATATTAGAGAGTATACGCTAAAAGCTGCTTAAAACTTATAATATTTACAGATTATAAGAACTTAGTTAATTTTATAACTACTAAAAGACTTAACTAATACTGAGTTTAATAGTTAAAGGAACTAAGATAGCACAAGTTTAAGATTGTGTATATACTAAAAAAAGATAATAGAAAAGTAGACACTTTTAGCTATAAACAAAATATTATAAGAACTAAAGAAATAACTAACTTTATAATAACGTGGTTCACAAGCGAATCGGACACCTAAGCGAATTAGACACGCCCTACTAGCGCGTTAACGTCGACACTACAACGCGTTATGTCTTAACAACGCAATTATCTATTAACTTATTATAAATTAGATTTTTAGATTGCTCTTTTTAATGTCTAATTATAATGTGTTTAAAGCTGAAGACGTGCTGTCTCTATCTATAACGTGCCTTAAAGTACTCTGTCTAACTAACGTGCTAGAAAGCCCTCCTAACGCGACTGTAAAGCGAACTTAAAGCGCCTAAATAAGCTAGAAGAGGAGGCTATAGTTCAGCGTATTCTTAAAGAGTCTACGCAAGGATTTACGCCTATAAAGGCTAATATTTAAGTAATAGCTAATAAACTATTATATAAGCATAGTAGCAACCTTATTAGCAAGAACTAGATTAACAACTTTGTTAAGAGGACTCCTAAGCTCTATACGCGCTAGAGTTATTCCTATAATTACTAGCAAGCCACTTGTAAGGACCTAGTAGCTATCTAGCGCTAGTTTAATCTAGTTAAGGCGATAAAAGAGAAGTAGAAGATTGTAGACAATAATGTCTACAACTTTAATAAGACTAGCTTTATAATAAGTAAGATTTTATTACAGTTAGTTATTACAGGCTTAGAAGAAGTTAGTAAAAAAAAGCATATCTAGCTAGGTAACTATAAGTAAGTTACTATAATCTAAGGCGTAAGCGCGTTAAGTTACTATCTACTACTCTTTATTATCTTTATAGGCAAGGTGCTTATTAACGTCTAGTTTAAGAACTTGCCTACTAACTAGGTACTTAAAGTTAGTCCTAATAGCTAGACAAATAACTAGCTTACTCTTACTTAGTTAGAGCACTTTAATACTTATACAAAGAGGCATACTGTAAGTAGGTATGAGCTACTTATTATTAATAGCTATAAGAGCTACTACTTAGTTTAATTTTAAGATTTTTGTAAAGAAAAAAATATTATTCTTCTCTATATACCTGCGCACTTATCTTACTTATTATAGCTTCTTAATATTACCTACTTCTTGCTGTTAAAGCGTAAGTATAGCAACGCTATTTTAGGCTTAGCACGTAACTACACTAACTATATTAGCAAAGAGACTTTCTTGCTAGCCTTCAAAGCTACTTTTAAGCAGTGTATTATAAAGGAGAATATTTAAGCTAGCTTTAGAGGCGCTAGTCTAGTCTTATATAATCTATAGGCTGTGCTATTAAAGCTTAATTTTGTAGTGCAGACGCTAAAATAATTACTATAATAAGTAGACACTTAAGAGGCATAGACACCACGCAACGCGCGTAAAGTAAAGGCTTAAAGTACTCTTATTTAATAAAGAGTAAGAAACTATTATAAGTCTTCTACAAATTTACTTAACACGTAGATTACACAGTTAAGTAAAGAGGCCTAGTAAATAGTATATATAATAACACTTATAATAGAAAAAATAAGTAGCTTTTAAAAGGCTCTAGATAAATTAAATAAGCGTAAGAGCTGTAAGCAGCAATACGTATAGATAGAGGAGACTCTTAATATAAGCAAGGTGTAAGAAGTATTAGCTAAATAGGCAGGTAGTAGTTGTAGTAAGAGTAAGAGTGCGTTAAAGAGGGTGCAAGGAGAGAGGCGGTGCGGGCGTTGCAAGCAGGTTAGACACAACGCTTATACCTGCGCAGTAAAGATAGATAGTGCAAGTAATAGCAGCGATTCTAATAGTTAACTTAGTATATTATAATAGTTTATTAACTGTAATAAAAGTGCGTTATAACGTATCAACATTGACGCGCTGGTAGGGCGTGTCTAATTCGCTTAGGTGTCCAATTCGCTTGTGAACCACGTTACTAAAGATTAATAAGAACAGATTATTAGGACTAGTATAGACGCTTAACCTACTTATACGCATTAGGCATAACGTACTAAAAGAATTACAGAAAGCAATTATTAGGCAACACTATAATAACTTTGTATATAGTTACCTAAGTATTATAAGAACAATAAAACTTATTAAAAGAAATTATAAGTTTCTAGGAATAAAAAACAAAGTTACTACTTTTATTACCTAATATGCAGACTGTTAAAGGAATAAGCACAGTATACATACACTTTACAAAAAAATGCAAGTAATAAAAGTACTTAATATACTATAGTTAGACATCTTTATAAACTTTGTTATAGGATTACTAGTCTTAAGAGACTTTATTACAAAGGTATTTTACAACACAATTCTTAAAGTAGTAAATTGATTTATAAAATAAGCAAAGTATATAGCTTTTAAAAAAGATTTTACAGCAGTACAGCTTGCAAATATTATTAATAATTAAAGTATTGAATATAACAGTATACTAAAGTTAATTAATAGTAATAGAGACAAGCTCTTTACTTTAAATTTTTAGACAACATTACTTGCTGCAATTAGAACTAAAAAAAGCTATTAACAGCATACTACCTGCAGAAAGACAGACAGACAGAACAAATAAATTGCATAATAAAAGCTTATTTTAAAATATATGCTAATTAATAATAGAATAATTAGCTTTGTTACTACCTATAGTATAAATAGTATACAACAATATGCTTTTAAAGTTTATAAAAGAAACTTTATTTTATGTAAACTATGAAAGACACTTAAATCTCTTTATACGTACACTTCTAAGTTTAAAAACAGAAGCAGCTATTATAACAGCTAATAAGCTAAAGTTAGTACATAAGTTACTTAAGAAGATACTTAAGAAAGCTTAATACTAAAGCTTTTTATTTATTAACTAGAAAAGAAAAACTGTACCTTAGCTAAAAAAGAGGGATAAAGTCTATTTGCTTATAAAAAATCTCTGCACTAAGCAACTTAGTAAAAGGCTTAATAACATTAAAGTTAGACTGTTTTTAATTTTAAACTAAAAGGGACTAGTTACGTACACACTTAACCTTCTACTTAATATAAAAATCTACCTAAAATTCTATGTTAATATGTTAGAACTAGCAGACCTAAGAACGCTTCTCTAGAAAACATTTTATTATAAAATAAAAGAAGAAAATAAATTTTAAGCCAAGAAAATCCTTACACACTAAAACAATAACAATAAAATAAAATATTTATTTAAATAGTTAAGTTACTTAAACAGCAACAATATATAAAAACTAAATATAAACTTTATAAATTGCTAAAAGCACCTGTAGTAGTACTAAGCTTAGTAATAAAGACATTAAGTAAACTTATAGTAGCCTATATTGTAAGCAAAAAGGCTATGCTAATAGATACTGCAGGATAGTTAATTTTCTACGCTACTTTAGTTTTACTAGCAGCCTCTATATTAAAAGCTAAATATAGCGCCTTCTTACGTGCTTAGTTTTTAGTTTGTTTTAAAAAAAAATTATTCTGCAGTAAGTGCAAAATAACTATTATAAGTAATTTTTTATTATTGTTAACTTTCTTTTAATACTTATTTCGAGTAGAGTCTAAAGACTTTTAAAATATATTCATACACGCTTAACCTAACTGTGTATACTTAGTATACTTTAAACAAGAATTAGGTATAACATAATAAATAAAGATTTTAAGAAAACAATAGTTATTTAGAGCTTTAGTAGGATATTTAGCATAAACAATTTTAGAACTAAGGCATAAACAACGTTAGTAGAAGGAGGACATAATAACTACCTTACTTATAAGGCAGGGCAAGCCTTAGTTATTAATAATAAAAGAGATAACTACGTAATTTAAAGACAAATTTTTAGAGGAGCAGGATAGTGTTACAATCTATACTTAAGGACATTTACAATAACTCTTTAAGGACTATGCAGCACAGGCAGATAATTATAGCTAGGTAACTACGCTGCTGTCACGTAACAACTTATTAATAAGCACACTTATACACAAGCACAACTACATAACTACTTATTAATAAGCATGCTTGTACACAAGCGCAACTACGTGACTACTTATTAATAAGTATACTCTTCTACAAGCGCACGCTTGTACACAAGCACTATACTTATTAGTATATAGTATAGGCACTAAACCTTTATAGTTTAGTGTGTTTAACTTAGAGTTTTACTTAGTAATTAATTTTAGAATTAGGACTTAATTCTTAACCTTTGTGTTATTACATTAATCTTCTAATTGTGCTAACACACCCTCGTACTATTACATCAATCTTCTAATTGTGCTAGTACACCCCGTGTCCTTAGTACTCGTTCATCCTCCCGAGAACTAACCCAGATTATGTTCGGACGATCTTCACAAAAACAAAGTAAATAGAACACTACATAGAACGGCTTCGCCACCGTCCTGCATAGCCTTCGGCTGAAAAAGGACGTTAATGGATTAATAATAATAATAATAATAATACCTACGCGACTCTTTCGCGAGCTGCGTAGTAAACTTGGGCCACACCCAAGGACGTTTGGACAAAGGAGAGAATTAGACTACATCCACCAATCCAGACAACGGCCCAGAAGGTGTACCACTGGGCTGGGTTTCTCTTGTCTCTCCAAATCATTCGCAGTGACTTAGGATTCTGGCGTAGCACATAGTCCTGCAGAACAGAGACGCGAGATGCTAGGATGGGGAAATCTGAAGTCTTGCTGTACGAATTTCTCTCGTTCCTGATATTGGCTGACTCTCCACATAATTCGTCCAGATAGATATCCACGTGTCCTAACACGCGAAGACGCTTCCGCTCTCTGCGATGGTACAGCGATCTGGCTGCCGACTCGTCCGAGAAGATGAGGTGATACGACTGACGCACTTCTTTCAGAAAGGCCGCGCAGGTGAATGACTTGGGTTTATTGAATTCGTCATGATATCCATCTAGCAGACTAAGAACATTAGCGGAATCCTCTCTCTGATCGACAGTATCTTCTTACCAAGACAGCGGCGTGGACTTGTAACCATGAATGTGACAAAATGATGGGAGGCGAAAGAGAAGAAGCTTCCTATGCTCGGAGTCGAAAAGAAGGTGAGAACTGATGTTGTCTACCCACACAAATTGTATTCCTCCAACATGAAAGAGCGTGTCTGCATTTAGCAAGGATACGTAGAGTGAATCTGCGGCAAACATTGGATCTGGAGTGGTCGTCACTACCCTATCATCCTTGATAGGAAGCAATGGTCCATAATCTTGCAACAACTCGCATATAGGCCGCTCCGCATGTTCGGCTGGCTGGTTGTCAACAATCGGCACGCACTGCGTACTGACGATGCGCAGTTTGTCCATATCCTCCTGGTATTCGGCTGGATATAGCATGGTCATCCATGAGATGCAGCAGAAAATCAAAGATCGGGCCTTGTTACGGAGGGGCGCCTGGAGAACTTCAGGTTTGAAAAGCTCTTCTACAGGCTGGCTCAATAACTCCAGTGCTCCATCGATGCTGATATGGCGACCATTCGCTGTCATGATAGCCAAACGGCTCAGGAGCGCGAACCATTCCTTGCTAAGATCGCATGTCGGGCAGCTTGCCAAGTCCAATTCTACATCACATTGCCTAAGCAACGATTGTAACTCGGAGGGAGGATAGTTGAGAATTTGCTGTCGCACATGCACAAGCCATGATTGTTGTTGAACAGAAAGCGCTTTGTTATCGCCGAGAGTCGTTCCCGTGGCGTGCTCGAGGAATATACGTTGGTCGGTTGTTATAGCATCTTGGCCGGATGAATTCGGTGCTCGTACAAGAGTCCTTTCGAATATCCCCTCTATTTTAAGTTAACAACTTCGCGAGCATGCATTACCTGAAGATGGATACCGATGTGGACGGCGTAACGCGCATGACGGCGTAACGCGCACCCCCACCAAAACAACACTACCTTTCAACACCTAATAACTCCACCAATATAGATCTGATTCAGGAAGCAATTAATGAAATCAATTCGCGCGCACTAGGCGCATCTTTCTTATATATAAAGTTTGCAGAAAAGTATAGTGTAGTACAATCTACGCTCTCTTAAAGACACTAAGGTGTTTTAACCTTACGCAACCTTAAGGCTTAAAATTAACAGGCTCTCTATCTACAATAGGAGCTAGAGCTCCTATAGTATATTAAACAGCTTACTAGGCAAGGCCTTGCACCTACATAAGCTATAATACAAAATTTTGCCTTATAGATTACAAGAAGAGAGGTTAGAGTATACTAAGTTAATTGCTTCGTCTACTAGTACTCTAATAAGCTTATTTTAAGATAGACAACAGGCATAGATAACAATTGCTATAAAGCTAATTCTAGAAGGAAGTATAGCCTATACTTTAATCTTTTATGCTAAAAAATTAAGTAGTACTATATTAAGGCGCGTTACATATACAATATAGATAAGAAAAGCTTCCTTTTTAGTATTCTAGGAAGATTAAAAAAGATCTTTAGTAAGCCTTTATACAAGTAGAGAAAAAGGAAGAGTACTATTTAAAATAGCTTATACAAGTAGATAATACTCCTAGCCTACATCTATGCTAATTAATTTTACTAAGCGCCTACCTTTATATATTAATCAACCTTAAGATTGATTCAAGATACCTAGTTATAAGCCTTTAATTTTAAAACTTATTAAGTTTAAATTTCTTTATTGCTTTTTAGCTAAATAAATAATAATATTAGTCTTATATAGCTTAAACAGGTGTTTAATTGCAATACTAAAGTAAAGGCTTAATCTTCTTATTAATTACTTATCTTAGATAGCTATAAATCTTACTTTACTATAAATTTTATTAAGTACTGTAATTAGAACAAGATTCTCTTTGCAGTCTATTTTCTTTATTTAACTTATACGCTGTAGCCTCTTAATATTGCCTTATTTAAGCCTCTCTTATTAGCTTACTAGGCTAAAATATTTAGATTTCTAGAGAGGAACTAGGGCCTTACCTTAATAAGTAAAAGAGATTTCTTTTACCTCTTTTACTAAACCTAGCAGGCTTTCTTTAAGAAAATAATAATCCTAAAAGCTTTTAAAGCTACAGGCCTTTTACTCTTTAATTTTAGGGTTATATTAAAAAAGTCTAGTATTAAGAGCCCTTTAAGCAATAGTAAGTTCTTAAGCTTAAGTACTTTATATTAAAAAAAAGTTAAACGCCTCCTGCGTAAGGTAAATAAAGATTTAAGTAATAAATAAGCTTAAAGGCTAAGCTAAGTTTATTATTAAATCTTAACTTAAAAAACTTTCTTTAAGTATAAAATTAAGGGCCTACGCAAGGCTCTAATTAATAAAAAAATACACAAGAAATAAGGCAGGCCTTTCCTACTCTAGGAGCCTAAGGAGTACTAAAGTAAAGCTATAGTCTAGTCTCTAAGGAAGGTGAAAAAGGCACGTAATTGCTGGCAGCTTTAGAAGCGCAAGAAGGAGCAGGTACAACACTAAAAAGCTAAAATAAATAAGCATTGTAAAGAGACAAGGCAAGCAAAGGCAAAAAAGAAAAAAAATAAAGCAACAAGCAAAAGCTGCAGCTTAATTAGTAAAAGAAAAAAAGAAGGCTAAAAGAGCTGCTAAATAGGCCTTAAGAGCAGCTGCTTACAGAACTGTAAAACAACTTAAACAATCTATAAAAACTTTTAAAAAAGTAAAAAGAGCAGCCTTAAAGCTCTTAAAAAGGCTACTTAAAAAAAGGCTTATTGCGAGCCCTACAAGTAGTAGAGAGCCTTAAGGTGGTGTTACAGCTTGTGAAGATCGTCCGAAGATGATCTAGGTTGGTTCTCGGGAGGATGAACGAGTACTAAGGACACGGGGTGTACTAGCACGATTGGAAGATCGATGTAATAGTACGAAGGTGTGTTAGCACAATTAGAAGATTAATGTAATAACACAGGGTTAAGAATTAAGTCTTAATCCTTAGATTAATTACTAAGGACAACTCTTAGAAGTTAAATACACTAAGCTATAAGAGTTTAGTGCCTAGTGCTATATACATAAGGAGTCCTAGAGGTTCTACGTTATGTTAAAGTCCTAAACATCTTAAAGTCACTTTAGGACTTCTAGGACTGTAGGGCTAGTTATATAATCTCTTATTACTTAATATCTAAGTCTGTGCTATTAGTTTTTAGTACTTAAGGTAGTAGTGCCCTACTCTAGACTTTAGGTCGTAACACTATTTCTCCTCTCTAAGCTTAATATCTTTATAAGCTATCTATTATTATCTTGTTCTACTAAGTTCTATTATTATTAAGCTAATTGCATAGAAGCTGTAAGTGTTTTTATAATAGTTGCTTATACTTACTACGCGAAGCAATAGTTGCCTTGTAAGCTGTCCTCTCTACATAAGAAGTATAGAAATTATATCTATTTTAGCGTGTAGTTATGTAAACTAGAATTAGTTCTCTTGCCTAACTACTCTTGTATTAATAAAGAAATAAGTTGTCTAGAAAAAATAGAAGATAAAGAAGAAGCGCGTTTGCGTATAAAAGAAGATGTTATTAAAGCAGCTTTGTTGCGTGCGCGTCTAGCGCGTAAGAAGCTAGCAAGGCTTTAAAAACCAAAGAAACCTCTATATTAGAAGAAACAAAAGTTATTTAATAAAAGAATAAATTCTGTTAAGAAGTTAGAAGCTCTTAAGGCTTGTAAAGAACTAAATTCTATAGTTCTCTTAGCAAATTTTAAGGCTGCATTAGGTGCTGCTATTATAGATTAGTCGCTATTCTAAGGTATTAATAATACTATGCTAGAAGCTAGTAGTAGTTTATAAAGTATATAGTCTGTTTCTTTTTTACTATTCTAGTATTACGACACAATAGTGTAGTTATAAAGCTAAAGTAGGCTATAATTTTTAGCTAGTATGTGTACTAATGTCCTTAGTTTAATTTCTAGTACAGTTATTGTATTTTTGTAAGATTTATTAGTAGTTAGTTAGGTTTATGTCTAGTTCCTACGTATTATCACTATCTAGGTAGCTTAACTATTTAACTAGGTATTCCTTGCTATTGTCTTACGTTTAGTGTGGGAGGATTTTTTTAATCTTAAATTTGTTTTCTTCTTCTATCTTATAATAGAAGGTTTTCTAGAGTAGCGTCTCTAAGTCTGCTAGTTCTAACATATTAACATAGAATTTTAGGTAAGTTTTTATATTAGGTAGAAAGTTAAGTGTGTACATAACTAGTCCCTTCTAGTCTAGAATTAAGAATAGTCTAACTTTAACGTTGTTAAGCTCTTTGCTAAGTTGTCTAGTGTAAAGATTTTTATAAGCAAGTATACTTTATCCTCCTTCTTTAGCTAAGGTGCTATTTTTTGTTTCTAGTTAATATATAAAAGTCTTTAGCATTAAGCTTTCTTAAGTGTTTTCTTAAGTAACTTATGTACTAACTTTAGCTTATTAGCTGTTGCGATAGCTACTTCTGTTTTTAGACTTAGAAGTATTTATATAAAGAAATTTAAGTGTCTTTTATAATTTACGTAAAATAGAGTTTGTCTTATAGACTTGAAAAGCTTATTATTATATGCTATTTATGCTATAGGTAGTAATAATACCTAATTATTCTATTATTAGTTAATATATATTTAAAAGTATGCTTTTATTGTGTAATTTATTTGTTCTGTCTATCTATCTGTCTACAAGTAGTATGCTGTTAATAGCTTTCTTTTAGTTCTAATTGCGGCAAGTAGTGTTATCTAAAAATTTAAAGTAAAGAGCTTGTCTCTGTTACTAATAATTAACTTTAGTATACTATAATATCTAATAACTTAATTATTAATAATATATGTAAGCTGTACTACTGTAAAGTTTTTCCTAAAGGCTATGTACTTAGCTTATTTTATAAATTAATTAACTACTACAAGAATTGCGTTATAAGATAATTTTATAATAAGGTCTCTTAAGACTAGTAATCTTGAAATAAAATTTATAGAGATGTCTTACTATAGTGCATTAAGTAGTTCTATTACTTATATTTCTCTATAGAGTGCATGTATGCTATACTTGTTCTTCTAACAGTCTACATATTAGGCAATAAAGGTAGTAACTTTATCTTTTATTCCTAGAAACTTGTAATTTCTCTTAATAAGTTTAATTATTCTTATAATGCTAGGGTAACTATATACTAAGTTATGATAGTGTTATCTAATAATTACTTCTTATAATTCTTCTAGTACGTTATGCGTAATATATATAAGTAGATTACGCGTCTATGCTAGTCCTAATAATCTATTGTTATTAACTTGTAGTATTATAAAGTTAGTTATCTCTTTAGTTCCCATAATATTGTGTCTACAGCTAAAAGTATCTGCTCTTTTATTATCTTTTCTTAGTATATATATAATCTTAAACATATACTGTCCTAGTTCCTTTAACTATTAAGCTTCATGTTAGTTAAGTCTCTTAATAGTTTTAAATTAACTAAGTTCTTATAATTTATAAGTATTATAAGTTTTAAGTAGCTTTTAGCGTATACTCTCTAATGTCTTAAGTAATTAATAATAGCTAGCAGCTCTTTATTATAAATATTATATTATTCTTCTAGTCCTAAAAACTTGCGAAAATAGTAAATAATTAGATACTATTTACCTTTATATAGTTAGCTAGTGTATCCTCTAAGTGTAAAGTCTAACATGTCTATCTTAAACTATAGTAGTTATCTTGTTTAGAATATGTAAAAGTATAGTAGTTCTATACTTACATTCTTAAGTATTTAGAAGGCATTTTCTACTTTTCTACTCTACTTAAAGGGTACCTCCTTCTTTATAAGTCTTGTTAATAGAATAGCAATCTAAGAGTAATTCTTAATAAACTATTAGTTAAAGTTTAAAAATCTTAAAAAGAATTATATCTCTTTAACTATCTTTAGTTGTAGCTATTCTTTAATTACTTATATTTTTTCTTTACTTATCTATACTCTTTATGCCCCTATAATATATCTTAGAAAGGTAACTTTGTTTTTATAAAACTTGCATTTTTTAAGTTTTAGTTATAAGTTAAACTAGTCTAGGCACCTTAGTACTATATAAATATGTTTAATATAATCTCTTAGGTTCTTAGAGTAGATAAAGATAATATCTAAGTATATAATAACATAGATATTTAAGTATGTTCTTAACATATTATTAATAAGTTTTTAAAATATTGCTAGGGCGTTTGTTAACTTAAACAGTATAATAGTATATTTATAGTATTTGTATCTTGTTTAGAACACTATCTTCTATTTTTTACTTTTCTTAATTCTAATAAAGTAGTATCTATTTTAGAAGTCTAATACTATAAAGACCTTAGCGTAAAATAATTAATCTCTAAGTTCTATAATATTTAGTAGTAGATATTAATTCTTTACTATAATATTGTTTAACTTTTAATAGTTAACGCACATCTTTAGTAGCCTATTCTTCTTTAGTATAAAGAGTATAGAGAATTTTACTAGTAATATTAAAAGTCTTATATAGCCTTTTGCTAAGTCCTTGTCTAGCTTTTTTCTTAATATCTTAAGTTTAATTTCTAATAGTTAATAAATTAGTCTAAAAAGTAGAGTCTTCTCTTCTTCTAAGATAATCTTATAATTTTAAAGTTAGTATCTTAGTAAGGCTTTGCTATCTACTACTTTTATAAAGAAGTACTAAAATTCTTTATACTCTTTTTAGATATCTAGAGTTATATATTTCTTTGAAACTCTAACTTTATTATCTAGAGAAACTCTTTTAGTATCTATTAAGTTAAACCCTTTTATCTTAAAGCTGTTCTTAGTTAAAGTTTACTATCTCTTAGTAATATTGTTAATCTTTCTTTTATTTACTATTTTAGTTATTAGATATATAGGTTAGCTTATATTTACGTCTAATTTACAGCACTTAAATAAAAACTTCTTTAACTTTTAGTTAATCTATAAGTTATGTTCTTATAACTAAGAAAGTCCTGATATAATATTATAAGTAGCTAGTCTAAAAACGTCTAGGTCTATCTCTTTCTAGTGTTCCTAAATGCAGAGCGTCACTCTAGTAACCTTGTAAGTAATTATCATCTTACCTAGTATAGTCTAACTATTAGCTACGTGTAGTAGGTAGAGTTCTTGTTTCTCTAATGCTCATAGGCCTGCTACTAACATTGCTTAAGCAGAAACAAAGTTAGCTTATGCACTAGAATTTACAAGTGCTTATATCTAGTATCTATTAAGCTTTACTGTAAGCTTAAAGAGGCTTAAGAGGTTTATTATATTAATCTCTCTAGTAGTTCTAGGTATCTAGAGCGTCTATCTAAAAAAGACTATATACTATATCTGTAAAACTTCTTTACATTAATATATTAGTCGCATTTAATATTAAGGCACGTATGCTATAAGAGCTAGTTATACTCTTATAAATAAATTCTATCTTTGTTATCCTTCTACTATATTATGTGTATCTACAGGTTGTCTTCTAGATTATTATGTCTATAAAAGTATAAGCTGTGTCTCTTATCTTATATATAAACTGCTCATTCGTCGTCTAGATAATTATACTATTAGTATTTATATCTGGGTATTCCCTTTAGTCTCTTAGAAACCTATCCTAATCTATATTTATTAGAATAGTAAAATGTACAGCTGTTATATATATATATATATAGTCTATAAATACTTTACAAGTTCTAGGTTACGCAGGTCTATCTAATAGTATATATCTTTAGCGTAGCTATTATCTTAAGCCTTACGCTATTAGTGTATTACTTAGAGTCTATTATAAATCTCCTTTGTCTCTTTGTCTAAGATTTAGTACGCTAGTTTATTCTAGAAAGCTTTAGCTTCTTTAGTCTATTTCTATACAAAGTTATTGTGTATAGCCTTATTAATAGTTGCTACTAAAGTAAGCCCTTTCTTCTACAGTTCCTCTAGTAAATTAGCATACTAGCTATAGTCTAAGAATATTTCCTTATAGGGTCTTATAAAGATCTCCTTAGATTATCTAAGCTACCTTAGTAAGGCGTTAATTTTCTCTGCTAGATTTATTAAGCATCTAGTCTCTGTAAGTAATAGTACCTATATACTAATATTATGTCTATCTTTTATAGTGTAAGTAAAGAGTTTCTATATAGCTAGTAGAGCTGTCTCTTTATTATACGCTACTAGCTCTTCTTATGTAATTAGTGTAGCTAGTTAATAGCTTTTTTAAAACTTAGCTATCTTACTATGTTTAGTTTAGTCTACTAGAGTTGCTTCTATATCTTTATCTAGCACTATCTTAGAAATGTTATCATCTAAAGTTTCCTCTAGCGTAATTATAACTAGTTTATCTAGACTATTAATACTTACTTAGTCCTATCTTTGAACTGTAATAGTAGGTAGTGTAATAACATTCTATTTATTGTCTAGATTGTTGTTAAGTTCTACACAGTAAATAATATTTAATTATGAAATTACTTTAATTTAGCTTTAGTAGTCTTGTTTTATATAAACTTCTTTGCTACATCTATAACAAGTAACTTTCTTATTACCCTTATTATGCGTAAACTTCTTTTTTCTTAGTCTCTTATTAATATTATTAAGATGTATTAGCTTATAGCTATTAGTAGCGTAATACTCTAAGATCCCAAGTACATAGTTTTGCTAACGTCCTTAGTTAGAGTATAAGTATTAAAATGTTTAATGTAGTTAAGCGTCTGTGTTCCTAGATACGCGATTCCTCTATACAAGAAATCTTTCTTTTAATATAAGCTTATAAAGTTTACTGTCTACTCTTATAGCTTTAGCTATAAGTTTATTAAGCGTGTTAAGGCTAGATCTGCTTCTTATAAGTTCTTGTTGTATAGTAAGTGTGGAGAACTAGGAGCTGGAAACAGTAGTTTAGGAGAACTAGATAGTTAATTCTGTCTTTCTATCTGCGTCTAAGACGCTCTATAAATATAAAGAAAATACTGTAGTCTGTAACAACTGTTGTAAAGCTTAGAGAGATGCCTCTAAGCATAGCAAGTGTCTTGTAGAGCTTAGATACAAGTATCTAAGCTTAGCATAAAAGCTCTAAGCCTTAGCGCTTAGCGCTGTGCGTGCCGCGTAGGCCTTAACGCTTAGGCCTAGAACCTCGTGGCTAAGGCGCGTAGCTAGTATATACGACACACCTCCTAGGTAACTAAAACTTTAGTTAGCTGTATAGAGCTCTATGTAGTTATAGCGCGTCCTATAACGCGCTGCGTACGCGCGGCTTAGCGCAAGGCGCTAAATTATAATAAATTTTTAAGCCTCTTAGGCTTAGTATCTAATACTACTATAGCTACTGTAAGTATTACTTAGCAACTTACTAAAATCTTTAAAAAGCAATTACTAGTTACTTTTTTTAAGTTCTACTATACTCTTATAAAGCTTTTTAGGCTATTACAGGTTACCTTATACTTCTACGCAGCTTCTAGCTCTATTTTAGCACTTCTTCTATTTAGTTACTAACTTTATACAGAAGTTAAAACTACAAAAAGCTGCCGCCGCCCGCGCCGCTAGGCCGCCTTCGCCCTCGCCTGCGCCCTCGCCCTCGCTAGAGCTGCGGCCGCCCCTACTAAACCGCGCTTCTCGCGCAAAGTCAACTAGTGCTGCTTTAGGTGTACTATTAGCCCGCACGTCTAGGGGGCGTGTAGGCAAGGTTAAAACCCTAGTTAAGACCGCCTACAGGTGTAAGACCCTAGCAGCAACCTCTAGTTATTAAGGCGCACCTAGTGCACATTATAGCATACCTTATCTTAAGTGCGTTAAAAGCGCTTTGTCTAGCAGCTCTAATAGAGCTTATTAGGACAAGGCTTCTAGCTCTAGGGTGCACTACTAGCAGTGCTCTAATAAGAAGACCTACAAGGTCTTATATATAATTCTTTCTTATATTTTAAGCTTCTACTAATAATTAAAGTTTTTAAATTACTGTCTTTTTAGCTAAGAAGCTTCTTGCTAAGCTCTAGAAAGATATGCTATTATAGGCTTTTCTCTTATTCTTTCTTAAGCTCCTTATATTAATAAATTATAAAGTAAATAAGCTAAAAAGCTTATAAGCTGCTGTCTGCATCCTTCTAGAGGAAGCGGCTAAGGAGGAGTAGTCTAAAGAGGACCTTAGTAGTAAAGAAGAGAGTTAAGATAACTAAGATAAGCTTACTAGCTCTCTTAACAGTCTCTTTGCGCGTCGTCTACGTATTAAAGAGCTGTTAGGTAAGTTAGTAGACCTCCTAGTTACCTAAAAACCTATTTAGAAAGAGGTTATCCTCCTAGAATCAAATAAGTTCTCTAAAAATAGAGGGCTAATTTACCCTAATAATTAAACATTTATCTCTTCTCTTTTTATGCTCTCTTTCTCTTATAAACTTTTATAAGATATGCGTTCTATATTAATAAGTTTCTTAAAGTGCTTTAGCTTCTGTCTTAATGAGTTTTTAGTAAGTCTATTAGCTAGCATCTTAGCTATTAGCAAATACTTAATCTGAAACAAGCTTTTAGCGTACTCTTAGCAGAGCTACATATTCTATATATCTATATAATAGAGCTTAGTAGTAATCCTCTCTTACTCTCTAATAACTAGGCGTATAGTTTACTAGTTGTTATAGAAGATCTTCTAAGCTCTTAAGACTATAAGTTTAAGCTTATTAAATAGCTTTTTAAGCACTATAGACTCCTTTACTACATGCTCTAACGTAAAGAGCTTAGCTTCTATAGTTAAAGTTATTACTGTAGCTTAATAAGCTACTTTCTAAATAATTAGTCTACTAAAGAGCATCATAATATAGCCTTAAAAAGACTAATAAGTCTCTAAATTATCTACAAAAGACGCGTCTCTATATATAGTAAGCTTTTTACTATTATTATTGCTGTATATAATCCCCTTATACCTCGTATAGTAGAGATATTATATAAAATAATCTATAGCCTTTATGTAAGCTTTTAAAGAGTTAGTAAGAAAGTAAGAGAGCTTAGAAACTACGTAAGTAGTGCTAAGAGGTAGTATAATAGCTGTATAAAGCGTACTACTAACGCGCCCTTAGTAGGCTTTAATTTAAAGCTTTAGGGCCTCTCTTAGATTTTTAACTAGCTCTTCTAAGGGCAGAAGAGTTTTAGAGAACTTACTAAGAGCGTCTAAACTAAAGCATTTAGTAACTTTGTTAATATAAGTGTTATATAGTAGCGTTACTATACGCTTCTTACAGTCTCTTACAATCTTTATCTCTAGAAACTAGCTAGCCTTTCTTTTATTCTTAACTTTGTAGGTGTCTTTAATAAATTAAAGGAGCTTATTAGCCTTAGTTTAGTAAGTTTAGTAATATATAAAGAGTATATTATCTACATAGAATAGTAGGAGTATTAAGCGCTCTTTAGTAAAGAATAAGCATAGCTCCTTAGCTAAGGCCTATAAGCTAAGCTTTTTTAGTATACTTAAGAACTTATTATACTATAATAATGGCAAGTCTTGAAGACTATATAAGGCTTTCTTAAGCTTAACACATTTGCTTAAGTATTTATAACTATCTAGTAAGTTGCATAAGACTATTATTCCTTTACTAATATATGTGTTAAGAAACGCTCTTACTACGTTAAGTTGCTATATCTCTATGTTAAACTTAGCAGTAATTATAATTATAAGCTTAAAAGATTACGCAGCTAGTGTTGCTGCATATATTAAGTATATAAAGTCTTTTACTTAAAAGTTTTTTCTTACTACAAGACGTGCTTTGTATTTAAGAAAGTAGCTATTTTTATTAAGCTTGTAGGTAAATACCTACTTAAGAGGGAGAGGCTTAGTGTTCTTTAGGATCTCTTCCTCTATCTAAGTGCATTTTAAAAGTAGAGTATTAATTTCTTTTTAGCTAGCTTGTCTAAATAGAGTCCTATATTAGTAGTTATTTACTTTTTAAGGTGTCAAGGGTGGTGGTTGTTGTTGTAGTCAAAATGGGGTTCTAAAAAAGTGAAAAGCAGCTACCCTCTACTAATTAATCGCAAAAGTTAAAAAAAAAGATTGTATGTAGTTAACAAGATTTGAATGGTGGGTAGATAAGTTCTAGGAAGAAGACTTAGACTACTAAGCGATAATTAGGGTTAAAAAATTTGCTAAGGTATAAAAAAACGGCACTAGTTAAAACGTGCCTAACAGCGATTGCTAGCCTATAGCTAACAATAGGATTACAGTAGGATTGCAATAGGATTACAATATAATGTAATAGAGGAGAGAAAGAACACGTACATACTGCAGCAGGAGCCTATAATACTTTATAAAGCTAAAGCTACTACTTCTTACCTACTACTTCTTACCTACTACTTCTTACCTACTACTTCTTACCTACTACTTCTTACCTACTACTTCTTACCTACTACTTCTTACCTACTACTTCTTACCTACTACTTCTTACCTACTACTTCTTACCTACTACTTCTTACCTACTACTTCTTACCTTTTAAACAGCACTATATACAAATAATTTATATATAATACGCTGTAATAGCGTACAACTTCTGTAATAAGTATCTCCTTAACCTTAACTCTTATCTAAAGACAGGAAGCTTTCTTATTATATACTTAGCCCCTAAACTAGTCTAGCTTAAGCTAATTATGTAGACACCTAAGTTTATTAAGCATCTACAAACTTAGCCTCTTTAGGACTTTATAATTATATCTTTTATTAACAACTCTAGAATCCGCAATATCTCTACATATAAAAAGAATATTAAGCCTTAACTTAGCTAGTTGTAGAAAGAATATAAGATCTACAGAGTATTTGCTAATACTAGCAAAGTACTTAAAATGCTCTACTTTAGTATCCCTCTCTTCTTGTTAATCGTGTATGGGCTGAGTAAAGAAACTATTAACTAGTTAGGCCAGCTGTTGCATGACGTCGAAATGGCGATAGAGAAGAAAGAGGCGGGAAAGGAGGAGTATATTAGTAGTTATAGAGGTCCTTCTATTTATTTAGAAGCTTTAGGAGATTATTAAAGTGCGTTTAAGATTTATTAACTTTTTTAAGAGCTGCTAAAATTATAGCGTAAACTGTAATTAACTCTCTATTAAAGTCTTAAGGTTAAGAGAGTAGTGCCTTAAGTTTAGGAGCCTTTAAAAAGTTATATAATAGGCAATTTATGCCTGCACTTTCTACGTTAGGACCGCGTTAGTCTTTATCTTTTAGCTTTAAAGAGCTCCTTGTAGGAGGTCCCTATACCTTCTTTTTATAAAGTTTTTTTACTAGAGGATTCTAAGAGGCTCTAGTTAGTATTATAGGATTCTTAGCACTGCGCTAGGCGTCCTTAGAAGTAATCTCTGCTCCTCCTTAAGACTGTAAGAGTCTTAGCGCGTCTATTAAGCTTAATCTACTAGTTATTTGCAATTTCCAAGAGCTAAGCAGCTTATTACTGCTACTTATAGCCCTTTAAGCTAGAGTGCTTTGCCCTAGCATTTACGCTCCTAGTAAAGGAGGCGCTAGCATTGCCTTAGGCGTTAGCAGCTGTCCTAAAAGACCTTTCTACCCTGCATAAATTCCCTAAGAAGCGTTAGCTTAACGCTCCTTACATGCTGTTAGCGTACTACCTATTAGAAATTATAATAGGCTTTCTACAGTCTCTATTACTAGCTAATTGCTTATTAGCTATAAGTCTTCCTGTGTTGTTACTACTGCTTAACTAAAGTACTTCTCTAGCCTTACTAATTTTATCTTTATTAAGGGTGTTTACTATAAGAACCGCGTCCTGCCTAGGCAGCTTATAAGCTAGTCTCTAGTAGTACAGCATCTTGTTAAATATAACGTTGCGCATTATAATAACTTAGTTTAGCGCTAGGACTTATATATAGTATATATTAGAGGCTCTATAGCCTACTAAGTAACTAATATAGCCCCTAAGAAGAGTCTTAAAGCTCTTCTTATATCGCCTAGCTGCTCTATCCTTATTTAAGGGATAGGCGCGGTAGCTGTAGGCGTATATACTGCTCTAATCTAGTTTTATGTTAGCTGTAAGGCTCTTAAGAGGCTTAGGCTTATAGTACTTAAAGTACCTCCTACTTTATTACTTAAGGAGCTTATTTAGTAAACGCAAGCCGTGTACATAAGAAGGACTTATATTATAAATGTTGGAGTATTGACATGCGCAACATGCGGATCACCCTGTTGAGCAGGTGATCCTGGTAAGCTGAACACGTGACGATCGCGCTAGCACCTATATATACGGGCTAGATCGTCTTGTTCCTCTTAAGTAGTTATTGACCACTTTGTTGTAGCACTTAGTTGATTAATACACTTATTCTACTCCTCCTAATTAAGCAATTGCTCCTTTTCAGCTCCTATAGTTATAAGCTTAGCTGCTTAATTGTAGTTTTAATTCCTACTGCGCAATCAGCAAGCTGTAAGGTTAACTATTTAATTAGCATTTTACTCTCCTCTATTCTCCTACAGTATAGCTAGTAGATTGCTACTACTGCTGTACCTCTCTTATTAATTATACGATCAACCTCTTACGAATACGAGCTACCTAGCTACCTACTAACTAACTAATTAAATTGTTGTTACCTTAATAATAACCTACGTTGTCATCCTACACAAAGTATCTTATCTTAAGATAGACCTTACTAATATACTGCTTGTCGTCTTAGGGGTAATCCTTAAGGCTTAATTAGACTAGCTAACCTAGTTTGCTCTATTAAGGCTACACTGCTTAAAGAAAGGTATCTAGGATTAAGTTAATTCTAATCTCCTAGACGTACCCTTAATAGATTACTAGGAGCTACAGTATCTAGAACTGCCTAAGGATATTAAGCAGCTAGTTACTCTATTACCTAGCGCTAGCGCTTAAATACAAAAGGACTATAAGATTACTTAACACAAATATAAGGCTTAATTACTTAATACTAAGTATAAGAAGAATAATTACAACAAGCTAGTTAATAGTTACAAGGTACAAGCTGCTTAATAGATAAGAAAAATTGCTAAGATTACTAATGTTAAGGACTAGATTAGCAAGACTATCTATCTAGACCTGCTTTTAAACACTTTAATAAGCATAATTACTTAAAACTTTACTAGCCTTTAAGCCTTAGTAAAGATTCTAAAGGAGGATCTCGCACCTACTAATTAGAATACTTAGTATTTAATTAGGCCGCAGTACTAATCCTACCTAGATAAGGCTTGCTAAGGACAAATAGGCCCTAAGCAATAGTTTACTAAATAGCAGCTACTATATTAATAAGCAATAATCTACTCGCTTCTTAAGGTTGTAAGGCTGTTAACAGTTACTAATTTTTTAGACGCTTTAGGCACTAAAATCGCACTAGACTAGTCGCGCGAAAAGCGTAATAAGCTAGCATAAGCAATAGCACTTAGAAAAGCTTAATTAACTCTTAATAATCTAGGAAAGATTTTTAGTGTTCTGTTACAAGCTTAGTTAATTACTTTCTTAAAAAGAAAAGGACACGCAGTGTTCTAAACTAGATCTAGATTAGTATTAGCTTAACAGTCTACTAGCGCTGACAACTTAAAGTTAAACAAGAGTAGTAAGTAACTTTACTCTTGCTTATGCAAGGCTAGTAAAGGGCTTATAAGTAAGCACTTCTAGACACTGCGTAACTGCTACTAACTTTAAACTGTAGTTACTAGATTATGCCCTGTCAGCAATATACTAATTAAGCTGTTAGATAATAAGAAAAAGAAGATTGTTAAGCAATAGAATGGTAACACTTAAGCATCTCTGCGCACTTAGATTAAAAAAGAAGGCTAGAAGACTAGCACTAGCAGATTAGCTACTAATAAACTAAGTAGATCCTACTCTAGTTTATTAGTTTTAGTACTAATTAACCTAAGTAACTTTATTAATAAGATTAGGCTAAACATCTTTAGTGAAGCCTTTACCCCTTATACCTTATCCCTTTATACAATCTTAGATAGTAGAGCAGCAGTTTACTTAGTTAATACTATTGATTACCTAGTACTAGGCACCTTTAGCAAATGCGTCAAGGACGAGACTATTTTAGTAGGCACTTAATCTATTCTAGTTACTAAGATAAGAAATAGGCTGCTTAAGAACGTCCTGCATAGTAAGGCAGGCCCTAAGACAGCTAATCTACTGCTTACTAACGTTAAGCTTGTACTAGGTTTCTATACTAATATAGTGTTAGAAGCGCGGCTCAACTAGTTAAGCATTTAGTATTTAGGATATAATCACACTATGCGATTTAGTACGCCTAAGAAGAATGTTGTCTTAATTAACCTTAAGTGTTATTTTAATCTCTTATTAATTAAATATAAGCAAATCTCGCTTCAGCCTTTTGAGACAACCTTTTGATGTGACTACACATTTTGTAGACACCTTTTTAGTAAAAAAAAAGATTTATTGCTAACAACAGGTATTGGGGCTTATGCCCCCTTGTTTAGCATTGCCGGCACGCAATTAGTGTGTCAGTAAGTATTAGGCCTCTTACTTTTAACTTAGAATTATCTATTAACTCCTCTCTTGCTCTAGCATGTTTAGACAGAAACAAAGAAAAGCAAGACAAAGACGCGAATCGCCTCCTAACTTAACACGCCTTATCCCGCCTATGCTGCCTACTTATATTAAGGCTTTACTTCTAGGTACTCTTAGACAAATTAAAGAAGTAGTACTATTATTGCCTTACTTTCTGACCTATACATACGACAATAGAACGCCTACTTCTCCTTTCCTGCCTCTTTCTTCTCTATCGCCATTTTAACATTATGCAACAGCTAGCCTAACAAGTTAATAGATCTTTTACTTAGCCTATGCACGATTAATAAGAAGAGAGGGATACTAAAGTAAAGTATTTTAAGTACTTTACTAGTATTAGTAAACACCTTATAGATCTTGTATTCCTTCTACAACTAGCTAAGTTAAGGCTTAACATTCTTTATGTATATAGAGATATTACAGATTCTAGAGTTGTTTATAAGAGATATAATTATAAAGTCCTAAAGAGGCTAAGTTTATAGATACTTAATAAACTTAGGTGTCTGCATAATTAGCTTAAGCTAGACTAGTTTAGGAGCTAGGTGTATAACAAGAAAGCTTCTTGTCTTTAAATAAGAGTTAAGGTTAAAGAAATACTTATTATGAAGGTTATACGCTATTGCAGCATATTATATGCAAATTGTTTATATACAGTGCTATTTAAAAGATAAGAAGTAGTAGCTTTAGCTTTATAAAGTATTGCAAGCTCCTACTATAGTACGTACGTGTCCTTTCCCTTCTCTATCGCATTATGTTGTAATCTTATTGCAATCCTACTATAATCCTGTTGTTAGCTAAAGGCTGGCAATTGCCGTTAGACACGTTTTAACTAGTATTGTTTTTTAGTACCTTAGCAAATTTTTTAACCTTAATTATTGCTTAGTAGTCTAAGCTTTCCTCCTAGAGCTCATCTACCTACTGTTCGAATCTCGTTAACTACACATAATCTTTTTTTTGACTTTTGCAATTGATTAGTAGAGGGTAGCTGCTTTTCACTTTTTTAGAACCTTATTTTGACTACAACAACAATCACCACCCTTAATACCTTAAAAAAATAAATAAGCAAATCTCTTGTTACTCTGCTTAACTACTACCACTCGAGAACGCCGTAGCGCGATTAAGGATACAAAAGCTGCGCACAGGCGATGAGGACCTGTAGCACTAACAATTAGGTTACCTAGGATAACGAGCTATTAAAGCCTTAGTCTACTTAGCGTAGAACGTTAAGATTACTAGCAAGAAGCTATTAGAATGTAATTACTGCGTAACAGCTTATGCCTTGTAAGTAATCTCGCGGCGACTAAGAGAAAAATTACTATGACCTTTTTATAAGATCTTATAAGATCTATTTAATTTCCTAACAAGTTAGCTACTTAAGAAATAAGCACTAATTATTAAGGAAGAATACTTAGGCAAGCTTTATAATTACAATATCTAGTTAAAGACACTAAACAATATTATGCTACTAATTAAAGGTTTTGCTAAGAGGATTAAGAGGAAATGTTAGCAGAGGATTGTAGAAATCTATTAAGATAACAATACTACTACACTGCCTTAGAGAGGGCAATTAAGATATAAGTAATAGGCAATAGAAAAAGAGATTGTAATTAAAACGCTACTGCTATACAATTATAAGCCTAATAGCTTAGCAGAGAGAGCTAGCTAAGAGCTAATAATAAAGGCTATTAAAATACGCACAAGCGCTAATTTACTAGCTAAGCTTTAGCTAGTAATTATAGATGCAGCAGCTTACCTACACAGCATAAGCTCTACTAAGATCTATAGCTACTAATCCCCTAACTAGGTGCTCAAAGAATAGTTTAGGAAATATTTCTAATACTATTAACTACTTAAGATTAGACACTAGACTACTAATCTACGCCAAGACTAGAGTAGAATATATACTTATAGCTGCCGAGTCTATCCTTTAAATAAAGATAAGGCAGCTAGGCGTAATTGTTAAGGATTTAAAGTTAATCCTCGCGGCTATATTAGTTATTTAGTTAGTTATTAAGCCTCTAATATATACTATATATAAGTACTAACACTTAATTAGGTAATTACTACTTGTAAGGTAACCTTTAATAAACAGTTGTTCTATAAAGGAGATTGTCTACAGCCCTTTTAGCAGAAAGCTAATGCTGTAAGGTTGCAGTGCAGCGTATCGTATGCGAATCGTTCGTATGCGGTGCTGTTCGAAAGGTGAGAAGCAGTAGGTGAGAAGCAGCAGCTTTATGAAGTATTGCAGGCTCCCGCTGCGGTACGTACGTGTCCTTTTCCTCCTCCATCGCATTATGTTGCAATCCTATTACAATCCTACTATAATCCTGTTGTTAGCCATAGGCTGGCAATCGCCGTTGGACACGTTTTAACTAGTGTCGTTTTTTAGTACCTTAGCAAATTTTTTGACCCTGATTATCACTCGGTGGTCTGAGCTTTCCTCCTAGAACTCATCCACCCACCGTTCGAATCTCGTTAACTACACACAATCTTTTTTTTGACTTTTGCGATTAATTAGTAGAGGGTAGCTGCTTTTCACTTTTTTGGAACCCTATTTTGACTACAACAACAACCACCACCCTCGACACCTTAAAAAAATAAATAAAGGAGATTGTAAAGAAGAGCTGTTAAAAGATTAAGCAATTAAGATTGTAGAGATCCTTTATAATAGCAAGCTAGTTGATCCTAGAGACGACTTAGAGGTCCTCTCGCCTGTTTAAGGAAGGGCAGATTAAGATACGCAGCTAACTACTAAAAACCTTAGAAGTAATCTATCTACTTTCTTAAGTAGTGAGGAAGGCCTACCTACTAAAGATAAGAGTAGATTAGAAAACACTAAGCAAATAGAGCACAAGGCTAGTGCGCTATTAGGAATTTGCTTAGATTAGTAGTAAATTACTAGTCTTGCTACTTTAGAACCTACTCCTAAACTAGAGACTCTAGAGAGCGACGATTTAATTAATTACAGAGTAATTAATAGTTAAATAGCAGTGTAACTACTTAAAGGAGCTAATCTGTCAAGACTTATAAGTAGAATACCTTATTTACTAGTCTAACAGTCTGTGCCTGTAGACTCTAACACGCTAGCTAATTATAATATATAAGGATTTATTATAGAACAACTTTTATAATACCTACCTGCTAGGTTTGTAAGTAACCTAGGAAGACTAAGTAAGCTATAAGACTCTTAATTATATAGTTATAGTAGCTTCGCTTAATAAGCATAAACTAAGTACAAAATATACTTAACTACATTGCAATAATCTACCTAAACTGCTAAGATTATAGAAGCAATTGCTCTAGCATCTTATTTATTTTTAGGGTATCAAAGGTGGTGGTTGTTGTTGTAGTCAAAATGGGTTTTCCAAAAAAGTGAAAAGCAGCTGCCCTCTACTAATCAGTCGCAAAAGTCAAAAAAAGATTGTGTGTAGTCGACGAAATTCGAACGGTGAGTGGATGAGGTCCACGCGCTAAGCGCTCGGAGCAGAAAAGCTCAGACCACCGAGCGAAATCAGGGTCAAAAAATTTGCTGAAGGTACCAAAAAACGACACCAATTGAAACGTGTTCAACGGCGATTGCCAGCCTATGGCTGGCAACAAGATTGCGATGGAGGTGGAGGAGGTGGAGGTGGAGGAGGTGGAGGTGGAGGAGGGTAAGGACACGTACGTTACCGCAGCGGGAGCCTGCAATACTTCATAAAAGCTCCCTGCCTGCTGCTTCTCACCTTCAGGATTTCCCACACCACACGGTACCGCATACCTAGCATCTTATAAGGGCCTTGTTTAAGGATGCCTGTAGGAGAGAAATTAATTAGTTAATTAAGATAAACACTTAGACTAAGATATTAAAAGAAGAAGTAGTTAATTATCTAATACCTATAAAGTAGGTTTAGACCTACGTGTTTAATTAAGACAGCTTCTTTCTTAAATACAAGGCGCAGATTGTTGTAAGAGGTAATCTCTAAGAAAAAGACTTAATTAATTTAACTTATACTACTACCTTAGCAGCTAAGTCCTTCTAAGCAGCAATAGCTATTGCCGCTAAGAATAATTTAGAGATTAAGCAATATAATATTATAGGAGCATTCCTTAATACATTAATTATAGCAGACAACCTAGTAATCTATAAGATACTAGATAGCTTTAAGAAGCTAGGCAAGTGCGTACAGCTTAACTGCGTACTATATAAATTATAAGACTTGCTACTGTTGTAGTATAAGGAGTTCTTAGGATTACTAAAGAAAATTAGACTAATTGCCTTACTAGAGGAGCCCTGCCTATTCTTTAATTAAGAAAGAAGAATCTTAGTGTTGTTTTATATAGATAATATCCTACTGCTCTTTGCAAAATATTATAAGCAGAGGGCAATAAATCTTTAGTTAAAGATTATAAATAAGTATAAGATACAGGAACAAGGATTAGTTAAATAGTTCCTTAGTATCTAGATAATTAGAGATTATAAGAAGTAAACAATTACGCTTGTATATAATACGTATATTAACAAAATTACAAAGAAGTTTAAGCTAGAGAATAGTAGCTTTCTTAAGACTCTATTACTATTAGAGAAGCTAATTAAGAACACTAGCGAAGCAACTAAGCAGGAGATTAAGGCCTACTAAGAAAGAGTTAGATTAGTGCTATACACAGCTATTATACTACGACTAGATATTACCTACTTAATCTTAAAGCTCTCACACTTTCTTATAAACTCTAGTAATTAGCATATAAAAGCTGTTAAACAGGTAATTATATACCTCTATTAAACAAGATAGGATGCGATCTAATATAGGAACTACAATAGCCTAGACCTAATAATTGCAGGCAATGCTTCCTTTGCAGATAATTAGGAAACTTATTAATTGTTTTATAGATACATAGCTATCCTATATAGTAGTCTAATATTTTAGAAGGCAGCTCGGCAGACTACAGTAACTACATTAACTACTAAGGCTAAGCTACTCGCCCTTAAGTATACTACTAAGGAGGCTATAGCCCTTAAGCGCTTCTTTCGTAAGCTATCTCTTAATCTAGAAGATATCTAGATAGTCTAGTGTAATAATTATTAAACAATTAGGCTTGTAGTTAGAAAAAATAAGTAGATTAGCACTTAATTAAGGCATGTAGATATATAAAATATATAGCTGCAGCAGGAATTTGCTAAAGGATTATTTTAAGTTAAGTACCTAGAAACAGCAATTATATTAGCTAATAGACTTACTAAGTCGCTCACCTAACAATAGTTTAAGAAGTTTAAGCAGTTGCTAAACTTTTAGCAAGTTAAGCACTTAATTAAGAAAACAATAATTAACAAGCAAAGAATTTATATTAAGTAGCAACATCTATTTACTAGGCTAAGTCTCCTCTTAATAGCTTATTATTTTAAGCGGGAGAACGTAAGCCAGACGATCAAACTAGGACTAGAAAAATTATTACTAATAAGTATTAGACTTATTATACTTACTAGACTCTATTATTAGATTATGCTTAGCTTTCTTAGCTTTAGCTAGCTTAAGAGTAATTTAAGCTATCTAAGCTTAAATAGCAAAAGTCTAGAGGCAAACAGGATAGCAGCGCGAATCTAACCTATTACTTCTATATATAGAGTCGTTAGATAATCGCCTCTTTACACTAGCGTAACAATCACGCTTATATAAATAAGTAGTATAACAATTAGGGTGACGAGGAAAAGGACAATTGTATAGAGCAGGAGGGGGCAGTATTCTACAGGCAAGCTACTCTTGTAGTAGCAACCTTTAAGCAGGTTGCTGCTAAGGCTGCTTATATTGTTGCTGCTGCTGCTGCAGATAATAAGCTGATTGTTACAGCTGCTAAGCAGGTTGCTAATTAGGTTAGCTAAGTTATGTACAACGAAATTGATCCTTAGCATTATATCTTAGATTGAATCAGCTTATAGGAGCAGGAGCAGGAGTAGGCACTAGAGGCTGAGCAGCAAAACCACAATACGACATTTCTTGAGCACGACGATTATTAGCGGGAGCCTTCTGTAAAGAAGGCTTGCTAGTAGTCATGACGCCGCTATCAATCTCTTTGTAGCAAGCAATAATGTCCTTAAGCAGTTAAGCTTTTACAGCTTAGTATATCTTGTTGTTGTTCTATCCCTAAAAAACTAGTTAGCAAGCTAAGCAAGAAGCTTAAAAATTAGAGACTTACTACTTTATCCTTATACATAGCTATAAATTAATTAGTAAGATTAATATTAACTGTGTAGTAGGTGTGTAACGAGCAACTGCTGTAGCGTAAGCTACTCTAACTGCTAGTCTTAACGCGATTAAAGCAGTATTCAGCATACAAACTATCTAGTATCTTTTTACTATAGCGTTTATAAGGCAGAACGCGAAGGTGTAAAAGATTAGCAGCAATCTTTAAAGAGCTATTAAGCGCCTTTTTCTAGGTTAAGGGGGGCGCGTTGCGCCTAGTAGACAGCTTAATAGGCGTTTATAGGCTATTGCTATCGTCTTATTACTAATCGCAGGATACTGCTTAAGCAGTAAGCTACTAAGACTTTTGTATTAGCTCTTAATGAGCCTTGCCCTTGCGCCAGCTTAATTGCTTAGTTAGATTTTTATGTAGATTAAAATTTAGGCAAGGACTTAACAGCAGACTTAATTTAGTAGGTAAGGCAATTAGCTTCTAAGTAAAGCTACTAGTTGTCTTGTAATAAGCATATAAATTAAGAGGTAGTAGTAACTAATTCTTATTATTTTAAAGATTAGCTACTTATTAAATCTTATCATTAAACAGGCTTTAACGCGCGTGACGCTTATGCTTAGTACTATTTTTACATTGCTAATAACTGCTACTTAAGCAATTCTTACGCTTATAATAGCAGCTTTCTAATTAACGCTTATGCTTATTGTTACTAGAGGTAGACTACACAAGATTAGTAGCTAATTAGTAAGAGAATAATAGGGTAACGCTGTTTACTATATAAGTGATAGTAGTTAAGACAGTTCTAAAAAGCTTAGTAATTAATATTAGAGTAAGGTTAAGGACAAAAGTTTTAGAGAGGTAGTAGACGTGATTAATATTGTTGTAGAGGCTGCGCACTAACTAATTACGCGATATTCAAGGTCTATTTAATATTTTAATATCAGGACTGCTAGGATTAATTAAAATATTAACAAGCAGCATTACTACAACAATAAAGGATTAGGCAGAAAAAGCTTTAATTATAGAGAGACCTCTTAATTAACAACCTTAATTTATTACAATTGCCTAGTTGCTTACAGCTTAGATTAATAGTATCTCACTAACCTAGGGGGTGTGTTAGAGTATTAACATGCGCAACATGCGGATCACCCTGTTAAGTAGGTGATCCTAGTAAGCTGAACACGTGACGATCGCGCTAGCACCTATATATACGGGCTAGATCGTCTTATTCCTCTCAAGTAGTTATTGACTACTTTGTTGTGGCACTTAGTTGATCAATACACTCATTCCACTCCTCCTGATCAAGCAATTGCTCCTTTTCAGCTCCTTCAATAAAGCTAGGCGACAGCCTTAACAATCTCTAGCTAGAGTTTCTTAGGCAGGTTTACGCTTGCTCTCATCTTAATTAACTTAGTAAATTAGCTCCTAGCCTACTCTTTTAGTAGCTCTATTTAGTTCATGTGTATATAGTAGAGAAGGCTTAATAGTAATACTGCGTTCTTTACACTATGTTTAGTACTACAATGTCTCTCGCTAAGAGAGTGTTAAAGGGTCGTTATCTTATGTAATTTTAACTATCTAGAGCTTATAATAAGCTTTAAGGAGTACCTTAAGGTATTAAAAAGCTCTTATAATCTCTAAGATAGATTTTGCTTACAGGATATACACATAGAGCTTGCTACTAAAAGCGTCTTTTATTACTCGTATCTACTACTCTCTTAAACAACCTTAAGGCATGTTAAATAGGTCCTACAAGATCCTCTAGTATAGTTAAAGAGAGAGCTCCTTTAGCTTATTTAATATAACTTATTTTATATAGGTTAGAACATAGTACTTATACTTAACACGTGCTATTTCCTTAATCTTTACGCTTTAAGCTGCGTTAATAAGTGCTTCTAGCGCTTTAGGGCCTAGGTGCCCTATATAGGCATGCTAAAGGTCCTCTAAGTTACTCTTTAGATAAGTTACTTATAAGCTTTTAACTAAAGGTATTACGTTTAGAACAAGCTTAAGATAAGAAGATAGTAGCTTATATTTAAAGAATAAGAAGTTAAAACAGCATTTAAACCTTGCTAGTACAACGTTTCTACCTAGTGTACCTTAGTAGAGAGTATTATCTAGGCCTAGGTACTAGACTCCTTTTCTATGTAGGTGAGCTTCTAAGACAATATTTAGATAAAAACCTTTAATAACTGCTACGTCTATAAGCATAAGGTCCTTAGTTTTATTACTACGTGTTCTACTTAGAACTTAGCGTAGGATACGCGTGCCTTAGCCGCTAATAAGGAAAGCCTAAGTGCCTACATCTACTGTCTTTACCTCCTTAGCTAGTACAAAGGAGCCTAGTATAAGCAGTTCCCTGTTGTTTACTAGGTACAACGCAGCCCTACTGTTTAATATAGTACTCTCTAATAGTATATAAGCGTTAAAGTTACTAGTGTAGTATATACTAGGATTCTTGTTTTCCTTAAGAAGCGCTAGGTTAATTAAAGATGTAACTATACTACCTAAAAAGGCCTTTAACTTGCTCTTTTCCTTCTAAAGGAGCTTATATCCTGTTTAACAAGTTTGTTTTATAGTTCTTTATACTAGTTAGTATATAGGCGTTCTTAAATCTTTTTAGATTTCACTTTACTAATATTGTAGTTAACTTCTAAGTAGGCCTTAATTACTGCTAGGAGTATATAGTATTCTACAGGATCTTAGTAATACCTACTATTATTACTATCTTAATATAGGCACTTAAGGCTACGTTTATAGCTTATACCTCTAGCGCCTTATCTTAGTAGACAAGGTTTTAAGCTTCTTAATATTTATTTTTTAAGGTGTCAAAGGTGGTGGTTGTTGTTGTAGTCAAAATGGGGTTCCAAAAAAGTGAAAAGCAGCTACCCTCTACTAATTAATTGCAAAAGTTAAAAAAAAAAGATTGTGTGTAGTTAACGAGATTCGAACAGTAGGTGGATAAGTTCTAGGAGGAAAGCTTAGACTACCGAGCGATAATTAGGGTCAAAAAAATTTGCTAAGATACTAAAAAACGACACCAGTTGTAACGTGTCCAACGGCGATTGCCAGCCTATGACTGACAGCAGGATTACAGTAGGATTGCAATAGGATTGCAACATGATGCGATAGAGGAGGGAAAGGACACGTACGTGATCCTGCAATACTTCATAAAGCTGAAAGCTTCTTAATATAATATAAGCTTTTAAGGATTTAGTTAAGTTTAGTAAGCTAATTAAGCGCTAGTAGAGTATCTCTAAGAATACTTAACTAGTTTAGTCTAGATTAAGATAATCTTTCTCTAGCGTCTAGTGCTACTAGTAGAGTATCTTTGTAGTGCTAGCTTATTTAGGGGAGTATTTAGCTCCTACAGCGTCTAGAAAGTTAAATATAGCAAGCGTGCTATCTACTTTAGGTATCTTTAGCTTCTTAGCTTTTAGTTAGTTTATTTGCTACTTATTATACTAAGCTTATAGTTCTATAGTACTAAGCTTTACTTTTTTAAAGCTCGCATAGTACTTCTAACATGTTACTATTTAGTTAACAGTGTCTATTAGCACTAGTTTAAGCTGCAATTACTTAATAAGCTTATTAAGAGTCTAGCTTAATCTATCTATAAGTCTTATTATAATTAGAGCTAGTAACTACTTATTAATAGTTACGTAGACTTAATCTTAAATATGCTGTAGTACGCGCGCGTTTACAGCCTAGTCTGCGTACCTTACGCAATATTTATTAAGCTTTTTATTATAGGTTTTGAGCTTTTCTTTAAAGAAGTCTTTTATAGGCAATAAGGGCCTTAAAGGCGGCCTTGTTAATATATTAACAGTTATAATAGCCTCAAGGTGAACATATTTCTAGACTCCTTTAGATTTAGCGTTAAACTTTAGCTAGGTATACTAGTAAGCCTAGCTTGCGTAGCCTAAGAGGCGCGCTAAGTTAGTAATTTGTAGAGAGTTACTCGCTATTATAGTATGTATAATTATTTAGTAGGTTAAAAAGTGTGTTTAAACAAATTAGAGAGTCTAAACTACTACTAGCGTACTCTAGGTTACGCAGAGAGAATCTAAACTATAGTTTAAAGCGCTAGGCTTATAACTGTAGAGAACTAGGAGCTAGAAATAGTAGTTTAAGAGAACTAGATAGTTGATTCTATCTTTCTATCTACGTCTAAGACGCTCTATAAATACAAAGGAAATACTATAGTCTATAACAACTATTGTAGAGCTTAGAGGGATACCTCTAAGCACGGCAAGTGTCTTGTAGAGCTTAGATGCAAGTATCTAAGTTTGGCGTAAAATCTCTAAGCCTTAGCGTGAAGGCTCTAAGCCTCGGCGCTTGGCGCTGTGCGTGCCGCGCAGGCCTTGACGCTTAGGTCTAGAACCTCGTAGCTGAGGCGCGTGGCTAGTATATGCGACAGTAAGTTTAAAACCTTATTAGTACATCTATATTAAAGTGTTGTCATCTTATTTAATGACTATCTTATACTATTAGAATTTAGTTGTGTAGTTAGTAGTAGACTTAGTTTATTATAGTCTCTAAATCTTTTATTCTACAACTACAAATTCTTTAAAAGGTAAGAAGATCTTTTGTATCTTTGTCTTAAAGGCGTTCTAGTCTTTAACTAAGGCAGTATTATTAGTGTCTTTAATAGAATTATCTATATATTATCTAAGGATTAAGTTAGCCTACTTCTCTACATCTCCTTAGTAATACGTAGAGGCTAGGATAGTTTTATTGTTATCCTTAATCTTGTCTCTTTTAATGTAGAAGTATCTATTAACCTAGAGGAGCTAAGCCTTAAGCTTACTACAATCGCTATAATAGTTATTAGGCTTTTTAGCGCGGCTTATAGTTCCTCTAGTGTAGGAATTAGCAGTTATATCTATAGCAGTATCACTTATCTTTAAGAGTGTTTAAAGTGTAAAGATAATCTAAAGATAATCTAGGTTAGTTCTTAGGAGGATAAATAAGTACTAAGGACACAGAGTATACTAGCATGATTGGAAGATTAATATAATAGTACAAAAGTGTGTTAGCATAATTAGAAGATTAATGTAATAATATAAGGTTAAGAATTAAGTCTTAATCCTTAGATTAATTACTAAGTAAAACTCTTAGAAGTTGAACACACTAAGCTATAAGGGTTTAGTGCCTAGTGCTATATATATAAGGAGTCCTAGAGGTCCTATGTTGTGTCAAAGTCCTAAACATCTTAAAGTTACTTTAGGACTTCTAGGACTGTAGGACTAGTTACGTGATCTCTTATTACCTAATCCCTAAGTCCGTGCTATCGGTTGTCGGTACTTGAGGTGGCGGTGCCCCACTCTAGACTTTGGGTCGTAACACAGCTCAACCAGCGTCTACCTCGCGCACAGGGCGCGCGATTAAAACTCCAACTCAATTTCTATAGTTATAGTATATATTATTTAAGCCCTATAGATCTCACCACTAAAAAATCTCGCGATAGTAGCTATTGTGTGAGGCTCTACAGCCTCAAGTTTAGTGGTGGTTTTGGTGTTCAAACCGCGCGTTACGCCGTCATGCGCGTTACGCCGTCCACCTCGGTACTTGCCATTTTGCCGGTCGTGATCACTGCCAGGGTCTTCAGGTCTACCCTATGAAAGTCCCCATCGTTTGTTTCCTTGCTTAAACATACTGCAGTGTTTGTGTCAATGCTAGAGTAGTAATCCCTTATTAATAACTATCTATCTAGGTAGGTATAATTGATAGCCTGTGCGCGAGACTCAGCTGAAACGCGCGTTGCCGTGATGGTGGCGCAGCTTGTTACCTACGGTACCGAGTTTAGGTAACGGTCATAGCGGCCACCCCTACTATACAGTGCCACCCAACAAAACAGCACCTCAACTTCAACACGTAATAATTTTACTAATATAACTCTAATTAAGGCTGCAATTGCAGCAATTAAATCGCACGAACTTAGAGAACAATTTAGCTATTGCTAAATTGCAAATAAGTATAGTTGTAGCCGCGTAGCGCTATTAAAAAGACACTAAGGCCTCTTAACCTTGCGCGCTACCTACTACAAGAACTAGCAAGCTATTTACCTACAATAAGAGCAGAAGCTCTTACAGTATATTAAGCAGCTTACTATATAAGGCCTTACACCTATATAAGCTATAATACAAAATTTTGCCTTACAGATTACGCAAAGAGAAGTTAAAGTACACTAAGTTAATTGCTTTGTCTAGCAATACCCGGACAAGCTTATCTTAAGATAGACAACAGGTATTAACAATAATTGCTATAAGGCTAATTTAAAAAAGAAGTATAGCCTCTACTTTAACCTTCTACACAAGAAAATTAAGTAGTACTATATTAAAGTAAGTTACATATATAATATAATAAAAAAGACTTTTTCTTAGTATTCTAGAAAGATTAAAAAGAATCTTTAGTAGACCCTTATACAAGAAGAGAAAGAAGAAGAGTATTATTTAAGATAGCTTATAAGAGTAAATAATACTCTTAGCTTACATCTACGCTAATAGATCTTACTTTGCGCCTACTCTTATATATTAAATAACTTTAAGTTTAATACAGGACGCTTAGTTATAAGCTCTTAATTTTAAAACTTATTAAGTTTAAATTTGCTTATTACTTTTTAGCTAAACAAATAACAATATTAGTCTTGTGTAGCTTAAATAGGTGTTTAATTATAATACTAAAGTAAAAGCTTGCTCTTCCTATTAATTACTTATTCTAGATAGCTATACATCTTACTTTACTATTAATTTTATTAAGTACTGTAATTAAAACAAGATCCTCTTTGCAGTTTATTTTTTTTATTTAACTTATATTCTGTAGCCTCTTAATATTGCCTTATTTAAGCCTCTCTTATTAGCTTACTGGGCTAAGATATCTAGATTTCTAGAGAGGAACTAGGGCCTCACCTTAATAAGTAAGAGGGATTTCTTTCCCCTCTTCTACTAAGCCTAGCAGGCCTCCTTTAAGGAAATAATAATCCTAAAAGCCTTTAAGGCTACAGGCCTCTTCCTCTTTAATTTTAAGGTTATATTAAAAAAGTTTAGTATTAAGAACCCTTTAAGTAATAGTAAGTCTTTATGCTTAAGTACTTTAAATTAAAAGAAGGTTAAACGCCTCCTGCGTAAAGTAGTTAAAAATTAAGGTAATAAACAAGCTTAAAAGCTAAGCTAGGTTTATTACTAAATCTTAACTTAAAAAACTCTTCTTAAGTATAAAGTTAAGGGCCTACACAAGGCTTTAATTAATAAAAAAACGCGTAAGAAACAAGGCAGGCCTCTCCTACTTTAGAAGCCTAAGGAGTACTAAAGTAGAGCTATAGTCTAGTCTCTAAAGAAGGTGAAGGAGGCACGTGATTGCTAGCAGCTCTAGGAGCACAAGGAGGAGCAGGTACAACACTAAAAAGCTAAAATAAATAAGCATTGTAAGAAAACAAGGCAGGTAAAGGTAAAAAAAAGAAAATAAAGTAATAAGCAAAGGCTGCAGCTTATTTAGTAAGAAAGAAAAAGAAAGCTAAGAGGGCTGTTAAATAGGCCTTTAGGGCAGCTGCTTGCAGGACTGCAAAACTCTAACAATTTATAAAAACTTCTTAAAAGAGTAAGAAGAGCAGCCTTAAAGCTCTTAAAAAGGCTACTTAAGAATAAAGGCTTATTGCGAGCCTTACAAGTAGTAGAGAGCCTTAAAGTAGTGTTACAGCTTAACTAGCGTCTACCTCGCGCACAGGGCGCGCGATTAAAACTTCAACTCAACTTCTATAGTTATATATATTATTTAAGCCCTATAAATCTCACCACTAAAAAATCTCGCGATAGTAGCTATTGTGTGAGGCTCTACAGTCTCAAGTTTAGTGGTGGTTTTGGTGTTCAGGTGGCACTGTATGGTGGGGGTGGCCGCTATGACCGTCAAACTCGGTACCGTGTTCGTGCGCGCAATGCAACACCCCACCACAACAACCACCTACACAAAACGCGTCGTAACTCCACCACCATCGATCCGATTCAGAAAGCAATTAAAGAAATCAAATCGCGCGCGCCTAGCGCAGCTTTTTTGTATAGAGAGCTTGCAGAAAAATATGGAGTTACTTGTAGTACGCTTATCTAAAGGCACTAAGAAGAAACACAGACTATTACACAGTTATGCTAACTCGCCTAACCTGTCTGTGCGCGTAATGCACATGTTCGCGTAATGCACACCCTACCAAAATCTCCATTATTAAAGATGAGGCTGTACAACAACAACTAAAAGCTATTATTATAAGATTTTATAGAGTTGTAGTAATTACATGCATGCAATTAATTTGGCTATCTAAATTTGCTAGGTAGCTTAGTGGTGCGGCTGTAGCGGGTAGTCTAAGTTAGGATAGCTGTTTTCGCCACCTAAGCTTGTACATAAGATAAATTAACAACAATATGTTTCTAGTGCTTCTGCTTTTAAGAGGAGCCTTATAAGGCTTTGCGCTTACTCTTTTAGGATAATTATATAGCTTTTTTAGCCTTGTAGGCTGCTTTTTGACGCTCCTTTTTAGCTGTAAAGGGCTGAAGCCTTGATGTTCCCTAGTACTCGACCTGTGGCCTTCGTTGACTCTTCTTACCTCAGCACTAGCACCTCAGCACTAGCAGCTATCAGCCGTACTATTTTACACTAACTGTCAGCTGACCTAGGCTAACTGTTAGCTGACCTAGTAAACCTCCAATAACCTCAGTTAGTCCTAAACCTTAGTTAGTCCTAACTATCTAAGTTAGATATAAAAACCTACGTAGTCTCTCTATAGTTCCTTATCTAATTTATTTACCTTTTACTGTTACCTTGCATCTTTAGTTAACCCAACACACCCTTACAATTAAATAAGATCCTTCTTTAGCTACTTGCGTAGCTACGTCCTACTTGGGAGCCCTCTAGAGCTATATCTAGACAAGAAGCTAGCTAGAGCTATATCTACGCGCGAGAACCTAATTAATTAGACTGCTAGTTAATTAGTTGACTGTTTAAACCCACTAAAGGATTAACAGAAGAAGCACTAGATAGAAAGTGCTAAAGGATACTTAGTTGTATAAGTCCCTAAGGCGTTTAAATTCGTTAGATAAGCCTACTAAGCGTAGTAGCCCTAGAAAACAGACAAAGGATAAGCCTACTAAGCGTAGTAGCACCTACAACAAACCCTGTCAACAATATAGAGTACTAGCAAGTACCTACAAATACAATAGCAGAACTCTTAATAGCTTTTCTAGTTGTAAGGATAGCAGAATTACACTAAGATAGTGTTAGTAAACCTAAAGTAGAGACTACTTTAGAGAGACTTTGTAGAGCAGGGGGCCTAGACGAGATAGCTACCTCTACAAAAGTACAGGAAGCTTTCTAAGCTTAGGAAGCTATAAGCACAACATTACAACAAGAAAGGAAGCCTAAGGTAGAACAACAACTTTTACCTTAGTTACCTACCCTATTAGCTGCCTTAGGAAATTAACAAGCTTAAACGCCTAGGCGTTTTAAACAACTAGATCCTAATACCTTTAATAGAAACAGAAAGATGTACTAAATCTTTTAACAACAACTTACCGCTAAGGTAGAAAATAATAAGGAAGATTTTAACACGGATAAAAGGACTTGTGATTACGTCTTTAGTTAATTAAAAGGCTTAGCTGCAACCCTTACCTTGTCTTTCCTTAACTAAATAGGAATTTCTAATTTATAGAACTTTAATAAGCTATTAAACTTCTTTGACTAAATATTTAGAGATCCCTATAGTGCAGAGAGAGCTAAGAACAAGCTCTAGTCTATAAGCTAAGGCAAGAAAAGCATATGCAAATACATTATAGAATCTTAGGAATAACTACTATTATCTAATAGTAGTTTAGACGAGGATACAAGGATAATGCTTTTCTAAAAAAGTCTTATTTAGAAAATTTAAGACAAACTTGTAGGTATTACTTATAAGCATTTAGATAGCCTGCAAAATAAAGCAATAGAGATTGCCAATCACCTCTATAGAATAGAGGAGTACTCTAAAGGCAGAGACAACAAGCCTAAGGAGTATAAATCTAGGAGAACTTCTCCTCCTCCTTCTCCTTTAAAAGGAGACTAGATAGAAGGGATAGAATACACAGGAAGAACTGCTAAACCTGAACAGTTTAGTAACTAGGAGTTAGAACAGTTGTACAAAGAAGGACGCTGATTTAACTGCAAATAGAAAGGCTAGATTACCTTTAGATATCTAGAAATGCGAACTCAACGTACAGAGTACAAAATACCTAGGTTTTATTATTAAAGCAGGAAAAGGACTTTAAATAGATCTTAACAAAGTAAAAGCAATTAGAGATTAGCAGGCACCTACAAACGTTAAAAGAGTACGCAGTTTTCTTAGTTTTGCAAACTTCTATTAACGATTTACTAAAAACTACTTAGAGATAGTAGCTCCTCTCTTAAGGCTTACTAGAAACGTCTCCTTCTTATAGGGAAAAGCAGAGCAAGATGCTTTTAATAAGCTAAAGGAGTTATTTATTACTAAACTAGTACTAGCTTAATAGGATGCTGACAGAGAAATAATCCTAGAAACGGACTCTTCTAGATATATAGTAGCAGGAGTCCTCTTATAATACAACGATAAAGGAAGCTTACGCCTAGTAGCTTATTATTTAAAAAAGATAACTAGTACGCAAAGCCATTACAAGATACACAACAAAGAATTACTAGTAGTTATTTCCTGCTTATCTAAGTAGGATGCTATGCTACGATCTTTAAAGAAGTTTATAGTTATTACAGACTATAAAAACTTTAAATATTTTAGCAAGCCTAGACAGCTTAGCAAGAGACAAATAAGATAGGCTTAATTTCTAGGAAAGTTTCCTAACATAGAAATTGTTGGAGTATTGACATGCGCAACATGCGGGTAACCCTGTTGAGCAGGTGATCCTAGTAAGCTGAACACGTGACGATCGCGCTAGCGCCTATATATACGGGCTAGATCGTCTTATTCCTCTCAAGTAGTTATTGACTACTTTGTTGTGGCACTTAGTTGTTCAATACACTCATTCCACTCCTCCTGATCAAGCAATTGCTCCTTTTCAGCTCCCACAGAAATTTCCTACAGGCCTAGAGTTAATAACTCTAGGGCTAATGCCTTATCTGGGAGACAACAAGATATGCTAGCAAACGACTAGGATACTAGGATTTCTAAGAGGTTTCTACAAGTATTTAAACCTACAACTACAGCTACTAACAAAGAACTAGAGGAAGAAGAAGTGCTTAGAACCTTTAACTGCAACAGCTATCTAGCAGCTATACAAGAGCAGTTAGATCTAGAGGATCTATAGGATAAAGCTAAAAAAGAGGACAAAACCTACTAAATAGCCTAGAAAGCTGTAAAGGATAGTAAACAACAATTTCCTACAGCTTTAGATCTTAAACTTTCTATTTCTAAATGCCGACTAGATAATTCTAGAAACCTCCTATACCAAGATTAAAAATGGGTACCTAATAATAAACCTCTAAGAACTAGAATTATCCACGAAATCTACAGTTCTAGAGCTTTAAGCTATCTAAGAAAGAATTTTACCTATTAAGCTATTGCAAGAGAATACTTTTAGCCCTTTCTTAGCGAAAGTATTAGAAGATATATAAGGAACTACTTAGTGTGTAGAAGAACAGAACCCTAGAGAGACAGCCTATAAGGCTTACTAAAACCCTTGCCTATACCTAAGCAAATATAGAAAGAAATTTCTATAAATTTTATTATAGGGTTACTAGAAAGCAAAGGCTGTACAAATCCTATAGTAGTTATTAATAGGCTTAGTAAGGACGTTGTCCTAATAGGCCTTAAGGACATTACAACAGAAAGTGTTGCTAAAGCTTTTATTAACTCTATAGTAGCTTACTATTAGTTACTAAACTATATTACTTTAGACAGAGGTATACAGTTTGTTAACTATTTTTAAATTAAGCTTTGCGAGTTATTAGAAATTAAGCAACGCTTATCTTCTAGATACTATCCTAAAACTAACAGGTATACAGAAAGAATAAACTCTATAGTATAGGCTTATTTATAAGCCTTCTGCAATTAGGATTAAACAAATTAGAAAAGTAACCTAGGAATAGCTAAGATTGTAGTTATAGCAAGGCAAGCTTAGTTTACTAAATGTCTCCTTTTTTCCTACAACATAGCTATAAGGTAGATCCTCTACAAATTGCAACTAAGCACAGCTCTTAACAACAACTTCTAAGGAAAATACAAGAGGACTATTAAAAGGCAGAAAATATTGTTGATAAACTATAGCAAAGTATTAAGCTTGCACAAGCTATAATAAGAGAAAGTTAACAAGAACAAGAAAAGTAGGCAAATAAGAAAAGGCACTAATTACCTTAGCTTAAAATAAGTAATAAAATATAGTTAAAACTAGGCAACTACTACAGAACAAAAAGGCCTAGCAGAAAACTTGACTAGAAAAACCTTAAGTATACAGTACTTAAGGTTATTAGACTAAACGCAGTTAAATTAAATACTTCTAGCTAGATTTATCTAGTATTTAATGTTAATAACTTTAGACTAGCGTCCTCAGACCCTTTACTAAGCTAGCTAATAGACAACAATAAACCTCTACTAATTAAGATAGAGGATAGAGAAGAATACCTAGTAGAGACCCTATTAGAGGAAAAAGGAAAAGGAAGAAAAAAGAAGTACTTAGTAAAATAGTTAGGATATCTAGATCTAACCTAGGAACTAGCTATTAATCTAGAGGATACGGAAGCCTTAGAAGAGTAGAACACTAGGTAACAAGATTACTACTCCTAATATTAGGAGGGGGGTATTATAAAGAGCTAAAGCCTTGATGTTCCCTAGTACTCGACCTGTGGCCTTCGTTGGCTCTTCTTACCTCAGCACTAGCACCTCAGCACTAGCAGCTATCAGCCGTACTATTTTACACTAACTGTTAGCTGACCTAGGCTAACTGTCAGCTAACCTAATAAACCTCTAATAACCTCGGTTAGTCCTAAACCTTAGTTAGTCCTAACTATCTGAGTTAGATATAAAAACCTACGTAGTCTCTCTATAGTTCCTCATCTAATTTATTCACCTTTCACTGTTACCTTGCATCTTGGGGTCAACCCAACGCACCCTTACATTAGCCTACTTTTTAGCCTGCTCCTTCTCCCTTACTTCCTTAAGCCTCTCTCTCTTAATATGTTTTTTTAGGCTATTTAAAGCTTATACAATTAAGCTTGCTTTTTTAACTTAGATCTATTAGCTTTCTAGAGTTGTAATTACTGTTGTTGCTGTTGTTGTTTTATCTTATCCTCCTTAGCTTAGCGGATCTTCTTAGGTAACTAGAAGATAGCTTCTCTATAGTATTCTTTAAAGTTATTAAGTTAAAGTGTATAGCTTTTCTTTTACTGTTTCTTTTTAACTTTTAAAGCCCCTCTTAAGCCTTGAATTTCTCTTTTAAGGATACTGTTTTAAGCTAAAAAGTAATAGAGGCTTTAGCAAAGCTTTTTCACCTCCTTATTATTAAACTTCTTTACCTCTCAGCGTATAATAGACTTAATTTTTAGCCAATTATCTCTACTAAGAATAGAAGAAGTGCTTTATTTAAACTAAAGGCCTTAGAGGTCTCCTGTTAAAATCTTTAAAGTATAACTCTTAGGTTGAGTAGGTTAATGCTAGTTGCCTTCAAAGAGCTTATAATAGTCTCCTTTCTAAAAGCTGTACGCTAAGCCTTTTAAAAAAGCTTAAAGAAGTCTCTTATGGCTAAAGGAAGAATTCTATAGCTCTAATAAAGAAAGTTTAACAACTTTTTTTAAGTAAGCTAACGCTAAAAGCTTAAATATCTTAATATTAAGTAGCTAAAGTTTATAAGTTAAATCAAGAAAATATACTGTAACTAGAATCTTATAGTTGTTGCAATAATCTAGAGAATCTATAGTTACATAAAATAAATAGCTATTAATAATAAGTAATTAGTACTTAGTTTAAGCATAGCGTGCAGTCTCTCTTTTAAAGACATCTTTAAGCTAAGCTAGGCCTATATTATTGTTAGTTTATCTAGAGAGTAATAAGGTAACAAAAACAAAGTACTTATTTAGATTAATTACCTTTACTTAAGCTAATTTTAGAGCTCTAGCGTTTAACTAAAAGATAAGGGATAAAAAAAGAGGTGTACTATTTAAATAGATACAGGCTAAGGCTGTAATTTACTTTCTTAAGCTATCTTGTAAGCTTAAAATTGGCTTCAGCCTTTTAAGACAACCTTTTGATGTGACTACACATTTTGTAGACACCTTTTTAGTAATAAAAAAAAATTATTACTAACACCAGGTATTAGGGCTTATGCCCCCTTGTTTAGCATTGCTGGCACGCAATTAGTATGTCGTACGTTTAGACAGAAACAAAGAAAAGTAAGACAAAGACGTAAATCGCCTCTTAACTTAACGCGCTTTATCCTACCTATTCTTATTACTTTACTGCTAGGCGCTCCTAAATAAAGTAAAGTAGTAATACTATTATTGCCTTGCTTGCTAACTTATAGACGCGACGATAGAAAGCCTACTTCTCTTTTCTTACCTCTTTCTTCTCTATTGCTAATTTAACGTCTTGTAATAGCTGTTTCAATCTTTTTTTTTGACTTTTGCGATTGATTAGTAGAGAGTAGCTGCTTTTCACTTTTTTGGAACCCCATTTTGACTACAACAACAACCACCACCCTTGACACCTTAAAAAATAAGTGATAGCTGTTTAAGCTAAGTTTTAGTCTCTGTACTTAGCTCTTACATAACAAACAGGAAGAGAAGAATACTAAAGCAATAGATCTTAAGTACTGCGCTAGTATTAGCGAATACCTTAGAGATTGTGTATTCCTTCTACAACTAGCTAAATTAGGGCTTAACAATCTTTTTATATATAGAGATATTATAGATAAGAGACTTATTTAAGATTTTTATAAACTTAGAAGTCTAGCTAAGTAGTTAAGTTTTAAGATACTCAATAAATTTAGGTGTCTGTATAAGCAGTTTAAGTTAGACTAAATTAGGTGCTAAGTAAACAGTAGCAAAGGATGCTTTTTTTAGAAGAGAGCCTAGAATAAGGAGATGCTTGCTGTAGAGGTTACACGCTATATTGCAGTGCAGTGTATTATATGTAAATTATTTATATACAGTGCTGTTTAAAAGGTAAGAAGCAGTAGGTAAGAAGCAGTAGGTAAGAAGTAGCAGCTTTAGCTTTATAAAGTATTGTAAGCTCCTGCTGTAGTACGTACATGTCCTTTCTCTCTATTGCATTATGTTGCAATCCTATTGTAATCCTACTATAATCCTATTACTAGCTATAGGCTGGCAATCGCCGTTAGACACGTTTTAACTAGTGTTGTTTTTTAGTATCTTAGCAAATTTTTTTGACCCTGATTATCGCTCGGTAGTCTGAGCTTTCCTCCTAGAACTCATCCACCTAGCGTTCGAATCTCATTAACTACACACAATCTTTTTTTTGACTTTTGCGATTGATTAGTAGAGGGTAGCTACTTTTCACTTTTTTGGAACCCCATTTTGACTACAACAACAACCACCACCTTTAACACCTTAAAAAATGAATATAGAGAGAGATGCACTGCGGACTACCAGGTGATGAGAGTATGATCTCACTAGGGCACGAACCATGACTCAAACTGCAGCTGAGCTGCATGCACGCAGGTGCAGCCCGTGTGCGCACGAGCCATACCGTGTCCGTGCGCGCAATGCAACACCCCACCAAACTGAGATTTCAGAAAAATGAGGCTGTAGAGCCACCACTATTAGCTAGTATCGCAAGATTTTGTGGAGTTGTAGTATGTATATTATTGCGATCAATTTGTGTTACTTATATTTCCTTAGTACGCATCGATGAGGTGTTGATGAATGACAGAATTCGACCTCTGCGTCCACCTGATTACCATAGGAGCTACCGCCAACAGCTCCTCTTCGACCGACCGGGGAGGCCGCTCAACAAAGGTGAACGCGGGCTTCGTAATCTACTACTATAGCTTCTTATATAGTAACCTAGTAAGGTCTAACTTTACTTAATATAAGCTATTAGTCTTTGTGTTAAACAAGAAGAAAAATAGTCTAAGCATTATATTGTTTGTATGTAGTACTGTGTGGTGTAGGAAATCCTAAAAGTAAGAAGTAGTAGGTAGGGAGCTTTTATAAAGTATTGCAGGCTCCTGCTGCGGTAACGTACGTGTCCTTACCCTCCTCTACCTCTACCTCCTCCACCTCTATCGCAATCTTGTTGCCAGCTATAGGCTAGCAATTACTATTAAACACGTTTTAATTAGTGTTGTTTTTTAGTACCTTTAGCAAATTTTTTAACTCTAATTTTGCTAAGTAGTTTAAGCTTTTCTACTCTAAGCGCTTAGCGCGTAGACCTTATCTACTTACTGTTTAAATCTTGTTAACTACACACAATCTTTTTTTAACTTTTGCGACTAATTAGTAGAGGGCAGCTGCTTTTCACTTTTTTAGAAAACCCATTTTGACTACAACAACAACCACCACCTTTAATACCTTAAAAATAAATATTTCCTTAGTAAGTTGACGCTACGCCCGCGGCAGGTAGTGCGCGGCTTATAAAGTACGTTATACTTTTCTTTTTTTTAATAATTTACATTTACTATTCTTTACTCTATATACAAGCTATTTTTAAATAAGCTACTTTTTTATATATTTCATAGAAAATAGATAAATCTATATATACTAACTTAGCCTAGTCAATATCTATTAAGGTAACCTAATTCTAATCTCTTCCTAACCTAACTCTAACTTAACCTAGACCTATTTACTAACGTAATTCTATACCTCCTTAGCTATAATACAGTATCTCTACTTATAGTAGCGGATTATAGGGTTACATAACCTAGGTCCTAGGCGGCCTACCGTATCCTAACATATATTAGTTACGGATGTGAACCTACTTCCCTTTATCGCATTCCAAACTACTAATTAGTCCACACTCATCCAGATGCAGACCTTGACAAACAGGATGTTCTAATTGGTTGCAAGCTTCGCACCATGGTCGATCAGAGCCATCGTCTAGACTCGACCACATTTGTCTAAGGAATATCCGAAATATTTGAAATGCACAAAATGGCATAAGATTATCTGCTTTCCTGCGCGCTAGGTTTAACCCTATAAAAGTAAATACATCCCATAGCCGTCTTCTCATTCTACTCCTCTCAAAGAGACGTCGTCAAAGCGCGTAACAACATCCGCGAATTACACCCAAACACAACTAACTAAAACGGATAGATGAATCCATCACAAGACCCGTCTCATGTTCTCGATCGCACATATAGTGCCAGATCCACCATCGTCGCCGCTACCTAAAAGCGCAAAGTGCCGAGCCGCTGCCGAAGCACCACTTTCCGAAAAATTGTGCATGTCCAAATTTTTGCTTTCCTGGAATTACCAATAGCAGATCAGATTCCAAGGTATAGAGCCTCCTTGAAGCATAAAGGAAGCGAGGCTGACATTGTATGAGCGTTACGGGTCATTGCTTTCACCTGGGCAACAGGCTGTGCTGTCACGTGATCTCGCGTTCACTCGGACGATTGCTATTGTGTCGTTGGGACAATAGGATCGGCTGTGGTCACCCAACGGATACTTGAAGTTGATATAGACTGTGATATCACGACTCTGTCTGCGTATCCGGCTACACCCTACTAAAGATTACTTTCTGCCACCAGATATGGCCTCCACGACACATCCAACAACAGCACTCCTCCCCTCCCTCCCACCCGAACTCCGCAACGAAATCTACGCCTACCTCTCCCTCCCAACCCCCACCCCCCTAAACACACACCTCCCTCTCCAACTGAAAACCTTCACCTGCAAACACACCACCATCACCCTAACCCCCACCCACCACGGCTCCCCAACCCTCCTCTCCCTCCCCCCTTCCACCTTCCCCGAAGCCCTCGAATACACATCCTGGCTCCTAACCAACGGCCTCACACTCCACATCTCGATCCACTTCCATGGCCGCGTAAACACCTTTGTACAAGACCACTGGAACAAGAAGACTTCAACCCATTTACGCAAACTGCTTAAATCGTTTCCCTGGCTGAGCAAAGTGGCGCGATACGATATCCATGTCTTGTGGGAGAGTGCAGATGGGGCGTTGGAGAGTAAGCGGGGGAAAAGGGTTGCAGGGCTGATTCCGCTTGATATGGCAAATTGTCTTACGCAGATTATGGATGAGGGCGTGAAGAGGAAAAAGGGGGATGTGAAGGTGGTGTTGCATCTGGAACACCGGTTTGCGGTGGGGAGCGCGCTTTCTTCTTCTTCTTCTTCGACAAGGACGACGAGGTTTGGATTGAATAGGTTTCTGCTCGGGGATCAGAGACAGTTTTCTGGATTCAAGAGGTTGGTGAGGGAAGTGAGGAAGGCGCCGTGTGTGGGTCATGCACCCCAGCCTCTGCCTCTGCATCTGCATCCGGCTTTTCTTGCTGTTCCGTCTCGGGTGCTGGAGGATAGGACGTTGATTGAGGTTGAAGACGGGGTGGTTCGTTGGTCCGAGTGGACACGGGGTCCTTTGGTTATGACGACGACGATTTTGGAGACTGCCGAGGGAAGAAGTAGTAGTGTGCTTAGACAAGGGCAGGAGGAACAAGCGGAATTCCCAATTTGCCATCTCATGGCAGACTGTATGGAAATGTGAATAGAAGACAACATACAATGCTTGACTTGGAGCCAGTACAGGTATCGAATTTTACTACATGCAGCGTATAGAGTTTCGTTAAGCGCCCACAAACTCCTTCCTGTCCAATGAACGCCAGAACCCCCCAGCTTTTGATGCATCGTGTACATGTTACTCAGGGCCTATAGTGCCTCAGCCGCAGCCCTGGCCTTTTCGACCTTGGCGCGCTTTCTACGCAGGTTCTCAGACTCATTACTGCGCTTGTCCTCGCCGTATTCAATGCGCTTGAGGAGCTTGCGCTTCTTGTTAGACAGCATCATTTTTTGCCTCTCGCGCTCCTCCTCTTCCTGACGCTTCTTCTTCTCGGCCTTTTTGCGGATGGCAGCGTTCTCTTCTTTCCTGGTTGGTTTCTTGACCTCGAGCTTCTTGCCGGTAGCTTCAGCTTCCAATTCACGTTGGTGCTGAAGGCGAGCAGCCTCTCCTTCTGAGATGTCCGACTCGGCATCAGAGTCGAGACCATCAAACTCCTCACCTGCACCAGCTTCATCGGATTCGTCGTCATCGCTGTCATCTTCCGAGTCTTCAGCAACATCCATACCCTCGCCAACTCCAACTGAGCCTTCGCGGTCAACGATGGCATCCATGTCCTCGTCTCCGTCGGCGTCAAAGGTTGCCTCTTCTTCATCACCTTCATCTTCAAACGCTTCGGCTTCACCCTCTGGTTGTTGTGCCGCGAGAGGCAAGTTGGGGTCGTATTCGCCCTTCTTTGGCTTGACCCAAGGGCTGAGATGCGGCGGCAAATCTGCGCCAGGGGCGTAGTGGTCTGGTCGCAACAGCTTACCCTGGTTGATACTGTCCCAGACCCACTGTGGCTGAACATAGGTGCGTCCGGGCATCATGGAGTAGGGCCACTGGGCCTTGGGAGCAGCAGCGTCTTCAGCATCTGCGGCAGGCGCGCCGTTGGAAAGAGCGGGTCGATCGACGATTTGATGTGTGATGTTTGGGTCCGACTCGTTGGTTGTGAAAGCACCGTCACCGAGAGTTCCGTCCCAGCCTACTCTCTTGCAACCGAATGCCTTCAATATAAACTCGAGCGAGGCCCTGGGTGTCTCTCGTGATAGGTAGAAGGTGAAAGGGGCAAACAGGGAGGCGATCTCGGCGCTGCTTGCTTGCGGCTGGGGTAGGATATCGGCATCGGGCGCAGTCGGCTCGAACTTGTCAATCTCATCGTTGGCCTCCTCTTCATCGTCCTCGGTGGCAACCTTGGCCACAGCCGTAGTGCTCTCTTCCTCGTCGACGTCAGACATGGCTCCAATCCTGTCCGCAATCGCCTGTGCCTCTGGGTTGATCTCGGCGTCCTCATGTTCATTGGTTACGCCATTTGTCGCAGTGGCCTTGCCCTCAAGCTGGAATGCGGCCAGCTCACCACCCTGCTCGTCGCTCTTCGCATTGAACTTGGGTGGGTATACCAGGCCGACGGAAGTGTAGAGGCGGTAGTTGACAAAACCAAGAAGGGTCGTGTAGAACTCGACAAAGGTGCCCATGATCCTGAAATCGATGTCGCCGCCTGTTCGCTGCACGAACCTGTACGGTACCAGCCAAAGGATGTCCTGGCCTTGGATTGTGGCCTGGTAGTAGATACCCTTGATGGAGAGGAAGGACTTGCGAAGGGCGTGAGATGTGATGACGTAGTGCTCGAACTCGCGCGTCAATCGCTGGCACAGGGCGATGGTCTTCGCAGGGACGTGTTCGCTCGAGGGGAGGTTGGCGAAGAGAAACAGCATGGAGAGGGCATCGTCGAGGTCACGCAGGGCGTCGACAAAGCTAGGGTAGCGCTCCTTGATGATGTGGTCGAGCTTGACTCTGGGCATGAGGTTCTTCTCGAGGCGCGATGCATCTCCCGACTCGCCGCGACCGAGGGCGCGACCAATCTTCTTTGCGACGGCCTTGTGCTCGCGGAACTTTGCTAGCAGCGGCTCATGGAGGAGGTACTGGATGTCCTTGGTGTAGTAGAAGGTGGTCACGGCGGTAGAGCCGCGCGAGACCTTCTTCTTGTTGCGCGGCTCACGGGGGTAGATTCCCTTGAAGATGCATAGTCGTCTGAAGTCGGGGAGAGAGATCTGAAGCTTCTTCACGGCGCGCGTGCGAGTGATGTAGTTTTTGGCCGCACCAGAGGTGCCTGTACGCGGGTTAGCGAAAGGCGTCTCCAGATGCATCACGTGTGTGTATACCCTTCTTTTTCGCGCGACCGGCCATTGTAGGGTCTGTATTGAATCGCGAGTCTGTCGGTGCAGACGGTCCAACTTTTGGCGGGCGCAAAAAAGTTCGAGATGCGGCCAGCTAGCGGGCAGGGGTCCGGCATTAGCGCGACCAGGGTCCACCACGATGCATCTTGAGACGACTTGCCAGAACACCAGCGCCGAGGGGAAGAACCGCCATGGAGCCAATGAGTGGATAGCTGAGCGACACCATGGCCATTGACAAGCAGCACAAGATGCTGCTCTTCGGCGCGGCCGCAGCGGTGCGGTTGCTCCTGTTCACTGTCTTTCCAGCCCTGCCCGACCTCCTCGCCGGACGTGTCGAGGTGGCCACACCAGTGACGAGCTTCAAGAGATGTATGTGCCCAAGATGGTCTGTAGGTGGCACTGCTGACACGTACTAGTGCAAGAGGGTGTCTTCCTCTACACCCACAATGTCTCTCCCTACGACGGCGGCGTATACCACCAGGCACCCCTCCTGCTGCCTCTCTTCTCCCTCTTCCCGAACCCGGCCCATGCTCCTCTGGCGACCAACATCTTCTACACCATCGTCGACCTGCTGAGCGCGAATGCACTGGCCCAAGTGGCAGAGAGCGGCTTTGCATCAGTGACACGACTGTTCGCTTCACCGCGGAAGGACTTGCGATGGAGCAGTACGGCTATCGCAGCAGGGTACGCCTCACACGCTTCTCTGTAGGACATGTGCTGACATCTTTGAGCTTCCTGTTCAACCCCTTCACAGTAGCCACATGTATCGCGCGCTCCACCTCGGCCCTGACGAACCTTTTCATCCTCACGGCCATGGCCAAGGCCTCTCAAGGCGCCAGCTTTACCTTCATCCTAGCCACAGCCTTTGCTTCATACTTCGCCATGCACCCGATACTCCTCTTCCCCCCACTGATGCTTCTCCTTTACGATGCGAAGACACTCAAGACAAACGTTACGCCAAATGCCACGTCCTTTATCGCGACCCACACGCTCGGCTTCGCAGGCGTAATAGGTGCCTTGTTCACGGGATCCGCCTTCTTGATGGGTTCATGGGACTTTCTCGCGGCGACATACGGCGTGCGCCTTCTGCTGCCTGACCTCACGCCCAATGTGGGACTCTGGTGGTATTTCTTCATTGAGATGTTCGACTCTTTCCGCGAGTTCTTCCTTGGTGTCTTCTGGCTGCACGCGGCCTCGTATATGCCCGGCCTTACCATCCGCCTTCACAAGCAGCCGCTGTTTGTTGCTTGCAGCTTGACCGGCGTTTTTGCCATCTTTACTCCATACCCGAGCATAGCCGATGCTGCCCTCTACCTTTCCTTGGTGCCCATGTTCCGCCATCTGTTTCCTCGTGAGTGTCTTGCTTTCCCAAATGTTACAGCAAAGCTAACTGTACCTCAGTCATGCGCTATACCTTCTTGGCATCAGCGAGCATTCTATATACATCTTTCTTGGGTCCAGCCTTCTACCATTTGTGGATTTATGCTGGGTCGGGCAACGCCAACTTCTTCTACGCTATTACACTGGTCTGGAGTTTGGGATTGTCCATCATCCTGGGAGACTCACTATATGCGGCACTGAGGGACGAGCTGGACGTGGAAAGACCCGAATTGCAGGGTAAAGAGGTGCGCAGGATATAGCACGACGGTGAAATGATCCGCATGCTGGCATCTCCAGTCGGCTCGTGAATATACTATATGCTCTGCACACATCTCCCAGCCAGACTCACCTACGCCCTGTGCCACTCTATGATTTCCTATGACAGCCCTTAAGGCGGGGTGAAGGCGTCTTTCCTGTCCTCTTTTGGCTGCCTAGCCACTCTCACCATGCACCTAAATTCCCTCAACTGCCAATTTCACCGACAATTTGTAGAATCCATCCTTGCCTATTAGTTGGCATATAAAGACTGTGTCCTCGCCTCTTTCAGTCTTTTCTACCATTGCTCTTCCACTACTCTTCTACCACTCTTCCACAATATTTTGTGCGTCCAATACACTACCAAACCTTCAGCAAATCTCCTCTTACACTACAAGATCAACATGGCCGGCAACAAAGACGTCAGCTTCTCCGCTCGTGAGATGGAGGTCCTCGCTCTTGCATGGCAGTGCATGGATCAGCAGCCCAAGGCAAGTCTTCTTCTTCTTACCCTAATCCCCAGCACCATACTACACTCCATTCCACTTGCCCTCCTCCTATACTACTAACATAACCCCCACAGATCAACATGGAGAAACTCGCCAACCTAACCGGCTACACCCTCGGAAGCGCAGGCGTCACCTTCGGCAAGATCAAAACCAAGATCAAGCTCCTCGGCGAATCGCTCTCTGCAAACGGCCCCTCCACCCCCAAGAAAGCTGCCGGCCCTGGTCGTGGCAAGAACTCTTCCACCCCAAAGAAACGTGCTTCTACAGCTGCTTTTACCACCCCAGTCAAGCGCCCCCGAAAGGGTGCCGCTGCAGCCAGCCAACCTACTTCTTCACCTTCAGAGCACGTTTCCGCTGCCATCGATGACGACGACGAGGACTTTGATCTCGGCGGCGCCAAGGTCAAGAAGGAAGAACCGGGTTTCGACCAGGGTTTTGGTTTCTATGATGAGTCACTCGAGGCACGTGAGGTGGGCGGTGGTGGTGCGAGTTATGGTTTCTTGGATGGCCATGAGGTGTTCGGTGGTGCTGTTGGTGGAGGAAGGAGTGCGGCCAATGGATACAGGAAGCCGTTTGCTGAGGGTGCGGAGTAATGAGGAGGAAGGATTGGGGACGACGAGATGGTTTAGAGTAGGGAAGGCGGGAAAAAACTTTGCGAGTGGTGGGGTTTCATTCGTTTTGAAGTACGGGGATCTGGCACGCGGCATCTAAGCGGGCATGACTGCTGAGGGTGCGATTTGGCGTCTTTATGAGGCACAAGGGAAAGAAAATGCATTGCGGATGAATTACTTCAATCTCGTTAGAGTGCACATGTGCCTGAAGCGATTCGCTGACTTTTCAAAAAGTAGAAGAGAAGATGTTAATCACCGTAAAGACGTATAGGCTGTGATATTAACAAACAGCGATGAAATAACGTGCGATACGCTAACCGGCAGAACATAATTACAGCGCGAATACAAACTCGAAACAGCTCCGATACCCCCCCCCCTTCCCATATAAACACACATCCTTGAAGCCATACCAGCACGGCCATTTTACGCCTTCCAGGAAATCTTACATTACTTCCTTCACAACACAGTCAAGCACTCAGAGTGCAGAGATGGCTTCGAGCAGCACATCCAGCGTCCGATCACCGACTCCCTCCAAGCCCTCCCTCAGCGTCCAAGCAACATCACTCTGCAGTCCCAGCGGAACATACACACCACCCTCATCCTTGTTGACCTCCATCCTCTCTCCCAGCCTACTCGTGTGTTCCCACTCTCTAGCCGCTTTCTCTGCGTTTTCGATGACTTTCCTCGGGATACCGCACATGGCCGCGCAGTGCATACCGAAACTGCCTTCCGCCACACCTTCTTCTAGTTTGTAGAGGAAAGTGATAGATTTCGAGGCATCGTCGACGTGAATCCGCATACGCTTGTTCTCGACTTCGGGGTGGAATTCGAATTCCTTGGCTAGAGAGCGGTAGTGGGTGGCGAAGAAGCCGACACAGCCTACGCGGGTGCTGATGTCGTGAAGAACAGCCTGTGCAACTGCCACACCGTCGTAAGAAGATGTGCCGCGACCAAGCTCATCGAGAATGACAAGTGAACGAGGTGTAGCTTCAGAGAGAATCTTCTGTGTTTCGGAGAGTTCGACAAAGAAGGTGGATTGGGCAGCGAAGATGTTGTCGTTGGCGCCAAGACGAGACATGATGCGGTCCACAGGTGTGAGTTTGGCTGATGTGCAGGGTAGATAGCAACCGACCTGTGCGAGGATGACGGCTATGCAAGTCATACGAAGGATGGTGGATTTACCGGCTGCGTTTGCGCCAGTAAGCAGACTGATGTTGGCAGACTCGCCGCCTAGCCTGATGTCGTTGGGGATGAAGTCGTCGACTGTGTTGAGCATGCACGGGTGGCGGAGCTCTTCAAACTCAACGACAGTACGATTACCCTCCTCAAAGACCGGGCGGCAGCTAGGCTCTCCAAGTGAAGCAGATGCTTTTGCGAGACTGATCAGACAATCCAGCTGAGCGATGATCTTGACGGCCGCAAGCCAGACCTTGTAGTCCTCATCGAAGCACTGACAGAATCGAGTAGCAACTTCTCGGGTAATCTGACCATGCGTCTCTTGCGCTTCTTGTAGTGCTCGCACCAGCTTTCGAAGCTCGGGTGTGTAGTATCGAGTGACCTTGGCAGTAGCCGACATTTGGTCCCAGTTGTTGGGTACTTTGACCTTCTTGGGTACTTCTAGTTGGTAGATCTCCTTGCCAATGTCGTTGTATTGAACAGCATTAGAGCCGAGCTCTTTGCGAGCTTTCTTCAACAGTACGTCCAAATTAGCTTTGCAGGTATCAATCTCTTCCTGGCTATTATCAAAGTCCTCTTCGATGCCAGGCCCAGGAATAAGAAGTCCCTCTTTTCGGGCGACGTCCCGATCGAAAGCTGAGTTCCACTTCGCCAGGGATGCAGCCAAGTCAGGCATGGAAGATATGAGTTGTCCAATAACACCTTCACCTTCGCCAAATTGTTTCAAAAGGCTAATGGTGTATTCAATCTGTTCGAAACCTTCCAGTACTTTGAGGAAGTCCTGCGCTCTGCATCGCCCCGCGTGTACGCGAGAGATGAGACGCTCGAGATCTGGCAACTTGCTGAGGGATGCACTAAAGTTGTCCATAATTGTAGAGTCGGCGTTTAGCGCATCCACAGCGTCCAAACGAGCGTTGATCTTGGTTGCATCTGCGAGAGGATGACATACCCACTGGCGGAGTAGTCGCTTTCCAAACGGGGTGATACAGCGGTTCAACATAGCGAAGAGAGTACCCTCGGTTGATCCATCAAACGTGTTGGCGAATATCTCCAGATTGATCAGACTTTGGCCATCAAGAACCAGACTGGTAGCCTTCCGTATAGGGTCGTACCACTGGAAGTTTCCGAGCGAGACAAGATCACGCTCGATCATCAGTGTACGCAGGTATTGTAGCAGAGCACCGAATGATGACATGACCAGTTCCTGCTCTCGCGCTTCGCGTAGCACTGGTGGCCAGGCCTCAATGTTGTCTTCTGTGGGCGACTCGAAGTAGTTATTCGCCTCAAGCTCCCGAATGGTGATGTCAGCTGGCCAGAACTCCTTATTGGGCTTGAGGTAGTTCCAGATCGTTGTAGGTGGCGTGTTGTTCTTGAGTATCCGCAGGGCTTTGGCAGAGACGCAAGACTTCTCTAGGAGTAGTTCACCGGGCCTCATCTGGGCAATGAGGGTTTCAAACTTGGTCATGTTGACATCATCGGTGAACTCGCAAAGCTGAAACTGTGCAGTAGCAGTGTCCACAAACGCTATTCCGAAGGTTGGCAGGTTATCGCGATCGATTTCCTTGATGGCCATGCAGTATGTCGACATCTCACTCTGAAGCATGCCTGTATCGACAAGTGTACCGGATGTGAGCACTGTGGCGAGCTCTCTTCGAATCACTTTGTTTTCCTTGCCAGCCTTCTTTGGAGTCTTGCCCTTGTCATCACGTTCGCGCATCTCCTTACTAAGAGCCGACTCCATTTGGTCAACTCTAGCAACTTTGTGTCCTGCCGCTACGAATTGGGTTGCCCACATGTCCAACGACGCTTCTGGTACACCCACCATTCTCATGTTGACCCGATCAGTTAACTTGAGGTCGAAGAGCTGGTGGCCTATCGAAGCGTCCTTCTCATAGAGCTCGTAAAACTTGCCCTTCTTGAAAAATACAACGGTATCCCACCACTTGCTCTTAATCTCCCAGTACTGCTTCTCAAAAGCAGAGAACTTGTCCCATGCGATCGGGGGAATATAGAGTGTGCGGGGGTCGTAGTCTGGATGATCAACGGGATGCCGATCGGCGTCCATCTGGTGGGCAAGCCATGGGTATCTCGTCTCAGGTTCAGACGCGCTCGGTCGTTCCTTGATCTTCTTGCTGGGGTCCTTCTTTGTCGCCTGTATAGACACGCGGGGTTTGAAGACCATTGGGTTCTCTGGATCGTAGATCCATTGCTGTGCCGTCGACGTGCTGGTCGTTACGACGTCGCCATCGTCTTCCTCGTCCTTCGCCTCGATTATAGGTGGTGACGATGCTGGGGAAGTTTTGGCACGAGCCTTGGACGTTGCTGGACGTTTGCGTTTCTTCGACACAACCTCCTCTTCGGAATCATGTGGGACAATGAAGTCTTCCACATCATCGTCATCTTCTTCCTCAAGCATTGCCTTCTGTGTGGCCGCGTCTAATCCGAACTCGTCGTCTGAATCGTCGTCGATGATGACCCGCTGGCGCTTCGTTGCTTTGCCTCTTGCATTGTCCGCGATTGGACCCAGTACGTCGTCGTCCTCGGCATCCGATTCGGCATAATTGACAGGTTTTCGTGCCTGGATGGAAACGTTAGCGAGTGCAGTCAGAATGTACAATGGCAAATCTCGCGTACCTTGCGTGTTGGGCTACTTGGAGTAACATCTGCAAGCTCTGACATAACACGATCAGTTTTGGTGTCCAATCCTGCGAGAGGTAATGGCAGACCATTCTCCTTGTTCCTTCCTACTGTCAATTCTTGTTCATATTTGATGGGGCTCGAGTAATCGGGGGCGTCGCTGCTCGGCACGGGTGTAATAGCTGCAGACGGAGCTTCGAACGCCTTGTTTGCTAGTTTCGATGTCGGCGTCTTGTTGACTGGTGTGGCATCGGACGGTGCGGGGCTTGGTGAGTTGGTAGACTTCTTTTGGAAGAAGCCCAGAATGGACTTTTGGCCCTTCGCTGATTGCGACGCAGAGGCGGGCTGCTTCTTTTGTGAAGCCCGAGGCGTTGACATCTCGTGTCCTTCGACGCCACGTGCCATAGTTATCGTGGTGTTGAAATGTGTGAGGTGAAAGTAGACAGAGTTTGGGACTATCAACGGTTGCGACTGCCGTATTCTGGGGAAGGGAGGGTCGCGTCGGACGCGTTGCGCTAGCCCTCGCCTGCGCTTAAGTGGCTTGGCAGATGATGTAACGTGCAGGTGCGTTCATTTAGCTACGCTTTCTACCATTGAGAAAAGCGACCATGTCAATTTAGAAAAAACAAACTTTGTGTCGGAGTGTCTTCATTGTAGCCATTGCTTTCGTTTATTTTGCTATTACATGGCAGATGCCCAGGTTCTCTAGTTCTTGATTCGTGCGTCCTCGTCGGCCACGCGACTTGTCCAGCGCAGTGCAGCGCGCGGGTAAAGCTCGACCTTCTTGGTCAACTTGCAAATGCACCCATTCATAGTCCATCATACCCACTTCCTGTACATCATCACCATCAGCGTTGTAGTTTGCAAGGTCGTTGCACGACCAATTGCAGCCCGGCCCGCACGCATCTGTTACCAAGACCTGAAGATCATCGGGAGTCCTATTTCGCTTTGCCCTTGACCGCCTTGCTCCTGTCCACCTTGGTGGGCTGGATGCGCGCCATCATCTCCTCCTTGGTGATGAGATGATCAACGCGCTCCAGCAGACCCAGCAAGCTCTTCATGTTTCCGCTCCACTCGTTCAGCACATCGTCGGCATCTCTGGGCTTGGAGAATGTAACGATTCGCGCGGGTCGATCGATCTTGGCGTAGATGGTCTTCGCAGACACCAGTTCGCTGATGTTCTTCTCTGTCTCATCTTCGGTGAGATCCAGCAGCTCTGTCAAACGTGGGATCTGGATGCGTGTGTAGTATTTGGCGACGACGCGAACGTTGTGCTCAATGACACGCTTTCGGAGGTCCTGCCATCTCTGGAACGCCTTAGGATCATCCGAGTCGTCCTTTTCCGCATCGAAAACATCCGTCTCCGTAAGGTGAGGTCCGAACTGCTTAGCTACCATTGGCCACCTCATAAGCTCGGGCACAGTGAAGAGCTTAACTAATTGTGCATCTTGTGGAATCTGAGAGTTTCGAGAGTCGCGCTGGATACGGTGGATGAGATCTGACTGCTCGTTATCGTACGGTGCGAGGATGACGAAGTAGATAACGCGCTGAAGGACCTACAAGTATGTCAGTAAGAACATCTGAAATTAAAAGGGCTTTTAAACATACCGCTCGAAGCTTATTGGGATCCTCCTCCACAGCCTCGGTATCCAGTACTTGTCGGTAGTGCTTGCAGACGTCCAGGTACTTGTTGTCGTGCTTCGCCAGAGTGATCTGCTGCTCGTAGAACTGGAGCTTCAGATCCGTGACATCGTCCTCTGGTTCGAAGGGTGGGTCGTCGGGGCTTCGATTCTTCTCCTTCTCTTCCCGCTCCTTCTGGTCCTTCTCGAGCTGCTCGGCAGTCTTCTTCGGCCTCCGGGCAAAATACTTCGTGCTGATCTTCCTGCTCAGAATACCAGCCTGTGTCCAGTCGCCCTTTTGTATACATAGCGCCACTTGTTGTAGGATGAACTCCGTCTTCTCGCGGCGGGTCATGGAGCCGAAAGTCTCGACCTGCAACTCGCAAAGAATGTCTGTCGCCGAATCGATATCGCCTTGCTCCTTCTTAATGTTGGACAGAATGCGGGTTACTCGGGCACGCTCGACTTCGACGAAAATCTACAACCGTGTCAGCAACAGCACGTGTCTTGCTCATTGATGCCGCCTACTTTGCCCTCGGTGACTGTACGCAGCGTCTCAATGACGGATAGCTTTGTCTCCCGGTTTGGTGTCTCATCCAAGAAGCCCATGACTGTCTGTATCATCTTGGTAGTGGCTTGCTTGAGCTGTCCATGCTTCTTGGAGAGGAGCAGGACCTGCTCGTTCATCAAGTTCCAGTCATTTGCATTTTTTGCTATTGTGACGATGGCGATTATGATTCGGGAGGTAGAGGCAAGATCTGAGGCCTGGGAAATGTCAATATGTACTCAGGCGCATCAGCTAGGTGGTTGTGTACCTGGCGGGTCTGCTTCTCGAGCGTGAGCAGCTTGTCGATTCCAGCTTGCGGGTTGCTCTAAACAACTGCATTAGCTTTGCTTCGGTTTCAGCAGCCATCAAACATACAGATGCTAGCTTCTCCGCCTCTGGGATAGCCGCATCGACCTCCTTGGTAAAGTCCTTGTCGGCCTTGAGCACTTCTCCGCTAGACATGGTGGCGGGGTCGTGATGTGTAACTGTCGGGCTTCGGTGTATCTAATCGCCCCCCAAATAGAGCGTAGGCAGCAAAAAGAAGGATCAAATGCGGGAGAGAAAGGTGTGGGATGGGGCGGCGACGTTGTTTGGTGGTGTTGCAGCTCATCAGTGATGTAGAGATCCACACTCCGAGCCGGACGCTTTGGCCACCGCTCTGCGCTAGGTCCAAACATCCGCCGAAGAGCCTCAGCCTCATCCTGGAGCAGGCACGTCTCTTACACCATACATACCCGAACCTGGACGTATAGCTCTTCGATGCACACAATCATCCAGCAGTACACCATACGCTGAATACTGTAGCTAGCTAGACCATTTTATGTCTTTTCCAAGTCAACCCGCTCGCTTCTTAATTCTGAGTACGCACTTGACGCATCCGGTGATTCAACAATCTTACCATCACTGTGCATCGCGGAGAGCAGAGAGACGGCGGCAATATTTCCATGCGAAGAACCAAACTTTGGCGCGGATAGACTGCGTTATCAGGTGATCTGCTGCTGCCATTAACGAGTCTGATACAAGGTGTGGGTGCCGCGCCTAGAATATTCATCGCTTTTCATACTAGGTCGCTGGATCTTCATAGGACTTGTAAGGTGGTAGCTAATGGGATGAAGGGTATCCATCTCCGCGTCAATACCATCACATTCATCCTTTTCTGTCTGGAGAGAGAGAGAGAGAAGAGGACACCTTTCTTTGACTGCACTCGATTTGAGGCCAATTCGAGCATCTACTGCACTCGACTCGGTGGACCAAGATGATCATGCTTCATTACGCCGCCGAGTGCGTCATTGACGATATCATCGCTCAAGTCATCGAAGATTGACCAGCTTTGAGCAGCAATTTTCGGGCAACCATCCAAGCCATTTGAAGCGGCTGTGACTTTCCGGCCATGCACCGGTCTAGGAATCTTCCTCGGGACGAGTTCACACCATCTTTCTGCGAGAGCTGCAACTGAGTCTAGACCTCATGGTCACACCCAACATTCGACGACCTCATTTCCCAGGCATATAGCCTATCGATATAATAACCGAGTCTTTCACCTAGCGGTCCACAGTCTGCAAGTATTTCGACCGAGCAGTGCCACACACAGGACATGAGACGGCAGATTTAGCAAAATTCGTCACCAGCACTGACTGATAGTACAGTATTGTCACTTTCTAGACTACTCAGTATACACTCATCCAAGTTTATGAATGCTTTTGCAATGTCTCGGATACGAATATGTATGCACAGTGCGTTTAGGGTGTATGAGTCGTGAAGATAGTGTGACGACATTAGATCTCCACGAAAGGCGATTGCCGCCATGCCTTCTGCAGCAAAGCTGCGATGACTCAATCCATCTTTACATCATCGCTGTTCAATATCTTAATTCGCGATGGCTCACAGTAACACCATTTTTAAGTAGCCTTCTTCACAGTCGCGAGCTTCGCCCTCACCGGCACATTGTGCTCTACATTCTGCGTATCCGGAAACCCCTCCAGCTCCACACCCTTCCTGAACAACACACAGTGCGTACTTCCACCATAGTGAAACATACCAATCTCATCCCCCTTCTTCACATGCTGACCTTCCTTGACAGTGGTCTCGCACGTTGAGACTTCAGTCATCCCGATGCCCATGAAGCACACCAGGCCAAGATCCTTGTTATCAGCTTCAAAGAAGATAATGGCGCGTGTAGCCGTGCCGGTGAGGTAGCCTTGGCCTGTTTTCTCGCCTCCTTCATCGATGCCGCCTTTAGCTGAGGGATCACCAAGACCTTCGAAGAGTGGCTCAGAAAAGTAGGTGCCCTCGACGAGGTAGGACTTTACGACTTTGCCACTGACAGGCGCGTGCCAACGGTGATAGCTTAATGCGGAGAGGAAAGCTTGGTATATGGTTCCACCAATGAACTGCTCGTGCAGCGGGTCCATGGCGAGCATGTCCATGAGCGAGTAAGGTTGACCCTTACACCAGAAGCGGTCGCGCTGGGAAATATTGCGTCCTACTTTGTATGGCTTCGACTCACATGCACAGGCGATGATGCTGTCATCGTCAGGACTAGCAACGGGCCGCTTGTCTTCATGGAAGTGGCGAGTGAAGAAATCGTCCCAGGACTTGTACCCGTGATACTTCTTGGTTGGGTCGCAGTGAAACATCTCTTCAAAAGTGTAGGATGTTTGGCCGACATTGGCTGTTAATGCGAGATCGTGAGTGCCGTGATCACTCAACCAGCCGATCTTATCGGTGCCAAGGACGTATGCTGATGCTGGAGAGGCGAGAAACTCTGCCCATGCGTTGAGGACCTTCTTGATCATCTTGTTGACCTCGGGGTCTAGAAAGAACGCGAATCCGGATGGTGTGCCCTATTTGATGCGATCAGCCTGTATCCCACAGGCGTTTGAAGTGAAGATACTCACCATCGGCCAGTCCAAGATCGCATTGAACGGCGTCCCCACCATACCAACAGAGTACTCATGATCACTCCATTCGGGCGCCGTCGTAAGAATATGATTGAACAGCTCCAGCATGTGATGGTAATCGCGGACCTGCTTATGGCCTGCAGGATCGCTCTTATACGGTTTTTTCATAGGGATCTCCTCAAACATGGAGTTGACCAGGATGTAAATACGCGTATTATTCTCGATCAGGTCCTTGAACTCTCTCAAGACAGGATGAAGCTCTTGAGGGTTGTTTTCCACCCGCTCGATTATGTCCAACAGCCATTTCTTGTGAACGCGGTGGTCTGATGGTAGCCAGGAGCCGGCCCTGTGAACACGGTGTTCCTCGGGTACATTCTTAGTATTTTCCTGATGCGACATGATTAAGGGTGTCATGATACAGGATTGTGGTTCTTTTGGCAAGAAGATGATCTTGAGAGGATGCATGGCATACACTGTGGTTGAGCATCATGTATACGTCATCTGTACGCGCGAACCTCGTAATCTACGATTGATCACGTCTGCCTAGGCGGGAACCATGCATCGCATAAGCCCCATGTCAAGTATACTGCGAGTAGATCTTGTTGAGTTGAAGAGATTGCTATAGCTCTCGCTACAGAAGTTGAGTGCAGTAGGCTGTCGCTTCCACCAAGTCGGGCAACGCGGAAGCGCTTTTCTAGGTAGTCCCTCCCCATCGGTCCTTCTTGGTCACTGGATTCCAACAATCTAGCTCCAGCGAAGCCCACAGATAACACGCGGGTATCACTCTGTATTGACCTCTGGGGGACTTATGCAAGATACATGGTGTTCGCACGCCGGCAATAGCAAAAATTTCACCGCCCGCCGCAATGAGCCTTGAACACCCGTAATCTGCAATGGCAAAACCGACACTTTAGTGACTCGAGAACATTGGCAGTGCTATCCCTATATCTTGGTCGACCCCAAGGAACTCTACCAGGCCTGCAAACACAATGCTGGCATCGTCTTGTATCGAGGAAGACTGGCTTGTGTGAATATTGTGTGACAGTTGGTCGTCCATCGCTCCATCTGTGCGGAATAACTGCTCAATCGACTGATACTCGTGTCGCAAAAAGAACAGTGGCTCCCAGGTATGATGGACAGACGCGCGAGGGTAATGAGTCTTAACTCTCGTTTGGTAAATACAATCGATGTAATGTGCCTGCACAAGAAGACGCTGTAGTAAGCCCACATGTGCTACTGGTGGTGTCATGATGAAACATGATTTCCTCCAATGTTTGTCCATATTCCAATAGTTCGATGGCGACTGTATACCCACATCTACATCCGCATGCCATGACCCGATTTGTTATCTTTGAAACTCGAGGAAAAATAACGATGCCCGATCTGAGGAACCTGGAATTGCTTGCTACCGAGTTATTCAAATATCTTCGGAAGCCGTCGATATAGAGATGAACGCGCTTGCTGTACTCCCGACGAAGGGTTGGTGTGCCATAGGATGTCGAGCTTTTGCTGCGTTGCTATCAGCGCAACTACTGCGTTTGCGTGGATTGAGTCCAGGTCCAATGAATAATCTACGGGTATAAGTGACCTGGCTTCACGCGGCATCAAACTCAAAACTGCAAACACACAGTCGCGAGGATCAATAGCGTGGCATTTCCAGCCAGTGTAGAGACATGTGAGAACTTCGGTCCTGGCCTCTTGTACTAGTAATCATTGAAGAACACCAGGTAATTCGTAGCGGCTCTTTGCATACAAAAGGCTCAGGCGGTCCGGGACGGTAGGTGTCAAAAGGAGTTCTTCGTTGCTGACGATGAGATAGGCAGTTCGAGCCAAAGTTACCTCTTGTATTACCTATACACGAAAAAAATACCGTGTAGAGAAGAGCTGCTTCAGGTCCATCAATAGGGCTTGTTTCATGTCGGCATGGGCGTGAGGCAGCCCTTCAGCAGCCTGTGGAACAAATGTTCATAATCAATCGGACAGGGCAATAGCGAATGCTGTGATATGCAAAAGCGGACATTACGAGCTTTCGAGTAGATTGAGTCCACGATACTCACTTAATGATTGCGTTCGCTAGCACGGGTTAGATCAATACCTAGGGTTGGAGTTCATTGTTAGCACAAATCTGGAAAAAAAGTACCACGAGGCGCCAACGTACAGATTGCATTGACCTACAGCTTGCGACGTATTCCTGGTCGCCTGAGTTTTCGAAGAACAGCATCGCAATTTGTAGTAATTGATTTGTACCCGCCCCTAATACAAGGTCATCGTCCAGGTTAAAGTGTATGATCTCACAGCGAATTGGGGCAGCTGTCTCGCCTGGAGCGAGCACTATCAGTCTAATCTCTTGACCAAGAGTGCAATTAAGGTACATATATATGTAGCGACCCGTGGCGTCTACAGTCTTCTCGATAGGAGCGGAGACTGAGGACATGAATACTGCCTCACCACATGCAAGGCAGCATCTTATGCCATCGAATTTGCGTATATCCGGGTACTTGCATGATGTTTCAGATATTGTGTTATGTGGCTGTAGTTTGCCAGTTGCTTGTACGATTGGAAAGGTCAAGAGCAAAGGAGTTCGTTTTTGAGCTGGTTGGCGTAGATAGAGGAAGGCAGTGAGCTGAGCCTGACCTCTTGGTGGTGCCATATTGCACGCATCTTGGGGGCTGTGCATCATCCAATCTGTGGGTCACGCACACCCATTAGGCTGGGACTGAGCCTCACGTTGAGCCTAGCAGCGTGCGCATCAATGCAGGTTGATCATTTGCGTTCCTAGTGCATCCATATGACGGAACGGATCAAAGTCCCATCGTTGATCAAGTCCTGTTCCTGACGTCGTCCAACAATCCATGTGTGACAAAGCAAACAGGTAACAGTCACCTACGATCGTGTAGCTCCGACGACCAGCATCTCCATTTCTGACATCGTGGCCAGGTCTGAGAATCAGCGGAACCGTACAGCCATCAATCGCCCATACAGTATCGCCCATGTCGAAATCATGACTCGTAATTGCGGGAAGATATCCAGCCCTAAAGATGCGTTTATCCTCCCCAAGCGTTTGAAGCTCAGTACAAAACTGTTGCAGGCCGATCCAGTGGAGGTTTCCAGGATGCCCTGTGGCCGAGGATCTGTTCTCTAGTTGGAGTTGCGAGTGGCTTAGGCGAGTGTAGGAGGGATCGAAGAGCCACTTGAATCGCATAGGCCATGACCGCATGTCAAAATCTCTTGGGCCACCGTCGCCATCGACGAGAGTCGCCAAGTCGAGACCAAAATTCCGAGCGTCTTGCCATCGAATGCTTCCGCTAGTCTGCTGTCTGGTCGTGTCGTCAACGGTAGCGAGGCAATGTGCGCGAACTGCAATGGATGGCTTCGACGAGAGACTAGTTGGCCAACTTGCAGGAATATCAACCACTGCTCCCCAGTTTATCGAGGTGAACTGGGCAGTTAATGATGAACTCCCCATCAGTTTCTCTAAAGATCTCCAAGGACCTATCCTCGATCTTTGGAACTGAGGACGCAGCGTAACGTGGCCTCCGTATTCCGCCCAATCCGGTACCCAAGTGGGTAAGCTCTTTTGCATGGATCTGACTCTGAGCGCTGCATAAGCTAAGATCTCGAAATCTTCCCTACAGATGATGATCGCGGCCGCCGCGCGTGTCATGACTTCCTCCACGCTTTGCGAATAATCAATCTGTATCAAACTCTGCAAGCGTTCGCCGACCAAGCCCAGAAGACCGTATATCTTATCCCTGGGATCCGTGGATGAACAGTTGCGTGTCATTTGCAACATCGTGAGTAGATCTCTCGTCGGAGCACTAACTAGTGGATCCCAAGCAAGTGGGCCAGGAACTTGCAATCCCGAAAGCCTGGCTCGTCCTCGGATACGGCTCATCAAATTAGCATCCATAGGACACGATGCATTCCCCATGACCATCACGGATTTTTGCGCCAATGCTACCTCTTGAATTACCCACACTCGCGAGGCCCATCTTTTCGCAAACAGTTTCCGCAGCGCAGCCTGACGTTTCTCGGTATCTATCCACAGCGTGCGCGAGCCGAGCCCTAAATCTTCATCGCCTAGGTAGACCAAAACCTGCGATGCGCCCGAGTAGATCTTTGCCATGAGCGCAACCTGCTGGTTCCGCTCTTGCACGTTGCTCTGATCGATAGCGAGTGCATCGACCCATAGCATTCTTTCTTGCGACGTAAGTCTCAACCTGCGCAACGCAGACGCACAGCTTGATGTTACTGGCAGACTTGAGGTGTTTTCCTCTCCGATGTAAGAGCAGCTGATGCGCTGTGATAAGCTAGCATCTCCATCTTCAGAAGCCCAGGTATACGAAAGCGCCTCGTATTCGATGTCATCGTCCAGATTCGCGTGGAGAAGATCGCATCGAATGGGGTCGTGGAATTCGCCAGGGTAGAGACACAAGAGGCGAATCTCTTCTCCCTCGGAGGGGTCCAGCGGCCGATATCGGAAGCTGTTGGAAATTCGGCGTCGTGGGAAATGCGTGGATTTGGTATCTGGCATCTCGACGCGCTCTTTGGAAAGCGCGTGCGAGTTCTTGGTATGACTGAAGAGAAATTCAGTCAATGCGTAGGTATGCGGAGGTAGATCCTGCAGATCCGGTTCGCAAAATGCCGAGTTGTGGTAGTTGAACGCATCGCGATAGGTTCTGCCGAGGCCGAGCAGACAAACTTTGGTGCACAAGATATATATCGTGGAATCTAAAAATACCCAAGGCCTGTGGAGAGCGGACAGTGGATATCTTGTGGCATGACGCTACGTGTGCAGTGCTCCTAAGAGGTTGTTGCGGGTGTTGTGGACGCGTGGCTGTGGCTGTGGCTGCTCGATTGTGGCTGGGGGCAAACCTAGTGCACTGGACGTAGACGAATCGAAAAGCGAACAAGATGATCTTATATACCTGTCCAGTAAGTCTTTATTAGTCGTCTTTCCTTCAAAATATGGAACACGTCAGCAGCTTTCAACATAACGATGTGTAAGTTGAGTGAGCTATAACGTTGACTCAGTGATAGTGCTTACTGACACTGAGAAACCCCTCACAGATTATAGAGGGTAAGCTTGCTTAATGGCGTTCTACATCACGAACTACGAGAGGGATGTTTCAAAGGCTGCAAGACCGTTGGTATATACTTGCGTTGCGTAAGTTTGTACAGTGACGGTATATGTAAGATTGTATAGATAAGAAGGTGCCCAAAGTAGACGAAGACGCAGCTGACGCGGGACCAATACCGAGGTGGACGGGCCAACGCGCAGGACGGGCCAACGCTCACCCCACCAAAATAACACCACCTTTCAACACCTAATAACTCCACTATTATAGATCTAATTTAGGAAGCAATTAAAGAAATTAATTCGCGCGTACTAGGCGCATCTTTTGTATATACAAAGTTTGTAGAAAAGTATAGTATAGTACAATCTACGCTCTCTTAAAGACACTAAGGTGTTTTAACCTTACGCAACCTTAAGTCTTAAAATTAACAGGCCCTCTACCTACAATAGGAGCTAGAGCTCCTACAGTATATTAAACAGCTTACTAGGCAAGGCCTTCTACCTACATAAGCTATAATACAAAATTTCGCCTTATAGATTGCAAAGAAAGAGGTTAGATTATACTAAATTAATTGCTTTATCTACTAGTACCCTAATAAGCTTATTTTAAAATAGACAACAGGCATTAATAATAATTACTATAAGGCTAATTTAAGAAGAAAGTATAGCCTCTACTTTAATCTCCTACGCGAGAAAATAGAGCAGTATTACATTAAGGCGTCTTACATATATAATATAAATAAGAAAGGCTTCCTTCTTAGTATTCTAGGAAAATTAAAAAGAATCTTTAGTAAGCCCTTATATAAGCAGAGAAAAAAAAAGAGTACTATTTAAGATAGCTTGTAAGAGTAGATAACACTCCTAGCCTACATCTACACTAATAGATCTTACCTAGCGCCTACCCTTATATATTAATTAACCTTAAGATTAATACAAGACACCTAGTTATAAGCTCTTAATTTTAAGACTTATTAAGTTTAAATCTGCTTACTACTCTCTAGCTAAATAAATAATAATATTAGTCTTGCGTAGCTTAAATAGGTATTTAATTACAATACTAAAGTAAAAGCTTAAGCCTCCTATTAATTACTTATTCTAGACAGCTATAGATCTTACCTTACTATAGATTTTATTAAGTACTGTAATTAGAATAGGATTCTTCTTATAGTTTATCCTCCTTATTTAACCTACATGCTATAGCCTCTTAATATTGCTCTATTTAAGCCTCTCTTATTAGCTTACTAGGCTAAGATATCTAGATTTCTAGAGAGGAACTAGGGCCTCACCTTAATAAGTAAGAGGGATTTCTTTCCCCTCTTCTACTAAGCCTAGCAGGCCTCCTTTAAGGAAATAATAATCCTAAAAGCCTTTAAGGCTACAGGCCTCTTACCTTTTAATCTTAAAGTTATATTAAAAAAGTTTAGTATTAAGAGCCCTTTAAGTAATAATAGTAAGTTCTTAGGCTTAAGTACTTTAAATTAAAGGAAAGTTAAACGCCTCCTATGTAAGGTAGTTAAAGATTAAGATAATAAATAAGCTTAAAGGCTAAGCTAGGTTTATTACTAGATCTTAACTTAAAAGACCCTCTTTAAGCATAAAGTTAAGGGCCTATGCAAGGCTCTAATTAATAAAAAGACGCGCAGGAAACAAGGCAGGCCTCTCCTACTCTAGGAGCCTAAGAAGTACTAAGGTAGAGCTATAGTCTAGTCTCTAAGGAAGGTAAAGGAGGCATGTAATTGCTAGCAGCTCTAGGAGCGTAAGGAGGAGCAGGTACAATACTAAAAAGCTAAAATAAATAGGCATTATAAGGAGACAAGGCAGGCAAAGGCAAAAAAGAAGAAAATAAGGCAATAAGTAAGGGCTGCAGCTTAATTAGTAAGAGAGAAGGAGAAGGCTAAGAGGGCTACTAAATAGGCCTCTAGGGCAGCTGCTTACAGGACTGCAAAACAACTCTAATCATCTATAAAAACTTCTTAAAAGGGTAAGAGGAGCAGCCTTAAGGCTCTTAAAAAGGCTACTTAAAAAAAGAAGCCTATTGTAAGGCCTATAAGTAGTAGAGAGCCTTAAGGTAGTGTTACAGCTTAACCAGCGTCTACCTTGCGCATAGGGCGCGCGATTAAAACTCTAACTTAATTTCTATAGCTATATATATTATTTAAGCCCTCTAGATCTTACTACTAAAATATCTCACGATAGTAGCTATTGTGTAAGGCTCTACAGCCTTAAGTTTAGTAGTGGTTTTAGTATTTAAACCGCGCGTTAGCCCGTCCTGCGCGTTAGCCCGTCCACCTTAGTACCGTGTCTGTGCGCGTTTTGGCCATGTTCGAGTTTTGGCCACCCCAACACAACAACCACCTACACAAATCGCGTCATAACTCCACTAATATAGATTTAATTTAGGAAGCAATTAAAGAAATTAAATCGCGCGCACTAGGTGCATCTTTCTCGTATACAAAGTTTGCAGAAAAGTATAGTATAAGTTGTTATACGCTCGCTTAAAGACACTAGGGCCTAAACTAGCTACACAAACTCGCCTTTTAACTCCTTTACCTACACTAAGAAACTAAGCTCCTACAGTATATTACTACGCTTACTAAACAACGTACACTACCTACATAAGTAATAATACGCAACTTTGCCTTATCTTTAGCTAGTAAAGAAGTTTTAGAAAGCTAGGTTACTTACTTTATTAACAGGAATCCTACCTATCTTATCTTACGCTAGCAGGCAGGAATAGATCGCAATTGTTACAAAGCTAATTTAGAGGCTAAATATAGCCTCTACTTTAAGCTACTACATAAGAAAATAAGGGAATACAATATAGGGCCTTCTTAAATCTTTAATATAGATAAGAAAGGCTTTATAATTAGAGTAACTAGAAGGTTAAAAAGAGTGTTTAACAAGAGGATATACAATTAAAAAGGAGTAATAGCTATAACTTAGGACAGTTCTAGAGAGTAGGTAACTGTCCTAGCCTGCGTTTGTTTAGATAGTATAGCTCTATCCCTAGCTCTTATCTTTTAGTTAGCTGTTAGAGCTCTAAAATTAAGCTAGGTTAAGGATATTAATAATAAAAAGCACTTAGTATTTGTTAGCTTATCTCCTTCTAGCTAGACCAACAATAATATAAGTCTAGCCTAGCTTAAAGAGGTTTTTAAGAGAGAGACTAGACAAAAAGCTTATTTAGGATACTAATTACTCCTCCTTAACAGCTATAGATCTTACCTAACTATAGATTTTATTAATTACTGTAACAACTATAAGATCCTATTAGCTGTATTTCCTTCTTATTTAACTTATACGCTTTAACTGCTTAATATTAGATTATTTAAGCCTCTTTTAACTACCTACTTAACTAAGCTTTTATTCTACCTTTATAAAAGCTAGAGGCTCCTACTAATAGTAAAAGGAGACTTGTAGTGGGCGGGCCTACCAGGCCTTGCATGCAACTACACACGCCGACCACTTAGCCAAAAGGCTGGCACAAGACAATAGAGCGTCTGATTGTCTTGCGTAGTTGATACTTATAGGTTGCCGCCGCGAACCTGTAATGTGAGGTGTACCACCGAGGTACAACCGAGGATCCACCCTGGGCCTCAGCCCATCACATTACCCCTCCGCTAGGTAAATAAGTACTGCGCTGCCCCCACGCCACCACGCCGCCGCGCGCACGTGTGCGTGTGAGCCAAAGTCATCGCTGAGCCAGGTGAGACTCGAACTCTCAACCTCTCTAGACTTTAGACCCTAGGGTGCTCTATTGTAATGTAGTGGGCAGGCCTGGTAGGCCCGCCCACTACAAGACTTCTTTCTCCTCCTTTAGAGGGCCTAGGGTACTGCTTTTAAGGAGGAGACTATTAGAAAGTCTTTTTAAGTAACTAGGGTCTACCTACCTAATCTTAAGGTTATCCTTTAAAGATTCCGCAAGGAGGCCTCTAGTTTAGATAAATACTTAGCTTTTATACTTAGTAGAGATAATTAGTTTAAAATAGAGACTCTTATACGCTGTTTAGTGCGAGATTAGGGCACTAAGGAGGTAAAAAAGATTTGTTAAAGCCTCTACTTTATCTTAGCTTAAAATAGTATTCTTTGTAAAGAGATTTAAGGCTTAAAAGAAGCTCTTTTAATTAAAAAGAGATACTAAAAGAAGAGCTATACTTTCTAACTTAATAATCCTTAGGAGTACTATAGTAGTGCTGTTTTCTACTCGCCTAGGAAGGTCTGTCAGGCTTAGGACGATAAGGTAGTTCAATAACACAAACAATAACTACTACAACTTTAAAAAGCTAAGAGGTCTTACTTAAAAGAGCAAGCTTAATTATATAAGACTTAACAAGCTAAGGAGAGGCGTGTTAAGAGGGAGAGGCTTAAGGAGGTAAGGCAGAAAGAGAAGGCTAAAAAGGCAGCTAAAAAGGAGCGTTAGAAATTAGCTTGCAACGCTTAAAAAGCTATACAACTGCCCTAAAAGGGTAAGCGCAAGGCCTCATAAGCCTCTACTTAAAAGCAGAAGCGTTAAAAATGTATTATTGTTAATTCATCTTATGTTAAAGCTGAGGTAGCTGCACTAGCTGCCCTATCGCGCACTACCCGCCGCGGGCGCAATGTCACCTTACTAAGCAAATATAAGTAGTACAAATTGATTGCAATACTATATATACTACAACTCTATAAAATCTTTCAATACTAGCTATTAGTGGTGGCTCTACAGCCTTATATTTCTATATATTTGATGTTGTTAGGGTGGCTAAAACTCGAACATGGCCAAAACGCGCACAGACACGGTACCGTGTCCGTGCGCGCAATGCCCATGTTCGCGCAATGCCCACGCCAACAAAAAAAGATTGTAGAAAAATAAGGCTGTAGAGCCACTACTAATAGCTAGTATCGCGAGATTGTGTAGAATTGTATAGTAAATATATTATTGTGATTAATTTGTGCTACTTGTATTTACTTAGTAAGTTAACGTTACGCCCGCAGCAGGTGGTGCGCGCTAGGGCAGCTAGTGCAGCTACCTTAGCTTTAACATAAAATAAATTAATAACAATACGTTTTTAACGCTTTTACTTTTAAGTAGAGACTTATAAGGCCTTGTGCTTACTTAATTAGGACAGTTATATAGCTTTTTAAGCGTCGCAAGCTGATTTCTGACGCTCCTTTCTAGCTACCTTTTTAGCCTTCTCTTTCTACCTCATCTTCTTAAGCCTCTTTCTCTTAATACGCCTCTCTTTAGCTTGTTAAGCCTTATATAATTAAGCTTACTTTTTTAAGTAAGATCTCTCAGCTTTTTAAAGTTGTAGTAGTTGTTGTTTGTGTTGTTAAACTACTTTATTGTCCTAAGCCTAATGTACCGGTGCACAGGGTGATACCCTACTGCCCGCGAGTTTAGTGCTCAACCACCTGATCTTGAGGTATATAACCTGCTCCGGAGATCGCAACCATTCAACAACCCAACCATCCATCCTACAACTCAACTCTTGTACTGTACTATTAAATGGGCGTCTTCTTCTACTAATAGTCTTTATACTTAACCTATAATAAAATTACTATCTTACCAACCTTGGTCTTGCATAATCTAACTACTAGTAATCTCCTGCCCTTGTAGCAGTATGTCTTTAGACACTCCAATACCTGTACAAATAGCGAAGCCTATAGAGACATACTTTACTACTTAGTACATAAAAAAATAGTGCACGATTATTAGTTATAAGAACAATACAACAATCTTTTAAAAGCATAGAATCTAGGGGGACACTAAAGAAGCTAGAATCCTTAAAATTATTACTAGATATACTTTCAAGAGGTTAGCACTATCCCTTACTACAGACTATATTAAAGACTATGTTACCTAAGTTAGCACTAACAACAACTACAGAAAATAAAAACGACTAATAAAATAACTAAATGCATTAATAAATGCTGATTTAAAATTTATCTAGCGGAATACAGGCAGCAAACTATTTAGCAAAATAGAGGCAGTCTTACATATATTTTAAATGCTGACTTAAAGTTTGGCTAGCAAAATAGAAGTAGCAACCTGTCTAGCAAAATAAAGATAGTAATACATGCGTAAAGAAATGCCAAGCCAAAGTGCTATTTAGCAAAATAAAGATAGTACTAAAAGCTTACAACTAAATGCGTACCAGCTTTAAGTATAAATCTAAGCCTACCTAGCAAAATAAAAAGTACTTAAAAGACGAGGATTTATACACTTACACCTAAGCAAGCATACACTACAAAGACTTAAAAAGAGATACATTATTTCTTTCAAAGACTATACCTTATTTGTTACTTTACTAACTATTGTTAACTATCTGTACAAAGAACTTTCATAAGTCCTACTGTACTACAGATATTAAAAAATGATTAAAAGACAGGTTAAGGACAGGAAGGCGCAACGCTTCCTTTCTCTAAACCTACTGCTGCTAGTTTTAAGTTACTATTAACACTATTAAGTTTAGTTATTAAGACTATAACTACACCTACGCATAACTAAGTGTTGTCTATAGTTTAACTAAAACACAGTATATTAGTTTTTACCAGGAAGGATGTTACTAGATTCTTAGAAGACTTTAACTAATAAGCTAATAATAGAGGCATCTATAATACTATAAGAGTCTCTATTCTACTAGACTACTTCTCTAACAAGGATTAATTACTTTCTTATATTCTAAAACGCTTACCTAGATATGCGGAAAAGGATTAGTCTAAGTTACAGACACATATAAAGAAACAGAAGAAGGATAAAGATACTGCTGTAAAAATAAGCAAGCGCTTGTACCTTTACGCTTACATCTATAAATACGTATAAAACTAGCCTAGGCTAGTAGAGTACTACACACACTTTCCTTCTGTTGCTGATGCATGCTTTAAGAACAAGCAAATTCCTTAAGAAAAGGAAGGCATTCTCTTCTTCTAAAGTCTACCACGAACTAACAAAGAGGCAGTTATGTACTATATACTTTCTGCTCTAAATAGAAATAAATAAGATACATATAAACTAGAAGAGATTTATTCTTTTCTTCAATTCTGCCACAAAAAGATAACTAGACTAAATAAGACTTATTAGCTAGAACAAGGAGGCGCTAATGCTAAGATGCGCCAAATTATGCTGTCTTACTAGCGTGCACCTTTACTTCTGATGAAATAAGAAAGGCAGCAGTTAAAATTAAGAAAGCACATAAAAAAACAAGACAGCATTTAAAAACAACTGCGCAATTTTTAAAGAATATCTGTGGGAGTTGAAAAGGAGCAATTGCTTGATCAGGAGGAGTGTAATGAGTGTATTAATCAACTAAGTGCCACAACAAAGTGACCAATAACTACTAAAGAGGAATAAGACGATCTGGTCCGTATATATAGGCGCTAGCGTGGTCGTCACGTGTTTAGCTTACTAGGATCACCTAATTAACAGGGTGATCCGCATGTTGCGCACGTTAATACTCTTACACACCCCCTAGGTTAGTGAGATACTATTAATCTGAGCTGTGAGCAACTAGGCAATTGTAATAAATTAAGGTCGTTAATTAAGAACCTCCGTAAACATAGCTCCTCTGCCTAAATCTTTATTGTTGTAGTAATACTGCTTGTTAATGTTTTAATTAATCTAGCAGCTCCAATATTAAAACATTGAATAAACCTTAAAAATTGCGTAATTAGTTAGTGCACAGCTCTACAACAATATTAATTGCGTTTACTGCTTTGTTAAATTTTTTTTTGTTTTTAACCTCACTCTAATATTAATTACTAAGCTTTTTAGGAGTGTCTTAACTACTATTACTAATATAGTAAGCAGTATTACTTTATTATTCTAATTAGCTGCTAATCTTTTGTAGTCTGCCCCTAGTAGTAATAAGAGCAAGCCTTAATTAGCAAGCTACTATTATAAGCGTAAGAATTGCTTAAATAGCAGTTATTAGCAATGTAAGAACAGCGCTAAGTATCAGCATTACGCGCGTTAAAGCCTCTTTAATAATAAAATTTAACAAGCAGCTAATCTTTAAAATAATAAAAGTTAGTTGCTGCTGCTTTTTAATTTATACACTTATTGCAAGACATTTAGTAGCTCTGCTTAGAAGCTAATTGCTTTACCTGCTAAATCAAGTCTGCTGTTAAGTCCTCGCTCAAATCTTAATCTATATAAAAGTCTAGCTAAGCAATTAAGCTAGCGCAAAGGCAAGACTCTTTAAGAGCTAATGCAAAAATTACAGCAGCTTACTGCTTAAGCAGTATCCTGTAATTAGCAATAAGACAACAGCAATAGTTTACAAACACTTATTAAGCTGTTTACTAAGCGCAACGCGCCCCCTCTAACTTAAAAGAAAGCGCCTAACAGCTTTTTAAAATTTACTATTAATTTATTGCGCTTTTGCGTATTACCTTGTAAGCACTGTATAAAAAATGCTAAATAGTTTGTATGCTAAACATTGCTTTAATTGCGTTTAGACTAGCAGTTAATGTAGCTTACGCTGTAGCAGTTGCTTATTATATACCTACTACACAGTTGATATTAATCTTGCTCATTAATTTATAGCTATGTACAAGAATAAAAAGGTAAGTTTCTAATTCTTTAAGCTTTTTGCTTAGGCTGCTCACTTATTTTTAGGGATATAATAATAATAAAAAGTACTAAGCTTTAAAGGCTTAACTGCTTAAAGACATTATTGCTTGCTGCAAAGAGATTAACAGCGGCGTTACGTCTACTAGAAAGCCTTCTGCGCAGAAGCCTCCTGCTAATAATTGTCGCGCTTAAGAGATTTCTTCTGGTGGTTTTGCTGCTCGGCTCTTGCTGCCTGCTTCTGCTCCTGCTCTTATAAGCATTTTTAATTTAAGGTATAATGCTGAGGATTATTTGCGCTAGACACAGCCTGCTTAGCAGGCTATAAGCTTAAGTTAAGGTTGTCTATATAGAAAAGAGCTTTATAATACGCAGCTTTATGCTGTATATATTCTAAGTTAACTTGCGTAGCAGCTAGCTTAACAGCTAGCATATAATTAACAATAACTGCAACAGCAGCAGCTTTAATAATAATAACTTTTTTAGCAATTGTCTTTTCAAGAATAGTATGCTTAAAGAATGCTTTTTCTGCTTTTTCTGTATTATTGCCCTTAAGTTCACTGTCCTAATTACTATACAACTTATATATATAGGCGTGATTATTATGCAAAGGTAAGCTAGTGATTATTTTACAATTTTATCTATAAAAGTAATAAATTAGATTCGCGCTGTTATGCTGCTTACTTCTAAGCTTTTGCTGCTTAAGCTAAGTTAACTTAAGATGCTCTTAAGCTTGCTAAAGCTAAAAAAGCTAAGTATAATTTAATAATTTATTTTTTAAGGTGTCAAGGGTGGTGGTTGTTGTTGTAGTCAAAATAGGGTTCCAAAAAAGTGAAAAGCAGCTACCCTCTACTAATTAATTGCAAAAGTCAAAAAAAAAGATTGTGTGTAGTTAACGAGATTTGAACAGTAGGTGAATGAGTTCTAGGAGGAAAGCTTAGACCACTGAGTGATAATTAGGGTCAAAAAATTTGCTAAGGTACTAAAAAACGACACTAGTTAAAACGTGTCTAACGGCGATTGCCAGCCTATAGCTAACAACAAGATTACAGTAGGATTGCAAGAGGATTACAACATAATGCGATAGAGGAGGGAAATAACACGTACGTACTGCAGCGGGAGCCTATAATACTTTATAAAGCTAAAGCTACTACTTCTTACCTATTACTTCTTACTTTTTAAACAGCACTGTATATAAACAATTTGCATATAATACGCTGTACTATAATATAGCGTGTAACCTCTATAACAAGTATCTCCTTAACCTTAACTTTTATCTAAAGACAGGAAGCTTTCCTGTTGTACACCTAGCCCCTAAACTAGTCTAGCTTAAGCTAATTATGCAGACACCTAAGTTTATTAAGTATCTACAAACTTAGCTTCTTTAAGACTTTATAATTATATTTCTTATAAACAACTTTAGAATCTATAATATCTTTATATACAAAAAGAATGTTAAGCCTTAACTTAGCTAGTTGTAGAAGGAATACAAGATCTACAGGGTGTTTACTAATACTAGTAAAGTACTTAAAATACTCTACTTTAGTATCCCTTTCTTCTTGTTAATTATGCATAAGCTAAGTAAAGAAACTATTAACTAGTTAGGCTAGCTGTTATATAACGTTAAAATAGTAATAGAGAAGAAAGAGGTAGAAAAGGAGGAGTAGGCGTTCTATTGTTGTATGTATAGGTTAAAAAGCAAGGTAATAATAGTGCTGCTTCTTTAATTTATCTAAGAGTACCTAGAAGTAAAGCCTTAATATAAGTAGACAACATAGGCAGGATAGAGCGCGTTAAGTTAGAAGGCGATTCGCGTCTTTATCTTGCTTTTCTTTATTTCTATCTAAACATGCGACACACTAATTGCGTGCTAGTAATGCTAAACAAGGGGGCATAAGCCCTAATACCTGTTGTTAGCAATAAATCTTTTTTTTTACTAAAAAGGTGTCTACAAAATGTGTAGTCACATTAAAAGGTTATCTTAAAAGGCCAAAGCCAATAATTTAATAATAAAGTTAAGCAATTACACAAATTTTAATACTTAATAATAATTTTAGTTTTGTTTCTCTAATTTTCCTGCTCATCTAGCTTATGTTCTCCCGCTTATTCTAAGCTACTAAAAAAACTTAGCTTAGTATATAAATGTTACTTCTTAATACAAATCCTTTTGCTTGTTAATTGTTATTACTTTTAATTAAGTGCTTAACTTGCTAAAAGTTAAGTAACTACTTAAACTTCTTAAACTATTGTTAAGTAAGCAACTTAGTTAGTTTATTAGCTAGCATAATTACTGTTTCTAGGTACTTAACTTAAAATAACTCTTTAGCATATTCCTGCTGCAGCTACATGTTTTGTATATCTACATGCCTTAATTAAGTGCTAATCTGCTTATTCTTTTTAACTACAAGCCTAATTGTTTGTTAGTTATTATACTAAACTGTCTAGACATCTCTTAGATTAAGAAACAGCTTACAAAAAAAGCAATTAAGGGCTATAGCTTTTTAGTAGTGTGCTTAAAGGCGAGCAGCTTAGCCTTAGTAGTTAATATAGTAACTATAGTCTGCCGAGCTGCCTTCTAAAATATTAGACTACTATATAAAATAGCTATATAACTATAGGATAATTAGCGAGTTTCTTAATAATCTGCAAAGAAAGCGTTGCCTGCAATTGTTAAGTCTAGGCTATTGTAGTTCTTGTACTAAAACGCGTCCTATCTTGTCTAATAGAGATACATAATTACCTGTTTAACAGCTTTTATATGCTAATTACTAAAGTTTATAAAAAAGTATTAGAGCTTTAAGATTAAATAAGCAATGTTTAGTTGCAGCATAATAGCTGTGTATAGCACTAATTAAATTCTTTTTTAGTAAGCTTTAATCTCTTGCTTAATTGCTTTGCTAGTGTTCTTAATTAGCTCCTCTAATAGCAATAAAGTCTTAGAAAAGCTGCTATCTTCTAGCTTAAACTTCTTTGTAATTTTGTTAAATACGTATTACACACAAGCGTAATTATTTGCTTCTCACAGGGTCTAATTACTCTAATACTAAGGAACTATTTAACTAATCTTTGTTCTTATATCTTATACTTATCTATAATCTTTAAGTAAAGATCTATTGCCCTCTGCTTATAATTTTTTGCGAAGAGGAGTTGGGTATTATCTATATAAAACAAAACTAGGATCCTCTTATCTTAATTAAAGAATAGACAAGGCTCCTCTAGTAAGGCAATTAGTCTAATTCCTTTTAGTAATCCTACAGAGAGATGACAAAAAAAAGATGTCAAAAAAGTTATAGTTTTTAAAGCTTTATATTTCTACAACTAGAAGGACTATACCCAAAAGAGTTAGTGATTTGGAAAGCCAATATCTTCCTCTTTGAGTTGGGTGGCTTAGTAATCTGCTTAGTCAGCACGCTTGTCCCTCTATTCTTGCTTGAAATCAGATGAAAAAAATAATAAAAATAGATTTTAGTATAACTTTTTTATAAATGTATAAAAAATTGCTAAGAAAAAACTAAGTTTAATAAGCTTACATAAGTCTAACGTGAGCAAATTTTAGAGGCTTATATCTTATTTCCTTAGAGTTTAATGAAAGGGTGAAAAAATAGGGGTTGCTTACGTAAGCGCTAATTACGTAATAGCTTAGTAAGCTTTTAGTATATTAACCCCTCTTGTTTATCCTAACTTGCTTTTTTTGTAATACCTCCTCTATGTCTCGCAATCTTTCTTAATTTAAACAAGAAGTTTACACTTTATATTTACAAAACAAGTCTATTTTTTTAATTAGTAATATACTAGAAAAGCCTTCTAGAAGTATTACTAATACTCTTTATTGAATAAAAACAAAAAAAAGGCTTCTTTATCTACTTTTAGGCCTTAAAAAGGTCGTCCTACAAAGATCTTAAATAAAGCAAAAAGAGTGCTTAATAGAGACCTTACTATTAGCCCTAAAAAGACAAATCGAGGTCTTTTAAATGAAAATAGTCTAGATCTTTCTATTAAAAGCTTACAACGCTTTTTAAAAAAGGAGAACTATTCTGTCAACATTTCTTATAAATAGACGCCTTTAGACGCTAAAAAGGCTTATAATCGTTATGTTTACGCCAAGCAATTACTCAAAAACCTCAAAAATATCAAATTTAATAATGTTATATTTTCAGACGAGTCTGCTATCAAGCGAGGGCACAGTGCTAGGACAGAATACTATCGAACACAGCAAAATAATAAGGTTAGAAGGAGAATAGTTTCTACAACTAACACAAGTAAGTTTAAAAAAACTCTATTTTACTAAAAAAATACTTTAATATACCTATTATTTTTCTATTGTTTTAATCTATTTTTAGCACGCTTACTAATCAAGTTATAAGTTAAGATATTTTTATCCAAGTTTGGGGAGCGATTTAGATAGGTAGTAGATCCAAACTAGAAGTAATTAAAAGCCCTTTAATTACTACTTCTTTTAGGAATCTAGACTATATTAAAAAGATCTTTATTCTTATAGTAAAACCTGCGATAAAAAAAGGTAAGTTACATATATTCCTTTTTCCTACTTAGAGACTGTTTACTCTATATTTAAGTTATAAAGTAGCAATCTTTTTTTAAATAATCAAAAGATTTACTTACCTCTATATAGGCTAGAAGTTTTAGCAGGATAACGCTAAGATTTATAAAACTCTAGAAGTTTTATCTTGGTTTTCTAGGAATAGGATATTCCTTTTTAAGCATCCTGCCTATAGTCCTGATCTAAATCCTATAGAAAACGTGTGGGTCTTGCTAAAAAACGCTTTAGCTAAAAGGCTTTTTACTTCTTTAGGTATAGAAAAGAGGGAAAAAAGTATAGCAGCCTTTGAGGCTGCTATAAGGGAGGAATGGGATTAATTACTTTAAAAGGCGATTGATAATTAGATTCTATCTTTACTAAGGCGTTATTTGGACGTTAAAGAAGCTGAAGGCTGGTACACTAAGTATTAGTAAGCTTTTTCTGTTATTTATCTAGAAAAACCCCTAAAAACAAGCTCTTTATTACTACTTAATGGTTTTTTTTACAATTACCATCAAACTCACACAAAAAAGGGGTCAACTAGTATTATTTAATATATATACTTTATAGCGATTTTTACACCTTCAAAAAAAAGTTATTTTGTTATTTATTCTTAAGTTTTTAAATCTTTATTTTCACTGCGGAAGTTGAGCGCAAATATGCATACTAAGCAGCTTACTAAGTGGCTTAACTTAAAGAGAAAGATCTTGGCTTTCCAAATCACTAACTCTTTTGGGTATAGCCCTTCTGGTTGTAGAAATATAAAGCTTTGAAAACTATAACTTTTTTGACATCTTTTTTTTTGTCACCCCTCTGTAATGTGCCGGTGCACGGGGTGATACCCTGCTGCTTACTAGGTCAGTGCTCAACCACCTGATCTGAGGGTATATAGCTCGTTTCGGGGATCGAAACGAGCGGGTATTATCCATCGATCCTCCACCTCACAACTCAACACTTGTGCTTCTCTTTAATAGTTAACCTATAAGAAGACCTTTATCTTACCACTCTTGTTCTCGCATAATCTAACCACTAGTAATCTCTTGCCCTCGTAGCAGTATGTCTTTATACACTCTAACACCTATACAAATAGCAAAGCTTATAAGGACATACTCTACTACTTAGTGCACGAAGGAACTAGTGCATAATTATTGCAATAACAATATAACAATCTTACACAAGCACAGAATCCTTAAGATTATTACTAGACTTACTTTTAGAGGGTTAGCACTATCCCCTATTACAGACCACGTTGAGGACGAAGTTACCTAAGTCAGCACTAACAGCAACAATAAGGAAGAACAAAACCTACTAATAAAAACAGAATGTGTTATTAAATGCTGATTTGAAGTCTGTCTAGCGAAATAGAGATAGCACTAAAAGCTTACACATAAGTACCAGCTTCAAGTATAAATCTAAGCCCACCTGGCGAAATAAGGGATACCTAAGAGGGGAGGATTAATACGCCTACACCTAAGAAAACATACACTACAAAGACTTAAAGAGAGATATTCTTTCTTCTAGAGACTATACCTTGTCTATTTCTTTACTAACACTTGTTAACTATCTATATAAAGAACTTATATAAGTTACACTGTACCCTAGATGTTAAAAAGGGATTAGAAGACAGGTTAAGGGCAGGAAGGCACAACGCTTCCTCCCTCTAGACCTACTACTACTAGCCCTAATCTACTATTAACCCTATTAAGCTCCATTATTAATACTATAGCTACACCTACACACAACTTAGTATTAACTATAATTTAACTAAGATATAGTATATTAGTTTTTACTAAGAAGGATGTTACAGAATTCCTAAAGGACTTTAACTAACAAGCTAATAATAGAGGCATTTGTAATACTATAAGGGTCTCTATTCTACTAGACTACTTTTCTAATAAGGATTAATCTCTCTCTTGTATACTAAAACGCTTACCTAGATATACTAAGAAAGATTAGTCTAAATTACAGACACACATAAAGGAATAGTAGAAGGATAAAGATATAGCTATTAAGATAGGTAAACGCTTATACTTTTAAGCCTATATTTATAAATACGTATAAAATTAGCCTAGTTTAGTAGAGTACTATACGCACTTTACCTCTGTCGCTAATATATACATTAAGAACAGGCAAATTCCTTAAGAAGAGGACGGTATTCTCTTCTTCTAAGGCCTACTATAAACTAACAAAGAGGTAGTTATGTACTATATACCTTCTACCTTAAATAGAGATAATTAGAATACGTATAAACTAAAAGAGATCTATTTTTTCTAAAATCCTACTACAAGAAGATAACTAGCCTAGATAAGATTTATTAGCTAGAGCGAGAAGGTGCTAATACTAAAATGCGCTAGATTATACTGTCTAACTAGCAAGCAACCTTCACCTTAGAGGAAGTAAGAAAAGTCAAGATTAAGATTAGCAAAGCATATAAGAAAACAAGCACGCTAGTAGATATTAACCTAGAGGTTAAAGACCTTATTAAGTCTTTAGGTAACCTAAAGCTTAGACTATTAACTATTAATATGCTTATAGCTTATTCTACAACTAAGAGACTCTTAAAGAAACCTTTTAACTATACATACTTTGTTATATAAGTAATAAATGCAGAATTCTCTAGTAAGAGGAATAATAGTTCTTTTATTACTAAGGTCTTAAAGGGGGTATCTAATAAGATAAGTACAGTATATATAAGTAATATAGAGACACACCCTCTCTGCTGTATATATAATATAGTAGAATATATGCTTAAGAAGTATAAATAATACTACGCCCTAAAGCAGATAAGATAGGTTAGTTTTAACTAAAATATTTCTAGCAAGAAGGGAACGTACTACTTTAGTCTACTATATAAGCGTTTAGGGGAAATCCTAAGGCAACTATTATTAAACTAAGTCTTGCTGTAGTTAAAGGCGAAGATCTAAAAGTTCTACAACGTTACTAATAACATGCTTAATTAGCTAGCCTTTAGTATACTATTAGAAAAGTTTACTAGAGAAGACTCTTAACTAAGTTTAAGGTATAAAGAGAAAAACTCTAATTCTGTAAATATAGTAACTAGTTTAACAAGCTAAAGCTACTATAATAATATTTTTTAGCAGTTCTAGCAATTCTAGGAATAGCTATATACTTCTTTTACTAAAGAATATGTTAAGAAGCTTAATAATATAGATGTGGCTAACATTATACTAAGAAGCAAAGAAAACGCTTTATATAGTATCTCTAAGTTAAATACTACTACGCGCTTAAAAGGTAAAAGCCTAGCCCTCTACTAGGATATTAATTGTGTCTAAGAGAGAGGAGTAAAAAAGCAAAGAAGGCTAAGTATAGATTTAAGTACACAAGGAAGCAATTAAATAATATAAAGTAACTCTTCTATTCTTAACTTGCAGCCTATAGATATATAGTATCTGCAGGAAGAAACATAGAGTAATATACTTTTTACAAGCTAGCCTTATAATACGCTATTTTTAATTATTAAACTACCTTAATTAGCTTATTAAGACGACAACATGTTAGCAGATCTAAAGTACTTATAGTAAAAAAGGAAGAAGAAAGCTGTAAAGTTTATTAACGCTCTTCCTAATCTAGAACTTAAAGAGATAGTGTAAGAGTAGCTAAACTATATTACAACTGCCCTACTTAGATAGGAAGTATAAGGAGTTATAGTATTAGACTTTATAGAGTAAGCTAGCATTTAAAAACAGCTGCGTAATCTTCTTAATAATAGTGTTAATGTTATAAATAGTTTAGGTGCGCTTAATATTATAACGTGTGTAAAAAACGCTAAGCTAATAGATGCTAGGTACGCTAAATTATACTTAGGATCTGTTCTAGTCTCTAATTAGCTAAACAAGCGCATAGGCTCTACCTATAGAATTTTACTAAATACACGACCTGCTAAGAGCGCGTATTGTAATGTAATAAACTTGTATTAATCTAATGCATAAACTTGCTATAAAGTAAGTAGAAGAAGAGATTTTTAAATAGATAAGTTAGATAATATCCTTACAAAGAATGTCTAAGGAGTTTAATAAAAAAATAAGTAGGCTTTTGCTTAAACTAACTTACTAAAATACCAAGTTACTATAAATAGCAGCTTTCTAAAGTGCTTAATTAATACTAGGGTATAAATAAATATTTTAAGACTAAGTACTGCGTAAGCATTAAAGATACTGTATAAAATAATAGAGCACTAGCTAGGGCAGCCTCCTTCTAGTGTTACTTTAGCTAATAGCACACATAACCTGTTTGTTAGGACTATATTTAATATACCTATATAACAGGGATAGTTACTATTAGGACTAAGTTTAGGATTGTTGCTAATGTTACTAGATTTATAATTTTAGGAGGACCTTAGTGTGTAAGCGCTAGGATATTAATTTAGTATAATATATTTAGGCGAATTACGTACTAAGTCTTATTTAAAGATAGTATAAGAAACGCAGTCTTTATTGCGTCTAACCTATCTTTAAATTACTCTACGCAGATAATTAGAAATAAAGCCTCTAATAATAACTTAGATAGAGAAACGGTAGGTAATATACAGTTATATATAATTACTAATAAATTAGGTAACAAACTATAAGCAGTAGTAGTAAGATACATACAAGAAGCTATATAGTCTAATTTAGTAGCTAGATTTAGTAACTTTAACATGCTGTATATAGAAAGTAGCAGAAAGGATTAGATAGTCTAGATAAACTAAGTATTTACGCACGTAGTTAGGTAGTCTAAGAACCCTACAAAAAACCGCAAACTTAGTAAATTTTTATTTATATATAAGCTTAATTGTTAGCAGATGCGAGAAAGGCTAATTAAATATGCCTAACAACGTAATAATCTTTACATATTATACAAGACAGTAGATAAGAAAGTTTAACCTATTAATATTCTGCAACAGGAGATGCTTATAAAATTTAGATAAGAAGACTAGAAAGAAAGGGCAAGAAAATAGTAACTTCTTAAAATAAGTATTTACAATCCTAATAAGGGGCTGTGTAATTATTTGTTTAAACTAAGATATACTACTTTTTTATAAGAAATAAGGCTTACTAAAGAACAACTTAACAAGCTATATACTAGAGACTACCTGTAGCTATTAGAAAAGAAGATATTTATACATATGCTTCTTAATAGAGAAGGAGTACTCTCCTAGCAATTTAAGGAATTAGGAAGGATTTACCCTAATATATGTCTACTATATAAGATACAAACGATACTACATAAAGCTTAGTAAGTATAAGAGTTTACTATCTTAAAAGCTTTAGAGCTGCAAGTAGTAAATATAGTTAACGTCTGCCTAAATTAAGGAACATAGAAAAGGTGTAATAGTTAATATTACAACTTATAGCACCTAGTACTTAAGAAGGACAAAGGCGTTTAATAGATTAGTAATGCGTAGCAAATAAATACAGTTACTATATAAGATGTAAACCTACTATTAATAGTAGATAAGTTTTCTAAGAGGTTTATAGGATATAAGATTATCTTGCTTATAGACTTATTTTTAGGATATAACTTAATTACACTACATCTAGAAAGTAGAGACATAACAGTGTTTTAAACACTAGTTAGGCTTATACAATTATGCATAATAGTTATAGGTACTACTAACTCTATAGTAGTATTTTAACGTGTAATAATAAAGATTCTAAGAGACTACTAGCCTAATACTATGCCCTTTATTAATAACATTACATGTAGAGGGCTAAAAACTAATTATAGTAGAGAAGAGTTAATACTAAGAGTTTAATATTATATTCTTAAGTATATCTTGCAACTAGACAGGGTGCTAGCTAATATTAAATAAGCTAAAAGCACTGTGTTAAGAAAGAAGTGTTATTTTCTTATAGAAAGGCTTAAGGTTGTAGGCTATAAGGTTAGCCTGTAAGGACGTTATCCTAACTAGAAGAAAGTTAAGAAGATTATAAACTAGCTACTATGCAAGAATAAAAAGAAGGTATAATTCTTTATAAGCATATGCGTCTACTACTGTATATAGGTAAAAGACTTTACTAAGATTACTAAACCTCTATTTATACTCTTATAAGATAATATTCCTTTTAAATAGGAAGATGTACAAGACGCAATAATAGACAAGCTAAAATAGGCTATATATAACGCACCTGCACTTGCGAACCTTAACTACACTAATACTAAGGATTATAAGATATTCCTAATAACTAATATAAGTTAAGACAGGGCGGGAGCATATATTAAACAACTTAAGGAGGATAATAAGTAACACCTAGTGCAGTTTAAAAGCACACTATAGTTAGCACAAGAAAGGTAATAGTACTCTACTAAGTTAGAATGCAAGGCTGTGCTGTAGGCTCTTAAGAAGTTTTGTACCTACCTTTATAGTGTTTACTTTACTATAGAAACTAACACAGCAACTCTTATTACTTAACTAAACTTCTTATCTACTAATAATCTAAGATCTGTTATAAATAGGTAGATATTAACAATTCTTTTATAGGACTTTAACATTAAGTATATACTAGAACTAAAAAATGTAGTTGTAGATGCACTATTAAAGTATCTAAAACCTAATAATTAGGAATTACCTCTAGAACCTAAAGAGGACTTAGAGGAGTTTATTAATTATATAATTAGAAATGTAAATACACTAATACTAATAAGATAGGCAAGGATACTCTGTTAGGAATTCTTGCTAGAGTTAGAATAATACGCTTAATTTTTAGTTAACTTTAAGACTTCTAAGGATATAGAACTATAAGAACTATAAGTATAAAAGAAGTAAGCTCTAAACTTCTTTGTACAAGACAGGATACTCTTTAGAAAAACGTCTAAGAATATTGTAATTTAGAGAGTTGTAGATAATGCTAACTTAAGAATAGCTGTAGTATAGAATATATACACTTAGATTAGACATAGAGGAGTTAACGCAGTGTACTCTATACTTGCTTAGTAATACTAGTAGAAAGGAATATATAAGCACGTGTAGCAAAAGCTAGTAACCTATCTAGACTATTAACTGTAATCTTCTAAGAAGAAAGTTAATATGCTTACTAACACTTATAGTTTTACTATTTAGGAGACAGTTGTAATTAATGTAGTATACATACCTTAGTGTTTTAGGAAGAAGCTTTTAGTTATTATAAGAGACTACTTTAGTAGCTAGCCTAAAGCAAAAGCCCTGTTAAACAACTAGTTAAAGACAATTACAGAGTTCGTATATAAGAACATTATATATTAATAGAGCACAGCGCGCAAACTTATAGTTAACAGAGAGCCTAATCTTACTAAAGTAGTATTACATTTATTGTATATATATAGGATTAACTAAGTCTAGTTTTTAGGACACAACTATTAAGCTATAAAAAAAATTAAAGGAAGGTACAAGCCTATTATAAACGCCCTTGTAAAGCTACTAAGACTTTAAGTTAAGAACTTGCTAACAGTTCTCTATATAGACAGATTCTTAATATAAGAATAAACAGGTTTACTTGCTGTACTAGTTAGTTATAAGGCAGAACCTAGTGCTTCCTATTAAACTTACGCTACTTACATAGTAAATGCTTTTATTTAAGGAAGTAAAAGATCATACATAGCTACTTATAATTTAAGTAATATAGTTAGATCTTAGAGATTAGTTTACAAAAAACGCTGTTGCTTATACTAACTAGATAAGAGCTGCTAAAAAGGAATACTAGGATAACACTAAGGAAATACAATATAAAAATATAAAGCTAGAAGACTTAGTTCTTCTCTAGAACTCTGTTTAGGAAATTAATATGTTACGAGATTATAAGCTAGATATAAGAAAGTTAGGCCTATACTATATTTATAAAGCTAGACCTAATAAAGGAACCTATTATCTTAAAGACCTTAATAGTTCACGCTTCCCCTACACAACACCTAGATAGCAATTACAGCTATTTAGACAAAAACTCGTATAAGATATTATTAAAGAAGATTAAGGAAATATAAAGTTATAGAATCTTAACTATTAAGAACGAACTAGCCCTATAGTAGATATTCCTATCTTGCTAGACTTGCTTAAGCTACATACAGAACTATAACTACATTTACCTTTTATAATAGGTAATAAGCTTTGTCCTTAAGTTGTTATTACTAAACGTTTTATAGAAGAAGAGCGTTGTGTATATAAATAAGACTTTAAAAGCTTAGACTCTAACTCTAATGCTACTATATTAGACAACTAATAAGCTATAGAATAGCCTATAATTTTAGGAAGGGGAGGGGATACTATGCTAGTAGTACCTACTTTTACTTTTAGCTACTCGTTTACTAATTTCTTATGTAAAATTTAGGTACAAGCCACTTATCTTACTAATTCTAGGTACTTACTACTACACTAATACTATACTTAATTTTACGCACTCTTAAGGCAATAGCTAATTATAACAACTATTTTAATTGCAAAACTTGCTTATTTTAGCGCAATTTAGACCCTGTTTACCTCTACCTGCTAGCTAGCAGGATACCGCCACTATATATAAACTAGAACTACAACCCTGCTAACTATTTAACTCTTCTACTACATAAACTTTACTACCTTTTATTAGAGTAGTTACCTTCTAAGATAATAATAATAATAATACCTCCCCTTACAAACTAGTAGTAGCTAAAGACAATATTTAACTTACATTAGCTAACCTACTTAAATAATGCTTCTAGCGTTGTTAGACAAGGCCTAGGGCAAGTAGCTATAGCTACAACTGCTGCAAACACTAAGACTATTAAAAGTTTTTAACAACCTTAGAGTTATTGCTAAGAAAGAAGACTATATTATAGACTAAATCCTTAAGGTTGTATAGCATTAAGATAGAGTACTAGAGCTTATAAAGCTTAGCAACAATATTAGAGTTATTAACATCTAGACTCTAGTAGACAAGATCCTTTTTAACGCTTTAAGATAATAACATATTATTATAGATTATTAGTTTAACAACGCCTCTTACTAATTTAACTTAATCTTTAAGGTTGTCCTAGGAGTAGGTAACCTTTATGCTTAGCTCTCTAGACTTATAGACAAATATAGTAGTGTTAAAGGTTTCTAGGAACACTATCCTATTATTAGTGCAGTATCCTTAACGCAGGACAAGAGAGCTAAAAAACTAAAGCTATTACAACTATAAAAAAGCTAGCTCTAGAATTTGTTTAAGAATGCATTAGTATCTACATGCCTTGTACGCTACTTAGTTACTTAGGATTAACTAATATAGCCTTTGTGTTAAGGCGTATAGATCTTAAAAATACTACTTAGTTCCTTAATACTATAGTAGCTTACTATATTAACTCTAAAAACTAGAGTAAAGAATAATATATGTTAATAGTTAACTAGGCAACAGTAAAACTGCTATATAAGGACATCTATACTTTTATTAATTAGAATAACCTTTACAACTAAGCACCTTACCTAAACATTAATAAGTAAGAGGTAAAGGAGCTTTATAATATTTGCGCTAAGCTGCAAGTCTAGAAAGAAGATATTAAGTTTAACCTATAGAAGCTACAGCCTAATACTAAAGCAAAGGATAAGCAAGGTAAGCCTAATCCTCTTTATGTATTCTAGTAAAAGGTTTTTTAACTTATAGCTAAAGCTAAGGACCCTAAAACTAGCCTAGTCTACTCTATATAAAACGTTTTAAATAATAAGTACAGGCTGCTTAGTGTAAAGACGTATCTAATATATAGTATAGTTATCTCTATAACTATAGAGCTAGGAAGAACCCTAAATAAGGCTTAAGCTATTAATTACTATAGAGATCTTATAACATCTAAGACTTGCTCTCTAGAAACTTATAGTTTGTTAGTTATAACTAAGAATTTAAGGCAATCTACAGGAATGTTAGCTAGTTAAGGACCTAACTAATACTTAGCAATTAAGTTGCATAAGTTTTAAAATAGAATAACTATAGTACAACAGAGGCATAACGCTGTTAATATCTAGGCAGGATAAGTTAGGACTAAAGCTAGTAGCTAATAAGTTTCTATACTACTGCCTCTACTAAGCTCTTGTGCTCTAAAAGCAACACTAGCCTACTAACTTTAACAATGCTTTTTATGTAGATAAGGAGCTAGATACCCTTAATTAGGAACAGGAGATCCTTTAGGCAGAGTATTATTACAAGAATTCTACTTTAGCTTTCCTTAAGTTGCTTAAGCAAGCTTACGAAAAGAAGCTAATTACTAATCTAGACTATATTAAGGTTATTAAAGAATAGTACTGTAAGGTTAATATTAAATAACAGCCTAGCTCTAATAACTTATTATATAAGTAAGTATGCTTTATCTATAAGCGCACTGCCGCAAGCGTTATAAGTTTATTTAAGAGAGCTATACTGTCTAATATACTTAATAAATATCTACTTTTACTATACGTAAGATAGAGCTGCTAGCAAGAATTCTAATTAAACTTTATTATTTTAAAGCTTTTTACTAGCAAATATTGTTTAGCTAAGCAGGATAAGGACCTACTAAGCTACTACTATTAGCTTTCTTAACTTAATCTCTATCCCCTCCCTACTTAGGACAAGATTATTAATACTATAGAGTTTTAACTATAAGCTAAGGAGTTCTAACGTACTAGAAGTATTGTTACTAACGCCTATACCTAGCTATTTAAGGACGGTTAGGTTAAGAATATTATTATTAAAACTTTTAAAATGTACTGCTTTTATCTATAACATATAGACGGGAAGCTAAACCTTAGATAGTTATATAACATGTACTACTTACTTATCTAACAAGCTATACGCACTAATCTAAGATACTAGTTATAATATACTATGCTCTGTAAGGAATATACTTTAATTTCCTACTTCTACTACGCTAAATATACTAAGAAGAGAGATTAAACTTACTTTAAGTACATTAACTTTAACCTTAAGTAAATAATAACTAAAGGCCTTAGTATAGATATAATCTAAGGCAGCGTATTATTTAATAATAAGAATAAGAACAACTGTACAAAGATACTTTTAAGCTTTTATAACTATGTGCTAGAGTATTTAAGGTAGCACAAAGACGTAGGTATTAAATTATTATATAGTCTTATTAAAGGATAGGAAGATAAGACAGACTAGCTAGAAGACGCATAGAAAATAGCTCTTAATACTTACTAAGTAAAGCAAATTTATAAGGAAAGATAAGTTTAAATTCTATTACCTCTACTACCTTATAGGTCTACTAGCCTAACTACTTATAACTGCTACACTATCCTCCCTTAGTTCGTTATAGTCTATAATAGAGTAATAGAGGTACCTACTATAGGAACCTATAAGGAAATTTACAAGGCTTATTATAACCTTACTACTACTTCTTATACTTTTTTAGGCTATTTTAACAAGTTTAGAGGAATTAATTAGCTATTCCCTGCTAATGTTTATATTAAGTATAGGTCTTGGATCTAGAAGGCTCTTATTAAATAGGCTAAGTAGGACAATTCTCTTGTCCGTAAGGAGCTAAACAATATGCTATAAAATGCTAACAAAGAGTAGATTAACAACTATATTAAAGAGTACTGCAACTATATACTATAATAAATTATTAACTTATAGCCTATAGTGCAAGAGTTAGAGAAGGACGCTTTTTATACTAATTTAGTTTAAGGCTTTCTAGACTGTTTATACTTTACTAACTTTAGATAGAACCCTCCTTATATAATAAAAGACTAAGATAGGTAGGATGCTAATTTCTTTTAAGCTAATTCTCTACAACGTCTCTAGGAGGAACTTAGCCTAGAGGCTAATAAGTGCTAAGTTTTCTAGGAGAGCAAAGATCTTGCAATACTCTTCTCTACGTAATGCCTGCCTAGCGTTTGTTCTTAATTAGGTACTGTTATCTTAGATAACATCTTAGTGCTAACTACTCTAACTAGGCAGCCTTGTTATAGTCGCCTTTAATTAATATTAGAATCTTAAGCGCCTACTACTCCTGTCCCTGCTCCTACTACTGCACCCGCGCCTAGGCCACGTGCTTTAACTACTACTTAAGAACCTCGCCGAAGTGAACGTTTAAAGAAGTGAAAAAAAAAATAGTGTCTAGGCTAGATATAGGGTAATTAAGTTATATTTCTTTTGTTTTATTTCTTTTGTTTTTCTGTTTTTCCTTCTGCTAAGTAGGTCGCTTAATGGGGCCAAGCTCGCAGGAAGGGGAGGTATGTGCTGGTACACAGGGTGATACCCTGCTGCTTACTAGGTTAGTGCTCAACCACCTAATCTGAGGGTATATAGCTCGTTTCGGGGATCAAAACGAGCGGGTATCATCTATTAATCCTCCACCTCACAACTCAACACTTGTGCTTCTCTTCGATAGTCAACCTATAAGAAGACCTTTATCTTACCACTCTCGTTCTCGCATGATCTGACCACTAGTGATCTCTTGCCCTCGTAGCAGTATGTCTTCATACACTCTAACACCCGTACAGTAATAGTAGAAAAAGCATAAGGAGTGCTAAAAAATACTTAGCTGTATAAGACTTTACCTAGAACGTTTTGCAATACAAACTGTTAGATAAGTCTACTATATTTCTAGTAGCCCTAAAAACTAATCCTCGCTAACTATAAAATAAAGGCACTATTTATTTAGCACGCTTTTACTTATACAACAATAGCAAAGGCAGAAATTACATCTAGAAGCTTTGCTGTCTAGATAGCAAGACTGCACTAAGATAGTGTTAGTAGGACTAAGATAGTAAACACACTAGAGGGTCTCTGCAAAGTAAACAAACTAAATAAAATAGCAACTTTAACTACAATTTAAGAAGCCTTTCTTATTCAAGAGGCTATGAACTTAGCTTCTAAATATTAACAAAGTTACTAAGTTAGAGATTAACATTAAAGAATATAAAAATACTATCTAGAGCTATGTAACTCCTACTCACTCTAAACATAACTTAATACTTAGACAGCCCTAAATAAATAGAGGAGAGGTTACTATTGCTTTTTTTAAAAAGTCAATTTACAATTACTCTTCTAGACAAAGAATTAAACTGCTAAGCACTAAAAACTGCCTTAATTTAAAAAGCAAAAAGTTAAAGTAAATAAACGCAATAGCCTGTTACCTCTAGATTAAATAAGCAAAAAAAATTAATTTAAACTTTTACAGCTTCTCTTACGGATATTAAAAAAGCTTTACCTTTTTTAAAAAAAAAAGTAAATGTTTTGTTATTACTTCCTCAAGCATACTAACATATAGCTTAGATTTTTAAGTTACAAACTGCTTCTGCACTACTCTCTTCACGTAGACTTAAAGTTAATTACTAAATTAAGTTACAAAAAAAAATAGAAAAATAAAGACCCTTTTTAAGGTCTTTTATATAATATAAGTAAACTAGAGCTTTTGGTTTTACGCAAAAAGCTAATATCTCTATAAAATAAAAATTAGATTAGAGCTAAGAGTTCTGCAGCTTCTTTCTTAGTTTTATTTACTAAAAAACTTAAAAAAATATTACAGTTTTGCGTTAATTACTAAGCTCTTAAAGCTATAACAAATAAGAACTGTTATCTTTTACTGTTAATTAAAAAGATGCTTAACAATATTGCGAAAGCAAAATAGTTTACAAAAATTAACGGCTTCACAGCTTTTTACAAAATTAGAATTAATGCAGAAAATAAGTAGAAAACTGCTTTCTACACTAGATTAAGATTATATAAATAGTTAGTTACTTCTTTTAGCATAGCAAACGCTCTTAGCACCTTTTAACAATATATTAACTAGACACTACGCAAGTACATTAACAATTTCCGCTTAGTTTACTTAAATAATATATTAATTTACACAAATAGCACGCTTAAAGAACACTAACGTAATATAAACAAAGTTCTAGAAGCAATAAGCAAGGCTGAGTTACTTTTTAATATTCAAAAATGCTAATTTAACATGCAGAGTACTAAGTACTTAAGATTTAATATTAAGGCTAGAAAAAGACTTTAGATAGACTTTAAAAAAGTAAAAGCTATTTAAAAATAAAAAGTGCTTAAAAATAATAAAGGAGTACGCAGTTTTCTTAAATTTGCGAATTTTAATTAACGCTTTATTAAGAACTACTCTAATATAGTTGCCCCGCTCTTAAGGCTTACCAGAAAGGTCTCCTTTAATAATAAAAAAGGCAGCGCAAGAAGCTTTTAACCAGCTAAAGAAGCTATTTATTTTTAAACTAACACTAGCTTAATAAAATCTTAATAAGAAAACAATCTTAGAAACTAATTCTTCTAGCTACGTTGTAGCAAGAGTCCTTTCGCAATACAACAATTAAGAAAGATTACAACTAGTAGTATACTACTAAAAAAAGATAACTAGCGCTTAAAGCAGCTATAAGATATACAATAAGAAATTACTTGCAGTTATTTGTTGCTTATTTAAGTAAATTGCTATGCTACATTTTTTAAAGAAGTTTCTAGTTATAACAGACTACAATAACCTAAAGTATTTTAAAAAGCCTAAGCAGCTTAGTAAAAGACAGATAAAATAGGCCTGATTCCTTAGTAAATTTCCTAATATAGAAATTGCCTATAGGCCTAGAGTTAAAAACTTGAATGCTAATGCCTTATTTTAAAGACAATAAAATATGCCTGCAAACAGTTCAAATGCTTAAATTTCTAAAAAGTTTCTACAAGTTTTTAAACTATCTACTGCAACTACTCTAGAAAGAAAAAAAAAGAAAAAAAGACTCTTAGGACCTTTAACTGCAATAGTTATTTAGCAATAGTACTTTAAGAACAATTAGACCTAAAGAAACTTTAACACAACGCTAAAGAAAAGGATAAAACCTACTAGCTAGCCTAGAAAGCAGTAAGTAAGAGAGAATGCTGATTTCTAGCAAAGCTAGACCTTAAGCTTTCTATTTCTAAATGCAAATTAGATAATTTTGGGAACCTGCTATACTAAAGTTAAAAATAAGTACTGAACAACAAGCTTTTACGCACTAGAATTATTTATAAGATCTACTGCTCTAAGGCCCCAAGGCACCTAAGAAGGAACCTTACCTACTAAGCAGTTGCAAGAGAATACTTTTAGCCCTCTATTAGCTAAACAGTAAAGTAATACATTAAAAACTGCTTAGTGTGTAAAAGAATAAAATTATAAAGAGATAGCTTATAAGAATTATTAAAACCTTTGCTGATTTCTAAGCAAATTTAAAAGGAAATATTAATTAACTTTGTTACAGAGTTACTAGAAAGCAAAAGTTACACAAACTTAATAGTAGTTACTAATAAACTAAGCAAAGATAGAGTTTTAATAAGTTTTAAGAACATTACTAGAAAAAGCGTTGCTAAAGCGTTTATTAACTCTGTAGTAGCCTACTACTAGTTACTAGACTATATTACGTTTAATTAAGGTGTACAGTTTGTAAGCTACTAAAAATTAAACAGTATTTATTTTCTAGATATTACTCTAAAACTAACAGCTTTACAGAATAAATAAACTCTACAGTACAAGCTTACTTAAAAACTTTCTGTAAGTAGAATAAAACAAACTAAAAAAGCTACTTAGAAATAGCAAAGATCGCGATTATAGCAAGGTAAGCATAATCTACTAAATATTGCCTTTCTTTCTGTAATATAGATATAAGGTAGATCCTCTTTAAATAGCTATATATCATAAACCTTAGAATTAACCTTAAGAAAAGAAAATACAAGAAGACTATTAGAAAGCAGAAAATATAGCTAACAAACTCTAGCAAAGCATTAAGTTAGCTTAAGCTAAAATAGCAGAATCTTAACAAGAACAAGAATATTAAGCAAATAAAAAAACAATAACCTTAGCTTTAAATAGGTAATAAAGTTTAGCTAAAGCTAAAAAATCTACTATAAGACAAAAAGACTAAGCTATAAACTTAATTAGAAGAATTTAAAGTACACAGTATTTAAAACGGTTGGACTAAATGCTATAAAGCTAAATACTTTTAGAAAGAAATATCTAGTATTTAATTTTAACAACTTCTAGCTAGCTTCTTTAGATCCTTTACTAAGCTAACTACAAGACAACAGCAAACCTTTACTAATTAAAGTAAATAGTAAAAAGGAGTACCTAGTAAAGCGCCTATTACAAGAAAGAAGCATAAGAAGAAGAAAAGAATACCTAGTTAAATAAGTAAGATACCTAGAACTAACTTAAGAACTAGTTTTAAATTTAAAGGATATAGAAGTACTACAAAACTAGAAAAACTCTTAGACCTCTATTAAGAAGAAGGGTACTGTAAAGGGCTAAAGCCTTAACGTCTTTGGTACTTAACAAAAAGCCTTATTTTGCTATCCTATAGATCTTAGGTGTCTGTGCGGACCTAGCATCTGTAAGCTTAGTGTATCAGCCTTTCTACTTTTCTAGTTTACTAAACTTTTCTCTTAGCTCTGCGTTATTTTCCTAAGCCACGTTAGCAGCTGCTACGTAGCTACTTTTGCCTCTTTCTTAGTATTAAGCACAGACCTTACAGAGGAGTAGATAAGCTTGCTAGATAGCCTTTGTAGTTCTTTATTTAATTTATTACTGTTTTCCCTGCATCTTAAGTTAATCCAACGCACCTTTACAGCTATAAGCTTAAGTTAAGGTTGTTTATTAATTTTCAAGGTGTTAAAGGTGGTGGTTGTTGTTGTAGTCAAAATAGGGTTTCTAAAAAAGTGAAAAGCAGCTACCCTCTACTAATTAGTCGCAAAAGTCAAAAAAAAGATCATGTGTAGTAAACGAGATTTAAACAGTAGGTAGATAAGTTCTAGAAAGAAAGCTTAGACTACTAAGCAATGATTAAGGTTGAAAAATTTGCTAAGGTACTAAAAAACAACACTAGTTAAAACGTGTCCAACAGCGATTGCTAGCTATAGGCTAGCAATAGGATTACAGTAGGATTGCAATAAGATTGCAACATAATGCAATAGAGGAGGGAAAGGACACGTACGTACTGTAGCAGGAGCCTGCAATACTTTATAAAGCTAAAGCTGCTGCTTCTCACCTACTGCTTCTCACCTTTCGAATAGCACCGCATACGAACGATTCGCATACGATACACTACACTGCAACATGGCGTGCAACCTCCACGGCGAGCATCTCCTTATTCTAGGCTCTTTTCCAAAAAAAAAGCATCCTTTGCTACCGTCTACCCAGCACCCGATCCAGTCCAACTCGAACTGCTTATGCGGACACTTTTTAGTTGTATATCCTCTTATTAAACACTCTTTTTAACCTTCTAGTTACTTTAATTATAAAGCCTTTCTAATCTATATAAAAGATTAAAAAAGGCCCTATATTATATTCTCTTATCTTCTTATGTCGCAGCTTAAAGCAAAGGCCAACAACACGTCCTTAACAGCAGGCAAAAACTTCAAAACCAGGCCTGTAGAAAGATTTTAGCAACTTTTAGATCCTCTCCTGCAATGCCTAGTGAGATAGAAGCCGCTCTATTTCCACCTAGAGTTAGGCTAGATAACACTATAAGAAGATACGCCTTTAGATCTACTTTACTAGATCCAAATCACCCTCTGAAAGCTGCTATTAACAACAACAAAGGAGAGCAACTTAATTAAATTCAAGAATCTATTACTTTAGCCCTCTCAGACAATATAGAGGATATACAACACTACGCCTTTACGCCGTAGAACGCTAAAACTCCCTACAAGGTCTATATATTAAACAAACTAAAAAACATTAAAGCTAAAAGCTACAAGAAACTACTAGTGGACAATAACCTTCTATTAATATACTTAGATGCCTTAGCTATAAAGAACAGCAAAGGAATTAGCGTAGGCGTTGCCTTTTATAAAGGAGCTACTCTTATTAAAGAACTACAAGCAAATATAGAAAATAACTAGCTAGTTTGCAATAGTAAACTGGAAGGTATTACTTTAGAGCTAGAGAAAGCAGTCAGTCTATTAAACAACTGCTAATACGTTAAAATCTATGCAGATAACTAAGCTACTCTGTTTTAATTAAAGAACACCTTAAATAACTCTAGCTAAGAGTGGCAAATTAGGTGTATTAGGGCAGCAACTTAACTAGAAGAAAAAGGCATTACTCCTACGCTACAATAGGTCCTAGGACACTAAGATATACTAGAAAACAATCAAGCAGACTCTCTAGCAAAAGAGGCTACAGAAATAAACTCTTTAATAAACAAAACAAGCCTAGTAGTTGTTAGTTCTTAAATTAAACAACAAGCAAGTGTCGACTGGTTAAGCTTTTTAGAAAAATATAGAAAGAAAGCTACTAGCAAGAACCTAAGCACTTACTTAGCAATCTTTTCATAGAGAATAAGAAAATAGATACTTATTTCTTCTACTAGGCAAGATATATCTAGCTCTTTCTTTTAATTAAAACTAGGTGTCGCAACGTGTATATGTATCCTCTAGCCAGAGCGCGATTTATCGATCGGTCAGTATTTTGCCTCCGACAGTTATAAGCCCGGACGGTGAAGCTGCGCCAGCGCTTTTGATGTAGTTGCCTAGTTGGGTGGGTAACTACAAGCGAGAAAGCGGCAAAAAAGATAAGCCTAGGGGATACAACACACACAGACAGCCCGCAGTACAAAGTAGCTTCGCTAGCCTTATAGGGTAGGTGCGCCTAGACGCCAGAGCCAGCGAGCTAGTATCCTAGCCCCCTGCTTAAGAGAGCGCCAAGAGAAGAGCTGGTTGCTCTTAGGTAGATTAACTAGCAGTAGGCACTGCTAGTAATCTAGGGGGTGTGTCGCAACGTGTATATGTATCCTCTAGCCGGAGCGCGATTTATCGATCGGTTGATATTTTGCCTCCGACACTAGGTTATAGCTACCTAAAGAGCTATTTATTTAAGAGAGGAAGAGTAGAATCTAAAACTTGCTTATGCAATTTTAGAGCTACACAAGACACAGCTTATATATCCTTAAATACTAACTATACAAGGATAGTAGAGCTATACTTTAGAACTCCTGTGCAGAGCCAATCTCTCTATAGTATCTTTTTTAAACAGAAGCAGGTATTAAGGCTACTGTAGCCTTTATTTAAGAAACTAGGGTTGGTACACAAGCCTAGTACAAAGGAAACTCTGATAACTAGATGCAAACGCCTATCTAGGCGACTAAGCTCTAATCACCCCTCCCCCCCCTTCTCCTCCTGCTCCTCCTACCCCTCCTCTACATCTACACAATAGGCTAAGAGCCTCATCTTCATTTAGATAAACCACTCCTTGTAAATAACCCAGAAGATAAAAAACTACATAGATACCTGCAGGCCTCGGCCTGCACGTCTTATATAGCCCTTTAGGCTGAGAAAGGACTTTAAACTACAATAAAAAAATTGCAGTCCATTCCTGCCTGCTAGCGCAAGATAAAATAAGTAGGATTCCTGTTAATAAAGCAAGTAACCTAGCTTTTTAAAACCTCTCTACTAGCTAAAAATGAAGCAAAGTTGCGTATCATTACCGCGTCTTTTCACATACGACGGAAAATGCAGGGATTCTTGCATGAAGTAATAAATGCTGAATCACCTGTTTTAGGGCCGAAAACAGCCCGTGCACCATATCGTTCGAAAGCTGAACCTGGGCTACAGCTCCACGACCTTCTGCTGAATCTCTCCTATTTTTTGAAGCCAAGTATTTGGCTGTTACAGCTATCGCGGGGAGCGTTTTTGGAGTTGAAATTAACGACGTAAAGGGCTCCCTTGCATGCCAAGATGGAGTTTTGCCGCGAAAAAACGACGAGGACCTTTTACGACAACGATTGCTTAGCAAAGTAGCTACAATATATATATTAATAACAACTCCAACTTTAGCTACAAATACAGCTATCTCTAGCCTCATTTCGCCTCATCGCCTGCCAAACTCGCAGTGTTTGAAGCTGGTCTTGCCCGGCATACTGCTGGAAGAGCTAGTCCGAAATAGTACTGGTCTCTCTTACAAATCTCGACCAATACTTCCAATAATACCGCCAAAACAGCCTAATATACCCCTGCTCAACACCCTTGTATTTTCCCTCGTATGTGGGAAGGGGCGGTACTTGAGTAGGTGGTGTACGTCGTTCAGTAAGCGTAGTAATATACTGTAAGAGCTCAGTTTCTTGGTGTAAGTAAAGGAGTTAGTAGGCAAGTTGGCGTTGTTAAATTTGGCCCTAGTATCTTCAAGCGAGCGTTTAATAATTAATACTATACTTTACTACAAATTTTTTATACGAAAAAGATGCGCCTAGTGCGCGAAACTCAATTTCTTCAATTGCTTTCTGAATTAGGTCCATGGTGGTTGAGTAATGACGCGATTTGTGTAGGTGGTTGTTGTGTTGGGGTGGGCATTGCGCGAACATGGGCATTGCGCGCACGGACACGGTAGTGTGTGCTCGAATATGCGACAAGCGCTTATACGACAGGCCACCCACTGGTGAAGTCCAACCTGTTGATGCCGAACTGCTTCTGGCCGTCGCTGTAACCAATGCGGGTGTTGACGTAGTGGTAGTACAGATAATATCCATCGTTGGGGACGTAAAGGACACCCTGGCCACCAGGTCCGTATACATCATCATGCGATTCCAAGACAGTGGTGCCACCGCCCTGGAGGCAATCCACACCGTTCTTGTCCTTGAAGCCACCAGTGGCGCTGGTAGACCTGCAGACCTGGATCTTGTACTCTTGACCCCTGGCAGGCCTTTCGATATCATATTTGCAGCACTTGCCAGCAGAGAAGAAGAGGTAGTGGTAGTTACCGTTCTTAGCAATGAACGGAGCTTCCTGAGCGTGCTCACCCTCGGGCTTAAAGGCGATGTTGGTGACGGCGGAAGAGCTGGTCATGAGGGGTGGGTTGGCCATGTTTTGCACGAAGAGATTGTTCCAGAAAGAACCGAAGGACATGATAAACTTTGCTCCATCCCAGTAAAGCGCACCGTCAATAGCGTTGTAGTTCATGCCTGGTCTCGATTGGATGCCAGTTGCGCCATGGTCGGTCCAAGTGATGAGGTTCTTGCTGGTAGCAACACCGATGGCGGAGGTTTGGTTACCGAAGCTGGAGACGGTGTAGTAGAGGTAATATGTGTCACCGACTAGGGTAACGTCAGGCGCCTGAGATTTGTTAGATTGTTTTCTAATAAGTAGACACACGTTAGTGCTTACCCAGAGATCGTCCTTGCCAGACAAGTTGATCTTAGAACCTGCAGGAATCGCAGCGCCCTGGTAAGCCCAGGGTCCATTCATCGTATCTGCTTTGTAGATAGAGATCTTGCGACCGGTTGAGAAACGGTAGTATTTGCTATCAGGACCAATGATGAGGGCCGGGTCATGGGCGTCTGTGCAAACACCAGCGCAAGGAAAGGGGTTGGCATAGCCGTAGACTGTAGTAACAGCCGAAAGTAACGAAAGAACAATAGAGATACGCATCCTAGCGGTTGGTAGCGAATGGAAGGGGGGAGGGGGGGAAGAAGTGATTGATGAACCAAACAAAACAATTGCGACTGCTATTCAACCTATTTATTACCGGTGGTGTATATGAAGCCTGTGCAGCATCCCCATGCGGACTGTCCCGAAACCTTTGGCATTCACTAGACGTGGAGAGACAAGATTGACAGTCCCGCCGTAGTCTGCTTTCTCAATGGTGGAAACCTGAATCCCGGCATGTGCATACAGAGGCCGGTACGGAGAATTTGCTCGGAGCATGTCTGTGCCTGCATATGCAGGTAATCCCATGTGAGGGATGCAGATGATGTCTCACGTATGGAAGGGCTGCTGCCGCTCTGTGACTGGCGGATTGTACGGGATGCAGTAGCACGTGGAGATGATGGATGAGAGGGGGCCTGCATGAGTGCCAGATGGCCGGCTTGGAAATTGTGGAATAATGACACGCGCCACATCCGTCCCTGATGCGACTACACATGTGGCTACACGAAAGTTGCGGCACGGGTAGTTAAACATGCCCAGCCAAAGGCCTGTGTTTGTGGCGCGGCATAATATCGGGCAGTTCCGACACTTGTAGCCTCGTTCTCACAACTATGAAGAGAGTTAGCGAAGAGCCATAACATTGATTAAATGTTATGGGAGTGGTAGAGATTGATGGCCATGATCGTCGTGGTGGCATTGATGGTGGTGAGAATGTTCCGGGCCTTGCAAGGCTTCCTAGCGTCAGATCAGACTCCGCTACCGTAATTGCGCAGCATCCGAGCCATTCCGGCATCCGAGCCACCTGCGCATCCCCACTTCGCGAACGTCCTAACTTCAACGCGTTATAACTCTACTACTACAAATCTCATTTAAGAAGTAATTAAAAATTTTAAATTATACAAACTAAGGAATAATTTTTTAAACTACAAAGTTACAAAAAATTTTAATATTAATTAAATAATATTGTTGCGGCAGTTCCAAAAAAAAACAGCTACTAAATGTATTTACTAAAGAGAGGCAGTGCTACTTTAATTTATAATAAGAGTTAAAACTTGTGCAATATATAAAAAGATACACAAGGCAAGACTTACTATTGATATAAAAAAATATTATAAAATTTTGCTAGCGTAGTTGTAAAGTAGAAAGTTTTTAACAGCTAAGTTACTTGCTTTTTTGAGAAATATTTTAGAAATCTTATTACTTAATAAAGTACTAAGATGAATTATAAGTGTTATAACGCTAATAGCAAAGAAAAGTACAAGTAATACTTTGCTCTCCTTTATAAGAAGATGCGGCAGTATAAAATTAACGCCCGCAGCACTTATAATATAAATAAAAAAAGCTTTTATATTAGCTATAAGAAACACTTTAAAGAGTATGTTTAAAGTAAACTTAGGCTTTAAAAGAATGTACTGCGGCGCTTTGAAATAGTAATAAGAAATAAATAATACTGCTAGCTTGCGTATAAACTTTTAAAAAATGTATTACTACCTACTTTTATTTATGCAGACAGCTTTAAGATTGAATTAAGCTAAGTAAACAACATAGAAGTTAATAAGTATAAAGTTTTTTTCAACTTACTATAGAATAAAGCAACAATAACTTAGGCCTTGTCTAGCTTAAGCAAATCTTCTAGCGCTATACTAAAGCTAAAGCTTGCTGTTAATAGCCACTTTCAATTTTTAACAGCTATAGTAGCTATATTACGCGCAATTATAAAAACTTTTGTAATAATAATGAAATCTTGCTAGCTATCTTTTTTCTTTATTCAACTTACAGCCTCTAGCTACTTAATATTATACTTTTCTTGCTGCTCTTACAGAGGGGTGACAAAAAGAAAAAGATGTCAAAAAAGTTATTATGTTTAAAGCTTTATATTTCTATAATTAGAAGGGCTATACTAAAAATAGTTAGTGATTGAAAAAGCCAAGAACTTCCTCTTGAAGATGGATTGCTTAGTAAGCTGCTTAGTCAGCACGGTCGCGCCTGTAATCTTGCTTGAAATAAGATAATAAAAAAAGTCAAAATTAATTTTAGTATATCTTTTTTCCAAACGCATAAAAATCGCTAATGAGACAATATATTAAATAAGCTTACGTAAGCAATATGTACACAGTTTCTAGAGGATAGTATTTTATTCAATTAGAGTTTGTTAAAGACTTGAAAAAAAATAGAGATTGCTAATATAAGCGCTGATTTTGTAATAACTTAGTAAGCTTATAGTATATTATCTCTTTTTATTGATTTCAAAATACTTTTTTTATTGTATTTTCTCTATAGCTTGTAATTTATCTTAGTTTAAATAGTAAGTTAATACCTTATATTTATAACACAAGCCTATTTTCTTAAATAGTAATATACTAAAAAAGCTTTCTAAAAGCATTATTTAATACTTTTTATTTAGTTAAATAGAAAAAATAGCTTTTTTATTTACTTTTTGGCCTCAACTAGGCTGTTCTACTACGATCCTTACGAAATTTAAAAAAATACTTAATAAAAACCTTACTAAAATATCTAAAAAATTGAATTAATGACTTAGAAAATAAAATATTTCATATTTTGTCGGAGGCAAAATATCAACCGATCGATAGATCGCGCTCCGGCTAGAGGGTACATATACACGTTGCGATATATTTTATTATAAAAAGCTGACAAAACTTCCTAAAAAAAGATGTTCATTGTAAAGAAATTTTTAAGAAAAAGTTGCTTCTAAACTCTAAAAAAAGCTTATAATTATTATGTTGATATTAAGCAAAAACTTGTAAAACTTTAAAGTCTAGACTTAAATTAAATTAAATAGTAAAATAAGTTAACTATAAAGTAGTGTTATAGTATCAAATAATATACTGTTTAACATAATAAAAAATAGTATTACAAAAAACTTAGTTCTTACAAAAAGCAGTTAATAATAATCCTTTTTTATAGCTAAAGCGTTATTTAGCTCCTAAAGAAGCTAAGTGCTAAATCACTAAGTATTGATAAGCTATTTTAATCACTTATTTAAAAAAAAAACTTAAATACAAGCTTTTTACTATTACTTAATAGTTTATGGTACTTTTGCTCTAAAACTTGTACACAAAAAAAGTTAATAGTATTATTTAATATATGTAATTTATAGCGATTTTCAAACGTCCAAAAAAAATTCAGAAATTAATTTTTACTTTTTTTATCTTATTTCAAGCAAGATTGCAGGCGCGACCGTGCTGACTAAGCAGCCTACTAAGCAGCCTATCTTAAAGAGGAATTTCTTGCCTTTTCCAATCACTAACTGTTATTAGTATAGCCCTTCTATTTATGGAAATATAAAGCTTTAAACATAATAACTTTTTTGACATCTTTTTCTTTTTGTCACCCCTCTGTATATAAATTATATATAGTAGTTAATTTTGAGTAAAATAGTTTATTATAAATATTGATTACTATTCTTAAAAGTGCTGCGCAGTGGTGTATAGTTGTAATTTCCAATAGAGTCTTGGCAGAGTGAGCCACTTACCCGTGTGAGCCACATACCCGTGAGGTACGTTATAAGAAAGTCTAAAAGTGCTTCTTAAAATAGATATGTATTAAAACATATAGTTAAAGTATGCTACTAACTTAATATAAAATTATATAAACGCGTTTTAGTAGACAGAGATTTACTAAGGTCTAGTTAAAACTAAGTAGTTTAAAAACTAAAAGCTTAGTCACTAAACGCGACTTAACAAGATGGTCCTGTTACGTGCGAAGCAAGGGTCAGTACCTCGGAAACGAGCGGCTAGTAAAAGCTAGACTACGTCTTCCTTGGCAAACGTATCCGAATCTTCCGCGAATCCTACTTCCGGTAGGCTCACATGCTTGACGCCTTCTCCTGGGCCTTAATGCGCTTCATAGCCTGTGTCTTCTGTTTCACTCTCGCCCAAATGTAGCAGATTGACTAAGCGTTTTGCCCATTACTGTGCTGTAAAAGCGACTGACTGACTGTGTACAAACAATCTGACTCATGCAAGTGATTGAAGCAAGGCCCTTCTCATCCGAACACCCGCTTGTCGTCTAATCAATTCTTCTCGCCAAACCCATCTCAAATGTTGTTCCGAAGACGCTCTTAGTCCGAGTCATGTCGCCCCGATTCTGACCATCCGTGAGTTCTGCATCATGTACGATTCAGACTTAGTGTACAAAGACTTTGTCGCAGTGTGTATATATATATCCTCTAGCCGCAGAAGCTAAGGATCGATCGGTCTTTTGCTTCTGCGACAGACGTCAAAGTCAGACACTAGCGCACCGCTTAAGCTTACGCCTCCTCCAGGAACGTACACCTTCTCGTTCACACCAACAGCATATGTTCCATATCTGGGTAGCCTTATCCTCCCAGCCTTCGCCCATCGGTTCTGCATAATATCGTAGACCTCGACCTGGTCGACACTCCAGCTTCCGACTGCACATTGCCCTCGCCAATGAAGACGTATACTTTCTTTCCGATGACACCAGCTGCAACGCCGCCCCTAGTCATAGGCATGCGCGCCGCCCCTAGTCTTCCAATTAGCTTCAGGATCATAGAGATCAAGAACAAAGACCATGTCGCGAATATTCTCTTGTCCGCTATCTTGTCCACCAAGGATGTACACCTTCGTGCCTACCAATGCAACACCCGCGTGATCTCAGGCTTCCGATATATACTTTGCAGCCTCAGGGACAGGAAGCCATGTCCTGCTTTTGGTATCGAAGATGGAAACAACGGAGACGCTCTTCTGAGTGCCATTTTCGAATAACTCAAGTTCCGACATGCCCCCAGCAAGATAGATATTTGACTGGTAAGTACCTACGGCGGCAATACCTCTTTCTTCTCCAGCGGGTATGCCGGGTATTGTCTCCCATAGATCGTTGATAGGATCGTACATCCAAGAGTCTGGTACCGTGCCCACACCCTACCACCTTCGCCTGTCTCTACTAGGCCGCCTAGGACGTAGATTTTTCCGACTACAACGGCAGCGTTGGCGTGGTTCAATCCTCGTGGCATGCTGGCTTTGGTGGTCCAAGTGTCGTTTTCGATCGCGTAAAACCGCATCAACGGAGTAGTGTCTACAGGTGAAAAAGACACATGACAGGATGACACCGCCAAGATTTGCTATAGTAGAGGGTAGGAGGAATAACATAATCTGTTCCTGGCGAGGAAACAAAGAGATAGGGGCGAGTGATGTCCAAGAAGATAAAGGATTTGAAGAGGGTGCCGATCATGTGACGGTTAAAAGCAAGACCGCAGTCAACAAGGCAGGGTTGAGAATGGACTGATAATCGTGATTCTGAAGGTATCAGGATGGTATGCCATAGAAGCTGTAACACTTTGTAGTTGCTAAAGAGCAGTAGACCTCCAGTATATATACCACTTCGATGCTTTTACGCCTGATCTGAGACTTACATAGCCTTGTTGCAAACTGAACACAATCTTTGATGCTGAACTAACAGAGCCGACTTCAGGTCCGAAAAATCCGAGCGACCAAATCGGACAAACGGTGGAACACCAACGTTGACCCTCTGCGCATTACGCCCTGCATAACCAAGCCTTAGAAAACAAACATTCACGGCTCAACTCGCGGCCCAATCCTTCTTTACAATCTTGTCTACGCCTCAGCGCTCTGCCGGAATATCTCTTCCGAGTGTTCCTTCCAGATCGTGTAGTGCGTCTTGCCCTTAAGGACCTTGAGTCTTCCACCTCCTAGACGCTCATCAATCCACTGCGCAACTTTCAATGGCGCTTGCGCATCTTGATCGCCATGCATCAGCCAAACTCGCTCGCTGTCCACGTCTTTCAAGTCAAAGCCCCAATCTCTCGTAAGCACGGTGCCGTCTTGCATGCAACCACCAGAGCCTTGCTTGAAAGCCTCAAGCAATGATGCAACAACGTCGTCAAGATTGGTATCTCCGCTTTCGTCAAGAAACTGCTCTCTTTCCTCTGGGGTCTTAGCTTGGTGTTCGAGGACGCGCTTCAGGCGAGAAGGGTCTCTAGTAAGGTAGGGACGAATGAGGATATACGGCAGAAAGAGACGGAGGGTTCCTTGTCGCAGCAGCCATGGCACTATTCCCATGAGACGCCATGAGAGACAGGGCACCGTATCTAAGAGTGCTTCGATAGGTCCGATAGTGCATACCACAGTCGTGGCTCGAAGTCTTTCTTTGGAAATGAAGCGTGCGCAAGCCAAAGCATACGGACCGCCCCCGCTAGCACCCAATACGCTGAAACGGTTGATATTGAGATGGTCGGCGAGGCTCACGACATCGCCAGGCCAGTCAATGAGACCACGGTCAGCGAGAGTCGAATCTCCACAGCCAGGTCGATCGATGGCTATGAGACGCGCGCCGATATCTCTGCAAAGCTTATCCCAGCTTCTTCCGACCAGCCGAGAGCCTGGAAGGCCATGGAAGAGGAAGATAACAGGATGGGAGGGGTCGATAGAGCCATAGGTTGCGAAGCCAAGTGTGCGCTCGTCAGGCAGGCTGAGCACTTGGCATTCGTTGGGTTGAAGTTGGAGCTTCGCAGGGTTCGAAAGCGATGAAAGAGCTCGATTTCCGAAGAGTTCGAACATTATCCCAAGGTTGCGATATAGTGCCTGCTGTTAGCGATAACTTGGTGTTGGTAATTCAGTTTGCAGTGGTGACATGATGAAAGCAGCAGTTCTAGAGTTCCCAGCCCATATACCTACCAGCAACGTGAATTCCCGGCATCTTGCTGACACGTGGGAATACTATTTCGCCTCATGCACGGTGGACGGAAGGCCATTCTGCGGTGCACTGACGAGAATGGTAGCTGGTGGTCTCACATTCTTGCGTCGCTCGTGACCTTCGGGTAAGCCGTCAAAAGCTGCTGCCTACCACAGATCATGAGGTTTAGATGCAGTTGGAGAACACCAGCGATAGCCTGTTGATGCGATCTGTCGTGTATCTCTGACATCGAATTCATGGCCTCTGATGTTGCGATGGTTTATGATCGTAGTGGGTCAGGGGTCGACGATTGCGATGCGCACATGGCCGCCCCTGCTAGCTCAGGGTCAGAAGTCGGCACTTCAGCCCTACATGCAGCACATGTATCACCATGTGGCTCCTTCTTCGATCCCACCATTAGCACTTACGTCTTGTCAGTTGTGTTTTTGTCTGCCTTTCTGGTTCTTGTATTTCCGGTAGATTTTCTTCTGATCCAGTCGCTCTTTTGCATGCTCGAATGCTAGGCCTGTGTTCTGCGGCGCACCAGTCGCGGTTCTTCCAATACGCATGAGATACCCTCAATAGACATTTTGGCATTATGAGCCCCATCACTCGACGCATTGCTGTGCTCTTCGTATTCGCGACCTTCGTTATACTAGCCTTTCGCCAACTTAGCACCCGAAACGAGCTCCCTTCGCCGACCTTCACCTCATCGAATCGAATCGAACACGCTGTTGTATGGAAGAATGTTCCGATACGACACCCGGTTCCTTCACTGGCTTCTCTCCCTACTGGCACGCCGGTTGCCATCCCAAGAATACAACATGAGTTCGGAATCGAGACAGAGCACAACAAGGCGGAGAGGTTGCACAGACAAGCAGCCGTGAAGAAGGCATTCCTACATAGCTGGGAAGGATACAAAACCCATGCATGGTGACAAGACGAAATGACTCCGGTAACAGGAGGCTTCAAGAACGGCTTTGGACAGCGTGCAGCAACGTTGGTAGACGCACTTGACACATTGATCATCATGGGGTTGGAGAGCGAGTTTGAGAAGGCTGTACATGCTATCAAGAAGATTGATTTCACTACTGCAGGCGTTGCGCGTCTGAATGTCTTCGAAACTACTATTCGCTATCTCGGCGGTCTTCTGAGCGCATACGATCTTAGCAAGGCGAAACATCATACATTACTACACAAGGCAACCGAGTTGGGAGATATGCTGTATGCCGCGTTTGATACACCGAACAGGATGCCAATCACACGATGGGACTGGGAGAAGTAAGATTGTGCCACGCCGTCGACCCACATGTACTTACAGAAATCAGTGCTGCCTTGAATGGTCATCAAGAGGCCGATGCGCAAGCACTTAGCGCAGAGATAGGATCTCTGACGCTCGAATTCACCCGCCTCTCGCAACTTACCGGCGACCTAAAGTACTATGACGCGATAGCGAGGATCACTGATATTCTTGAAAAACATCAAAGCCGTACCAAGCTACCTGGCTTGTTCCCGGTACTCGTCAGTCCCGGTCGGGAAGAATATGACGTCGACGGAACATTTACAATGGGTGGGATGACCGATTCGCTATACGAATACTTGCCGAAACAGCATCTGCTTCTCGGAGGACTGACAGATCAATATCGGAAGCTATATGAGAGCGCCATCAAGCCAGCAAAAGAACATTTGTTCTTCCGGCCCAGAATACCGCAGGGTCAAGACATCCTCGTCTCGGGTGATGCCCGGATTAGCTCCTCCGGATCTGTCAAGCTTGAGCCCAACGGCCAACATCTTGCTTGCTTTACAGGTGGCATGGTCGCTTTGGGCGCCAAAATTTTCAATCGAACCGACGAGCTAGATGTTGCTCGAAAGCTGGTAGACGGCTGCACTTGGGCCTATGACACGATGCCCACAGGTATCATGCCAGAGACCTTCCGGATGATGCCCTGCTATGGCGTGGAAGATTGCGAGTGGGATGTGGAGAAGTGGCACGCTGCTGTCAAGTACTCATACTCTAGTAACATCCATGCTGAGCATTATGATGTTCAAGACGTCATCAAGGAAGTAGGACTTCAGCCTGGGTTCTCTAAAATTGCAGATCCGCGATTCCTGCTCCGGTCAGTACACAGAACATTTCCTACATGCACCGCTAATGACGGTTACAGTCCAGAAGCCATCGAATCCGTCTTCGTCCTTTATCGTATCACCGGTGACACCACCCTCCAAGACACTGCCTGGCGCATGTTCGAGTCCATCAATAACGCTACCATAGCCGAATTTGCGCACTCTGCTATCGCTGATGTGACGATACCGAAAGATCAAGAGACACTAAAGCTGGATGAATGCGAAAGCTTCTGGATGGCGGAAACACTAAAGTACTTCTACTTGATCTTCAGTGAACCAGATCTTGTGAGCTTGGATCAATACGTATTGTGAGTATGGCCCTTACGATATTTAAGTCGAGTTTTGGAGGTGTCGCTAACAAGTGTACAGCAATACTGAAGCACATCCACTGCGCCGGCCGCATTCGTAAAGATAACATCACATTTCATCAACGCATTAATCGATCTATAACAAACTAAGATTTACGCCATCTGTGTGCTGCGTGACATGACTGTCAATGTGTTCGAGGTCGCATATTTCGTATCGCTGTTTCACTCTATTAATTGGCTACTTTGTGTGCAGTTCAAATCATTATATATCGAATACCTAGCATTCGCGCCAAACGTTGCCTCGTTTACTCGCAAATGGACGTGCAAAACTGTAGTTGACAACCACTCTATCCCGTAGTACTGTAATGACCGATAGCCATGACAACGAGCCACTCACAACTACTACCCCATAACCAACGACACAAATGCGGAATGAGCTTCGTTCCAAGTGGGTTATGTGATGTAGCGTAATGGATGAGCTCCATGGTGTGAGTGGGTTTGCCCTCTTCTGGCTCTGGGGACGACTCGACTTTCTCAGACATTGCTGGAGTGGGACTGTGAAAGAGCGGAGACGGTGGATTGGTGGCGTTTGAGTAAGTCTGTCGTGTTGTTTGGAGTTGAAGACACGTTGATATATTGGTTGAAGTTGGGTTGTGGTCGGAGGTTGATTGTGTTAAGTCTGAAGATATATTGGTAGAAGTATATAGTAGGTAAAGAAAGGTAATTTGCCATAATTGGGAGAGAGGGTGTGTAGGGGGTGTATGCAATGATGTCTTTTCTTATACAGGATAGTCTTTTCACAGCCGAGGTCCGCCACGTGGGTGCTCTCTGCCTTCTGTCAACACGCCATCCTTACATCACTTCTAGCATCCTTACTCTAGTCTTTCGTTTCCTTCCCTGATGGCCTGTCCGTAGTCTCCTGCATTTGGCGTTCTGACGATAGTGTGCGTATGGTACTTCGCGGGCTCCTTGTTCGTCAGGAATACACCAGAGTGGTGGTCAAACTCGACCAAGATGACGGGGCTCTGGATACGGAAGTAGAACGCGTCGTCCTCGCCGAAGCCTCCGACCCAGCAAAAGTACGTTTCGCTAAAGTGTTGTTTGATCTGTTCGAGCTTGAGACGGCGGGCTTTAGTTGGGTGGTACAACAGAAACTCCTGGCATATGGATAGGACGAGTTCTTGTTGGGTGGAGTATAGAGATGAGACCAAGACCCCTTCGTAAGGTACGATGCGGTTGTCACGGAAGGCGCCGCATCGGTGGCGCTGATCATCTGGGCCCCAGGTATCGGTGATGAGCTCATCCCGTTTAGTTTCATCGTTGTTGGAGTTGCCGTAAACTTGCTTCATGCCTTCGTCTCTCATGTTTCTGAAAATTTGTGCCTTCTGCTGCTGCTCGTGACTGAGACTCTGCATCAGTTTCCAGCCCAAACTCCCTTCTTTGTGCAAGATCTTGGTACCCTTCCATTCTCCGTCGTCGATGATATTCGGCTCGGCACCGGTAAACGATGGGCTGATGATGACCTGGGTCCCTTTGAAGAAACATGAGATGTCAAGGTGATGACCATAGAGAAGCCAGCCCCAGGGCGATGAGGCGGAGGCAGAGGGTGTACCGAAAAGCAGGAAGTTGTAAGAGTACTTGTTCAAGATGTTGGGTAGCTTGACAACCTCGCCCAAGAAATGGTTTACGCGCATGGCTGAGAGAGCCTTTTGGTAGCCTTCTGGTGAGAGAGATGTCTCTACCACCGCGAGAATCGACTGTGCAGTCTTCTCAGGAACTAGAAGAATGAGCATACCTTCGCAGGTCTTGTAAATTTGATCCATACCTTCTTCAAGTCGGAGCCCAAGCGGTCTCAGTAGGAACTCTGGGTTACTCCATGCTCTCCACTCCCTTGCGTTGATCGGATAGGAAATCTTCTTCTTCTGCTCGCCGTCGAGACCAGCGAGTAGTTCCTCTGCCTTTTTGACCGCGCCAACCACATCCGCGCCTTCATCCCGTGCTTCAAATAGACCTTCTCTTACTTTGCCGTCATTTGTGATGCCTTTGTACGGCTCCGCTAGCAACTTTTCCCAGACCTTGGTCAAGTCGTACAGCCATGGTGGATCACGATTGTCTAGCATGGACTGAACATACTCGTAGACGTTCTGCTTTGCGGCTGTTGTGAAGCGCGGACTGCTGAGGTCAGGTAGATGGGCGCGGAAGCCAGCTGATGCTTGATCAAAGGAGTTGCGTCGTGTCATCGCTGAGACTTGTCATGTGCAGACCCGTGTACGACCCTACTCCTCCGGCGTTCTTGCTTGCGGAGGTATGCTGAGGTGGAAGCAAGAAGCCTGTTCCGTGAAACTATTATCCTGATGATAGCTACGATAATTGCTATCGCCAGGTGCTTGTTTTGGCTCCGAAGGTCACGCTATGTCCGTATTGGCCTTTCGTTCGCGCTCTAGATTTAGAAGCGTGTTACGGGTGAATGCTCTTCCTCTGCGCGAACTGCGTGACACGTAATGTTCGGGGGTTACTTTGGCCGTTTAAACTCTGATCCGCTGGAGGCACCGATGAATACAGTACAACATCTGACGAATCAGTAATCATGGTCGTTGGATTGGCAGAGGATGAGAAAATCTGTCTATCCGTGAAGTGACTCGGCAAGTCACCCCACATTCAGTCTGGGGCGTTAGCGTGGGGTGTGCAGCCCCTCATGGCGCATCCACGATGGCAGTGGGGCGCTGGTTGAAGGTGCGCTAACCTTGGAAGCGTTGCCCCGCCACTGTGGGGATAGCTGGCGCTGGCCACAACAAGTCCATCTCAAGTGCGATCGGGCCTAAAGGTTTCTCTAATATATGTTCACCACCACCTCCATGCTTAGTGGGTTCAACTAAGTTTTGGCCGTTACGACACAACTGACGTATTGCTTTCGCGGAACACATTGGGATCCTGATAGTTCCGGTTAAGATCTCTTCCGGTGGCTGAACACTGCGCGTAGAAAAGAGCCCGGAACTAGTGGAGAAACTGGAGTAAGGACGGGTTACACTGGAATATAGAAACGTCTAAGCAGCATCCTGGAGGTTCTAGCCAGACTCTTAGAGACCAATTCAGCAACATCAAGCACCAACCACATTTTGCCTCCAACTCTTTTATTCTTTACTACATCATCATCGGGCACTGTCCAAGAAGTGGCAAGAAGCAAAAGCACAACTTCTGTAATGGCGGAAAATACCAGGATAGCCATTGTTGGTGCAGGTATGATGTTCTCCACATCTCAGCCCAGTACGAATTCATAGCATCTAACAACACTCCAGGCATGGGTGGCCTAGCAGCAGCACTTTCTCTAGCAAAAGCCGGCCACAAGAATATCACAATATACGAGAACGCACCACAAATGGGCTTTGTCGGCGCTGGCATTCAACTTGCACCCAACATGGCTCGTATCCTCGACCGTTTAGGTTGCTGGGGCCCAATCCGCGACGAAGCAGTGCAATGCGCAAATACGTCCATCCGGGAAGGCACAACCGACACGGAGCTAGGGTACGTAGATCTAGGCTACGTGCGAGAAAAGTACGGATACCCGCACATGGTCGGGCACCGAGCGAGTCTCGCAAACGGCCTATACGAGGGTTGCAAGAAGGAGAGGGGTATTACATTCCGGCTGGGTTGCAACATGACCAACGTGCGCTTTGGAGCAAAGCCAAAGTTCACCGTTTCGCCATCAGACGGCCAAGGTGAATCACAAGAAGTGGAATGTGATATCCTCCTCGGTGCCGATGGCGTGAAAAGCTCTACACGCGTCGCTATGCTCAAAGAACTCGGCCACACCGGCGCCGCTCGCGATTCAGGACAGGCTGCCTACCGTATCATGTTGAACCGCGATCAAATGGAGAACGACCCCGAGTTACTCAAGTTGATCGATTCCGATACAGTGACACGCTGGGTAGGCGAGAAGAAGCACATCATCGCCTATCCGATCCAAAACAAGCAAATCTACAACATCTCCACTGCACAGCCCGACATCAACTTTGCTGGCGCACCGGATGCTCAATATACAACAAAGGGTAGCAAGAAGGCCATGTTGGAAGTTTACAGTGATTTCTGTCCCATGGTACATCGCATGTTGAATCTAGTACCAGAAGGTGAAGTCGTCGAGTGGAAGCTGAGGGTTCATGATCCGTTAATCACTTGGGTACACGGTACGACCGCGTTGGTCGGCGATGCTTGCCATCCTACGCTTCCGCATATGGCACAAGGTGCTGCGCAGGCGATCGAAGACGGTGCTGTACTCGGTGTCGTGCTATCTCCTAAACGTATCGCGGATGGGAAGCCACAGACCATCGAGCACGCACTTCGTCTATACGAGAAGCTGAGGAAACCAAGAGCGGAAGCACTTGTCGAGCTTGCAGCGGAGAACGGCAGAGTCATGCAACTCGGTACTGGTAAGGCGAAGGAGGAACGCGACAAGATCTTCGCCGCGATGAAGGCAGGGTCGAAGAATGTACCAGATAAGTGGGCGGATGCCGACGTGCAGGCGCAGGTCTATGGTGTCGATGCTGTGGCTGAGGCGGAGGAGCTGTGTCAGAAGGAGGCTATAGGGACCAAGTTATGAGCTGGTTTATCACGTATTTAGATCGTAATAGATTTTTTATCGCATGCAAAAACTGCAATCAGTACCAAAAGAGCTTTGTCAAGAAGCTGTTGCTTGACAAGATGCCTATGGTGTCATTGGTGTGTTCACACGTTACTTAGAGACCCACAATATCTCCGTAACCCAACACCAGGAAAAGCCTTGTCTTAACTACACATTCTCTCCGCCGTTCGGCTTCTCACAGTATGGCGCTCTCAGTGTGTGAACATGATAGGGATCAAACTAACACCCACAAGCCATGCTGCAACAATCCCAGCACTGTTCAGAATTGCCACAATTTTTAAAGGAACTGCTCAGGAGCAGCCGAATCAGGTAACCCAGTGCCCTTAGCGGTCGGATTGGAACAGGCCGTAGGCAGTCAGGCGTTTGCCAAATGTTGTGGCTATGGTCTGTGAATTCCAAGACAACAGGCTGGACCACGTAGGCATTCGAGTCGAAGTCCGTCATGCTTCCAATGCCTGGAAGTATGTGGATTCTCCCAGCGGTATGCTATAGCAATGTAACATACGTTAAAGTCTTCCACGTCCTCGAACTCGGCAGCGCTTAAAGATACTTACACAACCATTAACCATTCCATCAAGACTGTGACTTTGTTGGATCCAACGAGGCCGAAGCATTGGACCCAGTCCGAACATCGGAAAATTCGCATGTAGATCATGGGAAACATTGCAAGCAATGCAAATCCAGACACCACTTACAGCTGGCGTTGCCATCGTTGTATGCAGTCTTCACCTTGCACTTCAACACCTACTAATCTCACCAGGTGCGAAAATATGGTCATTCACCAACTTTGGAAACAAGTGCCCAGACTGTGGGCATCGCAAGTGCTGGAGGAGATGTACGATCATGGGGCTCGCGAGGACGGATGAGCTTTGGATGGAGAGGACTGGTTCCAAGAGACTAACCAAGCGGTCGAAGTCGCTCGTAGTGGACTATTGCTGAGGGTCGCTACTCTTATGGCACGATGTTGGAGTGTATGTATAGGAGGCTCAATGCTACGAAGAAACCTCTTTTTTTTTGGAGGAGGGAGTGCCAGGGTCACACCGGATTTGGCCTAGGGGCTGGTATTCACAAAAAAACAAGTTCCTTTGTACGCCTGGCCTGTAACTTTCTCGTTAGCGATGACGCCATGGGGCCACAAACAACGAAACTATCTCCATCCAAAAAATTTCACCAGCATCTTCTAGCATCATTTCCATCGCGCGAAAACCCCATCATGCTACTCATTCTTGTAGCCGGTATGCTGTTCGGCGTGCTCGTTTCTTTCGGGTACCGCCTAGCGCCTCTGCTGTTCAGCACCAAAAGAGTCATGCTAGCCTTTCCCCCAGCCTCACTTCGAATCGGGGAAACCGTACTAGCCATCGTGGCAATGGTCGTAAAGTCAATCTTCTACGCAGTTCCTGGAGTTCCGCGCGTAAAACTCACCAGCTTGGAGCTCCATTCGCCATTCATCATAGAGGCAGAGGACATTGCTCGATACCAACTAGCAGTCGGACGAGATAACGGCTCGGGATCAGAGATCGAGCCGACGCAACTCATGCTTTTCTTGACGGCGATGTCTGAGCCGGCGATGCTTCTCCTACTCGCCAGCCCCTGGTGTCCAATCAATCCCCAGGGCGCTGTGAACGTTCGCAATAGGTTTGAACTATTGCGCCCCGACCTTTGCGATCTGTCGACACTGATTGGCCCGAGATCAGCAAGTTTGAAGGCATTCGTGCACAAAGACCGGAGACAAGCGAAACGAGGCTTCGAGTGGGACTTGGAGGTCATGATCAATCTTCCATCCGGAAGAAACGATGGGACCGTGGATACGATATTTCGCCAGATCTCCACCATGCTGGAGTTCAGCAAAGTCCAAGAGAAGAAGATTTCAAGGCCTTCTGATAAAACAGCGCCTACTACGGAAATACCACGATCAGTTGAAAGCACTACGGAGGTATCGTTGTCCGCAGACGATCCACCGAAATGGGCAGCGATCTGCAAAGATTACAACGTCATACATTTCTCAGCGGCAGCTGCGAAGATATTTGGTCTACCTGGCAAGATTGCGCATGGGAACCATGTTATCGCTAAAGCTCTGCAGCGCTTGACGAACTCAGGAATCCCACAATCACTGCTCAACACTCCTTTATGGATGGAAGTTCAGTTCAAGAGGCCGATGCCTATACCCCATGTCTTCGATGTCAGTGTGTACGAGTCTAGCCAAACGAGCAACAAGTTCTCGGTCTCCCGTGGAGGAAAGGAATATGCTACAGCTGAGTATGGTAGCCTCCAATCATAAGCCCACCGAGACAGTATTCAGCCATCACAAGTCTGGAACGCATCACCGAAAGCATTTGTGCAAGATAAGCCTTTCAATATTACAGACCACTTCAGTATCTTCTTGGCCCCTTACTGTACTGTCTCAGCTTGTACCACGAAAGAATACTCATCCCCCTCACCGCCATCTAAATCTTGCAAAAAGCATCATGAACACCTTTCTCACTGTGAATATCACCATCCACTAGCAGATCTACCACAATCCCTCTTCTACCCACCATCTATCAACTACAAAAAAAAACAAATCCCAAGAGCTCCTTCCCCCCCCCCACCCTATCAAATAAGGCAAATCATGAATCCGCCCCCTTACTGCCATCTCATACAAGCCGCTCACCCTAACTTGACTAACCAAAAAAGACGTCTTCCAATCTACAACCAACCAACATAACAATTCCTACCTAAGAGATCATGCTTTGCACAACCGTTGCGAATCAATCCAAGCCCTTTATCATCTCGCATGTACCTTTAGTCCAAAAGGGGCGCTAGAGCCAGCGGACGCATTAGTAGACACCGCTATTAAGATATCTATCGGATGCGATCAAGCGTCAAAAACAAGGAGACATGGGATTGACTTCTTAGCAGCAGAAGTAGTAGTAGCTATGCCTCCCTACATTCAACTTATCCCCACCCACCATTCCTTCGTTTAAGCCCCAAGAGAAAAAGAAAAAAGAAAAAAAGCGCACGCAACGGAGTTGAATTCTCTCACCTCCCTTCTCTGCTTTTCCCCTCCCTCCCTTCTTCCCTACACAAAGTATACTCCAAGAAATGCAAAGGCCCAAATATGAAAACATAATAATTGAAAAACAGAAATCTCGTATGCATGAATCACCATATGCTTCGCAGCAGTGAGATTTCCACCAATGCAAAGTAGCAGCAGTAGCAGCATGCAAACAAACCTTCAATAGATACCCTGTGTGCGGTACTGGAAAGTATCATAACTACCACACACTCAGGTTAGCATCTATCAATCGAGCGATGAAAAGTCTTCAAAGGGAAAGGGAAAAATGGGTTGGGGGGGGAAGGGAGCAAAAAAACAAACAAACTTACAGTCGGGTATAATAACTCCCCACACTCTTCGCAACGAGTTCCTCAACAAAGCCTTCAGCCTCTTCCCTACTCAAATGCAACATCAATCTCGCCCTCAGACTATTCGTCACAGTCTGCGCACCCGCAGCAAAGCAAGGCATGCTACTCTGTTTGCTCATCAAATCGACGAGCATGATGAGTCGTTCAGCGTCTTTCCTCAGCGCCTGGAACGCCTTCTTGCACAGTGTTTTGAACTCGTCAAACGCGGGGGATGTCACGCCGCCGAGTACGTCGACGTAGTCTTGCGTTAGTTTAAAGGGCGCGGCTTCGAAGCCCATGGAACCCGGGCTATTGGAGAGCATAAAGCCAAAGTCGATGTGGATGATGTGGCCCATGTTGTCGATAAGGAGGTTGCCGTTGTGGCGATCTTTGAGTTGAAGGACGTAGCATATCATGCTGTAGGCGGCTAGGGAGCGTGCAAAGCAACCTACGCCAGCAATGTAGGCTTCCGAGTCTGGTTCGCCAAATGTCTTGAGCCAGTGGTCTTTGAGGGTAGCGATGCGTTTTCGAGGGTTGGTGCCTGCTGCTATGCTGGCAAGTGTCAAGCTTCGTTTTAAGGAGTGGAGAGACACGCCGTTCGTAATGGTTTCGATGAGTCCGCAGGATTCGCCCGTGACGAGGATCCGCATGCGTTTTGTCCAGACCGGCACGTTTGCTTCTTCCCAGATCTTGGTGCAAACCTCGATGAGCTGGCAGGCAAAGGCTTCTTGGCGCAAGTCGGCTCCTGTTTTGACAATGACACTGATCAGATCCCAGTTTTTCATGTGGCCGTACGGTGAGGACCGCCGTATCCGTTCCCGCTTTGCACTCCATTCTTCACCAAAAGTTGCGGCACTAGGATCATCACGATCGCCCTTGCGCCGCATACCACCCGTTTTGAGATCGTTCTCCATGCGAGCTGCACCCGCGCCCGAGTTCGTTGCGACCGTCAAATCATCCTCAAGCTCTTCTGGTTCGCCCGTGATTGCTGTTGGGTCCGATTCTGCCATGATTGTATCAAATGTAGGTCCGTGATCCTCGTTCAAGAAGTTTTGCTCTTCCAAGCTCTGCATGCTGGCAATGATCTTGGCCTTGATCGCTGCTACCTCGCCCTTTGGCCGTTTCGCACCGCTTGCTTCAAGTTGTGCAAGCATTTGGGCAGCAGTGCGCATGTGAGTCGCAAGAGCCGAGAAGTCTGGTTGGTCGACAGCCAGGTTTCTTTGACTCGAGTTTGCTGGAATTGTCAATCGCCCAAGAGGGCCAGGACTGTTGGATCTGCTGATTTGTGAGTCCGAGGTTCGTGGTGTAGACAAGGTAGCCATCGATGATAAAGTATTCGCCCCACTCGAAGATCTGGGAGCTGTGGCTTTCCCGTTGGCAGCCGCACTAGGCAATGTCACGCGCGCCAACCCAGAAGCAATATCAGTTTCATCCATGTCTTTGATGAGCGAGGTACTACCTAGGTCTCCAGTAGCGGGCTCGAATACGCTGTCCAATCCATTGGGCGGTGTGCGGTCAAATGCAAGATACTCGGCATTGGTGATGTCGAAGAGACGTCTTCTCAAGGTACCCTTCTCTAGCATTAGCTTCTCGAGCAGTTGTTGGTTCTGTTCGGTATCTGGGTCGAAATCAAAGTCCTCCTCCAAGACTTCGACCATGAGCAGGTAAGGCACTCGCTCTGCACTGTTGAGACTAGTCGCTTCCGCAGGGTTTATGCGCACTATACGGTGGTGCTGGCTCTGCGATGGGATTCCATCCTTGAGAGTCGGAGGCGATAGTAAAGGTATGTCGACTTCGGCTGGTAAGTCCTGGTCTATCAACGCTAGCTCAGCTCTCAGCGCACTCAATCGGGCGGGTTTCGGTACAACGACTAGGCGATTTGAGATGTCTTCGAGAGCGCTTAGAAACTGGGTTTCATTCCGGAAATAATTCGATCGCAGTAACCGTATCTTCTGCACACGGGACAATGCGTTAGGCGTAAGAGGCCTCGGTGGCAGTCCTGAATGCTTGCGTGAGCCATGTTGAAGTGGGCCCGGTCCTAAGCCAGCAGTCGCTGGGGGCGTAGGGAGGGGGGACAACTTGGAATCTCGGAAGTCGGGTAATGACGACGAGCTGAGCCGGGCATCTGATGCTATTGACAACAGCGAAGGGCGGGATTGTATTGAAGTCACCCGTGGGGCCGCTGGCGGTCGCACAGCCACCTTCCTTAGCTCTTTCGGATCGCGTGGCCGCGAGGATGAAGCCCTGGCTGAGCGCCCATCCTCGGGATCTGAGTGCTGCGCGGCTATTCTCTTCTCCTTGGACCTCGATGATCCTCCAGTGACTGTCTTGCTCCGTCCGACCTTGGCCGTCTGCACGTTGTCTGAGATGATGTCCTCGACGGGTCTGGGTTTTCGCGCCTGCGCAATGGCCAGTGGTCCGGCATGAACGGGAAGAAAAGGCGTGGCGATGCTCGCAAGGACCAGACTGGAGAGGACGGTGACGGGCAGTGCGTTCTCCTTAATCTTTTCTCGGCGTTGCGGCTCAGCCGATCCGAAGACGATGCGCTGAACCCGGTTGTATATTCTCCGACATGTCTTGAATGCGATTGAGTTGGGAGCGCTGGCGAGATCGTGGAGATACGTCTGGAACAGCCAGAAGGTCTAGAGGGCATATATTAGCAACCCGCCGCGGCTAACAAGACACGGTATCCGGAAGCCCACCAGAAGCGCGCCGTTGACCGACTCCTCGCACAAGTCGATGATGAATTCCTCCAGTGCCATGGACTCATTGTCGATGCTGATGAGCAGGTGACATAGCCTGTGCCCCCGCGTATGTAAGCTAGCTGTTCATGGCTGTCATGGTAGTGGGTGCACGGCGACGTACTGCGGGAGGAAGAACTCGAGCTCCTCGTAGGCGAACTGGCGCAGCTTCGAACAGAGCACATAGTGGATTCCGACGTGATCTGCATACCGACTGTTGTCATTGGCACATGTCAGTCTCGGGTCCTAATGCGGAGGTATGGGTGACGGGAGAAAGGGAGGGCACTGCGGCGGTGCTGCGGTGCGGCGGGCAACGGTGGCTTCGGGGAACAGCAGCGACTCACGCAAGGTATGCTACTGCGAGGCTCGGATCTTGGTTGAAGTGCTCAGATTCTATAAAGCGCTCTAGCAGATTCCAACTCATCTGGGACGGCTCATTGGGGGCTCAGTACGGGTGGAGGGCGACAGCATGCGGTGAAATGCTCAAAAGGGTCGGGGGGCGCGACAGGGTTCAACGGGCGGAGACGACCAGCTCCGCCATGCCTGGTTGATAGCTTAACAATGCGACCATGCGCGTTTAGTCTTGTATTAACGTACTCGCCACTGCTTGATTGTCTTCATGTATTCACTCGCAAAAATTCTCATCCGTCACAGCCTCGCGATACACACGACCCTTCGTAAGTGAGAAACAATGCCTAGACTAAAACAACAAAACAGACACCCGCAAGCCCAACGCCGTGCAGTTGACCTGTTCAAGTGGCCCGAAACCCCTCGTGCCCGGTGAACAGAATATCGTACACTAGGAACTATATACAGTGGGCGGATAGGGTTAGTCCGCAGCGTGCAAGTCGACGAAAATGTTAATGGCAGCCACCAGAACTTCAGCGAAAATGAGAATGATGACGATCCACTCGAGCAACTCGCCCTGTGTTCAGTTAGCAAAGCTTGTTATATATATGAAACATCAGATTACTTACATGAGTGACGGTCAACTGATCCTTGAGGACAGCAAGCAAGTCTCCGATAACGTTCAGTCTTTCGGTCAAAAGACTGACTCTCTGGTCCATCTCAAGATAGCTTCTCACAGCTTGATACACCGGGTCTAGCTGTGGCTCAGCCCACATGAGTTCTGGCGCGTCGAGCACTGATCCTTGCAGATGTATACTAATACGGAGAATGAACAGCTCTCCTATCTGCATGTTGATTTGCTTCTTGTTCAGGTTGATCTTGCCAGAGCTGGCAATCTCGGCTGGGATGTCTTTCGTCTCGTCAATAGTGTTGTCTACCAAATCCTCGAAAAGTGACGTCTTGACACTCTGGGAAAGGCCGTGACTGATGGCTAGCTTGATCATGTAGTTCTTCTTATCGCGTAAACTGATAAAGTCGTTGTATATCCGGGCTTGGTACTCGCGCGTGTAGTAGAAGTTGAATTCTTCCGTCTCAATCTCGTCTTTGCCGAGCTTGTCGACTTCGAACTTGGCGATTTCCTTCAAGAACTTCTTCTCCTCTGGCAGTGTCATGCCCCAGATCACAACAGTGCCGTATTCGAACAAGAATACTTCTGGTGTATGTACGCGCGTGTCGAAATCTGGGGCGTCCATTTGTGGATCCGTCTCGGCGTGGATAATGGATGGCCGTCTGGGGCCAATGGCTTGTTCGTTGTCAATGTCCGGTGCATCGCCATCTTCGTGTAAGTCGATGAGATCCTGCCTCCTCCTTTCGTTCTCGTGTTCCACCTCAATGGCGCTGTCCGAGAACCTTCTCGGTCTCTCTTCCGTAAAGCCGTCGAGTACGGCAGTGCTACTGACGTCTTCTGGACCTTTCGTCGACCCGTAGTTGTAAGGCGAGTATATACATTCATCGAAGCGCTTCGGCGCAGCTCCTCTAATCTTTTGCTTGCCTTTCAAGAATCGCATCAATTCATCGAGCTTGTACGACGCGGCCGTGCAATAGGCCGTCACTCTTGGTAGCCGTTCTCTGTCTGCCTTGCCAAGTCGGGCAGCATCTCTTCGCGCTGTAGGATCCTTTATCCTGGTGTATTGTACATAGACGTCGCGTCCGCTCTCCTCGTCTCCGGCTTCATCCGCAGCCGGGTCGGGAAGGAGCTTGAGTTTCTGGGCAGTCCTCGTCGTCCTCTGCGGACCGATCTTGGGCACTGGCGCGGGAGGTATTCGGGCAGGAGCACCAGAGCTGTTCCTTCTCCGCAGCTTGCTGTTCAATGTCGACAGCATTGGCTGTCCGCCCTGGGTAGTGGCAGCATGGCCGGAAGAGGAGGCATTGTGCGATACTGATCGCGGCGGTGGTTTCGGACTAGTGGATGTGACGGTGGGATTGAATGTGACGGTACGCTGAGGTTTTGGGGGTATCGTTCGGCTTGAGCTCGACAGTGACGAGACCAGGGGAGTCGTTTCGGTAGAGCTTGACGCCATGGCGACTTGTTCGGCCAGTTCCAGCAAAGGTGCAAATCAACAGCGAAGGTGAAGTGTCACTAGAGAGAAGATGTCACAATCGCAGATGGTCCTGAGTTCTGGCGGGCGCCATAGGACGGCGTTAGTGGATGCGGTGGTTGGTGACAAGCGCGTAAGCTGTTTGTGTCGACGAGACTTCGAGCAATGACGTTGTAAGGATCTATGCTTGAACTAACGGTCGCAGCACGGGCCTCCCACGTGCAAGAGAACGCTACCTGCATGGCGGCCGTTGAAACCCAACCTCCAGGGAGATGGACGTGGTGCGACTCTCCAAGGTTGTTTTTCAGCACCTTTGCGCTTGTGCGAGTGTGTACAAAGTTCAACGCGCTTACCTATCCGAGATCTGCACCGGAGGCACTAATGTACAAAAGCGGTTATGATGCGTCCGACGCCTGTTGATACTGTCGCCATGCGCGTATTCAGTCTTGAAGATTATATTAAGTAGGCTAAAAACTACAACTCGATAACCTCAGTCTCTTCGACTTCTCCCCTGGAATTTACAATTTGAGCAGACTGCTCCTGGGTAATGATGCCAACCCCTCCCAACATAAAGCGACCAAAGTACAACAACGCGTCTAACATCTCTTCTCCAGTGGGTATAATGTTCTCTTTGGGCAGCAGGAATCCGTAGCTGCCAGTATCTCTTAGTTTGATCTGGTAAGAGTACCTGACGTTGAGCTCGTGGTAGAAAAAGTCCAAGGCACTGCCGCCGCTCGATTCGAGGCGTGGAAGGATGGTCTTCTTGTGATTGGCAAAGGCGACGTTGCCTTGGCATGCTGAGTTGACCTTGTACGTTTGCCCTTTGCGGGAAACGCGGATAGCTTTCGCCAGGCCTAGAGCGAGCTCTTCGAGGTCCTCAATAGCTGGGGGCTTCTCGTTGCAAGAAAAACTGTATGGGTACAGGATCTGTTGTGAGTACGAGTGCAGGTCAAGGAAACCTACAATATCGACGTTGTTGTTTTCAGTCTCGTTCTTGGCCCAATCAGCGAAGCGTGCTGCTTCTGCGCCATCAAAGGGCGCGTTGCCAGGGAAGGATTCGCTGCAGGGGTTTGACTGAGAAGCATCGCCATCCCATTTGAAAGGGTAGCTACGGTCGAGGTCAATGCCATGGCAGAAACGCAGACTGGTAGGCTGGCGGTTCTTGCGCCATAACCGGTCGGTTTCCCAGCTGTAGACGTATCCGTCTGGGTTCAGGGTTGGGACGAAGACGAAATCAAAGTCGTCCATGAGCCGCGTCATCTCACGATCCTTGCCATAGGCGTTGATGAAGCTCCAGGCTAGGTAGTTTACGGTGCTTGTGGATATCCACTCACGCGCGTGTATGCCGCCGGTAATGATGACCGTCTTCCGGGGCTTGGAGGGCTCCTCGTTGTTTGTGGGGTGCACACCAACGCGCAGGGCTGGAATGTCACGGCCTTCGTAGCTTATGCCAATGTTGATGCGTCGGACGTGCGTGGTGAACATGGAAGCCATGAGACTCATCCATGGATTGATGACGGAGAGCGGCTGGTAGTCTTGGAAGAACATGTTGCCCTTGGCTGGTGGCGACGACGGTCGGAGGTTGGAAGAGAAGCGATCATTGTCGGGGGCGGGTGCCGGGTCGGTCGATGGGTAGGAGTTGAAGATTGCCTGTGCGAGGCCGAGGTCTTGGAGGAGTGGTGCGTGGGAGTCGTTCAGCGATGGAGGCAGCAGCCCTAGCAAGGAAGGCACAACGTCCTTGGACAAGCGCAAGTCTGCCCAGTCCTCGTTGAACTCCCAGACGTCGAGGAAGAGAATGTCGGCTGCATCCGCCAGTGCCGTGGCTTCCGCGGCGGTGCGGATCCTGAACCTCAACACTACGTCTTCACTGTACTGCGCGACCAGCTGGTCCCCCAGCGCATCGCCGGCAGTCTGCGCATTTGCACTGCCCAAGCTCTTTTGGTCCGCTGGCAGCCTCCATATTCGGCGTATTATCGCGTCGGATAGCCGGCGCCATGGTCGCGGTGACGTATTGTGGGCCGAAGCATAGGTTCCTGCATCGTAGGGAGACGGCGGCGCTGCATGGTGCGGGGCGGCCGCTGCGAGCGAGGGCCCGAGGAGCAGCAGGCTCAGCAGAGCGCACACGGGCTGGCGCATTGCGGGGATGCGTGGCCGAGCAAGCGGTGAGCCAACTATGTATGCGATGCTATTGTGGCCAGCAAGCGCCGGGAAGTGGGCGGAGAAGGCGTCGTGTGTGTGTGTGTGTGTGTGTGTGTGTGTGTGTGTGAGAGAGAGAGAGAGAGTGTGTGTGTGTGTGTATGCGTGCCTGGCGATGGCGGGAAGAAACGTGGGAATTGTGGCTGGTGGTTGGTGGTGGAGGCGCGGCCAGTTACGAATACGCCAACGCTGCGCCAAGCACTCTCTCCACTGGGCTGCACTGGGCTGCACTGTGATCTGCTTCCCTCGGGCCTGGCATCCTCTCCCCCTATACGCCCCGGGACACTGTGACGTCGACTGCCCTATTCCTCCCACTGCGTGTCCAGCGGCGTGCCCAGGTCCCGCCCGCATATCTCATCTCACCTCGGCGACTGATCCGAGCAGCACGCCCTCAGCCTTGTAAGCGTGCCGCATCCGAGCCATCCTACGGACGAAAGAGAGCATAAAAGAGACGACTTCCACTGGCCCCCTCCCCGCCGTGCCATGTACCGCACCGTGACGCCGTACTTGCCTTGATGAGCTGCTAGTCGGCGCGAGCAGCCATGCCTCTGCGCTCCCTCCGCCCCGGCCGCAGCGAACGAGACCTCAAGCGACGCAGCACCCTCGACCCTGCCGGCTTCTTCAGGCGCGCCGACAAGAACACGCGCTTCCACAAGTCGGCCGAGAATCTGGGCCCGGGTCGAGTCGCTGCCTCTGAAGACGGCTACCGGCCAGCGTCTACAGACATAGCACGGCCCTCGACGGGCCTTGATGATGACAATGACTACTCCCCGCCTTCTCCGCCTGCACACGAACACACGCCCAACACCAAGCGCTTCAGCCTGATGCGCTTGCGCCATGCTTCTGATCCGCAGCTCTCTGCCAAGGCCAAGCAACATGCCGCCCGGGACGACGATGCACCGCCGGTCCCTGGTGCACCCGGCCACCCTGCGCGTACGTAGTAGATGCATCCCACCCGCTGCATGTGTGTCGTACTGACGTAGAACCACACAGCGCCCGCAATCATCACCACTGCGCCCACCGTAGCCGACTACGAAGACGAGGCCAGGACGCCGCCCAAGAGGAGCAGGATGCAGCAGTTCGCCCTGCGGAGGCGCTCCTTCGATCCGTCGACGTTTGACAAGCCCACCCCACTGCGCAAGTCGATGGAGAAGAAGCGCAAGCCGCTCGGCTTCAAGAAGAGCCACGGCGACCTCTTGGACGAGCAGGAGCGAGCGTCGACGAGCAGCCAACGCCGCCCCGACGTGCTGGCCGAGTCGCGCGAGTCGGGGGAAAGCGCGAGTTCCCTGGCTCCGCCTGCCACCAGGGCCTCGGAATCGTCCAGGTCAGACGGAAGCTCCGGCGGACACATTTCCTTTGACTCAACCCCGCGACCCTCGCACCCGGCCCGCAACGGCTCTGCACGATTTGGCTTTGGGCGTCGGAAACAACGTGCATCATTATTCCCACTCCCCATCAAGATCGAGCCTCCGCAGTTCCCCGACACAGCGCCCGCCACACCACGTGCCTCGACTGGCGCGAGGAGTTCCGCCTCCATCCATCATTCGCCCACTGAAAGTCCCCCGTTGACCGCGCGCCGCCTCAATCATGGCGGGACCGAGGCACAGACGCCACCAGTCCCTTCTGCATCGCAAGTTGCTCTAGCTGCTGGCGCTCTGAATTTGGCCTCATCTGCTCCAGGCACTCTCTTTCGCAACGACTCGTACAGGTCAACCCTATCCGCTCGCTCCTCACCAAACAACAACAACAATAACGGCCAAGCACGCATAGGGCTTAGGGGGCGCTCATCGACTATGGGATCAATGGGCGGCCGGTCTGACGGCGCAGGTTCGCCAACACCACCTGGTGGGCCCAGCGGAAGGACTTCCACCTCGACGGCAGGAAGAAGCAGCTTCAGCAATCTGTTCAGCTTGAGTTCAAGATTTCGTCAGAACTCCGAGCCTCATTCACCTAGGCATGCTTCACCTGCTCACGGGTTTCTAGGAAGCTCTGGCTTGTCGTCACACCAGAACTCGATGAACATTAGCCGAGAAACACTCGTATTACCAGAACGCGACGAGGGCGAGACACCTGGGCGATACCTGGAAAGGATCGAGGCGAACAACTTTGACAAGAGCGTTGTTGCCAGCTACCTCAGCAAGACCGACGACCCGTTCCTTCTTGCCGTGTTGCGAAGCTACATGCGAAAGTTTGCCTTTTTTGGCGATCCAATCGACATGGCGATACGCAAATTGCTCATGCAGATTGAACTACCCAAGGAGACACAGCAGATCGACCGCGTTCTGCAGGGTTTCGCTGACCGCTATCATGAGTGCAACCCCGGCATCTACATCAACACAGGTATGGCGATCTAGCAATCTACATCTATCATGGTTACTAACACACTATAGACAAGGCTTACTTTATATCCTTCTCGATCATCATCCTACATACCGATGTCTTCAACAAAAACAACAAACGGAAAATGCAAAGGCCAGACTACATCAAGAACTCATCTTGCGACGGTGTCTCGGCTGACGTCTTAGGCTGCTTTTACGATAACATTGCTTATACTCCTTTCATCCACATCGAGGATGAGGTCGACCTGAAGAACATCACTTCGAAGAAAAGCAAGAGAACTGCTGTGCTCAAGGGGCCAATGAACGATCCCGCGCGTAAAGCCGCAAAAGAACCCATTGATCCGTACACTTTAATCTTCGAAGGGAAACTAGACGCCCTCCGTCCCACGATCCGAGACGTTATGCAATTGGACGATCCCTACAACTACACTGGCACTACTGTGACGCTCGACACCAAGAATGTGTACAAGTTGTTCTCCAAATACGGCGTAATACAAATCGTTTCCTGCCGGTCGAGACCCGAAGCGTTCATGTCCGAAGCCGCACAAGAGAACCCTTTCGGCACATCTGTTGGTATTGTGGAGATGCCTGTCACAAAAGTTGGAATTTTGTGGAGAAAGGAAACGAAGAAAAAGAAGGCAAGGTCGCCGTGGCAAGAATGGGGCGCTGTTCTTACGCGATCGGGATTGTCTCTGTTCCGAAATTCCACCTGGACGAAGAACTTGATGAGCCAGCACGACCAGCACCTCAAGCGCGGCGAGACCGGTCCGGTCATATTCCAGCCTGCACTACCAGACTTCAAGCAAGATCACATCATACCGATGGATGGTGCAGTCGCCCTTGTAGACATTACATACAAGAAACATAAGAATGCGTTTGTCATGTTTTCAAAGGCAGGCGAGGAGACGTTCCTAGCCGACAGCGAGAAGGACTTGAACGAGTGGCTGGGTGTGCTGAATTATACTGCTGCGTTCGAGACACTCGGTGTTCGGTCAAGAGGCATGATCGGTGGATTGTACGAAGGTCAAAAGAACCGTGGCATGCGGCGCCTTGAATCATCGCACTCTACCAAGACAATTCCAACAGCCACTGGCGATGTGACGATTCAGAGTGGCAAGATCGACAGCCAATTTGCAACGCAAATGATGAACGCCCGAAAAGACCTCATGCAAGTGCGCATTACCGAATCTGAGGACAAACTTGCCCAAGCTATAAAAGAGCTGGAAGCACGCCTACGGGATGCAAGACACCTTCAAATTCTGGCTCCCATTCAACCAAAAACTCGCGAGCTCGTCATTCACGCTGCCGGTCGGTTGTCAGCCAAGCTGAAGTGGATACGTATTGATATTTGGCGGATGAAATGCCATCGTGACATCCTGGCCCAGGAACTGGAAGACGAGAGGCAAGGCATAGTCGACCAACAAGCACAAAGTGACCGAGCCTCGGAACCTATTCAAGCACAGCCCCCGCAACCTTCCCCTCAGCAGTCGCATAGAACGTCCAAAGTCAGTGGTCTAGCACGATTGACTTCCAAGACCAGCTCCATGACCAGTGGAAACAAGCAAGCTCCGTTGTCTCCTACTTCATCAGCTCGCCCAGGGACCAAGTCCTCTAGGGACACCGACTTTGGTGGAGATGAAACTTTCAAAACACCACCAGAGACGACTCAGTCGAGCCCTAAAGATCCATCGGCGCTGTTCCAAACTTCGCCCATGTTGTTCGGTCCCAGCGCATCTGATCGTCGAAGCTCTTTTGCAAGCTCTTCGGCACAGTCTCCAAGGATGTATCCCTCTGATCACAGGCCTTCGATATCGACTACCGGCGATGGCACAATAGGCTCAGATTCCGACTCCGACTCGGAGGATGGATCTCGGTACGCCACTCCACCTCCAGGTGAGGCCGGTAGTTTAGAACCGAGAACACCAGAGCCGACAGCTTTCGATGGCACTCAAAAGGAAGCCGCTATTGATACTGACTACGAGCAATCTCTGGCTGCTTTGACAGGATCGCCTAGATCTCGCACAAAGCAAAGAAGAAGTCTACATCGCACTCTTCGAGAGTCACGTGGCAGCTCTTCTCACCGCCGCGGTCACAAGAGTAGTAACTCTACATCGACAATTGCTAGCGACAACACAGAGAGCGAGGGTGGATTAGCGCGCAGCAAAGGTAGCTTTACAGTACACGGCAAGAAGGCGTCCGTCATTCAATTTGGTGGTGATTGGCACAACACCACAGCAGAAGAACGCTTGAAGACAGTGAAACAACTCCAGGAGGCAGCGGAGGCTATCCCGCCTGATGAAAGGGATGGCAGCGTTGTCAGCAATGGCACTGCAACTGCGCTACTTCCAGCAAGCGATAGCAACGAGCCGCTTTATGTTCGCAAGCTGTCCGCAGACACTACAAAGCAGCGACATGTGTCGTCCCAGACAATCACGCCAGCAAATTTCCGCGATTCGTTCAAAATAGAACAACCTGATTCTGACAGCGAGTCCGACATGAGCGATATTGCTGAGGAGACCCAACGAACCTCCGACGACCGGCCAACGATGAAAGGCACAAGCCCCATTACCGAACACATGGAACGACCCATGCACAGTTCTGGGACGACCACAGCGTAACAGTAGCTCTTCTCCTCTCTCTCTCTCTCTTTTTTCTTGCATCTTGGATTTCAAAAGTGGATTTATGGGCATAGCAGCATCGCTTGAGCGGTTTTGTGTTTCTCCTTTGTCGACTTTACATACTCTTCTACGGAACTTGTACGCACCTTCAAACACATCATGGCGCATGTGGTCATTGGAATGAAATGCGACGGGGGGGGGCGCTTTATATGCATAGACGGATTCTTGGGATGGCGTTTCTTCGAGGATAGGATTGATACAGGGCAAAGTGGGGGTTTGGGTTAGTGCATACGGTCGATACCAGAGTTGATGCTGTTTTCTTTTATGTGGATGGCGATGTTCCAATAGTGGATAAGAATCGAATAACCAACTGAGATGCGTGTTTTGCGCAGTTTATGTCCCCATATTGAAAGGCTAGTGCCGATTAGTCTCCTCGCCTTGCACAACCATATTCATCAAAACAACCTTGGAACGACTCTCATACTACAACACAAGTACATCATCCACGACGTAGTGACTGAACACATGTCTGTGAGATTTCTCCTCATCCACACCCACCAGCTGCCGCACCTCGGCTCATCGGCATTGAGCGACTCCTGCAAAGCTCCTTCAAGCCCACCCTGCATCCATCTCCAACAGCCAAGCCACAGAAGCGCACCGTTTCGCATGAGCAGAAAAACCTGCCTGGCCCCGCGAGACCCTATACTTGGTGATACAGGGACGCAACGTGGGATTGTGCCTGGAAGCCGAGGAGGGGGTTTGTTGTTGTTTATCTACGCGCCTGATACCGTATCTCACGATAGCATAATGGAGCGTGTTTATAAGAGAGGAGTGATGGGCGCTTGTTTATTGTTTTCTTCTTTGAACATCGATCATGGGTTTTTTTCTCCCAGTCTGTCTTTTACGTTCTTTCTGTCTTTCCTTTGCCCTCCGATTAGGGTATTTTTGAATTGTTGTTAAACATTCGTTTCTTGTCATAACTACCAATCACATATTACTTACATTCTTATACACACACACATATATATATATATATATATATATAGGAGACGAGAACCATCCATACCCAAACCAAACATGTACACCCACGCCCTCACGGCCCTCACTCTCCTCAGCGGCCTCACTCTCGCCGCTCCCACCACCAACACCCCCCGCCAAGCAAACGCCTGCTTCATCATCGGTACTGAGGTCCTCCCCGACGAAACCGCCGACGTCGTCTCCCAGCTAGCAAACACCGTAACCTGTGACGCCACGGCAAAAACGCTACAAAACGTCCCCGACGTAACCTCGGGCACCCAAACCTACTCCCAAATCGACTTCAGCACCTCTGGCAAAACACCCCTCGAATTCGCCACTTCCACCTTCTCCACCGCCCAGCCGCTCGCCGACTCAAACCTCGAGGCGTTCCAGGACGGGCTCAACGTGTACCTCGCTACTGAAGCTGGTTTGCGTACTTCGGGGGGTGACTTCAGTCTTATCAAGGGGCCAAAATTCTTTTTGGAAATGCAGATTTCGAGGATTCAGACGGCGAGGGGGCAGCCGCCTACCGAGGCGGGTTTGCAGATTGATCATTTGAGGGATAAGGTTACATGGAATGCGGTTGGAGAGGATCAAGCGGTTCTGGATCAGGTTGCTGAGTTGGCTACTCAGGTATTATAGGTAGATGGTAAAGGAAGGTTAGAGGGAGAGAGAGAGATAGAGGCGATAGGACGGGGAGTTTTTTTTTTCCCTCCAACATATTGGGAGAGTTGAGCGAAGCAAAGGAAGATAAGATTTACAAGTCCTCGTCGCTGGTATAACTCAACATGTCACCATGTTCGTTCAAATTCAATCAAAAAGATTAGGAATGGAAACTCCGCTTTGCTCATTACCCATATACCGGCTATGCTATCACACCGTGCCATTCATTCCCATACGTCTAACAAACCATCCGTGCGCCGAATGCTATGCAGAAATCTCATCGCTGAGTTGGACGGATTAGACGGCGTAAAGCTTGAAGAATGACTCTCAGTGCTTGTAGCAACACTAGCCCTAACCTGCGTAGAACCCGATACGCCCCTCGCCCTGTCCAGTAACCGAGGCCCAATATGCCAAGTCCCAGTATAATCGGAGCCAGGACAAACAAAGCCACATAAGCCGGCCCCATGCTAAGAATCGCTAAGACGAAATGCCACCATTGCTCTACGTAAATGAAGTCAAGATCGTCTGGGTCGAAAAGCGGATGAGGGTGATGTTCATGTACCATGGCGCCTAGGCTCCGTCTTCTTGGCGGACTATAGCACCATCAGCAATACAACCTCATCATGCACAAAGGGTGTGGACGGATCGACAGGGATTACCACCTGTCGCCACCAGAACCCTCGCTCATTACGGTGCTGAAGAAGTTGCCCTCGCCACCGTAGCCGCCTCCTCCGCCATAGGTACCGCCACCTCCATATCCGCCCATACCACCCATACTGCCCATACGGTTCTTGCCTTGATTCTTGCCATGCTCAACGATGGAGCTCTTACGGCCGAGGTCCTTAGCCAGGGACACGGAGTTCGTGATCGATGATAGCAGTTTGACCAGCTGCACATCGGAGGCTTCTTGCTGGGACTCGAGTGTGAAAGCGGCCGAGTCTGGCGGACCGAGGATATTGAGGCGGGCGAGCATGGCAGATATACTGCGAAGGATCGAGTGATCTAGAGGTAAAGGATGTTGCTCATCTGACGTAGTGTTGACCGGTAGTGATGGATCGGAGAGGTACGACGTTGGAAGCGAGTTGAGGTATGCGCGGAGAAGCATTATTCGTCGACTGAGCATGCGAATAGCGTTCATCTTGGCTGTGAGAGAAGAGAGAACTATGCAAACGTTAGCATGTCTGCACCGAGTTGAAGTTGAAGCAGCTCGACCTACCCTCTTCGTCGTCTGCGGTCAAGATGACCGACTCATCGATGGGAGCGTCCTTCTCTTTCTCTTTCTCCTTCTCCTTCTCCTTCTCCTTCTCCTTTTGCTTTCCCCGTGTGTTCCGCTTGCCAGTACCCTCGTCGGTTCTTGAAGGCTCAGACTTCGAGCCTGCTACATCTGCTGTGCCTTCTACTGCGGTAGCGTTGCCACCACCACGTGCAACGAAGTCGACAGAGATCATTTCCGCCTCACCAGTCTCAATCGAGTATACCAGCTCCCTGAACTTGATCGACTTGGCTTGTACGGCGCCATCAATATCCATAGCCTTGTCATTTGGTTCGCTTGATGCATTGACGGAGAGGGACTCGTAGACGGTAAGAGGCAGCTTTCCGGCAGCAGTCTCCTTGGAGAAGGCGTTCTCTGGGTGGAAGAGTACGAGCAATGGAGATTCAGTGTAGACTTCCGATATGCGCGAATGGATAGGAAGGATGTGGGATTCTGGGCCGGAGGCGGGACCGAGAGTAAACCAGCCGACAATATCTAACTGGGGCTCTTTGTGTACGTCCTTGACTACGGTGATCGTAAGCGTCATTCTTTATTAATTGTAAGAGAGCCAAAGACCGAAACTTACAGTCTTCAATACGCTTGCTGAACCACTCATCATCGAGCACCGTCTCACCATGCTGGTTTGACTGAAGCTTTGCCTGGAAGGCGACCTCCATTGTGATGTTCTGACCATCTTGTGCCCCTAGTACAGCTCCAACCACTGGTCCGTTCTGTTGTCGTAGCGTGTGCCGTGTTATGCAGTCTGTAATTGTGAGGAGTACTAGCGGATGGAGTTGAACGGTCGGACTTGCGTCAGAGGCGCGGGTGGTGGAAACGAGTGGATTTTCTGAAGATTCTGCCATATTTGCTGCAGTATGTTTTGGTGTCTCTCACTCTGGTGTTTGTGATAGTCGAGGTAGTGAGTGAGAGTGTCGGTGGAGGGGGAACTCAAAGGCAATTGCATTGATTGATATGGTCTTGGTGGGGAGCTTGCCTAGGCTACAGCTGCCACAATTCGTGGGGTTGTGCCAAGGCGCTAACCACAATGCGCCAGTGTCAACGCGACTGCAGCGCGACGCGACTTCCTGGAAGATTAGCAACTTTTCTATTTTCACTACATCCCTCTTTTCCAGACTTCACCGACACAACACAAGCTGCAAGAACATTCTGCGTCTGAAATTTATCATGGCATTATAATCTACGGTCTGGACTAGCTTCCAGATCTTTGCATCAACCGCCAAACCTAGCCGATGAATCCAATACAACCAACTCCAAAGCAAGCCCAGCCCAAAAGCGAATGGTATCTCTGTCTTAATCCAGAATCCTGGAGCAACGCTCAAAACGCCTGAAATCGACCACCGTCTTCGGGTGTGTCTTCTCTATGTCGTTTCTATCATATCGTTACGGTTGCCACAAAAGCGAATGTACACATCATTGGTCGTTTGTTGGCCGAAAGCTTTCTACATCTCAACTAGAACTTTGAGAACGAGATTGCCATCTTTGTCAACGGTCTTGCCTGCGAGCTCGAAGGCTTCCTTTGTCGACGCCAATCCATGGTATCTGTGAGTGATCATGTTGTCTAGACTCGGAAGCACACCAGCAGACAAGATCTTGATACCAGTCGGGTAGGTATTGGCGTAACGGAAAATTCCTAGAATGTCCACTTCCTTTAGGTGAGAGGCTGACATGGGTAATGTCTGGATTGGCGTGCCCATGCCAACCATGATGAGCTTACCGCCAGGCCTTGTTGCCTGCAAGAGGTTAGATTCACGTTCATATATAATTCTGAAAGATACTTACATATAGCCCAGCTTGCATGCAAACTTCCTTTCCCGTGCAGTCAAAGGTAACATCGGCACCTTCGAAGTCGATCTCATTCTGCGAAGCAATCTGCATAACATCTGCAGCCAACTCTTTCGCTACCACGAACTTTTCGGCAGTCTCGGTCGTATCTTTTTGTGGGGTCACGATATAACCTTTGTGCGCAAAGCCATTCGCCAAGGCGTAGTTTATTCGCCCATAGTCAATGTCTGCTATGACGACTGTTGTGGCACCAGACACCTTGGCCATGGCAGCTGTCAGAAGACCAACTGTACCTGCGCCGAAAACAATGGCCGTGTCACCCTGCTCGATTTGAGCTCTTCTTGTTGCATGGATGGCAACAGAGAGAGGCTCTAGAAGCGCGGCTGATTCCATGGAGACGTGTGAAGGTAGTCTGAATAGAGTTGTCAGCTAAGATTCGGTTTTCGGGTCGATCATGCACGACATACTTGTGGCACCATTTTGCGGGATGGTTGATGCGTTCCTGCAGCGTTCCCTGAAAATGAGGCACGGATTTGGCGCTACTTCGAAACCTCATCTTCGGACACAAATTATAGCGTCCGCGTTGACAGGACCTGCAGTTGTCGCACGGCACACCTACCTCCAGAGCAACGCGGTCGCCAATCTGGTAGCCGCTAACACTCTGGCCGATGGCGACCACAATCCCGGCAGACTCGTGGCCTAGCGACAATGGTTCACAAGCCTGTAGGTCACCGTTGCAGAACTTGCTGTAGTAGGAGCAATCGCTCCCGCACAGTCCAGTGGCCTTGATAGCGATCTGGAGTTCATTGGCGGCAGGGTCCGTAATGGTGCGAATTTCCTGTTTGGATCCGTTAGCATCAGGTCCGAGATGCTCAATATACATCGAAACCCCCACGAGCAGTGGGGTGGTGTGGGATGTGTAACGGAAGAGGAAGGCATACCAGCCGTAAATCCCTTGGCCCGTGTAAGACCGAAGCTACTACAGTCGATGACTTGGAGTAGTGCCTCGTTGGGATTGGGTAGATGTCTGCGAGAGCTGAGGGAGCCATTACGAGAAAATTTGAGAGTATGGGGGAAGGTGGCAATAGAGCGGGAAGAAGGGAGGGAGAGATAGCTAGCAGAAGGCCACCCCACGGGAACGTGGAGGCTGATATACTTGTTGAGAAGGCCCATTTCGATCAACGGTGGCCTGGCACAAGCTGGGCTTCCCTCAGGATGGTGCATCGGCGAGATAATGGCATCGCATAAGGGAAGACTCAAAAGTTCCACGTCATTTGCTAGACGTGTCAATCTGGTGGGACGAGCATGGATAGGGATGCGCGACCAGAGCGACTTGGTATGACAGGCTTCACGTAGTCTTTTCTTTATCCCGTTACTCTGAGTGTGTACATGAGGCTAGATCTTCTTGTGGGTACGAAACCGGGAGCTGCTGTAATTCGCCCAGCAAGCTAGCAGCTACAAACTCAAGCATTGTTAGACTCGTTTTGCCGGGTTAATATCCATGTAGCTCCGGAACGTGCATACGCAAGATGCGATATAGGAGCAGCGGCCATGTCTATAGTGACGACGTCTTGTCTTGTGTAGCGGCCGTCTATCAGACACCTGCCGGCGTCGTGAAACAGCGATAAGGCACTCTGCACGGCTGTGGAGCCCGCTTCCAAAGGTTGTGTTGGGATTTACTGCGGCGAACCTGTCAGTTGTAGTGGCTCTGCAGGCTCGTAGATCCCTGAACAAGACGCGCCGAAACATCAGCCTGATATGCAGGCTGTCTTGTCTCGGCGTTAGCCCGTCTGTACCGCTAAGCCAAAGCTCAAACCATAAGTCGTCCACAGCCCCCCCCGGTGCATCATCAATCTTGGATCCTCAGGGCCTGCATACCGACGGGAAAATTCGACCGTTGACTGGCTAGCGTATTTGGCTGATTTTCCAGAAGACTTCCGGATGTCTTTTTTGCAATATAAAATTCCCGGATATATTGCCCAAGTGCGAACGGCTCACGCTCAACGGTGCGCCTCCAAACTAGACTACTCTGGGGACCACGGTATCAGTCCCGTAATTTGGCCCCTTAGCGGGGATCCTTCTGGAGCAACGGTGGTGGGTGTAGTAAAAAACCCGTTGGCTGAAATGTCTGTTGGAGGCCGGACATGGGTCGCGGTTTGGCTACCGAGGAGCAGCCCATTGACGACATTCGTACTACACAGAACCGAACTGTCGGGACAAGAAAGTACATGGGCTTCTTATCGGAGCGACCTCAACGCCAACTGCACGAACGACTGGCCCAAGGGAAAGCTCATAGTCAACAGCTGCAGCTTCGACCGAGGTGTGGCCACCAAGAGACCAGCGAGGTTGACATGTGCCATGGTCCGCATAACCATGGCGAAGAAGCACCGGTAGCGCGCTGCAATGCCATCTCAGATCTACCACGTCGACCGAAAGATGAGGTCGAGCATCTGTCATGAAGGATTGGAGGAAGCAACGGTGATGGCGGGAACATGGCAGGCCCAGCACTTGACAGGGGTACGGCCACGAGCAAGATGAGATGTCCATTGGTAAGCTGCGCGACAAAACTGGTGTACGTATCTCTCCGACCACCGGACCTGGTCTCTTACTCGACAACCACCATTTAGCACACAGACGAGCGGAATGCAGCTGCGGGACGGCAAAAGAAACATCGTGGACCACTTGTTTCCTGTCCATCGAACGTTGCACGGCAGAGCACCATGGTGAATCCGAGCATGACCCAGCAATGTTGAGATAAACTTCTTTGCAGACCAGATTTGTTCATGACTGGACTAACGAAGCTGCACCTAATGTGCCTATCCAGCCAGTCCGCTTCCTGCTGCGGCGCGACGAGCTACGAGATGCAATCGAATAATAGCCGTACTGATAAGCAACGCACTCCTCGTTTACCTTACACAGGCCACCTACCTCAACGGACTACCTAGCTGTATTCAGCACTATTGTAGACCCTGTCCATGAAGGTTAAAGGGCACAAGGATCATGCATCACCAAGCGACCGACTCCACGACCCTCATGCACGGTCCTCTCTAGAAGCTGTAGACGGTGAGCGATGCCCATCATTCCCAGTTTGAAAGTATTCCGCAACCTGTTTGCCAACTTGCCACATTTTCGCGATCTACGTCAAATATATCTCAAGCGCTTGCACCTTGGTGATGCAGCGGTGAGGGATCTCACTTTAGTCATTTCCCGAAAGCTGGCCAACGCCACAGCATCCAACCACCGACTTGCCAGTACGGACTCCTTGGGAGAGGCGGTCTGCCGGATGTAAAGGCACCGCATCCCCTATCGCAGTCCCCCGCCCAAAAGAAGCTGCGGAAGCACCTGTCCGCATCAGCATTCTCTCGCAAAAAGCGTTGCATCTCGTAACCTACTCAGGACCACGAGGCCGCCACAGGGTGAAATGCCGCTACATCATTGGCTAGATCTCGCCGCGGGGTACCAGTGTCCTGGATTGCGCACGGACGGAGAGGGGACCTGCATCCGATATATCTCCAGATGTCTATTACCAGAAAAGCTGCAAGTACCGCAACCATCCTCTCAACCTTGGCCTTGGTATGGAAGAATATCAGGGCGCGCTAATCCGCCAGCTTGATGTCAAGGCGGAGCAGGAATCCAGAAACACGCCATCTGGTGCCAAATTCCAAGACGGCGTATCTACTACTTTTGCCGGTACTTTTATGGTTAGACCCTCCGGAGATACCGAGATACCACCTCCACCACACGCTTCACTTTCGAGCCAGAGGGTACTTGTTATTTGCCTTGGACCGTAAGCGAAGCGAGAACCCCCCCCCCCCTCTGCAGAAGGAACAAGCCCAAGGTCTCGGTATACGAAGACCCAAGGGAAGTGGTGTGCTAACAGGCCCACAGGAATCAGGCCGGAAACGAAGATCCAATATTCACACATAATGCCTCCTCGGAATCCTACCTGTCGATGATGAGTGTTGGCGTCAAAGCCATGTTGCAACATAACAACGTAATCTGTGCGCTGACAGACACATGCGTTTACCCATTGTCCAAAGTGCCGTTACTAGAACCGCCATCTTGGTTACAATAGTAAGCACTTAGCATACACCGGTGCAAAGGATCTCGCTCGCGTGCTTGTCTAGCGCTAATCAATCCTGATACCGCCATGTAGACAAGGGGCCTGCGAAGCACACGTCAGGCCACAACGGATCGAGCCGCGATCTTCATGGTCTATTGTTTTGAACCTGGTACACAACGATCTGCTGTCTTTGATCAGCGGTAAAACGAAAGGAATCATAAACGCACACCGCTCGCTAGTCAACCTCCAAAAGTCTTAGTTGCGCGTAGCCATGCCAAGGTCATCTCAATCACGATTCCAGCATGCTACAAACCACATGCACTACTACATTCGCCTCCCTCGTCAGGAAACAGCTCATCCCCATTCTTAACCCTAACATATTCCAATCTCCATCCACAATCCTATAAGCTACCCTCCCGCCGCTTCTTCCCCACTAACCCCTGCCCCTCAAACCATTGGCGAATAATCGCATTAACCTCCTCTGGCATCTGCGTCAATGCCCAATGAGCCGCCTTGACCTCGCCTCTCGTCAGCTGCGGAATAAAGTTTTCCATATTCTTTGACATCTCCGGTTTGAGGACGCCGTCGCGCGTGGCTTGGATGAAGAGGACGGGTTGGGTGATTTGTTTGCGGGAGAGGAGGGCTTGGTCTTCTTCCCAGTTTGTGCGGCGTTGGCGGTACCAGTTCACTGGGTTGGGGATTAGTGTTTGGACTAATAGTGGTGTGTAGATGTGCGTCAGTGCGTGGGTAGGTGGGTACAGGGTGTAGGTAGTTAAATAGGTTGGTAAGGTGAAAAGAGGGCTTACAGGTGGGGTGAATGCCGTGGTTGAGATATTGCTTGACGTAGTAGTCCAGATACTGGTTCGCTGTTAGTACACACTCGCTTGTTGGGAGTAGGTCTCAAGCTGTCATTCTGAAACAACGCAATGCAATCAATCGATCTCATGGTGGTCTTCACACAGGATGATCTATTACCCGAGAGATCACCACGTACCTTTCCATTCAAAAGCTTACTTTCCCCAATCAACGGCAGATTTTCCGCCAGCACGCCCTTCTCGGGATCAAATGCAATTTCGCCTTTCGGTCCCCTCGCCCCATACATACCCTTCAGAAACTGCCTGATCGACTGCTCATCATTGACAATCTTTTCCACTTGACCCGAAGCGAGGTGTAGCTGGTAAGCGAACTGAGGCAAGGGCCCTTTGACGAGATCCTCAATGGACAAGTACTTCTCGGAAGGAGCGGTGTAGGGTGTGCAGACCGAAAAGACATGCGAGACAAGTTCGGGGTACCTGTGAAAACAGTGAGTCGCTGCGGTAAGTCGCACAATCGTAGTGGTGTTTTGAGCTTGTAGAAAACTTACCACTGAGCAGCTCGCCAGACGACAAAGCCTCCCCTGAGTAAAGCATTAGCAGACAGGCGACTCAAGCTATCGACTCAGCGATTGACCTACCAATCATGGCCCCCTAGAATGATCTGCGGTGCGTCAACCTCTTTGGCCAACGCAGCAATGTCATCTGATGCTCTCTTGAGTCCGTAGAGCTTGATGGAGTTGGGCGGAACTTGTGGAGCATCCTGAGCATTGCCGCCGACCTTAGCATATTTCTGGGAGCAACAACGAATTCAAGACTTTTCTTCTTACCGTACCACCGTACCCCATCATATCAGGCGCAACAACTCGCAGGCCCATGTCCACCAAGAGCGGAATCTGATACCTCCATCCCATTGACAGATCGGGCCAGCCGTGGATCTACCAAGATAGTTAGTGTAATCACACGGCGCCATATCGACGACATCTACTTGTCACTGAGCACAAATCGTTATTTCTCCACTATGGTGGACTCTGCTAATATGCAATTCTCGTGGGTTTCACAAGATGCAGAACAAGCCGCCAACACATGGTAGACCACCAAACGCCACTTACCAAAAACACCGTATGCTGGTACTCGCCAGACTGGGGTGCCGCATAAAGATAATGATACTTCTGCCCGTTGAGCGTCGCATATTTGTGTTCGATGCGAGGGTCCGACACGGGGTCAATTGGTTGGAGAGACATGACGTGACGCCTGCGTGATTCAGGGTAAAGAAGAATATATTGCGCCAATGGTATGTACGAGCTTGGGATATAGCAGCTGTAGTAACGATGAACTTGGGGGATGATGGCGGTGAGAAAGCGAGTCGTTTTTAGCGACGAAGCCGTAGATTCATGATGATGCATTGCTCGCTTCGGTGATGCCGAGGTATTCTGAAATTGTGGGTATGTAATCACCCCAGCTCTAACATCACATTGATGTTGCCTCATTGCAGTTTACTTAGCCAGCGTGCAACTTCTGCATCTGAAGCGCAACGTTCAGCGTCATGGCGTGCGATGAAGATAATGTTCGCTATAACATAACTATTATGCTCGGAGGTGGGTGTTACATGTATAGCGCCCACTCATCGTGGGGTCCAAATCTGTCATCCCGAATTCTAGGTAAGTAGGTGCATGCAGAATGAGAGCAGCACAACCGTAACCGAGTGTTGTATGTTGTTATTTGCCGATGTCCGTGCCGGAACGGTAAATATAGACGATCGTGCTTGACCCAGGAATTGAAGCGCACTGTACTGTGCTTAGTGCACACAACGACCTACATCCTGCATGTGTATCCGATGGATGATGCAGGACTTATAGTACAACAGAACTGGCAGAGCAAGAATGGTCGGGGTTTGATTAATTTGCGAAGCACGTTGGCTATCGCTACTAGGACTTTCATGACGCTATGGTCGCATTTCCGAGACGAGAAGACCGGACCCTGCAAGTTGAGGCGATCGGTTGGCAAAAAGAGGTGACCGGACCAAAGGCGAAGGTTATCAATGAACACGTGCCATCAGCGATCTATCGAGCCAGTCACGGGTATATGCCAAGGCATAGGCTTCCTGGCGATCCTCAATAGATGACAGTATCCTCGGCGGCTTCTTCAACGACATCCTCTCCGTTTTCATCGTCATCTTCTTTAATGATTGGGTCAGCGACGATATCTTCTCCGGTTTTGTCGTCTTCTTCCTTAATGATTGGGTCAGCGGTAGTATTATGAGTTGCACCATTGCTGCTCTGCATGTCCTCGGTGGGGCGCTTGGATTTCTCATCGGTATCAGGGGTATCGAAGTGATGGTCCTTCATGTCCAGATCCTTGTCCAGGTCGTTGGGGGAAGTGGCGCTGCCATTAGTGCCGCTATTGGTTGTGGTTGTTTCTTGTGGTGCATCTGCATGATGGCTCTTACCGGTTTCTGAACCCTCTGCATTACCAGTGATTTCCTCGGAAGCATCCCGTCTCCGCAGATTATCCGGCTGCTGGCGGGCCTCGTACTCTTCTACCTCGCGCTTGACGATCTCCTTGGCTTCGGCTATTTGGTCGCGTATACGGTCATCTTCGTCGGGACCAGTCTCCCAAGGTTTGTAATACTTTGGACAAAGTCAGTCGTGGCAGAAGGCGGGTTGATGGCAGAAAACGTACAAGGTGTGGCTCGGCCTTGGTCTGGAGGAAGTGTGCCGTGGCGAGTAGATTCTCATGACGTGTCCGCATCTATGGGTTGTAAGCGCCCAGCCAGAGTCCAAGTGCGAAGTAACAAGTCATACCGATTGTTTGTCGAAAAGCTCCTGCTCCTTCCATCGCTGCTCTTTGCGCCTGGCTGTACGCTCTGCCTTCCTCTGTTCGCTCTCTTGGTCTTCTTGTTTGCGCTGAGCTGCTTGTCGCTTGTCGATCTCGGCACGACGTTTCTGTGCTGTAGTAGCAGTATTCTGTGAGAGTGCACCCAAAGCGGCGCCAAATAATCTGCGCTCTCGTCCCCTCTCGCGTCGCACTGGGGCAGACTTGGAGTCCTTGGTAATAGAGTCACGTCTATCTCCGGTTGCAGTGTCATCGTCGAGCCGCAGTCGCTTTGCGGCGTCTTCCGGTAGTGATTCCTGGCGTCTCTTGTGGCCGTTCACGGGAGGCGAGGCTGGCTGTAATAGATCATCTGGAAGGACTACAGCTGATGCAATGGGTCCGTCCATAGCAGTACTGCGCGCCGTCTATGAGACTTTCTAGATTCTTCTGTAGCAGAGACTAGCAATCACGCGTGGTTGTTGCTGATGTTGATGGTAAGGTAGGAGGACCTCGAACGCCATGGAAGCTTACGCACGTATCACGTGTTCAAGCGGACCCCCGAAGCTGAGGTCGATTTACGACCGACTTTCTTTCGCATCCCAACTCCAGACCCCAAATCTACGCGCCACCACCAACACCACCGCTTCCGAGCCTACAACAAGACACGCACCCTTGCCAAACTCGCGATACTGCACCTACTCAATCTCTATCACCACATCTACAAACCTGTGCCATGTCTCGCCATCATCCGTAAGTACCCTCACCCACCCCCAAAATAATCGCCAATACTAATTCGCAATGCAGCGATCTCGTAATGTGCCGCAAGCAATCCGGCATCTCCATCGGCCGCCTCTGCGACAAGTGCGACGGCAAATGTCCCGTATGCGACTCCTACGTGCGCCCAACGACTCTCGCCCGCATCTGCGATGAATGCTCCTTCGGCAACTACCAGAACAAGTGCGTCGTATGCGGCGGCGAGGGCATCTCCGACGCCTTCTACTGCTTCGAGTGTACGCGTCTAGAGAAGGACCGAGACGGGTGTCCAAAGATTATAAATCTGGGTAGTAGTAGGACGGATTTGTTCTACCAGAAGAAGAATTTCAGGAATCATTGATGAGAGCTGGTTTTGGTTCGCTGCGTTTGCCGCGGATGGATGTGCTTTAGGATACAGCAGGATGCATGGGAAAAGATGAAACTCGGATATAGGGAGAAGAAAAGATTATACGGAATAGCATGGGAAGAAAGCATGGAGTTTGGGTGTCGCCGCACCCTTTCTTTGGAGCGGGGAGCCGCGATGGGAGCAAAAAGCTTGGTTTACGGCGTTTTAAGATGCCTCGATGATTTATCAATGGTAGTTCTGCCACTTTCTCTATCTAGAGGCTTTGCTGACAACTTTGCAAGATCGAGATGTTTTCCTTGTTCCGAGACATACTAGCCTCACGAGTTTGTTCATTCAAGTGGCTTTGGTTGCATAATATAGCTTGCCATTCGCCATTTTGACTGCGTATTTGATATTACCAAGTCGCCCACTTACTTCTGTTCCTAACTTTCAAATTGCGACTATTTCTACAGACCACCCGGGCTCCCCTCCTGTCCAGCCTATATCCAAAAAAAAGAGAGAATATGGAATCAACAACATCCAAAAAAACAAAAACATACAACAGTGCGAATTCGCTAGTGGTCACAAACCTAACTACTAATCCGCCGGTAAATTGCTTGAAGTGGAGCGTGTTCGTGAAATGGAAGACGAGGTTGCGGAGGAAGCTACAATCTTGAAGCGGCTACATGTAGATCTTGCTTTATGCGGAAGGAGATAACCGAGGCGAAGTACCCAAATCTGTGCCACCATGCAACGAAAAAAATAATAATAGAAAAGCAGACACAGTATAGTTTGGCCGAAATCTGTCACTTTAGTCGCCATAGTATGTGGTCCTTTTGGCCAGTGGACCAGTGCAGGATAATCGAATAAAATGTCAACTGTTCAAGTCATGGTTCACGCGTTGGTTCGACATGTTGACAATATTATCGGCTTCTCCTGCCTAGGACTGGGTTTCACAATAAAGTGTCAGCGGTATCGAGCCCCAGTAGAGGCATCACACACATACGTGAATACCAAGCGGTGTGTTTTGAGGGCGTTGACCTCCACATCGCGGCTGGGAAGAATCGTTTGTTGAACTAGGATCGGCCATTGGGCACAGTAATTGGTCGGGATAGGCGGTATCTAGATACAATATTTTGAATTGGTGCTTGTGGAGTCGAGCCGTAAAGGACTGTACAACTTGCAGCTAGAACTAGATACGATGGCGATAGAGTTGGTGTCTGATGGTATCCACTCAGCTTGTTGTTGAGCAGTGAGACTTTATAGTCAAGTAGAGCAAGATGTTTGAGACGTCATAAATTGAAGCCATAGATACAGTCTCAATGAATGCACTTATTCGCTCGTCTTGACTGTGCGCTATCGTCTTCATGTTACAAGTGTTGGCGATATTGCGACTGGTACTGGAGCTACCGTATAGACGCTGTACCTCGTAGTGTCCTCGAATCTACTGTGGACGCACCTATTGGCAACACAACTTCGTCTCTTCGCAGATGATGTTGCTGTTCGGCATGAAGATCTGTGAACTCCACGCAGCTATAGCTAATCGGTGTATATTCAAGAGCACGTTCCTTTTGGGAGGTGGTGCATGCATGAAACACAACTACTTTGGTGGCTCAATGGTACAAACAAATGAGCACTGCCAACCAATGGTATTTGACATTGTCAGGGCTTGAAAACAATGCGACCTGCATGAATGCAGACTGTGAATGTAGTAGAACGCCCTTCTAGGTGATTGGAACTAGTATTGGCTCGCAAGGAGAGGAGGAAATTGACTTCATCCAAAATGTGTAAGAGCACAGGATCGCAAATACTCAGTACGATATGCCGATCGAAAGTCTCCTACCAGAAGTTTCGGGTTAAATTGTTACACACACTGGAGATTGGGAATGGCCATAGCGGTTGTTGAACGTGCGGATCTGATGATCATGTTGGCGATGGAGCACTTTCCTCAGCCCGAGCTTGTGCGTGAACATGTGGGGCTATCCAGAGTTGGCTGTGGGCTGCCGTTGGTTTGACTAAACCTCCATAGATTTGCCAGGACTAGATTGGTCAGTAAATGCCCATTTCGTAGTCTCCCAAGACCCACGCTCATGTGCGTGGGACACTACATACGCGATTCTGATGGCAGTGATCTTGCTTAGAGCGAGTCGTCCTGTCTGGGATGCTCTGAACCCACGTTGAAGTTGCACCAAGGGTAACAACTGACGGCGAGGCAAACTCCAACATGTGCCAGCGGACAAGGATCAGTCTTGTCTTTGGAAGATCGAAGAAGGTGTGATCGGAGCAACTGAATGCAGTAAATGTCGAAAGAGGTTAGTAAGGGACATACGTCCCATGCCCAGCCTCGTGATATCACATTGATCGTTTCCAGGTAAGTTCGTCCAAGGATGAGCCGTGCAAACGAAAAAAAAAAGTTCTATAGGGTAGAAGTGATCTCGCCGAGTTTATTCGGCCGCTGTTATTCATGAAGCATTTTGAAATAGCCCCAAACCAGCTTGATGAACTGGCAGCCCTGAAACGAACGGCCGTACACACCTGCGAGCAGGAACCGCCAAAAGGGGATATGAAGTTCAGGGTAGCGGCAAGGCCAAGACTAGAGGCAATCTCGCGAGATTTGGTCGTTTCATTCAGGGAAGACAACGGTGCAGGTGTACAACGGTGTGCAAAGATACGCCCATGGTGTCGATACAAACGCGGACTTACGGGAACGAAGCGAAAACGTAAGCAATTCGTCAATTGTGAGTGATACGAGATGCGAGCGCGCTTGCCCATGCAAAATTGTCGGTCAAGACGTAGCGTCAAAAAAAGCGTCGAAGGGGTCCCATGCTGTGTCGCGACAATGTTTGCCTTGTTGCCTTGTTGCCTTGTTCTCTATTCCTGTCACTGAAGGGCTTCGCACCGATTCCTACTGACAGTTTTACGAGCTCAAGGTGCTCGCACAGGAGCGTGGGTGACAGGTGTCTGCATAATTGTGTAGCTAAGTCCCAAAGAAGTGCTGGGCACATCTCCTACCTATTTGCGCACGGAATGTCATGCCAGTCTCAGGGACACCTGCAGACGGTGCTACGGCTCTCAAAATTTCAGACGCAGGCACTTCCCGGATGACTTTGTCGACAGCGATTCTTCCCTGTGCTATTGAAGCATGGCCGCATCGAGACACGGATGTAGCTCCGAGAGCCCACCGCAGGGCTTGGGAAGTGGCACACTGATATGCAGCTCTGTAGTGTTTGAAGCCATGTTCGGTGAGGCATTCAGGGCTGTTCACTGTTGCTCAAACAGCATGTAGCTACAACCCTGGGCGGCGCTGCGTCGTTGCGCCATGTGGTCAGCGAGTGCGTGACAGCCTGGGTGTATGAAGGCGCCATCATCATGTGAGGAAGAAGTGTGATGAGGCGTCATGGCAAGGTAAGACAACGGATGACGATATTGAGTGTTGTCGGGTGACGAATGGCGTGGGTAAGGCAGGTGAGAGGTGAGGGATGGGAGCCCAGGTGTGGCTTATACCATCACGCTAGGTAGTGTAGTGACATCGGTCCCGCAGGCACAGGCAACCTTCAACCCCGCTGCCCCCCCTCCAAGCACCTTGCACCTTGAAACAGACACAATACAGACCATCACTACACGTACACCCACGGCCTTGCACTCCGCAAACGAATTACTCCGACAAGCTCAGCATGGCCTACAACTTTGTCAGGTCCTACATCGACACGTTCCGGGAGCGGACTGCCGCTATCAGCCACACGTCAACTTTCCGCGAGACGGGTCAGATAACGCCAGAGGAGTTTGTCCTCGCAGGAGACTTTTTGGTCTTCAAGTTCCCTTCATGGCAGTGGGCGGATGCGTCATCGCCTGCTAAGCGCGTATCCTACCTACCTGAAGGGAAGCAGTTCCTGGTTACGCGCGGCGTACCCTGCCACCGTCGGCTCGACGACAACTTCGCAGGTGAGGCTGGCCAAGATGAGACGATGGTAAGAGATGGCTTCACTGCTGGGGAAGGCGCGACCGACGATGACGGCTGGCTAAGGACCGGGGGCATGGCGGCAAGCCAGGAAGCCAGGGTGCGCGACGTCCGGACGGTCGACGAGAGCGGCAACCTAGGCGCGGCCGAGGAGGATGATGAGATACCCGACATGGAGGATATTGAAGACGACGAAGAGGCGATTATAAGAGATCCCAAGGCAGAGTCGAATACACAGGCGTGAGTTGATCAATCGTCGCCCTGTTCACACTCAGACGACTGACTGACACCCACCAGGCCTCTCCGAACATACACCCTATACATCACCTATTCCGCTCACTACCGAACACCACGGTTATATCTCTCGGGATACGGCTCCACGTCGGTTCCACTCAAACCACAAGAGATGATGGAGGACATTGTCGGAGACTACAAGGACAAGACTGTCACAATCGAAGACTTCCCCTTCTTTGAGAACCCTCTCAAGACTGCCTCGGTACATCCTTGCAAACACGCTTCCGTCATGAAGGTGCTACTCGACCGCGCTGACGCTGCTTTGAAGCTGCGGCTAGCCAAGCTCAAGGCAGGCAAGGATGTCAGCAAGCTTGACAGCGGCATGGAAGCACTAGTCGATGACACACGGTTGCTGAAGCTTACCGAGCAAGCCAAGAACAAGGACGGTGAGGAGGGTAAGGATGACTGGGAAGTACTCAGTGAGGGTGGTGACGACGAGGTAGCTATCCGCGTGGATCAGTATCTCGTCGTCTTCCTAAAGTTCATGGCGAGGTAAGCACAAGTCAATTTGGTACAGCCGACATTAGCTAACAGCCGCAGTGTAACGCCGGGTATAGAACACGACTTCACCATGGGTGTCTGATTGTTGACACATCTTTTTTGGGCATCTTGCAAGACACTCAAGGCGTTGGCGGCATCGTCACAGCACTATTAACTTTACTCAGGGGGTGCACACATGATTAGGTGGGTGGATTACAACAGTCTTCACGATCCTTATGATTCAAACAGAAATATACCAGTCCTTTTGTTGAACTTGGTTGACTTTGGTCACGGCACAAAAGGTGTGAGATGGAACATGAATTGTATTACACTCTATCGTCGTCGGAAACCTCCAGACGATCGCTTCCAGTCCCTGGTACCCTCAGGCCGGCGCAACTCAAGCTCCTTTCCTTCGTATCCGAAAGTGCTTTCCACGTGGTGGAACAAGGCGCATAGCCTATCGAAAAGACTAGCTTCCTTTGAAGCCTTGGGGAGGACCTGCGGCGCCTCTAGAGATCCAGGTGCTACGTCGCCAGAATAGTCTTCCTGTTCATCGTCAAAGGAGTTTTCCTCATCATCTGTTGAAGTGGGATCGAAGAGAGCGTGGAATTTGTTATTCAATCGAATGCGCCATGGGTCGACGTCTGACGATGATGCGGAAGCTGATAGTTTCTCGGCGATTTCGAACTATGACAGTCAGCTATGGAGATTCCCGAAGAAGAAAAAACCACCTGGAATATGAATCAATGACGTACCTCTTTAAGCCCTTGTAGCCTAAATTGCTCAGCCCGTTTTTGGAGTCGTGGTGCTGACGGTGAAATTGGCCTTGCGGAAACAAGAGTGAACAGAGCCACAAAAGCCATGACAATGAAGGAGCGCATTTTGAGGCGATAGAAGAAATAAGTCCGGGTGGACGACGTAGATGGTCGGTTGGATGGAGAATGTGTAGCTATCAAAGCTGAATCGGCTGTAGTCTAGCTACTCCGTACCAGCGCTCTTCTCAGAAGTAGCGAAAACGATTGAAGAAAGGAAGGACGAGTTTACGGATGAGTATGCAATGAGAAAAGAAAAGGCACGTTAAGAGTGGCGGCGCGAGTCTCCACCTATATATCCGCTGCAAGGAACGGCCGGGGTAGTAGCGAACGAAGACCGGTTCGTCTGAAGTACATCATCTCGCGCATCTTAGCCATACACGCCTACTATACATCCGCCAGCCGGCAGGCCGAGTGGCCACCAAAGGTTACATCTGCCCATCAATTATTCCGAAACGGCGGTCCGCGCACCAAAGGGGAACGATCAGCGGCTAGGAGGACGTGTTTGCGCAATCTTTAGCCGGCGATGTTGGGACTGAGAAGAGTCTAGGCTGGGACCGCGTATTGAAGATGCTGGTGCAGATTCAGCGAACTTGGGCCTGATTTTCGAAGCTGTCAAAGAGCCTGGGGGTAGTGACATGCGGGAGACGACCTGCCCAATGTGGTTGGAAGAGAAGTTGTGACATCCGTTGAGGCGAGCTAGGCATGCGTCAACGCCTTCAAACCGAAGCAAATCTGTTACAGAATACGCCGGGCGGGGATTTAGCCTGGAAGACGTTGGACTGGCCGTGGGCTGAAACACATGTCAGAGAGGAATTGCGCGTCAACGCGGGGGCCCAAAGTCAGCGCGGCGCTAAAGAGTGCACGGACTGGGGCGAATGATGGGGGTCAAACAACGCAAACACTCCCAGCCTCTGCCCTCTCCACATCACGCGGACGTCATCCCCGTTGCGCGACATTGGGAGCAACTCTACACTCACCTGGACAGTATATACTTGGACATCACACAGTATCATATACCGACTCGCACTCCTGAACGATGATCAGCTGGACATCTGGACAAGACAGTCCAAGACACAGAACGCGCTTCTTGGACACGTCTTGACCACCCTTGCTTGGAGCTGTCGGCTCAGCATCGAATTACCCGATATGGACGATCAGGATCAATCATCCCCGGCAATGCGCCCAGGATCACTGTCACCAGCATCCACAATATCCGCACAGGCCTTGGACCTCAGCAGACTCCCACCAATCGCTATAGTTACTGCGCATCTGAAGGACGAGGAAGTGAAGAAGCTCAAGGAAACGTTGCGCCAGTACCACGCACCGCTTACTACCGATGCTTCGAGGGCAAAGGTCTTCATCGGGAAGGTGGGTACCAAGAGGCGAGCCGAATTTGAATTGAGGTCTCGAAAGCTGGTTGTCCAGGAAATTGTTACACCTAAACGGCCAGCAAGTCCGATGAAGGCCCATAATAGCTCTAGCAAGAGGCAAAGGATTGGTGGAACATCAGGTCGGCTACTAGCGGATGAGGAACATTCTACTACCGATGACGAGGCTGGTGACGACTCAGAGACTGAGGATGAAGCGCCGAATGTGAAGCAGCGCGTTCCGCTATCATCACCTTCAAGGCCCGACTATGGCTCACATGCTGCATTAATGTTCGAGACTTCGTCCAATGACGACATCATCTGGGTTGTCAAGTTCGACTGGATTGAGGCTTGTGTAACTGCAGGTCATCTACTTCCATTACAAGACAACTTGGTGTACAAGGGCAAAGTTTTGGAAAGGCCCAAAGCATTGAATAGGAAGTCTATCAAAGACATATTTGGCGCGCACGCGAAAGCAGCGCCAGCGTTACAGATGCACTTGACAACACGACCACATCCTGTTCAAGACAATTCAAACCGCGCAGAATTGGGCGTACTCGCAGACTCAAAGAAGTCTACATATCAGCCTCAGCGTTTCGGGAATCGTGCTTCTCATCGCTTCGATGGTAAGGCTTTTGCTCGCTCTACCCAGCCTGTTGGTCACTCATATGCTTCACAAGCCGCGCATCTACTGCAGCAAACGACGAGCGAGTATGAAGGCGAGGACAGTGATTTCCCTCCACCACCGGAATGGGTGAAGAAGGGGGTCAAGTACGCCTGTCAGCGCTTCACACCTGGTAATGGACCCAATGAGGATTTCCTTGACCAGCTCAAGAAGATCAGAACTGCTCGAACTCTGATCGACGACGACATAGGCGTTCGTGCTTACTCGACTATCATCGCATCCATTGCTGCATATCCGTATAGACTTAGTCACCCGCGAGAGATTGCACATTTACCTGGTTGTGATGAGAAAACCGCAGTCCTGTTTGTAGAGTGGAAGAATACCGGCAAGATCCAGGCAGTCGAAGATTACGAGAACGACGAATCAATGAAGGTTTTGCGCTCCTTATACGATATCTGGGGTGTTGGAGCAAAGACCGCGCGTCATTTCTACTACAACCACCACTGGACTGAGTTGGATGACATCATCGAGAACGGTTGGAACGACCTAGACAGAGTGCAGCAAATTGGCGTCAAATACTACGATGAGTTTCTGGTACCAATCCCGCGTCCCGAAGTTGAACAGATCGCCGCCGTTGTCCGAGACCACGCAGTAAAGCTTCGCGACGAAAAAATCACCGTGACGATTGTAGGCGGTTACAGACGTGGTAAGACGGACTCTGGCGACGTGGATATTATCGTGTCGCACCCCGAGTTGGAAAGTACAGCAGGCCTGGTTCGCGAGATTGTCGAGTTATTGGAAGAGTCTGAGTGGATTACTCATACCCTTACCATGAGCTTGACAAACACCAATCGAGGCCAACATGCACTGCCTTTCCGATCTGCGAAGGGAGCAGGTGTGGGCTTTGATACCCTTGACAAAGCACTTGTAGTTTGGCAAGACCCAGCGTGGCCCACTCGCGAGCAGGATGTTTTGGAAAATCCAAAAGCGAAGAACCCGGCTATTCACCGCCGAGTTGACATAATCATTGCGCCCTGGAGAACGGTGGGTTGCGCGGTCATGGGCTGGAGTGGCGGTACGACGTTTCAGCGAGATCTAAGGCGATACGCGAAAGCTATCAAAGGCTGGAAGTTTGACAGCAGTGGCATCCGAAGTCGAAGTACCGGTGAAGCCATAATGCTGGAGGGACCTGATGGAGTTAATGGGACACCAGAGGATGCAGAGAAGAAAGTCTTTGAAGGGCTAGGTCTGGAATATATACCACCCGAGTATAGAGTAACCTATTGATGGAATACATCACGGTAAAACACCGTGAAGATCATCTTACTGCTTCACCAGTCCTCTTCTACAGGAGACATAACAACCTCATCACGACAAGTCTTCACGTACCTGTGCTACGTTCTGAGATACCCCTACCTGACACAATATTGCCAATGTGTTCAGAACTCCAATACCTACCTCCAAGTACAATCGACTGTTATCATGGGGCCCGACCGGTTCATCAGAGCACTCACAACAACTGTACAGATAATCATCAGCCTTGTCCTGTTCATCATCGTCCTCCCATTCTTCATCTTATGGCGGATTTCAATAAGCCTTCTCTACTTCACCAAGAAAGAGCCGCAGGAGCCAAAGAATGTAGCTCAAGAGAGAAAAAAGGAAGAAACGAAAGAAGAAGAAAAAGACAATGAGGAAGAAAATAGTGTGGAAGAAGAACAAGTAGAAGAAGAGCGCAAACCAGACCCACACAAGGGTACTTATGAGCGCGCCCTGGCCCCCTACACCAAGCTCTGGAAATCCTTCAAAACCCTCCCCCTCAACAAACCCCTCGTAACAAACTGGTCCCACATAGCCTGCACCGCCCTCCTCCTAACCCAGACCGTCCTCTCCCTCGCCCTCCTCGAAAAATCCCTCGTCTACCACATCCCCTGGTTCGTCACACACCTTTCAGACACGCACTACAAGACCACAAAGAAGAAAATCTGGTGGAACGACTTGTTACTGCACGTGGCCGGGTTAGTGATTACGTGTGCACCGTTTCTGGGGTTGGTGGGGGTAGGAACGGGGATTGTGTATTATGCGGTGAAGGTGTGGAAGTATGGGAGGTTTAAGAGGGGGATGGAGAGGAGGCGGGGGGGTAGGGGGTATGAGGAGTCGAAAGGAAAGAAAGAGGGGGGTGATGGTGGAAAGAGTGGGGATGGACATGGACATGGACATGGACATGGGGTTAGGGATGTTGTGGATCAGAGACAGGGACAGCCGGACGCTTCGCCGTATGCGTATGCACCGGGGTATAATAGCGAGGATATTCTGTTTGAGCAACCAGCAGGCGGGCCGTATGGGTACCATGATGTTATCCAGCCACCACCGGCGGTCATGGTTCAGCCTCCGGCTCGGTTTGATAAAAATCCGTATACGCTGGCTGGTATCGCGTCGATATGGAGTGGTAATAAGGAGAAGTTGAAGACTGGGTATGATGGTAGAGATACGAGGAGGAGGAATTTTGCCGACGATATTGAGATGGCGGATAGGGTGGGAAGAAGGTAAGGGACAAGGTGGATTGTAGCAATTGTGAAGGAAATTTTACGTTATTTGTACTTTCGAAAACAGAAGAACCATTTCTACATCAACAGGTATCATCGCCTAACTGCTTCAACTCTGCACTTCCCCTCTTACGCCTACACAGTTTCTCTGAAAACCCACTTAAGTACTCTTCTTCCCCTGTGCAGCTGCTTCCAAATGCCACCTCATGACCTTTTCAAAGATGCCTTTACCATCCCCCTCCATGACGTCTCCATGGCAGGGAATGATCCTGTTGAAACCCCACTTGTTGATTCTCTCCACACTAGCCGAGAAGCCCTTCCTGTCCCTCGCACTAGTTCCGTACCAAATAGTGCGCTGCTGCCACTTCGCGTCTCCCTTTGTACCCTGGAGCGCCGTGAAGATCTTTGTCAGAATCCCGCTATTCGCATCGACACCCGTTTTGCTGAACTGCTCTGTAGCAGGCAGGTTGAACATGAGATCGGCCAAAATGAGACTGCGGGTAGGGCGGTGGTGGAAGACGAGTTCCTTATTGATGTGCGAGGGTACGTATTCCCAATCGAATTCGGCGTCGAATTCGGGCGAGATGGACTCGACGGGTTTGTTGGCGCTGAAGAGGATGGAGAAGGGGACTTTTTCGTTGTTTTGCTTTGCGCGCTTTTCTGGGAGCACGTCTGGACCCATGACTTGAGCATTGGGATATTCTTTGTGCCAAGGGCCGAGGAAGATGTGGTGCTGTCGAGGGATCTGTTAGGCATCGTTCCAAATACTGTAGCGGGCCTTCGGGACTTACCTCTGCATCTAGGGCCGCAATGTACTTTACTTCACCCATCTCGGATACCTTCTGCTTGACATTGTCGGTCAACGCGACAGGGGAGAAAACGGCGAGAGCACCAGATTCGAGGCGCACTATTGCTGTGCTTTAGTAGCTGCTTGTCAAACAGTGATCGAGTATGGCATACCGATTGTTCCTCTTCCGCCGACCTTTATGCGACCGAATCTCCAGAAAGGTACTGATAGAGTGGTGATAACGCGCGGGACGACATCGCGAATCACCATAACGCTGGCTGGGTCGGATGGTACTAGTTTCGACGTCATACTGGGCTATGTGAGATGTACGGTGTCCAGGTAGAGAAAGTCAGCATAAAAAAGGATCTGTTATGAAGGATGCGCTTGATGCTTGGTAACTAAGATAGAAGACGTAATGCTGCAAGACCCTGAATGACGCAATGTTTGAGATTGGAGTGAAGCGACGCTGAAACTGTGGTTTAGCAGACATCATGTCGGATTGCAGCCTATATATCATTGCAGACGTCTCAGTCCGTATAACGGAAAGTCCGTTCGTAATGAGCGGGTATTGCATGTGGAGAGATGTCATTCGAGTTAGGTCGCGTGAAGATGCAGGGAGGCGTGGACCGAGGCGTCGCGATCCGACTGTAGTTAGACTCGGTTCCGCTTTGTCAGCTCTTCACTGCGTCACAAACACAAAAGATCTAGAACTTGACTTCACGCTATATCGTAACACGCTGACTTGGTCACGAACTGCAAGACATTGAAAACAAACAGACACGCAACTTGGAATGCAACTGGATTTTCATCTTGAACTTCGCAACTGTACATTTGTCATCGTCTTAATCTGACCTCTCCAAGAACTTCCCATTGGTATTCACATGCTACTTCTAAATTCGCATCTCGCGACCTGGTCTTCGGCTTTGTTGGGAGTCTTTCAGGGGCCACCGGATCGCCGACCCACACCATCAGCGGGCCCGCGGTGCATCCTTTTCTGGAAACTTTCCTGTTGTACGCAAAGGCTCGGCGGACGAACTTGGGCGGCGCATAGGATGCCAGTATTTGGAAGCATCGCAGAATGGCCATTTGGCCAGACCTGTAGTATTTTGTAAGGTGGTTTCGCTTCGTGCGAAATCTCACCTAGCATTTTCGGCACTGAGCTCTGCCATCAGTCCTCCGGCATCCCTTTCTTTAGCGTCCTCTTCCAATCTCTTCTGAATGAAGGCGCCCATTTCCTTAACCTTTTGCAACGCAACATTCGTGCAATTCAACAAGGCCAGCGGATTGATTGTGGCTCCTCCGTATTTCGCGATTTGGCAAATCTCACCATGCTTGTTCATGGTAAGAATGACCTCCCCTTGTCTGACTTGCTCTTCGGCCAGGTTTGCATCTACCAAGAATATCTCTCCCTCAAAGTATGAGAAGGTCACGCAGAGCGGTTGATGTAGGATCGACAACGGTATCGGTTCGCGCTCGCGTACGCTAAGGATCGTAGCCTTCTCGCCTTCTACTTGTACGTCGGGTCGTCGGAAGTGTTGTAGTGCAGCCATGACGGCTATACACGAGGCGTCAATTAAGCCGCCGTCATGATCGATGATGTGTACGTCTGCGCGGAGAGCGAAGCACTTCAAGCCAGCAATGATACATAGCGATTCGGTGTCGAGAGCGTTTGAGCGACGAATGGCTTTTTCGAGTATGCGCGAGAGGATGACCTCAGCATCTGTGGGACTAATAGCTCAGTCAGACATGGAAGTCTGGTGGACTTTGAACTAGACGTACCGGCCAACTTCGAAGGCTGGAGAAGCCATTGGAGAGAACTCTGTGACTATTTGGAAGATACCATCGAACTTGCGCTCGGGTAGTGGTGTCGTCACGTCTACTGAAACGCGCGCAATGACTCTGAAAAGTGTTAACTTGCACACTCGGATTCACAGGATATTCAGTACCTCGTCTTGCCCAATTGAACATCAGCGACGCCATACTCGTCGCCAAAAGTGAGCTCAAGCGGGCGGAAGGCGTCAAATGCGCGTCGGTCGATGCGTATCTGCTCCTGCAGCGCTTGTTTGATGAATTCACGCTCATTGAGCGATATCTCAGCTTCTCGAGGCATTATGGCCTTCTGTAACAAAAGCGTGGAATTGTCGTTTGTGCAATGGTAGCTGCTCCATAGACATAGAAAATGCGGCGGGGAAAAGTGAACCGGCGCCCGATCCTTAGCGCGATTTACGAGTTCCAGCTTCTATGCGCCATTTCTTTCACACATCACCTACTCACTACCTCGACCACGCGCAAGACTTCCGAAACCCGTACCACCTCAAACCGTCATCGATTAATAACAAACCGACATAATGACGACTGCCCACAGACCCACGTTCGATCCCGCACGTGGTAAAGAAGCTCAGCGAGGACCCGCCTACCACCAGCGATTACTCCCAGCGCACACGACACTCAAGCATAGACAGCCGGGACAGGGTGGCGATGCCGATAGTACCCAACGCGACCTCCGCGCCGAACTTCTTGAGGCTGAGGCGCGTCACATTGCCAAGAAGAACGGCACCTACGTTGAACCGGAGACAGCAGCAGAGTCTGGGAATGCGCACAAACGCCAGATTGATGCCGTACCGGCAGCTGAAGAGGGCGAAGAGGATGAAGCAGCTCAAAAACGGCGGCGCATAGAGGTGTTGGAGAAGTTCAGAGACGTGGATGCAGACGACAGCAGTAGTGAGAGCGAAAGTAGCGACGATGAGTAAGTTTGAAGTTTATGCTGATTTTCAAATCATCTGCTAAAGACATTTCAGCGACGAAGACGAAGAGGATGAAACTGCGGCCCTTATGCGTGAGCTGGAGAAGATCAAGAAAGAGCGAGCTGCAGCCAAAGCCAAGGAAGAAGCAGAACGCGCTGCAGAAGAGGAACAACAACGCGAAATTGACGTCGCCCGAGGCAATCCCCTACTCAACGCGAAAGACTTCACCATGAAGCGGCGATGGGACGACGATGTTGTGTTCAAGAACCAAGCACGAGGCACTGAGGATAGGAACAAGAAGAAGGAGTTCATCAACGATATGCTACGGTCCGACTTCCATAAGAAATTCATGGTATTTATCCCCTGATCACTACAAATTCAACACTAACACCACGCGACAGTCCAAATACATCCGATGAGGTCTTCGCTCTTCGCAAGATATTCTTTCCGACTTTCGAATATTATCCACTGCATTGCTGGCGTTAGGTATCTCGGCGTACAGGTTCTGGAATCTTTCAGGCAGGCTATGAAAGAGTGTGGGATACCCCAGATCTTGGCAGACATGAAGTAACCAGTGACGAGACGGAAATCAGCGGGACTCTTATCGCTATCTTGGATCAGCGGCAACGACCACTATTCCTGGATGTCAACTTTATCTCTCGCTTCAGCCCATCGATGCTAGGAATCGATCCAATGAATGGCATCTTTCGAGGTACAAAATTCGTCTCAAACATATGTTTTAAAGAGGCCTTACCGTGCAGATGAAGCAGACAGACCGCTCTGTTGGACGCAAAGAAAATATTTAGCTGCATAAAGAATAACCGCAATATGCCAACTCTGTTCCGCACCGAGGGCTGAACTTGGGGCCTAGCATTAGCCACTATCTCCTGTGATCCACATTAGCGGAACTTAGCGTACCTACAAGGAATACCAAGCACACCTTGGCCGGGTCTTCTACCCTCTTACAGAGCTTCTACAACACATGATCTACGCCTTCCTCAGCAAGGTGGTCTCATAAGGCACTTTCTGCCTTTCGCATATGCTTGATGGCACTGGGTTCAGCAACACGGCAGAAGCTAGGGAAATGAAGCGCGGACACTACATAGTCAAAGAAACATTTCCGTGTATTCGTAGCACACAAAAAAATATACCATCATCACTAACTATCCAACACTATCACACTCGTCGTAATCCCTCCCCATCCTTTGTAAAAACACGGAAATCTCTAAAAGGCCCCATCACAGAGACACACCCGAGACGACAATGGCAGGCTACCGGAAACCGCACAGCACCAAACCGCGTCGCAGAAGACCTCCAAGACCAACACGGCACCACGCGTCTTGGTATTGTACATTCAAACACCGCGTATCACAACTGTCATGTAGAGAGAAAAAAAGCAAAAGTTATACTGAAGATGATAATAAAAATTTGACGACTCAAAAAGAGTCCTCTGTTTATTATACGCACAATTGCAAATGCCGTTAAAAAAGAGAGGGAAAAAGTAAAATGTTATATTTAACATAATAATCATCCAACGACTAAAAAAGAGTTGTGGTCTATGAACGAAGTTGAACTCCTGGCACTTGGCACATCTTGCCTTTTTGTGGTTGTTGTTCTCTTGGTGATATCATGCCATTGCATCCTCTTCCTTCAACCGTTTTGAACATCGGCAGATCGGGAATATATCTCCTACCTGGTCCGTCAAACGCCCTCGCTTCCCACCACGAAATGACGAGTAAGTCAGTGTAGTACTCCGGCTTGTTGGTGTCGTCTTGGAATCGCCTCTCGAGGAACTCGCGCTGTTTATTGTAGGCTGTTTGTGTTGAGTTGGGGTTTTGGTGGTGTTTGGGGTCGAGTGAGTGGGTCAGTGTAAGGAGTATCTACTGATCCATCTATTCAACGTGATTGCTAGCCGGTTGTTGCAGATGGCGGAAAAGGCGAGGTTGAGCTTGTCGAGGTAATGTCGAGCTTGTGAAGTACTGTATTCATATCCTTCCTTGGGTGTTGTGGTTGTTGATCAGTGTCTGTAGAGTTATTGACGACTGCCCAGAATGCCTCGACGATGAGTTCAATCTGCTCTTTGTCGAGCTTTTCTCTAATGCTGATATCTGTGAGCATAGAGGACGTATCGGCTTCTGGGTCCCATGCTATGAGATCGCTACCGACCATGTTCGGTGTAGTGTTCTTTTCTTGAGATGCAGCGGTTGTCGGAATGCTGTCCTCGCTGTCTTTGTCGCCCCAATTCCATCCAGTCTGGTCGAAGTCTAGTACACCAGTGTGAGACACCATTTCTTCAGGCGAGAAGTGGTTAAGGATCCAGCTCCCATCGTCATCATCAAACGGGTGTGAGTAGTCTGTACTGACTGGATGTAATGGATCTGTGCTCGCAACATAGTCGCCGTCGTAGTCATTTTCGGCCATCTCAGTCCAGTCTTTCTTCTTCTCTTTAGGGTCAACAACGTCTTCTGGTCGTACCTCCCGTGTCAAAGGCGAGCGCGCAGTCCTATGGTCGCTAACCTTTACCCGTGCCACGCTTTTCTTAAAAGCATGCGAGGTATTGCTTGCGTTCCAAGCCATATTATACTGATCATCAAGCTCTCTAACTAGAGCAGAGACTTTGTCTGCCCCTAACATCCGCTTCTCAGTCAGCTTAGCCAAGAAAGTCCTCGCTCGCTCCAGTCTAGAAGACCAGTCGCTCTCCCACCTCTTATGCTCACAGGTACTACAGTCGGTTCGGGCATGAATTGTGAGGAAAGATTCTGCTGTGCACGCAGCTTTTATACTCGTTCGTGTTATCTTGTGTTTGGTGCCTTTGCATCGCGACCTCCGCAAACGCAATGTGTGCTCGCATCTAAAGAAGAGATGGATGACGTTGCACATTGGCACCTGGTGTTGCCACTGGATTCTGACTTTGTAGGCAAATAGGGAGGAGCCCTTGATTGTGGCTATGTTGTTGGAAATGAGAGGAATATCGTAATTGTTGTCGTATCCGCAGTCACACAGAGTTGCAATGGAGGCGATGGTAAGCCCTATTTGTCAGCTGTAAAGTGTTGCCATATCTACAACTCAAACACCTCAAATGTTGTTGCTCGAGGTGACGTGGAAAAGTGGGGACGCCTAGGTAAAGATGAGAGTGCGAAATGCTGCCTGTGTCTACGAACCCATAGTGGCAGCGAGTGTGTATTGCCTGAGATGTAGCGAGAAATAGAGGTTTGGTGGGATAGCATGTGCTTGTTAAAAGTTCGAATCGCAGTTGGGGAAAGAGCATCCGCCTGACGCGACCTTCCCTGACGCGCAATCACGTGTGCAGCATACAATTGGCAACATGACCTAATCGAGACTTCAAAGACACCAGGGAGGATAGAGTGTGGGGTCATTAAAATTAAGTTGTATACAATTCACCACTAACATGATAAACTAAATATAAGAGACACCCGAAATCTCATTGCATTAACCCAATCCTACCCTACCGTATACAACAAGAAAAGAAAATACATCCTATTAATAACCGCGAAGCGGGATATACCAATCACCAGAAGTCTTAGAAAGAAAAAAAAAAGTAACGTTGCCTCGTTGCACATTACGTATCAGAGTCATTACATGTATACAAGCAAATGTCTCAATCAGGTATAGCCGAGTATCCAAAATACAAGGCGCCATCCAGGACGACGACGCGTGCGAACAGACAAAATTAATAGCGCACCACAGGCGATGCACCTCTGCTGCCATCTTGCACCAAAACACCTTCCTTGACACCCTCCTTCTCCATCTTGTGCATCCAATCCTGTTTCTTGTCTTTTTTGTGCATCCAGCCACTGAAGATTTTCTTCAGTTTCGACTTTTGCTCTTCTCGAGCAGGAGTCTTGTGCTCATTTGAAAGTGTTTTCCGCGCCGTCATTTCAACACTCATCCTGCGAGAGAAAGTAGACGCTTCGGTGCTCTTGTTGCCGTTGGAGACAGAGCCGCTGTCTCCACTTCGTTGGCGAGTGTGGTTGCTGGAGCCTATTTCGAGACGTTGATTGAGGTTGCTAGTGGAGGCCCAGCCAGTCTTCATGGCTTCAGCGTTTGTCGGACTGCCTGGCACTGTCCGTATGGGCTGGTGAATGGCTTTAGTTTCCTGCTTACGGGAAGACTTCCGTACAGGGAAGGCGTCGTTGATTTGCATAGCTAGCGTATCAGATCTGCTCCTCTTGTGTTTCTTTGCAGAAGAAGAGCGCTCGTGGTGCTGTTCTTGTGGACGCATTAGACTTGCAATGTGTGTTCCAGTGGTGGGAGACATGGGTGGTTTCGGTGATGCTACCTTCTCTTCTGCGGGCTCTTGGAAATCCTTCCAGTTGTCTAGGCTCGGTAGTGGTGGTAACTCTCTGTTTAAGTTGATACCATTGGACTCTGACTTCCTTGGCTGTGCCTCGTCTGGTTGTCCCCTGGAAGTTCCTGGTCTGCTGCTGCTTCTCGAGCTCATCTTTTGGGCAATGCCCCAGCTACGCCATCCTGTACTTGAGTCACTGCGTGAGAGACCTTGGTCGTCATTGTCGGCTGTCGGACGAAGAGAGTCTTTGGATTGAGCGCGGCTCAGGGCCCTACTGCGAGAGCCAGGGAAGACGTATTCTTTGACACTATCCTTGATGCTCGCAGCACGACTCGGTGGCCGGATCGAAGTGTTGGGTCGGCCCCGGCCTTCTGACGCTTCTTGCTGCCGCTTCTTCTCGAGTTCTAGACGCATCCACTCTGCGGCTTGTGCGTCTGCCACTGCGGCAGGGTTGTCTGATTGATGGGATAGCCTGTTCAAACTCTTGCTGATGGGTAGAGATGCTGAGTTGGGTACTGACGACGACATCTTGGCATTGGCGAGGGTTGATGTGACAGCTACGGGAAGAGTTACGTCTTCGTCGGAGTCATTGCGGAACGCGACCGACCGTGGTACGTCGATGGAAGTCTTGCCGTATGTCCTCAACTTCTCCTCTCTTTCTGCGTCCCGTTCGTCAAGCCATCCGAAGTCGGCTCGCTTACGACTGCTATTCACGCGCGCAGGCATGTCTCCGTATGTCCTTGCTTTGATCTCTTGATCCGCCTTTGCTCGTGTCCGGGTCTTGGTGCTGGGTTTCCGCAGCATGAACGATGTCGATGTCGACGACAACTCCGGAGGCGCGCCAGTGGGCATGCGGACAATAACTTCAGCGGCCTGTGGTTTGCTCTCCTTCCGTCGGCCAAGACCACCAAAGTCGAGCTTGGGGTCTGTGTTCTCCATGCCATGATCGGACGGCTTGAAGTTCTGCAGGATATGCCGACATGCTAGGCGCAATTCTAGTTCGGTATGTTCGTCGAGGACACGGCGGTTGATCCAGGGCGACTGGTCGCATATGCTGTCTTTGGAGGTATGCCTCTTGTGTGAGGATGAGGGCTGTGAGGGGGTTGGTTCTGGCGTGGATTTATCGACGAGGTCTGACTTGGAGGCAATCTTCTATACAGCGGTAAGCTAACTGTTGGCAATGCAATTGTAGATGAGAACTAGGGATGAGACATACGACTGGCGCCAAGTTGAATGAAAACTTTCGCTGCTTCATGATTACTGGGTAGCTATGTAGACCAAAAATGCTATCTCGAACAGAGTATGGCTGCAGAGCGCGGTATAAGTGCTACGGGTGCAGCGACGACGTAACGGATGCGACGCGCAAGAAATCGGGCAGAGTATGGTCGGCTAGGAATGGCTAGACAGAACTACTAGCGACTACTGCAGGCATGCATGCAGGACCTTTTGACAGTTTGGCGCATCGAATGCGGCGGGAAGCAAGAAGCAGGAGCTTCCAACAAGTATGGGACAGGACGATGGGTAGAGTAGAATGGAGCAGAATGCGCGTGGTGTGCACCGGCCCGACCAGGAGGTGTTTGGGTTTCAGAGTGGCAGCTAGCATCAGACAGGATGCAGCCGACCACCAGGGCCTGGAAAGTCTCGATGCCCGTGTAGGATAAGCCAGGCAGCCAATAGCAGCAAGGGCGTCTGAAGCCTCAACGACGGTCAAATCTGCGAGTCGTCAATCAAATCATCGTCGCCCACCCGCACGCGCCTCCTGGAGACGCCCAACAGCCACAGCCCGCGATGTCTTCCCTCCCACCTCCCCAAGCCCGGGCGTAAGGAGCCATCGTGTGCCCCCTCCGAGCAGAAGCAGACTATCGAAAGTAAGCGGCGCTGCGGCCCCACGAATAGCAGCCCGCAAGGGCCGCGGACATGGCCTCGATCCAGAGAGCACCAGATGCCCATAGACACGAACGAAGGCGCTCCTTTTGCACACCCTTAGCCTGCACTCAACACGCCAATCGCGCTGCATGTGCCTGCACCTGTCGCGTTTCTTTTTCTCTGCCCAGCGAACGACAGTTGGGCTTGCGGGGTCCGAGTTTCACAGTCTCATCCACTGCCATCTTCGCCGCTGCAACACTAGCACTCTCCAGCCCTTGAACGCAGGGGAGAAGCTTTGCAGTCGGCGAGAAGAAACTTCGTCGGCCCCGGCAGAGAACCTTACGTGAGGATATCCTGGGAATAACCCGACGGTTATTGTTGTGCTGCCGTAGCGCACTGGCTCTCGTGGACAGGCCTCTAAACGGTCGCTTCAGCGCTCCACACCTGCTGACCGAGCTCCTCTCGTCGTCATGGCATGCGTCATCCAAGCACTCGTTTTGCGTTTCAGTGTTTGTTGTCGTCGACAGTCAACCAAGCTTGCAATCCGGGTGTGGTCAGCTATCTGGTTGAGGTGTGGGTCCCCTCCTATCAGGTGCGTCGGCTAGAACTGCCAATACTTACCGCCCAAGCTACCGCCATCTGCACTCCAACTCTCCAACTCTCACAACACTTTCTCGGCCCTGTCACTCATTAGGCGCGCAGATCGCTGATCCACCACTTGCTTTCGGTCGGCGATGGTATTGTGTAACCACGGTGCCAAATCGAAACAAGCCGATAGTCAAGCCACTGCCCCGAACACCTGGGCCTCCAATATGCTAGGCCGGCACCATTCAACGGCCTTGGCACTTGCTACCAGCGCCCAGCACGTGTATGCGAAGTAAGCACTGTGCAAACACAAAGTTCAGCAGCAGGGCTCATGTAGTGCCTAGTGTGAGATGCCAAGCATACGACCACTCTCGCTCTCTATCACGAACAGTCGTATGACTCATGTCCAAATCAACTCGAGGCAGTCGTAGAAGCCTCGACGACTATCCGAGATTGCGCGGCCATCTCAAAGATACTAAAAGGCACGGATGTATCAAAAACATGCGCGACTTGACGGTTTCAAAGCTATCGATATTGTTCGGAACGTAGAGACGCCGTGAAGCTTTTGAAGCCCGACACTGCGACACCAGCCTAGCAGTCCAGCTGACCATGTTTAGTTCGTCCGACCATAATGCATCCTCTAGCGGATCTTACCGTTGCTGTCATTCGCAACAAGGTTCAAATGTACGTGGCGATTTGCGTAGCTTCAATTGATGCCTCAAGTTGTGCAATAGTTATAGGGAGCTGGCGAGCTTGGACTGTTGATTTGAAAGTAATGGCCATAGCTTCCACATCAACGGACAGACTACAGCGTCAACAACATACACTCATACAACTCTAATGAATCAACAATGTATAGAATCGGTGAAAATCTCTCCAAAGGCTGTACATGCTATCGGAGATGAAGAATCCAACATCGCAGACAACATCGCGAGCGTCAGATCCAAAGCTTCCAAGAAATACAACCAGCGCAGCAACTACCGTCTGTCAGTACGGTGTGCTACTGTACCTTGCACTCAATTATATACTTCATGACTGTCCGCGACATGTTCAGTATCGCGAAAAAGCCAGGCAAGGCCAAGAGCCAACCTTGAGCGCTAAGCACAGTCAAAAGGCGTCTATCTCACCAAGTTACCAAAGCGAAGCAAAACATCAGAACAGTAAAACAGTACGAATGGCGACGGAGACTCTACCGTAGAGTACCGTCTTCCTAGGAAATCGCAAAGGACAGCGCGCAGCCAGCCACGCTTCCAATCCCACGAACATAGACGAGACAATCGTCATGATGGGCAAGCCTACCCTTTCAAGACTGATCTAAAAGATTCAAGCCAGGATATGTCGAAATACAGAGGAGCGAGGCATTGCTAGACTTACTCACGTTAGCTGCACTACTATTACACAGCCAAAATTCAATCAAAGAAGTCGTTACTGCCGTTCTGTGACACGCCCAATAGCGTTAGAGCTGCCGGCTAGCGCCTTCCCCACATCCCAAACATGTGTTATCCTTGTTGACCACTACACTTATTCCCGCGTGCCGGCCTATGTATCAACCCGCCATGCTTCGTCCCTCAACTCAACATGTCTTAAAGACAAACATGTTTACAATTGTTATGAGTAAATCACCCAAACTGATGTGGGTCTCAGGTGGTTTGGCAGCTGCACGTCACTGATGCCTGTGTTGCGACAACCTCGGGATCCTACGCCAGGATATGCAGTGAAGGAAGGGATCACAAGCTGCTTCCAATCGAGTATCTCTCGACGCGATCATTCGCTGCATGATGGATAGTGCTACATCATGCTGTTTGCTCACCGGTAGAATACCCTTGCGCCGGATCCTTGAGGTAGGCTCCTTCTTGTGCTTCAGTCGTCTTCTCGCCTTCATCAGTATCTACAATTCAAGCTCATCTTCGTAAGCGCACAATTTCTTCTAGCGCAGGTCCTCCAAGAGAGTTATTTTGATCAATATGGGAGGCTCGCAGCCATGGCCGCAAGTTTCAGTCGGAAACAAAGACCACACTGATGCCGCAGTCGTCATTATCGGGGCAGGCATTTCTGGTAAGTACCCCACAACTACCTAATACCCTATGACTGACGTATCCGAGGCATGTGTATGGCAATCGACCTGATCAAGCGAAACCAATGCCACAACTTCATCATTATAGAGAAGAGCTCCAGTGTCGGCGGCACATGGCACGACAACAAATATCCAGGTTGCTGTTGCGATGTTTGGAGCATGTTGTATAGTTATTCGTTCGAACAGAATCCGGATTGGACGAGAGAATACCCTGGGCAAGAAGAGATACTTGTACGTGTCCCCTTGCATCACTTTCCTTTCATGGCTGTGACTAACGTTCACTGCAGGAATATCTTCGCAACGTAGCTCACAAGTACAACCTTTACAAGTACATCCGTTTCAACACATCGGTCGAAGCTGCAGCGTGGGATGATTCGAAGAGCCGTTGGAAGGTCGACGTCAATGTGACTGGTGGTAAAGATGCAGAGTTCAATCCTGCTTATAGCATCGAATGCGACTTCCTAGTTTCGGCTGTTGGTCAGCTGAACCAGCCACAGTACCCTGATTTCGAGGGCTGGGGACAACTTCAAGGGCAAGATCATGCATTCGTCGCGATGGGATTGGAGTCACAGGCTTGAGGGCAAGAGCGTGGGCATCATCGGCAATGGTATGTGTAGCATCATGTGCTCAAAAGCATGCGTACTAACTGAAATCTAGGTGCAACAGCTGCTCAGATTATCCCCGAGATTATACCCCAAACCTGCTCCTTGACAATCTACTAACGATCTCCAAACTGGGTCATCCCGCGCCTTGACGGCCCCATCAGCGCCTTCAAACGTGCGATACTACGCTACCTCCCTCCCATACGCTGGCGCATCCGCAGTAGCATGATGGACTTCCGCGAGTCCTTCCACGACGCTGTAACCGACAGCAGCAGCGAGTTCGCAAAAGTAATTCGCAGCAACTGCACAGAAATGATGAAGACGCAAATCCCCAACCAGCCAGACCTCTGGTCGAAACTAACTCCAGACTACAGTCCAGGCTGCAAGCGCGTCATCATATCCGACGACTACTACCCGGCCGTTGCTAACCCCAAAACAACTCTCGAAACAAACAAAATCCGTCGCATCACAGAAACCGGCATCGAACTCGAAGACGGCACACACCACCCCCACGACACCATCGTCCTCGCAACAGGTTTCCGCACAATCGAATTCCTCCACCCCATCAAAATCACCGGAACGCAATCCCGTCCTTTAGCAGATATCTGGTCCACCGGCGCCACAGCCTTGTACGGAACGACAATCCCTTCGCTCCCAAATTTCGGCCTCTTCTACGGGCCCAACACAAATCTAGGCCACAACTCCATCATCCTGATGATTGAAGCGCAGTCTCGGTACCTGAAAACGCTCGTTTCTGCTGTGCTCGATGCGCGGAGTCGGGGGCAGAGGATGGGTATTATGCCCAAAGAAGATAGGACGCGTGAGTGGAACGAGGGGATTCAGCATGTGTTGAAGAAGAGCAGTTTCGCGGGTCCAAAGTGTAGGAGTTGGTACAAGGATAAGGAGGGAGGATTACAAATAATTGGTCTGGGACCGTGGTTGAGTATCAGGAGGTGCTGGCGAAGGTGGATTGGGGGGATTTTGAAACTACTGCGCTTGGTAATGTGGAAGAGGGGGAGGGAAAGGCTACTGCTGCTGCTGCGGGTGTAAGTGCGAGTAAAGTTGTGTTTGGGACGGGGAAGCAGGAAACGAAGATAGGAAGGGTGCGTGAGGAAACGCTGGTGAGTAATACTACGTTGGTACTTGGTACGCTGAGTGTGGTTGCTGCGGGTGCTGCGTGGGTGTATCGGGGAAAGCTACCCAAGAGACTAGGGCTATGGGCATGATCACAAGGTCTCAATATGAATTTATCCCAGTAACATTAAAGTTAAACACGCCCAGTATACAAACGATACATCTCTCTCGTCTTAGCGCACCTCAAAACCCCTGTCTCTTCCTCCACCTCTCCTCCCACCCCTCAAACCAAGGACTCTCGTCCAGAGTCCTCGGCTCCCAGTCCGCCTCCACCAACCCCTTATCAACCTGCTCCCTATGCCACTCCTCCAACTTGGGCATAACAACATGCTCCACATGCCACGTCCCCTTATACTCCATCAACTCCCTCTTTCCCTCCCTCAGCACCTTCAAAAGCAACCCAGGCACATACTTCTCCTCCCTAAACTCCTCGATCGGAGTAAACAGCGCCTTGAAATTAAACACTACAGCTCCGGAAAGCGGGAGTCGCCGGAGCGTCTGCCAATCTACGCGGAGATGGATGCGGGAAAGGGGGAGTTGGGAGGGAGGCAGTTGCTGGCTGCGGAGGGCTTCGTGTGGGTCGCCGGGGGGCATGTAGAGCGGCGTGTCGATTTCTAGACCCCAGGAGCCGCGTTGGATGGGTTTGTCGGTGGGCTTTTTGGCAAAGTATCTGGAGTTTTGTGTGTTGGTATGGGGGTTTTTTTTATTACGAATGTGCATATGTTTGTAGATGGGATGTCTTTGTGAGAAAGAGTGGGTTTAGGGGGGGAGCGGGCGTACCTGTCCATGGAAAATTGCATTTTCTCTTTGTAGTCTGGAATGGGTTTGTGTATAGCGGCGAGTTCAAGCCCGATTTTCGAGCCTACGTTCCAGCCTAACGCACTGCAGATGACGCCTGCTCGGAAGACGTATAATCCTGTTTTCTCGTTCCGCAGCATGATGGCGAAGTCTTCGGGGATGTTGTTGAGGAGGACGTGTAAAGGTGGTGTGGTGGTTAGATCAGTGTCTGTATCTAAGATGCTGTTGTGGAGTGTCTTTTTGTCTGCCGATAAGTGGAAGTAGTGCGGATATCTTGTGCATACAAACTGGAGCACCATTTCCATTAATTCTTTGCAAGCAAGCTCTGAGCCTGGTAGTGCGTGTAGGACTGCTTCTCCGTGCTTTTTGAATAAGGCCTGGCGTTGCTTGATGCGCTCTTCGTAGGTATTTTCAAGCTCAATCCACCAGTCGGTTTGCATCTTGGTGATTGCTATTGATGGTCAGCACGGTGCTGTGGATGGTGATATTACGTACACATTGTTTGGTGGTAAGACCATCTAAACGGCCTATATGGCCGAGGTAATGCCTTTTTGATGTCGAACTCTGGGTAAGGGCTGGGAAGAGGTACGCCACTGAGAGTAGCGTAGTCTGGAAAGTCACCGAGGGCCTTGATATCTTCCACCGAGAAGCCACATGGGAGAAAGGTAGAGTCATGAGCATCAAGATACGATTTTTCCATGGGTAGGATCTTCTTCTGCCAGTCCGGTGCTGATCCCTTGGAATCATCCTTCTTCTCAGTCTCGGTCAAGACGAAGCGCCGTGATGGTGGGAAGGTGTCAGAGTAATCGATTTCGGTGGTAGAGGCGGCCTTCTTCCCTGGCGATAGAGACCTTGGAGGAGTCTTCGCACCTGACACCCTTCGACCGCCATTATGCAGCCGCTGTAAGATGATGTTGCGCCTGCTCCGCTGTATCAAAGGGAAAGCTGAACTGAGCATAAAGGCTAAACCTAGCAGCAGTAGAAGGTTGATAGCCATGTTGAATGGCCTTGATGGTTTTCCAAAGGAATATTTTTGCCCTTTTCAATGGTTGAATTAACGCAATTCCTTCTCTTTAATGCGACAAGCGTTGGTAAGAATGATCAAACACCAACGCGGGGTGGACGGAGATAGCAATGGAATGGCTGCAGAATGTCTATGAAAAATGAGAGATAGGTAGCATCGCCTGGTATGCGTTACAGTCGAAGATGAAGTTTGACTATCTTTTCATTGAGATGCGAGGTGGGGCGACCTCCACACACATATACGAAGCGACCTGCAAAGACTTACCCAAGAAAAGTAGGTAATCGCCGCGCCACGATTGCACGCAAGCGAACAGCACGACAATATCTTCTCAAGAGAGCGATGGGCCGCAATCTCCAGGCTGATGTCGCAGTATGCATAGCACTACCATGGGTTTGGCGGGGTCTGTCACCGTAGATTGCCCGCGCGTGCGCATCGACCCTAGCCTTGTACAGTATTGGAACCCCAAACACCTTGGCGTAGGGCATGGAAGTAGCCATGACTCTTGTCAGATCAAGTAGGTGTACGGCGCGTCTCTAGAACTCCCCCGCTGTCGGTAATGCAGTCGCTATCAACACCCCGGACGAGCTGGTTCCGCTTGCGGCGAATAAGTCCCATGGCTTGCCGCTGTCCCGGGTACGGCTTATTAGAGTGCGGCCGTGTCGTGATTCTGGAAAGCAGTTCTATTTCGTGGACTGTCTTGGTTTAACGTCGTATCAGTTGATAGGGAGTCCTGCAATGCGTGCGACATTTGTTCTATCCACGGACTGGCTTCGGCGATCGCCGTCGACGCGTGTACAACTGCTACTCTGATGATCTCCTGTTGGCTTAAATCTTGGTGTCGAGGACATGTCATGCCGCCATAAATTCATCGACCTCTGAAGTGTCTGCACAGACACCTAGAGCTTCGCATGGAGGAGAGGGCATACATGATCTGAAACAGAGTTCAGCACGTGATATATCGGAGAGGCCGTAGGATTCCAATATCCCGGCAGGTGGGTGCCAACGTGAGTGGAAATGTACTGTAGTAAATAGGTGAGCCTCGTGAGGAAAGGTTGCAAGCAAGAATGGAGCACGTGTGGCATTCTACGCGAAGTGCATAAGCCCCCTGCCCCACCAAAAGATAGCAGCGCCTCCAACACATCACGGCACAAGCTCATCAAAACTCAGAGAACAAGTACCAAGTTGAGTGCTGAACAACGGCCTGACAATACATCGTGGTGATAAAGTTATAAAACTGAACTACAATCCTCATCCTTCAGGTATTCTTCCATGGGAGTGTACTTCACGTCGATACCCAAATCCCAAGGAAACACGATATCAGGGTCACCCCCGTCGAAGCCGAACTTGTCGAAATACTCGAACATATCAGCAATCTCGGGCCCGTATAAAGGCCCCATCGCCTTTTCCATTACTTCTCGCGGCGACTTCTTGAACACGCATTTCACGTTGTTCACCTTTCCAAAGATGTCGCACCATTCATCAAACGAGATAAACGATCCCGCGCCGCTGAGAAGCTTTCCTGGCGACAACTCAACGAGGGCCTTCGTAAAATACCCTAGGGGTTGTCAGTAGATGGCTACGTCGAAGGCGAATGAGACTGACCAGTATCTGCAACTGGATCGACCATGGGAATTTTCTTGTCTCCACTAATAGGTAGACTGATAACGAAGGAGCCGTCTTCCTGCTTTTCCGGTTTTCCACTAAAGGTCCTCCAGTTGTTTGCGTAGTAGCCCAGGTGCAGTAGGCTCGTCTTAGCCGAAAGCTCCGGATACGTCTCTCTCAGGTAATTTTCAGCTTCAGCCTTTGCATCAAAGTGGTAATTCCGCTTGATACTACCCTTGCTCCATTTTTTGGCTTCGGAAAGCGTGGACAACACGAGACGGTCCAACGTGTCAACATGAGCCGCTGCTGCGTCGACGATAGCTTTCGCTTGGGCAACTTCTCGGTCATATGCTACTTCGTTGGCTGTGCGTTTCTGCTCAGCTGCAAGTTGGTGCGTTGCCGGATCATTCAGATGACCCCAAAAGTCGGTTGTACCGAAGATGACGTTTGCACCATGGAAGCCTTTCTTCAGCGACTCTATATCATTGAGGTCGCCCGCTAGGACTTCGACGCCTTGAGATGACCACTTCGTAGCGGAGGGTTTGGAGGGGTCGCGAGTGATGCCACGAACTTTCCATCCGGGCTCATTCTGGAACACACGAGCGACCGATCCACCCTACGCCGTGTTATTGGCGCATTCAGTTGTGAAGTGAGTGCCATCCATAATTGGCACGTACTTGGTTTCCAGTGACTCCAATGACGGCAATTAACTTGGTCATGACTATTTGAAGCTGGATTCTGTGTGGAGATTGGTAAGATATTAACCACCATCGGCAACTTTTGGCAACGGGGCTTTATACCCTCTCAAATCGTCATGCAAGACGTAAGTTTGGTAACTCTTGGCTCTGGGTCGCTCGCTAGATCGAACCGTCTTCAGGCATTCGTTCGACACCCGAAAACAAGGACAATATCATTGGCACGGCAACCCTACCGACAGCTTGCATATGCCACAAATCAAGCATAGTCAGCTTATTGCATGTTAGAGCACCAAGGCGAAGGGTCGGTCATTGGTTTTGCTTTTCACCTGCAGTACCTCTGACGGTACATGGCTGCGTTGCTGCCGCCTGGGCGTACGAACCCCGCATGTTTCTTTGGCGCTTCCATGCGTATTTGTGAAGAGAGTAGTGGTTGCAATTATCACGATTTAGTAAGTCACCAGTGTGAGCTGCATTATTGACGCTAGGCCTGGTTAGGAAAGTCTCGGCATTGCCCAAGCATCTTGCGTTAGAAGGCAAGATTTCTTCTTACTGTCCAATGAAGTACTAGCAAACCTGATATGCCTCTAGCTAATCAGTGCTTGGGTGAATACCATAATCAAGGAGTCACCAGGCGTTCGACTCAGCTTTTCTTTCTGAGACAAATGGATCTGCATAGCAGTCGTGAAAGTTTACGGTTGCTTTTGTTCCGTATACAAGCTTTGGTAACTTCCTTATAAGCTACTCGGTATCTGTGTTCCAAGTGGAGCATGAGTTCCAGTAAGCAAAACTTACCGTGCACATGTCCTTGTCTTCTTCAAAGTTGCACCAGCAACGAGGACACCACACATCATCATTCTCAATTGAACTAACCTCAATCATTTATTTTAAATGTGTTAAAGGTGGTGGTTGTTGTTGTAGGTAAAATGAGGTTCTAAAAAAGTGAAAAGTAGCTACCCTCTACTAATTAATCGCAAAAGTAAAAAAAAAGATTGTGTGTAGTTAACAAGATTCAAATAGTGGGCGGATAAGTTCTAGAAGGAAAGCTTAGACTACTAAGTAATAATTAAGGTTAAAAAATTTGCTAAGGTACTAAAAAACGATACTAGTTAAAACGTGTCTAACGACGATTGCCAGCTTATAGCTAACATCAGAATTACAGTAGGATTGCAATAAGATTGCAACATAATATAATAGAGGAGGGAAAGGACACGTACGTACTGCAGTAGGAGCCTGTAATACTTTATAAAGCTGCTGCTTCTTACTTACTGGTTTTTTTTTAAGGTGTCAAAGGTGGTGGTTGTTGTTGTAGTCAAAATAGGTTTTCCAAAAAAGTGAAAAGCAGCTACCCTCTACTAATTAGTCGCAAAAGTCCAAAAAAAAGATTGTGTGTAGTTAATGAGATTTGAACAGTAAGTAGATAAGGTCTACGCGCTAAGCGCTTAGAGCAGAAAAGCTTAGACTACTAAGCGAAAATTAGGGTTGAAAAAATTTGCTGAAAGTACTAAAAACAACACTAATTAAAACATGTTTAACAGCAATTGCTAGCTTATAGCTAGCAACAAGATTGCGATAGAGATAGAGGAGGAGAGTAAAGACACGTACGTTACTGCAGCAGGAGCCTGCAATACTTCTTTATAAAAGCTTTCTGCCTACTGCTTCTTACTTTTAAGATTTCTTATACTATATAGTACTATATACAAACAACTTGTATACAAATAATATAATGCTTAAACTATTTTTCTCTCTGTTTAACACAAAGACTAATAGCTTATATTAAGTAAAGTTAGACTTTACTAAGTTACTATACTAGAAGCTATAGTAGTAAATTATAAAGCTAGCGTTTACTATTATTAAGCAGCTACCTCTGTTGGTTAAAAAAGAGCTAGTAGCAATAGTCTTTATAGTAGTTAAGTTAGTGCAGAAGTTAGAATATAACTGTATTTAAGAAATCTTTAATAACGTGGTTTACAAGCGAATCAGACACCTAAGCGAATTAGACACGCCCTACTAGCGCGTCAACGTCGACACTACAACGCGTTATATCTTAACAACACAATTATCTATTAACTTATTATAAATTAGATCTTTAGCTTACTCTTTTTAATATCTAATTACAACGTGTTTAAAGCTAAAGACGTGCTATCTTTATCTATAACATGCCTTAAAGTACTCTGTCTAACTAACGCGCTAGAAAGCCCTCCTAACATAACTATAAAGCAAACTTAAAGCGCCTAAATAAGCTAGAAGAGAAGGCTATAGTTAAGCGTATTCTTAAAGAGTCTACGCGAGGATTTGCGCCTATAAAGGCTAATATTTAAGTAATAGCTAATAAACTATTATATAAGCATAGTAGCAACTTTATTAGCAAGAACTAGATTAACAACTTTGTTAAGAGGACTTTTAAGCTCTATACGCGCTAGAGTTATCTTTATAATTACTAGCAAGCCGCCTGCGAGGACCTAGCAGCTATCTAGAGCTAGTTTAATCTAGTTAAGGCGACAAAGGAGAAGTAGGGGATTATAAATAATAATATCTATAACTTTAATAAGACTAGCTTTATAATAAGCAAGATTTTATTACAGTTAGTTATTATAAGCTTAGAGAGATTTAGTAAAAAAAAGCGCGTCTAGCTAGGCAACTGTAAGTAGGTTATTATAATCTAAAGTATAAGCGCGTTAAGTTACTATTTACTACTCTTTGTTGTCTTTGCAGGCAAGGTGCTTATTAACGTCTAGTTCAAGAACCTACCTACTAACAAGGTGCTTAAAGTTAGTCCTAATAGCTAGATACATAACTAGCTTACTCTTGCTTATTTAGAGCACTTTAATACCTATATAAAAAAGTATACTATAGGTAAGTATTAACTACTTATTATTAACAGCTATAAAAGCTACTACTTAGTTAAATTTTAAGATTTTTATAAAGAGAAGAATATTATTCTTCTTTATATACCTGCGCACTTATCTTACCTATTATAGCCTCTTAATATTGCCTGCTTCTTACTATTAAAGCGTAAGTATAGCAACGCTGTTTTAGGCTTAGTATATAACTATACTAACTATATTAGTAAGGAGACCTTCTTGCTAGCCTTTAAGGCTGCTTTTAAGTAGTTTATTACAAAAGAGAATATTTAAGCTAGCTTTAAAAGCGCTAGTTTAGTCTTACATAACTTATAAGCTGTGCTATTAAAGCTTAATATTATAGTATAGACACTAAAACAATTACTATAATAAGTAGACATCTAGAAGGCGTAGACACTACGCAATATATGCAAAGTTAAAGCTTAAAGTATTCTTATTTAATAAAGAGTAAGAAACTGTTGTAAGTCTTCTATAAATTTACTTAATACGCAGGTTACGCAGTTAAGTAAAAGGGCTTATTAAATAGCACATACAATAACACTTATAATAGAGAAAATAAGTAGCCTTTAAAAGGCTTTAGATAAATTAAATAAGTGTAAGAGCTATAAGCGGCAATACGTACAGACAAAAGAGACTCTTAATATAAGCAAGGTATAAGAAGTATTAACTAAATAGGTAGGTAGTAGTTGTAGTAATAGTAAGAGTACGTTAAAAAAGGTGTAAGGAGAGAGGCGGTGCAGGCGTTGCAAGCAGGTTAGACACAACGCTCGTACCTGCGCAGTTAAGATAAATAGTGTAAGTAATAGCAGCGATTCTAATAGTTAACTTGGTATATTGTAATAGTTTATTAACTGTAACAAAAGTGCGTTATAACGTATTAACATTACCGCGCTAGTAGGGCGTGTCTAATTCGCTTAGGTGTCCGATTCTCTTGTGAACCACGTTATATCTAGTATTATAAATGTTAAGGTTACAACAAGAACTGTAAAAGGCTAGTTTAGCTAGTACACTATATACACTGTGCATATTAATAGTTTAAGTGCAGTAAAAGTATATTACTTTAGCAATCTTCTTCTGCGCAAATGTAACCTTAGCAAAAAGACTTAAAAGTAGCTTAGTAGAAAGCAAAGGCGTGTTAAGACAGCTATTAAGTAGCTAAGATAAACTAACAAGCAGGAGGATTTTATACGTTGCTTTTAGAGATAAGAGAGCTGTGCATAAATAGTAATACTGTTATTGTTTATTTACATCTAAGAATAGGCACTAAACGCCACAACTGTAATACTGCCAGGATAGTAATAAGACAACAGAAGTTGCAGTCAGCAGTAAATAGTTATTAGTTAAGAGGGTTAGTTTAAGGAATATTGCGCATCTTTGTTTCTGTCTAAATATACGACACACTAATTGCGTGCTGGCAATGCTGAACAAGGGGGCGTGAGCCCGGATACCTGTTGTTAGTAATAAATCTTTTTTTTTACCAAAAAGGTGTCTACAAAATGTGTGGTCACATCAAAAGGTTGTCTTAAAAGGCTGAAGCCACTTACTGCTTTTTACTTTTTAAACAGCACTACATATAAATAATTTGCATACAATATACTGCACTATAATATAGCATACAACTTCTGCAACAAGCATTTTTTTAACCTTGACTCTTATTTAAAGACAAGAAGCTTTCCTGTTGTACATCTAGCCCTTAAACTAGTCTAGCTTAAGCTAATTATGCAGACACTTAAGTTTATTAAGCATCTACAAACTTAGCCTTTCTGGAACTTTATAATTATATTTCTTATAAACAACTTTAGGCTTCAGCCTTTTAAGACAACCTTTTAATGTAACTACACATTTTGTAAATACCTTTTTGGTAAAAAACGTTTTATTGCTTACAACAAATATCCAGGCTCACGCCCCCTTATTTAGCATTGCTGGCACGCAATTAGTGTGTCGTATGTTTAGACAGAAATGAAAAAAAGTAAAGCAAAGACGCGAATTGCCTTCTAACTTAATGCGCCTTATCTTGCTTTTATTTAACTTATACTGCCTACTTATATTACGGCTTTACTTCTAAGTACTTTTAGACAATTTAAAGAAGCAGTACTATTATTACTTTGCTTTCTAACTTATATATGCGATAAAAAATGTCTACTTTTTCTTTCTTGCCATTTTTTATTATTGCTATTTTGACGTTATACAACAGCTAGCCTAACTAGTTAATAGTTTCTTTACTTAGCTTATGCACAATTAACAAGAAAAGAAAAATACTAAAGTAAAGTATTTTAAGTACTTTGCTAGTATTAGCAAACACTTTGTTCATCTTGTATTTCTTTTACAACTAGCTAAGTTAAGGCTTAATATTCTTTTTGTATATAAAAATATTGCAGATTCAAAAGTTATTAATAAAGGATATAATTATAAAGTCCTAAAGAGGCTAAGTTTGTAGATGCTTAATTTATTTTTTAAGGTGTCAAAGGTGGTAGTTGTTGTTGTTGTAGTCAAAATAGGGTTCCAAAAAAGTGAAAAGCAGCTACCCTCTACTAATCAATCGCAAAAGTCAAAAAAAAGATTGTGTGTAGTTAACGAGATTCGAACAGTGGGTAGATGAGTTCTGGGAGGAAAGCTTAGACTACTAAGCAATAATTAGGGTCAAAAAAATTTGCTAAGGTACTAAAAAACAACACTAGTTGAAACGTGTCCAACGGCGATTGCCAGCCTATAGCTAACAATAGGATTACAGTAAATTTGCAATAAAATTACAACATAATTTTGCTTTTCTTTGTTTTTGTTTAAACATGTGACACACTAATTGCGTGCCGGCAATGCTAAACAAGAGAGCGTAAACCTAATGTTACGATCCAGACCAAGGGACATTAGAATAACCTTCAGGAGCCAGGCAATGCAGGCAGAGGACTACAGCCAGGCAACCACGCCGCTGTCACGTGACTGCTTATTGACGAGCACGCTTGTACACGAGCGCGACCACGTGACTGCTTATTAACGAGCACGCCTGTACACAAGCACTACACTTATTAGTATATAGTGTAGGCACTGAACCCTTATAGTTTAGTGTGTTTAACTTCTTAGAGTTTAACTTAATAATTAATCTAAGAATTAAAACTTAATTCTTAACCCTTGTGTTATTACATTAATCTTCTAATTATGCTAATACACTCTTGTACTATTACATTAATCTTCTAATTATGCTAGTACACCCTGTGTCCTTAGTACTTGTTTATCCTCTTAAGAACTAACTTAAATTATTTTTAGACAATCTTCATACTTTAAACACCCTTAAAGATAAGCAATACTGCTATAAACACACACCTGCTGATTCTTACACTAGAGGAACTATAAGCTGCGCTAACAAGCCTAAGACTTATTATAGCAATTATAGCAAGCTTAACGCTTAGCTCCTCTAAGTTAACAAATACTTCTACATTAAAGGAGACAGGATTAACAACAACAATAAGGTAGTCTTAGCCTTTACGTATTTTTAAGGAGATGCAGAGAAGTAGGCTAACCTAATTCTACAAGGCTATATAGATAGTTTTATTATAAACGCTAACAATACTGCCTTAGTTAAAGACTAGAATGCCTTTAAAGCAAAAATAAAAGAAGTTTTCTTACTTTTTAAAGAATCTTCAATTGCAGAATAAAAGATTTAAAAACTATAACAAACTAAGTCTACTGCTAAATATATAACTAAATTCTAACAGTATAAAACAGTTATTAAATAGAGCAACAACGCTTTAATATAGATGTACTTATCAAAGCGGAGCATTTTGAGTACTTTGCTAGTATTGGCGAACACCCTGTAGATCTTGTATTCCTTCCACAACCAGCTGAGTCGAGGCTTGACATTCTTTTTATATATAGAGATATCGCGGATTCTAGAGTTGTTTATAAGGGATATAATTGTAAAGTCCTAAAGAGGCCGAGTTTGTAGATGCTTAATAAACTTAGGTGTCCGCATAATTAGCTTAAGCTAGACTAGTTTAGGGGCTAGGTGTACGACAAGAAAGCTTCCTGTCTTTAGATAAGAGTTAAGGTTAAGGAGATACTTGTCGCGGAGGTTGCACGCTATTGCAGCGTATTATATGCAAATTATTTGTATACAGTGCTGTTTAAAAGGTAAGAAGCATTAGGTAAAAAGCAGTAGCTTTAGCTTTATAAAGTATTACAGGCTTCCGCTGCAGTACGTACGTGTCCTTTCCCTCCTCTATTATATTATGTTACAATCCTATTGCAATCCTACTGTAATCCTATTGTTAGCTATAGGCTAGCAATCGCTGTTAGACACGTTTTAACTAGTGTTGTTTTTTAGTACCTTAGCAAATTTTTTAACCCTAATTATCGCTTAGTAGTCTGAGCTTTCCTTCTAGAACTTATCCACCCACCGTTCGAATCTCGTTGACTACACACAAACTTTTTTTTTGACTTTTGCGATTAATTAGTAGAGGGTAGCTGCTTTTCACTTTTTTAGAACCCCATTTTAACTACAACAACAACCACCACCCTTGACACCTTGAAAAATAAATAAATAGATGTACTTATAAGGTCTTAAACCTACTATATAACAGGAACTTATAAGAAGCAGATCTAGCCTTAACATGCTTAACAAATTTATAGCTAAAGCTATTAGAGTAGACAATAAACTTTATAAGCTTATATTAGAGAAATAATAATTTGTGCAAGGGAATTGTGGACCTAAAAATATAGACGCTTAACTACGTTAAACATCTTAACGCCTATACCTTAATTAAGGATGTTAGCAAAACTATATACCTAGGATCCTAGAGTATTACGCTACTAATAGCTACAAGCTAATACACCTTAACAACATTAATAAGAGACTAGAAAAGAAGAAGTTTGCGTATAACAAAGGTAACAAAAAGGTTACTTATTATAAATATAGCAAGGAAGGTTACATAAAACAGGACTACTAAAGCTAAAGTAAAGTAACTTAACAACTAAATGTTATTTACTATGCAGAACTTAACAACAATTTAGACAACAAATAGAACGTTATTATATAACTTACTATTACAGTTTAAGAACAGGACTAGGTAAGTATTAATAGTCTAGATAACATTATTATAATTATGCTAGAGGAAACTTTAGACAACAACATTTCTAAAATAGTGCTAGATAAAGATATAGAAGCAACCATAGTAGACTAAACTAAATATAGTAAAATAGCTAAGTTTTAAGAAAGCTATTAACTAGCTACACTAATTATATAAGAAAAGCTAGTAGTATACAACAAAAAGACAGTTTTACTAGTTATACAAAAACTCTTTACTTACACTATAGAAGATAGACATAATGTTAGCATATAGGTACTATTACTAGCTTCAGCCTTTTAAGACAACCTTTTGATGTAACCATACATTTGCGGCTGCAGCTTTATGAAGTATTGCAGGCTCCCGCTGCGGTACGTACGTGTCCTTTCCCTCCTCCATCGCATCATGTTGCAATCCTATTGCAATCCTACTATAATCCTGTTGTCAGCTATAGGCTGGCAATCGCTGTTGGACACGTTTCAACTAGTGTTGTTTTTTAGTACCTTAGCAAATTTTTTTGACCCTAATTATCGCTTAGTAGTCTAAGCTTTCCTCCTAGAACTTATCTACCTACTGTTTGAATCTCGTTGACTACACACAAACTTTTTTTTGACTTTTGCGATTAATTAGTAGAGGGTAGCTGCTTTTTACTTTTTTAGAACCCTATTTTGACTACAACAACAACTACCACCTTTGACACCTTAAAAAATAAAAGTAACTATACATTTTGTAGACACCTTTTTAGTAAAAAAAATATTTATTGCTAACAACAGGTATTAGGGCTTATGCCCCCTTGTTTAGCATTACTAGCACGCAATTAGTGTGTCGCATGTTTAGACAGAAACAAAGAAAAGCAAGATAAAGACGCAAATTGCCTTCTAATTTAACGTGCCCTATCTCGCCTATTTTTATTACTTTACTGCTAGGCGCTCCTAAATAAAGTAAAGTAGTAATACTATTATTACTTTACTGCTAGGCGCTCCTAAATAAAGTAAAGTAGTAATACTATTATTACCTTACTTGCTAACTTATAAACGCGATAATAGAAAGCCTACTTCTCCTCTCCTACCTCTTTCTTCTTTATTGCTAATTTAACGTCTTGTAATAGCTATTTAAGCTAAGTTCTAGTCTCTATACTTAGCCCTTATATAATAAATAAGAAGAAGGGGATACTAAAGTAATAGATCTTAAGTACTGCGCTAGTATTAGTAAATACCTTAAAGATTGTGTAATCCTTACACAACTAGCTAAATTAAGGCTTAACAATCTTTTTATATATAAAGATATTATAGATAAGAGACTTGTTTAAGATTTTTATAAACTTAGAAGTCTAGCTAGGTAGTTAAGTTTTAAGATACTTAATAAATTTAGGTGTCTGTATAAGTAGTTTAAGTTAGACTAAATTAGGTGCTAAGTAGATAGTAGTAAAGGATGCTTTTTTTAGAAAAGAGCCTAGAATAAGGAGATGCTTGCTATAGAAGTTACACGCTATTGCAGTGTATTGTATGCAAATTGTTTATATATAGTGCTATTTAAAAAGTAAGAAGTAGTAGGTAAGCAGTAGCAGCTTTAGCTTTATAAAGTATTGCAGGCTCCTGCTACAGTACGTATGTGTCCTTTCTCTCCTCTATTATATTATGTTGTAATCCTATTATAATCCTACTGTAATCCTGTTGTTAGCTATAGGCTGGCAATTGCTGTTAGACACGTTTTAACTAGTGTCGTTTTTTAGTACCTTAGCAAATTTTTTAACCCTGATTATTGCTTAGTGGTCTGAGCTTTCCTCCTAGAACTCATCCACCCACCATTCGAATCTCGTTAACTACACACAATCTTTTTTTTGACTTTTGCGATTAATTAGTAGAGGGTAGCTGCTTTTCACTTTTTTGGAACCCTATTTTGACTACAACAACAACCACCACCTTTGACACCTTAAAAAAAATAAGTAGATACTTAATAAACTTAGGTGTCCGCATAATTAGCTTAAGCTAGACTAGTTTAGGGGCTAGGTGTACAATAGGAAAGCTTCCTATCTTTAGATAAGAGTTAAGGTTAAAGAGATACTTATCGCAGAGGTTATACGCTATTGCAGCGTATTATATGCAAATTATTTATATGCAGTGCTGTTTAAAAGGTAAGAAGCAGTAGGTAAGAAGTAGTAGCTTTAGCTTTATAAAGTATTGTAGGCTCCTGCTACGGTATATACGTGTCCTTTCCCTCCTCTGTTATATTATGTTGTAATCCTATTGTAATCCTACTATAATCCTGTTATTAGCTATAGGCTGGCAATTGCTGTTAGACACGTTTTAACTGGTGTCGTTTTTTAGTACCTTAGCAAATTTTTTAACCCTGATTATTGCTTAGTGGTCTGAGCTTTCCTCCTAGAACTCATCCACCCACCATTCGAATCTCGTTAACTACACACAATCTTTTTTTTGACTTTTGCGATTAATTAGTAGAGGGTAGCTGCTTTTCACTTTTTTAGAACCCTATTTTGACTACAACAACAACAACCACCACCCTTGACACCTTAAAAAATAAATAGATACTATTACTTATAAAGACTAGATGCTTAACAGATCTAGCAAAGAAGATTAACGCTTTACTAAGGTAGCTTAAACAACCTAAGAAGATCTTTAAAGAACCCTGCATAGGAACATTTTTAGGTTATAGCTAGTATACTAATTTACTAAAAAAACTGTAGAAGAAAGGGCTTACTCTAGTAGCAACTAATGACAAGGCTATACACAACAACTTAGTATAGAAATAGACTAAAGAAACTAAAGCTTCTTAGAATAAACTAGTACACTAGCTCTTAGATAAAGAGAAGAAAGAGATTTATTTATTTTTTAAGGTGTCAAAGGTGGTGGTTGTTGTTGTAGTCAAAATGGGGTTCTAAAAAAGTGAAAAGCAGCTACCCTCTACTAATTAATCGCAAAAGTCAAAAAAAAGATTATGTGTAGTCAACGAGATTTAAACGGTAGGTGGATAAGTTCTAGAAGGAAAGCTTAGACCACTAAGTGATAATTAGGGTCTGTAAAGGGCTGAAGCCTTGATGTCCTCTAGTACTCGGCCTGTGGCCTTCGTTGGCTTTTCTTACCTTAGCATTAGCACCTCAGTACTAGCACCTCAGCACTAGCTGCTGACTATCGGCCGCACTAGTTACGCTAACTGTCAGCTGACCCGGCGACCTCTGATAACCTCAGTTAGTCCTAACCTTAGTTAGTCCTAACTATCTAGATTAGATATAAAAAACCTACGTAGTCTCTCTATAGTTCTGTATCTAATTTATTCACCTTCACCGTTTACCTTGCATCTTTAGTCAACCCAACGCACCCTTATAATTAAATTAGATCCTTCTTTAGCTATTTGCGTAGCTACGTCGTACTTAGGAGCCCTCTAGAGCTGTATCTAGACAAGAAGCCAGCTAGAGCTATATCTACGCGCGAGAATCTAATTAATTAGAGCGCTAGTTAATTAGTTGACTGTTTAAATCTACTAAAGGATTAACAGAAGAAGCACTAGATTAAAAGTGCTAAGAGATACTTAGTTGTATAAGTCTATAAGGCGTTTAAGTTTGTTAGATAAGCCTACTAAGCGTAGTAGCCCTAGAAAACAGACAAAGAATAAGCCTACTAAGCGTAGTAGCCCCTACATAAAAAGAATAAGCCTACTAAGCGTAGTAGCCCCTACACGAAAAGGATAAGCCTACTAAGCGTAGTAGCACCTATAACAATTCCTGTTAACAATATAGAGTACTAGCGAGTACCTACAAATATAATAGCAGAACCCTTAATAGCTTTTATAGTTGTAAGGATAGCAGAATTACACTAAGATAGTGTTAGCAAACCTAAAGTAGAGACTACTTTAGAAAGACTTTGTAGAGCAGGAGGCCTAGACAAGATAGCTACCTCTACAAAAGTACAAGAAGCTTTCTAAGCTTAGGAAGCTATAGGTATAATATTGCAACAAGAAAGGGAGCCTAAGGTAGAATAATAACCTCTACCTTAGTTACCTACCTTGTTAGCTGCCTTAAGAAATTAATAAGCTTAAACGCCTAGGCGTTTTAAACAACTAGATTCTAATACCTTTAATAGAAACAGAAAGATGTACTAAATCTTTTAACAACAACTTACTGCTAAGGTAGAAAATAATAAAGAAGATTTTAACACAGATAAAAGGACTTGTAATTACGCTTTTAGCTAACTAAAAGGCTTAGCTGTAACCTTTACTCTACCTTTCCTTAACTAAATAATAATTTCTAATTTATAGAACTTTAATAAGCTATTAAACTTCTTTAACTAGATGTTTAGAGACCCCTATAGCGCAGAGAGAGCTAAGAACAAGCTCTAGTCTATGTGCTAAAGCAAGAAAAGCATCTGCAAATACATTATAAAATTCTAGAAGCAACTGTTACTATCTAATAGTAGCTTAGACGAGGATACAAGGATAATGCTTTTCTAAAAAAGTCTTATTTAGAAACTTTAAGACAAACTTATAGGTATTACTTATAAGGATTTAGATAGCCTGCAAAACAAAGTAATAGAGATTACTAATTACCTCTATAGAATAAAGGAGTACTTTAAAGGCAGAGACAACAAGCCTAAGGAGTACAAATCTAGGAGAACTTCTCCTCCTCCTTCTCCTTTAAAAGGAGACTAGATAGAAAGGATAGAATACATAGGAAGAACTGCTAAACCTTAACAGTTTAGTAACTAGGAGTAAGAACAGTTATATAGAGAAAGACGCTGTTTTAACTATAAACAAAAAGGCTATCTGTTTATATATTATACAGAGAATAAGAGATCTTCTAAAAAGGAGAAAAAGACTTTAGTTAAGTCCTCTAACTCTAAAAAAAAGAAAGATAATAAGCTTAGCAAGGGAAGCTTAAATAAGAACTTAAATTTAGAAAAAAGAGTAGCTCCTGTTTAAAGTTACTAGCAGGAGCCTCTAATAAGTTAAGATAACTTAGTTAAAGAGTAAGCTAAATTTAAAAAGAACATAAGCAGCAATAGAATTACTTTAGAGGCACTAGTTAATTGTTACACTTTTGCCTCTACTTTAATTAATACAGGAAACCTTGCATACTTGCTTATTAGCCCTTAACTTATTAAGAACGCTAACTTACAGTGCATTTCTATTTCTCCTAGGAGATTAGAAGGAGTTATAGATAAACCTAGAACTATTAACAAAGTTGCTAAGTTAGACATTAATATTAAAGGCTATAAAAATACTATTTAGGGTTATATAGCCTCTACATACCCTAGTTATAATTTAATACTTAGACGGCCCTAGATAAATAGAAGAAAGGTTACTATTGCTCCTTCTAGAAAAACAATTTACATCTATTCTTCTAGCTAATAGATTAAGTTACTTAACACTAAGGATTACCTTATTAAAGGAGACTAGAGATTAAAATAAATAAGCGCAACAGCTTATTACTCCTATATTAGGCGGGCAGAAAAGGATAAGTCTATTTAGACTTTCGCTGCTTCTTTTAAGAATATTAAAAAAGCTCTAGCTCCTAAGAAGAAAGTAGAGGTCCTACCTTTACTCTCTAAGGCTTATTAACACCTAGCTTAGATTTTTAATCTAAAAACTGCTTCTATACTACCTCTTTTATACAGATCTAAAATAAATTACTAAATTAAACTAGAGAAAGATGATAAAGGCAAGGAAAAAGAGGCTCTTTAGGGACCTCTATATAGTATAAGCTGCCTAGAACTCCTAGTATTACAAAAGGAGCTTATTTCTCTATTTAATAAAGGATAGATTAGAGCTAGTAGCTCTCCCACCTCCTCCCTTGTCCTTTTTGCTAAGAAACTTAGAAGAGGATTATGTTTCTGTATTAATTACTAAGCCTTAAACGCTATTACAAAGAAAGATTATTATCCTTTACTTTTAATTTAGGAAACCCTTAATAATATTGCAAAAGCTAAATAATTTACAAAGATTAACGTTTCTATAGCTTTCTACAAGATTAAGATTAATGCAGGAGATAAGTAGAAAATAGCTTTTTACACTAAATTTAGATTATATAAGTAGCTAGTTACTCTATTTAGTATAGCAAACGCTCCTAGTACCTTTTAACACTATATTAATTAGACTCTCCGCAAGTATATTAACAATTTTTGCTTAGCCTACCTAAACAATGTATTAATTTACACTAATAGTACGCTTAAAGACTACTAACGCAATACAAATAAGGTTTTAGAAGCTATAGGCAAGGCTAGATTACCTTTAGATATCTAGAAATGCGAATTTAACATATAAAGTACAAAATACCTTAAATTTATTATTAAAGCTAAAAAAGGACTTTAGATAGACCCTAAGAAAGTAAAAGTAATTAGAAATTAGTAGGCACTTATAAATATTAACGGAGTACGCAGTTTTCTTAGTTTTGTAAACTTCTATTAATAATTTATTAAGAACTACTTATAAATAGTAGCTTCTCTTTTAAGGCTTACTAGTAACATTCCCTTTTAATAAGGAAAAACTAAGCAAAAGGCTTTTAATAAGCTAAAGGAGTTATTTATTACTAAGCTAGTACTAGCTTAATAGGATCCTAACAGAGAAACAATCCTAGAAACAGACTCTTCTAGATATGTAGTAGCAAGAGTCCTCTTATAATACAATAATAAAGGAAGCTTACGCCTAGTAACTTATTATTTAAAAAAGATAACTAGTACGCAAAGCCATTACAAGATACATAATAAGGAATTACTAGTAGTTATCTCCTACTTTTCTAAATAGGATACTATGCTATAATCTCTGAAAAAGTTTATAGTTATTATAGACTATAAAAACCTTAAATATTTTAGCAAGCCTAGACAGCTTAATAAGAGACAAATAAGATAAGCTTAATTTCTAGAAAAGTTTCCTAACATAGAAATTTCCTACAGGCCTAGAGTTAATAACTCTAAAGCAGATGCCTTATCTAGGAGACAACAAGATATGCTAGTAAACAACTAGGATACTAAGATTTTTAGAAGAGTTTTATAAGTATTTAAACCTATAACTACAGCTACTAACAAAGAACTAGAGGAAGAAGAAGTGCTTAGAACCTTTAACTGTAATAGCTATCTAGCAGCAGTATAAGAGCAGTTAGATCTAAAGGATCTATAAGATAAAGCTAAAAAAGAGGATAAAACCTACTAAATAGCCTAGAAAGCTGTAAAGGATAGTAAACAACAATTTCTTACAGCTTTAGATCTTAAACTTTCTATTTCTAAATACTAACTAGATAATTCTAGAAACCTTCTATACTAAAATTGAAAATAGGTACCTAATAATAAACCTTTAAGAACTAGAATTATCTATAAAATCTACAGTTCTAGAGCCTTAAGCTATCTAGGAAGGAATATTACTTATTAAGCTATTGCAAGAGAATACTTTTAGCCCTCTATTAGTAAAAGTATTAGAAGATACATAAGGAACTACTTAGTGTGTAGAAGAATAAAACCCTAGAGAGACAGCTTATAAGGCTTACTAAAACCCTTGTCTATACTTAAGTAAATATAGAAAGAAATTTTTATAGATTTTATTATAGGGTTACTAGAAAGCGAAGGCTGTACAAACCTTATAGTAGTTATAAATAAGCTTAGCAAGGACGTTATCCTAATAGGCCTTAAGAATATTACTATAGAAAGTGTTACTAAAGCTTTTATTAACTCTGTTGTAGCTTACTATTAGTTACTAAACTATATTACTTTAGACAGAAGTATATAGTTTGTTAATTATTTTTAAATTAAGCTTTGTAAGTTATTAGAAATTAAGTGACGCTTATCTTCTAGATACTATCTTAAAACTAACAGGTCTACTAAAAGAATACACTTTATAGTATAGGCTTATTTACAAGCCTTCTGTAATTAGAATTAAATAAATTAGAAAAGCAACTTAGAGATAGCTAAGATTGCAGTTATAGCAAGGCAAGCTTAGTCTACTAAAATATCTTCTTTCTTCCTACAACACGGCTATAAGGTAGATCCTCTATAAATTGTAACTAAGTACAGCCCTTAACAATAACTTCTAAGGAGAATATAAGAGGACTATTAAAATGTAGAAAATATTATTAATAAACTATAACAAAGTATTAAGCTTGCATAAGCTACAGTAGAAGAAAGTTAACAAGAATAAGAAAAGTAGGTAAATAAGAAAAGGCACTAATTACCTTAGCTTAAAATAGGTAATAGGGTACAGTTAAAACTAGGCAACTACTATAAAACAAAAAGGCCTAGCAGAAAACTTAACTAGAAAAATCTAAAGTACACGGTACTTAAGGTTATTAGACTAAACGCAGTTAAATTAAATACTTCTAGCTAGATTTACCTAGTATTTAATGTTAATAACTTTAGACTAGCGTCCTTAGACCCTCTACTAAGCTAGCCTATAGACGACATTAAACCTCTACTAATTAAGACAGAGGATAGAGAAGAATACCTAGTAGAGACCCTATTAGAGGAAAGAGGGAGAGGAAGAAAAAAGCAGTACTTAGTTAAATAATTAGGATATCTAGATCTAACTTAGGAACTAGCTATTAATCTAAAAGATACAGAAGCCCTAGAAGAGTAGAACTCTAGGTAACAAGATTACTACTCCTACTATCTTTTTTTAGGAGGGGGGTATTGTAAAGGGCTAAAGCCTTAATGTCCTCTAGTACTCAGCTTATAGCCTTCGTTAGCTTTTCTTACCTTAGCATTAGCACCTCAGTACTAGCACCTCAGCACTAGCTGCTGACTATCAGCCGCACTAGTTACGCTAACTGTCAGCTAACCCGGCGACCTCTAATAACCTCAGTTAGTCCTAACCTTAGTTAGTCCTAACTATCTAGATTAGATATAAAAAACCTACGTAGTCTCTCTATAGTTCTGTATCTAATTCATTTACCTTCACCGTTTACCTTGCATCTTTGGTCAACCCAACGCACCCTTACAGGGTCAAAAAAATTTGCTAAGGTACTAAAAAACGACACCAGTTGAAACGTGTCCAACGGCGATTGCCAGCCTATGGCTGACAACAGGATTACAGTAGTTTGCAATAAATCTTTTTTTTTACCAAAAAGGTGTCTACAAAATGTGTGGTCACATCAAAAGGTTGTCTCAAAAGGCCGAAGCCAGAAAGAGATTTATAATAAACTTTAGGCAATATGCTAGCAGTGTAAGGCTTAAGACAACAGCTGCGCTAGAGATATATACTATTAGATAGACCTACGTAACCTAGAACATGCAAAGTATTTATAGACTGCATGTATATATAATAACTGTATAATTTACTATTCTAATAAACAGAGATTAAGATAGTTTCTTAAGAAAGTAAAGGAAATGCTTAGATGTAAATACTAATAGTATAATTGTCAAAACAATAAATGCGCAGTATATATATAAAACAAACATCTATTGCAATCCTACTGTAATCCTGTTGTTAGCCATAGGCTGGCAATCGCCGCGGGACACGTTTCAACTAGTGTCGTTTTTTAGTACCTTAGCAAATTTTTTGACCCTAATTATCGCTTAGTAGTCTAAGCTTTCCTCCTAGAACTTATCTACCTACTGTTTGAATCTCGTTGACTACACACAAACTTTTTTTTTGACTTTTGCGATTAATTAGTAGAGGGTAGCTGCTTTTTACTTTTTTAGAACCCTATTTTGACTACAACAACAACTACCACCTTTGACACCTTAAAAAATTAAAATAAATATATAAAACAAAAGACACAGCTTATACTTTTATAAATACAATAATCTAAAAAAGAACCTACAGATGTACATAACGCAGCAGAAAGATTATAAGGACAAAACTTGTATATAAGAGTACAACTAGCTTTTATAGCATACATGCCTTAATTTTAAATGCAACTAACACATTATTGCAAAGAAGTTCTATAGATTTAGTATATAGTCTTTTTTAAATAGATGCTTTAGACATCTAGAACTACTAAAGAGATTAACACAATAAATCCCCTAAGCCTTTTTAAGCTTACAGTAAAGCTTAATAGACACTAAATGTAGGCACTAGTAGATTCTAGCGCATAAGCTAACTTTGTTTCTACTTAAGTAATGTTAGTAGCAGGCCTACAAGCATTAAAGAAATAAGAACTATACCTACTATACTAGCTTCAGCCTTTTGAGACAACCTTTTGATGTGACCACACATTTTGTAGACACCATTTTGGTAAAAAAGATTTATTGCTAATAATAGGTATCTGGGCTTATGCCCCCTTGTTTGGCATTGCCGGCACGCAATTAGTGTGTTGCTCTAGTATGTTTAGACGGAAACGAAGATACGCGATATCCCTTTAACTAACCCTCTTAACTAATAACTATTTACTAATAACTATTTACCGCTAACCGCAACTTCTGTTATCTCTGTCGCTATTCCGGCGGTGTTGCAGTCGCGGCGTTTCTGGCGCCTATACTTAGATGTAAACATACAACAACAGTGTCACTATCTAAGCACAGCTCTCCTATCCCTAGAGGCAACTTACAAAATCCTCCTGCTCGTTAGTTTAACCTAGCTACTTAATAGCTGTTTTAACACGCTCTTACTCCTTATAGAGCTACTGCAAGGTTTCTCTACTAAGGTTATATTTACGTAGGAGGAGATTAGTAAGATAACATACTGTTACTGCACCTAGACTATTAACATGCGCAACGTATTTAATAGACTTGCTACTAAACAAGCCTTTTACAACCTCTATTGTAACCTTAACATCTATAATACTAGACGTATTAATAAAGTGTTAATAAATAATAAAATTTAACCTCTGCGTCCACCTAATTACTATAGGAGCTACCACTAACAGCTCCTCTTTAACTAACTAGGGAGGCTGCTTAACAAAGGTAAACGCGGGCTTTGTAATCTACTACTATAGCTTCTTATATAGTAACCTAGTAAAGTCTAACTTTACTTAATATAAGCTATTAGTCATCTTTTTTTGACTTTTGCGACTGATTAGTAGAGGGCAGCTGCTTTTCACTTTTTTGGAAAACCCATTTTGACTACAACAACAACCACCACCTTTAATACCTTAAAAATAAATAAGCTATTAGTCTTTGTGTTAAACAGGAAAAAGAATAGTCTAAGCATTATATTGTTTGTATGCGGTACTATGTAGTATAGGAAATTCTAAAGGTAAGAAGTAGTAGGCAGGGAGCTTTTATAAAGTATTGTAGGCTCCTGCTGCGGTAACGTACGTGTCCTTACCCTCCTCTACTTCTACCTCCTCTACTTCTACCTCCTCTACCTCTATCGCAATCTTGTTGCTAGCTATAGGCTGGCAATTGCTGTTGAACACGTTTTAATTAGCGTTGTTTTTTAGTACCTTTAGCAAATTTTTTAACCCTAATTTTGCTTAGTGGTCTAAGCTTTTCTGCTCTAAGCGCTTAGCGCGTAGACCTTATCTACTTACTGTTTGAATTTCGTCAACTACACACAATCTTTTTTTACTTTTACAACTAATTAGTAGAGGGCAGCTGCTTTTCACTTTTTTAGAAAACCTATTTTAACTACAACAACAACCACCACCTTTGATACCTTAAAAAATAAATACCTACTATACGTAGCTAACAGTTAGCCTATGCTAGGCAAGACAACAATTACTTACAAAGTTACTAGAGTAACGCTCTGCATCTAGGAACACTAAGAGATAGACTTAGACGTTTTTAGACTAGCTACCTACAACATTATATTAGGACTTCCTTAGTCACAAGAATATAACTTATAGATTAACTAGAAGTTAAAGAAGTTCTTATTTAAGTGCTGTAGATTAGACACAACTATAAGCTAGTTTTTATATTTAACAACTAAAATAGTAGATAAGAGGAAAATTAACAATATTGCTAAAAGACAGTAAACTTTAACTAAGAACAGTCTTAAGACAACAGGGTTTAACTTAACAAATACTAGAAGGGCTCTCTAAAATCACAAAGTTAGAGTTTTAAAGAAATGTGTAGTGGGCGGGTCTAAACAGACCTAGCATGCAACTACACACGCCGACCACTTAGCCAAAAGGCTAGCACAAGACAATAGAGCGTCTGATTGTCTTGCGTAGTTGATACTTATAGGCCGCCGCCGCGACCTGTAATGTGAGGTGTACCACCGAGGATCCACCCTAGGCCTCAGCCCATCACATTACCCCTCCGCTAGGTAAATAAGTACTGCGCTGCCCCCACGCTGACACGTGTGAGCTAAAGTTATTGCTGAGCTAGGTTATCCCTAAGACTTAAACTATCGACCTCTCGACCTCTCTAGACTTTAGACCCTAAGGTGCTCTATTGTAATGTAGTAGGCAGGTCTAAACAGACCTAGCATGCAACTACACACGCCGACTACTTAGCTAAAAGGCTGGCACAAGACAATAGAGCGTCTAATTATCTTGCGTAGTTGATACTTATAGGCCGCCGCCGCGACCTGTAATGTGAGGTGTACCACCGAGGTACAACCGAGGATCCACCCTGGGCCTCAGCCCAACACAAAATGTGTAACTTTAAATATCTTAAAAAAGTATAAGGAATTTTAGCACCTCTTTGCAGAAGTAGTAAATAGCAAAGCCTTACTAAAATACTAACCCTAAGATTATAAGATTATTCTAGAAGAAAGGAAGACTATACCCTTTAGATTAATTTACTTACTATTAGAGATAGAACTTAAGATATTAAAAAAAAGCTAAACAAGGATTTAGCAAAAGGCTATATAAGACTTTTAACATTACTAGTAGGATTCTCTATACTCTTTATAGTAAAGAAAAATTGGCTACTAAGGATGTACGTTAATTATTAAAAGTTAAACAATATTATAGTAAAGAATTAATATTTACTACTGAATATTACAAAACTAAGAGATTAATTATCTTATGCTAAGGTATTTACAGCACTAGACCTTTAAAATAGATACTACTCTATTAGAATTAAAAAAAGTAAAGAATAAAAGACAGCGTTCTAAACAAAATATAGATACTATAAATATACTGTTATGCTGTTTAGGTTAACAAACGCCCTAGCAACATTTTAGAAATTTTTTAAAAATGTGTTAAGAGTATACTTAGTCATCTTTATTATTACATACTTAAATAATATCTTTATCTACTCTAAGAACCTAAGAGATTATATTAAACATGTCTACATAGTACTAAAGTGCCTAGACTAGTTTAACCTACAAATAAAACTTAAAAAATGTAAGTTCTATAAAAACAAAGTCGCCTTTTTAGGATATATTATAGGGGCACAAGGAGTACAGATTAGTAAAGAAAAAATATAGGTAATTAAAGAATAGCTACAACTAAAGACAGTTAAAAAAATACAATTCTTTTTAAGATTTCTAAACTTTAACCAATAGTTTATTAAGAATTACTCTAAAATTGTTATCTTATTAACAAGACTTACAAGGAAGGAAGTATCCTTTAAGTAAAGTAAAGAAGTAGAGAAAGCCTTTTAAATGCTTAAAAATATAAGTATAAAACTACTATGCTTTTATATATTCTAAGCAGGATAGCTACTATAATTTAAAACAAACGCATTAGACCTTGCACTTAGAGAATACGCTAGCTAACTATACAAAGGTAAATAGCACTTAATTGCTTACTATTCTTATAAGTTTTTAGGACTAGAGGAACAATACAATGTTTACAATAAAGAGCTACTAACGTGGTTTACAAGCGAATAGCTCACCCAAGCGAATAGCTCACGCTCCACTGTCGCGTCGACGTCGACACTACACCGCGTTATGTCTTAACAACGCAACTATTTATTAACTTATTATAGATTAGATCTTTAGCTTGCTCTTTTTAACGTCTAATTGCAACGTGTTTAAAGCTAAAGACGTACTACCTCTATCTACAACGTGCCTTAAAGAACTTTATCTTACTAACGTGCTAGAAAGCGCTCCTAACGCAATATTAAACTAAACTTAAAGCGCCTTTAAAAACTAGAAGAGGAGGTTGTAGTTAAGTATGTTCTTAATAAGTCTTTAAGAGGATTTGCGCCTATAAAGGCTAATATTTAAGTAATAGCTAATAAACTATTGTAAAAGCAGGAGAGTAACTATGTTAGCAAAAACTAAGTTAATAACTTTATTAAGCAAACTCTAGAGCTCTATACACGCTAAAGCTATCCTTATAATCACTAGCAAGCTACCTGTAAGGACTTAGTAATTATCTAGCGCTAGTTTAATCTAGTTAAGGGGATAAAGGAGAAGTAGGGTATTATAGATAATAATATCTATAACTTTAATAAGACAGGCTTTATAATAAGCAAGATTTTATTACAGTTAGTTGTTATATTATTAGAAAGCTTTAGCAAAATTAAGCAGGTTTAGCTAGGCAATTATAAGTAAGTTACTATAATCTAAGGCGTAGGTGTGTTAGGTTACTAGCTACCCCTCTTTGTTATCTTTACAGGTAAAGTGCTAATTAACATCTAGTTTAAGAATTTACCTGCTAACTAGGTTCTTAAAGTTAGTCTTAATAGCTAGACTAATAATTAGCTTGCTCTTATATAGTTAGAGCACTTTAATACTTATATAAAGAGCTGCACTGTAGGTAAGTATTGACTACTTATTATTAATAGCTATAAGATCTACTACTTTATTAACTTTTAAGATCTTTGCAAAGAGAAGAATATTATTCTTCTCTATATGCCTACACACTTATCTTACCTACTATAGCCTCTTAATATAGGCTGTTTCGCGCTGTTAAAGCGTAGGTATAGTAATGTTATTTTAGGCTTAGTACGTAACTGCACCTACTATGTTAGCAAAGAAGCCTTTCTACTAGCCTTTAAGACTACTTTTAAGTAGTTTATTATAAAGGAGAATATTTTAGCTAGCTTTTAGGGCGCTAGTCTAGTCTTATTTAACTTATAAGCTGTGCTATTAAAGCTTAATATGGTATTGCAGACACTAGTATAATTACTATAATAAGTAGCTACCTAGGAGTTGCAAACACTACGCAACGCGCGTAAAGTTAAGGCTTAAATTTCTTTTATTTATTAGAGCATAAGAAAACGCTATAAGTCTTCTACTAATTTACTTACTAATTAGATTACGCAGTTAAGTAAAGGGGCTTAGTAAATAGTACATAAGATAGTACTTCTAATAGAGAAAATTACTACTTTTTAAAAGGCTCTAGAAAAATTAAATAAGTATAAGAGCTGCAAGCGGCAATACGTATAGATAGAAGAGACCCTTATTATAGGCAAGGTATAAGAAGTATTAGCTAAGCAGGCGGGTAGTAGTTGTAGTAATAGTAAGAGCGCGTTAAAGAGGGTGTAAGGGGAGAGGCAGTGTAGGCGTTGCAAGTAGACTAGACATAACGCCCGTACCTGTGCAGTTAAAATTAATAGTGCTAGTAATAGTAATAGATCTAAGGAGTAAATTAGCTTATTACAATTTTTAATTTATTATAATTAAGAGCTGTAATAATGTTGCGAAGTCGCCGCGCTGGTGGGGCGTGAGCTATTCGCTTAGGTGAGCCATTCGCTTGTGAACCACGTTAGCTATTATTAATTATTTAAGATAATAGAGAGTATATGCTAAAAGCTACTTAGATCTTACAATATTTATAAATTACAAGAACTTAGTTAATTTTACAATTACTAAGAAACTTAACTAACGCTAAGTTTAATAGTTAGAAGAGCTAAGACAGCACAAGTTCAAGATTATGTACACACTAGGAAAAAATAATAAAAGAGCTAACGCTTTTAGCTGTAGACACAATATTGCAAGAACTAAAGAGATAACTAACTCTGCAATACTACAGGTTAATAATAATAGATTATTAGGACTAGTACAGACACTTAATCTACTTATACGTATTACGTATAACGTACTAGAAGAATTACAGAAAGCAATTATTAGACAACACTACAATAACCTAGTACATAGTTACCTAGGTATTACAAGAACAATAAAACTTATTAAAAGGAATTACAAATTTCTAAGAATAAAAGACAAGGTTACTACTTTTATTGCCTAATGTGTAGACTGTTAGAAGAACAAGTACAGCATATATGCACCTTATAAAGAAATGTAAGCAATAGAACTACTTAACACACTATAGTTAGACATCTTTATAGACTTTGCTACAGAATTACTAGTCTTAAGAGACCCTGTTACAAAGGTATTATATAACGCGATTCTTGTAGTAGTTAATTAATTTATAAAATAAGCTAAGTACATAGCCTTTAGAAAAGATTTTACAGCAGTATAGCTTGCACATATTATTAACAATTAAGTTATTAGATATTACAGTATACTAAAGTTAATTATTAGTAATAGAGATAAGCTTTTTACTTTGAATTTTTAGACAACACTACTTGCTGCAATTAGAACTAAGAGAAAGCTATTAATAGTATATCACCCGCAGACAGACAAATAGACAGAATAAACAAATTGCATAATAAAAGCATACCTTAGAATATATGTTAACTAACAATAAAACAATTAGGTATTACTACTACCTATAGCATAATTAGCATACAACAACAAGCTTTTAGAGTTTATAAGATAGACTTTATTCTATATAAACTACAGGAGATACTTAAATATTTTTACATAAACACTTCTAAGTTAAAAAATAGAAGCAGCTATTGCAATAGCTAACAAACTAAAGTTAGTATATAAGTTACTTAAGAAGACACTTAAGAAGGCTTAACGCTAAAGCATTTTATATGTTAACTAGAAACAAAAAACAGCACCTTAGCTAAAGACAGAGGATAAAGTCTATTTACTTATAAAAAATCTCTGTACTAAGCGACCTAACAAAGGGCTTAACAACGTTAAAATTAGACTGTTTTTAATTCTAAACTAGATGGGACTAGTTACGTACACACTTGACCCTTTACCTAATGTAAAGATTTACTTAAGATTCTATATTAACATATTAGAACTAGCAGATTTAGAGATGCTACTCTAGAAAACCTTTTATTATAAGATAGAAGAAGAAAACAAATTTAAGATCAAAAAAATCCTTGCATACTGAACGCAAGACAACAGCAAGGAATACCTAGTTAAATAGTTAGTCTACTTAGACAGCAACAATATATAGGAACTAGATATAAACTTAACTAACTGCTAATAAATATTGCAAAAATACAACAACTGTACTAGGAATTAAACTAAGGACGTTAGTACACACACTAGCTAAAAAATATAGCTTACTCTAGCTTTATAACTGCACTAACGTGTTGCAACGCTTAAGCAGTAAAAATAAAATAGACAATATACTTTATAAACTGCTGCTAGCCTCTAGCATAGTATTATTAACACTTTAGAACAGAGACTAATCTACAACAGCAGCACCTAATGCAGCCTTAGGATTTGCTAAAAGAACTACAAAATTTAGTTCTTTATAAGCTTTAAATGCTTCTAATTCCTTAATAGAACTTATTTTTTAATTAAACAACTCCTGCTTCTTCTAATGCAGAATTTTTTTTTAAAGCCTTGCTAGCTTCTTACGCACTAGACGCGCACGCAATAAAGCTGCCTTGGCTACATCTTCTTCTACACGCAAACGCGCTTCTTCTTTATCTTTTATTTTTTTAAACGACTTATCTCCTTATTAATACAGGAATAGTTAGGCAATAGAACTACCTTTAGCTTATAAAACTAAACGCTAAAATAAATACAATTTCTATACTTCTTATGTAAAGAGGATAGCTTACAAAGCAACTATTGCTTTGTATAGTAAGTATAAGTAACTATTACAAAAACACTTACAGCTTTTATGCAATTAGCTTAACAATAACAGAACTTAGCAGAACAAGATAACAATAGATAGCTTATAAAGATATTAAGCTTAAAGAGAGGAAATGGTATTACGACCTACAGTTTAGAGTAGGGCACCGCTACCTTAAGTACTAACAACTAATAGCACAGACTTAGAGATTAGGTAATAAGAGATTATGTGACTAGTTCTACAGTCCTAGAAGTCCTAGAGCGACTTTAGGATGTTTAAGACTCTAATACAACGTAGGATCTCTAGGACTTCTTATGTATATAGTACTAGGCACTGAACCCTTATAGCTTAATGTGTTTAACTTCTTAGAGTTTTACTTAGTAATTAATTTAAAGATTAAGACTTAATTCTTAACTCTTGTGTTATTACATTAATCTTCTAATTGTGCTAACACACCCTCGTACTATTACATCGATCTTCCAATCGTGCTAGTACACCCCGTGTCCCTAGTACTCGTTTATTCTCCCGAGAACCAACCTAGATCATCTTCGGACGATCTTCACACTTTTGCGATTGATTAGTAGAGGGTAGCTACTTTTTACTTTTTTAGACCCCTATTTTGACTACAACAACAACCACTACCTTTAACACCTTTAAAATTAATAAATAAACAACTTTAGAATCTGCAATATCTTTATATACAAAAAAAATGTTAAGCCTTAACTTAGCTAGTCGTAAAAGAAATACAAGATCTACAAAGCGTTTGCTAATACTAGCAAAGTACTTAAAATGCTTTGCTTTAGTATCTTTTTGCTTGTTAATTGTATATAAGCTAAGTAAAAAAACTATTAACTAGTTAGGCTAGCTGTTGCATAATGTTAAAATAGTAATAAAAAAGAAAAAGGCAAGAAAGAAGGAGTAGGCGTTCTATTGTTACATGTATAAGTTAGAAAGTAAAGTAATAATAATGCTGCTTCTTTAATTTGTCTGAGAGTACTTAAAAGTAAAGCCTTAACATAAGTAGGCAGCATAAGCAAGATAAAAGCAAAATAAAGCGCGTTAAGTTAGGAGGCAATATACGTCTTTGCTTTGCTTTTCTTTGTTTCCGTCTAAACATGCTAGAGCGACACACCAATTGCGTGCCGGCAATGCCGAACAAGAGGGCGTAAGCCCGGATACTTGTTGTTAGCAATAAATCTTTTTTTTTTACCAAAAAGGTGTCTACAAAATGTGTGGTCACATTAAAAGGTTGTCTTAAAAGGCTGAAGCCCTAACCTCAATTATGGAAGCGAATAAACGAGGGCGGGTTTGCGCTGAGTGAGTCGTTGGGTTGTTGACGCTCTTCTAGATGTGATCGAAACACAGCATAATGTCAGAACGATTCGTTGACCTCGGATCGCGTCCCGCATGGGAGGAAGATCAAACTCGAAATTAAGGATTTTGCAAAACTGAAGAAATCCAGTATCGTTGTAAGTAAGACACGAGGTATGCTTGGGAATAGTCGGACCGTATGCGGAAGTTGGAGGTGCCAAAATGAGGAAGGAGTGTCTGGCCACAATGGGCTGCTTCCCCTGGTTTCTACTAAAGCTCGTCCGTCACTTCCTCAATCCATAGGCTTCCGCAACGGCAAACTACTTTCCTCTACTCTAGTCCTAAACAGTCGTCGACCTGACGCTGGCTGCATGCAGCATGCTTTAGGCCTGGATGTTCTGACACCGACCAATCAGAAACAGGAGCTGCAATGGTCTAGCGGTTATGACATTCGCCTCACACAGCCAGTGCGGACGCGAAGGGTCTCGAGTTCGAGCCTCGATTGCAGTATGTTTTTGCTTGTCGTAGTGGGTATCGTCGGGACCTGGCTAGTGTTCTGACCGTAGCTGTCTTGTTGCTACGAAAATACTCCCAGAGCGAATTGAGGCCACGTAGTAGTCGTTACGTTCGCACACTAGGGGTGATTTCTCGAAGCTGGCATGTTGCTTTTTGTAGCGCATAACAATGTCTCAGAAGTGCGTGCGATCCCACAACCTAGTCCAACATGAATGGACGCAAAAAATTCTCGCACTGCATAAGCCGTGCTACAGGCCGCTGTTCTCAAGGCCCAACGTGTGGGGTGTGCGCTCGTTGTTGAGTATCGGGGCGGCGGAGAGCCATGGACGTCTGCGATGCCGTCATGGTCTAGAGTTTCAGAAATTTCGTTCCAATAAGTCGAAGCGGGTATGGATGACGATGTAAGGTGTTGAAGAACCTGGTGTTGTTGACGTTGTGGTCACTCCACAAGACGAGCAAGTTGCTAACATGCAGGCTGACATCAGGGTCGCGGGACCTCGGCCGGGCACGCGATGCACATGCTCACCCCACGATCGAAAGACTCTCATCTGCCCACGATCAGCACACGACCAACCCCACATCATAGAGCTAGCTTCCGTCGTCCCTGCGTGTGGTTGGACTTCGGTGGCGGCCGGTTCACTAGCCGGGCCCTTATTGATACATGCGCGGCCGGGAACCCTTTGGAGATGAGCCCGCAGTGGCCTGGCACGTCAGCGGTGCTCTCTTGGCCTGGGGATGCGACGCAAGAATGCATCGGACTAAACGGACCAGTCCACTTGTGTCACGGAACCGGTCATGTCACCATTGGCATGTATGGGTGTGGGTGGGGGGACAGGAGTGCACAGCCTACCCGTGACCTGCGTTTCCCCGCACAAGGCTGTCGTATATACAGGCCGCATACGCCGCGCCTGGCATGTCTCACCGGAACACAAAACACGTTACAAGCCATCAACTAAACATACACTACCGGAAGTCAAACCGCGGCCGACACTTTCACACATCTTGGCCATCAAGTCCCGCACACTTCAAACACCACCACTGCATTTCCAGCCATAGGATATAAGTCGAACTAGTCTACCGCCTCGAACAAGACCACCATCATACCTAGCATTCACCTTCACCCTCGCCACTACTACACAGCCATCAACATGTCTTTCCTCCTCCGCACATCCACTCTCATCCGCCAGAGGCTCTTCACCACCTCTACACGTGCTCGTGGCGCCATCTCCATGGAAGATGTTGCAGCAGTACAGATGACATCCACGCCTGGTGCTAGTGTTGTCCCAAGGCTCGGAAGAGTAGCAAAATGGTAAGCCTCCTCCTTCGTCCGGTGATTATCATCACTAACAAGCCAAGGTATCTCCCGACCATGGCGGCGGTAGCCATTGGTATGATCTACCTGCCCAAGATCGCATCTTCACAGCCTCGACGACCCCTTACGCTCGGCGATGCTAACGCCAACATAGGCTTTGGCGTAACTAATGCACTTAACGAAGCCAACCGCAAAGTTCACTCTGGGCTTGAGCTCACTCAAGAACAAAAGAACCAGATGCTCATGGACTCTTACGGCGAGCGCTCAAGCTTGGAAGACATGGAGAGGGCAATGGCCCGGCTTGAGACAAAGATGACCGCCCAGAAGGACAGGAGAAGGATCCTGGAAGAGGCATATGGCGACAAGGCCAGCATCGAGGACCTCCAGAGGGCCATGGAGCTTTACGAGGTGCAGTGAATGAAGCAAGAGAGGATACAGAATCAGAAGAGCAGACTACCAGCTTCGCGCCTTGGCGCATGCAGACCGAGAAGACGAGAAGGATTGTCCCGCGCGCTGAACGCCGCGGGGTCACACCGCCAGGCCACAAGCAGGCACTAACACCAAAGCAAAGTGTCGCCGCTGGTGTGCCTCGAGAAGTGACGTGGAAGAAACACGTGTTCCGTGTTTTACTATAGCTTTTGGCGTTTCTAGCGTTTAGCAACAGACCCAACAGTGGGCTACGACGTTTTGTCGGTCGAAAAGGAGGTAGTGGCGATAGTCCCTGTGGTAATCGAGTGGGTGCAGAGGTCAGCTCCTGGCAGGCATCAACGCCTCATCGATGCGTCTGGTATCATGGATGTCGAGGTCACAATGGAGGTTGTGAAAGGCTGGTTTGGCGGCGAGTCCATCAAATACATTGCGTATGTCAATAGTCCAGGTGCGGTGAAGGTGTGTCACCTCGGCAATCTCCTCCTGCGCGAATGCAACCTTAGTGGAGAGACCTTGCAGTGGCTCTACGAGGAGCAAAGGCGTGTCAAGGCAGCTATTGAGCAGCTGGGACAAACCGACGAGCAGAAAGAGTTTGTGAGTCGCCTCTGGGGATGGGAGAGCTGTGCTTGGATGGTGACGCTGTTGTCGTATGTTCACATCTGAGAATAGGCACCTAGAAACGCCGCGATCGCAACACTGCTGGGATGGCGACAGGAACGACAGAAGTTGCGGTTAGCGGTAAATGGTCAGTGGTCAAGAGGGTTGGGTTAGTTGGAGGGATATCGTGCATCTTCGTTTCCGTCCGAACATACGACACACCAACGTGCCGGCCGAACAAGGGGCGTGAGCCCGAATACCTGTAATTAGCAATGAATATTTTTTTCCTCCAAAAAGGTGTCTACAAAAAAGATTGATTGCTAATTACAGGTATTCGGGCTAGTCCTATTGCTAGCCATAGGCTGGCAATCGCCGTTGAACGTTTCAATTGGTGTCGTTTTTGGTACCTTCAGCCAATTTTTTCGACCATGATTTCCGATCAGTGGTCTGAGCTTTCCTCCTAGAACTTATCCACTGTTCGACTCTCGTTGACTACACAATCTTTTTTTTTTGGACTTTTACGATTGGTTAGTAGAGGGTAGCTGCTTTTTACTTATGTTTAGAAACCCCATTTTGACTACAACAACAACCTTTGACACCTTAAAAACAGATACCAACAACAACAACATCATCACCAGTGTCAAGCTACTAAGTTAAAACAAACATGCTACTTCATTCCTCCGGCCGGTGCTAGTGGTGTTCGCTCGAGACTGTCCGAGTTCTCCCGGCGGCCGCGCTCCGTTGCGACACAAATGTCCGTGCTTGGACCCTCCATAATCCGATATCAAGATACAACTGCCGCCGTAGAACAGGACCGAATGGGTCTTGAGCTACTGATAGTCTCACACGCTGGACGCTACGTGGGTGATTTCGAAGATGTATGATGTGGTAGTCTTCTACGCTTTCGCCCATTTAGCCGCTTCGTATGAATAGAACTCAAACGTGGAGTGATCTACATAGGATCACTTCTCAGCAAGCTTTACTGATGGCAAATGAGCTGGTGTGTTCTCACGACAAACGATCAATATAAAGTGTTCATGCGTACACACCTCTACAACCATCGCAACGCCTCCCTCCCTACCCCAGCCATTATCACGTTGCGCTCTGTCACCGGGCTACTCTTTTTACAGCAAAAATGCCTAATTTCCAAGTCGTCGTCCTGATAGTCCATCTACCTCACAATCTGGGTACGATCCGTCCAACACTTGACGCCATTGCTATCGAAAAGTAATCTTGCAAACAAGCTGACTGTTGAAATCCTTAACATCTGGACTTACTTGGCACCAAAGAATTTGATGAGACGACCAACAGCATGTTTCATATGAAAAGAGAACCTCATTGGATTGGAAGTGTAAAACTCCCTGCTTTGACGCATCGATACTGGTGGTGGATCGTGGAGATGCAGGTGAAAAGACCCGTGGAAATATCGCAATCAAAACCGTGCTATCCACCCCCTCTGTTGAGTGAGTTGAAGATGCCATGCTTTGAGAATGTCAAAGGCAAAGTTGGTGGTGGAGGTTAGGTTAAACGTAGCAGTCAAGCTGCTTTTGGTAACAAGAGTGCTCAGTTATGGGACATGAGACCACACGATGACAAATATACTTCCAAGTATATCGATATAGGCAGGTAGTGGATGCCAGCCATACTAGACAGGCATTGGGACATCTTGCGTTTTGCTAAGTGGTCGAGACCAGGTTTGAAGCGCAAAAAGGTAACACGGAAACTGATATCGAAGCAGTCGCAGTGTTGGTGTAGAGTGCAAAGATCGGTCTTCGCCATGGTATCGTAATATACACAGGTCATGTGTTTCGACTACCGAACAGGGCATGAAGGATGCCCGCCAATCACTGCCCTTTCACGCCACTACCCTCATCTAATCTCATCTACGCGTAAACACGATTCTCAGGAAGTAATTGTACTGGAGCTAGCGTTTCAACACCCAGGTTCGGCAATGACCCAGCGCCTACCACTCTTTTTACCTGGCAGGGAAAACACACTCGACCACCGCGTGCGCAAGGCGTATCGAAATGAAGTACCACACGCCAGAGCCTAGGGGCGCATAGCACTGCAATATAGAAAAACCTGTGTGCGTGGCGGGTACATGAAGCCGTCGTGATGATAGTATATGGAGGAGGGTTGGGTACTTGGAGTTGGCTTCAAGATATCCATCATATCTTCTGCACGGTAGCAAGCATCGCCATCCATCAACATGAAGTCCATCATCACCGTCCTTGTCGCCATAGCCAGCACAACCAGCGCGCACTACACCTTCCCCGAGCTCACGGTCCAAGGCCAAAAGACCGGTCTATGGACATACGTCCGCAAAACAGCCAACCACCAATCCAATGGTAACAACCCATTCCTCTCTCCTTGAAGCTACCACACTGATCTAACACTTCCTCCCACCAGGCCCCACAACAGACGTAACAGCACCCGCCATCCGCTGCTACGAGCTCTCCCCCGGCACGGCATCCAAAACCCACACCGTCAATGCTGGAGACACCGTCGGCTTCACAGCCGTATCCAGTATCTCTCACCCAGGCCCACTGCAATTCTACCTCGCCAAAGTGCCAGAGGGGAAGACGGCCGCTGAGTGGGATGGAAGCGGCAATGTGTGGTTTAAAATTCACAGTCAGGGTGCTACGTTCTCTGGTGGACAGATGAGCTGGGCTTCAAGTGGTGTGTTTTTTCCTCTCTTCCCTCCTCTTCTCTATCTTCTCCATTTCTTCGCCACTCCAGACCTACCTCGCTAACGCGTTCTCGTCGCAGGCAAACAAGAAGTCTCTGTCAAACTCCCCCCATCTCTTCCTTCGGGCGAATACCTCTTGCGCGTCGAACACATTGCTTTACACTCTGCTTCCGCGGTCGGTGGCGCGCAATTCTATATTTCTTGTGCGCAGTTGAAGGTTGAGAAGGGGGGCAGTGGGAACCCGGGGCCCAAGGTTGCTTTCCCCGGGGCGTACGTTGCGAATGACAAGGGCATTCAGTTGAACCTTTATTATCCTGTTCCTACGAATTATACGCCGCCTGGACCGGCTGTGTGGAGTGGGTAGATGGGCACGTGGGCGAGTTGGGGAGCAACCATGGTGTGCTCAAGTCACGTCAAAGCGTTTTGATATTGTTCTTCTTATATATTCTTGTACATACATTCTTTGGTTCGTCGTAATCCATTTCCGTCATGAGTCGATCAATCCTATTTGGTGCTAGAGCTGGCATGCGAGCCTCCATGCTTCCTCCGACTCGAGCTCTTCTTCTCCTTCTTGTCGCTCTTTTCACTCTTTTCGGGCTTCTCAGCCTTCTCAACCTTCTCAGGCTTGCTCTCCACCTCCTCCCTAACCTCATCGCTCTTGCCACCGACCCGTCTTACAGCCCGGACAACGTCATCGGCTCGTTCGATAGCGACTTCGTGTCCTACACCGTCTAGCACCTTGACCCTAACATTTTCCTCACCGAGCACCGCCCTTGCATCCTCGGTGACTTCATCGGCATTGATAAGGGGGTCTGTCTCGCCGAGTATGAGCCAGACTTCCTTTAAGGGCCCGGCGCGGTTCTCAATGTTCTCACGGATGACGCTCCAGCGCTCTTGCTGGTTGTAGATGGGCGCGTGGCGGATGGTCGATATGAAGGCTGGCACGAAACCCTTGTGATTTTGAATCTGCCAATCCACAACTGAAGAAACGGTGGAATGCGGGTTACCAGGCAAAAGCATCTGGTTGCTGCTCACATATGTCTTGTCTCCCTCACTCGCGGTCGTAGTCGTTTCTGCGTTCTCTACCGCTTCCGGATCGCTCTCTACGACCTTTCGCCCTGTCCATAGTCTGCTTGCAACGAACTTGCCTACCATCCACTCTGGCATCCACGAGCTGTTGTATAGCATTTTGCTCGAGATGGACATGTGCGATTTACGGATGAGACCACTAGGAGCCACAAGTACAAGGCCGCGGACTAGCGAGGGGAAGTAGGACGTAAAGTCTGCGGCGATGGCACCGCCGAGAGAGTAGCCGATTATAGTAAAGGTTGACCAATGGATGGGCGATGATTGGAGAGCAAGCAAGATTTGAGTGGTGTAGAGGCTCGAGTCATAGTTGGTTGTGTCTGGTGAGGGGCCGTCGGAGTAACCGCGACCGAAGAGGTCTATGGGCGTTGTTAGTTTAGTTGTTTTGTAGTGTAGCACGACCTCGTAAAAATGGGGGTTGAGAATTGCATCTGCGGTGCACGTGGTTCACTGTTGCGTAGGGCTGGCGGGCCCCTTTCCGAAACGGGCAAAGCAAAGAAGGCCATGACACGGTTAAAGGCCGGTTCAACGTGGGGTGTGCAGACGTGACGATCATGGAAACCGCATTAGAAAAAGCATGTTTCCAAACGTCCAATCCCGAGGTGTTTTGCGTTTCATGGCTTTGAAACAACGAAGGGGAAAGTGTTGTGGCAAACTAGCAGTGACAGCAGGGAAGACCCACCAAAAAGCATGACACGTCGTCCCCTGCCAACCAGCTTGTGTGCCAAGTCAGTCAAGGCAATTGACGGTGTCGAGATTCCGTGGATGAGTAAAACTTTTTCTCCGTCTCTGGGGCCGAATTCATACACGCGGATAGTCCCCCATGGTGAGTCGACGTCCCGGGCTCCTGGCAATGCAGCTGGGTGGTAGGGGAGTTCGGCAGCATCCTCAGGAGACAGGTCCGGAAGCAGCGATTCTCTGGGAGAAGGAATCGGAGGCCGTCTGGCAGGCTTTGAAGATGGAGTCAGAGCCCAGAGGAGAGACACTCCGCCAACGGAGGCAGCGCCTATGATGGCATAACGCTGGGCCTTGGGAAGACGCTCGAAGCGGGACAACTGGGTGGCAGAGATGGTTGAGATCCTCTGGATGGCAACCTCGGCGGCCTTGGGTTGAGGCTTCTCGGTGGCGAATAAGGAAAACATGGCGATACAGGAATAGATGTAGAGATGGCGGACCCTGGAGCGGCGACAAAATAAGCTGATCGCCATGCCGCTAAGCGGGGCCCGATGGCCGCTTCGGCTGGATGCGCCACATGGAGCCGGCCCAGTGCTGCCATGCCGTGGTTACTTTTCACACCCAGACGGCCGCCATGCTTATCGCACCGCCAAATAATGCTCCGCGTACCAAGGGCCGGCCTCGGATTGGCGCTCCTCTCGAGGCGGCTAGCGGACCTGGCGTGGAGAGGGCCAAGTCTGCGAGCGCGTCAGCTCAACCCTACCAGCCACAGCCACAGCCACAGCCACAGCCACAAGCTGCGCACGGCGGCGCTCTGCACCGCCGCCCCCAATACACCTGCAGACATCATCTCCACCCACCGTGTTGCTTACCCCGGGCAAACACGACTCCATTCTGACAACCCCACTGTCCTTTACATTCTCGCCGCCCCTGCATTCACCTTCACTTCTCCTTTCCGGCCCTGCGCATCTCCCCAGGCGGGTCGTATGCTTGGTGCCGCTGTTGCAGAACCCCCGAGAGCACACGCCTGCCATCTGCTGCAGCCCAGCAACTAGCCCAGAGGACCGCATTTGGTTCCGAGAGAGCCCAAGAGACGTTCAACACATCCGCGACTGGCTGGGTCCTGGAGCGCATCATGGACAACTGGGCGTCGAAACAGCTCCCTGAGCGCCTTCCCTTCTCCAAGAAGCGCCTTCCGAAAAAGATCATCTTCTCGTGCGTACCGCTCCTCATGCAGAAGAGCAGTCGGCTAACTAGCACAGATATATTGGCGACTATCTCATTATATTGCAAGGCCGCCCCTTCCGCGTCACACGACCTCTTTCCCAGCCCGACCCAGCTAACAAGGCCATAGCATCCTCATGATTGTATTCGCTATTGTCGACAAGATCCCACCCTTCCACCAGCACTTCGCCCTCGAAAACTACACCCTCCACTACCCTTTCGCCAAAAAAGAGCGCGTACCCGTCATCTGGCTATGCGTCTACGTTGTTCTGGCTCCCGCTGCCATCATCGCACTGTACACAATGGTCATCGATGGACTCTTCTCGCACCAGACGACAATGCCCGCGGGCAGGGCTGGCATCAAGCGCCTGGCTGGAAGATATAGGTTCAAGGACCGGCTGTGGGAGTTGAACTGCGGCATCCTAGGCCTTGGCTTGAGCATTGGCGCCGCTTTCACCATCACGGGAGCGTTGAAGAATGCCATCGGGAAGCCGCGACCCGATTTCATCAGCCGCTGCATGGTAGACGCTACCAAGATCGACATGAAACCGTACGCACTCCAGACCATCGACATTTGCACGCAGACGGACAATTACATTCTACAAGATGGCTTCAAGAGTTTCCCCTCTGGACACAGCAGCGGTATGCAACATGTGCTCCCCCCCGAAAGACTTCGCTAATGCCTCTCAGTCTCCTTCGCCGGTCTCTTCTACCTCTCCATCTACCTCGCCGGAAAGCTGCATGTTCTGGATGCAAAGGGCGAGGTCTGGAGAAGTTTCCTCGTCATGGTTCCTACCCTCGGAGCTGCTCTGATCACAGGCACACGTATCATGGATGCCCGCCATCACCCATTCGACGTCATCTCTGGCGCCCTGCTCGGCATACTCGTATCCTGGGGCTCCTACCGCCAATACTTCCCGCCCGTCTCTGAGACGTGGCGCAAGGGCCGCGCATACCCGATTCGAGCCTGGGGCAAGGCATCACGCGCACCCCCACAACCCACCATCATGGTCGACGAGGACGTACAACCGCTGCAGCCAACGGGCAAGCCGGTGGATGTGGAACGCGGGGAGGCGTCTGGTTATTCTTCGACAACTGCAGTGCCTGAAGGTAGCAGCGAACATACAGGCAACGTCTTCCGCCAACAAATCCACAACTCGCAGCGCAGACGCCAGGAGTCAGGATCGCAGTATGGCGTAGATCGAAGCGACACAGCTGCGTCGAGCAACTACCGAACTGTCACAATGGGGTCAACCATGACTTCGAAAGTGCACACGTACCAGAACCAGTTGCCGGCTACAAATCCCTTTGCGGCGGATGTTGCGCGCCAACGTCAAATGGACACTTATGACTATTCGTCTTCGGATGACGATGAGAACTTTGAGCTGCAACCAAAGACTGGCATTTATAACCCAGTAAATGGAAGATTGACGGATACGGGATACCATCCACCAGTGGGCATCTCGCCTGCGCCTACACCTCCACCTCCATCTTCAGTCAACACAATCATACCAAACCAGCAGACCACGATGTCACCAACGGGGGATTTGGCTGATAGGAGAGAGGTCCCGCCAATGCCTCCGCCACATGCTGTAGGTACTACGCCTCAACAGATATGATATGACAAAGGAAAAAATACTGTTTGCGATATCACGGTTGAAAATGTTCTGTTTCCTTTCCCAAAAAAACACAAGCGACTGAGCATAGATTAGCATATGGTGTACCGAATATACGTGTATTCTTCGTTTCAAGCATGTCCATAGACTCGCAAGTCAAATGTGTATTACAACTACTAAATCCGCAATAACCCCCACGAATCTCTGGAAAGACAAATGAAGATTTATCCCCTGCGTCTTGTGCTCGGACTCTTACCCGCCGCGTTCGCGTAAGAAGGTGTAGCTCCGCTCGAGACGGCACGCGCCATTTCTTTGCTGTCCGCAGCAATAGGCTCCTCCAATTTCTTCGACTCTGTATTCTTGGAGGCGGGCGCATTCCAATAGTACACCACCTGGAGGAAGAGAATAGCGTTGAGTGCGAAACCAGCAATGAAGCCGTAGAGAATAAGCGGATCGTCGACTTCCTGCATGGTAGTAAAGATACGGGAGAGGGATCCAAGGAGGTAATTAACAACCTTTGCGCGGAAAAAAACAACAACACGTCAGCAAAACGGTACTTCATGGTTAGGGGAAAGACCCAAAGGAGAAGAAGAAGAAAAAACTCACTGCAAAAGCGCTCAACTGGCCCGTCCCACCCTCACTCCACACCGTCAGGATCTGCGGCACTTTACTCGCAACGCCCAGCACACCAGCGGTAGCCTGCAGCAAACTCAGCCTCTCGGCATCAACCCACTGCTCATTGAACAACGCCGCGCCCGCCGCCACCAGCCCCCCAACCCACGCCGCAACACCAATCCCGCGCCCACTATACTTCAACACCAAACTCGCAATAGCAATATTCTGCACGAGAATCAGGGCCGTCTCGCCAAACGTGCTAAACGGGAAGCCATGGCGCACATTGTACGCCAGCGAAATGAGGTACGAGCTTGATTCGAGGAGGTACGAGAGGAAGGAGAGGCCCTCTGCGGACTGCGAATTGAGCAGTTTGAGCAGTTGGGGGATCTTGACAATGGATGAGGCGCCGATTATGCCGATGCCCAGGCCTTTTGAGATGGCGAGTTTGACGCATTCGGTTGCGGTGAGGTCGACGTTGTAGACGAGCGTTTTGTAGCAGGCGGGGCCGAGGAGGGAGATGCCCACGTCGACGATGGGTTGCGGGAGGTTGTGCGTTATGGGTTGGATGGCGGATTTGAGGGCGTCCATGGTGGGCGGTGGTAGTGATGGTAAAGTTGTTGTGCCTTGGTGGAGGAGGACAGTTTGTGGATGCGCAAGATGAGGGTCCAAAAGCTTTGGGCCGCTGACGCAAGGCTTGGCGCTGGCACACAAAGGTTTGCGTCCCGTCGTCTGGGTGGGCGGAGTATTTCACTTGTACTTTTTGTGTCCAGTCATTGGTACATGATGCATTACTATTGCCATCACTACCATTACTATGCTAATCCGCCCTAGTCACAACTCTTGAAATGCGACGAGATTGGGATTGTATACTACAGAATGGTTTATCGAGCAAAAGGTGTCCGCAGACGTGCGAGATGGTAAAAGATCAAAGAGACGGGCCATGGACAAAAGTCAAAGAACACTGGCCCGGTATAGACTTAGAAGACGTACTGTAAGTATGTTAGCGACAATTCACTCAAGATCTCAATTACAAAACTTACCGGAATAAAAAGGTAAGGCACCTGCCTCTCATACTCCTTCCACGCCTCACCATACTTCTCCCTACACTTTTCAATATCCCTCAATGCCCTATGAATAATCATAACCGCAAAGAAGACAGAGTAGAACCATGGGAACGGGCTCTTGAAACCAGTGATGAGACCCCAACTGAGTGCGAAGAAGAGATCGCACGTGTAGTGAATCTTACGCGCCTTGCCGTACCAGCCGTCGGCCAAAATCTTGTTTCCGTGGGATGTTTGAATAGTCTTTGGGTTGGCGATGCGTCCATATTTGAAGTAGGGGAAAGTAGTGCGCTCATCGACAACACCACGTTCTTCCTGACGGAACTGGTTCTTTTGCGAGTTGGTCGTGTCCCAGATGTAGTAGACGAAAAGGTAGGCAAGGGTGAGGAGGGCGGTAAACCAGGTTGGAAGTCCGTACTCGGAGGGGTGGTGGTTAGCGATGAACAGGGTGCAGTGGCAGTATGACAGTGGTACACCGGCCATGTTCCAAAAGATGAGCATGAAGCCGAGTTTCTCATAGTACATATCCCAGGTTGTGATGATCAGGTGTTCGCCCTTTGCACAGGCGCCAGCGTATAGGTAGTGTGCGAAAAGGAGAAAAATGGCTTCTAAGGATACATAACCATATTGCTCGTACTGCTTCAAGCAAGTTCCAAGCGAAAGGAAGAAGAGGATGAACCATGGAATGCGGACCTCGAGGAACATCTTGAAGTCAAGAATGCCGAAGAGTCTAGGGTTGAGCTCTGAGCCGAGGAAGAAATCGACAATGAGGTTGTCCGTCATCCGGACGGTAGCGCCGCGGACGCGAGCCGAGACGTATGCAATGGTTGAGCAGAGGAAGCCTGAAAGGATGGCTACGCTCATAACGTGGCCAAACTCGTCGATCAGAGTGTACAGCTTGAAGATACCAGTGAAATGGAGAGCCAACATGATAGCAATGCTGGAGTAGAAAGACCACATAGCCGAGCAGTAGTAGTCGAGTTGTTTTCCACCAAGATGGGGAAGTGCCTTGCCCTTGCGGTAGACACCCGGCATGAACATGTAGAAGGCCATCTGCATGAGTCCAAAGAACCAGTAAATCTGCCACGCATGGTTGTTCGGGTACGCTTCCGTCTTTACGAGATACCACATGTGTCCAAAGAACTCTCCATAGCTCTGGCCCTCGGTCGGTGTAGGGAATTTGCCGTCGTAGAAGGTGGCTCCAATCCACATGTAGTACATGAGCGCTGGGAAGCAGATCATCATACTGCCCATGCCAATGGCGCCTCCAAACTCATGCAGGCCGGACTTGTCCTTGGGGGAGAAGAACTTTTCCGCTTCCCTTTTGTAGTCCAGCTCAACGATCTCCTTTTCACTCTTTGCATGTCCATTTGCGTTGCCATTGGTGTGTCCATTCGCGTAGCCGTTCGTGTTTCCATTCGCGTAGCCGTTCGTGTTTCCATTCGCGTAGCCGTTCGTGTTTCCATTCGCGTGACCGTTCGTGTGCCCGTTTGCATGTCCGTTGCCATTGGCATGTCCATTGCTCTTCTCCTCAGCTTCTTGCTTCACCTCGCTCTCGCCAGATCTGAAAGGCTTTAAAAAGTTCTCCGGCTCAGGCGTCGATTCGTATCCGCCGTCGACATCGGATATAAGAGATTTACGTTGCGACTTTCTGCGTCCGGGAGTCTCGACGAAGCCAGGACGATCGGGCTTTCTGCATAATGTATGTCAGCAACTAGTTACACGGTACGCGTATGCACCCTGAAATCCACTCACTGAGGTGTCTTTCCGGCCTGCGACCGCGTCACGCGCATTGACATTGTTGCTGGAGGTGCGGCTGTGGCGATGCGCGGTTAAAGGGGGTTCAGACTCGACAAAGGTGAAGCCGGAACGGTAACGAATAGGGAGTAGAAGAACTGCCGCTAAAAAAAGGTACAAATGCCGTCACAGCACAATCATGAAGGCTAGGCACAAAGTGCAAAAGTCCAATGGGACAAGATGCGGAGGTAAAGTCCTTGTGTTTGTTGACAAGTGGTGCAAATTCGGTAGTTGCTACAGGCTAGGGGAGATGCGCACCAATCGGCGAGCGCGGACTCCGTAGGTCCGTAACATCAACATGGGACGCCACTGTAATCGCAATGTAATTTTACAAGCGCAAGTCTTGACATGAAACTTAGGATGGCGTGGGAATTTAAAAGGTTCAGACACATCACGATTGCTGAACATGTAAACATGCGAAAGCACCAGATTCGCCACACCAATATCCCCTTTACCGTCTAGAGCTACGCAAGCCTTCCTGTATGGTATTTGCATGTTGTCGCATGAGCTGAATTGCCCACTCGCCTTATCTTGCTGTAGTTACAAAGGCAGCTCCAACAAAACTCATGGCGGCATTTCGAACCTACGATCGTCAGCAAAAGATTCGTCTCAAAAAAGTGGAGCCTACAAGTCATGTGGTCGCAACCATGATTTTTCTCGATATTCCAGGAGCATCCGGGACCAGGGCACTTCTTGGTGAGCTTCCCAATAGCTTTGAGGCTCGCTTCCTCTTGCGCCTTCTGTTCTCGTTCCTTGCGACCAGAGGATCGGTATTCGAAATCATCGCACGTCTCGCCTTCATGCCATGTGTTCTCGTGGATGATGCAGACTTTGTGCCGGCATGCTACGCAAGTGAAAATATTACCTTCGACGCCGCTCAGGTGAATCTGACCCGAGTCACACGCCCGACACCATCGAAAGTTGGCTGTCCTTGTTGTTAGCTGTTACTGTGGCCTACAAGCATTCATGGTATCACGACTTACGATCTTCGCTGAAAGCAGCCCGGGCGATGAATGTGTCGTACTGCTGAAAAGCCTCCGTCTCCGCATACAGCCGGATTTCATGGTACGATAAGACAACCTTGCACTTGTTTCCTGGACATTTAACTTGACGCCAGCTACTGCCTTGGAGCTGTGCAGTTATCCATCCCGAGTAACAGTCCGCACACGTCTCCGGACGATGATCACAGTTGGCGAGTGAGGGTAGGTCGACGACATGAATGCTATCGCCGCAGACAACGCAGTCACGACTTTGTAAATGCGTCCTCTCATCTGTGCAGGCGTTCACAGTCCGTGGTGCATCAAATGGCGACACACCATCAATCTCCATCGGCTCCCCATAAAGCGCCACATAGTCTTGAATCCGCACCCTCTCAGGAATTGCAGTTTCTGGGTCGTCTGAGTTCGAGTCCAGGTCAATAGGATTCTCTCGTGTGCCAATATCAGTAATAGCCCGCCGTAGACTACCCAATTCCTCACTCCTCTGAGGCAAAATCTCAGGAGAGGCTGTTTGGGGCGCTGCCAATCTAGCTCTCTCTGCGAGTTGTGCTGGGTTCATCGTATACATGTCATCTTCTTGCCGTTGTAGGTGCTGAGCAAGCAAACGGTCTTGCTCTTCCTGAGCATTGCGGTCTGGACTTACATGGAGGGCAACCAGTCCGCGTGTACGTGTGGTGGCTTGTATTGAATCGTTTCTTCCAACTTGCGCAACACGAGCTGAGAGGTCAGACGCCGAGTTCTCCGAGCCACGTAGCGTGAGGTTACCTTCAGAGCTGATGCCCGATGCACTGGGGCTTTGATTTCGGCGGTCAGGCGTCTTTCGCAAGAACCTGTCTCTTCGGGGTCGTCGTCGGTTCAGCGACTGACGTGATAGTCCGCCTGACTGAAAGAAATTTGTGTTCTCGAAGTTACCCGCTGGGCGGTTTGGACCAACCGTCGCATCGTTCTCACTATCATTATCGATGACTATAGGCTCTGTGCTGATCTGTATCTGGCGATGATGGTTTGCATGCAGCTGGTTTGTGTGCGAGTGCGGTTGCTCTCGAAAACTCGGCAATATGGGGTTTGAGATGGCCATTCTGTTCCATGCTAATTTTGCAGCTTTGGTTGAGTTGGAAGATTGGAGGGGAAACGAGAAGTTTGTTGGACTCGGACACGCTGGTACTTGGACAGGCGCTAGTCGTGCATGTGTGGATTTAGCCGGTATTCGCAACTTGTCGAACTGCTCCACAAGCGCGTCTCTCACTGTAAGCTGCGGTGCTTCCTTTCGGTGCAGTCGCGGTATGTCGCCTTGTTCTTCCACCGGTGCCGAGTCGTATGAGGAAGCGTGCGAAGAGATTGGGTACTCAATGTGTGGCTCAGGGAACGCGAGCGAAATAATGCTGAAATTCCTGCCCGCCCGCACAAGATTGCTTTGTGATGTTTCAGGACGAGCTCTCAGAAGCATACGCGGGGCAGGCTGTGACGTAATGCGACGCGTGCGCACGTGGCCAGTGACATGCGATTCTTGCGCGCAAGAACCTGGCGATGCAACATTGATATAGCTGATAGCAGGCGGCGTAACAGAAGAAGACGCGGTTTTCGACTGCTTGCGTTTTCCCTTCTGGCGCGTGAACTTGTGGGATAGACGTTTCGTGAAAGGGAGTTTCGATGATTGATCCGGTAGCTCGGCTTGGAAGAATCTGATAATCACATCAACACTGACATCCAGAGGCGCGACACACCAGGTCACGGATGTAAAGATCAAATTGCTGATTCCGTACTCACTCTGCCATGATTGTAAGTACCTGAGTCTACGTAGACTCCAACATTGGCTCACTCTTGCGAGTGATTAGGCTGTAACCACAACACACATGTGGAACCGCCCTTTCCGGTCTCCGAGTAGTTAAAAGATTGGGCAAGTTTGAAGAGCGCTTACGCGAAGCTGGAAGCGGAATGAGTGAAAGGATAAAGGGGTGGGATGAAAGCTGAAACTCAAGGGATGCGCGCAAGAGGAGAGGCTACACAACACGAGGCTGGGATTCGCGTCGCTAGAGAGATTTAGGCTCCAATGTACAAGGCCCAAAGGACCGATAATTCACTGGAAGGAATTAATGTAATGAATCTTCTGGTGGTAATATGCAGCCTCTAGCATTCGTACCACGCTTGCCGACCAATTGTTGGACTAGGGCGCAGCTGAACCACTGGCCAACCCAAACTGTACCACCATTATGTCTCGTCCCATCCCCAGCCGTACGCTTCTAGTGATCGACATCAAGAACATGCTGAATTGCTCTCATACTTTCCGAGCAGGCTTTATGGAGCCAACACATACTCCAAACCCGACTCCAGCGCTTCCATCACCAACCACACCTGTGTAGCGCACTTCGTCTCCATCATTGAGATAGCGTAGCTCGGATCCGTCGCTTAATGTACTTGGAACCTTGCCGTTCTTTGTCAGTTCGAGCAGACACCCGTGTTCATGTTTCTGTTCTCCCGACACTGTTCCGCTAGCGATCAGATCTCCTGTCCGGAGTCCACAGCCGCCGATAGTATGGTGCGCTAACATATGTCTGAAGGTCCAGTACATTGTTTCGAAGCCAACCTTGCAAGTCGTAGTCCGTTTACCGTTTCGGATCACTTGGCCTTCCAACTGGATGTTGTAGTTGATGCCATTCGAGTCGTCCATGAGAGAAGCTACAGACTCCATCCGAGGTGGGGCTGAGACTTCGTGAGGCTTCAATGCCTCTAGCGTAATGACCCAAGGCGTGATTGAAGTCATAAAGTTCTTTCCGTTGAAGGGGCCTAGGGGATTCATCTCTAAGCTTTGAATGTCTCTTGCGCTCCAGTCGTTCAGCAAGACTAGGCCAAAGATGTGGTCATCCGCGTCCTTCGCGTTCAGATGCGTGCCAGGTTCTACAGGCTTACCAATGACGGCAGCAATTTCCATCTCATAGTCCAAGCCTCGAGATGGCCCAAAGATGATCTTCTTGTCTGGAACAGTGTAGTCTTCGATGAACTGTCCTAAGGGCCTCGTGACGGACGCTCCTGACACATTGATTGAACTCGACCGACCTGCATAGGCTACTGGGTGCTGTTTAAAAGCTGGAGGATAGGCACGAACTCCTTGCACTGCTTCTCCTGCATTGAGAACGTGGTTCGCGGAAGCGCTGTAATCTGTCAAGTCTCCAACATGGACTGGCATATGGAGGGTTACATCGCTGATGTTTTCTGAGCAGTGGACATGTGACTTGTTCTTATATGCTTCTTGTATTGCAGAACGCACTTGACTCTGTACGTTTTTCCCCAGTGCGGCAAATTTGTTCAACGTGGGTTCGCGGAAGATGGAAGATAGCGGCGCTGGGATGGCTTTGAGAGACTCGCGCTCCGCGAGCTCTGCCACGAAGATGACCTCGTCACTAATTCGTGTCGCACATTTTGGTGCATGTCGTTTCGCAGAGCTTGCGATCCCGTATGGGATGTTGTTTACGCTGAAATGCGAAGCGTAACTGTCTGCCATTGCATACTGATTGGGAGGTGTGTTGATATCGAAGTGTCGGTTGACGTGTTAGCAAAAAGCGGTATGTGATATCCGATTCACAATACCTAGCTTCCAGACTATGGTCACGAAGGTTTACCCGATCCTAGAGTCGCGACTGGCAGAGTTTACAGCGCGTGTGGGTGGGGGTGTTCGTCTCGGATACTGCTCCTCCACATTCCGTCTCCGCATGTGAGCTACTAGAACCGGAGGTTGACATGGCCATGGTATCGAAAGAGACACCAATAGTGGGGTGTGAACCTTCCATGGTTATCCGGTCAAAGTTGATGCAGCTGAACTTTCTACTGTTCAGACTTCGCGGGAAAACGGCCGCTGGAACACGTTCAGCACAGTACGAAAGTAGACAAGCGTGTTTTCTAATCGATAAGAAGAACACGTCATCTTATGCTCCCAATAATTTCTTTGTACCCTCCTCAAGCTTCACCATAGACTGAAGACCTTCATACATCCACAATGTACGTCTCTATCCAAAACAAGTGGCCAAGCTGGTGCATTATACAAGACCATACACGGCATGTAGCAAGCATGCGTCGGCAGATCCGGAACCCAGGGTTTGTGAATATGTCCCCCACATCGGGACACTGTGGATGAGCTCTTCGATACGAATGTCATTTCTCTGGATAATTTTGTCATCAGTTCTTTATGCTACTCTCAAGTCACATTCATAATCTTGAGCAAAATACTGCAAGTGTGACATATCCACGCCCTATTATTTTGCTACATTCTCGATACACTTCCAATCATGGCATCCCAGCCCGAAATCGTGAACGATCTCCCGAAAGTCAATCGCTTCATCACAACCCACGATCCCGCCACCAAGAAAGCTATATTTTCTGATAAGATCCCAGAAGAAGTCGGAATCCAACCTATTCCAGGTGTTGACTTCCGGCTCGGATACCTCACCAAGGGATTTCCCGTCGAATTGAACAAAGATGCCGACCTCGCGGTTTACAAGCCCTACCTTGAGTCGCCTCCAGGTCTGGTTGCCTCAGGAGGGACAGTTCTACGATACGTTGATATAGCGCCTGGTCACGTGTCGCCAATGCATCGCACAGTCTCCCTGGACTATGGTGTCGTGTTGGAGGGTGAGATAGAGTTGGTACTAGATTCTGGAGAGACAAAGCTGATGAAGAGAGGGGATGTCGCAATTCAGAGAGGCACAATGCACGCTTGGAGGAACCATAGCACTACGTCTTGGGGTCGCATGATGTATGTTCTTCAAGAGTGCAAACCAGTCGAGGTCGACGGCGAGGCCTTAAAGGGAGAATACGGAACCATGAAGGGTGTTCCAGCGTCGTCTTAGTTGCGTCACCTCTTTTAAAATTCAAAGAAATGCCGCTTTAGTTTACGTTGTGTTAACTGTCCACCGGTTGCTTCAACTCTTTAAAAATCGATGTTCGTTGATTGCAGTTAACAACCTGCTCAAGACTCATCCAAGCCATATTCAATCCAAAAACCAAGACTTACGTGACCAAAGGCACACATTATTTTCTTCGTGTTCTTGCGTGTTGTCAAGGCCTACTTTGGAAATGCGCCGATTGTACCCCCACATCCCGAATGTGCCCCTCGAACACCGCCGCACATTGTCAACGGCGCGTTGTCGGCACGGGAACCCACTACGCGTCGCAATACGAAGTATATCTCCAAATGATGGACAAAGTATGTTTCTTGCAACCCCGATATTATACACTAAAAATGTCTGATCAGCTAGAAGTTAAAGACGCTTACTCCATTGACGAGTCGTCATTTCCCTACATTTTCGAGCAAAATGTCGAAATGCCGCTGAAGACATCCTCCTCAGGAATCATTCGATGCAATGTGTACCGGCCTAAATTAACAAAGGAGGGGACGAAACTTGCAGTGCTGGTGACGTACGGACCTTATGGGAAAGATATCCACTACAAGGAGTAAGTCAAAACGCATGTTCTCAATCGTGGGTTTGCCAGAACTAACTTTGACAGCTTCCATGGAAAATCATACTCAGAAGTTAACCCCGAGCATTGTTCTGATCACTCTGCATGGGAAACACCAGATCCCGGCTTCTGGACGAAGCATGATTACATCGTTGTGCGCGCCGACGAACGCGGCCTGGGTCAGTCTCCAGGCTTTTTGGATACCATGTCGCGAGGAACAAGCGAGGCCTTCTTCGATGTCGTCGAATGGGCGGCTGAATAGCCATGGTCGTCTGGAAAGGTCGGATTACTCGGGATCAGCTACTACGCTGGGTCTCAGTGGCGTGTGGCAGCACGCAAGCCCAAGGATCTTGCTGCGATAATCCCTTGGGAGGGCATGAGTGATTACTACCGCGACCGATGCCGCCATGGAGGTATCCTGAGCAACAAGTTCATCGACTTCTGGTGGTCAGTGTTTTGCAAAGTTCGGTACATTTCGAATGCTAACTCAACATTACTTAGAAATCGTCAGGTCATCACCAACCAATATGGTCGCCCAGGTCGTGCAGAGCGCAATTGGGGGCCAGATACCGTCGATGGCAACCTTTCAGACGAAGTACGCGCACAAAATCGACAAGATCAGACCATCGATACCGCCAAATTTAGATACCGCGACGGCTTGTACTATGCAAGCAAAGAGTACGACATGAGCGACATCGAAGTACCATTGCTCTCCGTCGGCAACTGGGGTGGTATTCTGCTCCATCTTCGCGGCAACATCGAGGGCTACGCACATGCCGGATCTGAGTTCAAGTACCTACGGATGATCACTGGAAGGCATGACTTACCATTCTACTACAAGGAAGAAGTCGAGATACTACGAAGCTTCCTCGATGCTTTCCTTAAGGGCGACGATAGAGTCGGGTGGTCCGTCATGGACAAGCTTCCTCCTGTGGACATGGTTCTACGTAAGGGCGACGTAGGCTTCAACGATGCCGAGAAAGAAAAAGGTTATGAGAGAAGAAGAGAGAACGAGTGGCCCATCGCACGAACTCATTACTCAAAGTTCTACCTTACGCCTTTTCAAACATTGACGCAAATCCAGCCCATCACCAATCGACCACAGAAGCTGTCGTACGAGGCACTAGGCACTCTCGACAACCCCAAGCTTCTCCAGTTCACCACTGCACCATTCGAGGAAGAGACAGAAGTCACTGGCCACATTATCGCACACTTGAATGTTTCACTCTCAGCCCACGCCAAGGGCGCCACTCCCTCCGACATCGATCTCTTCCTCACTCTACGCTACATGTCACCTGAAGGAAAGGAAGTCTACTACACCGGCACAGCGGGCGACCCCATACCCCTCGCAAAAGGCTGGCTGCGCGTCAGCTTCCGCAAGACCAACCCCGACCACCCGAAACACCGAGAGTGCCTCCCATGGCGAGACTACTTCAGTACTGACGTCCAGCCCGTCATACCTGGCGATGTTTATGCTGTGGATATCGAGGTCTGGCCGACTAATGTTGTTGTGGAGAAGGGGGGCAAGATTGTGTTTGAGGTTAGCAGTGGTGATACGCAAGGTAGTGGCATTTTCCAGCACGATCATCCTGAAGATAGGAGTGAGGAGAAGTTTGCGGGATGGAATCATTTAAATTTTAGCGAGACGGCTGTGAATTATGTTACGCTGCCTATTATACCGCCTAAATAGAGTTGAAAAACACGCAATTTGATGAGGGATTCGACTTTGCACGGCATCTTTGAAATAGCAAGAAGTTACTTCTTTTGGCTACGAACGCTTCCTTGCTCTACGAAGCCTCCCAGTACATTTAAATGAAATGTAGGAAGAACAGAAACATTGGATAATCATAAGTTGAGTCTAGGAGGAACAGTATGTGATGGCCAGATGTTTGAAATGTAAGAAAGCTACATGATGATCATCAAGGCTGTTGGGAAGAGCAAGCTCCATATACATTAACCCAAGCCTCTAATCCCATTTTCCAATAGTAAACTGGCTGTTGCACATATTGACCAACTCCCAGTCCTCAGCGCCAAGCACACACTCGTCGCTGTCCCTCTTACTCCCATCAACAACCCCAGCCACAAAGCATGCCGCCATGTAGTGATCATCCGTCGCATGCGCATCCCTGAACATGGGATGTTTCATCAATCTCGTAATACCACGCGTCAAGCTACCCTTCCTCGCACCCTTCCTGCAGCATCGGATAAAGACATCCTCGATGCTCTGGCGAAACTCTAGCATCGGGGCCTCTGGAGGGTACGGCTGAGCCAAGTTATCCGAGTATCTGAGCATCTGCGCCCAGTGATTTCGGTATAGATTGTGTACTGCGCCACCCGTACCGATGATGAGATAGCCTTCATCTCGGAACTTGGCCAAGATGTTCCCCACACGGGCGTGCAGATGCGGATCGAACCTTGAATTCATACTGATGATAGTCGTCGGTGGGCATTTCGCTGGAAACATCCTAATCAGAATCAAATATGTGTCGTGGATCCAATCGAACGTCTCGTTCGGTCGCGCATCGATGCCCTTCTCTCGCAACGCTGCTAGGCACTTCTTTCCGCTCTCGAGATCGGGGACGAGTTCGTAGTTGACGTATTTGCGCGGGTGGACGTATGCGACGGGTGATTTGGTGGGCTTGGGGTTCATAGATACGTCGATGCGGTTTACACCGCGGGCGTCCCAATGAGCGCCCATCATTATCACGCCTTTGATGCCGTGGGAGAGAGCTTCGTCGCCGCAGGCTTTCCAGTAGTCGGCCGATCTGGTCTCTTCGCCCAACATCATTGTTGAGCCATGGGAGAAGAAATGTACTGGTGGGACCATGTTGATGTTGGCAATGTGTTGTTTCTTGGCAAGTAGAGTATGCGGTCACGATAGCAATATTACTCCACAGGATTTGGCAAACATGTCGTCCGACACGCGGCTTTGCTGGAAGCCTTACCTATAGTGATCATTGCTATAAAGTCTAAAGGCAATCCCGGGTGTTGGGCGGCAAAAGTCGTGATGTGGAGGGTGTTCGAAAACGTGTCCGAGCGTCTAGTCGAATCTCCGCATTTTTCTCCCCACCCTGAACCTTATTTCCAGCTTTCCTCCACTTTCCTCTGTCCCGATGCTCTTGTTCTTTGAAGCAGCCCGATAGCAAATCTCACCATGCAGACTGCCCCGAAATCAGCAAACATTCAGCTAGCCAATTCAGAACCCGCCGAACAACCGCGCCTATTCCAGTGTAGCACTTGCAAGAGGTCTTTCACACGTCCAGATCACCTCACAAGACACGTGAGGGCGCGTAAGTCAGTAGACCTAGAATCCATAAATGCTTTGTAGCTTTATCAAGCTTTAGTCGAGCGCCCTTGCACCCTCGGCTTAATTGACCGAAACCTAGTTGACACCTGCGTCTATCAAAGTTTCGATTAGAAGATGTTGCATTCGCTATGCTGACTGCATGAATAGATACAAAATCTAAGCCTTACATTTGCCCCGTCTGCTCCAAAGGCTTTGCGCGAATGTAAGTGTTATGCTCTACCTGTAGACGTCGTTCCATTGACTTAAAATAGAGACTTGCTCAAGAGACATGTCACAAACCACGAAACGGAGCCTGCTGGTAAGCGACAAAAACGCGAGATACCTCGCGATACCAGAGCTGTTCAAGCTTGTGAAGCTTGTTCTCAAAACCATCTCCGATGCGAGGACCAAAAGCCATGTAGTCAGTGCAAGAAAAAGAAGATACCCTGCCGGATACCTGAAGTTCCTGTTCCAGATGAGAACGACATTCATGAGATTGATGCAGTTCATGCGGCGCAGGATCTACTTGATTTTTCGAATAGCTATGATTACCCCTCATCGCTGCCGGCTCACAGCGGGAGCGCCAATCCATCTGCATCCACGACCTCAGAGACTCCAGAGCCATTTCACAACCCGCCGCATATGCTCATGACAAACACCAATAACATACACCGGCAATCTGTGGGTTCTGTTGACTCCGAGACGAGGACAACCAACCTGGCCGGCATGCAGCCACCGTCTAACAACGCCGGTGAGCTAGTCGTGATGAATCAGAATTACGAAGATCCCAACGCATCCATGTCTTTCCTTGATAATTCTATTCCAAACTTCGATAGCACGCCAGGGAATCACCCTTTTCTCCCAGACTATTTTCGTAGCATGCCCTCATTCGAGGCGTTTATATCTGGCCAGGCGACTCCACGTGGTATTCTGGACTTCAGCTTCAATCTTGATGTTGGGTTGACTGACCTTGATCTTGGCCTTCTTGACCGATACAACTTCCAGGTCCCGTTCGCTGCAGATACGCCATCCACGGACGCTCAAGGGGCTGAGCAACAGTTGTCGGAGACTGACACCGCGCCATTAAGGGCAGAGGCAATCAAGCAGAGCATATGGCGATATCTTCCTCAAAGGTCCAGGCACCATACTGCGGATCAGGTCAACCTGGCTCTCCCGGATACAGAGAAAGATAGCTATCGGCGTTCGAATTTTACACACCGACGTGTGGTAGCGGAAAAGTAAGTGCAAGTCCGCGGTAATTCAGACATACACCAAGTCTGTGCTTACCCTACTAATAGACTACCACGCTCCAGCCGCGATCGATTGATGGCCTTGGTTCTCGGCACATGCAATCCAGAGAACATCAAACGAATAGCATCAGCCTTTCCCAGTGTGGAGCTCCTGGATGGCCTGATCCAGTATTTTCTCTCTTCACCATCGATAGACGCGCCCATGTGGTTTCATCTACCAACCTTCTCGCCTTCGAAGTTGAATCCGGAATTACTTGCATCTGTCGTGTCTGCTGGAGCCGCTACTCTCCCTGATGTATCTTTGCGAAAGCTAGGTTATGCTCTGCATGAGGCTTCCAGAATGGGCCAGTCCAAATCTTTCGAAGAGGACAACACGGCCATTAGGGATCTTCAACATATGCAGACATTTCTTCTGCAACTGAAGGTTGGTATGTGGAGCGGAATTAGCCGGAAGATGGAGATTGCCGAAAGCTTTCTCCAACCTTTTGTGACAATGCTCCGCCGCGGGGGTCGCTTTCGTCGGTCGACTTGGAAAGAAATCAGTCCGTCTCACGATGATCAAGGCTCAGTTCTAGAAAGCAAATGGCTGAGTTGGGTTAGCCAAGAGTCTTTTCTGCGCTTGGTTCACCAAACCTTTGAGTTTGATCGACAATCCTCGATGGCACTCCTCAAGCCGCCACTGCTCTCTTATGCGGAGATGCAACTACCTCTGCCGAGTGCAAACACATTGTGGCAGGCCAAAAACGCTGCAGCCTGGAAAATGGCATACTTGGAAATGGCGTCAATGACTACGAAGCGGCCATCAGCTACCGAATGCCTACTTGATCTGGAGCATCTCGCTCAACACGATTATACTAGCCTAACGTACCTTTACATGATGTGGGGTCCGATCTGGGAATACCGTCAGATGTGCGACTTAACGTCTAGGTCGCAGTCGCAGCCGACCAATAGTCTCATTTTATCATCGCGCTATCAAGAGCTCACAAAGCAGCTTGAATATTTCAGACTGAGTACTCCGCCCATGAGCAAGAATGTTGAGATAATATTAGAGACTATGTTGGTCCACCTTGACGCGCCTTTAGACGACATTCAGCTCTTTGCAGGTATCGAAGGACAGGAGGAGGCACGCAGTGCGTATGTTGGCCTACGAAATTGGGCAAAGATGCCTTCAGCGCGCCGAGCTCTGTGGCATGCTGGTCAAATCCTGCGTGCAGCTGAGGTGCTGCCGAAAGCTCTGCTCAGTAACTTTAACGCCATTGCTGTCTACCATGCGGGGCTTATACTTTGGGGTTACGGCTTTCTCAAACGGTCCATAACAACGGAACAGGGTCAGGTCGATACGGCTGTCATTCTCAACGGAGACGACTCGCTCAGCGCCCGGAAATTTATCACCCTGGACCGTGGCATACCAGCCATCAAGATTCCAGGATTACAAAACCCAACCCCACTGAGCGACGTCTGTGGAGTCATGGACAGCTTGATAAAACTCCTTCGAGCGCACCATGATGCGTCAGAACCATCTCCATCGCTCGTCGGCAATTTGGTGCAGTTACTGGAAGATCTCCGATCTGCCATCAGGTAAGCACCTCGTCATGTACGACGGCTGTTTGGACTCGAGTATACACGATAACATGAGATTATATCTTTGATTTCGACGCTGTAACGGCAAATGGTTGCCTTTTGTCGGTGGTACATGTGCATCATATCTTATCCACGAGACGTTCGGTGTCAAATCAAGATCCGAGAGCAAACTTATCCCAATGGAAGGTGTTGACGCTATATCGCGAGCTGCCATCCATGAATATTAAAACCCGGGGGGACCCAGATGAAGTACCCTCAGTACTTTCTTCTCTTCGCACGCACCCGCCTAGTACTCCATCATTTGCTGCACGCGCGGCGCTGTCACAATAGAGGGACTGGGCACGTTTCCCACCCGTTTTCCACATTCAGATCCATGTCCTTGGGCCGGAGAATGTCAGATCAACATTGCCGTGGGCTGTAGCCGCTGTATACGATTGGCTGTTTGTAGAGAAGTTCGGTGGTAACCCCGCAAGTCTTGGCCGTATCAAGAATGGCCTCGGCTACCTTCACATTCCGGATTACCCCATAAACCAGAACTCAGGCTGGGGTCGAGATTTAGGAGATACGTCCAATGAAACAGGTGAGAGGCACGTTGATGCACTTTTAATTTGCCGATAGCCAAGTACCGGTACTGGGCGTATACGACGACCTACTTGCAAAGCGTCTTGTTCAATGGTGCGGTATATAAAGGTTGGAGTATGATGTCCACAAATATGTCGTGTTGGGCATTGTCGAAATCGTAAATCATCATCACGTCTCTTTTGCTCACCCGCTTCTCAGCCCGATAACAACCGTTAATCGTGATGACTTCTTTGAAGACAGCATTTAGCCTTTCGAAAGAGGAAGTCAAAAACGCTCGACCACCAGGGACTGCAACCCTCATTGGTGAGATCAGTCAAACATAATTTACATGCTTCCTGGCTGACTGGACGTCTTATCAGAGCATCTCGAATGGACAGCATTGCAAACAGGCCGCGATGAGGTCCGCCTCGTTCCCCAACCATCTGCCGACCCAGCGGATCCTCTGAACATCCCCTTTTGGCGCAAGATAGCAATCCTAGCCGTTATGTCATTACACCCGTTCGTTGCCGGTCTATGCGTCCTCAGACATATTTGGCCTCCCGCCAAAGAAATACTCGGAACTGACGTATTTGACTGCATGCAACGTCCTCATGCTGGGTGCAGCGAACTTGTGGTGGGTACCGTTGGCGAATACGTATGGTCGTCGTCCAGTCATTCTGTCGGGCTTATTGATTCTCATCTTCTCAAGTGTGTGGGCTGGTCTTACTACAAGCTATAACAGTCTGATAGCCGCTCGCATTGTCATGGGTATTGGAGGTGCGCCGGCTGATGCGGTGAGCCCGGATATGATCGGCGAGATCTTCTTTGTCCACCAGCGAGGACGTGCTATGGTATGTTCATACTCCGCGATCTCCACATGAATTGGTATTGACAGAACGACGGACAGGCTGTGTACACGGTCTTTTTGGCCATTGGTTCCCTTGTACGCGCCGTTATAGGTGGCTACATTGTTGACGACATGGGCTTGTCTTGGCTTCATTGGATGAACGTCCTGCTCTCGGCCATCACCTTCGCCCTCTGTCTAGTATTTCAAGCCGAGACCTTCTATCATCGTAAAGAAAGCAACACTGTCTTCTCCGACGACTCAGATAAGGAGATGGTTGAAGCCAAAGAGAAAATTGCCGATGCAGAGGCCGTAGCGCCATCTTCCTACCCGCCGTATACCTACCTCCAGTCCATGAGGCTCTTCACTTACAAACCTGGTCTTGTGCGAAATTTCATCTCTCCTTACAAGACGCTCAGGCTACCAGGTTTGTGGCTTGTCTCAGGTTGGTATGCAGGACTCGTAGGACTCATCGTCACGATGTCGAGCGTTGGGCCGCAGCTTGTCGCCGCACCACCGTATTCCTGGGGAAAGCACGTTGGCTTAATCAATCTCGGCGGTATCTTCGGTGCAATAGCCGGATGTGTAAGTTTCCATTGCCGTCTTACTGAGTCTTCGCTAACACGTCTTTACAGGTCTACACCTATCTGTAAGAATCCCTGCACCAGCTGCACCTGAGACTTGAACTGACTTTGTATACCAACACTTAGCATTGCCGACTTTGTGACTAAACGACTCGCAAAGAAAGATTTGCACGGTTTCTCTGAACCTGAATCTCGTCTAATCACTGCCCTCCCCGTACTTGTCCTTGCCACGGTTGGCGCTCTCATCTTCGGTTTCGTAGCGCAGAACCCTTCGTCTGCCGGCTGGGTAGGTCTTCAGTTCGGCTTTGGTCTTGTATCTCTCGGGCTTATGCAAGCGCCGTCTGTTGGATTCAACTACATTATCGAAGCCTATGGGGTGCTTTCCGGAGACTGCTTCGTTACCATTACGACTACAAGGGCTATTGTGAGTTTTGCTTGGACGTTCTTCGTTGGCGATTGGGTCACAAGCCGAGGAGCTGCGGAGCCGTTCGGTATTTTCGGGATGCTAATGGGTCTCTTTGGATTGGTGACTATTCCTTTGATGATCTGGGGTAAGCGACTAAGGACCTGGACTGCCAAGTGGGTTCCTGGGGGGTCGTCTTCGTAGTGTGAGGGATGGTTACCTCGTGCCACGAGTGCTGGATGGCTTCATTGGTTGCTTGGGTATTCCCCTGCATACAATATGACGAAATATTGTTGCTGTTCTCGTCTTCCGTAATTTCCTCCATGTGTCACCGATAGCCCTATGTTTCATCTTGCAGTAAGCAGCAGTCTGCGTCTTCGTTGATTAGTGAGCGTCGTACGGCTAACCCCGTGATCTGGAGCGACTTAGGACCTAGACCATACCTTGCGCGTTACTGCGTCACGTGAGATCAGCCATTTCAGCTTGGTTCAGGTGCAACAGCCCCTTACTAATGGCCTACATACATTACTTTCGCTTGATACCATAGTAGAACACGGCTATCTTACAAAACACTTGTGATGAGATTTGGTATCTAGTAAATGCCACAGCAATCTCACAACACTCCTAGATAATCGCCAACCTCCTCAAGCTCGCCCTGATACCAAAGAAGAGCGTCGCACCAATACAGGTAAGAAAAGGAATACCGTAAACACCCAGTCCAATCAAGATGCCTTGTTCAAAGTACCCAATCGCAATCGACTCAGCGCGCTTCTTCTCCTTGATCTCCTGTGATGCTGTACCAAGGAGCTCTATCGCCGTTTTCTTGGAATTTTTGCCTGAAAGAATCTTGGACATCGTCGCCTGCGATGTAGGTGTTGAAATATGTGCGGGTGAGATGCGAGTAAAGTGCTGAGGTGTGTAGCGCTTCTCGATATCAATGGGTTGGAAAGATGGGGCTGCTGGACCAAGGAGCAGACGGAAGGGAATGTTGTTAGTGAACGAAGCGTCGGCGGTGACGAACTGCGAAAGGTACTTGCCAGCTGACGGGGCTCCGAAGTGGTATGCAGCCAGTAGACTCTCTTGGGGGTCTAAGTCCCCTTCAACGAGGCTAATGGCATGCTCGAGGGATGTGATGGCTGAGACACAGAAGACCGGTTGGTGTGCCTTGGCTGGTAGGGAGGAAAGATTGGAGAGCTCGACGACAGCGCCATTGTCGCCTTGCGTTGTGACATTTAACTTCCATGACTTGCTGTCGGTAAGCCCTTGGAATGTCTCTGCTACACGTGAAGATTTCTTCTGTTCTTTTGTATTTGTCGAGCCATTCGAGATGCCAATTGATCCAGCCAGGAATCGAAGAGAATGCCTCAAAACATGCTCTAAGAAGTCCTTCTTGATGAATTCGTTGACGAGAACAAGATCGGGTGCATACGGAGATGTTCCACCGAACGCGAAACGTGCTGTTACTAGCTGCTCGGCTGCTGATTCGAGATCTGCTGTACGGTCGACGACAGCGATGACTTTGTTCCGCGGTGATACAAGTTGCGAATATGTTGGCGGACCGACTTGCTTCTCTTCGTAGACTTGGAAACAGGCTAATAGTGAGTCTGCAGAAGGATCAGACGAGATGACAGCGAAGGTATCTGATTCGAGGGCTTCGACGAGCAGTTTGCGGAGTAGGGAAGGGAGTTCGCGAAGATTGTTCTCAAGCTTTCATATGATTAGGCGATGTACAGATGCACCGAAATTTGGAGAAATCGTACCTTTAAGGCGATACAACTGCCTGCTGCGAGACCTGCGCTCAAAGGTGCGATGATGGAGAAGAACGGTGTATGAGCCCTTTGAGGCTCAATGTACGCAACACCCCAAGGTTCTCTCCTATCACTGGCATCTTTGCCATTTGTGATTCTGTACTCGGCTTTCAGCTCCTTGGTTGCGTAAATCGAGCCGTAGTGCTCTTTTACCACATCTAGCGCAAGCGCGACCTCGGTAGTTGCCTCTTCATCCGATACATGCGTATCCTGCTTCAATGCATCTCTGATCGCATTGCTATTGTTTCGCAGCACATCGTGGAGTGATTTAAGTTGTTTGAGACGAAAGTGAGCGTTGTGGCAGCGGGCAGTTAGGGCGGTCGCTTGGAGGTTTGCAAGCGCAACTTCTGGGATGGTAGGGGACGACATTACAATTTGCAAGAACAAAATAAACAACAACGACCGAGTCCAAGAAAACTAAGTCCTAAGCTTGACTTGTTATCCCCAAGAATTCAGAGGATATACTTGAGACAATTGTAGGCCCAACGCGCCGGTAATGCTGTCGGTAGACTGTATCGAAGGCATGGCGGAACACTCTGGGACGGGTGTGGAATGTTGGGTATAAGATTGGTGGAGAATGGTAGTTAGACGTAGATATGATGTAGGGATAATTGATCTCTTTTCTTTCTGTGCTCAAAAAGCTTGTTATATTTTGAATTTATCCGTATATTAAGGGTTTCGCTGAGCTACACAGGTTGCCTTGTGATACTCATATTTGGCATCATAATGCTTCTTAACGCTCACCAACCTCCATCTTACAAAACGCTCTTGTAATACGAAAGAGCTCATCTCGCTGCTTTAGTCCCATTTTTCCAGTAGCACATCTTCAACACGTATATACATGATGTTTTCTAATATTAGTGCGCAAGCATCACCACCACATGCAAGCTATCTGACCTCGGCATACACCACCACCACCGCGTGTATTCCAATCAGCCTAAAACGGCACATTACGTATTCGGTCGTCCTTACGTAACCTGAGGAGAGCTATATTGGTGCTCTGCGTTCCCTACACCACCCCACACTCTTCTCCTGAAACCGGGAAGTGGGGGGGGGCCATCCTTAACCTATACTAACGTTGAAGACAGCATTGCCTCGCTTCCCCGCAGAGGCAGATTGCATCTAGTCGAGAAGACGAGTATTGACATTTCTATCAAGCCCCATCTTCCTCACTTCCAACTTCCTCTTGTTGTGTTACCTCAAACTTCCTTAGCTTTCTTTAGCACTTGGGCTTTTCCACCACCATGGACTTTACAAATGGCCTGAATGACATAAACGGTATCCACGGCATCAACGGCTTCCACGGCACCAACGGAACCATCACTCCCCCAACCCAACCCCTCAAGATAACAATATGCGGTGCCGGAATCAGCAGCCTCAGCGCAGCAATCTTCCTGCGTCAACGCGGCCACACGGTAACCCTCCTCGAAGCCTCGCGCTTCTCCAACGAACTCGGGGCAGCCGTGCACCTAGCCCCCAATGCCAACGGCCTCCTCCGACGCGCGGGAGTGATCATGGAGGACCACGGCGCAGTAAGCTGCCGTGTAATGACGCAGTCACTTTCAAACGGCAAAGAGTTGTTTACCGCGCCGCTAGACCGAGACGCAGCGCGGTGGCAACACCCCTGGCAGCTTGCCCATCGCGTGAGTTTGCACAACGAACTTAAAAGACTGGCTACGTGTAAAGAAGGGAAAGGGACACCGGCCGTACTTAGATTAAGGGCCAAAGTTGTGGATGTAGATGCCAAGGCTGGTGTTGTTACCTTGGAAGACGGCGAGAAGATCCAGAGCGATGTTGTCGTGGGTGCAGATGGTGTGCATTCGAAGACCCGGACGCGTATCCCCGGTGCAGAGCACATCAAGACTTTTGGGAGCGGGAAGAGTGCGTTCCGTTTTATGATTCCCAGACAGAGGGCGTTTGATGATGAGATGACGAGGAAGTTTGCGGAGAAGGAAGAGCATTTGATTATGATCTTTGCCAAGGATCGGAGGGTTGTGGTGTATCCGACGTCGAACAATACGTTGTTAAACTTTATTTGTATTCATCCGACAGCCGAAAGTCAGGTTGTTTCTCAGGAGCTGGGGGTTGGTGGCAGTGGTGGTGGTTGGCAGAATTAGGGTAATTTGAACAAGATGTTCGAGGTGTACAGGGATTTTGAGCCTGCGGTGCTCAAGTTATTAGGTATGGCGGATGAGGAGACGTTGAAGGTGTGGGAGTTGCTGGATATGGAGCAATTGCCGATTTGGACCGAGGAGAAGTTGGTATTGATTAGCGATACTGCACATCCTTTTACGCCTCGTAAGTTCCATTCTTTTCCCTTGATCGTTGCAATGAAGAATCCAGCTAACTGTATCGCCGAAGACCAGGGACAAGGAGCTGGTCAAGCCATCGAAGACGCTGCATCCCTCGCCAGTCTGCTCCCTCTAGGCACACCTGTCGAACAAATCCCTGAACGTATCAAACTCTATGAGAAATGCAGATACGAGCGCGCATCCACTATTCAGGAGTATTCCCGCATAGTCGGTAGAGATCTGGGCAGCGGTCCGAAAGTCGACCCCAATCAGTTTACCAACTACAACTTCGGCCACGACGAATGGGACTACTCCAGCCAAATGCTCCGTAAATGGGAATGGCATAAAAAGAAAGGTTTACTCTGGCGGATGCCCACGGCTTTTGGTCCTATGCCAGGGCCGAGACAGGACTTTCAGGGTCGGCCGAGAGATGGATCGAACGCTACGTTCAAGACTGCTAATATCAAGTTCAAGACGAGCCGGACTGTGTTGGAGAACCTCTTGCCGACAGAGAAGTTGAAGTTTGCGGTGGCTGACACAATTGCATACGCGACATTTGCTGTGACGCAGCTGGATAACCTCGAGTGGCTCGGTGGTAAGGGGTACAGTCATTTCGGACTGTACATCCACGGTATCCAGTACACGACATCGAATGGCGAGACAGTGATAGGCACATATGTGCCTGTTTTGTTCGAGGAACCTTGCTGATCCCATACTGAGTGGTAGAGAGGAGCTAGGTTTCCCCAAACTATTCGCCGAGCTCGACGTGAAAAAGGACGACGACAAGTGGACACTTGATGCAGGCTGGATGTCATCCAAGTTCTGCAGCATGTCGCTGTCGGGATTACGGGAGTCTTCGGTGACCAACGGTGCAACACCAGAGCTTCTTCCACCGCTTCCGAAAGATGAAGGCTTGTTGTTCTACAAATACGTGCCCGCTACTGGTAGCACAGGTGGCAAGGAGCGAGGGCAGGCGGATGTGGAGTACACTGCTTTCCTGCCAGGTGAGGAGGATGCGAAGATGGTGGAGAGGAAGGTCGAGCGGACATTGCAGGCAAACTCAGCTGAGATCTATTTTGATGCTTTAGACTGGAAGGCATTGCCGACGCTGCATCATATCGTGGAGAGGCTGAAGGAGGTTCCTGTGTATGAGGTAGTCGAGGCCAAGGTAGTTGAAGGTACCGGAGTGAGCGATGTGAGCTCAGTACGGGAGCTAGCATGAGCGGTTCATTTGGTATGACTGGTAGCACGCCATTCGTACATCCAAGCAGATTGCAGGGGTACTGTAGCTGTCAGCATTTCACAGTTAGCATAATCTTAACAACAACATCCCAAGAATCCCCACCTGCAATGCTGTAATGCCTTTCATTCTCTTCTATCAAGGCTCCAACTCCTACAAATGAGACGCGCTTGTCCTGAAGCTATGTATAAATGGGGTATTACCAAGTCCATCTATCAATGCCGCCAAAACACCATACTACCATATCAATGCAAATACATGGGAAAAAAAGCTCAATACGATTTGAGCGCGAATGGCTTCAGTGGCCATCCATCAGCATATCGTCGCCAGAATCTGGAAACATCGAGTCTGTACTGGTCTGCTGGAGTGTCTTCTTTTGCGGTTTGACTGAGATGCCGTCTGACTCTGGTGGCGGTTCCGGCAATCTGCGGGCATCTGAAGTTTGCCAGGAAGAGCAGATGTATGCCTCCTCGTCCGGGACGTGCGCGCCTAGGCACCAGGTCAGTCACAGACCCGCTGAAGTAGAAACAGGCGAGTGAGGTACGCAGGGAACATCTACGCACTCGCCACGCCCAGACCTTCACAAAGCCTCTTCCTCCACTGTCCACAAATATCCTCGAATCCATCCAGCACGTTTGCACAAGCGCGTTTCGCTTCCCTCTCCTTGAGCCGTCGATCCCAGTCGCCGCGCTCGATGTATTCATGTCCCTCTTGTGTCTTTTCGCTGTCGCGTTTCCAGTCCTGCAACTGCTCTTTGCTAACCTTGAGCCGTCTGGCAGCATTCGCCGTAGTTTGTCGTGACATGTGTAGAGTATCGCTGACGTTGGAGAGGTGTTGGATGAGCTCACGGCTGGAGTGCGTGAGATGGGAGAGCGCCACGAGCGGGTCGGCGGAAGGGTGGGGCATCAGCTCCAGGGTAGACTGGATGATGGGGAGAAGTTCTTCGATGGTATCTGGGTCGGGAAGAATGGCAAATGGGCCTGAGAAGGATACGGCGATGGAGGTCAGGGTACGCGATTGGTGTGTCAAATGCGTTGTCAAGGCCTCGTGAGCAGTCTTTAATCTGGGTTTTGTTAGCAACACGACTGGAAAGGGCGGCAAATGTGAACCTACCTGGTCGCTCCGTTCTCCATGGCAATCTGACTGCCAAGATGGCGAAGTTGCTGCGTGACTCTCTGCACCACCTCGTCTGATGCGCTTCCATTCTCCTCCATGCCTCTCCGCGCCAGGCTCTCAATAGCAGACATGCGCGCGTCGAGCGCTGGCGAGATGCCTTCATTTTCTAGATCAGAGTCGTCGCCGTAGTCGGAGCCGTCATACAGCGACCGTTGCCTTGCGTGCTTTTTCGTCTTAACGGCCGACCCTGGACTGAGGCGCGCGGGAGACGAGTCCTGCATGGCAACCCCACTGTCGCGTACGCCGTTGAGGCTAGCTGCGCTGTCTACTCCGTAAGAGCCATCGTGTTCCAGGGCAGTGCCGATGTTTTCGTCTGGAGCTTCGTCCAGCTCCTCTCCATAGTCGCCGTCGATGCCCTCTTCATCGTCGTCCCACACCTCACCCAGTTCGTCGGCCAAGTTGCCGAGGCCATTGCCGTCTCCTCCGCCATTGAGTTGGTGTGCGGGGCTGAGTTCAAATTCATGCGATGATCGCGGCGTTATGGGCGAGTAGCCAGCCGACCGGCGGTTGAAGGACTGTCTTCTCGACGAGGTATTGTGTGACATGTCCAGACTTGAGGGGTGCCGACGGTGCGAAGACGCAGGCCGTTGCGTGGGGGTGCTTGGAGGAGACGACATGGTGGTGTCGGTGTATTGTGAGTGTCGCGGGTGTTCCGAACACGTCAAAGGCTCGTGAAGTCGCGGAAATGAACAAAGGCGGTCCGCATTGGGAGAGCCCCAGTCGGGGATCTACACGGGAATGAACCAGGGAGCGCAATGCGCATCTGCCTCGACAAGCCACAGAAAGTCTATTTACGCTGCAATAGGACGTCTCTGTGGCGGGGTACCGGCGTGTTGACGGCCTCAGTGTCCCAGCAATGGGACGGGCTTGGCTGCGGAGATGCGCCTCAATGTACCTACCAAGCAATGTGATGCGTGATGCGTGATGCGTGATGCGTGATGATGATTAGCGGCTTGTGGCGCGTAGCGATGGAGCGAGCGACGAAGGCTGCAGAGAAAAACAACAACGAAGCTTCGGTTGCTTATCCAGCCGTGGAGCTTGCTGTTTGTTGACGCTTGCTGTGTGTTGGGAACGAGTGGCCTTGCGCAAAAGACGCTTCTTTGTCACGGGTAAAAGGGGTATGGGTATCATTGTAGCCAGTCGTGGTTAGTACGAGCGTCGTCGTATTTCACCCATATTCTAGTACTATAGCACTAGTAATCGATCAAACAGAGGCTACGAGCATCTTGAGGGACATTGGATTTCAGGCTTAGATCAGGGGACATGAGCTCCTTTACATCCGAACGCTCTCCCATGCCATGTGTAACTCGAACCCCAATACGCTGTCGTTAGATGGGTATCGCGTACCATGATCCTAAGCCGCGTCGGATCCACGCTCACAAACTCCAATACGCTTGAACATGACCTTACTCATGCTGCTGCAAGTACTGACCTTTAGCCGCCCATGCAATTCAATGCCCACAGAACTCCTGTAATGCCCCCGTAATGCCGCTGAAACAGATATCGGATATGTATGCAACTACTGCGCAGGTTTGTTTTGGTCGAGACTCGCCATCTGCTTCTTGAGCTGCGTGAAGAAGTCTTGCCCGGTTGGCATTAGGTGCGACATGGAGCCTGCTTCTTGTCAGTTTTTTTCGTTTCCAGTAGTTGTTCCTCGACGCCTCACCTCCCTTACCCCATGCGCCGCTACTACGGTTTGAGACGGAGTCGCCTGGGACCTTGTGGTATACTGAGGGTTGGTCTGGAAGAATGTTAGACTGAACATGTGTGCGAATGCTGGCTGCTCGTACTGGCTGTGCTCTCCATGTACTCTACAAGTGATTAGCCCATGTCATGTGCCACGTTTCGGACATAGCATCGACATACTCTTCTTGAGGAATTCCTTGACCTCGTTTGAGTTGAACTCCTTCACGGGTACGTGTTGGTCTTGCTGAGCTTGAACTGGTGCAGCTGCGGGACCTGTTCCCTTCCCCTGCTTGGCTCCCCATGCGTTCCCCGTGGGTACTGGCATAGCCTGCTGCCGCCCCCCATTGTCCTTGGTAGGCGTGTTTGCGCCCGAGTTGGAGTTGCGGTTGGCTTGACCCTGCCGCCGCCAGCTGTGCCTTCGTCAGTATTCGTAGGCCGCCGGAGCTTCGCGTGCGCATTGTCTCAGACGTACCCATTTTCGCCCGGGCCACTCATCTTCGGTATGGAACAACGGTGGGAGGCGAGGAGGGGTCGAGTCGAAGATATAAAATGGTGGAAGCTCTCCAATCGCTCCTGTAGTGCGCGAACTGTGTCTGCTGCAACGCCGAAACCAATGGGCCTTCTATGTCGTATAATACCTGCGACCTCTTTCGGCCAGCTCACCAATGCTAGCCGCTTTCAGACCCATTTCAACACCATTCACAGCCATTATCCAACGAGTGGATGGGGATTTTTTCGACCCGTCTAATCCGCGCCGATGTGTTGTACATCACGTGTGCCTCCCGCCAATCGAAAGAGTGACCGGATACCTTGAGCCTACGCTAGCAGCAGGGTTCTCAACACCACCATCCATGCATGACCCTACGGAAACGGCTCCTAATGGACGAACATGTTCTTTGCATTCACTCTTTGCTCACCGTCATCCATCATGACCCGCCCCGGGAATGAGTCCGGGCGGCTTGAGTAGTGTGTCATCAGCCCGAACATCAACCGACGAGATTGTGGCACGATTCACCAATTCAGAGCCTCAGCGGGGAAATTGGAGACGAACGCTTTCGTTTTGCACGATCAGAGAGGATGCAAAATGTGCATGCTGCAAATTGAAATTACTCGGTCATGATGTATCTTCACTCCGCAAGATACTTAGAAGCTGCTCCATTGCGATTACAACTTCTGGATCTATACGAGAAAAAACACTTCTCTTGCCAATCTCTTCCGGACTTTGACAAACTTGATATCACATATTTTCCTAATATGCTTCTCGATAGCTCAAAGTTTTTACAGTCATTGTCTTCCTGTCCTTCTCTCTTACTTAGCCAGGCATGCTCATAACGATCATAGTGAGAGAAATAAGCGATAACTAAGTCTCCACGTCTTGTAATGGTCGCTTAAAGACTCACTCGCCGTCTTCTATCTTCTATCATGACTCATGTCACTTCGGCTGTCTTCCTTTTATTAACTTCCTCCGTGAGCTGCCTACGTCACATCTACCACAACTACAGGAAGACTCCAAAGATGCGAGCCTTCCTCGTCCAGTTAACGGGCCTCACGCTGTACATACATAAACTACAGTCAGGTACCCTGACACTACTTCAGGAACGGCCGAAAAAAAGGGCCAACTTCACATGCACTGGATGAAGAAGATTTCGAAGGAGGCGCAGAAGAACTCAATGACAAGACTGCTGCAGCGCTAGGTCTTGGTATTGAAGCAAGTGCTGTGGGACTGAGCTTGCGCTTGACCAAGAACGATGGAGTACTCAAAGTGACTTTCGAAAGCGAGCATGGCGGAGTTGTGGACTGGACCTTCCAAGGCTTGAATCAGGATAGGATCATGGCATCTGCCTCTATGCAGACGTCGCCCGAGACTTCGCTAAGTCGCGAAGGCGTTGAACTCATGCCACCGAAATTATCTACCGGCACGATCCAGACAGTGGTGACTTATCCCGCTCCAGAACGCATCGCCCAGACTCTACCATCACAACTCAGCATCATATCAACTATCCAAACTCGCCCCGCCAAGCCAGCATTCAACTAGGGACTCAAAGACGTAGACACAGATCTCGAACTAGTAGCTACCGACCAGGAAAACCTCAAACGCAAAGCAAGTCGAGAAGTGGAACGGCCAACACCACACAAATGCGCAAAAAGCACACACGACTCTCCACCATGGCCAAATCACATGTACATGACGTGCATCCCCCGCCAGCCCATCTCCAAAAGCGACGTCGGGACCCTACACATTGACCTCATAGAAGGTACGGTGTGGTTCGAGGACTGGTACGGTAGAGCAAGTACACAAACTTTCGAGAGGAAGAAAGTTGATCTTCGCGACGCATCTAGTAAGTTTGCCCAGGAAAATTATTGGAACTTGCCACCTACATCATGCAAAACACAAACTCAGACCCAGCAAAAGGCTAACCATAGCAACCAGCACGCGTAGAATACCTATCCCACAACATCAACTCTAGAACAGGAAACCCACCCACCCACCACCTCGACATCACCAAAACAAACAACAAAGGCCAACATGTCATCCTGTTCATCGCAGACTGCTCCGCCCCGGGATGGAAGATGTGGGCTTCCGACACAAACACAAGTCCAGGTCCCGTCTCTACCCTCACATCTTCACAGCAAACTAGACACAACAACTCTAGCACAATCCTCCACTCCCCCCCTGCAGAGACAACAACACCCATCTCCTCACCTACCACCATTGTCGACGCAATCGTTCACTGCGTGGACACGGAGCACGGGCTACGGATGCAACTGGATTCCGTTTCTTCTTCTCCGCAGAAGTATGGCGACTTGGCACGTACACAAAGGTTAAAGGCTACGGTTGAAGGGGTAAAAGCGATAAAGGATCGCAGGCGAAGGTTTAGGACGGTAGATGGGGAGGACGAAGCGGACGAGATGAGCTTTATGTAGAGTGTCACTGCTAATCGGGCGAGAGGCGAAATGAGTGGGTGGAGGAAGAGATGTAGGTTTCTTTACTAGGTCACGCTGAGATGTGGATTGTGGGGGAGAAAAAAAAAGCGATTGCGTTGGTTTACTGCTGTGAATTTTCGAAATCCGCAGTTTCAGATACTTTGGGCCTTTGGGAGTTGGGCTCCTAGTATGCGGTATTATGCGAGGGGGATCCAAGTTCGGTGGCATCTGATTAAAAAAAATTAAAATTTTGTTTTTCTCTTCTTCTCCTACATTCATCTCGTATGATTGGAAAAAAGAGTTCAAACGCGCTTCATTTCTTCCAACGCATCTTCTTCTCCCAACTTTCTCCCCAATCATCAGCCCTCCCTCCCCCCATCCACCCCCCTCAACACCTCCCTATCTCCACAAACTTCCGCCTGACATCCTTCCCCCTCCACCGCTCAAACAACTCATACCCCACCACAAACACAATCGGCAGGCCCACTATAATCGCCGTGACCCGTCGGGCCGCAGGTTTGTATTTCGGCGGGAGGCGGATATCGGGTGTGGGTTCGATTATGCGGGTTGGATGTTGATGTTGATGGGTGTGTGGTGGAGGACGAGATTGTGGTTGTGATTTTGGTTGTGGGGGTCGGAGAGTCGAGGGATAAGGGTTTAGATGGGGTGGTGGTTTGGGAGTGGGGTGGATAGGTGAGGGTGCTATTGTGGGAGTGAGGGGGAGGGGGACGGTTGTTGTTCGTGGAGGAGGGTTTTTATTCAGCCAGGGAGGGGTGTGCGTCGATGGTTTTGGGTTGGAATGTTGGGATGTTGTTTTTGGTGTCGTTTCTAGAGTATGCGACGGCGCGACTTTTGTGTTGTTGTTTACGCTTGTCTCGACTTCCTTCTCTATCACTTTCCATGGCTGTGCTTTCTTCAATGTCCCTTTTGCTTGTACTTCTTCTAATATCTTGCTTGTGGATGGCGTTACGGGCGTGGGTTGTTCCGGCGCATTCTTCTTTGCACCACTAGCAGTGGAAGCAGTCTTGCTGCTTTTTGCAACCATTTTCTTCTCTTTCTTAACTTCTTCGGGTTTTTCCTTTGCAACCGCTTTCGCAGCCACCTTCTTCACGGTCGCCTTGCTCGCTGCAACTTCTGGCGTTGTCCCCGCATCCTCCGCTACGACTTTCTTCCGGCGTCCGCGTTTCGCAACGGCTGCGGGCTCGATTCTAGATCCTGTAGACATTTTCGCTGGTCAATTGGCGTATTGACAATACGAATAAGACGACCTGGCATATAGGGAAAGGTGGAACAGGCGTTGCGATAACGAAGGACTAGTCTGGGCGCATTCGAGGGGTTGCAGCAGGAAGTTTGGGGCGAGTAAGTCTTTAGGCGGAGATTGAGATGTGATGCAGGGATGCGCGTACGTGCAATGGGTCTGTAGCGTGTTTGGGATTATCGATAGGAACACAGCCATCACTTATTGACTTGACCGCATGGCGACTAGTGTGTACGATGGGTACCATGTGTCATTGATCAGATGTCCACGTTACAGCATATACAAACTCCATGAAAGAACTATACTCAGTAGGGCAACCCAAGGCCAACACATGTCATGTTCACGATTATTTCTGTGCTTCCTCTCTCTTCACCCTAAAGAACGCCAATTTGGCAAAGCGCCCTAATTGACCCCAGTAGTGTCGGCCGGCAGAATGGTCCATGATCCTCTCCAGTAATCTAACAACCGCCATTCTGACATCTTGTCTAGGGTGGAATAAGCCCAAACTGAGGTAGAAGAGGCCAGCATCTGGGATGATACAAAGCAACTGTAGGATAGTGTCATACTGAAGCTGGGAACTCGCTTTACGCTCGGGGTCATTCGCGGGCGTCACTGACTGGGCCATGGATGATAAATCGCTCGACGAGGCATTCGTATTCTCACTGACCGAACCCGCTTCTTCGACACACCGCGCGAGTGCGAGGTAAATGGCCGCCGATTGATCGTGAGTAAGCTTCAAGCAGCGCAACTTGTCGTGCTGGTGGTTCATATCAAGACCGCGCACTGGTCTCTTTTTCCAATGTCTTGCCAGATCTTGGACGTAACTGTAGTAGCTCCTAGTGTTGCGCCAGCCCTCGATACGATGTACGTTTGCAGCGAGTTCCCGAAGCTTGTAACCCTCGTCTGGCCAGACGTAGCCATGTCCGGAGACGCCATAGGCGCCGACGTCAGTCTCGTGAGAGCCAATATACAGTGCTGAAGCGCCGTAGACGGTCTCTTCGAAAGCCGCCGCGACACGGGTGAACTTCAATACCCACGATCGCCATTTCGCCCGGATAGCATTCTCGCCGTGGCGGTTGGCGATACTCTCAAGAAGCTTGTCCATGAATTGGGTGTCGCCGGTCGCGTCGAGGCCGCCTTTGCCATCAAAGGCTGGCGGTGCACCTGGCCCGTTCAGAGGGAGGCCCTGCTGCTGGAAGAACATGGAGCTCTCTGTTGGTGATGCCGACTCAATGCGGTTGCTGATCTTCATACGGCCGGTCGGCAGATCGCATAGCAGGTCCCACCATTCGGGCTTGTAAGAGAATGCGGGGTTGGTGACGCCAGCGATGAAGCCAGGGACCTTCAGCAGGTCATCTACTTTGGTGAGATCGGTATACGGGAAGGCGTGTCGAACGAAGCCGCGGAGTATGCCACCAGATGCTAAAGCACAAGCTGCCAATACGGCTTCCGCGACTTCTCCTGAAGGACGATTGTGTCCAATGAAGATGATGCGCTTCTGGGTGAGGAGGGCGTTGACGAGGACGATGATGGGATGAGTGAAGGCGCCGCTCGTGGTCAGGTGTGGATGCAAGGCAAAGGGCTGCGGTTGGGTCGCGTGAGGCGTGGAGAATGTTTGAATAAGCTTGATTAGGGAAAAGTCGCCCACAGTCTCCGGGCTCAGAGCGGTGGGAATCTTGACAGGGACGGGTATACCGTTGTAATTGATTTTGGATTCAAACTCGTGTGTGTCTCGCGGAACAGTGTACGTCTTCTTCCGCGACTGAGGATCCGACAAGGTTTCAACAGAGTCTCTTGCAGCGTCGAGCTTCTTCCGCTGCCGGACCATGAGCTCAAACTTCTCCAGGAACATATCTTTGGCATCGCTGGCACCAAGCACAAAGTTCTCTAGGGGAGATAGTCGCGGCAAGAGCGACAGGTCCATGGCGTTGAGGGCGTGGTATAGGGATTGGAGAGTGTCAAGGACGGGTGCCCTGAAGTACTCTTCGAGGGCTAGCAGTAACAGGGGCTTGTAAATGTGCAGGAAGGGGTGTCGCGTGCATATTGCCATGGCCTTGACGACAGCACCTCTACATCGTGTCAGTCTTGCCAAACAGATGGTGGTGTTGCTCATACCTCTTCACTGTATGGTCTTGCTTGGTGTTGACCAAGTTCAGGACATAGACCAGCGGTGGACCGTCGGGGTCTGGCTCCCCTTCGCTCTCCGTGTCCTCGTCTCCGTCATCGTAGTCGTCGTGTTGCTCTTCAGTGCCGGCAGTCGCGTCATGGTTGTCGTCGTCGTTGTTGTCGTCGTTGTTGTCGTCGTCGTCGTCGTCGTCGTCCGGGCTCTCTTTCTGCCGCCGCCGCCGCCGTCTCCTCCTGCGCGCTCTCCTGGCCTCGCGCTCCTCCTCCTCGGCTGTCGTGTCCTTGTGTAGAAAGAAGATGGTCCAGTCTTGGCTGCGGACATGGGCCTGGTCGGGCAACATGAGCTCGGCAAGCATGGTCTCGTCTCCGCTGATAGCCGCGGGGTACTGGTGTTCCATAACGGAGCCGCGGTCGATGTCGAACGAGGCGACCAGGATGTACTCGACATGGTTCTCAACTGCATCGGCAGGATACTGCGAGCGCAGCCTCACGCCGCCCCTGGGCACGGTGGCCATGGACGACTGATGCGACGAGCCGTGCGAGGACTGTACCGAGTCTTCGTCGCCCTCGTGGAGCATGGGCGGCTGCGGGGAGCGAGCTTTGTGGTCCTGGCCATTGCGCGTAGAGGGCGAGCGCAAGGAAGGGAACGAGGAGAAGGAGGGCTGGCGCTGCAGAGATGCAGGCTGAGCGGCATTAGGACCGCTTGGCCGCTGTGCGATTGCTTCAGCCATGAGTGTCTCCATCTTGAGTACAGGTCCCTGGCACCCTGGGCACTGGGCACTACCGATGCCACACTACGGATCGACGGCGCTAGGGGAGCTTCATGGCACCGTTCCGAAACAACATGGCGCTGTGTAGGCGGACATGGACGAGTGAGGGCGAGAGAGGGCGAGAGAGGCGGTCAGGGAACACATCCTTTGCAGCCGTGACCGTGCATGTGACTCGCGCGTGCTGCTTGCAGAGGCGAGGGATGGTGAAGGCGGGCGCCCTGCATCATGCCCGTGTCTTATCGATTAGGCCAAGGCTGCGGGCTGGCGTCGTTGCTAGGCCATCGCCAATATCAACACCAAACAACGCGACCAGCAGCGACACCGCCAAACGAACACACCCGCCATGGTATGCTGGACCCTCGCCAGATACGTGAACACCGCTAACAGATGCAGTCGACCACGCCAACGCCCTACAAGCCCTCGCCTCTCTCCTTCAACAGCCCGCGCCAGTCGCCTTTCAGAAGACCAGGCTCCATCAGAGAGAGCTCGCCGTCCAACTTACGGCCATCGACGCCGAACAGTTCGCCTCTCAAGCCCAAAGACACACCCACCTCTCCTGCACAAACACCCAACCGCCTATCCATTGGAGGCATCCCGTCGCAAAACCCGCCGTCGTGGCTAAACACACGGGGGACCACGGGCACCCCAGAGGCACCCATCTCACCTACCCGCAATCTTTCCCCTGCGCGCAACGTCTCGCCAACACGAAATGTATCCTCATCGTCACAGATGACAGTGCGCCCTCTAAGCACAGCATCCATCGCAGCCAAGTTTGAGGGTGCGGGGAGGGACGACGCACCACCACCTCTTTTTAGTCGGAAGAAATCACCGCCCATTGAGAACATCGAGCCGGTCGAGAGCGTCCAACCAGCAGAAAACTACACCCAGGTTAAGGATTACAAGCCAGTCGAGGCCTACCAGCCAGTTGAAACCTACAAACCAGTCGAGACTTACAAGCCAGTCGACAACTACAAGCCAGCAGCCCGACCAGCCCCCATGCAACGAATGGCCTCAAGCGACGCCCTCTCCAAAATCCCCCCACCCCTCCTCCACAGCATGCGAGAATCCTTCAGCGTCATGGACCGCGACGACGACGGCCACGTCAACGCCGCCGACGTTGCAGACATGCTCTCCCAGCTCGGTCTCTCCGCCACCCCCTCCCAACTCTCCACCTACTTCAACGGCGCGCCCTCCATCAACCTCGCAACCTACCTAACAACCCTCTCCGACCAGCTCGCCAACCTCTCCCACCAAAACGAGCTCACCGCCGCCTTTGAAGCTTTCGATGACAACGACGACGGCCAGATTGACCTCGCAGAACTAAAGGACGCTTTGTTACACACGGCGCCTGAACACGGGGAGAAGAAGCTTACCGAGCGGGAAATCGACGTGGTTGTCGAGGGCTTCAGTGGGCGGAGAGCTTTTGCTAAAGGAGGAAAGAGTCTGGGGAATAGGACGGAAGTGTTTCGATATCTCGAGTTTATGGCCAACTTGACGGGTGGGAATGGGAATGCTGGGGAGAATGGACATGGGGCTGCTGCGCCGGCGTGAAGTGATATTACCCTTGGTATAATTGATTACCGGGAAATATCAGTCAGTGCGAAGAGGAAGGAAGGAAGGAACTATATATATATTGCATGACTACTCTATTTCTAGCCTTTCTAGATCTGACGTGTAACAAATGCCACGGTTATTATCCAGGGGGGTTATCACCGCCTCATCTCCATGTACCCTTACCCTTACTCTAGCTGTCCCAGTCTCCTCCTCTACCAAAAAAAAACAAAGGAGAACTCTCCTGCAAAAGCGGTTTGCTAAACTGCGAAAGAGAAGGCGCCTGGGAAATGAATCAATAAAAATATATGCATAAGAAAAGGTAATAACCGAAGACCCAACACACACACACACACACATGTTCCAGAGCAAAGAAAGGAAAAAAGAAGAGAAGAAGAAGAAGAATAATAATAATAATAATAATAATAATAATAATCACATATAGCTCTTCTTCCTCAATAACATGCCCCTCGTCCCCGACACATCAACCGGCAACCCCAACCCCAGCCCCAGCCCCACGCCACTACCCCGCCGACTACTACTACCCGACGGCGAACTCGTCGTATTTACAGGTTCTGTGTCTAGAACGGGAGGCCCTACACTGACGTCGGGTGTAGCGGGTCCAGGAGGGTGGAAAAGACGCTTATATCGTAGTTCAGGTGAGCTGGGGATATTGGGGTTGGAGGGTTGTTTCGCAGCGCATGTCATTGTGAGTTTGAGCATTGTGCCGGTACGACGGCTGAGCGGGCTTTGAGTAGGCGGCGGGAGGGTGGATTGTGGTTGCATTGAGTTTGGAGGGGTTGAGGGCCAGAGGGTGGGAGTGTTGAATGTGGGGGATGTGGGAGGGGAAGGTGAGGAGGTGTGTCGGTCTGTCGTGTCTGATTCCGGGTCTGCAAAGTAGTCGTGATCTGAGTTGTCGTTGGTGGATGACGTTGGGTCGAGTTGGATTGTGCCGATGTCTTTGGCTTGGGCCCATTGGCGCTTGGGGGTGTTTGTGCTGTGGGCTTGCTTGGAGACGGATAGAGGATAGGGAGATGCTCTTATTGCTGCGCGAGAGAGCAAAGGACTGGTGGGCGCAGACTTCTGCAGCATAGGGCTAAGAGGCTCCGTTCTGAGTTGGAAGCGCGTCATCTTATGCGTCGATTTCGCTCGCTTTCTTTGAGTGAGGTCACTGTCTTGAGAGCTCGTCCGCCTGATGTGGAGTTCTTGCTGTAGAGATGGGAAAACAAGTCGCCCTTTGAGCTTCTGGATCGTATCGTCCAACGCGAGCTCAATGGCGACATGATTTTGTATGCGCGAGAGCTTCGGCCACGTGGCTTGCTGCCCCGTGAGCATGCATCCAAGCATATACTCTGGTGTGGGGTTACTCAAGACTCTAGGGAAATCTGCGTAGTTGATCCTAGGGAAGATGTTGATGTCGCCCGAGTATCGCTGGCCGAGAACCGACCGCCCTTTCGTTATGAGATTGGGAAGAAACCCAGTATCCGCTAGCTGTTGGAGGCGGTGCATGACCTCTCCTTTGCAAAGACTAGCTGAGAGGCTCATCCAACCGGGACCGGTGGCGGCTTCCTGATGGGCTTCTGCAGCGACAATCTCCTCTTCTTTTGCCAAGAAAGGAATAACATGCGGGTTGACTTGCGAGACAATAAAGTGGTTCACGTTGAACATTTCAGCCAACCGCGTCATTGGCAGGTCATTGTCTACTGAACCATCGATCCAGGTCGCGTCAGGATTTGGGTCCCAAGGTACTTCCTGGCCGGTCCTCGGGTCTTTGGCTAAAAGCGAAGCTTTCTTGTAGACGAGCGGAACTGAGCAAGACGTACATCTAGGCGAAGTTAGCACGAATACAAGGCGTTGCATAGATGCACTTACACTGCTGACCAGATCATGACATTCGGCGCTGTGATGTAATTCAAAAGTCTGGGCAATTCGTAAAGAGACGAAGTCGAGACAGGTATGTTTAAGATGCGACGAGTTCGATTGTATGCTTCTTGAAACGTCATGTCGCCGAGTAGATCGCGCATAACTCTCATGAGGTGTGAAATATCAAAGAGGACACCAGACTTCATCAAGCGCATCGCTTTGCTGACCATGCCTTCCGGATGATCAGGGCTTTCAAATACGTTCAAGTCTCCATAGCAGAATTGGTGCATAACCTCCGGGACCTCTGCATCGGTCTTTGTGCATAGAACAGCACTGACGATGCTTCCCGCAGAGGCTCCGGATATAATGCGTGGGAGAAGACGAGCGTCCCAAAGGCCCTTGACAACGCCAATGTGGTTCATGCCAAAGGTGCCACCGCCTGAGAGTAACAAGGCACTTCGCCCAAAGGCCTGCCGCGTTTGAAGGAGCTGATCGACCAGACGTCGCGGTTCGACAGGACACTGATCTCCCTGCTTCTCCGAGACGTCGAGCAGGGCCGCCATGGTCTGCTGGGCCGACTCGATGTACCTCTCGATCAGGCGCTTGGTTCCAATGTGCGAGTGCTTGTACAAGCGCAAATCGCCCATGTCGCCCAATCCGCGCGTGAGGGTGGTCCTGATGAGGAAAAGCATCCTCTTGACATCACAGCTCAGGCGAGCGTCGTCCAGCTCTTTCAGCCGGGCGGCGACCAAATCTACATTGTATTCCGGTGTGTCATCCTCTTGTTTCCAGGCCTCGTTTCCTTCCAAGATGTCGAGCTCGGTCGCGGCGGCTTTCCATTGGTCGTACGTCTCGGCCTGCGTGGCGGTATCGTCAGCATGTGAAAGGGTCAGGACGAATCTGGGGGACCCACGTCTTTCATGTGCAGGTACAGGACCTGCCTGCGGTTTGCTTCCGCAGCACTCACGGCCAGTTCAGGAACACGGTAGTCGTCCGCAGACTCGCCCAAGGTCCTCAACGGATTCCTGGCCAGCTGCACAAGGGACCCGAGGACGCCGCCATGACTCTTACTCTTCCTTGACGGTTTCTGCCCATTTTGTCCTCGTCTTACGTGCAGTCTCGTACCGCCGCCTATGAAAATCGTGTCGGACAGCAATGACATGGAGCGCCGGTGCACGCCATGCACGAATGTTGCGAAGCCTGGCGTAGCCGGTGGGTGGAGGATCGATAGATGGACTGGAGCGCGCAAAGGCCGGTTGTGGTGGTATAGACGTAGAAGTGCCGTGTCGGTTCTTACCGAGTTTCTCGCAATTTAGGGGAGTGTGTAGCCTAGTGATAGTGCTTTTCTAGAAGACGCGGTGTAGGGTGGCCGGAGATGGGTCAACTGCGGGTGGTCATGCGCCTTTGGTTGCGCAAGTCGCGGAAGGTGCGCCACGGGTTTGCAGCTTCAACACTTGTGTTATGTAGTCGCCGGGTGACGAGAGGGGCGCGGGAAGGACAGGCATGGATGCTTCTCCAGTGCTCGACACGTGCAGTGCATGCTAAGGAGCGTGGGGACATGAGCGTGGTACATGGTCATCGGCAAGGATGCAATCAAAGCGACAAGGCCCGGGATGGCTTCGCGTCGGCAGTCCCGTACCTGCAGAGTTGGCAGACTACTGCTGCATGCAACGCGGCCAGGGTCATGTCTCCTTGGAGTCCTTACCCGGCTGTCGCTTTGCTCAATTCCCGACGACCCCGACCTATCGAGTTTGGCTGTGCGCGCGCAGTATTCGCTCGGAAAGGCCGTGTAGCGCCGCAAACAGCTGCGCAGTCCCGACATCGCGATCCCACGCTGCAGGCAGAGTAGATCTGGAGAGAGCGGCAGACGTGGGGCAGCCGCCCCTCTCTTTTGACCGCCATCTTCCATCTCTCCAGTCCACGGGATACACATGCATAAAACAGCAGTGCACCCTCAACAAGCACATGGGCGTGACAACACAGTCAGTCCTGGTCATTTGCACAGCATGCATGCAGGCTTAGACCCCGCGCCTCTTTCACATGTCAGTCTGGCTGGGCCAACCGGCTCGACGTTTGGGACCCAAAAAGTAATGAAGCGTTGCATTTTGTTCATGCAGAGAATCACCAACATTGCGATCATCTGATTCAAGTAGCTGAATGATTTCCGGCTTCGGCTGCGAAATGGTGTGCATGAAGTCCTGTTCAGCCGTAAAGTCGTTACTTACCATGCGGGGTATCATACAACCGATGGATCGAAAGTGGAAATGACACCAAACAACCGTCCCCTAACTCCTTTGACGCCTGTATCTGCATTCATGATGCAATCAACCCTCCCTACTGCTTTAGTATTTTTGCTAGTTTCGGCTCCTCGCCTTCGGTACGAATAACGCGATACCAGCCCTTGGGCTTCCCCTCTTGTGCAACTGCAAGATATACCCGCTCGACGTTCCTCAGCCCGGACAGTGCATTCGATCCTGGCAGTGTCTCTGGTAAACAAAGCTCCGTAAAGGCATCAAGCTGCTGAAGACGTAGGCGTTTCTCCATGAACAAGAAGTTGAACATGATGTCGTGCGAATCGAAGGCCATCATGTTGAGCTGATACGGCAGAGTCGCTGTCTCCTCGTACATCTGTCTGCAGACGCCGTTGAGTAAGGTGAAGGTAGTGGAGATTTTGATCCACGGCTGAGATACCGTGATGAAGGGATTCCGTCTACCGTCGAGTACTGTGCACTGATACTTGAAAACCGGTACAACCTCCCGTACCCGCCTGGACGTTGTGGGGCGAAAGGCTGTGTGGTAAGTTTTATAGCTGATGTTGATGGTCTTCCCACCAAGTACGTACGTGTAGATGAGACCCCTTACATTCTCGGCGAGTTGCAGTAGAGGCGAGTTGCCCTGATTCGTCACAAATCTAACCGAGTCAGTCTCCGTGCATAGGGTGAAACCCAAAAGACTCACTTATGTGCTTGCTCAGAGGCTCTCGATAGACGCTCTCCCGCTATAGTCCGCCGTGGTGCTGCAACCACGTCTGCCTTGTATGTCCTCGGCTGATACGGCTCTTTTGGCTGCTCATTCTTGATAATCCGCTCGAAGAGCTGCCATGTCCGGGTTGGAGGCGTAGATGATATCTTCAACGTCTTCGATTCGACTTTGGAAGCAATTCCCTTGTACCGCGCAAGATTCTCATCTCTCCGCGCTTGTTGCTGAACCTTCCTCTGTGCCTCCGCTGGTGGTGTCGGTAAAGAGCCGTTCCTTGCCCAGCCATTTTGCTCTCTTGACCTTTGTCCCGTCTTCATCATCTCTACAAAGCTCTCACGGTCGCCCCGAACACTGTTCTCATCTGGTTTCGGGGCTCGATGCTGTTTGTTTCCAAGCACTTTATCAAACACGGAGCGCGAAGGATACATCTCGTCATCGGGAATAGAGACAGGGCCTTTGAACCACGAATTTTCCCCCTGTCGGCTAGAGGGTGGTGTGGGGAGTCGCGATTCATCCAACTCGGTATCTGCCTTGGCCCGCTTGCGACTGTCGTCCTTTTGGTGCGCTGAATCATGGTCATCAGGTACGCGACGCTTGTTCGGGCGCCGTGAATAGGTGATTTTCCCCGCCATTCTGCGGCAAAGGTTGATAAGTTTTGAGAAGAATGAGGGAATGGCGATAGTGGAGATTGAGAGCGCGATGCTCGCTCGTAGCAATCGAAGAAATTGCGAAGCTGCGGTATTGTGGAAGGTGGGAGTGAGAGCGCTTCTGCTCCTACCAGCCAAGGGAAGCGATTGGTCAGGTGAACAAAAGACAGAACGCGCAAGGGAAACGAAGCTGGTCGTGAAGACGCTGGCTCCTCTTCGCACTTTAATCTCTCTGATAAGCGTAGTGCGTAAGGCGAAGAAGCTCAGCATGCACGACAGTCGCCGCAGGTGATTAAGCAGGCAAGATCAGGGCGTCGATACGCTGCGTAATACTGATTGCATTCCCCGGTTCACCGATACCTTTGCGAAATCGAAAAGCCCAATGAAGTCGTGTTCGCGATGATCCGATGAAGAGATAGATCTCCGCAGTTGTCGCGGTGTCACGTGTGATAGTGACAGCATTCACGACTAAATCCGGTTAGTCGCTTCGCAAGATCCGCAGTGGGGATTCCGTGTCCGTGCGCTAAGCTAGGTCGAGTTATAAGCTACCCTACTAAATAGAGATTTTAGAAAAGCAAGGTCAACTATACAGTTATATATAGTTGAGGGTATCAAATTGGGCCCTTGGCTGGCGAAGCACACCTTACTGATCGACGTACAATTTACAAATTAACGCGTCGGGAAACGTTCATGGGGGCGAGCTAGCATATTAACTACTGATCGCAAAGCGACACTACCTAGTATTCTCACCGCTTGTCAGGCCTTTTCGAGTCCTTACTCATCCTCGTTACAGTCATCAAAAGGCCAATGTTTTTCAGTCATTTCCTTCAGCCATGGGTCATCGCTAACCGCAGCAAGCCCTTCTTCCCTAATCAACCTTGCCCTCTCTTTGGCGCTTTCAAACGATTCATTTGGTGTCCATCCGTCTGACGCGATGCCAAGGAACCCATTGATCCGTTCCATTTCGGAGTCGACCTCGCAGAGGGACTTGTCCAGTGTAGCTCTTCTTTGTATTTCTTCCTCTCTGAGCACAATAGGACATGCTGCGATGGTACCATCTGGATTGGCAGGGGCGATCTTTGACCAATTCTGTGATACCCGGGCAATGCTCATTTGAAGGGATGTGTTTAGGCCTTCCCAAGGGCTACTAGCATCGTTGAAAATCCGGCGCTTTAGCACACCTGTTTCTTGTTCAAGGGCGTGCCGATGAGGTTCATTCATTCGCTGCGTGAACCCTAGATAGAAGAAGTGTACGTGCCGACGGCGGAACTGCTCCCGTGCTCTAGCACGTTCATCTTCCTCCATCGATTCAAAATGGTCTGGGAGCTGTGGCGGGACAAAGGACGTGGACTCCTCATCATCATAATTTTGGAACGAGTTTGGTATACCAGCGGCTAGGAATGTCGGGAGGACCAAAGAGTGTTGCCAATCAATAAGACCGGTGATGCTAAGATCTTCAGAAACGAATATGTTGTTAGGCTGGAGGTCAGGGTGGCGAAGAACAGGCAGATTGAGCTTCGAACATGTAGGTACAAGATGGGGAGCGAGCCGGATGTAATCCACCAGTGATTTGGCATGTTCCTCGGGATCCTGCTTCTTATAATCAAAAGTCTCTCTATACGCACGCTCGAAGGGGAAACGGGGCCGTCCGTATGCGCGGATCCAGGCCAATTCCTTCTCAGCAGGAGTCTGAAGAACGAGGCGAGGATCGTCATCTACGAATTTTGAGAATGGTCAGAAAAATTGGTCATGGATATACTACTTACGAGGACCTCGGTCGATGTCAAGATCTCCACGTTCGCCGAACCACCACCGTAGAGCCGCGTAGGGCCCTATACACAGTCCGCCTTGGGACCCAGGTATATCTATTTTATGAGTGTTAGGAGACAGATCACGGGGGTGGTATATGCTCCCACTGGCCGGTAGGTCGATGTTGAAGAGCTTCGTTTCCAACTGCACGATTTGGAGGAGAACTTTGAGCCTTTCCTGTTCAGAAAGATCAAACCAAGCATCCCCAATAGGCCTTCCTGGCAGTTTTTCCATCAAGATATACTCAGCGCCAACGGGATTATCACCGATTGAATACCCTAATACTCGAGGTGTAGGGATCCCATGGGCCTGAACAAAAGCTAAAGTCGCGACCTCACTCGCTACTGCCAAACGTCGCGGCACCGTTGCCGGGTAGGGAAGGCGGGCAAGTATACATGAGCCATCTTTCATTGATATGTCGAAGACACGGTTGAAACCGCCCTCGGCTATCTTGCGAAAGCTTTTGATATCTGAAGTGGGCCTGTTGACTGACTTCGCGGCTGCTTTCTTGAGTTCATCGACGTTAAATGCTAAGCGTCGTTCGGCCAGACGGCGAGGTTCGTTGTAACTGCAAAATTCGAGATCAGTCAACTAAAAGGATCCTCGAATAAAACATCGGAGTAGAACATACATCCATCTCCCAGAAGTGTACTCGAATAACTCGCGATTGTTTTCATGGTCTTCCATGGCAGCCTGGGACGAGGCGAACGCGCAGCTGCGGCTGGGAGAGGACGATTGGAGGATTTTTTTGTTCTTGAGTGAGTTCCAAGCTGCGAGTCGAAATGGCGCTCTAGAAACGGTCATGGTGGGGAGAGAAGGTGGCCAAGTCTCTGATATCTCGGCACGGCCGCTACCGTAGAAGACAATACCACCTAGACTCCTTCCAAGCGTCCGTACACGCGAAGGACTTAGTGTCACCCGAGACACAATGTAAGAACCAGGAATGGCCGCATCTGGATGACAGATGACAGCTGCGGGAAGACGATTGGATGTGGTGGAGCGAAAGTAACCTTGAGTTCGACGGTTACACGAAACGCATTGGCGACACTTTAGTCTCGAAATAGGTTAGAATACACTTGGCGCTCGGTCCCAGGAATACTACGAATAAATCAATCGACCACGCATCTGCCTATCATTCCTCATCTACTCTTGAGATTGCGTTGGACGTAAGACTCGTTACCATTCCCGAAAGTCCAAGCTCCCTACCGTGTCTGTGCGCGTTTTGGCCATGTTCGAGTTTTGGCCACCCCAACACAACAACCACCTACACAAATCGCGTCATAACTCCACCAATATAGATCCAATTCAGGAAGCAATTGAAGAAATTGAATCGCGCGCACTAGGCGCATCTTTCTTGTATACAAAGTTTGCAGAAAAGTATAGTGTAGGTCGTTGTACGCTCGCTCGAAGACACTAGGGCCTAAACCAGCCACACAAACTCGCCCATCAACTCCTTCACCTACACTAAGAAACTGAGCTCCTACAGTATATTACTACGCTTACTAAACAACGTACACCACCTACACAAGTAATAATACACAACTTTGCCTTATCTTTAGCTAGTAGAGAGGTTTTAAAAAGCTAGGTTACTTACTTTATTAACAGGAATCCTACCTATCTTATCTTGCGCTAGCAGGCAGGAATAGATCGCAATTGCTACAAAGCTAATTTAGAGGCTAAATATAGCCTCTACTTTAAGCTACTACATAAGAAGATAAGGGAATACAATATAGGGCCTTCTTAAATCTTTAATATAGATAAGAAAGGCTTTATAATTAGAGTAACTAGAAGGTTAAAAAGGGTGTTTAATAAGAGGATATACGACTAAAAAGGAGTTAGGGCTGCAACTTAGGATAGTAATAGAGAGTAGGTAACTGTCCTAGCCTGCGTTTGTTTAGACGGTACAGCTCTATCCCTAGCTCTTATCTTTTAGTTAGCTGTTAGAGCTCTAAAATTAAGCTAGGTTAAGGATATTAATAACAAAAAGCACTTAGTATTTGTTAGCTTATCTCCTTCTAGCTAGACTAATAATAATATAGGTCTAGCCTAGCTTAAGGAGGTTTTTAAGAGAGAGACTAGATAGAAAGCTTATTTAGGATACTAATTACTCCTCCTTAACAGCTACAGATCTTACCTAACTATAGATTTTATTAATTACTATAACGACTATAAGATCTTATTAGCTGTATTTCTTTCTTATTTAACTTATACGCTTTAACCGCTTAATATTAGATTATTTAAGCCTCTCTTAACTGCCTACTTAACTAAGATTTTATCTCACCTGGATAAAAGCTAGAGGCTTCTACTAATAGTAAAAGGAGACTTCTTTCTTCTTCTTTAGAGGGCCTAGGGTACTGCTTTTAAGAAGGAGACTATTAGAAAGTCTTTCTAGGTAACTAGAGTCTATCTACCTAATCCTAAGGTTATCCTTTAAAGATTCTATAAAGAGGCCTCTAGTTTAGATAAATTCTTAGCTTTTATACTTAGTGAAGATAATTAGCTTAAAATATAGACTCTTATACGCTATTTAGTGCAAAATTAAGGCACTAAAGAGGTAAAAAAGATTTGTTAAAGCCTCTACTATATCTTAGCTTAAAATAGTATCCTCTGTAGAGAAATTTAAGGCTTAATAAAGGCTTTTTTAGTTAAAAAAAGAGACTAAAAGAAGAGCTATACTCTTTAACTAAACAATTCTTAGAAGTACTACAGTAGTGCTGTTTTCTAGTTGTCTAAGAAGGTCTGTTAGGATTAGGACAATAAAGTAGTTTAATAATACAGAGGGGTGACCCAAAAAAAGATATCAAAAAAGTTATAGTTTTTAAAGCTTTATATTTCTACAACTAGAAGGACTCTACCCATAAGAGTTAGTGATTTGGAAAACCAATATCTTCCTCTTTGAGTTGGGTGGCTTAGTAAGCTGCTTAGTCAGCACGATTGTCCCTGTATACTTGCTTGAATTGAGATGAAAAATAAAATAAAAATAGATTTTAGTATAACTTTTTTATTAATGTATAAAAAATCGCTAAGAAAAGACTAAGTTTAATAAGCTTACATAAGTATGATGTGAGCAAATTTTAGAGGCTTATACCTTATTTCCTTAGAGTTTAATTAAAGGGTGAAAAAATGGGAGTTGCTTACGTAAGCGCTGATTAAGTAATAGATTAGTAAGCTTTTAGTATATCAACTCCTCTTGTTTATCCTAACTTGCTTTTTTTGTAATACCTCCTCTATATCTCGCAATCTTTCTCAATTTGAGCAAGAAGTTTGTACTTTATATTTGCAAAACAAGCCTATTTTTTTAATCAGTAATATACTAGAAAAGTCTTCTAGAAGTATTACTAATACTCTTTATTAAATAAAACAAAAAAAAGCTTCTTTATTTACTTTTAGGCCTTAAAAAGGTCGTCCGACAAAGATCTCAAATAAAGCAAAAAGAGTGCTTTATAGAGACTTTACTAAAAGCCCTAAAAAGACAAATCAACGTCTTTTAAATGAAAATAGTCTAGATCTTTCTATTAGAAGCTTACAACGCTTTTTAAAAAAGGTGAACTATTCTGTTAACATTTCTTAAATGAAGACGCCTTTAGACGCTAAAAAGGCTTATAATTGTCATGTTTACGCCAAGCAATTACCTAAAAGCCTCAAAAATATTAACTTTAATAAAGTTATATTTTCAGGTGAGTTTGCTATTAAGCGAGGGCATAGTGCTAGGACAGAATACTATCAAACACGGCAAAATAATAGAGTTAGAAGGAAAATAGTTTCTACAACTAACACAGGTAAGTTTAAAAAAACTCTATTAAACTTAAAAAACACTTCAAAATATCTATTATTTTTCTATTATTTTAATCTATTTTTAGCACGCTTACTAATTGAGTTATATGTCAAGATACTTCTATTTAAGTTTAGGGAGCGATTTGGATAGGTGGTAGATCTAAACTAGTAGTAATTAAAAGGCTTTTAATTACTACTTCTTTTAGGAATTTAGACTATATTAAAAAGATCCATATTCTTATAGTAAAACCTGCGATAAAAAAGGTAAGTTACATATATACCTTTTTCCTACTTTGAGACTGTTTACTCTATATTAAAATTATAAAGTAGCCATCTTTTTTTATATAATTAAAGGACTTACTAACCTCTATATAGGCTAGAAGTTTCAGCAGGATAACGCTAAGATTCATAAAACTCTATAAATTTTATCTTAGTTTTCTAGGAATAGGATATCGCTTTTTAAGCATTCTGCCTATAGTCCTAATCTAAATCCTATAGAAAACGTGTGGGCTTTGCTAAAAAACGCTTTAGCTAAAAGGCCTATTACTTCTTTAGGTATAGGACAGAGTAAAAAAAGTATAACAGTCTTTAAGGCTGCTATATGGGAGAAATAGGATTAATTACCTTAAAAGGCGATTGATAATTGTATTCTATCTTTACTAAGGCGTTATTGGGACGTTAAGGAAGCTGAAGGCTGGTACACTAAGTATTAGTAAGCTTTTTTCGTTATTTATCTAGAAAAAACCCTAAAAACAAGCTCTTTATTACTACTTAATAGTTTTGTTTCTAATTACCTTCAAACATACACACAACAGAGTGCAACTAGTATTATTTAATATAAATACTTTATAGCGATTTTTACACCTTTAAAAACAAGTTATGTGGATATTTATTCTTAAGTTTTTTTATCCTTATTTTCACTGCGGAAGTTGAGCGCAAAGATGCTTACTAAGCAGCTTACTAAGTGGCTAACTTAAAGTGGAAGATCTTGGCTTTCCAAGTCACTAACCTTTTTGGGTATAGCCCTTCTGGTTGTAGAAATATAAAGCTTTGAAAACTATAACTTTTTTGACATCTTTTTTTTTGTCACCCCTCTGTAAGTAAATGCAATAAACAGTAGTATGTTAGCACAATTAGAAAATTAATATAATAATATAAGAGTTAGGAATTAAGTTTTAATCTGTAGATTAATTACTAAGTTATATTGTTAAAGTTAAACACACTAAGCTATAAGAGTTTAGTGTTTAAGACTATATACTAATAAGTGTATATTCTGCTTAGTATGCATGATTGTGCTAAGAGCACTAAGCACTAAGTAGTCCTGTAGTGTAATTATGTGAAGATCGTCCGAAGATGATCTAGGTTGGTTCTCGGAGGAATAAACGAGTACTAAGGACACGGGGTGTACTAGCACGATTGGAAGATTGATGTAATAGTACGAGGGTGTGTTAGCACGATTAGAAGATCGATGTAATAACACGAGGTTAAGAAACAAGTCTTAATTCTTAGATTAATTACTAAGTAAAACTCTAAATTTAAACACACTAAGCTATAAGGGTTTAGTGCCTACACTATATACTAATAAGTGTAGTGCTTGTGTACAAGCAGGCGCTTATAGAAGAGTGTTACGACCTAAGGCCTAGAGTAGGGCACCACTACCTCAAGTACCGACAGCCGATGGCACGGACCTAGGGATTAGGTGATAAAAGGATCACGTGGCTAGTCCTAGAGTCCTAGAATCTTAGAAGGTCCTAGCTAGGCTTTAGGATCCTTAAGACTATAAACATCCTAGAATCCTAGGAAGTCCTAGATAGACTTTAAGATTGTTAGGACTATAGTACACTGTAGGATCTCTAGAACCCCTTATATATATATCAGTAGGCAATATGCCCTTATAGCTTATTATGTTCAACTTAGAGTTTTATCTTAGTAATTAATCTAAGGATTAAGACTTATTTCTTAACCTTGTACTATTGCATTAATCTTCTAATTATGCTAGTACACCTTGTATCCTTAGTACTCATTTATTCCTTAAGAACTAACCTAGATTATCTTTAGATAATCTTTACACTTTAAACACCCTTAAGATAAGTAATACTGCTATAGACACACCTGCTAATTCCCTTACTAGGAGGACTACAAGCCGCGCTAATAAGCCTAAGACTTATTATAGTAATTGTAGTAAGCTTAACGCTTAGCTCCTCTAGGTTAATAGATACTTCTACATTAAAGGAGACAAAATTAATAATAATAATAAGGTAGTCTTAGCCTCTACGTATCTTTAAGGAGATGTAGAGAAGTAGGCTAACTTAATCCTTTAACGCTATATAGACAGTACTATTATAAACGCTAATAATACAGCCTTAGTTAAAGACTAAGATATCTTTAAAGCTAAGATAAAAGAAGTTTTCTTACCCCTTAAAGAATCTATAGTTATAGAATAAAAGATTTAGAGACTATAATAAACTAAGTCTACTACTAACTACATAACTAAATTCTAATAGTACAAGATAGTTATTAAATAAGACAACAACACTTTAATATAAATGTACTAATAAAGTCTTAAACCTACTATACAATAAGAACTTATACAAAGTAGAGCTAGCCTTAATATACTTAATAGACTTATAGCTAAAGCTATTAGAGTAGATAACAAACTTTATAAGCTTATATTAAAGGAATAGCTATCTACACTAGGGAATTGTGCACCTAAAAATACAGACATTTAACTATGTTAAATATTTTAACACCTGTACCTTAACTAAGGATGTTAGTAAAACTATGTACCTAGGACCCTAGAACATTATGCTACTAATAGCTATAAGCTAATACACCTTAACAATATTAATAAGGGACTAAGAAAGAAGAAGTTTACGCATAATAAAAGTAATAAGAAAGTTACTTATTATAAATGTAGTAAGGAAGGTTATATAAAACAGGACTACTAAAGCTAAGATAAGGTAACTTAATAACTTAATATTATTTATTATATAAAACTTAATAACAATCTAGATAATAAATAAAATATTATTATCTAACTTACTATTACAGTTTAAGGACAGGACTAGGTAAGTATTAATAGTCTAGATAACATAGTTATAATTACGCTAGAGGAAACCTTAGATAATAATAGTTCTAAGATAGTGCTAGACAAAGATATAGAAGCAACCCTAGTAAAAGAAACTAAATACAGTAAGATAGCTAAGTTTTAAGAAAGCTATTAACTAGCTATACTAATTACATAAGAAGAGCTAGTAGTATATAATAAAGAGATAGTTCTTATATGCATATAGAAACTCCTTACTTACACTATAGAAGATAGACATAATGTTAGCATATAGGTACTACTACCTATAAAGTCTAGATGCTTTATAGATCTAGTAAAGAAGACTAATACCCTATTTAAGTAGCTTAAACAACCTAAGGAGATCTTTATAAAACTTTATAAAGGAATATTCCTAGACTATAAATAGTATACTAATTTACTAGAAGAACAGTAGAAGAAAAGACTTACTCTAGTAGCAACTATTAACAAGGCTATACATAATAATTTTGTATAAAAATAAACTAAAGAAGCTAGGGCTTCCTAGAATAAGCTAACACGCTAGCTCTTAGATAAAAAGACAAAGGAGATTTATAATAAACTTAAAGTAACATAATAATAGCATAAGGCTTAAAATAATAGCTACACTATGGATATATACTACTAGATAGACTTATACAATCTAGAACATGCAAAGTATTTATAGACTATATATATATATAATAACTACACAATCTATTATTATAATAAAAGTAGATTAGGATAGTTTTCTAAGAAGTTTAAAGGAATGCTTAGATATAAATACTAATAGTATAATTGCTCTAATAACAAATGCGTAGTATATATATAAAATAAGAGACACAGCTTATACTTTTATAAATATAATAATCTAGAAGAACAGCTGCAGATACATATAACATAGTAGAAAGATAATAAGAATAGAACTAGTGTATAGGAGTGTAACTAACCCTTATAACATACGTGTCTTAATATTAAATATAATAAACACCTTATTATAAAGAAGTTCTATAAATTTAGTACACAGTCTTTTTTAGACAGACGCTCTAGACACCTAGAACTACTAGAAAGATTAACGTAATAAATTCTCTAAGCCTTCTTAAGCTTATAGTAAAGCTTAATAGATACTAGATATAGGCACTAGTAGATTCTAGCACACAGGCTAACTTTATTTCTACTTAAGTAGTGCTAGTAGCAGGTCTATAACTACTAAAGAAACAAAAACTCTATCTACTATATATAGCTAATAGTTAGCCTATACTAGGCAAGACAATAATTACTTACAAAGTTACCTAAGTAACGCTCTATATCTAGGAACACTAGAAAAAGATAAACTTAGACGTTTTTAGACTAGCTACCTATAATATTATATTAGGACTTCCTTAGTTATAAGAATATAACCTGCAAATTAACTAGAAGTTAGAAAAGTTCTTATTTAAGTACTATAGACTTAATATAACTATAAGCTAGCTTATGTATCTAATAACTAAGATAGTAGATAAGAGGAAGATTAATAATATTACTAAAGGATAGTAAAACTTAACTAAGAATAGCCTTAAAACAAGAGGGTTTAACTTAATAGATACTAGAAAAGCTTTCTTAGATTATAAAGTTAAAGTTTTAGAAATATACGTGACTTTAAATATTTTAAAAAAGTATAAAGAATTTTAGTACTTTTTTATAAAAGTAGTAGATAGTAAAGCCTTACTAAAATACTAACTTTAAGATTATAAAATTATCCTAAAAGAAAAGAAGACTCTACTCTTTAGACTAATTTATTAATTATTAGAGATAAAGCTTAAGATATTAAGAGAAAAGCTAGATAAGAATTTAGTAAAAGGCTATATAAGACTTTTAATATTGCTAGTAAGATTCTTTATACTTTTTATACTAAAGAAGAATAGGCTACTAAAGATATATATTAACTACTAAAAGTTAAACAATATTATAACAAAAAATTAATATTTACTACTTAATATTATAGAACTTAGAGATTAATTATCTTATACTAAAGTCTTTATAGTACTAGATTTATAAGACAGATACTACCTTATTAAGATTAAGAAAAGTAAAGAATAGAAGATAGTATTTTAAATAAGATATAGATATTATAAATACACTATTATACTGTTTAGGTTAACAAACGCCTTAGCAATATTTTAGAAACTTATTAATAATATATTAAGAGTACACTTAGACATCTTTATTATTATATACTAAGATAATATCTTTATTTCTTCTAAGAACCTAAAGGATTATGTTAAATATATCTACATAGTACTAAGGTGCCTAGACTAGTTTAACTTATAACTAAAACCTAAAAAAATAAGTTTTATAAAAATAAAGTTGCCTTTTTAGGATATATTATAGGGGTACAAAGAGTATAAATAAGTAAAAAAATATAAGTAATTAAAGAATAGCTACAACTAATAATAGTTAAGAAAATATAATATTTTTAAAATTTCTAAACTTTAATTAATAGTTTATTTAAGATTACTCTAAGATTACTATTTTATTAACAAGACTTATAAGGAAGAAGATACCTTTTAAGTAGAGTAAAGAAGTAGAGAACGCTTTCTAAACGCTTAAGAATATAAGTATAAAAATACTATACTTTTATATATTTTAAGCAGAATAGTTACTATAATTTAAAACAGACGCATTAGACCTTGTACTTAGAGAATATACTAGCTAACTATATAAAGAGAAATAGCACTTAATTGCCTATTATTTTTACAAGTTTTTAGGACTAGAAGAATAATATAATATTTATAATAAAGAGCTGTTAGCTATTATTGATTTTCTAAGATATTAGAGAGTATACGCTAAAAGCTACTTAGAACTTATAATATATATAAATTACAAGAACTTAGTTAATTCTACAACTACTAAAAGACTTAACTGACACTAGATTTAGTAGTTAAAAAAGCTAGGATAATATAAGTTTAAGATTGTGTACACACTAAGAAAAGATAATAGAAGAGTAGATACTCTTAGCTATAAATATAATATTATAGAAATAAAAGAGATAACTAACTTTGTAATACTATAGGTTAATAATAACAGATTATTAAGACTAGTATAGATGCTTAATCTACTTATGCATGTTATGCATAATGTACTAGAAGAATTACAGAAAGAAATTATTAAATAATACTATAACAACTTAGTATATAGTTACCTTAGTATTATAAGAATTATAAAACTTAATTAAGAGAAATTACAAGTTTCTAAGAATAAAAGACAAAGTTACTACCTTTATTACTAAATATAGAGGGCAGCTGCTTTTCACTTTTTTGGAAAACCCATTTTGACTACAACAACAACCACCACCTTTGATATCTTAAAAATAAATTACTAAATATATAGACTGTTAGAAAAATAAGCATAGTATATACGCACCTTACAGAGAGATATAAGTAATAAAACTACTTAATACACTATAGTTAGACATCTTTATAGACTTTGTTACAGGCCTACTAGTCTTAAGAAACCTTGTTATAAAAGTATTTTATAACGCAATTCTTATAGTAGTTAATTAATTTATAATATAAGTAGAGTACATCGCCTTTAAAAAAGATTTCATAATAGTACAGCTTACGCACATTATTAATAACTAAATTATTAGATACTATAGTATACTAAAGTTAATTATTAGTAATAGAGACAAGCTTTTTACCTTAAATTTTTAGATAATATTACTTGCCGCAATAAGAACTAAGAGAAAGCTATTAACAGCGTACTATCTGTAGATAGATAGATAAATAGAGTAAACAAACTGTATAATAAAAGTATATCTTAAGATATATGTTAATTAATAGTAAAACAATTAGGTATTATTACTACTTATAGCATAAATAGTATACAACAACAAGCTTTTAAAGTCTATAAGACAGACTCTATTCTATGTAAACTATAAGAGACACCTAGATCTCTTTACACGTACACTTCTAAGCTTAAAAATAGAAGTAGCTATTACAATAGCTAATAAGCTAAAATTAGTATATAAGTTACTTAAAACAACACTTAAGAAGGCCTAATGCTAAAGCCTTTTATATATTAACTAGAAACAAAAAACAGCACTTTAGCTAAAGAAGGGGGATAAAGTATACTTACCCACAAAGAATCTTCGCACTAATCAACCTAGTAAAGGACTTAATAATATTAAAGTTAGACTGCTTTTAATTCTAGACTAGAAAGGACTAGTTATATATACACTTAACCTCCTAGTAGACGCAAAAATCTACCTAAGATTCTATATTAATATGTTAGAACTAGCAGACCTAGGAACGCTAGTATAGAAAACATTCTACTATAAAACAAAGGAAGACAATGTCTTTAAAGTTAAAAGAATTCTTGTACACTAAGACAATAACAACAGTAAGGAATATTTAGTTAAATAGTTAGGCTACCTAGATAGCAACAATACATAGGAACTTAACACAAACCTAACTAACTACTAACAAATACTACAAAAATACAACAACTATATTAGGAATTAAACTAAGGACGTTAGTACACACACATAGAAACAAAAATAACTTACCTAAGCTTTATAACTAGACTACTATATTGCAACAATTAAGCAGTAAAGATAAAAATAAACAATGTACTTTATAAACTGCCGCTAGCTTTAGATATAGTATTATTGACACCCTAGAACAGAGACTAGTCTACGACAGTAGCACCTAATGCAGCCTTAGGATTTGCTAAAAAAACTATAGAATTTAGTTCTTTATAAGCTTTAAGAGCCTCTTACTCCTTAACAAAACTTATCCCTTTATTAAACAACTTCTACTCCTTCTAACGCAAAAGTTTCTTTTATTTTTAAAGCCTTGCTAGCTTCTTACGCACTAGACGCGCACGCAATAAAGCTACTTTAGTAATATTTTTTTCTACACGCAGACGCGCTTCTTTTTTATCCTTTATTTTTTCTAAATAACTTATTTCCCTGTTAATACAGGAATAGTTAGGCAAGGGAACTACCTCTAGCTTATAAGACTAAACGCTAAAATAAATATAATTTCTACACTTCTTATATAGAGAGGATAGCTTACAAGGCAACTATTGCTTTGTGTAGTAAGTATAAGTAACTATTACAAAAATACTTATAGCTTCTATATAATTAGCTTAACAATAATAGAACTTAGCAGAATAAGATAATAGTAGACAGCTTATAAGGATATTAAGCTTAGAGAGAGGAAATAGTGTTACAACCTAAGGCCTAGAGTAGGGCACTACTACTTTAAGTACTAACAGCTAATAGCACGGACCTAGAGATTAGGTAATAAAAGGATCACGTAGCTAGTCCTAAAGTCCTAGAATCTTAGAAGGTCCTAGCTAGGCTTTAGGATTCTTAAGACTGTAGACATCCTAGAATCCTAGGAAGTCCTAGATAGACTTTAGGATTATTAGGACTATAGTATACTGTAGAATCTCTAGAACCCCTTATGTATATAGTAGTAGGTAATATGCCTTTATAGCTTATTGTGTTTAACTTAGAGTTTTATCTTAGTAATTAATCTAAGGATTAAGACTTGTTTCTTAACCTTGTACTATTACATCAATCTTCTAATCGTGCTAGTACACCCCGTGTCCTTAGTACTCGTTTATTCCCCGAGAACTAACCTAGATCATCTTCGGACGATCTTCACAAAGAGCATGCTTATTAATAAGCAGTTACGTAGTCGCGCTTGTGTACAAGCGTGCTTATTAATAAGTAGTTATGTAGTTGCGCTTGTGTACAAGCGTACTCGTTAATAAGCAGTTACGTGACAGCGGCGTAGTTGCCTAGCTGTAGTTACCTGCCTGTGCTGCATAGTCCTTGAAGAGTTATCCTAAATGTCCCTAGGTCTAGATTGTAACACTATCCTCCTTCTCTAAAGATTTATTCTTAAATTATGTAGTTATCTTTTTATTGTTAATAACTAAGGCTTGCCCTGCGTTATAAGTAAGGTAGTTGTTATATCCTCCTCTTACTAACGTTGCTTACGCCTTAGTTCTAAAATTATTTGTACTAACTATCCTGCTAAAGCTCTTTGTAACTATTATTTTCTAAAAAGCTTTATTTGTTATATTATGCTTAATTCTTGTTTAAAGTATACTAAGTATATATAGTTAAGTTAAGCGTGTGTAAATATGTCTTAAGTGTCTCTAAACTGTACTTGCAATAAGTATTAAAAGAAAGTTAATAATGATAAAAAATTGCTTACAACAATAATTTTGCAGTTGCTGCAGAATAAAAAACTTTTAAAACAGGCTAAAGAGCAAGCGCGTAAGAAGGCGCTGTGCCTAGCTTCTAATGTAGAGGCTGCTAGTAAAACTAAAGTATTGCAGGAAATTAACTGTCCTGCAGCATTTATTAGCATAGCCTTTTTACTTATAATGTAGGCTATTATAAGTTTGTTTAATGCCTTTGTCGCTAAGCTTAGTACTGCTAAAGTTGCTTCTAGCAATTTGTAAAGTTTATATCTAGTTTCTATATATTATTGCTGTTTAGGTAACCTAACTATTTAATTAGATATTCTGTTTTATTGTTGTTGTTTTAGTGTGTAAGAATTCTTTTAACTTTAAAATTAATTTTTTTATTTTGTAATAAAAGGTTGTCTAGAGTAACGTTCTTAGGTCTGCTAGTTCTAACATGTTAACATAGAATCTTAAGTAGATTTTTGTATTAGGTAGAAGGTTAAGTGTGTACGTAACTAGTCCTTTTTAGTCTAGAATTAAAAACAGTCTAACTTTAATATTGTTAAGCCCTTTACTAGGTTGCTTAGTGCAGAGATTCTTTGTAAGTGAATAGACTTTATCTTTCTTTTTTAGCTAAGGTGCTGTTTTTTGTTTTTAGTTAATATATTTTTTTTAAGGTGTCAAGGGTGGTGGTTGTTGTTGTAGTCAAAATGGGGTTCCAAAAAAAGTAAAAAGCAGCTACCCTCTACTAATCAATCGCAAAAGTAAAAAATAAAGATTGTGTATAGTTAACGAGATTTAAACGGTAGGTGGATAAGTTCTAGGAGGAAAGCTTAGACCACTAAGCGATAATTAGGGTCAAAAAATTTGCTAAGGTACTAAAAAACAACACTAGTTAAAACGTGTCTAATAGCAATTGCTAGCCTATAGCTAATAATAGGGTTACAGTAGAATTGCAATAGAATTACAACATAATATAATAGAGGAGGGAAAGGATACGTACGTAGCGCAGCGGGAGCCTGCGATACTTTATAAAGCTACTACTTCTTACCTACTACTTCTTACCTTTTAAATAGCACCGTATACTAATAATTTGCATATAATACGCTGTACTGTAACTTAGCGTACAACCTCTATAATAAGTATCTTCTTAACCTTAACTCTTATCTAAAGACAGGAAGCTTTTCTGTTATACACTTAGCCTCTAAACTAGTCTATCTTAAGCTAATTATATAGACACCTAAGTTTATTAAGCATTTACAAACTTAGCCTCTTTAAGACTTTATAATTATATTTCTTTTAAACAACTCTAGAATCTGCAATATCTCTATATATAAAAAGAATATTAAGCCTTAACTTAGCTAGTTGTAAAAGAAATACAAGATCTATAAGGTGTTTACTAATACTAGTAAAGTACTTAAAATACTCTACTTTAGTATTTTTCTTTTCTTGTTAATTATGTATAGGCTAAGTAAAGAAATTATTAACTAGTTAGGCTAGCTGTTGCATAACGTTAAAATAGCAATAGAGAAGAAAGAGGTAGAAAAGGAGGAGTAGGCATTCTATCGTCGTATGTATAGGTTAGAAAGCAAGGTAATAATAGTGCTGCTTCTTTAATTTGTCTAAAAGTACCTAGAAGTAAAGCTTTAACATAAGTAGGCAGTATAGGCGGGATAAGGCGCGTTAAGTTAGGAGGCAATTTACGTCTTTGTCTTGCTTTTCTTTGTTTCTATCTAAATATGCAACACACTAATTGCGTGCTAGTAATGCTAAATAAGAGGGCATAAGCCCTAAAACCTGTTATTAGCAATAAATCTTTTTTTTATTAAAAAGGTGTCTACAAAATGTGTAGTCACATCAAAAGGTTATCTTAAAAGGCTGAAGCTATTAGTTAATATATAAAAGGCTTTAGCGTTAGGCTTTCTTAAGTGTTTTCTTAAGTAACTTATATACTAACTTTAGCTTATTAGCTGTTGTAATAGCTGCTTCTGTTTTTAAACTTAGAAGTATACGTGTAAAGAGATTTAGGTGTCTTCTGTAGTTTACATAAAACAAAGTCTATTCTAGAAACTTTAAAAGCTTGTTGTTGTATGCTATTTGTGCTATAAGTAGTAATAATACCTAATTATTCTCTTGTTAATCAGCATATATTTTAAAATATGCTTTGATTATGCAATTTATTTGCTTAGTTTGTCTGTCCGTCTGCAGGTAATATGCTGTTAATTGCTTTTTTTTAGGTTTTAATTGCAGCAAGTAATGTTATTTAAAAATTTAAAGTAAAAAGCTTGTCTTGATTACTAATAAAAACTTTAGTATACTATAATATTTTATAACTTAATTGTTAATTATGTGTACAAGCTATACTGCTGTAAAATCTTTTTTAAAGGCTATGTATTTAGCTTATTTTGTAAATTAATTAACTACTACAAGAATTACGTTGTAAGATACTTTTGTAATAAGGTCTTTTAAGACTAGTAATTCTGTAACAAAGTCTATAAAAATGTCTAACTATAGTGTATTAGGTAGTTTTATTGCTTGCATTTCTCTGTAGGGCGCATGTATGCTGTGTTTATTCTTTTAACAGTCTGTATATTAAGTAATAAAAGTAGTAACTTTGTCCTTTATTCTTAGAAACTTGTAATTTTTTGTTATAAGTTTTATTATTCTTATAATGCCTAAGTAACTATATACTAAGTTATTATAGTGTTGCCTAATAATTGCTTTTTGTAATATTTTTAGTACGTTGTGCGTAATGCGTATAAGTAGATTAAGCGTCTATATAAGTCTTAATAATCTGTTGTTATTAACTTGTAATATAGCAGAGTTAGTTATCTCTTTAGTTCCTATAATATTATGTTTATAGCTAAAAGCGTCTACTCTTTTGTTATCTTTTTTTAGTATATACATAATTTCAAACTTGTGCTGTTTTAGTTCTTCTAACTATTAAACTTAGCGTTAGTTAAGTTTCTCATTAGTTGTAAAATTAACTAAGTTCTTGTAATCTATAAATATTATAAGTTTTAAGCAGCTTTTAGCGTATACTCTTTAATGTCTTAGGTAATTAATAATAGCTAGTAGCTCCTTAATGTAAACATTATATTGTTCCTCTAGTTCTAAGAATTTGCAAGAATAATAAGTAATTAGGTACTATTTACCTTTATTTAGTTAGCTAGCGTAATTTTTAAGTATAAGGTTTAATATTTTTGTTTTAAATTGTAGTAGCTGTCCTGCTTAAAATATGCAAAAGCATAGTAGTTTTATACTTATATTTTTAAGCGTTTTAAAGGCGTTTTCTACTTTTTTACTTTACTTAAAAGGTACTTTCTTCCTTGTAAATTTTGTTAATAGGATAGTAATCCTAAAGTAATTTTTAATAAACTGTTAGTTAAAGTTTAAAAATCTTAAAAAAGATTGTATTTTCTTAACTGTCTTTAGTTGTAGCTATTTTTTAATTACCTATATCTTTTTTTTACTTATTAATACTTCTTGTGCTTTTATAATGCATTTTAGAAAGGCAACTTTGTTTTTATAAAACTTATATTTTTTAGGTTTTAGTTGTAGGTTAAACTATTTTAGGCACTTTAGTACTGTGCGGACATATTTAACATAATCTTTTAGGTTTTTAAAGTAAATAAAGATATTATTAATGTATATAATAACAAAGATGTCTAAGTATGCTCTTAATATATAATTGATAAGTTTTTAAAATGTTGCTAAAGTATTTGTTAACTTAAACAGCATAATAGTATATTTATAATGTCTATATCTTGTTTAGAACGCCGTCTTTTATTCTTTATTTTTTCTAATCTTGATAAAGTAGTATTTATATTAAAGGTTTAGTGCTGTAAAGACTTTAGCGTAAAATAATTAATATCTAAGTTTTGTAATATTTAGTAGTAGATATTAATTCTTTACTGTAATGTTGTTTAATTTCTAATAGTTAACGTACATCTTTAGTAGCCTATTTTTCTTTAGTACAAAGAGTATAGGGAATTCTACTAGTAATGTTAAAAGTTTAATATAGCTATTTGCTAAATTCTTGTCTAGCTTTTCTCTTAATATCTTAAGTTCTATCTTTAATAGTTAATAAATTAGTCTAAAGAGTAGAGTCTTACTTTCTTCTAGGATAATTTTATAATCTTAAGGTTAGTATTTTAGTAAGACTTTGCTCTTTACTACTTCTATAAAGAGGTGCTAAAATTCTTTATACTTTTTTAGAATATTTAAAATTACGTATTTCTCTAAAACTCTAACTTTATAATTTAGAGAAGCTTTTTTAGTATTTATTAAGTTAAATTTTTTTGTCTTAAGGCTGTTTTTAGTTAAGGTTTGCTGTCTCTTAGCAATATTATTAATCCTTCTTTTATCTACTATTTTAGTTGTTAGATGTATAGGCTAGCTTATAGTTGCTTTAGTTTTATAGCACTTAAATAAGAACTTTTTTAACTTTTAGTTAATATGCAGGTTGTGTTCTTGTAACTAAGAAAGTTTTAATATAATATTGTAGGTAGCTAGCCTAAAAACGTCTAGGTCTATCTCTTTTTAGTGTTTCTAAATGTAGAGCGTTACTTTAGTAACCTTGTAAGTAATTGTTGTCTTGCCTAGCATAGGCTAACTATTAGCTACGTGTAGTAAGTAAAGTTCTTATTTTTTTTAGTGCTTGTAGGCCTGCTACTAACACTGCTTAAGTAGAAACAAAGTTAGCTTATATGCTAAAATTTACTAGTGCCTGTATTTAATGTCTGTTAAGCTTTACTATAAGCTTAAAGAGGCTTTAGGAATTTATTGCGTTAATCTTTTTAGTAGTTTTAGGTATTTAAGGCATCTATTTAATAAAAACTGTATACTAAATCTGTGGAACTTCTTTACAATAACGTAGTTCACAAGCGAGTCGCTCACCTAAGCGAGTCGCTCACGCCCCACCAGCGCGTCAACCTCGACACTATAACGCGTAATAGCTCAACAACGCACTACATAAACTTCCTATACTAAAGCAGATCTTTAGCTTGCTTTTTTTAATATCTAATTGCAACGTGTTTAAAGCTAAAGATGTGCTACGTCTATCTATAACGTCTTATAAAGAACTTTGTCTAATTAACACGCTAGAAAGCGCCCCTAACGCGACTGCAAAGCGAACTCAAAGCGCCTAAATAAACTAGAAGAAGAGGCTATAGTAAGGCGTGTTCTTAAAGAGTCTGCGCGAGGATTTGCGCTTATAAAGGCTAAAGTTTAAGTAATAGCTAATAAACTCTTATATAAGCGCGCTAGTAACTCTATTAACAAGAACTAGGTTAACAACTTTGTTAAGCGAACTCCTAAGCTCTATACGCGCTAGACCTATTCTTATAATTACTAGCGAGCTGCCTGTGAGGACCTAGCGGCTATACAGCGCTAGTTTAATCTAGTAAAGGCAATAAAGTAGAAGTAGGGTATTGTAGACAATAATATCTACAACTTTAATAAAACTAGCTTTATAATAGACAAGATTTTATTATAGTTAGTTATTACAGCTTCTAAGGGCTGTAGGAAAAAGAAGTAGGTACAGCTAGGCAACTATAAGTAGGTTACTATAATCTAAAGCGTAGGCGCGTTGAGTTACTAGGTACTACCCTTTGTTATCTTTGTAGGTAAAGTGCTTATTAACATCTAGTTTAAGAATCTACCTACTAACTAGGTACTTAAAGTTAGTTCTAATAGCTAGATAAATAATTAGCTTACTCTTGCGTAGTTAGAGCACTTTAATACCTATACAAAGAGCTGCGCTGTAGATAGGTATTAACTACTTATTATTAATAGCTATAAGAGCTACTGCTTAGTAGATTTTTAAGATTGCTGCAAAGAGAAGAATATTATTTTTCTTTATATGCCTGCGCACTTATTCTACCTATTATAGCTTTTTAACGTTGCCTACTTTGCGCTATCAAAGTGTAAGTATAGTAACGTAGTTTTAGGCTTAGCACGTAACTGCACTAACTATATTACTAAGGATGTAAAGGGCTGAAGCCTTGATGTCCTCTAGTACTCGGCCTGTGGCCTTTGTTGGCTTTTCTTACCTCAGCATTAGCACCTCAGTACTAGCAACTCAGCACTAGCTGCTGACTATCGGCCGCACTAGTTACGCTAACTGTCAGCTGACCCGGCGACCTCTAATAACCTCAGTTAGTCCTAACCTTGGTTAGTCCTAACTATCTAGATTAGATATAAAAAACCTACGTAGTCTCTCTATAGTTCTGTATCTAATTTATTTACCGTTTACCTTGCATCTTTAGTCAACCCAACGCACCCTTACAATTGAATTAGATCCTTCTTTAGCTACTCGCGTAGCTACGTCGTACTTAGGAGCCCTCTAGAGCGCTAGTTAATTAGTTAACTATTTAAATCTACTAAAGGATTAATAGAAGAAGCACTAGATTAAAAGTGCTAAGGAATACTTAGTTATATAAGTCCTTAAGGCGTTTAAATTTGTTAGATAAGCCTACTAAGCGTAGTAGCCCCTACACAAAAGGATAAGCCTACTAAACGTAGTAGCCCCTACACGAAAAGAATAAGCCTACTAAGCATAGTAGCCCCTACACGAAAAAGGATAAGCCTACTAAGCGTAGTAGCACCTATAACAATTCCTGTTAACAATATAGAGTACTAGCAAGTACCTACAAATACAATAGCAGAACTCTTAATAGCTTTTCTAGTTGTAAGGATAGCAGAATTACACTAAGATAGTGTTAGTAAACCTAAAGTAGAGACTACTTTAGAGAGACTTTGTAGAGCAGGGGGCCTAGACGAGATAGCTACCTCTACAAAAGTACAGGAAGCTTTCTAAGCTTAGGAAGCTATAAGCACAACATTACAACAAGAAAGGAAGCCTAAGGTAGAACAACAACTTTTACCTTAGTCACCTACCCTATTAGCTACCTTAGGAAATTAACAAGCTTAAACGCCTAGGCGTTTTAAACAACTAGATCCTAATACCTTTAATAGAAATAGAAAGATGTACTAAATCTTTTAACAACAACTTACTGCTAAGGTAAAAAATAATAAAGAAGATTTTAACACAGATAAAAGGACTTGTAATTATACTTTTAGTTAACTAAAAGGCTTAGCTGCAACTTTTACTTTGCCTTTCCTCAACTAAATAGGGATTTCTAATTTATAGAACTTTAATAAGCTATTAAACTTCTTTAACTAGATGTTTAGAGACCCCTATAGCGCAGAGAGAGCTAAGAACAAGCTCTAGTCTATAAGCTAAGGCAAGAAAAGCATCTGTAAATACATTATAGAATTCTAGAAGCAACTGTTACTATCTAATAGTAGCTTAGACAAGGATATAAGGATAACACTTTTCTAAAAAAAGTTTTATTTAGAAACTTTAAGACAAACTTGTAAGTATTACTTATAAGCATTTAGATAGCCTGTAAAATAAAGCAATAGAGATTGCTAATTACTTCTACAGAATAGAGGAGTACTTTAAAGGCAGAGACAACAAGCCTAAGAAGTATAAATCTAGAAAAACTTCTCCTCCTCCTTCTCCTTCAAAAGGAGACTAGATAGAAGGAATAGAATATATAGAAAGAACTACTAAACCTTAACAGTTTAGTAACTAGGAGTTAGAACAGTTATACAAAGAAAGACGCTGTTTTAACTATAAATAGAAGGGCTATCTGTCTACATATTATATAGAGAATAAAAGATCCTCTAAAAAGGAGAAAAAGACTTTAGTTAAGTCCTCTAACTCTAAGAAAAAGAAAGATAATAAGCTTAGCAAGGGAAGCTTAAATAAGAACTTAGATTTAGAAAAAGAGTAGCTCCTGTTTAAAGTTACTAGTAGGAGCCTCTAATAAGTTAGAATAACTTATTTAAGGAGTAGGCTAAATTTAAAAAGAATATAAGCAGTAATGAAATTACTTTAGAGGCGCTAGTTAATTGTTACACTTTTACCTCTACTTTAATTAATACAGGAAACCTTGTATACTCACTTATTAGCCCTTAACTTATTAAGAACGCTAACTTACAGTGTATTTCTATTTCTCCTAGAAGATTAGAAGGAGTTATAGATAAACTTAGAACCATTAACAAAGTTGCTAGGTTAGACATTAATATTAAAGGCTATAAGAATACTATTTAAGGTTATGTAGCCCCTACACACCTAAGTTATAATTTAATACTTAGACGGCCCTAGATAAATAGAAGAGAGGTAACTATTGCTCCTTCTAGAAAAACAATTTACATCTATTCTTCTAGCTAAAGAATTAAGTTACCCAGCACTAAGAATTGCCCTATTAAAGGAGACTAGAGATTAAAACAAATAAGCGCAACAGCTTATTACTCCTATATTAGGCAGGCAAAAAAGGATAAGTCTATTTAGACTTTTGCTGCTTCTCTTAAGAATATTAAAAAAGCCCTAGCTCCTAAGAAGAAAGTAGAGGTCCTACCTTTACTCCCTAAGGCTTATTAACACCTAGCTTAGATTTTTAATCTAAAAACTGCTTCTGTACTACCTCCTTTACGCGGATCTAAAGTAGATTACTGAATTAAACTAGAGAAAGATAATAAAGGCAAGGAAAAAGAGCCTCCCTAGGGACCTCTATATAGTATAAGCTGCCTAGAACTCCTAGTATTACAAAAGGAGCTTATTTCTCTACTTAATAAAGGATAGATTAGAGCTAGTAGCTCTCCTACCTCCTCCCCTATCCTTTTTGCTAAGAAACCTAGAGGAGGATTACATTTCTGCATTAATTACTGAGCTCTAAACGCTATTACAAAGAAATATTATTATCCTTTACTTTTAATTTAGGAAACCCTTAATAATATTGCAAAAGCTAAATAGTTTATAAAGATTAACGTTTCTACAGCTTTTTATAAGATTAGAATTAATGTAGGAGACAAGTAGAAAACAGCTTTTTGCACTAGATTTAGGTTATATAAGTAGCTAGTTACTCTATTTAGTATAGTAAACGCTTCTAGTACTTTTTAATGCTATATTAATTAGACCCTCTACAAGTATATTAACGATTTTTGCTTAGCCTACCTAAATAATGTATTAATTTACACTAATAGCATATTTAAAGAATACTAACGCAATATAAATAAGGTTTTAAAAGCTATAGGCAAGGCTAGATTACCTTTAGATATCTAGAAATGTGAATTTAACGTATAGAGTACAAAATACCTTAGATTTATTATTAAGGCTAAAAAAGGACTTTAAATAGACCCTAAGAAAGTAAAAGCAAATAGAGATTAGCAGGCACCTACAAACGTTAAAGGAGTACGCCGTTTTCTTAGTTTTGTAAACTTCTATTAACAATTTATTAAGAACTACTTAGAAATAGTAGCTCCTCTTTTAAGGCTTACTAGTAACATCTCTTTTTAATAAGGAAAAACTAAGTAAAAGGTCTTTAATAAGCTAAAGAAGTTATTTATTACTAAGCTAGTACTAGCTTAATAGGATCCTAACAGAGAAACAATCCTAGAAACAGACTCTTCTAGATATGTAGTAGTAGGAGTTCTCTTATAATATAATAATAAAGGAAGCTTATGCCTAGTAGCTTATTATTTAAAAAAGATAACTAGCACGCAAAGCAATTACGAGATATATAATAAGGAATTACTAGTAGTTATCTCCTACTTATCTAAGTAGGATGCTATGCTATAATCTTTAAAGAAGTTTATAGTTATTATAAACTATAAAAACTTTAAATATTTTAGCAAGCCTAGACAGCTTAGTAAGAGACAAATAAGATAGGCTTAATTTCTAGGAAAGTTTCCTAACATAGAAATTTCTTACAGGCCTAGAGTTAAAAACTCTAGGGCTAATGCCTTATCTAGGAGACAACAAGATATGCTAGTAAACAACTAGGATACTAAGATTTTTAGAAGGTTTCTACAAGTATTTAAACCTACAACTGCAGCTACTAACAAGAAACTAGAGGAAGAAGAAGTGCTTAGAACCTTTAACTGCAACAGCTATCTAGCAGCAGTATAAGAGTAGTTAGATCTAGAGGATCTATAAGATAAAGCTAAAAAAGAGAACAAAACCTACTAAATAGCATAGAAAGCTGTAAAAGATAGTAAACAATAATTTCCTACAGCTTTAGATCTTAAACTCTCTATTTCTAAATGCTAACTAGATAATTCTAGAAACCTTCTATACTAAGATTAAAAATGGGTACCTAATAATAAACCTCTAAGAACTAGAATTATCTACAAAATCTACAGTTCTAGAGCTTTAGGCTATCTAGGAAGGAATATTACTTATTAAGCTATTGCAAGAGAATACTTTTAGCCCTCTATTAGTAAAAGTATTAGAAGATACATAAGGAACTACTTAGTGTGTAGAAGAATAAAACCCTAGAGAGACAGCTTATAAGGCTTACTAAAACCCTTATCTATACCTAAGCAAATATAGAAAGAAATTTCTATAGATTTTATTATAGGGTTACTAGAAAGCGAAGGCTATACAAACCTTACAGTAGTTATAAATAAGCTTAGCAAGGATGTTGTCTTAATAAGCCTTAAAAACATTACTATAGAAAGTGTTACTAAAGCTTTTATTAACTCTGTTGTAGCTTACTATTAGTTACTAAACTATATTACTTTAGACAGAAGTATATAGTTTGTTAACTATTTTTAGATTAAGCTTTATAAGTTATTAGAAATTAAGCGACGCTAATTTTTTAGATACTATCCTAAAACTAACAGGTCTACAAAAAGAATAAACTTTATAGTACAGGCTTATTTATAAGCCTTCTACAATTAAGATTAAATAAATTAGAAAAGCAACCTAAGGATAGCTAAGATTACAGTTATAGCAAGGCAAGCTTAGTCTACTAAGATGTCTCCTTTCTTCCTACAATACGGCTATAAGGTAGATCCTCTACAAATTGTAACTAAGTACAGCTCTTAATAACAACTTCTAAGGAGAATACAAGAGGACTATTAAAAAGCAGAAAATATTATTAATAAACTATAACAAAGTATTAAGCTTACACAAGCTATAATAGAAGAAAGTTGACAAGAATAAGAAAAGTAGGCAAATAAGAAAAGGCACTAATTACTTTAGCTTAAAATAGGCAATAGGGTATATTTAAAACTAGGCAACTACTACAAAACAAAAAGGCCTAGCAGAAAACTTAACTAGAAAAATCTAAAGTACACGGTACTTAAAGTTATTAGACTGAACGCAGTTAAATTAAATACTCCTAGCTAGATTTACCTATTATTTAATGTTAATAACCTTAGACTAGCGTCCTTAGACCCTCTACCGAGCCAGCCTATAGACGACAATAAACCTCTACTAATTGAGATAGAGGATAGAGAGGAATACCTAGTAGAGACCCTATTAAAGGAAAGAGGGAGAGGAAGAAAAAAGCAGTACTTAGTTAAATAATTAGGATATCTAGATCTAACCTAGGAACTAGCTATTAATCTAAAAGATATGAAAGCCCTAGAAGAGTGGAACTCTAGGTAACAAGATTACTACTCCTACTATCTTTTTTTAGGAGAGGGGTATTGTAAAAGGCTAAAGCCTTAATGTCCTCTAGTACTTAGCCTATGGCCTTCGTTGGCTTTTCTTACCTCAGCATTAGCACCTCAGTACTAGCACCTCAGCACTAGCTGCTGACTATCGGCCGCACTAGTTACGCTAACTGTCAGCTGACCCGGCGACCTCCAATAACCTTAGTTAGTCCTAACCTTGGTTAGTCCTAACTATCCAGATTAGATATAAAAAACCCACGTAGTCTCTCTATAGTTCTGTATCTAATTCATTCACCGTTTACCTTGCATCTTTGGTCAACCCAACGCACCCTTACAAAGGAGCCCTTCCTACTAGCCTTTAAGGCTGCTTTTAAGCAATTATGTACAAAGAAGAATATTTAAGCCAGCTTTAGAAGTGCTAGTCTAGTCCTATATAACCTATAGACTATGTTATTAAAGCTTAATATAGTAGTGCAGACGCTAAAACAAATACTGTAACAGGTAGACGCTTAGGAGGCGTAGATACTATACAACGCGCGCAAAGTTAAGGCTTAAAATACTCTTATTTAATAAAGAGTAAGAAACTGCTATAGGTCTTCTATAAATTTACTTAATAAGCAGATTACGCAGCTAAGCAAAGGAGCTTAGTAAATAGCATATAAGATAACGCTTATAATAGAGTAAATAGCTACTCTTAAAGAGAGTCTAGACGCAGCAAATAAGCGTAAGAGCTATAAGCAGCAATATATATAGATAGATGAGACTCTTACTGTTAGCAAAGTACAGGAAATATTAGCTAAATAGGCAGGTAGCAGTTATAGCGATAGTAAGAGCGCGTTAAAGAGGGTATAAGGAGAAAGGCAATACAGGCGTTGCAAGCAGACTAGACACAACGCCTGTACCTGCGCAGTTAAAGTAGATAGTGCTAGCAATAGCGGCAGTTCTAATAAATAAATTACTATACTACAATAGTTTATTAAATGTAATAAAAGTGCGTGATATTGTGTTAACGTTGACGCGCTAGTGGGGTGTAAGCGACTCGCTTGGGTGAGCGACTCGCTTGTGAACTACGTTAATGTGTTAGTTATATTTAATGTTAAAGCACGTATGCTATAAGAGCTAGTTGTACTTTTATATACAAGTTCTGTCCTTATAATCTTTCTGCTACGTTATGTATATTTGTAGGTTCTTTTCTAGATTGTTGTGTTTATAAAAGTATAGGCTGTGTCTTTCATTCTATATATGTACTGCGCATTTGTTGTTTAGATAATTATACTATTAGTATTTATATCTAGGTATTCTCTTTAGTTTCTTAGGAAACTATTTTAATTTATACTTATTAGAATAGTAGATTGTACAGCTGTTGTGTATATATATAGTTTGTAAATACTTTGTATATTCTAAGTTGCGTAGGTCTATTTAATAGTACATATCTCTAGCGTAGCTATTGTTTTAAGCCTTACGCTGCTAGCGTGTTGCCTAAAGTTTATTATAAATCTTTTTCCTTTTTTTTGTTTAAGAGCTAGTGCGCTAGTTTATTCTAGAATACTTTAGCTTTTTTAGTTTATTTCTATACTAAGTTGTTGTATATAGTCTTGTTAATAGTTACTACTAGAGTAAGTCCTTTCTTCTATAGTTCTTCTAGTAAATTAGTATACTAGCTATAATTTAAGAATGTTTCTCTGTAGAGTTTCTTAAAGATCTTCTTAAGTTATTTAAGCTGCTTTAGTAGAGCGTTAATCTTCTCTGCTAGATCTGTTAAGCATCTAGTCTTTATAAGTAATAATACTTATATACTAACATTGTGTCTATCTTCTATAGTGTAGGTAAGAAGTTTTTATATAGCTACTAGAACTATCTCCTTGTTGTACGCTACTAGCTCTTCCTATGTAATTAGTGTAGCTAGTTAATAGTTCTCTTAAAACTTAGCTATTTTGCTGTATATAGTTTAGTCTACTAGAGTTGCTTCTATATCTTTGTCTAGCACTATCTTAGAAATGTTGTTGTCTAAGGTTTCTTCTAGCGTAATTATAACTAGGTTATTTAGACTATTAATACTTACTTAGTCCAGTTCTTAAACTGTAATAGTAGGTTGTGTAATAACATTCTATTTATTGTCTACATCTTTATTAGGTTCTGCATAGTAGATAATATTTAGTTGTTAAGTTACTTTACTTTAGCTTTAGCAGTCCTGTTTTATGTAATTTCTTTTACTATATTTATAATAAGTAAGTTTCTTGTTACCTTTGTTATATACAAACTTCTTTCTTCTTAGTCCCTTATTAATGTTATTAAGGTGCATTAGCTTGTAGCTATTAGTAGCGTAATGCCTTAGGATTCTAAGTACATGGTTTTGCTAATATCCTTAGTTAGGGTATATGCGTTAAAATGTTTAATGTAGTTAAGTCTCTATATTTCTAAGTGCGCAATTCTTTTGCGCAAATAATTATTTCTTTAATATAAGCTTATAAAGTTTGTTGTCTACTCTAATAGCTTTAGCTATAAGTTTATTAAGTATATTAAGGCTAGCTCTGCTTTGTATAAGTTCTTATTGTATAGTAGGTTTAAGACTTTGTTAGTATATTTATATTAAAGCGTTATTGCCTTATTTAATAACTATTTTGTACTGTTAGAATTTAGTTGTGTAGTTAGCAGTAGACTTAGTTTATTATAGTCTCTAAATCTTCTATTTTGCAAATACAAATTCCTTAAAAAGTAAGAAAACTTTTTTTATCTTTGCTTTAAAGGCATCTTAGTCTTTAACTAAAGTAGTGTTGTTAGCGTTAATAATAGAACTATTTATATAGCGTTATAGAATTAAGTTAGCCTACTTCTCTGCATCTCTTTAAAGATACGTAGAGGCTAAGACTACCTTATTATTATTATTAATTTTGTTTTTTCTATGTAGAAGTATTTGTTAACTTAGAAGAGCTGAGCCTTAAGCTTACTATAATTGCTATAATACGTTTTAGGCTTGTTAGCGCGGCTTATAGTTTCTCTAGTGTAGGAATTAGCAGGTGTGTTTATAGCAGTATTGTTTATCTTTAAAGGTGTTTAAAGTGTAAAAATTGTTTAAAAATAATTTAAGTTAGTTCTTAGAGGAATAAATAAGTACTAAGGACACAAGGTGTACTAGCATAATTAGAAGATTAATGTAATAGTACAAGGGTGTATTAGCATAATTAGAAGATTAATATAATAACACAAGGTTTAAGAATTAAGTCTTAATTCTTAAATTAATTACTAAGTAAAACTTCAAATTTAAACACACTAAGCTATAAAAGTTTAGTGCATGGTCCTTAAAGAGTCATCCCGAATGTCCCTGGGTCTGGATCGTAACAAATTAGTGTTGCTTAATTATGCTAAAAGCACTAAGCACTAAGCAATTAGGTGACTTGCTGTTAGTTGTTAGGTTATTATCTAAGTGTGCCGACGCCTCGTGAAGACTTCTCCACGAGTCCTCGTTCTGGGTCGTAACAGCAAGTAAGTAGACCTTAGTTACTTAAAAAAAAACTTTCTAATAGTCTTCTTCTTAAAAGCAGTACTCTAGGCCTTCTAAAAGAAAAGAAAGAAGTCTTCTTCTACTATTAGTAAGAGCCTTTAGGTTTTATAAAAGTAAAATAAAAGCTTAGTTAAGTAAGTAGTTTGAAAAAGCTTAAAAAAATTAATTTTAAGCAGTGAAAGCGTATAATTTAAAAAAAAAATTTAGCTAATAAGATCTTATAGTAATTACAGTGGCTTCGGCCTTTTGAGACAACCTTTTAATGTTACTACACATTTTGTAGACACCTTTTTAGTAAAAAAAGATTTATTACTAACAACAGATATCTGGGCTTACGCCCTCTTGTTCGGCATTACTAGCACGCAATTAGTGTATCGCATATTTAGATAAAAGCAAAGAAAAGCAAGACAAAAACGCGAATTACCTTCTAACTTATTACGCTTTATTTCGCCTATTCTTATTGCTTTACTGCTAGGTGCTCTTAAATAAAGTAAAGTAGCAATATTATCATTACCTTGCTTGCTAACTTATAAACGCGATAATAGAAAGCCTACTTTTCTTTTCCTGCCTTTTTCTTTTCTATCGCTAATTTAACATCTTATAATAGCTGTTTAAGCTAGGTTCTAGTCTTTATACTTAGCTCTTACACAATAAACAGGAAGAAAGAGATATTAAAGCAATAGATTTTAAGTATCGCGCTAGTATTAGCAAATACCTTAGAAACTATGTATTCCTTCTACAATCAGCTTAATTAGGGCTTAACAATCTTTTTATATATAAAAACATTACAGATAAGGAACTTGTTTAAAAGATTTATAAACTTAGAAGTCTAGCTAGGTAGTTAAGTTTTAAAATACTTAATAAGCTTAGGTATCTGCATAAGTAGTTTAAGTTAAACTAGATTAAGTGCTAGGTAGATAGTAGCAAAGGATGTTTTTTTAAAGAGAGCCTAGAATAAAGAGATGCTTGCTGCAGAGGTTGTACGCTATGTTGTAGTGTAGTGTATTACATGCAAATTGTTTGTATACGGTGCTGTTTAAAAGATAAGAAACAGTAGGTAAAAAGTAGTAGCTTTAGCTTTATAAAGTATTGCAGGTGTTACGATCCAGACCAAGGGACGAGGGGGGCAACCCCGCAGGGACCATGCAACATGGACAGATGATCACAGCCAGGCAACCACGACGCCGTCACGTGACTGCTCACTGACGAGCGCTCATCCACAAGCGCAACCACGTGACTGATCATTAACGAGCGCGATTGTCTACGAGCGCCACACTCATTAGTATATAGTGTAGGCAATATGCCCTTATGGCTTATTGTGTTCAACTTAGAGTTTTACCTTAGTAATTAATCTAAGGATTAAGACTTGTTTCTTAACCTCGTGTTATTACATCGATCTTCTAATCGTGCTAACACACCCTCGTACTATTACATCAATCTTCCAATCGTGCTAGTACACCCCGTGTCCTTAGTACTCGTTCATTCCCCGAGAACCAACCTAGATCATCTTCGGACGATCTTCACAGCAGGCTCCTGCTACAGTACGTACGTGTTCTTTCTCTCCTTTATTGCATTATATTGTAATCCTATTGCAATCCTACTATAATCCTATTGCTAGCTATAGGCTGGCAATTGCTGTTAGACACGTTTTAGCTAGTGTTGTTTTTTAGTACCTTAGCAAATTTTTTTAACCCTAATTATTGCTTAGTAGTCTAAGCTTTCTTCCTAGAACTTATCTACCTACTGTTTGAATCTTGTTAACTACACATAATCTTTTTTTTTGGACTTTTGCGACTGATTAGTAGAGGGTAGCTGCTATTCACTTTTTGAGAAACCCTATTTTGACTACAACAACAACCACCACCTTTAACACCTTAAAAATAAATAGTTATTACAGTAATTAAAAATATTTATAGTTGAGTAAAATTTATAGCTGTTAAAAAAGAGCAAATTAAAACTTAAATAAGCTTTTTATATAGTCTTTCTCTTTGAAGCTTTTTAAGCTAGGCTAGACTTATATTATTATCAGTCTGGCTTAAAAAAAACTAACAAATACTAAGTGTTTTTTGTTAAAAATATTGTTAACTTAGCTTAATTTTAGAGCTCTAACAGCTAACTAAAAAATAAACACTCAAAATAAAGCTGTACTGTCTAAATAAATACAGACTAAAACAGTTACTTACTTTTTAAAACTGTCTTTAGTTGCAGCTGTTACTTTTTTTATATTATATATTCTTTCATTTAACATCTTTTTCAACTTTCTAGTCACTTTAATTATAAAGCCTTTCTTATTTATATTAAAGATTTTAAATGGCCTTATATTATATATTTTTTTATTTTCTTATATAGTAGCTTAAAGTAGAAACTATATTTAGTCTTTAAATTAGCTTTGTAGCAATTGCAATCTATTTCTGCATACTAGTATAAGATAAAATTAGTAGAATTCTTATTAATAAAGCAAGTAACTGTGAAGATCGTCCGAAGATAATCTAGTGTTGGTTCTCGGGAATGAGCGAGTGCGATGGACAGGGGGTTGTACTAGCACAATTGGAAGATTGATATAATAGTACAGGGTGTGTTAGCATGATTAGAAGATTAATGTAATAATACAAGGGTTAAGAAGGTAATAACTAATCCTTAGATTATTACTTAAAGTTAAATACACTAAGCTATAAAGATTTAGTACCAAATACTATATACCTATAGCTATCTTATGTGTCTTATAGTTTAATACTGTCTTATGTGTAGTACTTTATAGGACATTGTAGGAGATTATAGAACACACGTAATTATCTTATAAAGGCTTTCTACTAAGACTGTAGGATTACGTGTCCTGCGGGGTAGCATTATCTATTAGTAAGGCCTTTCCTTTGTCTTGTTTGTCTAGGATATCTTCCTACTACTGTCTTCTTATATAGTTGTCTGTGTCCCTCTCTTTAAGTTTGTAATACTATCCTCCCTTTCTACTTTTATATCCTTATAAACTAACCTAATAGTTTCCTGTAGTACTGCCTATTATTACATTATTAGTAATTGCATAAACGCTACTAGAGATCTTGCTATAGTTACTTACAAATACTACGCGAAGAAGAATCTAGAATATTAAATATTATTATTGCAAAAGAAGTGTAAAAATTATTATTATAATAAAATAAAAGGTTGTAAGCTAGTAGACGTACCTTTACTAGACTTTTCTAAATTAGATAAGGAACTAGCTTGTTTAGAGTAATAAGAGGTTAATGTAAATTAGGCAGAGGTAGCGGCGTTGTATGCGCTGTTAGCAGCTTATGCTAAGAAAGATTAACTCTAAAAATAATAAAAAATATTAAAGCATTAGAAATAATAGTAGGTAGATAAGTCTAGGAAATTTGTAGAAGATATGAAGGCTCTAGAGGCAGTTAATTTAGTTAACTATAATATAGCTATTCTAGAAGAAGGAATAATAGCGGGCATTCTCGCGCTTAACTAGAGTATTTACATGCTGTTAGTCCTTAAGGGTAATCCTAACTTTAACAAGTTTTTTTCTGTTTCGTATAATATTATGCTAGTAGACGTTAGCAATTTGTAAGGTTTATGTCTAGTTCCTATATATTGTTGCTATTTAGGTACCTTAACTATTTAACTAGGTATTTTTTACTATTACCTTTAGTTTAGTATGTAAGGATTTCTTTAACTTTAAAGACATTGTCTTTCTCTGTTTTATAGTAGAATGTTTTCTATAATAGCGTTCCTAGGTCTGCTAGTTCTAATATATTAACATAGAATCTTAGATAGATTTTTGTATTAAGTAGAAGGTTAAGTGTGTAAGTAACTAGTCCCTTCTAGTTTAGAATTAAAAACAGTCTAACTTCAACATTGTTAAGCCCTTTACTAAATTATTTAGTGCGAAGATTCTTTGTAAGCAAGTATACTCTATCCCCCTTCTTTAGCTAAGGTGCTGTTTTTTATTTCTAGTTTATATATAAAAGGCTTTAGCGTTAGGCCTTCTTAAGTGTCGTTTTAAGTAACTTATATACTCATTTTAGCTTATCTACTATTATAATAGCTACTTCTATTTTTAAGCTTAGAAGTGTACGTATAAAGAGATTTAGGTGTCTCCTATAATTTATGTAAAATAGAGTCTATCTTATAAACTCTAAAAGCTTGTTATTGTATGCGATCTGTGCTATAGGTAGTAATAATACCTAATTATTCTACTATTAATTAATATATATTCTAAGGTATGCTTTTATTATATAGTTTGTTTGCTCTGTTTGTCTATTTATCTGTAGATAATATGCTGTTAAAAGCTTTCTCTTAGTTCTAATTATAGTAAGTAATGTTGTCTAAAAATTTAAGGTGAAGAGCTTATCTCTATTACTAATAATTAACTTTAGTATACTATAATATCTAATAATTTAGTTATTAATAATATATACAAGCTATACTACGGTAAATTCTTTTCTAAAAGTAATATACTCTACTTATTCTATAAATTAAGTAACTACTATAAGAATTATGTTAAAAAGTACTTTTATAATAAAGTCTCTTAAGCCTAGTAGTCCTATAACAAAGTCTATAGAGATGTCTAACTATAGTGTGTTAAGTAGTTTTATTACTTATATTTCTCTATAAGGTACATATATACTGTGCTTATTCTTCTAACAGTCTATGCATTTAGTAATAAAAGTAGTAACCTTGTCTTTTATTCCTAGAAACTTATAATTCCTCTTAATAAGTTCTATAGTTTTTATAATACTTAGGTAACTATGTACTAAGTTGTTATAGTGTTATCTAATAAATACTTCTTGTAATTCCTCTAGTACGTTATGTATAACATGCATAAGTAGATTAAGCATCTATACTAGTCCTAATAATCTGTTGTTATTAACCTATAGTATTGCAGAATTAGTTATCTCTTTTATTTCTGTAATATTATGTTTGCAGCTAAGAGCATCTACTTTTCTATTATCTTTTCTTAGTATATACATAATCTTAAACTTATATTATTCTAATTCTTCTAACTATTAAACCTAGCGTTAGTTAAGTCTTTTAGAAGTTGTAAAGTTAACTAAGTTCTTATAATTTATAAATATTATAAGTTCTAAGTAACTTTTGGTATATACTCTCTAATATCTTAGATAATTAATAATAGCTAATAGTTTCTTGTTGTAAACATTATATTATTCTCCTAGTTCTAAAAACTTATAAGAATAACAAGTAATTAGGTGCTATTTGCCTTTATATAGTTAGCTAGCGTATCCTCTAAGTGCAAGGTTTAATGCGTCTATTTTAAATTATAGTAGCTGTCCTACTTAGAATATACAAAAGTATAGTAGCTTTATACTTATATTCTTAAATATTTAGAAAGCATTCTCTACTTCTTTACTCTACTTAAAGTGTATCTTCTTCCTTATAAGTTTTGTTAATAGAATAGCAATTTTAGAGTACTTCTTAATAAACCATTAATTAAAGTTTAGAAATCTTAGAAAAGATTATATTTTCTTAATTATTATTAGTTATAGCTATTCTTTAATTACTTATATCTTTTCTTTACTTATCTGTACTTCTTATGCCCCTATAATATATCCTAGAAAGGCAACTTTATTTTTATAAAATTTATATTTCTTAGGTTTTAGTTGTAGGTTAAACTAGTCTAGGTACTTTAGTACTATGTAGACATGTTTAATATAATTCTTTAAGTTCTTAAAGTAGATAAAGATATTATCTAAGTATGTAATAACAAAGATATCTAGGTGTACTCTTAATATATTAATAATAAGTTCTTAAAATATTACTAAGGCGTTTGTTAACCTAAACAGCATAATAATATATTTATAGTATTTATATCTTGTTTAAAACACTATCTTTTATTCTTTACTTTTCTTAATTTTAATAAAGTAGTATTTATCTTGTAAGTCTAGTGCTGTAAAGACTTTAGTATAAGATAATTAATTCCTAAGTTTTATAATATTAGGTAGTAGATATTAATTCTTTACTATAATATTGTTTAACTTTTAGTAATTAATATATATCCTTAGTAGCTTGTTCTTCTTTAGTATAAAAAGTATTAAGAATTTTACTAGTAATATTAAAAGTCTTATATAGCCTTTTACTAAATCCTTATCTAGCTTTTCCCTTATTATCTTAAGTTCTATCTCTAATAGTTAATAAATTAGTTTAAAAAGTAGAGTCTTCCTTTTTTCTAAGATAATTTTATAATTCTAGGGTTAGTATTTTAGTAAGGCTTTGCTATCTACTACTTTTATAAAGAGGTGCTAAAATTCTTTATACGTTTTTAAGATATTTAATGTTACGCATGTTTTTAAAACTTTAACTTTATAATTTAGAAGAGCTCTTCTAGTATTTATTAAGTTAAACTCTCTTGTTTTAAGGCTATTCTTAGTTAAGGTTTACTATTTCTTAGTAATATTATTAATCTTCCTCTTATTTACTATTTTAGTTATTAAATACGTAAGCTAGCTAATAGTTATATTAAGTCTATAGCACTTAAATAAGAACTTCTTTAACTTTTAGTTAATCTGCAAGTTGTGTTCTTATAACTAAAGAAGTCTTAATATAATATTATAGGTAGCTAGTTTAAAGACGTCTAGGTCTATCTCTTCTTAGTGTTTCTAGATGCGGAGCGTTACTTAAGTAACCTTATAAGTAATTATTATCTTGCCTAGTATAGGCTAACTGTTAGCTACGTGTAGTAGATAGAGTTCTTGTTTCCTTAGTAGTTATAGACCTGCTACTAGCACTACTTAAGTAGAAATAAAGTTAGCCTGTGTGCTAGAATCTACTAGTGCCTATATCTAGTATCTATTAAGCTTTATTATAAGCTTAAAGAGGCTTAGAGGATTTATTATATTAATCTCTCTAGTAGTTCTAGGTGTTTAGGGCGTCTATCTAAAAAAGACTATGTACTATATCTATAGAACTTCTTTGTAATAAAGTGTTTATTATATTTAATATTAAGGCACGTGTGCTATAAAAGTTAGTTATACTCCTATACACTAGTTCTGTCTTTATTATCCTTCTGCTTCGTTATATGCATCTACAAGTTCTTTTCTAAATTATTATATTTATAAAAGTATAGGCTATGCCTCTTATTTTATATATATACTGCGCATTTGTTGTTAGAGTAATTATACTATTAGTATTTACATCTAGGCATTCTCTTAAACTTTTTAAGAAACTATCCTAATCCACTTTTATTAGAAAAATAGATTGTGTAGTTATTATATATATATGTAGTCTATAAATACTTTGTATGTTCTAGGTTGCGCAGGTCTATCTAGTAGTACATATCCTTAGCGCGGCTATCATTTTAAGCTTTACGCTATTATTATATTACCTTAAGTTTATTATAAATTTCTTTTATCTCTTTGTCTAAGAGCTAGCGTGTTAGCTTATTCTAAAAAGTCTTAGCTTCTTTAGTCTATTCTATACAAAGTTGTTATGTATAGCCTTGTTAATAGTTACTACTAGAGTAAGTTCTTTCTTTTGTAGTTCTTCTAGTAAATTAGCATACTAGCTATAGCCTAGAAATATCCCTCTATAAGGTTTTATAAAGACTTCTTTAGGTTATCTAAGTTGCTTAAGTAGGGTATTAGTCTTCTTTACTAGATCTATAAAGCATCTAGTCTCTATAGATAGTAATACCTATATACTAACATTGTGTTTATCTTCTATAGTGTAGGTAAGAAGTTTCTATATATATTTATTTTTAAGGTATCAAAGGTGGTGGTTGTTGTTGTAGTTAAAATGGGTTTTCTAAAAAAGTGAAAAGCAGCTGCCCTCTACTAATCAGTCGCAAAAGTCAAAAAAAGATTGTGTATAGTTGACGAAATTCGAACGGTGAGTGGATGAGGTCCACGCGCTAAGCGCTCGGAGCAGAAAAGCTCAGACCACCGAGCGAAATCAGGGTCAAAAAATTTGCTGAAGGTACTAAAAAACGACACCAATTGAAACGTGTTCAACGGCGATTGCCAGGTTACTGCAGCGGGAGCCTGCAATACTTCATAAAAGCTCCCTGCCTGCTGCTTCTTACCTTTAGGATTTCCCACACCACACAGTACTGCATACAAATAATACAATGCTTAGACTATTCTTCTCCCTATTTAACACGAAGACTAATAGCTTACATTAAGTAAAGTTAGACTTTACTAGGTTACTATACAAGAAGCTATAGTAGTAGATTACAAAGCCCGCGTTTACTTTTGTTAAGCAGCCTCCCTAGTTAGTTAAAGAGGAGCTGTTGGCGGTAGCTCCTATAGTAATTAGGTGGACGCAGAGGTTAAATTCTATTATTTATTAACACCTTATTAATGCGTCTAGTATTATAGATATTAAGGTTACAATAGAGGTTGTAAAAGGCTTATTTAGCAGTAAGTTTATTAAATACGTTACGCATGTTAATAGTCTAGGTGTAGTAATAGTGTGTTATCTTACTAATCTCCTCCTGCGCGAATGCAACTTTAGTAGAAAGACCTTATAGTAGCTCTACAAGGAGCAAGAGCATGTTAAAACAGCTATTAAGTAGCTAAGATAAACTAACAAGTAGGAGAATTTTGTAAGTCGCCTCTAGGGATAAGAGAGCTATACTTAGATAATAACGCTGTTGTTGTATGTTCACATCTAAGTATAGACGCATGCTAGAAACGCTACAACTATAACACTGCTAGAATAGCAATAGAGACGACAGAAGTTGTAGTTAGCAGTAAATAGTTATTAGTAAATAGTTATTAGTTAAGAAGATTAGTTAGAGGGATATTACGCATCTTTGTTTCTGTCTAAACATGTAACACACTAATTGCGTGCCGGCAATGCTAAACAAGGGGGCATAAGCCCGGATACCTGTTGTTAGCAATAAATCTTTTTTACCAAAATGGTGTCTACAAAATGTGTAGTCACATCAAAAGGTTGTCTCAAAAGGCCGAAGCCTATATATATATAGGAACTGTCTTCTTATTATATACTACTAGCTCTTCCTATGTAATTAGTATAGCTAGTTAATAGCTTTCCTAAAACTTAGCTATCTTGCTATATTTAGTTTCTTCTACTAGGGTTGCTTCTATATCTTTGTCTAGCACTATCTTAGAAATATTATTGTCTAAGTTTTCTTTTAGCGTAATTGTAACTATGTTATCTAGACTATTAATACTTACTTAGTCCTATTCTTAGACTATAATAGTAAGTTGTGTAATAACATTCTATTTATTGTCTAGATTGTTATTAGGTTCTATATAGTAAATAATATTAAGTTATTAAGTTACTTTACTTTAGCTTTAGTAGTCCTGTTTTATTTAACCTTCTTTACTATATCTATAATAAGTAACTTTCTTATTACCTTTATTATACGTAAACTTCTTTCTTCTTAGTCTCTTATTAATATTGTTAAGGTGTATTAGCTTATAGCTATTAATAGTGTAATGCTCTAAGGTCTTAAGTATATAGTTTTACTAACGTCCTTAGTTAGGGTATAAGCGTTAAAATATTTAACGTAGTTAAGCGTCTGTGTTCCTAAGTGCGCAATTCCTTAGTATAAATAACTATATCTTTAATATAAGCTTATATAGTTTATTATTAACTTTAATAGCTTTAGCTATAAGTTTGTTAGGCGTGTTAAGGTTAGCTTTACTTTACATAAGTTCCTGTTGTATAGTAGATTTAAGACCTTATTAGTACATCTATATCAAAGTGTTGTTATCCTATTTAATAACCATCTTATACTATTAGAATTTAGTTGTGTAGTTAGTAGTAGACTTAGTTTGTTATAGTTTTTAAATTATCTACTCTACAACTACAGATTCTTTAAGAAGTAAGAAAACTTCTTTTATCTTAGCTTTAAAGGTATCTTAGTCTTTAACTAGAGCTATATTGTTAGCGTCTATAATAGTACTATCTATATAGCGTTAAAGGATTAAGTTAGCTTACTTCTCTGCATCTCTTTAAAAATACGTAGAGGCTAATGTAAGGCTCAATACCAAGTATAGATACGGGATGCTAGAGATGGGAGGATAATAGTATATTGCCTGTAGAGGAGAGACGAATCGATACCGTCTTGACTACGATATCGTATCTCTACTTATACTAGGGTAATCTAGGGTTATATGACCTATTTAGACCTAACATGGTCGAGTCTAACCTTAGCTATTCTGCACTAATCTAACCTAGCCTAGAAGGTCGCTAGATCCTAACATTATCCTCCTTCTTAGGACTAATCCTCCTAGGTTAGTAAGACTAGGGTAGAATAGCCTAGTCTAAGCTATAATACTGTAGTTAGTGCTTTGTTGTTAAGTAGGAGGGAAATTCCTCCTAGAGTGTAATTATACAATTTCTAAGAACCTTATATTATATTTTACTTTTACCTTAAGTGTCCGTGCGCTAGAAGCTTCTAGGAGGCTTGCTAGCGTCTTAGTAAGGTTGTATAGGCTTCTCCTAGGTTTTCTTACTCTTCTTCTTACACTTTACTTAACAACAACTAGTAAGTTACCCTAAATCTTAAAAACCTAGTTAGTCCTAGTAAAAGGCTATTATATGCTATTATAGGCTATAATAAGCTAGGATAGAGTTAGCAAGGCTAACTATAGCTTAGCAGCTCCTTGTAACTTATTAAATTAGCTCTTCTTTAACAAATTCTATTGTTTCTGCCTATTTTAGCCTTACTACAGCCTACTATAAGGTACTATAGGATAGAATAGCCTATACTTGCCTATATAATAGTTGCTGCTTCTAAAATAGACGCTACTGCAGTTAGTAACCTCTATATTAGTAAGAGTTATACCTCTACGTATTACTGTAGTTACTATGTTAACTTTCTTACTAGTAGAGATGTTTATATATTTAACAAAGTTAGTTATGTATTTCTTATAGTTAATAATAATACTATAAAGCTTTTTAAGACCTAGACGTATAAGGATAACTCTAGTAAAAAGATCTAGTACATAAAGTATTTTTATTACTAGTACTTAAGTTAAGAGTGTTGTGTAGTACGTTAATAGGCTACTATTAGTTATTATAGAGTATTTTAGCCTATGCTAATATAATGTAGCCTCCTACTACTAAGATACAGCTCTCCTGTAAGATTAGTATCCTAGTTAGGTAGATTAATACTAGTAAGCGTAAGGAGAATATTAAGAATCCTTGCTATAACCTAGACGCCTAACTATAAGAAAGAGAGGCGTAAGAGCCCTACTACCTTTACTAGAAAGTTTTTCTTGCTATAACTAACCTTAAGCTAGTTAAGGCTAAGCTAATTACGCAGGCTTAGGCCTTAAATAAAAAGATTATAAAGTAAGTAGGCTTTTATAGGCTATAGTAGCCTATTATACCCTATTATTGCTTTTGCTAACCTCCTTTAGCTAATACAAGCTTTAGGTAGAAAAGCTTTTCCTTTATAATAGTACTATTTGCTTTAATTAGGATCCTAAGAGTAATTTATGTTTTAACCTTTATTCCTACAACAACTATACTATGGAGGCTAAGGCTAAGGCTAATAAGTCCTTAGAATAGCAAGAAATAAAGGAGCTAATCTCTAGTACCTTTAAGAAGGTATGTATACCCTATTATTAGCTATAATAGGCTGTTTTAACCTAGTATAGTATAAGATTACTAAAAACAGCTGATCTCTACTTAAGTAAGAGGTATATTATATAAATATAGAATTGTTAGCTCTAGAGTCCTAATATATAAGCGCTAAGAGCAACACTAAGGGTAGCTTAACTAAGTTTATTAAGAGGGTTAAGACCTAGATCTAGGAGGCTAAGAATAGGATAGATAGACTTTAAATAAGTTAATATAGGCTATAATAGGCTATTTTAGGCTACAATAGGTGCCTAAGACCTTTAATATATATATATAGAATGCATATAGGAGGTGCTTACTCCTAATAGAGCATTATAGGTTAGACTAGGCTATAATAGCCTAGTCTAAGGCGTTTTAGTAGATACCCTAATCTGTATAAGTTAAATAATAATATAGTTCTTTTTAGACTTAGTAATTTCTTGCTAGTATAACTTTTTTTCTATAAATTAGGCTATTTAGCTTTAGTTGTTTTTTAGTTTTATTGTTCTATTAGCTTTAGTATACTGTAGTGTGCTATACTAGGCTATTACAGGCTAATATAGGTAGAAGTTAGGTATGTAAAGGTAGTCCTTGTAGTCTTAGGCTAAAGTACTATTAAACACCTAACTAAAAAACCTTTTATAAAAGGAAAAAATAGGTAAAAGTATACTTTAGTTATTCTCCCTTAATCTACTTAGAGTTATCTCTCTTTTTCTTAAAAAGTTATTTTTAACCTCTCTTTAGTTTTACCCTCTTAGTTTAGTAACAAGAAAGTATATAGTTGTTATTTTAGAATTTCTTAAGTGCTTCTATGCTTAGGTTAAGACTAGGTTCTTAAGAGTTCTTCTTCTTAAGATAACCTTTCTAAGAGACTAAGTATTCTTACTAATTAGCTTTATTTTTTTTTCTTTTTAGTATACAATCTACTTTGTATATATTATTACCTAATTCTCTTAAAGTATCTATATTCTACCTCTTAAGGTGTAGTATTTTCTCTATTAAGTTATATAGCTCTAACAGTAAGGTGTAAAAGACTAAGTAGATATTCTTTAGCTCTAGCATGTCTACTTTAAACGTAGATAAGCTAATCTAGGCTATAATATATTTAAGTTTTATAAACTTCTAGTCTATCTTCTTCTTTAGCCTTGTTAATTATATGTAACAATTTAATACTAAGACTTAGTCTCCTACTTTAAGTATAATAAGTAACCTCTTCTTATCTACATGTGCCTTCTAGTAGGTATTAGCTATAATAATTTTTTATTTATATTTGCTTTATAGGCTTAGTACTCTAGAGGTAGTTTATAGTTCTATAAGGCTTTCTCTATTGCCTAAGGCTATACTAGGCTATTCTACGCTAATTAAGTCTATCTTATAATATACTTAGAAAGGAGTAGTTTTAGTAGTTATATGTATACTATTGTTATACGCGAATTTACTAATAAAGATTTATAAGGCCTAATTATCTTATTTCAAGATGTAGTAGCATTAAAAGTATTATTTAAGTATTTAGTTTTGCCTTTCTTTCTGTCTGTCCGTCTATTTGTAAATAGAAAGTAGATATAAGAACCCTTTTAGAGTTTATATAGTATTAGAAGGTATCTTAATACTTTGTATTTATTAGTAGGCTTTTATTTAAAATTACTTATCTTAGTACGCTATGTAGTCTAATTACTTTATATATCTAAGCCTAAGCTAAGTTAGTGCTGTCTTAATTAGCTCTTGCTAAGATATAATAGGCTATTTTAGTTAACTATTACACTATAATAAGTATTAAGTTGTATACTTAATTCTATATTCTGCTAGGAGGCAATTTTATAATAAAATCTATTATTACGTCCTTTTATAGCCTGTTTAGTAGAAGTAGAAGTTTAAGGGGCCTATAAGGCCTGTAACAAGCAGGAGTTAACTTTCTATAAGTAAAGCAGTTATAATAATACTCTATTACGTCTTTCTTTATACTCTTCTTAATATATTACTATTATAGTTTTTCTAGTGTTCTTTTAGCACTAAAGTAACCTATAAGTAGGTTATTATAGTATTCTCTTAGTACTTATACCTTACTCTAAGTATTACTAAGCTCCCTTAGACGTAATAAGCCTATTTTAGGCTAAGATAAGTTATTCTAGTCTATATCTACGTTTAATTTGTCTAACGTAGCTTCTATGTTCTTATTAGTAATGTTATAGTCTTTTAGAAGTTCTAGATCTTTAAGCGTAGTCTTTTTTACTTACTTAAACTTCTTTAGTACTTTTTTTAGAGTAAATTACTGCTTTATCTATTTACTTAACTAAGTAAGAGTTGCTATAACAAGTAAGCTTTATATGCCCTTATTACTTAAGATATCTCTTATTAGCTGTATAAAAGCTTTATTGTACTTTTATACTAGTTTTTGTAACTCTGCTATGTAGTTAAGATAGCAGGATAGACTATTTACTAAATTAGTGCTTTTAGAGTAGTAGTTTAGGACAATATTATAGCGCGTTAGCACTAAATATAACTGTACTTAGCAGTAGTTAAAAAATTTAGTTTCTATAAACTATTTAAGGTTCTAATAGTCTATTAGGATCTTAAAATAAATACTTTTAAGGTAGTAGCGCTAGTGTTACAAACTCTTAATAATTATAAGAAGTTCTTAGTTATAAACGTTATAGTTATATTTAGCTGTAATTAGCTTATATAAAAAAAGTTAACTAGCCTCTGTTGCCCTATAGTAGGCGATGCTAGAATATATTAGCTTAAGATACCTAATATCGCACTACTAGAGGCATCTACTTCTATTTTTGTCTTTCTATCCCTCTTAAAATGCGCTAGTATAGGTATATTTAGAAAAGAGTCTTTAAGTTGTTAGAATGCCTTTTTTACCTCTTCCCTAATATCTAGAGTTTAACTTTCTTCCCTTCTTATTTATTTTTAAGGTATTAAAGGTGGTGGTTGTTGTTGTAGTCAAAATGGTTTTTCTAAAAAAGTGAAAAGCAGCTGCCCTCTACTAATTAGTCGCAAAAGTTAAAAAAAGATTATGTGTAGTTAACGAAATTTAAACGGTAAGTGGATAAGGTCTACGCGCTAAGCGCTTAGAGCAGAAAAGCTTAGACTACTAAGCGAAATTAGGGTTAAAAAATTTGCTAAAGGTACTAAAAAATGACACTAATTAAAACGTGTTTAATAGTAATTGCTAGCTTATAGCTGGCAATAAGATTGCAATGGAGGTGGAGGAGGTAGAGGTAGAGGAGGGTAAAGACACGTACGTTACCGCAGCGGGAGCCTGCAATACTTCATAAAAGCTCCCTGCCTGCTGCTTCTTACCTTTAGGATTTCCTACACTACACAGTACTATATATAAATAATATAATACTTAGACTGTTCTTCTCTCTGTTTAACACGAAGACTAATAGCTTACATTAAGTAAAGTTAGACCTTACTAGGTCACTATATAAGAAGCTATAGTAGTAAATTACAAAGCCTGCGTTTACCTTTGTTAAGCGGCCTCTCTAGTTAGTCAAAGAGGAGCTGTCGGCGGTAGCTCCTATAGTAATTAGGTAGACGCAGAGGTTGAATTCTGTTATTTACTTCCCTTCTTATAGCGTAGCCTTTTTTAGCTAAGCCTAGGCTTTTCTAGGTTAATATAGTTAAGGGTAGAGCTAATTTAGAGAATCTAGTAATAAATCTCTTATAGTAGTTTATAAAGCTAATAAATATCCTAATATCCTACACTATGCGTAGGACAAGCTAATCCTAGATTATTCTAATTCTATTCTTGTTAATTTTAATACTATTTAGTATAACTATATATCTAAAATATTCTATACACTAAGTGTACTATTTATACTTACTAAGTTTTACGTATAGCTTAGCTTTGCATAATTTTTAGAGTACCTCCTTAATATAAGTTTAACATTCTTTTCTTAGCTTAGAGAATATTAAAATATTGTCTAAGTAGATAATATAGGATACATTAACTAAGCTAACTAGTGTTTAGTTTATATAAGCTTAAAACTACGCAGGAGCATTTATTAGACTAAAAAATATAATAATATACTTAAAGTAGCTATATCTTATATAGAAGGCTATTTTTTATTTATTTTCTTTCTAAATACGCACTTTATAGTACGCTTCTCTTATATTAAGCTTAGTATAGTACTTAGCTTACATTAGTCTATCTAACAACTCTATAATAAGTAGGAGAAGGTACCTATTTTTTACTATAATTTTATTTAGACTACAATAATCTATATATAGCCTTATTATACTATCTTTCTTCTTTATAAAGAGTATTAGTGCGCTTACTAAGGACTTAGATCTTCTTGTTTATTCTTTTACTATATACTTTATAAAATACTTTTTTAACAGCTCTAACTCTGTCTTTAATAAGTTATATAATAATATATGCAGTAGATTTATGCTGAGTAGTAAGTTAATTACTAGATTTTATAGTCTATGCTCTGCTAAAACTATAAAGTCTTTCTCTAAATATATATCTGCGTATTTAGCGTATTATAAGAGAAGTTGGCTTATTTTAGCTAATTTTTAGCTATTCTAGCCTATAGAACCTATAATACACGTATATATATCTACTATTAAGTTACGTATACTCCTTTTTAAGGTTATAGCGTCTTCTACACCTACCTTCTAAAAGCTACCTAAATTTTAAGACTTCTTACCTTAAAAAAGCATATATCTTATTATATAGCTTATTTTTAGGTTGTAAGAGTTAATCTATAGTAACTTAAAGTAAATTAAGTACCTTTTTAAGTCTAATACTACAAATAAAATACGCTACGTCTTAATATATTCTTATAAATCTATAATAGTTACATCTACCTTAGTTATGCTATAGATAGTAAGCTTGCCTTTATTTACCTCTTCTACTAATAGGCTAGGTAAAGAATTAATAGGCAAGTCTTGCTCCTTTACTAATATAGTAGATATAAAGTTTAGTTATAAGCCTTTGTCTACTATAGCTTTTATAAGCTTTAATATTTTAACTATATACTTTATAGTTAGAAGACGTACTAGCTTAAGTAAAATTACTTTACGTAGTATACCTAAGTTCTTATTCTCCTAATAGAAAGTAATATAGGCAGCAAGATAGAACTTAAGTTCTTTTACTTTTAGTTTTTTCTTAACTTAGGTGTAGTAGCGCTGTCTACTGTCTTTTCTAGCTTACCTAGCTTATTTATTTTTAAGGTATTAAAGGTGGTAGTTGTTGTTGTAGTTAAAATAGTTTTTCTAAAAAAGTAAAAAGTAGCTACCTTCTACTAATTAGTTGCAAAAGTTAAAAAAAGATTATGTATAGTTAACAAAATTTAAACAGTAAGTAGATAAAGTCTACGCGCTAAGCGCTTAGAGCAGAAAAGCTTAAACTACTAAGCAAAATTAAAGTTAAAAAATTTGCTAAAAGTACTAAAAAACAACACTAATTAAAACGTGTTTAACAGCAATTGCTAGCCTATAGCTAGCAACAAGATTGCGATAGAGGTAGAGGAGGTAGAGGTAGAGAAGGGTAAGGACACGTACGTTACCGCAGCGGGAGCCTGTAATACTTTATAAAAGCTCCCTACCTACTGCTTCTTACCTTTAGGATTTCTTACACTACACAGTACTATATACAAACAATATAATGCTTAAACTATTTTTCTCCTTATTTAACACAAAGACTAATAGCTTATATTAAGTAAAGTTAAACCTTACTAGGTTACTATATAAGAAGCTATAGTAGTAGATTACAAAGCCCGCGTTTACCTTTGTTAAGCAGCCTCCCTAGTTAGTTAAAGAGGAGCTGTCGGCGGTAGCTCTTATAGTAATTAGGTAGACGTAGAGGTTAAATTCTATTATTTATTAATACCTTATTAATGCGTCTAGTATTATAAATATTAAGGTTACAATAGAAGTTGTAAAAGGCTTATTTAGTAGCAAGTCTATTAAATACATTGCGCATGTTAATAGTCTAGGTGCAGTAATAGTATGTTATCTTACTAATCTCCTCCTACGTAAATACAACTTTAGTAGAGAGACCTTGCAGTAGCTCTATAAGGAGCAAGAGCGTGTTAAAACAGCTATTAAGCAGCTAGGACAAACTAACAAGTAGGAGGATTTTATAAGTTGCTTCTAGGGATAGGAGAGCTGTGCTTAGATAGTAACGCTGTTGTCGTATGTTTACATCTAAGTATAGGCGCTAGAAACGCTGTAACTACAACACTGCTAGAATAGTAATAGAGACAACAGAAGTTGCAGTTAGCAGTAAATAGCTATTAGTAAATAGTTATTAGTTAAGAGGGTTAGTTAGAGGGATATCGCGCATCTTTGTTTCCGTCTAAATATGCGACACACTAATTGCGTGCCGGCAATGCCGAACAAGGGGGCATGAGCCCGAATACCTATTGTTAGCAATAAATCTTTTTTACCAAAATGGTGTCTACAAAATATGTGGTCACATTAAAAGGTTGTCTTAAAAGGCCGAAGCCAACCTAGCTTATAGTAGTTAGACTTATAATGTCTAAGTTTCCTGCACTTATAATACTATAAAGTACGTCCTTTAGCACTTTTCTTGCTTAGTTTACCTTACTTTAGGCTATTATAGCCTATTTTTGTACGCTTTGTATTTTTTAAAGTCTTTTTCTTATTTTTTAACTTTTTTTAGTCTTACAGTGCTCTTACTTTCTTCTTTTTAAAGTATTGTAGTTTAAGCTCTACTTTTTAAGTTTTTTGCTAGTAAATAAGGTTTACGTGTTCTTTTACTTATAGTAGTATTGCTTATTAGTTTACTAAGAGTAAGAAGAGACTTTTTTTAATATTTTTACGTAATGCTACAGTATATTCTAGAACTTAAATATTAAGTATATAATTTAAGCCTAATTTTTTCTAGAATAGTCTTATATAGTTAATAAGTCTATAGGATTCTAATTTAGGAGTTAATAAGCTTATTTTAAGTAGTTATAAGCCTATTGCTTGCGTTCTTAAGGTAATCCTAGGGAGTTTAACATTACTTTCTTTGGGTCTGCCTAATTTAGTGTCTAAGAGGGTAACTTCTATTTTTTTACAGTTTAATACGCGTACTACAGCGTTTTTAATAACTCTAAAATATATATTATTTTAAAGTTAATTTTTTAAGTTTTTAAGGTAAAACTTTGTAGTATATAGAGAAAGTATAACTTATAATCTCTTTCCTATTAATTATATTACGTATAGTTAGTCTTTAAGAACACATGTAGTAGCTCTAGATATAGAAGCCTAGATAATAATATTAAGTTAGTTTGTTTACTTAAGGCTGTAGTTTTTAGATCTTTATTAAGTATACTTAGGTCTCTTAAGGTTACTTTATTATATATTTTCTTAAGCTTAGCTAACTTGCGTTGTTTTAGTTGTTCTTCTTTTTATGCGCGTAATTATGCTAGCTCTTAGTCTAGGGTAGCCTCTTCTAAGCTATCTTAGCCTTTGCTAGAGGAGTATAGGCGTTATAGCGCAATTAAGGATTAAGATGTATTACTTTCTTTATCTTTGTTTATTTCTTAATTAATAAGTGCCTGTTCTTGTTTCTCTTTAAGAATAGGTGCTAGTTCTAATAATCTTATCTCTTAGGTTCTTAGGTTAGATAATCTTTCTTTGTTATTAGTAAGGGAACAGGCGCGGCTATCTACACAGATAGATTAAGCACTTATTATATAGCACAAGCGTATCTAAAAAAGATTAATTTAAATGTAAGGCTTAATACTAAGTATAGATATAGGATGCTAGAGATAGGAGGATAATAGTATATTGCCTGTAGAGGAGAGACGAATTAATACCGTCTTAACTACGATATCGTATCTCTACTTATACTAGGGTAATCTAGGGTTATATAACCTATTCGGACCTAACATAGTCGAGTCTGACCTCAGCCATTCCGCACTGATCCGACCTGGCCTGGAAGGTCGCCAGATCCTGACAGCTAAGACTACTTTATTATTATTATTAATCCTGTCTCTTTTAATGTAGAAGTATCTATTAACTTAGAGGAGCTAAGCGTTGAGCTTGCTATAATAACTATAATAAGTCTTAGGCTTATTAGCGCGGCTTATAGTCCTCCTAGTAAGGGAATTAGCAGGTGTGTCTATAGCAGTATTGCTTATCTTAAGAGTATTTAAAGTATAAAGATTATCTAAAAATAATCTAGTATTGGTTCTTAAGAATAAGCAACTACAATAGACAAGGGGTTATACTAGCACAATTAGAAGATTAATATAATAGTACAGGGTGTGTTAGTATAATTAGAAGATTAATATAATAATATAAGAGTTAAGAAAGTAATAACTAATCCTTAGATTATTACTTAAAGTTAAACACACTAAGCTATAAGGGTTTAGTGCTTAATACTATATACCTATAGCTATCTTATGTATCTTATAGTTTAACACTGTCTTATACATAGTACTTTGTAGGACATTATAAGAGATTATAGGACACATGTAATTATCTTATAAAGGCTTTCTACTAAGACTATAGAATCACGTGTCCTACGGGGTAGCGTTATCTATTAGCAAGGCCTTCCCTTTGTCTTGTTTGTCTAGGATATCTTCCTGCCACCGTCTTCTTACATAGTTGTCTGTGTCCCTCTCCTCAGGTTCGTAACAGTAACCTAGCTTTCTAAAACATTTCTACTAGCTAAAGATAAGGCAAAGTTGCGTATTATTACTTGTATATGTAGTGTACGTTGTTTAGTAAGCGTAGTAATATACTGTAAGAGCTTAGTTTCTTAGTATAAGTAAAGAAGTTAGTAAGCAAGTTAGTGTAGTTAGTTTTGCCCTTAGTGCCTTCGCGTTAAGGTTAAGCGTACTACACTATACTTTTCTGCAAACTTTGTATATAAGAAAGATGCGCCTAGTGCGCGCAAATTAGTTTTATTAATTGCTTCCTAGATTAGATCTATATTAGTGGAGTTATCAGGTGTTGAAAAGGTAGTGTTGTTTTGGTGGGGTGCGCAAAACTCGACCATGCGCAAAACGCGCACGGACACGGTACCGAGGTGGACGGGCCAACGCGCAGGACGGGCTAACGCGCGGGTTCTGCCATAGTAATCTTAGCAAATCTCTAATATTCAAATAGCTATTACTTCTTTAAATACTATTTTTTTTGGAATTTTTGAAGTTTTAGAGCCTAGAAGCCTAGATCTATAAGTCTAGAATTTTACTTTAGTTTAATATAGCTTAGTTTTAGAATTATTTATTTCAAATACTTTCTATACAAATATAAACTTTTTAACTAAGCTATAATAAACTAAAGTAAAATTCTAAGTCTGTAGACTTAGACTTGTAAATACTAGAACATAAAGAATTTTTCTAAAAACTAATCATATAAAAAAGTTATATAAGAAATAATTATTTTCTAAAAGTGTAAATTTGAAATTTCTATCATATCTTCTCAAGTATAATACTTTTAAGTATTATTACTTATGGTTTCAATTACAAGGAAGAAATAGAAACTTTTAGCTTATTTAGAATTTTTAAAATCTTTATAAATAAAAAGTTTATATTTGTACAGAGAGTAGATATCTTAATAACTAAGCTATATTAAACTAAAGTAAAATTCTAGACTTATAGATCTAGACTTCTAGGCTCTAAAACTTCAACAATTCTCCAAAATAATTAGTATTTAAAGTAGTTATAGCTATTTAAATATTAGAGATTTGCTAAGATTACTATGGCAGAACCCGCGCGTTGGCCCGTCCTGCGCGTTGGCCCGTCCACCTCGGTAAGCCCTATCTTAGCGCCATCGATCAATTGTTCCACGCGCTGGCGGACCCACAACCAATTGGAGTGATTCCTTTCCAGAGCACGTATCCTTTATGGAACCTGAATAATTCAATCTTTACCCAATATGGGGATTGTTGCCTTTTGCGCTGGTTTGAGTTTCCAACCTGGGATTTGATTTCATCATATCAGTCACGTATCAGAGTTATGAACGTACGCAACCATTATACGATTGTGGTTTCCTCCGTCGACTGTGCCTCCTCCACGCATCCTCGTTATCAACATCCTTCCAACTTCCGTGCTCATTAGTTCGGCCAAGTGCTGTGCCACCTGCACTATTGTGCTATCATTACCGTATCTATCCGCTTTGCCCCATCAGATTGGTTTTCGAGGCGCGTACGAACGGAGGACCAGTGAGAGTCATGTGCAATACTTCGATGGGCACAGTTCATTCAGAATGCATAAATAGTTGATCATTGCTTCAGCTTTTGATTCTATCATTAACACCTCCACACATCGCCCGACCCCTCTTCAAGAAATTCCACTGTACACAATTTTTCACTTCAATTGTTTAGCATTCACGCTTCTCTGTACGCCCATGCCAACTGCATAGGGAATGAGAATCCCAGCTGATTATAACGCTATGTATGATCCCGAACATGAAGGCACTTAAATCGGTTGGTAGAGCTCTTGGCGATAGTGGTGCCTGGAAGAAACTCGCGAACCCGACAGTCAGCCGCGGGAAAACCGCCTGGCCCAAAAGCGGTGCCGAGCTCGAAAGCGTTGGAGTCCGCTTTGACTACGACGAAGAAGTGACGCAGGATGGAACCGTATTCCACAAATTCCAATGTCAGCCAAACGCAGGCAAAATTCCGGCCTCACTCAAAGATTGGAGAGAGAAGCATGGTGGGACTCATGCAGTCATCACCACCGTTCTCGTCAAGAAAGATGCTACGAAGTCAGAGGTTTTGCAAGCGGTTGAGGCAGCTATGAATAGCGTCAAGGCTTGATCTCGTATCAATCTTCCCAAGGCAGAACTCTGGTAGTTTTCACTTAGCCGACTGGAAAAGGCTGGCGTGATTATGTTGCAAGCAATTCTATGGTATAATCAGTATGGTACACTCGTTCAAAACTCAATTTATACTATCCATCCACGAAGTTAATTTCATTATTCAACGGTGCAACAAGTATTGCGGATGTTCAAATGTAATGTGCTGTGATTCTTGTATACAATTCCTCGAGTCTCCGTTACAAGTCCTGCAGAGTTGCCCAATGTGGAAACACTCAGCGAGCATCCAGGTTTGCACAGATTTGGTGTGGACAAAATTGCTCTGGAGCTTAACCTGACTACCTTCTACAATGAGCGGCTTCACGACTCTCATCTAAATCTAGCTCGGACTCTCCTTCTCGGCTGACTCGTTAGCGATCGATCAAAACATGCTAAAGTAAACAGTATTTGCTAAAGGGATGTGCTGTATGGTTTCGTACCGAAGTGATTAGAAGCTGCTAGCAAAAACTGGGTTGGCGAATTTATCAAACACTACGACATCGACCTTCGCACTTACCGCTACGGACGTCCCAGATCTTGACCTCGAGAACCCCTCGAAGCTCTTGAGTGTTGCGACACTCTTCCAAAAAAATCATCTCGGATTCATGAATCTTCACCCCTCTTTCGCTAGCCACTTCATGCGTCAATGGGCTAGACTTAGTTACTATACAAAAAAGCTCGTTCTTTCTAAATTATACCACTCGTCAGTACAGCTCATCATAAAAGTATTTGCTTCGTTTACCCAACTGCGAGCATGCCTTGGGAACCTAGCGAACACACTTGGGGCACGTTATAGATAACAACTGGGAAAATTCGAGCTCCTCGGTGAAAATGGCAAACGCAGCTTCCAGTCGCTCTCTCTATATTAGAGTACATCTCATTGCAAATAGAAGATGTGTGAGTGCAGCATTGCAGATTGCATGGCTAGATAATAGCACCTCATCGACTTCGGTATCTGGTGTCTGCAAGTTAAAATTGCAGTACGGCTTTGATGCTGTCACCTCAGTACCGCCCTTTCTATCATCTTTGCTAGAGACTGTTCTTTCATGTTATTTCACAGACCATGTGGCTATATACACTGCAGTATGCACGCACCTACAGTTTTCGTGTGGCCTTCATTGAGCTCACAGTCGCTCTTTTAATGCTCATGATGACAGCTCCTTTCTCAAGTCCAAGGTGAACGAACGACCTTTTTCTGTATAACGTGGCTCCGTTTCTTCTAACTTCCTTTCCTTTCTTAAAAGCTTTTGATTTGGGCTCTCGTTCTGGCTGTCTTTAAACATAGTTCCTAGTCGTCCAACAATACCTTGCCTTTTCATCACTGACAGACAGCATTGTTTTCCCTAGCTACCACATGCATATACTTCAATACCAACAGTATAGATGTCACGTCGTGGTCACCCACCTGGTCAGTAATCCCTCTGGCTGCGTTCCAATTCGGGAAGTCACGCTCACCTCAAATCCGATCGTCAGCAAGAGCTAGCAACTGCTTTGTCAGAAGCTTCGACCTCTAACGTTCTCTCCCCCACACAACAACGCAGACTAGACTATATAGACACTCACAAACTCAGTATCTCTTACCAATTGCGCGAGCGCGGTGAGAATGCCGTCCATTCGGCCCAAGAACACGAGCACGTCTCTTTCACAACACTGCAGCTCTCGCTGCTATAGGACATGAAACAAAGCTGACAATTGTGTAGCAACTGCAGCTCCAGTATTAGTTTGGGATGCCTTCCCTCCACCGCCTCCAGAGGCTGACACTTGTACGTAAACCGCAAAACGCAAAGCCTGGGTGACACCCGCTGACATTGAATTTAGGGCAGCCAGATCCCGACAGCATCGCGAAACCTGGATGTCTTCCAGATCCCCGCTTTAACCGTGACCCAGAGAATGACCGCCGCAGCAAGTCGTTTGAAAAAGAGGCAAAGATGTACGCTACATCACAACCTGCTCAGAACGGCGTCTCTTCTTCGCTTTCTGGGCTTGGGGAATGGCCAGCACCATCCCCACGCCGTACAGGCTATCCACGAGACTTCATAAATACGAGTAGCCCTCCTTCACCTCGCTTGCTCCCTATGAAGAAGCCCTTTCAGACTTCTGAATCTCAAAACAAACAGTCCTCTACCACCGTTAAGCCGGTCGCACGCATTAACGGCCCTCCTAAAGGTACAATGGAGCTGATGTCCACGCCAAACTACCGCCGTCCAGAGACCCCCGTGGCGTCGAGAGCCTCTGCAAAGTCAGAATCACCCTCGAAGAACCTCCCGCCGGCCTGGGCGGCCTCTTTAGAGAAGGCTCTGGCAGAAGATGATAGAAAGCTCAATGCGCTGGCTGCCACCGCAAAGATCTCAACTCGCCCTGAGACTAACCGGGAGAAGTCTATTCCTCCCCATCTGAGAACCAAGGTTGGTGACACGGTCAAAGTAGATCATCCACATGTCAGCTCCGCACAAAGCTCAAGCCTGAACCTAAATCCAAACGCAAAGGTTTACGAGGCGCTGGTCAAGCGAGAAGAAAATATCAAAGACAATGCGTTCGCTTGGAACGTGGCGACAGCAGACCCTGGCATCGAGCATGCCAAGCAAGTGAGTATTAACAAAGTTATGCTGTCTATCCTTCCTAACACGCATCAGGACTTGTGCATGCAACGAGAGATCCTCGACCTATACATTGCTAAGCAGCCTGTAACAACCAGTATCCCCGTCGTCGTCCCCATCGCCCGCTCTCCTCTCAACCACGGGACCAAAATCAAAGTCATGCTCATCCGTGCGATGGAGCATGAGCTGGATCTGGGCAAGGTGGCACCTGAGCGAGAGCTCATGGCTATGCAGCGCGCCGAGCTTGACAGATATTACGAGAAGGTCTGCTCGGCTCACCAGCAATGGTGGGAAGCCACGGGAAAGGCATGAGCAAAGTCACATCATCCGTATTCATTCAACTCGACGGCTTATGTGGTATATTTATCTTAAAAATTTCCCGAAACGTCAATGCTGATGACACAAGAAGGCTCTAACAGTCCACGATTTGGCTTCTGCCTGCTGCCAAGCAAGGTTCGGTGGTGGGCAAGTAGTCATTGCTTCTCAAAATTTATGTACGTCAGTCTAAAAGCATCGGGCAAGTCGTAGTTTGGTAGAAGGAGAGTCTTGATCATCAGCATCCCCTTCCATCTGACGGGTACAGCCACGTTGAAGGACTTTTGCTGCTCTAATGGGTAGAATGTATTTGCACCGCAGAAACAAGACAATCGACTGGTGAACATACATACCATTGCCACGAGTGAAAACATTCGATCAATGACACGGAAATTATTACATTTCTAGAGTACTCGTGAGTTGCGTAGAGCCATGCGTTTTGTTCTGTTCGGAGGTAAACGCTCATTGCCTTGTCGTCAGCAAACCCCTAACAAGTGATGTCAAAGAAACTTTGACAGCCGCTTGATCGCGACGTTTTACTTCACGTTTGTACTGCGTATACAAGTGACGCAGCTCTTCTCTTCGTGATGGAAATAGTTGAGTCTCAGCAACAGGCAATTCAACAACAAAAACCATGTCAACGCAACGCCGTGATTCTCAGCAGCTACTATATCGCGAGCGTGATACCTTCATCAGCATGATCCGAAACAGCAGCTCACCGATGACTTCCTTAAGTTCTTGCGGCACGAAAATGACGTACGATATCTCGAAGTATGTGGGCATCAGCACGACAAACCTATCTATGCCAGACACGAAGATACTGCATGTAGAGCCAGACGGCAAGCCAGCAATCTCACTAACATCTTACTACTACGATTCCACTTCTCATATACCAGCGGAGTTGCGACCACTGATGCATCTCTTCGAACTTATCGACGAAGATGATGTACGCGACCATGCAACCCACCACCCCATCCAGACATGTTATGTCACAGCCGAAAAAAACGCGTTGCTTGTACAGCTAACAGATGAGTTGGATGCGCACTTCCACGGTCTAAAATGGGAGTTTGAAGTCAAGAGAGGAAAACCCTGGACGCCGTTGCGGCCGTGGGTGGATGAGGGGTGGGTATGGGATGACGAGGGGGTTTGCCAAAGTGGAGGGTATGTTTGATTGGTCTTGACGAGTGGATGTGTGGGCGGAGTGGAGCAGGTTGAGGAATGCAATGGGCAGACAGAAGTCAGTTCCAAGTTATCCGTAATGGACGTATCACGGGGGTATGTGTTTCATGTGACTTGCAGACTCTTTCCCCCAGGCCAATGGAGATGGGATTGTGTATATTTGAAGAACATACTTAGGTTGGTGAAGGGGATAACGGATCATGTGTCTTTCCCTGATGGGGGGCTGGAGATGGAAGAATGGTACGCGGATATTGAGCGAGGGGATTTGAGCGCGTCATGTACTTGCAATATTGATGTGGAAATGGGTCACCGTATTTGTTCCGAACCAGATTCCTGTGTTCCGGAAAGAAGGGGATGGTTGGAAATTCTTATCTGTCGAGCTGTAGGTGTGGCGAGATGGATGTGTGGATTTTGAAACGCCTTTACTTGCGTCCGTGTACAATACGACTGCCGAATGCTGGGTATAGTTTGTCGCACTGCGTCGAGCGGAATGAGACAAGTGCAGTTGCACGCAAATGTGCGCGGGCGCTTTCGAGAAACCGTGGTAGCGGGGACGGGCCGTCTCGCGCTTCCGTGAACGGGGTCCACTGCACCGAGGTGTATTGCATATATGCTGAATATTGTCAATCTCATTGGATCAGTGTGGTAACCAGAGTAAGTATGAGGTGGGGGCTTTCGTCCCAGAGTTCACCATCGTGGTTGCCAGCCATAAGATCCGTCGTCTCCCCGCTCTCTCCGTCTTTCAACCCTCATTTACCCCAGACTACGGATTTCACTGTGTGTAACTGAACTCAGCAGAACGTCGGTATCCTAAGCCATCTCAACTCTGTTAATTGGACTTACTGATACCATCAAGACCATGACGACATACGTTAGGAACGATAGCGATGCAAGCTCGGGCGGCTCTGCTGCCCGCAAGAAGGAAGCGGCGAATGAAATAGAAATGGTTCTAACACGGAGCCGTCAAACACAGTCAAGCAGCCCGTTGAAGCTCACCGAGATGAACTCGGTTGAGAACACAGGATATGCGTTCACAACGAAGTACAAGTGGGCGATCTTGACTGTTGTCGGACTCTGCCAAACCAGCATGAGTAAGTGGCTGCCCTGACCCCTAAGGCCTTTGCAATACTGACAGTTGACAGACTACAATGCAGCAGTCTACTCCAACTCGATAGGGCCACTCAACGAACATTACCATCTCGGTAGCAACCATTTCACCAACGCCAGAGCCGGTATGGCTTGGTTCCTGATCCTGTACGGCATAGGATGTGAATTGTGGGCACCCTGGTCTGAGGAGTTCGGACGATGGCCGATCATGCAGTTGTCCCTCTTCACTGTCAACATCTGGCAAATCATGGCCGGTGCTAGTACCTCGTGGTCTCACGTGCTAGCTGCGCGTCTGCTCGGTGGTATCTGCTCTGCAGGTGGATCTGTCACACTCGGAATGGTTGCGGACATGTTCGACCCCGAAGACCAACAGCTTCCAATTCTCTGGGTCAGCTTGTGGAGTTGTCTAGGTTCAGGTATGTGAAGTCCGAACTTCAGATCGCAAAATGCTAACGCTTCCTAGTCATCGGTGGCATCTGTGGTGGCGCTATTGAGGAATTCCTCCACTGGCGATGGAATTTCTGGATTCAGCTCATACTCGGCGCCACTGTCCAAATCATCCACTTCTTTTATGTTCCCGAGACTAGGTCGACGGTCATGCTCAACAAGAAGGCCAAGAGCCGACGCAAACAAAACCCGGAGGACAATGTCGTTGGACCGACCGAACACGACAAACTCAGCCTGACGAGCAGGGCAGGCTGGAAGGAGATTGGCAAGATCATGGGTCGTCCATACAAGATGCTGGTCTGCGAACCGATTGTTGGCTTCCTGTCTCTGCTTAGCGGGTTCAGCGACGCACTCATCTTCAGCTTTCTAGAGTCTTATGGATACGTGTTTGGAACGGATGGCTGGGGCTTCACTCCTAGCCAGCTAGGGCTTGCCCTCTCCGCCCTCTTCATCGGCTACTGGCTTGCAGCCGCGCTATACTTCCCAGTCATCCGACGCCACAACCAGCAACGTAGGAACGGGCAGGTACTGAGCCCAGAAAGTCGTCTTTCAGCCCTCCGCTGGATCGTATTGCTCCTGCCAATCGGTCTGTTCGGGTCAGCATTCGTAGTCACTGGTCCCCCTCTTCCATGGATCGCCCCTCTTGTATTCGCGGTCTTGATCGGTTGCGCGAATCTCGCTATCTACTTCGCCACAATCGACTACATGGTCGCTGCCTACGGAGGAAAGTATTCTGCCTCAGCCACCGGTGGTAATGGCTTTGCTCGAGACGTCCTTGCTGGTATCTGCTCTTTTTACACCGGCCCCATGTACAAGAACCTCGGCGTCACAAACTCGACATGGGTGTTGTTCGCGATTTCCGTCCTCGTTTGCATCCCGGTCTTCTTCATCTACAAATGGGGTCCTAGCATCAGAGCTCGAAGCACGTACGCCGAGCGGATCCAGGAAGAGAGAAACGCGAACGCCGCTGCCAAACAGGCAATGAACGACAGACTTGAAGCTTTACAGAAGACTCCCGAGGTGCAGGCATGAAACAAAGGTGAAAGAAGAAGGAGGTACATTGCTGGTGTTGTCCAAATTCACCGACCGTCGTGTATGCGTTTTGCGAAACCCAAGAGGTTCAAGTTCAGTGTTGTGAATTCTTTCCTTGGTGGTATAGCGGAATATGTTCCTGTTGCCAGCCACATGGGGCAGCATTTATCCAAAGACATTGTGGCAAGTTACAGGCAGCATACTGTAAATAGTTCAATGATGGTTTCACCTCAAGACTGGATCCGCGCCCGCTATGAGACAAACTCATAAAGGTAGCGATCGCAGTACTCTTGTCCCTCTCCGAGGACTCGACAGTGAATTGAACGCATGACGAAGATGGCGGCCTGATGTGGCATGTTGGTGACGATGAGGCATGTTTAGTTGCGGTTGCTGAGAGACGGTGCGTCAAGATGAAAGCAGGCGCGTTAGCGTCTCACATGACAGCGCGTCACCCCGCGCATGGGCTCGACTCACTTCAGCCTAGAGCCGTGAACACAGCCAACACCATCCGAGACGACGATGCACATACTACCCGCCGCTACGTCACCTGCCTCGTAATTCCTCCCGCCCGAAAGCCACTCACATGTGGTTCTTAGAGCATGAGAGCCTCTTCGGAGGCAAGCGCGTCTGGCTCCGCCCCGGATCACAGCAACTCTTCGGTCGCACCAAGTCGGACGACAAGGATGGCCCGCAAGGAACGAATTGGAAGATTGATAACAAGGCGGTCTCACGCAAGCATGTTATGCTCAAGGTCTACGACGCAGCACCAGAGGACGGCACAAAGCTTCACAAGAGATCACAGATTGAGGTGACGGACCTGAGTTGCAGGCAAGGAACCACAATCGACGATAAGACGACTTTGAAGAGCCAGAAGGCAGCCGATGGGTCGGTGGAGTACAGCTGCGAGACCTTGACAGGAACCGAACATACAATCAGATTGGCTGCTAGCTATGCGCCGTTCAAGATTGTCTGGCGCCCAGTTGTCTTTACCCATGCTTCGAAAGAGTCAAAAGAGAGCAAAGCCAAAAGCGCGCACTTACACACGCTGGACATCAAGACTACGGCCGATTTCGTCTTCGATAAAACCACTCACGTCGTATCCGCGAAACGGAACCTCCCCAAAGTCCTCTCGGGTCTGACGTCCGGCAAACACATCGTCACTACAGAATACCTCGATGCAGTCCTCCGAGTGGCAGCGCCATCGGTCGACAAAGAGAACAACTATCTGCCTTCGAAGCTCGAAGAGGACTTTGACGCATCGTGGCCGGCGGAAAAGGACTACATACCAGCTGCCGGCGCAGAACCAGTTGCCCGGCCACAGGAGATGCTGCTACCTGATTCATCGCGATCAGAAGTCTTCTCTGGACTGACCTTTGTGTTTTTGAACGACAGCCAATACAGCAGTTTGCTTGATCCCGTCACTGGTGGGGGCGGCAAGGCATTGCTATACGATGTGCGACCGGGCGAGACAACGGTGGAAGAGTACGTCGAATACGTTCACAGCGTGGCAGGAAAAAAGCGGCGTGGGAGACCTGGCGACAAGCTTCCCGTCATAACGGTGCGCTTACCGACGTACCCTGACGAGATGGAGGAATGGGCCACAAACTTTGTTACCGGGGTCGATCAGGCACTTGGCCAGCGCTCAGTCTTACAAAACGAGTTTCTGGACGTGATTATTACGAAAGATCGCAGCACGATACAAAGACCGCCCGCAGAAATGAATACCCCTGCACCTGCACCAGAAGTTGCTGCCACTCGACGTTCTATGCGAAAACCAACACCAATGTCTGAATCCAGAGCACCATCACAGGCCCCTGAGGAAAGTGCACATGCAGAGGAAGAGCCTACGAAGATCAATCCACGGAAACGCATATATCGGCCCAAGACCAGCCGCTTCACCGGCTTCGATGATGACGAACCCATTCCGAAGAAGAAGCCGAAGGTTGAGAACACTCAGATGGAAGATGTTCAGCAGTCTGTACCGCGGCCAGGGCCATCAACAGCAGCTTCGCAAGAACGCACTGCACCAGGCACACAACGTCAGGCTTCTCCACAGTCACTTGTACAAAACACGATGGAGAAGGAAGAGCAGATGGATACCCTTTTTCCTACTGCCGCCAAGATGAGGAAACAAAGAGCAGCTACCCGCGCGCCATCAGCATCTGTCGAGCCCGAAGAAGGGGGCCCTGTAAAGAAACCAACAAAGAGAGGCGGTGATATTCTGGCACGTCTCAACAGGGCAGAAGCCAAAGCCGAAAAGGACATCAACATCCGCGAGCATACGCGCAAGCGCATCAAAGAAGAAGAGGAGCGTCGTAAAGCAGACGAAGAAAGCTTGCGGGAGGCGCTCGAGGGTATCGATATCACGGAACTGAAGAACCTGGCCAAAGTAGAGGTGATGGATGTTCTACCTCGGCAAAATCGAGGTACTACGCGCAACCAAAGTCAGACCAACAACGAGCGCTGGAACGCCGAGTGGAATGGCCGCAAGAACTTCAAAAAGTTCCGTCGCCGCGGCGCAGAACAAGGTGTGCAAAGCCAAAGAGTACTCGTCACGCTTGAAGAAGCTCCATCCAAGAAAAGCCACGCCATTACCGATGCTTTCTTCCTCCAAGACCCTGAACCCTCTTCCCGCTCACGCGGTAGCCGACGTTGTCGCAACGCTGCAGTCGACTCCTCCTCGGAGCCAGAAGTCGGTGGCTTCACCCGTCGGAAACGTACCACACAGTCACAGGCGCAGCAGGAAGTCATCAACGTCGAGGACAGCGGACCAGACGATGAAGAAGTTCCCGAACAACGGACGCAGAGGAGTAGTGGGCGGACACAAAAGGTTGTGGAGACGCAGCTTGAGGGTACGCAGTCGCAGAGGGGGAAGAAGAGGGGCTCTGGGGTTGCGAGTGGGCAGCCTGCTAGTAAGAAGGGGAGGTTTGGTAGGAGGGGTGATGATGACAGTGATGATGAGGAGACTGGGTTTAGGTTTAAGCGGAGAAGTTAGGAGTGTGGTTTATTGATGTGTTAGTGAGCCAGTGTTTTTTTTTCTTTCGGTTTACATGAATAAGCGCGCGATACCCTTGAAGTTGTGGGCAGCAGTAACCAGGAAATAGACTTCCAACAAGGATATAAACTTTCAACGAGGAAATAGACTCCCGACTGGGGAAATAGGCTTTTAACTAGAAAGTAAACTTCCAAGAGTCCCTCTGTTTGAAAATAGAATTGATTCGTAATCTCATAGAAAATGGTATAGCGCCACACCCCCCCCCCCTTCCCCCAACGCCATCTCCCCGTCCATCAAGGTAGAGAAAGCTGGAAAGCCGTTTCTCTTTCGTCCCAACTTTATGCCATATACACACATCCTCAGACGTGTGCCTCTCTCGACTTTATTTTCCCCAATCCTAAACTTCCACAGATCTCATCGCCCACGTCTCATTTTCCGCACATGATAAATTCGTCGCTAATCGGTACTGATGAAACTACTCGTCTATCGCTTGCGCTCGAAGAAGGAGCTAGAGCCGAAAAAGGCAACACTCTGGTCCATGACGGTCTCGCCGACCCAGAGGTAGCTTTCAAACCACTTCTGGGCGCTGGGGTTTTCGCCAAAGGTATCTGGCTTTACACTGGGTCTGGGTTTAGCTTTAGCTCCGATCTTGTAGTTTGCGGTGTTTGCGTTGTGTATGTGTATGTGTATATGTGTGTGGAGATGGGCGTGACATGGGACGTTGTTTGGGGGTGGTGGGGCTTGGCAAGGATGGATTTGGGAAGGAGGGGACATACGTGAGGCCGGTTGAGCGTCGGACGCCGGCGAGGAAAGCGGATACTGGGGCTGGGTGTTAGCTAGGGTGTAGTAGGGTAGGGGAGGTTAGAGTGAGGGTTCTCGTACTTAGTACCGCGTCGAAGGCGTAATGTGCGACTTTGCCGAGCTGTTGCTTGTGTGAGCTAGGGAGCGTGCAACTCGGTGGTCCGACAAACGCAGAAGTAGAGTAGTAGGCTACATACGACCATGATGGGCGACGTGGGGAGGTGGCGTATCGGTGCGAGGTTGTGTGCGGCTGGTTGGGGAGAGCGTGGCGAGTGGTGTTCAGGGGGTATGGCGGGTGTGCGTGTTGTTGTTGTTGTTGTTGTTGTTGTTGTTGTTGTTGTTCTTGTTCTTGTTCTTGTTGGCGTTGGGTGAAGGATGCGGGATGCGGTGTAGAGTGGTGGAGAGAGTGTGGCTGGTGCCCTTCCTTAGTCACACTCGTCTGCATGTGATTGAGCTGGCACGCGACTCCAGGGCTCCCTTGTCTCTGAGCATCTATAATACCATGAGACATGAGCACCATTTGATCGTCTTCAGGCGCTATCCATGATTGTGCATGTCCGTCGTCGAGCTCTCCATGCCCACTGGCTATGCGACCTGTCCATGATGCGGTGGAGGCTCAGAACGTCTCCACTAATATGGAACTGGAGCATATTGTCGCATCAATGGGGGACCTTCCTTTCGACCTCGGGCAAGCTATGCGGAGCAGTTGCGGGTGATTTAGGAGCGGACCCTACGACGTGCACCTGGTATATAACAGGGCCTGCCGCGACGTGGTGCGTCTGCTTGACCCTATGAAACCTCCAAGACACCACCTCCCACTGAAAGGGAAAAATACAATGACACGCCAGCAGCCGGCCGCGCATTACTTACAACCACCCACCCACTAGCCAGCTACGCCCAGCGGGAACGCGGCGCCGAGATGTTCAGTTGCTGTGCAAAAACAGTACGCGTTTGGCGGCTTATCTGGGCGGGATGCTGGGCGGGATGCTGGAGGGCAGTGATGCAGCAACGTGGGTGGGGTCGAAGAAGCAAATGGGTGTCGCGACGCTCAACCATGGGACATATTCAGCAGGCCGTCAGCAGATCAGCTGGGCGCACTACCAAAGACTCTTATTCAACCAAACCTTCTCCAAGCCTTTTCCTGACTGTATTCTGTTTCCAATCCGCATATCCAAACCGCCGTCGCTCAGGGTGCAGCAGCCCCACGTACTAATCAGCGTTGCTAGCGCCGCTACTGAACTGCCCCTCCAAAACGCGCTCAACAGCCAACAAAACTTCTAGCCCGTGGCAGCACAAGATAAACCTCGTCGGCCGCCATTTTCTAGAAGCCAGCTTGCCCACCTCTCTTTCTCCTCTCCCACCTCCTCAGCCGTCGCGAAGCCAATCAGAGTTCTTCATACAGACTCCTTGGCCCGGCCCCGCACTCCGCGACAGCTTCTCAGTCTTTCCCCTTCACAACCTCTTCTCTCTAAACACCATCCCCAGATATGGCGAACGCGTACGTACACTCTACTCTTCCCTACGACAGAATCCCGCAACGTGGCTTACTGCATCATGTGATTTATACTCGGATTTGAGCGCGGTAGAAGCTTACAACCCCACAAAGCACCCACTGACAGCCAACAGTCTAGACCACCTCAACTCCGGCAGGACCAGGATCGAGTGGCTCAGCCAACTCAACACCGAGTACACGCCTGCAAAGGAGTACCGGAGAACCTCCATCATCTGCACCATCGGCCCCAAGACAAACTCGGCCGAGAAGATCAACGCTCTCCGCAAGGTTGGTCTCAATGTTGTCCGCATGAACTTCTCCCACGGCTCCTACGAGTACCACCAGTCCGTCATCGACAATGCGCGCGAAGCCGAGAAGACACAACCCGGCAGGCCTCTGGCCATTGCCCTCGACACCAAGGGCCCAGAGATCCGAACCGGTAACACGGTGGGCGATGCCGACATTCCCATCAAGGCTGGCTCCATCATAAACATCACCACTGATGACCAATACGCTACCGCATGCGACGACAAGAACATGTACGTCGACTACAAGAACATCACCAAGGTTATCGCACCTGGCCGCACAATCTACGTCGACGACGGTGTCCTCTCATTCGAGGTACTCGAGGTCACAGACGAGCAGACACTCAAGTGCAAGTGTGTCAACAACGGCAAGATCTCTTCCAGGAAGGGTGTAAACCTGCCCAAGACCGACATTGACCTTCCCCCTCTATCCGAGAAGGACAAGGCTGATCTCAAGTTCGGTGTCAAGAACAAGGTCGACATGGTCTTCGCCTCGTTCATTCGCCGCGGAAGCGACATCACTGCCATTCGCGAGGTGCTCGGCGAGGAGGGCAAGGACATCCAGATCATCGCCAAGGTGGAGAACCAGCAAGGTGTAAACAACTTCGACGAGATCCTGAGGGAGACTGACGGTGTCATGGTCGCCCGTGGTGACCTTGGTATCGAGATCCCGCCCAGCCAGGTCTTCATCGCCCAGAAGATGATGATCACCAAGTGCAACATTGCCGGCAAGCCCGCCATTTGCGCAACTCAGATGCTCGAGTCCATGACCTACAACCCGCGCCCAACCCGCGCCGAGGTTAGCGACGTCGGTAACGCTGTTCTCGACGGTGCCGACTGTGTCATGTTGTCTGGAGAGACGGCAAAGGGTGACTACCCCGTAGAGGCTGTCACCATGATGCATGAGACGTGCCTGCTCGCCGAGGTCGCTATCCCATATGTTAACGCTTTCGATGAGCTGAGGAAGCTGGCTCCCGTCCCATGCCCTACCACGGAGACGTGCGCCATGGCGGCCGTCAGTGCCAGTCTCGAGCAGAACGCTGGCGCCATCTTGGTCCTGACAACGAGGTGAGCGCATCGACATGTTGTACACCTGTGATTCTTACGTGCATTAGTGGTACCACCGCCCGCCTCGTCTCCAAGTACCGCCCTGTCTGCCCCATCATCATGGTCACCCGTAACGAGATGGCCGCTAGGGTGAGTTTTCTTTTTCTCCTGTGCACAGGGATTCCCTTGGCTAACTCGAGTAGTATTCCCACCTGTACCGCGGCGTTTACCCATTCTACTTCCCCGAGAAAAAGCCAGACTTCAAGACGGAGCCATGGCAGGAGGACGTTGACCGCCGTTTGAAGTGGGGTATCATGAACGCCATCAAGCTCGGTGTTCTTAGCAAGGGCGATCCGGTCATTTGCGTACAAGGCTGGAGAGGAGGAATGGGCCACACCAACACGCTCCGCATTGTCCCAGCACAGGAGGACCTTGGTCTTGACCAAGACGCGTGAAGATAGGGTTGGAGTGGAGACGTTGGATGGTCAGATGGAAGGTGTGGAGAGCGCTGCATGAGGCGCGTCTACATGACTCGTTTGCGCAAATGACGGTCTGGCGCATAGGGGACACAAGATTCGGTGTAAACACTAGCGGACCAAGGCAAACTCTTTAATGACTACCTCTTCTCACCCGCCTGACGTGATGGTCGCATGCAAAGCCGAGATAAAGATAGAAGTGACATACCACTGAGAGGCGGCACAACAAGGCAGCGCAGGGTGAAGGCGTCCGTGCGCCAGCAACACTAGCCTTGTGTACACGATGGTGAGTCCGACGCACAACCCTACCACAACCCACGATGGACATATCTGCGCTAGTGAATCACGATGGGGAAGCATCGGTGTTACCGCGCCGTTCACTCTCCATCCCCCATTCCCTCTCCGCATCCTCGCCCATCCCCCCCGCCGCAAAGATGCCGACGCCTAAACCCAGCCAGAAGCACATGTCGCTCAAGCGGAAGCGCCATGACCCCAAGCCGATATGGGCATATCGTGAAGGCGAAGAACTCCCGCCCGAGCTCAGGCAGCTGCAAGAGCAACAGCGCCAACAATCGCGTCCCCCTCCACCTGCAATAGCCCAACCGCACCCGCACCCGCATGCGCAACCTATACCCTCTCATCCGCCACCCCGGCCTCACCCTTCCCCCAAGGCCGAACGGAACGGCCACGCGCCAAGCGAAACCGGCGCGCCTCCCCCAGCAGTCGCCGTATCTGCGCTCGCTGGCTTCGAGCGACCCATCTCTGATGAGGCGCAAATCTACGATGACGTCTCGCGCAACGTATGCGACTTCATATGGAACACGGCCGTCAACAACGAAACCGTGCGAAACGCCATCGTGGATCCAAAGGTGCAGCTGGAAGTCGAAGCGCGCTGGGGCCAGATCCTCGAGAAGCAGACGGACCAGCGATTGCGCGGCTTCTGGCGCACAGAGTGCGTGATAAACACCGAGGTGTTGGAAGTCAAGTTCGAGAGCACTATGACTGCTCAGCAACACAAGCGCATGAACCATTACCTCAACACCAAGGTCCAGCAGTCCAAGGCACCTGGCGCTTCGCGTCCCCCGATCGATTACCGACACACCTACGAGACGGACTTGTTCTACGAGCTCGACCAGCAGGGCTTCGCCATGCTGAATCCTATAGTTCAGCGTCTCATTAGCGCAGCTGGTACCCGACAGAAGGTCCGTGTGACGCGCGACAAGAACACAGGCGAGTTTCTGCGAGCCATCATAAAGCACCGGTTAGGCAACCTCGAGGTCAGCTCTCCCAAGACAGAGTGGGATTATCGCATTGGCATCAATCTTGAAATCGAATTCCCGGGTCCAATCGAGAGCCTCAAGCCCGCTCTGGAAGGAGGCAAGACACTGGAGAGTATGCAGCGGCAAAAGGACCGAATGTCGTACTCGTGGCTGGGCGCATACCAAGTTGATCTGACCCAAGTCGCCCAAGGGACCAGCAAGAACCACGAGCTAGAGCTGGAACTGGATTCCAATGCCCTCATCGCAGAGGCGGACAAGGTGAGGCGGAAAGAAGCGACCAGGTTTGAGAGCTTGATCAACGGTATGATGAATAATCTGCGGGTTCTGTCGCGTGAAATTACGTCTCCCGTTCCTGGTGCTTAGACATGAAGTCGCTGGGGTAGGGGACGAGCTTGTATCATTATCATTTATTTTGTTTTACGGCGTTGAACTACACACATGGGACCAGCGGCATGGTACGGAGTTTTTCATTATCCTTTGAAATCAAGATACCCAGTTCTCGCTACATTGAAGTACGTCTGACGATTGACGTGAAGCCTGTTGTGCATTTACTTTTGAACTTGCCTTACGAAGCTGTTTTGATCCTGTTCGTTATAAACATGTCCAACTTTTACACAGATACGCAGGCTGTCATCTAAATTGTGCATTCCGAATGACATGGAAAGTCTAACTGGTAGAGCTTATCGTGGATGATGCGCAGGTAGCGTATTATGTCATGCGAAGTGGACCAGGGTCGCCGCTTCCGAGACTCACGAGCTACTTACTGTTTAGACCATCACGTACACGATTCCCCCAACACCACAACGGCGCCACGCCATCCCCCCATCAAACACCCACTCCCATCTTCTCGCCCCTCTTTCACTGCGACCGTCACTGTAGAGTCCGCCCCAGATTATCCTTTGACCCCAAGCAAGCCCGCAGGCGCCACAGCGCAGCTCCATACGCTTTTACCCACTTCCGCAACAACAGCTCCCTCTCTTACCACAACCGCCGACGACCATTCAACAACACCAGGCCACACATCTCTCCCGCTAGACACAACACAATGGTTGGCCTCACGTCCGCCGCCGGTGTCGTCGGCTTCCTCTCGGAGCCAGACCCAGCCTTGCGCTCATTCGCCCTCCAGCGGCTGAACGAGGAGATTGACCTGCTGTGGCCAGAGGTTGCCGGGTCTGTCAGTCAGATGTAAGAAACCCAGCTGAGCTACTACGCGCTCTCGTCGGCCTATCGCCATCAAAGCAGCTGCTAACATGGGTGCGTCATAGTGAGGCTCTCTACGAAGACGACTCGTTTCCCGAGCGAGAGCTTGCCGCTCTGGTAGCCGCAAAGGTGTACTACCAGCTGCAAGAGTACAATGAGAGCATGGTCTTCGCCCTGGGCGCAGGCAAGCTCTTTGACATCCACAAGGCCGCCGAGTTCGAGGAGACAATACTAGGTAAGAGAACACGGACAGCCGAGCTTTGCACTCAACTCACGTCTGCTTTCATCTTGAGCTGAATCAGCGGGTTCGTCATACTTCGAGTACAATCAGCTAACTTGCTTTTTCTTAGCAAAATGCTTAGATACCTACATCGCGCTGTCCGTCATGCACAACCCGCCGACACCAGTCAGCAAGGCGAGCCAGGCCCCTCCGCAACTCAGCACATCCTTCTCCGGGAACGCAGCAGGAGGTGCCAGTACTGCAGCTAGTCTGGCTTCGCCGATAACGCCCTTCTCACAGTCTGCGTTACCCTCCAAGTCGCTGCTCTCTAGGGAAGACTCATCGACTTTCGGCCCCACTCTACCCGGAGGTGGCAATGCCGGCGTACCTGGTGCACACCCTACTCCGATGGTGTTGCAGCGAAATGTGCAGAAGAACCTCCACAGCACCGTACGCCGGATATTCGAGAGCTGTTACGAGAGCGGCAACTATAAGCACGTCGTAGGAATCGCCATCGAGGCGCGGAATCTCGAAGTTCTGCGCGAATCAATCGTCCGTGCGAGCCAGGATGGAAAGAAGCACGGCAAGAAGCCTGCTCAGCCTTCCGCGCAGAGCGAGGACTTGATGGAGTACGTCCTGGACATTTGCATGAACGTGGTACAAGAGCGAGGTCTGAGAAACGAGATTCTTCGCCTGATCTTGGATCTCCTCAACGATGACCAAATCCCGAACCCCGATTACTTCTCCATCGCAAAATGTGTGGTATATCTTAACCAGCACTCGCTGGCTTCGAAGCTCATTCGACAGCTCATCGAGCGAGGCGACGACAAGTCTCGCGCAGTCGCATACCAGATCTCATTTGATCTTTACGAGAACGGCACACAAGAGTTCCTCACAAAGGTTATGGAAGAGCTACCGGAAGCTGAGGAGGAGGCAGCGCCGAAACCCTCAGAAGCAGGCGAGTCGGACTCTCTGCTTGCAGACGTGGACACCAGCAACTCAAAGGAGGACCAGCCGAGCGAAGATCAGATCAAGGTCTTCAACAACGTTCGCTACATTCTTCGCGGAACCAAGAGCATCGAACTAAATCTCGAATTCCTGTACAGGAACAACCGAACAGACAAGGCTGTACTCAACAAGGTCCGCGACAGCTTAGAGGCCAGGAACTCCATCTTCCATTCCAGTGTCACGTTTGCAAACGCCTTCATGAATGCTGGCACTACTAATGACACATTCTTCCGAGAGAACCTGGAATGGTTAGGAAAGGCAGTCAACTGGTCCAAGTTCTCCGCAACCGCTGCTCTGGGTGTCATCCACCGTGGCAACATCACACAAGGGCAAAAGCTTCTCGAGCCTTACCTCCCCAAGGACAGCGTCTCGTCAGGCTCTCATTACGAGCAGGGTGGATCACTGTATGCTCTCGGCCTGATCTATGCCAACCACGGAAGCAACGTTCTGGATCTGCTCCTAAAGCAGTTCCAGGGCGCATCTGAGGAGGTCATCCAACACGGTGGTGCGCTTGGTCTCGGTGTTGCTGGAATGGCCACTGGTTCCGAAGAGATCTTCGAGGCTTTCAAGAACGTGCTGTACACAGACTCTGCCATCAATGGTGAGGCTATCGGTCTCTCAATGGGTCTCGTCATGCTTGGCACTGGTAACATCAAGGCACTTGAGGACATGATCCAGTATGCGCATGACACACAGCACGAGAAGATTGTTCGTGGTCTTGCCATGGGCATGGCACTGATCATGTACGGTCGGCAAGAAGCCGCTGATGAGCTCACCAACGGTCTTCTCGACGACCCAGACCCAACTCTGCGCTATGGAGGTATCATGACCATCGCATTGGCGTACTGTGGTACAGGCAGCAACAAAGCCGTCCGAAGGTTACTACACGTTGCGGTCAGCGATGTGAGCGACGATGTACGGAGAGTTGCAGTCATGAGCTTGGGCTTCATCCTCTTCAGGAAGCCAGGCAGTGTTCCCCGCATGGTTGAGCTTCTCGCAGAGTCATACAACCCACATGTGCGCTACGGAGCCACCATGGCTCTTGGTATTGCTTGTGCTGGAACCGGGCTTCCAGAAGCCGTAGATCTGTTGGAGCCGATGATGAAGGACTCAACCGACTTTGTCCGACAAGGTGCTTTGATCGCGCTGTCCATGATCATGGTACAACAAAACGAGGCAATGAACCCCAAGGTAGCGTCTATCCGAAAGCAGCTTGCCAAGGTTGTCAGCGATCGCCACGAGGATGCAATGGCCAAGTTCGGTTCTGCTCTAGCCTTGGGTATCATTGATGCTGGAGGTCGGAATTGCACAATCGGCCTGCAGACGCCAACCGGCAACCTCAACATGGCCGCCATTGTCGGCATGGCTGTCTTCACCCAGTACTGGTACTGGTTCCCCTTGACTCACTTCCTGTCATTGAGTTTTACACCCACTGCAGTCATCGGTCTAGATCAGGAGCTGGAGATTCCGTCGTTCAAGTTCCACAGCAACACCAGGCCAAGCATGTTCGACTACCCACCAGATGCAGAGGTCAAGACTGAGGAGGCGCCCGAGAAGATCAAGACTGCAGTCCTATCGACCACTGCCCAAGATAAGCGGCGACGATTGGTAAAGGAGCGTCAAAAGCGTAGGGAGAGTATGGACGTGGACCACACCCCTACCACACCCAAGCCTACGGACGACGACAAGATGGACGTTGACGAGGAGCCCAAGAAGGAAGATGGAGAGAAGACTGACGGTCAAGGCGTGGAGTCTTCAAAGAAGAAGGTAGAGAAGGAGAAGGTTGGCTACGAGCTGGAGAACATGTCGCGTATACTGCCGCCACAAGTGAAGTACATCAGCTTCCCAAGCGAACGATATGTACCAGTGAAGAAGGTTAGTCAACGATACACCATGTTGAAGACACCCCCAGCTAACACATGACCAGCCAACCCTTGGTGTTATTCTCCTCACAGACACCAAGCCTTCAGAACCGAAGACGCTCTTGGAGCTCAAGGTAAAGAAGGCCGTGCCTGTCCCTGCCCCTGGCGCGTCGGGTTCCTTAGGAGATCGAGGACCAGAAGGCGTATCAGTAACAACTGCTGCAGCCCCGGTCAGCGACAACATGGTGGATGAAGGTGAGGCAGAAGCGCCTACGCCGGGTGAGTTTGTCTACGAATCGGACACGAACCCGGACGACGACGAGTAAACGACGTCGGAGGTCTCAGTGAGCGGTGGTGTGTTTCGAAATCCTTACTACCATAGCCTATTGGGGGTTGGAGACGTTGTCGCAGTGGAGGAAGACGGTAGCTTTTTTTGCATTCATCATCATAGGCTATAGGGAGGCTTGTAGAGCCACCTTTCCCCATCGCCTTTTAGACTAGGATGCGTGTATAATAGCCAGAGAGAGAGAGAGAGAGAAAGAGTTAGTTTATCTTTGAGATTAATGCCTTTTTTTTTGGTGGTACCTCGAGTGGTGATGCAAATGATGTCGGTGTTGAACTTTGTTTCGGAATTTTTGCCAAATTTGGCTTCCGTCCAAGATTCCAATGCATGTGGAGTTGGATCACACGACCGTGAGAGAGTCCTGGCCCTTTTCTAGGAAACCCGGGGCATAATCACGATTGGGCAGTGGAGGATGTGGGGTAGGGAGGGGACGGGAGGGGTCAATATAGGAATAGATTGAAGAAAGAGGCTCGGCGTAGCAGTGGCGAGTGGAAGGTCAAGGTACTTTGCTAACGTAGGATTTTGAGACTGTGTGGATGAAATGTAAAAGACTTTGCTGGGGGGCTATTTACTTAATCTGAGGTTTTTTTTTTTTAATTCGTCGTGGACATGTGTCCTGTTTGCTAAACCCCGACTTTACGAAATTGCAATCGGATTTATCGCAAGGCGAGCGCGAACAGAAGGAAGAGAGGTGATGGGCTCAATGTGTTCTGGACAACGGGTCGCACCTCGTCCCCTGCGTTTTCCCCGGATTCTTCGGTCCGCTAGCTTGGTTTGCGGGTGGAGAGGGGGGGCTGTTGCTCTAGACTTCATCTTTTGCATAAACGTGCGAGATCGGCAGCGAGGTTGGGCGAAAGCACATGGACTGGTACTGCGGCATTACAAATGTTGTTTTATAAAGTGTTACAAGAGTATTGCAGGACAGAGCGGCGCGGTGTTTAGCAAGGGGCTTCTTGTTGATGACGCGTTGGTCGGTCGGCCGGTCCCTCTCCGTTTGTCAGGAAGCGAAGGAGGATTGCGGCATGACATGACGGGCTTCCCTCCATTCTCCCACGTTTCCAAGAGTGTCTCAGTACTCAAACGGAACAAAAGTCCCTTTGGTACAAGGTATTCCCCCCCTCCCCCCACCACCAACACGCCGGGCGCGCCTCCACCAAACAACACCAGCTCTGTAGACAGTCAGAAAGAAGTGAGGAGGGCCATAAGCTTGAGCAGCACGCGAAATGGCCACCACAATTCCCCAAGCCACTCATCTTACACGTCAACTACACACTCCAATCGTTTCCTTTCCCACCTTTGACTTAAGCGAAGCGAAGCCGCAGCAGGTCTGCAAATACCCGGTCATCATGCGCCTGCGGGACCGACCCCCGTTGCACTGTGCCCCATCCATGCGAGTCGGCGCTTTAAGAACGGGGGGGATGTATAGCCCTTGTTTTCTTACTGGAGAGTTGATATTGATCCTTTGGTCGCGTGGATGGGCCAGTGATTATATTACTGTGCCTTGCTTCTCTACTCGTAGCTCCGGTGGTGTTTTTTTTTGGTTTGTTGATACTGATGCGTGGACTATGCGGTCTGTGGCCTTGGGCAGAGAACGAAGACTTCATTGTTTAATTCATTGATTGACAACTCTTCCCAATCACAGTGCTGTTCGTACGGGTGGTGCGAGTTAGTCGGCATTATGGATCACCGCCACAAGAGGGATGTACACACTTCGCACACAGAGCGCACTAGCACGACGCAGATTCGCCAGGTGCAGAATGTTGCTTTTGCGGATGCAACGGCCAAGGCTAATGTAAGGCCATGGACAAAGGCTATGTTCAAGGTATGGATGGCTAGAGGTGTTCCGCAAAGGATGCTGTTGACGGCGTGGTAGCTGTATCTCTGCCTCTTCATCGCCACACTCAACTCTTGCATCAACGGGTACGATGGATCGCTCATGGGGGCTATCAATAGCTACCCTCAGTACCGAGATTACTTTGGCTTCGACGCTCACGAAGGAACCCCCAGTACTGGAATCGTTTATGCTATATACACCATTGGTAACCTCATCGGATCTTTTGTCGCTGGGCCGGCGACAGACTTCAGGGGGAGGAAATGGGGAATGTGCATCGGTACTTCGATCATCATTGTCGGTGCCTGCATTCAAGCAACATGCGTCAACCTGGGTGGTTTCATGAGCGGTCGCTTCATCCTCGGTTTCGGCGTCGCCATCACATCGACAGCCGGTCCCGCCTACGTATCTGAGATGGCACATCCATCGTACCGCGGCGTCTGCACAGGCATCTTCAACACCTTCTGGTACGTCGGCGGTATCCCAGGCTCGTTCGTCCCATACGGGACCAGCAATATCCCCGGCGCACAGTCCTGGCGCATCCCGATATGGCTCCAGATGATCTTCGCAGGAATAGTGCTAGTGTGCTCGCCGTTCCTACCGGAAACACCTAGATGGCTCATCGCAAACGACCGGCACGAAGAAGCTCTAGACACCATGGCGCGTCTCCACGGCGAAGGCAACCGCGACTCACCCATCGTGAAGCTAGAATACAAGGAAATGGTCGAAGACATCAGCGTCACGGGCTCCGACAAGCGCTGGTGGGACTACCGCGAGCTCTTCAACTCGCGCGAAGCCCGCTACAGAACCGCATTAGTATTCTGCATGGCTTTTTTCGGCCAATGGTCCGGAAACGGGCCCGTATCCTACTACTACCCTACGATGCTGCAAGGCGCAGGCATAAACAACAACCACACCCGCCTCCTCTACAACGGCATGCAAAACGTCGTCTCCTTTGGCGGCGCCATCTTCGGCGCCATCTACACCGATTCCTGGGGCCGCCGTCCCCAACTCCTCGTCTCGACCGCGCTACTCGTCGGCGTCTTCGCCATTGTTTGCGCCCTCGTTGCCACGAACCTCAAGACGGGGCCGGACGGGAAACCCATTTATAGCGGCAACAACGGGACGCCAGATATTAAACGACCGGGCCAGGCGAGAGCAGTCATTGCGTTTGTCTTCATATGCGGCTTTATTTATTCAACCGGATACACGCCGTTGCAGCAACTATATCCCGTGGAGTGTCTCCGGTACGAAAGCCGGGCCAAGGGCATGGCGTTTTACAACTTCTGGGTCAATATTGCGAATTTCTATAATACGTTTGTGACGGGGATTGCGTTTTCGGGCGCCGGATGGAAGGTATGTACAACACCCCCTATTTATTTATTTATTATTTGAAAAAAATTATTTTGTGTCCTTGAAAATGGATGGGGCACATGCTGACTATTTTTATGATTTACAGTACTACTTTTTATTCATCTTCTGGGATATGTTCGAGTTCGTCATCATCTACTTCTTCGTTGAGACTCGGCGTCGGACCCTGGAGGAAATCAGCGAGATTTTCAATGCGAAACAACCGGTTAAACATTCTTTGAGTAAGACCCGTATTATCGTGCATGGAATTGGGAGGGGGGTGACGGAGATGCTGGATAAAGAGGAGATGGTCTTGGAGAGGGATTTTGGTCGAGGTGGTATGCATGGTGGGAGGAGGGAGAGAGATTCTGCGGGGAGTCAGGGCAGGCTTGTGAGCCAGGAGTCTGTGAGGGAAAGCCTGAGGGATAGGGTTATGGATCCGGGGAGAGGGAGTGGGGAGAAGAGGGGAGAAGAGGTGCTGGGAGTGGGACGTATGAGATGACCGGTTGGGGGGCATGACGGGGCGAGGTAGACTACCATCTTTACGTATGCATCTCATCTCCACTCTGCATGGCTCTGGTACTGCTGGTATTTCGTGTAACCTAAGTCCGCAACCGTACGAAGACGGTGAACGCACACGTGTATAAACCCTACGTCACAAATCAGCACACATCTCACATCCACAGCACACCAACATACCGACGAAACAAAATACGGCAACCCCAACCCAGCACCACCCCACCCAATCGCCTTGACCCACAAAACCGTCATCAGCGGCGCACCAACCAAAGACCCCAGCGTCTTCGTCAACATCACGATACTAAAATCCTGTGCATCGGACCCCTCCAGTGCAACAAGCGGCGACTTAACCAACGACATGGTAAACACAGGTAATGCCGAGCCAAGGGCATAGACGATAAGAGCTATCCAAATCAGTTTCCGTGTTGGACACCATCATGCTGACGTACCAGTAAACAACATCCAAAACCGACCCGCGAGCGCTATACATAGTACACCCACCACCGACACCGCGATACTGGCCCTCGCCCCTAGAAGATTCAACAGCACATCGGAGCCCTGAACGGCTTTTGAGGATAGTGATGTACGGATGATGTGTGGTATGACGATGGCGAGTAGGGCGAGGTTGACTAGTGCTTTGGCGGAGAGGAGGTAGCCCGCCTGTGCAAAAGTCCAGTTGTAGCGTTTGGAAATGTATTGAACTAAGAGCTTTGTGTCTGAACTTGCGAGGGCCGTGAGGAACAGGGTTGTTAGGAGGATTTGGAAGTTGCGTCGTTCGAGTACTAGGTGGGCTAGTTGGTGGATGGTTTGGGTGATGCTTTGGTAGTAGGAGCTGGACGGTGGAGTTTTGAATGCGGAGGCATATCTATCTAGGCTGGTGGCTTCTGTGCTTTCGAGCAAGGGTCCGGATTCTTGGGCGTTTTCGTTGCGTATGGCTTCTTGGGGCGTGGTAGCGTGGCGTGGGGCTTTTGTGGTGTTGGGAAGTAGACGTATTGTTGGTATGGCGCAGAATAGGAGGCAGATGTTGAGCCAGAAGGGCAGCCAGAGGTTGGCGCTCATGGTGGAAGCGGCGAAGGTTGGGCCCATGAAGGAGACAATGTAGGAGGTTGAGCTGATGTAGGAGAAGTATGATGCTCTGTTCAGCATCAGTCTTACTTCCCTACAATAAGCTACTGAATATGATGTGTTTACTCACCGTTGAACATAGTCACTCGTCAAAGCGGACGTGAGTGTGAATATCGTGGACTGGAACACACACTCACCTCCCAGGAGATTGAAAACTGGTGCTGCAAGGATAATTTCCGTAGGCAGAGCGCGGGAGAAGTGACCTGGTACGTTTTTTTTCTCTTAGATAATGTCGATTTCATACTAAGAGACCGAAATCCGTTATCAGGCAATACATACCGACAACAATAGCCCAAGCGCTTGCAACAATTCTCGGAACAAGATTGCACCACAACACAGCCCTGACACCCCACTTCTCAGCCATGAAGCTAAAAGGTATCGTTACAATGAAATCTGAACGTAAACATGATTAGCCTACAACACAGCTACCCCAGCGACACACCACGCTCGCCCATCAAAATACCACACACAACGCTCATCGTCTCCATACTCCCTTGCAGCCACGCAAGTCCCCGCTGAACTTCCTTGATCTTACACAGCATCTCCGGTATCGATCCGCCGTCTGGCTGAATCACCGATGGATCATGTGCTACATAGTGTTCTTGACACAATCGCAACTCTATCACTCTATTAAGAGGCAGTGTGTAGAGAACGGAAGAAAGCTGGACTAAGATGAGGAGAAGCACCAAGGGCCATATCGAACGTTTACTGGAGGTGAATGGCATGGGAGATGGATTGCGGGGCGACGGCATGGATGGTGTTGTGAGGCGCGTGAGTAGTGGTGCGGTGCTGTCGATACTAGACATTGCATTCAGTGTTCAATTAAGGTCATGGTGCGAGAAGTCTTGAACCGCGGTTGTTGGCTCAAGAGAAGGCACGTATTTGTTTCGTGGTGTACTATCGGTCTGTTGTCCCACCATGTGCGGTATCACGTTGCGATAAGATAGTGCTCACGTGACGCAACGATAGTGAACCTCGAAAGGATGTCAGTGTGGAGCTATCAACTAAGAACTCCTCGTCGCATCTTTTGACTTTAGCTCCAGTCTATTGTTTACAGCGGCTGATACCCAGTACATTGGGAATTTGGGAAGTTGTTACCCCTCTAAATGTAACACCAGGGCTTAGTCCCGTAAAAGTAGGGCTATCCCAGCCTCTCCTGTCGCCAACGCATCGCGACAGGGGCCAAATCGCGTCGCGTTGTATTGATCTGCCTCAACACCCAGTATCCATTCTACCGCGTTGATCCCTTGTGGCAGAAACGAGCCGTCTGACAGCGCACTTTTCTTTGTCGCCCAAGCGGGGGTTTTTTTTGCCTCTTCCCGCGGACGTGGCTGGCTGTCTAAAGGGACCTTCCTTGCAAGGGATTCGATCTCGGGTACTCCGGAGCACGCCACGTCCACTGGCCTCATGGCAGTAGAAATGCCGAAATGCGAGGCTGGGAGAAAGTCCGCCACGGCATCGTCTCATTGCATCTCGATGATTACTTGCTCTTGTCCCGTCTCTCTCCAATGCAGAGTCATGCCGTGTCTGTGCTTCTGTTGCTTTTGCCATGCTTGATCGTCATGTATCCGTCACAACCAGTCAAGCAAAGTTGTGCAAGTGCTCAGTCGAGTGTATGTATTGCTTGCCTTCCGTGGTAGTCCAGGGATATGTAGCCTTTCCGCCAAGGCAGGGGACGGCGGTATGCTGTAGGGTCCAATGCGGGCAGAGTCGGCATACCGCGGGCAGAGCGTGTTATGTGCAAACGTAGTATCGTCGTCGGTATAGGGTGAGAGCAGTCTGTAGCCTGCTGTCCCCGAGTTTGCGGTGGTAATGGAGATCTTGAGCGGTTAGTAGCTGGAAACGCTGATAGGGCCGCATAGGCGCCCGCTGTGCAATACTCACTAGAGGCATACTCGCCAGCGTTTGCAGTTGAGTAGTAGGAAAGGAGTGTCTACATGCCTGGATGAGCAGAGCGAGGTAATCTTAAGCAATTGAGGTCGCATTGCTTGCTTTGAAACATGCGGCGAGTGGGTGTACCCTGCAGCGTGGACTGTATAGCATCCATTCGCCCAACATGTATCACAAGGAATATCGCATGATGAAACACAGAAACAACGGGATGCCAGGGCGAAAAGCGAGCATGGAAGACCAGTTCCTCAATTTTGGCGACCATTTCTACAACTAATAATGCTCTTAGTGACCCCTTCAGCCCCGCTATGGAAGGAACACTCTGGAGAGCCATGCAAATCTAGGCAACAACATGCTTGCATCACTTCACATATTTTTTCACCATTCCACCACATATGCAAAAGGAAAGTTGACGCCCATGAATCAAATGACATGTCCGATAAAGTTTTGAATTGAGAAAGGAAGGGTATCTCTGCTCGCTTAGGCAAACAACAGTTGCGAGTGAGCCTGATAGTGCTGGCTTGTATATTCCAATTTCAGCCTGTAGCCATGTTTTCCTCCCCACATGCTGCAGACCAGATCGAACAACCCTGTATTCAACCCTGTATTAGATGGATGTAATGTCCAAGAAGATAGGGTGCTGGACCTGATCTGGACTCCACTCACCAGAACTGCAAACTGGCTGTCGTGCAGAAATGAGAGTGGACGACCATTTACATTTTGGTCGGACCTAACAAAAGAAATGCTCGAAACAAAAAAGTGACGTCTTTGATGTCGCAATATAACAGTAACAGACGTTTGCAAATGCTGAAAGAAGTGACCAAGCTATGACGCTCATCCGCGAGTATTTTTGGTACAACGGAACACACATGAACGTGATCATGACAGTCCATGGCAGTTGAATTTTTTCGACGGTGGTTGTGTACATCCACTACCCGGCGCGATGCGTTATTGGACGTGTTGAGGGTAAAGGTATTGTTGGTGGAAGTATTGACCTTGATGCTGAGCGTTCGCCGGATGGTCCGGAGTGGGAGTCGTGGGATACATGGAAGTAGGCTGTGACTTGACGACGTGGCCGTAGGTGAAGTGCTCGCCTTCCGGTGTGATTGGCGGTGTAGGACATCCATTGTACACGATAGAGCCGTATGGGTTCTTGTTAGGCGTCTGGGGCCCGTAAGCATTGACAGTGACGATTGGCTTTGGCTCTTCAATGGTGACCGTCGGTGGCGGTGTCGGTGGTGCTGCTTGTCGTCGTGCAATCTGCGCTTGCCTTTGTAGGAACTCCTCCACGGTGGCGGATACGGTTGACAGATGCATGGAGGCATACTTGCGGGAAAGTACCGGAGATGGCTGGTAGAGATGGTTGGACAAGCCGATGACTGTTTGGGGGTCGTAAGCACCGGACCAATCGGTGTTGCGTGCTTGGGGTCGGGACAGGACACATCTCGCAAGGGCAAGGGCGGATCGGGCGAGGGCAGATGGCCGTGTAGAGACGAACTCCTTGTGGAAGAGAGCAATCTCAGCGATGTACAGAGTCATGTGCTCAACCTCGGCATCGTACGGAGCTTCCGAGAGGGCGATCTGGAGGAACGCATCTACTGTGGTGTGACCAATGACCCAGTTTAGGGTTTGCAGAACGTGCCACTCCATCTGGGTGAACATCTCATTGTCGTACAGCGAGCAGCACATGGACTTCAACTCCCGTACGGTAGGCACGCGATCCTTCTTGTCACCATACTTAGCGGCGATGAGGAGGGCTGCGCAGCCAACAAGTTGGTAGTGACGCTTGTAGACAACGCGGCGGGAGCAGTAACGGTCGAGAAGGTTGACGGCCAGGAACAGAGTCTCAGGCAACAACTGGAAGGCAGCGTGAGCTTCAACCAAGAAGTCAAGGAGGTAGGGGCGCATGAACCACTGGATCTCGGTCTGGATATCAATTGAGTTGACATCCGGCAGGGTTTGTGACTCCATATGGATCATGTGTTGCACAATGTCTTCTTGGTATTCATCAGCGGTCATTCTTGAGAGCTCCTCAGCAATTGCTCGTTGTTGCATCTTGGAAACAGCTCGATGGCGTTCTCTGGCCTCAGCTCGCATGGCGTAGATGCCATCGTCGTGCGACTCTACAAAGTATGAGTCGCACTGGCCGTAGCGGGATTGTGGTTGGGGGTGGTACGCCATGTTGATGTGGTCGTTCTGTATTGGGTAGTAGTCGTCAGGTCTCCGGGATAGACGTGGTCAGGTAGTCGATTGGAGTGTTGGGTGTTTAGTGAGTGGACAGCTTCGAATGATGAGCCGGATTAGAGAGTGGGATCCTGAGAGGCAACAGGTACAAAGAGAGTGATTAGCTGGTATATAAAAGAGGGTCTGTAGTCAGCGATCCTCCAGTACTGAGATTCGGACGTGTTACAGTAGACAGAGCCTGAACCATTTTCGTTAGCATGCGCCCCAAATCCTTGCTGAAGTAGAGGATCATACCTTTGCAGAATTAAAACAAACACTTTAGAGAGCGAATGGAGCGTACGAAAACACGTAAAGGACAGCGGAAGAAGTCGAAGAAGGCACTGATGGCATCCAGAAGACTGATTGACGCGGTCTCGTATGTCCCTTAGTGAAAGGGGAGGTCGTAGGGCAGAGCACGAGCTAACGAGTCCGCCAAGCTAGGGGGTTTGGAGCCGAGAGATGGAATCAAGAGATTCCAGTACTGGCGGCTGAGATCTAGGCTAGTGTGAGCCTGTGGTCGAAGGACGACGTTGATGATGATGAGTACGAACAGTGCAAGTCCTTTTCGGCGCTGGTGGAAGCAGGTACAGCAAGGAATAGACAATCTGTGTGAAAAGCGTGTCAGCAATTGCTCAGAATAAGAAATCGTGTCTTGATAGTGGATCAGGCCCGTATAGGTAAGGGTCCAGCTCGCTAGTCGAAAAGAGGCCGTGACCGGGGTGGAAGAAGGCGGTGAACGTCGGTGAAGTGTTGTAGCGACCTGTCAAGAGAACGTATAAAGAGGTCTAGAGCCCCCCCCCCCCCATCTTAAGAAGCCATACTGACAAGCAGCACATGGCTGTCATCTCAATGACCGTTGTATCTCCATATCCAGGCCCGTTATTCGTCCAGGTTTTTGGTTACGTCGTGACGGTGCGAATCTGATGCACAATCTCGGGAGAGTGTAGCGTGTTTGGCTAGGAGGATTCTCGTCGACGTTGTAGGGGGAAAGTGCAGTCGGAGGGTTTGCTATGGAACCGAACGTCCTTGGATCAAAGCTCCTCTCCTCCCCACTCCTACTCTCCCACTCCCGCTGACCTCGACCTCAACATCATGTCACTCCTTCATATTATCCTCAGCCCGCCCTCTCCATGGAGCGTTGCCATATTCTTCATTGCCGGACCGAGGTTGTTAGTTGGTCATCACTTCCCGGTCGGTTCCGTGGCGGTGAGTAATCCATAGGTGAGTACAGCCGGGATTGGTGGAAGCCTCGGGATTGAAGAAACAAAGAATGAGTGACGTACCGAGTTGGAAGCTCAATTATCACACACGCGGCTGATGGTACAGGTGTCTGGGTCGACAGCTGTGCAGGCAGCGAAGGACTAGAGTACAGCGAGTACGTGGTCTCGGCTATCTCTGCGTCCAGCGAGAGACGAGGTGGGCGGTCGGCGGATGAAGTAGGGTGAAGGCACAGGGAGTCTGAACTCTTCACGGTCCTATTCGAGGAGAGACGGCGGTCGGGTTCAGGGGACCGAGAGCAGGAGATTGGGAGTTTTATGGAAAGATAGGAGCCGAAACACTCAGCACCACATCAGATCCAAAGTTTCTCCGTGCTCGACCGCAGTAAAAGAGGGATATGGGAAGAGGGGAGAGGAGGTGGGAAGAGAGCACGATGGAGACGGACGCAGGTTGGACAAAACGACTGGGCGCGCAAGGCCTAGGAGACTGGCGCTAACCGCATCCGACACACGGCAACTCGTACTTGATACGCCCACGGCGCCCAGCCAACCGATGCGTATTGCGCCGCTGTCGTGCCCCATTGTGGATCAACCATGGCGTTTTTTGCGTCTGGGAAGCGTCGGCCAGGAACACGCTCATGAACGCGTCCTAGTCCCGTGTGTTCCGCAACCATGACCACGACACCCAGCGCTGGGTTGCTCCCGCCGCTGTCGCGCGCACCCGCTGCTGTGCCGCCGCCCAGTCTCACACACGGCAGCGACATTCACTCTCGGCCTGACTGCAGCGTACGGCTGCCCCTACCGGCCTCGCACCAATACTGGCTGCTGCACTTGCTTTTCTCAACGCGGCATGACGGTCTGAGCAGCGCGCGGTGGCTGCAATGCTCGCCTGGCCCCGCTCGAATCAGAGCCCTGCCAGGGCGCCGGTGAGGCCACTCATGCAGCTATACAAGGTTGCAGCATGGCCTACGATCGCTGTCCAATGTGTAGGCTGAACAAAGCAGCAGAAGACGCTTGTCGGCACGTTTGCTTCCTTGCAGCGCGTCGCGCCGCCATCTCTGCCCAAGTACGCTTTGGTCGTGTCCTCGAGAACCGCCTCATGGTCCACATGGCAAAACTCAGAAACTCAGGAGTAAATCTTGGAGACTCGCGAGCACGCTCTGCTCACGTCTGTCTGCATGGTAGAGATTACTTCATAGGGGGACGGACCCTGGCACGACGTTTCCTGTGCAACACAGACCCCATACCGGTACTGAAGCCTCAAAGCCTGCCCGTTGGGCTAATCGTTTCGCAATGCCCTTGGTGTTTCGACGTGAGTAGTTTCCAATGCCTCTGACCAATGCCTCTGACCCGATGATCCACGCGTTTAGTAGCTTTGACTAGCCACGCGTGTCGGAGCCTAAGATAGTTGGTAAGATTGCCAATTCTCCTAATTACTGTGGACGAGTCCGTGGGTTTGGCAAGCCTCCACTGCACAGTTTCTAGAAATCAGCCAAACTCCCGAGTTGACCTTCCCTTGCTGACCGGCGGGATTTGTGGCGGGGTTTGCTTATATGAGCCATCTTTCCATTACGAGGTCCGGTCGTGCCGCATGCAATCCAACCTTGGAATCACATCTGGCAGCGGCTCCATGTTGCGTTGACGCGTTCATGCATGTGTGTTGTCTTGAGTAAGGAAGGTGTGCCTCAGACCTAGCGAGCCTCAGCTCTGCGCGGCCGCATCAGATAGTCACATCCGTCTCCGCGTCGTGCAAGCATATACGGCCGAACTCGACAACTAAGTCGAAGATCGTGAGAGTGGCCAAGTCTATTGAGACCTTGGACCTTGTTGTTGCCGATAGTTTATCTTCCAAACCTTCCTAGCTTCCCCGTCCAACCGCATCACCATACTTGAACGCGTTTCATGCCTCCTTCAATAGACTTCGCATATTGACAGGCGGCTGGGCCCATCGTCTCGCGACGACGCATCTTAGCGTCATCTTTCGCCTTCATCATCTGAGTCAAAAAAGAACATCTTAACCCGGCCACTCCGCCTTGAATCCTGCTCTGATGATCCTGCTTCACGTTGTTGCTGCAGCTAGTGGCTACCCGACATCCGCAACTTTACCATCGCCAGCCACCAATGCACCTCAGCACGTCCAGGTTCCAGGCATTATGTCACAGGCGCGAAGAAACGCGTCCTAAAGTACTTGAGCTGTGCGCACGCGACAAAACCTAAAGCATTCAAGGCTATTTTCTGATCTTACTCCGCGCACAGCTGCCTCGGTCGGACGCTCTTACGGCGCTGGACTTCTTTCAAGTGGGCCGATCTTCACATCCAGCTCGTAGTCAGCAAATTTGCTCCGACTTTTCCTTGACGAAACGGATCTCGTCAAGACAAAGATTGTCGGTATGACCCAAAGGTCTATTGCTTTCCCCAGCAACAATGCTTTGAGGCCCGCAAAACTGTGATCCGGTACTACGTGCGACGCGTCATGGAAGCATGCTAATCTCCAGCTTCATCGCTCAAAGGCGTTACCTGGCCACCGCATGCACTTGTCAGAAGATCTGTGCATGCTTGCACGACGGCGATGAGCAAACTTTTCAACGTCTCTGGCTGTGGCTGCGGGGACCACACTGCATGTTTCAATATTCAACATCCGCTCTTCTGCATCAAGGCATTGTGAGCAGCAACGGGTCCAGTCTGTTGCAACCAGTCTTTTTTGCACGGCGTCACTGACTTGCGTTCCACGGACGATTAGGCCTGCCGCAATAAAGACATACCCCGCTGAACGGTCCAAGCGCTCGCTTTGAAATTCAATTGTTCGACTTTTGCTTCACCGCGAGATCAGCCCGACATTTGCTTCTGAGCGCGTCTTGGGTCTTGCAAAGCCCCTTGGGCGTTCGCGTCAGACGCGCACTGCGTAAGCGCAGACTTATGGTTCGCAGTCCACCATCAAGGACCATGAAACCCTTGGAAAAACTATACCCGAGGCTCGCCTCGATTCAGTCCAGTACCAGGGCCCAGGTGGAGTTCATAATCCTTAGCAAGCCCCTGGAGATCCCAATGCTGCTATTATTGCGCAACGGATATTTCGAACATCCATCCCTCAACCGAAAAAGAACCTAACAATGGCATTTGGTAGCCCCTGCTTGTACGAAGGGATGCATTTTCCCGATTAGCGTTAACTCGCCAACCCTTTTGCAAACGGTGTCTTCATGACGTGAGTATTGAAACATGGAGTTCGCTCCGCACGTGGACCTGCAAAGCTAGTTTTAACTCGCGCAATATTGTCGGAGCATACTCCAACAAATCGCTTATCAGAAGACTGATGCGGATCTATGTTATTGGAACATTAGGTTAACGGTCTGTCAACGAACTATACCCAACACCCTATCCTAACTCTCGAGGATAGATCTAGAACCGCTTTGCCTTTTTACAAAGTCGCACCATTGTCATATGTTCTGAAATTCTGGTTGTATGATATTCAGGTTGGAATTGAGTTTGCAGGTTCGCAGCCTGCGCAAACACTGTGGTGCTTCCACAAATACAGGTATCCCCAATGATGCCATCCCCAGAGGTCCATTAATCGATGAACATCGCTATCCGCTCTGGACTCGTAGCAATGAAGACTGATAGTAGTATGTATGTGTATCCCGTCACGAAGGAACAGTGTCCTTCATACCTCAAAGCCCCCCTAGACGCACAAGCGGTCTCGGTTACCCTTCGTGATTCTCCACTACTTAGAGAGACCTACTCGTCTTCCTTAGTATGTGTGTCTACTGCCTGTATGTGCTCAACGTATTGTATAGAGGGGGATGGAGTGGTTCTGGCGTTGGGTAGGGGCGAATCAAAGCGTGGGATACAAGGGTGCCAGGCATCGAAAACGGACGGCATCGAGGAATCTAGTCTTTGTATCATTAATATGTAATCTTGTACACAAACAGCCATAAGTCTTCGACCAAGAGACATTCGGGATGTTGAAGCCATCTCTATCGAAAGCATCGTGAGGCTGATGCGGAGGTGATGCGGAGGTCGTTCAGATGCCGGAGAAACATTCCCCGAGCTCCGGCGGACCCACCGAAAAGTCAAAGTCGGCTCGCCAAGAGTTCGAGAGAAGTTCGCGACTGAGCTCTTCCGTCACAATGAGTGTCGTATTTCATTGCTAGCGCTCGCCTCATAGACGTTCGCGCAGCTTCAAATATCCTACCGCTCGATTGATCTCCCGATATCGACCATGGATATTCACCGATCCCGCTTCGTGCCTTATCCGCCATCTGCGATTAACGCGCTCGCCTTCTCGCATCCGGAACCCGAACATGGACAGCAGGACCCTGAATCTCTGAGACTGGCGATTGGACGCGCAAATGGAAATATTGAGATATGGAACCCCGCAAGAGGCTCGTGGCTTCAAGAGAAGGTCTTTTATGGCGGCAAGGACAGGAGCGTCGAAGGGCTGGCTTGGACCCAAGAGCCAGATTCACGCGATGCGCATGGCAAGGTAGTGCCCGGCCGCCTGCGACTATTCAGCATCGGATACTCAAGCAGTGTTACAGAATGGGATCTCACTACGGGTCTTCCGGCGCGCCATTCGGACGGCAACCATAGTGAAGTCTGGTGCTTTGCTGCACAGCCCAGAAAGGGCGCGACAAAATGCGGTTCGAGCGAGCAGAGCGGTGCGTGCCAGAAGCTTGTGGCAGGCTGCGCTGACGGTACCATCGTCCTACTATCTACCGACGACAACAATCTTACCTTCGAACGCTTCGTATCCCGCGCCACGAACAAGAAGGCGCGTGCCCTGAGTATTGCGTACAAGGATCAGCATACGGTTCTGGCAGGTTTTGCCGACAGCATGATTCGAGTCTTCGACACGAGGAACGGAAATGTGATCCGGAACATCTCTTTGGGAAGTGGACCCCATGGTGGACCAAAGGAAATCCTGGTGTGGAAGGTCAAATGCCTTTCAAATGGTGACTTTGTGTCTGGAGACTCTACTGGCGACATCCGGATCTACAGCGGCAAGAACTTCAGTCAGACGCAAAGGATATCTGGGCACGAAGCGGACGTGCTCGATCTTGCTGTGACCCGCGACGGAACCAGCATTTTTAGTGCAGGAATGGATCGCCGTACCTGTTTCTACACGAGCAAGAAGGGTCAATCTCAGGGACAGAGTGGAAAGTGGCGAAAGGTGTCACACCAGAGGTATCACGAGCACGACGTCAAAGCTATGACAACATATGAGGGCAACAAGCTCAGTGTGGTGGTCACTGGAGGTACGTAAATTCGCGCACCTCCATAGCTCATATCTAACATGCGCATGTTTAGGTATCGACACTCAACCCATCGTTGTTCCCATCCGGACATTTGGCAAGGAGCTTAGTCGTGGTCTCCCAGCTTTGCCTCCTACTCCTCCTTTGACGAGCGCCCCAGAGGCAAGGTTGCTGGTTAGCTGGTGGGGCACAGAAGTACGGATATGGCGTGTTAAGCCTCAAGATGACGGCACGGAGAAGCCCAAAGTTGTTGCGCGCCTCGCTCTGCAGGGAGAGGAAAACATCATATCAGTGTCGATCTCCAGAGACGGCGAGCTTCTCGCTGTTGCAACAGCCAGCACAGTGAAGCTGTTCCACCTACTACATCTAGCAGGAGCTGGTCAAAACTTGCGTGTGCGCAGGCTAGAGATGCCTTCTGTCTCGGGCGCAAAGATCCTAAAGTTGGCATCCAACGGCAAATGGCTAGCAGCGGTCATGGCGACAGACGACATCCAGCTGGTCAGAATTGTTCGGACAGGCGATCCGACAGACCCGCCTCGTGCACTGGACAAAGTACAGCCCCTACACCGAGTCGATCGCGACATCCCTACACAGAGTCCTCTTAGCGGGCCCTCCGGAGCTTACGAGCGATCCATTGCACATGCCGACTTCTCCAAGGATGGTAACGTGTTCGCTGTAGTTGACCTGGCTGGCTACGTCGACACTTGGGTCATTGAAGGGCACGAGGACACAACTGCACCTGAGATTGACATTGACGATGCTACTCCTGCTGCAGACGATAACGATGAGTCTGAAGATGACGAAGAGAAGACGAGCGAACAGATTACGTACCTGGGTCAACACTGGATACGAAATCCATCTGGCCACTTACTTCCCCGACTCGATTCCACGCCTGTCTTGCTCTCCTTCCAGCCCACCTCGGACGCTTCCAACCGACCGGAGCCCAACGGCAATCCTGCTGTACACCCCACAAGACACAACCCTCATCCTCACTCACATGAGCTACCTACTGCGGATTACCGATTATTGTTGGTCTCTGCTGAGCACCAACTCTACCTCTTCGATGTCATGTCCGGTCGCCTGTCAGAATGGTCAAGACGGAACCCACCATCCAGCTATCCCCACGAATACAAACAGCTCGATCTTCCCGCAAAGGGCTGCATCTGGGATGTAACAGAATCCCAACAACGGATATGGCTATATGGTGAGAAATGGCTGTTCATGTTCGACCTCACAAAGGACTTTGCAATCCCAGACGCCGAACACGCAGGAAAAAAGCGGAAGCGTGACGCTCTCAAGAACAACAGCGGTGCTGGTGATGCGGTCCCTCAAAAGGAGGCACCAGTCACCAAGATGCGCAAGTTCCAGAACGATGATGCCGACAAAGCCGCAAAACAGAAATGGATTGACGTCAACGCTGTAGCTCGCAAGACTGATGCTGAAGATGACGAGAATGACATGGAAGACACCACTCAGCCCCTTGCTGCTCTGCGAAGAGCCAACACGCAAGACGGCGAGCCAACAAATGCCGAGACAGAGGAGGACCAGGTCATCCGAGGTGGAGAAGTCGGACAAGTCGAGCAAAGTAAAAAGAACGAAGCATGGTGGCACACATTCAAGTACCGTCCTATACTCGGTATTGTGCCCATTAGCGCCGACGATAGTTTCTCGGCGCCTGAGGTGGTGCTTGTGGAAAGACCGAGTTGGGATTTGGATCTTCCGCCTAGGTTTGTAGGTACGCATGATCAATAGCGAGAGTGGAGTGTATTTAAGGTCTTGTGATAGTTGGTGGTGTGCTTGGAGGGAAGTAATTGATGGAAATTTCTTCATTTAGAGCGTGCTTTGTGTGAAGCTGTGCTTGGATATGTAGCTATGGGCATGTTGGTGTGATATTTTTTGCCTGGAAGATGAATGATACCAGGTGGTGATGGGGTTCCTTGGGAGTGTAAACAGGTTGTGCTATGAAGAGATTGGTAGATGGTTAGGAGGGGTTGGTGGTGTGAGGGGATGGGAAACGGATTATGGGGGTTGAAGAAGAAGACAGATGGAGATCTCGCGATGTAAGGACTTTATGTTGGCTTCAGCCTTTTAAGACAACCTTTTGATGTGACCACACATTTTGTAGACACCTTTTTAGTAAAAAAAAAGATTTATTGCTAATAATAGGTATTAGGGCTTATGCCCCCTTGTTTAGTATTGCCGGCACGCAATTAGTGTGTCGCTCTAGCATATTTAGACGGAAACAAAGAAAAGCAAGACAAAGACGCAAATCGCCTCTTAACTTAACACGCCTTATCCTGCCTATACCGCCTACTTATGTTAAGGCTTTACTTCTAAGTACTCTTAGATAAATTAAAGAAGCAGTACTATTATTACTTTGCTTTCTAACCTATACATACGACGATAGAACGCCTACTCCTTTTTTTCTGCCTCTTTCTTCTTTATTGCTATTTTAACGTTATGCAACAGCTAGCCTAACTAGTTAATAGTTTTTTTACTTAGCTTATACACGATTAATAAGAAGAAAGGAATACTAAAGTAGAGCATTTTAAGTACTTTGCTAGTATTAGTAAACACCCTATAGATCTTATATTCCTTTTACAACTAGCTAAGTTAAGGCTTAATATTCTTTTTATATATAGAGATATTACAGTTTCTAGAGTTGTTTATAAGAGATATAATTATAAAGTTTTAAAAAGGCTAAGTTTATAGATACTTAATAAACTTAAGTGTCTGCATAATTAGCTTAAGCTAGACTAGTTTAGGGGCTAGGTATATAACAGGAAAGCTTCCTGTCTTTAGATAAGAGTTAAGGTTAAGGAGATGCTTATTGTAGAGGTTGCATGCTATATTATAGTACAGCATATTATATGTAAATTGTTTATATGCAGTGCTATTTAAAAGGTAAGAAGTAGTAGGTAAGAAGTAGTAGCTTTAGCTTTATAAAGTATTATAGTCTCCTACTATAGTATATACGTATTCTTTCCCTCCTCTATTGCATTATATTGCAATCTTATTGCAATCCTGTTGTTAGCTATAAGCTAGCAATCGCTGTTAGACACGTTTTAACTAGTGTTGTTTTTTAGTACTTTAGCAAATTTTTTAATCCTAATTATTACTTAGTGGTCTAAGCTTTCCTCTTAGAACTTATCCACTTACTGTTCAAATTTTGTTAACTACATATAATCTTTTTTTGACTTTTGCGACTGATTAGTAGAGGGCAGCTGCTTTTCACTTTTTTAGAAAACCTATTTTGACTACAACAACAACCACCACCTTTGATACCTTAAAAAATAAAAAGTAAGGACTTTATGTTACTTTGAGGTTATGGTATCACTTTAAAAGCGACACGGCGAAGTCTCTTCTTTAACATTCATCTTTAAATATCTTGAAGACCACCAGAAAGTCTGAGCTCCGCAAGACAAGCCCCCAGGCCGAAGCATTACCAGGATGTGGAAATCGTTGGATGAGAAAAGTCGTGAACTGTCGCAGTGGCAGAGGTCGACGAAGCCAACCCAACAACTTTCCTTGAAAACGACGTGATCCATTCTCGAACCCGCCAAATGCGTCTCAAGATGGTCAGACATGGGATCATGGTCTTCTTCAACTGTAGACCTACCTCCTATCTAATAGTAACGTGAGACAGCAAGGGCCCTGGCAGTGTGGTACAAATTCTTCGTCTCCATAACACTGGGAAAGCCTTGCAATGGACCAGTTCAAACAAGTCTTCAACTTGGCCTATCAAACCACCTCGGCGTTAATAGGCAGGGGAACAATACTGGACAACGGACCTTAAACAATAACCATGACTTCAGGAGTGCACTCGCCATAGATGAGAAGGACTCCATACTCTTGAAGGGATTCGTCGACGTCCCAGGCGGTTTGTTGACAATGCTTAGCTTTCCAGATATCTGCTAACAAATGCTTCGGGAATTCGGAACCAGGTCTATCGGTATTGCCTCTCGGGCGTCTCGCTGTCAACAGTGCTCTGCTTGTGTCATGCTTGCTGGACGACTCGGCTTGAGTACATGCCTCTGTACTTTAGGTGCGTTGGCAGCCGTGTACGCTTTAAACTACTCGAGCGATCCCTAAAGGCGTTCTACGAAGAGACCTCGTTTTCCCCTTCCCTTCCCGACTGCGAGTATACGTTGGAAGACAATATCTCTCAAGGAATTAGTAGTATGCTGCGGCGAGCAATTATCTAGGGTAGCAGCATCATAGCTCCCACCGACCCTTCCGGCAGCTTTTAGAGCTCTAGGTGAGATTGCATAGCGGCATGACATTCTAGTGTTACTAAGGCGATAATTCGTTAGATTGTGGGTGGCGTTGTCGGGATGCGCATGAAAGTGATGTTGGTGGAGGCGCGCATAGACGGCCGGCTAGCCGGATGAGAGCTCGTACCGTACTAGCGCCAATTTCGCGCGCCAGGCCCGCTCGTCCAAACATGACGGACTCCGGCAGAGCATCACCACCACCATGAGGGTGCGATTGACGCCGTTGCGCCTCTCGGGCGTCGCGATAGTCCTCGCAACCTTCTTCTTGTCGTCTCTGATCTTCCGGCTCTGGCGTGGCGAGCGCGGCTACGACTTGCTGCTGGAGCGGCCCCCTCCGGCTGGACCCGGGCCCGTCTCCAAGGTTCACTTCGGCGAGGAATGCTCGCCCTTCACCGCCGGCGTCATGGAGCGTGTCACCATCGTGTTGAAGATCGGCGCGGGCGAAGTCGCGACCCAGCTGCCCATGTACCTCAACCGACTAGGAAGATGCAAACAGGATCTGCTCATCTTCTCGGATCGCAAAGACAACTTCAACGGCTTCGAGATTGCCGATGCCCTCGCCCACCTCCGTCCTGAATACAAGTTCAACAACCCCGACTTCGACGTGTACGATCGCATACAGGCTACGAATAGTACCGAAGCCAAGTCAGAGGAGGGGTGGAAGCTGGACAAGTACAAGTTCTTGCCCATGATGGAGTGGACGTCATACATGCGACCCGAGTCGGAGTGGTATGTCTTCCTTGAACTGGATACCTATGTCAACTACGACAATCTATACCGCTTTCTCTCCAACTTCAGTCCCAAGACGGCCTACTACTTCGGTTCACCTGTCTGGCCTAAGAAGAAGACGGTATTTGCACATGGTGGAACTGGCTTCGTGCTGTCACGCGCGGCACTGGACAAGATCATGGCGCTTGGCAGGATGTTCGGCGAGAACAAGCATTTCCCAGGGACACACTTCTTTGGAGTCGACGTCAAGAAGCAGTGCTGCGGAGACGAGATGCTCGCGCAGGTGCTGAAGAAGAGCGGCGTTCCACTGCGGGGATACTGGCCCATGTTCAATGGAGAGAAGCCCTTCACCATGCGCTTCAATAACGAGCAGTGGTGTGAGGCCATCATGACGATGCGCCACCTGAACGAAGACGACTTCACACGATTGTCACAATGGGAGGAATCTCGATCGCATCCAGAAAGGCCGCTCATGTTCGAAGAGCTCTTCACAATGATCGAGCCACACCTGCAAGAGAAGGCCGAGGACTGGTCTAATATGTCGGACGACGTCACATACAGAAAAGGTAAGACTGCGGCCAAGTCCTTCGGCAACTGCCAAAAGGCCTGCGTGAAAGACGGCAGATGCCTACAATTCGAGCATGACGGTGTCGAATGCCGCCTCGGATATTCTATCCGGCTGGGTCACCACCAGAGTCGCGAAGGCGAACAATCTTGGGTTTCGGGGTGGATGTTGGGTCGAGTAAAGACTTTCAAGCAAGCCCGCTCCCCTTGTCAGGGCGCACGCTTTGTTCATTCGAACCCCTGAACGAATCTCTTCTCCTTAACGGACGACGATATGATATCTTTTCTGCACAAAATACGGCATTGTACGGCGTTTGATACCCAAAGGCGTTTTTTTGAATGGAACCTTGTATACACTGCAGGTTGTTGGTATAACCAGGATGTGGGGACAGGGCGATGGATATATCGGCAAGATCAGCTTGCCACTCTATGACACAGATCAATGGAAGCAAAGCTGCACATCGATACAGTGGCGACACCGGGTCGACACCTGCGGCTCCGAAAGGTCAGTACCGCAATGCAATTTTAGTTGCCTCTTCCGACAACTGGCGCATGGATAGGAATCTAGTCGTATCTCACCCTAGGGTATGGGGCTATTCCAACACATAGGTGGACTCATCTTGTACTCCAGGGGATTCCGAGATGTACCACCTCTGGCGGATAGTCCACGTCCGAAGGTCAGCCGGAAGCCGTTAAGATAAGGAGACAGGTCATTATCATAACACTCAACAATAATGCATACTGCACATAGTAATCACTAAGCAGATGTATTCCGCTCGCGCTTATAGTTTCTTCACTCTCAAGTATCTACGAAGGCTGCGTCTGTATGTCGCCGTGGGCGCACCCGTTTCGGGGTTGCAATGGCTGACAGCGGAAGGTAGGGACGCTAGGCGGACGCTAATGCAGGTACCGATCGGGTCATACCATGTCTACAACTTCATAGCCAACGAAAGATATGGACGTATTCTTCCACATCAGATATCACTCGCTCATCGTCGCTTGTTCAAATATCTGGCTATCTCTACTTCGTCCCATCTGGTGTCATCATTCGTGTTGGCCCAAAGATCTACACTCGTTCATCTACACCACAACCATGCGTTCAGTGTTGATTTGGGCTTTGACTGCCTTTACAGCGGTCTCTACTGCTGCGATCACGACCACTGGAGAATGTGGCGGGGAACAACTAAGACTATTGATACCATTGCAGCTTCTTCTACCTCCAATGATGTGACCTCTCCCACTGTCAGTGAGGCCGTCATTTCTTCTACCAGCGAAGTTGCTCTTCCCCACCATTAGCATGGTCTCGTCTTCAATTGCCAGCGAGGTCGCATCAAGCTCTAGCGTTGTGTCGTCATCTGCCGTTATTGAATCCTCCGGCTCGGCAGCATCTTCTCATACGCTTCCGTCAGCATCCTCCGCCTCTTCGTCTATTCTAGTCTCCCATACTCCCGTCGCGACTTCGTTTCCCTCGTCTACCCAAGTATCCCCAACACAGACTTGCATCGCTCGGTCCACAGACTATGTCACAAACGGCATCTTCGAAAACGGAGATCTCAGTGGTTACACCGTTGAGAAGAGTCGCGCAAACGTCGCTATTGTGAAGGACGCCGCGTAGCTGTAACTTGGCCAATGGAGTAAACACGTCGAGTGAAAACGCGAGTTCCGTATAACCAAAAGATGCAGTCATATTCACCATTGAGGTGCTTCCTAGAAGCCGAGCGCAAGGTATCGGGTGAATGTCTAGACAAGGACATGACCTTTTCGTTATTCGATCTATTACCTCCTAGGCGAAACGCAACTCATTGAAATTCTCTTTCGTGCCAGGCAAAAGCTGAGCGAACGTGGGGTTGTGAGATGACGTATCCTATAGACACGGTATGCAGGGGTTCTACTAGCCCGAGCACCAGGATTCAGGAGGGCACTAGACTTTGACATCACACATCAAAATGCCAGCACACTTGACGTTCCAGACCGTTCTTGATTGCGTTAGAAAACGTTTCCCTGACCCCTTGGCATGGCGCGTAAAAAGCTATCTACACTTCGCCGCATCGAGGACCTCCTTCTCCATTGTCTGTTTTGCTGTCTGGAGCCCTAACATGGGGGTTAGTTCAGAAAGCAAGTAGCAAAGCGTACTCACGTACGGGCGATCGCATTTGCAACCCTGTTTCCGAGCAGAAGCTGCAGGACGGCCACGCTCACCGACACTGTTCCAATTGCGATGCTTGTCCACGTGTCTTTATTGGGCCATGCAGCCGCGGTCGAAGTGCAATTAACGGCCATGGAAAGGGGGCTTTTCACCTCATACATCAGACAGGAAAGGTTTTGAAGTGTAGTACTGCTCATGATGCGCCCGGAGAGTGTGCGTGGTGTTGAGATGGCGGTGGCGCTGATGGTCGCCTCAGATTTTGGCAATGATAAGAAGGTTTTTTTCACGAGGTAGAAGGCAGGTTCATATACATGAGTACTGTTGCGCTAACTGCAGCAGTGGCCGCTATGGATAGAATTCGCAACTTAGTCCAGTTGGCGCTACTGCGATTCCATCGCAGTGTCTGGTATGCCGGCGGTAGAGTGGTCGCGTGCTCAATATCACAATACTGGCATATTCAGACTTCACTCACGAGGAGCTGTCAAAAAACGTCAAAAACGTAGTTCAATCATGGAACAATGAAGGCGGGGCAAGCTTACACTCTGGCCCTGGTCAGCCCTAGAAATCCGCAAACACTGTGGGACCGCGATCCGACGTTGGAGACCAAGATCTAACAACCTGCGCGAACCTTTCAATATGCGCATTAATCCAAAGGCCGCTTTATCCAAAGTATTCAATCAAAGTTCCCCACGATAAGTTGTATGAGGATTCGATTGAGAAGACTAGATGATGCACGATTCCGCTTCGCTGCTGGGGCTGGGGGACTTGTCGATCGTTTTCGCTTAATTCTTAGATAGTCTCAAGTTACTCACCGCTAGTAAGGATAATGGTCGCATAGCATCCGCATCTGGTCTCGAAATGTTTACATTGTTTTACGCCACGCACGACTTTCTCATTATCCTACATGTTACCAAAATACGCGAGGTTATGAAGCTCGCCTTGTTGGAAAACCCGTTTGGGAATGATGAAACAGGTGCTCTGCGGCGGCCGTGCCAGCCGTTCAACAGCGCAGAACTGACAATTTGGTAGATATGCGCATACGCAGAGTTTCGACGGTTACTGCGAGAAAATGGCCCCTTTTTCATCTTTGGTAATCGTAAAGACGTTTTGCAATGCGTTCGTATCATATAGATATCGACTCCTTCCGGGCTGTTGTTCGCCCTTCATCCCAACTTCTTGCTTCATATCATCAACACAAACATTAGTACACGGTCACTTTTACTACTCTTTGCAATATCATAAAACCCAACCCTCAATCTTCCGATATTACTTCTTGCTCAAAAAGACCATCAGTATTCTCTTGACGACATTGTTATCATGTCTGACGTTCCATCTTCCTCTTGGCTTGATCAGATGGGATCCCTCAACCAGATGAATCTCTCCATGGATGAGAGCTTCGGCTGGAATGGTTCTTCGGGAGCTTTTCTCAGCCTTACTCAAGAGAGGGAACAGGAAGAAGCCATAAGAGCCAACTTAGAGCAGGCCTTCGGTCGTCCTTCCCAACCCACTTGGCAACCTGGAGAGACTTCCGAGGCCCAGAGACAAGACCAGGCCATATCGAACATCTTAAAGGCTGGCATAACTCCGGAACAGATGCCTACATGTGTAGATGTCTACAAGGCTCTCAACGTGATTTGGCTACACTGTGATGATGTTGCTATCATTACGACAATCCCAGAACTCGTCAAAAGGGGCAAAGATCTTGGTTAGTAGACACGGTTTCATCAGAATTTATTTCGCTAATGCTAGCCAGTGGAGCGCGAAAATCTTTCGTACGCAGAAGCGTCCGTGACTTGCAAGCGCGGATCTTCCACCGAGAGACCAGATCCTCCTTCTAAGCGTACGGGCAAGGCTCCAGAAAGCAAAGAATCCACACCTGCCGGGCCCAAAAAGTCGCTATCCGCTCGCCAGATGGGGTGTCCGGGTGGTAGGGGCTTATGCACAGTGAATCAGACTACACGTTGGAAAAACAAGGGCGAGTTCATCAAGCACTTTCTAGCGGCCCATCTTGGAGAGTACAAAGTAGGCGATGGCTTCTATTGTACCTACTGCGAAGGCACAGATGATGCCGACACGAAATATCCATTTGGGTCACTACTTGCAAACCACATGTGGAAAAAACACATGACCATCAAGAAGGGGTCGAAGCGGGCCAGGAGTACTGCAGTAGAAGTAAAAGACAAACCTGAAGGACTTCCAGGCAATCAGTATGGCCTGCCCAGTGGTATCGAGTCCGGGGATCAGCTCCGGAGAATCGCGATCAGAGAGAAGGTTGGCGATGAGCTCGGGGAGCCTTCCGGCAATCCAAATGGCCAGACCGGCGATACCGAACCCAGCAATTTCGAATCCCGCGAGTTCTTCGACCCTGATACTGGAAATTTCGACTTTATCCAGGCTTTGCACGGTATGGATTTCGATGTCTAACCGTCTCGCATGTCAACTCCATTGGTCTTCCGGGTCGTTTTGGCATTGCGTCTTCGTTTACTCCACCATCGCCACGATCTTTTTATTCCCCCACCCGTGTATCTCTTCTAGTCTTTCCTTTCCATCACGTATTTACCTTCATGTATGAACGTTGTTGGGTATCTGCCTTTTTTCTTCTTCTACCTCTTTGCTCTCAAAGTGCTTTAGAACACTGTATAGACAATACCACACTCTCATTAAACCCCACTTTTCATTGAAACAGTTCAAAGTTCTAGCGAACGAGCAACGCGATCACCTCTTGCATTGCTCTACTCGGAGCAGATTGGAGTGCCCCTACGGCGCACTCACCATGTCGGCCATCACAGCGTCTGAAAAGCACTCATCCACAACCCACGTACCCACAAAGGATTGCAGGCCGAAGCATGATACTGCTGCGTGAATGGGACAAGTGTTCGTTGCGATGCGCAAGCGGTTATGCTATTCTCGTTGTAGTCTCTACCTAATTACCGTAGGGTCGAAAAAATTTGCTAAGGTACTAAAAAACGACACTAGTTGAAACGTGTCCAACGGCGATTGCCAGCCTATGGCTGGCAATAGGATTACAGTAGGATTGCAACATAATGCGATAGAGGAGGGAAAGGACACGTACATACCGCAGCGGGAGCCTGCAATACTTCATAAAGCCGCTGCTTCTCACCTTTCGAACAGCACCGCATACGAACGATTCGCATACGATACACTGCAATGGCGTGCAACCTCTGCGGCGAGCATCTCCTCATTCTAGGCTCTCTTCCAAAAAAAAAGCATCCTTTGCTACTGTCTACCCAGCACCCGATCCAGTCCAACTCACCCTGGGCTATAAGACCTTGTTAGGGCGCGATTAGGGTTGAAATCGCAAAAAAGATTGAATGAAACAATTATGCAACGTGTTGGAGTATGTGTATTTCCGCAATTAGCTTCTCCTAAATTGCGGTATGTTCGTCATCGAATACTAGTCTCAGAGGTGTGCAAGCCACAGATGGACGTTATGGCTTTATCGCTTATGTGCATACCCATTTTGAAACCTGTTCAAATCTCTCCGCAGCTTGTCAATAAGAGCTATCCGGTCGTACACGATGACGAAAACAACCAAAGCCTAAAGCACTCCGATGCCTGCCAAGACATGGATTGAACTAGCTGGTAGAGTCCCAAAACTATATTCTGACAATATAACTGGAGACGAAACAGTAGAAACAGTAGGAAGAGAGAGAGGGGGAGAGGAAACTTGCAGCTGAAGTCGCACCGCATTAACAAGACTATGGTTTTTACTCGCAGCACTCAAAAATTCCATGCTTCAACCCTGTTGTAAAGAAGGGGTTCGGTATCAAATTCCAAAACCCTCAATCACCGCAACTCTCTCGCCGTGGCCCTACCAAATTTGATCTTAATCTTACATATCCAATCCGAGAAAAGAAGGAGAAAAAAGCAGCCCAGCTACTTTGTCTGGAGCAATCCACGCAGCGGAAGAGAACCGCAAGTTTATCGCTTCCTCTTCTTGGCCTTGCCCTCATCCTCGTCGTCATCATGAGCAGCCTCCTTGTCCTTCCTCGCAGCCTTCTTGTCCAGCTCGTCCCAGCTCTCACCTTCTGAGAATTCGTCTTCTGAGCCCTCGTCACTCATCTCCTCTGACGCGTTCTCGTCAAAGTCACTCTCTTCAGAACTCTCGTCTGAGATGGCGAGTTCGGATTCTGAGACCTCGAAAGCAGACTCTTCCTCCTCCTCGCCTTCACCCTCATCGTCCGTCTCACTAGACAAGAATGACCAACCACCGTCAGCGAAGAACTGATGTGGGTCTGAAGTAACGGTCTTCATGATGGTGGCCCAGTTCAAGTTAAGTGGACCCTCGGTGAAGGGGATGTCGACGGAGTCAAGCCAGTCTTTGACGGGGTCGAGAGACTCTACTGGAATGGTATTGATGTGAACTGGAGGGCGATTGTAGTCCTTGAATACAACCACCATGTCGAAGTTCCTCAGACCGAATTGCACACGTTCAAGATGAACAATTTCGATCTCGGAGAGGGTGAGACAGGTAAATGGAGGCTCGGTGAGTTGAACCAAGCAGTCGGTTGTCGGTTGCACGAGGACGGATGATCGCGATGGCACACCGTTGAAACCAAGCTCACGGTAAGGGATATCGACACTGACGTTCTCGTTGCGTGCGGCATCAGCAATCTTCTCAGCAAAGTTCTTGAACTCCTTGTCGAGAGCTGCACGACGCCTTCGCTCCTCCTGTTCTTGCTCGAACTCCTCTTCGTCACCAAACTTGTGGCAGCGCTTGCGGTTACCTGTCTCGTCGAACTGCATCTCTGTAGCCTCGCGGACGAACTGGACATCCTTGGTCTTCTTCTTACCGAGCATGATGGGGTTCTTGAGGTGTACATGGATGATGACAATGAGCTCATGTTGTGAGGGTTGGAAGAAAAGGTGCTTCATGTTGCTGAACAAGACATCGATCTTGGCGGTGTTGTTGCCGTGCACGTAGCGCAGGCCGTTTTGGTGAATCTCAACGCTTCCGGGAATGCGCTTACCGTCAAGCGCCGGGCGAATGAAGATGAGGTCAAGCATATGAGGCTTGCGGGTCTTGAGTGGGATGAGCTTGTCTTGTTCAACGACATCCTCCATCTGCTTCTTTTCAGTCTCCCGTCGTACGACATCCTTCTTCAACTCTGTAATGTCCTTGGTGATTTGGTCGATGCGATCAACGTCGTGCGACTTAAAGGTCAAACTACGAATGAAGTGCGCGTTGGGGTCTTCGAAGGGTTGATCGTCTTTGCGGCCAACACCTTGACCTGGCGATAGGAAGTTAATACGGAGTGATGTGAAGTCTGCCTCGGGGGTGTGCGAAGCGTTCTTGATGGTGTGAATGTGAAAAGGTACGGGTCGACCCATGATTGGCAGAAGAACAGTGAGGTTCTTCTTGTCGACTACAATCTCCAAGTTGGCGACAGAGCTGGGGAACTGGTTGTCACGCTTGTAGGACTCGAACTTCTTGAACTTCTTCTCCTCAGTCCCATTGAGGGACTTTGCGCCTTCGCTGTACTCGGCGAGACCTTGCTCCTGCTTCTTGGCGTGCAACTCCTTTTGGTGTTTTCGCCGTTGCTCCTCCTTTTCAGCATTTTGGTTTGTTGTTCGCTCATGTCGGGTACGGGTCTTCGTGATGTTCGTCTGCGCAATAGCGGGACGCTCCTTCTTGACCTTGGGCTTCGCTTCCTCCTCTTCATCGTCGAAAAAGAACGAAACGGCGTCCAAATCTGAAGTGGTATCCTTGGTGAAGACCGCGCAGTCAGCCGAGCTGACGCGAACAGTGTCTACCAAGACGAGCGAGTAGTTCTTGCTCTTCTTGTCTTGCGGCTTGCTGTTCTCCAGGTCTTGCAAGCCAGTCTGAACAACGAGAGTCATGCCATCTTTCAGGACACGGGTGTTCTTGCCGCTCAGAAGGAGCGAAGAGTCCTTGTTCTCGGTACCGATGCCGTAACCAACGTTCTTGGGGAAGTGCTTCTCCCACTCGGGCTTCTTCGACTTGAGATGTGCCAGGGCCTTGTTGTAGACGTCCTTGGCCACAACGCCGTCCTTGATCGACTTAATGACCAAGTCATGAATTGCCAAAAGCAGCTTGTAGGCAGTCTCCTGCTCCTTGTTGGGTCCAACCATGAACGTTCGACCAATCATGGCACCATAAGTTTGGTAGCGCAGGCCAAGGACTGAGATGATGACGCCCGCGTGCAAGTTGTTCTCGTCGGGCTCGGCAGCAAACTTGAGGTCGTATGAGCCACCACTCTGGATTGTGGGTTGGAGGCACCAGTCCAGTTGCATCGAGTCAAATGTCTTGGAGAGCTTCTGCTTCTCAAAGAACTTGGCATCGTCGATTTTGTTGGAGACCTTGTCGGCGAGGGCGCGGTGGGAGATGTTCTTTTCAGAATCGAGGATATCGGACATTTCTTCAACGAAGTAGTTGGACATGAGAGCGCTCGAGGCTCGGGCGGCATCGCGGATGGTTCGCTGCAAGATTAGCTATGCGCAGTGCGGACTTGTGGCTCCAAACTTACCAGCTCCTTCTCATCCTTGACGGACAAGGCAGCGTTGGACATGATGGAGGCCAGATCGACCTGGTCTTCCTCCTTGAACCCCGCCTCGTCGAATGCAGCCTTCCACTCGTTGGCAAAAGCGTTGTTGGCGTTGTCCTTTTTCAGCACCGCTACCTTCTTGCCGGCTTTCTTCATCGTCTCGAGACATGTTTGGAACTGCTTCTTGTTCTCTTCGGCGTCCTTGCCCCGCACAAGAATCTCAACAGGCACCTTGCCACCTTTCAGCGGCTCTAGGTAGGAAGCTGCATAACCTCATTAGCAAGTGTCGCCAATTCCAGGTTGCCGTGGCTGACTCACCCTTCTTTTTGGTTGTGACGATTTGGAGGAGGTCGGGCGTAAGGATGAAGAGCGTCGCAGGGAACTCGTAGCCTAGCAGCCATAGCTACGGGGTCTCGTCAGCACAGTGGTCACCAGATTTGAATATGCGCAATCTTACCTGGAACGCTGCTGGCTTTAGATAGATGCCTGGCTCACTTGCCTTGCCCACCAGTGTCGCGATTGAGCTTGCGCCCTGGAAAACCTGGTCGCCGGAGCGCTTGTCGGCCTTCCACTTGGTGACGAGGTTGTTTAGGCGGTCATGGAAGAGCGCCTTGTCGATGGCAATGTCGTTCTCCGCCATGGTCGAGGGTGCGCGAAAGGGAACCTCCAGACAAGTTGACTGGGCTGCGAGGTGAAGGTGGAGAGAGAAGGCGACGACGGGAAAAGTCGCGAAGGATGATGCGACGCGAGGTACGCGCTGCATGGGCCGTGCACCTCTCAACTCCACAACGGCACTAGTGGCTTTCAATTCACCTTCGCAGTTTGGTGTTGCACTAAACCCACGTCCTATTCAGTGGGCTGAAGGCATAAGCCAAGTTTTCTTTCTTTGGTTCCATCTCAGTTGTCTTTCTTGTTTTGCATATCCAAAGGTTAAATAGACGCCACTCCCACCCAGCTTGCGACCATCCCACGCGGCTCACCCTCACCTTAATAGCCCGCCACCACCCCCGCCTATGCGCCCGCAGACCTCACTCCCCTCCCATGCTATGCGATGACGACCGGCTCCAGTCTCCGCGCTGGAGTCTCTCTCCGAAGCGATGCCACCAATGACACAACGACGCCCGAAACTCCGCAAGCACCCAACAAGGCACCAGCGACGGGTGTGCAGGCCGCTGGTATGCGAGCCGTGGCAGCGAGGATGGTTGCTTTTTACTTCCGTGCACCAGTAAAAGCCTTCTTTCGCGGGCGAATAGATTATATGGGCTATGCGAGGGCTATCAACCCTCATGTTCTGGTAGATGCGAAGTGGTCTTGGAGAATGACTACGCCTGCGGTGTTGGCGCATGCCATACGGACTGAGGGATGGGGGTTTATACCGAAGCAAGTGCTGCCACCACTGATGGCCAACACATGGTATGGACTGTATGTTCTACAAGCATGCATATACTGACAGTGAATAGTATTGGTGCAGTGTTGTATACGGCATACCTCCACAGTCTCTCCGCACTCCATGAGCCCTCGTCATACCAGACCAAGCGTGTCTACCCTCCACCACCCCCCTCTGTAACATTCGCCGCGGGATTCATAGGGGGAGGTATCCAATCTGCCATCGCCGCGCCCTTTGACGCACTCCAAACCCGCTTTCGCACCGCCGACATCCTCGAAGGCAAGCACAAGACCATGTGGCACTACGCAGGACACAAACTCCGGTCCATCGGCGTACAAGGCATCTTCGCAGGCTGGTCTCTAAGCTTCATGAAAGATGCTTTCGGCGCAGCAGTCTTCTTCGGCACCTTCGAAACAGTGAAGAGCCAGGCATATCTGGAGTTCGTTACTCGCTATTACGGCAGTCGGACGCGCGACACACTACTAGAGAAATCAATACCCTACCTCCAGGAAGAGTACGACGACCGTCCTGTTATCCGGCCCCATTACATGCTCGAACCCATGTTCCTCCTCCTAGCAGGAGTCTCCGCATCAATCACCTCCCAACTCATCCAACACCCCCTTACCGAAATCCAAGACGTACATTACCGTCGCCTCGAAGCCCTCGACTTCCAAGCCCATCAAGACAAGAAACCCTCGCACATCGTACGACGTTACTACCACGCCTACGAAGAAACTTTTGCGCAGTGCAAGATATTAGCTAAACGAGCTGGTGGTTGGAGAAAGTACCTCTATAGGGATTTCCTCATGAGTACAATCAAGCAAGTCCCGAGTACGGCTGCTGGCCTCATCGTGTTTGAAATCGTACGAAGGAAGTACTCATTTGAGAACGAGGAGGTCATGATCAACCATGAGGACGCGAGGATATTGTTGACATGAAGGAATGAAGACGAGGGGACTACTCCATTCGCATTACGCACTATTTGCATATGATACCCGGGATTTAGACTGACCAAGACTCATAGACTTTGTACATTGTATAGAAACTTGTAAAAAAGAGAACAACTCGCATCGCATTACCTAGCGCCTAACCACCAACCCACTTCCCCTCTACGCTAATATAAAACCAAATAAACCCAACCCTTCCAAATCATCTCCCACCCCCCGCCAACCTAGCAGCCTCCCTCTCTTTCTCCTTCTTCTCCCACTCCCTCTCCGCCTCCTCCCTCCTCTCCAAAATCCACTTCCCAATCCCTAACCCCTCAACCCCCAACACCCACCAAACAAATCTCCTCCCAAGATGCCACTCCCCACGCAGAAACTACAGTTGCTCAGCAAACCACTGGAGAAAGACGAATCCGATAATACACCAGCAGAAGAAGGCAAATTGTATATTCTGCGGGTCGGAAAGCATGTCAAACGCACTTTTTGCATGTATCGAAGAAGATGCAGAGGAGGTGTTTGAAGGGGAAGAGGACAATGGGAGGGTGCGCCAACATCCCAACCCTATAGTCATTGGCATGGTGGTGGTAAGACCGTTGGGCGCTGTCAAGGTGGAAGTGGAGAGTTGGGGACAATCGGGGTCCCAGATTATAGGTGCTGTTCCTGTTGGTGGCGGTGGAGGTGTTGGGAGCTGAGAGGTTGTCGATGGCATGTTTTTGGCATCTGGCCTCGAGGATTTGGTTGAGGGGAATTCAAAGGATATTCCGGAGGCGAGGGTGGGAATGGAGACTTTGGATTTCGTGGATTTGGACTCGGTTGTGGGTTCCGCGTCTGTATTCTGGTCAGATCTCGTAGAGGGCGGGGTTTTGGTAGATTTGGGTTGGTGTGAGGAGGTTGTGAAGGTGTCATCTTCGGGCTCGTTATCATCGGCGTTGGCCGGAGCGTCGTCGTCGGGTGGAGTATCATCGGTTAACTCGGAGGTCGGATTGGCCTCCTCGTCGTCTGCGGGGTTCTTCGGGGATGTAGGCTCTTCATCAATGTCTGCAGAGGCATCGATAGTTGGTTTGACATCTTCACCCTCGTTTGCAGACGTCTTGGTATGCGATGGCTTACTACTCTTCGTAGACTCAATCTCCTCATCTCCATCTCCAGTCTCCTCCTTCTCAGGCTCAGTTTCGTCGTCTGGCGTCTGATTTTTGTCAGCCGGTATTTCGTCCTCATTCTTTTCTTCGTCCTTCCCTTTAGCGCCGTCAGCATCCTCATCATTGTCCTGCTGTTTGAGCGCCAACCTCGTGGCTATCACTAAATCCTCTACTCCGGTCTTTCCAGAACTAACCCTGGTAGGGTGCTCATCTTCTACGGTGATCTTGAAGAATTCTTTCTTTTCCTGCTCGGGTTCCTCTCCAGGTCTACTATCTTTCTCCCGGCGCCAGAACAAAAAAGGTGGCTTAAGTCTTTTCATCGCAGCATTGGTCGACGGCAACGGGGTCGCCATCGCAGAAGAAGTAGCAGAGTCAGAAAGCTGTCTAGTAGAAACAGTGCCCAGCCAGCTGTAATCGGAGGTGTAGTTCATGCTCGAGTCTGTCAATTGGGGCGCTTGTGCAGCCCTAGCAACCTTCATGGCCGCCGTCCAGATAGCTGCTCTCCCACGTTTCATAGCTCCATTTACAGAGTCAGTAGTCGTGATGAAAGACAGGTCTTGGCTATCTGCGGTGGGTGTCGAATCCTCGGCAGTCTCCAAATAACTGGCAATATAAGGGTAAAATGAGTTCATGCTTGAGACAGTGAAGGGCTCATCCGTAGTAGTTTCTGGGGAATTACTGCCAGAGAGGGCAGCCGGTTTGGCCTTGAGCGTTGAAGAAGCGTTAGGTTCGGTGGAAGTTGTGTGCGAACCGTGATTTTTCTTCAGTGATGCTGTAGAGGTTGAGGGATCTTCAGTCTTCTCAGCCTCGGATGTTTTGGACTTGGTCTTGGTCGAATGTGAAGTGCTAGCTTCTGGGTCGGAAGAGTCGGCATCTGCAGATTGGATTGCTATTGATGCGGGAGGAGACCCAGCCGTCTCGGATGCATCTTCGTCGGCTTCATGTGCTGACGACATAGTCTTTGTCTTGCTGGACAAATCAGTTGCTGAAGCTCGGGTGATCGAGTCAGCGTCCGGTGGCATTATTGAAGCGGATACTTGCTTTGCAGACTTGGTTATCTCAGTTTCACTGCTAGTCTCTTTGGTATGCAAGCTTCTGGTTTTGGTGGCTGAGAATGTGGATACAGATGATCTCAAGGTGTCAGAGTCGATCTCTGAAGCTGTTGCCTCAGAAGACGCGTGTTTAGATGTTCTTGATGTATTCTCTATCGGATGCTCGCTAGTCGAAACTTTCGCCGTCTTCTCTTTTGATGGTGAGGCTGATGCCGTCGAGCTCTCAGCGAGTTTGCCACTCTTCGGACCATTCCTGTTCTCTGCATTCTTGAAATCGAGGCAGAAGCTAGTAACTAAATCTCCATGAATTGGTATAGTGATCGTCTTTGTGGCATCCAGAACAGCGAGATGCAGTTCACGTGCTTTGGGCGCATCGTTCGAATTTTGCTCTACCTCGCTTTCGCAGAACGTGAAGGCCGTATTGTTGGGCATATAGACTGACATGTAGCCTTCAGGTGTGAGATCGATCTTCATATTGTAGAGATTTGCGTTTCTCTTGTTGACGAACTCGGACTCGAGACCCAAGATCTGGTTGCGCTTAGAGGCATCTTTTGAAGATACGGATTCAGCTTCCCATGTGATAAAGATGACTGGCACGCCGGTTACGGGTAGTTGAGATATAGTCGGCTTTTTTCCGCTTGGCTTCCTCGGTCGAAGAGACGCTGTTGACATGGACGAGGCCGCACGATCGCTTTCATCCTTGGAAACCCCCTTGATAGAGAACGGCGCAGAACTGTCGTGGATCGCGCGCCCGCTCCTGCCAAGATTGCTGACATATTCGGTAGATAGCCTTCGTATTTCTGTGTGATAAATTGTCTTTGTTATTGTCGGCGTCGCCCGGCCGTTGCGCTCGATGGCGGCTGCCAGAGCTATGTTGAAAGCAGGAGCATGTGTACTCAGCGACAAGGTCAGTATGCTTAGAAGAGATTTCATATTGATGCCGCGCTGCGGTGGTATACAGAAGGAGTAGCAGAACCAAAAAACAAAAATGATGTGAGTACCCCAAATATAGTAGTGATGCATGTTCATTCATGCACGGGAATTCTAGTGATACGTGACTACCTTGAAGCACACAGCCATGGAATGGAACGACTGAAGATCAACGTAATCTATGAAGTTAGCTGTGAAGACGGAGTGCATCCTCGAAATTCATGACGATGATGCTTTTCGCTCCCCATTCTCACACGTGTAAGTGACAGGTCGCCCGTTGGTCCATGTTGCGTTGAGCCGGGCTCTGTCATGATGATGTTATCGTAGTTTGCAGTCAGGATCAGAGTGAATTGCACAGTACTTGTACGTTCATGGGTCTGAATCTAGCGTCGCTTCTCATGATGGATTTCGGATGCTCTTTAGTGTGGAGAGTGGAGTAGAGGTCGCCCAAGTCGAAACCTAGAGCTCTACTTAGTCAGCCAGCTCAGCACGTCATCCAGCGAACATTGGCGCCCGTCCACCCTTCCGCCCACCACGAGATGGCAGCATCCGCTGTGCACACAATGGAAAGCATCGCGTCTTCGAACAACACCATGACTAACGATTCGGTGTGCTGCGTATGTGCTGAGGGCCAGTACGGGTGATGATTCCACATAGGCGATGCTAGACCCCTCAGTTCCATCCGATTCAAGTGCCGAGATAGCTTCTTGCGGTACACGGCAATGCACCATATTCAAATATCACCATGCTTCCACGACTTCTCTTTTCATCACGTCGTCTTCTTTCTCTCAGCAAGTCGTCATCTCACCTCTCTACACGAACCATGGTTTCCCTACCCATCAAGCTCGCCGTTCTCGATGACTACCACAACATAGCAGCACAGCACTTCACCCACATTGACCCCTCCAAAATCGAAATAACTGTATTCAACGACACGTTACCATCCTATTCGCACCCCAAAACCTCCGATGCAGACCGTGAAGCCATCGTCGACCGCTTGAGGCCCTTCTCCGTTCTTTCCACGATGCGCGAACGCACCCCGTTTCCAGGCGAGCTGCTCCGCCAACTACCGAACCTTAAGGTCATATTTGCTACAGGTGGCAAATTCGAGAGTTGGGACATGGACACGATGAAGGACATGAGCATCACGGTGTGCACAGCGCTAGGCAAGGGCAGAGCGGACGGCAAAGGGAGTGGGTTGTCTCCGCGATCCTTGCCAGTCAAGCAAGGCGGTGGCCATCCGACGACACAGCATGTTTGGGCGCTTATTTTGGGTCTTGCGCGGAATATCGCTGCAGATGATGCTGTAGTCAAGGGCAAGGGTGTTCCGATTGGGTGGCAGACGGAGCTCGCGATGGGCCTCCAGGGAAAAACATTAGGTTTAGTTGGCCTGGGAAGAATCGGAGCGCATGTGGCGAGAGTGGGCGTGCTCGCTTTCGGCATGAAGATCGTATGCTGGAGTGCGAATTTGACCCAAGACAAGGCTGATAAATTAGCTGAAGAAAGCGGCCTGCCAGTGACTGGTGGAGGCATGATTGATGAGAACGAAAAGACGTTCAAGATGGTTACTAAAGAGCAGCTGTTCAAGTCCTCCGATGTAGTTAGCGTGCACTACGTCCTCAGCGAACGTTCGAGAGGTATCGTCGGCGCACAGGAGCTGCAGTGGATGAGACCAACCGGGCTTTTGATCAACACCTCCCGTGGTCCGCTTGTTGATGAAACTGAATTACTAGACACGCTCAGACAAGGGTGCATACGTGGCGCAGCTCTCGATGTATTCGACATCGAACCTCTTCCTGCCGATAGTCCGTGGCGGCATGAAGACTGGGATGTCAAGGGCAAGAGCAGGGTGTTGCTGACGCCACACATGGGGTATGTTGAAGAAGGTACTTTGACGGCCTGGTATGAAGAGACAGCAGAGAACTTGGAGAGGTTAATAGAAGGGAAGGAGCTTCTGCATCGAGTCATTTGACGTTGGTACCAAATCTCTGAACTATACCGATAGTATAGTTGCGTAGCTCCGAGAATACCGCTACAAAATCTATCAGGGCGCTTTGACATTACATAGGGATTTCATGTCTGGTGTGGTATACATATCCATTTCTAACTCTAGATATAGTGCTAATAATGTATCTTACGAGTAGATAGCTTACCCTACTAGTTAGAGAGGTAAAAGGCAAGTTTCGGCCGAGCGCTAAAATCTGTGTCATGGTGGGGTGTATAGGTACTCGAGATATTAGCGCCACGCATACCCCACCAAGCACGACGCGCACATAGCCTCATTTGGAGCGCTCGACTACACGCAAGCTTAATTTAGTTCTACATACTACACTTGATCTGTATAGCGGGAAAAAATTCAACTGCACCAGCGTACTCTCTTGTGGGAGAAAGCATATCCGGACCTCTCTCCCCCTAGACCCCGTTGGAAGCCACTACTGGCTATCCGAGTCGGCCTGCGTATTCCACGAACGTCGGCTTGGTAACCGTGTGCCCAGTGACACTTTCGATGTCTCGTATAACCATATCCATGGGCATCATATATGAAACTCTTGTCAGCTCGTTGGAAGCGAAGAGGACGCCGACAATAGTCGCTTTCTTGTTTTTGTGGTCGCTTTCTCGGAGCAACACACAGCTGCCTGAGTCGCCACCCAACATGAAGTCTCTGTTTCTGTCTGTCTGGAAGACACCATACGCCAGCACGATACCGTCGGTTTCACCGAAGCGCTTGGTCAGATCGTCCGGCACGATGTTGACATTGTCCTTTTTATTTCTGAGTTTCAGGATAGAGCCGATTTTACTGATGGTCCCGTATGTCCAACCAGTGGTACGCCCTACCTTAGCGACTTCATAGCTTTTGTTTTCTTCGATCCGCGTGTAACTGTTTGCAGGGAATTCCGTCACCATCCCGAAACTCGAAGGGGCTATAGGAGGCTGCTCATCAAGTTCGCGATTCTTGGCCAATTTCACCAGAGCCCAATTAAGACCGAATTTCAAGGTGCGACCGTTGATGAGTGTTTGCAAGGAGGGCTCCTCCTCCCCCTCCCTCTTCTTGACGCTAGAAAATCTCTCTCTGTCCGTCCTTGAGAAATTTTCATTGTTGCAAACTCTGTACCCAGAAGTTGCCCAAACAGTTCCGAAAAGTCGATCGGGATTGACGGCCAGTGTTTCCAAGTCTGCGTTCGCTTCATGATGTCGCTTCATGTAGTGAGCGTACAGAGGTGTATCGTGCTTGTATTCCTTGTCCAATCTGTTCAATGTTTTCCTGTAATCGTCGCGGCTTCTGCGTAAATGATTGACGAAGCGTTCATGGTCGGGATGAGACGGGGCAACAACCTTTACCAGGCCATCTCTGCAGATGGGATGGTTTGGACCAAGGGACTGACCGATGGGACAGTTTTTTTCGATCAGACTTGTTTCCCGCGCTACGACATGATGGTTTGTAAGACCGCACTTCGTTTCGTTGCCATTGCTATCGCGCAATTCGATCACGGCTCCAACCGTGGCAGAGTTGGCAGGGTCGTCGAGACCAATGCTGGCACCCATGCTAACTACAGTAGAGTAGTCGCCCATGGTGCTAAAGACGCCCATGGACTGATTCACGGGTCCTTGTGCGATTTCTTGACTGTCGGAACTCTTGACTGATGCTCCATATGTCAATGCCGGAGCATAGAGTATATCGATATCCATTGGTGGTGGCAAAAGGGTACGTAGATTTGGGATGTGTCTCTGTCGCCATATCTCGTTGTCGGCATCCTTTGTAGTGATCAGGACTGTTGGGACGGTGAAAGGAGATCTGACCCCAAACTCTCTCTCGACGATGTCGATTGCTAACCAGTCCCTGTCCTCGATCTCAGCTAGCAATTTCGGTTTGCAGCTTTCCCAGCGTGATATGAAGTCTGAGGTGCAACCGAGTAGAGGACGCGAGGAAAATAAATGAGCGACTCTCTCATCAATAATCTCGACAAGAACCCGTTCATGTCCTGAAGCGTCGAGAAGGCGTCGAAGGCTTGCAGCTGCAGTAGTCCAACACGTATATTGACCATCGATAGAGATGTCAGACTCAACCAACAAAGTGAAAGGAGTGCTTTCAATGTCCATCCCTGCACGGAAACGCTTCACGAGGAGTGTCCATGGAACTTGAACTCCAGCGTCTTGGAGGATACTGTGGATCTTCTCTTGGAATACTTCACATTCCAATTGTGGTACCGATAGTGACCTGATCGTGTCGAACGGATAAGAGATCAGCTCAGGGGATCCGACACGATACGTCCATCTAATGTTTGTATCGGGGGAGGGTTGCACGATGTCCATCGTAGAGGACTGGCAGGAGGTAGCGGGGATGTGCTGGTCGTGTTGTGCGAGTTGTGTAGTGGTAAGACTGAGGCGGTACGTTCCTCGGAAATGCTTAGTTCGTGATTGTGGACGAGTGTCGATCGTGGCGGCTCGCTTGCAGGAAGGCATCTCTCTGGACGGCAGAACGACTGCTTTTATAGAAAAAAAATGTACTTGAAATAGTTCGGTGTCCTCGACTCCGGTACGGCTGATTTGGTTCGTTAGTCTCTGATTTGGCTAGACCCACAACAATGTACGGACACCAATCGAAGGTACGTACCAGTCAACCTGTGGACCACTTAGGAACGTGGAACAATTAGGAACGTGAACCCGGTTGATGGTATAATTGTTCCTGTTAGCGAAAGCGATAACGATGTGTTGGCCTAGAGTTGATAACGAAAATGATGTGAGCGTGGACGACTGATGATATTGTTTGAACGTATGTGGTGATTGTAAAGGCGAAATTTAAAGAAGGCCCTACAGCCTTGTTGAAAGGAAGTTGCAGTGACCAAAACACTTCGGGTGCGTGATTTCCGTGGACCTTGGTTCGCATGGAAGTAGCTGATGTAAATTGGAAAGCAAGTGGCTGATCCATCGGAAAGTAGCTCTTGCAGCGTACGTGGTAGCAAAGAGTTCCATTGTTCCCGTCGTATTAGCACCATTCCTTTAAAGCCAGAATGCGCGAAAGCAAGTAATGGACAGGCCCGCTCATCGAAACAGTTATTGGGATGGAGTATCGTTGGTCGTGGTTTGCAGATTTAATGCTGCATAGTGGGCGAAGGGCAGGACCGCTACCTATGGCACCCGGCTGGACGAACTGTGGCTGCCCAAGGCGAAGACAAGAAAAAAGCGCACAGCCAGAGCACAAAAGAAGTGGCGAGCAGCGCGTTAGAAATGTGTAATTGATAATTGATGGTAAGATTGAGGGCGTGGAACCGTCGGTGCTGACGCCTGAGCAAGGACTGCGCCAAGCCCCCAGCGTCTGCCGGTCTGCCGATTCCTGGCGATTGTGCAGGTGCGACCACAGACTTAGAACGCAGCAAGAACATCCCAACCTCCCATTACATACTGCGCATGACGAAAATTCCTGCACGCCTTCGCTGTCCAAGACCCCAACATCCCAGGCTTACCTTCTCGATTTGGCCTATGAGTTCAAACGAACGTTGCTCAAGGAGAAATACAGTAAGAGCCGGATCGAACGATCAAATCCAACCCGAGAGCAGTTGATGCGACGATTGACAGAAAGTCCTTCTGGCTCGATCTGGACTCAAAGCTGCTGTTCCAACTGGCAAGCGACAGCCAAGACTGTCTGTGCATATCCAACTCACTCCCTGTGGATTTCCTGGAGATCGCTCGCAACCGCACGATAACGTCAACCTGCATGTCATATCTTAGCAACTGTGCGGAGAGTACAATGCGAAACATACTGTCCGAAATCTGTTTCGCACATCAAGGACTCTTTCAGCTGGGAAGATACTCTCAGTGTGCTACCCTTGACCTTCTCTTACGCGATCACTTTGGCCTTGACTGCTGGTGTCTCCACCCCGCACCAATAAACGATAACACCCACGGCCACCTATAAAGCTGAGGAGTGGCCGAGTTGGTTCCAGGTTCAATTGAAGTTGATAGTTGCTCTTCGTCGGTCCGATTTTGACACCGCCTCTTCACCAACTAGGCCTCCTAGACCACATCAGCTCTAATCGCGATGGACGTTCAGTTCCTTTCACGATATACGCTCGTTCACTGGAGAGATTCGCCACGGGATTCACGATTCTATCCACGGATTATCCTTAAGCCGACCATCAAGCGACAGCATCAATCAGACTGTGGAAGACGTGCAATACCCCACGATTATCACGCTGCGCTGATGGACGAGCGGGAAGAGTCACTCCCGGCTTGTCTTTCGCCACCAAGGCCGCCTGCAAAACCAGTGATGGTGAGCGATCTGGTCAGAGTCTGGTGTCCAGGCACTCACCAGATTTGAAGCTATCTTAGCAACATGAAGTAGAAGCTCATCTATGCCATACAGTCTTCTCCGTCACTGAAATCGAGCCCGCCATATCTGAGCCGTATCAAACGCCCGCCAGTTGCCATAGGTGACGTCGTGGACACCGCGAACGATACTGGTCAGGCAAACGGCGCCGCGATTAGTGGCGATCTTCCCTGTTCCTCTGTTGCGAAGGTCACACCCACCATTACTCCCAAAGACGCACTCCCAGCAGACCGCTGCTGAACCCTGATACATCGTTGGTCGCGTCCTTTCTAAAGAACTACACAAGATGCCCGGCTATCGGAACAAGCAATAGAACTACAAAGTCCGATCGCAAGGATACGACGCATCTGGGGACTCCCATGTCGCCAAAGCTTAGTTGCAAGAGGACACCCCTGAGACAAGGGAAGCCTGGGAGCGAAAATATGGTACTCGCCCACTATGCGGCTCTTAACCTCAACACCATAAAGATCACCAGCAGTATACCTACGACAACCTTTCGCGCCACCATGCAAGCGCTCGCCCACTATGCGGCTCTTAACCTCAACACCATAAAGATCACCAGCGGTATACCTACGACAACCTTTCGCGCCACCATGCAAGCGCTCGCCCACTATGCGGCTCTACACTTCAACACTTTCAGAATCACCAACATCATAACAAAACATGGTCGCTACACTCAATTATCCGCAGTTCCCAGTTTCAGTCACCTTCACTTTCGATCACCTTCCAAAATTGATTTTCAAGGTGACGTGGAAAGCAGCCGGTTGGTCCGTGCGTGGTTGCCTCGTCTCTCACTTTACTCACCTTTTCGACCACCAACACCACCAACTGAAACCCAACATCCACACTCATACCCCGCAACTACTCTACTTGCTTTCAATTGCACCTTCTCTAAAGTATCTTCCACTACCGTCATCATGGGTCAATCCGACGAGCTCGGTTTGTCCAAGACACGCGCCCTCAAGCTCGCTCACACGCAGTTCAACCGCGTCAACGAGCACACTACTCTTTTCACGGGCACTCTCATCGAGCCAGAAGTAGAGCCGGAAGGCGAAGCTGACGGCAACGACGACGAACTAGGCGAGATCACGTCCGAGACGGTCAAGCCGCGTAGCTACTATGGTGATTACACCATGGGACCAGCAGTACGCTCGTCCTTTCATAAGAAGACCTTCCCTCTCGCGATCTCTTTCGCAATCAAAGAAGACATCGAGGATCTTTCTGACTCATTCATTCTCACCACTTTGGACATCAACTCACCTCTGGCCTTCCTCAACAAGAAGGAGCTTCGTGAGTTTCAAGCGGCTGTTCAGGCACGCAGTGAGACACCCGCGTTCAGTCCATCCGACAAGGTCCTGCCAACTGAGACTGGGAATGAAAAGCTCTACAAGCCAACTGACGCCGATGTATTCATCATGATCGGCCTGATCGTCGAAGCTCATCCGCAAACCTACCTCCCCCTCTCCAAAGACAAGCTCTCTCAACTGCGCGACTGCCTACATTTCGAGATGAGCTGGGACATCAGCTCTGAACGTCTCGAGAAGCTGCTCATGTCACGTCTCCGCTTCCATTCGATCGGCTCTATCCCTGTTGAGTCCGTCGACCTTGCTGCCATCGATGCCAAGGAGCGAGAATACCAGGCTGCCGTCGCCCTGCCAACCCGCAAAGTCAAGGAGGACAAGGAGCCAGAAGTTCCTTGGAGTGAGGATCAGAAGAAGGAGTATGCGAAGGAGCGTGCTGAGAAGCTCAAGCTCATCCGCAAGCGTCTCGCCGCTCCCAAACCAACCCTCGCAGACAGGCTGAGGGCTGCTGGCAACTTCAAGCAAAAGGAAGAAGCCAAGGCCAAGATCACGTTCCAAGAGGACCCGTGCGATCGCTCGTTCATGCGCATTCGGGTTACTCACATGTACAAAGACGAGTCGCGCCCTAAGGATCAACCAAGCCACAAGACTGACATCGATTTGACTTATCGCAACACTCGCCCGCGTGGACAGCTCCCCAACACTGATGGCGATCGCTATGACCCTTCAGAGCGTATCATCAACGTCTCCGACCGAACCTTCATACCATATCTCGACAAGATCTTCCCGCACCTCGCCCGCAACGACGAAGCATACTGGGACAAGTGTTATGGATCGTTGGCAGGAGGTCATGGTCTCACCCTGTTGCAACTTCGTCAGAACGAGCTACCCATGACCAGCAACCTGTTCGTGGACCGAGACGATATTCCAACGTCTTACAAAGACCTTCAGGTAGTCATGCGAAACGCCCCAATCATCTTCGCACTGGTCCGAGGCAGCGATGTCGAAGAGATCACCGACTCTATCATGCATCGCTTCGGTGAACTTGCTAAGTATGATCCCCTGTCAGAATTCTTCGTGGACAAGCAAAATCCATTCATCAACGACAAGGGCATCAAGGCCACACCTGACTTGCCGAAGTTTTCCACTTGGTACGAGAATTCTTTCGAAGACTGGAGGGAGTTCTCCATTCACTGCGGCGTGGGTGCTATCATCGAGCTTCGCTTTGGTATGCAACAGCATATTCATCGCGGCAAGGCTTCGGCTCACTCAGTACCTCACACCCAGTACAAGTATGAGACCGACAACGAGTCCTCTATTGATCTCTCCATGTTCTTGAACTTCTCCGAGGAGCGTCCCGACAAGGAAATTCCAAGGCTCGCCATTGGGGACTTCGTCACTGTAGACCTCAACCACTACAAAGCTGCCGCCTCATCGGAGCACCTCTGGACCGGTAAGGTGGTTGCTCCTACATTGTCTACGGGTATCGGACAAGTCTGCATGATCATCAACCGCCCTATGAACAAGGAGGCCACTGAGATTCTCGACGAGAAATCCTACACTAAGTTGACAGCAGCCCAGATCGACAAGATGTCTGTGGAGGCTCTCCAGGAATGGTCCTCTGAGAATCAGTCACTGAACGTCACTGTCATGAAGGAGGGTGAAGACAAGGAATGCAAGCGACTGTGCAACGGACTGAGCAACATGAGGGTCCCGGACAAGCTCCTTAACCAGTATCTCGGCAAAGAACACATCCTGTCTCAGTTTCGCCTGTTCATGCAGTGCAAAGACCATACCCAATACGACGCATCTTCACTATACGATACCATCGTCCCCAACGATCGAAATCGCTTTATGCCTGTCCTCCTCGCATCACTGCACGACTACCAGCAGGCTCCTGTCACCCACTGGGCCAACAATGGTGTGACAGCAAACCTTGGCATCATTGGAGGTATATCAGGTTCTGGCAAGACCTACGTGAGCATCAGCACCCTTAGCGGATACACCTTCAAAGTCAAGATCGATCGGGCCAAGAGGAAGATGCAAGAACTTGACCTAGAACGTCTGCTTGCCAGCGCGTCCCGCAAATCTAAAAACGGTGTACCTCCAGATGATATTGAGGTTGCGGATAATGCTTCCGGCGAGACTAAGACTCCGGGTGGCGCTTCCGGCGAGACTGCTGATGACGTCGAAGATGAAATTGAAGACGGTCGCGTCACCCACGTTTGTATCCAAAATGAGACCGTCGACCATAGCTTCGAGACATGGCAAATGATACTTTCGGGGCTCTGCCAGACTTTGGGTGTCCCGCGCAAGCTGATCATCCGGCTGCATTCTATCCAGGCTGAGCGACAAGCACTCTGCGCTATGCTTGACGCACTGTTTGTAAATGGCGCACAAGATACCGTGCGTTACCTCCACGACGAGACCCTCCGAGGCAAGACCAACATAGCCCTGCTTGAGCATTATCTCCGCGAGTTCCGCACCGATCACCCTGGTATCACAGACAAGCGTTACAAGCTGATACAAGGTTCATTAGCATGGGTTGTACTACAGCTTGCGAGGGTTGAGGGCTTCCATGTCACCACCGAAGTTGCCAACACTTGGGACATATATGAGCGTGATCACATTGCTTTTCTGCTCAGGGATATCGTCAATGCCCGGCGAGACATCAACACTGAGGGTCGTATGTCTAAAGAGACCTATAAGGACGTAAAGGCTGCGTTCAAGATAGGCTGTAACATCGTTTACCAGCGAGCATCTGTTGTTTGTACCACGCTTTCTGTCGCTACATCAAGCAGCTTCCAGATGTACCGAAAGGCACATGCTGTCGCACTTGAAGAAGCTGGTCGAGCCATCGATCTAGACATCACAGCCCTCCTCTCAACACACTGGGCTTGTGACTTCATCATGCTAGTTGGTGATTGGAGGCAGCTTACCTTCAATCCCTACGGACCAGAGCTCGACAATCCCTTCCAAAAGCAACTTGGCGTGTCGCCCTTTGCTAGGCTTCGCTACACCGGCTTTCCAATGCAGTTGCTCACTCATACTTCACGCTTTACCAACTCTACTCTTCTCGATCTATGTGCTCACCTCAATCGCGAAACTATCGCTGAAGTACCTGGATCTTTCAAGAAGGTCCTAGAGCAACAAGCAGAGGACATCAATCGCATGATATGGGGCAAGAAGAGCGTCGTTGTGGTGGTCAACACAGAGCACGCAGTTGCTACCCGAGACGCAACTGGTTCCTGGTACAGCGTTACCACCGCTATCGCCACTATGCATGACATGTTTAGCCGTCTTCGAACCCTTGATGGCGACAACTTGCTGGTTATTACTCCATACAACGCTCAGCTCCGCCTCCTTCGAGCCTTCCGCGACACGGCTGTCCGTAACGCCCTCGTCGCAGGTAACAGGACTCTGGCTACGCAGCTTACGAAGGCTATGCTTATCACAGTCGACTCCTCAATGGGCAAAGACCGAGACCATGTGATTCTCGATTCAGTCGGCCACGCAGATGGTTTCCTCTGGCAGCAACCTCGCACTCTCGTCGCCGGTACCCGGGCTCGATCTTCCTTCATCCTCATCGGACCGACCTACCACTACACCTCTTCCTCTAAGGGATCAAAAGATCGCCTGAAGGAGATGTTGTATACCTGGCACAAGAAGAACTTGATTGTTACGGTTGACCAACGTTCAATGAGCAAGTTCGAACAGTACCACGATACTCAGGTAGCTCTGAACGTTGCCTCTAGGGATGACGCCGTTAAATCACCTCAGAACTACCGTCAAGCTCCCCTCGGTCTGGATCTCACCGCAGAAGACTACTCTGACACTGGAGCATCTACTGCTGCTGGTGCCTGGGATACTGCTGGAGCATCTACTGCTGCTGGTGCCTGGGATACCGCTGGAACTGCTGCTGCTGCTGACGGGGATGACACTGGAACCGCTGCTGCTGACGGAGATGACACTGGAACCGCTGCTGCTGACGGGGATGACACTGGAACTGCTGCTACTGACGGAGATGACACTGGAGCCGCTGCTGCTGCCTGGGATGACACTGGAACTGCTGCTACTGACGGAGATGACACTGGAACCGCTGCTGCTGACGGGGATGACACTGGAACCGCTGCTACTGCCTGGGATACCGCTGGAACTGCTGCTGTTACCAATGCTTTTGACAATACTGTCGAGACTGATGTCGAAACTCTTAGCTCGGCATCTAGTACTTCTGATGTTAACGAGTTTGATTGGTCGGCTAATTTCATGTGGGGATGAGGGGTGGCTGGGGTGTTTTGGCTTTATTAGGATAGCTTATCGAGAGATGTGGTTCGCTTTAAGAATAAGCCTGTTAAACTTAACAAGATAACTGCAATTACGTAGCTAGGACAATTAATCTAACATACTTGTACATTTGTTTAGCACTGCAAACGTTATTATCTATAACGGCGCTAATGCGTTGCACATTAAAAAGGTGCACTTTAATACGCAAGATAATTTTTAGATACAGATTGTTACAGATAGTTAAGTACAGGCTAATTTAGCTAAGTTTTGCTTACTAAGGTAGACGGGCCAACGCGTTGGCCCGTCCACCTTGGTATAAGAGGGCTGAAGCTGTCAACAACAAGTACTTAAGAATTGTAACTATTGTAAATTACTCTGTTGCCGTTTATGACATCCTATTAAGTGATTAAGTGGCTAGTTTGCTTACCTTTGTAATTACATCAATACCTTGAATCTCCTAATATGCTCTAACTATGCATCTGCTGCATGCATGCTAGTTACCAGCGTTTTAGCAAACATGAGGTTCTGCAAAACAGCCGACTAACAAGCATGGCCGCTTTAGTCTGCAAGCCCTAGAAATTGCGTGATACTGTGGCCCTTGGCCTGCCCACCCTTGTTTTTCTTTCTCTTCTTGCGCTTCTGCTTCGGCTCTTCTTCCTCGCTACTGTCGTCCATATCCTCGTCGCTATCGCCGCTATCCTCGCTCTCACGATCCCGCTTGCCATTTACAGGCTCCTCCTCGTCTTCATCAACATCCTGCCAGGTTTTCTCGCCCCACACTTTGACGGTCTTTCCACCGCCACTTATCATTCGGCCAGTGACGTCGAAACCAAGGCCAATGACACTCTCCTTGGACAGCTCGTCGTGCTTGAGCTCTGCGATAACCTTATTCGGGCCGAGCTTAGCAAAGCGAATGTCTCCGTTGCCCAAGCCTACTGCAACATGCTTCCCGCCAGGTCCAACACCGTCTGGTACGACAGTGAGGGAGTCCAGACTCTCACCTCCGCCCTTGGAGCGGTCGATGATGATGCGCTCGTCTTGATCATCCCAAACTCCGCGCTCCCAAAGTATGAGCACACCGTCGCTTGCGCCAACAATAACCTTTTCACCCACACTCGAGCCCTTCTTTGGCAGTCCAGTGACAATGACGGAACTGAGCAGCTCCTCCTCTTGATCCTCGCTACGGACCATGACTCCTCTCCGCAGATCGGTGACTGCCAGTGTGCTGCCACCTGTTGTGACCCATTGCTTGCTGAAGCCACTAGTACTCGCTTGCGTGGGAGGTAGAGGTGTAAGAGAAGAGACGTAGTCGTCGTGGGGGCGATGTGTGTTTTCAGGCTTTAAAGAGACCTTTTCGCCACCCTTGAGATTCCTAATGTCGTAGATGTGCAGTGCGCCGGAGTCGGTGGTGAGGATGAGCGATTGCGGAGAGAGAGCGTAGACAAGTGTAGGCGCATCGATGCCGCCATTCGCACTATGCAATGTCAATATCTCTCACAGGATTCTTCTAATTTGACTACTCACGGATCTAGCGGTACAGCAATCTTCGCAGTGACCTGGCCTGTCATGCAGTCCGCGACCTTGACGATGCCATCTGTGCCTGCCGAGTACAACGAAGTACCATCGACGCTGTATCCGAGTGTCCGACAGCTTCCCTTGTGTCGCCGGGTGCGCCAGATGTTGTCTATGGTACCGAAGCCCTTCTCTGAAGCCAACGTCGTTTCGTCGTCGTCGTCGCTCGCGCCAGACGGCAGCCTGTATGACTGGACATGGCCGCTAGCCAAGCCCACAGATACAATCGGCTCCTCTGGATGGATCGCCTGCACGAAGATATCGTGCTCCACGGGAAGCGCGCACAAGTTCTCGAACATGTTGGGGCTAAGGATGTTGTGGATGGGTGAATGCATTTCGCGACAGCTTCAACAATTTTTGTGGAGCCGCGGCTCGTTGCAGGGCAGCTGCAGCCGGATGGCCTTGGCAGGTACACTCGGCACGTGGGCGGACATTCACTATTCGACAACAATCCCGAGGCCATCTTGGACCGGACACTTGCATCCCTCGGTGTGTTCAGTTGTTTCTTTGGCGCTGGTCAGATGCAGTTTACATCCTCCTGCGACCACCTTTCACTCGCGACGGATCCGTCGGACACGATGCATTCGTTCCCTGATGTCGTTCCTCGGCGCTGCCCTCTTTCACATTGCATTTCGAAAACTCCACTACATGCAGCCATTTCTTCTCGAACCAGTTGGACAACTCCGGAAACCGGGTCTGTGGACCACAGGTTCTCCATGTGCAGCATCGCCAACACCATGGATGAGTTCTTCCTCCCAATCACGGCCATGCCATACAACACGCTTCGTCTCCACCACGTCTTTGATCCTCTTCGGCCCATCGCAAATGGCCCTTGGCCAACGACACGACAGGAAGGTCGACCTTCTCCTCAGTGCGTTAAACCTCTCCAGGCAACGCAGCCGAATCACGTTTGCTAACGATTGGCTGTGAAGAACATCAACACTCATCCCCATGTTCGCCGTTCCACAGCCGGCGCAAAGACGTCCGACTCCACGCATGTCTTAAAGAGACCCGGGGAACCACTGTTCTCCCGATTAACAGGCGTTGGGTCTATCTGCAGTAATCTAATATCTAATACGCCCACGATGCTTGCTTCATCGCTTCTGTACGGTCTTTTGGCTGCGGCCTCCTCGGTCAGCGCGTACCATCACGCGAAGACTATCAACTACACTGTCATCACGGGTATCTTCCAACAAGATGAAAACACTACCGACCCTGCAACATTCAACTTTACTGCCAGCAACTTCGGCCTGATCAACCGAGCCTACCCCAGCGACTCTTCTTGCCCGGATCGAGCGAACACCACCCAGTGGCAGCGTCTTGCACACTATCTCTCAACCCTGAACAAGAAGGCGCCGCGCAATGAACGCTACACACTCTTCTTCATGGGCCGTCACGGCGAAGGTTTCCACAACGCTGCCGAATCCTACTTCGGCACCCCAGCATGGAATTGCTACTGGTCCGAACTAGATGGCAACGGCACCGTCACCTGGGCTGATGCGAAGCTCACGGAACCCGGCGTTGAGCAAGCAAAGGTTGTAAACACCTTCTGGAAGCACCTTATCAAAGATGAGAAGATCTCCCCGCCTGAGACTTTCTACACCAGCCCCTTGTACCGCTGCCTCGACACCGCCAAACTCACTTTCGAAGGCGTCAAGCTCCCGCGCAAGAACCCCTTTGTGCCCGTGATCAAGGAGTTCCTCCGTGAAGGTATCAGCGCGCATACCTGTGATCGTCGCAACAGCAAATCCTACATCCGGAAGAACTTCCCTGGCTTCAAGTTCGAGAAGGGTTTTGCAGAGGAAGACCCATACTGGACGGAGCTTTTCGCTGAGCCGCGCGCAAACCAAGATGCTCGTTCCAAGGCTGTCCTCGACGACATCATCAGCAATGACGATAGCACTTACATTTCCATCACTTCGCATTCTGGCGAGATTGGCAGTCTGCTTCGCGGTAGGTCTTCTCATGGCTTAAAGAAAAACCCCTTTCCAATACTAACAACGACTTAGTTCTCGGCCACCGTGAATTCCGTCTTGCAACTGGATCTGCGATTCCCGTCCTGGTCAAGGCAACAACTCTCAATGCTGCTGCTCCTCCTACAACCGTTTTGCCCTACACACCGCAGAAGACATGTGCTGTACCGCCTACTATCCGTGACTCAAGCTGCAACGACTGCTCGTGCTGTGCGTAAATCCCTATAAGCGCGGGAAGGGGTACACTTGAAATTCTTTGTACATAATTGAAACTTAATATCAAATTCGATGTACGCGATGTCGTTTATCCACCCGATTCAAAGCCCCAGAGCTTTTGTTCTAGCACCATCCTCTCTACACTTCATTCCTTTCAACCTCGCATGCAAAGTACCCTACCAAGTTTCCCCGAAAATCGCCACCAGGCTAGAGCGCGAAGACCAGAAGAAGTCTTCCAATCTCGATTGCCTGCCTGTCAAACGATCGATCGCCCTACATTAACCAGAATAACAATGAAGAAGTCAATGTGCATCAACTCACGGCATTGATGACATGAAAAATGGAACTAATCTACCGTACCGCAACTCTTTAGAGCAACATTCCTGATACCGAGTATCAACTGCCGCAACACGTGAAACACAAACTACCAAAAAATCACACCTTTCCATATCATACTACGATGAATCATTCTTTTGTCCAGAGAAAACCAGCCACCATCCTCTAACCTAGACCCATGTCACATCCTCTCACGGTCTCACCTCACCTTACCATAGTACATTCCCCCACATCTCCCGCTCCCTCTCCTCCCCCCAGCCAAGAAAACCCGCCGAAACCCACCGACCAGTCACCGCCACACCACACTCTTCACCCGTCCACCCAAGCCCCGCCACCTCTCAACCCTCCAATCCCCACATAGAAACACACACTTCCAAATCACTAGCCCCATATTCCCATAACCCGCAGTTTCCTGCCTCTACACCTACAAGCGACTAGCATCGACCGGAGCTCCGTTAGCGTACCAAACGGACGTTCTGGGCGGCCATGTGTAAAAGTGGCTGATAGCGGGATCTAGGATCATCGTGAGTAACAAATTTTAAAAAAAAATAGACGCCACGAATGGTAAGAATCGGGCCTTTTTCGACCCATTCCAGCGCTCGCTATTGGACGAGCGGGTGAAGGGGATATTCCCCGTGGTGGATGGAATGACGACAATGGTGGCGGAACAAGTTTCCAGCGATGGGGACGGGGGGTTGCTGGACGAGTGTCAAGCGAGTATACTAATCGGTGGGTTTGAGGGGATATTGCATTGGTGTTGGGGGAGATTAAGTGGATTGGAGGACAATCTTGGAGGTTGGGGCATCTGTAGATGCATATCCTATCTTGGCACGTTTCTCCTTGTCGATAGGTAACGGGAACATGGAACGAGGAACTTGGGGTATCCCTGCTTTGTGCATATATGCCAATTAGCTATTGCTATGCTAAGAGTTCGCATCGCCTGACTACCAGAAAAAATTAATTTTTGGTTAGCATTAAGAGTTATACACTAACTTCGAGATTTTAGCGTAAAAGATGAAGAATTAATTAAGAATTAATTCGTGTAGAGTCTTGGTATGCCAGCTCTTAGTATAGCTACAGTTAGTTGGACTGCTTCCTGCCCTGCTTCTATGGGGGAAGATGACTACATCATGGAACGATGGTAGCCGAATTGACAACACGGCGACAGCGGTAGCGGGATGTATGAGACACTCTTTGCGTCGTTCATTAGATGGTGTAGACTATGATGTACAGGGATGTTGAGGAATACAATGCCGCCTTTGTAATGTGCAGGGATAGGGTATACTTCGTGGCTTCTTTGCCGTCGTGACTTTGAAGTCGCTCATGCTAGTGAAGCATAACTTCGACTCGAGCCGCTGAGGGGCAGAGTGATTCCAGATTGGCCTGCATTTGATCGCTTTGTTTGCGATTGCCGAGGAATATCTGTCGCGTTCTTTTGCCGCTTTTGGGATGAGCCATGTGTGTTGTCTTGTGGTCCAGAACGTGCTTTTTCTCGCGAGTTCAAGGCCGTGGCTGATGTAGGGGCCAGGGCGCTGGTAGCGTCCGTGGTTATGTGCGAGTACAAGTCCCAGCGTGACACTGACAGGATGGCGTCGTTGCGGGGGCGCGAAGACGATATCGAGGTTACTGCCTTGGAAGGGCTTGTGTCGTCGGAGCCTCTGAATCAAGACTGCAACGCCTCGACGCCGTATCCGTCTTTGTTCGGATGGGTGTAACATCGTGCAGCTTCGTGAGGTCGAGCCGGGGAAAGTGAATGTGGGTATATTGCTGAAACTCATCATCTGTAGGGTGCAGACAGAACCGATCCCCTCTCTTCATCTGTAATGTAGAATGACTTGGACACCATGATGCCATTCTGGAATTCGTCCTCCCTACTGCTCCGAGAGCTCTTGAATCTCAAACTCCTCTCACTATCGTTATCAGAGTTGTCTACACGCGTACTCTTCTTCGAGTTTGGCGGAGCACTAGTGCCGAACCAGTTGGGCGATTTCGGGAAGGACGTCGTTTGTGTGGGTTCCTCTTCTGAAGTGCGCGTTTGCACAGTGGCTGAGAGTTTGTACATATCGGGACGGAGTTTGTCGGCTTTCGAGCTTGGAGCGGCATTGGCGGGTAAGGGGGCGGACATGCCGTACGCGGACGGACGATATGCAGACGGGCGTGTAGAAAGACCAAGTTTATGCATGGCGATGAAGAATAGTGGGCGGAGTGTTGCAAGACTACCAGCAGTAATAGCAAGGCCTTGTTCAACCGATGACCAGATGGCGATGTCAAGTGTTGACCCTATCAGAATTAGTACGCGGTAACATCAGCAGCCGTGAAGAGACATACAAAGGAAGTCGGGGGAGTTGAAGTAGTGAATGAACGGCAGTCGCGCAATGACTGCGGCACTTGCAATACACCCCATGGTGATTAAAGGAATCAGAGCAACCTTGTTCCTCCTCTTCAACTGCAAATGCCACACCAAGAAGCCCGGAATGATAGCGAAGGTGAAGTCGGTTATGATACTGAAGATGCTGTAGACGTAGCTGAGGGCGGTAATGACGGTTTTGTCGACGCACTTTCCTTGTTGCGAAGTGCGGTCCCACATGTACGAGATCGGGTAGCACTGGAAAAGACATACGAAAAAGAAGGCACCTCCAGCGATTATCGAGACACACATGGCACTGTAGATGATCCTGATGTTCTTAGTACATGTCGCAAACGTGACCAATCTGTGCGACTGCTTACCATGTGTGGATCCTTCGAATGCTGATTCGCAGGAGAAGAAACCCAATAGAAAGCTTCGAACAAATCATGGAGATGGAGTAGAACAGGTAGCAGAAATACCAGGCATGCTTCGCCTTCTGTACACCCTCAATGGGCAGATCGTGGTGGTGGCGTCCAGTTCCATAATGTACACCGATGCAAGACGAGGTCGTATAAGAAATAAAGAAGAGCTGAACATCTAGTCAGATTGTGCTCCAGTTATCATATCAGCGAACACTCACTGTTGCAAGGACCATCAACCAGTCATCTCGGCCAAATGCCTTGACCATTCTTATGCGAACATGAATTCTCAATGCACATGCCAGAACCGCTGTGGTGACGAAGGCAATGTTGACTGCCAGCAGCTCGGGGCCTCTATTTGGGACAGCCATGGTGGTGTTGGTATGTTGTCGAAGCAATTGATGCTCAGACGGCAAGGAGGTGCAGAATGATCACCCCCTTCCATACTGGGGGGCTCGGGATATTTTACGTACCTGGACTCTTTATCGAACAAGCACGGTGGAGCTATAGAGGGCACTGCATAATGGGTGCCGCCACAGGTTATGTGGGTCGATTGGCGAGCTCTCAGCACTCGTTCCAGAGTCTAGTCGGTTTCAAGAGAGACCATTACCAACAGGGTCGCTTTCCCGCGGAGCTAGGACGCCGAACTATGGATTTGGCGAAGTCGTTCATGCGTTGACAGAGCTATCTGGAGACGCGAAGAATCTGACGGCAGTAGTGATGATTGCCAGAAACGAGATTGTCCGTTTACACCAAAGGGACATGACGGAAGCAGGAGGAGGAGATTAGCATACGCCAGCATATCGCAGGTCGCTGACTAGGGAGATCCACCGTACCTCGCATATATTTGAGACGCCACCACTGCTCAAAGGCAGCTTGCAGTAGCAAAACTCAAAAGAACGGCTTGAGTAACGGCAGTGCTCCTTCATGTCGTGCTTCTGGTGGTGCCTAGGCGCGTGCCGCTCGAAGGAGTTTCGCGATGTTTACCCGTCACGTGAGAGCTAACCGGATCTGTGCTTAGCAGCCGAAAATCCTGCAAGGGCTGCATCTTCCGCTTCTTGGCTGGTTCCAACACTGACACAGAACACTCGTCCAGGCGCCTCGGAGCGGCCAGCTATTGCCGCTGATCGGCTGCATCATCGCGCAGCATGCCTTTAGCCTTTGGTTTCAACTGTTCTACGACTCACTGCCGGTTGTCTCGATGAGGCAATGCTCTGCAGGTCTGCTAGCCATACGGTTCCTGAACCTTCATTAGTCCCCACTGACAGGTTTGCACAGAGCGACAACTCTTCAATGTCGTCTGCAATTTTGCCATGACAGGTCCTGTGGCTGATGGCGTTCATTGCATTAACTAAAGAATGTCACCAAGCTATTCAGGAGCTTCGGCTTCAACTCATTGAGCCCGCCAGGTTTCACGAGTACCTAGCGCGCTAGCTGACTCGTTCTCGTGGTCTTCGGCACTCGATGAAGGCCCTGTACGACCCAGGTTTGGCTCCAAATTTGCATCATTCGCAGCGCTACAATGACCTCCAAGGTGTTGAGTCTGTCGCACAGGTCACTGTTCAAGATCCAAGAGGTGGAGCCCTGAATTCAAGGGACAATTGCGACATGACGGTTGCATGGCATCAGGGCAGCATAGCATTTCCAAGTTCCTGGAAACGATTCCGAAGCGACTATTTCCCGGTGGGACGCCTGCTCGGCTTTTCCAACGTCAATTGGTCTTAGCTCAATGCTCTTCCCGCATGGTAACTTTGTGTTTAAACTGCCGGGGAACGTTTAGTAAGCTACCAGGCCACCACGCCTCCGAGCGAAAGCTCAAGCAGGGAACGGGAAATAACTCCTATAATAAGCATCCAGTTCCAATGATGGCACTATCGAAATCGATGTCGGAGAGCAAGATGGCGTCCATTCGCGCAAGTACGACAAACTGTTTTCCACAAGTCCTGCTCGCTGCATTTCCTACAAGCTGCTCGGTAGACGCGTTGTTCGCACGACTCTTGCGATCGGTTGCAATGATCCATGATGGACTAGGTGGTGCAGATCTTTAGTCTTTCGGGATGACATCCGGAAGGTTTAATTACCGTGACTAAATTTTGGTGGATTGCAAGCAGTTGCCCGCTGAAAACAGAAAGGTCTACGGTTAAATTCTTTAGCTTGCGTTGATGTCCGAGATCCTTTCATCTGCATATGACATAGGAGCTGCTGTTCGTTCAGATAATGGCCACTCATGCGAAAGCATCAATTAAATTTGCAGCAGGTAGGACATAATGCTCACGTTGTAAGAGGTTGATTTGCACCATTCAGTAAAGACGATGTATCGGAGGACTCACAGCTTCCTAGTCCACAAGCGGGCTCTAATACAGCTGACACTACAGGAATGGAAATGAAAACCACAACAGGATAGCCGAACAATTCAAGCTCGCTAAGCGTCGACTGATGTGATTAAGTCTTAGCTAAAGTGGAGAAGATAGACACAAGTCGGTGCACAGAAGAAGCATAACAACCACATTGTCCTCTACAATGCCTTTCAGGGGTCGTAAAATGAACAAGGCTGAACTCCTCCCAGCTACACTTCTCATTTTCTCGGATAGTTCATGAACTCGTCCCCCGAGACTATTGCTTTTCCAAAATGTCGACAATTTCTTATCCCCAAGGCACAGCAATACGCGATGTCGCTCCTCGGATAGATTCTCACGATATCACTCCTTTTGATTATTTCCAGCGATTCTCGTTTCGTTTTGCATCCTGCACGTTACTTCTGCTTGTGCATGCATGCATGCGCCTGTGCGGCGCAGTCTCGGACGCATTCACCACACCACACCCACCGACACGAGCGCCCCGGGAAATCATAGCGGCTAACCCGCAGCCACCCAACCACCACCACGCCTGCAAATTCTCCGCATCTTGCCAGCCTGAGCAACTGCCGCCTGGGCGGCGCCGTTGTGGCGTGACCGTTTCGATTGGTACCTGAAATCATCCAACCGCTGGGCTTTGCTGTGCCACTGGTAGTATGTTTCGTGGGTGGAGTTGAATGCGGCGTGGCTGAGAGACGTGCAATCTATATACATGTGAGGTAGAGCATAATTCAGTTGCCAGGTGGTACAGCGCATCGTACTACAGCACCAAGAATTTTCAAGGCATTTTCGGACCGATCCTTGCCAAAAAACATTCCGGCCAACTCGGATCACAAATTCGTCTTTCTGCCACAGGTGGAATCGCGACGGACTTCCCACACATCAACCCAGCACAGCATGAAGGCTATTCTTACACTCGGAACGCTCATCGCCTTTGTGTCCGCTTCTCCGATATCCTCATTCAAACCCTCTGAGCCTCTCCCGCTCATCTCGCTCGCTCTCATCGGCTCGCCTTCACACTACTCAATTGGCTCGTCCCAAAATCCACAAACTCCCACATCCAGCAATGCGTGGTCGATACATATACCCATTGATGTGTCCCTCGATCTAAGCACACGGCCGGAGTATGTTCAAGCGATCGAGATAATTGGAGTGGAAAAGGGAATAGATCTGCAAGGAAGGGAAGTGAAAAAGGACGATGTGGGTGTGCTGTGTAAAGCAAATTTGGAGTGGGGGAGTGAAGGTGTGGTTGTAAGGATGGGTGGGCCAAGGGTTGTTGTTAAGGAGGGGAAGATGGGTAGGGTCACTGGGGTTAGCTGTTGGAAAGATAGGGCGTAGGCTTTATGCGCATGGATGAAGGGGGTTATAAGAACTCCATGGGCTGTAAGGCAACCTTAATGATTTTGCATAATATGAGCGTCCGATGTGTACATAGGCTGGCTCCTTATCTTTATTTCATTAGTTTCTTCATCGTCGGTGCATCTCGTAACTTCATAGTCTAACATGTCTCATAGACCGTGCTTACCTATTCTATATTGTAAATACGTCGGCGGCTATATCTAATATCGCATTTACGCCCGATAGCCTTGCATCAGCTTCTCTACTATGCTGATGCCCATCTGCTCGTCTGCAGAACGTAGTTCTTCGGGTTTCTCTTTCTTTTCAGAAGCGAAGCCCTCTCTTTGCAAAATTTGTTCCATCATGCGGATGCCTCGCAGCTCTTGTAGAGGCGGTATATTTTGTACGCCCTCCGGGTCTACGGCATCAAAGTCCAGGGCACCGGTAGGCTTGATTGTACCAGCTATCTCATGAAGTGCATCTGGTGTAACGATGAAGTCGCATTGAACCTCTCCCGACTTTGTTGGTGTTAGCTTCTCCACGCCCAGTTGTGTTTCGTCCACCACTTGGCATGCGTGTGCCACAGCAACGACGGGAGCCTTGGGCTGTAGTGCCTCCAAATCCTGCAACATGGCCCACTGTACCTCGAAGAGGTTATGACCCTCCCATATTGTTACGCCTTGCGCATTGAAGACAAGACCCCCAATGACGCACATGTCGACCTTGAGGCACTCGTCACGCATCTGCGCGAGTGACACAGCCCGCCCTATGCCTGGCTTTTCCATGCCATCCAGACAAGCAGCCATCTCATACTTGCTTTCACTGATCCTTCCAGGATGCAATAGGACGAAACCCCGGCGCAGTCTATACGTAGCTACCAACACCCTCTTCCCATCTTTCAAGGCTCTATATCGCAGTTGTTCGAGGCTATTGTCGGGTGTAACGAGGATAACGCGGGCGGACTGGTAGCATGGTAGTGCAACTAAGCGGTCGATAGCAGAAGCCGAGCCTCGGAAGTCGGGTGTGAAGGACATGAAGTCATAATTGAAGCGCGCGTCGGGAACGGCGTGTTGGATGAGGTCTTGGTATACGCGTGCCCATATAAGCTTCCTGCGGTCGTCGGAAGAAGTAGGGGCAGTCATTGGGAAACACCAGAAGCGAGTGACGTACTGCTGTAAGCCTGGGTATGCTAGGTGCGTGATGCTAGAAAAGCGAACGCCGATGTGTTTGCCCAGGCGCTGACTAACCGGACCGCCTCGTCATCTACCGCCTCCTTCCTCCCCTATCTCAACCTCACAAGAGCTGCTGGATTGTTTTACAGGCACTGTTTCTTCACAATGCATGACTGTCGCTTCGTGATGACATTGGCAGAAACCCGGGTTCTTCCGTTCCCGCGTCATCGGGGTAAGCTCCCCGCGTCAGGCTACGCTAAATCGGCTACATGATTGCGTTCGTCATATTACCGAACAGTTGAATACCTTGAAGCCAAGACGCATTCCATATTTATTTTTTGAGCATCGGGAGCAGATCATCCGAACAAGTGCCGAGCGAAACTCACGATGGAAAAGCATAACGAATTTGAACTACAGACGGTGACAACACCTTCCAACCAGCCGTCAAAAGAAGGCAGCGAAGGAACGCCACCAGCAGAACGCATCACAGTATCAACAGACATGGATTCTGTTAGCACCAGTCCGCCAGTACTTGAATCTGAAAACCATGTCAAACCTTCCGAAGACGTACAATCAATTACCGGAGAAGGGAATTTGTCGACAGTCAAGAAGAAGACACCCAAGTGTGTAAAATCGCTCGAGATTCTGAAGTGGTTCGTCAAAGACCAATGGTTTCTTCTTGCAATGGGCGCTGTAGTCCTCATCTCCTCTCAAGTCCAGGTTCCAGCTTCACAGCAGCGCACGAAACGGACGGTGATTACGTACCTCGCAGTCTCCATCATCTTTTTCATCAATGGTTGTACATTGGACACCCGGGTCATGCTCGCCAATTACACGCGGTGGAAGCTGCACATCTTCGTACAGCTACAATGTTACCTCGTCTGTTCGGCAGCCACCTTTGCTATCGTCAGCCTGTGTGCGACAAACCCCAACTTCATGGACCCATGGCTTTTGATTGGCTTTCTCTTCGTCGGCAGCGCACCAACAACAATGTCTAGTAACGTTGTCATGACGAGACAAGCTCATGGGAACGCGGCTCTTACGGTCGTTCAGTCAGTCATAGGCCAATTCCTCTGTCCCTTCTTAACACCGATCATTCTGCAAATGTACCTTTCTACAGGGTCGTGGTACAGCAAGGTTCTCCACCGCGGCTCTGGTTACGCTGGCATCTACCAGCGTGTCTTCATGCAACTCGGCCTATCCCTGTTTCTTCCGATGTTAACCGGACAAATCGTCCAACGCCTATTTCCGAAAATGACAAAGAAATTGTTCTTCGAGTGGAAACTGCTTAAGCTATCATCAATTGCTCTCCTCACAATGGTGTGGCAGACCTTCGATCAGGCGTTCTCTTCTGGTGCGTTCGAAGCTGTCAAGTCGTCCAACATCATCTTCATCGTTTTCATCACCATCGCGTTGTATTTCATATGGCTAGCCATATGCTTCACGGCCGCTACCTTGTGGCTGCCGAAGAAGGATGTTATCGCATGCTGCTATTGCTGTCCAGCGAAAGCTCTTGCCATGGTGGTTCCGCTTACGTCAGTCATGTACATCAACATTGATCCGGTCGACCAATCGAAGATGCAGATACCTGCCATCATCTTCCAGGCCTTTCAAGTCGCTATCGGTGGCATCATGACAATCAGTTTCCGCAAGTGGATCCGACCGGAAGAAGAGAAAGAAGAGGCGGAAAACAACGTCGAAGCAAATGCAGCGAAATAAGTTTGGCAGGATTACGAAATATCACTCATTCCTTTTACAAGCTAGAGGGTCTATACTATGCGCGAGCATCCAAATCTTCCGTGTTAGCCAGGATGGCAGTCTCTTAGTTTTTTGCAACGACTTTTGCGTGGTCTTCTCCGCTCAGTCATCCCTTCCGCTTATTTGAACTGCAAATGCATACCACCATGGTGAATGGTGTTTTTAAGAAGGCTAGATATCCTGTAGAAAACATAGCTTGTCAAACTTATCAATTCTTCAAGTAATGCAGCAGCATCCGTTGGGGATCTGTATCCATCAGCTTCCACTGTTGGTTCAATACGGAAGAATATACACACGCATTTGCATGTCCCAAGAAAGCCTTCGCATGGACATTCGATGCAAGTAACCTCAGCGACGGTGCCGTCTGCATTCCGAACCTCCTTGACAGACCGCTCAAGACTAATCTGTGTTGTTCGATTAGTAACACATCTTCCAAATGGTATCAAGTGCTTACCGTTGCGGGCGATGCAAGTGCAACCGAAGCGGCGATGACCGCGAAAACAGCCGAGAGCTTCATGATGTCGACGGAATTGAAACTTGCGGAAAATGATAGTTAATTGAGCAAGTTATTCCAAATTGCGACGAAGGATCCAAGGAGTTTCTGTTTTTGATCGACGAAGCCGCAGCACAAAGAAGAAGCAATTCCATGAACGACACACCCGCCAGTTCTTAAGCAGCAATACCTTTGCCCATCAATCTGCTGCTAATCTGGCACCCTTGTGGTGTCCTAGCTCGCCTCCAATCTTTCTTCCCTGGCTCCCTCATCAATTTGCATATTGTGTACGACGCGCGCACCGGTTCTCCGCCCTCGTGGCAGAAGACGTTTTTTGCGGCCGATTAATCTACTTGATGCTGACGTTGAATAGCGTTATTCGCGTAGTCAATAACCGGGGTATTCGACGTTTCGTAACTTTGGAGTTTACCTACAAGTCATGTGTCGCGACATTTTGTTGCATCCCGAGTAAATGGTACATAAGACTGGGGCATATATGAAAAGCACGGGAGCGGAGGTTTAGCAGCGCATGGGCGCAATTTATTCATGCTGCCGAAGCTGCATGTTATTGGACTAAGGCATAATTCTTTGCGATGAGGTCAGCGGGCAAAAGCCTAAATCGAGTTCAACCTCCGTCGACGTGTTGCTCTGCCTGAGACAGCTGCTGACAGCAAAAAGGAGCGCGCCCCTTTGTGTTGTTTTGCGGCGTCCGCCCTGACGTCGTGGCACGATCGACTCGGGGACCAGTTTTGCACATGGCCAGATGTCTCTACGCACGTCATCTTGCGACACTGTATTGCGTCGCGTACATCTGACAAGGCGATTTCCTGCAATTTCCCATTGCTCCGATCAGGTGATCCGGCACAGACCGAACAGATGCGCGAATTTAGACCTCTCAACATGTCCCGGGGCCTTGCACTAGCGTTGAGTACATATACGAGCATGCAGCTGCATTAACAACGAACTACTGCGCGCTTGACATGTTCACCGACAAAGTTCAAATCTGACAGCGTCGCGTACGATCATCGCAACTCTTGACAGTGCTGTCGCGCATGTCGCTTCAGCCGTGTATTGTGGTCACTGCTTTGGTAGAGGCAACTCGCGGCTAAAGCGGCGCATATACGAGACCTTTGCCTCGTATGTGAAGGATCTAGGTGCACACAGACTGGATGCCATTTATAGATTTACGTGCAAGGCATGGCATGTCTAGTGTAGTTTAGCCAGCTCATACAATCCTCCATGCGATTTCCAAAGGTTCCGCCACGGTGCCCATCGGAAAGTGAAGACAGGTTCTAAGCCACCTAGCTGAACGTTTAAAACGCATATAGACATCTCGACGTTGAAATGCTTCGCAGTGCTGGCCAATAGTACTAGTAGTATTGCCATGCACCATATGATTTCCCATTCCTCCCAGCAGCCCTCCTAATCTTGGATGCCTCCTCATTCCACCTCCTACTTGCATTACTCCGCAGCCTAGGCCTTTGCTTGTACCCTCCGTTCCCATACGTTCCGTCGCCATCGTACTCGAATTCAATCTCTTTGCCCCTCTTCTCAGCGTTATCAAACCGATCCAACCAGCGATTAAGATGAGCACGACTATCCTTTGCGCCCGCCGAGTAAGAAAGAACGACCCTGATCTTGCGCTTTGATCTCACATCGTCATCTGCTTCTGCTCCGGATTGGCTCAGCCGCTGTAGCTGTGCCCGGGACAAGCGATTGAGGAAGGTAACAATGGGCGCGAAGTTGTGGTTGCGAACGGTGGCCGTGAGAACAGGAGCGGGGAAGAGGACTGCATCGAGGAATTCTTCGGAAATCTGGCTGCTGACGCCTACGAGGCCGCAGCGTGTGACGATGTTGCGAGGCGCGGATGTGAGCTTGGATGAGCTGTCTTGGTCTAGGAGGTGCTTGTAGATCTCATCTCGCAGCTCTCGTGGAAGCGCGAGGAATGGAGGCAAGGTATAGTCGTGTTGCCGTGGCTGTATGGTTGCTGGTTCTGTTGCAGATGATGAATCCTCCAGGCAGCAGGTAGGCAACCACGCGTCGGGACTCCTGCAATTGCTCTCCTACCAGGCTGACGCTCTTCAATGTCTGCATGGCTGCCGGTACGCTGACGACTAGAGTTGTAGAGAACTGTAGGCTCTGCTCTTCTAGTTGCGGACTAGATGGTGTTCCTTGTCGCTGCGTTAGAAGAGGGCGAAAGAGCTACCGCCACCAGAGATGAAGATCGTAAAAAAAAACCCCCCTCTTGCCCAAATTTCAGCGACAGTTCCATACGAGCTCGAGCGCAAAGACCAGACGCAGACTGCGGAAGAGGATGGATTTTGCTGACGCTTGGTTGGTTAAGCTGGAGTCAACAACGGGGACCAGGGAACTGGCGTCGGCCCGACTGCATCCGACTGTTGCCAACCCATCCTCCCCACCACTCGGCTGCTCGAAGAAGCCCACGATCAATTCTTCCACGCATGCTGGAAACAGTCGGCAGCCTTCTGTCGGCAGTCGCACCCTTTGGCAGTGCTCGGCGTCACCGTTGTTCAGGCCTCCGAGCCGTGGACACCCCGTACCAAATGCACCGGGGCTAGAAACGCTATTTACGCATTCGATACTTCTCTACCAAGATCCCCTGCATCTCCACTGTCGAGATTTCTAAATCAAGACCAACCATGTCGAATCTTGTCACCTTCGCCATGACGTTTGGACCCATCATCATAGCTCCCGCTGCCCCAGCTGAAACACCTGGACAAGCTTCCAGGCCTAGGTACATGCAGATAGCTCAGGTACCACTGATTATAGCACCGTATTCGCTGCCTAGGGCTTACTAGGTCGCCTCAAGGGGATAAGCTGACGAGCTGCTCCCATGTTACCACTTTTTAGGTTTGCGCCTTAGTCTAGCCTGGCCGGCGACCTTGTGTTCGCTCCCGGGCGATCTGGCGAGTTCTCCCGTATTTTTTGGTTGACTTTGCCTTAGGGGCTTGACCAAAAGGTAGGGTCCTGCACTTTTAATTCTTCGATTACGTCTCTCTGCGAACTGTACCTTTTTCCAAAGGAAGCATCAAGTATGCGTCCGTTAATTCTTCTGCCATTGTTTGCTGTACTGCAAACATGTCAGGCCTTCGCCTCGCCTGATATATACTCCTTTACGCAGCCCCCAGGTGCGAGTGCGGATCTAGGGGAGAACAGTCTGTCGCCTACTGTACCCTCCCAATCGAGGTGCGAAGACCAAACCCATATTGTCGTCATCTTTTACTTACGGCGCTACAACAGACATGCAGCTGGAGCGAACTCTGGTTTGAACATCTTCCTACCTAACTACGAGGCTGACCCTAATTGGTAAGTTGCCTTTTATAATACAGGAGCCAGTGTAACTAATAAAACCTGTTCAGGCTTCCTCTTACGCTATCCCTTAAGACAGTCGGTTTGCAAGTGAAGGTGATTCAATCGCTAAATCTTTCTTCCCAATGCCGGAATTTGCTTATTTACGCGCCTACAAGCGTGAGCTACAGCCCAAGCTCTGCGGATGTCGAAACTTTGACCTCTTTTGTGGCCGAAGGTGGTAATTTGATCTTCATGAACAGTGTTCCCACCTCTCTTCAAGCTCTTGCAGGGGTCTCTGCGTCTACTATAGACACGAGCGGTTCGAGATCCGTTCTGCAGTTGACCAACACCGAGACGCCGGTACAGGCTCTCCAAGGTTTCGACTTCGCAGACTACTACGACACGAACATGCCATTCTATGAGAACTACACTAAGACCGGTCTCGTCAATGTCGGTTACACGCCTACCAGCGGTTCACAAACACTTGGCAGATACCTGGTTCGAAACGATGGTGTGGACACTGCAGATACATCTGCTACAAGCGCAGCGATTGTCAAGCATCAGCCTTCGGGCGCGAGCGGACATGCGTACAGTATCGGATTGGATATTGGGTACCTGTTCACCCAGGTCCAGAACGAGGGTGGTGGATACGCGCTGTGGTACAATGGACATTATTACCCCGGGTATGATATCGGAACACGTATCATCAAGAACATCGTCACTACCAGTCCCCATTTTGTGAGCCTATGGTCGGTTCCATACAATAAAGGGCTTGCCTTCACCACTACCTGGGACATTGACACCTACGTTTCCTATCCGCATGGCCAGGGTATAGCAGCCGCTGCACAGGATAGAGGCGCCGCGGGTAATCTGAATCTTCATACCAAGTACATCACCGATGCTTATGAGACTGCATACTTCCAGTACGGCATTCCGTACATTTATCAGATCACCGGATTCCGAACGGCTCCTGACGGTTACCCATATATTGACTTTGGCAGTCACACTGTCAGTCACTCGCCGAACGCAGCGAGCTTTTCCTACGGCAATCTCCAGGAACGATTCATTCAAGGGAGTGATGCGGGCTATGCGCCGTTCATTCACCAATGCGGACCTACCGCTGATGGAACACCCACCAATGGACAGGTATGCTTAAAGGGAGGTACCAGCGGGCTCTCTTTCTACACATCGGGTGCTACTTCATCCGGAGATGTCCGCGTGAGTGCCTATCTAATTCGACACGTACTTCATGATGAGTTCAAGACCAACTACAACATGACTACCTATCGTCCGGGAAACCTTGCGTGGAACAAGTACCAAGCCTCTCATTGCGTGGCGAACGGAATCATCGGTGGCTCTTCGTGCGCAGGCAATTTTCATCTCACCCACCTTCCTTTCCAAGTCACACACAACCGCGAATCGTTCCAGGAGCTCCCATACTACGAATTCCCACTCCAATGGTCTGATGGTGACGGTAACATGAGCAGTGCCGACTTCCCAGGTTCGGACTTCTCCAATCAGATCATTACCATCAAGAAAATGGCACGGTATGGCGGTCATTATAACATTCTGATTCATCCTTCCGATGCGCTGTTCGACAAGATACAGATACAACGCGCGCTTCACGATACGGTGCGCCCTTTCGCAGTCTTCTTCAACCAAACAGGAATGGCCAACTGGTGGACCAACCGGGACCGCGCCATGGTGGACATCACAGCCTCGGATAGCTCATCTGCTGTCATGACGGTCCGCTTGGACGGTCCTACGGAAGGGCTCACTTTGCAGGTGCCTCGGAATTATGCCATACAGTCAGCCACAGGCTCTCTCTCAGTCTGCCAGCAACTTTCGTACGACCAGACGACGAACGCAGTGGTACTGCGAAACACCGCCAAGGGGCTTTACACGCTTAATTTCTCCGTCAGCGCAAGCAACGCAACGACCTCCACGTGCCCCGACTTCACGCCAAAACCAATTGGAGATACAGAGTGCATAGCGTGGGATGTTCTAATTGACGACTTCCTGGAGCTCTATTTTGGCAGCAACAACGTCAATCTGCTCTTGTTGCAAACGGTCGCAACAGGACTTTCGTCGAACAACGTAGGTGGCACTTTGCAGCTCACTGCAACTACGAACAGCGGCGTCAACTCGTATTATACGGAGATTTCACGCTTCTGCTTCGATGCTACACTTTACACGCATCTGTACTTTGACATGGTCGCTCCTCAAGGAAGTAATTTCTACGTGCAGCTCGTCTCGTACGACTCCGCGTGCAACTTCGAAGAGCCAAGTCCCACCTACTTGGACGTAACTAAATACGCCCCGGCCGATGGCTCGAACCATACCGTTACCATACCTTTGTCGGTCTTCAAGGGACAGGATTTGCTTCATGTTCGCGGAATACGTATAGGCAACATCTCGCCAGCTCAGACACCTATCTACATTGATAACATTAAGATCCAGAAGCGATGTGTGACGGCGCCAGGAGAAGATGATACCCCAGGCCTTGCAATTGAGTCGTTCCAAAATGTTGACCGGTGGATCACTGGTATCAACAACATATTTGGCCAGACTGACTACAACAATTCGATGACGTTCGCAAAGCTCTCGGAGCTGGGCAGAATGCAGTTGCTGCCGTCGAACGCAGACTCATACTTTTATTCCGACACTGCTGTCGACGGGATCAGCTTGAACGCTACTGCGTACAGCGGAGTCTCGCTCAACGCGCGTGGCCCGTCCGGTGGCTCTTTTGATGTGGTCTTGACTTCAGGTGCCAATACTATCTCCGCCATCAACACCAAGTCTTATGCTACCTTAAGCCAGGGCGACTTCGCCAACATTACGATTCCCTTCTCAGCATTCTCAGGACTCAACACAGACTCCCTCAGCCGCATTACACTGCGCAACTTCACACCCAACGGTGGTTCTGCTGCCAGCAACTTCACAGTGCGATGGATTTCTCTCTCGGGCGGACCTTCGACAATTGGCGCCAGTCCACGTTGCTTGAAACCCTCTGGCTTTGTTGTGCTGGACTTTTGCGATCCGAATGAGTTCCAAACGCAAACCAATGCCCTGGGTGCTCCCATCTCAGACGACAGAACGATGCAATCGTACAAGCAGACTACCCGTGGGGCTATCGACCTTGTACCCCGCGACGCATCATCTTACTTCTACTCGCTGCTTGCACAGCCATCCAATTGCAGAGCTGTGAACAGTTCTTATGACGCGATCATACTCACTGTCTCAGGCCCACAAGACGCAACTGCGAATATTGGTTTCAAATACGGCGGCGACAACTGCAACACCAACGTAGTCACGTCTTACGTTCCAATCACTTTTAACGCTCCGTCTACACAGCTCACAATACCTTTCTCTCGCTTCCCAGCTAACTTCAACCAAAACAACCTCCAGTCGTTTATCATGACCAACTTTAATTCCCCCGGATCAACTTATCGCATCCACTCCTTAGTCTTCACGGGACCGGCTAATAGCCCTGGTTGCGCGCTCTGCTCAGGCACCATCCTCAACACTTGCACATTTGTGTCCCAAGTTCCGAGGAATAATCGACTACTTGGCGCGATAACTGACGAGGCATCTCTTGCTTCATACTCCGTCGATAGTGACGGCTCGCTCAGCCTGGGTACAAAGAGCGGCTCGTACTGGTATTCTCAATTCGGTTCTAGCGGATGCTACAATGCAAAGACGGTAAACGCGACGGGCATTCAACTCTCTATCGCGGCTCCCGCAGGTACCACTTTCCAGGTCATGATGCGCTGGAAGACTGATGATGAATGTACGACGACGTCGTCTCCGTCCTCTGTCGCGATCACTTCGTACCTGACCTTCGCCGGCGCCGATTCGTACCAAGTCGCACAGATTCCCTTCTCCGATTTCCCTGGCATGAACTCTAGCAGGCTCGAGAGCGTCGCAATCTCGACTTTCAACCCCTCTGGCGTAGATATTAAGATTGGCTGCATCAGTTTAACGTCCGTCGCAGAACCCGTCGTAACCACACCCTCGTCTCAGACGTGCACCTGCCCTACTACCGCATGGTTGAACTACTGCACTTCGGGAGTCGCGAACCGTAACGCGAATGGCCTTGCCCAGAGCGATGACGGAACCATGGAGGTTGCACCTGTCGTCACTCAGGGTGCTTTGGTCCTACAACCTAGTATAACTGGATCTTACTGGTACTCGCTCCAGAATTGCGCAGACATTTCCGCGTCAGAATTCCTCGTTCTCAACGTCACGGCGAGCGCGGGTGCGAGCTTCAACGTGCAACTGCAAAGTGGTGGGTTCAGTTGTGATGGCCAGTTACCGATCCAGCGACTCAGCGTGGCGAGCGCTGCCTATGGCAGTATGAATGGCAGTCCTGTTGTTCTGAGAATTCCGCTTTCGGCTTACACGTCGATGGGAAATAGCGCTTTCTCTTTGAAGCGTATTGATGCGGTTGCTCTGGAAGGGTTCAGCGCAGAGACTTCAAAGTACCTCATTCATTGTGCGTACTTTAGTGGTGGTACGACGAACGGTACGGTACAGCAACAATGACCGGTACGGTAGCGATGACCAGTACGGCGTCGATGAACAGTACAGCGACGCAGATGTAGTTATGTATAGATAATAAATTGGCTTCGGCCTTTTGAGACAACCTTTTGATGTGACCACACATTTTGTAGACACCTTTTTAGTAAAAAAAGATTTATTGCTAACAACAGGTATCGGGGCTTATGCACCCTTGTTCAGTATTACTAGCACGCAATTAGTGTGTCGCATATTTAGACAGAAACAAAGAAAAGCAAGACAAAGATATAAATTACCTCCTAACTTAACGCGCTCTATCCTGCCTATTTTTATTACTTTACTACTAGGCGCTTTTATATAAAGTAAAGCAGTAATACTATTATTGCTTTGCTTACTAACTTATAGACGCGATAATAGAAAGCCTACTCCTCTTTTCTTACCTTTTTCTTCTCTATTACTCATTTAACGTCTTACAATAGCTATTTAAGCTAAGTTCTAGTCTTTATACTTAGCCTTTATATAATAAACAGGAAGAGAGAGATACTAAAGTAATAGATCTTAAGTACTACGCTAGTATTAGCAAATACTCTAGAGATTATGTATTCTTTCTACAACTAGCTAAATTAGAGCTTAATAATCTTTTTATATATAGAAATATTACAAACAAAAGACTTGTTTAAGATTTTTATTTATTTTTAAGGTATCAAAGGTGGTGGTTGTTGTTGTAGTCAAAATGGGTTTTCCAAAAAAGTGAAAAGCAGCTGCCCTCTACTAATTAGTCGCAAAAGTCAAAAAAAGATTGTGTGTAGTTAACGAAATTCGAACGGTAAGTAGATAAGGTCCACGCGCTAAGCGCTTAGAGCAGAAAAGCTTAGACTACTAAGCAAAATTAGGGTCAAAAAATTTGCTAAAGGTACTAAAAAACGACACTAATTAAAACGTGTTTAATAGTAATTGCTAGCCTATGGCTGGCAACAAGATTGCGATGGAGGTGGAGGAGGTGGAGGTAGAGGAGGGTAAGGACACGTACGTTACCGCAGCAGGAGCCTGCAATACTTCATAAAAGCTCCTTGCCTGCTGCTTCTTACTTTTAGGATTTCCCACACCACACGGTACCGCATACAAACGATACAATGCTCGGACTATTCTTCTCCCTGTTTGACACGAAGACTGATGGCTCACATCGAGTGAAGTTAGACCTCACCAGGTCACCATACGAGAAGCTATGGTGGTGGATCACGAAGCCCGCGTTCATTAAGATTTTTATAAACGTAGAAGTCTAGCTAAGTAGTTAAGTTTTAAGATACTTAATAAATTTAAGTGTCTGTATAAGCAGTTTAAGTTAGACTAAATTAGGTGCTAAGTAGATAGTAGCAAAGGATGCTTTTTTTAAAAGAGAGTTTAGAATAAAGAGATACTTGCTGCAGAGGTTGTACGCTATGTTACAGTATAGTGTATTATATATAAATTATTTATATGTAGTGCTATTTAAAAGGTAAGAAGTAGTAGGTAAGAAGTAGTAGCTTTAGCTTTATAAAGTATTACAGGCTCCTGCTACAGTACGTACGTATTCTTTCTTTCCTCTATTATATTATGTTGCAATCCTATTGCAATCCTACTATAATCCTATTGCTAGCTATAGGCTAGCAATCACTGTTAGACACGTTTTAACTAGTGTCGTTTTTTAGTACCTTAGCAAATTTTTTTAACCCTAATTATTGCTTAGTAGTCTAAGCTTTCCTCCTAGAACTCATCCACTTACTGTTTAAATCTTGTTAATTACACATAATCTTTTTTTTTGACTTTTGCGACTGATTAGTAGAGAGTAGCTGCTTTTCACTTTTTTAGAAACCCTATTTTAACTACAACAACAACCACCACCTTTGACACCTTAAAAATAAATAGATAAGAAATTTGACAATTATTTACTTGGGCGTGCATGTTATATTTGTGATATCTTGAATTGGCAAAGCTGAACTGCCTACCAAGCCTCCACATCTCACAGCACAAAGTCCGGATCCAAGCTCAAGCCCAATTTGTTTATGTTGTACTGAAATTGGCGGATATTTATAATTGCCAAGAACGCCACGCATATGCGGGAATTTCCACAATACCGGCTGTACCTAAGCAGCACATGCGAATCGTTCACGAGAAGCAGAAACTGTGCTTGCACCTGAACACCTAAAGGTTCTTTATCGATGCGAATGTGCTCAAAGATTATGATCCTGGAATGTCCACCATTAACACGCCTTGGGCCTCCTTCTCCATTCGCAGCCAATCCGTTCACCCCCAGGCAAGGCTGAACTGAGCACAGTCACAAGTGCAAGCCAAGCGCAAGCTCTGCATGATGGGATTCAGTGGATTGGATGCCGTAAAGACGCCACTGCGGCAAGCCGCAAGGCTGAGTTGAAAGCTGCAGCTTTAAGTAGTTTATGCGCGCCACGACTTTTCCATTCCGCTAGACACTCACGACTACAGATATGACAAAAAAAGACTAAATTCTACATCTTTGAAGTCTACTAGACTGAGTTGTTTGTTTTGGACGTTCGTGCTAGGCAAAGAACACCGATCCACGCCAGCAAACTCGACTAGGTAACGCAGCGCCGCTGAGCATGACGACGACGAAGGCCCAAGAAGCCCAATACCGTCCTACGCATACCGGCACGAGCATCGCACCGCCTGCATCAAGACCCGAAAACGGATTCGTTCCCTTCGAAACGTCCCGCACACAACAATACGAAAGCGATTCTGACGCGCGACAACGCAATGCTGGAGGAACCTGGGACGATGGGCAGGCCACGATAAGCGTGCCACCCACGAGTATCGTACTGCCAGCCGCGAGCGACGAAGTCGAAAAAGCTTCTACGCCTCTGCGAGTTGAACGAGCTAGTTCTTCCATTACGGATACTAGTGACAGCGAACAGATACGACACAATGACCCGCAAGACGCGCGACCCGACGCGTTTCCACATATCCATCTCATAAATCAAGATACCGATCCCGACACGCCGGCAGATCCAGCTTTGAACACGAAGGACGACTTCCTTCCAGGCAAAGATTGCCCAACGCGAAGGGACTTTTGTAGTTCTCGGTTCACATGGCTCAACGTTATCATCATCTTCGTATGCAGCGTTTCGACCGCTCTATCGGCTGTGTTTGTGGTGTTGGCTTCAAAGGGTCAGCGCTATGGAAACTATATCGGCAACAACCCGGAAGCGACACTAAGCATCTCCGCAGCCATTCTCTGGACCTCCGTTGTAGCTAAGACAATTGAGCTATCATTTGTCACTGGCTTCGTAGCGTTTTTGGGTCAGGTGCTTAGCCGAAGAGCTTTCGTAGACAGCAACGGCCGAGGGGTAACCCTTTCAGAACTGACCATGTGGCGCTGGGTTGTACAGCCTGGGACCCTTGTCGCACAAGCGGAGATCGCGAAATACGCCGGACTCTCTACTCTCGGAATCCTCACGTTGATCAGTACTGTTCTTTCTACGTATTATGTGACAGCCGCGACTGCGCTTGTACAGCCCGTATCCAAACAAAGCGACTGGCGTGCCAAGACAATGGTTGGTGCAGTGCAAACCGACTATGCTAATATTAACAACATCAAACGCCTTTGCCAGATCCAAACACTGGACAAAAAATATGGCGCTGAAACCTGTATGCAGATCGAGAACGCAGGGAAGAGTTTCTACAATCTGGCACAGTTTCTTGCGAATTGGGAGGACATGGTAACAGCCGATCTCAATGTATCAACGACCCAGGAGCACCGGCCCGCCTGGATCGGATTACCATATGTTAATACGACAATTGTTCCTCAATGGGTCGATATCATCGACACTGCGGAGGTTTCAAAAAAATACCAACGAGTTATCAACAATGTTTCGCTTGCTTTGCCTCATATTGGCGTATCCAATGCAGTACGCGATCAGAGGAATACTATGCCTCGGTCCGAAACGTCCGAATCCATTGAGGCCTATTCGCTATGGACTTCAGTACCTTCGCCCGTAATAAAAGTCTTATGCGTACATATGAATCGAACAGAACTTGAACCTATCATCTACGACGCCTGGCCAAACGACGAGAAAGTGGATCTTAACTGGAATGTCTTGCCAGGAATCCGCAGCAACGCGACAACTGTAAACGAAACAGTGGTTGATGAGCTGTTCGGATGGACCACAGAAGACAAAGATAGTACGATAGACTATCCGCCAGTTTTCGCCCGATACCTGCTGCCGTTCAACACAATTCTTAACCACACGAGCTACACTTGGGGCAGAGCGGCGATCTACTTGCTAGGGCAGGGTGGTCAGGTCGATAACGGCGCCAATCTGACTGGCGTATACCCGCTTTGTAAACTCGAAGTCGATATATCACCTCGCTGTAGCACACTTCATAGCGTAGCAGTTTCCGGAAGCAAAGTTGAAGCGTTATGTGAAGAACGGGCGGACGACATGGCATACTTCAAAACCAAACCAAATGCCACAGCAATTCGAGGTCTCAAAAATTGGCGAGATATTGGTACCGATTGGGCGAACAGTCTTTCCCTGGGCGAGGGATTAATAGATGGCAACGCCAGCCAGTCTCGAATTCTGATGATGCTCCCACTGCAGCCCGAAGACCCAAGTCCTATGGATTTGAATGTTAAGCTGAACCACCGTTTTCCAAGCTTAGCCGAGACACTGGCTGTTGCGGCTAGTGATACTTTGTTATCATCATTACAAGATGCTCCGTTTGTAGAAGAATGGGTGAGTTTTTTTTAAGAGATTAACACTTCGGGCATTAGTTCTGCTTGTTACCATGACCGGTACTAACGAATGTTAGAACTATACGCATCCAATGCTCGACGAGCCACAAACGCAATGGTTCAGAGCCAAGATAAAGTCACGAGAGTATGCTTCTGGTGGTGTTGACAGTGTATCGAAAGGCTGGCTAGTGGTTCTCATCTCTACCTTCCTTCTTAATGTGGTTGTGCTTGTCTAATTTGTCCTGCAACCGGGACTTGTGACCGACTTTACTCAACCACCACAGCTGTTCGCGCTAGCAGTAAATTCACCACCCACACGAGCCCTTGCAGGAAGTTGCGGAGGCGGGCCTGAGGGAAAAGAATACAAAGTTGGCTGGTTTATCGGCTACGAAGGAGGTCATGTGTACATCGAGCCAGAGTCAGGAAAAGAGCCAACGTTCGTCACTGATGAGTCTGACCCTGATCGCATATCAGCGCATCAAACCGCGAATTGGAAGGCTTCGACAGGCACCGGTCTGTTCTCCACCCTATCAACAGCGTTCGGTCGTTTAAAGCCAAACTCGAAATCGCGCACTAAAGGACTAATTAGAAGAAGCCCAGCATCCGGTACCGAGCCGCTCCGGCCTTCACGCATGACTGAAAGCATACCGTCTTCACAATCACAGTATGAACTTGGAGACTTTGAAACGCGAACGCGGCAACAATACATCAGGTTGTCTAAGAGCACAAATTTCTCTTGAGTGGGATGCCAGGGAGATGTGCGAGGTGGAAGCGATGATCAATGCGGTATTTGTTTGGTCGCCTCATCGTCTACGTCATCGCCCAAAAGCCTCGTGTCGCTATCGCACCCTGCTTCCGAGGCCGTACAGCCTGCCAAAGAAGCTTTTACATACTCTCTGAGATATTCTGATCATAGCTATGTCATCTCATCGTCGCTCTAGCCGTGCCGTGTAGTCAACGTTCACGATATTGCCCCATGTGTACTTCATCTCCTGCTCTGGCGTCTCGAGATGTACCTTTTCCGCATGTTAGCGTTCATTGGACCTCGGGGGAATAAATAGCAGTACTCACTCTATATCTGTTCAACACAGTTGCGGTGATCTTGTAGACCTCGAACAACCCGATATCGCGGCCAAGACATAGTCGCGAGCCATAGCCGAAAGGAACGAGAAACTTCTCCATATTAGCCCTTTGCTCAGGTGAAGCGTCAAGCCATCTCTCCGGTCGGAAAACCTCGACGTCGTCACCAAATGTCGGCTTATGGCGGTGGATAATCCATTGGAGACAGGACACGGCTGTGCCGGCCGGCACGAACTCGCCGCAGATGACGGCGCCACCCGCTGGGACAATCCTTTCCAGAAGAAAACCTGTCGACGGGTGAATGCGGAACGTTTCTTTGATGCAAGCATCGAGAATTGGAAGCTTCGAAGCTATGTTCCATGCTGGAATGGCGTTTTTGTCTGGGAAGGCGTCATCCAGTTCCGCCTCCACCTTTGCTAGCATATCCTGGCGTCGCGCTAGATTGAAGAAGAGCACAAAAATAGCGGTTCGACTAAACATTGTCAGTTAGGAAGATAAAAGTACTGGGATCCTGAGCTTACATAGCTTCAGAATTTGGTACTACTGTCATGAGCGCCAAATCCACGACTTCCTCGCGTCCCACAACACCTGGGTCTGTCTTGTATGCTTTGACGTAGCCGTCGAGAATGTCGTAGCGCTCAGGCTTCCTCAAAGGAGCATCCAGCTCCTGCTCTACCAATTTCCATGGCATATGCTTTCTCGAAAAGGCCATGGGAGGTGTGATGAAGCCGAAGTACTTCGCCATTGGGTTTTGGTCGACAAGCCACTGGAAGAAGGGTACTTGCGAAAGCTGAGTAACGTCAGCGGGGCGTAGGCAACAATGCAGATGCATGACTTACTCTACTCAAATGCGTCGTACCAGAACGAGTCGAAGCTATCTGGCCATCGATATCACCCCACTTCTGCAGGAAACCAAAACTGTGGCTGAACGAGAATACACCGCCTGCGTCGAAGGTGAAGTACTGGATAGCCATAGGAAGATCGATGGCGTCTCCAAGTTGGTTATCAAGCTTTTGCAGCATGATTTTGATTAGATCATCGATCTCTCCCTCTTTGTGACCGACATGATCGATGCTAAAGCTATGCTTAACGAGGTCTCGGTAGCGCGCATGCCAATGGATATCCCGGGTCGAGAAGATGTTTGCTTTCCTCTCGCCTTTACCATGAGCTTCGAATGACGTGTAAAACCCAGTCTAAAACACGGTCAGTTCAGATTTCCTCTAATATTCGATACAGCGTTTACCTTTGCCATGTTGGCTTTCGGGCCATAGATGGCATCAATCGCATATGGCGACGCAAAAGACAGAGAGCTTGGGCCAAGACGAACGATATTCCCATATTTGGCGTGGAGCTGAAGCATGGATGGCCGCTTGTTTCCGTTTGCGTACCATTCCTTGAGACGCCACCAGTGTGTGGTAGTCGCCCAAAATGGACCAGGAAAGCGAATCAAGCCATAGCCATATCGATTGTTAAGAGCAGCCAGTATGATGAATGCCAACGGAAGCCATCGCAGCCGTGAAAAGGAATAGTAGACATTGAGGCCAGCGCTGATAAAGATACCTGCAGTCAGGACGGATGCTCGAAACTCGCCCATAATGTCCGGACCTCAAGATATCTGGATGATGGCAGCAAGACCTAGAAAACACTTGTCAGTTTAGCTTTAACTCGAAATATCTGCTCACGTTTGTTGTTATGGTGAAATACAATCGGCTCGTCATACTGTGAAATCCCGTTTTCAGTGCGATAACAGCAGTCGGCGCTGGCGTTGCTTCGGTATTTCGGGCTGCGATAGGTCACCGTCAGGATCCCGACTGCTCGGCCAATCAATCCCGGGTCGCACCCCGAATGTTCCAAACTCGAATGCGTTCATTCTCATCCATTGGTAATGGTAGGATTTCGTCTGCTGATGCGCACTTTTCTGAAACCCTCGCTACTGCATCTTGCATCTTCACAGCAACTGCTATGGCACTAACGAACGGCTCTGGTACCATCACGAACAGCATGGAGACTCTATCCCAGAGAATTCAGCTCAATTCTAAAAAAAAAAGTTCTCTGGATCATTCAACACCTTCTGTTGATAACGATATTCGTGTTTGCAAAGAGCAGCTGAAGCAGGATGCTCTAGAACTCTTCCGCCTCGCCAGTGAGCCCGAGGAGTACATTGCGCACTTATCGATGAATGTGAGTTAGCCCGCAACCCGTTCCATTCGTGCCAGACTAATGCATTACCGAAAGCACCAATACACGACATGTCTGCGCTGGCTATTCAGTTTCAATATACTTGCACTTGTACCCGCGAATGGTTCGATCAGTTACAACAACGTCTCAATCGTGGCCAACGTGGCGGAGTCACACCTTAAGTCAGTTTGTCGTATGGCCATGACCTCCGGTTTATTATTTGAACCGGAGCGCGAGCGTATTGCGCATACGCCAATCTCGCGCCTGCTCGCAAACAACGCGGATTTCGCCGCGTGGGCCAGATGCGTAACACAGTACATGTACGAGGCGAGTTCGCATCTGCCTGGAGTCAGTGGGAAAGGATTTGGTTCTGGAAAGCCCACGACCAGTGCATTTGAAGCGGCATATGGTGTCCGAGGAGGGTTTCCAAATCAGCTCCGCCAGGACCCATCGCTTGCTAGAAATTTTGGAGGCTTTTTGCGTGCAACTCAGCGCATCTTTGCGAATGACGTGCGCCACTTGGTCGACAGTTTCGACTGGACAGCGCTGGGTAGAGCGAATGTAGTCGATGTGAGTATGCTCTTGTGGACCTAGACCAGAGCTCATCAATCACAGGTTGGCGCTGCTAGTATCGACCTGTGCGAAAACCTCGCAGAAGCACATGAAGATCTCAGTCTTCAATTACAAGTGCCTTCGCGCATCAGCGCCCAAATCAATTCTCAGTTCACCAATATCCCGTCTGGCAGCCAAGCTAGGATTGCCGTACAAACGTACGAGGGTCAGATACCGAGCATCGACAAAGACGCTAACGTTTTTATTCTCCGACACATGCTCCACCACTTCCCAGAAGTAGCGGCAGTGGGTTTGCTTTCAGCGATGGTCTCCCACTTACTTCCAGGAGGTACGATCATAATTGCAGACCTAGTCCTACCTGTACCGCACACGTCTTCGGCGTACAGTGAAGGCATGCTGAGGACGCGGGAACTGATTCACAAGGAGCTCTCTAATGGAGAGACACGATATATTGAGGACTGGGAGGCTTTGGTGGCGAAGGCTGGACATGGACTGCATATCGCCAAAGTGACAAAACCATTCGGGAGTGACTTGTCCATCATTGAAGTTCAGATTAGCGGACAAAACGGACACTGAAGCCTAGTGTTTGTTTGGTAGAACATCTCTTCTACAATATGATTACGCAATATCAAATTAACTTCCATGATCCCATTGCAATTTTTTTCCCAACCTTTCCGTCGCTTGCTGTGCAAACAAGTCAAGGGATTTGTTTTGAAGTAGAACCCGACACTACAAAATACTCTGGAAGTATTCACAATAACGTCAAGAAAAAGTCTACGGGGCATGAAAGAGTATACTTTTGAGATACTTTTTTTCATGTAGGGTACAGCTTGGAAGAAACAAGTTTCTCGGAACGTTCGTCGAGTGCTCCCTCCGCAATCCTTTGTTGATTAGCAATCTATAATGCACATTTCGATGAGGCTTATTTTCTGGAAAATGCGAGATACGAAGACACAAGGTTCGGTGTGCAAATACTGCTACACCGGACGGGCTATGCTAGTCTTACTAAGGAGTTGTAAAGAGTTTTTTTCGCTATAGTAATCTCGGAGTCCGATTAGGCACATGGCTGCTGAGACGAGGCGGTGAATACTTCGATCGCATTCCGTCCCTAGGAGCGCATCGCGCAATCTCGTGTTCGGCATCGAGGAAACACGAAACACACCCGTAAAGATACCGTCAGGGCGATATCTACGAGCTTACTCGCTTTATCCGCAACCACACACCTGCCCCCGTTCTAGCTTCTGAATAAGCACCGCAAGCTTGACTAAAGGGGGGGGGGCAATGGCTTAAATGAATCAAGCTGCAGCGTAAGAAGGAAACACCACTCTCCTCAGTCTCTTGCGTTATCTTCGACCATTCACATTCCAACAATACACTCGCCATGTCAGCGCCCCAAGAACGCCAGCTTCTTTGCTTGACCATGCTTGGTTACATGAAGGAAGGGCTGACGGAAGAGGAGCTATGTAACTTGCAGGTCAACCAACACTCTCGACTCGTAAGCGGCCTGATGGAGAAGTACGGAATAGTCCGCTATACCATCGTAAGCAAAACATATTTCGGCTAAGCTGCCGGGGAACGAACTGGGGAACAAGCCTAGGACGCCTGATCTGACATACCTACCCCACGCTAGACCCACAACGCCAAAAAGCCGCGTAGTCTGCTACCGAAGCTCTTCGATCCACGCTACGTGGAGTTCTCGGATCATGACTTCGTCGTGAGAATCATATTCCCGAGCCTTGGCGCATTCGAGAAGCTGAAGGAAGACCCCTTTTACATTGACCGCGTGGCGAAGGATCATTTGAACTTTGCTGACCGCACGAGGCGCACTCGGTAAGTTCGGAACTCTGTATACCATGTGCGAGGAAATTGATGCTGAATATATTGTCCCCAGGATGATGTTGGGCTATGTCCATGAGATTATTCATGAAGGCAAGGTTGTTGAGGTAGCGGATCCCGGGTCGGTCGCGTGCGTCGTCAGCAATACCGATTTGAACGTTGAAGACGGGTGCTTCAAGTCGGGCGGCACATCAGAGCCGGCTTAGTCTGATAACAATCTCGGTGTGTCAAGCATGGTGTGATAGATCAAGAGGCCACGGAATAACTACTTCTTAACGTTAGAGTCCTCCTGCAGTGCCTGATGCTTACAGGCTAATATCCATATGTATTGATACCTACCCAAGTCAAATCTGATAACTCTTTGGCCATACGTCTAGCAGGGTGGTCTTGTGAAACACGCTCACTTCTAGATCTACGCAAATTATCAGATTGATAGTAGAATAGTGCAGAAGTTGCGCGCTTTCAGGACACTTGTCTTTGGTTTTGCCGACAATTGATCTTTAGAAACCAAGGTGATGGCTCTTTGAATTTGAAATGGCGCAGCATAGCCCCGTACTAGGTACAGCGCATGGGTCTAATCTCCCATACTTTGAACTCTGTCACTGTCTAGTATGACCATGCAGTGTTGCGAGCGTGGCTTGTCTAAGCCTTGGGATTGACGCACATTTCTCGTCCCGTCTTGTTGGTCCTTGGCTCTATCTCTAGCTACATATACAACGGGGAATGGTTGAGTGACAAGCGATATCCATCAGCCCCGCTTTCCGGCTTTATAGGCCTCCCGGTTCAGCATCAGAACCCGAGCGCCGGGTATTCTCTGCCCTTCGTTACATCATGACCACAACGTCGGAGAAGTTGCGCCCCACTTGCAACAGCTGTGCAGTATCCAAGGTACGGTGCAACAAGAAGAAACCCGTTTGCCAGCGATGCGAGACGCACCAGCTGCCCTGCGTTTACGGACCCTCCCAGCGCCGGGGTAAACCTATTTCGAATCCACAGCGTCAAAACGTGCAGTATCCATGGACGAACAACAACAACAGCGACCCGTTCGATATGATGAATCCACTCTCCCTATTCAACAATCCCATGTCCAGTACATCGTCATACACTCCCGAATTATGGCCTACCTACAGCCCTCCATCACTCGAGACGAGCGGAAGCAGTGGCGAAGACGGCAGCGTGCTCATCATGACCGACACCAGCATGAGTACCAACACTACCAAAACGACACCAGAGCCTACCCCTGACACGTCTGTCCGGTTGACGTTCGCTCCGTTGAACCTCCCTTGCGTAGGAGAAACATGTGCAAGCATAGTATTCTGCACGCTGGGAACGCTGTGTCAAATGGGAGTTGCAGGCAACAGCAATGTGAGTGCGGAGCACATTTCCAGCGGAATCATTCTGAAAACCAACCGATTGGCCATCCAGCGGCTTCAGGAGCTTCTCCTGAAAGGGTGTGAGCATTGCGTTCAGCAAGCCAATCTTGCTTTTCTGCTATCCACAGTCCTCTCGAAGATCATCGCTTGGTATCGCGCTGTCTTCGACGGAATGGCTGATCCGTCCGCGATCATGATACCTACAGGCCGCGAACCCGTCTCAATGACGCCGATAACAGTAGGAGACTTTCAATTGGACAGTGGCGCGCAGACACGAATGAAGGCACAGCTGCTGTTGTGCGAGCTGCAGAACGTTGGGCCGTTATTGGACTTGGTTGCACAGCGTAATCGTAAGATTGAGGAAGCAGCTGAAGTGCACATCTCGATGGAAAATTATTTGCGGTCATCACTGAATCAGCTTACCACGGAGGTCAACGGGATTGTCGTTTTGTCTTAGCCACATGTATCCTACGTGGATTTGGGCCCGCCATAGATTTCCTACTTCGCAACGAGCGATGGATGAAAATCGTAATACTTCATGTCGCTTGCCGCTCATAACTTACTGAACGCCACGTGAGATAATAATTCGGAACCACAGCGACGCTTGCAAGCCGTTGCATTAGAGAGTCATGTCAGCCATCCGGCTGGGTCGGCACGGACCGACTGATAGCGTTATCGTGCGTCAAACGGTAAAATTTCCATTATTGTGTGATGCCTTTGCATGCATATCGGAGATCGGTGAAGGCGTCTGACCCTATAATGGGGCTCTATTCAACTATGCTTAGCGTAACCCCATGGAGGGGTAGGTATCGGAGGCTTACATGGCCGACAGCGAAGCTGACTCGCTGTCCGAATCGGTACCAGACTCACCATCTTCTCGACAAGATTGAGACACTAGGCATACTGTGATGTTTTGCGCCATGTCCCGTTTCTACCGAGAAAGCTTTAGTGTAGGTCTCCTCGAGTATACAGAAAGATAAGATGGAACCTGTAGATGTAACTTACAAAGACCCTGCATTTCTCACCCGCCATACTCAGAGCATCATGAATCTTCCTCGTATAGCTTGTTTCCACGGCGGCGGTTCCAATAGTGCTATCTTCGCTGAACAATGCAAACGCCTGCGACACGTCTTTGCCAATGAGTACGAGTTTGTCTTCTTCGATGCCCCATATGAACGAGAAGCTGGACCGGCAATACTACCTTACTTCGCCGATTATGCACCTTTCCGCACCTGGCTGCAACCCGGAGGAGATATGATGCAGGAAGAGGAAGGTGTAAGCCGAATTCTGCAGCTTATGAATGCGGATACACTGAAGCGGGAACGGGAAATGCGGAAGATGAACAGAGACGACAAGCCAGGCGCATGGGTAGGTGCCATGGGCTTTAGTCAGGGCACACGTATGGTCAGCGGCTTGTTGTTGCGACAGCAGAGGACTGCATACGTGAACAGTGGACGCAGTCAGCGGCTCATGACTTCCCAACCCAATATTCACCTTCAATTTGGCGTGCTTTGCATGGGTAGCTCGAGGCCAATGGGAGCTGGTCCCACCCCGTCCAGTAAGCAATCCTAATAATCCTACCGTCCGAATGAGCCTCTGACAGGTCTCTATCAGGTTCGCAGATAAGGGATGCAGAGTCCTCTGGCGACTTGGACTGGCCGAGGGATGATAGCATCGCGATACAGATACCCACCTTGCATCTTCACGGATTGAGGGATGACATCTTGCCAAAGAGTCAGCAACAGCTGAACTCATATTTCGATGACAAAACAGCCATTCGCATGGAGATTAATTATCATCATGCGATGCCGTGGTACACAGAGGACCTGGTCGAATTTGCCAGAATGATAAGACAAACCCATCAGCTAGCAACGCGGAGGCCAAAACCGCGCTGAGTCGGCCTTGAGCGTCAGGATGTACACGACAGAGGCCTGATAGTCCAGGAACGGACTGAGAAAAGAGCAATTTTAGTGCATGTTGAGGCAAAGGTGAGAGTGAGGGTGAAGGTGTGGGTGATAGTGGCGTTCCTTGGTGGGGTATTAAACTGTCTACAGAATTTCGGTGTTCTTCACGTGACTCAACGCTAAGGAAAATAGATTAACTAATATGTTGGAGCTTGATAAGCGTGATGGGGCTAAAAAGCGCTCGTTTCTTCCAGCAATTCATGCCTACTGGGAAGCAACATTCCTCTAATCTCCATCCCACTAAGCATTTCTTGAGAGTTACACTGCGATGCAGCGCCTATATGTCTTCCCAATCGTCACATCTGCGCACTTTTCATAGCCAAGCACAAGACCGATCCCTCGATCACACAGGCATGGTTGCTTCATGCATCTGCCTGTGCCAATATTGGCAATCGCTATGAACGCGCAACAGAAGTTGCGTTGACGATTGTCCAAAGCTTTAAACCTTGGCCGCCAGCTTCAAGCCCGATATAGACATTCTAGCCGCCATAAGGGTGACACTTCCAGCTACCAGAAGCACACCCGCGAAGATCTTGAGATTGCGATAGTTGGTGTGGTTGTCAGTGACCAAAGCTCCACCAATAGGGTTGCCAATCAGCACCGCCACGGCGACGAACATATACATGGTACCTGTACGAACCCCAACTTGTCTCACATCGCTAATCTGTGCAGCAAGAGCTGGGCCCATACTAACAATTGTACCAGAAGACAGTCCAACGAAGGCAGCGTAGACCCAGCGTACCGCGTTACTATTCGCAGGAATCCAGATGGCGAGGGTAAAGATGGCAGTCAGCCAGGACATGATGATGACCACGTTGAAGCGACCATATTTGTCGGCCAGCGGCGCAGGAAGGGTACGCCCAAGGATACTGACAGCGTTCAGAACCGAAAGCAGATAAACGCTATTCATAGCGCCCATACCGTTGGCGTATGCCTCGATAGGTATGAAGATGAAAGGAACAAAAAGTCCAACGAACGTGAAAAACATCGACTAGAGAACGTTAGCATGTGCAGTCAACAGCAGTGGAGGGCACTTACTAGGGACAGTAGAAGAAAAGGCATTTCCGTAAGCGGTTTGACGAAATCAGTTGCTTTGACTGGCGCCTTCTGTGGAGGGATGCGGGACTTGACGGTGAAGCAAGCAATGATCATCAAAAATAAATTGAGGAAAGCGCAGGTGCGCATAGTCCATGCGAAACCGATATCCTCAATGAGGCGAACCACGATGATGGGGAAAAGGATGCCTCCTAACCCAGACCCGCAAGCGGCAAGGCCAAAGGCGGCTGCTCTCTTCTTCATGAACCAGGTGGCAAGGCAGGCAGCAGCGGGATAGAAGATCATCGAGGTGCCGATACCGCTACAAACTGCCTGAGATAGGAGGAACTGATAATATTTCTTCGATATCGAAGCCATCATGAGACCGAAGACATGGAGAAAGGTGCCGATGGGGAGGAGCCAGCGTGGGCCGTAGAGGTCCTGCATCCGGCCGACCCAAGAGCCCCCAATAAACATGAAGAAAGACTCGACGGCGGGGATCCAGGCAACCTCACTGGGGCTGTAGCTTCGTAGTTGGTTCAGCTGGTAGTGCTCTTGAAATACACCAATGGCACCGATCCAGCCGAAGGAGACGAACATGGCGCAGAAAGCGCCAAGTACAACGAGCCACGCCTCAGTGCCACCATCAGGGAAAGCGCTCGGGTCCCAGGGATTGGTAGCCGTGCTTGGTTGCATCTTCTCGGTATCGCGCATGCCGGCGTCGTTTTGAGCTTCGTCGGACGCGGAGGCTGACGAAGGAGTCATGTTGTCGGAGATGTGTAACGCGTGTTGCCAAAAGATTGGAGATGTAGAACAAGGCGGATGGTAACATGATGAGAGTATGAGCGTGCCCATGTTCACGGGGTTATAGGGCCAGTGAAATTGCGCATCGTGGAATTGCACATTTGTGCTGACTGCGAGGACGCTGACAAAGGTGCAAACATGTCGGAGCGCGACATTGTTTGTCAGGAATTGCACGTCGCAGGGGACCGGCAGGCGAACCGGAGTCCGAAGCCGACTGCAAGAGCTCTTGGGCCTGCATGCATGTTGTCGCTGGTGCTTGGGATGGTGGCCCTCGCGTTGAAGGTCTTCGTGGAGTTCCAGGCACGCAGCCAAGGGGGTTTCGGCTGTCTCGGCCTCACGTGACCCCCAGACGTCGTTGCTGGCTAGTCCAATTTGGGTGGCTGGCACACTCCACGATCGCAACCCGACGCATCCCCATCACGGTCACCGTTATGGCGCACTCAATCTCATTCCCAATTCTCAGGACGAGTACAGAAATGCACCTATATATTAAAGATGCACAACAGACTGCAAATGATTGGAACGTGGAACCACAATGGCGGATCCTATGCATGTCCTTGTGTTTGGCGACGTGACAGCCGACTACGACGCAGGCCTACGTACACTCGTCTCCAAAACCGACAATCCTCTCCTTACCGCCTTTTTCGATCAAGTGGCCTTTTCTCTCCGCGCTGAGATAGGCCGGCTCTCCCTTTCCCAACGCAGCCTCCCCGGTCTGGTGCAATTTACCACCATCATCGACCTATTAGCTCGTCTTCGCGCGTCTGAGATACGCCATCATGCGCTAGAGAAGGCTCTTACATGTGTACATCACTTTGCTAGCTTCATCAGGTATGTCATCGCCCAGTTTCAAATCTGTACTCGTTGCTAACACTATCAGCCACTATGGCCAGGCAGAGACGCCATACCCAGATCCAGCAACAACACGTCTCATTGGTCTCTGCACTGGTAGCCTTACTGCTGCAGCCGTCAGCTGCACTCGGTCACTGAACGAGCTCATCCCTCTTGCTGTGCAAACCGTTTTGGTTGCGCTGCGCGTCGGCTTCGCCGTTACTGATGTACGCGATCGAATCGATCCCGTCCAACCAGACCGATCTTGGTCTGTGATGATCCCTGGTCTTACTGGTAATGCTATCGCACCGTACCTCGACAAGTTCATCGAAGAGACGGGTCTTACCAACGTGTGGAAACCGTATGTTAGTGCATATGCTGCTACTGGTGTGACAGTCAGTGGCCCTCCTAGCACTCTTGATCGTCTGCTTCAGTCGAAAATCCTTCCAAAACCGAGTGCGATCAAACTCCACGTTCATGGACCCTATCATGCCCCTCATCTTTTCTCACCGAACCTCGTGGATAGCATTGTTGAGGCATCGCACAAGAGCTCGCTGCTGAGCCGCAATGCTTTAATTCCCCTCTGTTCTAGCACTGGGACCGGTCTTTGCAGTGAGACGAGCTTGGTCGATCTTCTGAGGAATGCAGTCTCTGAGATTCTAATCTCTCCTCTTCGGCTCGATGACATCTGCAAAAGTCTTTCCGATGACTTATCACAGTCTGGTCTCGATGACTGCGTCATCCTGCCTGTTGGTACTCTAGCGGCGCAGGCCATCTCGAACCAATTGAAGACTAGCATTACGAACGTCAGTATCGACAAAAGCATGATGAGCAATGCAAGTACTTCGGCCGCTGCTAGTGGCAACTTAGCTCATGATAAACTGGCTATTATTGGCTACTCCGGCCGATACCCAAGTGCGAAGGACAATGAGGCTCTGTGGCAGCTGCTCCACGAGGGTCGAGATGTCGCGTCCAAAGCTCCGAAGACAAGATGGGATATCGCCACACATGTTGATCCTACTGGGAAGAGGAAGAACACCAGCGCGACGCCTTTCGGATGTTGGCTCGAGGACCCGGGCCTTTTTGATGCTCGCTTCTTCAGTATGAGCCCTAGAGAAGCACCACAAGTCGATCCTGCCCAACGTCTTTCCCTTATGACCGCGTACGAGGCCATGGAAAGTGCGGGACTAGTCCCTGACGCCACACCATCGACCCAACGCGAGAGGGTCGGAGTATTCTATGGAACCACGAGTAACGATTGGGGCGAGACGAACAGCTCCCAAGACATTGATACCTACTACATTCCTGGATCCTGCCGCGCTTTCATTCCTGGCAGACAGAACTACTACTTCAAGTTCAGTGGACCCAGTTACAGTGTAGATACGGCTTGCTCGTCAAGCTTGGCCGCAATGCACGTTGCTTGTAATGCATTGTGGCGTGGTGACATTGATACCGCCATTGTTGGAGGTACGAATGTCACCACCAACCCCGATATCACGGCAGGTCTTGATCGTGGGCATTTCCTCTCCAGAACAGGAAATTGCAAGACCTTTGATGACGATGCGGACGGGTATTGTCGCGGTGAAGGAGTCGTAAGTCTCATTGTGAAACGTTACGAGGACGCGGTAGCCGACAATGACCCAATCCTCGCGCTGATCCGTGGTGCGTACACCAACCATTCGGCTGAGGCTGAGAGCATCACTCGACCGCATGTCGGCGCTCAGAAGGCGATTTTCGAGAAGGTGCTGACTTCGGCATGCGTCGAGCCTGACAGCATTGGGTACGTAGAGATGCATGGCACCGGTACGCAGGCAGGCGATGCACGCGAAATGGAGTCTGTACTGTCTACGTTCTCTCAGAAGCCTCGTGTAGAGCCACTTTACCTCGGATCTGCCAAAGCCAACGTTGGGCATGGAGAGTCTGTGTCCGGTGTTATAGCGTTGGCCAAAGTGCTCTTGATGCTGGAAAAAAGCCTTATTCCGCCTCACTGCGGAATCAAGAACAAGGTAATTCTCATCCGCTCTTGAGTATACAGATATTGACGACCACAGATCAACTCTAAGTTCCCGGTGGACCTAAAGCAACGCAACGTGCACATAGCCATGGAGTCAACCCCGTGGCCTCGCCCGGCCGATAAGCCACGCCGCGCCCTTATCAACAACTTTTCCGCAGCTGGGGGAAACAGCTCAATTCTGGTCGAGGATGCTCCTCTCAGAGCAAACGCTAACCTTCCGGATCCGAGGACATCGCACATGGTCGCTGTTTCAGCGAAATCAAGCACTGCGCTTGCTGCAAATGTGAAGTCTTTGCTTAGCTTCCTCGAGAAGACTAAACCGGAACTTGCAAGCCTGTCGTACACTACAATGGCTCGTCGCACTCATCACGGTTTCCGGATCGTAGTGAATGGCTCAACCTTGGCAGACATCCAGTCCGATCTGGCACGAAAGATCGATGTCTTACACACGGTCAAGGCTGTAAGGAAATCGCCCTCGGTAGCATTTGCCTTTACCGGTCAAGGCAGCCAATACTTCGGAATGGGCAGTGAGCTTCTTCGATTCCAAACTTTCAAGCAGGATATGGAGCGACTCGATGCACTTTGCTTGACGATGGGCTTTCCTGCCGTTCTACCGTTGATCGTCGGAGGCGATGGAGATATGGCATCTCTCCCTCCTACTACAGTGCAGTTGGCTGCGTGTTGCATTCAGATTGCCATGGCCAAGCTTTGGCGATCTTGGGGCATCCAGCCCTCAACGGTCATTGGTCATAGTCTCGGCGAATATGCAGCTCTGAACGTCGCCGGCGTGCTATCGGATGCTGATACTATCAAGCTTGTTGGACATAGAGCCCAACTGCTGGTCGACAAGTGTACACAGGATACCCATGCGATGCTTGCAGTCGGTGCTTCGATTGAAGATATTCAAGATCATGATCTCAGCTCTTACCAATACGAGATCGCGTGCTTGAATGGTCCTCGCGAAGTCGTATTGAGCGGCACGAATGAGAACATCGACGAGCTTCACCGGATTCTCTCCAGTACAAGCTTCCGGCTTACTAGACTACGCGTGCCATTTGCATTCCATTCTTCGCAGGTTCAGACCATCCTAGAAGACTTCGAACGCGCCGCCAATACTATCGAGTTCCATGAGCCCCGCATTCCAGTGCTCAGTCCTTTGTTAGGTGAAGCTATCACCAAGGGTGGCATCTTTGGGCCCTCTTATTTGGCTCGTCATTGTCGCGAGAAGGTCGACTTTGCTCGAGCCATAGCGCATGCCAGAGACAATATTACCACAGATCAAACTATCTGGGTTGAGATTGGGCCCCATCCTGTCGTGTCAGGGCTCCTGCGCTCCAATCTTGGCTCGGTCGTGGCTATACCTACCCTTCAGCGAAGCAAGGATACCTGGAAAGTTCTTACGGGCTCCTTATCCACACTGTACGCCGCCGGAGCAGATATTTCGTGGGGTGAATACCATCGCGATTTTGCCGACTCGCTTTCCGTCGTACGCCTTCCGGCATACAACTGGGACCTGAAGAACTACTGGATGCAATACATGAACGACTGGTCTTTGTACAAGGGGGACGCTGCCTTCCTCAACGGCGTGGGCCGAGCACCACTTTCCACAACATCCGTGCAGAAACTCGTCGAGGAGACGACTGAGGGCACGAAGATTACGGTCATCGGTGAATCCGACCTTGCCCGTGCTGATCTTGACCCTATGATCCGTGGTCATCGGGTCAATGGCGTTGCTTTGTGCACCCCCAGTGTCTACGCTGACATGGCGCTCACCTTAGGAGACTACCTGCGTAAGCAGAAGCCGGAGCATGTCGGTTCTCTTGTCGACGTTCAGCATATGGATGTGCAGCGACCTCTCGTCGCCAAAAGCCTGGGTACTGGCTCTCAGATGCTGCGTGCCATCGTGACCTTCGACTGGGCCACCGCTACCGGGTCCTGTGAGTTCACGAGCGTTACAACCGAAGGCAAGAAGCTTGTCAAGCATGCAGAATGCGGTCTGAGTCTTGTCAAACTTGATGAAGCATTAGCTAAACAACAGGCGAAAGCACCTGGCATTCTGGCGCGCATCGAGCAACTCAAGCAGGGTATCCTTTCCAACCCACGCATCCAGAAGATGACAGGAAATACGGGATACAAGTTGGTGTCTTCCTTGGCGTCCTACGACGAAGACTTCAAGGGCGTGTCGGAAGTGGTGCTCGATAGTGCCAACTTCGAAGCCACTGCTAAGATTGAGTTTAACCACGCCGATCGGAAGGGTACATACCATGTGAATCCGCACCTCATCGACAATTTTGGCCAACCGGCGCTGTTCATCATGAACGCAAATGACACTTCTGACCTTGACAAAGAAGTTTTCGTCAACCATGGCTGGAAGTCCCTGCACTTTTACAAAGAAGTGTCTATGGATAAGATATACACATCTTATGTCAAGATGAGCGGACCGAAAGAAGATGGTATGTACAGCGGCGATATGATCGTCTTTGAGGGCTCTGAGGTTGTGGCGTCATTCTTGGGTATCAAAGCCCAGGGCGTGCCCCGCAGGCTTATGAACTACATCGTTCATATGAGGGACGACACCAAGGCTGGGCCTCCACGTGGTGGTACGCAAGGTTTAATGGACCAACACCATCCGGCTCCGCAAGTGTCTGTTCAAGCTGAGCCTGCACATGCCGAGGCCACGGTCGATGCATATGCTTCCCCCGAGCCCGCAACGAACTCGTCCTGGTCCGAGGCTCTAAGGATCATTGCAGAAGAGAGTGGCGTGCCCGTCTCAGATCTCACCGACGAAACCTCCTTCGCTGATTTGGGTGTCGACTCCTTGTTATCCCTCCTCTGTGCCAGTCGTTTCCGCGAAGAGCTTGGTCTAGCGCACGAATCTGAAGTTTTCGCTGACCACCCCACCGTCAAGCAACTTCGGGAATTCTGGACCAGCGGAAACTCTGCCCAGCCTGCGACTGGTGTCCCAGCTGGTCGTGATGCCGTCCTACACTCGATGTTCCATGACGATCCCGACACGTCCGCTTCATCCACCGATGGCGACGCCTCATCGTTTGAACTTGTTAATACTGGAAAAACGACTCCCACATTACCTACTGAGGCCGCGACATCCCTCCTACTCCAAGGCAACCCTGCCGTGCTTGGAACCGTGAAGACTCTCTTCATGCTCCCAGACGGCTCGGGCTCTTCCTCCTCCTACGCATCCATCCCGCGCATCCACCCCTCCATCGCCGTTGTGGGCCTCAACTGCCCATTCATGAAAACGCCTGACCGCTATACGTGCGGCATTGAACCCGTATCTGAGGCCTACGTGCGCGAAATCCAACGGCGGCAACCCAAAGGTCCCTACTCCCTTGGCGGCTGGTCGGTAGGCGGAATCTTCGCCTTTGACGTAGCGCAGCGCCTCGTCTCCGCCGGCGAAGTCGTCGACGACCTCATCTTGATTGACTGTCCCGCACCCAAGGGTCTCGACCACCTACCAAGAAGGTACTACGAGTACTGCGATGCCGTAGGCCTATTGGGAGAAGTCAACGGAGTCAAGCGCGCACCACCGGCTTGGTTGCTCCCTCACTTCGAAGCATGCGTCAACAGCCTACACGATCACCATGCTCGTCCGTTCTCCCCTACTACGGCCGTTCCCAAGACGAGTATCATTTGGGCTTGCGACGCCATCGACAAATATGTTGAACCCAAATTTCAACGCAGACCAGATGATCCTGAAGGATTGAAGTTCTTGGTCGAGGCTAGGAAGGATTTTGGGACAAGTGGATGGGAGGCATTTTTACCGGAGGAGAGTTGCAATTTGTTTGCCGTTGAGGGTGCGAATCATTTTAGTATGATGAAAGCGCCTTTTGCGAAGACGTTGAGTGAATACATAGAGGTTGCGCTGATGGGGTGAGGTGGAAGTAGGCTGTTTCGGAAGGAAAGTGCGTACCTTGTTTTTCCGGATACTTGTTGAACTTGCTTCGACGTATCCGATACGGGTTCATTCATTACAGATTGCTTTAGTCTCCTATTGCTTCATGACTTTCTTAATGGGATAGAGGATATTATAAATCATTCACTGGGTCAAAATGTTCTGTCTTCCTTATGCTTGGTCAATGTCCTACATGAAACGTTGACATTGCGCATAAAGGAAGCACTCCGGACGGAGTACATCTGCCCTTCTCCGACGTAATGAGTGATTTCAATAGTGACCTGACGCGTCTTCCCTCTCGGAAACATCAGCCATCCTCTTCCAGTATCCGTTACTAACACCATGGATGCTGTAGCTGGTCATCGCAGTATCTTATCTTGTACTCGACAAGTGCAGAGTAACAACAAGGCTATGAACAACGTTCTATCCGGATTCCATATTCCCCTTACAGCCAGTTCACGCGAGAGTGCTTCGAGATGGATTGCGGCATCTACAACAAACTATAAAGAATATGGCCAATCGGTGGTCGCAACAACCGCGAGAAGAGCACGGGACATGGCACCCAGGGCCTTTCATTATGGAAATCTCTCTGGCGGAAGTACTGAAATCAAGCAGATTATGTTATTGTTGCGAAAAAAAAAATGGTGCGATAGGCATATAGTGTGATTTTTGCTTAAAGCTTGTCGAGACGAACATCCTACGTTTCAACGTAGCGACATTTGGTTCGCTAAAAGCAACCACTTTCCTGAGACAACCTCATCTGATATATCTCACTTGCCTGTTCAAGTCCTTACGCAATATAAATCTTGCCAAATTCATCTCCTACTCTCGATTTCCCGCTTTCTTCTCTAGTTGTCGTTGGCTGACTTCATGTCCTTTATCACAAGCACAGCCTTTCTACTCATTCCCTTCATACATCGTAGACTTCGCTACAATGTCTAGCCTGCCATCTGCACAACGGGGCAGGTCGGATTTCCAGTCTTGTGTGCTAAGTGCACGGCATGGCTAACGCCGAAGTGCTACAAAGACTTACTGGTTTTGATAGAAAACGACGCAAAGGTGACGAACTAGAGCCTGTTGTGATATTGTGCAATGCGCAAGTGATCGGAAAATCGTATGTAGGAGGATGTAGAGCAAGGCGAACAAGTACGGGTAATGGATGTGATGAAGATCATGCAACGGAAGCTACGTCTGTAAAGAAGCTCAACTTTCATAATTTGTACCCCTAACGACCAAAGTAGACCTCAAAAATATACGGAGCAACCTACGCTACAATCTGTTGAAAAAGTAACAGTATATACATTTAGGGTAAGTATTGGCATAACTACCGCTCCATCTTAATCTTCCACTGGGCACAACGCAAACTCCCCCTCAGGCGCCCCATCATGGGTCATCACACCACAGTACGCACCATCTTGCGTCGGGTTAGTGTCCGGGTTGTCGGTGTAGATGTAAAACACCACGCGGTCGGCGCCCGGATCCCCACCACCGTAGATGGAGTCGCCATGCAGGAGAGGAAATTCTTTCAGTTGCTTGCCGTTGCAAGCGTCGGAAAACTTCAATTTTTTGTTGTTACCGAAGTTGTGGGGATAACCGCCTAAAATGGAAAGAGGGGAGGTTAGTGGACTACGTGTAGGTTGTTGAGAGAAGTCGCAGGCATACCTGGTTGGGGCTCATTGGTGGGTGTAAGGTTAATGCCTTGCTGGATAGCCTTTTCGACTTGGGCGCGGCTGTATCTGTAGCCTGGGCAAGCTATAAACTGGTCGCTGGGCGGGAGGTTGTCAACGGTCCGCTTGCTCAACATTCCAGCAGGTGCAGGAAAGGCGAAGGAGGTATGCACAAGGGCTAGGCCCATTGTCAGGAGAGTGGACGGTGAAAAGTACATGGTGTTTGGAAGGCTTGAGAGGTGATGACTTGAGATGGAAATGCTGTGTAGTGGTGAGGATACTGAACGCACGGCAACGACCAGTTTATATCTCATTTCGTGAACTTCAGGCCTTCCAACAAGTACCAGCAGTTTGCCTAATGGCACTCTATCCGGTAAAGCACCTTTTAGAGCATGTCTCGGAAATGCAGCATCAGTCGGTATGCTACTCATTGTAGTTCTGACCCACCTTTGTCGGATCAGGCGTCTCCACGACACCAAGAGAAGGTGTCGAAGTTGAACTAAATCAGTGCTCGCGTCAGCTGGGCCCGCAAATGGTTTCGATTGATGTCATTGCCATGCGTTTCTTCATATTGGGGGCTCAAATCTAGGTGTAATATTTACAGTAGCCCTATCGTGTGGAGACATTGGCAGGGTTCTGACAAGGCAGATTTGGATTGCGACGCGACTATGAGAACCATCTCGATGTTGTCTCGGGGACATTCCTTAGCATCTCTGCTGAGACAAGGTACAGTTTTGATTAATAGACCATAGGTAGCAACGGATACAAGCGTTCGGCGTCACGATGGCCCCCACGGTTTGCCTTGATATCACCGCAGGTGTCTCCGCATACCGGAATCGGATCCTTATGAGAACATCGAGCGCAAGCCGAATGCTGTATGACACATTGGAATGGAAACGGTAGGCTTAGCTGTAGATCTTTGCCTTTTTCACAGCCTTTTTGTTTTATCTGTACGACGTCGAGCTCGGGTCCTGCTGCTTCTGGTCTTACAGTTGGAGGGCCTAAATTATGTCATAAGGTACCATGCGGATCCCAAACTAACCCCAGCTGATACATTTCCTAGCAGGCAGATGGAATAGAGTCATAGCTGTTGGGGCTAGAACGATGCTCTTCAGTGGGCGAATTTGACAGGTCGTGCGTACCTAGGTTTACACATGAATTGCAATACTACCCTGCGTTCGTAGATGTGACCGTGCGCTCTCCACGCCTGGGAAAAGTTGCTCAGAGGTGCAAGTGGAGTGATGAACGATGCAATTCAGGCCCCAAGATTTTCGCCCCGCAGTAAGCAGAAATGTGGGGTAGCTTACCCAAGCAGGAAAATCAGCGGGCCGCAGGCTGCGTGCATCGCCCCACCAACTCTAAATCGGCACCTCATTCCTTGCCAGCTGCTGCGGCTGTGGAAGTCTGAGTCATGTATGATAGGACTTGAGTCAGTTGCCGTTCAACTGCGCACTGCGCTTCGGTCTCCGAACAACACCAGCTCGATCATGTGCATGGTAAGTCACGTGCTTGTGATTGCCTGGGGCTGTGCCCTATGACGTCTATCTTAGCCCGATGCACCGTTCAACATGAGGCATTCCAGATAAGAGACGCACAAACTCCAGAAAGACTTGACACTCCAGAACAACTCCATTCTTCTTTACCCTACAGCTTGCACCTCGAACGAGATGACAACTATTCTCGATACCCCAGGCAGCAATCCGCCAAATCGCTTCTCTTCGCCTATTGAAGCTACGGTCACCTCAAACAACTACTCTTCACTTGTTGGAGAAACAGCAAAACACATCGTAGACTCTGTCACTACATGCTCCGACCCCGCTCAAGCACTCTGGCAACTTTGGGACGCCTTCTTCACAGCTGTCGTATTCTGCTCATCTTCACAAGAGCCTCATCTTGCTCTCCTCGACGCCATCTGCGCGCAGCCACCCACGCAGCCTAACAATGTACCTGCAGGGTCGGATGCAAAGCTGCGGCTCCGCAGCTACACACAAGCAGACGGAAAACTTCACTGGTCAAAGCGACCACGCTTTTATGCGCAGTGGCGCGACGTACATGACGTCCTGAAAGAATGGCGTGATTGGGACGGCGTACGTGATCCAAGTACGGAAGACGGTTCAACTGGTAGTAGGCTGAGCACAAGTGGCGATCAGCTGTATCTCCGCTTCAGCACCTTCTCAGCCATGCTGTTGAAAGGCGACAAAGAAACTTCCGCAGCGCATACTGTGTGGGTTTTCTACGCCTGCCATGACGTGCTTGAACGCAAAGGGCCCCAGTTTTATGAGCCGAAAAAGCACAGGATGTCGCCTGAGCAGGTGTGGGCGCTGGACGTCCGCGTCGCAGCAACATGGGTGCGGGATGGAGGCTGGAAACTGTGGAAGACAGACCATGAAGAACTGCGAGAGCACTGGGCGGCGGCTTTAGACGACAAAACGGAATTGTGGCCGAGAGAGGACGGGCTAACAAGGGAGAGGTGGCAGCTGTGGAAGGAGAGACTATGGGCTCTGAGTACGGATGAGGCGGGTCTAGATGAAGCAACCAGGGCCTTGGCTAAAGAGGCGTATGAGGTAGTCGATAGTATTCTGCGAGAGGCCTAATCTTACCTTTGGCGACCGTCCCCAGAATATACAGCTGTACGCGTTCCTTCAAGTGATTTAAATACTTCATATTCTATATGAAAACAAACAAAGACTGCTCTCTACTGATCGTCTCCTCAGGTTTCGCCTCCCGAGCACGTGGCAGAGAGAATGTAAAGTTGGGCGCTGTCATGCTGGCTGGGCCGCAAATGACGTATGTCCTTCTCGTCGTACCTGTTTTGACCGATCAGAAGCAGAAGCTTTGATTAGCGATGCTCGAGCCAAGAAGGCTTCAAAGGAAAGTATCGGAGATGACGAAGCCTCCAGGCGCGCCAAATCATTACTGTAGTTTACCACTCCTGGGGGCGGAATGCTGGACATGCCGCAAAATCAGAAACATAGCGGGCACAGCTGTTGCATCTACCGTTCATATAGCGGTACATTAGCGAGGCGTAGTAGGACAAACAACTCTGGTATACGGGGTGGCCAGCTTGCGTCGCTTTGCTGGCTTTGTGCTGTACATATCCAAGAATTTTAGACTATCTTCGTTGCCAATACTTCGTTTCCGTGGTGTGTGGGTCGTTTCTGGATTGCAAGTGGAGCACCGCCTCATTGTCCGAACGCAGGGCGACAACTTGTAAGGCGCTTCACCATCATCGACTGGTGACAGTTTTTGCGCGGAGGGACCACGATATATGGTGGCGTGCTGACATTCGGGACGTAGCGTTACCTCCGGGTTCCTATCGAAGTTCGGTTTCCGAGCACTGGATGAGCGAGAGCCAAACACATGGTGTGATATTGATATGCGTTGGCGCCGAGACGTTCTCATAGAGCTGTGGGATAGCATATGCGCAGCTTGTTTCTGCTCACTATTAGCGATCTATATTGCCTCCAACAAAAAGTGATATCACGTACCTTTGCCGTCAGCACATTCCATTCCATACGGCAGAACGGACACGCATCATTCTTCTCATTTCCACAACCCTGCAGATACCTATCTTCCCTCTCCTGCAGGTCCAACTCTTCTTCCAGTGCAAACATCGGCATCGGCGGCGAACCAAACTCTGGACTAACCTGCTCCACCCACGCTACAATCGGGTCTGCGATCGTCTTGTCCTGTCCAAAGGCCACACTACAACGTCGGTACAACGCTTCGTCCTCCGTCTCATAGCCAATATCCTCTATAACCTCTTGCGGTTCATCCTTATCGCCTTCATCGTCATCGCCGCCTTCTGGAGACTGAACTGAAGAGTGAGCAGGCGAAACACCCCAATCCTCAACCTCCACAACCCCCCAAACCCTATCATCATCCCTCGTCCACGCCTCCCCGCCATGCAACGGACTAAACATCGTCTCACCACCCCCCTTCAAACAATCAATCATAGCCATCTTAACAGCGACCTTCGCACCCGGTCTACCTTCCACAGGCGGAGCGTTTGGCATCTTGCCACTCGGCCAAAGTGTTGGCAGGGCCGCGATGAACGTCTTCCAAGCAGATTGTTTCCCATTTGAAAGCCATTTCTTGCGGTAGGTGGAGAGGGTTGAGAAGAGGCCGTGAGCGTAGAGGTGGTGTTCGATGAGATTTATGGTGTCGAGGAGGTTTGTTGATGAGGAAGGTGGGGGTGTGGAATGGAGGGTGATGCTAGGTTTGCGGATACGCGTCCAGTTTGTTTTGATTGGTTCCCAAGACTTGCGGAGATGTTTCGAGGCGAGACGACGTCTCTCCTTTCTGTCATCGTCTTCATCCTCTTTAGCCATTATACTAGAGTCTTTCTCCAGCTGTCCAGGTACCCAGGCAGGATTCGAAAATGTAGGATTACCCCACTCTCCTTCTCTAGTCCAGAAGTAGTAATGCGGTACATCGCATCCCGGAAACCTAATGAAGAACAAGTTCTCCAATCCCATGTCCTTCTTGTCCGTATTTCCGGCCCCTCTTTCATGCCCATAGTCCAGATACGCAGGCACATAACACATAGCAAGCGGCCTCCACTGACTCACCTCGTACACTTCCGCCGTCTTCTTCGCCTTGTTCCTCTGCCTCTGAGCATATCGTGCCGCACGCCCAGTTGGATCTACAACACCCTTCCCCTGAACGCGCAGAAGTTTCCGGTTCTCGAGATACCATTTCGCGTAGGTGTCGGCTAGGGCTTTGGTCTCGTTCCGCGAGCCGAGGTGGAAGTACATGTGTGCGTTCCAGCCTTGCACAAAGGTGCGTTGAGCCCAGTCGACACCGCTTTCGATGATGGCTTTGCGGAGAGGGCCGAGGAGGTTGCCGTTTCGTGCTGCGGCTCGGGTTAGGGCGTTGAGGATGGGAACGAAGTCTGGGTTGACACCTGGTGGATATTTTAGGCCGGGGAGAACGAGCTTTTGTCTACTGCAGGTTGTGGTGACCTTCATAGGTGCGTAAGGGGCGTGACGCGGTAACGGCTCAGGAAGCATTGGAAAGGTTGCTGCCCAAGTAGATTTGAGCGGTGGCATCTTCTTGTAAGGCCATTCGAAGAGGCGAAGTTTGCAGTCAGGTTTAATGGCTTCGTTCACGGACCTAGCACTCGATTCTGTGGATGTGCTATCCCAAGACTCGTCGCTGAGCGCCTGGCCGAAATTTTCGCGCTTGTATTCGTCTCTCGCGTGTTCCTCTGCTTCTATATCCGCATCGCTCAAAGTGTTCTCACTACAGCTCTCATCGCGTTCCCTCTTCCTTTCTCTCTCAACCCTTCTCTTGTGCTTTGCGTTGATCTGTGCCTGCTTTTCCGCGGCCTCTCTTTTTTCTTTTTCCTTCGCTTCTTGTTGCTTTCTCTGGAACGCGAGCAATGCATCTCGCTCGACACGTTTTCTTTCCTCATCATTGTCTTTCAAAGCCCATGCCATCTCGACCTTTTTCATGTCTTTGCGATAGATGCCACGCTCCTTCGATGTATCGAGAAGCTCTTTATAGTTGTAGGTGTCATAGATGGAACCAGTCATGTGTTCGTCGCGCACTTTGTGTGTGCCGCCACGCCTATGTGCTGCGACTTGACGGGCCATGATGGGTTCTGAAGGCCCCGGGGAACCCTGATACAGTTCTGGGTTGTCCTTCTTCGACTTACCTCTGGGCATAGTGGGTGCTGTTGGATAGTGTTATATGGGTTCTATCACGAAGAACTTAAACATCAGACACGAATTTGGTTGTTAGTGGAAGAGCAAACACCTCGAGACACTATAATTTGGTCGCATTCGAGCTATATTGCTGCAATTTTGAATGGACGAAGCCATTGTACTTGCCATGCTTGTGTCTTTCACGAGTCGTAGATCAAAGACATGCGTTCGACCCGCTTTGTGCCTATGACTACTCTTTGTCTCTGTCAGCATGGATCAAGCATGAAACTCCAGATCATTTGGCGCAAGGTACACCACATTGTAGCACTTTTTTTTTGTTCAAGGAATTTCATTCGTAAGCGTCTAGGGTATTTCACTATGGCGAGTTAACTTACATGCAATTGGATTGATAGGAAAATGCTTACAACTCCGATTTCTCAGCTCCCACCTTCCGCCTCTCCGCTTTGAAGTCAAAAAAGCCTTCGAGCTCCATCCACTCTGCAGTGAATGCCATGATCAGTTTCGTCCAGTCCTCTACTGTGTCCATGTCCAAATGTTCCCCGTCGTCTTCCATCGTGTGCCACACTCTTGGAAAGGGCGTAGGGATCACGTGCAGGATCTCCACGCCGCGAGCCATAAAGGGAACGTGATCGTCCTCTACGAAGCCGCCCATGAATGCACCGTCCTGTTTGTTCGCTTCGGGTAGAAATGGACGTTCTGCGCGGGGTTTCTTGTCCTTGCGCTTCGCCATCTTTGACTCGTGGTTTGGGGAAGACCTCATCAAGCCTAGCTTCTGCAGGCGTGCCTCAGCAGTTGCCATGTGCTTGTATGCCCAATGTGTAGTCTTAAAGTATGAAGGTACCTTTGGGCCCTTGGAGCCCAGGAGGTCGAGCAAGAGGAACAAGTCGATCGAATCGAGCGGAGTGCGGTAAATCGACGATGCGGCATGGAACGTTGACTCCCAGTTTTCAGCGAGAGCTCTGTAATTTCGTCAGCGTTGGATTACGAGGGAATGAATAATGTGCATACCGCGCACCATACAAACTGTCGGTGTCGGACCAACTCTTGAAAGCTTCCTCGCCGTCCAGCAACAGTATTTGCACACCTTTATGCTCCACGTCAAAGTCGTCTGGGTCAGCCGCAGCCCACTTCTTAGTCAACGCCGCATCGATGCTGCGGGCGACATGCAAGATCATGGCGCATGGGGCCGCGCTATCGACCGCTCCAATAAAGCCTTCTGGCGTATACTTGCTGTCGTAGTGTGCGACCAAAGCCAACCTTCCGACGTCTCCCTCTGAGCTACCCGGAGGATCGCGCGTCGCAATAATGTTGACAAATGGCACTTCTTTGCCCTTGCTCACCGGCGTCGTCGACGTCGAGTTGTGCAACTCTATCTTCCATTCTGGCAATTGAGACTTGAAGAAGTCTATAAAGTGTTGGCGTACGGCAACATTGCCTTCTGTTCCAGACACTCTAGGAATCAGGATAGGCGCCAGCAAAGAGCCTTTCTTTATATCGAAGTCATCGCCAGGCCCAGGTAGGTGCTTGAGTGTTTCGTCACTAAGGCCCTGGTAGGCGTATCCGAGGGATAGGAATGAAATGAGCGAGGGCAGCGCGGATGCGAACAACATCCTTTCGACGTGTCACATGAAGCACCCCAACGAGTTTGGAACACTGCAAAAAGGTAGCTCAGCGCCGCGAAAGGAGCATATTGGCGCCGGATGTTGAGTGAGCCACTTGAAGCTGGTCGAGGAATCGTGGCATCTCGCTGACATCAGCCTCGCCTGCTTCGGGTAAAGTTTCCGTACGGGGCCGATCGGCACACGTGACCCCGCGACATTTCTCCAAGAACGTGGACAGCCTGCCTCGACCCTTATTTACACGTCCCCCCAACTCCACTGCTGAGTAAGCTGGGCCAAGGCACCTAATAGGCGAAGTCTGCGGTTGCGCAGCATCAAGGTTGAACAAGCCTAGGCCAGACAGAACCCTCAGACGTGTGCCAATATCTGCCAATATCTCTCAGCTGGTATGCAACCACGACTTCTCGCCTTCGCGGCCGCCTTCCGAAGCTCAGCAACTGCATATAGAGGCATGCCACCATTTATCAATGCTAGCACCAACGGCTTCATATGTCGGAGCTGCCAGCGGAAATTTTCCACATCGCCAACACTCCAGTGGTGGGGAAAATCTTCAAAGTCAGCAGCCAAAACTGTTGAAAAAGAGCGAAGTACGCAACGTCTCAACTACATTCGGAGGGAGGAAAAGTGCGAAGAACATTGTTGACCAAAAACCCCAGAATACAAATCAAGACTACTGATTTATGATGCGGGCGACGCGCGAACCACATGGATATCTTTTTGGAAAGCAATGGCCCTGCTTCAATTTGGAACTACGCTCGTTTTCGGTGTGCCTCCATTATGGAACAACACAAATCAACCTGATGAACGAGTAAGAAAGATGCAGGCTATCACGGGTAAGTACTTTCATCTCATGTCAATTTTTGTAATCTCGAACTTCTACTTCTACTCATCGATGCACCTCTCTCTCTCTGGCTGTCGCCATACTCGACAATCCCGAACCACCAGCAATATTTTGAGTAGACTTTTCTTTCCCGATGACTTCCATCTCATGCCATGCACGCTTAGTTCCACTCCTGTTGTTCAGAATCAAGTCAAGCTTAACTGCGCCCCCTCACCATCAAACTTCACGCATCCCATATCCGAGACTGACAACCCCTGGCAGTCGGCATCTTAGGCACAATCCCCACCCTAACCCTCGCCTATCTAACCGCCCCCTTCGTCCACCAGGTCTTCCTCCAAATCCCCGAGCACGCTCGACGCTCCCGCCAAGACCTGATCCACTTCGCCACCTCCCTGCGCACCTCCCCAACCACAACCGCAAACACAAAGCTAGAATTCGTAACCCTTCGAATCTTCCCCTTCCGCAAACACACCACCGCCTTCCTGCACGAACTCCGCGCTTTACCGCCGAAGAAACTCCGACTAGCTAACATCGAGCTGCCGAAGAGCGAGGCGTGGGTTAAGCGGCGGAGGGAAAAGGGTGTGCTGAAGAGGATGGTTGAAGTAGTTAGTGAGCCGCGGTTCAAGTTCTATGTTAAAGAGGGGAGGTTATATACCATGAAGACTGGGGTACCGGGGGTGTGGGAGGAGGTGGCTAGGAGGATTCAAGAACAGACGTCTGAAGAGGAGAGGTGGATGGAGGCTGAAAGCGTTGGTAGAGCTAGTGGAAAAGGAGGTGCTGTAGTAAAGAGACCGGTTATTGGGGCGAGGAAGCTGCTGAGGCCTGTTGTGAAGGTTGATGATAGGATTAAGAGGCAGACCACTAGGCAGTTGAGGAAGTGAGTGCTGTGAGGAACAGATCATGAAGTTGCCGAGTAAGGATGGGGTGCAGTAGCATTTTGCATTATACTATTGGAAGGCATACTGTCTGATAGCTCAGGATAAAACGACATGCTCAGCGAAAGGTTATGAACAAGTCGTCCGTTACTGAATTCATTCACAGCCGATCACTGTATCCATACCGGTCAGTCCAATGTCAGATTGTAAGTCTGCTCAAGAACCTCTGGCTTCTCCTTCTCCATATTGCCCTTCTCCTTGTGGTAGCACTCGCCACTATTGTCGTGGTACAAACCGGCACGCTCTAGGATCTCCATAAGCCCGACCTCCCTATGAACCTTGGCCCAGCGTTCCTTCTTGCGCTCAGCGATACTAACGGAACCGAGAAGTGTGTCCATTTTTTCCTTTTCGGGTCATGAGCACGAGTCACAAACTCAAGCTCCTCGTCGAGAAACTTACAAGAGAAAGCCCTTTAGTCTCCGGGAAAAAGAAGAAGATGAAGGCAGTGCCCATAGCAGTAAAAATACTAAGGAAGATATAAGTTCCATATCGAAGATGCTCAAGCATATCCGGAGTAACTTGACTTAGAGTGAAGTTGCTCATCCAGTTGGACGACGCACCGAGCGCAATACCATAGGGACGGTTTCCATGGGCCAGATTTCTGCAATAACGATCCATGCGCATAGACCCCAGGAGTAGCCGAAGAAGATGACGAAGAGCCACACCATCACGCATGCTGCCCAGCCAGCGCCCTGGTGATTTGGCCGGTCGTCGTCGTACCTGGCTACGATGCCAGAGATGATCAAGTGGCAGGCGGCCATGCCGATGGCGCCGCTGACGAGTATGGTTTTGCGACCAAGTTTGTCGACGTACATGGCTGCTGGGACTGCGAGGGCGTTAACGTGAGTCGTTGGTGTGGTACGATAAATTTACTTGTTGCGAGGAACATGACCATACCAACGACACCTGTGGCAAGCAAACTTATGGAGTTGCCGCATAGTACAAAATCGCATTGTTTGACATCTCATCAATTCAACACGCATTGATTTTTGCCCCCTGCTGAAAGAAAATCGTAAGCGCGGAGATGGCGACACACATGAACATGTCCCTCGTAGTAAACACACTGCCGATAGCGACGAATTGCAGATTGAAGATCGACAGCGCGCTCATATCTTGGAGGTGGGGGAATGGCTCTATTAGCGACTTCTTCTCAAACAGACTTTGAGCACGAATCTCAGCGTACTCGAGCTCGATGGGTTCGTGATCTTGAGTAAGACTACGAACGCGCGCGAACACACGGCCGCGGTGGACGAGCCAACGAGGAGAGAACGGCATGAAGATCATACCGACACCAAGAAGGACGGCTGGCGCGAGTTGGAGAGCGAGAGGAAGAAGTCATGCAGCCTCTTTTTGTCCACTCCCGGTGCCTCCGATGTATTTGGTACCATAGTCGATCCAAAAACTGAGCATGATTCCCAGGGTAACGCTCAATTGCTGAAGACCGACAAGCGCACCACGCACTTCAGGAGGCGCAATCTCGGCATTGTACATGGGAACAATCATGGATAGCGAACTAACACCCATACCTGGTACGAAACGGCCACCGAGGACGGCGTTTTGACCTTGACCTACAGAAGTGATGCATTGGACTTTTGTAGTTGCAGAGGTGAGAAGTGACTTATGCTCCTTGAAGGAGGCATGGTAAGTACACCTGAAGACACCCTGCTTGTAACCATACAGCAGTCCACCCAAATAAGCAAAACATGCGATACCAAAGACCCTCGCATTCTTAACTAGGGCCATAGGTCCCGAGGCACCAGCGTGGGCTTTGCGACGAGCCAGAGCGGCCACCTCAAAGTCTCTAGCACCACCGCTGACAAGAGTCATATTGACAATTCGAGTACGTTTGTAGACAGAATATCGAAGTAAGATCGTCGAAAAAGGCATGAACGTGCAGGGTTGATCAATCAGCCCTTCGTACAAGCCCTTGACTATTGAATTCCAATACCAAGGAAAACATCTGATGCACTCGGCGATCACATGGTGCGAAGTATTGCGGTGCTGCGTCGTTATGGTAAAGTCGGAGCTTTTATCGCCATTCCGGACAAGTAGATTCTTTAGTGGGGATTTTTTTTTGGAACACGAGGCAGAGGGTGAATGGGTGAGCGTGGAGATGCCCGTGCGGAGATGGCCGTTGAGGTTCGGGATGCAGATGTTCGACTCCACCTGTTGAGAGGGAAGCAGGCAGCGACGTTATCTACGAGCTTGTCGATTTCCGACCACCCTCGCAGTATCCTGACTTCGCTCTACAACGCCGTTCCAGCGACAAGAAATTTTGGCAAACTTAGACACGTGCCTTGGCCTGAGACTCGCTACAGGAAAGCCAACACTGCCCTACGAAGCGCCAGGTTGATTGCGGGGCAACGCCTCCCTGTTTCTCAGTCATCATTCCATCACGAAATTAGGGGTGACTATCTCTTCTCAAACTGTTTCGCCATATTCTGAAGCGCCTGCGAGTGGAGCGCTATTTTGTATGATTGTTAAGCGCAGCACATTGGCACACTCGCATCGCATCAAGAGTACGGGTCTGCGAAGTTACGGAGACGAATCGCCTCGCTAAGAATAGTGTCACCTTTGGACAAGCACAAAGCACGTCATTCCACAGTGAAACGAATATCTTGTTTTTGAGTCGACATGTTCTAACTCATCTCTATTCAAGGAAGAACGCGAGAAAAAACGAGGGCCCTAAGCTGAAACGGTCATCAATATGTCATGGAGTAAGAATCACTCTGCGAGAGAAACACCGACGAACATCCTGGAACAAAAATATTGATGCGTAGGCATTGGGTGGTCCAGTTTTCTACTGGAGAAGCTGAACAACTTGAGAAACAAAAGTCCCCGAACATCCTTGACTTTTTACGGACTAGGCAATTCCTGTAGTACTCACTGCAGGCAATTCTCGCTCACGAACAGGTTAAAAATAGGATTACTTTCTATATGCACGTTCCAAATCCAGGGTTAGTATGGTTGTCGTTGGAGGTGTGAATGAAGCTAGTCTGGTCTTTCAAGAAACGGTCGCCGATAGCGGTAAACTTGTTCACGTCTACTCCACTGATACGAATATCAAAGTGTCCACATATTCCACTCACTTTGAGACTAGCTCAGGGACAATCCAAGATGCCGCAAGAGTTTAGAGGCGAGGGTTAAGGTGTCACCATGAGCTTCATATCGGTTTGCGTGTCTTCCGCTTGATCTATTTCAGCGTCGTTCAGTGACCTTCGAGTCTCTCTTTATCCCTATCGTCATGGTCACGCTATATTTACTGCAAAGAATGCTTCCCGTAACACACGTGTGAAGATCCATCTTCAGGCGTTTTGTCTATTGCGATTGAACCAATTCTCGTTGTTCCTATCCCTAATATCCTATACATACCGTCATTACCAAGAAACCAGTAGTATGTGTGTGAAACTTGCAAAAAATGCTCCTTTAATTCCATCCCACAACACCTTCTGCTAAAGTCAAAGGCTGCTGCGTTGACCCAGTCATAACTGAAACTCTTCTTCCAATGATCCCATTGTCACCAACACCCAGATGCAGTTTCTCTGGTAATTGCATCATCCCTCTAGGCGACTCCTGGATTTCGAAAGAGTATAAATAATTCGATATACTTTGCGGTGGTGGAGTCGAGAGATCGCCATCACGACTGACATACACAATCAACAACCCGTTACACGGACGCGGAAAGAGGATCAGACTCACTGTATCACAAGCCAATGGTTGTCTTGTTGGAAGACCTCATCGAGGCCTTGGCACTCGACACTGGTACCGGATTTGGAGAGTTGGTTGGTGAAAAGTAGAAATATTTCTTGTTCAGGATGCGTGTGTGCAAGGTGGGATGTTGGGCGCAGTACTGCTATTGAGCCTCCTTGACTGACGCGATTCGAGCTACCATTACACATTGCGGAGGTTTGCGTGGGGGAAGTATGGTGAGAGTTGGAGGCAATGTGAGGTCCAGAAAAGGTCGGAGTCTGTCTAAGACTGTTGTTCAGCGATCCAAGGAAAGTTTGTGAGAGGGGAGGATGCTAAGATAGAAATAATCGACGGCAGTAGCAAGAATCAAATAGACAATGTAGTCTTTTCACTGTTTCATAAGATTTCGTCCATGTGTTTGAGGTTTGAGAGTGAATGCGTGTCTTTGAGCAAGTTTTGGGGGAGTACCCGATTGGTCAATGCACATGCGCTAAGATCCACCATTGTGCTCTTCAATGGATGTATGTATGTACGTACATAAATAGCTTCGGCCTTTTAAGACAACCTTTTGATGTGACTATACATTTTGTAGACACCTTTTTAGTAAAAAAAAAGATTTATTGCTAACAACAGGTATCTAGGCTCACGCCCTCTTATTTAGCATTACTAGCACGCAATTAGTGTATCGCATGTTTAGACAGAAATAAAGAAAAGTAAGATAAAGACGCGAATTGCCTCTTAACTTAACGTGCTTTATCCTACTTATACTACTTACTTATATTAAGGCTTTACTTCTAGGTACTCTTAGATAAATTAAAGAAGTAGCACTATTATTGCCTTGCTTTCTAACCTATACATACGACAATAGAACGCCTACTCCTCTTTTTTCACCTCTTTCTTCTCTATCGCTATATTAACGTTATATAATAGCTAGCCTAACTAGTTAATAATTTCTTTACTTAGCTTATATATAATTAACAAGAAGAAAGAAATACTAAAGTAGAGCATTTTAAGTACTTTGCTAGTATTAGTAAACACTTTATAGATCTTGTATTCCTTCTACAACTAGCTAAGTTAAGGCTTAATATTCTTTTTATATATAGAGATATTACAAATTCTAAAGTTGTTTATAAGAAATATAATTATAAAGTTCTAAAGAGGCTAAGTTTATAAATACTTAATAAACTTAAGTATCTATATAATTAGCTTAAGCTAAACTAGTTTAAGGGCTAAGTGTATAACAAGAAAGCTTCCTGTCTTTAGATAAGAGTTAAAGTTAAAGAGATACTTATTACAAAAGTTGTACGCTATGTTGCAGTACAGCATATTATATACAAATTATTTATATACAGTGCTGTTTAAAAGGTAGGAAGTAGTAAGTAAGAAGTAGTAGCTTTAGCTTTATAAAGTATTGTAGGCTCCTGCTATAGTACGTACGTGTCCTTTCCCTCCTCTATTATATTATATTGCAATCTTATTACAATCCTACTGTAATCCTGCTGTTAGCTATAGGCTAGTAATCGCTGTTAGACATATTTTAACTAGTATCGTTTTTTAGTACCTTAGCAATTTTTTTAACCCTGATTATTACTTAGTAGTCTAAGCTTTCCTCCTAGAACTTATCTACCTACTATTCGAATCTCGTTAACTACACACAATATTTTTTTTTGACTTTTGCGATTAATTAGTAGAGGGTAGCTGCTTTTCACTTTTTTAGAACCCTATTTTGACTACAACAACAACCACCACCCTTGACACCTTAAAAAATAAAAGTACGTACATAAAACTACCACGGTAAGCAGTTCACATCATTCGTTTCGTTCTTCGTTGTCTCTATGCCATCATCCTCCTCTTAAATGGACGCCTTGAGCACACTGAAGGCGTCTGTGCGCGATCCTAGGAAACGTTCCTCTGCTGTCTTCCAGTTGATCACGTACCAAACATTTTGAACGTAGGCAGCCTTGCCGTTCTGGTACTGAAGATAGTACGCATGCTCCCACTGCACCTCAGATCAGTCATATGCTACTAAAGAGGAATAGAGGAATAGAGGAAAGAGGCTGGCGGCTTACCATATCAACACCAAAGATGGGAACTTCACCCTTGCCCACAACAGGGTCCTGGTCCTTAGTCGTTACGATAGACAGTCGCTGCTCCTTACCGACATCGGTCTTGACCAGCCAGACCCAACCACTTCCCTGGACGCTCAGCAGAGCGGTGTTGAAAGCTTCTTTGAACTTGTCCTCGTCACCCCAAGTTGCCTTGATCTGCTTGACTAGCTCGGGAGCACTGGAGCTCTTGGCTTCATTCGAGCTAGCAGGAGCGAGATTTTGCCAGAAGAGGGAGTGGTTGATGTGTCCGCCAGCGTTGAACTTGATGCCTTGCTGTATGGAGACTTGCGAGGTGATGTCGGAGGTGGAGACAGCTTCGGCTTGGGTCTTGAGAAGACCATTCAAGTTGGTAATGTACGTCTGATGGTGTTTGCTGTGATGCAGCTCCATGATCTGGGCGGAAATGTGCGGCTCCAATGCCTATAATGTGTGAGCGTGACATATGCGGGGTGATATGGTCATCGAGGGCTATACTAACATCGTATGCATATGGCAGCGGAGGTAGGGTGTACTTAGGTGCAGACATGGCGCCGAACTCGAAAGGCTGTTGTTCTGAAGCAAAGATTGTGGGTGTAGAGAGGAGAGGGAAGAGAACGGCTGACAACGTAGATATGCCCCGCATCTTGCCTGCCCCTCAACGCACCCGATACGTATGGAAGCCGGGTACGTTTGTCAGACTGCCAGGTCGTCACCAACAGGGTGCTCTGGATGTCTGCTACCGAATCGGGTCTAGGGCGCTGGAAACTGCCTCAATTGAGCGCGATGCCACTCAATGTTACGAAACACGCCCTTCCTAAGACAAAGTGGAAAGAGAAGTGTGTATGAAAAGATGACGCCCCTAATGAAATAATTATGTGATACTCTTTTCTTTGACGAAAGAAAAGATGAGCAGTGGCTTGCTACAAGCAGCTCTAGATAGGTGCGTAGCTATGATAATACGGCACGGAATTCGAAGCGACGCAAGGCAGCAGTGGTCGTACTTATGACGTGCGTTAGACCGACGACGTTCGTTGCGCAATTTCAGCGGAGATGTAATGCTGCGCAGATGCGATGTCGAGATGAAAACGAGGTGAGAGCCTGACACACCTGGCAGTACGTGTTGTTTCGGTCGGGCTTCGGGGTCTGGAAGGTTCCCGGCAGTCTAACCCCACCTGAGCCTAGCCCCAGATATCGCAATCATCGCATCTCTTGTTTCTGGACCTTGATTATATGATGCAGCTCTAGAAATGATCAATCTATATGGTATCAACGCCCTATCTTTTACAGAGTCGTCACTACAGCAAAGTTTAAACATACCTCTTTTCCCCTTATCGTCCCTCAGCCTCAGCTTCAACTACCCATTCGCTCTCTACTCATACCTCTCGTCTTTCCTCTTTGCATCTACATCCCTGCCATCCTCGAGCAACAATTTTCTCCTTCTGGCGATCGAGAATGACGTCTGTCCCCGAGAATCGATGGTCTTTTAGATCGTGAGTACATTGTGGTCGTTTGTTGCCGAGTGCATCGATACCATACAAGATGGCCCCTGTTTCAGGATCGTGATTATTGTCGGTCATACAGTACCGGTCAGAATTGCAGAAGGTCCAAAGATCAGGCTTTTTGATCTAGTTTGAGAATTCGGTTTGGTTATCCAGCATCAGTGCAACCTTACGTAAAGTGTCTGGACCGAACGTCAGGCCAAGATCTTGTAACGAAACAGCATATCTCAGATTATAGCTTATGCCTAAAGCCCAAGTTTTGACAATTTCGGCGGGACGTCAAGCATGTCAAATTCCAACTGTCTAGGTGCTACTATTGCATCGAGCAAGTCCTGCTCGAACGCAAACACAACTACTGGCGCTGTTAAGGGCCTTTCAATTGAATCGAACATATCCAGCTCTTCGAGTAGCACCACAGCGAGTGTAGCAAAATCGAAATCTGCAGCTATTTCAGGATCAAAGTCTTCTTTCATTGATTTTACAACGATCCATCTATCTTCGCGCCAGATTTTACGTTCTACCACGAGCCCGCAGTCTCTTGTCAACTCTACATCAACATCCTCGATTGCTCCTTCTCCAGGGACACATCCACTTCTCGCTCACAACACTTTATCGCTATCTGAATTTCCTAACCCCGGGACCTTCTCGCTGACTTCCTTTACGACCATGACTACAACTAAACGGCTACATCCATCAGTCTCAAATCATCAAAGCCGTCTCTCCTCGACTAGTTTCGCCGCCAGTCTTAACCAGTTGAATTTGGAACTTGTTTCCACAAACTATCCATCAGAATCCTCGACCTGGGTATCATTGTCGTCCGCCCCCACGGCACTTTCTGCATCTACCGAATCGACTGCTTTATCTACCCCAAAAATATCTACTACCTTTCCTACGTCGTATGCAGAGATAGGAAACTCCACGGCACTTGGAGAATCTACTGAATCAACTTCGTCTACCTCCGCAACCGCCCGTGCATATCTGGAGACTCCTGAGACCTCTAGTTTTACCAGCACGACTTCTCCATGTATATCGAACTCTGCTACTCTGGAAGGGGCCAGTAAAATTGAGAGTATCCACCCGATATCATTCCGTATAGCGTGTTCAATCCAAGAATAGTTGGCCCTGATAACATGTGTGAAGTGTCATTGGTGTGGACCAATCGTGGGGCCTTGCAGCTTAGCTTCACGCATCTCTCGACGATAACGCAGGAACGATAAACAACTTCGTCGCTACTCGCAGCATAACCTACACACCTTCCTTAAGAGCCAGATGCCAAGAGAGTGGTATGCACGATGTCGTGATAGCTGATGCGAAATGACGGCTCGTCCCCAGCGGCATAGCAGAGAAGATGCCCGCAAAATAAGGCGCAGCTGTTAGGCAGCGGTAGGAGTGGGATGGCAAGAGGGAGTATAAGACCTAGCGCGGCATGGGCAATATCAGTGCATCAGGTCTATTGACTCTAGGCGCCTCGGCCACTATGCGCTTCTCTAACATCGCAGTCGCTGCTGCTCTGGGTGCTGTCGCGAAGGCTGCACCAACAATTTCACAGGGACAAGCACGTCGAGCGACTACGGCTAGTGAGCGACTTGGCTTAACATGGCTGGGCGGCAACAGTAGTTTGCCCAAAGTTCTGTATGTGGCAAAGAAACGTCTCAGCGGATTCCTGACTGACATACTACAGCATCTTATTCACTGGAGGAACTATCGCAGGAGGATCAATCTACGGCGCTTTGGACGACACGCAGTATGGTCAGCTTAGCCAAACTGGAGAAGACATCATCGCTCGCAACCCATACCTCCTCAACAACACACAACTAGCCGTATCGAACTGGACTATGGAAGACAATGGCTCGACAGGGACGAACGATGCTCTGGTCATGAATATGACTCGTTTCGCACACGACGCGCTATGCTCGGAGGACAGCGACATCGTCGGCGCAGTATATACCCACGGAACCAATTCACTCGAAGAGACAGCCTTCCTCATGGACTCGCTAGTCAACTGCGGAAAACCCATTGTCGGGACTGGAAGCATGCGTCCATTCACTCACCTATCCTGGGACGGAGAAGCCAACTTCTTCGATGCCGTGATGCTAGCCGCAAGCTCCGAGTCGCGTGACGAGGTCTTATGGTGGCTTCCAACGCGCGCATCATTCCTGGATACTGGGCCACTAAACAGCATTCGACGAATCCCGATGCTTTCGGTCCTACCTCTGGTGGTGACTTGGGCATGTTTATCAACAGTCTACCAATCTTCTTTAATACGCCTTCTCAACTATTATACAAGTACTACTTCGATATCCACACCGTTTCCGCTTACCCTACATACGCGGCGCTGCCTAAAGTCGACATCCTCTACGCAGCCCGCGAATTCGATGGCAAATTGGTGCTGGATGCGCATGTCAATGGTGCTGAAGGTGTTGTCATTGCTAGTCCGGGCAACGGTGGCCTACCAACAGGCCAGGAAGAGATTGCGGAAGCGCTGGAAAACGGCCTTCAGATTGTCGTTGGGACTCGCAGTCCTGATGGTCCGTCTAGTCCGGCTCGGACACCTACATATGCGAAATCAGGATTCGTGCATTCTATTCAAGCTAGGATCATGCTGCAGCTGGCGATTGCCAGTGGAATGAACATGAATCAGACAATTGCTGCATTTGAAGGGAGTTTCAGGAAAGCTATTGGACAGCCTTGGATGCTGGGCGGCTAAGATTAAGATATTTGGTGAAGTTCCCACACTAATTAATGCTAGTATAACCCCAAAAATCACTCGATATCTAGGATGAGATCTTGTAATTCTCATGATCTAGACCAAATCTTTTTGTCAAGATTACGCATTTCTCCAACCTCACGCAGGCAATTGTCGTGACTTCAAGATTGCTGAATTTCTTCCCACCATCTCTCTCCATTCGCACCCTTTATCTCAGTGCCATTAAAGAGATGCTTATGGTAAAGGTTGAACTCCTTTCCAATCTCGCTCAGCCCATCTCCCGCCTCGTTGACCAACAAACCCTTGCCGGGTCGAGCCATGAAGTAAGCATACCGGTGGATATCCTGCGAGTTGTCCATCCAAGGCATTACTTCATCCAAAAAATCTCTTACTTCCTCATCGGTACCGGAGGCGTGAAATTCAGTTATCCAGATTGGAAGACCCTTCGCGATCTTGCGGGCGTCGTTGATGTGTCCTTTGAAGTTCTGGATATCATGGGCGGAGCCATACCTATGAATCCAGTCATCAGTACGGCCGAGCGCCGAGAGAAGAAAGACAATGGGTTGAAAATACCCTGAGTGACTTACCAGTGAAGATTGATGAAATCAACAGTACACCCATCACAAGACTCCATAAACTTCGCGAGCCACCTCAACCCCCGCGTATCGCTCGGCGAAGCATTTGCAACAGCCGGCGATCCGAGATACATCTTGCTGTTGAAGGTGGAAAGAGGTTGCATGTGTTTCTTCCACCCGGCAACAGCGGAAGGGACATCGATGCAAGATCCACCCGCGTCGGAACTATCGCCAACGTTAGCACGAAGCTTCCCAGCAACACATCAAACCCCGCATCATGCAGAAGACAGAAGACAACTTACATGCAGTTATCCGGCTCATTGAACCCTAGCAACCAAGTCGCTGTCTCCCGCTGTTTCCAATTCTCCTTGGCAACCGCCTCGGCATTTTCCTTCCACCGCCCCGTATGATCATCGCGCAATGAGTGCAGCATAGGCACAAATCGGAACCAAGCATTCAAAGGTGGGCTCGAAGAATCCCAGTTGTAGCGCCAGGTAACGTGGGAACCATCCGTTTCGAAGTACTTGGCGAGCGCCACGTCGTTGTAGGCGATGCCGCGTCGTTCGTGGGCGGGTTTCTGGTCGAGAGGATCATGCTTCGTGCTGGAGCCGGTGGGAGAGACGAGGATGGTGTCGTCTGGGAGTGGTTTAGCGACAGCGAAGAAGGAATAGAGGAGGAATTGCAAGAGAACGAGAAGATCCATAATGGTCTAAAAGTCTGCTGGCGTGAGTAGACTGAGCAGGGGGTGTGGTTGGTTTATGTAGCAAGCGGTTTTGAATGGGGATGTGAAGTGTAATTTGAGGTAATAGTGGGTGGGTCTTATCAAGGGATTGTCCGAAAGAAGGCTTACTAGGTAAGAGTATAAATAGTGAGAGTGGAAGCTTCATCGATCACGACCATGAGGCTAGTGCCCATTAGATCTTGGTAAGAGTGAGAGTATCGGCAAATGCTTGGATCAAGAGCCAGATCATACTTCAGGTGAGTATTCGAAGTGACCGCTTCCAATTGAGCAATTAAGGCTCAAAGACGGCGAACGATCGGTTTCGCAATCAGCAAATCATCAAATTGAAGGCAGAGAGCAGTTAGATCGAAGGCGTAGAGTTCAAGATCATGTGAACAGTTTGTTGTTAACCAGAAAATGACCATGTCCAATGCGCTATCACGTACAACAAACTGTCTATCAACTTACTGACGCGTATTCAGCTTAGAGTACTGTGCCTGGTCTTTTGCTTGTACTCCCCACAACAAGCAAACGGTCAAAGTGGCACAGTGTAGCTAGCAATCAGCCGTCGCCATCTCTCAAGATCAAAGATGCTCTATTCGTCAGTCACCGTTTAAAAGCTAGCACTTTCTCCCGCAGTCTCTTCACAGCTTCAAACGCTACGTTTAACCACCTTCACCGCCACTGCGAACCCTTCTACACGTACCTGACAAGCCTGTACAACTCCTTCTTAAGACGGTGATTTACTTAATTTACTTGATGCAATACAGTCCATCTCCCAACAGATAGCCTCATTCTAGCTAATCTATGTGCAAGCTGTTCAAGTGTGCATTCTTTGCGGTAGTCGGAGCAACACCATTGTATACAATGTCGAGACCAGGGTGTGTGATGAAGAAATCGATGCGGTATGTCTATGTGAGTAGCGCGGGTAAGGCAAGATACTTACGCTGTTTGACACCCTGGACGGGTTCAAAGGTAAGTTCGCAAATTGTAAGTGGTAATGGCTATTGTCGATCGGCTTCGTCAAAGTCATCTACAGGACTCTTGACTTTGCATTCACAAACATCAGAGGCTCGTTCGAGACTCTCAAACATTGGTATACATGTAGGTATTCAATACATAGCTCCTGTGCGGTTCCTACATCTTGCCGCCAGTGAGCTCTTCGGCCAGCTTCTTGACCCGCTCCTTGGCAAGGCCAACACCCTCGCCACCCCTGAGCTTGTTGAGCATGTCGCCCACACCTTCGGGCAGGGGCCCATGCCAGGGGCTGAGACCCTCCTTGCCCTCCACTCGTGGGCCCATGGTGCCCTTGTGGTCCCAGCCTACTGGCGACTCTTCGGTTCCGAAGGCCGCCTCTATCGCCTCATCCAATTGTTGCTCGTCCACGATGAACTCGCGCGCGTTTGTGTATAAATCGTGTAGGCGAGATGCGCGGATTTCTTGAATCTTGGCCACTCGGCGCTGGTATGCTCGGCTGCGGGCTTTGGTGATGTCTGGCCGAGGGGGAAGGCTGTCGGTAAGAAAATCGCGGATGCCTTTGGCGACAGATGTCTCGGTCAAGATATCAACTTCGCGGCGTGGTGCCGTGGCCAATTCCCGCCTTTGCGCACCAATAGCCTGAATCTTGGCCAGGTATTGCGCTTCCAATGTGAACTTCCGCTCATGTAGCTCCTTGACACCCTCTTTCAGATTTTCTCTCCTCTTTTCTGCCAGTCTCTGTTTGTATAACCGGTAGCCAGCATCGCGGCTGTATGGTCCTGGGACCTTGACTTCTTTGGGTTCCCGGGTGCTCCAGCTGATGAAGGTATCTGATTCCTTTGGGTGCTTGTTCCTGGTCTTGAAGACATCTCTTGGAATAGGAAGATGCCCTTTCACTGCAGGCTTGGCCGGATAGGTGGGCTGCAGCGGCTTCGGCACCTCGATGTAGTTTGGTGACTGCGGGCCGAGAGCGAGGGAGGTGGGTGTTGAGGAGAAGGCCCGCACACAAAGGCTGCTACTCCAGCCATTGGCGGGTGTAGAGGGTGAGGGCGAAGTCGACGGGAAGCGGACAGGTATCCTGGGCGGCATTGCAGCGGTATTGCCTCTTGCACAGCGATGCGGAGGTGCTGCGGTGGTGTCGTCGCGCCTGCTTCGAAATTGTCGGCGCCAAGGCCCTTGGCCCCACCCAGCCTAGCTCCCGCTCTCGAAAAAAGTTGCCCGTTGGCTCGCGAACTTGCACCCTTCACTCTTCCCCAACTCGACAACACAGGAAGCAGTCGCAATGGGTGTCCAAAAGAAAGAGAAAGTCCGCAAGGAGCGCGAGGGGAAGACAGGTGATGGCATGGGCAATGTCAAGGTCAAGGGCACCAACTTCTACCGGTATGTTGCGCGTGGGCAAAGTTCGTCTCCTACGCTCTCTCCGCCAGCCAGGTCTATCCTGCATAAGTACACTAACAGCTTCCTAGCGATGCGAAGAAGGTCAAGGTCCTCAAGCGTCTTACCGATGGCAAAGCCCAACGCAACGCCAAGGGAGATGTCACCAAGGCCGCTGTCTACCAAAATCGCGATGCGCCTGTCGCCCGTGTCGAGCCCAACAGGAAGTGGTTCAACAACACGCGAGTAATATCGCAAGATGCTCTGGACAGCTTCCGTTCGGCTGTACAGGCGCAAGCCTCCGACCCCACCACATTCCTGATGAAGCGCAACAAGCTGCCCATGAGCTTGATCGAGACACCAGGGCAAATACCAGGCCTGAAGCAACACGCTGCCAAGATTGCCGTCGGGAGTCAGCCTTTTGCAGAGACGTTCGGCCCCAAGGCTCAGCGGAAACGACCGAAGCTCGATTTCAGCTCTATTGAGGATCTCGCTGGTAGAACGGGAAACATGCACGAGACGTACGTGGAGCGCCTTGAGCAGGCTAAGCTGCTGTCGGGCATGTCTGGCGAGGCTGAGAAGGAGACTTTCGCCGACAATCCCAACGGCGAGCTTACATCCGCCCGGGAGTTCATCTTTATGAAGGGTACATCCAAGCGCATTTGGAACGAATTGTACAAGGTAAGCACTCACGCCACACTGCTAGCAATCCGCGCCTAATCAGCTCCTAGGTCATTGACTCGTCCGACGTCATTCTACACGTTCTAGACGCCCGTGATCCCGATGGAACTCGTTGCCGCTCCGTCGAGAAGTACATCCGTACTGAGGCACCTCACAAGCATCTGGTTTTCGTACTCAACAAGGTCGATCTTGTTCCTTCCAAGGTTGCTGTAAGTTCACTTCTTCCTATACCTTCCATGTCTTTACCATCCACACACCCTTCTTAAGTCAAGGACCTTTTCCTATTCAATGAATACGGTTCTGTTACAAGTCGGGAAGAGCAAAAGTGGCTCGCTGGCCTAAGATCGTCTTGATCGCCGGTCGATTGGCAACCGTCTTGGTTGCTGATCAATAGAGTCACGCGTGATTCGTTTGAGTTGAGGACTGTCTCTGCACTAGCAGTTTCATGGCGGTACTCTTAGTAATGTTTCGCACATTCCATCATCGACGCATTTAATCAGGCTAAGTTGATGCGCAAACACTGACACTTGACAGGCTGCATGGGTACGCCACCTCAGCAAAGAGTTCCCGACGCTTGCTTTCCACGCCTCCATCAATAACAGCTTTGGTAAAGGTTCCTTGATCGCCCTTCTCCGGCAGTTTAGCTCTCTCCACAGCGACCGTAAACAGGTCTCTGTGGGTATGGTTGGCTACCCGAACACTGGCAAATCGTCTATCATCAACACTCTGCGGAAGAAGAAGGTGTGCGTTGTTGCGCCCATCGCTGGTGAGACCAAAGTCTGGCAGTACATTACGCTCATGAAACGCATCTACATGATCGATTGTCCTGGTATCGTCCCACCAAACCAGAGCGATACTGACCAGGATCTCTTGCTCCGTGGCAGTGTTCGTGTGGAGAACGTTGAGTACCCAGCACAGTATATTGAAGAGGTTCTGAAACGGGTACAACCGCGCCATCTCCAGCGGACGTACGACATGAAGGAGAAGGACTACAACAACGATGCTGTCATGTTCTTGGAACTGCTGTGTCGGAAGAGTGGTCGTTTACTGAAGGGTGGTGAAGCGGACATTGACGGTGCTGCCAAGATGGTTTTGAACGACTGGATAAGAGGAAAGCTCCCATGGTTCACTCCACCACCGTACAAGGAAGGTGATGAAGCGAGCGGACCCATCAACGCGAAGCGTGAAGGCAAGCTTGGTGAGATGAGCAAGAAGCGGAAGCGAGGCGGTGAAAGCGAAGCTACTGGAAGCGTTACTGCGAAGACAGACGCTACCGACGCAACGCAAGACCAATCCGACGACGACGACGATGATGACTTCAGTGGCTTCAGTGACGAAGATAGCCTGCAGATGGAAGATGATGACGATGATGACGATGGTGACGAGGTGTCGGACGACGATGAACAAGGCGGCACACTACTCGAAGCTGCTGACGACGAAGAAGCGAGTGAAGATGATGCACAGGTTGAGGAAGAGCTTGCGGCTATAACTCAAGCACTTTCCAAAGCGAAGAAGCGGCAAAAGACCACATGAAGTCACAAAGATAGCTAGTTTATGATTCAAATGATACCCCGATATTACCATATCTCACAATCTTCGGATCGGACCCCGCCTCTTGCTTTCCTGGTGAAAAACTGTTTGGGGTGTCGCCCCTTCTTATTGCAGTGAAATGTCCACATTAGGGCGGCGCCCCACCTCTGGCAGCTAGGTATCCCTTCTGAAACCTGACCACCCTGACTCCAACAGCCACAATGACGACTTACCCTCAAGCGAGTGCTGTACCGCTCAGGTTATGCCAATGGTGTGATCATTTCGTCAAACAATTGCAACCATCCTTCTCGACAAGTCTCGAGCACGACCGCCTGCTTCTGCTACACCCTAACCTACAAGCATCTGTCGACAGCGCACTCACCCAACAGTGTGGGTTTTCTTCACAATAACCGCCGCAGCCTCTGCGTACACATCGCGGCCGTTTCTAGTCCGTCGCGATTCTTCATGGTAGATTGATTGTGTACTCGTCGAGGACGAGAGCGGAGAATACCGGGGCTACATCAGTCATAGGATTGGAGAACTGCTTTCGAAGGACTGGTCTATACCCCGAAATCACGAAAGCGTTTCAGAAACATGAGAATGCGACAAGTGCAAGCAATCTGATGCTCCATTTGCATACGTTCGAAGATGAAGAAAAAGAGCAAGAGATCGAACTAATCTAAAAGAGGTGGATGGCGATCGAAGCTACACGCCTACGAATGCGCTGCTGTTTTGGCATTGATTTATGCCAGTTCAAGCTCAATCAGAGAGTCAAGACTATGCGGGTGCCGCCAAATGCCTGTAATTTTCAAACCCGCACCTTCATACACCTTCCGATGTTCCTCTTCAGTTCGGTGTCGCGCCCCAAGACTGGCCATGAGCTCCCAGTCGAGACTTGCTGTTGTACATCAGCACTTTGTTGACTACAGGATCGAAGAACTCACTCTGCCCCCAATGCGCGCCCTGGTTCGGAACCACAAAATCGTTCACAAGTACCTTGGAGTATCCCTTCTCCATGGCCGGCAGGATTGCCTTGAGGATCTCAGTATTCACCTGATCATTCCAGTCTTGGATGATCGAATGTAGGTAATACGCCCGCGCACCTTTTACAGGCTGCTCAGTCATGAAATCGTGTGCCATTGTCTCGGCGCCGGGACCAAGTTTCGCAAGCTCAACGATCTCCGGCCTATCTTGCAACACCAGTGCACCTGACATCTGACCTTCGAATGCCAGCCTTAAATCTTCGATATCGTGTCCAGAGCCGCCACCAACATCTACAAGGAACGGTGCATCTTTCGTGGCGCCACTGATCAACCGATCTTCAACAGGGTAATAATCCTTGAAGAACCATCGCGGCCGTCCCTTACTCCAAGAGTCCATCATGCTAGCAAAGCGTCGTCCCATTTCAGGGTGTTGTTCAAAGTACTCAAAGTAATGACTTCCTTTGCAATTGTAGGTATGCTGGAACGGAGCATCGAGACTAGAATCTGGACATTGCCAGTTACGCTGCTCAAAGTACGACTTCATGGACTGATGCACCGGCATAAAGTCCTCTGCAATGTACAATATAGAGTCTTGGTACGATTGTTCGGCAAACGCAGAAGAAGTTGGCGTATTTGCGAAGGTATTCGGGCCAGTCTCGCGCACTGTGCCCATGGCAGCGAGATGGCGAAGCATGCGCCCAACAATAACCGGATCGACGTCTTTGTCGCACTTCTTCGCGATCTCTTGAACAGTAGCACCAGATTCCGAGACGTCTTTCATGGCTTGAAAGAGCTTCACTTCCACGCCCATCCAAAGCGTATTTAGATGCACGGGCTGCGCCCATAGCAATTGCAGCATGTTCTCGGAAGGATGGCTGACTTCCGCGATTAAGCTTCTACACGCGTCCAACAACCCCTCTCTTGCGCCCGCAGTCCCTTTTTTGAAGCCATCGCCGAGTTGCGCAATGTTGTCGAGGAGGGAAAGGACAGCCTTGCTCGGGTTTGGATCGGCGGCCATGATAAAGTTTGGAAAAGGATTGCGATGATTGGGAGATGGGGAGCGCCAGCCTTGGATCCTGATCGTGTTGCGAGTCGTCGCGATCCTGCCTGCCCCTCGTCGGACGAATCTTTGCCGGACAGGGGCCACAGCCGATAGTGACGGCGGCACGGGCGGCTGGCTTGCGACCGAAGTTCCACAACCCCAGATCCTTGATGTCCCACGTTGCGCCCACTTCGTTCATCCTTACAATAAGCCACTCCATCTGCTAGCCCTCCTTGGATCCATTGTGTGACAAAGGGATTGCCTTTTTGCTATTAGGACGTTTGAAGATGTCCCATCAACAAGATCTCGAAGCACAAAATTCACCACCAAATGTTGCACACAATTCCGCAATCGACTCGGGTATCGACGCCGGCTCTTCTTCCGAATTCGATCAGGAGAACAACGCGCAGTATGCAATAGAACCTCAAGATGATACCAGCGAAGCATCCACAGATGAAGGGTGAGCTGGGTTGATGACGTGCCGGACAAATTGTTGACGTTGCGCAGCTACGCCGACTCGGACGCATCGTCTTTTCTCTCATCTATTTTATCAGAAGTCAGACGCGGCGTGGAGATAGAAGGCCGTCTATACCCATCCTACGGCAAACACGATTATGGAATGCCAATAGATGAGAAAGAATTAGATCGCAATGATCTCCAACACCACAAATACACTCTTTTACTCAGAGATCGACTATTCGTTGCGCCCATCTCTGAAGAAAAACTTTCCGATGCCAACAGTCGCATCCTGGACCTAGGAACCGGCACCGGGATATGGGCCATGGACATGGCAGACAAATATCCCAACGCAGAAATCACAGGCGTAGACATCGCAGCAACACAGCCCCCCTTCGTGCCACCAAACTGTGTTTTCGAAATCGACGATGTGGAAGAAGACTGGCCGTACCGCCCGGCTCACTTTGATTTCATCCACGGCCGCGATCTCATGACAGCCATACGAGACTGGCCCCGTCTGATAAGCCAAGCATACACACACCTCAAACCAGGCAGATGGATCCAACTAACCAGCACCATCCCTGGCGCCCTATCCGACGACGACACAATCCCGCCCAATAGCGGCTACGTAGAATCCGGACGCCTCTACTTTGAGATCGCCGAGAAAATGGGCGCACCACTCGACGCGCCCCGCTCTTGGAACGCGCAAATGAAAGACGCAGGATTCATAAATGTGCAAGACGAAGTATACAAATTACCCATGGGTACGTGGCCACGGTCAAAGAGGCTGCGCACGATTGGCAAATTGGAACAGATAATGATTCTAGAAGGGGGGTTCGAAGCGTATATGCTGAGGGGGTATACGCAGGTGTTGGGGGGTAACGCAGACGATTTGCAGATTATTCTTGCTTTGGCGAAGAGGGAGGTTAGGGATCCGCAGGTTCACACGTACGTGCAGTTCCATGTTACGTATGGACAGAAACCGCTGTAGTGGTGACGGAAAGAAGAATTTAAATTGAAAGTTCAGCGGAGCGTGTAATGATTGTAGCCCGGACATCTCATGGAAGGCAATACCAATTAGGAAATACCAAGCATCGCGTGACACCAAATGCTGTGTGAAGGCGGTACGTCCTGCTTCTCTAGTCAGACCGACAGCTTGGAGGAAGAACGAAGAATTCAGAACAAAGCAATGTGGTGCTACGCATGATCACAGTATCAAGGACCATTTGCATGAGAACTTTGAGTCCAAGACAGAGATTATAGGAAAAGTGTAACAGAGTCGAGCCCGCAATCAGCTTATCCACTACCTAACGTAATTACTCATCACCGCGTCTCTCAGTTGTCATGCATCACGCGTCATCCGTCGCCCAGCTTCTTGTTGGAAATAACCTGAAGGCAGTTCGCATAAGAAAGTTAAATGATGGTGGTTTTGCCGCCTGTGACGAGATTGGTACCGGTGGTGAGCGTCAAGGTGTGATCAAGTTTCCGTGGCCCATTCGTGGCCAAATCAGTGAGGACATACCTCCCAAACCTATAGTGGTATTCCAAGCCAAAAGCAGACTCGAAACGATCACAAATCCACTTAGGAAGTCATATCTCTGGAACTGAAGAATAGACTGGATCTAGAATTTGCTCGTTATTGACCATCAAAAGCGTTTAACTCAGTGTATTGGTGATTATAAAGCCCTGGAGCCCGATTGCAAGAGCTCTGGTAATATCGGCTTTGATACCAACCGTGAGAGGTTCTGGAGAGCTTGAAACGTCGTAGCCTCTAAGGTTCAAGGCCTGTTTAGTGATAATCCTATTGGTTTGTAGGACATATGATGATTCGGCTGGTTAATAGAAGGTTAAACGAGTTAGGGGTAGGTAAGCAAGTTAAGTACCTGAATAAAAAGCTAAGTGGGCTAAAGTATATAATTATATAGGGCGGAATAAAATATAGCTGCCTTTAGGAGCTTTCCTTTTATTAGACATAACGTGAATAATTATCGACCTGGTTAGACCATCAACCCGGTCAGTTTTGCTTAGCACGCCCAACCTACTCCGCGCTATCTTTATTATTTCTATTTAAACTCTCTAAACTCCTACTATACGCACTACTATTTATTTTAGAAGTTTTTACTATATCTTTCTAGTAAATTTACGCGTTATACATTTTCATGTTTACGTACTACAGCTTTATTAAGCTACAGGCATAGTTTTAGTAGTACTACTACTTTAAAATTTTTTTTTTCAAAAAAATTTACTTTTATAAATATGTTAACGCAATGCATCACTAAGCCCGCTATATTAACGAGCAGGCCACTTTGTTTCGGCATCACGAACACTATCTATAAAACACAATACAATTTTATCACAGCATTACTTTATTATATCAAAAAAAGCAAAATAAAGAGTGGCTTTAAGCTTAATATTTGTATTAATTTGAGACCCTACAAGACGCAACTACTAGTTTTAACGTATATTACTAGCAGCTCTTTAATTAGCTTAATGAAATTATATATGAGTTTTAAGTACTTTTAAACTATTAAAAGCTTTCTTTAGTGGAAAAGTAAACTATTATACAGTAGGGTGACAAAAAGAAAAAGTAATTTTAAAAGTTACCTTTTTCAAAGATATATAACTGTTGAAGTATTGAAATGCGGAACATGCGAAACATGCGGATCACCCTGGTAATCAGGTGAGTGATAAGGTGATCCTGGTAAGCTAAACACGTGACGACCGCGCTAGCGCCTATATATACGGGCCAGATTGCCTTATGTCCTTTCGGTAGTTATTTGACACTTTGTTGTAGCACTTAGTTAATTAATATACTTATTCCACTCCACTAATCAAGCATTTGCTCCTTCTTAGCTCCCACAGTTATAAGCCTGGCCGCTTAATTGTAGTTTTGATTCCTACTGCGCAATTAGCGAGCTGGAAGGTCAACTGTTTAATTAGCATTTTACTTACTTTTATTTTTTACAGCACAGCTAGCAGATTGCTGCAGCTGCTGTATCTCTCTTATTTATTGATTATACGATCAACCTCTTACTGCTACGACTTACAGGCTACTGTTATTATTAACACAGCTACTTACTAAATAACTAATTAACTTGTTGTTACTTTAACAATAACCTACGTTGTGATCTACACAAAGCATCTTACTAAGATAGACTTTACTAATACACTGCTTGTTGCCTTAGGGGTAATCTTTAAGGCCTAATTAGACTAGCTAACCTAATTTGCTCTATTGAGACTGCACTGCTTAGAGAAGGGCATTTAGGTTTAGGTTAACCCTAATTTCCTAGACGTGCGCTTAATAGACTACTAGGAGCCTTAGTATCGAGAACTGCTTGAAGATATTAAGAAGCTTATTGCTCTACTACTTATCGCAAGCACCTAAAAACAAGAAAATTATAAAATTGCTTGATGTAAGGATGCGTTGGATTGATCAAAGGTGCAAGGTAAACAGTGAATGAATTGAATAAAGAACTACAAAGGCTATCTAGCAAGCTTATCTACTTTTTTATAAGGTCTGTGCTTAGTTCTAAGAAAGAGGCAAAAGTAGCTACGTAGCAGCTACTAACGTGGCTTAGGAAAATAACGCAGAGCTAAGAGAAAAGTTTAGTAGGCTAGAAAAGCAGAAGGGCTAATACGCTAAGCTTATAGATGCTAGGTGCGCACAGACACCTAGGATCTGTAAGACAGCAAAACAAGGCTTTTTATTAAGTACTAAAGACGTTAGGGCTTCAGCCCTTTATAGTACCTCTCTCTCTAATAATAGTTCTAGAGTTCTTTTAGTCCTGTAGTACTTCTGTATCTTCTAGGTTTTAAACTAGTTTTTAAGTTAGTTCTAAGTATCTTACTTATTTAACTAGGTATTCTTTTCTTCTTCCTGTGCTTCTTTCCTGTACTAGGCGCCTTACTAGATACTCCTCTTTGCTGTCTACTTTAATTAGTAAGAGTTTGCTGTTGTCTTATAGTTAGCTTAGTAAAAGATCTAAAGAAGCTAGCTAGAGGTTGTTAATATTAAATACTAGATATATCCTTCTAGAAATATTTAGCTTTACAGCATTTAGTTTAACAATTTTTAGTACTGTATACTTTAAATTTTTTTAATTAAGTCTTTAGCTAGGTTTTTTTATTTTATAGTAGTCTCCTAGCTTTAACTAAACTTTATCACTTATTTAAAGCTAAGGTAATTGTTTTTTTTATTTACTTAATGTTATTGTTCTTGTTAAGATTCTACTATTATAGGTTAAGCTAACTTAATACTTTGCTAGAGTTTATTAGCTATATTTTCTGCTTTTTAGTAGTCTTTCTATATTCTTCGTTCTTAAGCTTAATTCTAAAGTCTATATTTTACTACTATTTAAAAAAAATCTACCTTGTATCTATATTGTAGAAAGAAAGCTAATATTCTAGTAAATTGTACTTATCTTACTATAATCACAATTTTAACTATCTCTAAGTTACTTTTCTAGTTTGTTTAATCTTAATTATAGAAAGCTTATAAGTAGGCCTGTACTATAGGGTTTATTTGTTTTGTAGAGCTGTTAGTTTTAGAGTAATATTTAGAAAATAAACATTATTTAATCTCTAGTAGCTTATAAAACCTAGTCTAAAAGTAGCTTATAAAATGTACACCTTAATTAGAAGTAATATAGTCTAGTATCTAGTAGTAAGCTACTACAGAGTTAATAAACGCTTTAGTGACGCTTTTTGTAGTAATATTTTTAAGGCTTATTAAAACTATATCTTTACTTAGCTTATTAGTAACTACTATTAGGTTTGTGCAACTTTTGCTTTCTAGTAAAACTGTAATAAAGTTAATTAATATTTCCTTTTAAATACACTTTAGAATTAGTAAAGACTTTAATAATTCTTGTAAGCTATCTCTTTATAGTTTTATTCTTCTACACACTAAGTAGTTTCTAATATATTACCTTACTATTTAGCTAATAAAGAGCTAAAAGTACTCTCTTGCAACTACTTAGTAAGTAAAGTTCCTTCCTAGATGCCCTAGAGCTCTAGAATAGTAGATTTTACAAATATTTCTAGTGCGTAAAGGTTTGTTGTTTAGTACCTATTTTTAGCTACAGTATAGCAGGTTTTTAAAATTATCTAATTAGAATTTTGAAATTAAAAGCTTAAGGTCCAGCTTTATTAGAAATTAGCATTCTTTCTTGCTAACTGCTTTTTAAGCTAGCTAGTACGTGTTATTTTTTTTTAGCTTTATTTTAAAGCTTCTCTACATTTATCTATTCTTAAAGTACTATTGTAAGATAGCTATTGCAGCTAAAGGTTCTAAAAGTCTTTTCTTTTTCTTGTTCTTTTGATTTTAAAGTTATTGCAGTAGATAGTTTAAAGACTTAAAGGAACTTTTTAGAAATACAGGCATCTAAACTGTTTACAGGCATATCTTATTGTTTTTATAATAAGGTATTAGCTCTAAAGTTATTAACTCTAGGCTTACAAGCAATCTTTATGTTAGGAGATTTACTAAAGAATTAGGCCTATCTTATCTGTATTTTACTAAGCTATCTAGGCTTTCTAAAATACTTTAAGTTTTTATAGTCTATTATAACTAAGAACTTCCTTAAAGAGCGTAGCATAGCGTTTTATTTAAATAAGTAGCAGATAACTATAAGTAATTCTTTATTATATATCTTGTAATTGCTCTAGGCGCTAGTTATCTTCTTTAAGTAGTATACTACTAGTTGTAATCTTCTTTAATTGTTGTATTATAAAAGGACTCCTGCTACAACGTAGCTAGAAGAATTAATTTCTAGAATTGTTTCTTTGTTAAGGTCCTATTAAGCTAGTATTAGTTTAGTAACAAATAGCTTCTTCAGCTTATTAAAAGCTTCTTGTTCTGTTTTTCTTTATTAAAGGAAGACGTTTCTAGTAGGCCTTGTAAGCAGGGCAACTATATTAAAGTAGTTCTTAATCAAGCGTTAATAAAAGTTTGCAAATTTAAGAAAACTGTATACTCTTTTAAAATTTGTTAGTGTATTCTATTCTTAAATAGCTTTAACTCTCTTAGGGTCTATCTAAAGTCCTTTTCTAGCCTAAATAATAAATTTGGGGTATTTAGTGCTTTGTATATTAAACTTGCATTTTTTAATATTAAGAAGTAACCTAGCCTTGCTTACTGCTTTTAGAACCTTGTTTGTATTGCGTTAGTGTTCTTTAAGCGTGCTATTAGTGTAAATTAATACATTGTCTAGGTAAGCTAAGCAGAAATTATTAATATATTTGTAGAGTGTCTAGTTTATAAATTATTAAAAGGTGCTAGAAGCGTTTACTATGCTAAAAGGATTAACCAGCTATTTGTATAATTTAAATCTTGTTTTAAAAGCAGTCTTCTGTTTATCTTCTGTGTTAATCTTGATTTTGTAGAAAGCTGCAGAGACATTAATTTTAGTAAATTATTTTGCTTTAGCAATATTGTTAAGCGTTTTCTAGATTAATAGCAAAGGATAACAGTGTTTTTTTGTAATTGTGTTAAGAGCTTAATAATTAACGCAGAACTGTAATCCTTCTTCTAGTTTCTTAGTAAATAGAACTAAAGAAGAGGCTGTAGAGCTGCTAGTTCTAATTTATTCTTTATTTAATAGAGATTTTAGCTCTTTGCGTAGAACTAGAAGCTCTAGTCTGCTTATACTATATAGAGGACCCTAAAGAGGTTCTTTTTTGTGGGAGCTGAAAAGGAGCAATTGCTTGATCAGGAGGAGTGGAATGAGTGTATTAAACAACTAAGTGCCACAACAAAGTGGTCAATAACTTCTTAAGAGGAATAAGACGATCTAGCCCGTATATATAGGCGCTAGCGCGATCGTCACGTGTTTAGCTTACCAGGATCACCTGCTTAACAGGGTGACCTGCATGTTGCGCATGTCAATACTCTAACACACCCCCTAGGTTAGTGAGATACTATTAATCTAAGCTGTGAGCAACTAGGCAATCGTAATAAATTAAGGTTGTTAAATAAGAGGTCCCTCTATAATCATAGCTTTTACTGCCTAATCTTCTGTTGTTGTAGTAATGCTGCTTGTTGATGTTTTAATTAATCTCAGCAGTCCTAATATCAAAATATTAGATAGACTCTAAATATCGCGTAATTAGTTAGTGCGCAGCCTCTACAACAATATTAATTACGTCTACTACTCCTCTAAAACTCTTGTCCTCAATCTTACTCTAATATTAATTACTAAGCTTTTTAGGACTATCTCAACTACTATTACTAATATAGTAAGTGTTGCCCTATTGTACTCTCACTAATTAGCTACTAATCTTTCTAATGTAGTCTGCCCCTAGCAACAATAAGTGCAGCTTAGAGAGCTGTTGTTAACAACGTAGTTAATGCTTAGAAAGCCTTTACTAACAACGCGAGAATAGTGCTAAGCATAAGCGTTACGCGCGCCAAAGCCTATTTAATAATAAGATTTAGCAAGCAGCTAATCTCTAAAATAATAATAGTTAGTTGCCTCTACCTATTAATCTTTTCGCTTACTGCAAGACATCTAGTAGCTCTGCTTAAAAGCTAATTACTTTACCTGCTAAATTAAGCCTGCTGTTAAGTTCTTATTTAAATTTTAATCTATATAAGAGCCTAACTAAGCAATTAAGCTAGCATAAGGGCAAGGCTTCTTAGGAGCTAATGCAAAAGTCTTAGTAGCTTATTATTTAAGCAGCGTCCTGCAATTAGCAATAAGACAACAATATTAGCCTACAAACGCCTATTAAGCCGTCTACTAGGCGCAACGCGCCCCCCTTAACCTAGAAAAAGGCGCCTAATAGCTCTTTAAAGATCACTGCTAATCTATTACGCCCTTGTATTCTGCCTTATAAGCGCTGCATAAAAAAGATGCTAGATAGTTTATACGCTAAATACTGCTTTAATCGCGTTTAGACTAGCAATTAGAGCAGCTTACGCTGTAGCAGCAGCTCGTCTTACACCTGCTACACAGTTAATATTAATCTTGCTAATTAATTTATAGCTATATATAAGGATAAAGTAGTAAGTCTCTAATCTTTTAAGCTTCTTGCTTAGCTTACTAACTAGTTTTTAGAGATAGAATAATAATAAGATGTACTGTGCCGGTGCACAGGGTGATACCCTGCTGCTCACTAGGTTAGTGCTCAACCACCTGATCTAAAGGTATATAGCTCGTTTCAGGGATCGAAACGAGCGAGATCATCGATCTTCCACCTCACAACTCAACTCCTGTACTTCTTTTCTAGATACAACCTATAATAAGATCTTTATCTTACTACCCTTGTTCTTATATAACCTAACTACTAGTAATCTTATGCCCTTGTAGTAGTATGTCTTTATACACTCTAACACCCGTACAAATAGCGAAGCCTATAGGGACATACTCTACTACTTAGTGCACAAAGGAACTAGTGCACAATTATTATAAGAATAATATAATAATCTTACGCAAGCAAGGAATCCTTAAAATTATTACTAAATATACTTTTAGGGGGTTAGCACTATCCCCTATTATAGACTATGTTAAGGACGATGTTACCTAAGTTAGCACTAACAATAACAATAAGGAAGAACAAAATCTACTAATAAAAATAGAATATATTATTAAATGCCTATTTAAAGTCTGTCTAGCAAAATAGAGGCAGCAAACTATCTAGTGAAATAGAGGCAGTTATATATATATTCTAAAACGCAGATTTAAAGTCTACTTAGCAAAATAGAGGTAGTAACCTATCTAGCAAAATAAAGATAGTAATACATGCAAAAAGAAATGCTAAGCTAAGGTGCTATTTAGCAAAATAGAGATAGTACTAAAAGCTTATACATAAGTACTAACTTTAAGTATAAATCTAAGCCCACCTAGCAAAATAAGGAGTACCTAAGAAATAAGGAGTACCTAAGAAATAAGGATTAATACACTTATACTTAAGAAAACACACACTACAAAGACTTAAAGAGAGATATTCTTTCTCTTAAAGACTATACTCTATCTATTTCTTTACTAATACTTGTTAACTATCTATGTAAAGAACTTATATAAGTCCTACTATACTTTAGATATTAAAAAGGGATTAGAAGATAGGTTAAGGGCAGGAAGGCGCAACGCTTCCTCCCTCTAAACCTACTACTACTAGCTCTAATTTACTATTAACTCTATTAAGCTTTGTTATTAACACTATAGCTACATCTACGCACAACTTAGTGTTAACTATAATTTAATTAAGACACAGTACATTAGTTTTTACTAGGAAGAATATTATAGAATTCCTAGAGGACTTTAACTAATAAGCTAATAATAAAAGTATTTGTAATACTATAAGAGTTTCTATTCTACTAGACTACTTTTCTAATAAAGATTAATCTCTCTCTTATATTTTAAAGTGCTTACCTAGATATACTAAGAAGGATTAGTCTAAGTTACAGACATATATAAAGGAATAGTAGAAAGATAAAAAAACAGCTATTAAAATAGGCAAATACTTATACTTTTAAGCCTATAATTATAAATACGTATAGAACTAGCCTAGTCTAGTAAAGTACTACACGCACTTTACTTCTATTACTAATATATATATTAAGAATAGGCAAATCCTTTAAGAAAAGGAAGGTATTCTCTTCTTCTAAGGCCTACTACAAACTAACAAAGAGGTAGTTATATACTATATACCTTCTGCCCTAAATAGAGATAATTAGGATACGTATAAACTAGAAGAGATCTATTCTTTTCTAAAATCTTACTATAAGAAGATAACTAGCCTAGATAAAATTTATTAGCTAGAGTAAGAAGGCACTAATACTAAGATACACTAAATTATACTGTCTAACTAGCAAGTAACCTTTACCCTAGAAGAAGTAAAGGAAGCAGGGATTAAGATTAGCAAAGCACATAAGAAGACAAGCACGCTAGTAGACATTAACCTAGAGGTTAAGGACCTTATTAAGTCTCTAGGCAACCTAAAGCTTAGACTATTAACTATTAACATGCTTATAGCTTATTTTATAACTAAGAAACTCCTAAAGAAACCTTCTAACTATATATACTTTGTTGTATAAGCAACTAATATAAAATTCTCTAGTAAGAGGAATAATAGTTTCTTTATTACTAAGGCCCTAAAGGGGTTATCTAACAAGATAAGTACAGCATATATGAGTAATATAGAGACATACTCTCTCTACTATATATATAATATAGTAGGACACATGCTTAAAGAGTACAAACAATACTACGCCCTAAAGTAGATAGAGTAGGTTAGTTTTAACTAAGATATTTCTAGCAAGAAAGAAATATACTACTTTAGTCTACTATATAAGTGCTTAGGGGAAATCCTAGAATAACTATTATTAAACTAAGTCTTACTATAGTTAAAGGCGAAGATCTAAGAGTTCTATAATATTACTAATAACGTACTTAAATAACTAGCCTCTAGCGTACGAGAGGTTTACTAGAAGAGACTCTTAACTAGGTTTAAGGTTTAAGGGAAAAAACTCTAATTCTATAAATATAGTAACTAGTTTAACAAGCTAAGGCTACTACAGTAACGTCCTTTAGCAGTTCTAGCAATTTTAGGAACAACTATATACTTCTTCTACTAAGGAATACATTAAGAAGCTTAATAATATAGATATAGCTAATATTATACTAAAAGGCGAAAAAAAACTTTACATAGCATTTCTAAGTTAAATACTACTATACGCTTAAAAGGCAAAGGCCTTGTCCTTTACTAAGATATTAATTGTGTCTAGAAGGGAGGAGTAAAGAAGTAAGGAAGGCTAAGTAAGAATTTAAGCACACAAAGAAGTAATTAAATAATATAAAGTAACTCTCCTATTTCTAACTTATAGCTTATAGATATATAGTATCTGTAGAAAGAAATATAGAGTAATATACTTTTTGTAAGTTAGCCTTATAATACGCTATTTTTAATTATTAAACTACCTTAATTAGCTTATTAAGACGACAACATGTTAGCAGATCTAAAGCACTTATACTAAGAAAGGAAGAAGAAGGCTATAAAGTTTATTAACGCTCTTCTTAATCTAGAACTTAAAGAAATAGTACAAGGATAGCTAAACTGTATTATAACTGCCTTACTTAGATAAGAAGTACAAGGAGTTACAGTATTAGACTTTATAGGGCAAGCTAGCATTTAAAAACAGCTACACAATTTTCTTAATAATAGTGTTAGTATTATAGATAGTTTAGGTATACTTAATATTATAACGTGTGTAAAAAACGCTAAGCTAACAGATACTAAGTACACTAAATTATACTTAGGATCTATTCTTGCCTCTAATTAGCTAAACAAGCGTACAGGCCCTACCTATAGAATTTTGCTAAATATACTACTTACTAAGAGCGCGTATTGCAATGTAATAAATTTGTATTAATCTAATACGTAAACTTGCTATAAGGTAAGCAGAAGAAGAAATTCTTAGATAGATAAATTAGATAATATACTTATAAAGGATGTCTAAGGGGTTTAGTAAAGAAATAGGTAGGCTTTTACTTAAACTAACTTACTAGAATGCTAGGTTACTACAAATAGTAGCTTTCTAAAGTGCTTAATTAACACTAGGGCATAAATAAATATCCTAAAACTAAGTGCCGCGCAAGCATTAAAAATACTATATAAAATAATAGAGCACTAGCTAGGGCAGCTTTCTCTTAGTGTTACTTTAGCTAATAGTATACATAACCTGTTTGTTAGGACTGCATTTAATATACTTATATAAATAGAGATAGTTATTATTAGGACTGCATTTAGAATTATTGCTAATATTACTAGATTTATAATTCTAGAAGGACCTTAGTGTACAAGTGCTAGGATATTAATTTAGTATAATGTGTTTAGACAAATTACGTGCTAAGTCCTATCTAAAGATAGTACAAGAAACGTAGTTTTTATTATGTTTAACTTATCTCTAAATTACCTTGCGTAGACAATTAGAAACAAAGCCTTTAATAACTACTTAAAAAAAGAAATAGTAGGTAATATATAGTTGCATATAATTACTAATAGATTAGGTAATAAACTGTAAGTAGCTGTAGTAAAATCTATACTGGAAGCTATATAGTCTAATCTAGTAACTAGATTTAGCAACTTTAACATGCTGTATATAAAAAGTAGTAGAAAGAATTAAATAGTCTAAATAAACTAAGTGTTTACGCACGTAGTTAAATAGTCTAAAAACTCTACAAGAAACTGCAAACTTAGTAAATTTTTAATTATATATATGCTTAATTATTAGTAGATGCGAGAAAGGCTACTTAAATATGCCTAATAATATAATAATCTTTATATACTATACAAGACAGTAGACAAGAAGGTTTAACCTGTTAATATCCTATAGTAGGAGATGCCTATAGAATTTAGATAAGAAGACTAGAAAAAAAAGGTAAAAGAATAGTAACGCCTTAAAATAAGCATTTGCAATCCTAATAAGGAGCTGTATAATTATCTATTTAAACTAAGATATGCTACTTTCCTATAAAGGACAAGGCTTACTAAAGAACAACTTAATAAGCTACATACTAGAGACTACCTACAGCTATTAGAAAAGGAGATATTTATATATATACTTCTTAACAGAGAAAGAGTGCTTTCCTAGCAATTTAAGAAATTAGGAAGAATTTACCTTAATATATGTCTGCTATATAAGATATAAATAATACTATATAAAGCTTAGTAAGTATAAAGTTTTACTGTCCTAAAAGCTTTAGAGTAGCAAGTAGTAGATATAGTTAACATCTGCCTAAATTCAGGAACATAGGAAAGGTGTAATAGTTAATATTATAACCTATAGCACCTAGTACCTAAGAAGGATAAAGGCGTTTAATAGATTAGTAATGCGCAGTAAATAAATGCAGTTACTATATAAGATGTAAACTTACTACTAACAGTAGATAAGTTTTCTAAGAAGTTTATAGGATACAAGATTATCTTACTTATAGACTTATTCTTAGGATATAACTAAATTACACTACATCTAGAAAGCAGAGATATAACAGCGTTTTAAATACTAGTTAGGCTTATATAATTATGCACGATAGTTATAGGTACTACTAACTCTATAGTAGCATTTTAACGTGTAATAATAAAAATTCTAAGAGACTACTAGCCTAATACTATACCCTTTATCAACAACATTACATGTAGAGGGCTAAAAACTAATTATAGTAGAGAAGAATTAATGCTAGGTGTTTAATATTATGTTCTTAAGCATATCTTGCAACTAGACAGGGTGCTAACTAATATTAAATAAGCTAGAAGCACTATATTAGGAAAGAAGTGTTATTTTCTTATAAAAAGGCTTAAAGTTGTAAGCTATAAAGTTAGCCTGCAAAGATTTTATCCTAACTAGAAGAAAGTTAAGAAGATTATAAACTAGCTACTATATAAAAATAAAAAGGAGGTATAATTCTTTATAAGCATATGCGTCTACTACTATATATAAGTAAAGGACTTTACTAAGATTACTAAACCTCTATTTATACTTTTATAAGACAATATCCCTTTTAAATAGAGAGATGCATAAGACGCAGTAATATATAAGCTAAAATAAGCTATATACAACGCACCTACACTTGCGAACCTCAACTATACTAATACTAAAGATTATAAGATATTTCTAATAACTAATACAAGTTAAGACAGGGCAGAAGTATATATTAAACAACTTAAAGAGGATAATAAGTAACACCTAGTGCAGTTTAAAAGCACGCTATAGTTAGCGTAAGAGAGGCAATAGCACTTTACTAAGTTAGAATGCAAGGCTGTGCTGTAGGCTCTTAAGAAGTTTTGTACCTACTTCTATAGTGTTTACTTTACTATAGAAACTAACACAGCAACTCTTATTACTTAACTAAATTACTTATCTACTAACAATCTAGAATCTGTTATAAATAGGTAGATATTAATAATTCTTTTATAAGACTTTAATATTAAGTAAATACTAAGACAGAAGAATGTAGTTGCAGATATGCTATTAAAGTATCTAAAAATTAATAATTAGGAACTACCTCTAGAACTTAAGGAGGATTTAAAGGAGTTTATTAATTATATAATTAGAAATATAAATACACTAATAGTAGCAGGACAGGCAAGGATACTTTGTTAGGAATTCTTAATAGAGTTAGAATAATATACTTAATTTTTAATTAACTTTAAGACTCTTAAAGATATAAAACTACAAGAACTATAAGCATAGAAGAAGTAAGCTCTAAACTTCTTTATATAAGATAGAATACTCTTTAAGAAAACGTTTAAGAACATTGTAATCTAGAGGGTTATAAATAATACTAACTTAAGAACAGCTGCAGTATAGAACGTACACACTTAGATTAAATATAGAGGAGTTAACGCGGTGTACTCTATACTTACTTAGCAATACTAGTAGAAAGGAATGTATAAGCATGTGCAGTAAAAGCTAGTAACCTATCTAGACTATTAACTATAATTCTCTAAGAGGAAAGTTAATATACTTACTAACACCTACAGTTTTGCTATTTAGGAGACTATTGTAATTAATGCAGTATACATGCCTTAGTGTTTTAGGAAGAAGTTTTTAGTTATTATAAGAGACTACCTTAGTAGCTAGCCTAAAGCAAAAGCCCTATTAAATAACTAGTTAAAGACAATTGCAGAGTTTATATATAAAGATATTATATATTAATAAAGCACAGCGCGTAAACTTATAGTTAATAAAGGGCTTAATTTTGCTAAGGTAGTATTACATCTATTAAATATGTATAGGGTTAACTAAGTCTAGTCTTTAGGACACAACTCTTAAGCTATAAGAAAAATTAAAGAAGAGTATAAGCCTATTATAAACGCCCTTACAAAGCTACTAGGACCTTAGGTTAAGAACTTGCTAACAGTTCTCTTTACAGACAAGATCTTAATACAGGAATAGATAGGTTACTTACTATACTAGTTAGTTATAGGGTAGAACCTAGTGCTTCCTGTTAAACTTGCGCTACTTATATAGTAAACGCTTCTAGTTAGGGAAGTAAAGGACTATATATAGCTACTTGCAATTTAAGTAATATAGCTAGATATTAGAGATTAATTTACAAAGAATACTGTTGCCTGTACTAACTAGATAAGAGCTGCTAAAAAGGAATACTAGGATAACACTAAAGAAATACAACATAAGGATATAAAGCTAAGAGACTTAGTTCTTCTTTAGAACTCTATTTAGGAAATTAATATATTACGAGACTATAAGCTAGATATAAGATAGTTAGGCTTATACTATATTTATAAAGCTAGACTTAATAGAGGAACCTATTATCTTAAGGACCATAATAGTACATGCTTCCCCTACACAATACCTAGATGGCGATTAAAGCTGTTTAGACAAAGACTTGTACAGGATATTATTAAGGAAAATTAAGGAAATATAAAGTTATAAGATTCTAAGTATTAGGAACAAACTAGCCTTATAGTAGACATTCCTATCTTACTAGACTTGCCTAAGCTATATACGGAACTACAACTACCTTTAATTCTTGTAATAGGTAATAAGCTTTGTTCTTAAGTTGTTATTACTAAACATTTTATAGAAGAAGAGTGTTGTATATATAAACAAGACTTTAAAAGCTTAGACTTTAACTTAAATGCCTCTATATTAGATAACTAATAGGCTATAGGACAGCCTATAATTTTAGGAAAGGGAGAGGATACTATGCTAGTAGTACTTACTTTTACTTTTAGTTACTTGTTTACTAATTTCCTATGTAAAATTTAGGTACAAGCTACCTATCCTACTAATTCTAGGTGCTTACTGCTATACTAATACTATACTTAATTTTACGCACTTTTAAGGCATTAGCTAATTACAACAACTATTTTAATTACAAAACCTACTTATTTTAGCGTGATTTGGACCCTGTTTACCTCTACCTGCTAGCTAGCAGAATACCGCCACTACGCATAAACTAGAACTACCACCCTGCTAACTATCTAACTCTCCTACTATACAAACTTTAATACCTTTTATTAAGGTAGTTACCTTCTAAGATAATAATAATAATAATATCTTTCTCTCCTCTTAAACTAGCAGTAGCTGAAGATAACATTTAACTTATATTAGCTAACTTACTTAAACAATGCTTCTAGCGCTGTTAGATAAGGCCTAAGGCAAGTAGCTACAGCAGCAACTACTACAAACACTAAGACTATTAAGAGTTTTTAACAACATTAGAGTTATTACTAAGAAAGAAGACTATGTTATAGACTAAATCCCTAAGGTTATATAGTATTAAGACAAAGTACTAGAGCTTACAAAGCTTAGTAATAACATTAGAGTTATTAATATTTAGACTTTAGTAGATAAGATCTATTTTAACGCTTTAAAACAATAACGTATTATTGTAGATTATTAGTTTAATAACACCTCCTACTAATTAAACTTGATCTTTAAGGTTATCTTAGGAGTAGGTAACCTTTATGCTTAGCTCCCTAGGCTTATAGACGAATATAGTAGTGTTAAAAGTTTTTAGAAACACTATCTTATTATTAGCACAGCATCCTTAACGCAGAACAAGACGGCTAAAGAACTAGGTAAAGCTATTACAATAGTAAAGAAACTAGCTCTAGAATTTGTCTAAAAATGCGATAGTATTTACATGCCTTATACGCTACTTAGTTACTAAGGATTAACTAATATAGCCTTTATATTAAAGCGTATAGATCTTTAGGATACTGCTTAGTTCCCTAATACTACAGCAGCGCACTGCATTAACTCTAAGAACTAAAGTAAAAAATAATATGTGTTAACAGCTAACTAAGTAATAGTAAAACTACTATATAAGGACATCTGTGCTTTTATTAATTAAAATAACTTTTACAACTAAGCACCTTACCTAGATATTAATAAGTAAGATGTAAAAGAGCTTTGTAATATTTACACTAAGCTGCAAGTCTAGAAAAAAGATATTAAGTTTAACTTATAGAAGCTACGGCCTAATACTAGGGCAAAGAATATGTAAGGCAAGCCTAATCCTCTCTATATATTCTAGAAAAAGGTTTTTTAACTTATAGCTAAAGCTAAGGACCTTAAAACTAGCCTAGTCTATTCTACACAAAACATTTTAAGTAATAAGTACAGGCTGCTTAGTGTAAAGACGTATCTAACATATAGTGTAGTTATCTCTATAACTATAGAGCTAGGAAGGACTTTAAATAAGGCTTAAGCTATTAATTGCTATAGAAATCTTATAATATCTAAGACTTACTCTCTAGAGACTTATAGTCTGTTAGTTATAACTAAGAATTTAAGGTAATTTACAGGAATGTTAGCTAGTTAAGAACCTAACTAATACTTAGTAATTAAGTTGTATAAGTTTTAGAACAGAATAACCATAGTACAACAGAGGCATAATACTGCTAACATCTAGGTAGGACAAGTTAGGACTAACGCTAGTAACTAACAAGTCTTTGTACTAATACCTTTACTAAGCTCTTATGCTCTAAAAGCAACACTAGCTTACTAATAGGCAGCTACCTAATTAGATACTAACCTTAATAACGCTTCCTATATAGACAAGGAGCTAGATACCCTTAATTAGGAATAAGAGATTTTTTAGGCAGGGTGTTATTATAAGAATTCTACTTTAGCTTTCTTTAAGCTGCTTAAGTAAGCTTATATAAAAAAGCTAATTACTAATCTAGACTGCGTTAAAGTTATTAAGGAGTAGTACTATAAGGTTAATATTAAATAACAGCCTAGCTCTAATAACTTATTATATAAGTAAGTATACTTTATCTATAAGCGTACTACTGCAAGTGTTATAAGTTTATTTAAAAAGGCTATGCTGTCTAATATATTTAATAAGTGTCTACTCTTACTATACGTATAACAGAGCTGCTAGCAAGAATTCTAATCTAATCTAGTTATTTTAAAGCTTTTTACAAGCAAGTATTGCCTAGTAAAGCAGGATAAGAACTTACTAAGCTACTAATATTAACTCTCTAGACTTAATTTCTACTAACTCCCTACTTAGGACAAGGTTATTAATACTATAGAGTTTTAACTATAAGCTAAAAAGTTCTAACACACTAGAAGCATTGTTACTAACGCCTACACCTAGCTGTTTAAGGATAGTTAGGTTAAGTATATTATTATTAAAACTTTTAAGATGTACTACTTCTATTTATAATATATAGACAGGAAGCTAAACCTTAAATAGCTGTGCAACATATACTACTTACTTATTTAATAAGCTGTATACACTAATCTAGAATACTAGTTGTAATATACTATGCTCTATAAAGAACATACTTTAATTTTCTACCCTTACTACGCTAAATACGCTAAGAAGAGTAATTAAACTTACTTTAAGCACATTAACTTTAACTTTAAGTAAGTAATAACTAAAGGCCTTATTGTAGATATAATTTAAGGCAGTGTATTATTTAATAATAAGAATAAGAATAACTGCATGAAGATACTTTTAGGCTTTTATAACTATGTACTAGAGTACTTAAGGTAGCGTAAAGACGTAGGTATTAAATTGTTAAATAGTCTTATTAAAGGATAGAAAGACAAGATAGACTAGCTAAAAAACGCATAGAAACTAGCTTCTAATACTTACTAGGCAAAGTAAATTTGCAAAGAAGGGTAAGTTTAAATTTTATTACTTCTACTACCTTATAGATCTACTAGCTTAACTACTTGTAATTGCTGCACTATCCTCCCCTAGTTTGTTATAGTCTATAATAAAGTAATAGAGGTGCTTACTATAAAAACCTATAAGGAAATTTGCAAGGCTTATTACAACCTTACTATAGCTTTTTATACTTTCTTAGGCTATCTTAATAAGTTTAGAGGAATTAATTAGCTATTCTCTGCTAATATTTATATTAAGTATAGGTCTTAGATCTAGAAGGCCCTTATTAAATACGCTAAGTAGGACAATTCTCTTGTCTATAAGGAGCTAAATAACATGCTATAGAACACTAATAAGGAGTAAATTAACAACTATATTAAGAAATATTGCAACTATATATTGTAGTAAATTATTAACTTATAGCCTGTAGTGTAAAAGTTAGAGAAGAATACTTTTGATACTAATTTAGTTTAAAGATTTCTAGACTGTTTATACTTTACTAACTTTAGATAGAATCCTCTTTATACAACAAAGGACTAAGATAAGTAGGATACTAATTTTTTTTAAGCTAATTCTCTATAACGTCTCTAAGAGGAACTTAGCCTAGAGGCTAATAAGCGCTAAGTTTTTTAGGAGAGTAAAGATCTTGTAATACTCTCCTTTATATAACACCTTGCTAGCGTTTGTTCTTAATTAGGTACTGTTATCTTAGATAACGTCTTAGTGCTAATAACTCTAACAAGGCAGCCTTATTATAGCTGCCTTTAATTAATATTAGAATCTTAAGCGCCTACTACTTCTGTCCCTGCTCCTACTACTGTACCTGTGCTAAGACTACGTGCTGTAACTACTACTTAAGAACCTTACTAAAGTGAACGTTTAAAGAAGTAAGAGAAGATGTCTAAGGTATATATAGAGTAATTAACTTACATTTCTTTTATTTTCTTTGTTTTATTTCTTTTGTTTTGCTATTTTTCTTTCTACTAAGTAGGTTGCTTAATGGGGCTAAGCTTGCAGGAAGGGGAGGTATGTGCTAGTGCACAGGGTAATACCCTGCTGCTTACTAGGTTAGTGCTTAACTACCTAATCTAAAGGTATATAGCTCGTTTCAGGGATTAAAACAAGCGAGATTATTAATCTTCTACCTCACAAATTAACTCCTGTACTTCTCTTCTAGATACAACCTATAATAAGATCTTTATCTTACCACCCTCGTTCTCGCATGACATGACGACTAGTGATCTCATGCCCTCGTAGTAGTATGTCTTCATACACTCCAACACCCGTACAGTACTAAGCTTTAAAAGCTTAACTACTTAAGGACATTATTGCTCGCCGCAAAGAGATTAAGAGCAGCGTTACGTCTACTAGAAAGCCTTCTTTATAGAAGCCTCCTGTCCATAATTATCGCGCTTAAGAAATGTCGTATCGCAGTTTTACCGCATAACCTCCTGCTCCTGCTCTTACTTCTACGTTCGCTCCTGCTCCTGCGTTCGCTCAACAGCCGCAACAATCAGCTTATTATCCTTAGTAGCAACAGCAGCAACAACAATATTAACAACAACATAAGTAGCCTTAGCAGCAACCTGCTTAAAGGTTGCCGCTTTAAGAGTAGGCTGCCTACAGAATGTTGCCCCCTACTACTCTATATAATTGTCTTTTTGTTAGTCGTCCTAATCGCTATACAACTTATTTATATAAGCGCGATTATTACGCTAGGGTAAGAAGGTAATTATCTAACAACTCTATGTATAGAAGTAATAAGTTAGAATCGCGCTGCAATGCTGATCACCTCTAGACTCTTGCTATTTAGGCTTAGATAGCTTAAATTGCTCTTAAGCTAGCTAAAGCTAAGCAGGCTCAACGTAATACAATAATAAATTCTAGCAAGTATAATAAGTCTAATGCTTATTAGTAATCAGATTCCTAGTTTTAGTTGAATAGTCTAGCTTACGTTCTCCTGCTTAATAAAATAAGCTATTAAGAAGAGACGTAGCCTAGTATATACATGTTGCTGCTTAATACAAATTCTTTGCTTGTTAATTATTATTTTCTTTAATTAAATGGTTAACTTGCTAAAGGTTAAGTAACTACTTAAACTTTTTAAACTGTTGTTAAGTAAGCGACTTAGTTAGTCTATTAGCTAGCATAATTGCTATTTCTAAGTATTTAACTTAAAATAATCCTTTAGCAAATTCCTGCTGTAGCTACATATTTTATATATCTATATATCTTAATTAAGTGCTAATGTGCTTATTCTTCCTAACTACAAGCCTAATTGTTTATTAATTATTACACTAGATTATCTAGACGTCTTCTAGATTAAGAGACAGCTTACAAAAAAAGCGCTTAAGGGCTATAGCCTTCTTAGTAGTATGCTTAAGGGCGAGTAGCTTAGCCTTAGTAGTTAATATAGTTACTGTAGTCTGCTAAGCTGCCTTCTAAAATATTAGACTACTATATAGGATAGCTATATATTTATAGGATAATTAATAAGTTTCCTAATTATTTGTGAAAAAAGCATTGCCTACAATTATTAGGTCTAGGCTATTGTAGTTCCTATATTAGATCGCATCCTATCTTATTTAATAGAGGTATATAATTACCTATTTAACAGCTTTTATATGCTAATTGCTAGGGTTTATAAGAAAGTGTGAGAGCTTTAAGATTAAGTAGATAACATCTAGTTATAGCATAATAGCTGTGTATAGCACTAATCTAACCCTTTCTTAGTAGGCCTTAATCTCTTGCTTAGTTGCTTTGCTGGTGTTCTTAATTAGCTCCTCTAACAGCAATAGAGTCTTTAGAAAGCTACTATCTTCTAGCTTAAACTTCTTCGCGATCTTATTAATGTACGTATTATATACAAGCGTAATTATTTGCTTCTTACAATCTCTAATTATCTAGATACTAAGGAACTATTTAACTAATCCTTGTTCCTTTATCTTGTACTTATCTATAATCTTTAACTAAAGATCTATTGCCCTCTGCTTATAATCTTTTGCAAAGAGCAGTAAGATATTATCTATATAAAATAATACTAGGATCCTCCTTTCTTAATTAAAGAAAAGATAGGGCTCCTCTAGTAAGGCGATTAGTCTAATCTCCCTTAATAACCCTAAGAACTCCTTATACTATAACAGTAGTAAGTCTTGTAATTTATATAGTGCGCAGTTAAGCTGTATATACTTACTTAGCTTCTTAAAGCTATCTAGCATCTTATAAATTACTAAGTTGTCTGCTATAATTAACGCATTAAGAAATACTCCTACAACATTATATTACTTAATCTCTAAATTATTCTTAGCAGTAATAGCTATTACTACTTAGAAGGACTTAGCTGCTAAGGTAGCAGCGTAAGTTAAATTAATTAAATTCTTTTTCTAAAGATTACTTTTTATAATACTCTACGCCTTGCATTTAAGAAAGAAGCTATCCTAATTAAACTTTTAAGTTTAAACTTACTTTATAGGTATTAGGCAATTAATTGCTTCTTCCCTTAATATCTTAGTCTAAGTTCTATTCTTACTTAACTAATTAATCTCTTTCCTATAGGCATCCTTAAACAAGGCCCTTATAGGATACTAAAGTAGCTACTTCTATAATCTTAGCGGTTTAGGTAGATTGTCGCGATACTATTAAGCATTTCTACTTAGCTTATGCTTAGTAAGCAAAGCTGTTATAACTACGTAATTAAGAGTCTTATAGCTTACTTAGTCTTCCTAGGTTACTTGCAAACCTAGTAGGTAGGTATTACAAAAATTATTCTATAATAGATCCTTATAATCTACAATTAATGCATTAATACTACTTATACTTCTACCCCCTAGTTAATTATTAGGATCTTAAGTTGCGTCCTTACGCTTACGCCTGCCACCTAGCTTGCGTAGTAGAAGATAACAATTTATAAGCTAATCTAGACTTTCGCCTGCAATCCTAGTACTACGTCTTATAAGTAGAGGTTAAGCTTGTAATTACTTATCCTGTCTACTATTTAAGGCCTAAGATCTTAAATCTTAGAATAATTCACGCCCTGCTATCCTACTTACCTAAGCAGGTGTTCTATTACGACGAGCTAGCGCGTTAGAGTCTTTAGGCACAGACTGTTAGACTAGTAATAAGTTATTAGGCTTATTTAAAAGAGGCTCCCTACCTCTAAGTATTAATAGATTAGCTCTTTTTAGCATGCGCACTGCTGTTTAACTATTAATAACTCTGTAATTAATTACGTCGTCGCTCCCTAGAGTCTCTAGTTTAGGAGTTAGTTCTAGAGTAGCAAGACTAGTATTACTACTAATCTAAGCAAGTTTCTAATAGTATACTAGCCTTGTGCTCTATTTACTTAGCGTCTTCTAATCTACTCTTGTCTTTAGTAAGTAGGCCTTCCTTACTACTTAAGATAGTAGATAGATTACTTTTAAGGTCTTTAGTAGTTAGCTGTATATTCTAATTTGCCTTTCTTTAAACAGGCAAGAGGTCTAAATCCTCTCCTAGATTAACTAGCTCGCCATTATAAAGGATCTCTATAATCTTAATTACTTAATCTTTTAGTAGCTCTTCCTTGCAATCTCCTTTATAGAATTAACGTTTATTAAAGGTTATATTACAGGTAGTAATTACCTAATTAAGTATTCATACCTATATGTAGTATATGTTAGAAGCTTAATAACTAACTAATGGCTTCGGCCTTTTGAGACAACCTTTTGATGTGACCACACATTTTGTAGACACCTTTTTGGTAAAAAAATTAATTTATTGCTAACAATAGGTATCGGGGCTTATGCCCCCTTGTTTAGCATTGCCAGCACGCAATTAGTGTGTCGCATGTTTGGACAGAAACGAAGAAAAGCAAGACAAAGACGCGAATCGCTTCCTAACTTAACGCGCCCTATCCCGCCTATTCTTGTTGCTTTACTGCTATACGCTCCTAGATAAAGTAAAGTAGTAACACTATTATCGCCTTGCTTGCTAACCTATAGACGCGATGATAGAAAGCCTACTCCTCCTTTCCCGCCACTTTCTTCTCTATCGCCAATTTAACGTCTTACAATAGCTGTTTAAGCTAGGTTCTAGTCTCTATACTTAGCTCTTGCACAACAAACAGGAAGAGGAAGATGCTAAAGCAATAGATCTTAAGTACTGCGCTAGTATTAGTAAATACTCTAGAGATTGTGTATTCCTTATACAACTAGCTAAATTAGGGCTTAACAATCTTTTTGTATATAGGGATATCGCGAATAAAGGACTTGTTTAAGATTTTTATAAACTTAGAAGTCTAGCTAGGTAGTTAAGTTTTAAGATACTTAATGAATTTAGGTGTCCGCATAAGTAGTTTAAGTTAGACTGAATTAGGTGCTAGGTAGACAGTAGCAAAGAATGCTTTTTTTAGAAGAGAGCCTAGAATAAGGAGATGCTCGCCGCGGAGGTTACACGCTATGTTGCAGTGCAGTGTATCGTATGCGAATCGTTCGTATGCGGTGCTGTTTAAAAGGTGAGAAGCAGTAGGTGAGAAGCAGCAGCTTTATGAAGTATTGTAGGCTCCCGCTGCGGTACGTACGTGTCCTTTCCCTCCTCTATTGCATTATGTTGCAATCCTATTGCAATTCTACTGTAATCCTGTTGTTAGCTATAGGCTGGCAATCGCCGTTGGACACGTTTCAACTGGTGTTGTTTTTTGGTACCTTAGCAAATTTTTTAACCCTGATTATTACTTAGTGGTCTGAGCTTTCCTCCTAGAACTTATCCACCCACCGTTCGAATCTCGTTAACTATACATAATCTTTTTTTTGACTTTTGCGATTGATTAGTAGAGGGTAGCTGCTTTTCACTTTTTTAGAACCCCATTTTGACTACAACAACAACCACCACCTTTGACACCTTAAAAAATAACTAACTAACTAAATAACTAATATAGCTGTAAGAATTAACCTTAAATCCTTAATAATTACGCCTAGCTGCCTTTTCCTTATTCAAAGGATAAGCTTAGCAGCTATAGGCATAGATTCTACTCTAGTCTAGGCGTAGATTAGCAGTCTAGTGTCTAATCTTAGGTAGTTGATAATATTAGAAATATTTCCTAAACTATTCTTTAAGCACCTAGTTAGAGGATTAGTAGCTATAGATCTTAGTAGGGCTTATTCTATGTAGGTAAGCTGCCACATCTATAATTACTAGCTAAAGCTTAGCTAGTAGATTAGCGCTTATACGCATCTTAATAGCCTTTGTAATTAGCTCTTAACTAGCTCTCTCTGCTTAGCTATTAGGCTTATAAGTATATAGCAGTGGCGTCTTAATTACAATCCCTTTCTCTATAGCCTATTCCTTATATCTTAATTGCCCTCTCTAAGGCAGTGTAGTAGTATTGTTATCCTAATAAATTCTTATAATTTTCTACTAATATTTCCTCTTAATCCTCGCAGCAAAGCCTTTAATTATAGGCATAATATTATTGAGTATCTTTAACTAAATATTATAATTATATAGCTTACCTAAGTAGTCTTCCTTAATAATTAGTGCTTATTTCTTAAGTAGCCGACTAGTTAAGAAATTAAATAGATCTTATAAGATCCTATAAAAAGGTTGTAGTAATCTCTCTCTTAGTTGCTGTAAGATTACTTATAAGGCATAAGCTGTTGTGCAGTATTTATATTCTAATAGCTTCTTACTAGTAATCTTAACATTCTACGCTAAGTATACTAAGGCTTTAATAGCCTGTTGTCCTAGGTGTCTTAATTATTAATGCTATAGGTCCTTATAGCTAGTACGCAACTAAGGTTTCCTTAATTACGCTATAGCGTTTACAAGTAGTAGTTAAGTAGAGTAACAAGTAAGTTGCTTGTATTTTATGAACAAGAAATTAAAGTAATACTTAAGGTTAATTAAAACAACGTTCTTCTTAATTATTTTAAATTATAAGGTGTAATTATATCCTAAATACTAAATACCTGCCTGCTTAAGCCGTGCTTCTAATACAATATTAATATAGAAACCTAGTATAACCTTAACATTAGTAAATAGAAAATTAGCTGTCTTAGGGCTAGCCTTACTGTGTAGGACGTTCTTAAGCAGCCTGTTTCCTATACTAGCAACTAGTATAATTTAAGTGCCTGCCTTGATAGTCTTGTCCTTAGCGTATTTACTAAAGGTGCCTAGTACTATGCAATCTATAGTATTAACTAGGTAGACTACTAACCTACTATCTATAATTGTGCAGAGGGATAGAGCATAAGGGGTAAAAGCTGCACTAAACATATTTAGTCTAATTTCCTTAATAAGGTCCTTTAGGTTAATTAATGCTAAAACTAATAAGCTAGGGTAGGATCTACTTAACTTATTAGTAGCTAATCTGCTAGTGCTCGCCTTCTAGCCTTCCTTCATAATCTAGGTGCGCAAGGTTGCCTATTTATCACTATTCTATTACTTAAGAATCTTCTTTTTGTTATTATCTAATAGTTTAATTAGTATACTACTAGGAGGGCTTAATTTAGTAACTATAGTTTAAAGTTAATAGTAGTTGCGCAGTGTCTAGAAGTGCTTGCTTATAGGCCCTTTACTAGCCTTATATAGGTAAAGGTGTAATTACTTACTACCTTTATTTAACTTGTTAGCGCTTGTAGATTATTAAGCTGCTCCTAATCTAGATCTAGTTTAGAACACTACGTGTCCTTTTCCTTTTTAGGAAGTAGTTAACTAATCCTACAATAAAATACTAAAGATCTTTCCTAGATTATTAAGGGTTAAATAAGCTTTTCTAAGCGCTATTACTTCTACTAGCTTATTTTGCTTCTTGCGCAACTAGTTTAGTACAATCTTAGTGCCTAAGGCATCTAAAAAATTAGTAATTGCTAATAGCCTAACAACCTTAGAAAGCAAGTAAATTATCGCTTGTTAATACAGTAGCTGCTACTTAGTAAATTATTGCTTAGAGCCTATTTGTCCCTAGTAAGCCTTATTAAGGTGTGATCTGTACTGCGCCCTAATTAAATACTAAGTATTCTAATCTGTAGGTGCAAGATCCTCCTTTAGGATCTTTACTAAGGCTTAAAGGCTAGTAAGGTTTTAAGTAATTATACTTATTAAGGCGTTTAAAAGTAGGTCTAGATAGACAGTCTTGCTAATCTAGTCCTTAACATTAGTAATCTTAGCAACTTTTCTTGTCTATTAAGTAGCTTGTACTTTATACCTGTTAGCTAGCTTATTATAATTATCCTTCTTATACTTAGTATTAAGTAATTAAGCCTTATATTTGTGTTAAGCAATCTTATAGTCCTCTCGTATCTAAGCGCTAGCGCTAGGTAATAAAGCAACTAGCTACTTAATATCCTTAGGCAGTTCTAGATACTGTAGCTCCTAGTAATTTATTAAGGGTACGTCTAGGAGATTAGGATTAACCTAATCCTAGATGCCTTTCTTTAAGCAGTGTAGCCTTAATAGAGCAAACTAGGTTAGCTAGTCTAATTAAGCCTTAAGGATTATCCCTAAGGCAACAAGCAGTGTATTAGTAAGGTCTATATTAAGATAAGATACTTTGTGTAGGATTACGACGTGGGTTATTGTTAAGGTAACAACGAATTAATTAGTTAGTTAGTAGGTAGCTTAGTAGCTCGTATTAGAAAGAGGTTAATCGTATGATTAATAAGAGAGGTACAGCAGCAGCAGCAATCTGCTAGCTGTGCTGTAGGAGAATAGAGGAGAGTAAAATGCTAATTAAATAGTTAACCTTACAGCTTGCTAATTGCGCAGTAGGAATTAAAACTATAATTAAGTAGCTAGGCTTATAACTGTAGGAGCTAAAAAGGAGTAATTGCTTAATTAGGGGGAGTGGAATAAGTGTATTAATTAACTAAGTGCCACAACAAAGTGGTCAATAACTACTTAAGAGGAATAAGACGATCTAGCCCGTATATATAGGCGCTAGCGCGATCGTCACGTGTTTAGCTTACCAGGATCACCTGCTCAACAGGGTGACCCGCATGTTGCGCATGTCAATACTCCAACATTTTTTCTTTCTACTTTTATATTTTTGTAACTTAATTTGGTAATTAAATTTAGGTCTGCGTAGAGGTTGTAGTATAGAAGCAGTTCTTAACTTAAAAATCTAAGCTATGTGTTAGTAAGCTTTAGGAAGTAGTAATAAAACTTCTACTTTCTTTTTAAGAGCTAGGGCCTTTTTAATATTCTTAAGAGAAGCAGCAAAGTTCCAAATTAACTTATTCTTTTTTACTTGTTTAATATAGGAGCAATAAGCTATTGCGTTTACTTACTTTAACTTTTTATTTTCTAGAACAGGGCAATCTTTAGTGCTTAGTAGTTTAATTCTTTGTCTAGAAGAGTAAATGTATATTGTCTTTCTAGAGGGGGCAATAGTAACCTCTCTTTTATTTATCTAGGGCTGTCTAAGTATTAAATTATATCTAAAGTGTGTAGAAGCAATATAACCCTAGATAGTATCCTTGTATCCTATAATATTAATTTCTAACCTAGCAACTTTGTTAATAGTTCTAAGTTTCTCTGTAACTCTTTCTAATTTGCGCGGGGAAATAAATATGTACTATAAGTTAGCATTTTTATTAAGTTAAGGGCTAATAAGAAAGTATGCTAGGTTTTCTATATTAATAAATGTTAAAGCAAAAGTATAACAATTAACTAACGTTTCTACAGTAACTCTATTACTGCTTATGTCTTTTTTAAAACTAGCCTTTTTTTTGTTAAGTCTTTTTAGCTTACGTGTAGCTCTTGCTAGTAACTTTGAGCAAGAGCTTTTTTTTCTAAATTAGAATTTTAGTTTTTTAGGGTATTTTTGCTACTTAAGCTTTTCTTGCTAGGCTTTCTTGCTTTTGCCTCTAAGGACTTTAATACATTAGTTCTTTTTTTTTCTTTTTTTAGCGTCTTTTTTTTATATAATCTGCAGCTAAGTGTTCTTTTTACTTACAGGTAAAACAACGTCTTTCTCTTATTAGCTTGTTTAGTTCTAGATTGCTAAACCTACTTGGCTTAGCCGATCTTCTAGTGAACTTAATTTCTTCTATCTAGTCTTCTGTAGGAGGAGGAGGAGAAGAAACGCGTCTTCGTCTATACTCCTTAGGCTTTTCCTAGTCTTTAGAGTATTGCTCTATCCTGTACAAATTGTCTGCGATATTAATAGACTTTTTTTATAAATTATCTAAGTCTGAAAAGGTAATATCTATTAGCTTACCCTAAAGCTTATAAGAAAGACTCTTTTAAAAGAGCATTATTTTTGTATATTTATCTAAGTGGCTGTTTAACAATAACAACTGTTCCTAAAATTTTATAATATAATTACAAATACTCTTCTTGCCTTAAGACATTAACTAGAGTTTGTTTCTAGCTCTTTTAGAACTGTATAGATCTCTAAACATCTAATTAAAGAAGTTTAATAAGTGTCTGAAGTTCTAGGCGTCTGACAATTCTATTTAGTTAAGGTAGAGTAGCATTAAAGTTGCTGCTAAGCCTTTAAGCCTGCTAAAGGCGTAATTACACATTCTTTTTTCTGTGTTAAAGTCTTCTTAGTTGTTTTCTACCTTAGCAGTAAGCTGCTTTTTAAAGATTCAGTACATCTTTTTTGTTCTATTAAAAGCATTTAAATTAGGTTACTTAAAACGCTTTAGTGTTGTTGCTAGCTACTAAGCTAGTTTTAATGCAGCAAGTAGTGTTAGTAGCTAAGTAGGTAGCTGTTCTTATTCTAGTTTTATTTTCTTAGAGGCTAAGTTAATAGCCTCCTAGATAAGAAAGGCTTTTTGTATTATTGTTAAAGTTGCTATTTTATCTGGTTTGTTCGCTCTGTAGAGGCCTTCTAGAGTGTTTTCTATTTTAGCCCTGCTAATACTAATTTAGTGCAGTCTTATTATCTAGATAGTAAAGCTTCTAGATGTAATCTCTACCTCTGCTATCGTTGTATATAAATACTATATAAATAGTACCTGTATTGTTTAATAGCAGGGATTAGTTTCTAGGACTACTAGTAATATAGTAGGCTTATCTAATAGTTTGTATTGCAAAACGTTCTAGGTAAGGTCTTATATAACTAAGTATCCTTTAGCACTTCTTATGCTTTCTCTACTATTAATCCTTAGTAGATTTAAAACAGCTTTAACAAAAATTAGTAATTTAATTAAATAGAGTCTTGTCTAGATGTAGCTCTAGGTGGCTTCTATGCGTAGATATAGCTCTAGCTAGCTTCTTGTCTAGATATAGCTCTAGGGGGCTTCTGATTTAACGTAGCAGCGTTAGCGCTACAGAAGGATTTAATATAAGTATAAAGGTGCGTTAGATTAACTAAAGGTGTAAGGCAAATAGTAAATAAATTAAACAAAAAACTACAAAGGCTGTTTACTAAGCTTATCTACTCCTTTATAAGGTCTGTGCTTAGTACTAAGAAAGAGGCAAAAGTAGCTATATAGCAGCTGCTAACGTGGCTTAGAAAAATAACATAGAGCTAAGAGAAAGGTCTAGTAGGCTAGAATAGCAGAAGGGCCAATACGCCAAGCTTACAGATTCCGGGTGCGCACGGACACCCGGGATCTGCGGGATAGCAAAACGAGGGTTTTTGTCGAGTACTAAAGACGTCAGGGCTTCAGCCCTTTACACTTAATGCAAATACAAGGCTTAAGCTGTTAACACTAAGTATAAAAAAAATTACAATAAGCTAGTTAATAAGTACAAAGTACAGACTGCTTAGTAAACAAGAAAAGTTGCTAAGCTTACTAATGTTAAGGACTAGATTAGCAAGACTGTTTATCTAGACTTGCCTTTAAACGCCTTGATAAGTATAATTACTTAAAACTTTAGTAGCCTTTAAGCCTTAGTAAAGATTTCAAAAGAAAACCTCGCACTTACAGATTAGAATACTTAGTATATAATTAGAGCGCAATACATATCCTACCTAGATAAGGCTCGCTAAGGACGGATAAGGCCTAAGCAATATTTTACTAAGTAGCAGCTTCTGTACTAACAAGCAACAATTTACTTTCTTTTTAAAGTTGTTAAGCTATTAGCAGTTACTAATTTTTTAGACGCCTTAGGCACTGAAATCGCACTAGACTAGTTGCGCAAAAAGCGCAATAAGCTAGCACAAGCAACAGCACTTAGTATAGCTTAATTAACACTAGATAATTTTAAAAAGATATTTAGTGTTGTGTTGTAAAATTAGTTAATTACTTTTTTAAAAAGAAAAAGACACGCAGTGTTCGAAACTAGATCTAACTTAAAAACAACTTAATAATTATTAAATAACTTAAAGTTAAACAAAAGTAATAGGCAATTGCACTCTTGCTTTTGCAAGCCTAGTTAAGGGCATGTAAGCAAGCACTTCTAGATACTGCGCAACTGCAACAAACTACAAACTGCAGTTACTAAATTAAGCCTCCCTAGCACTATACCCATTAGGCTAACGAATAACAACAAAAAAAGATTCTTAAGTAATAAAACAGCAATAAATAGGTAACCTTGCGCACTAAGATTAAGGAGAAAAGCTAGAAGGCTAGCACTAGCAGATTAGCTACTAATAAACCTAGTAAAACGTTCTTTAGTTTATTAATTTTAGCACTAATTAACCTAAGAAAGTTTATCAAAGAAATTAAGCTAAATGCCTTTACTGCAGCTTTAACTCCTTATACCTTGTCCCTAAGTACAATTATAGATAGTAGAGCAGCAGTTTACTTAGTTAATACTATAAATTACCTAGTACTAGGCACCTTTTGTAGTGGGCGGGCCTACCAGGTCTTGCATGCAACTACACACGCCGACCACTCAGCCAAAAGGCTGGCACAAGATAATAGAGCGTCTAATTGTCTTGCGTAGTTGATACTCAAGGTCGCCGCCGCGACCTGTAATGTGAGGTGTACCACCGAGGTACAACCGAGGATCCACCCTGGGCCTCGCCCATCACACCTTTAGTGAATGTATTAAGGACAAGACTATTAGGGCAGGCACTTAATCTATTCTAGTTTCTAGAACAGGAAACAGGCTGCTTAATAATGTTCTGCATAGCGAGGCTAGCATTAAGACAGCTAATCTTCTGCTCACTAACGTGATGTTTGTACTAAGTTTCTACGTTAATATTATCTTAGAAGCAAGGCTTAAGCAGGCAGGCATTTAGTATTGAAAATATAATTACACTATGTAACATAAAATAATTAAAAAGAACGTTGTCTTAACCAAATTTATGTGATACTTTAATTTCTTATTTGTTAAGTACAAGCAAGTTTCTTATTACACTACTTAACTACTGCTTGTAAACGCTGTAGCGCAATTAAGGAAACCTTAGCTACGCACTAGTAATAAGGACCTTTAGCATTAACAATAAGGTTACTTAGGACAACAAGCTATTAAAGCCTTAGTTTACTTAGCACAGAACGTTAAAATTACTAGCAAAAAGCTTTTAAAATGCAATAACTGCGCAATAGTTTATGCCTTGCAAGTAATTTTACAACAACTAAAAGAAAAACTACTACAACCTTTTTATAAGATTTTATAAAATCCATTTAATTTTTTTACTAGTTGGCTGCTTAGGAAATAGGCACTAATTATAAAAAAAAACTACTTAGGCAAGCTTTACAATTATAATATTTAGTTAAAGCACTAAATAATATTATGCTAGTAATTTAAGGCTTTGTTACGAGAATTAAGAGTTTCTATATTAGTAAAAAAGTGTAAAAATTTATTGAAATAACGACACTGCTACACTGCCTTAGAGAGAGCAATTAGAATATAAAGAATAAGCAATAGAAAAAGGATTTGTAATTAAAACGCCACTGCTATACACTTATAAGCCTAACAGCTCGGCGGAGAGAGCTAGACAAGAGCTAATCACAAAGGCTATTAAGATGCGCATAAGTGCTAATCTACTAGCTAAGCTTTAGCTAGTAACTATAGATGCAGCAGCTCACTTACATAGTATTAGCTCTACTAAGATTTATAGCTACTAATCTCTTAACTAGGTGCTTAAAGAATAGTTTCAAAAATCTCTAATACTATTAACTACCTAAGATTAGACACTAGACTGCTAATTTACGCCTAGACTAGAGTAGAATCTATGCCTACGGCTCCTAAGCCTACCCTTTGAACAAGGAAAAGGCAGCTAGGCGCAATTGTTAAGAATTTAAGGTTGATTTTTGTAGCTATATTAGTTATTAAGTTAGTTATTAAGCCTTTTATATATGCTACATAGAAGTACTAACACTTGATTAGGTAATTACTACACGTAATGTAACTTTTAAGAAACAACAGTTCTAAAAAGAGATTACAAGAAAGAGCTGCTAAATAATTAAGCAATGAAAATTGCAGGAATTCTTTACAAAAGCAAGCTAGTAATTTTTACAAAAAACTTAAAAGTTCTTTTGTCTGTTAAAAAAAAGCAAATTAAGATTCACAGCTAACTACTAAAAGCCTTAAAAGTAATCTATTTACTATCTTGAGCAGTAAGGAAGACCTGCTTACTAAAGATAAGAGTAAATTTAAAGTTGCTAAGCAAATAGAGCACAAGGCTATTGCACTATTAAAAATTTACTTAAATTAGCAGCACTCTACTAGTCTTGCTACTTTTAAACTAACTTTTAAACTAAATACTTGAAAGAGCAACAACGTGCTTAATTGTAAAGTTATTAACAGTTAATTAGCAGTGCGCTTGCTAAAAAAAGCTAATTGTAAGGGTGCGTTGGGTTGACCAAAGATGCAAGGTAAACGGTGAAGGTGAATGAATTAGATACAGAACTATAGAGAGACTATGTGGGTTTTTATATCCAATCCGGATAGTTAGGACTAACCAAGGTTAGGACTAACTAAGGTTATTAGAGGTTGCTAGGTCAGCTAACAGTTAGCGTAACTAGTGCGGCCGATAGTCAGCAGCTAGTGCTGAGGTGCTAATGCTGAGGTAAGAAAAGCCAACGAAGGCCACAGGCTGAGTACTAGAGGACATTAAGGCTTTAGCCTTTTACAATACCCCCCTCCTAAAAAAAATAGTAGGAGTAGTAATCTTGTTACTTAGAGTTCTACTCTTCTAGGGCTTCTGTATCTTTTAGATTAATAGCTAGTTCCTAGGTTAGATCTAGATATCTTAACTATTTAACTCAGTACTGCTTTTTTCTTCCTCTCCCTCTTTCCTCTAATAGGGTCTCTACTAGGTATTCTTCTCTATCCTCTGTCTTAATTAGTAGAGGTTTATTGTCATCTATAGGCTAGCTTAGTAGAGGGTCTAAGGACGCTAGTTTAAGGTTATTAACATTAAATACTAGGTAAATCTAGCTAGGTGTATTTAATTTAACTGCATTTAGTCTAATAACCTTAAGTAGCGTGTACTTTAGATTTTTCTAGTTAAGTTTTTTTGCTAGGCCTTTTTGTTTTGTAGTAGTTACCTAGTTTTAACTATACCCTATCGCCTATTTTAAGCTAAGGTAATTAGTGCTTTTTCTTATTTACCTACTTTTCTTATTCTTGTTAACTTTCTCCTATTATAGCTTGTGTAAGCTTAATACTTTATTGTAGTTTATTAATACTATTTTCTACTTTTTAATAGTCCTCCTGTATTCTCCTTAGAAGTTATTGTTAAGGGCTATACTTAGTTGCAATTTGTAGGGGATCTACCATATAGCTGTGTTGTAGAAAAAAAGGAGATATCTTAGTAGACTAAGTTTACCTTGCTATAACTGCAATCTTAGCTATCCTTAGGTTACTTTTCTAATTTGTTTAATCCTAATTGTAGAAGGCTTATAAATAAGCCTATACTATAGAGTTTATTTTTTCTATAGACCTGTTAGTTTTAGGATAGTATTTAGAAGATAAGCGTTACTTAATTTCTAATAACTTGCAAAGCTTAATCTAAAAATAGTTAATAAACTGTATACCTTTGTCTAAAGTAATATAGTTTAGTAACTAATAGTAAGCTACAATAGAGTTAATAAAAGCTTTAGTAACACTTTCTGTAGTAATGTTCTTAAGGCCTATTAGGACAACGTCCTTACTAAGCCTATCTATAACTACTCTTAAGTTTGTACAGCCTTTGCTTTCTAGAAACTCTGTAATAAAATCTATAGAAATTTCTTTTTATATTTACTTAGGTATAAGTAAGAGTTTTAGTAAGCCTTGTAAGCTATCTCTCTAGAGTTTTGCTCTTCTACACACTAAGCAGTTCCTTATGTACCTTCTAATACCTTTACTAATAGAGGGCTAAAAGTATTCTCTTGCAATAGCTTAATAAGTAATATTTCTTCCTAGATAGCCTAAAGCTCTAGAACTGTAGATTTTGTAGATAATTCTAATTCTTAAAGGTTTATTATTAGGTATCTATTATTAATCTTAGTATAGAAGGTTTCTAGAATTGTCTAGTTAGTATTTAGAAATAGAAAGTTTAAGATCTAAAGCTATAAGAAATTATTATTTACTATCTCTTAAAGCTTTCTAGGCTATTTAGTAGGTTTTGTCCTCTTTTTTAGCTTTATTCTATAGATCTTCTAGATCTAATTGCTCCTAGAGTAATTCTAGTACCGCTGCTAGATAGCTGTTGCAGCTAAAGGTTCTAAGCACCTCTTCTTCTTCTAGTTCCTTATTAGTAGCTGTAGTTGTAGGTTTAAATACTTGTAGAAACCTCTTAGAAATCCTAGTATTCTAGTCGTTTGCTAGCATATCTTGTTGTCTCCTAGATAAGGTATTAGCCCTAGAGTTATTAACTCTAGGCCTATAAGATATTTCTATGTTAGGAAACTTTCCTAGAAATTAAGCCTATCTTATTTATCTCTTGCTAAGCTGTCTAAGCTTACTAAAATATTTAAGGTTTTTATAGTCTATAATAACTATAAACTTCTTTAAACACTATAGCATAGCATCTTACTTAAATAAGTAGGAGATAACTACTAGTAATTCCTTATTGTGTATCTTATAATTACTTTGTGTACTAGTCATCTTTTTTAAATAATAAGCTACTAGGCGTAAGCTTCCTTTATTATTATATTATAAGAGGACTCCTACTACTACATATCTAGAAGAGTCTGTTTCTAGGATTGTTTCTCTGTTAGGATCCTATTAAGCTAGTACTAGCTTAGTAATAAATAACTCTATTAGCTTATTAAAAGCCTTTTGTTTAGTTTTTCCTTATTAAAAGGAGATGTTACTAGTAAGCCTTAAAAGAGGAGCTACTATTTCTAAGTAGTTCTTAATCAATTATTAATAGAAGTTTGCAAAATTAAGAAAACTACGTACTTTTTTAACGTTTGTAGGTACCTACTAATCTCTAATTACTTTTACTTTCTTAAGGTCTATCTAAAGTCCTTTTCTAGCTTTAATAATAAATCTAAGGTATTTTGTACTCTGTACATTAAATTTGTATTTCTAGATATCTAAAGGTATTCTAGCCTTGCCTATAGCTTCTAAAACCTTATTTATATTGCGTTAGTGTTTTTTAAGCGTGCTATTAGTGTAAATTAATATATTGTCTTAGTAGGCTAAGCAAAAATCGTTAATATACTTACAGAGGGTCTAATTAATATAGCGTTAAAAGGTACTAGGAGCGTTTGCTATACTTAATAGAGTAACTAGCTACTTATATAACCTAAATCTAGTGTAAAAAGCTATTTTGTACTTATCTTCTATATTAATCCTAATCTTGTAGAAAGCTGTAGAAATGTTAATCTTTGTAAACTATTTAGCTTTTGTAATAATATCAAAAGTTTCCTAAATAAAAAGTAAAGGATAATAATCTTTCTGTATAATAGTGTTTAGGACTTAGTAATTAATGTAGAAACATAATCCTTCTCTAGGTTTCTTAGCAAAAAGGATAGGGGAGGAGGTAGGAGAGCTACTAGCTCTAATTTATCTTTTATTAAGTAGAGAAATAAGCTCCTTTTGTAATAATAGAAGTTCTAGGCAGCTTATACTGTATAGAGGTCCCTAGGGAGCCTCTTTTTCCTTACCTTTATTGTCTTTCTCTAGTTTAATTTAGTAATCTACTTTAGATCTGCGTAAAGGAGGTAGTATAAAAGCAGTTTTTAGATTAAAAATCTAAGCTAGGTGTTAATAAGCCATAGAGAGTAAAGGTAGGACCTCTACTTTCTTCTTAGGAGCTAAGGCTTTTTTAATATTCTTAAGAGAAGCAGCAAAAGTCTAAATAGACTTATTCTTTTTTACTTACCTAATATAGGAGTAATAAGCTGTTGCGCTTATTTATTTTAATCTCTAGTCTCCTTTAATAGGGCGATCCTTAGTGCTAAGTAACTTAATTCTTTAGCTAGAAGAATAGATGTAAATTGTTTTCCTAAAAGGAGCAATAGTAACCTCTCTTCTATTTATCTAAGGCCGTCTAAGTATTAAATTGTAACTAGGGTGTGTAGGGGCTACATAACTCTAAATAGTATCCTTATAGCCTTTAATATTAATGTCTAACCTAGCAACTTTATTAATAGTTCTAGGTTTATCTGTAACTCCTTCTAATCTCCTAGGAGAAATAGAAATGCACTATAAGTTAGCGTTCTTAATAAGTTAAGGGCTAATAAGTAAGTATGCAAGGTTTCCTGTATTAATTAAAGTAGAGGCAAAAGTGTAACCATTTACTAGCGCCTCTAAAGTAATTCTATTACTGCTTATATTCTCCTAAAATTTAGTCTACTCCTTAACTAAGTTATCCTAACTTATTAGAGGCTCCTGCTAGTAACTTTAAACAGGAGCTACTCTTTTTCTAAATCTAAGTCTTTATTTAAGCTTCTCTTGCTAAGCTTATTATCTTTCTTAGAGTTAGAGGACTTAACTAAAGTTTTTTTCTCCTTTTTAGAGGATCTTTTATTCTCTATATAATATGTAGACAGATAGCCCTTCTATTTGCAGTTAAAACAGCGTCTTTCTTTATACAACTGTTCTAACTCCTAGTTACTAAACTGTTAAGGTTTAGCAGTTCTTCCTATGTATTCTATCCTTTCTATCTAGTCTCCTTTTAAAGGAGAAGAAGGAGGAGAAGTTCTTTTATATTTATACTTCTTAGGCTTGTTATGTCTGCCTTTAGAGTACTCCTCTATTCTATAGAGGTAATTAGTAATTTCTATTACTTTATTTTGCAGGCTATCTAAATCTTTATAAGTAATATTTATAAGTTTGTCTTAAAGTTTTTATATAAGACTTTTTTAAAAAAGCATTATCCTTGTATTCTTGTCTAAACTACTATTAGATAATAGTAGTTATTTCTAGAATTCTATAATATATTTGCGTATGCTTTTCTTGCCTTAGCTTATAGACTAGAGCTTGTTCTTAGCTCTTTCTACACTATAAGGATCTCTAAATATTTAATTAAAGAAGTGTAATAGCTTATTAAAGTTTTATAAATTAGAAATTTCTATTTAATTAAGGAAAGGCAGGGTAAGGGTTGCAGCTAAGCCTTTTAGTCAACTAAAAGCGTAGTTACAAGTCCTTTTATCTATATTACAACCTTCCTTATTATTTTCTACCTTAGCAGTAAGCTGTTATTAAAAGATTTAGTACATCTTTCTATTTCTATTAAAGGTATTAAAATCTAGTTGTTTAAAACGCCTAGGCGTTTAAGCTTATTAATTTCCTAAGGCAGCTAATAGAGTAGGTAACTAAGGTAGAGGTTGTTATTTTACTTTAGGCTCCCTTTGTTGTTGTAATGTTGTGCCTATAGCTTCCTAAGCTTAGAAAGCTTCCTGTACTTTTGTAGAGGTGGCTATCTCGTTTAGGCCCCCTACTCTACAAAGTCTTTCTAAAGTAGTCTCTACTTGAGGTTTACTTATACTATCTTAGTATAATTTTGCTATCCTTACAACTAGAAAAGCTGTTAAGGGTTCTGCTATTGTACTTGTAGGTACTTGCTAGTACTCTATATTGTTGACAGGAATTGTTATAGGTGCTACTACGCTTAGTAGGCTTATCTTTTTTGTGTAGGGGCTACTACGCTTAGTAGGCTTATCCTTTTGTGTAGGGGCTACTATGCTTAGTAGGCTTATCCTTCGTCTGTTTTCTAGGGCTACTACGCTTAGTAGGCTTATCTAACGAATTTAAACGCCTTAAGGACTTATACAACTAAGTATCCCTTAGCACTTTTAATCTAGTGCTTCTTCTATTAATTCTTTAGTAGATTTAAACAGTTAAATAATTAACTAGCGCTCTAATTAATTAGATTCTCGCGCGTAGATATAGCTCTTGCTAGCTTCTTGTCTAGATATAGCTCTAGAGGGCTCCTAAGTACGACGTAGCTACGCAAGTAGCTAAAGAAGGATCTAATTTAATTGTAAGGGTGCGTTGGGTTAACCAAAGATGCAAGGTAAATAGTAAAGGTGAATAAATTAGATATAGAACTATAGAGAGACTACGTGGGTTTTTATATCTAATCCGGATAGTTAGGACTAACTAAGGTTAGGACTAACTAAGGTTATTAGAGGTCGCCGGGTCAGCTGACAGTTAGCGTAACTAGTGCGGCCGATAGTCAGCAGCTAGTGCTGAGGTGCTAATGCTGAGGTAAGAAAAGCCAACGAAGGCCACAGGCCGAGTACTAGAGGACATTAAGGCTTCAGCCCTTTACACTAATCTGTTGATACTTAAAGGTAGGGAGCCTTTTTTAAATAAGCTTAACAACTTATTACTAGTCTAACAGTCTGTGCCTAGAGACTCTAACGCGCTAGCTTGTTGATATAGAACACCTGCTTAGGTAAGCAGAATAGCGAGGCGTAAATTATTTTGCAGGTTAAGATCTTAGGCCTTAAACAGCAAACAAAGTAAGCAATTCTAAGCTAAACTTTTGCTTACAAAACGTAGTGCTTAAATTGCTAGTAAAAAGCTAAATTAGTTTACAAATTGTTATTTTTTACTGCGCAAGCTAGGTAGCGGGCGTAAGCATAAAGACGTAACTTAAAATTTTAACAACTAACTAAAGAGTAAAAGTACAAGTAGTGTTATTGTATTAGTTGCAAATTATAAAAATTTATTATAAAGCAATTTGTATAATACTTACTTACTAGGTTTGCAAGCAACTTAAGAAGACTAAGCAAGCAACAAAACTTTTAATTATATAGTTATAGCAGCTTTGCTTACTAAGCATAAGCTAAATGTAAAAACTGCTTAATTGTATTGCAACAATACAGTTAAACTGCTAAAATAATAGAAGCAATTGCTTTAGCATTTTATAAAAGCCTTAATTAAATATGCTTGCAGTAAAAAGATTCATTAGTTAAGTAAAAGTAAGACTTAAACTAAGATATTAAAGGAAAAAGCAAAAAATCGCCTAAGACCTATAAAGTAAGTTTAGACTTCTAAGTTTAATTAAGATACCTTTTTTTTAAAAGCAAGGCGCAGATTGTTGTAAGAAGTAATTTTGAAGAAAAAAAACTTAATTAATTTAACATATGCTGCTACATTAGCAGCTCAGTCATTCTAAGCTGCAATAGCTATTGCCGCTAAGAATAATTTAAAGATTAAACAATAAAATGTTGTAGGAAGGTTCCTTAGTGATTTAATTACAGTAGACAACTTAGTAATTTGTAAAATGCTAAATAGCTTTTATAAGCCTAAAAAGTGTGTACAGCTTAACTGCGCGCTATATAAATTAAGAGACTCGCTACTGTTGTAGTATAAGGAGGGCTTCGGCCTTTTAAGACAACCTTTTCATATAACTACACATTTTGTAGACAGCTTTTTAGTAGAAAAAAAGATTTATTGTTAACAACAGGTATCTGGGCTTACGCCCCCTTGTTTAGCATTGCTGGCACGCAATTAGTGTATCGCATGTTTAGACAGAAACAAAGAAAAGCAAGATAAAGACGCAAATTACTTTCTAACTTAACGCGCTCTATTTTGCCTATTCTTATTACTTTACTGCTAGGCGCTCTTAGATAAAATAAAATAGTAATACTATTATTGCCTTGCTTGCTTATCTATAAACGCGACAATAAAAAGCCTACTTTTTTTTTTACCTTTTTCTTTTTTATTGCTAATTTAACGTCTTGCAATAGCTGTTTAAGCTAAGTTCTAGTCTTTATACTTAGCTCTTGCATAATAAACAAAAAAATAATAATATTAAAATAATAAACTTTAAGTACTGCGCTAGTATTAGTAAATACTTGAGAGATGATATATTTCTTGCACAACTAGCTAAATTAAAGCTTAATAATTTTTTTACATAAAAAGATATTGCACATAAAAAACTTGTTTAAAATTTTTATAAACTTAAAAGTCTAGGTAAGTAGTTAAGTTTTAAGATACTAAACAAATTTAAGTGTTTGTTTAAGCAGTTTAAGTTAGACTAAATTAGGTGCTGAGTAGATAGTAGCTGTAAAGGGCTGAAGCCCCGATGTCTTTAGTACTCGGCTAAAAAGCCTCGTTTTCCTATCTCACAGATCCCGGGTGTGCAATAAGCACCCGGATTCTGTAGGCTTGGCGTATCAGCCCTTCTAGCCTGCTCGGCCTTTCTTTTAACTCTGCGCGATTTTCTCTTGCTATATTAGCAGTTGCCACGTAGTTACTTTTGCGTACTAACTAGCGCTAAGCTTAGGCCTTACAGAGAGGTAGATAAACTCGCTGCGCAACCTTTGTAGTTCTTTATTTAATTCATTACTGTTTTCCTTGCACTTTTGGTTAACCCAACGCACCCTTACAGTAGCAAAAATGCTTTTTTGTAACAAGAGCCTAGAATAAGGAGATGCTCGCTGCGAAGGTTGCACACTATGTTGCAGTGCAGTGTATTGTATACAAATTGTTCGTATGCAGTGCTCTTTAAAGGTAAATAGCAGTAAGTAAAAAGCAGCAGCTTTAGCTTTATAAAGTATTACAGGCTCCTGCTGCAGTACGTACTGTTGCGGATTCGATCTCCTTCAGGTATAGTTGCTTGTTCTACTATCGACTCAGAGGTAGAGGTCTCTGCCTTCTACTTGTTCGTAGTAGACTCAGAGGCAGCCTAATCCAGGCTTATAACCTATTGGAGATTGAGGACGAGGTGCCCAGGGTGAAGGATAAGGATAAGAGAATAAAATAATAGAGACTAGGGGAAGACAGTGTTGTAGAAGATAGCAATTGTAGGCTTATCTTAATGTCTTGATTGTCTTGTCTTGCTGTCTTATTGTCTTGATTCCTAACTATCTGCTAAACTACAGTCTATATATACCTGTAACTTGCATTCTAGAAAGATCTGTATTACGCAATAGCTTGCGTAGTAGATTGCGTAATCTATAGTAGATTGCGTAATCCTGAACGTCATTGATAATAACAATCAATTGATAATAATGATAAGTAATACTAGTAGCATAATAGCTCCTAGTAATCAATTGATTGTAGGTTAATTGTAGATTCCAGGTATGATTTGAGCACCTGGATTCTGTAGAGAAACAGCTGAGTAGCTTAATCTGCAACACGTACGTGTCCTTTTCTTTCTCTATTGCATTATGTTGTAATCCTATTGTAATCCTACTGTAATTCTATTGCTAGCTATAGGCTGGCAATCGCTGTTGGACACGTTTTAACTAGTGTCGTTTTTTAGTACCTTAGCAAATTTTTTCAACCCTGATTATCGCTCAGTAGTCTAAGCTTTCCTCCTAGAACTTATCTACCTACTGTTCGAATCTCGTTAACTACACACAATCTTTTTTTTGACTTTTGCAACTGATTAGTAGAGGGTAGCTGCTTTTCACTTTTTTGGAAACCCTATTTTAACTACAACAACGACCACCACCTTTGACAACTTAAAAATCAAAGTAGTATAAGGAGTACTTAGGATTACTAAGAGAAATTAAACTAATTGCTTTACTAAAGGAGCCTTGCTTATTTTTTAATTAAAAAAGAAAGATTCTAGTTTTGTTTTATGGGGATAATATCTTACTGCTCGTCGCGAAAGATTATAAGCAGAAGGCATCATATCTTTAGTAAAAGATCATAGGCAAGTACAAGATACAAGAACAAAAATAAGTTAAATAGCTTTTTAGTATTTCAGTAATTAAAGATTGCAAAAAGCAAACAATTACGCTTGTGCACAATACATACATTAACAAAATTTCAAAGAAGTTTAAGCTAAAAAATAGCACCTTTTTTAAGACTTCACTGCTGTTAAAAGAACTATTTAAGTACACTAGCAAAGCAACTAAGCAACGCGCCTCAAACCACCTCTCAAGACAACTACTTCTAGGCCTCAACAAACCTTAAGAGGAGAGACTAGGTAAAGTAGCAGAGGACCTCACAACAGCAATTCAGCAGGCACTCCAAAGGTCTACACCTACTGCAAATCAAAAACTAAAACTAAAACCTTAGTAGACTAGCGACCTAGATCTTCTTAAGGCTATCCTAAACAGAGCCTTTTGAGATTACAAGCGAGTAGCAAGGAGAGAAGACAACACACTATACTTATAGAAAAAGGATTACCTGCTTGCTAAGATCAAATACATGAGGGCTATTAAGAAAGCTAAGCTTAACTACTAGGAACAGTTTCTCTAAAACAAATTGCCTAAAGAGATATTTAAAGCAATAGCTTATACAAAAAACAACTTATTAACAAGAATCCCTGCTATTAGAGGCAGAGACTGTTTTAACGAAAAGTATTAAAGCTTTAGAAAGGAGTTATTCCTACTACCTCCCTCTACACCTGCCCTATTACTTAATAATTACCAAGGAAACTACAAATAGGAGTAGCTAATTTTATCTAAAGAGAAGCTTAACACAGCCTACTAGAAAATAAAAGCTACCTTACTAGGACTAGATAGAATTAGCCAAGAAGTTATCTTAAAGGCATATAGATATTAACCTAGCATCTTTTTTAAAGTCTATTTAGCTTTGTTTAACTTAGGATACTAACTAAGATGCTAGCAAAAAGCAAAAGATGTTATTCTTCTAAAGATAAACAAGCTAGACTACTTAATTCTAAAAGTATACAGAGTTATCTCCCTCTTATGCTGTTTAGAAAAGGCACTAGAAAAACTCTACTTAAAAAGATTAGGTATCTTAGCAGAAACAACTAGCCTGCTACACTCTACACAAATAAAAGGCAGGCTTAGGAAATTAGCTATTAACGCTGTACTCCTCTTCTACAACAATATTTAACAACAGAGAAAGAAGAATAGAGTTATCTTTACAGTCTTTTTAGACATTAGAGGCGCATTTAACTATTTATCTAAGAACAAGCTTCTAGAAAATATAAGCAACTAACAGCTACCTATCTGCCTCTTATTGTAGACAAACTCCTTCCTTATAGAGAGGCTCTTAGAGTTATCTTTTTATAAGCAAATAAAAAAACTACAGAAAGTCAATACTAGTACACCTTAAGGGAGCCTAGCCTCGCCTATCCTATTTCTAATTTACATAAAACTGCTATTCCAGTTAATTAAATTAAACAACAACATATACTCCTTATCCTACATAGACAACCTTTAAATCTTAATATTAACAACATCTATTAGGGAAAACATTAAACTACTTGAAAAGGAGTTAGCAAACCTCTTTATATAAGCAAAAGAGTTAGCTATTAGGTTTAATAGCTTAAAAATAGAATTAGTGTCGCATATACCAGCCACGCGCCTCAGCCACGAGGCTCAGAGCCTTCACGCTGAGGCTTAGAGATTTCACGCCAAGCTTAGATACTTGCATCTAAGCTCTACAACTGTTGTTATAGACTACAGTATTTCCTTTGTATTTATAGAGCGTCTTAGACGCAGATAGAAAGATAGAATTAACTATCTAGTTCTTATAAACTACTGTTTCTAGCTCTTTGTTCTCTATAGTTATAAGCCTAGCGCTTTAAATCGCAGTTTAGATTCTCCTTGCGCAACCTAGAGTACGCTAGTAATAGTTTAGACCTTTTAATTTGTTTAAATACACCCCTTAACTTACCAACTAATTACATACATAATAATAGCGAGCGACTCCCTGCAAATTACTAATAAGCAGTTACTAGCTCTAATTATAATAAGACTTGTAGATAGACTAAGCTAGACTCTTAATAAGCTTGTTAAGTAATTACAGCTTAAACTAGCACTAATAGACGCTATTAACTAAATAGTAACATGCTAGAAGTACTGTGTAAGCCTTAAAAAGGCAAAGCTTAGTACTATAGAACTATAAGCTTAGCATAACAAGTAGCAAATAAACTAATTAGAAGCTAAAGAGCTGAAGATACTTAAGATAGACAACGCGCTTGCTATATTTAACTTTCTAGATACTGTAGGAGCTAAATACTCTCTTAAATAGGCTAGCACTACAAAGACGCTCTACTAGTAGCACTAGACGCTAGAGAAAAATTATTCTAATCTAGACTAAACTGATTAAGTATTCTTAAGGATGCTTTACTAGTGCTTAATTAGCTCACTAAGCTTAGCTAAATATTAAGGAGCCTACGCTATATTAAGAAGCTTAAAACTTTGTTTACTAAGATAAAGCGCTAAAAGCACAAGCTATAAACGCGGCCTTAAGTGCCTATATTAAGATAGTAATAATAGTAGGTATTACTAGGATCTTGTAGAATGCTATAAACTCTTAGCAGTAATTAAGGCCTACTTAAAGGTTAACTATAATATTAGTAAAGAAAAATCTAAAAAGATTTCAGAACGCTTATATACTAGCTAGTACAAAGAACTATAAGACAAACTTGTTAAAGCAAAATATAAGCTCCCTTAGAAAGAAAAGAGTGAGATAAAGGCCTTCTTAGGTAGTATAGTTATATTCTTAATTAACCTAGCGCTTCTTTAAGAAAACAAGAATCCTAGTATATACTATACTAGCGACTTTAACGCTTATGTACTATTAGGGAGCACTATATTAGACAGTAGAGCTGCGTTTCACTTAGTAAATAATAGAGAACTGCTTGTACTAGGCTCTTTCGTACTAGCTAGAGAGGTAGAGACAGTAGAAGTAGGCACTTAGGCCTTCTTTATTAGCGGCTGAGGCACGCGTATCCTACGTTAAGTTCTAAGTAGAATATATAGTACTAAAACTAAGGACCTTACACATACAAACGTAGTAGTTGTTAAAAGTTTTTATCTAAATATTGTCTTAGAAGCTCGCCTACATAGAAAAGGTGTCTAGTACCTAGGCCTAGATAATACTCTCTACTAAGGTACACTAAGCAGAAGGTTGTACTAGTAAGGCTTAAACGCTGTTTTAACTTTTTATTCTTTAAATATAAGCTACTATCCTCCTATCTTAAGCTTGTTCTAAACGTAATTGTAAAGGGCTGAAGCCTTGATGTTCTCTAGTACTCGGCCTGTGGCCTTCGTTGGCTTTTCTTACCTCAGCACTAGCATCTCAGCACTAGTAGCTGACTATCGGCCGCACTATTTGCGCTAGTTTCTAGCTGATCTGGTAGCTCCTGCTAGTAACTATACTACCAGCTGCACTAATCACGCTAACTGTTAGCTGATCCGACAACCTCCGATAACCTCGGTTAGTCCTAACCTAGGTTAAGTCCTAATCATCCGGGTTGGATATATAAACCTACGTAGTCTCTCTCTGTAGTTCGATATCTAATTCATTCACCGTTTACCTTGCATCTTTGGTCAACCCAACGCACCCTTACAATTGAATTAGATCCTTCTTTAGCTACTCGCGTAGCTACGTCGTACTTGGCAGCCTGCTAGAGCTATATCCACGCACGAGAATCTAATCAGACCGCTGGTTAATTAGTTGACTGTTTAAATCCACTGAAGGATTAACAGAAGAAGCACTAGATTAAAATTGCTAAGGGATACTTAGTTGTATAAGTCCTTAAGGCGTTTAAATTCGTTGGATAAGCCTACTAAGCGTAGTAGCCCCTACACGAAAAGGATAAGCCTACTAAGCGTAGTAGCACCTATCACGATTCCTGTCAACAATATAGAGTACTAGCGAGTACTTACAAATACAATAGCAGAACCCTTAACAGCTTTTCTAGTTGTAAGGATAGCAGAATTACACTAAGATAGTGTTAGCAAACCTAAAGTAGAGACTACTTTAGAAAGACTTTGTAGAGTAGGGGGCCTAGACAAGATAGCCACCTCTATATAAGTACAGGAAGCTTTCTAAGCTTAGGAAGCTATAGGCACAACATTGCAATAACAAAGAGAGCCTAAGGTAGAATAACAACTTCTACCTTAGTTACCTACCCTATTAGCTGCCTTAGGAAATTAACAAGCTTAAACGCCTAGGCGTTTTAAACAAGTAGATCCTAATACCTTTAACCAAAATAGAAAGATGTACTAAATCTTTTAACAACAGCTTACAGCTAAGGTAAAAAACAATAAGGAAGATTTTAACACAAATAAAAGGACTTGTAACTACGCCTTTAGTTAACTAAAAGGCTTAGCTGTAACCCTTACCCTACCTTTCCTTAACTAAATAAGGATTTTTAATTTATAAAACTTGAATAAGCTATTAAACTTCTTTAACTAAATGTTTAGAGATCCCTATAGTGCAGAGAGAGCTAAGAACAAGCTCTAGTTTATAAGCTAAGGTAAGAAAAGCATACGCAAATACATTATAGAATTCTAAGAACAACTACTATTATCTAATAGTAGTTTAGACAAGAATATAAGGATAATGCTTTTTTAAAAAGTCTTATTTAAAAACTTTAAGACAAACTTGTAGGTATTACTTATAAGGATTTAGATAGCCTACAAAACAAAGTAATAGAGATTACTAATTACTTCTACAAAATAGAGAAGTACTCTAAAGGCAGAGACAACAAGCCTAAGGAGTATAAATTTAGAAGAACTTCTCCTCCTCCTTCTCCTTTAAAAGTAGACTAGATAGAAAAGATAGAATATATAGGAAGAACTGCTAAACCTTAACAGTTTAGTAACTAGGAGTTAGAACAGTTGTATAAAGAAAGACGCTGTTTTAACTGCAAATAGAAGGGCTATCTGTCTACATATTATATAGAGAATAAAAGATCCTCTAAAAAGGAGAAAAAAACTTTAGTTAAGTCCTCTAACTCTAAGAAAGATAATAAGCTTAGCAAGAGAAGCTTAAATAAAGACTTAGATTTAGAAAAAGAGTAGCTCCTGTTTAAAGTTACTAGCAGGAGCCTCTAATAAGTTAGGATAACTTAGTTAAGGAGTAGGCTAAATTTAAAAAAAAATATAAGTAGCAATAGAATTACTTTAGAGGCGCTAGTAAATGGTTACACTTTTACTTCTACTTTAATTAATACAGGAAACCTTGTATACTTGCTTATTAGCCCTTATCTTATTAAGAACGCTAACTTACAGTGCATTTCTATTTCTCCTAGGAGATTAGAAGAAGTTACAGATAAACTTAGAACTATTAACAAAGTTGCTAGGTTAGATATTAATATTAAGGGCTATAAGGATACTATTTAGGGTTATATAGCCTCTACACACCCTAGTTACAATTTAATACTTAGACGGCCTTAGATAAATAGAAGAGAGGTTACTATAGCTCCTTCTAGAAAAACAATTTACATCTATTCTTCTAGCTAAAGGATTAAGTTACTTAGCACTAAAGATTGCCTTATTAAAAAAGACTAGAGATTAAAACAAATAAGCGCAACAGCTTATTACACCTATATTAAGTAGGCAAAAAAGACTATGTTTATTTAGACTTTTGCTACTTCTCTTAAGAATATTAAAAAAGCTCTAGCTCCTAAAAAGAAAGTAGAGGTCCTACCTTTACTCTCTAAGGCTTATTAACACCTAGCTTAGATTTTTAATCTAAAAACTGCTTCTATACTACCTCCTTTACGCGGATCTAAAGTAGATTACTAAATTGAACTAGAGAAAGACAATAAAGGCAAGGAAAAAGAGGCTTACTAGGGACCTCTATATAGTATAAGCCGCCTAGAACTCCTAGTATTATAAAAGGAGCTTATTTCTCTACTTAATAAAGGATAGATTAGAGCTCGTAGCTCTCCTGCCTTCTTCCCTGTCCTTTTTGCTAAGAAACCTAGAAAAGGATTATATTTCTGCATTAATTACTAAGCCCTAAACGCTATTACAAAGAAAGATTGTTATTATTTACCTTTAATTTAGGAAACCCTTAATAATATTATAAAAGCTAAATTGTTTATAAAGATAAATATTTCTGCAGCTTTCTACAAGGTTAAGATTAATATAGGAGATAAGTAGAAAACAGCTTTTTATACTAGATTTAGGTTATATAAGTAGCTAGTTACTCTATTTAGTATAGTAAACGCTCCTAGTACCTTTTAACGCTATATTAATTAGACCCTCTGCAAGTATATTAACGATTTTTGCTTAGCCTACCTAGACGATGTATTAATTTACACTAATAGCATGCTTAAAGAACACTAACACAATACAAATAAGGTTTTAGAAGCTATAGGCAAGGCTAGATTACCTTTAGATATCTAGAAATGCAAATTTAACATATATAGTACAAAATACCTTAGATTTATTATTAAGGCTAGAAAAGGACCTTAAATAGACCTTAAGAAAGTAAAAGTAATTAGAAATTAGTAGGCACCTACAAACGTTAAAAAAATACGCAGTTTTCTTAGTTTTGTAAACTTCTATTAATAATTTATTAAGAACTACTTAGAGATAGTAGCTCCTCTTTTAAGGCTTACTAGTAACATCTCCTTTTAATAAGGAAAAACTAAACAAAAGGCTTTTAATAAGCTAATAGAGTTATTTATTACTAAGCTAGTACTAGCTTAGTAGGATCCTAACAGAGAAACAATCCTAGAAACAGACTCTTCTAGATATGTAGTAGCAGGAGTCCTCTTACAAGACAATAATAAAGAAAGCTTACGCCTAGTAGCTTACTATTTCAAAAAGATAACTAGCACGCAAAGCAATTACAAAATACATAATAAGAAATTACTAGTAGTTATCTCCTACTTATCTAAGTAGGATGCTATGCTACAATCTAAAAGAGAATATAGTTATTATAGATTATAAAAACCTTAAATATTTTAGTAAGCCTAGACAGCTTAGTAAGAGATAAATAAGGTAGGCTTAATTTCTAAGAATGTTTCTTAATATAGAAATTTCCTACAGGCCTAGAGTTAATAACTCTAGAGCTAATGCCTTATCTAGGAGACAATAAGATATGCTAGTAAACGACTAGGATACTAGGATTTCTAGGAAGTTTCTATAAGTATTTAAACCTACAACTGTAGCTACTAATAAAGAACTAGAGGAAGAAGAAGTGCTTAGAACCTTTAACTGCAATAGCTATCTAGTAGTAGTATAAGAGCAGTTAGATCTAGAGGATCTATGGGATATAGCTAAAAAAGAAGATTAAACCTACTAAATAGCCTAGAAAGCTATAAAGGATAGTAAATAACAATTTCCTACAGCTTTAAATCTTAAACTTTCTATTTCTAAATGCTGACTAGACGATTCTAGAAGCCTCTTATACTAAAATTAAAAATAGGTACCTAATAATAAACCTCTAAGAACTAGAATTATCTACAAAATCTACAGTTCTAGAGCTTTAGGCTATCTAGGAAGGAATATTACTTATTAAGCTATTGCAAGAGAATACTTTTAGCCCTCTATTAGTAAAAGTATTAGAAGGTATATAAGGAACTACTTAGTGTGTAGAAGAATAAAACCCTAAAGAGACAGCCTACAAGGCTTACTAAAACCCTTGCCTATACCTAAGTAAATATAGAAAAAAAATTCTATAAATTTTATTACAGAGTTACTAGAAAGCAAAGGCTGTATAAACTTTATAGTAGTTATAGATAGGCTTAGCAAGGACGTTGTCCTAATAGGCCTTAAGGACATTACTATAGAAAGTGTTGCTAAAGCTTTTATTAACTTTGTTATAGCTTACTATTAGTTACTAAATTATATTACTTTAGACAAAGGTATACAGTTTATTAACTATTTTAGATTAAGCTTTGTAAGTTATTAGTAATTAAGTAACACTTATCTTCTAAATACTGTCCTAAAACTAACAGGTCTACAGAAAGAATAAACTCTATAGTATAGGCTTATTTATAAGCCTTCTACAATTAGGATTAAACAAATTAGAAAAGTAACCTAAGGATAGCTAAGATTGCAGTTATAGCAAGGTAAACTTAGTCTACTAAGATATCTCCTTTTTTTCTACAACACAGCTATATGGTAGATCCCCTACAAATTGCAACTAAGTATAGCCCTTAACAATAACTTCTAAGGAGAATACAGGAGGACTATTAAAAAGTAGAAAATAGTATTAATAAACTATAACAAAGTATTAAGCTTGCATAAGCTATAATAGGAGAAAGGTAACGAGAACAAGAAAAGTAGGCAAATAAGAAAAGGCACTAATTACTTTAGCTTAAAATAGGCAATAAGGTATAGTTAAAACTAGGCGACTACTACAAAATAAAAAGGCTTAGTAGAAAACTTAACTAGAAAAACCTTAAGTACACTGTACTTGAGGTTATTAGACTAAATGCAGTTAAATTTAATACTCCTAGCTAGATTTACCTAGTATTTAATATTAATAACCTTAGACTAGCGTCCTCAGACCCCCTACCAAGCCAGCTAATAGACGACAATAAACCTCTACCAAATAAGACAGAGGATAGAGAAGAATACCTAGTAGAGACCCTATTAGAGGAAAGAGGAAAAGGAAGAAAAAAGCAGTACTTAGTTAAATAGTTAGGATATCTAGATCTAACCTAGGAACTAGCTGTTATTCTGAAAGATACGGAAGCCCTAGAAGAGTAGAACTCTAGGTGACAAGATTACTACCCCTACTATTTTTTTAGGAGGGGGGTATTGTAAAGGGCTGAAGCCTTAATGTTCTCTAGTACTCGGCCTGTGGCTTTTGTTGGCTTTTCTTACCTCAGCACTAGCACCTCAGCACTAGTAGCTGACTATTAGCTGCACTATTTGCGCTAGTTTCTAGCTGATCTGGTAGCTCCTGCTAGTAACTACACTACTAGCTGCACTAATCACGCTAACTGTTGGCTGATCCGACAACCTCCGATAACCTTAGTTAGTCCTAACCTAGGTTAAGTCCTAATCATCCGGGTTAGATATATAAACCTACGTAGTCTCTCTCTGTAGTTCGATATCTAATTCATTCACCGTTTACCTTGCATCTTTGGTCAACCCAACGCACCCTTACAGTAATACTTTTAGTTAAAAGCTTATAAGTAACTTATCTAAAGAGTAACTTAGAAGACCTTTAGTATACTTATACAGGGCACCTAGGCCCTAAAGCGCTAGAAGTACTTATTAATGCAGCTTAGGGTGTAAAGATTAAAGAGATAGCACGTATTAAGTACGAGCACTGTGCTCTAACCTATATAAAATAGGTCATATTAGGAAAGCTAAAGGAGCCCTCTTTTTAATTATACTAGAGAATCTTGTAAGACTTATTTAACATGCCCTAAAGTTGTTTAAGAGAGCAGTAGATACAAGTAATAAAAGACACCTTTAGTAGCAAGCTCTATGTGTATATCCTGTAAGCAAAATCTATCTTAGAAATTATAAAAGCCTTTTAACACCTTAAGGTACTCCTTAAAGCTTATTATAAGCTTTAGATAGTTAAAATTATATAAGATAATAACTCTTTAACACTTTCTTAGCAAGGAACATTACAGTACTAAACATAGTGTAAAGAACGCAGCATTACTATTAAGCTTTCTCTACTATATATATATAAACTAAATAGAGCTGCTAAAAGAGCAGGCTAGGAACTAGTTACTAAGTTAATTAAGATAAGAGCAAGCGTAAACCTACCTAAGAAACTCTAGCTAGAGATTATTAAGGCTACAGCCTAGCTTTATAATATAAGTCTTTTTATAAACACAGCTTGCGCTTACTAAACAAGCTTCTTAAGTAATAAAGTAGAAAATACTTTAAGTACTACAAGCTTAAGCCTCTTAAGAGCCTTATAGCTAATATAAAACTAAATTAGAGTAGTATATATGCCTACAGCTGCCGCGCCTATCCCTTAAATAAGGATAGAGCAGCTAGGCGATATAAGAAGAGCTTTAAGACTCTTCTTAGGGGCTATATTAGTTACTTAGTAAGCTATAGAGCCTCTAATATATACTATATATAAGTTTGAGCGCTTAACTAAGTTATTATAACACGTAACGTCGCATTTAATAAGACGCTATACTACTAAGGACTAGCTTATAAGCTGCCTAGGCAGGACGCAGTCCTTATAGTAAATACCTTTAATAAAGACAAAATTAGTAAGGCTAGAGAAGTACTTAAATAGCTTACTAGTATTAGTTAAGTAGTAGTAATAACACAGGAGGACTTACAGCTAATAAGTAATTAGCTAGTAATAGAGACTGTAGAAAGCCTATTATAATCTCTAATAAGTAGTACACTAACAGCACATAAAGAGCGTTAAGCTAACACTTCTTAAAGAATTTATGTAGGGCAGAAAGGTCTTTTAGAATAGCTATTAACGCCTAAGGCAACGCTAGCGCCTCTTTTACTAAGAGCGTAAATGCTAGAGCAAAGCACTCTAGCTTAAAAAGCTATAAGTAGTAGTAATAAGCTGCTTAGCTCTTAGAAATTGTAAACAACTAGTAGATTAAGCTTAATAAATATACTAAAACTCTTAAAGTCTTAACAAAGAGTGGGGATTACTTCTAAAGACGCCTAGCGCAGTGTTAAGAATCTTATAATACTAACTAGAGCCTCTTAGAATCCTCTAGCAAAAAAACTTTATGAAAAGAAAGTATAGGGACCTCCTGTAAAGAGCTCTTTAAGGCTAAAGAATAAAGACTAACATAGTCTTAGCGTAGAGAGTGCAGGCGTATATTGCCTATTATATAACTCCTTATAAGCTCTTAAGCTTAAAGCACTACTCTTTTAGTCTTAAGACATTAATAGAGAGTTAATTACAGTTTATACTGTAATCTTAGTAGCTCTTAGAAAAGTTAATTAATCTTAAACGCACTTTAATAATCTCCTAAAGCTTCTAAATAAATGGAAGGACCTCTATAACTACTAATATAAGACTCTATTTAAATAGGCTAGCAAAAAAGAGATTACTACTCTACTTTTAAAAGGCACCTAGATAGAGGAAAAGATCCTAGAAGATACTAAGCCTCTCTCTCTTAAGTAGGTATTTACCTACAAGCTTATTAAGAATAGCTACTTTCTTCAATATAAAGCACGTCTTATAGTAAGAAGAGACTTTTAAGTAAAAAACTTAATATACTTAATATATACAGCAATACTAGCTGCGTAATCTTTTAGGCTCGAAATTATAATTGTAGCTAGGTTTAATATACAGATATAGTAACTTAATGTAGTAGGCGCGTTCTTTAATATATATATTGATAAAAGAATAATAGTCCTGTATAACTTACTAAACAGTTATATGCGCCTAGGTAAACGCATTAAGCTTAAGAACGCCTTATACAGTCTACAAGACTTACTATTATTATAGTATAATAAGTTCTTAAGCACACCGAAAAAGCTTAGCCTGTAGGCCTTAGCTAAGGAGCTATACTCATTCTTTACTAAGGAGCGCTTAATACTCTTACTATTCTATGTAAATAATATACTCCTTATATATTACTAAACTTACTAAACGAAGGCTTACAAGCTCCTTTAATCTATTAAAGATACCTATAAAGTTAAAGATAAAGAAGAAGCTAGCTAGTTTCTAGAGATAAGAATTGTAAGAGACTATAAGAAGCGTATAGTAGTGCTACTACACAATACCTATATTAGCAAAGTTGCTAAACGCTTTAGTTGAGACGCCTTTAGTAAGTTTCTTAAAACTCTTCTACTCTTAGAAGAGCTAGTTAAAAATCTAGAAGAGGCCCTAAAGCCTTAAATCAAGGCCTACTAGAAGCGCGTTAGTAGTAGGCTATACATTGCTATTATACTGCGTTCTAACACTGCCTACATAATTTCTAAGCTCTTTTACTTTCTTACTAACCTTTTAGAAGCTTATATAAAGGCTGTAGATTATCTTATATAATACTTCTACTATATAAAGTATAAGAGGACTACATACAGTAATAACAACAGTAAAGAGCTTACTATATAGAAAAACGCGTCTTTTTTAGATAATTTAGAGACTTATTAGTTTTCTTAAGGCTACGTTATTATACTCTTTAAAAGACTAATTATTTAGAAAGCAGCTTATTAAGCTACAGTAATAACCTTAACTATTAAAGCTAAGCTTCTTGCGTTAGAGTATATAGCAAAAGAGTCTATAGCGCTTAAAAAGCTATTTAATAAGCTTAAACTTGTAGTCTCAAGAGCCTAGAAGATCTTTTATCATAACTAGTAAACTATACGCCTAGTTGTTAAAGAGTAAGAGAAGATTACTACTAAGCTCTGTTATAAAAATATATAGAATATGTAGCTCTACTAAGAGCACGCTAAAGGCTTGTTTTAAATCAAGTATTTACTAATAGCTAAAATACTAGCTAACAAACTTACTAAATACTTATTATAATAGAAGCTAAAGCACTTTAAAGAACTTATGACTATAGAACATATATCTTATAAAGGTTTATAAGAAAAAGAAAGTATAAAAAAATAGATGTTTAATTGTTAGGGTAGATTAGCCCCCTACCCTTAAGAAACTTGTAAAATTCTAGGAGAATAACTCCCTCTTAAATAGGTTTTTAAGTAACTAAGAGGTCTACTAACTTACTTAATAGCTCTTTAACGCGTAGACGACGCGCAAAGAGACTATTAAGAGAGCTAGTAAGCTTATTCTAGTTATTTTAACCTTCTTCCTTACTACTAAAGTCTTCCTTAGACTACTCCTCTTTAGCTACTTTTTTTTTAGAAGAACACAGATAGTAGCTGTGGAAGCTGAGAAGGAGTAATTGAATGATCAGTGGAGGGGAAAAAGTATATTGATCAACTAAGTGCCACAACAAAGTGTCCAATAACCACTGAAAAGACTTCGGACGATCTGGCTCGTTTATATGCGCGCTACTAGCTCCGTCACGTGATATCTCACTAGGATCACCTGATAACCCAGGTGATCTAGATGGCAAAGGAGAGATCCGGAGTAATCCGCATATTAGTACTCCAACACACCCCCTAGGTTAGTGAGATACTATTGATCTGAGCTGTGAGCAATCTAGGTAATTATAATAAATCTAAGTTGTTAATTAAGAAGGCCTTTGTAATTATAGCTCCTCTACGTAATCCTCTATTGTTGTAGTAATACTGCGTGTTGTTGCTTTAATTAATCTAGCAGCTCTAAGTAATATTAAAATATTAGATAGACCCTAAATATTGTCTAAATAGTTAGTGCGTAATTGCTACAACAAAATTAATTATGTCTATTGCCCCTCTAAAACTTTTGTCCTTCACCTCACTTTAATATTAATTACTAAGCTTTTTAGGCCTGTCTTAACCACTATTACTAACATAGTAAGCAAGATTGCCTTACTATTTCCTTACTAATTAGCTGCTAATCTTTCTAGTGTAGTCTGCCCTAAGCAACAACAAGTGCAGCTCTAAGAGCTATTGTTAATGTAATTAACGCTTAGAAAGCTGTTAGTAACGTAAGAACAGTGCTAAGTATAAGCGTTACGCGTGCTAAAACCTGTTTAACAGTAAGATTCAGCAAGCAGCTAATCTCTAAAATAATAAGAGTTAGTTGCCTCTGCCTATTAATCCTTTTGCTTACCGCAAGACATCTAGTGGCTCTGCTTAGAGGCTAATCGCCTTACCTGCTAAATTAAGTCTATTGTTAAGTTCTTATTTAAATTTTAATCTACATAAGAGTCTAACTAAGTAATTAAGCTAGCGTAAGGGCAAGGCTCCTTAAGAGCTAAAGCAAGAGTTACAGTAGATAACTGCTTAAGTAGTAACGCGTAAATAGTAATATAGTAATAGTAATAGGCTAAAAACGCCTATTAATCTGTCTACTAAGCGCACCGCGCCCCCCTCTACATAGAAAAAGGCACCTAATAGCTCCTTAAAGATTGCTACTAATCTATTATGCCCTCGCGTTCTGCCTTGTAAGCGCTATATAAAAAAGATACTAGATAGTTTGTACGCCGAACGCTGCTTTAATTGCGTTTAGACTAGTAGTAAGAGTAGCTTACGCTATAGCAGTTGCTTATCTTATACCTGCTATATAGTTAATATTAATCTTACTAATTAATTTATAGCTATGTATAGAGATAAAGAGGTAAGTTTTTAATCTTTTAACCTTCTTGTTTAGCTTGATTACTAGTTTTTAGGGATAGAACAATAATAAGATGTACTAAGCTTTAAAAGCTTAACTGCTTAAGGATATTATTGCTTGCTGTAAAGAGAATAATAGCGGCGTTACGTCTACTAGAAAGCCTTTTTTGTAGAAGCCTCCCGTCTATAATTATCGCGCTTAAGAAATGTTGTATTACAGTTTTGCCGCTCAGCCTCCTGCTCCTGCTCCTGCTCCTATACCTGCGTTTGCTCCTGCTCCTGCGTAGCAACCTGTACACTAGCCGCAACAGTTAGCTTATTATTCTTAGTAGCAACAGCAGCAACAGCAATAATATAAGCAGCTTTAGTAGTAACCTACTTAAAAGTTGCCGCTTTAAGAGCAGGCTGCTTGCAGAATGTTGCCCTCTGCTACTCTATATAATTGTCTTTCTATTCGTTATCCTAATTGCTATACAACTTATTTATATAAGCGCAATTATTACGCCAGAGTAAGAAGGTAATTATCTAACAACTTTATATATAGAAGTAATAGGTTAGAATCGCGCTGCAATGCTGCTTACCTCTAGACTCTTGCTATTTAAGCTTAGATAGCTTAAATCGCTCTTAAGCTAGCTAAAGCTAAGCAGGCTAAGCGTAATGCAATAATAGAGTCTAGCAAGTATAATAAGTCTAATACTTATTAGTAATAGGGTTCCTAGTTTTAATTTAATAGTCTAGCTCACGTTCTCCCGCTTAATAAAATAAGCTATAAAAGGAGACTTAGCTTAGTATATAGATGTCGCTGCTTAATACAAATCTTTTGCTTATTAATTATTATTTCCTTTAATTAAGTGTTTAACTTGCTAAAGGTTAAGCAACTACTTAAACTTCTTAAACTATTATTAGGTAAGCAACTTAGTTAGTCTATTAGCAAGCATATTTGCTATTTCTAGGTATTTAACCTAAAATAATCCTTTAGCAAATTCCTACTAGAGCTATATATTTTGTATATCTACATGCCTTAATTAAGTGCTAATCTACTTATTCTTCTTATTTATAAGCCTAATTTTTTGTTAATTGTTGCACTAGACTGTCTAGATATTTCCTAGATTAAGAGACAGCTTGCAAAAAAAGCGCTTAAGGGCTATAGCCTTCTTAGTAGTATGCTTAAGGGCGAGTAGCTTAGCCTTAGTAGTTAACGTAGTTACTGTAGTCTACTAAGCTGCCTTCTAAAATATTAGACTACTATATAGGATAGCTATGTATCTATAGGATAATTAATAAGTTTCCTAATTATCTGTAAAGGAAGTATTGCCTGTAATTATTAGGTCTAGGCTATTATAGTTCTTATATCAGATCGCATCCTATCTTATTTAATAGAGGTATATAATTACCTGTTTAATAGCTCTTATATGCTAATTGCTAGGGTCTGTAAGGAAGTGTAAGAGCTTTAAAATTAAGTAGGCAACATCTAGTTGTAGCATAATAGCTGTATACAGCACTAATCTAGCCCTTTTTTAGTAGGCCTTAATCTCTTGCTTAGTTGCTTCGCTAGTGTTCTTAATTAGCTCCTCTAACAGTAATAGAGTCTTTAGAAAGCTACTATCTTCTAGCTTAAACTTCTTTGTAATCTTATTAATATATATATTATATACAAGCGTAATTATTTACTTCTTATAATCTCTAATTATCTAGATATTAAGGAACTATTTAACTAATCCTTATTCCTTTATCTTGTACTTATCTATAATCTTTAACTAAACATCTATCGCCCTCTACTTATAACTTTTTGCAAAGAGCGGTAGGATATTATCTATATAAAACAATACTAGGATTCTCCTTTCTTAATTAAAGAATAGGCAGGGTTCATCTAGTAAAGTAATTAGTCTAATCTCTCTTAGTAATCTTAAAAACTTCTTTTACTACAACAGTAGCGAGTCTTGCAATCTATATAATGCGCAGTTAAGCTATACGTACTTCCCTAGCTTCTTAAAGCTATCTTACATCTTACAGATTACTAGGTTGTCTGCTATAATTAACACATTAAGGAATACTCCTTTAATATTATATTACTTAATCTCTAAATTATTCTTAGCGGTAATAGCTATTGCTGCTTAGAAGGACTTAGCTGCTAAGGTAGCAGCATAAGTTAAATTTATTAAATCTTTTTCCTAGAAATTACCTCTTACAATAATCTGAGCCTTGCAATTAAGAAAAAAGCTATCCTAATTAAACTTATAAGTCTAAACCTACTTTATAGGTATTAAGTAATTAATTGCTTCTTCTCTTAATATCTTAGTCTAAGTCTAAGTCTTACTTAACAAATTAATCTCTCTCCTGCAGGTATCCTTAAACAAGGCCCTTATAAGATGCTAGAGCAACTACTTCTATAATCCTAGCAGTTTAGGTAGATGGTCGCAATGCAGTTAAGCATTTCGTATACTTAGTTTATGCTTAGTAAGCAAAGCTATTATAACTACGTAATTAAGAGTCTTGTAGCTTGCTTAGTCTTCCTAAGTTGCTTATAAACCTAGTAGGTAGGTATTATAAAAGTTGTTCTATAATAGATCTTTATAATTTATAATTAATGCGTTAATACTACCTGTGCTTCTACCTCCTAGTTAATTGTTAGGATCTTAGGTTGCGTTCTTACGCTTACGCCTGCTACCTAGCTTGCGCAGTAGAAGATATTAATTTGTAAGCTAATCTAGGCTTTTACTAGTAATATAAGCACTACGCCTTGTAAGCAGAAGTTTAGCTTATAATTGCTTACCCTGTCTGCTGTTTGTTACTTAAGATCTTAACTCGCGAGATAATTTACGCCCTGCTATCCTGCTTACAAGAGCAGATGTTCTATTATAATAAGCTAGCGCGTTAGAGTCTACGGGCACAGACTGTTAGACTAGTAAATAAGGTATTCTACTTACAGGTTTTAATAGATTAGCTCCTTTAAGCAGTCGCACTACTGTTTAACTATTAATAACTATATAATTAATTAAATTGTTGTTCCCTAGAGTCCCTAGTTTAAGAGTAGGTTCTAGGGTAGCAAGACTAGTAATCTGCTACTAATCTAAATAAATTCCTAATAGTGCACTAGCCTTGTGCTCTAATCGCTTAGCTTCTTCTAATCTACTCTTATCTTTAGTAAGTAGGCCGTCCTTACTACTTAAGATAGTAGATAGATTACCTCTAAGGTTTTTAGTAGTTAGCTGCGTATCTAAATCCGCCCTTCCTTAAACAAGAGAAAGGACCTCTAAGTTATCTCTAGGATTAACTAGCTCGCTATTATAAAAGATCTCTATAATCTTAATTACTTAATTCCTTAGTAGCTCTTCCTTGCAATCTCCTTTATAGAACAACTGTTTATTAAAGGTGATATTACAAGTAGTAATCACCTAATTAAGTGTTAGTACCTATATATAGTATATATTAGAGGCTTAATAATTAACCAAATAACTAATATAGCCGCGAGGATTAATCTTAAATCCTTAATAATTACGCCTAGCTACTTTATCTTTATTTAAAGGATAGGCTTAGCAGCTATAGGCATATATTCTACTCTAGTCTAGGCGTAGATTAGCAGTCTAATATCTAATCTTAAGTAGTTAATAGTATTAGAAATATTTCCTAAACTATTCTTTAAGCACCTAGTTAGAGGATTAGTAACTATAGATCTTAGTAGGGCTTATGCTATATAAGTAAGCAGCCGCATCTATAATTACTAACTAAAGCTTAGCTAGTGAATTAGCACTTATGCGCATCTTAATAGCCTTTGTAATTAGCTCTTAGCTAGCTCTCTCTGCTAAGCTATTAGGCTTATGTATGTATAGCAGTGGCGTCTTAATTACAATCCCTTTCTCTATTGCCTATTCCTTATATCTTAATTACCCTCTCTAAGGCAGTGTAGCAGTGTTATTATCCTAATAGATTTCTACAATCCTCTGCTAATATTTCCTCTTAATCTTTTTAGCAAAGCCTTTAATTACTAGCATAATATTGTTTGGTGTCTTTAACTAGATATTGTAATTGTATAGCTTACCTAAGTAGTCTTTCTTAATAATTAGTGCCTATTTCTTAAGCAATTAACCTGTTAAGAAAGTAAATAGATCCTATAAGATTCTATAGAAAGGTTGTAGTAATCTTTTCCTTAGTTGCCTTAAGATTACTTGCAAAGTATAAGCTGTTGCGTAATAATTACATTCTAATAGCTTCTTGCTAGTAATCTTAAAGTTCTGCGCTAAGCAGACTAAGGCTTTAATAGCTTATTGTCCTAGGTAACCTAATTATTAATGCTACAAGTCCTTATTACTAGTACGTAACTTTAGTATCCTTAATTGTGCTACTACGTTTATAAGCAGTAGTTAAGTAGGGTAACAAGAGACTTACTTATATTTAACAAATAAGAGATTAAAATAATACTTAAGGTTAATTAAGATGATATTCTTCTTAAGAGTACTAAATCGTATAGTATAATTATATCCTAAATACTAAATGCCTAACTAGTTAAGCCGCTTTTCTAACATAATATTAGTATAGAAACCTAGTACAAGCTTAACATTAGTAAGCAGTAGATTAGCTGTCTTAGGGCCTGCCTTGCTATATAGAACGTTCTTAAGCAGCCTGTTTCCTATTCTAGTAACTAGAATAGATTAAGTGCCTACTAAGACTGTCTTATTATTAGCGCATTTAGTAAAGGTGCCTAGTACTAGGTAATCTATAGTATTAACTAAGTAGACTGCTGCTCCACTATCTAGGATTGTATAAAGGGATAAGGCATAAGGGGTAAAGGCGGTACTAAAGACGTTTAGCCTAATTTTATTAATAAAGTTATTTAGGTTGATTAGTGCTAAAACTAATAATCTAGGGTAGGATCTACTTAGCTTATTAGTGGCTAATCTGCCAGTGCTAGCTTTCTAGCCTTCCTTCTTAATCTAAGTGCGCAGGGATGCCTAAGTGTTGCTGTTCTATTGCTTAATAATCTTCTTTTTTTTATTGTCTAACAGCTTAATTAGTATATTGCTAGTAGAGTTTAATCTAGTAACTATAGTTTAAAGTTAGTAGCAGTTGCGTAGTGTCTAGAAGTGCTTGCTTATAGGCCCTTTACTAGCCTTGCAGGGGCAAGAGTAGAGTTACTTACCGCCTTTGTTTAACTTTAAGTTGTTAGCACTAGTAGATTATTAAGCTAACGCTAATCTAGATCTAGTTTAGAATACTGCGTGTCCTTTTCCTCTTAAGGAAGTAATTAACTAATCCTGTAATAAAACACTAAAGATCTTTCCTCGATTATTAAGGGTTAACTAAGCTTTTCTAAGCGCTATTGCTTGTGCTAGCTTATTGCGCTTCTTGTGCAACTAGTCTAGTGTAATCTTAGTGCCTAAGGCGTCTAAAAAATTAATAATTACTAATAGCCTAACAACCTTAGGGAGTGAGTAGATTGTTGCTTATTAATACAGTAGCTGCCACTTAGTAAACTATTGCTTAGGGCCTATTTGTCCTTAGCAAGCCTTATTAAGGTGTAATCTGTACTGCGCCCTAATTAAATACTAAGTATTCTAATCTGTAGGTGCAAGATATTCCTTTAAGATCTTTACTAAGGCTTAAAGGCTAGTAAGGTTCTAAGTAATTATACTTATTAAAGCGTTTAAAAGCAGGTCTAGATAGACGGTCTTGCTAATCTAGTCCTTAATATTAGTAATCTTAGTGACTTTTCTTATTTATTAAGCAGCTTATACCTTGTACCTATTAACTAGCTTGTTGTAATTATCCTTCTTATACTTAGTATTAAGTAATTAAGCCTTATATTTGTGTTAAGTAATCTCATAGTCCTCTCGTATTTAAGCGCTAGCGCTAGGTAATAGAGTAACTAGCTGCTTACTATCCTCAGGCAGTTCTAGATACTGTAGCTCCTAGTAATCTATTAAGGGTACGTCTGGGAGATTAGGATTAACCTAATCCTAGATACCTTTCTCTAAGTAGTGTAGCCTTAATAGAGCAAACTAGGTTAGCCAGTCTAATCAAGCCTTAAGGATTACCCCTAAGGCAACAAGCGGTGTATCTATAAGGTGTATCTTAAGATAAGATGCTTTGTGTAGGATTACGACGTGGGTTATTATTAAGGTAACAACAAATTAATTAGTTAGTTAGTAGGTAGCTAGGTAGCTTGTATTAGAAAGAGGTTGATTGTATAATTAATGAGTGAGAGAGGTACAGCAGTAGCAGCGATCTGCTAGCTAGTGCTGTAGGAGATAAAAAAGAGGAGAGTAAGATCTAATTAAATAAATAATCTTCTAGCTTGCTAATTGCGCAGTAGGAATTGAAACTATAATTAAGCGGCCGGGCTTTTAACTGTAGAAGCTAAGAAGGAGTAATTGAATAATTAGTGGAGGGGAACAAGTATATTGATCAACTAAGTGCTACAACAAAGTGTCTAATAACTACTAAAAAGACTTCGGACGATCTGGCTCGTTTATATGCGCGCTACTAGCTCCGTCACGTGATATCTCACTAGGATCACCTGATAACCCGGGTGATCCAGATGGCAAAGGAGAGATCCGGAGTGATCCGCATATTAGTACTCCAACAGTAGCTTATAAGCTTTTTAGCCTACTAGCTCTATGATTTATTAGTATAGAGAGCTTAAAAAAAGATAAGAGAAGAGCTTATAATAGCGCATTCTTCTAGAGCTTAGCAAAAAGCTTCCTAGCTAAAAAGATAGTAATTTAAAAGCTTTAATTATTAGTAAAAGCTTAAAATTTAAGAAGAAATTATATATAAGACTTTACAGGTCTTCTTAATAGAGCACTGTGAACAGCGCGCCCTAGAGCTAGAGGCTCTATTCTAATAAGCTCTATTAGAGCTGCTAGACAAAGCGCTCTTAATATACTTAAAATTAAGTACGCTGCAATAGGCACTAAGTATGCTCTAACAACTAGGGGTTACTACTAGAGTCTTACGCCTATAAGTAGTCTTAACTAGGGTTTTAACCTTGTCTACACGCCCTCTAGACGTGCAGGCTAATACTATACTTAAAGCAGCACTAGTTAACTTTGCGCAAGAAGCGCGGTTTAGTAAAAGTAGCTATAGCTCTAGCAAGGGCGAGAGCGCAGGCGAAGGCAAAGGCAGCCTAGCAGCAGCGCGCGTAGAGGCGCAGGTAGTAGCGCAGGCAGCAGTAGCTTTTTGTAGTTTTAACTTCTATATAGAGTTAGTAACTAAATAGAAGAAGTACTAAAATAGAGCTAAAAGCTACATGAAAGTATAGAGTAACTTATAATAGCTTGAAAAGCTTTATAAGAGTATAGTAGAACCTAAAAAAAGTAACTAGTATTGCTTTTAAAATTTTTTAGTAAGTTGCTAAGTAATACTTACAGCAGCTATAGTAGTGTTCGATACTAAGCCTAGAAGGCTTAAAAATTTATTATTATTTTAGCGCCTTGCGCTAAAGAGAGCGTATATAGCGCGTTAAAGGACACGCTATAACTACATAGAGCTCTATACAGCTAACTAAAGTCTTAGTTACCTAGGAGGTATGTCGCATATACTAGCTACGCGCCTTAGCTATAAGGCTCTAGGCCTAAGCGTTAAGGCCTGCGCGGCACGTAGAGCGCTAAGCGCTAAGGCTTAGAGCCTCCACGCTAAGGCTTAGAGATTTTACGCTAAGCTTAGATACTTGCATCTAAGCTCTATAAGACACTTACTGTGCTTAGAGGTATCTCTCTAAGCTCTACAACTATTGTTACAGACTATAGTATTTCTTTTATATTCATAGAGCGTCTTAGACGTAGATAGAAAGATAAAATTAACTATCTAGTTCTCCTAAACTACTGTTTCCAGCTCCTTGTTCTCCACAATTAGCAAATTAGACAAGATCCAAGAAAGATACAAATAGATCTCTTACGCTACCTACTTAAAAGACCTTTTAGCTAAAGGGACTAGTTAAATAGCTAGGCATCTTCTTTAACAACACTCTTAAATTTAGAGACTACTGCCACATAAGGATACAATAAGCAAATTAAGCCTTTTTCTGCCTAAGCAGGCTAGCTAACATTGATAAAGGCCTTTTACTAAAGGCAATAAGGCAATTATACTTAGCATGTAGCTTCGGCCTTTTAAGACAACCTTTTAATGTAACCACACATTTTGTAGACATCTTTTTAGTAAAAAAAAGATTTATTGCTAACAACAAGTATTAGGGCTTATGCCCCCTTATTTAGCATTGCTAGCACGCAATTAGTATGTCGCATGTTTAGAAAGAAATAAAGAAAAGCAAGACAAAGACGTAAATTACCTCCTAACTTAACGCGCTCTATCCTGCCTATTCTTATTACTTTACTACTAGGTGCTCCTAGATAAAGTGAAGTAGTAATACTATTATTGCCTTGCTTACTAACCTATACACGCGATAATAGAAAGCCTACTTCTCCTTTTTTGCCTTTTTCTTCTTTATTGCTAATTTAACGTCTTGCAATAGCTATTTAAGCTAAGTTCTAGTCTCTATACTTAGCTATTACATAATAAATAGAAAGAGGGAGATACTAAAGTAATAGATTTTAAGTACTACGCTAGTATTAGTAAATACTCTAGATATTATGTATTCTTTACACAACTCGCTAAATTAGGGCTTAATAATCTTTTTATGTATAGAGATATTATAGATAAGAGACTTGTTTAAGATTTCTATAAACCTAGAAGTCTAGCTAGGTAGTTAAGTTTTAAGATACTAAATAAATTGAGGTGTCTGTATAAGCAGTTTAAGTTAGACTAAATTAGGTGCTAGGTAGATAGTAGTAAAAGATGCTTTTTTTAGAAGAGAGCTTAGAATAAGGAGATACTTGCTGCGGAGGTTATATAATATTATAGTATATTATATGCAAATTGTTCGTATGTAGTGCTGTTTAAAAGGTAAGAAGCAGTAGGTAAGTAGCAGCAGCTTTATAAAGTATTGTAGGCTCTTGCTGCGGTACGTACGTGTCCTTTCCCTCCTCTATTACATTATGTTATAATCTTATTGCAATCCTACTATAATCTTGTTGTTAGCTATAGGCTAGCAATCGCTGTTAGACACGTTTTAACTAGTGTCGTTTTTTAGTACCTTAGCAAATTTTTTTGACCCTTGTAAAGGGCTAAAGCCTTGATGTCCCTAGTACTCGACTATGGCCTTCGTTGGCTTTTCTTACCTCAGCACTACTGACTATCGGCCGCACTACTTGCGCTAGCTTCTAGCTGATCTGGTAGCTCCTGCTAGTAACTACACTACCAGCCGCACTAGTTACGCTAACTGTTAGCTGACCCAACAAACCTCTAATAACCTCAGTTAGTCCTAACCTAGGTTAAGTCCTAACTATCTAGGTTGGATATAAAAACCTACGTAGCCTCTCTCTATAGTTTGTTATCTAATTTATTCACCTTCACCGTTTACCTTGCATCTTTAGTCAACCCAACGCACCCTTACAATTAAATTAGATCCTTCTTTAGCTACTTGCGTAGCTACGTCGTACTTAGAAGCCCTCTAGAGCTATATCTGGACAAGAAGCCAGCTAGAGCTATATCTACGCGCGAGAATTTAATTAATCAGAGCACTAGTTAATTAGTTAGCTGTTTAAATCTACTAAATGATTAAGGGAAAAAGCACTAGATAGAAAGTGCTAAGGGATACTTAGTTGTATAAGTCTCTAAGGCGTTTAAATTCGTTAGATAAGCCTACTAAGCGTAGTAGCACCTATAACAATTCCTGTTAATAATATAGAGTACTAGCAAGTACTTACAAATATAATAGCAGAACCCTTAACAGCTTTTCTAGTTGTAAGGATAGCAGAATTACACTAAGATAGTGTTAGTAAACCTAAAGTAGAGACTACTTTAGAAGGACTTTGTAGAGTAGGGGGCCTAGACGAGATAGCTACCTCTATAAAAATACAGGAAGCTTTCTAAGCTTAGGAAGCTATAGGCACAACATTGCAACAAGAAAGGGAGCCTAAAGTAGAATAATAACTTCTACCTTAGTTACTTACCCTATTAGCTGCCTTAGGAAATTAATAAGCTTAAACGCCTAGGCGTTTTAAACAACTAAATCCTAATACCTTTAATAGAAATAGAAAGATGTACTAAATCTTTTAACAACAACTTACTGCTAAATTAGAAAATAATAAAGAAGATTTTAACATAGATAAAAAAACTTATTTATCTTTTAAGGTGTCAAAGGTGGTAGTTGTTGTTGTAGTCAAAATGGGGTTCCAAAAAAGTGAAAAGCAGCTACCCTCTACTAATCAATCGCAAAAGTCAAAAAAAAAAGATTGTATGTAGTTAACGAGATTTGAACGGTGGGTGGATGAGTTCTAGGAGGAAAGCTCAGACCACCGAGCGATAATCAGGGTCAAAAAATTTGCTAAGGTACCAAAAAACGACACTAGTTAAAACGTGTCTAACGGCGATTGCTAGCCTATGGCTAACAATAGGATTACAGTAGGATTGTAATAGGATTGCAACATAATGTAATAAAGGAGGGAAAGAACACGTACGTACCGCAGTAGGAGCCTACAATACTTTATAAAGCTAAAGCTGCTGCTTCTCACCTACTGCTTCTTACCTTTTAAACAGCACTGTATACAAACGATTCGCATATAATACACTGTACTGTAATATAGCGTGCAACCTCTGCAGCAAGCATCTCCTTATTCTAGGCTCTCTTCTAAAAAAAGCATCCTTTGCTACTGTCTACCTAGCACCTAATTTAGTCCAACTTAAACTGCTTATATAGACACCTAAATTTATTAAGTATCTTAAAACTTAACTACCTAGCTAGACTTCTAAGTTTATAAAAATCTTAAATAGGTCTTTTATCTGCAATATCCCTATATACAAAAAGATTGTTAAGTCTTAATTTAGCTAGTTATGCAAGGAATACATAATCTCTAGAGTATTTACTAATACTAGCGCGGTACTTAAGATTTATTGCTTTAGCATCCTCCTTTTCCTGTTCGTCGTGCAAGGGCTAAGTACAGAGACTAGAACCTAGCTTAAACAGTTATTATAAGACGTTAAATTAGCAATAGAGAAGAAAGAGGTAGAAAAAGAGGAGTAGGCTTTCTATTGTCACGTCTATAGGTTAGTAAGCAAAGTAATAATAGTGTTGCTGCTTTACTTTATCTAGGAGCGCCTAGCAGTAAAGCAATAAGAATAGGCAGAATAAGGCGCGTTAAGTTAGAAGGCATTTCGTGTCTTTGTCTTGCTTTTCTTTGTTTCTGTCTAAATATGCGACACAATAATTGCGTGCTGGCAATGCTAAATAAGGGGGCATGAGCCCTAATACCTGTTGTTAGCAATAAATTTTTTTTTTTACCAAAAAGGTGTCTACAAAATGTATAGTCACATCAAAAGGTTGTCTTAAAAGGCCGAAGCCAATAAAAAGACTTATAATTACGCCTTTAGTCAACTAAAAGGCTTAGCTGTAACTCTTACTCTGCCTTCTCTTGACTAAATAGGGATTTCTAATTTATAAAACTTTAATAAGCTATTAAACTTCTTTAACTAAATATTTAAAGATCTCTATAGTGCAGAGAGAGCTAAGAATAAGCTCTAGTCTATAGGCTAAGGCAAGAAAAGCATACGCAAATACATTATAGAATTCTAGGAACAACTACTATTACCTAATAGTAGTTTAGACAAGAATACAAGGATAATACTTTTCTAAAAAAGTCTTATATAGAAAATTAAAGACAAACTTGTAAGTATTACTTATAAGAATTTAGATAGCCTGCAAAACAAAGCAATAGAGATTGCTAATTACCTTTATAGAATAGAAGAGTACTCTAAAGGTAGAGACAACAAGCCTAAGGAGTATAAATTTAGGAGAACTTCTCCTTCTCTTTCTCCTTCAAAAGGAGACTAGATAGAAGGAATAGAATATATAGGAAGAACTACTAAACCTTAATAGTTTAGTAACTTGGAGTTAGAATAGTTGTATAGAGAAAGACGCTATTTTAACTGTAAATAAAAAGGCTATCTGTCTGCATATTGTACAGAGAATAAGAGATCTTCTAAAAAGGAGAAAAAGACTTTAGTTAAGTCCTCTAACTCTAAGAAAGATAATAAGCTTAGCGAGGGAAGTTTAAATAAGGACTTAGATTTAGAAAAAGAGTAGCTCCTGTTTAAAGTTACTAGCAGGAGCCTCTAATAAGTTAAGATAACTTAGTTAAGGAGTAGGCTAAGTTTAAAAAGAATATAAGCAGCAATAGAATTACTTTAGAGGCGCTAGTAGATTATTACACTTTCGCCTCTACTTTAATTAATACAGGAAACCTTGTATACTTGCTTATTAGCCCTTAACTTATTAAGAACGCTAACTTATAGTACATTTCTATTTCTCCTAAAAGATCAGAAGGAGTTATAGATAAACTTAGAACTATTAATAAAGTTGCTAGGTTAAATATTAATATTAAAGGCTATAAGGATACTATTTAGGGTTATGTAGCCCCTACACACCCTAGTTATAATTTAATACTTAGACAGCCCTAGATAAATAGAAGAGAGGTTACTATTACTTCTTCTAAAAAACAATTTACATCTATTCTTCTAGCTAAAGGATTAAGTTACTTAGCACTAAGGATCGCCCTATTAAAGGAGACTAGAGATTAAAATAAATAAGCGCAACAGCTTATTACTCCTATATTAGGCGGGCGAAAAAGAATAAGTCTATTTAGACTTTCGCTGCTTCTCTTAAGAACATTAAAAAAGCCCTAGCTCTTAAGAAGAAAGTAGAGGTCCTAATTTTACTTACTAAGGCTTATTAACACCTAGCTTAGATTTTTAATCTGAAAACTGCTTCTATACTACCTCCTTTACGCGGATCTAAAGTAGATTACTAAATTAAACTAGAGAAAGACAATAAAGGCAAGGAAAAAGAGGCTTACTAGGGACCTCTATATAGTATAAGCCGCCTAGAACTTCTAGTATTACAAAAGGAGCTTATTTCTCTACCTAATAAAGGATAGATTAGAGCTAGTAGCTCTCCTACCTCCTGCCCTGTCCTGTTTGCTAAGAAACCTAGAGGAGGATTATGTTTCTGTGTTAATTACTAAGCTTTAAACGCTATTACAAAGAAAGATTATTACCCTTTACCTTTCATTTAGGAAACCCTTAATAATATTTTAAAAGCTAAATAGGTTACAAAGATTAACGTTTCTATAGCTTTTTATAAGATTAGGATTAATGCAGGAGATAAGTAGAAAATAGCTTTTTATACTAGATTTAAGTTATATAAAAAGCTAGCTACCCTATTTAGTATAGCAAACGCTCCTGGTATCTTTTAACACTATATTAATTAGACCCTCTACAAGTACATTAACGATTTTTGCTTAGGCTACCTAGACGATGTATTAATTTACACAAATAGTACGCTTAAAGAATACTAATGCAATACAAATAAAGTCCTAGAAGCTATAGGTAAGGCTAGATTACTTTTAGATATCTAGAAATTCGAATTTAACATACAGAGTACAAAATACCTAAGTTTTATTATTAAAGTAAGAAAATGACTTTAAATAGATTCTAATAAAGTAAAAGCAATTAGAGATTAGTAGGCACCTACAAACGTTAAAGAAGTATAGAGTTTTCTTAGTTTTACAAACATCTATTAACAATTTATTAAAAACTACTTAGAGATAGTAGCTCCTCTTTTAAGGCTTACTAGAAACGTCTCCTTTTTATAGGGAAAAACAGAGTGAGATACTTTTAATAAGCTAAAGGAGTTATTTATTACTAAACTAGTACTAGCTTAATAGGATCCTAACAGAGAAATAATCCTAGAAACGGACTCTTCTAGATATATAGTAGCAGGAGTCTTCTTATAATACAACAATAAAGGAAGTTTACGCCTAGGAGCTTATTATTTAAAAAGGATAACTAGCACGCAAAGCAATTACAAAATATACAACAAAAAATTACTAGTAGTTATCTCCTACTTATTTAAGTAAGATAGTATGCTACAATTTTTAAAGAAGTTTATAGTTATTATAGACTATAAAAACCTTAAATATTTTAGCATGCCTAGACAGCTTAGTAAAAGACAAATAAGATAGGCTTAATTTCTAGGAAAGTTTCCTAACATAGAAATTTCCTACAGGCCTATAGTTAATAACTCTAGGGCTAATGCCTTATTTAAGAGACAATAAGATATGCTAGTAAACAACTAGGATACTAGAATTTCTAAGAGGTTTCTATAAGTATTTAAACTTACAATTGTAGCTACTAGCAAAGGACTAGAGAAAGAAGAACAGCTTAGAACTTTTAACTATAACAGCTATCTAGTAGCTGTACAAGAGCAGTTAGATCTAGAGGATTAATAAGATAAAGCTAAAAAAGAGGATAAAACCTACTAAATAGCCTAGAAAGCTGTAAGGGATAGTAAATAACAATTTCCTACAGCTTTAGATCTTAAACTTTCTTTTTCTAAATGCTGACTAGACGATTCTAGAAACCTCCTATACTAAGATCAAAAATGGATACCTAATAATAAACTTCTAAAAACTAGAATTATCTATAAAATCTATAGTTCTAGAGCTTTAGGTTATCTAAGAAGGAATATTACCTACTAAGCTATTGTAAGAGAATACTTTTAGCCCTCTATTAGTAAAAGTATTAAAAGGTACATAAGGAACTGCTTAGTATGTAGAAGAACAAAACTATAGAGAGACAGCCTACAAGGCTTACTAAAACCCTTGCCTATACCTAAGCAAATATAAAAAGAAATTTTTATAGATTTATTAAAAAGTTACTAGAAAGCAAAGGCTGTACAAACCTTATAGTAGTTATAGATAGGCTTAGTATGGACGTTGTCCTAATAGGCCTTAAGAATATTACTACAGAAAGTGTTACTAAAGCTTTTATTGACTCTGTAGTAGCTTACTATTAGTTACTAAACTATATTACTTTAGACAGAGGTATACAGTTTATTAACTATTTTTAGATTAAGCTTTGTAAGTTATTAGAAATTAAGCGACGCTTATCTTCTAGATATTATCCTAAAACTAACAGGTCTACAGAAAGAATAAACTTTATAATACAGGCTTATTTACAAGCCTTCTACAATTAGGATTAAACAAATTAGAAAAGTAACTTAGGGATAACTAAAATTGCAGTTATAGCAAGGCAAGCTTAGTCTACTAAGATATCTCCTTTTTTCCTATAATATAGCTATAAGGTAAATCCTCTACAAATTACAACTAAGCATAGCCCTTAACAACAACTTTTAAGGAGAATACAAAAGGACTATTAAAAAGCAGAAAATATTATTAATAAACTACAACAAAGTATTAAGCTTGCACAAGCTATTTATTTTTAAGGTATTAATGGTAGTAGTGGTTATTGTAGTCAAAATGGGTTTTCTAAAAAAGTAAAAAGCAGCTGCCCTCGACTAATTAGTTGCAAAAGTCAAAAAAAGATTATGTTTAGTTAACGAAATTTCAATAGTAAGTGGATAAGGTCTACGCGCTAAGCGCTTAGAGCAGAAAAGCTTAGACTACTAAGCAAAATTAGGGTTAAAAAATTTGCTGAAGGTACTAAAAAACGACACTAATTAAAATGTGTTTAACAGCAATTGCCAGCCTATAGCTAGCAACAAGATTACGATAGAGGTAGAGGAGGTAGAGGTAGAGGAGGGTAAGGACACGTACGTTACCGTAGCAGGAGCCTGCAATACTTTATAAAAGCTCCCTGCCTACTGCTTCTTACCTTTAGGATTTCCTACACTACACAGTACTGTATACAAACAAAATAATACTTAAACTATTCTTCTCCCTATTTAACACAAAGACTAATAGCTTATATTAAGTAAAGTTAGACCTTACTAGGTTACTATACAAGAAGCTATAGTAGTAGATTACAAAGCCTGCGTTCACCTTTGTTAAGCAGCCTCCCTAGTTAGTTAAAGAGGAGCTGTTAGTAGTAGCTCTTATAGTAATTAGGTAGACGTAGAGGTTAAATTCTGTTATTTATTAATACCTTATTAATGCGTCTAGTATTAGAAATATTAAGGTTATAATAGAGGTTGTAAAAGGCTTGTTTAGTAGCAAGTCTATTTAATACGTTGCTTATATTAATAGTCTAGGTGTAGTAATAGTGTATTATCTTACTAATCTCCTCCTGCGTAAATGCAACTTTAGTAGAGAGACCTTGCAGTAGCTTTATAAGGAGCAAGAGCGTGTTAAAATAGCTATTAAGTAGCTAGGACAAACTAAGAAGTAGGAGGATTTTGTAAGTTGCCTCTAGGGATAGGAGAGCTGTGCTTAGATAGTGACGCTATTGTCGTATGTTTACATCTAAGTATAGGCGCTAGAAACGCCGCGACTGCAACACCGCCAGAATAGCGACAGAGACAATAGAAGTTGCAGTCAGCAGTAAATAGTTATTAATAAATAGTTATTAGTTAAGAGAGTTAGTTAGAGGGATATTGCGCATCTTCGTTTCTATCTAAACATGCGACACACTAATTGCGTGCCGGCAATGCTGAACAAGGGGGCATGAGCCCGGATACCTGTTGTTAGCAATAAATCTTTTTTACCAAAATGGTGTCTACAAAATGTGTGGTCACATCAAAAGGTTGTCTCAAAAGGCCGAAGCCATTGCACAAGCTATAATAAGAGAAAGTTAACAAGAACAAGAAAAGCAGGCAAATAAGAAAAGGCACTAATTACCTTAGCTTAAAATAGGCAATAAGGTATAGTTAAAACTAGGCGACTACTATAAAACAAAAAGGCCTAGCAGAAAACTTAACTAGAAAAATCTAAAGTACATAGTACTTAAGGTTATTAGACTAAACGCAGTTAAATTAAATACTCCTAGCTAGATTTACCTAGTATTTAATGTTAATAACCTTAGACTAGCGTCCTTAGACCCTCTACCGAGCTAGCCTATAGACGACAATAAACCTCTACTGATTAAGACAGAGGATGGAGAAGAATACCTAGTAGAGACCCTATTAGAGGAAAGAGGGAGAAGAAGAAAAAAGCAGTACTTAGTTAAATAGTTAGGATATCTAAATCTAACCTAGGAACTAGCTATTAATCTAAAAGATACGGAAGCCCTAGAAGAGTAGAACTCTAGGTAACAAGATTACTACTCCTACTATTTTTTTTTAGGAGGGGGGTATAGTAAAGGGCTAAAGCCTTAATGTCCTCTATTACTCAGCCTGTAGCCTTTGTTGGCTTTTCTTACCTTAGCATTAGCACCTTAGCACTAGCTGCTAACTATTGGCCGCACTAGTTACGCTAACTGTTAGCTAATCCGGCGACCTCTAATAACCTTAGTTAGTCCTAACCTTAGTTAGTCCTAACTATCTGGATTAGATATGAAAACCTACGTAGTCTCTCTATAGTTCTGTATGTAATTCATTCACCGTTTACCTTGCATCTTTGGTCAACCCAACGCACCCTTACAACTTAACTAAAGTTTATTTCTCCTTTTTAGAGAATTTCTTATTCTCTATATAATATATAGATAGATAGCCCTTTTATTTATAGTTAAAACAGTATCTTTCTTTGAATAACTATTCTAACTCCTAGTTACTAAACTATTAAGGTTTAGCAGTTCTTCCTGTGTATTCTATCCCTTCTATCTAGTCTCATTTCAAAGGAGAAGGAGGAGGAGAAGTTCTCCTAGATTTATACTCCTTAGGCTTGTTGTCTCTGCCTTTACAGGACTCCTCTATTCTATAAAAGTAATTAGTAATCTCTATTGCTCTGTTTTGCAGGCTATCTAAATCCTTATAAGTAATACTTATAAGTTTATCTTAAAGTTTCTAAATAAGACTTTTTTAGAAAAGTATTATCTTTATATCCTTGTCTAAACTACTATTAGATAATAATAGTTGTTTCTAGAATTCTATAATGTATTTGCGTATGCTTTTCTTACCTTAGCTTATAGACTAGAGCTTGTTCTTAGCTCTCTCTATACTATAGAGATCTTTAAACATTTTATCAAAGAAGTTTAATAGCTTATCAAAGTTCTATAAATTAGAAATTCTTATATAGTTAAGGAAAGGTAGGGTAAGGGTTATAGCTAAGCCTTTTAGTTAACTAAAGGTATAATTACAAGTCCTTTTATCGGTGTTAAAATCTTTCTTATTGTTTTCTACCTTAGCAGTAAGTTGTTATTAAAAGATTTAGTACATCTTTCTGTTTCTATAAAAGGTATTAGGATTTAGTTATTTAAAACGCCTAGGCGTTTAAGCTTATTAATTTCCTAAGGCAGCTAATAAGGTAGGTAACTAAGGTAGAGGTTGTTATTCTATCTTAGGCTCTTTTTCTTGTTGCAATGTTGTGCCTATAGCTTCCTAAGCTTAGAAAGCTTCCTGTATTTTTATAGAGGTAGCTATCTTGTCTAGGCCCCCTGCTCTACAAAGTCCTTCTAAAGTAGTCTCTACTTTAGGTTTACTAACACTATCTTAGTGTAATTCTGCTATCCTTACAACTAGAAAAGCTATTAAGAGTTTTGCTATTGTATTTGTAGGTACTTGCTAGTACTCTACATTGTTAACAGGAATCGTTATAGGTGCTACTATACTTAGTAGGCTTATCCTTTTCGTGTAGGGGCTACTACGCTTAGTAGGCCTATCCTTTCGTGTAGGGGCTACTACGCTTAGTAGGCTTATCTTTTGTCTGTTTTCTAGGGCTACTATGCTTAGTAGGCTTATCTAACAAATTTAAACGCCTTAGGGACTTATACAACTAATATCCTTTAGCACTTTCTATTTAGTGCTTTTTCTGTTAATCCTTTAGTAGATTTAAATAGTTAACTAATTGACTAGTGCTCTAATTAATTAGATTTTCGCGCGTAGATATAGCTCTAGCTGGCTTCTCGTCTAGATATAGCTCTAGAGGGCTCCTAAGTACGACGTAGCTACGCAAGTAGCTAAAGAAGGATCTAATTTAATTGTAAGGGTGCGTTGGGTTGACTAAAGATGCAAGGTGAACAGTGATGAATTAGATATTGAACTACTAAGAGACTACGTAGGTTTATATATCCAATCTAGATAATTAGAACTTAACCTAGGTTAGGACTAACCGAGGTTATCAGAGGTTTGTTAGGTCAGCTGACAGTTAGCGTAACTAGTGCGGCTGATAGTTAGCTGCTAGTGCTGAGGTCAATAGTGCGGCTAATAGTCAGCTACTAGTGCTGAGGTAAGAAAAGCCAACGAAGGCCACAGGTCGAGTACTAAGGAACATCAAGGCTTCAGCCCTTTACATTTCTCTATTTTAAACTAATCTACAATTTTTTATTTTAGATGTATTTCACTCTGCTTATAATCTTTTGCATAGAGCAGTTGGATATTATTTACATTAAACAGAACTAGAATCCTTCTATATAATTGTAAATAATAGGCAGAGCTTGTCTAGTAAGGTAATTAGTCTAATCTCTGTTAGTAATCTTAATAACTCTTCATACTACAACAGTAGCAAGTCTTGCAAATTATACAGTGTGCAGTCAAGCTGTACGCACTTCTAATGCTCCTTAAAGCTATTTAGCATTTTACATATTACTAAATTGTCTGCTATTATTAACACATTAGGAGATGCTCTTATAACAATATATTGTTCAATTTCTTGATTATTCTTAGCGGCAATAGCTATTGCTGCTTAAAAGGACTTAGCTGCTAATATAGCAGCATATATTCAATTAATAAAGTTTTTCTTTTAAAAATTACTTTTTACAAGAATCTTCGCCTTGCATTTAAAAAAGAAGCTGTTTTAATTAAACTTGTAGGTCTACACTTACTTTATAGGTTTTAGGCAATTATCTGCTTCTTTTCTTAATATAGTACAGTAGGGTGACAGAAAGAAAGAGTAATTTGAAAAGTTACCTTTTTCAAAGATATATAACTAAATAACTAGAAGAGCTAGCAACACCAACGTCGACTTTCCTGGAAATTGATCAGAAACAACCATATCATAAGGAAACGACCCTAAGGAATCCATCGAACACCAACTTTTCGAGGCGAGAAAAAGGTCTGGCTTTGCCTTTTTCTCGCCTCGACTCTCTTAAACGCCTTCCCAAAATCAGCTTCCGATACTTGTTTTCTTGGTGCAGGTGTTGTAGCGTGCGCGCTAGCTAGTTGTAATGAAACAAAGTAGTTAACTGTTGAAAACTCTGCAAGTGGTCTGTCCGCAAGCTGATTTTAGAGTTCAATTAAAGGCAATTTAACTCCTACTCAACAAAGCAACAGCTTTCTACTTAGGTAGATAGATTTATTAGCGTAGTAAACTAATAGATTTATCTACCTAGCTATCTATTACTGGAAATCTCCACGACTTGACATACCGACCTCCTATATCAACCTACACATCCGAAATCTATCCCGACTCAATATACCGACCCCCTATACCGACCTACACATTAGAATTGATAGCTAGTGCTGCTAGCTATCTACCTACACCGAAATCCCTCCATACCAACTCGATATACTGACCTAATATACCGACCTACACATTAGAATCGATTGCTAGACTAGCAACTAGCTATCTACCTATAACGAAATCCCTATACCAACTCGATATACCGACCTCATATATTGACCCTATACCGAACTGCTTAGGTATCTATATAAGCAATACAAGAAAGCAGCTAGCATAGCCTACAACAATGTATAAGAAGTAAAAGAGATAACTAGATAGCATACTAGCTCTACATACTTCCTACACAACAAAGGACTGAGAAAGATATCGTCAAAACTGCCCTAGGCTACGAGCCTCACCTTTATTTAGACGAACCTCTCCTTGTAAATAAATCATATATTAGAAAACACCACGTAGATACCTGAAGGTCCTAAACCCACACGTCTTATATAGCCTTTCAGGCTGAGAAAAGACGTTAAACTACAATAAAAAAAACCCCCCCTAAGGAATCGATTGCGATACTTTTCAAACCCTGCAGCGAGGGCGCTAGCGCGCGAGAGACGGTGAAAGAGTCAGCCGCCACCTCCTTTAAGGAGAAAGAAATTTATTTTTCTTAAAAAGCTCAGACCCCATGCTAAGTTATTTAGAGCTAATTAAGATTAATAGGCTTCTTGAAGCTGTAATACACCAAGAAATCACAACAACAAGAAAAAACAACAAAAAACAAATTGCTTTGAGAAACCTAGGAGGAGCTAATAAGAGACAAATAGTAATAGACGAGATGAATATAGACAAAAGCTAAGCCACCACACCCCGCATAGAAAGGCAAACCCTAGAGAAACTACAAAGGCCTACCTACAGTTAAACTAAAAGCAACTTTTCCTCTTTTATTAGACGTTTACTATAATACTTAATTCGAAATAAAACACCAAAAGCAATCTTAGTTAAAGAAGCACTTAAGATTGCTAGAAATCTAGTAATCTAAGCAGCTAATTTAGCTAAAAACAACTCTACCTAGCAAACAAGTCTCCTAGACTTTGTAGAAGTTATTAAAGACTAGACAGAAAATAGTAGAGTAAATAAGTAATTGCTGTTAACTAAGCAGACTGAGTATTAAGCTTCTTTAACGTCTTAAAACAGTTAAGAAAGAAAGTTAGACGTATTAAGAAACTAACAACAAACACGCCTATCTAGATTACGCCTACCCAAAACACGCATTAAGCTACCATAGATACTTTTGCTACTATAGCAGGAAACAACAAAGATTAACGATAAATAAATATCTAAAAGACACAAAAACTAAAGGCTACAACAACTAGCCTAAAAGACTGCTAGCTAGTTCTAGTTAGCAAGACCTTAGCAGCTTTCAACGCTTTTAAACTTAGAAATGTCTTTAACAACGCCTTTGCATAGGCTGGCAATCGCCGTTGGACACGTTTCAACTAGTGTCGTTTTTTGGTACCTTAGCAAATTTTTTGACCCTGATTATCGCTCGGTGGTCTGAGCTTTCCTCCCAGAACTCATCCACCCACCGTTCGAATCTCGTTAACTACACACAATCTTTTTTCTTGGAGTTTTGCGATTGATTAGTAGAGGGTAGCTACTTTTCACTTTTTTGGAACCCTATTTTGACTACAACAACAACCACCACCTTTGACACCTTCAAAATAAACAACGCCTTTGCAACAAAAGAGGGCGTACAATCTTTTGTAGTTGCCTTAGTTACAATTTTATCTAAAATAAACAAAATAGTTACAACTACACTAGTTTTAAAGCAAAATACCTCCTAGAGAATCAGGCTATATAGCAAGTTATTACAACTTTTAAGGCAACCTAGCTTATTACGCCCTTATCCAAATCTGTTATACACAAGCTTCTTACAAACTACAGCCTTAAGGAGTAAAAAAAACTTTAATCTTTTTATTAAGGTTCAAAAGTTATAAGCAATCTTTCTTGCTTACGCTTAAAGATAAAGAAGAAAACTGAAACTTCAGTTTAGCATGTGTAGCCTTTGCTACAAAGGATGAAGCTTGAAAGGCTATTAAAAAGAAACTTCATGTTTTTAGGTAAAGACTTAAAGCAAAAAAACTATAAGCTATGAATGTTTGAATATAATGCTCTAAAATCTAGAAACTTAGTTACTTAAAGACTAAATGCTTGGAAGTAGGTTGTTAAATTTGCTGCAAAGTACACTATACTAGCTAGCTAACACAAGTACAAGTCATGTGCTAGTAAAAAAACACTTTATATCTACACAATATTTAAGTGCACTAAATGCAGCAAACTTTACGATGCTATTAGCTAAAAATGCAAAATCCTACAAGCTGGGACAGCTTCGCCTATTTTAACTCATTAATGTAATTAAAGTCTTATAAATATATGTTAATACAAGTAGCCTTGCTACAAAAAGCGCGTCTAACTTAGCAATTACAGTAAACGCTAAAATTATCGTAATACAAAAGCCTTAGTTAGTAAACAGACTTTAAAAGAATACTAAGTTAATTGCTTACTGAAACTTTACGCAGATTTTACTAACTTATAAAGGCTTACAACTTGGAACTTATTCTAAACTTAAAAGAATATAGAAGTAGAAGTTAATTCTTACGTTAGCAACAACAACAACAACTTCTAAGCTATTAAAATACCTTTTTAACACAAGAATACTCTATGTTCAAAACATTTACAATAAAAAGAGCTTAAAATAAAAGCTAAATACAACAACAATTCAATAACGCTTCTTAAGAAAGTCTATAAAACTATATTAAATTATACTAAGGGATTTTATTTGCTAATACTTTAATTAAAGCTTACAAGAGTGCAACTTAAACTAACAAGTAAACGATTTAGTAGAATAAGTTCACAATTAAAACTTATTGATATTCAATACTATAGGAGTTGGCACCTTCTTTAGAGCTTACATGCAAAAAGAGAGAATAATTTACTTCAATTTTTTATTAATAATATAGCTTCTAGTATTCTAGACTAGCAAGCTATTTCTAAATTGAAATTAGACTACTACTACGCTGTTCTGTTTAGTATTATCAACTAAGACCAGCTACCTAGCTAGCCAAAGAAATATAACACAAGAAAATTAAATAAGAATCTTTTTAACACTACTTTACAAGAGAGAATATTTTAAGTAGAACTAGCGGATTAACTACTGGCTTTACTACATGCTTTAAACTACCTCTCAAGACAACTTCTCTTAGGCCTTATATAAACCTTTGAAGAAGAGCTTAAATAAAATAGCAGAAAACTTTACACAGCAATTTAATAAGCACTTAAAAAATCTACCCTTTTTATCAACAAAATACTAGAGCTAAAACCTTAGTGGAACAGCAATTTAATTCTCTATAAAGCTAACTTAACCAGAGCCTTTTAGGATTTTAAGCGAGTAGCAAGAGAAGAAGACAACACGCTATACTTATAAAAAAATCACTTGCTTGCTAAGAACAAATACCTTAGAGCTATCAAGAAAGCTATGCTTAACTATTGAAAACAGTTCTTATATAATAGATTACTTAAGGATATATTTTTAAAGCAATAGCTTAAACAAACAACAACTTCTTAACAAGGATCTATGCTATTAGATGCAAAGAATATATTAAAGAGAAGTGCTAAAACTTTGAAAAGGAGTTATTTGTGCTACTTTTCCCTACACTAGCTCTATCACTTAATAACTACTAAGAGAAATACAAATAGAAGTAGCTAAGTTCATGTAAAGGAGAGCTCCACACTGCTTGTTGGATAATAAAAGCTACTTCACTATGACTTAATAAAATCAGCTTAATAGTTATCTTTAAACCATATAAATACTAACTAGGCATGTTTTTTAAAGTTTATTTAACCCTGTTTGACTTAAGATACTAACAAAGGTGCGAAAAAAAAGCAAAAGATGTTATTCTTAAAAAGCTTAACAAACTAGATTACTATAACTCAAAAGCATATAAAGTTATCTCACTCTTATGCTGTTTGAAAAAAAAGTTACTAAAAAGCCTCTATTATAATAAGCTAGGGACTTTTGCAGAAATAACTAACCTGCTTTACTTTACACAAATAGGAGGCAGACTTAAGAAATTAGCTATTAGCACTAGACTTCTCTTTTACAATAAGTTCAACAATCAAAAAAAGATAGACTTACTGTAACAGCCTTTTGAAATATTAAAGGCGCTTTTAACTTTTTATCTAAGAACAAGCTTCTAGAGAATATAAGCAACCAACAACTACTAGTCTGCCTACTAATATAGACAAACTTATACTTTACAGAAAGGCTCCTAGAGTTAGTTTGATAAGCAAACAGAAAAACTATTAAAGGTTAATACTAGTCCACCTTGAGGTAGCCTAGGCTCTTCTATTCTATTTTTCATTCACACAAAACTGGTACTCAATTTAATTACAGCAAACAAGAATATATACTGTTTATTGTATATAGACAACGTTGAAATTGTAGTATAACAACATTTATTGAAAAGCCAAGAACTTCCTCTTTGAGATAGGCTGCTTAGTAGGCTGCTTAGTCAGCATGATCGTGCCTGCAATTTTGCTTGAAATAAGACGAAAGGAAATGGAAAAAAAATGATTTTGAAATAACTTTATTTCGAACGTGTAAAAATCGCTAAAAATCACTTGAAAAAAAGAAAAACACTATCAACACTATTTTGTGTGAAAGTCTCATAGTAATAGCAATTTCAATAATTAGGTCATATTAAAAAGCTTGTTTTTGAGTTTTTTTTTAAAATAATCAATTAAAATAGTTTACCAATACTTTGTAGACTAGCTCTCAGCTTCATTATTAGCTAAAAAACGCCTTAAATACAGATAAGTATCACTGTTAATTGCTTTTTGTAAAATCCCACTTTTCTGTAATACTATTATTTTATTTTATTGAACAGGGTATTTTTTCTATACAATAAAAATTCTTTATCGTTAACCTATTTTACTATAAAACTTCATTTAACTTTCTATTATAAACTTTGACAGGTTCTTGCTTGGTATAAATGCAATAATCATAATGCGCTTTTTTTGGAGTTTAAAGGACACCTTTTCTTAAAAATGATCATAACTTCGATATCTTTTTTTTCAAGTCCCGTAAGCTTTTAAGAAAGAATTAAAGACTATTTTTTTATAAGTTGGAAATTTTATCCACAAGTTCTTTTTTAGAGAGGTTTTTATTAAGTATTTTTGAAACTTTTCAATTTTTTTTTCAAAGACGGCCTAGTTTAGGCCTAAAAGTATTTATAAAAGCTATTTTTGAAATTTATCTCATAAGGAGTATAACTATTACTTTAAGGAAACATTTTTAGCATCTAAATATATAAGTAAAAAGGTTTATTTTATGAATAGAAAGAAATAAATTATCATTTCGAATAACAATAATCTCAAGCTCTAAGAATAATTTTATTTCAAATGTAAGTTTTAAAAATTTAAAAGAGTTAGTTGACTATTAGATTTCTGGGCTATTATGTAATAAACGATTACGTAAGTAACCTCTATTTTGTTACCCTCCAATTAAACTCTAAGTAAAAAAGACAATGGCCTCTTAATCTTGCTCACATTATGCTTCCGTAAGCAAATCGAATTAAGATTTTTATTAGCAATTTTTACACTTTCAAAAAAAGTAATACTAGAATCAAATTTTTTATTTATTCACTCTTATTTCAAGCAATATAAAAGGCGCAATCGTGCAGACTAAGCAGCTTACTAAGCAACACAATTCGAAGAGGAACTTCTTGGCTATCCAAATCACTAGATCTTTTTTGCCTAGCTCTTCTAGACATAGAAATATAAAACCTTAAAAATAACAACTTTTTGACAACTTTTTTCCTTGTCACCCCTCTGTATATGAACATTTATTCAGCAAACTAAGCCTTTTCCCGCTTCAGCAGGCTAGCTAGCATTAATAAAAGCCTCTTACTAAGGGCAATAAAGCAATCATACCTAGCGTGCATTACTAGCTTAGCCGTCAATCTTGCTTGAAATGAAGTGAAACAAAGTAGAAATAAATTTAAGTATAACCTTTTTTTGAGGGGGTCAAAATCGCTAACAATTACATATTATTAGATAACAGTAGCTAATATCTTTATCATGTAGGTTTCAGAGTAGTTGTATAATAAAATATTTTGTACTATCAAAAGGCTTGTTTTTTTCATTTTTTAAATCATTAACTAAAATAGCTAAATCATAATTAGTGAACAGGTCTATAGCTTCTTTTTGAGCTCAATAACACTCTAGCTATAGTAAAGTATAATTATTGATTATATCCTGTAAAATCTTACTCTTTTTTCACATGATTATTCTATTATGTTAAGTAGCATTTTTTTTCGCACTATAATTTTGCTTAGTTGTAAACCTAATTGCCGACAAAACTTGTTAAAGTCCATATTTTGAAAATTAATAATTTTAATTTGGTATATACATAATAATTATAAGCTATTCTTCAAGAAATATAAACTTATTTTTTTAGAAGTTGTTAATCTCATTTTTTTTTAGTAAGATTTTTATTAAGTATTCTTTTAGTCTTATTACAGCTCACAAAATCATTGCCTAATTTAGTCCTACTAGTAAATAAAAAAGCCTCCTTTCTTGTTTAATATTTCAAAGAGAATGGATAATAATTTCAAAAAACAGTTTTAGTATATGACGATAAAATCAAATAAGCTAATTTCATAAATACAAAGAATTAACTTGCTAGTTAAAATAACAATGAGTATAAGCTAAATAAAAGAAACAACTCATGAAGAAAGTTTTGAATGACTAAATAGAGTTCATGTGCTCTAAGCTTACTATGCTATTACGTATTAAGCGCGAACGTAAGTAAACCTTATTGTTTGTACCCCTTAATTTCAACTCTAAGTAAACAAGATATTAGCCTTAGAACATAGCTTGAATCATGCTTACGTAAGCTTAAATAACTCGTGTTTTTCTTAGCTATTTTTACACGTTCCAAAAAAAATCACACTAAAATCTTTTTTGACTTATTTGTTCAACTTATTTTAAGCAGGATTAAAGGCGCAACTGTGCTGACTAAGAATCTAACTAAGCAGCTCATCCTAAAGAGGAAGTTCTTTGCTTTTCAAAGCACCAACCCTTTCTGGTATAGCCGTTCCAGTCATAGAAATAGAAAGCTTTTAAAACAATGAGCTTTTCGATTTCATTTTTCTTGTCACCTTTCTGTACTTTTTTTATCGTAGTTTCACGACCTTTCTCAGCCTAAAGGGCTATATAAGACGTGTAGGCCGAGGCCTGCAGGTATCTCTGTAGTTTTTCTCTCTGAGTTATTTACAAGGAGTAGTTTACCTCAATGAAGGTGAGGCTCTTAGCCTACTGTGAGAGTGTAGAAATGGGCAAGGGGGAGAGGGAGGAGAGGGAGAGAGGGGAGGGGTGAATAGAGCTTGGTCGCCTAGCTAGGCGTTTGCATCTAGTTCTTGGAGTTTCCTTTGTACCAAGCCTGTGTACTAACCCTAGTTTCTTCAATAAAGGCTATAGTAGCCTTAATTCCTGCTTCTATTTAAAAGAGTTACTGTAGAGAGATTGGCTCTGCACAATAGCTCAAAAGTATAGCTCTACTATTCTTCTATAGTTGGCAGCTAAGAATTATTTAGGCTTTGTTTTGTATAGCTATAGAGTTGCATAAGCAAGTTTTAAATTTTACTTATCCTTTTTTGAATAGAGAACCTTTTCGGTAGCTATAACCTAGTTTTATTAAAAAAAAAACTAGATATATTTTGCCTAGTAGGAGGGATAGGTATCTGTTTTCCTATGCTTTATTCAGAAGTTGCTAAGTAAGTGTTTAGGTTTTTGCTAGTAGCTATTTTCTTGTTTTTTTTACAAGGCTTAACTAGTTAACAGTTGCTAGTCGTTTAATTTCAAAACTAACAACCGCTAGGCTTCTTTTGTTAGTAAAAAGGTTTGATTTTGTAGCCTTTTTTGCTAGAAAGTTTACTTGATTTTTTCTTAGTATATTTTAGTGTCCTAGGACCTATTGCAGCATAGGAGTAATGCCTCTTTCATTTATTTAAGTTGCCGCCTTTATACACCTTACTTGCTATTCTTAGCTAGGGTTGTTTAAGGTATTTTACAATTCAAATAAAGTAGTCTAATTATCTGCGTATTTATTAACTTTATGGCAGCCAAAGCTTACTGCTTTTTCTAGCCTCAAAGTAATACTTTCTAGTCTACTGTTGTAAACTAGCTAGTTATTTCTTATATTTGCTTAAAGTTCTTTTCTTTTTTTTAGGTCTCAAAGGTGGTGGTTGTTGTTGTATTTAAAATGGGGTTTACAAAAAAGTGAAAAGCAGCTACCCTCTACTAATTAGTCCGAAAGTCAAAAAAAGGATTGTGTGTAGTTAACAAGATTCGAACGGTAGAATAAGTTCTGGGAGAAAAGCTCAGACCACTGAGCAATAATTAGGGTCGAAAAAATTTGCTAAGGTACTAAAAAACGACACTAGATAAAACTTGTCTAACTTAGATTGCTAGCCTATTGCTGGCAATAGGATTACAGTAGGATTGCAATAGAATTACTTTATTTATTTTTTAAGGTGTTAAGGGTGGTGGTTGTTGTTGTGGTCAAAATAGGGTTCTAAAAAAGTGAAAAGCAGCTACCCTCTAGTAATTAATCGCAAAAGTCAAAAAATAAAGATTGTGTATAGTTAACGAGATTTGAACATTACGTAGATAAGTTCTAGGAGGAAAGCTCAGACTACTAAGCGATAATTAGGGTTAAAAAATTTGCTAAGGTACTAAAAAAACAACACTAGTTAAAACGTGTCTAACAGCAATTGCCAGCCTATAGCTAACAACAAGATTATAGTAGGATTGCAATAGGATTGCAACATAATGCAATAAAGGAGAAAAAGAATATATACGTACTGCAGTAAGAGCCTGTAATACTTCATAAAGCTGCTGCTTCTTACCTACTGCTTCTTACCTTTTAAATAGCACTGTATACAAACAATTTGCATACAATACGCTGTACTACAATATAGTATACAACTTCTATAATAAGTATCTCTTTAACTTTAAGTCTTATCTAAAGATAAAAAGCTTTTTTATTATACACTTAGCCCTTAAACTAGTCTAGCTTAAGCTAATTATATAAACACTTAAGTTGATTAAGTATCTATAAACTTAGCCTCTTTAGGACTTTATAATTATATCTCTTATAAACAACTCTAGAATCTGTAATATCTCTATATACAAAAAGAATATTAAGCCTTAACTTAGCTAGTTGTAGAAGGAATATAAGATTTATAAGGTGTTCGCTAATACTAGTAAAGTATTTAAAATAATCTACTTTAGTATCCCTCTCTTCTTGTTAATTATATATAAGCTAAGTAAAGAAACTATTAACTAGTGAGGCTAGTTGTTGTATAACGTTAAAAGGGCGATAGAGAAGAAAAAGGCAGGAAAAGAGGAGTAGGCGTTCTATTATTGTATATATAAGTTAGAAAGCAAGATAATAATAGTACTGCTTCTTTAATTTATCTAAAAGTACCTAGAAGTAAAGCGTTAATAAAAGTAGGCAGTATAGGCAAGGTAGAGCGCGTTAAGTTAAGAGGCAATTCGCGTCTTTATCTTGCTTTTCTTTGTTTCTGTCTAAACATGCGACATACTAATTGCGTGCTAGTAATACTAAATAAGGGGGCATAAGCCCTAATACTTGTTGTTAGCAATAAATCTTTTTTTTTACTAAAAAGGTGTCTACAAAATGTGTGGTCACATTAAAAGGTTGTCTTAAAAGGCTGAAGCTAGCAATAGAATTACAACATAATATAATAGAGGAGGGAAAGGACACACAGCAGAAGCCTGTAACACATTATAAAGTTGCTGCTTCTTATTTACTGCTTCTTACTTTTTAAATAGCACTACATACAAACAATTTGCATATAATACACTGCAATAGCGTGTAATCTCTGCAGCAAGCATATTCTTATTCTTAGCTTTTTTTTGAAAAAAACATTTTATGCTACTATCTACCTAGCATTTAATTTAGTTTAACTTAATCTGCTTATGCAGACACTTCAATTTTTTAAGTATTCTATTACTTAACTACTTAGCTAGAATTTTAAGTTAATATAAATTTTAAACAATTTTTTATCTGCAATATTTTGATATACACAAAGATTGTTAAGCCTTAATTTAGCTACTTATGCAAGGCATACACGGTCTTTAACGTATTTACTAATATTAGCACAGTACTTAAAATTTATTGCTTTAGTATCTTCTTCTTCCTATTTGTTGAATAAGGGCTAAGTACAGGGACTAGAACTTAGCTTAAACAGCTATTGCAACACGTTAAATTAGTAATAAAGAAAAAGAGGTAGAGAAAAAGAAGTAGGCTTTCTATTGTTGCGTTTATAAGTTAGCAAGCAAGGCAGTAATAGTATTATTACTTTACTTTATCTAGGAGCGCCTGGCAGTAAAGTAACAAGAATAGGCGGGATAAGGCGCGTTAAGTTAGAAGGCGATTCGCGTCTTTGTCTTGCTTTTTTCTGTTTCTAACTAAACATGCGACACACTAATTGCGTGCCAGCCGAACAAGGGGGCGTAAGCCTGGAAATTTGTTGATAGCAATAAATCTTTTTTTACTAAAAAGGGGTCTATAAAATGTGTGGTCACATCAAAAGGTTGTTGAAAGGCCGAAGCCAAAAGTGCTTTTATAAGAGTCGCTCTTCTGTTAAAGACAACGCCTACGCTATTTCTTTTGTTGTCCCTTATAGCTAAGGCATTTAACTTGTAGCTTTTACCTTTAATGTTTTTTAGCTTATTTAATATATATACTTTGTAAGAGGTGCTAGCATTCTATAGCGTCAAGGCGAAGTATAAAATTTCCTTCAAATTGTCTTAGAGAGCTAAAGAAAAAGACTTTTGAATTCAATTAAGTTGCTATCTTTTATTATTAATCATAGCAGCTTTTAGAGGGTAGTTTAAATATTGTAAAGTAGATTTCAAGGCGTATCTTCTTTTAATGTTGTCTAGCCTAACTCTAGGAAGCAATAGAGCGGCTTCTACCTTACTAGGCAACGCAAAGGAAGATTTAAAGGTTCTTTGGATCTTTCTACAGGCCTAGTTTTGTAGCTTTTGCCCATTGTTAGAAACGTATTGTTAGCTTTTCTGAAATAGCTAACATTTGTAATTATATACGCTAGTAATGCGCACTGAAAATAATTGCTTTATTGCTCCTATCGAAAGGCCTTTATTAATGTTAGCTAGCCTGTTTAGGCAGTAAAAAGCTTAATCTGCTTGCTGTAATTTTATATAGCATAGTCTTTAAACTTAAAAGTTTTGTTAAAGAAACTGCCTATTGATCCAACTAGTTTTTTCTAGCTAAGAGGCCTTTTTAGTATGTAGCGTAAGAAGTTTGTTCGTATTTTTTCCAAGTGTTGTTTTATTTGCAAATTATGTTCTTAAGCTATTACACTTAACAGCTAGCTTTTTAGCTTGGTGAAAAAGTTTTGCTAGCTTTTTATAAGTAGTTTAGAGTTTTTCTTAAAAAATGCTAATAATGTTAAGATTTAAACGTTGTTTATATTAAATAAGGAGTATGTGTTGTTGTTCAATGTAATATAATAAAAATAGCAATTGTGTGTAGATTACATATAGAATTCAAAAGGCTAAGCTCCCTTAAAGTGTACTAGTACTGACTTTCTGTAGTTTTTTTTTGCCTATTCAAAGATAACTTTAAAGGCCTTTTTGTAAGGAATAAGTTTGTTTACAATAAGAAGAAGACTAGTAGTTATTATTTGCTTATATTCTCTAGAAGCTTGTTCTTGGTTTAGTAGATAAAAGCGCTTCTAATGTTTACAAAAGCTATGAAAGTAAGTCTATTCTTCTTCTTTTGTTATTAAATGTTAAAATAAAAATAAAGTCTAACGTTAATAGCTAATTTTCTTAGTCTGCCTCCTATTTGAGTAGGGTAGAGCAGGTTAGTTGTATTTGCTAAAATCTCTAGCCTTTTAGTGTAGAGCCTTTCAGTGCCTTCTTTACATAGTATAAGAAGGAGATAACTTTATATGCTTTTGGAATCTAGTAATCTAGTATGTTTAGCTTTTTAAAAATATTACCTTTCGCTTTTCTTTGGCACAGAAGTTAGTATCCTAAGTTAAACAGCGTTAAATAAACTTTGAAAAAAATGCCTAGTAAGTATTTGTATAGTTTTAAGATAACTTCTTAGCTAATTTTAATGAGTCCTAGTAAGGTAGCTTTTATTTTTTAATAAGCAGTGTAGATCCCTTCTTTAAATAAACCTGAATACTCTTATTTGTAGTGTTCTCTGTAGTTTTTAAGTAATAGGGCTAGTGTATAGAAAAGCAGTAAAACAATTCTTTTTAAAAGTTTAGCACTTAATTTTTAAAGATTCTTCTCTTCTAATAGCGAAGATTTTTTGTTAAAAAGTTATTTGTTGTGTAAGCTATTGTTTCAAACATTTCCCTTAGTAATTTGTTTTTAAAGTATTGTTTTTAATAGTTAAGCTAAGCTTTATTAATAGCTCTAAAGTATGTGTTCTTAGCAAACTAGTAATCTTTTTTTTCTAAGTATAGCGTGTTGTCTTCTTCTCTGGCTACTTGCTTGTTTTCTCGCAAGCCTCTTTTTAAGTTAGCTTTGAGGAAATCTAAATAGCTAGTTACTAGGGTTTTAGCTCTAGTTTTTAGTTTCTAAGAAGGGTAAATTCTTCGTGTGCTAATTAAATCGCTGTTGTAAAGTTCTTTGCTATTTTGTTTAAGCTCTTCTTTAAAGGTTTGTTAAGGCCTAGAAGAAATTGTCTTCAGAGGTAGCTTAAGACGTGTAGTAGAGCTAGTATTTAATCTTATAGTTTTACTCAAATTATTTTCTTTTGTAAAGTGTTGTTACAAAGGCTTTATCTTAATTTAGTTGGGTTGTATTTCTTTAGCTAGCTAGGTAGCTAGCCTTAGCTAATAATACTAAACAGAATAGCATAGTAGTTTAATATGATTTTAAGAATAGCTTGCTAGTTCAAATTACTAGCAGCTATAATTTTTATTAAAGAAGTAAAGTTAATTATATTTTTTTTACATGTGAGCTCTAAACAACGTGCTAACTTTTATAGTATTCAATAGAAATAAGTTTTAGTTGTTAACTAATTTTACTAAATTCTCTGCTTATTAGTTTAGGTTGCACTTTCGTAGGCTTTATTTTAAAGTAGTGGCAATTAAAATCCTTAAGTATAATTTTAAAAGGTTTTATAACCTTTTTTTAAGGCATCTTTAAATTTTCGTTATATTAAGCCATTGTTTTAAGGTTTTATTATTTCAAAGGTTAAAGATGTAGATCTTTCTTGTGTTAAGAAATATGTAATAGCTTAGAAGTTTTTGTCGTCGCTAATGTGAGGATTCCATTCTATTTCTATATTCTTTTTAATATAGAAAAGAGTTTCAAGTCGTTAGCCTTTATAGTTTAGCAGGATTTGCGTAAAGTCTAGGTAAGCAATTAACTTAGTATACTTGTAAGGTCCTTCTAATGACTAAGGCTTTTGTATTGCAATAATCTTAGCGTTTACTGTAATAGCTAGGTTAATCGCGCTTTCTGTAGCAATGCTACCTTTAATAACATCTATTCATAAGACTTCAATTATATTGGTTAGTTTAATCTGTCTTAGCTGTCCTAGCTTGTAGGATTTTGTATTTTGAGCTGTTAGCAGATTACAGTTTGCTGTGGTTAGTAAACTTAAATATAGTGTAAATATAGAGTTTTTATTCTAGTTTGAGGCTTGCACTTGTGTTAGCTAGTATAGTGCACTTTGCTGCAAATTCAACAAGCTAATTTTAAGCATTGAATTATTAAGTAAAATTTTATAGCATTTAGTACATTGGTTTAAAATATCAATAACTTGTAGTTCTTCTGCTCTAAGGCTTTGCCTTAGAATATTGAGTTTCATTTTAATAGCTTTTTAAGCTTCTTTTTTGTACCAAAGGACACGCATGCTAAGCTAAAGTTTTGGTTTTCATGTTTATTTTTAGGCGTAAGCTAAAATTGATCGCTTATAACTTTCAAGCCATTGTTTAAAGGTTGAAATATGTTTTTTCTACTTTTAGGCTGTAATTATAAGGAGTTTGTGGATAACAACCTTGTGTTGGAGGTTAAGCTACTTAGCTGTTTCTCCACAGAATCCAGGTGCTCAAATCACACCTGGAATCTACAATCAATTAATTACTGGAAGCTATTACGCTACTATTATTTCTTATTATTGTTATCAATTGATTGTTGCTATTAATAACTTTTAGGATTACGCAATCTACTAAAGATTACGCAATCTACTATGCAAGCTATTACAGAATACAGATCTTTTAAGAATGCAAGTTACAGGTATATATACACTGTAGTTTAGTAATTAGTTTTAAACTAAGTGAGTAAAATTGGAAGAAAAATACAAACTGCATAATATAAGTTAGTTCAGCGCTCTTTTTGTTAAGATTTTTAATTTTTTAATTTTTCTAATCTTATTCTTTACCCTATGTACCTTCTTAATCTTTAATAGGTTATAGGCCTAGATTAAGCTACCTCTAAGTCTACTACAAACAAGTAGAAGATAGAGATCTCTACCTCTAAGTTAATAGTAGAACAAGCAGCAACTATATATCTGCAACAAGTGATAAGCTTTAAAAATTGAATTTATAACAAGTTAAGAGCCTAAAGATTAATTCTGCAACAGGTGAAAAGCCTAGAAAATGAATAAAAGATTATGCAATAAGTTAAAAAAATTTAAGAAATTTCTAAATAATTGGATTGCAAGTAAAAATAAGAGCTAGAACTAGTTTAAGCTAGTTTCTTAGTAAGAGCTAAAGTAACAACAATACAACTCAACTACGCTAGTTATGAAATCTAAATAAATAGATATTTAATTTATTACAAAAAAAATCCTACTATAATAAGCTTTTGAAAGAGAAGAGTAAACTAAAGTAAATAAACTAAAAAACTCTAATAAGCTAGTTACCCAAATTAATTATTATTAATGAGCAGCTAAATTTTTTTATAGTAAGGATAGTAACTGCAACTATAATAGACAAGTTATTCATTATCTACTTAGCTTATCATTTTAGGCTTAGGTTTGTAAATTAACATAGCTGATAGTAGTATCTTTTAAGTGCTTAAGCTTAAAAGCAGCTCTAACAATAATAAATATACACTTACAATTTAATTTATTCTTGTTTAACAAAACTACAAAGAAAAAATAATATTTGATTTTACTAATTTAACTAAAAAAATTTACTTAGAAAAAGATTTTTAGATGCTTAAAAATTAAAAGGTAAAAGCTTTATTAATTTTACGTCTAAGACTTAACAATAGACATTTATTACAGTTTCAAATATGATTAATCTTAATTTTCTTCTAGAATTAATTAAATAAACTAAATAAAAAAAATAAAAATTCTTAAGGTGCAAAAATCTCATCAATATAAAACTATTTTAATGTCAAATTAATGTAAAAACTTATTTACTGAAAATTAATAGGCTTATATCAAGCGTAGAAACTAAAAATATTAGATTGCCTACTAAATTTGTTGCAGCTCTTATATTTGATAATATAAGATTTAAATTTAAATACTTAGTTAATACAATTACTAAGAACTTTAAATGAAAAAAATATTAATCTAAAAGCAATGCGCAGCTAAATATCAGACGAGTTAAGACGTTTACAAGCCTTAAAAATAGCTTAAATTAGAAGAGCTACTATGTGTCAAATTAAAATAGATTAGAAAGGCTAAATTAATGAATAAGTAATAATAGCTTACTAGCTTTTAAAGCTCCTTAGTTTAAAAACATAATAATATCCTTATTTACTTCCAAATTCAATAATAATGAAGTTGAAACATAACTTATATATAGTGCAAAAAACTAAGACACTAAAGAAGTAAAAACCAAAAAATGATTTTAGCAAAGCTCTAATAATTTAAGTTAATTCAATATTTATTGTAATAAAATATCTCAATAAGCTCTTTTTACTGTAGTATTAATAAATTAAGAAAAGGCCAATTTAAATAGTACTAATAAATCTACAGAATTATTTAAGTAGATACTAGACAGTAGAACAAGCGCACAAATATACTATAATAAGAATTCATTTTTAAGCTTTCGTAATATAAGCAATACTCATATTATAAATAAAGAAATAAAGCTACACTAATAGCAATAGTAAAAAAGATATACTTATTGCTTTTACTAGCATAAATACAACAGTAGTGCTAAAATACGTACTTTTAGTACTAAACATAAAAGTATATATACTTAGTTTGGATTGATTTATTTTTAAAGAAGCTAAATTTTAATTTACTAAAGCTATAAGCCTAGTTATTGAATCTAGAAAGATAATAGCTAGAAGGCAGTATAATAAAAGGATTCCTATATTTATTGTAAATAGTAATATGAAGTACAGTAAAAAATACTATATAAATATTAATTAATTAAAGGATTAAAAATATTAGAATAATAATATAAATTAAGTAGATTCAGAAACTTCTCTTAATAGACATTTTAGCTATATTAGTAAAATAAGCTTAAGTAAGCTTAGAAATAATACTTATAGCAATATATTAAATATTAAGTTTAGTAAAGCTCTACGCAACTGCAAAGTTTACTTAGAAAAAAAGCTTACTAGTAAAGATAACCGACAATAGCAAAAGGTGCTAGCTAGGCTATACAGCTAATTAAGTACAGTAGCAACTTTTAGTAATAATCTGCTTTTATTCAAAGAAAATAAGCGAAGAAAGACTTAATTATTAAAGAGTTTTTGAAATATTTAGTGGCTTCAGCCTTTTAAGACAACTTTTTGATGTGACCACACATTTTGTAGACACCTTTTTAGTAAAAAAAAAGATTTATTGCTAACAACAGGTATCGGGGCTTATGCCCTCTTGTTCAGCATTGCTGGCACGCAATTAGTGTGTCGCATGTTTGGACGGAAATGAAGATGCGCGATATCTCTCTAACTAACCCTCTTAACTAATAACTATTTACTAATAACTATTTACTGCTAACCGCAACTTTTGTTATCTCTGTTGCTATCCTAGCAGTATTGCAGTTGCGGCGTTTCTAGCATGCGCCTATACTTAGATGTAAACATACAACAACAGCGTTACTATCTAAGCACAGCTTTCCTATCTTTAGAGGTAACTTACAAAATCCTCCTACTTGTTAGTTTATTTTAGCTACTTTATAGCTGTTTTAACACGCTCTTGCTCCTTATAGAGCTACTACAAGGTCTCTCTACTAAAGTTGCATTTGCGCAAGAGGAGATTAGTAAAATAACATACTATTACTGCACCTAGACTATTAATATGCGTAACGTATTTAATAGACTTGCTACTAAACAAGCCTTTTACAACCTCTATTGTAACCTTAACATCTATAATACTAAACGCATTAGTAAGGTGTTAATAAATAATAGAATTTAACCTCTGCGTCTACCTAATTACTATAGGAGCTACTGCTAACAGCTCCTCTTTAACTAACTAGGGAGGCTGCTTAACAAAGGTAAACGCAGGCTTGATAATATACTACTATAGCTTCTTGTATAGTAACCTAGTAAGGTCTAACTTTACTTAATATAAGCTATTAGTCTTTGTGTTAAACAAGGAGAAGAATAGTCTAAGTATTATATTATTTGTATGCAGTACTGTGTAGTGTAGGAAATCCTAAAGGTAAGAAGTAGTAGGTAGAGAGCTTTTATAAAGTATTGCAAGCTCCTACTGCAGTAACGTACGTGTCCTTACCCTTCTCTACCTCTACCTCCTCTACCTCTATCGCAATCTTATTGCTAGCTATAGGCTAGCAATTGCTGTTGAACACGTTTTAATTAGTGTCGTTTTTTAGTACTTTTAGCAAATTTTGTAACCCTAATTTTGCTTAGTAGTCTAAGCTTTTCTGCTCTAAGCGCTTAGCACGTAGACCTTATCTACTTACTGTTTAAATTTTATTAACTATACACAATCTTTTTTTGACTTTTGCGACTAATTAGTAGAGGGCAGCTGCTTTTCACTTTTTTAGAAAACCTATTATAACTACAACAACAACCACCACCTTTAATACCTTAAAAAATAAATTAAATATTTAGACCTTAAACTTAGAAGCTAATGCAATGTTATTAAATTTTAAGAAGAACAAAAACTACTAGCTAATTATAAGCTAAAAAATAAGCCTTTTAAAACAACATTACTTTAGCAGATATATATCATAAAAAGGTAACTTATAATAAAGCTTAAAATTAATTTAAAAGGCTTTAGTAATGCATATAAGGGGGGGAATTATAATTTTAGCAGAACATATATTTTGAAATTTATATCTTTGCCTTAAATTGCTATAAGAGATCTTTTTCTAGGAGCAAGCCTAATAAATAATGATATATATTTTAAATTACTAGCAAGACAGCTTCCTAGCTTAAAGGAGCCTATTAGAATTTAAGCTACTTAGCTGTTTCTTTACACAATCAAGGTGCTTAAATTACACTTAAAACTTACAAATTATTATTAACCAGAAACTATTATAGTACTAGTATTTTTTATTATTGTTATTAATTAATTGTGGTCATTAAAAACATTAAGGATAACGCAATTTACTATAAATTACACAATTTACTACGCAAGCTATTATATGATATAATTTTTTTATCATAAGTTATAAGTATATATAAAATGTAGACTAGTAAATAGTTAGAAACTTAGAGAGTAAAAGCAAAAGAGAAAAATAAATTACATAACAAAAGTTAGTTTAGCACTCTTTTCTTTAAGTTTTTATTAATTTTTTTATTCTTGTCTTTTACTTTGTGTACTTTCTTAATCTCTAATAAGTTATAAGCCTAGATTAAGCTGCCTCTAAGTCTACTATAAACAAATAGAAGACAGAGATCTTTAATTCTAAGTCAATAGTAGAACAAGCAGCAACTACATATCTAGAACAAATTATAAGCTTTAGAAATTGAATTTATAATAAGTTATAAGCTCTAAAATTTAATCTGCAAAAGGTTATAAGTTTAAAAAAGAATTATATAATAAAACAAAGAAATAAAGTGGTTAACAAGTGAATTAGACACCTAAGCGAATCAGACACGCCCCACAAGCGCGTTAATATTGATACGTTATAACGTACATTTATTACAGTTAGTAAACTATTATAATATACTAAGTCAACTATTTGAATTGCTACTAATACTTGCACTATCTATCTTAACTACGCAGGTACAAGCGTTGTGTCTAACCTGCTTATAACGCCTGCACTGCCTCTCTTCTTGTACCCTCTTTAACGCACTCTTACTATTACTATAACTACTACCTGCCTATTTAGCTAATACTTCTTGCACCTTGCCTATATTAAGAGTCTCCTCTATCTGTACGTATTGCTGCTTACAGCTCTTATACTTATCTAATGTATCTAGAGCTTTTTAAATGCTACTTATTTTCTCTATTATAAGCGTTATTGTATATACTATTTACTAGGCCTCTTTACTTATCTGCGCAACCTGCGTGTTAGGTAAATTTATAAAAAACCTATAATAGTTTCTTACTCTCTCTTAAATAAAAGTACTTTAAGCCTTAACTTTGCGCACGTTATGTAGTATCTGCGCCTTCTAATTGTCTACTTATTGTACTAATTGTTTTAGTGTCTATACTATAATATTAAGCTTTAATAGCACATCTTATAAGTTATATAAGACTAGACAAGCGCTTCTAAAGCTAGCTTAAATATTCTCCTTTGTAATAGACTGCTTAAAAGTAGCCTTAAAGGCTGGTAGGAAGGTCTCCTTGCCAATATAGTTAGTGCAGTTATATACTAAGCCTAAAACAGTGTTGCGATACTTACGCTTCAACAGCAAGGAGCAGGCAATATTAAGAAGTTATAATAGGTAAGACAAGTGCGTAAGTATATAAAGAAGAATAATATTTTTCTTCTTGCAAAAATATTAAAGTTTAACTAAGCAGTAGCTCTTATAGCTATTAATAATAAGTAGTTATTACATACTTACAGTATACCTCTTTGTATAGGTATTAAAATACTTTAACTAAGCAAGAGCAAGCTAGTTATTTATCTAGCTATTAAGACTAACTTTAAGTACTTAGTTAGCAGGTAGGTTCTTAAACAAGGCGTTAATAAGCACTTTACCTGCAAATATAATACAAAGTAGTTAATAGTAACTTAACGCGCCTACGCCTTAAGTTACAGTAACTTACTTATAGTTGCCTAGCTAGACGCGCTTCTTTTTGCTAGATCTCTTTAAGCCTTTAATAACTAACTATAATAAAATCTTGCTTATTATAAAGCTAGTCTTATTAAAGTTGTAAATATTATTATCTATAATTTCTTACTTCTCCTTTGTTGCCTTAACTAGATTGAACTAGCGCTAGATAGCCGCTAGGTCCTCGCAGGCGGCTTACTAGTAATTATAGAGATAACTCTAGCGCGTATAGAGCTTAAGAGTCCTCTTAACAAAGTTGTTAATTTAGTTCTTGCTAATAGAGTTTTACTACGCTTATAAAATAGTTTATTAGCTATTACTTAAGTATTAGCCTTTATAAGTACAAATCTTCGCGTAGACTTTTTAAGAATACGCTTAACTATAGCCTTATTTTCTAGCTTATTTAGGCGCTTTAAGTTCGCTTTACAGTCGCGTTAGGAGGGCTTTCTAGCGCGTTAGTTAGACAGAGTACTTTAAGGCACGTTATATATAAAGACAGCGCGTCTTGAGCTTTAAACACGTTATAATTAGACATTGAAAAGAGCAAGCTAAAGATCTAATTTATAATAAGTTAATAGATAATTGCGTTGTTAAGACATAACGCGTTGTAGTGTCAACGTTGACGTGCTAGTGGGGCGTGTCCAATTTGCTTGGGTGTCTGATTCGCTTGTGAACTACGTTATAAGAAATTTCATTTTACCTGAATCGTAAACACATGTAAGAGCTAGTACTATTTTAAGCTAGTTTCCCAGCAAGAGCTAAAGTAACAACGATACAACTTAATAATACTAGTAAAAAAATTTAACTAAACAAACAATTAATTTGTAGCAAAAACAATCCTGCTATAATAAGCTTTTGAAAGTTGAAAAGAATTAGGCAAATAAGCTAAAAAACTTGAGTATACTAGTTATAGAATTTTTAAATTCTTAATTAATAGCTAGAGATATATATAGTAAGATCAGTAATTGCAACTGTACTAGACAATTAACTTATTTTTTACTTAGCTAATTATTTTAGGCTTAGGCTGAGAGATTAGAATAGCTAGTAGTAGTATCTTTTTAGTGCTTAAGCTTAGAAAAATTACTTCAAGGAAGCTATTTAGACGCTTAAAAATGAAAAAGTAAAATCTTTATTAATACTACGTCTACGCCTTAAAAATAGACATTTATTATAGTTAAAAAATATTATAAATATATAGTATTTTTAAAATTACTCAGAGAAACTGTATTTACATAAAAATTTAGTTATAGATTTTTAATGTGCAAAGGTCTTATTAATACAATACTATTTTAATATTAAGATAATGTAAAAACCAATCGATAGAAAGTTTATAAGCTTGTATTAAACTTAGAAACTAGAAATTCTTAATTACTTCCTAAATTTATTTCAGATCTGATACTAAATAATTTAAGTTCTGAATTTAACTGATTAGTAACTGCAATTACATAAAACATGAAATTAAATAAGAATTTTAATGTAAAATCTATATGCAGCTATATATTAGACAAGTGCAGACATTTAAAAGCCTTAAAGAGTAGCTTTAATATAAAGAGCTACTAAAAGTCTAATGAGTATACATTAAAGAGGCTATATTAATAAATAAGCGATAATAGCTTAGTAGCTTTTTAAGCTCTTTAGTATGAAAATATTAAATTATTATTATTAACTTAAAAACTAAATAATAAAAAGAGTTTAAAGATAACCTGTATTAATGCAGAAAACTAGAATACTTAGAAAATAAATACTATATTTTTTATCAGTATAGCTTTGTAAAATCAAATTAATTTCATATTTATTATAAAAAATATATCTAAATAAGCTCTTTTAACTATAGGATTAGAAAATGTAAAGACTGCTAATATAACTAGTACTAATAGATCTACTAAATTATTAAAGTAGATACTAGGTAGTAGAGCAGGTGCATATATGTGCTATAATAAGAATTTATCTTAAAACTTTTATAGTGTAAGCAATACCTAAAATAAATAGAGGAATAAAGTTCCACTACTATTAATAGTAAAAGAAGACGTACTTATTACTTTTACTAGCACAAATACAACAGTAGTGATAAAATATGTACTTTTAGTACTTAACATAAAAGTAAATATACTTCTTTTATACTATTTGATATGAAAAAAAGCTGACTTATAAGTTACTAAAGCTAATAGTTTAATTATTTAATTTGAAAAAATACTAGCTTAAATGCATTATACTACAAAGATTGCTACATTGACTAGAAATAGTAGTATTAAGTACAGTAATCAATACTGTGTAGAAGTAGATAATATAGAAGTTTTACATTCATTACATAGAATTAATTAAAACCCCTAAAAAAACTGAAATAATTAACAAGATTAAAAATATTAAAAAACTTCTCTGCACAGACGTTTTAGCTATATAAGTAAACGAGCTTAAGTAAGCTTAGTAATAATACTTACAGCAATATATTAAATATTAAGTTTAGTAAAGCTTTTGCGCAAAGGTAAAGTTAGCTGAAAAAATAAGCTTACTAACAAAGTTAACAGACAAGAGTAAAAAGTGCTAGCTAGGCTATAAGGCTAAATAAGTATAGCAGTAACCTATATTAATAATCTGCTAATTTTTAGAGAAAATAAGTAAAAAATTACTTAATTGTTCAAAGATCTTTTCAATATTTGAGACCTTATAATTAAAGACCAAGGCAATATCTTTAGAAATTTAAAAAATAACAAGACCCGTAGCTTATAATAAGCTAAAAAAGAAGATTTTCAAAAGAATACTACTTTAGCAAATAAATTCTGCAAAAAAGCAACCTGTAACAGATCCTAGAATTAATACAAAAAGCTTTAGTATTGCAGGTTAAGGAGATAATAATAAAATTAGTAGAAGATTTATTTTAGGATTTATATTTCTGCTCTAAATTGCTATTAGAGATCTTTGACTAAGAGCAAGCCTAGTAAATAATAATATATATCTTAAATAACTAGCAAAACAGCTTCCTAGCTTAAGGGAACATGTTAGAGATTAAACTACTTAGCCATTTTTCTATAAAATCTAAGTGCTTAAATCACACCTAGAATCTACGATTAATTAATTACTAAAAGCTATTACGCTACTACTATTTCTTATTATTGTTATTCATTAATTGTTGTTATAATAATGTTTAGGAATATAAAATTTACGATAAATTACGTAATTTACTACGCAAGCTATTGCTTAATACATATTTTTCTAAAATGCAAGTTACAGGTATATATAAACTGTAATTTAGTAGATAGTTAGTAACTAAGAAAGTGAAAGTAATGGAGAAAAATAAACTGCATAATATAAGTTAGTTTAGCGCTCTTTTCCTCTAGTCTCTGTTTTTTTATTCTTTTATCCTTGTCCTTCACCCTACGCACCTTCTTAATCTCTAACAGGTTATAAGCCCGGATAAGGCTGCCTCTAAGTCTACTACGAACAACTAGAAGACAGAGATCTCTACCTCTGAGTTGATAGTAGAACAAGCAGCGACTACATATCTGCAACAGGTTATGAGCCCCAGAGATTAAATCTACAACAGGTTATAAGCCTAGAGATGTAAACCACAACACCTTGCACTAGGGCGTTATAAGTTAGGCAGCCTTAAAGGTTGTAATATCCTGCTATATAGCCTTATTTACTAGGAGGTGTTTTGCTTCAAAGGCTAGTGTAGTCGTAAATGATTTAATTTCCTTTAAAAGATATTGTAACTAAAGCAACTACAAAAAATCATATTGCTTTTTTTGTTGCAAAAACGTTGTTAAAGGCATTTCTTAGTTTAAAGGCGTTGAATTCTGTTAAGGCCACACAAACTAGAACTAGTTAGCAGTCTTTGAGGCTAGTTGTAGCCTTTAGTTTTTGTGTCTTTCAGATATTTGTTTAAAGTTGATTTTTGTTGTTGCCTGCTATAGTAGCAAAAGTAGCTGTAATATTGTAAGGCATGTTTTAAGTAAGCTTATTCTAGATAAACGTGTTTGTTGTTAGTTACTCAATACGTCTAATTTTCTCTCTTAATTCTTATAAGACGTTAAAGAGACTTAATATTTAGTTTGCTAAAATAGCAGTTTTTTTCTTATTTACTTTGCTATTTTCTGTATAGTCTTTTTAAACTTCTACTAAGTTCAAAAGATTTATTTGCTAAATAGAGTTGTTTTCAGCTAAACTGGCTGCTTGGATTACTAGATTTCAAGCAATCTTAGGTGCTTCTTCACCTTAGGTAGGTTCTGGCGTTTTATTCTTAATTAGGTATCAAGGAATAGGTCTAATAAAAGGCGAAAAGTTACTATTAGTTTGACTGTAGGTAGGCCTTTGTGGTTCCTCTAGGGTTTGCCTTTTTTAGGCAAGGTGTAGTTATGTTGTTGGCTTCAGCCTTTTGAGACAACCTTTTAATGTAACCACACATTTTGTAGACACCATTTTGGTAAAAAAGATTTATTGCTAACAATAGGTATACAGGCTTATGCCCCCTTATTTGGCATTGCCGGCACGCAATTAGTGTGTCGCATGTTCGGATAGAAACGAAGAAAAGCAAGACAAAGACGCGAATCGCCTTCTAACTTAACGCGCCCTATTCCGCCTATGCCGCCTACTTATATTAAGGCTTTACTTCTAGGTACTCTTAGACGAATTAAAGAAGTAGCACTATTATCGCCTTGCTTTCTAACCTATACATACAACGATAGAGCGCCTACTCCTTCTTTCCTACCTCTTTCTTCTCTATTGCTATTTTAACGTTATGCAACAGCTAGCCTAACTAGTTAATAGTTTCTTTACTTAGCTTATGCACGATTAACAAGAAGAGAGGGATACTAAAGTAGAGTATTTTAAGTACTTTACTTGTATTAGTAAATACCCTGTAGATCTTGTATTCTTTCTACAACTAGCTAATTTAAGGCTTAAAATTCTTTTTATATATAGAAATGTTGCAGATTCTAGAGTTGTTTATAAGGGATATAATTATAAAGTCCTAAAGAGGCTAAGTTTGTTAATGCTTAATAAACTTAGGTGTCCGCATAATTAGCTTAAGCTAGACTAGTTTAGGGGCTAGGTGTATAACAGGAAAGCTTCCTGTCTTTAAATAAGAGTTAAGGTTAAAGAGATACTTATTGTAGAGGTTATACGCTATTGCAGCGTATTGTATGCAAATTATTCGTATACAGTACTATTTAAAAGGTAAGAAGTAGTAGGTAAGAAGTAGCAGCTTTAGCTTTATAAAGTATTATAGGCTCCCGCTGTAGTACGTACGTGTCCTTTCCCTCCTCTATTGCATTATATTGCAATCTTATTGCAATCCTACTGTAATCCTATTGTTAGCTATAGGCTGGCAATCGCCGTTAGACACGTTTTAACTAGTATTGTTTTTTGGTACCTTAGTAAATTTTTTGACCCTGATTATCGCTCGGTGGTCTAAGCTTTCCTCCTAGAACTCATCTACCTACTATTCAAATCTTGTTAACTACATACAATCTTTTTTTTGACTTTTGCGATTAATTAGTAGAGGGTAGCTGCTTTTCACTTTTTTGGAACCCCATTTCAACTACAACAACAACCACCACCCTTGACACCTTAAAAAATAAGTAGTTATGTTGTTTTCGTCTATCTCTATTTGTCTTTTATCCAATTCACCTAGGTCTTTAAAAGCAGTTTGTTTTTTATTGTTTTTCAATGTTGTTGTGATTTCTCAATGTAGTTAGGCTTTAGAAAGCTCTTTAATCTTAATTAGCAGTAGATGCCTTATCATGTGGTCTAAGCTTTTTAAGAAAAACAAATTTTTTCTCCTCAAAGGAGAGGCGGGTGACTTTTTCACCCACTCGAGCGCGCCAGCGCCCTCGCTGCAGGCTCTGAATAGTATCGCAATCGGATCCTTAGGATTGTTTTTTTAAGATCCGGTTGTTTCTGATCAATTTCCAGAAAATTCGACGTTGGTGTTGGTGGACCTCTCTGTACTTTAGCTGCCTTAATTCAAAGGGGCGACAAAAAGAAAAAGGTATTTAAAAAGTAGTTATTCTTATTGCTTTATATATCAATAACTAGAAAGCCTATGCTATAATAAGTTAGTGATTGGAAAAGCCAAGAACCGCCTTTTAAAGATAGGCTGCTTAGTATGTTGCTTACTTAGCAAGGTTGCGCCTGCAATCACGCTTAGAATATCGTGTGAAAGAAGTGATAATTGATTTCAGAACATCTTTTTTTGAACGTGTAAGAATTGCTATAAATTACATATATTAAATAGCACTATCAACCTCTTTCAATGTGAAAGTCCAAAATTAATAGTAGTATGATCTATTAAGTAATAGTAAAAAGCTTGTTTTTCGATTTTTTTGAATAATGAATCAAAATAGCTTACTGATACGCAGTAAATTAGCCATTAACTTCTTTAGTGTCTGAATAACGCTTGAGCTATAAAAAAATATCATTACCAACTGCTTTCTGTAAGAACCAACTTTGTAGTAATACCATTACATCATTTTGTTTAAAAGTAAATAATTTTAGTAATATAACACTGTTTTATACAGAGGGGTGACAAAAAGGAAAACTAATCAAAAAAGATAAAGTTTTCGATTGCTAATAACTAATTAACTAAATAAGCTAGTCTAAAAAGAGTTAGTGATATGACAAGCCAAGAACTTGATTCTTAAGTTAAGCTACTTAGTAAGCGGATTATTCAGCACTAGTACGTTCGCTAATTTACTTAAAAACAGAGAATAAAAAACATAAAAATAGAACTAACTGTTTCTAATTAGTAAGCGTATCAAAATTTCAAAAACTGACTAAGTTACATAAGATGATGTAAGCATTGTGTGAGCTAATTTTAACCTCTAGTTTCTTACTTGCTTAAAGTTTAATCAGCAATATAAAGAAAAGGAGGTTGCTTAGGTAAGCAATAACTCTAAAATAGATTCCTAATCCTTTTCAATATAGTTGTCTTATTCTTATCCTAATTCTTGTTTTTTAAATTATCTTTACCATGTCTCCTCAACTTTCAAAGTTTGAAGAAAACGTTTATATATTACTTACACAAAACTAATTTATCCCTTCTATTAGTACTATACTAGATAAGCCTTGTAGTAGTATTTATAACACTATTAAACAAATTGAAAAGAAAAACAACAATCTTTTACCTACCTTTACGCCTTCTACAGGCCGCCTTACCAAAATCACGAAAAAAGTGAAAAGAGCTGTTAATAGACATTTAACTAGAAGTTCTAAAAAACAAATAAGCGTATATTAGACAAAAATAGGGGGTTTTTTTATTGTAGTTGAACGTACTTTCTCAGCCTGAAGGGCTATATAAGACGTGCAGGCCGAGGCCTGCAGGTATCTATGTGGTCTTTCTATCTTCTGAGTAATTTACAAGGGGTGGTTTATCTGAATAAAGGTGAGGCTCTTAGCCTATTGTGTAGAGGTTGAGAAGGGGGGGAAGGAGGAGGAGGGGGAAAGGGAGGAGGGGTGCTTAGAGCTTGATCGCCTAGAAAGGCGATTACATCTAGTTGTTAGAGTTTCCTTTGTACTAGGCTTGTGTACTAACTCTAGTTTCTTGAATAAAGGCTATTGTAGCCTTAATACCTACTTCTATTTAGAAAAGATATTGTAGAGAGATTAGCTCTGTACAGGAGTTCTAAAGTATAGCTCTACTATCCTTATATAGTTAGCACCTAAGGATTATATAAGCTGTGTCCTAAGTAGCTCTAAAATTGCATAGGCAAGTTCTAAATTCTACTTTTCCTCTCTTAAATACATAGCTCTTTAGGTAGCTATAACCTAGTTTTCATTAAAAGAAAGAGCTAGATATATCTCTCCTAGTAGAAGAGATAAGTATCTGTTTCCTTATTTTTTATCTAAAGGTTGCTAAGTAGGTGCTTAGGTTCTTTATAGTAGCTTTTTTCCTGTAGTTTTCTAGGAGGCTTAACTAATTAACATTTGCTAGTTGTTTAATTTAAGAGCTAACAACTACTAGGCTTATTTTATCTGTTAAAGAGTTTATTTTGTTGCCTTTTTTGCTAGGGAGTCTACTTAATCGTTTCCTAGTACATTATAGTGTCCTAGGACCTTTTGTAGCGTAGGTGTAATGCCTTTTCTTTCTAGTTAAGTTGCTGCTCTAATACACCTAATTTGCTACTCTTAGCTAAAGTTGTTTAAGGTGTTTTTTACTTAAAATAGAGCAGCCTAATTGTCTACGTAGATATTAACGTTTTAGTAGTTAGTTAATAGGCTAACTGCTTTCTCTAGCCATAAGGTAATACCTTCTAGTTTACTATTATAAACTAGCTAGTTATTTCTTAAACTTGCTTTTAGTTCTTTAACATGAGTGTCTCCTTTGTAAAAGGCAACGCCTACGCCTATTCCTTTGCTAGCTCTTATAGCTAAGGCATCTAAGTATATTGATAGAAGGTTGTTATCTACTAATAGTTTTATATAGCTTTCTACTTCTATGTCTTTTAGCTTGTTTAATACATAGACCTTATAGGGGGTCATAGCGTTTTATAGCGTAAAGGTGTAGTGTTGTATTTCTTCTATATTATCTAAGAGGGCTAAGGTAATAGATACTTATATTTAATTAAGTTACTCTCTTCTGTTATTGTTAATAGCAACTTTTAGAGAGTAGTTTAGATCTTGTAAAGTAGATCTAAAGGCGTATCTTCTTATAGTGTTGTCTAGCCTAACTCTAAATAGAAATAGAGCGGCTTCTACCTTACTAGGCATTGCAGGGGAAGATCTAAAGGTACCTAGGATCTTTCTACAGGCCTAGTTTTAAAGTTTTTGCCTACTTTCAAGGACGTGTTGTTAGCTTTTCTAAAATAGCTAACATCTGTAATTAGCTACGCTAGTAATGCATGCTAGGTATAATTACCTTATTGCCTTTAGTAAGAGGCCTTTATTAATATTAGCTAGCCTACTTAGGCACGCTTGTTGTAACCTTATATAGTAGTAGTCTCTAAACTTAAGAGTATTGTCAAAGAAGATACTTAGCTACCTAACTAGTCTTTTTAGCTAGAAAGTCTCTTAAGTAGGTAACGTAAAGACTCTATTTATATCTTTTCTAGATCTTGTCTAGTTTGCTAATTCTGTTTTTAAGCTATTAAACTTAATAGCTAACTCCTTTGCTTAGTTAAAGAGAATTAATAACTCCCTTTTAAGCAATTTAATATTCTGTCTAATAGATGTTATTAATATTAAAATTTAGAGATTATCTATATAAGATAAGGAGTATATTTTATTATTTACTATAATTAATTAGAATAGCAGTTTTGTGTAGATTAGAAACAGGATAGGAGAGGCTTGGCTCCCTTAAAGTATACTAGTATTAACCTTCTATAAGTTCTCTATTTGCCTATTAAAGGATAACTCTAAAATCCTTTCTATAAGGAACAAGTTTGTCTATAATAAGAGGCATACAGGTAGCTGTTAGTTGCTTATATTTTTTAGAAGCTTGTTCTTTAATAAATAGTTAAGAGCGCCTTTAATGTCTAAAAAGGCTATTAAAGTAACTTTATTCTTTTTTCTTTGTTGTTTAATATTATTGTTAAAGAGAAGTCCTGCGTTAATAGCTAATTTCTTTAGCCTGCCTCCTATTTGCGTAGGGTAGAGTAAGTTAGTTGTTTCTACTAGGATACTTAATCTTTTGAAGTAGGGTCTTTCTAGTACCTTCCCTAGACAGCATAAGAAGGAGATAACTCTATATACTTTTAGGATTAAGTAGTCTAGTTTGTTTAGCTTTCTAAGAATAACCCCTTTTACTTTTTACTAGCTCTTTAGTTAGTATCCTAGGTTAAATAAAGCTAAGTACACCTTAAAAAAGATGCCTAGTTAGTATTTGTATGCTTTTAATATAAATTCTTAGCTAATTCTATCTAGTCCTAGTAAGGTAGCTTTGATTTTCTAACATGTAGTGTAGAGCTCCTCTTTAGATAGAATTAGCTACTCCTATTTATAGTTTCTTTAGTAGTTATTAAGTATTAGGGCTAGTGTAGAAAGAAGTAGTAGAAATAGCTCTTCTCTAAAGGTTTAGCACTTCTCTCTAAAGGATTCTTTGCCTCTAATAGCAAGAATTCTTGTTTAGAGGTTATTTTTTGTGTAGGCTATTGCTTTAAATATTTCTTTAAGCAATTCGTTTTAGAAGAATTATTTCTAGTAGTTAAGCTTAGCTTTCTTAACAGCCTTTAAGTATTTATTCTTAGTAAGCAGGTAATCTTTTTTCTATAAGTATAGTGTGTTGTCTCTTCTCCTTGCTTCTCTCTTGTAATCTTAAAAGGCTCTGTTTAAGATAGCCTTAAGAAGATCTAAGTCGCTAGTCTACTAAATTTTTAGTTTTATTTTGAATTTGCTTTAAGTATAGTACTTTAGAGTACCTGTTAAATTGCTGTTGTAAGGTCCTCTACTATTTTATCTAGCCTCTCCTCTAAAGGTTTGTTAAGGCCTAGAAGTAGTTGTCTTAAGAGGTAGTTTGTAGCGCGTAGTCGAGCTAGTAATTAATTCTCTAGCTTTGCTTAAATTGTTGCCTCCTGTAGAGCAGTGTTAAACAAGGTCTAGTTAGATTTTTTAGTATTATATCTCTTTAGCTAGCTAGGTAGTTGCTCTTAGTTAACAATGCTAAATAAGATAGCGTAGTAGTCTAATCTAACCTCTAAGATAGCTTGCTAGTCTAGAATACTAGAAGCTATATTGCTTGTTAAAAAAGTAAAGTTAAGTACGCTCTCTCTTTACATATAAGCTCTAAAGAATGTGCTAACTCTTATAGTATTTAATAAAGATAGGTTTTAGTTATTAACTTACTCTACTAAATCCTCTACTTGTTAGTTTAGGTTGCACTCTTTTAGGCTCTATCTAAGGTAGTAGCAATTAAAATCTCTTAGGACAATTAAATATAATCTTATAGACTCTCTTAGGAAGTGTTTTTAGATTATTGTCATATATAGCCTTTATCTTAGGCTTTTTTTATTATAAATATTAAAGACGTAGATTTTTCTTATGTTAAGCTAAATTATAATAGCTTAAAAGTTGTTGTTATTACTAATATAAGGTTTAACTTCTACTTCTAAACCCTTTGAAATGTAGAATAGAGTTCTACGTTGTAGGCCTTAGTAGGTTAGTAAGATTTGCGTAAAGTCTAGTTATATAACTAACTAGGTATCTTTATATAATCCTCTTATTAACTAAGGCTCTTGAATTATAATAATCGTAGTGTTTGCTGTAATAGCTAAGTTAATTACGCTTTCTATAGCAGGGCTGCTTCTATTAATATTTATTTATAAGACTTTAATTATACTAATGAGTTTAATTGGTCCTAGCTGTCCTAGCCTGTAGGATTTCGCATTCTAGGCTGTTTACTGCATAAGGTCTGCTACAGTTAGTATACTTCAATATAGTATAAGTATGAGGTTTTTCTTTACTAGTACAAGACTTATACTTATATTAACTAGTATAGTGTACTTTGCTACAGATTTAGTAAGCTAATTTTAGGCATCTAACTTCTAGGTAGCTTAATTCTTAGTATTTAGTGTATTGCTTTGCAATATTAACAACTTGCAGTTTCTCTACTCTAAGGCTTTGCCCTAAGATATATAGTTTTCTTCTTATAGCTTTTTAGGCTTCTTTCTTTGTAGTAAAGGCTACGCATGCTAAGCTAAAGTTCTAGTTTTTTCTTTTATTCTTAGGCGTAAGCTAAAAAAGATTACTTATAACTTTTAGGCTTTTGTTAAAGGTTTTAATTTCTTCTTTAACAACTTCTAGACTGTAGTTTGTAAGAAGCTTGTTAATAACAACTTTAAACTACAGCGTAATAAGTTAGGCAGCTTTAAAAGTTGTAATTTCTTGCTATATAGCCTAATTCTCTAAGGAGTATTTAGCCTTAAAAGCTAGTATAGTTATAACTATTTTGTTGCTTTTAGCGGATAATGAAATCAGGCGACTATAAGAAATTGTACGCCTCCTTTTGTTACAAAAGCTTTATTAAAGGCATTTCTAAGTTTAAAGGCATTAAATGCAGCTAAGGTCTTGCTAACTAGAACTAGCTAACAGTCTTTTAGGCTAGTAACTTTTAGTTTTTGTGTCTTTTAGATATTTATTTATAGTTAGTCTTTATTATTGCCTACTATAGTAGCAAAGGTAGCTGTAGTAGTATTAGGCGTGTTCTAAATAGGCGTGTTCTAGATAGAGGTATTCTAAATAGGCGTATTTGTTGTCAGTTTCTTAATATGTCTAATTTTCTCCCTTAACTCTCTTAAGATGTTAGAGAAGCTTAATATTTAGTCTACTTAAAATAGTAGTATTTTTCTTATCAACTCTACTGTTTTCTATATAGTCTCTAAAGACCTCTACTAAGTCTAGAAGGCTTGTTTGCTAAGTAAAGTTGTTTTCTACTAAATTTGCTACTTAAATTACTAGATTCCTAGCAATTTTAAGTGCCTCTTTAATTAAGGTAGCTTTTAATATTTTGTTTGTTAATAGGTATTAAGGTATAAGTCTTATAAAAAGAGAAAAGTTGCTCTTAGTTTAAGAGTGGGTTAGCCTCTGTAGTTCCTCTAGAGTTTGCCTTTTTTAGCGCGGCGTTGTTATAGTGTCTTCTTCTATCTTTATTTGCCTTTTATTTAATCCTCCTAGGTCTCTAGAGGTAAATCTTTTTTTGTTGTTTTTTAAAGTTGTAGCAATTTCTTAGTTTAGTTAGGCATTAATAAGCTCCTTAATCTTAATTAGCTTAATATGCCTAGGCATGCGGCCTGAGCTTATTAAGGAAAACAAAAATTTTCCTCTAAAAAGGAGAGGTAAGGTAACCGTTTCACCCTCTTAAGCACGCTAGCGCCCTCGCTGCAGGCTCTGAGAAGTATCGCAATTGATTCCTCGGGGTTGTTTCCTTGGGATCCGGTTGTTTCTGATCAATTTCCAGAAAAGTCGAAGTTGGTGTGTTTGACGAAAATAGTTTAATTCTTTCTACTAGAAGCCTACAACGCTTTCTTAGAGAGGTGAATTACTCTGTTAATACTTCCAAGAAAAAACAGCTTCTAATCGTCTAATATACGCTAAGGAGAGGCTGACTAATATTAAACATTTATATAAAAATTTCAAGTTATATTTTCTAACAAGTCAGCTATTAAGCGTAAGCACAGTGCTAAAACAGAATATTGCCGAAAACGTCGAAATAAGCGCCTTAGGAAGGAATGTGTCTCTACAATCAACAGAAGTAAGTTTCAAAATCCTTTAAATAACTTCAAAAAAATTTTATTTTATGAAGTATTTTCCTATTATTTTAAATTATTTTTAGAAAGCTTACTAATCATTTTATAAGCCGAGATATCTCTTTCCAAGTTTAGAGAGCAATTTGGATAGGAGGAAGATTAAAATTAGTAGTTAATAGGACGCCTATAACTACTAAATCCTTTAGAATTACAAACTATTTTAGTAAGATTATAATACTAGTAGTAAATCCTACTATTGAAAAAGGCAAGTTAAGTATACCAATTCTTCTTATTCTAAGTTATATAACTTTATATTTTTTTAATATGCTTCATATCTTATATAATACTTTTAAAGGCCTTACTAAATATTGTATAGGATGGAAGTTACAGTAGGATAATGCTAAGATCTATAAAATCTAGAGATTTTATCTAAGTTTTCTAGAAATAAGGTAGCACTTTTTAAGGATCCATCTTATAGTCCAGATTTAAATCTTATTGAAAACATTTAGGCCTTAGTAAAAAACGCTTTAACTAAAAGGCCTACTTCATTATTAGGCGAAGGTAATAACATAAAGAGTATAGCGAAGTTTATAGAGGCTATATTTGAAGAGTGGGATTTAATACCGCAACAGGCGATAGATAACAGTATTTTATCTTTATCTAGGCGTTATCAAGACGTTAAAGAAGCTAAAGGCTGGTACACTTAGTATTAGTAATCAATATCAGCTTTTATGATATAAAAAACCAAAAAATGCTTTTGATAATAACTTTTTCTCACCATTCAAATATCATCAAACTGATAGAAGTTGCGTATATACACTAACAAGATAACATTAGAAACTTATTGTGATTTTAATACTGTCAATAAACTGCTATTATTAATTGGAAATAACAATTTTTGAGTCCTCATTTTCAGTGCAATCAACTGCCAGGAAGATGCTAATTAAGCAACTTACAAAGTAGTCTAACTTCAAGAGGAAGTTGTTGGCTTTCCAAATTACTAACTCTTTTTGGTCGAGCTTCTCTTGTTAAATAGTTATTGACAATAGAAAACTATAGCTTTTTCTTTTGGTTTTTCTTTTTGTCACCCCTCTGTAGTATACTTATTTTTCTTTTCAACTTAATCTCAGTCTATATCCTACAGTTTTACGGGTTTTTGCTTATTATAAACAAAACAATTATTAGACTATTTTACAATTTACGGGCGACTTTTTCAAGAAAATTTTATATCAATGATATTATTTTAGGACGTTTGAAAACCATTTAATGAAGAGAAAAATACTATTTTATTTTATCAATTATTAATATGATTTTTTATGAATTTAGGAAGGTTTTCATAAAGATTGTTTTTTGAATTGGACAAGGATCATAGAAGAACAGCCTAGTTGAGGCTTGAAAGTGAAGTAACCAGCTATCTTTCTATTCGTACAATAAAAAGTTTTAACTAATACTTTTAGAAAGGTTTTTCATTATATCACTTTTTAAGTAAAAAGGCTTGTGATATAAATATAAAGTATTAACTTATTTCTAAACTAAGATAAATGACAAGTTGTAAAGAAAATGTAAGAGAAGAAGTATGTTAAAATAAGTGAATAGAGAAAATACACTATAAGCTTACTACGTTATTACGTAATTAGCGCTTACATTAGCAACCCCTATTTTTCTTACCCTTTGATCAAAATCTAAGTAAATAAGAAACTACTCTACAAAATTCGTGCACATGCTGCTTACAAAAGCTCATTTCATATAGTTTCTTATTGGCGATTTTTATACATTCAAAGTAAAGATATGCTAAGAATAATTTTGACTTTGAATAAAATAATATTTCAAGCAGAGCTGCAAGCACGGCCGTGCTGACTAAGCAGCTTACTACGTAGCTTATCTTAAAGAAGAAATTTTTGGCTTTCCAAATCACTAACCTTTGCTAGTATAGCTCTTCAAGTATTAGAAATATAAAGCTTTCAAAATAACTACTTTTTTGACATCTTTTTCTTTTTGTCACCTCACTCTACCATGATTTCTAACCAAAAATAAATAAATTCTTAACAACTTTAGCTTGGTTCTTATTCTTGCTGTAAGTATTAAAGATCCACTAATGAGTTACCATTCTGCTAGAATTATAATAGTAGTCTGATGATTTGAAATAGTATATGATAAAGCTAACTCGCAAAGAGCATATTAATTGTAGTTCTTCCTATGGAAATTGCATATCTATAAGCTCTACGTTAAGAATAAAAGTGTAACTTTGCATTATTGAACTACTTTTTTGAGGTCTTATATTCTTACTTAGCTCTTCTCTGCTCATATACCTCTATCCTAGACCCTATTAAGATCCTTGTAAAGAGAAGCGCCTTTATTCTTTAAGCGCGTAGTAGCAATTCACTTCAAGATGCATGTAAGTTGTTTTCTCTGCCTTTTAGAATCATATTAGTAGCATTGATATTAAAAAGCTTATTGATATATGTATTTATAGCAAAATAGTATAATCATTTTTCAAACCATTTGAAATGCTTTTATTGGGTACGTTATTAATATTATTATTCAACTCTTAGATCATTGCTTTTACCTACAACAAGACCTTGTTTGATAATAGTTGTTCTAAAATCTTTTTGTCAAGTTCATTGAGTAGCCTATATTACAAAGTGTTTTTTAGGCGCGATGTTCTAGTTATGACTAACTTTTTTTTATCGCTTCAGGGCGTGGTATAGCTTACAATCTTTAAGTATATATTTTACAACACCACATATACAGCAAAAGGTATTTGTTCCTATATTGTTTATATATCTCATTTTTGTTTTGTTAAATGATTGATATAAATGACTAAACAAAAAGTCCTGTTAATTCTTTTGAGACAAAGTTAAGCATGAGTCAATTTTGGAACAAAGTAAAAATATTTATCAGGTTTTTTTCAAGTTTTTAGTTATAAAAAAGCTATAAGCATGTAAATAGAAGTAGGTCTAATCTTCAGGTTGCACCAAGACTCCTTAAAGTCTTTTACTTCCAAGTTTATGTTTACTAGTATACATGTGTTATGATTTATCATGCTAATCTGAACTTCAGCCTCTTTTACATTATCAGAAGTCATAGTTGCACGCTAGTTAAAAGGCATCATTTAGCGCATATTAGCATTAGCGCTTTCTTGTTCTATCTAATGAATTATAACTAAGCTAGTTAGCTTCTTGTAGTAGAATTTAAGACGGAAATAAATCTTTTCTTGTTTATATGTATTTTTATCGTCTCTATGAAAAGCAGAAAGTACATAGTACATAATGACTTTTCTTTTACTTTTTAGTAGACGTGAAAAAAAGAGAATCATTTTTCTAAGAGATTTTCTGATTACTACTATATTTACAGAGGCGTGATCAAAAATAGATGAATCAAAAAAATTGTTTTTGGAGCTTCATATTCCTATGATTGGAAAGGCGATACCAAAAAGAGTTAAACTTTGTTTTTAGTCTTTTGTTAATGTTGTTATAGTATAATACCTTAAAACTATTAGTTGTATAATGCCCAAGGGTATTAAGTATATGGTTTTGCCATCATTTTCAATTATAGTACAGGCATTCAAATGTTTAACATAGTCATGTATTTTTGTTCTTAAGTGCATAGGTTCCTTCAGTAAAGAAATTTGTTTTTAACATAAGCTTATAGAATTTATTATCTACTCAGATAGCTTTAGCTATACTCTTATTAAGCGTGTAATATCCAGATTTATTTTCTCTATATTATTAGCATAAAGTTGGTTTATGATATTATTAGTACATCTATGTTACAGTATTGTTGTTTAATTTCATAACTGTTCTGTACTGCTAAAATTATGTTTTATTGTTAGCAGTAAATTCAGTTTTTATACTTTTCGAATTATTTTCTTCGCAACTACAATCTTTTGATATGTAAGAAAATCTCTTACATCTTTGTCTTAAAGGTGTCCTAGGCTTTTACTAAAGCAGTGTTGTTATGAAATATAATAAAGTTGTCTATATAGCCTGAAAAAATGAAGTTGGCTTATTCTTTTGCTTCTCCTTCAAAATACGTAAAAGCTAAAACAATTTTATTATTGTCCTTATTCCCGTCTTCTTTAAGGTAGAGGTATCTGTTAACCTAGAGGATATAAGCCTTAAGCTTGCTACAATTACTATAATAAAAATCAAGTTTATTAGTGCGACTTACAGTTCCTCAAACGTAGAAATTAGCAAGGGTGTCTATAGTAGTATTACTTATCCTAAAGGTTTTCGAAGTGAATAATTGTTGAAAAATAATTCATAGTCAGTTCTTAGAGATATGTGAATGCTATAGACAGTTAGTGTACTAGCATATTTAACAAATTAATGGAATAGTACAAGTGTGTGTTATCATAAGTTAAAGATTAATATACTAACACAAAAGGTCAAGAATTAAGTAATAATTTTTCAATTATCACATAATTTGTACGAAGTTGAACACACTAAGCTATAAAGGTTTAGTGCCTAAGACTATATACATAAGAAGTCCTAGAGATCTAAGGTTGTGCTAAAGTCCTAGACATCCTAATGTCCACTTGGAACTTCTAGGACTCTAGGACTAGTTACGTTACGCCTTGTCACCTAATCTTTAGTCCTTAGTCATTGCTGTGTCAGTTCTTGTGGTGGCGGTGCCCCGCTCTGGTCTACGGTGGTAACAGTTAGACAGTATATTTTTTAAATATTTTAACACTGTATTATAGTAAACTTGTTTTACTATTATGCTTAATATTAGTCTATATTTTTTGATTTTACGATTATCTGCATAATACAAACACAAGAATTCAAAACTTTTTTTTAAGAGTTTGGAGGCAACTTTTCCTTGTAAATTCATTTGGAATGAATATTCTTTTTTAAGAAGTTTTGTAAGCTTTTATCGAAATTATATTACTATTCTACTTTTTTAGTGCTTACCTTAATATTTAAGACATTCTGTCACAGAGTAAATATATATCGTCTAGCCGGAGTGTGCGTTTCATCGATTGGTCGGTATTTTTGTCTCCGACTCATTTTAGTCAGATTTTTATTGAGTAATATCTTTTAGCTTTTTTTAAGATCTTTTAGAAATAGCCTGGTTAAGACCTAAAAGTTAATGAAAAACTTTTATTTATTTAATTGAATAGAATGTATTAACAGAAAGCTTCTCTAGTATATCACTTCTTCCAAAGATAAACTTGTGTTTCATATACAGTGTATTGATGATTGCCCATTGAAACTGAAATATATTGCAAGTTTAAAAAAATTAAACAAACAAGGAAGTTGAAATAAATGGGAAAATTAAAGAAAATCAAAGGTTACTAAGTTTTACGTATATAGCGCTTGCATTAATTACTTTGATTTTTTTTAGCCTCTCATTTAACTCAAAATAAGTAAGATACAAATCTCTTAAATTTGTTCACATTGTGTTTTTAAAAGCTTTTAAAACATAGTTGCCTGATAGCAATTTTTTGGCTTTTCAACAAACGATATGGTAAAGTTTACATTAACTTTTTTGATTATCTTTTTTGAAGCAAGCTTGCAGGCGCAATAGTGATCACTCAATCGCTTACTAAGCAGCTCATATGAGTGACCAAGTTCTTCGCATTTCAAATTGCGAGCTTTTTCTAGTATAACCCTTATAATTATGGAAAAGTTAAGCTTTACAAACAATGACTCCCTTTACTCCTTTTTTTTAGTTGGCCCTTCGTATAGGTACGGTTGAAAGAGATTCAATTTTATGATTAAGCACAAAATCAGTAATTAACAAAAAAAAATTCATAAATAAGATATAATTTACTTTTACTACACATTTCTAGAATCCTTACTACTACTCTTGATTTTACTACTTGCTAATTTCTTTACCTTCATTCTAAGCGCTACTTACGCCTAAGTACAAAAAGCTCAAGGCTTAATCTTATTTCTCATGCTCCTGTTCTTATGATTATTATTAAGTTATTATTGTTATCATTAAATTTATTGTTATTATTAATACTATTATTATTATTCTTGTTATTATTAATACTATTATTATTATTATAATTATTATTATTATCATTATTCTTATTATTATTATTGTTATTATTATTATTATTGTTATTATTATTATTATTATTATTATTATTATTATTATTATTATTATTATTATTATTATTATTATTATTATTATTATTATTATTATTATTATTATTATTATTATTATTATTATTATTATTATTATTATTATTATTATTATTATTATTATTATTATTAGTATCATTATTCTTATGATTACTATTATTTTTGTTTCTATTATGACTATTATGATTAATATAATTATTATTGTAAGTTTGACTATTATTATTATTATGATGATGATGATGATGATTACTATTATTATTGTAAAGGGTTGAAGCCCTGACGTCTTTGGTGCTTGACAAAAAGCCTCGTTTTGCTATCCTACAGATCCTAGATGCCCGCGCGCACCCAGCATCTGTAAGCCTGGCGTATTAGCCCTTCTACTTTTCTAGCCTACTAAACTTTTCTCTTAGCTCTGCGCTATTTTCTTAAGCTACGTTAGTAGCTGCTACGGAGCTACTTTTGCCTCTTTCTTAGTACTAAGCACAGACCTTACAGAGGAGTAGATAAGCTTGCTAGATAGCTCTTATAGTTCTTTATTTAATTTATTACTAATTTCTTTATATCTTTAGTTAATCTAACGTACTTTTATACTTAAATTAAATCTTTATATAGCACTAACGCTACTATGTTAAATTAGAAGCCCGTAGAGCTATATCTAGACAAGGAGCTAGCTAGAGCTATACCTACGCACAGAAGCTACCCAGAGCTATAACTAGATAAGACTCTAATTAATTAGATTACTAATCTTAGTTAAAGCTGTTTTAAATTTACTAAAGATTAATAGTAAAAGAAGTACAAGGAGTACTAAGAGATAACTAGCTATATAAGACTCTACTGAGAACATTTTGTAAAATAAACTATTAGATAAGCTTACTATATTACTAGTAGCTCTAGTAATTAATCCCTGCTGCTAAATAATATAGATGCAATTTATTTAGTACTTTAACATAATAATAGTAGAGGTAGAAATTAGATCTAAAAGTTTTACTGTCTAGATAATAAGACTATACTAAGATAGTGTAAATAGAGCTAAAATCAAGAATACTCTAGGAGGCCTCTGTAGAGCAAATTAACTAGATAAGATAGCAACTTTAATAATAATAAATAAAGCCTTTCTTATCTAGAAAGCTATTAACTTAGCCTCTAAAGAAGAATTAGAACTAGAATAGCTACCTACTTAGCTATTAACCTTACTTGCTACAGTAAAACTAACCTAGTAGCTAGTAACAACACTAAAGCGTTTTAAGTAACTTAATCTTAACGCTTTTAATAGAATAAGAAAGATATATTAAACCTTTAAGAAGTAGCTAACTACTAAAATAAAAAACAACTAAGAAGACTTTGATATAGAAAAAAAAACGTATAATTACGAATTTAGTAGGCTTAAAGACTTAGTAGTAACTTTAACACTGCTCTACTTTAATTAAATAGAATTGTTAGACGCCTAAAAGTTTGAACACTTATTAAACTTCTCTAACTAGATATTTAGAGATCTATACAGTTCTAAGAGAGCTAGAAATAAACTCTACTTAATGTCTTAAAGTAAAGAGAGTATCTATAATTATATAATAGAGTTTTAAGAATAGTTACTACTATTAAATAGCAATTTAGATAAAGATATAAAGATAATACTCTTATAAAAAAACTTTATTTATATAATTTGAAATAAGCTTATATAAATTATTTTCTTAGACTTAAATAATTAGTAGAATAAGTCTATTAAAATTACAGACTACTTATATAAGATATAGTGATACTTTAAAGGCTAAGACAAGCCTAAGGAATAATACTCTAAAAATAGAGACTAAGAAAGGCCTAAAGAATACAGGCTAAGACGTGTTTCTCTACTTTCTTTTTCTATAAGTGACTAAATAGAAAGAATAAAGTTTACTAGACGATTAGCTAAGCTATAGAGGTTTAGTAATCTAGAACTAAATAAGCTAATAAGAGAAGAATTAATTTTTTTACTTATAAGTATAAAAAACACTTAGCTATAAATTGTATTAGGTAAAAGATGCTAAGAAAGAAAGAGAAGAAAAAAAGAACTATTATATTGAAGTCTTAAAAGGTAAAAGTAAGAAAGCTTAGTTAAGAAAGCTTATCTAGTAAAGATACTCTAGAGAATTAGAATTCTAATATAGAAAAAGAATAGCTCTTACTTAAAGTTACTAGCAAGAGCTATTTATAAGCTAAGAAGACTTAATAAAGAAATAAGCTAATTTTACAATAGAAATAAGTAGTAATAGAATTACTATTAAATTATAAGAAAATTATCATACTTTTACTTTAACTTTTATTAATATAGGAAGCTTTATATACTCTCTTATGAGCTTTTAACTAATTAAGAACACTAGTTTATAGTACATCTCTATTTCTCTATATAGATTAGAAAGAGTAATAAAAAAACTTAGAACTATTAATAAAGTTACTAAGTTAGAGATTAATATTAAAAGATATAAAATTACTATCTAAAGCTATATTACATTTATATACTTGTAATATAATTTAGTAATTAGATAGCCCTAGATAAATAGAAGAGGAGTTATTATTACTTTTTCCTAAAAAATAATCTACATCTACTCTTTTAGATGAAAAAATAAATTACTAAGTACTAAAGACTGCTTTATTTTAGAGAATAAAAAGTTAAAGTAAATAAATATAACAGCTTAGAACTCCTATATTAGATAAGTAAAAAAACATATGTTAATTTAGACTTTTATAGCTTCTCTTAAAACTATCAAGAAGGCTTTAGCTCTTAAACAGAAAGTAAATATTTTATTATTACTTCTCAAGGCGTACTACTATATAGCTTAGATTTTTAAGTTAAAACTACTTCTACACTACCCCGTTTACATAGACTGAAAGTTAATTACTAAATTAAGTTATAGAAAGATAAAAATAGAAAGAAAAAAGAACCTCCTTAGGGTCCTTTATATAATATAAGTAGACTAGAGCTTTTAATTCTATGTAAAAAGCTAATATCTCTATTTAATAAATAATAAATCAGAGCTAGCAGTTTTACAGATTCTTCCTTAGTTCTGTTTACTAAGAAACTTAAAAGAAAATTATAGTTCTATATCAATTACTAAGCTCTCAATACTATTTTAAAAAAAGATTATTATTCTTTACTATTAATTTAAGAGACGCTTATTAATATTACCTAAGTAAAATAGTTTACTGAAATTAATATCTTTACAGCTTTCTATAAAATTAGAATAAACATAAAAGATACATAGAAGATAACTTTTAGTATAAGATTTAAATTATATAAATAGCTATTTCCTCTTTTGAGCATAGTAAACGCTGTTAGCACCTTTTAATAATATATTAACTAGACACTACGTAAGTATATTAACAATTTCTACTTAGCTTACTTAAATAATATATTAATTTACACATATAGCATGCTTAAAGAAAACTAACGCAATAAAAATAAAGTTCTCGAAGTAATAAGTAAAGCTAAGTTACTTCTAGATATCAAGAAATATAAATTTAACATGTAAAGAACTAAGTACTTCAAATTCAACATTAAGGCTAGAAAAACACTTTAAATAGACTCTAAGAAAATAAAAGCTATTTAAAAATAAGATGTACTAATAAATATTAAAGGAGTACGTAGCTTTCTAATATTTGTTAACATTTATTGATACTTTATTTATTTTTTAAGGTGTCAAGGGTGGTGGTTGTTGTTGTAGTCAAAATGAGATTCCAAAAAAGTGAAAAGCAGCTACCCTCTACTAATCAATCGCAAAAGTCAAAAAAAAAGATTGTGTGTAGTCAACGAGATTCGAACGGTAGGTGGATGAGTTCTAGAAGGTAAGCTCAGACCACCAAGCGATAATCAGGGTCGAAAAATTTGCTAAGGTACCAAAAAACGACACTAGTTGAAATGTGTCTAACGGCGATTGCCAGCCTATGGCTGACAACAGGATTACAGTAGGATTGCAATAGGATTGCAACATGATGCGATGGAGGAGGGAAAGGACACGTACGTACCGCAGCGGGAGCCTGCAATACATTAATGCTTTATTAAGAACTATTTTAATATAGTTGCCCTGCTTATAAAACTTACTAAGAACGTCTCCGTTTAATAAGGAGAAATAGAATAAAAAGTTTTTAATAAGCTAAAAAAGCTATTTATTACTAAACTAATACTAGCTTTAAAAGATCTTAAAAAGGAAATAATCTTAAAAACTAATTCTTCTAGCTATATTATAGCAAAAATCCTTTTATAAAATAATAATTAAGAAAGATTTTAACTAGTAGCGTATTACTTAAAAAAGATAACTAGCGCTTAAAGCAACTATAAGATACACAAGAAAGAATTACTTAAAGTTATTTACTACTTATTTAAGTAGGATGCTATACTATGTTCTTTAAGGAAGTTCCTAGTTATAATAGACTATAAAAACCTAGAGTATTTTAGGAAGCTTAGGCAGCTTAGTAAAAGATAAATAAGATAGGCTTTAATCCTTAGTAAATTTCTTAACATGAATATTGCTTTTAGGCTTAGAGTTAATAACTCTAATACTAATACTTTATTCTAGAGATAATAAGATATGCTTATAAATAGTTTAAATTCTTATATTTCTAGAGAGTTCTTATAAGTTTTTAAACTATCTACTATAATAACTTTAGAAATAGAAGAATAAGAAGAAGCAGAGACTTTTAGAACTTTTAGCTGTAATAGCTATTATGCAATAGTACTATAAGAATAAATAGATCTAGAAGATCTTCAAAATAAAGCTAAAGAAGAAGATAATACGTACTAGCTAGCTTAGAAAGTAGTTAAAAGAGGAGATTATTAATCTCTTACATCGCTAGACTTCAAGCTTTTTATTTCTAGATACTAATTAGATAATTTAAAAAAACTTACAACACTATAGTGAAAAATAAGTACTAAATAATAAACTTTTAGACACTAGAATTATCTATAAAATCTACTATTCTAGAGCTTTAAGATATCGAGAAAAAACTTTACTTACTAAGTAGTTATAAAAGAGTACTTTTAGCCCTTTATTAGCTAAATAGTAAAGTAATACATTAGAAAATACTTAATACATAGAAGAATAAAACTATAAAGAGATAACTTATAAAGATTATTAGAGCCTTTGCTAACTTTAAAGCGTGTTTAGAAGAAAATATTAATAAACTTTGTTATAAGATTACTAGAAAGCAAAAGTTAGCTAAACTAAATAGTAGTTACTAATAAACTAAATAAAGATATAGTATTAATAAGCCTTAGAAATATTTTTATAAAAAGTATAATAAAAGTATTTTTAACTTTATAGTAGCTTACTATTAGTTACTAGACTACAATAATATTAATTAAGGTATATAGTTTATAAGCTACGTTTAGACTAGGCTTTGTAAGCTACTAAAAATTAAATAATATTTATTATCTAGATATTAATCTTAAACTAACAGCTTTATAGAATAAAAAAACTCTATAGTATAGGCTTACTTATAAGCTTTTTTTCATTAAGATTAAACAAACTAAAAAAGTAACTTAAGGATAGCTAAGATTGTAATTATAGCAAGATAGGCATAATTTACTTCAATATTGCCTTTCTTTCTATAATATAAATACACGGTAGACCTCTTTGTAATAGTAGTAAAATATAGATTTTAAAATTAAAATTAAGAAAGGAGAATATAAGAAGACTACTAGAAAGTAGAAAATATAACTAATAAATATTAGTAGAGTATTAAGTTAACTTAAGCTAGAATAGTAAAGTCTTAATCAGAATAAAAACATTAAATAAATACAAGAAAACAATAATTACTTTAGCTTTAAATCAGTAATAAAGTTTAGTTAAAGCTAGGAGACTACTATAAGATAAATAGACCTAGCTAAAAACTTAATTAGACAAATTTAAAGTATATCGTACTTGAAATTATTAGATTAAACGCTATAAAGCTAAATACTTCTAGAAGAATATATCTAGTATTTAATATTTATAACCTCTAGCCAGCTTTTTTAGATCTCTTATTAAGCTAACTATAAGAAAATAGTAAACTTTTACTAATTAAAGTAGATAGTAGTAAACAGTACTTAGTAGAGCACTTATTACAGGAAAGAAGTATAGAAAGAAGAAAAAACTAGTGTACTTAGATAAGGGTTTTCATTCTGAGTACTTAAAGACAAAGTAAAAAAATGGCATAAGTATTACTTAACTCTTAGACTTTCATATATAATAGTTCAATTCTTATTTTTATCATACTTCTTTGATTGCTATTTTAATATTACTCAATTGCTAGTCAAATTAGTCAAAAGTTTTATTACTTAGCTTTTATCAATTTGATCAAAAAACTATAGTAAAGCATTTTAAGTAGTTAGCTGGTGTACAAGTTTGGGAGTCTGTATATCTATTTTGCTACAAGAGCAAAAAATCACTGGTGATTAGATAGAGCAAAAATGAAGTTAGTTAAAGAAAAATGTTGTTAAAAGTTAAGTATGGGACTATAAGTGGAAAATGACTTGTTTGATAGTATAGTACAAGAGTTAAGTTAGAAAGTAAGTAAACGTTACAACGCAGTCCTGCACCACTACGCCATAACCACCACAAAAAGCGAATATAACTAGTAGACTACTGATTATTGTGCAGTATAGTATATATTGTTAATGTTGCCTACGCCTTCTAACACCAAATAATAATTAGCAACTTTTTTTAAGATAAGTTGTCTCATTTAGAATTAAGTAATTAAGCACTAACTTAGTGTACAATAAGGTAATGCTTTACATGTATAAGCCTTTTCTACTTATAAGCTTAGCTTCATCAAACATGTTTTTCGAAAAAAGAAAACTTCAATACTTAATCTACTTTTTAGTTTTGATAAAACACAATTTGATATATTAGCTCAAAAGCTTCGATAAATAAAAGTACTGAAATATCATAAACGCAGTCCTCTCTTACTGTACATTTTTTAGGCCTATTTTTTAGTCTTTCTTTCTATGTTTTTAACGAAATTATTTGAACAAGTTTTTAAAGGAGTTGTATTTAACAAGCTTAGTTTAGGTTCTTGTACAGAAGTAATAAATATGGAAATTATGAAAGCTAAGATTTGAATATAAAGTAAATTTTACCTTAACAAGGCAACCAAATTATAGTTATAAGTATTGAAATTTGATAAAAATTTTGAAATTCAACTACAAGTAAATATGCAATATATATTAATCAAAAAGAAGTAGTAAATTTCATATTTTCTTTAAAAAAAACTTAGTACTTATAAGCTTGAAGCTTAATTTTTTTTGGAAAATACTAAAGAAAATCAGATTAAAAAAACTGTTTTCTACTTAATTTGGATTTTAGTTTATAAAATTAAAGTTCAATTCTAGTCAGTCACGTATAATTAGTAAAAGAAACTTGAAAAAGAATGAGTATAAGAGTTTTTATTCCATCTCCTACCCTATAAGCTATCTAAATCAGGGCTTGAGAAACTTTATGTTTATAGAGATATCGCAGATAATGGACTGGTTTAATAATTTTATTAACTTTGAAATCTAGCTAGGTAGTTAAGTTTCAAGATGCTAAATAAATTTAGGTGTCTACATGAGCATTTCAATTGGTCTAAATTAAGTGCTTAGTATGTATGCATTCTATTGACGTCCTGAACTAGCCAAAGGCTATGTAGGACGGTGGTTGTTAGGCCAATCTATAAAGTATTTAAGTACATGTGTTTAGTAGTGCTGTACATTGTTAGTAGCGTTGTAGCGTGCTCCTACTAGATAGCTAGTAGCTTAATGGCTTGCTGCTATAGTAGGCGCCTCTGCTAAAGAGCAGTTGTGTTAATATTGAGAGGTTAAACAGCAAGCTCTTTTTATCCTAAGATATTTTTGTATAGAGGTACTTACTCTATTTACAGAGGGGTGACAAAAAAAAGATGTTAAAAAAGTTATAGTTTTCAAAGCTTTATATTCCTACAACCAGAAGGGCTATACCCAAATTGGTTAGTAATTTGGCAAGCCAAGATCTTCTTCTTTAGATAAGGCTACATACTTAGTAAGCTGCTTAGTAAGCACTTTTGCGCTCAACCTCTGCAGTGAAAATAAAGATAAAAAAACTCATGAATAAATAACAAAATAACTTTTTTTTAAAGATGTAAAATTCGTTATAAAGTATATATATATTAAATAATACTAGTTAAACTTATTTGTGTGTAAGTTTGAAGGTAATTGTAAAAAAAACTATTAAGCAGCAATTAAGAGCTTGTTGTGAGGGGTTTTTCTAAATAAGTAACGAAGAAAGCTTACTAATACTTAGTGTACTAGCCTTTAGCTTCCTTAACGTCCAAATAATGCCTTAGTAAAGATAGAATACAATTATTAATCGTCTTTTAAGGTAATTAATCCTATTCCTCTATTATAGCAGCCTCAAAGGCTGCTATACTTATTTTACTTATTCCTATACCTAAAGAAGTAATAGGCTTTTTAGCTAAAGCGTTTTTTAGTAAGGCCTACACGTTTTCTATAGGATCTAGATTAAAACTATAAGCAGGATGCTTAAAAAGCGATATCCTATACCTAGAAAACTTAAATAAAACTTCTAGAGTTTTATAAACCTTAGTATTATCCTGTTAAAACTTCTAGCCTATATAGAGGTTAGTAAGTCCTTTTATTATATCAAAAAAAATTACTACTTTATAATTTAAATATAGAGTAAACACTCTCTAAGAAGGAAAAAGGAGTATATGTAACTTACTTTTTTTATCGCAGGTTTTACAATAAGAATAAAGATCTTTTGAATATAGTCCAGACTCCTAAAAAGAGTAGTAATTAAAAGGCTTTTAATTACTACTAATTTAGATCTACTACCTATCTAGATTGCTTACTAAACTTTGATGGAAATATCTTAACCAATAACTTAATTAGTACGCGTGCTAAAAATAGATTCGAATAATAGAAAAATAATAGATATATTAACGTTTTTTTAATTAAACAGAGTTTTTTTTAACTTACTTATATTAGTTCTAGAAGCTATTTTTCTTCTAACCCTATTATTTTACCGTGTTTAATAGTATTCTGTCTTAGCACTGTGCCCTTGCTTAAAAGCAGACTTGTCTCAAAATATAACTTTATTAAAGTTAATATTTTTGAGGTTTTTAAGTAATTGCTTAGCATAAATATAACAATTATAAGCCTTTTTAGCGTCTAAAGGCGTCTTTTTTTAAGAAATGTTAATAAAATAGTTCTCCCTTCTTAAAAAGCGTTGTAAGCTTTTAAAAGAAAAATCTAGACTATTTTCTTGTAAAGGACGTTAATTTGTCTTTTTAGGGCTTTTAATAAGGTCTCTATTAAGCACTCTTTTTGCTTTATTTAAGATCTTTATAGAACGACCTTTTTAAGGCCCTAAAAGTAGATAAAGAAGCCTTTTTTTATTTTGTTTGATAAAGAGTATTAGTAATACTTCTAGAGGACTTTTCCAGTATATTACTAATTAAAGAAATAGGCTTGTTTTGTAAATATAAAGTATAAACTTCTTGCTTAACTTAAGAAAAATTGCGAGACATAGTGGAGGTATTATAAAAAAAGCAAGTTAAGACAAATAAGAAGAGTTAATATACTAAAAGCTTACTAAGCTATTACGTAATTAGCGCTTACGTAAGCAACCCCTATTTTTTCACCCTTTTATTTAACTCTAAGGAATTGAGATGTAACTTCTAAAATGCGCTTACGTTATACTTATGTAAGCTTATTAAACTTATTTTTTTCTTAGCGTGTTTTTATACAATTATAAAGAAGTTATGCTAAAATCTGTTTTTACTTTATTTTTTATCTTATTTCAAGCAAGATTACAGGGACAACCGTGCTAACTAAGCAGCTTACTAAGCCACCCAACTCAAAAAGGAAGATATTGGCTTTCCTAATCACTAATTCTTTTTGGTCTAGTACTTCTGGTTGTCGAAATATAAAGCTTTAAAAACCATAACTTGGTTGACATATTTTTTTTGTCACCCCTCTGTATTCTTCTTTTTACTAATTCTTTCTCCCTATTATTCTTCGTGTTTCTAAAGATGAAGAAACCCTCTAAATAGAGGGAAAAAGCCATGAGAACTGGAACGTAATATGTAATAGGGACGTTTCGCAGCGTATGTTGTATTAGAGGTATGTAGCTCAGCTATACCGCGGCCGCTACAGTTAAACTTACAGAGTTTTTATAAAAAAAAATCTTTAGGGAAAATAGGAGCCTTTAGTAAAGCCATAATAATGGCTGTGAAAGGAGAAGAATTTGAACTTTCAGCATTTTGCAAGCAGAGCCTGCAGAGGCAATCATGCGCTTTACCACTGCGCCATTCCCTTTAAGTGCTAAGAAGACAGTAGCAAAGAAAGCCTTTTACTAAAACAAGCTTAAAATAAGCAGATGCATACCGCAGAGGTTGTATGTTATATTGCAGTACAGTGTATTGTATGCGAATTGTTCATATGCAGTGCTGATTAAAAAGTAAAAAGCAGTAGATAAGAAGCAGTGCATAAGAAGCAGCAGCTTTATACAGTATTGCAGGCTTCTGCTGCATTACGTACGTGTCCTTTCTCTTCTTTATTACAATATGTTGAAATTCTATTGCAATCCTACTGTAATCCGATTGCTAGCTATAGACTAGCAATCGCTGTTCAACACGTTTTAATTAGTGCTGTTGTTTTATTACTTAAGCCAATTTCACAACCTTGATTTTTACTTAGTAGTCTGAGCTTTTCTTTTGAAACTCATCTACCTACTGTTTTAAATCTTATCAAATACATACAATCCTTCCTTTGACTTTTGCGACTAATTAGTATACAAGAGCTGCTTTTTACGTTTTTAGAAACTCTATCTTGGCTACAACAACAACTACCACCTTTAACACACTAATAACAAATTCTATAAGCTTTAAGTAAATAATATAATGTAAAACATAATTATAATACTTTTATCTATAACCATAAACCATGTTGTATAGCTTTTCATAATCATAAAAACAGTTCTAGTTGCTTATTTGATAGAATTTTTAGAGCTAGAAATCATATGATTAGTGAGAAATGACGCATTCATTCTTTTATATCTATGAAAATAACTTATAAGAATCCAAGGACTTGTAGTATAGTTATAGTAAGCCTTAAAAATGTTTATATAAATGTTGTAGTAATCACTTCTAGTATCATTTCATGATCTATAATAGATTAAGAAATAATAGTATTTTAATTACAAGTAGTTACCCGAGTGAATTCAAGAAGTAATAAAAGTAAAACACTTCACCTTTTTTTATATACATTTATCTTAATTATCAAGTATTAAGAACAAATTTGGGAACTTTACAATTTAGGTAGTTTTTTCTTTATAGCTTCTTATACAACTATTTAATAACTAGATGCTTGCTTCCTTGTGCATATGTAAGTACTTTAGTATATACTTATCGAATCTTAGCAGCATCTTTATATAGAAGACTTAATATTTATTTTCTCTAAATCATGCTCTAATTAGGTTCATTCTACAGACTATTACTATCGAATACTAAAAGTTCAAATCTATATGCCTAAAGTAAGTTCAATTGTACTTTTTAGCGTACTTAGTCTAGCCAAAGTCAATATTCAAAGATAACTTTTTAGAAAGTATCGTGTATTTTAACTAGTATTTTCAATTACTATATATGGTTTTTCAAATTTGTAAGCAGTATATATTGTGTAACAATTCAAAGTTTTGCCTTTTATCAACATATTAAAATGAAAAATGAAATCATTTCAAAGATTGTAGTATAATATTTTTTACTTTAGCATTCTGAAATGTCTAAAAAACGTAGTTTACAAGCGAGTAGATTACTTAGGTAAGTAGCTTACGCTCTACTAGCGCGTAAACTTCGTAACACTACTTCAACTGTTCAATACAGAAATTTACAGATTTTGATTTACTAATTTACATTTTGAGTCTATTGACATTCCCTGCACAATCAATTTTTACTGCTTAAGTATAGGCAATATATTTAGTCTACTTGCAACGCCTGCATTGCCTTTTATTTGTTCTTCTTTTGATAGACTTTTGCTTTCACTAAAACCATTACCTAACTTTTTAGTCAATAGCTTTAACTTCACTTATAGCGAGAATTTCTTTTATTTATATGTATTGCTGCTTACAGCTTTGACACTTATTTAGTTTATCTAAGGCCTTTTAAAAATGTACTTAATTTTTTTATTATAAGCATTATTGAATATGCTTTTTGCTAAGCCTCTTTACTTTACTGCGTAATCAACTAAGAAGGTAAATTAGTAGAAAACCTACTGGCTTCGGCCTTTTAGGGCGACCTTTCGATGTGACCACACATTTCGTAGACACCTTTTTAGTAAAGAAATATCTATTGCGAACAATAGGTATCTGGGCTCACGCCTTCTTGTTCAGCATTGCCGGCACGCAATTAGTGTGTCGCTCCAGCATGTTCAGACGGAAACAAAGAAAAGCAAGACAAAAACGCAAATTGCCTTTTAACTTGACAGGCTTTATTTTGCTTTTATCCTGCCTATGCTGCCCACTTCTATTAAGGCTTTACTTCTAGGTACTGTTAACTAAATTCAAAAAGCAGCACTATTGTTGCCTTGCTTACTAACTTATACATGCAACAATAAAACATCTACTTTCTCTTTTTTGCTTTTTTAATTGCTATTTAGACCTTATGCAACAGCTAGCTTAACTCGTTAATAGTATATTTACTAAGGTTATGCATAATTAACAAAAAGAAATTCTAAAGCAAAGCATTTTGATTATTATTATTATTATTATTATCATTGTAGTTTAACGTCCTTTCTCAGCCTGAAAGGCTATATAAGACGTTTAGGTTTAGGGCCTACAGGTATCTAAGTAGTGTTTTCTAATATATAATTTTTTTACAAGGAGGGATTCATCTAAATAAAGGTAAGGCTCGTAGCCTAGGGTAGTTTTAACAAGTAGCTTTCTTAGTCCTTTGTTAGGCTTAAAGCCTGGAGTAGTTTTAACAAGTATCTTTTTTAGTCGATTATTTTGTAGGAAGTATGTAAAGCTAGTATGCTAGTCTAGTTATCTCCTTTACTTCTTATTCATTGTTGTTGTAGGCTATGCTAGCTGCCTTCTTGTATTGCTTATATAGGTACGCTAAGCAGTTCGGTATAGGGTCAATATAGTAAGTTGGTATATTAGGTTGGTATAGGGATTGCGGTATCGGTGGATAGCTAGAAGCAAGGTGCTACTAGCTATTAATTCTAATATGTAGGTCGGTATATTAGGTCGGTATATTAAGTTAGTATAGGGGGAATTTAGTGTAAGTATATAGCTAGGAGTTTAGCTATCAATTCTAATGTGTAGGTTAGTATATTGGGTCGGTATATTAAGTTAGTTTAGAGGATTCGGTGTAGATAGATAGCTAGAGGTCTAGCTATTATTTCTAATGTGTAGGTCGGTATACAGGGTCGGTATATAGGGTCGGTATATTAAGTCGGTATACGGATTTCGGTGTAGGTAGATAGCTAGGAGCACTAGCTATCTCTTCTAATGTGTATGTTGATATAGGAGGTTGGTTAGCTTTGGCCTTTTAAGACAACCTTTTGATGTAACCACACATTTTGTAGACACCTTTTTAGTAAAAAAAAAAGATTTATTGCTAACAACAGGTATTAGGGTTTATGCCCCCTTGTTTAGCATTACTAGCACGTAATTAGTATGTCGCATGTTTAGACAGAAACAAAGAAAAGTAAGATAAAGACGCGTATCGCCTCCTAACTTAACGCGCCCTATTCTACCTATTCTTATTACTTTACTACTAGGCGCTCCTAAATAAAGTAAAGTAGCAATACTATTAACGCCTTGCTTACTAACCTATAAACGCGATAATAGAAAGCCTACCTCTTCTTTTCTACCTTTTCCTTCTCTATTGCTAATTTAACGTCTTGTAATAGCTGTTTAAGCTAAGTTCTAGTTTTTATACTTAGCCCTCATACAAAAAATAAGAAAAAGGGGATACTAAAGTAATAGATCTTAAGTACTACACTAGTATTAGTAAATACCCTAGAGATTGTGTATTTATTCTACAACTAGCTAAATTAGGGCTTAATAATCTTTTTATATATAAAGATATTACAGATAAAGGACTTATTTAAGATTTTTATAAACTTATAAGTCTAGCTAGGTAGTTAAGTTTTAAGATACTTTATAAATTTAAGTGTCTATATAAATAGTTTAAGTTAGACTAAATTAGGTGCTAAGTAAATAGTAGCAAAGAATGCTTTTTTTTAGAAGAGAGCCTAAAATAAGGAGATGCTTACTACAGAGGTTATACGCTATTGCAGTGTATTGTATGCGAATTGTTTATATACGGTGCTGTTTAAAAGGTAAGAAGTAGTAAGTAAAAAGTAGCAGCTTTATAAAGTATTGCAGGCTCCTGCTGCAGTACATACGTATTCTTTCCCTCTATCGCATTATGTTGCAATCCTATTGCAATCCTACTGTAATCCTATTGCTAGCTATAGGCTAGCAATCGCTGTTAGACACGTTTTTACTAGTGTCGTTTTTTAGTACATTAGCAAATTTTTTCAACCCTAATTATCGCTCAGTGGTCTAAGCTTTTCTCCTAGAACTTATCCACCTACTGTTTAAATCTCGTTAACTACACACAATCTTTTTTTTTGACTTTTGCGACTGATTAGTAGAGGGTAGCTGCTTTTTACTTTTTTAGAAACCCCATATTAACTATAACAACGACCACCACCTTTAACACTTTAAAAATAAATAGGAGGTTAGTATATCAAGTCAGTATGGGGATTTCAAGTAATAGATAGCTAGGTAGATAAATCTATTAGTTTACTACGCTAATATATTTATCTACTTAAGTAGAAATCTGTTGCTTTGTCAAGTAGGAGTTAAATTGCCTTTAATTAAACTTTAAAATTAGCTTACTTACAGACTAATTGCAGAGTTTTTAACAGTTAACTACTCTGTTTCTTTACAAACAGCCAGCGCGCACGCTACAACACCTGCACCCAGAAAACAAGTATCAGAAGGTGATTTTGGGAAGGCAATTAAGATAGTTAAGGCGAGAAAAAGGCGAAGCCAGACCTTTTTCTCGCCTCGAAAAGTTGGTGTTCGATGAAGCATTTTAAGTACCTTGCTAGTTTTAGCAAACATCTTATCAATATTGTATTCCTTTCGTAATTAGCTAAGATAAGGCTTATTATTCTTTTGATTAATAAAAATATTTTAAATTTTAAAGCTGTTTATAAGAAATATTATTGCGAAGTGTTCAAGAGGCTAAGTTTGTTTATACTTAATAGACTTAGGTGTCTGTATAATTAGCTTAAGCTAGACTAGCTTAAGGGCTAGATGTACAACAAAAAAGCTTTCTATTCTTAAATAAAAATTAAAGTTAAGAAAATACTTGTGGTAAAAGTTACACGCTATTACAGTATATTGTATACAAATTATTAGTATACAGTGCTTTTTAATAGTAAAAAGTAGTAAGTAAAAAGCAGCAGCGTTAAAAAGTATCATAAGCTTCTGCTATAGTACTTACGTTTCCTTTCCATCTTCTATTGCATTAAATTACAATCTTATTGCAATCTTAATGTAATCCTGTTGTTAGCTATAAGCTAGCAACTGCTGTTAGACACGTTTTAACTAGTGTTGCTTTTTAGTACCTTAGCAAATCTTTTAACCCTATTTATCGCTTAGTAGTCTAAGCTTCCTTTCTAGAGCTTATCTACCCACTGTTCGAATCTTGTTAACTGCATATAATCTTTTTTTCGACTGTTGCAATTGTTTAGTAGAGGGTAGCTGCTTTTCACTTTTTTAGGCCCCCGTTTTGACTAGACTAACAACCACCCCTTTTGACATCTGAAAAATAAATAAATACGTAGAAAACCTACAGCATTTTCTTGAGCTCTACGAAATAGAACTAACTTAAGACTCAACTTTTTGCGCGTTGCACAGTATTTACACCTCTTAGGCTACTACTATGCTAGTGCATAGGGTGATTGATACCTTACTGTCCACTAGGTTAGTGCTTCACTACTTAATCTTAACGTTTATAACCTGTTTTGTAGATTGCAAAAAGATATACAATTGAATATTTATTTACTCTGCAACTTAAATCTTGTACAGTACTATTAAGCTTTTTTTTCTATATTTTAATAACTTGTAATCTTTTGCCTTTATAGTAATATGTTTTAAGACACTCTGGTACTAAGACATATAGCAAAGCTTAGAAGAATTACCCTACTTCTTAGTATATAGAAAAACGAGTGCATAGTTTTTGCATTAATTACACGATAATTTCATAAAAATAAAAAAAATAAAAAAATAACACTCAAGAAGCTAGGATGCTTAAGATTACTGTCAGAAGGCTTAGGCAAATTTGACGCTATATATTATCCTGCACTATGTTCAGTAGTTCATTGATAATATCTACCCTTTTGTGGTTGTTATAGCGAATTGGTGCAGGCCTGCGTTCTGATAGTTACCACTAGATATACTTTTAAGAAGTTTGCACTATCTTTTACTATAGACTATGTTAATTGGCTTCGGCCTTTTAAGACAACCTTTTAATGTGACTACACATTTTGTAGACATCTTTTTAGTAAAAAAAAAGTTTTATTGCTAACAACAGGTATCTGGGCTTACGCCCTCTTAATTAGTATTGCCGGCACGCAATTAGTGTGTCGCATGTTTAGACAGAAACAAAGAAAAGCAAGACAAAGACGCTAATTGCCCTCTAACTTATTACGCCTTATCTTGCTTATTTTTGTTACTTTACTGCTAGGCGCTTTTAAATAAAGCAAAGCAGCAATACTATTATTACCTTGCTTATTAACCTATTCTTTTTTAAGGTGTTAAAGGTGGTGGTTATTATTGTAGTTTAAATAGGGTTCTAAAAAAGTAAAATGCAGCTACTATCTACTAATTAATTGTAAAAGTCAAAAAAAAACATTATGTATAGTTAATAAGATTTTAATAGTAGGTAGATAAGTTCTAGGAGGAAAGCTTAGACTACTAAGCAAAAATTAGAGTTAAAAAAATTTGCTAAGGTACTAAAAAACAATACTAGTTAAAACGTGTCTAACAGCAATTACTAGCTTATAGCTAATAATAGAATTACAGTAGGATTGTAATAGAATTACAATATAATATATTAGAGGAGGGAAAAAACACGTATGTACTATAGCAAGAGCTTATAATACTTTATAAAGCTAAAGCTACTGCTACTTACTTACTACTTTTTACCTTTTAAATAGTACTGTATACAAATAATTTGCATATAATATACTATACTATAATATAGCGTGTAACCTCTATAGCAAGTTTCTTCTTATTCTAGGCTTTCTTTTAAAAAAAGCTTTCTTTGCTACTATCTACTTAGTACCTAATTTAGTCTAACTTAAACTGCTTATATAAATATTTTAATTTAATAAGTATTTTAAAACTTAACTACTTAGCTAGACTTCTAAGTTTATAAAAATCTTAAATAAGTCTTTTATCTACAATATATTTATATCTAACAAGATTTTTAAGCTCTAATTGAGCTAGTTATGTAAAGAATATATAATTTCTAAGGTATTTACTAATACTAGCGTAGTACTTAAGATCTATTACTTTAGTATCTCTCTTTTCTTATTTATTGTATAAGAGCTAAGTATAAAGACTAGAACTTAGCTTAAACAGCTATTGCAAGACATTAAATTAGCAATAGAGAAGAAGAAGGCAAAAAAAGAGGAATAAGCTTTCCATTGTCGCGTCTATAGGTTAGTAAGCAAGGTGATAATAGTGTTACTGCTTTACTTTATCTAGGAGCGCCTAGTAGTAAAGTAATATAAATAGGCAGGATAGAGCGCGTTAAGTTAGGAGGTAATTCGCGTTTTTGTCTTACTTTTCTTTGTTTCTGTCTAAACATACTAGAGCGACATACTAATTGCGTGCTAGCAATGCTAAATAAGGAGGCATAATCCTTAATACCTATTGTTAGCAATAAATAATTTTTCTTTTTACTAAAAAGGTATCTACAAAATGTATAGTTACATTAAAAGGTTGTCATAAAAGGCTGAAGCTAGCTTATTAACCTATAAACGCGACAATTGAAAGCCTATTTCTTCTTTTCTACTTTTTTTTTCTTTATTACTAATTTAACATCTTGCAATAGCTATTTAAGCTAAGCTTTAAGCTTACTATAATTACTATAATTAGTTTTAGGCTTATTAGCGCGGCTTATAGTCCTCCTAGTAAGAGAATTAGTAGGTATATATATAGTAGTATTACTTATCTTAAAAGTATTTAAAGTGTAAAGGTTGTCTTGAGATAACCTAGTATTAGTTCTTAGAAATAAGCAAGTGCAATAGATAAGAGAGTTATACTAGCATAATTAGTAGATTAATATAATAGTACAGGCTGTGTTAGCATAATTAGTAGATTAATATAATAATACAAGATTTAAGAAAGTAATAACTAATCTTTAGATTATTACTTAAAGTTAAACAAACTAAACTATAAAGGTTTAATGCCTAAGACAATATACTAGTAAGCAGACATTCTATAATCCCTATGCTCTGCCTACTCTATAAGATTAATAAGATTAGTAAGAGCGCTGGTGTTCTCTTACTCTAGGTGCTATATGAAGATTATGAGATTAGTAAGAGCGCTAAGACTTCCTCTGCTCTGCGGGTCCTCTCGCTTAGTGAGAGCAGCCCTAGTCTGGGTCGTGGCTATAGTGGGGCTAGGCAGCGATGGTCGTAACACCTAGGCAATATCTTAAAATCTTAAGAAGATTAGAGACTACTAGCTGATTATAAGCTAGAAAAGAAGCCTGTTAAAACAACACTACTCTAGCTGTAAGGGTGCGTTGGGTTGACTAAAGATGCAAGGTAAACGGTGAATGAATTAGATACAGAACTATAGAGAGACTACGTGGGTTTTTATATCCAATCCGGATAGTTAGGACTAACCAAGGTATCGGAGGTCGCCGGGTTAGCTGACAGTTAGCGTAACTAGTGCGGCCGATAGTCAGCAGCTAGTGCTGAGGTGCTAATACTGAGATAAGAAAAGCTAACAAAGGCCACAGGCCGAGTACTAGAGGACATTAAGGCTTTAGCCCTTTACAATACCCCCCTCCTAAAAAAATAGTAGGAGTAGTAATTTTGTTACCTAGAGTTCTATTCTTCTAGGGCTTCCGTATCTTTTAGATTAATAGCTAGTTCCTAGGTTAGATCTAGATATTCTAACTATTTAACTAAGTACTGCTTTTTTCTTTCTCTCCCTCTTTCCTCTAATAGGGTCTCTACTAGGTAATCTTCTCTATCCTCTGTCTTAATCAGTAGAGGTTCATTGTTGTCTATAGGCTGGCTTAGTAGAGGGTCTAAGGACGCTACTCTAAGGTTATTAACATTAAATACTAGGCAAATCTAGCTAGAAGTATTTAATTTAACTACGTTTAGTCTAATAACCTTAAGTACTGTGTACTTTAGATTTTTCTAGTTAAGTTTTCTGCTAGGCCTTTTTATTTTATAGTAGTTGCCTAGTTTTAACTATACCGTATTGCCTATTTTAAGCTAAGGTAATTAGTACCTTTTCTTATTTGCCTACTTTTTTTATTCTTATTAAATTTCTCCTATTATAGCTTGTGCAAGCTTAATACTTTGTTATAGTTTATTAACAATATTTTTTACTTTTTAATAGTCCTCTTATATTCTCCTTATAAGTTGTTGTTAAGGGCTGTGCTTAGTTATAATTTATAGAGGATCTACCTTATAGCTATATTGTAGGAAGAAAGAAGACATCTTAGTAAACTAAGCTTGCCTTGCTATAACTGTAATTTTAGCTATCCCTAGGTTGCTTTTCTAATTTCTTTAATCCTAATTGTAGAAGGCTTATAAATAAGCCTATACTATAGAGTTTATTCGTTCTGTAGACCTGTTAGTTTTAGGATAGTATCTAGAAAATAAGTATTACTTAATTTCTAATAACTTGTAAAGCTTAATCTAAAAATAGTTAACAAACTGTATACTTTTGCTTAAAGTAATATAGTTTAGTAACTAATAGTAAGCTACAACAGAGTTAATAAAAGCTTTAGTAACACTTTTTGTAGTAACATTTTTAAGGCCTATTAGGACAACGTCCTTACTAAGCCTATCTATAACTACTATAAGGTTTGTACAGCCTTCGCTTTCTAGTAACCCTTTAATAAAATCTATAAAAATTTCTTTCTATATTTGCTTAGGTATAGGCAAGGGTTTTAGTAAGCCTTGTAGGCTATCTCTCTAAGGTTTTGTTCTTCTACATACTAAGTAGTTTCTAATGTACCTTCTAATACTTTTGCTAATAGAGGGCTAAAAGTATTCTCTTGTAATAGCTTAATAGGTAATATTCCTTCCTAGATAGCCTAAAGCTCTAGAACTGTAGATTTTGTAGATAATTCTAGTTCTTAAAGGTTTATTATTAAGTACCTATTTTCAATCTTAGTATAGAAGGTTTCTAGAATTATCTAGTTAGTATTTAGAAACAGAAAGTTTAAGATCTAAAGCTGTAAGAAATTATTATTTACTATCCTTTATAGCTTTTTAGGCTATTTAGTAGGTTTTGTCCTCTTTTTTAGCTTTATCTTATAGATTCTCTAGATCTAACTGCTTTTGTACAGCTACTAGATAGCTGTTGTAGTTAAAAGTTCTAAGCACTTCTTCTTCTTCTAGTTCTTTGTTAGTAGCTGCAGTTGTAAGTTTAAATACTTGTAAAAACTTCCTAGAAATTCTAGTATCCTAGTTATTTGCTAGCATATCTTGTTATCTCCTAGGCAAGGCATTAGCCTTAGAGTTATTAACTCTAGGCCTATAAGAAATTTCTATGTTAGGAAACTTTCATAGAAATTACGCCTATCTTATTTGTCTCTTACTAAGCTTTCTAGGCTTACTAAAATATTTAAGGTTTTTATAGTCTATAATAACTAAAAACTTCTTTAAAGACTATAGCATAGCATCCTACTTAGATAAGTAGGAAATAACTACTAGTAATTCTTTATTGTGTATCTTGTAATTGCTTTGCGTGCTAGTTATCTTTTTTAAATAATAAGCTACTAGGTGTAAGCTTCCTTTATTGTTGTATTGTAAGAGGACTCCTGCTACTACATATCTAGAAGAGTTAGTTTCTAGGATTATTTCTCTGTCAGGATCCTATTAAGCTAGTACTAGCTTAGTAATAAATAACTCCTTTAGCTTATTAAAAGCTTTTTGCTTAGTTTTTACCTATTAAAAGGAGATGTTACTAGTAAGCCTTAAAAGAATGCTATTATTTCTAAGTAGTTCTTAATAAATTATTAATAGAAGTTTGCAAAACTAAAAAAACTGCGTATTCCTTTAATATTTATAAGTGCCTACTAATCTCTAATTGCTTTTACTTTCCTAGGGTCTATCTAAAGTCCTTTTCTAGCCTTAATAATAAATTTAAGATATTTTGTACTCTATATGTTAAATTTGCATTTCTAGATATCTAAAGGTAATCTAGCCTTGCCTATAGCTTCTAGAACCTTATTTATATTGTGTTAGTGTTCTTTAAGCGTGCTATTAGTGTAAATTAATACATTATCTAGATAGGCTAAGCAAAAATCGTTAATATACTTACAGAGGGTCTAATTAATATAGCGTTAAAAGGTACTTAGAGCGTTTGCTATACTAAATAGAGTAACTAACTACTTATATAACTTAAATCTAGTGTAAAAAGCTATTTTCTACTTATCTCTTATATTAATCTTAATCTTATAGAAAGCTATAGAAATGTTAATCTTTAGAAACTATTTAGCTTTTACAATATTATTAAGGGTTTCCTAAATTAAAGGTAAAAGATAACAATCTTTCTTTATAATAGCGTTTAGGGCTTAGTAATTAACGCAGAAATATAGTCCTCCTCTAGGTTTCTTAGCAAAAAAAACAGGGGAGGAGGCAGGAGAGCTACTAGCTCTAATCTATCCTTTATGAAGTAGAGAAATAAGCTTCTTTTATAATACTAGAAGTTCTAGGCAGCTTATATTATATAGAGGTCCCTAGTAAGCCTCTTTTTCCTTGCCTTTATTGTCTTTCTCTAGTTTAATTTAGTAATCTACTTTAGATCCGCGTAAAGGAGGTAGTATAGAAGCAGTTTTCAGATTAAAAATCTAAGCTAGGTGTTAATAAGCCTTAGTAAGTAAAATTAGGACCTCTACTTTCTTCTTAAGAGCTAGGGCTTTTTTAATGTTCTTAAGAGAAGCAGCGAAAGTCTAAATAGACTTATTCTTTTTCGCCCGCCTAATATAGGAGTAATAAGCTGTTGCGCTTATTTATTTTAATCTCTAGTCTCCTTTAATAGGGCGATCCTTAGTGCTAAGTAACTTAATCCTTTAGCTAGAAGAATAGATGTAAATTGTTTTTTTAGAAGAAGTAATAGTAACCTCTCTTCTATTTATCTAGGGCTGTCTAAGTATTAAATTATAACTAGGGTGTGTAGGGGCTACATAACCCTAAATAGTATCCTTATAGCCTTTAATATTAATATTTAACCTAGCAACTTTATTAATAGTTCTAAGTTTATCTATAACTCCTTCTGATCTTTTAGGAGAAATAGAAATGTACTATAAGTTAGCGTTCTTAATAAGTTAAGGGCTAATAAGCAAGTATACAAGGTTTCCTGTATTAATTAAAGTAGAGGCGAAAGTGTAATAATCTACTAGCGCCTCTAAAGTAATTCTATTGCTGCTTATATTCTTTTAAACTTAGCCTACTCCTTAACTAAGTTATCTTAACTTATTAGAGGCTCCTGCTAGTAACTTTAAACAGGAGCTACTCTTTTCTAAATCTAAGTCCTTATTTAAACTTCCCTCGCTAAGCTTATTATCTTTCTTAGAGTTAGAGGACTTAACTAAAGTCTTTTTCTCCTTTTAGAAGATCTCTTATTCTCTGTACAATATGCAGACAGATAGCCTTTTTATTTACAGTTAAAATAGCGTCTTTCTCTATACAACTATTCTAACTCCAAGTTACTAAACTATTAAGGTTTAGTAGTTCTTCCTATATATTCTATTCCTTCTATCTAGTCTCCTTTTGAAGGAGAAAGAGAAGGAGAAGTTCTCCTAAATTTATACTCCTTAGGCTTGTTGTCTCTACCTTTAGAGTACTCTTCTATTCTATAAAGGTAATTAGCAATCTCTATTGCTTTGTTTTGCAGGCTATCTAAATTCTTATAAGTAATACTTACAAGTTTGTCTTTAATTTTCTATATAAGACTTTTTTAGAAAAGTATTATCCTTGTATTCTTGTCTAAACTACTATTAGGTAATAGTAGTTGTTCCTAGAATTCTATAATGTATTTGCGTATGCTTTTCTTGCCTTAGCCTATAGACTAGAGCTTATTCTTAGCTCTCTCTGCACTATAGAGATCTTTAAATATTTAGTTAAAGAAGTTTAATAGCTTATTAAAGTTTTATAAATTAGAAATCCCTATTTAGTCAAGAGAAGGCAGAGTAAGAGTTACAGCTAAGCCTTTTAGTTAACTAAAAGCGTAATTACAAGTCCTTTTTTTTTATATTAAAATCTTTCTTATTATTTTCTACCTTAGCAGTAAGTTGTCGTTCAAAGATTTAGTATATCTTTCTGTTTCTATTAAAAGTATTAGGATTTAGTTATTTAAAACGCCTAAGCGTTTAAGCTTGTTAATTTCCTAAGGCAGCTAATAGGGTAAGTAACTAAGGTAGAGGTTATTGTTCTACCTTAGGCTTCGTTTCTTGTTGCAATGTTGTACCTATAGCTTCCTAAGCTTAGAAAGCTTCCTGTACTTTTGTAGAGGTAGCTATCTTATCTAGGCCCCCTACTCTACAAAGTCCCTCTAAAGTAGTCTCTACTTTAGGTTTGCTAACACTATCTTAGTGTAATTCTGCTATCCTTACAACTAGAAAAGCTGTTAAGGGTTCTGCTATTATATTTGTTAATAAGGATTGTTGTAGGTGCTACTACGCTTAGTAGGCTTATTTAACAAATTTAAACGCCTTAAGGGCTTATACAACTAAGTATCCCTTAGCACTTTCTATCTAGTGCTTTTTCTATTAATCCTTTAGTAGATTTAAACAGTTAACTAATTAACTAGCGCTCTAATTAATTAGATTCTCGCGCGTAGATATAGCTCTAGCTAGCTTCTTATCTAGAAATCGCTCTAGAGGGCTCCTAAGTACAGCGTAGCTACGCAAGTAGCTAAAGAAGGATCTAATTTAATTGTAAGGGTGCGTTGGGTTAACTAAAGATGTAAGGTAACGGTGAAGGTGAATAAATTAGATATCAAACTACAGAGAGACTACGTAGGTTTATATATCCAATCCGGATAGTTAGGACTTAACCTAGGTTAGGACTAACCGAGGTTATTAGAGGTTTGTTAGGTCAGCTAACAGTTAGCGTAACTAGTGCGGCTGATAGTCAGCTGCTAGTGCTGAGGTAAGAAAAGCCAACGAAGGCCACAGGTCGAGTACTAGGGATCATCAAGGCTTCAGCCCTTTACAGTAGCTAACTAGTTAAGAAATTAAACAGATCTTATAAGATCTTATAAAAAGGTTATAGTAATCTCTTTTTTAGTCGCTGTAAGATTACTTGCAAGGCATAAGCTATTGCGTAGTATTTATATTCTAATAGCTTCTTGCTAGTAATCTTAATATTCTGCGCTAAGTAAACTAAGGCTTTAATAGCTTATTGTCCTAAGTATCCTAATTATTAATACTATGAGTTCTTATTACTAGTACGCAACTAAGGTTTCCTTAATCGCGCTACAGCATTTACAAGTAGTAGTTAAACAGAGTAATAAGTAAGTTGCTTGTATTTAACAAATAAGAAATTAAAGTAATACTTAAAGTTAATTAAGACAACATTTTTCTTAATTATTCTATATTGCAAGGTGTAATTATGTCCTAAATACTAAATGCCTGCCTGCTTAAGCTGTGCTTCTAATATAATATTAATATAGAAACCTAGTATAACCTTAATATTAGTAAGTAGAAAGTTAGCTGTCCTAAGGCTAGCCTTACTATACAAGACGTTCTTAAGCAGCCTGTTTCCTATACTAGCAACTAGTATAATTTAAGTACCTGCTTTAACAGTCTCGTTCTTAGCGCATTTACTAAAGGTGCCTAGTACTATATAATCTATAGTATTAACTAGGTAGACTACTAATCTGCTATCTCTAATTATGTAGAGAGACAGGGCATAAGGAGTAAAGGCTGCGCTAAATATATTTAGTCTAATTTCCTTAATAAAGTCTTCTAAGTTAATTAATGCTGAAACTAATAAACTAGGGTACAATCTACTAGTTTTATTAATAGCTAATCTACTAGTGCTAGCCTTCTAGCCTTCCTTCTTAATCTAAGTGCGTAAGGTTACTTATTTGTTACTGTTCTATTGCTTAAGAATCTTCTTTTTGTTATTATTTAACAGCTTAATTAGTATTATGCTAGGAAGGCTTAATCTAGTAACTGTAGTTTAAAGTTAATAGTAGTTGCGCAGTGTCTAGAAGTGCTTACTTATAGGCTCTTTACAAGCCTTATAGGGGCAAAAGTATAATTACTTATTATTTTTATTTAACTTGTTAGCGCTTGTAGAGTATTAAGCTACCTACAATCTAGATTTAGTTTAGAACACTGCGTGTCCTTTTCTTTTTAAGAAAGTAATTGACTTATTTTATAACAAACACTAAAGATCTTTCCTAGATTATTAAGAGTTAAATAAGCTCTACTAAGCGCTATTACTTATGCTAACTTATTACGCTTCTTACGTAACTAGTTTAGTGCAATCTTAGTGCTTAAGGCGTCTAAAAAATTAGTAACTACTAATAGCCTAACAACCTTAGGGAGCGAGTAAATTATTGCTTATTAATACAGTAGCTGCTACTTAGTAAACTATTACTTAGGGCCTATTTATCTCTAGCAAGCCTTATTAAGGTGTGATCTGTACTACGCCCTAATTAAATACTAAGTATTTTAATCTGTAGGTACAAGATCTTAGAATCTTTACTAAGGCCTAAAGGCTAGTAAAGTTCTAAGTAATTATGCTTATTAAGGCGTTTAAAAGCAGGTCTAGATAAACAGTCTTACTAATCTAGACCTTAATATTAGTAATCTTAGCAACTTTTCTTGTTTATTAAGCAGCTTGTACTTTGTACCTATTAACTAGCTTGTTGTAATTATCTTTCTTATATTTAGTATTAAGTATTTAAGCCTTATATTTATGTTAAGTAATCTTATAGTCCTCTTGTATTTAAGCGCTAGCGCTAGGTGATAGAGTAACTAGCTGCTTAATATCCTTAGGTAGTTCTAGATACTGTAGCTCCTAGTGATCTATTAAGGGTACGTCTAGGATATTAGAATCAACTTAATCCTAGATACCTTTCTCTAAGTAGTGTAGCTTTAATAGAGCAAACTAGGTTAGCTAGTCTAATTAAGCCTTAAGGATTACCTCTAAGGCAACAAGCAGTGTATTAGTAAAGTCTATCTTAAGATAAGATGCTTTGTGTAGGATCACAACGTAAGTTGTTGTTAAGGTAATAATAAATTAATTAGTTAGTTAGTAGGTAGCTAAGTAGCTTATATTAGAAAGAGGTTAATTGTATAATTAATAAGAAAGGTACAGTAGCAGCAGCAATCTGCTAGCTATGCTGTAGGAGAATAGAAGAGAGTAAAATGCTAATTAAACAGTTAACCTTACAGCTTGCTAAGTGCGCAGTAGGAATTAAAACTATAATTAAGCAGCTAGGCTTATAACTGTAGGAGGTAAACAGGAGCAATTGCTTAATTAGGAGGAGTAGAATGAGTGTATTAATTAACTGAGTGCTACAACAAAGTGGTCAATAACTACTTAAGAGGAATAAGACGATCTAGCCCGTATATATAGGCGCTAGCGCGATCGTCACGTGTTCAGCTTACTAGGATCACCTGCTCAACAGGGTGATCCGCATGTTGCGCATGTCAATACTCCAACATTAATTAAACAATCTACTAAATTTTAAATTAATTAGTCTTAGCTAGAAGTAAGAACGTAAATCTTAAGGAAGCTTTTATTCATAAGAGGCAGTGTAGAAAGCAAGGCAAGGCTCTGCCTCTAGAGGCAAAGGAGGAGTATTATAGTAGGGCTGTATTCTAGTCCTTAAGGAAGGTAAAAGAAGCACGTGATAGCTAGCGCCAACAAGAGCTTAAAGAGGAGCAACTACAATACTAGAAAGCTAAGGCAGCTCGCCTACGTAAGGAGTAGAAGCAGGAGAAGCTTTAGGCAGTCTAACAGAGGTGTACAGCAAGAGCAGCAGCTTAATTAATAAAGCAGGAGAAGAAGGCTTGTAAAGCTGCCAATTAAGCCTTACAACAGGCAGCTTGCAAGGCTTAACAACAACTCTAACAAGCTTAAAAAACTGCCTAAAAGAGTAAGAAGAGAAGCTTTAAGGCTCCTATTAAGGCTTATTAAAAAAAAGACTTATTGCAAGGCCTTAAAGTAGTGCGCAGCCTCGTAAGTCTTATGTGGCTCTTCTAGCCTTAACCTCACGCGGCGGGCGCGCAATTAGAACTCTAGTGCGATTTCTATAGCTATATATATCAATCAAGGTGTATAGAACTCAACTCTGAAAAAAATCTCAACTATAGCTATCATACGTGGCTCAATAACCTCATGTTAATGTGCTGATTTTGGTGTTCGGGTGGCTCGTTACGCCGTCCGGCTCGTTACGCCGTCCGGCTCGTTACGCCGTCCGGCAGGGTAGCTTCCAACTCCGACGTCATATCCCAATCTTGACCTTCAAGCTCCTTCAGCGTTGCAGTGTGTCGTTGGCGTGCATGTGTAACTGCAAGTTCGACCGGCGATTCATTAGTGGGCAGTTCCGCAACCGGGGTACGTGTTGTCATATCATGGTCGTCGAAACCAAAGGGAAACGGCATGTCGCGGTTGACGTAGAGTGATGATGGTAATAGCTTATCGTTGTCCTTCTCATACGCCTGGTCACGCCGATGGCACCAATGATCATAGTAAAATGGCGATGATCGGCTACTGCTTATGGGTTCATCACCTTCCTTTTCGTGAACCTCAGTTGCTTTGTCGTCAAAATTGTTGGAGATGGAGACACCTATCATTGCGCCAGCGACAGGAGCCGGAAGCTCTGCGTTGTCCTCGTACCGAAGAGGCACGCTATTCGTTGCTTGATCCTTTATATCCTGTCGATTTGGAAGGCTTTTGGGTAACACACCAGCTGTCATACTCTCGACTGCTAACTTCATCGACGACATGTCGAGAGCGGAATCGCCTCGCAGATCCCGATTTCGTGACGCATCGGAAGAAAGCCTATAGTCAATCACTCGGGCTTCGCTTTGATTCTGGGACCAGGAGCTAGAAGTGGAAGCGCGCTGGGTCATGTTTGGTAACACCGATGGGCCCCATGGCGGAGAAGGGGGAACAGAACCCATGGGCGTGCTGAGAGTCGACGAAGGACCAAACTGAGCCTTGCAAAGCGACGGACGAGCACTCTGCCACACCTGAGGAGGTAAATCTGGCTGATATTCCTGTGTCGAAGCGCCGTGATAAGGGCTGGGAACGACTGGACCTATATGCTTAGCTATGCGGCGCATTTCAATCTCTGGCAAGACCGGTGATTGAGTCTTCTCTTTGCTATTTCGGGATGATCCTAGCGACATTTCTGGCTTATGATTAGGCCGTATCTTTACACCGGATGTGTACGCTGGAGGTGCATCACCCTCGAAGCCCTTCCACTGATTCTTTGTAACCATAAGCTCACCCTTGTATAGGCAGAAGAACTCTGCACACTGTTCGACGATCTTGGGATTTCGAGGCAGGCTATGGTTCCTAGATTGTGAGCAGCGGCAAATAACGTTCTTGTTCCGGCTTGCATAGTGGAAGTCGCCAACGTAGACGCCTTTCATTTCCCACTTGGCTTCTTGCAGCTTGCGGTACTCTCGGAAGTCGGCAATGGCGCAGGATTCGAGATTGTGGCGATCGAGGTACAGCGCCAGACTTGCGCATAGATGCCTCGATTCGGAGGATATGCTAAAGGTTCTCTCGAAATGCCGCCCGGCGTTGCTACAACGACAAACGTATGTCCGCTTTCCCCCAACGTAATGCAAGACTCGTTCATGTGATGGTAAGGATGAAGTCGATCGTCGAGGGAACTTCTTCTCTCGGCGAATGTCAACTTCTCCAGTGCGCTTGCTACGCACGAAGGCGTAGTCAGTCTTGTTCCTTGCATGAGACGGCATTCTAACTTGAAGAACGTAGATTTCTGTGTGTGTTGGCAGGTAGCTTAAAATGTTGATCAGAGCAGTCTGTGGAGAAGATCCTGACAACCTATTCTAACTACATGAAAGAAATAGGCACTCTTTTTGTGACATTGTGCATGGAGCAGGTACAATGCTTGACGTCCGTACTAGGTAACGATGAAGAGACTTATATTGGGCTAGGCCTGCACAATGCCATTAAGCACAACGAAACTTCAAGCGCAATGTGAGAAAAGCTTTTGTCGAGCTCAAATGATGTCGCATTCACGATTATACGATGTCACTACACCGTAGTCCGTCAACTACGACGGTCTTCGCCGGTAAGTGATGACTATGATTCCATGATTCTTTGAATATCTATCCTAATGGCACTCGGATTCACTACTGGAACATTGTCGGACCTTTTAGCGACATATTGGATCTTCTGTCTCTCTGCGTTTCGTAGAATCACAGCTTATGCGCTGATTTTGCTAATGTGGCAACTTAATGAGCAATGTCTTCATAGAAGTATACCAAAGTCGCCGAAACGATTTGCGTCTGTTTACCGCTTCTAACTACTCTATCTGGGCTGACGTTACTCTCTCGAAATTTTTGTATGGCTTCAGAAATCATCTCTTATAGCTCCGACTCATCACCTTCAAACAAATCATTCAAACTTGAATCGTCTGGCTCAGCGTTTTCTTCCACATCCGTGGGCTCCTGTACAGGCAGCGTGGGCGGCTCTTCGGTTTTCTTCACAAACGCTGGGTTTTTTTTCCGCGATACCAGAAGCCTCTGGATCCTTCAAGACGGCTTCCTGCTCTGATGAAAGCTGCAAACATTGGACCTGAAGAAGCTTTGCCGCCCACCACTCATCGAAGCGTGACCAGTTGGGCCACATCTTCATGCTCTCGAATCGTCGGCAATCTTTAAATTCCCAGCCGTATCGCTTGAGCGCTTTTGCAATTTGCTCTTGAAGTGCGGTTTTGGCAGCACTTCTTGCGGAGAGAGTTCGGGTTTTGGCGCAACGTGCTGCTCGAGCGAGTTTGATGCTAGATTAGGTACAGGTACAGATTCCGCATCAACCTATTGCCATGACTGTTGTCGCCACATTTGTCGCTGTCGCCGCCTCTCGATCGCCTTTGTATTAGCGGCATCCCTCTTTTCCCGCCACTTTCGTTCTCCTGCTCTTTGGCGCGTCGCTCTCCTTCCACCTCTTCATTTCGCAATTGATTCCTGGTCCGCCTCTCTTCCGCAGCCTTCTGCTGGTCCCTCAGCCTCTTATTATGATATGTCAGCCAGGTCACATAGCTCTTATGCAGAAGACCGTTGTGGATCAAGACTTCTACTCTTGCGTTCCATGTCGAGATGCTTTGAGAGATCAATTGCTTCATTTGCCTCGTAGTCAGCCCCTCTTTGCTACAAGCCTTTTCTGCTCCGAACGGATGCATACATTTGTAACGACCAGTAGTTGGACTAGGGCTGTAGTCCTTGATGTCATCGAAAAGGTATCTGAGAACCGTAGTCTTGTCTAAGGGGTGTCTGATCGTGTCTGGCTTGACTGTGTTTACCGACACGTCTTGGCTGACGGCAGGCGGAACTGTGGGTATTTGAGACTTTGGTATTGACCTTCGCTTCTTGGCTGGCTTCTTCTCCACGAACGCGGGGTGAAGGTGAGTGGCAGAGGCGTCTCGGTCTCGATCTTCACGTCTACAAACGACGTCGTAGAGCCTTGCTCTTTTGAAATAGATCATACTCGGCTTCCATCGCCTGACCAACTGGAACCTCAACGGCCTGCTCTTTTACTTTCTGGTTCCAACGCGCACAGTTTTCTTCAGCCGTGCCCTACTTGAAGATATTTGCCCACGCCCTCTCTCTCCACATCCAGCTCGCTCGAAAGTTGAGGATACTAGTCCAAAGCGCCTGGTTATCTTCGCTAGCCTGATCATAGGTAGCCATCTTTCGTCCCAGCTCTGCCATACAGCGGTAAGCAACATAGCGTTGCGTAGGCGACAAAGCGCGCAGACGCCACACATCGCGCGGCACCAGGTCATCTCTGATACCCTCAAGAGCCCCTACAGTGCCTTGATCGGAAGAGATGGCGGGAACGACCTTGATGGTCCACTCTTGGAAGTCTGATTTTGCATCGATGAGCCACTGCTCTTGCTCTTCGTACAGGTTTTTCCACGCAGTTTGTGTAGCATTGGTGGTAAATGGGATCATTCTCGTAATGGTCTCGTGAACCCATGGCTGGCAGAAAGGAAGTAGTTTGCTGTGGTTCCGAGAGGTGTTTGTAAGGGTCGTGGACCTTGGGGTGAAGTGTGCTCTTTTGTCCTATTGTCTGTATCAGCTGCCAATGCGAAACTGTTTTGACTGCGGAAGGCTCCATGGGGTGCTGGAGTTCGTAGTTGCATGAAGCTTGAGGTATAGATAGCCCTGGTGCATGTGTAGCCTGCATTTGGTGAGGCAGGCTGCCCATTTGGATAGTATTTATAGCCATGGTTTGGATAACATAGCTCAGTAGGTCAGCTGGTTGAGGCTGTGATGACACATCAGGGCCACACAGTCCATCCAGATTGTTGTAAGCCAGACCTGGAGTATGTAGGTCAAATTCTGAAGCCCTATATTCCGTATCGATTCCCTGTGTAATCTGAAAGTAGGTATCGGGTGAAGCTGGGTACGCGGAATGAACTGGAGGCGGTGGCGAAGGTCGTGGAGTGTAATATCAATGCAAGCGTCCCGTTACACCGTGTATCTGGGCACGCTTTCTCATCCGGACCCTCGGATTGTCCAAGTGTTCTTGAATACAAACAAGTGCGATGCGCATCTATTTTACAGTTCTCTTTCTCCTAGCACATTAGCCTCTAACGCTAAAAAGCGCGTTCCTAACTATGCTGTCGCCATTCGGTCAACGCTATCCTCTAACTCTCCTTCAACACCCCCTGTCTGTTTGCAACAGTACAGTCGGCTAGAGAGGAAGCCAAGGTAGAGATGTTCATCCCGGCAGTTCCTCTGTACAAACAGCAAGATCGTCGAAACGTATCTAGCCGGCCGTGTGTGGCCAGTAACTCTTAGCATGTAGTAGCTTGCAGTAGCGTACTCAGATGTTGTGCGCTGTCGTTCTTGACTCTAGACTGCTTCTGTACATTAAGGGACAAAAATTACAGCGTCCGTGTCGCCTGGACGCCGTACACAGTAGAGCCTTCTATTGTGCCGAGATCCAGGCCCATGGTATACATCACTGCACTTGACCCCTCAGAAGAACCTTTTGGGTTAATAAATTGACTCATCTAGGCCTCTGAGTGTTACTATGACGGTAGGAAGTCCCAACTAGCCTTCTGGCGATCGTCGCGCGCTTATGCATGATTGCTATCCCGGTCGGTACGTGAAATCTAAGTAGCCTCCTAATGCGGTTGGTGCAAGGCTGATTCCGTACTTATGATACAAGTAGCGCGTAATTTACTTGGAGCCACTAAGAAGGTGGCTCGTGTGGCTGTACTGACAGTCTAACCTAAAGAGACTGAGCAATGACACCGTCTCAAGGTACTTGAAGATGCTGTGGCTTCTGCTGCCTCCTGCATAGCATTGTCACTCCCTAATCTAATGACGACTCATCTCCTAGAATGCGGCCTGTAAGCGCAATCGCTGATTACTATATGACTATTATTAGAGTTGTGAGTTATGAACAGGGTGGGTGGGGAGAGCGTGAGTTCGCGCCAACAAACTCCTGCTCCAGGACCTATTGGCTTGTCCGGCTCGGTACCGAGGTGGACGGCGTACTAACGCGCATGACGGCGTAACGCGCGGTTTGAACACCAAAACCACCACCAAACTTGAGGCTGTAGAGCCTCACACAATGGCTACTATCGCAAGATTTCTTAGTAGTAAGATCTATAGGGCTTGAATAATATATATAGCTATAGAAATTAAGTTAGAGTTCTAATCGCGCGCCCTGTGCGCAAGGTAGACACTAGTTAAGCTGTAACACTACTTTAAGGCTCTCTACTACTTGTAGGGCTTGCAATTAGCTTCTTTTTTAAGAAGCCTTTTTAAGAGCCTTAAAGCTAATTCTCTTACCCTTTTAAGAAGTTTTTATTTATTGTTTAAGTTGTTTTGTAGTTCTGCAAGTAGCTGCCCTAGAGGCCTATTTAGCAGCCTTCTTAGCCTTCTTTTTTTCTCTTACTAATTAAGCTGCAGCCCTTGCCTATTACTTTATTTCTTTCTTTTTTACCTTTGCCTACCTTGTCTCCTTATAATGCTTATTTATTTTAGCTTTTTAGTGTTGTACCTACTTCTTCTTACGCTTCTAGAGCTGCTAGCAATTACGTGCCTCCTTTACTTTCCTTAGAGACTAGACTATAGCTCTACCTTAGTACTCCTTAGGCTCCTAGAGTAGGAGAGGCCTGCCTTGTTTTCTGCGCATTTTTTTATTAAATAGGGCCTTGCGTAGGCCCTTAACTTTATGCTTAAAAAAGGTCTTTTAAGTTAAGATTTAGTAATAAACTTAGCTTAGCCTTTAAGCTTGTTTATTACTTAGATCTTTAACTACTTTACGCAGGAGGTGTTTAACTTTTTTCTAATTTAAGGTACTTAAGCTTAAGGACTTACTATTACTTAAAAGGCTCTTAATACTAAACTTTTTTAATATAACTTTAGAATTCAAGAGTAAGAGGCTTGTAGCCTTAAAAGCTTTTAGAATTGTTATTTCTTTAAAGAAGGCCTGCTAAGCTTAGTAGAAGAGGTAAAAGAAATCCCTCTTGCTTATTAAAGTAAGGCCCTACTTCCTCTCTAGAAATCTAGATATCTTAGCCTAGTAAGCTAATAAGAGAGGCTGAAACAGGGCAATATTAAAAGGCTGCAGCGTGTAGGTTAAATAAAAAGAATAAACTGCAAAGTGAATCTTGTTCTAATTATAGTACTTAATAAAACTTAAAGTAAGGTATGGTCTATAGCTATCTGAGATAAGTAATTAATAAAAGAATTTAGCTTTTACCTTAGTATTGCAATGAAACACCTGTTTAAGCTATATAAGACTAATATTATTATTTATCTAGCTAGAAAGTAATAAAGAAATTTAAACTTAATAAGTTTTAGAATTAAGAGCTTATATCTAGGTATCTTGTATTAATCCTAAGATTAATTAATATATAAGAGTAGGTGCTAGGTAAGATCTATTAGCGTAGATGTAGGCTAGGAGTGTTATCTACTCTTATAAGCTATTCTAAATAGTACTTCTTCTTTTTCCCTACTTCTATAAAAGCTTACTAAAGATCCTCTTTAATCTTCCTAAGATACTAAGAAGAAAGCCCTTTTTATTTATATTATATATATAACGCGCTTTAATATAGTACTACTTAATTTTCTTGTGTAGAAGATTAAAGTATAAGCTATACTTCCTTCTAGAATTAGCCCTGTAGTAATTGTTATTTATGCCTATTGTCTATCTTAAAATAAGCTTATTAAGGTACTAGTAGACAAAGTAATTAACTTAGTATACTTTAACCTCTCTTCTTACCATTTGTAAAGTAAAATTTTGTATTATAGCTTATGTAAGTGCAAGGCCTTGCCTAGTAAGCTATTTAATATAATAAAGAAGCTTGTACTCCTATTGTAGATAAAGAGCCTATTAATTTTAAACTTTAAGGTTACGTAAGGTTAAAACACCTTAGTGTCTTTAATAGAGCGTAGATTGTACTACACTATACTTTTCTAAAAACTTTATATATAAGAAAGATGCGCCTAATACGCGCGAATTAATTCTGTTAATTGCTTCCTAAATTAGATCCATATTAGTGGAGTTATTAGGTGTTGAAAGGTGGTGTTGTTTTGGTGGGGGTACGCGTTACGCCGTCATGCGCGTTACGCCGTCCACCTCGGTACCTACCGAGGCTCACCGCTCAACGCGCACCACCACCCAACGCGCGGCCGAACACCACAACAGCTATATCAAGATGAGGCTATACAGCCCTATATAAAAGCTATTATCACGATTTTTTTTGGTGGTGAGATCTATAGGCCTTGATTAATCTATATAGCTATAAATATTGAGTAGGTGTCCTAATCGCTCGGCCGTAGCGGCTGATATAGGCTGGTGAGGCTGATAGTAGCTGTTAAGGCTACTCAACACCTATACGCCTTATAATAGGCCTCTTTTTTTAAGTAGAGCTTGTAGAAGCCTTAAAGCTCTTCTAATTACTCCTTTATGAAGTTTTAATAGCTTTTTTAAGTTGTTGTGCAGCCTTACAAGCAGCCTGCCGCGCAACTTGCTTAGTAGCCTAATTAGCTTTTAGCACTTTCTTTAGTTTCTTAGCCTTAGCCTTTGCCTTGAGCCTAAGCTAATTTTGTCTAGCCTTCTTACTCTTTAGCTCTTTACAATACTTACTTGCTTTAGCTTTTTAGTGTTGTTGCTTCTCTTTCTACTTTTTTTAAAAGAGCTAACAATTGCAAGCCTCCATTACCTTCCTTAAAGACTAAAATATAGCTCTACTATAATACTCTTTAGGCTTCTTAAGGAGGAGAGGCTTGCCTTGCTTTTTACGCGCTTTTTTATTAACTAAAGCCTTCTTTAGTGTAAGGGTGCGTTGGGTTGACCAAAGATGCAAGGTAAACGGTGAAGGTGAATGAATTAGATACCGAACTATAGAGAGACTACGTGGGTTTTTATATCCAATCCGGATAGTTAGGACTAACCAAGGTTAGGACTAACTAAGGTTATTAGAGGTCGCTAGGTCAGCTAACAGTTAGCGTAACTAGTGCGGCCGATAGTAACTAGTGCTGAGGTGCTAATGCTGAGGTAAGAAAAGCCAACGAAGGCCACAGGCTGAGTACTAGAGGACATTAAGGCTTCAGCCCTTTATAATACCCCCCTCCTAAAAAAATTGTAAGAGTAGTAATCTTATTACCTAGAGTTCTACTCTTCTAGGGCTTCTGTATCTTTTAGATTAATAGCTAGTTTCTAGGTTAGATCTAGATATCCTAACTATTTAACTAAGTATTGCTTTTTTCGTCCTCTTCCTCTTTTCTCTAATAGGGTCTCTACTAGGTATTCTTCTCTATCCTCTGTCTTAATTAGTAGAGGTTTAATGTCGTCTATAGGCTGGCTTGGTAGAGGGTCTAAGGACGCTAGTCTAAGGTTATTAACATTAAATACTAGGTAAATCTAGCTAAGAGTATTTAATTTAACTGCGTTTAGTCTAATAACCTTAAGTACTGTGTACTTAAGATCTTTCTAGTAAAGTTTTCTGCTAGGCCTTTTTATTTTGTAGTAGTCGCCTAGTTTTAACTATACCTTATTGCCTATTTTAAGCTAAGGTGATTAGTGCCTTCTCTTATTTGCCTACTTTTCTAGTTCTTGTTAGCTTTCTCCTATTATAGCTTATGCAAGCTTAATACTTTGTTATAGCTTATTAATAATGTTTTCTGCCTTTTAATAATCCTCCTATATTCTCCTTAGAAGTTATTGTTAAGGACCGTGCTTAGGTGCAATTTGTAGAGGATCTACCTTATAGCCGTGTTGTAGGAAGAAAGAAGACATTTTAGTAAACTAAGCTTGCCTTGCTATAACTGCAATCTTAACCATCCCTAGTTTACTTTTCTAATTTATTTAATCTTAATTATAGAAGGCTTATAAATAAGCCTATACTGTAGAGTTTATTCTTGCTGTAGAACTGTTAGTTTTAGGATAGTATCTCGAAAATAAGTGTTGCTTAATTTCTAATAACTTACAAAGCTTAATCTAAAAATAGTTAACAAACTGTATACCTCTGTCTAAAGTAATATAGTTTAGTAACTAATAGTAAGCTATAACAGAGTTAATAAGAGCTTTAGTAATACTTTCTGTAGTAATGTCTTTAAGGCCTATTAGGACAACGTCCTTACTAAGCCTATCTATAACTACTATAAGGTTTATACAGCCTTCGCTTTCTAGAAACTCTGTAATAAAATCTATAGAAATTTCTTTTTATATTTACTTAGGTATAAGTAAGGGTTTTAATAAGTCTTGTAGGCGGTCTCTCTATAGTTTTGTTATTCTATATACTAAGCAGTTTCTAATGTATTGCCTTACTGTTTAGCTTATAGAGGGCTAAAAGTATTCTCTAGCAACTGCTTAGTAGGTAATATTTCTTCCTAGATAACCTAAAGCTCTAGAACTGTAGATTTTATAGATAATTCTAGTTCTTAGAGGTTTATTATTTAGTACCTATTTTTGATCTCAGTATAAAAGGTTTCTAGAATTGTCTAGTTAGCATTCAGAAATAGAAAGTTCAAGGTCTAGAGCTGTAGGAAATTATTGTTTACTATTCCTTACAGCCTCCTAGGCTATTTAGTAGGGTTTGTCCTTTTTTTAGCTTTATCTTATAGATTCTCTAGATCTAATTGCTCCTAGAGTAATTCTAGTACAGCTGCTAGATAGCTGTTGCAGCTAAAGGTTCTTAGCACTTCTCTTTCCTCTAGTTCTTTGTTAGTAGCTGCAGTTGTAGGTTTAAATACTTATAAAAACCTCCTAGAAATCCTAGTATCCTAGTTATTTGCTAGCATATCTTGTTGTCTCCTAGATAAGGCATTAGCCCTAGAGTTATTAACTCTAGGCCTGTAGGAAATTTCTATATTAAGAAACTTTCCTAGAAATTAAGCCTACCTTATTTATCTCTTACTAAGCTGTCTAGGCTTACTAAAATATTTAAGGTTTTTATAATCTATAATAACTATATTCTCTTTTAGATTGTAGCATAGCATCCTACTTAGATAAGTAGGAGATAACTACTAGTAATTTCTTATTATGTATCTCGTAATTGCTTTGCGTGCTAGTCATCTTTTTTAAATAATAAGCTACTAGGCGTAGGCTTCCTTTATTATTATATTGTAAGAGGACTCCTGCTACTACATATCTAGAAGAGTCTGTTTCTAGGATTGTTTCTCTGTTAGGATCCTATTAAGCTAGTACTAGTTTAGTAATAAATAACTCTTTAAGCTTATTAAAAGCCTTTTACTTGGTTTTTTTCTATTAAAAGGAGATGTTACTAGTAAGCCTTAAAAGAGGAGTTACTATTTCTAAGTAGTTTTTAATAAATTATTAATAGAATTTAACAAAACTAAGAAAACTGCGTACTCTTTTAACGTTTATAGGTGCCTGCTAATCTCTAATTACTTTTACTTTCTTAGGGTCTATTTAAAGTCCTTTTCTAGCCTTAATCATAAATCTAAGGTATTTTGTACTCTATATGTTAAATTTGTATTTTTAGATGTCTAAAGGTAATTTAGCCTTACCTATAGCTTCTAAAACCTTATTTGTATTGCGCTAGTGTTCTTTAAGCATGCTATTAATGTAAATTAATACGTTGTCTTAGTAGGCTAAGCAAAAATCGTTAATATACTTGCGGAGGGTCCAATTAATATAGCGTTAAAAAGTACTAGGAGCGTTTGCTATACTAAATAGAGTAACTAGCTACTTATATAACTTAAATCTAGTATAAAAAGCTATTTTTTACTTATCTTTTATATTAATCCTAATCTTGTAGAAAGCTGCAGAAACATTAATCTTTGTAAACTATTTAGCTTTTGTAATATTTGTAAGGGTTTCCTAAATTAAAGGTAAAGAATAACAATCTTTCTTTATAATAGCGTTTAGGGCTTAGTAATTAATGTAGAAACATAATCCTCCTCTAGGTTTCTTAGTAAAAAAGACAGGGGAGGAGGTAGGAGAGCTACTAGCTCTAATCTATCTTTTATTAAGTAGAGAAATAAGCTCCTTTTGTAATACTAAGAGTTCTAGGCAGCTTATACTATATAGAGGTCCCGAGGGAGCCTCTTTTTCTTTACTTTTATTGTCTTTCTCTAGTTTAATTTATTGATCTACTTTAGATCTGCGTAAAGGGGGTAGTACAGAAGTAGTTTTTAGATAAAAAATTTAGGCTGAGTGTTAATAAGCCTTAAAGAGTAAAGGTAGGACTTCTACTTTCTTCTTAGGAGCTAGGGCTTTTTTAATATTCTTAAGAGAAGCAGTAAAAGTCTAAATAGACTTATCTTTTTTTGCCCGCCTAATATAGGAGTAATAAGCTGTTGCGCTTATTTGTTTTAATTTCTAGTCTCCTTTAATAGGGTAATTTTTAGTACTAAGTAACTTAATCCTTTAGCTAGAAGAATAGATGTAAATTATTTTTCTAGAAGGAGTAATAGTAACCTCTTTTCTATTTATTTAGAGCTGTCTAAGTATTAAATTATAACTAGAGTGTGTAGGGGCTATATAACCCTAAATAGTATCCTTATAGCCTTTAATATGAATGTCTAACCTAGCAACTCTGTTAATAGTTCTAAGTTTATCTGTAACTCTTTCTAATTTCCTAGGAGAAATAGAAATGCACTGTAAGTTAGCGTTCTTAATAAGTTAAGGGCTAACAAGCAAGTATGCAAGGTTTCCTGTATTAATTAAAGTAAAGGCGAAAGTGTAACAATTTACTAGTGCCTCTAAAGTAATTCTATTGCTGCTTATATTCTTTTTAAAGTTTGCCTACTTCTTAACTACGTTATTCTAACTTATTAGAGGCTCCTGCTAGTAACTTTAAACAGGAGCTACTCTTTTTCTAAATCTAAGTCCTTATTTAAGCTTCTTTTACTAAGCTTATTATCTTTCTTTTTCTTAGAGTTAGAGGACTTAACTAAAGTCTTTTTCTCCTTTTTAGAGGATCTCTTATTCTGTATATAATATACAGACAGATAGCCCTTCTGTTTATAGTTAAAACAGCGTCTTTTTTTGTACAACTGTTCTAACTCCTAGTTACTAAACTGTTAAGGTTTAGTAGTTCTTCCTGTGTATTTTATCTCTTCTATCTTGTCTCCTTTTAAAGAAGAAGGAGGAGGAGAAGTTCTCCTAAATTTATACTCCTTAGGCTTGTTGTCTCTGCCTTTAGAGTACTCCTCTATTCTGTAGAAGTAATTAGCAACCTCTATTGCTTTATTTACAGGCTATCTAAATCCTTATAGATAATATCTACAATTTGTCTTAAAGTTTCTAAATAAGACTTTTTTAGAAAAGCATTATCCTTGTATCCTCGTCTAAACTACTATTAGATAATAGTAGTTGTTTCTAGAATTCTATAATATATTTGCGTATGCTTTTCTTGCCTTAGCTTATAGACTAGAGCTTGTTCTTAGCTCTCTCTACACTATAGAGATCTCTAAATATTTAATTAAAGAAGTTTAATTACTTATTAAAGTTCTATAAATTAGAAATCCCTATTTAGTTAAGGAAAGGCAGAGTAAGAGTAACAGCTAAGCCTTTTAGTTAACTAAAGGCGTAGTTACAAGTCCTTTTATCTGTATTAAAATCTTCCTTATTATTTTCTACCTTAGTGGTAAGCTGTTGTTAAAAGATTTAGTACATCTTTCTGTTTCTATTAAAGATATTAGGATCTAGTTGTTTAAAACGCCTAGGCGTTTAAGCTTGTTAATTTCCTAAGGCAGCTAATAGAGTAGGTAACTAAGGAAGAGGTTGTTGTTCTACCTTAGGCTCCCTTTGTTGTAGCGTGCTTATAGCCTCCTAAGCTTAGAAGGCCTCCTGTATCCTCGTAGAAGCAGCTATCTTATCTAGGCCACCCGCTCTACAAAGACCTTCTAAAGTAGTTTCTACTTTAGGTCTACTAACACTATCTTAGTGTAGTTCTGCTATCCTTACAGCTAAAAGAGCTGCTAAGGGTTCTGCTATTATATTTGTAGGTACTCGCTAGTACTTTATATTGTTAACAGGAATCGTTATAGGTGCTACTACGCTTAGTAGGCTTATCCTTTTCGTGTAGGGGCTACTACGCTTAGAAGGCTTATCTTTTGTCTGTTTTCTAGGGCTACTACGCTTAGTAGGCTTATCTAACGAATTTAAACGCCTTAGGGACTCATATAACTAAGTATCCCTTAGCACTTTCAATCTAGTGCTTCTTCTGTTGATCCTTTAATAGATTTAAACAGTCAACTAATTAACTAGCGCTCTAATTAATTAGATTCTTGCGCGTAGATATAGCTCTAGCTGGCTTCTTGTCTAGATATAGCTCTAGAGAGCTCCTAAGTACGACGTAGCTACGCGAGTAGCTAAAGAAGGATCTAATTCAATTGTAAGGGTGCGTTGGGTTGACTAAAGATGCAAGGTAAACAGTGAATGAATTAGATATCAAACTACAGAGAGAGACTACGTAGGTATATATATATCCAACCCGGATGATTAGGACTTAACCTAGGTTAGGACTAACCGAGGTTATCGGAGGTTGTCGGATCAGCTAACAGTTAGCGTGATTAGTGCGGCTTATAGTCAGCTACTAGTGCTGAGGTGCTAGTGCTGAGGTAAGAAAAAGCCAACGAAGGCTACAGGCCGAGTACTAGAGAACATCAAGGCTTCAGCCCTTTACAGATAGTATCTAGAAGATAAGTGTTACTTAATTTCTAATAACTTACAAAGCTTAATCTAAAAATAGTTAACAAACTGTATACCTATGTCTAAAGTAATATAGTTTAGTAACTAATAGTAAGCTATAACAGAGTTAATAAAAGCTTTAGCAATACTTTCTATAGTAAAGTCTCTAAGGCCTATCAAGACAACGTCCTTGCTAAGCTTATTTATAACTACTATAACATTTGTACAGCCTTTGCTTTCTAGTAACCCTATAATAAAATCTATAGAAATTTCCTTCTATATTTGCTTAGGTATAGGCAAATATTTTAGTAAGCCTTGTAGGCTATCTCTCTAAGGTTTTGTTCTTCTACATACTAAGTAGTTCCTTATGTACCTTCTAATACTTTTACTAATAGAGGGCTAAAAGTATACTCTTGCAATAGCTTAATAGGTAATATTCCTTCCTAGATAGCCTAAAGCTCTAGAACTGTGGATTTTATAGATAATTCTAGTTCTTAAAGGTTTCTTATTAGGTACCTATTTTTAATCTTAGTATAGAAGGTTTCTAGAATTGTCTAGTTAGCATTTAGAAATAGAAAGTTTAAGATCTAAAGCTGTAGGAAATCATTATTTACTATCCCTTACAGCTTTCTAGGCTATTTAGTAGGTTTTATCCTCCTTTTTAGCTTTATCCTATAGATCTTCTAGATCTAATTGCTCCTAGGGTAATTCTAGTACTGCTGCTAGATAGCTGTTGCAGCTAAAGGTTCTAAGTACCTGTTTTTCTTCTAGTTCCTTATTAGTAGCTGCAGTTGTAGGTTTAAATACTTGTAGATACCTCCTGGAAATCCTAGTATTCTAAGTGTTTACTAGCATATCTTGTTGTCTCCTAAATAAGGCATTAGCTTTAGAGTTATTAACTCTAGGCCTGTAGAATATTTCTATATTAGGAAACTTTCCTAGAAGTTTAGCCTATCTTATTTGTCTCTTGCTAAGCTGTCTAGGCTTGCTAAAATATTTAAGGTTTTTATAGTTTGTAATAACTATAAACTTCTTTAAAGACTGTAGCATAGCATCCTACTTAGATAAGTAGAAAATAACTACTAGTAATTCCTTGTTATGTATCTTGTAATTGCTTTACGTGCTAGTTATCTTTTTTAAATAATAAGCTACTAGGCGTAAGCTTATTTTATTATTGTATTGTAAGAGGACTCCTGCTACTACATATCTAGAAGAGTCTATTTCTAGGATTGTTTCTCTGTTAGGATCCTATTAAGCTAGTACTAGCTTAGTAATAAATAACTCCTTTAGCTTTTTAAAAGCCTTTTGCTTAGTTTTTCCTTATTAAAAGGAGATGTTACTAGTAAGCCTTAAAAGAGGAGCTACTATTTCTAAGTAGTTCTTGATAAATTATTAATAGAAGTTTGCAAAACTAAGAGAACTGTATACTCTTTTAACATTTATAAGTGCCTGCTAATCTCTAATTGCTTTTACTTTCTTAAGGTCTATCTAAAGTCCTTTTCTAGCCTTAATAATAAATTTAAGGTATTTTGTACTCTATATATTAAATTTGCATTTTTAGATATTTAAAGGTAATCTAGCCTTACTTATAGCTTCTAAAACCTTATTTGTGTTACGTTAGTGTTCTTTAAGCGTGCTATTAGTGTAAATTAATATATTATCTAGGTAGGCTAAGCAAAAATTGTGAATATACTTATAGAGGGTCTAATTAATATAGTATTAAAAAGTACTAGGAGCGTTTGCTATACTAAATGGAGTAACTAGATACTTCTATAACCTAAGTCTAGTATAAAAAGCTATTTTCTACTTATCTCTTACATTAATCCTAATCTTATAGAAAGCTGCAGAAACGTTAATCTTTGTAAATTATTTAGCTTTTATAATATTATTAAGGGTTTCCTAAATTAAAAGTAAAGGATAACAATCTTTCTTTATACTAGCGTTTAGGGCTTAGTAATTAATGCAGAAACGTAATCGTCCTCTAGGTTTCTTAGCAAAAAGAACAGGGGAGGAGGCAGGAGAGCTACTAGCTCTAATCTATCTTTTATTAAGTAGAGAAATAAGCCCCTTTTGTAATACTAGGAGTTCTAGGCAGCTTATAGTATATAGAGGTCCCTAGAGAGCCTCTTTTTCCTTACTTTTATTATCTTTCTTTAGTTTAATTTAGTAATCTACCTTAGATCTGCGTAAAGGAGGTAGTATAAAAGCAATTTTTTGATTAAAAATCTAAGCTAGGTGTTAATAAGCCTTAGAGAGTAAAAGTAGGACCTCTACTTTCTTCTTAAGAGCTAGGGCGTTTTAAATATTCTTAAGAGAAGCAGCGAAAGTCTAAATAGACTTATCCTTTTTTACCTGCCTAATATAGAAGTAATAAGCTGTTGCGCTTATTTATTTTAATCTCTAGTCTCCTTTAATAGACCAATCTTTAGTGCTAAGTAACTTAATCCTTTAGCTAGGAGAATAGATGTAAATTGTTTTTCTAGAAGGAGCAATAGTAACCTCTCTTCTATTTATTTAAGGCCGTCTAAGTATTAAATTGTAACTAGGGTGTATAAGAGCTATATAACCCTAAATAGTATCCTTAAAGCCTTTAATATCAATATCTAACCTAGCAACTTTCTTAATAGTTCTAAGTTTATTTATAACTTCTTCTAATCTCCTAAGAGAAATAGAAATGCACTATAAGTTAGCGTTCTTAATAAGTTAAGGGCTAATAAGCAAGTATAAAAGGTTTCCTATATTAATTAAAGTAAAGGCAAAAGTGTAATAATTTAGTAGCGCCTCTAAAGTAATTCTATTGCTGCTTACGTTCTTTTTAAATTTAGCCTACTCCTTAACTAAGTTATCCTAACTTATTAGAGGCTCCTACTAGTAACTTTAAACAGGAGCTACTTTTTTTCTAAATCTTAGTCCTTATTTAAGCTTCCCTTGCTAAGCTTATTATCTTTCTTAGAGTTAGAGGACTTAACTAAAGTCTTTTTCTCCTTTTTAGAAGATCTCTTTTTCTCTATATAATATGCAGATAGATAGCCTTTTTATTTACAGTTAAAACAGCGTCTTTCTCTATACAACTATTCTAACTCCTAGTTACTAAACTATTAAAGTTTAGCAGTTCTTCCTGTATATTCTATCTCTTCTATATAGTCTCTTTTTAAAGGAGAAGGAAGAGGAGAAGTTCTTCTAAATTTATACTCCTTAGGCTTGTTGTCTCTGCCTTTAGAGTACTCCTCTATTCTGTAGAAGTAATTAGCAATCTCTATTGCTTTATTTACAGGCTATCTAAATCCTTATAGATAATATCTACAATTTGTCTTAAAGTTTCTAAATAAGACTTTTTTAGAAAAGCATTATCCTTATATCCTTGTCTAAACTACTATTAGATAATAGTAGTTGTTCCTAGAATTCTATGATATATTTGCGTATGCTTTTCTTGCCTTGGCTTATAGACTAGGGCTTGTTCTTAGCTCTCTCTGCACTATAGAGATCTCCAAACATTTAATAAAAGAAGTTTAATAGCTTATTAAAGTTCTATAAATTAAAAATCTCTATTTAGTTAAGGAAAGGCAGAGTAAGGGTTACAGCTAAGCCTTTTAGTTAACTAAAGGCGTAGTTATAAGTCCTTTTATTTGTATTAAAATCTTCCTTATTATTTTCTACCTTAGTAGTAAGTTGTTGTTAAAAGATTTAGTACATCTTTCTGTTTCTATTAAAAGTATTAGAATCTAGTTATTTAAAACGCCTAGGCGTTTAAGCTTATTAATTTCCTAAGGCAGCTAATAGGGTAAGTAACTAAGGTAGAGGTTGTTGTTCTACCTTAGGCTCTCTTTCTTGTTGCAATATTGTGCCTATAGCTTCCTAAGCTTAGAAAGCTTCTTGTACTTTTGTAGAGGTAGCTATCTTGTCTAGGCCCCCTCCTCTACAAAGTCCCTTTAAAGTAGTCTCTACTTTAGGTCTACTAACACTATCTTAGTATAATTCTACTATCCTTATAACTAGAAAAGTTATTAAGGGTTCTGCTATTGTATTTATTAACAAGGATTGTTGTAGGAGCTACTACGCTTAGTAGGCTTATCCTTCGTGTAGGGGCTACTACGCTTAGTAGGCTTATCTAACAAATTTAAACGCCTTAAGGACTTATACAACTAAGTATTCCTTAGCACTTTTAATCTAGTGCTTCTTCTATTAATTCTTTAGTAGATTTAAACAGTTAACTAATTAACTAGCACTCTACTTAATTAGATTCTTGCGCGTAGATATAGCTCTAGCTAGCTTCTTGTCTAGATATAGCTCTAGAGGGCTCCTAAGTACAACGTAGCTACGCAAGTAGCTAAAGAAGGATCTAATTTAATTGTAAGAGTGCGTTAGGTTAACTAAAGATGCAAGGTAAACAGTAAAGATGAATAAATTAGATACTGAACTATAGAGAGACTACGTAGGTTTTTATATCTAATCCAGATAGTTAGGACTAACTAAGGTTAGGACTAACTAAGGTTAGGACTAACTAAGGTTATTGGAGGTCGCCGGGTTAGCTGACAGTTAGCGTAACTAGTGCGGCCGATAGTCAGCAGCTAGTGCTGAGGTGCTAATGCTGAGGTAAGAAAAGCCAACGAAGGCCACAGGCCGAGTACTAGAGGACATCAAGGCTTCAGCCCTTTACATTTAGCTTTGTTACTTTATTTTTAAAAAGGTTATTTTAAGCAAAGCTTGCATAAATAACTTAGCTTAGTTTTTCAACTTACCTATTACCCTAATTAGCTACTACATAACATAGCAGACGCTTTATTCTCCTATAATCGAATGTGCTGAAGGCTAAAAAGTTGCTATTGCTTCAAAAATTAGGTGAATAGAAGCAGGAAATTTCTTTATTTAAATTAAAAAGTAAAAGGCCTGTAGCCTTAAAGGCCTTTAAAATAGTTTCTTCCTTAAAAAAGGCTTGCTAGGCTTAATAAAAGAGGGGGAAGAAGTCTTTCTTACTTATAAAAACAAGGCCTTGGCTCTTCGCCATAAAGAAGGATATATTAGCCTAATAGGCAATAGAGAGAGGCTTAAACAGGCTAACGTCTAGAGGCTGTAGCGTATAGGTTGAGTAAAAAGGATATACCGCAAGGAAGGTCTTATTTAATTACAATAGTTTATAAAATCTATTGTAAAATAGAATTTATAGCTATTAAGAATAAGCAATTCATAGCTTAATTAAGCTTTTACTTTAGCTTTGCGATTAAACACCCGTTTAAGCTACGCAAGGCCTAGTTTTGGTTTGTCTAGCTTAAAAGTAAAGAAGATATCTAAGCTGTTGGAGTATTGACATGCGGAACATGCGGATCACCCTGGTGATCAGGTGATCCTGGTAAGCTGAACACGTGACGACCGCGCTAGCATCTATATTCATGGGCCAGATCGTCCTATGTCCTCTTGGTAGTTATTGGACACTTTGTTGTGGCACTTAGTTGTTCAATATACTTATTTCACTCCATTGATCAAGCAATTGCTTCTTCCCAACTCCCACATAAGCTTAATAAAAATTCAAATTAAAGCCTTAAAGCTAAGAGTCCTATATTAATCTTGAAGTTAACTAGTAAATAAGGGCAAGCTTAAAGTAAGACTTATTAGCGCAATTGCAGACTAGCAGTTTTATTTATTCATATTAAATAGTACTCTCTCTCTTTCCCTTCTTGTACAAGGGCCTATTAAAGATCCTTTAAAACTTACTGAAGATACTTAAAAGAAGCTTTTCTTATTTATATTGTATATATAATAAGGCTTAAAGTAATACTGCTTAATACTATCGCGTAAAAGGGTAAAGTAGAGGCTATACTTCTTCTTTAAATTAGCTTTGTAGCAACTGTTATTAATCCTTATTGTTTATTTTAAAATAAGCTTGTTAAGGTGCTTGTAGACAAAGCAATTAACATAGTTAACTTTAAGCTCCTTTTAAGCAATTTGTAAGGCGAAATTCCTCACTATAGCTTAAGTAGGTAGAAGGCCTTGTATAGTAAGCTGTTTAATATATTGTAAGAGCTCCTCCTCTTGTTGTAGGTAGATAGCTTGTCGGTGTTAAGCCTCAAGGCTGCGCTTGGTAGATCTACCTTAGTGTTTTTAGGTGAGAGTAGATTGCACAACACTATATTCTTTTAAAATCTAAGTATAATTAATATTTTTTTAAGTGCTAGGGCATTTATAGCTGCAAGCGCAGACTTTATTTTATTTATATTAGTAGAGTTATTACGTGTTGAAGTTAAGGTTTTATTTGGCTAGCCGCACGTTGGGTGGTGGTGCGCGTTGGGCGGTGAGCCTCAGTACCGAGGTAGACGGCGTAACGCCCAGGACGGCGTAACGCCTGATTTAAACACTAAAACTACCGCTAAACTTGAGACTGTAGAGCCTTACACAATAGCTACTATCGCAAATTATTCTAGTAGTAAGATCTAGAGAGCTTAAATAATATATATAGCTATAAAAATTAAGTTAGAGTTTAATCGCGCGCCCTGTGCGCGAGGTAGACGCTAGTTAAGCTGTAATACTACCTTAAACCTCTCTACTACTTGTAGGGCTTGCGATAGACCTTGTTTTTAAGTACCTTTTTTAAGAGCTTTAAGGCTGCTCTTTTTACCTTTTTAAGAAGTTTTTATAGATTGTTAAAGTTGTTTTGCAGTCCTGTAAGCAGCTGCTCTAGAGGTCTTTTTAGCAGCTCTCTTAGCTTTCTCTTTCTCTTTTACTAATTAAGCTGCAGCCCTCGCCTGTTGCTTTATTATCTTTCCTCTCGCCTTTGCCTGCCTTGTCTCCTTACAATACCTATTTATCTTAGCTTTTTAATGTTGTACCTGCTCCTCCTCGCGCTTCTAGAGCTGCTGGCAATTACGTGCCTCCTTTACCTTCCTTAGAGACTAGAATATAGCTCTACCTTAGCAATCTTTAGGCTCTTAGCATAGGAGAGGCCTACTTTGTTTCCTGCGCGTCTTTTTATTAATTAAAGCCTCGCGTAGGCTCTTAACTTTATGCTTAACGAGAGTCTTTTAAGTTAAAATTTAGTAATAAACCTAGCTTAGCCTTTCAGCTTGTTTATTACCTTAATCTTTAACTAACTCACGCAGGAGGCGTTTAACTTTCCTCTAATTTTTGGTACTTAAGCCTAAGGACTTACTATTACTTAAAGGGCTCTTAATACTAAACCTTTTCAATATAACTTTAAAATTAAAGAGTAAGAGGCCTATAGCCTTCAAGGCTTTTAGGATTGTTTTTTTCTTAAAAAAGGCCTGCTAAGCTTAGTAGAAAAGAGGAAAGAAATCCCGCTTGCTTATTAAGGTGAGGCCCTAGTTCCTCTTTAGAAATCTAGATATCTTAGCCTAGTAAGCTTTAAAAAAGAACCTTAAACAAGGCATTATTAAGAGGCTGCAGAGTGTAAGTTAAATAAAAAAATAAACTGCAAGGAGAATCCTGTTCTAATTTGTGGGAGCTGAAAAGGAGCAATTGCTTGATCATGAGGAGTGAATGAGTGTATTGAACAACTAAGTGCCACAACAAAGTGGTCAATAACTACTTGAGAGGAATAAGACGATCTAGCCCGTATATATAGGCGCTAGCGCGATCGTCACGTGTTCAGCTTACTAGGATCACCTGCTTAACAGGGTGACCCGCATGTTGCGCATGTCAATACTCTAACACACCCCCTAGGTTAGTGAGATACTATTAATCTAAGCTGTAAGCAAATAGGCAATCGTAATAAATTGAGGTTGTTAATTAAGAGGTCCCTCTGTAATTATAGCTTTTCCTACCTAATTCTTTGTTGTTGTAGTAATGCTGCTTGTTGATGTTTTGATTAATCTTAGCAGTCCTAATATTAAAATATCAGATAGACCCTAAATATCGCGTAATTAGTTAGTGCGCAGCCTCTACAACAATATTAATTGCGTCTACTACCTCTCTAAAACTTTTGTCCTTAACCTTAATAAATCTTATTACTAAGTCTTTCTAATCATGTCTTAATTACTATTACTAACATAGTAAGCAAGATTGCTTTACCGTTCCCTTACTGATTAGCTGCTAATCTTTCTAGTGTAGTTTGCCCTAAGCAACAACAAGCGCAGCTTAGAGAGCTATTATTAACGTAATTAACGCTTAGAAAGCCGCTGCTAGCAACGTAATAACAGTGCTAAGCATAAGCGTCACGCGCGCTAAAGTCTGTTTAACAATAAGATTTAGTAAGTAGCTAATCTCTAAGATAATAAGAGTTAGTTGCCTCTGCCTGTTAATTCTTTCGCTTACTGTAAGACATCTAGTAGCTCTACTTAAAAGCTAATTGCCTTACTTACTAAATTAAGCCTACTATTAAGTTCTTATTTAAATTTTGATCTATATAAGAGCTTAACTAAGTAATTAAGCTAGCGCAAAGGCAAGGCTCTTTAGGAGCTAATACAAAAGTCTTAGCAGCTTACTTTTTAAGCAGCGTCCTGTAATTAGAAACAGGACGACAATAAGAGCCTACAAACGCCTATTAAGCTATCTACTAGGCGCCACGCGCCCTCTTTAATCTAGAAAAAGGCGCTTAATAGCTCTTTAAAGATTGCTGCTAATCTATTATACTCTTGCGTTCTACCTCATAAGCGCTACATAAAAAAGATACCAAATAGTTTCTATGCTAAACACTACTTTAATTGTATTTAGACTAGTAGTTAGAGTAGCTTATGCTGTAGTAGTTGCTTGTCGCACACTTACTACACAGTTAATATTAATCTTGCTAATTAATTTATAGCTATGTACAAGAATAGAGTAGTAAGTCTTTAACCTATTAACCTTCTTACTTAGCTTACTAACTAGTTTTTCAAAGATAAAATAATAATAAGATGTACTAAGCTTTAAAAGCTTAACTGCTTAAGGACATTATTGCTTGCTACAAAGAGATTAAGAGCAGTGTTATAACTACTAGCAAGCCTTTTGTAAAGAAGCCTCCTGCTAATAATTATTGTGCTTAAGAAATGTTGTATTACAGTTTTGCTGCTGAACCTCTAGACTCTTACTGTTTAAGCTTAGATAGCTTCAATTGCTCTTAAGCTAGCTAAAGCTGAGTAGGCTAAGCGTAATACAATAATAGAGTCTAGTAAGTATAATAAGTTTAATACTTATTAGTAATAAGGTTCTTAGTTTTAGTTTAATAGTCTGGCTCACGTTCTCCTGCTTAATAAAATAAATTATTAAGAGGAGACTTAGCCTAGTATATAGATGTTGCTACTTTATATAAATTCTTTACTTATTAATTATTATTTGCTTTAATTAAGTGCTTAACTTACTAAAGGTTAAGTAACTGCTTAAACTTCTTAAACTGTTGTTAGGTAAGCGACTTAGTTAGTCTATTAGCTAGCATAATTGCTATTTCTAGGTACTTAACCTAAAATAATCCTTTAGCAAATTCCTGCTGTAGCTATATATTCTATATATCTACATGTCTTAATTAAGTGCTAATCTACTTATTCTTCCTAACTACAAGCCTAATTGTTTGTTAATTATTATACTAGACTGTCTAGACGTCTCCTAGATTAAAAAACAGCTCGCGAAAAAAGCGCTTAAGGGCTATAGCCTCTTAAGTAGTGTGCTTAAGGGTGAGCAGCTTAGCCTTAGTAGTTAACGTGGTTACTATAGTCTACTAAGCTGCCTTCTAAGATAATAGACTACTATATAGGATAGCTATATATCTATAGAATAATTAACAAGTTTCTTAATTATTTATAAAAGAAGCATTGCCTACAATTATTAGGTCTAGGCTATTGTAGTTCCTATATTAGATTGCATCCTATCTTGTTTAATAGAGGTACATAATTATCTATTTAATAGCTTTTATATACTAATTGCTAGGGTTTGTAAAGAAGTGTAAGAGCTTTAAAATTAAGTAGGCAACATCTAGTTATAGCACAATAGCTATATACAGCACTAATTTAACTCTTTTTTAGTAGGCCTTAATCTCTTGCTTAGTTGCTTTGTTAGTGTTCTTAAGCAGCTCTTTAGACAGTAATAGGGTCTTTAGAAAGCTACTATTTTTTAGCTTAAACTTCTTTATAATCTTATTAATATATGTATTGTGTATAAGCGTGATTATTTGCTTCTTGCAATCTCTAATTATCTAGATACTAAGGAACTATTTAACTAATCCTTGTTCCTTTATCTTGTACTTATCTATAATCTTTAACTAAAGATCTATTGCTCTCTACTTATAATCTTTTGCAAAGAGCAGTAGGATATTATCTATATAAAATAAAACTAAAATCCTCCTATCTTAATTAAAAAATAAGTAGAGCTCCTTTAGTAAGGCGATTAGTCTAATCTCTCTAAGTAATCCTAAGAACTCTTTATACTATAATAGTAGCGAGTCTTGTAATCTATATAGTGCGTAGTTAAGCTATACGCACTTACCTAGCTTATTAAAGCTATTTAGTATCTTATAGATTACTAAGTTGTCTGCTATAATTAACACATTAAGGAATGCTCCTACAATATTATATTGCTTAATCTCTAGATTATTCTTAGCAGCAATAGCTATTGCTGCTTAGAAGGACTTAGCTGCTAATATAGCAGCGTATGTTAAGTTAATTAAGTCCTTCTTTTAGAGATTACTTCTTACAACAATCTACACTTTACATTTAAGAAAGAAGCTATTCTAATTAAACTTATAGGTCTAAACCTACTTTATAGGTATTAAGTAATTATTTACTTCTTTTCTTAATATCTTAGTCTAAGTTTTATTCTTACTTAACTAATTAATCTCCTTCCTACAGGCATTCTTAAATAAGGCCTTTATAAGATGCTAAAGCAGCTACTTTTATAATTCTAGCAGTTTAGGTAGATCGTCGTAATACTGTTAAGCATTTCTACTTAGCTTATGCTTAGTAAGCAAAGCTGCTATAACTACGTAATTAAGAGTCTTATAGCTTGCTTAGTCTTTCTAAGTTGCTTACAAACCTAGCAGGTAAGTATTATAAAAATTATTTTATAATAAATTTTTACAATCTGTAATTAATGTATTAACACTACCTATACTTCTGCCCTCTAATTAATTATTAGGATCTTAGGTTACGTCCTTATGCTTACGCCTGCTACCTAGCTTGCGTAGTAGAAGATAATAATTTGTAAGCTAATCTAGACTTTTATCTATAATCTTAGTACTACGTCTTGTAAGTAGAGGTTAAGCTTATAATTACTTACCTTATCTGCTATTTAAGGCCTAAGATCTTAGATCTTAAGATAATTTACGCCCTACTATCCTGCTTAACTAAGCAGGTGTTCTATTACAACAAGCTAGCGCGTTAGAGTCTTTAGGCACAGACTATGAGACTAGTAATAAGTTGTTAAGCTTATTTAAAAGAGGCTCCCTACCTTTAAGTATTAATAGATTAGCTCCTTTTAGTATGCGCACTACTATTTAACTATTAATAACCTTACAATTAATCGCATTGTTGCTCTTTAGAGTCTCTAGTTTAGGAGTTAGTTCTAAAGTAGCAAGACTACTATTTTGCTACTAATCTAAGCAAGTTTTTAATAGTGTACTAGCTTATGCTCTATTTACTTAGTGTCTTCTAATCTACTCTTATTTTTAGTAGGTAGGCCTTCCTTACTACTTAAGATAGTAAATAGATTACTTTTAAGGTCTTTAGTAGTTAGCTGTGTATCCTAATCTATCCTTCCTTAAACAGGCGAGAGGTCTAAATCTTTTTCTAGATTAACTAGCTTGCTATTATAAAAGATCTCTACAATCTTAATTGCTTAATCTCTTAGTAGCTCTTTCTCGCAATCTTCTTTATATAATTAATGTTTATTAAAGGTTATATTATAGATAGTAATTATTTAATTAAGTATTAGTACCTATATGTAATATATGTAAGAGGCTTAATAACTAACTAAATAACTAATATAGCTACAAGGATTAACCTTAAACTCTTAATAATTACGCCTAGCTGCTTTCTTCTTATTTAAAGGATAAGCTCAGCAGCTATAGGCATAAATTCTACTCTAGTCTAGGCGTAGATTAGCAGTCTAGTGTCTAATCTTAGGTAGTTAATAATATTAGAAATATTTCCTAAACTATTCTTTAAGCACCTAGTTAGGGGATTAGTAGCTATAAATTTTAGTAGGGCTTATTCTATGTAGGTAAGCTGCTGTATTTATAATTACTAGCTAAAGCTTAGCTAGTAAATTAGCGCTTGTGCGTATCTTAATAGCCTTTATAATTAGCTCTTAACTAGCTCTCTCCGCTAAGCTATTAGGCTTATAAGTATATAGCGGTGGCATCTTAATTATAATCCCTTTCTCTATAGCCTATTCCTTATATCTTAATTGCCCTCTCTAAGGCAGTGTAGTAGTATTGTTATCTTAATAGATCTCTACAATCTTTTACTAATATTTCCTCTTAATCCTTACAGTAAAGCCTTTAATTATAGGTATAATATTAGTTAGTGTCTTTAACTGGATATTATAATTATACAGCTTGCCTAAGTAGTCTTTCTTAATAATTAGTGCCTATTTCTTAAGCAGCTAACTAGTTAGGAAATTAAATAGATCTTATAAAATCTTATAAAAAGGTTGTAGTAATCTCTTCCTTAGTTACTACAAGATTACTTGTAAGGCATCAGCTATTACGTAGTATTTACATTCTAATAGCTTCTTGCTAGTAATCTTAATATTCTGTGCTAAGTAGACTAAGGCTTTATTTATTTTTAGGGTATCAAAGGTGGTAGTTGTTGTTGTAGTTAAAATAGGTTTTCCAAAAAAGTGAAAAGCAGCTGCCCTCTACTAATTAGTTGCAAAAGTCAAAAAAAGATTGTGTGTAGTCAACGAAATTTGAACGGTGAGTGGATAAGGTCCACGCGCTAAGCGCTTAGAGCAGAAAAGCTTAGACTACTAAGCGAAATCAGGGTTAAAAATTTTGCTGAAGGTACTAAAAAACGACACTAATTGAAACGTGTTTAACGGTGATTGCCAGCCTATAGCTGGCAACAAGATTACGATAGAGGTGGAGGAGGTGGAGGTGGAGGAGGGTAAGGACACGTACGTTACCGCAGCGGGAGCCTGCAATACTTCATAAAAGCTCCCTGCCTGCTGCTTCTTACCTTTAGAATTTCCCACACCACACGGTACCGCATACGAACGATACAATGCTCGGACTGTTCTTCTCCCCGTTTAACACGAAGACTAATGGCTTACATTAAGTGAAGTTAGACCTCACCAGGTCACTATACGAGAAGCTATAGTAGTAGATCACGAAGCCCGCGTTCACCTTCGTTAAGCGGCCTCCCCAGTTAGTTGAAGAGGAGCTGTTGGCGGTAGCTCCTATGGTAATTAGGTAGACGCAGAGGTCGAATTCTGTTATTTATTAACACCTTATTAATGCGTCTAGTATTATAGATGTTAAGGTTACAATAGAGGTTGTGAAAGGCTTGTTTAGTGGCGAGTCTATTAAATACGTTGCGCATGTTAATAGTCTAGGTGTGGTGATAGTGTGTTATTTTACAAATCTCCTCCTGCGCGAATGCAACTTTAGTAGAGAGACCTTATAGTAGCTCTACGAGGAGTAAGAGCGTGTTAAAACAGCTATTAAGCAGCTAGGACAAACTGACGAGCAGGAGGATTTTGTAAGTCGCCTCTGGGGATGGGAGAGCTGTGCTTAGATGGTGACGCTGTTGTCGTATGTTCACATCCAAGTATAGGCGCATGCCAGAAACGCCGCGACTGCAACACCGCCGGGATGGCAACAGAGACGACAGAAGTTGCGGTTAGCGGTAAATGGTTATTGGTAAATAGTCATCGGTTAAGAGGGTTAGTTGGAGGGATATCGCGTATCTTCGTTTCCGTCTAAACATGCGACACACCAATTGCGTGCCGGCAATGCCGAACAAGGGGGCATAAGCCCGGATACCTGTTGTTAGCAATAAATCTTTTTTACCAAAATAGTGTCTACAAAATGTGTGGTCACATCAAAAGGTTGTCTTAAAAGGCTGAAGCCAAGACTAAGGCTTTAATAGCCTGTTATCCTAAGTATTTTAATTGTTAATACTATAGGTCCTTATTGCTAGTACGCAACTAAGGTTTCCTTAATCGCGCTATAGTGTTTACAAGCAGTAGTTAAGCAGGGTAACAAGTAAGTTGCTTGTATTTAATAAATAAGAGATTAAAGTAACACTTAAAGTTAATTAAGACAACGTTCTTCTTAATTATTCTAAATTGCAAAGTGTAATTATATTCTAAATACTAAATACCTGCCTGCTTAAGCCGTGCTTCTAATACAATATTAACATAGAAACCTAGTCGACCTTAACGTTAGTAAGCAAAAGATTAGCTATCTTATGGCTAGCCTTACTGTACAGGACGTTCTTAAGTAGCCTGTTTTTTATACTAGCAACTAGTATAATATAAGTGCCTGCCTTAATACTCTTGTCCTTAGCGCATTTGCTAAAGATGCCTAGTACTATATAATCTATAGTATTAACTAGGTAGACTGCTAATCAACTATCTATAATTGTATAGAGGGACAGGGCATAAGGGGTAAAAGCTGCGCTAAACACATTTAGTCTAATTTCCTTAATAAGGTCCTTTAGGTTAATTAATGCTAAAACTAATAAGCTAGGGTAAGATCTACTTAACTTATTAGTAGCTAATCTACTAGTGCTAGCCTTCTAGCCTTTCTTCTTAATCTAGGTATATAAGGTTGCCTATTTGTCGCTGTTCTATTACTTAAGGATTTTCTTTTGTTGTTGTCTAATAGTTTAATTAGTATACTGCTAGGAGGGCTTAATCTAGTAACTACAGTTTAATGTTAATAGCAGTTGCGTAGTGTCTAGAAGTGCTTGCTTATAGGCCCTTTACTAGCCTTGCAGGAGCAAAAGTGCAATTACTTACTACCCTTATTTAACTTGTTTGTTGCCAGCCTATGGCTGGCAATCGCCGTTGAACACGTTTCAATTGGTGTCGTTTTTTGGTACCTTCAGCAAATTTTTTGACCCTGATTTCGCTCGGTAGTCTGAGCTTTTCTGCTCCGAGCGCTTAGCGCGTGGACCTCATCCACTCACCGTTCGAATTTCGTCGACTACACACAATCTTTTTTTGACTTTTGCGACTGATTAGTAGAGGGCAGCTGCTTTTCACTTTTTTGGAAAACCCATTTTAACTACAACAACAACCACCACCTTTGATACCTTAAAAATAAATTTAACTTGTTAGCGCTTGTAAATTGTTAAGCTGCCCTTAATCTAGATCTAGTTCAGAACACTACGTGTCCTTTTCCTTTTAAGGAAGTAATTAACTAATCCTATAATAAAACACTAAAGATCTTTCCTAGATTATTAAGAGTTAAATAAGCTTTTCTAAGCGCTATTGCTTATGCTAGCTTATTTTGCTTCTCGCGTAACTAGTCTAGTGTAATCTTAGTGCCTAAAGTGTCTAAAAAATTAGTAATTGCTAACAGCCTAACAACCTTAGGAAGCGAGTAGATTGTTGCTTATTAATACAGTAGCTGCTACTTAGTAAACTATTGCTTAGGGCCTATTTATCTCTAGTAAGCCTTATTAAAGTGTAATCTGTACTACGCTTTAATTAAATATTAAGTATTCTAATCTATAGGTGTAAGATCCTCCTTTAGGATCTTTACTAAGGCTTAAAGGCTAGTAAGGTTTTAAGTAATTATGCTTATTAAGGCGTTCAAGAGCAGGTCTAGATAAACAGTCTTACTAATTTAGTTTTCAACATTAATAATTTTAGCAACTTTTCTTTTTTATTAAGTAGCTTATACTTTATACTTATTAACTAGCTTGTTGTAATTATTCTTCTTATACTTCGTATTAAGTAATTAAGCCTTATATTTATGTTAAGTAATCTTATAGTCCTTTTGTATTTAAGCGCTAGCGCTAGGTAATAGAGTAACTAGCTACTTAATATCTTTAGGCAGTTCTAGATACTGTGGCTTCTAGTAATCTATTAAGGATACATCTAGGAGATTAGGATTAACCTAGTCCTAGATAGCTTTCTCTAAGTAGTGTAGCCTTAATAGAGCAAACTAAGTTAGCTAGTCTAATTAAGCCTTAAAAATTACCCTTAAGGCGACAAGCGGTGTATTAGTAAAGTCTATATTAAGATAAGATGCTTCGTGTAGGATTACGACGTAGGTTCTTATTAAGGTAATAACAAATTAATTAGTTAGTTAGTAGGTAGCTAGGTAGCTTGTATTAGAAAGAGGTTAATTGTATAATTAATAAGAGAGGTATAGCAGCAGCAGCAATCTGCTAGCTGTGCTGTAGGAGAATAGAGGAGAGTAAAATGCTAATTAAACAGTTAACCTTACAGCTTGCTAATTGCGCAGTAGGAATTAAAACTAAAATTAAATAGCTAGGCTTATAACTGTAGGAGCTAAAACGGAGCAATTGCTTAATTAGGAGGAGTGAATAAGTGTATTAAACAACTAAGTGCTATAACAAAGTGGTTAATAACTACTTGAGAGGAATAAGACGATCTAGCCCGTATATATAGGCGCTAGCGCGATCGTCACGTGTTCAGCTTACTAGGATCACCTGCTCAACAGGGTGACCCGCATGTTGCGCATGTTAATACTCCAACATAATTACAGTACTTGTTGGAGCTAAGAAAGAGCAATTGCTTGATTAGGAGGAGTGGAATGAGTGTATTAATTAACTAAGTGCTACAACAAAGTGTCTAATAACTACTAAAGAGGAATAAGACGATCTGGCCCGTATTTATAGGTGCTAGCGCGGTCGTCACGTGTTTAGCTTACTAGGATCACCTAATTAATGGGGTGATCCGCATGTTGCGCATGTCAATACTCCAACACACCCCCTAGGTTAGTGAGATACTATCGATCTGAGGTGTAAGCAACCAGGCAATTATAATAAATTGAGGTCGTTAATCAAGAGGTCCCTCTGTAATTATAGCTTCTCTGCCTAATCCTCTGTTGTTGTAGTAATGCTGCTTGTTAATGTTGTAATTAATCCAGCAGCCCTTAGTAATATTAAAACATTAGATAGACTCTAAATATTAAGTAATAAGTTAGTGCGCAGTCTCTACAACCATATTAATTGCGTCTACTGCTCCTCCAAAACCTTTTGTCCTTAGCCTTATTTAATATTCATTACTAAGCCTTCTTTACCTGTCTTAACTACTGTTAGAGTATTGACATGCGCAACATGCGGATCACCCTGTTGATCAGGTGATCCTGGTAAGCTGAACACGTGAAGATCGCGCTAGCGCCTATATATACAGGCTAGATCTTCTTCTTCCTCTTAAGTAGTTATTGACCACTTTGTTGTGGCACTTAGTTAATTAATACACTTATTCTACTCCTCCTAATTAAGCAATTGCTCCGTTTTAGCTCCTACAGTTATAAGCCTAGCTATTTAATTTTAGTTTTAATTCCTACTGCGCAATTAGCAAGCTATAAGGTTAACTGTTTAATTAGCATTTTACTCTCCTCTATTCTCCTACAGCACAGCTAGCAGATTGCTGCTGCTGCTATACCTCTCTTATTAATTATACAATTAACCTCTTTCTAATACAAGCTACCTAGCTACCTACTAACTAACTAATTAATTTGTTATTACCTTAATAAGAACCTACGTCGTAATCCTACACGAAGCATCTTATCTTAATATAGACTTTACTAATACACCGCTTGTCGCCTTAAGGGTAATTTTTAAGGCTTAATTAGACTAGCTAACTTAGTTTGCTCTATTAAGGCTACACTACTTAGAGAAAGCTATCTAGGACTAGGTTAATCCTAATCTCCTAGATGTATCCTTAATAGATTACTAGAAGCCACAGTATCTAGAACTGCCTAAAGATATTAAGTAGCTAGTTACTCTATTACCTAGCGCTAGCGCTTAAATACAAAAGGACTATAAGATTACTTAACATAAATATAAGGCTTAATTACTTAATACGAAGTATAAGAAGAATAATTACAACAAGCTAGTTAATAAGTATAAAGTATAAGCTACTTAATAAAAAAGAAAAGTTGCTAAAATTATTAATGTTGAAAACTAAATTAGTAAGACTGTTTATCTAGACCTGCTCTTGAACGCCTTAATAAGCATAATTACTTAAAACCTTACTAGCTTTTAAGCCTTAGTAAAGATCCTTAAAGAGGATCTTGCACCTATAGATCAGAATACTTTGTATTTAATTAGAGCGTAATATAGATTACACCTTGATAAGGCTTGCTAAGGAGTAGCTAATGTATTAACAAGTAATAATTTACTTACTTTCTAAAGTTGTTAAGCTGTTAGTAGTTACTAATTTTTTAAACGCTTTAGGTACTAAAATTGCACTAGACTAGTTGCGCAAGAAGTGCAATAAGCTAGGACAAGTAATAGTGCTTAGTAAAGCTTATTTAACTTTTTATAATTTAAAAAAGATCTTGAATATTTTGTTACAGAATTAGTTAATGTTTTTCTTAGAAAGAAAAGAACACGCAGTGTTCTAAACTTAATCTAAATTAAAAGCAGCTTAATAATTTACAAGCACTAACAACTTAAAGTTAAATAAAAGTAGTAAGTGATTACACTCTTACCCCTGTAAGGCTAGTAAAGGGCCTATAAGTAAGCACTTTGAGACACTGCGCAACTACTATTAAATTTAAACTGCAGTTACTAGATTAAGCCTTCCTAGCAGTATACTAATTAAGCTGTTAGATTACAACAAAAAGAAGATTCTTAAGTAATAAAACTAGCTTTAGCCTTTTAAGACAACCTTTTAATGTAACTACACATTTTGTAGACACCTTTTTAGTAAAAAAAACAGATTTATTGCAACATCAGGTATTAGGGCTTATGCCCCCTTATTTAGTATTAATAGCACGCAATTAGTATGTCGCATGTGTAGACAAATATAAAGAAAAGCAAGATAAAGACGCAAATCGCCTCCTAACTTAACGCGCCCTATCCTGCCTATACTACCTACTTATGTTAAGTCTTTACTTCTAGGTACTCTTAGACAAATTAAAGAAGCAGCACTATTATTACTTTGCTTTCTAACTTATACATATAACAATAGAACGCCTACTTCTCCTTTTCTACTTCTTTCTTCTTTATTGCTATTTTAACGTTATGTAATAGCTAGCCTAACTAGTTAATAGTTTCTTTATTTAGCTTATGCATAATTAACAAAAAGAAAGAGATACTAAAGCTAAGTATTTTAAGTACTTTGCTAGTATTAGCAAATACTCTATAGATCTTATATTTCTTCTACAACTAGCTAAGTTAAGGTTTAATATTCTTTTTGTATATAGAGATATTATAAATTCTAGAGTTATTTATAAGAGATATAATTGTAGAGTTCTAAAGAGGCTAAGTTTGTAAATACTTAATAAACTTAGGTGTCTACATAATTAGCTTAAGCTAGACTAGTTTAGGGGCTAGGTGTATAATAAGAGAGCTTCCTGTCTTGAGATAAGAGTTAATGTTAAAGAAATACTTATTATAGAGGTTGTACGCTATTATAGCGTATTATATACAAATTATTCGTATACAGTGCTGTTTAAAAGGTAAGCAGCAGTAAGTAAGAAGTAGTAGCTTTATAAAGTATTACAGGCTCCTACTGCAGTACGTACATGTCCTTTCCCTCCTCTATCATATTATGTTACAATCTTCTTACAATTCTACTATAATCCTATTGTTAGCTATAGGCTAGTAATTGCTGTTAGACACGTTTTGACTAGTGTTGTTTTTTAGTACCTTGGCAAATTTTTTAACCCTGATTATCGCTCAGTAGTCTAAGTGTAAGGGTGCGTTGGGTTAACCAAAGATGCAAGGTAAACAGTGAATGAATTAGATACAGAACTATAGAGAGACTACGTGGGTTTTTATATCCAGTCCGGATAGTTAGGACTAACTAAGGTTAGGACTAACTAAGGTTATCAGAGGTCGCCGGGTTAGCTAACAGTTAGCGTAACTAGTACGGCTGATAGTTAGTAGCTAGTGCTAAGGTGCTAATGCTAAAGTAAGAAAAGCTAACGAAGGCCATAGGCTGAGTACTAGAGGACATTAAGGCTTTAGCTCTTTACAATACCCCCCTCCTTAAAAAAATAGTAGGAGTAGTAATCTTATTACCTAGAGTTCTACTCTTCTAGGGCTTCTATATCTTTTAGATTAATAGCTAGTTTCTATATTAGATCTAAATATCCTGACTATTTAACTAAGTACTGCTTTTTTCTTCCTCTCCCTCTTTCCTCTAATCGGGTCTCTACTAGGTATTCTTCTCCATCCTCTGTCTTAATTAGTAGAGGTTTATTGTCATCTATAGGCTAGCTTAGTAGAGGGTCTAAGGACGCTAGTTTAAGGTTATTAACATTAAATACTAGGTAAATCTAGCTAGGAGTATTAAATTTAACTGCATTTAGTCTAATAACCTTAAGTACCGTGTACTTTAGATTTTTCTAGTTAAGTTTTCTACTAGGCCTTTTTGTTTTATAGTAGTTACCTAGTTTTAACTATACCCTATTGCCTATTTTAAGCTAAGGTAATTAGTACCTTTTCTTATTTGCCTACTTTTTTTATTCTTATTAAATTTCTCCTATTATAGCTTGTGCAAGCTTAATACTTTGTTGTAGTTTATTAATAATATTTTCTACTTTTTAATAGTCCTCTTATATTCTCCTTAGAAGTTGTTGTTAAGGGCTGTGCTTAGTTACAATTTATAGAGGATCTACCTTATAGCTGTGTTACAGGAAGAAAGGAGACATCTTAGTAGACTAAGCTTGCCTTACTATAACTGCAATCTTAGCTATCCCTAGGTTGCTTTTCTAATTTGTTTAATCCTAATTATAGAAGGCTTATAAATAAGCCTATACTATAAAGTTTATTCTTTCTATAGACCTATTAGTTTTAGGATAGTATCTAGAAGATAAGTGTTACTTAATTTCTAATAACTCGCAAAGCTTAATCTAAAAATAGTCAATAAACTATATACTTTTGTCTAAAGTAATATAGTTTAGTAACCAATAGTAAGCTACAATAGAGTTAATAAAAGCTTTAGCAATACTTTCTGTAGTAATATCCTTAAGGCCTATTAGGACAACGTCCTTGCTAAGCCTATCTATAACTACTATAAGGTTTATACAGCCTTTGCTTTCTAGTAACCCTGTAATAAAATTTATAAAAACTTCTTTCTATATTTGCTTAGGTATAAATAAGGGTTTTAGTAAGCCTTATAGGCTGTCTCTTAAAAGTTTTGTTCTTCTATACACTAAGTAGTTCCTAATGTACCTTCTAATACTTTTACTAATAGAGGGCTAAAAGTATTTTCTTGCAATAGCTTAATAAGTAATATTCCTTCTTAGATAGCCTAAAGCTCTAGAACTGTAGATTTTGTAAATAATTCTAGTTCTTAAAGGTTTATTATTAAGTACTTATTCTTAATCTTAGTATAAAAGGGTTCTAGAATTATCTAGTTAGTATTTAGAAATAGAAAGTTTAAGATCTAAAGCTGTAGGAAATTGTTATTTACTATCCTTTATACCTTTCTATGCTATTTAGTAGGTTTTGTTCTCTTTTTTAGCTTTATCTTATAGATCCTCTAGATCTAACTGCTCTTGTACTACTGCTAGATAGCTATTGCAGTTAAAGGTTCTAAGCACTTCTTCTTCCTCTAGTTCCTTGTTAGTAGCTGCAGTTGTAAGTTTAAATACTTGTAAAAACCTTCTAGAAATCCTAGTATCCTAGTTGTTTGCTAGCATATCTTGTTGTCTCCTAGATAAGGTATTAGCCCTAGAATTTTTAACTCTAGGCCTGTAGAATATATCTATTTTATAAAATTTTCCTAGAAATTAAGCCTATCTTATTTATCTCTTGCTAAGCTGTCTAGGCTTACTAAAATATTTAAAGTTTTTATAGTCTATAATAACTATAAACTTCTTTAAAGATTGAAGCATAGCATTTTACTTAGATAAGCAGGAAATAACTACTAGTAATTTCTTATTATGTATCTCGTAATTACTTTGCGTACTAGTCATTCTATTTAAATAATAAGCTACTAAGCGTAAGCTTCCTTTATTATTATATTATAAGAGGACTCCTACTACTACATATTTAGAAAAGTCTGTTTCTAGGATTGTTTCTCTGTTAGGATTCTATTAAGCTAGTACTAGCTTAGTAATAAACAACTCCTTTAGCTTATTAAAAGCCTTTTACTTATTTTCTCCCTATTAAAAAGAGATGTTACTAGTAAGCCTTAAAAGAAGAGCTACTATTTCTAAGTAGTTCTTTATAAATTATTAATAGAAGTTTGCAAAACTAAGAAAACTACATACTTTTCTAACATTTATAGGTACCTGCTAATTTTTAATTGCCTTTACTTTCTTAAGGTCTATCTAAAGTCTGTTTTTAGCCTTAATAATAAATTTAAGGTATTTTATACTCTATACGTTAAATTTACATTTCTAGATATCTAAAGGTAATCTAGCCTTGCCTATAGCTTCTAAAACCTTATTTATATTACGTTAGTGTTCTTTAAGCGTGCTATTAGTATAAATTAATACATTTTCTAGGTAGGCTAAGCAAAAATCGTTAATATACTCGCGGAGGGTCTAATTAATATAGCGTTAAAGAGTACTAGGAGCGTTTACTATACTAAATAGAGTAAAAAGCTACTTATATAACTTAAATCTAGTGTAAAAAGCGATTTTCTACTTATCTTCTATATTAATCCTAATCTTATAGAAAGCTATAAAAACGTTAATCTTTGTAAACTATTTAGCTTTTGCAATATTATTAAGGGTTTCCTAAATTAAAAGTAAAGGATAACAATCTTTCTTTGTAATAGCGTTTAGGGCTTAGTAATTAATATAGAAATATAATCCTCCTCTAGGTTTCTTAGCAAAAAAGACAGAGGAGGAGGCAGGAGAGCTGCTAGCTCTAATCTCTTCTTAATTAAGTAGAGAAATAAGCACCTTTTGTAATACTAGAAGTTCTAGATAGCTTATACTATATAGAGGTCCTTAGGGAGCCTCTTTTTCCTTACTTTTATTATCTTTCTTTAGTTTAATTTAGTAATCTACCTTAGATCTGCGTAAAGGAGGTAGTATAAAAGCAATTTTTTGATTAAAAATCTAAGCTAGGTGTTAATAAGCCTTAGAGAGTAAAAGTAGGACCTCTACTTTCTTCTTAAGAGCTAGGGCTTTTTAAATATCTTTAAGAGAAGCAGCAAAAGTCTTAGTAGACTTATTTTTTTTGCCTACTTAATATAATAGTAATAAGCTGTTGCGCTTATTTATTTTAATCTCTAGTCTCCTTTAATAGGGCAATTCTTAGTGATAAGTAACTTAATCCTTTAGCTAGAAGAATAGATGTAAATTATTTTTCTAGAAGGAGCAATAGTAACCTCTTTTTTATTTATCTAGGGCCGTCTAAGTATTATATTGTAACTAGGGTGTGTAGGGGCTATATAACCTTAAATAGTATCCTTATAGCCTTTAATATTAATGTCTAACCTAGCAACTTTGTTAATAGTTCTAAGTTTATCTATAACTCCTTCTAATCTCCTAAAGGTAATAGAAATACACTATAAGTTAGCGTTCTTAATAAGTTAAAAGCTAATAAGTAAGTATACAAGGTTTCCTGTATTAATTAAAGTAGAGGCGAAAGTATAACAATTTACTAACGCCTTTAAAGTAATTCTATTGCTACTTATATTCTTTTTAAATTTAGCCTATTCCTTAACTAAGTTATCCTAACTTATTAGAGGCTCTTACTAGTAACTTTAAATAGGAGCTACTCTTTTTTTAAATTTAAGTTCTCATTTAAGCTTCTCTTGCTAAGCTTATTATTATTTTTTCTTAGAGTTAGAGGACTTAACTAAAGTCTTTTTCTCCTTTTTAGAGAATCTCTTATTCTCTATATAATATGTAAACAGATAGCCCTTTTATTTATATATAAAACAGCGTCTTTCTTTATACAACTATTCTAACCCCTAGTTACTAAACTGTTATGGTTTAGCAGTTCTTCCTATGTATTCTATTTCTTTTATCTAGTCTCCTTTTAAAGGAGAAGGAGGAGGAGAAGTTCTTTTAAATTTATACTCTTTAGGCTTGTTGTCTTTGCCTTTAGAGTACTCCTCTATTCTGTAGAGGTAATTAGCAATCTCTATTGCTTTGTTTTGCAGGCTATCTAAATCCTTATAGGTAATACCTACAAGTTTATCTTAATGTTTCTAAATAAGAATTTTTTAGAAAAGTATTATCCTTATATCCTTGTCTAAGCTACTATTAGATAGTAATAGTCACTCTTAGAATTCTATAATGTATTTGTAGATGCTTTTCTTGTCTTAGCTTATAGACTAGAGCTTATTCTTAGCTCTCTTTGCGCTATAGGGATCTCTAAACATTTAATTAAAGAAGTTCAATAGCTTATTAAAGTTCTATAAATTAAAAATCCTTATTTAGTTAAGGAAAAGCAGGGTAAGGGTTACAAATAAGCCTTTTAGTTAACTAAAGGCGTAGTTATAAGTCCTTTTATCTGTGTTAAAATCTTTCTTATTATTTTCTACTTTAGCAGTAAGCTATTGTTAAAAGATTTAATACATCTTTCTATTTCTATTAAAGGTATTAGGATCTAGTTGTTTAAAACGCCTAGGCGTTTAAGCTTGTTAATTTCCTAAGGCAGCTAATAAGGTAAGTAACTAAGGTAGAGGTTGTTATTCTACTTTAGGCTTCCTTTATTGTTGCAATGTTATGCCTATAGCTTCCTAAGCTTAGAAAGCTTCCTGTACTTTTGTAGAGGTAGCTATCTCGTCTAGGCCCCCTACTCTATAAAGTCCCTCTAAAGTAGTCTCTACTTTAAGTTTGCTTACACTATCTTAGTGTAATTCTGTTATCCTTACAACTAGAAAAGCTGTTAAGAGTTCTACTATTGTATTTGTAGGTACTCGCTAGTACTCTATATTGTTAACAGGAATAATTATAGGTGCTACTATGCTTAGTAGGCTTATCCTATTTGTGTAGGGGCTACTACGCTTAGTAGGCTTATTCTTTTCGTGTAGGGGCTACTACGCTTAGTAGGCTTATCCTTTTGTGTAGGGGCTACTATGCTTAGTAGGCTTATCCTTTGTCTATTTTCTAAGGCTACTACGCTTAGTAGGCTTATCTAACGAATTTAAACGCCTTAGGGACTTATACAACTAAGTATCTCTTAGCACTTTTAATCTAGTGCTTCTTCTATTAATCCTTTAGTAGATTTAAACAGTTAACTAATTAACTAGCGCTCTAATTAATTAGATTCTTGCTCGTAGATATAGCTCTAGCTAGCTTCTCGTCTAGATATAGCTCTAGAGGGCTCCTAAGTACAACGTAGCTACACAAGTAGCTAAAGAAGGATCTAACTTAATTGTAAGGTTGCATTAGGTTAACTAAAGATGTAAAGTAAACAGTGAATAAATTAGATACAGAACTATAAAGAGACTACGTAGGTTTTTATATCTAATCTAGATAGTTAGGACTAACTAAGGTTAGGACTGACTAAGGTTATTAGAGGTCGCCAGGTCAGCTAACAGTTAGCGTAACTAGTACGGCCGATAGTCAGCAGCTAGTGCTGAGGTGCTAATGCTGAGGTAAGAAAAGCCAACGAAGGCCACAGGCCGAGTACTAGAGGACATCAAGGCTTCAGCCCTTTACACTAAGCTTTCCTCCTAGAACTTATCTACCTACTGTTTGAATCTTGTTAACTATACACAATCTTTTTTTTTGACTTTTGCGATTAATTAGTAGAGGGTAGCTGCTTTTCACTTTTTGGAACCCCGTTTTGACTACAACAACAACCACCACCCTTGACACCTTAAAAAATAAAAAAGTAAGAATTAAGAGAAAATATTAGCAAAAAATTATAAAAATATATTAAGATAATAATACTGCTACACTACCTTAAAAAGGGCAATTAAGATATAAGGAATAGGCTATAAAGAAAAAGATTATAATTAAAATACTACTGCTATATACTTATAAGCCCAATAGCTTAGCAGAGAGAGCTAGTTAAGAGCTAATTATAAAGGCTATTAAGACGTGCATTAGCGCTAATTAATTAGCTAAGCTTTAGCTAGTAATTATAAATATAGCAGCTTACCTACATAGAATAAGCCTTGCTAAGATCTATAGCTAATAATCCCCTAACTAGGTACTTAAAGAATAGTTTAGGAAATATTTCTAATACTATTAACTACTTAAGATTAGACACTAGACTGCTAATCTATGCCTAGACTAGAGTAGAATCTATGCTTATAGCTGCTAAGCTTATCCTTTAAATAAAGAGAAAGCAGCTAGGCATAATTGATAAAAATTTAAAGTTAATTCTTGCAGCTATATTAGTTATTTAGTAAGTTATTAAGCTTCAAATATATACTACCTATAAGTACTTACACTTAATTAGGTTATTACTACCTATAATATAACTTTTAATAAATATTAATTCTATAAAAAAGGTTGCAAGAAAGAGCTACTAAAAAATAAAGTAATTAATATTATAGAGATTTATTATAATAGCAAGCTAGTTAATTTGGAAAAATGTTAGACCTCTTGCCTGTTTAAAGAAAAGTAAATTAGAATACATAGCTAACTACTAAAGACTTTAAAAGTAATTAATCTACTATCTTAAGTAGTAAGGAAGGCCTGCCTACTAAAGACAAGAGTAGATTAAAAGATGCTAAGAACATAAAATATAAGGCTAGTGCACTATTAAAAACTTACTTACTCTAGCAGTAAAATACTAGTCTTGCTACTTTCAAACTAACTCTTAGACTAAAGACTTTAGAAAGCAATAATACAATTAATTGTAGAGTTATTAATAGTTAAACAGCAGTTTACTTACTAAAAAGAGCTAATCTATTAATACTTAAAGGTAAAGAGCCTTATTTAAATAAGCCTAACAACTTATTACTAGTCTAACAGTCTGTGCCTAAAGACTCTAACGCGCTAGCTCGTTGTAATAGAACACCTACTTAAGTAAGTAAAATAGCAGAGCGTAAATTATTTTAAGATATAAAGTCTTAGGCCCTAAATAATAGATAGAGTAGATAATTATAAGCTAAGCCTCTACTTATATAACATAGTGCGCAGATTATAAGCAAAAGTCTAAATTAGTTTACAAATTATTATCTTTTACTACGTAAGCTAGGTAGTAGGCGTAAGCATAAAGACGCAACTTAAGATCTTAATAATGAACTAAGAAGTAAAAGTATAGGTAGTATTGAAACATTAATTATAAATTATTAGAATTTATTATAAAATAATTTTTTTAATGCTTACCTGCTAAATTTATAAGTAACTTAAGAAAACTAAGTAAGCTATATGCCTCTTAATTACGTAGTTATAGCAGCTTTGCTTACTAAGTAAGCTATATGCCTCTTAATTACGTAGTTATAGCAGCTTTGCTTACTAAGTATAAGCTAAGTAGAAATACTTAACAGCATCACGACAATTTACCTAAACTAACAGGATTATAAAAGCAGCTACTTTAGCATTTTATAAGTGCCTTATTTAAGAATGCCTACCGAAAAAAGATTAATTAGTTAAGTAAAAATAAGACTTACACTAAGATATTAAGGGGGAAAATAAAGAATCGCCTAATACTTATAAAGTAGGTTTAGACCTATAAGTTTGATTAAGACAGCTTCTTTCTTAAATACAAAGCGCAGATTATTATTAAAAGTAATTTTAAAAAAAAAGACTTAATTAACATAACATACACTGCTACATGAGTAGCTAAGTCCTTTTAAGCAGCAATAGCTATGACTGCTAAGAATAATCTAAAAATTAAGCAATATAATATTATAAGAGCATTTCTCAATACATTAATTATAGCAAAAAACTTAGTAATTTATAAAATGCTAGATAGCTTTAAGAAGCCTAGAAAGTGCGTACAGCTTAACTACATACTTTATAAATCATAAGACTTGCTACTATTGTAGTATAAAAAGTTCTTAGGATTACTATAAAAAATTAGACTAATTGCTTTACTATAGGAGCCTTGCCTATTCTTTTATTAAGATAGGAAGATCCTAGTTTTGTTTTATATAAAGAATATTCTACTGCTCTTTGCAAAAGATTATAAGCAGAAAGTAATAAATCTTTTAAAAGTTATAGACAAGTACAAGATATAGGAACTAGGATTAGTTAAGTAGTTCTTAAGTATTAGAGTAATTAGAAATTATAAAAAGTAAATAATTACACTTATGTATAATATATATATTAATAAGATTACAAAGAAGTTTAAGCTAAAAAATAGTAGCTTTCCTAAGACTTTATTGCTGTTAAAGGAGCTAATTAAGAACACTAGCAAAGCAACTAAGAAATAGATTAAGGCTTACTAAAAGAAGTTAAATTAGTGCTATATATAGCTATTATGCTGCAACTAAACATTGCTTACTTAATCTTCAAGCTCTTACACTTCTTTACAAACTTTAGTAATTAGTATATTAAAGCTGTTAAACAGGTAATTAGGTACCTTTATTAGACAAGATAGGACGCAATCTAGTATAAAAACTACAATAGCCTAGACTTTATAATTGCAGGCAACGCTTTCTTTACAGATAATAAGGAAACTTACTAATTATATTATAGTTATATAGCTATCTTTTATAGTAGTCTAATATTTTAGAAGGCAGCTTAGCAGACTATAGTTACTATATTAACTACTAAAGCTAAGCTGCTCGCCCTTAAGTACACTAATAAGGAGGCTATAGCTCTTAAGCGCTTCTTTTGTAAGCTGTCTCTTAATCTAAAAAACATCTAGACAGTCTAGTGTAATAACCAACAAACAATTAAGCTTATAGTTAAAATAAACAAGTAGATTAGCACTTAATTAAGGCATATAAATATATAAAACATATAGCTGTAGCAGGAATATACTAAAGAATTATTTTAAGTTAAGTACTTAGAAATAGCAATTATACTAGCTAATAGACTAACTAAGTCACTTACTTAATAACAGTTTAAGAAGTTTAAGTAGTTGCTTAACTTTTAGCAAGTTAAGCACTTGATTAAAAGTAATAATAATTAACCAGTAAAAAGATTTGTAATAAGAAGCAATATCTATATACTAGGCTAAGTCTTCTCTTAGTTGCTTAAAATAAGTAGCAGAATGTAAGCTAGACAAGCAGAAAACTAGAAAACTAAAACTAAAATTACTAATAAGTATTAGAATTCTTATACTTGCTAGACTCTATTATTAGATTATACTTAGCTTTTTTAGCTTTAGCTAGCTTAAGAGCATCTTAAGCTATTCTAGCTTAAGCAGCAAGAGTCCGGAGGTAAGCAGCATAACAGCAAGAATCTAACCTATTACTTCTATATATAGAGTTGTGAGATAATTGTCTGCGCACCTTAGTATAATAATCGCGCCTGTATAAATAAGTTGTATAGCAATTAGGACAGCGCTGCATGCAAGGACAATTAAATAAAGCAGGTAAAAAAAGTATTTTTTAAGCATGCTGTTCTTAATGAAACAATTACTAACAAAGTTATTATTGTTAAGGCTGCTGCTAATACAGCTGTTATTAATTATATGCTAGCTGTTAAGCTAGCTGCTACGCAGGTTAGCCTAGAATATACGCAGTATAAGGCTATGTATTATAAAGCTCTTGTCTATATAGACAACCTTAATTTAAACTTATAGCCTGCTAAATAAGCCGTGTCTAGCGCAAATAATTCTTAGCATTATACTTTAGATTAAAAATGCTTACAGAAGTAGGAGCAGGAGCAGGCAGCAGGAGTTAAGCGCAGCAATTATTAACAGGAGGCTTCTGCACAAAAAGCTTTTTAGGAGACGTAACACTGCTATTAATCTCTTTGCAGCAAGCAATAATATCCTTAAGTAGTTAAGCTTTTTAAGCTTCGTATATCTTGTTATTATTTTATCCTAAAAAACAAGTTAGCAAGCTAAGCAAGAAGCTTAAAAAATTAAAGACGTACTACTTTATTCTTATACATAGCTATAAATTGATTAGCAAGATTAATATTAATTGTGTAGTAGGTGTGCAACAAGCAACTGCTGCAGCGTAAGCTACTCTAATTACTAGTCTAAACGTAATTAAAGCAATATTTAGCGTACAAACTTACTAGTATCTTCTTTATGCAGCGCTTATAAGGCAGAACGCAAAGGCACAATAGATTAGCAGTAAACTTTAAAAAGCTATTAGGCGCCTTCTTTTAAGTTAGAGAGGGCACGTTGCGACTAGTAGACAGATTAATAGGCGTTTATAGATTATTACTGTTATTATGTTACTGTTTACGCAACGCTGCTTAAGCAGTAAGTTACTATAATTCTTATTTTAGCTCTTAAAGGGCCTTGCTCTTGCTCTAGCTTTATTACTTAGTTAGACTCTTATGTGGATTGAAAATTAATTTAGAACTCAACAGCAGACTTAATTTAGTAGGTAAGGCAATTAGCCTCTAAGCAAAGCTACTAGATGTCTTATAATAAGCGTATAAATTAAAAGGCAGCAGTAACTAACTCTTATTATTTTAAAGAGTAGCTGCTTGTTAAATTTTATTGTTAAACAGGCTTTAACGCGCGCAACACTTATGCTTAGCGCTGTTCTTACGTTACTAATAACTGCTATCTAAACAATTCTTACGCTTATAACAGTAGCTTGCTAATTAACGCTCACGCTTATTACTGCCGGGGGGAGACTACACAGGATTAGCAGCTAATTAGGATAAGAAAGTACCGCTGCTTACTATGCTAGTCATAGTAGTTAAGACAGTTCTAAAAGCTTAGTAATTAATATTAGAGTAAGGTTGAGGATAAAAAGTTTTAGAAAGGTAGTAGACGCAATTATTATTGTTGTAGAGGCTGCGCACTGACTTATTACGCGATACTTAGGGTCTATCTAATGTATTAATATTAGGACTGCTAGATTAATTGAACCATTAACAAGCAGCATCACTACGACAACAGAAAATTAGGCAGAAAAGCGATAATTAAAGAGGGACCTCTTAATTAACGACCTTAATTTATTACGATTGCCTAGTTGCTTACAGCTTAGATTGATAGTATCATACTAACCTAGGGGGTGTGTTGAAGTATTGACATGCACAACATGCGGATTGTAAAGGGCTGAAGCCCTGACGTCTTTAGTACTCGACAAAAAGCCTCGTTTTGCTATCCTACAGATCCCGGGTGTCCGTGCGCACCTAGCATCTATAAGCCGGGCGTATTAGCCCTTCTACTTTTCTATCCTACTAAACTTTTCTCTTAGCTCTGCGCTATTTTCTTAAGCTACGTTAGCAGCTGCTACGTAGCTACCCTTGCCTCTTTCTTAGTACTAAGCACAGACCTTACAGAGGAGTAGATAAGCTTACTAGATGATAGCCTTTATAGTTCTTTATTTAATTTACTACTATTTTCCCTGTATCTTTAGTTAATTTAACGCATCTTTACATTTAAACTAAATCCTTCTATAGCGCTAATGCTACTACATTAAATTAGAAGCCTCCTAGAGCTATATCTAGACAAGAAGCTAGCTACAGCTATATTTACGCATAGAAGCCCTCTGGAGCTATATCTAGATAAGATTCTAATTAATTAGATTACTAATCTTAATTAAAGCTGTTTTAAATCTACTAAGAATTAGTAGTAGAAGAAGCATAAGGAGTACTAAGAGATACTTAGCTGTATAAGACTCTACCTAGAACGTTTTATAATACAAACAATTAGATAAGCCTACTATAATACTAGTAGCCTTAGAAACTAATCTCTACTATTTAAATAAAATAAGAGCTATTTATATAGTACTTTTACATGATAATAGCAAAAGTAGAAATTATATCTAGAAGCTTTAGCTTCGGCCTTTTAAGACAACCTTTTAATGTGACCATATATTTTTTAGACACCTTTTTAGTAAAAGAAAAAAGATTTATTGCTAACAACAGGTATTAGGGCTTATGCCCCCTTATTTAGTAATACTAGCACGCAATTAGTGTGTCGCATGTTTAGATAGAAATAAAGAAAAGCAAGACAAAGACACAAATTACCTCTTAACTTAACACGCTTTATCTTGCCTATTCTTATTGCTTTACTACTAGGCGCTTCTAGATAAAGTAAAGTAGTAACATTATTATTACCTTGCTTACTAACTTATAGACGTAACAATAGAAAGCCTACTTCTCTTTTCCTACTTCTTTTTTCTCTATTGCTAATTTAACGTCTTGCAATAGCTATTTAAGCAAGGTTCTAGTCTTTATACTTAGCCCTTACATAATAAATAAGAAGAGAGAAATGCTAAAGTAATAGATCTTAAGTACTGCGCTAGTATTAGTAAATATCTTTAAGATTGTGTATTCCTTGTACAACTAGCTAAATTAGGGCTTAATAATCTTTTTGTATATAAAGATATTACAGATAAAAGACTTATTTAAAGTTTTTTAAACTTAGAAGTCTAGCTAGGTAGTTAAATTTTAAGATACTTAATAAATTTAAGAGTCTGCATAAGCAGTTTAAGTTAGACTAAACTAAGTGCTAAGTAGACAGTAGCAAAGGATACTTTTTTTAGAAGAAAGCCTAGAATAAGAAGATGCTCGCTATAAAGGTTATACGCTATTGCAGTGTATTAAATGCAAGTTATTTGTATGTAGTGCTGTTTAAAAAGTAAGAAGTAGTAAGTAAGTAGCAGCAGCTTTATAAAGTATTGCAGGCTCCCGCTGCGGTACGTACGTGTCCTTTCCCTTCTTTATTACATTATGTTGCAATCCTATTATAATCCTACTATAATCTTGTTGTTAGCTATAGGCTGGCAATTGCTGTTAGACACGTTTTGACTAGTGTTATTTTTTAGTACCTTAGCAAATTTTTTTTAACCTAAATTATTGCTTAGTAGTCTAAGCTTTCCTCCTAGAACTTATCCACCTACTATTCAAATCTTGTTAACTACACACAATCTTTTTTTTAACTTTTGCAATTAATTAGTAGAGGGTAGCAGCTTTTTACTTTTTTAGAACCCTATTTTGACTACAACAACAACCACCACCTTTAACACCTTAAAAAATATATATAGAAGCTTTGCTGTCTAGATAGCAAGACTACACTAAGATAGTATTAATAAGGCTAAAATAGAGAACACTCTAGAAGGCCTCTGCAGGGCAAATAAACTAGATAAAAAAGCAACTTTAATAATAATACAATAAGCCTTTCTTATCTACAAGGCTATTAATTAATTAAGCCTGTGAAGAAGAACTAAAATAAGAATAGCTACCTACTTAGCTACTAACCTTACTTGCTGTATTAAAACTAGTTTAGTAGCTAGCACAACCTAAGCATTTTAAGTAACTTAATCTAGATACTTTTAATAAAATAAGAAAGAAATACTAAATCTTTAAGAAGTAGCTTATTACTAATGTAGGAAAACAACTAAAAAAACTTTAATATAGAAAGAAAGATATGTAATTATGCCTTTAGTAGGCTAAAAGGTTTAGCAATAACTTTAACACTACTTTACCTTAACTAGATAGAATGGTTAGACGCCTAGAACTTTAAACACTTGTTAAACTTCTTTAATTCGATTTTTAGAGATCTATACAGCTTTAAAAGAGCCAAGAATAAACTCTAGTTAATTTCTTAAAGTAAAAAGAGTATTAATAATTATATTATGAGATTTTAAGAATAGTTGCTACTATTAAACAGTAACTTAGATAAGGACATAAAAATAATATATTTTTAAAAAAGCTTTACTTATAAGCTTTAAGATAAGATTATAAGTATTATGCTTTGAAATTTAAATCATTTGTAGAATAAGTCTATCATAATTATAGACTACTTATACTAGATAAAGTAGTATTCTAAAGGCTAGGATAAGCCTAAAAAATAATACTTAAAGAATAGAGACTAAGAAAGACCTAAAGAATACAGGCTAAGACGCGCTTCTCTTCTTCTTCCTTCTTCTACAGGAGACTAGATAGAAGAAATAGAGTTTACTAGAAGATTAGCTAAGCTATATAAGTTTAGTAATCTAGAGCTGTATAAGCTAATAAAAGAAAGATGTTGTTTTACTTATAAGTAGAAAGAATACTTAGCTATAGATTATACTATAGAAGAAAAAATGCTAAGAAAAAAAAGAACTAATGTATTAAAGTCTTTAAAGGTAAAAGCAAGAAAGCTTAATAATAAAAACTTAAGAAGCAAAGATACTTTAAAAGATCTAGATTTTAATTTAGAAAAAGAAGAGCTCTTACTTAAAGTTACTAGCAAAAGCTATACGTAAGCTAAGATAACTTAATAAAAAAATAGGCTAGTTTGAAAGAGGATACAAGTAACTATAGAATTACTATTAAAATATTAATCAATTTCTACACTTCTACTTTAACTCTAATTAATACAGAAAACTTTATATACTCTCTTATTAGCTTTTATCTTATTAAGAACCCTAGTTTATAGTGTATTTCTATTTCTCTACGCAAATTAGAAGAAGTTATAGAAAAACTTAGAACTATTAAAAAGGTTACTAAGTTAGAGATTAAAATTATAGAATATAAAGATGTAATCTAAGGTTATATTACTCTGATATACTTTATATATAATTTAATACTTAGGAAGCTCTAAATAAATAGAAGAAAAGTTATTATTGCTTTTTTTAAATGTTAATTTTTATCTATACTTCTTAATAAAGAATTAAACTGCTAAGTACTAAAGACTGCTCTATTTTAAAGAATAAAAAGTTAAAGTAAATAAATATAGTAGCTTATTACTTTTATATTAGATAAGTAAAAAAGAATAAGTTAATTTAGACTTTTGCAGCTTCTATGAAGGATATTAAGAAGGCTTTAGCTTTTACGAAGAAAGAAAATATTTTATTATTACTTTCTAAGGCGTACTAATATATAGCTTAAATTTTTAAGTTATAATTTACTTCTATACTACCTCCTTTACATAGGACCTAAAGTTAATTACTAAATTAAGTTATAAAAAGATAAGAATAAAAAGGAAAAAGAACCTCTTGAAGGCCCTCTAAATAATATAAGCAAACTAGAGCCTTTATTTCCACGCAAAGAGCTAATATCTCCATTAAATAAAAAATAAATTAGAGCTAGTAGCTCTACAGCTACTTTTCTAGTTCTATTTACTTAAAAACTTAGAAGAGAATTATAGGTCTGTGTTAATTACTAAGCTCTTAAGACTATTATAAAAAAAGACAAGTATTTTTTGCTATTAATTCAATAGACGCTTAACAACATTACTAAAGTAAAATAGTTTACTAAGATTAACGTCTCTGCAGCCTTTGATAAAATTAGAATTAATATAGAATATAATTAGAAGACTACTTTTGAAATAAGATTTAGATTATATAAATAGCTAGTTACTTCTTTTAGTATAGTAAACGCTCTTAGCACCTTTTAATAATATATTAACTAGACACTACGCAAGTATATTACTAATTTCTACTTAGCCTACTTAAATAATATATTAATTTATATAAATATTATGCTTAAAGAACAGTAGCGTAAGCTAAATAAGGTTCTAGAGGTAATAAGTAAGGCTAGGTTACTTCTAGATATTGAGCAATGCGAATTTAACATATAGAGTACTAAGTACCTAAGATTTATTATTAAAGCTAGAAAGGAACTTTAGATAGGCCCTAAAAAAGTAAAAGCTATTTAAGAATAAGACGTACTAATAAGTATTGAAGAAGTATGTAGTTTTCTTAGATTTGCGAACTTTTATCAACGCTTTATTAAGAACTACTCTAATATAGTTACCTTGCTTACAAGGCTTACTAGAAACGTCTCTTTTTAATAGAGAAAAGTAGAATAAGAAGCTTTTAATAAGCTAATAGCTTTAGCCTCTTAAGACAACCTTTTAATGTGACTACACATTTTGTAGACACCTGTTTAGTAAAAAAAAAGATTTATTGCTAACATTAGGTACTAGGGCTTATGCCCCCTTATTTAGTATTACTAGCACGCAATTAGTGTGTTGCATGTTTAGATAAATACAAAGAAAAGTAAGACAAAAATGTAAATTGCCTCCTAACTTAACGCGCTCTATCCCGCCTATACTGCCTACTTATATTAAGACTTTACTTCTAGGCACTTTTAGACAAATTAAAGAAGTAGCATTATTATTGCTTTGCTTTCTAACTGATACATATAATAATAGAACGCCTACTTCTCCTTTCTTGCCTTTTTTTTCTCTATTACTATTTTAACATTATGCAACAGCTAGCCTAACTAGTTAATAATTTCTTTACTTAGCTTATACATAATTAATAAGAAAAGAAGAATACTAAAGTAGAGTATTTTAAGGACTTTACTAGTATTAGCAAATACTCTATAGATCTTGTATTCCTTCTACAACTAGCTAAGTTAAGGCTTAATATTCTTTTTATTTATAGAAATATCGCAGACTCTAGAGTTGTTTATAAGAAATATAATTATAAAGTCTTAAAGGGGCTAAGTTTATAAATACTTAATAAACTTAGGTGTCTACATAATTAGCTTAAGCTAGACTAGTTTAGGAGCTAGGTGTATAACAAGAAAGCTTTCTGTCTTTAGATAAAAGTTAAGGTTAAGAAGATACTTGTTATAGAGGTTGTACGCTATATTGCAGTGCAGCGTATTATATGCAAATTATTTATATATAGTGCTGTTTAAAAAGTAAGAAGTAGTAAGTTAGAAGTAACAGCTTTAGCTTTATAAAGTACTCTAGGCTACTGCTGTAGTACGTACGTGTCCTTTCTCTCCTCTATTAAATTATGTTGCAATCCTATTATAATCCTACTATAATCCTATTGTTAGCTATAGGCTAGCAATCACTGTTATACACGTTTTAACTAGTATCATTTTTTAGTACCTTAGCAAATTTTTTAGCCCTAATTATTGCTTAGTAGCCTAAGCTTTCCTCTAAGAACTTATCCACCTACCGTTTAAATCTTATTAACTACACACAATCTTTTTTTTCTGACTTTTGCAATGAATTAGTAGAGGGTAGCTGCTTTTCACTTTTTTAGAACCCTATTTTAACTACAACAACAACCACCACCCTTGACACCTTAGAAAATAGATTAATAAGCTAAAAAAGCTCTTTGTTCCTAAACTAATACTAGCTTAATAGGATTTTAATAAGGAAATAATCTTAAAGATAGAATTTTCTAGCTATGTTGAAGTGGAAGTCCTTTTGTAACATAATAATTAAGGAAGATTACAACTAGTAGTGTACTACTAAAAAAAAATTACTAGCGCTTAAAGTAACTGTAAGATATATAATAAAGAATTATTTATAGTTATTTACTACTTATCTTAGTAGAACACTATGCTACGTTCTTAAAAGAAGTTCTTAGTTATAATAAACTATAAAAACTTAGAGTATTAAAGAAAGCTTAGGTGGCTTAGTAAAAGATAAATAAGATAGGCTTAATTCTTTAGTAAATTTCCTAACATAGAAATTGCCTACAAGCCTAGAGTTAATAACTCTAAAGCTAATACTTCATTTAAGATATTATAAGATATGCTAATAAATATCTTAGATTCTTAAATTTCTAGAAAGTTTTAATAACATTTTAAACTATCTACTATTATAACCTTAGAAATAGAGAAATAGGAAGAAGAAGAGACTTTTAAGTCTTTAAGCTGCAATAGCTATCTTGTAACAGTACTTTAAGAATAGATAGATCTAGAAGAGCTTTAGAATACAGCTAAAGAAGAAGATAACACGTACTAGCTAGCCTAGAAAGTAGTTAACAAGAAAGAATACTAATTTCTAATAAAGCTAGACTTTAAGCTTTCTGTTTCTAAATACGAATTAGATAATTTTAGAAACTTACTATACTATAGTTAAAAATAAGTCCTAAACAATAAACTTTTACGTACTAGAATTATTTATAAAATTTACTATTTCAGAGCTTTAGAGTACCTAAAAAAGAACTTTACCCACTATGTAGTTATAAGAGAGTACTTTTAGCCCTATATTAGCTAAATAGTAAAGTAATATATTAGAAACTACTTAGTATGTAGAAGAATAAAACTTTAAGAAGATAGCTTACAAAGATTATTAAAGCTTTTACTAATTCTAGAGCATATTTAAAAAGAAATATTAATTAACTTTGTTATAAGATTACTAGAAAGCAAAAGTTGTATAAACTTAATAGTAGTTACTAATAAGTTAAGCAAAAACGTAGTTTTATTAGGTTTTAAGAATATTACTATAAAAAGTATAGCTAGAGTTTTTATTAACTTTGTAGTAGCCTACTACTAGTTACTAGATTATGATATATTTAATTAAGGTGTACAGTTTATAAGCTACTTATATACTAGACTTTATAAGCTACTAAAGATTACAATAATATTTATTTTCTAAATATTACTTTAAAACTAATAGCTTTATAGAATAAATAAACTCTATAGTATAAACCAATTTATAAGCTATTTATAAATAAAATTAAACAAGTTAGAAAAGTAATTTCAAGATAGCTAAGATTATAATTATAGCAAGATTAATATAATTAACTAGAATATTGCCTTTTTTTTGTAATATAGATACGAGGTAAATCCTCTTTAAATAGTAGTAAAGCATAGACCTTAAAATTAAGCTTAAAGAAGGAGAATATAGAAGAACTACTGGAAAGTAGAAAAAATAGCTAATAAACTCTAGTAAAGTATTAATTTAGCTTAAGCTATAATAGTAGAATCTAAATAGGAAAATGAACGCTAAGTAAATAAAAGTAAAAAGCAATTACTTTACCTTTAAATAAATAATAAAGTTTAGTTAAAGCTTAGAGACTACTATAAGACAAAGAGACTAAGCTAAAAACTTGCTTAGAAGAATCTAAAGTATATAGTATTTAAGATTATTAAACTAAACACTGTAAAGCTAAATACTCTTAGCAGGATATATTTAGTATTTAATATTAACAACTTCTAACTAGCTTGCTTAGATCTTTTACTAAGCTAGTTATAAAATAACAATAAACTTTTACTAATTAAAGTAGATAGCAAAGAAGAGTACTTAGTAGAGTACCTATTACAGGAAAGAAGCATAAGAAGAAGAAAAGAATACTTATTTAAATAGGTAAGATACCTAGAACTAATATAAGGACAAGCTTTAAACTTAGAAGATATAGAAGTACTATAGAACTAAAAAAAACTCTAGGACTCTTGTTAGGAGGAGGGAACTGTAAAGGACTAAAGCTCTAACGTCTTTAGTACTTAACAAAAAGCCTTATTTTGCTATTTTATAGATCTTAGGTGTCTGTGCGTACCTAGCATCTATAAGCTAGGCATATTAGCCTTTCTGCTTTTCTAGCCTACTAAACTTTTCTCTTAGCTCTGCGCTATTTTCTTAAGCTACGTTAGTAGCTGCTACGTTGCTACCCTTGCCTCTTTCTTAGTACTAAGCACAGACCTTATAGAGAAGTAGATAAGCTTGCTAGATAGCGTTTGTAGTTCTTTATATAATTTACTACTGTTTTCCCTGCATCTTTAGTTAATCTAACGCACCCTTACAATTGTTATTAACTTCAAGTATTGCGAAGTTAGTAATTTTTATATTTCTTGTAATATTGTGTCTGTGGCTAAAAGCGTCTGCTTTTCTGTTATCTTTCTTTAGTGTATACCAAATCTTATACTTCTGTTTTCCTAGTTTGTTTATTTATTAAACTGTTACGACCGTAGACTAAAGCGGGGCACCGCCACCCCAAGAACCGACACCCCAATGACTAAGGACTAGAGATCAGGTAACGAGGTCACGTGACTAGTCCTACAGTCCTAGAAATCCTAGAGCGAATTTAGGATGTTTAAGACTCTAGCATAACTTAAGATCTTTAGAACTCTTTATGTATATAGCACTAGGCACTAAACATTTATAGCTTAGTATGTTTAACTTAGAGTTTTACTTAGTGATTAATCTAAGAATTAAGACTTAATTCTTAACCTTTGTGTAATTACATTAATTTTTCTAATTATGCTAATACACCTTTGTACTACTACATTAATCTTCTAATTATGCTAGTATACTCTGTGTCCTTAGCAGTTATTTATTTCCTAAAAACTAACCTAAATTATCTTTAAACAATTTTCCCACTTTAAATACTTTTCAAAATAAGCAATACTGCTATAGACACACCTGCTAATTCCTACACTAGAAGGACTATAAGCTGCGCTAACAAGCCTAAGACTGATTATAGCAACTATAGCAAGCTTAAAGCTTAGCTTTTCTAGGTTAACAGATACTTCTACATTAAAAAAGACACGATTAATAACAACAACAAGGTAGTCTTAGCTTTTACATGTTTTTAAGAAAATGCAAAGAAGTAGGCTAACTTGATTTTTTTATACTATATAGACAACTCTATTGTAAATAATAACAACACTGCCTTATTAAAGACTAAAACGCTTTTAAAACAAAGATGCAAGAATTTTTTTACTTTTTAAAAGTTGTAGTTATATAACAGAGTATATAAAAACTACGATAAACTAAATCTACTACTATCTATATAACTAAATTTAACAGTTCAAGACAGTTATTAAATAAGACAACAACGCTTTAATGTAGATGTACTAACAAGGTCTTAAACTTACTATATAATAAAAACTTATAAGAAGTAAACTTAACCTTACTACGCTTAACAAACTTATAGCTCAAGCTATTAAGGTAGACAACAAACTATATAAGCTTATATTAAAGGAACAACTATTTGCATAAGAGACTTGCGCACTTAAGAACACAAACACTTAACTATGTTAGACATTTTAACGCCTGTACTTAAACTAAAGACGTTAGTAAAACTATATACCCAGAACCTTAAGACATTATGTAATAATAGCTATAAGCTAATCCACTTTAACAACATTAATATTGAACTAAAAGAAAAGAAGCTTACATATAACAAAAGTAATAAAAATATTACTTATTACAGCTGTAGCAAAGAAAGTTATATAAAACTAGACTACTAAAGCTAAAGTCAAGTTACTTAACTATTAAATATTGCTTACTGTGCAGAACTTAATAGTAATTTAAACAAAAAATAAAACATTGTTATACAACCTACGATTACTATCTAAAGACAGGATTAAGCAACTATCAATAGTCTAAGTATCTTTATTATAATTATTCTAGAAGAAACCTTAAATAACAATATTTTTAAAATAGTGTTACACAAAAGTTCAGAAGTAATTTTAATAGACTAAACTAAGTACAGCAAAATAGCTAAGTTTTAAGAAAGCTATTAACCTGCTACACTAATTATAGAGAAAAAATTAGTAGCTTCTAATAAAAAAAAAGTTTTATTAGCTATACAGAAACGCTTTAGTTATACTGTACTTGATAAACACAACGTTAGTATATAAGTATTATAACTCTTAAAGGCTAGATACTTAATAAATCTAGTAAAAAAGATTAACGCTTTGCTAAGGCAGCTTAGACAACCTAAGAATTTTTTTACAAAACTCTATAAAAAAACTATTATAAAAATATAGCTAGTATATAGTCTACTGCAAAAACTGCAAAAGAAAAAGATTACTTCAGTAGCAACTATTTATAAAACTATACACAATAACTCTGTATAGAGATGAACTAAAAAAGCTAAAGCATTTTAAAATAAACTAGCGCAATAGCTTTTGAATAAAAAGAAGAAAGAAATTTATAACAAACTCTAGGCAACACGCTAGCAGCGTAAGGCTTAAGACAAAAGCTGCGCTACAGAAATATACTATTAAACAGACCTGCGCAACCTAGAATATACAAAGTATTTACAGACTGCATGTATATACATAATAGCTATACAATTTATTATACTAATAAATAAAAATTAGAAAAGTTGATTAAAGAACCAAAAAAATGCCTGTAATATAAATACTTATAGTATAATTGTTTAAAAAAACCAATGCGCAGTAAATATATAGAACAAAATACACAGCTTATACTTCTATAAACATAATGATTAAAGAAAAACCTGCAAATGCATATAATGCAGCAATTTCATAACAAGAATAGAACTTGTGTATAAAAGTGCAACTGACTTTTATAACACGCGTGCCTTAATATTAAGTGTAACTTATATGTTGTTGCAAGAAAGTTTTATAATTTTACCATATAATCTTTTTTAAACAAACGCTTTAGACATCTAGAACTACTAAAGAAATTAATGTAATAAATTTCTAGGTGTCCGCATGATCAGCTCGAGCTGGACTAGTTTAGGGGCTAGGTGTACGACAGGAAAGCTTCCTGTCTTTGGATAAGAGTTGAGGTTAAGGAGATGCTCGTCGCGGAGGTTGCACGCTATGTTACAGTGCAGCGTATTGTATGCGAATTGTTTATATGCAGTGCTGTTTGAAAGGTAAGAAGCAGTAGGTAAGAAGCAGCAGCTTTAGCTTTATAAAGTATTGCAGGCTCCCGCTGCAGTACGTACGTGTCCTTTCCCTCCTCCATCGCATTATGTTGTAATCCTATTACAATCCTACTGTAATCCTGTTGTTAGCTATAGGCTAGCAATCGCCGTTGGACACGTTTTAACTAGTATTGTTTTTTAGTACCTAAGTAAATTTTTAAACCCTAATTATCACTTAGTGGTCTAAGCTTTCCTCCTAGAACTTATCTACCTACTGTTTAAATCTCGTTAACTACACACAATCTTTTTTTTTGACTTTTGCGATTGAATAGTAGAGGGTAGCTGCTTTTCACTTTTTTAGAACCCCATTTTGACTACAACAACAACCACCACCCTTGACACCTTAAAAAATAAAAAAAGTAATAAATTTCTTAAGCTTTTTTAAGCTTACAGTAAAGCTTAATAAATATAAAATACAGGTACTAGTAAACTCTAGCGCATAAGCTAATTTTGTTCTTGCTTAAGCAGTGTTAGTAGCAGGCCTACAACTACTATAGAAACAAAAACCCTATTTACTACACGTAGCTAACAGTTAGCCTATGCTAGGCAAGACGACAATTCCTTACAAAGTTACTAGAGCAACGCTCTGCATTTAGGAATACTAAGAAGAGATAAACTTAGACATTTTTAAACTAGCTACTTACAATATTATAAAGAACTTTTTTAATTACAAGAACACAACTTGCAAATTAACTAAAAGTTAAACAAGTTTTTATTTAAGTGTTGTAAATTAAACGCAAATATAAGCTAGCTTACACATTGAAAAACTAAAATAGTAAATTAATAAAATTTTATAATATTGCTAAAGAACAGCGAACTTTGACTCTAAACAGCCTTAAGACAAGAGAGTTTAACTTAATAAATACTAAAAGACCTCCTCTAAATTACAAAGTTAGAGTTTTAAAAGATGCGTAACTTAAAATATTTCATGACAGTATAAAGAATTTTAGCAACTCTTTACAAAAGTAATAAATAGCAAAGCTTCACTAAGATACTAACATTAAAATTATAAATCAGTCTAAAAAAAAAGATAACTTTCCCCCTTTATACTAATTTATTTATTTTTAAGGTGTAAAAGGTGGTGGTTGTTGTTGTAGTCAGTATGGGGTTTCCAAAAAAGTGAAAAGCAGCTACCCTCTACTAATCAGTCGCAAAAGTCAAAAAAAAATTGTGTGTAGTCAAAGAGATTCGAATGGTGGGTGGATGAGTTCTGGGAGAAAAGCTCAGACCACCGAGCGATAATCAGGGTCGAAAAATTTGTTAGCAATAAATTTTTTTTTACCAAAAAGGTGTCTACAAAATGTGTGGTCACATCAAAAGGTTGTCTCAAAAGGCCGAAGCCATTATACTAATTTATAAACTATTAAAGATAAAACTTGACATATTATAAGAGAAGCTAGACAAGAATTTAGCAAAAGGCTTCATAAAACTTTTAACATTACTAGTAAGATTTCTTATACTTTTTATACTAAAAATGAATAAGCTACTAAAGATGTGCGTTAACTATTAGAAGTTAAACAATATTTCAATAAATGATTAATATCTGCTACTAAATATTACAGAACTTAAAAAGTTATTATCTCGCGCTAAGGTCTTTACAGCACTAGACTTCTAAAATCAATACTACTTAATGAAAATTAAAAAAAATTAAGAATAAAAGACAGCGTTTGAAACAAGATACAGACACTATAAATATACTATTATGCTGTTTAAGTTAACAACCGCCTTAGCAACATTTAAGGAATTCATTAACAATGTGTTAAGAGTATATTTAAACATCTTTATTATTGTATACTTAAATAACATTTTTATTTAATATTAGAACTTAAATAATTATATTAAACATGTTTACATAGTACTAAAGTGCTTAGACTAGTTTAACTTATAACTTAAACTTGTTTAACTTACAACTTAAACTTAAGAAATGCAGTTTTTAAAAAAAAATAAGGTTGCCTTTCTAGAATATATTGTAGGAGCACAAGGAGTACAAATAGGTAAAAAAAGAAGTAATAAAGAAATAGCTACAACTACACATAGTTTGAGAAACACAATCTCTCTTAGAATTCCTAAACTTTAACTCACAGTTTATTAAAAATTACATTAAAATTACTATCTTGTTAACAAGACTTACAAGAAAAGAAGTACTCTTGAAGTATAATAAGAAAGTAAAAAACGCCTTCTAGATGCTTTAAAATGCAAGCATAGAACTACTATGCTTTTGCATATTTTAAGCAGAACAACTACTACGCTGTAAAACAGACGTATTAGACTTTGCATTAAGAAAATACGCTAGCTAACTATACAAAAGCCAATAGTACTTAATTGCCTACTATTTTTGCAAATCTTTAGACTAGAAAAACAATACAACATTTACAACAAGGAGCTACTAGCTATTGTTAATAATTTTAGATATTACAAAGTATACGCTAAAAGCTGCTAAAGTCTTACAATGTTCTTAAATTATAAGAACTTAATTAATCTTACAACTATAAAGAAACTTAATTAACGCTCATTTTAATAGTTAGAAGAACTAGAATAACACAAGTTATAGATCGTGTATACACTAAGGAAAAAGAACAAAAAAGCAGACGCTTTTAGCCGAAAACACAACATTGCAAAAACTAATGAAATAACTAACTTTGCAATACTTAAGATTAATAACAATAAATTATTAAGACTAGCAAAAACGCTTTAATGAATTATATAAATGACGTATAACGTACAAAAAGAATTGCAAAAAGCATTTATTAAGTAATACTACAATAACTTTGTACATAGTTCCTCTAGCATTATAAGGATAATAAAATCTATTTAAAAAATTATAAGTTTCTAAGAATAAAGAATAAGGTCACTAGCTCTATTGCTGAACGTGCAAACTATTAAAAGAACAAGCATAGTACACACGCACTATACAAAGAAATGTAAATAATAAAACTACTTCACGCACTATAATTAGAAATTTTTATAGACATTGTTACAGGCTTACTAGTTTTCATAGACCTTATTACTAAAGTATTGTATAACGCAATTTTTTTATTAGTTAATTAATTTACAAAAGAAGCTCAGTACATTGCCTTTTAAATAGATTTTACAGCAGTACAGCTTGTGCATAATATTAAAAATTGAATTATCAAATATTACAGTATACTAAAGTCAATTATAAATAATAAAGACAAGCTCTTTACTTTAAACTTTTAAACAAAATTACTTACTGCAATCAAAACTAAGAGAAGAGATATTAAAAGTATGTTACTTAAAGACAAATAGACAAACTAAATAAACAAACTGTACAATAAACGTAAATTTTAGAATTTATGTTTACTAACGACAAAACAATTAGGTTTTATTACTACATATAGCACAAATAGCATATAACAATAAAATTTTAAAGTTTATAAAATAGACTTTAATCTATGCAAATTACAAAAGACACCTAAATCTCTTTACACGCACACTTTTAAGCTTAAAATAAAAGTAGCTATTATAACAGCTAATAAGCTAAAGTTAGTACACAAGTTAATTAAGGAGACACTTAAGAAAGCTTAAAGATAAAGCATATTATATGTTAACCAGAAACAAAAAACAGCACTTTAGCTAAAAAAGAAAGATAAAGTTAACTTGCTTACAAAGAATCTTCGCACTAAATAACCTAGTAAAGCATTTAACATAGTTGAAGTTAAATTATTTTTAGTTCTAGACTAGAAAAGACTAGTTATATATACACTTAACTTTCTACTTAATGCAAAAGTTTACTTAAGATTCTATGTTAATATATAAGAACTAGTAGACCTAAGAACGTTACTTTAAAAAACTTTTTATTACAAGATAAAAAAAGAAAATAAATTCAAAAATAAGAAAATCCTTGCACACTAAATTATTAATAATAGCATAAACTACTTAGTTAAAAAGTTAGACTGCTAAGACAGCAACAACACATAAGAACTAAACATAAACCTAGGCAACTACAAGCAAAAAATAAAAAAATACAGAAAAAGATAATATTGTAGTTTGAAATAGAAAACGCATTAAAGCTAAAAAACAAAAAAAAAGAAGTCTCTAATCAAATTCTCCACTATCTAGTAAAATATTTGAATAGAGATAACCAAACTAAGAATTACGCACCTTATTTACAACATGTTTTCTACTAATCTTACAAAGCATTACTAGCTTCTAGCACAGCACTATTAATATTCCAAAACACTAACTAATCTACAACAACAGCGCTGAAAACGGCATTAGAATAAGTTAAAAACACTGCAGATTTTAACTTATTTTGAGTTTTTAGAGCTTTAAGCTTTTTTATAAAAAAAAAATTTCTTAAATAACACTTACTTCTTGCAACGCAACAGTGTTTTTTGCATTTAAAGCTATGACAGCTTTCTATGCACTAGACCGGCACGAAGTAAGACTGTCTTAGCAACATCTTTTTTTACACGCAGATGCGCTTCTTTTTAATATTTTCTATTTTCTAGATAATTTATTTTTCTATTAATACAAAAGTAATTAAGTAAAAGAACTGCCTTTAGCTTACACAACTACACGCTAGAATGAATATAATTTTTATACTTTTTATGCAGTACAAATAGCTTACAAGATAACAGTTGCTTTATATAATAAAAACAAGTAACTATTATCATAACTGAAACAATTTAAATTTAATTAGCTTAGCAATAGCGGAATTCAGTAAAATAAGATAATAGTAGATAGCTTATAAAGACATTAAGCTTAGAGAAAAGAAATAGTGTTAGAACTGTAGACTAGAGCGGGGCACCGCTACCTTAAAAACTAACACTGCAATTAATAAGGACTAAACTTAAAGTAATAAGGTTATGTAACTAGTTTTATAGTTCTAGAAGTCTTAGAGCAACTTTAAGATGTTTAGGACTCTAGCACAACTTAGAATCTCTAGAACTCTTTATATATATAGTACTAGGCACTTAACCCTTATAGCTCGGGGTAGTTAACTTAGAGTTTTACATAGTAATTTATCTAAGAATTGAAACTGAATTCTTAACTCTTGTGTTTTTACATAAATCTTCTAATCATACTAACACACCCCTGTATTACTACATTAATCTTCTAATCGTGCTAGTATACTCTTTGTCCTTAGTACTTGTTTAATTCCCGAGAACTAATCTAGATTATCTTCAGACGATCTTTACATAAAAGTAGCGTTAGTTAAGTCTTTTAGCAGTGAAAATATTAACCAAGTTCTTATAATTTTTAAATATTATAAGTTTTAAGCAGCTTTTAGCGTATAATCTTTAATGTTTTAAGTAATCAACAATAACTAGAAGTTCTTTGTTATAAAAGTTATATTATTCTTCTAGTTTGAAAAACTTGCAAGAATAGTAAGCAATTAAGTGCAATTTACCTTTCTGTAGTTAGCTAGCGTATTCTTTTAGTACAAGATCTAATACGTCTGTTTTAAAGTATAGCAGCTGTCCTGCTTAAATTTGCAGAAGCATAGTAGTTTTATGCTTATATTGTTAAGCGTTTAGAAGGCGTTCTCTGCTTCCTTACTTCACTTAAAGGGTACTTCCTTCCTTGTTAGTCTTGTTAACAGGATAGCAATTCTAAAGTAGTCCTTAATAAACTATTAATTTAAGTTTAAAAATTCTAAGAAGGATTGTATCTCCTTAATTATCTTTAGCTATAACTATTCCTGAATTACTTGTATGTTCTTTTTACTTATTAATACTCTTTGTGCCCTTACAAAGTATTTTAGAAAGGCGACTTTAATTTTATAAAACTTGCAATTCTTAGATTCAAGACGTAAGTTAAACTAGTTTAAGCACTTTAGTACTGTATAAACATATTTAATATACTTTCTTAGGTTCTTAAAGTAAAATAAAATATTATCTAAGTATACAATAACAAAGATATCTAAATATGCTCTTAATACATTATTAATTAGTTCTTAAAATGTTGCTAAGGCGTTTGTTAAGTTAAACAGCATAGTAGTATATTTGTAGTATCTGTATCTTGTTTAGAACGCTATCTTAAAGTATTTACTTTTCTTAATAAAGTAGTATTTATCCAAGAAGTCTAGTGCATCAAAGAATTTAGTGCAAGATAATTAATCTTTAAGTTTTATAATATTTATAAGTAATTATTAATTCTTTATAATTTTTTTGTTTAGTTCTTAGTAATTAACGCACATCTTTTGTAGTTTATTTTTCTTTAGTATAAAAAGTATTAAAAATCCTACTAGTAATGTTTAAAGATTTATGTAGACTTTTGCTATATTTTTGTCTAGCTTTTCTCTTAATGTCTAAATTCTATTTTTCATTATTAATAAATTAGCCTAAAGGGTAAAGTCTTTCTTTTTTCAGAACAATGTTATAGAGGGGTGACAAAAATAAAAGATGTTAAAAAAGTTATAGTTTTTAAAGCTTTTTATTTCTACAACTATAAGGGCTATACACAAAAAGGTTAGTACTTTAGAAAGCCAAGATCTTCCTCTTTAAGTGAAGCTACTTAGTAAGCTACTTAGTAAGCATCTAAGCGCTCAACTTCCGCAGTGAAAATAAAGATAAAAAAACTTAAAAATAAATAATAACATACCATTTTTTTGAAGATGTAAAAATCGCTATAAAGTAAATATATTAAAGAATACTACTAAAACTCTTTTGTAAGTAAGTTAAAAGACAAATATAAAAAGATTAATAAGTAGTAATAAAGAACTCCTTTTAAGGGTTTTTTCTAAATATATAACAAAAAAAGCTTACTAATACTTAGTATACCAGCCTGCAGCTTCCTTAACGTCTGAATAACGCCTTAGCAAAGATAGAATACAATGATCAATCGGCTTTTAAGGAAATTGATCCTATTTCTCCTTTATAGCAGCCTTTAAGGCTGCTATACTTTTTTCACTCTTTCTTATACCTAAAAAAGTAATAAGCCTATTTACTAAAGCGTTATTTAGCAAGGCCTACACGTTTTCTATAGGTTTTAGGTTAGGACTATAGGTAGGATGCTTAAAAAGCAATATCTTATTCCTAGAAAATTAAGATAAAACTTTTAAAGTTTTATAATTCTTAGCGTTATTCTGCTAAAACTTCTAGTCTATATAGAGGCTAGTAAGTTCCTTAATTATATAAAAAAAGATTGCTACTCTATAATTTAAATAAAGAGTAGACAGTTTTTAAGTAGAAAAAAGAAGTATATGTAACTTAACTTTTTTTAATACAGGTTTTGCTATTAGAATAGGAATCTTTTATCATAGTCTAAATTCCTAAAAAGAGTAGTAATTAAAGGGCTTTTAGTTACTACTAGTTTAGATCTACTACTTATCAAAATCGCTCCCTAAACTTAAATAGAAATATCTTAACCTATGACTAGATCAGTAAGCGTGCTAAAAATAAAATAAGATAATAGAAAAATAATAAATATGATAAAGTATTGTTTTAGTTAAATAAAGTTTTCTTATACTTACCTATTTCAGTTGTAAAAATTATTTTTCTTCTAACACTATTATTTTGCTGTGTTTTTTTTATTGTAGTTTAACGTTCTTTCTCAGCCTAAAAGGTTATATAAGACGCGTAGGTTTAGGACCTACAGGTATCTATGTAGTGTTTTCTAATATATAATTAATTTATAAGTAGGGGTTCGTCTAAATAAAAGTAAGGCTCGTAGCCTAAAGTAGTCTTAACAAGTAGATTTTTAGTCTTTTATTATGTAGGAAGTATGTAGGGCTAGTATGCTAGTCTAGTTTTCTCTTTTACTTCTTATACGTTTGTGTAAGCTATACTAGCTGCTCTCTTGTATTACTTATATAGGTACCTAAGCAGTTCAGTATAGGGTCAATATATAAGGTCAGTATATCAAGTTAGTATAGGGATTTCAGTATAAGTAGATAGCTAGTTACTAGTCTAGCAATTAATACTAATGTGTAGGTCAGTATATTAGGAAAGTATATTAAGTTAGTAGAGAGGGATTTCAGTGTAGATAGATAGCTAAGAGCACTAGCTATTAATTCTAATGTGTAGGTCGGTATAGGAGGTTAGTATATCAAGTTAGAATAGATTTCGGATGTGTAGGTCGGTATATTAGTTCAGTATATTAAGTCAGTATAGGAATTTTGAGTAATAGATAGCTAGGTAGATAAATCTATTAGTTCACTACGCTAATAAATCTATCTACCTAAGTAGAAAGCTGTTGCTTCATTAAGTAGGAGTTAAATTACCTTTAATTAAACTCTAAAATCAGCTTGTGCACAGACTACTTGCAGAGTTTTTAATAGTTAACTACACTATTTCTCTACAACTAGCTAGCGCGCACGCTAAAACACCTACACCTAGAAAACAAGTATCAGAAGCTGATTTCAGAAAGGCGTTTAAGATAGTTTAGAGACGAAAAAAGCAAAGCAAGACCGTTTTCTCGCCTTAAAAAGTTAGTGTTTAAAGATTTTGCTGTATTTAATAATATTTTGTCCTAGCACTATGCCCCCGCTTAATAGCAAACTCGTCTAAAAATATAACATCATTCAAGTCAAAATTTATATGATTTTTAAGTAATTGCTTAGCGAATACATAACAATTATAAGCCTTTTTAGCGTCTAAAAACGTCTTTTTTTAAGAAATGTTGATAAAATAGTTCTTTTTTTGTAAAAAGTGTTGTAAGCTTTTAATAGAAAGATCTAGAATATCTTCATTCAAAAGACGTTAATTTGTCTTTTTAGGGCTTTTAGTAAGGTCTCTATTAGGCACTCTTTTTGCTTTATTTAAGATCTTTGTAGGACTACCTTTTCAAGGCCTAAAAGTAAATAAAGGAGCTTTTTTTTGTTTTATTTGATAAATAGTGGTGATAATACTTCTTGAATACTTTTCTAGTATATTACTAATTAAAAATGATAGGCTTCTTTTGTAAATATAAAGTGTAAACTTCTTACTTGAATTAAGAAAGATTGCAAGACAAAGAGGAAATATTATAGATAAAGCAAGTTAGGATAAATAAAAAGTGTTAATATACTAAAAGCTTACTAAGCTATTACGTTATTAGCGCTTACGTAAGCAACCCCTATTCTTTTACCCTTTGATTAAACTTTAAAGAAATAAGATATAAGCCTCTTCAATTTACTTACGTGATACATTTGTAAGCTTATTAAACTTAGTTCTTTTATTAGCAATTTTTTATACATTTATAAAAAAGTTATACTAAAATCTATTTTCTTTTATCTTATTTCAAGCAAGGTTACAGGGACAATTGTGCTAACTAAGCAGCTTACTAAGCCACTAAACTTAAAGAAGAAGATATTAGCTTTCTAAATCACTAACTTTTTCAGGTATAGTATTGCTAGTTATAGAAATATAAAGCTTTAAAAACTATAACCTTTTTAACATCTTTTTTTTTGTTACCTCTCTATATAGTTCTAGAGTTAGTGATTTAGTAAGACTTTGCTATTTACTACTTTTGCAAAAAGATAATACGATTCTTTATACTTTTTTAAGATATTAACGTTACGTGTTTCTTTAAAACTCTAACTTTGTAATTTAAAGAGGCCCTTTTAGAATCTATTAAGTTAAACTCTCTTATTTTTAAGCTGTTCTTAGTTAATGTTCGCTAGTGATTTTTATTATTAACTATTCTATGTTAGATACGTAGTCTAGCTTGTAGTTGCTTTTAATCTACAGCACTTAAATAAGAATTTTTTCTTTTTTTAGTTAATCCGGAGAGTGTGTTCTTATAACTAAAGAAGTTTTAATATAATTTTGTAGGTAGCTAGTTTAAAGACGTCTAGGTTTTTCTCTTTCTAGTGTTTCTAGATGCAGAGCGTCACCCTAGTGACCTCGTAAGTAATTATCGCTTTGCTTAGCATAGGCTAACTGTTAGCTACGTATAGTAAATGGAATTCTTAATTCTTTAGTAGTTATAGGCCTGCTATTAATACTGCTTGAGTAAAAACAAATTTAGCTAGTGCGTTAAAGTCTACTAGTGCCTATATTTAATGTCTGTTAAGCTTTAAGAATTTATTGCGTTAATCTCCTTCGTAGTTCTAGGTGTAAAGAGCGTTTGTTTATAAATAAATATTTGCTAAACTTATAAAACTTATTAGCAACAATATGTAAGTCGCACTTAATATTAAAGCCCTTATATTATAAAGGCTAGTTGCACTTCTATACATAAGTCCTGTTCTTGTATTTTTTCTGCTGTGTTATTTACATTTGCAGGGTCTTATTCTAATTATTTTGTTTATAAAAGTATTGTCTATGTTATTTATTTTATATACTTACTGCGCATCTGTTGTTTAAATACTTATACTATAAGCATTTACATTCAGGCAATTTTTTAGTCTTTTAAGAAACAATTCTAATTCATATTTATTAGCGTAATAAATTATACAACTATAGTATATATATGCAGTCTATAAATACTTTTTATAATCTAGGTTACGCAAGTCTGTTAAATATTATATTTCTATAGCGCAGCTGCTGTCTTAGGCCTTCTGCTTTTAGCGTGTCGCTTAGAGTTTGTTATAAATCTCTTTTTTTTTATCTAAGAGCTGGTGCGCTAGTTTATTCTAAGATGTCTTAGCATTTTTGGTCTATTTTTATACAATGTTGTGTATAGCTTTATTAATAGCTGCCACTTAAGTAATTTCTTTTTTTCTACAGTTTTTCTAGTAAATTAGTATACTAGCTATATTTTTAAACTATTTCCTTGTAAGATCCTGTAAATATTTTCTTAGTTTAATTAAGCTACTTTAGTAAAGCGTTAATTTTCTTTTTAAAATTCTTTAAGCATCTAGTCTTTAAAAGTTGTAATAACTATATGTTAACATTGTGTTGATTCAGTATAGTATCAGTAAAGCGTTTTTGTATAGGTAATAAAACTATCTATTTGTTATAAGCTTTAAGTTCTTTATATGTAACTAATGTAGTAGGTTAATAGCTTTTTCAAAATTTAGCTATCTTGCCCTACTTTGTTAAGTCTATTAGGGTTGCTTCTATACTCTCGTCTAGCACTATCTTAAAATATCGTTATTAAAGGATTTCTATAATGTATTAATAATAAGTTTATTAAGACTTCTAATACTTACCTAGTTTTATTCTTAAACCGTAATAGTAGGTTGTGTAATAACATTCTATTTCTTCTTTAATTTTTTGTTAGGTCCTGCACAGTAAATGACATTTAATTATTAAGTTACTTTGCCTTAGCTTTAGCAGTCTTATTTTATATAACTTTTCTTACTACAGCTATAATAAGTAACTTTTTGTTATCTTTAATATACGTGAAGTTTTTTTTATAGTTATTTATTAATATTGTTAAAGTGCATTAGCTTGTAGCTATTAGTTGTATAGTGCCTTAAAGTTCTAAGTACATAGTTTCGCTAACATTCTTATTTAAGGTACAAGCGTTAAAGTGTCTATTATAGTTAAGCGTCTGTATTTCTAAGTGCGCGATTTTCATATTTAAATAATTATTTCTTTATTATAAGCTTATAAAGTTTAGTATATACTTTAATAGCTTTAGCTATAAATTTGTTAAGCGTGTTAAAGTTGAATTTACTTCTTATAATTTCTTGTTAGATAGTTAGTTTAAGGCCTTGTTAGCATATTTACGTTAAAGCATTATTGTTATATATAATAATATTTTGTACTGTTAGAATTTATTTGTGTAATAAGTAGCAGACTTAGTTTGTTATAATTTCTTAATTTTTTAATTTGCGACTACAGATCTTGTAAATAGTAAAAAAAAATTTACATCATTGTTCTAAAAGTGTCCTAGTCTTTAACTAAGGCAGTGTTGTTAATATTTATAATAAAGTTGTTTATATAGCGTTAATAAATTAAGTTAGCTTATTGCTTTGCATATCCTCAAAGATATATAAAGGCTAGAACTACCTTATTATTATTCTTAATTCTATTTTCTTTGATGTAGAAGCATTTGTTAACTTAGAGAAGCTAAGCCTTAAGCTTGCTATAATTGCTATAATAACTATTAGGCTTCTTAGCGCGGCTCGTAGCTCCTCTAGTGTAGCAATTAGCAGAGGTCTCTATAGCAGTATTACTTATTTTTAAAAGTGTTTAAAGTGTAAACATTGTCTAAAGATAATTTATATTAGTTTTGAAGAAATTAGTGAGTGCAATAGACAGTAAAGTACTAGTATAATTAAAAAATGAACATAATAGTACAAGGTGTGTTAGCATAACGTGGTTCACAAGCGAGCGCGCCACCCAAGCGAGCGCGCCACTTTTCTCTGGCGCGTCGACGTCGTAACATTATTATAGCTATTCAGCACAGTATATTAAAAATTGTAATAAGCTAATTTACTTCTTAGATCTATTACTATTACTAGCACTATTAATTTTAACTGTATAGGTACGGGCGTTGTGTCTAGTCTGCTTGCAACGCCTACACCGCCTTTCTCCTTGCACCTTCTTTAACGCGCTCTTATTATTACTACGACTGCTACCTGCCTGTTAAGCTAATAGTTCTTGTATCTTGCTTACAGTAAGAGTCTCTTCTGTCTATACGTATTACTGCTTACAGCTCTTACGCTTATTTAATTTATCTAGAGCCTTTTAAAGGGTAGTTATTTTCTCTATTATAAGCGTTATCTTATATGCTATTTGCTAAGCCCCCTTACTTAACTGCACAATTAAATTAGTAAGTAAATTAGTAGAAGACCTACAGCGCTTTCTTACGCTCTCTTAAATAAGACTAATTTAAGCTTTAACTTTACGCGCGTTGCGTAGTGTCTGTGCTTCTTAGGCGGCTACTTATTACAGTAATTATTCTAGTGTCTGCACTACTATATTAAGCTTTAATAGCACAGCCTGTGGGTTAAATAGGACTAAACTAGCGCCTTTAAAGCTAGCTAGGATATTCTCCTTTATAATAGACTGCTTAAAAGTAGTCTTAAAGGCTAGTAGAAATGCTTCTTTGCTAATGTAGTAGGTGTAGTTACGTGCTAAGCCTAAAACAACGTTGCTATACCTATGCTTTAACAGCGCGAAGCAGCCTATATTAAAAGGCTATAGTAAGTAAGATAAGTGCGCAGGTATATAGAGAAGAATAATAATCTTCTCCTTATAAAGATCTTAAAAATTAACTAAGCAGTAGCTCTTATAGCTGTTAATAATTTATTTTTAAGGTTTCAAAGGTGGCGGTTGTTGTTGTAGTTAAAATAGGTTTTCTAAAAAAGTAAAAAGCAGCTGCCCTCTACTAATTAGTTGCAAAAGTCAAAAAAAGATTATGTATAGTTAACAAAATTTGAACAGTAAGTGGATAAGGTCTACACGCTAAGCGCTTAGAGTAGAAAAGCTTAGACTACTAAGCAAAATTAGAGTTAAAAAATTTGCTAAAAGTACTAAAAAACAACACTAATTAAAACGTGTTTAACAGCAATTACTAGCCTATAGCTAGCAATAAGATTGCGATGGAGGTAGAGGAGGTAGAAGTAGAGAAGGGTAAGGACACGTACGTTACTACAGCAGGAGCCTGCAATACTTTATAAAAGCTCCCTACCTGCTGCTTCTTACCTTTAGGATTTCCTACACTACACAGTACTGCATATAAATAATATAATGCTTAGACTATTCTTCTCTCTATTTAACACAAAGACTAATAGCTTATATTAAGTAAAGTTAGACCTTACTAAGTTACTGTATAAGAAGCTATAGTAGTAGATTATAAAGCCTGCGTTTACTTTTGTTAAGCAGCCTCCCTAGTTAGTTAAAAAGGAGCTGTTAGCGGTAGCTCTTATAGTAATTAGGTAGACGCAAAGGTTAAATTCTGTTATTTATTAATACCTTATTAATGTGTCTAGTAATATAGATATTAAGGTTATAATAGAGGTTGTAAAGGGCTTATTTAGTAGCAAGTCTATTAAATACGTTGCGCATGTTAACAGTCTAGATGTAGTAATAGTATATGATCTTACAAATCTCCTCCTGCGTAAATACAACTTTAGTAGAGAGACCTTGCAGTAGCTCTATAAGGAGCAAAAGCATGTTAAAACAGCTATTAAGTAGCTAGGACAAACTAATAAGCAGAAGGATTTTGTAAGTCGCCTCTAGGGATAAGAGAGCTATGCTTAGATAGTAACGCTGTTGTTGTATGTTTACATCTAAGTATAGGCGCCAGAAACGCTGCAACTGCAACACCGCTAGGATAGCAACAGAGACAACAGAAGTTGCAGTTAGCAGTAAATAGTTATTAGTAAATAGTTATTAGTTAAGAGGGTTAGTTAGAGGGATATCGCGTATCTTTGTTTCTGTCTAAACATGCGACACACTAATTGCGTGCTAGCAATGCCAAACAAGGGGGCATAAGCCCCGATACCCATTGTTAGCAATAAATCTTTTTTTTTACTAAAAAGGTGTCTACAAAATGTGTGGTCACATCAAAAGGTTGTCTTAAAAGGCCGAAGCCAGCTGCTAATAATAAGTAATTAATACCTACCTATAGTGCAGCTCTTTATATAGGTATTAAAGTGCTCTAGCTATGCAAGAGTAAGCTAATTATTAGTCTAGCTATTAGGACTAACTTTAAGAACCTAGTTAGTAGGTAAATTCTTAAACTAGACATTAATTAGCACCTTGCCTGTAAAGGCAACAAAAGGGGGTAGCTAGCAACCTAACGCGCCTACGCCTTAGATTATAGTAACCTACTTATAATTATCTAGCTAAACCTGCTTAACTTTGCTAAAGCTCTCTAATAATATAACAACTAACTTTAAAAAGAGCAAGTTGTATATAAGCTTTAGTGTTAGTTTGTTAAGTTATCTATTATTAAGACATTTCGCGTTATTATTGCAACGTTAACACGCTAGGGAAAAGTAGTATACTTGCTTAGGTAGCGCGCTCACTTGTAAACTACGTTAATTAAAATAAAAAATAATAATATAAAACTTAAAAATTAAGTCTTAGTTTACAAATAAATTACTAAGTAAAATTGTTAAGTTAAATATATTAAGCTATAGGAGTTAAGTACCTATACTATATACTAATAAGTGTAGTACTTATGTATAAGCATGCGCTTATAGAAGAGCATATATATACTTATTTATTTTTTAATGTGTTAAAAGTAGTAGTTATTATTGTAGTCAAAATAAGGTTCTAAAAAAGTAAAAAGTAGCTACTCTCTACTAATTAATTATAAAAGCCAAAAAAAAAGATTATGTGTAGTTAACAAGATTTAATTAGTAAGTAAATAAGTTTAAAAAAGAAAGCTTAAACTACTAAGTAATAATTAAGGTTAAAACAATTTGCTAAAGTACTAAAAAACAATATTAGTCAAAACATGTTTAACAGCAATTGCTAGCTATAAGCTAGCAATAGGATTATAGTAAGATTATAATAAGATTATAATATAATATAATAGAGAGAAAGGACACGTACGTACTGTAGCAGGAGCCTGCAATACTTTATAAAGCTACTACTTCTTATCTACTACTCTATTCTTATTACTTTTTACTTCTTAAACAGCACTGTATATAGATAATTTACATATAATATACTACACTGTAATATAACATGTAACTTCTATAGTAAGTATCTTTTTATTCTAGGCTCTCTTTTAAAAAAAGTATTTTTTGCTATTATTTACCTAGCACTTAATTTAGTCTAACTTAAAATACTTATACAGACACCTAAATTTATAAAGTATCCTGAAACTTAACTACTTAGCTAGACTTCTAAGTTAATAAAAATCTTAAATAAGTTCTTTATCTATAATATTTCTATATATAAAAAGATTATTAAGCCCTAATTTAGCTAGTTATAGAAAGAATACACAATCTCTAGAGTATTTGCTAATACTAGCGCAGTACTTAAGGTCTATTACTTTAGCATTCTCTTCTTCCTATTTATTATATAATGACTAAGTATAGAGACTAGAACTTAGCTTAAATAGCTATTATAAGATGTTAAATTAGTAATAGAGAAGAAAAAAGTAAAAAAGTAGGCTTTCTATTATTGCGTCTATAGGTTAGTAAGCAAGGTAATAATAGTATTGCTACTTTACCTTATCTAAAAGCGCCTAGCAGTAAAGTAACAAGAATAGGCAAAATAAGGCGCGTTAAGTTAAGAGGCGATTTACATCTTTATTTTACTTTTCTTTATTTTTGTCTAAATATGCGACACACTAATTACGTGCTAGCAATGCTAAATAAGGGGGTATAAGCCCTAATATCTGTTGTTAGCAATAAATCTTTTTTTTTACTAAAAAGGTGTCTACAAAATGTGTAGTTACATTAAAAGGTTGTCTTAAAAGGCTGAAGCTAGTGTACACTTATAGAAGAGCGTGCTTATAAATAAGAAGTCACGTAGTTGCGCTTATAGAAGAGCGTGTAGGTCCGCTCGTAGATAAGCAGTCACGTAACAGCGGCGTAATTACCTTGCTGTAGTCTCCTACCTGCGTCGCATAGTCCTTAAGGCGTTGTTCTAAGTGTCCCCTTATTTAGGTCGTAACATAAATTAACTAATTTGCTTACTGAACAATAGTTTACGAAGTTTAAGCAGTTACTTAACCTTTAGTAAGTTAAGGACTTAATTAAAAGTAACAACAATTAATAAGCAAAATAATATATATTAAGCAGCAACATTTATATACTAAGCTAAGTCTCCTCTTAATAGCTTAATATAAGCGGAAGAACGTGAGCTAAACAAGCAGAAAACTAATACTAAATAAAGCTTACTAATAAGCATTAGAGCCTTTAGACTTGCTTAACTTTATAATTAGATTATGCTTAGCTTTCTTAGCTTCAGCTAGCTTAAGACTATCTTAAACCAACTTAGCTTAAGCAGCAAGAGTCTAGATGTAAGCAGCATAACAGCGCGAATTTAATTTATTACTTCTATACATAGAGTTATAAAATAATTACTTACGTACCTTAGCATAATAATCACGCTCACGTAAATAAGTTGTATAATAATTAAGATAGTGTATGCGAGGGCGATTATATAAAATAAAGAAGGGCAACATTCCGCAGGCATGCTGCTTTTAAGGCAGCAACTATTGAGTAGGTTACTATTAAGGCTAGTAATGTTACTAATACTACTGTTGCTGCTGCTATAAATAATAAGCCGGCTGTTGCGGCTGTTAAGCAGGCTGTAACTAGCGCAAATAATCCTTAGCATTATACCTTAGATATAAGACGCTTATTGGAGCGGGAGCAGGAGCGGGCAGCAGGAGTTAAGCGCGACAATTATTAACAGGAAGCTTCTGCGCAATTGTCTTTCTAGTAGACGTAAAACTACTATTAATCTTTTTGCGGCAAGCAATAATGTTTTTAAATATGTAAGCTTTGAACGCTTAGTATATTTTATTATTATTTTATTCTTTAAAACTAATTAGAAGGCTAAGCAAGAAGTATAAAGAATTAGAAATTACCTTTTTATCTTTATATATAGCTATAAATTGTAAAGGTGCGTTGGGTTAATCAAAGATGCAAGGTAAACGGTGAATAAATTAGATACAGAACTATAGAGACACTACGTGGGTTTTTATATCCAATCCGGATGGTTAGGACTAACCAAGGTTAGGACTAACTAAGGTTATTAGAGGTTGCTAGGTCAGCTAACAGTTAGCGTAACTAGTGCGGCTGATAGTTAGCAGCTAGTGCTGAGGTGCTAATGCTAAGGTAAGAAAAGCTAACAAAGACCACAGGCCGAGTACTAGAGGATATTAAGGCTTTAGCCCTTTACAACACCCCCCTCCTTAAAAAATAGTAGGAGTAGTAATCTTATTACCTAGAGTTCTACTTTTCTAGGGCTTCCGTATCTTTTAGATTAAAGCTAGTTCCTAGGTTAGATCTAGATATCCTAACTATTTAACTAGGTACTGCTTTTTTCTTCCTCTTTCTCTTTCCTCTAATAGGGTCTCTACTAGGTATTCTTCTCTATCCTTTGTCTTAATTAGTAGAGGTTTATTGTCGTCTATAGACTGGCTTAGTAGAGGGTCTAAGGACGCTAGTCTAAGGTTATTAACATTAAATACTAGGTAAATCTAGCTAGGAGTATTTAATTTAACTGCGTTTAGTCTAATAACCTTAAGTACCGTGTACTTTAGATTTTTCTAGTTCAGTTTTCTACTAGGCCTTTTTGTTTTGTAGTAGTTGCCTAGTTTTAACTATACCCTATTGCCTATTTTAAGCTAAGGTAATTAGTGCCTTTTCTTATTTACCTACTTTTCTTGTTCTTATTAACTTTCTCTTATTATAGCTTGTGCAAGCTTAATACTTTGTTGTAGTTTATTAAATATATTTTCTGCTTTTTAATAGTCCTCTTAAATTCTTCTTAGAAGTTATTGTTAAGGGCCGTGCTTAGTTGTAATTTGTAGAGGATCTACCTTATAGCTATGTTGTAGGAAGAAAGGAGATATCTTAGTAGACTAAGCTTGCCTTGCTATAACTGCAATCTTAGCTATCCTTAGGTTACTTTTCTAATTTGTTTAATTCTAATTGTAGAAGGCTTATAAATAAGCCTATACTATAGAGTTTATTCTTTCTATAGACCTGTTAGTTTTAAGATAGTATCTAGAAGATAAGAGTTGCTTACTTTCTAATAACTTACAAAGCTTAATCTAAAAATAGTTAATAAACTGTATACATCTATTTAAAGTAATATAGTTTAGTAACTAATATTAAGCTATAATAAAGTTAATAAAAGCTTTAGTAACACTTTTTATAGTAATATTCTTAAGGCCTATTAGGACAACGTCCTTAAGCCTATCTATAACTACTATAAGGTTTGTACAGCCTTTACTTTCCAGTAACCCTAAAATAGAATCTATAGAAATTTCTTTCTATATTTACTTAGGTATAGGTAAGGGTTTAAGTAAGCCTTATAGGCTGTCTCTTTAAGGTTTTGTTCTTCTGTACACTAAGTAGTTCCTTTTATACTTTCTAATACTTTTACTAATAGAAGGCTAAAAGTATTCTTTTGCAATAGCTTAATAGGTAATATTTCTTCCTAGATAGCTTAAAGCTCTAGAACTGTAGATTTTATAGATAATTCTAGTTCTTAGAGGTTTATTATTAGGTACTTATTTTTGATCTTAGTATAAGAGGTTTCTAGAATTATCTAGTTAGTATTTAGAAATAGAGAGTTTAAGATATAAAGCTATAAAAAATTGTTACTTACTATCTCTTATAGCTTTCTAGGCTATTTAGTAGGTTTTATTCTCTTTTTTAGCTTTATCTTATAGATCTTCTAGATCTAATTGCTCCTAGAGTAATTCTAGTACTACTACTAGATAGCTGTTGCAGCTAAAGGTTCTAAGCACCTCTTCTTCTTTTAGTTCCTTGTTAGTAGCTGCAGTTGTAGGTTTAAATACTTATAAAAACCTCATAGAAATCCTAGTATCCTAGTTGTTTACTAGCATATCTTGTTGTCTCCTAGATAAGGCATTAGCCCTAGAGTTATTAACTTTAGGCCTGTAGGATATTTCTATGTTAGGAAACTTTTTTAGAAATTAAGCCTATCTTATTTGTCTCTTACTAAGCTGTCTAGGCTTACTAAAATATTTAAAGTTTTTATAGTTTGTAATAACTATAAACTTTTTTAAAGACTGTAGCATAGCATTTTACTTAGATAAGTAGGAGATAACTACTAGTAATTCTTTATTGTGTATCTCGTAATTGCTTTGCGTGCTAGTTATCTTTTTTAAATAATAAGCTACTAGGCGTAAGCTTCCTTTATTGTTATATTATAAGAGGACTCCTGCTACTACATATCTAGAAGAGTCTGTTTCTAGGATTGTTTCTCTGTTAAGATTCTATTAAGCTAGTACTAGCTTAGTAATAAATAACTCCTTTAGCTTATTAAAAGCCTTTTGCTTAGTTTTTCTCTATTAAAAGTAGATTTTACTAGTAAGCCTTAAAAGAGGAGTTCCTGTTTCTAAGTAGTTCTTAATTAATTATTAATAGAAGTTTACAAAACTAAGAAAACTGCGTACTCCTATAACGTTTGTAGGTGCCTGCTAATTTCTAATTACTTTTACTTTCTTAGGGTCTATCTAAAGTCCTTTTTTAGCCTTCATAATAAATCTAAGGTATTTTATACTCTGTATATTAAATTTGCATTTCTAGATATCTAAAGGTAATCTAGCCTTACCTATAGCTTCTAAAACCTTATTTGTATTGCGTTAGTGTTCTTTAAGCGTGCTATTAGTGTAAATTAATATATTATCTAGGTAGGCTCAGCAAAAATCGTTAATATACTTGCAGAGGTTCTAATTAATCTAGTGTTAAAAGGTACTATAAGCGTTTGCTATACTAAATAGAGTAACTAGATACTTATATAACCTAAATCTAGTGTAAAAAGCTGTTTTTTACTTATTTCTTGTATTAGTTCTAATCTTGTAGAAAGCTATGAAAATATTAATCTTTATAAACTATTTAGCTTTTATTATATTTTTAAGAGTTTTCTAAATTAAATGTTAAGAATAATAATCTTTCTTTGTAATAGCGTTCAGGGGTTAGTAATTAATGCAGAAACGCAATCCTCCTCTAGGTTTCTTAGCAAAAAGAATAGGGGAGGAGGCAGGAGAGCTACTAGCTCTAATCTCTTCTTAATTAAGTAGAGAAATAAGCTCCTTTTGTAATACTAGAAGTTCTAGGCAGCTTATACTATATAGAAGTCCTTAGGGAGCCTCTTTTTCCTTGCCTTTATTATCTTTCTCTAGTTTAATTTAGTAATCTACTTTAGATCTACGTAAAGGAGGTAGTACAGAAGTAGTTTCTAAATTAAAAATCTAAGCTAAGTGTTAATAAGCCTTAGGGAGTAAAAGTAGGACTTCTACTTTCTTTTTAGGAGCTAGGGCTCTTTTAATATCCTTAAGAGAAGGAGTAAAAGTCTAAATAGACGTATTCTTTTTTGCCCGCCTAATATAGGAGTAATAAGCTGTTACGCTTATTTGTTTTAATCTCTAGTCTCCTTTAATAGGGCGATCCTTAGTGCTAAGTAACTTAATCCTTTAGCTAGAAGAATAGATGTAAATTATTCTTCTAGAAGTAGTAATAGTAACCTCTCTTCTATTTATCTAGGGCTATCTAAGTTTTAAATTGTAACTAGAGTGTGTAAGAGCTATATAACTCTAAATAGTATCCTTATAGCCTTTAATATTAATGTCTAACCTAGCAACTTTGTTAATAGTTCTAGGTTTATCTGTAACTCCTTCTAATCTTCTAGGAGAAATAGAAATGCACTATAAGTTAGCGTTCTTAATAAGTTAAGGGCTAATAAGCAAGTATGCAAGGTTTCCTGTATTAATTAAAGTAGAGGTAAAAGTGTAACAATTTACTAGCGCCTTTAAAGTAATTCTATTGCTACTTATATTCTTTTTACATTTAGCCTACTCCTTAACTAAGTTATCTTAACTTATTAGAGGCTCCTGCTAGTAACTTTAAATAGGAGTTACTCTTTTTCTAAATCTAAGTCTTTATTTAAGCTTCTCTTGCTAAGCTTATTATCTTTCTAAGAGTTAGAAGACTTAACTAAAGTCTTTTTCTCCTTTTTAGAAGATCTTTTATTCTCTATATAATATGTAGATAGATAGCCTTTTTATTTATAGTTAAAACAGCGTCTTTCTCTATACAACTGTTCTAACTCCTAGTTACTAAACTATTAAGGTTTAGCAGTTCTTCTTATGTATTCTATCCCTTCTATCTAGTCTCCTTTTAAAGGAGAAGGAGAAGAAGAAGTTCTCTTAAATTTATACTCCTTAGGCTTGTTGCCTCTGCCTTTAGAGTACTCCTCTATTCTATAGAGATAATTAGTAATCTCTATTGCTTTATTTTGCAGGCTATCTAAATCTTTATAAGTAATACTTATAAGTTTGTCTTAAAGTTTCTAAATAAGACTTTTTAAAAAAAGCATCATCCTTGTATCCTCGTCTAAACTACTATTAGATAATAGTGGTTGTTCCTAGAATTCTATAATGTATTTGCGTATGCTTTTCTTGCCTTAGCTTATAGACTAGAGCTTGTTGTTAGCTCTCTCTACACTATAGGGATCTCTAAACATTTAATTAAAGAAGTTTAATAGCTTATTAAAGTTCTATAAATTAGAAATCCCTATTTAGTTAAGGAAAGGCAGGGTAAGGGTTGCAGCTAAGCCTTTTAGTTAACTAAAGGCATAGTTACAAGTCCTTTTATCTGTGTTAAAATCTTCTTTATTGTTTTCTACCTTAGTAGTAAGCTGTTATTAAAAGATTTAGTACATCTTTCTATTTCTGTTAAAGGTATTAGGATCTAGTTGTTTAAAACGCCTAGGCGTTTAAGCTTGTTAATTTCCTAAGGCAGCTAATAGGGTAAGTAACTAAGGTAGAGGTTGGTATTCTACCTTAGGCTCCCTTTGTTGTAGCGTGCCTATAGCCTCCTAAGCTTAGAAGGCCTCCTATATCCTCGTAGAAGCAGCTATCTTATCTAAGCTACCTGCTCTACAAAGATCTTCTAAAGTAGTTTCTACTTCAGGTCTACTAACACCATCTTAGTGTAGTTCTGCTATTCTTATAGCTAAAAGAGCTGCTAAGGGTTCTACTATTATATTTGTAGGTACTCGCTAGTACTCTATATTGTTAACAGGAATCGTTATAGGTGCTACTACGCTTAGTAGGCTTATCCTTCGTCTGTTTTCTGGGGCTACTACGCTTAGTAGGCTTATCTAACGAATTTAAACGCCTTAGGGACTTATACAACTAAGTATCCCTTAGTACTTTTAATCTAGTGCTTTTTCTGTTAATCCTATAGTAGATTTAAACAGTCAACTAATTAACTAGCGCTTTAATTAATTAGATTCTCGCGCGTAGATATAGCTCTAGCTAGCTTCTTATTTAGATATAGCTCTAGAGGGCTCCTAAGTACGACGTAGCTACGCAAGTAGCTAAAGAAGGATCTAATTTAATTGTAAAGGTGCGTTAGGTTGACTAAAGATGCAAGGTAAACAGTGAATAAATTAAATACAGAACTATAGAGAGACTACGTGGGTTTTTATATTTAATCTAGATAGTTAGGACTAACTAAGGTTAGGACTAACTAAGGTTATTGGAGGTCGCCGGGTCAGCTAACAGTTAGCGTAACTAGTGCGGCCGATAGTCAGCAGCTAGTGCTGAGGTGCTAATGCTGAGGTAAGAAAAGCCAACGAAGGCCACAGGCCGAGTACTAGAGGACATCAAGGCTTCAGCCCTTTACATAAATTAATTAGCAAGATAATATTAACTGTATAGTAAGTATAAGATAAGCAACTGCTACAGCGTAAGCTGCTTTAACTGCTAGTCTAAACGCAATTGAAACAATGTTTAGCGTATAAACTATTTAGCATTTTTATTATACAGCGCTTACAAGGCAGAACACAAACACATAATATATTAGCAGTAATTTTAAAAGAGCTAGTAAGCGCCTTTTCTTAAGTACAAGGGGGCCTATTGCGCCTAGTAGACAGCTTAATAAGAGTATATAGCTTAATGCTAGTGCTATGTTGCTGTTCACGCGTTGCTACTCAAGCAGTAAGCTGTTGTCACTTTGATATTAGCTTTTAAAAAGCTTTACTTTTGCGCTAGCTTAATTGCTTAGTTAGGCTCTTATTTAAATTAAAGTTTTAACAAAAACTTAACAGCAGGCTTAATTTAGCAAGTAAAGCAATTAGCTTTTAAGCAAAGCTACTGAATGTCTTGCAATAGTATCAAAGTTAAGAGGCAGTAGTAACTAACTTTTATTATTTTAAAGATAAGCTGCTTCTTAAGATTTATTGTTAAACAGGCTTAAACGCACCTAACGCTTATGCTTAGCGCTGTTCTTACAATCTTGTTAACAGCTTTCTAAGCAACGCTAATAGTTGTTGCTACTAAAGGCAGACTATATTAGTAAGATTAGCCGCCAATTAGTAAAAAAATAAGAAGGCAACGCTGCTTACTATATTAGTAATTGTAGTTAAGACAGATTAAAAAGCTTACTAATTAGTATTGTAGAGAGGTTAAGTGCAAAAAAAGTTTTTGAAGAGTAGTAGACGCAATTGATATTGTTGTAAAGGCCAAGCACTAACTAAATTCGCGATGTTTGGCGACTATCTAATGTTTTAATATTACTAAAGGCTACTAGATCAATTAAAACATCAACAAGCAGCATTACTACACAAACAAAGAATTAGGCAAACGAGCTATAATCATAGAGAGACTTCTTAATAAACGACTTTAATTTATCACAATTGCCTATTAACTTACAGCTTAGATTAAAAGTATTTTACTAACGTAGGGGGTGTGTTAGAGTATTAACATACGCGACATGCAGATCACCCTGTTAATTAGGTAATTTTAGTAAGCTAAACACGTAACAACCGTGCTAGCGCCTATATATACGGGCTAGATCGTCTTATTCCTCTTCTGTAGTTATTAGACACTTTGTTGTAGCACTAAGTTGATTAATACACTTATTCCACTCCTCCTAATTAAGCAATTACTCCTTCTTAGCCCCACAGATACTTAAGTGTTAACTAAACACGTATATTAAGGAGAACTTTATTTAAGCTGCAATTAAGCACTTAAAATAATATATAGTATTATTCGCATATAATAAATTAATGAATCCCTTAATTACAGTTAAGAATATAATCTACGAATATTAAGATTACATGCAGCTTTTTTACCTACCTAAAGCAACGTTAGATAAGGAGTCCTTTAAAGCAGCTGCAGGAGCTAAATTACTAACGCTTAATAAGGACGAATTAGATAATCCTAGGCAGAAGCGTAAACACTGCCAACATTAAAAGCCTACTAAAAATACTAAATTAACTAATATTTAACACACTGCGAGCACAACACCAACGTCGACTTTTCTAGAAATTAATTAGAAACAACCAGATCCTAAGGAAAAAACCCCGAGGAATCGATTGCAATACTTTTCAGAGCCTGCAGCGAGGGCGCTAGCGCGCTAGAGAGAGTAAAAGGGTCACCTGCCCTATCCTTTTTAGAGGAAAAAATTTTTGTTTTCTCTTAAAAAGCTTAGACCACATGCCAAGGTTTCTTGAGCTAATTATAATTAAGAAGCTTATTAAAGCCTAACTAAACTAAGAAATCACAGCAACTTTAAAAAGTAATCAAAAACAACTTGCTTCTAAGGACCTAGGAGGATTAAATAAAAGAAAAATAGAGATAGAAGAAGACAACATAACAACGCCTTACTAAGAAAGGCAAAATCTAAAGGAACTACAAAGGCCTACACACGTTTATACTAGAAGTAATTTTTCTTCTTTTATTAGATCTATTCCTTAATACTCTATTAGAAATAGAACAATGAAAGCCAACTTAGAGGAAAAAGCACTTTAGATAGCTACGAACCTAGTAATTTAGGCAGCTAATTTAGCTAAACATAACTCTACTTAGCAAATAAGTCTTTTAGACTTAGTAGAAGTTTTTAGAGACTATACAAAAAATAAGAGAGTAATTAAGAAAAATATAGCTATTTTAGCTAATTAGATATTAAGCCTCTTAAACGTCTTAAGGGAGTTAAGGGAGAAAATTAGACGTATTAAGAAACTAACAAACATGCTTATCTAGTATATACCTATAACTATAGACAAATATCTAAAAAAATACAAAAACTAAAGGCTACTAGCCAAAAAGACTGCTAGCTAGTGCTAGTTAGTAAGACCTTAGCTGCATTTAATTCCTTTAAACTTAGAAATGCCTTTAACAACGCCTTTGCAAGAAAAGGAGGTAAATAATTACTTATAGTTACTTTATTTACAATATCTTCTAAAAGAAATAAAATAGTTGCAACTACACTAGCTTTTAAAGCAAAATACCTCTTAGAGAACTAGGCTATGTAGCAAGATATTACAACTTCTAAGGCTGCCTAACTCATTACGCCTTAGTTTAAGGTTATTATCTATAAGGTTCCTACAAACTACAGCCTAGAGGTAGTAAAAGAAGAATTTAAAATCTCTAATAAAGGCTTAAATGTTATTAGCAATTCTTTTTAGCTAACGCCTAAGAATAAAAGATAAAACTAAAATTTTAGTTTAGCATGCGGAGACTTTACAAGAAAGGAAGAAGCCTAAAAAGCTATTAAAGAGAAGCTTTATATTCTAAGGCAAAGCCTTAAAGCACAGAAACGACAAGTTATTAATATCTTAAAATAATACACTAAATACTAAGGATTTAGCTACTTAGAGGCTAGGTGCTTAAAAGTAGCTTGCTAAATTTGTAGTAAAATATACTATACTAGCTAACACAAGTGCGAATCTTGTGCTAGTAAAGAAAAACTCTATATTTATACTTTATTTAAGTATATTAACTGCAATAAAACTTATGTAGTAAACAGCTAAGAAAAAAAAATTCTATAAGCTAGGACAGCTAGGACTAATTAAATTAATTAGTATAATTAAAGTCTTACTTATTTAGTTTTAAGGTATCAAAGGTGGTGGTTGTTGTTGTAGTCGAAATGGGTTTTCTAAAAAAGTAAAAAGTAGCTGCCCTCTACTAATTAGTTGCAAAAGTCAAAAAAAGATTATGTATAGTTAACAAAATTTGAACAGTAAGTGGATAAGGTCTACACGCTAAGCGCTTAGAGTAGAAAAGCTTAGACTACTAAGCAAAATTAGGGTTAAAAAATTTGCTAAAGGTACTAAAAAACAACACCAATTAAAACGTGTTTAACAGTAATTGCCAGCCTATAGCTAGCAACAAGATTGCAATAGAGGTGGAGGAGGTAGAGGTAGAGAAGGGTAAGAACACGTACGTTACCGCAGCGGGAGCCTGCAATACTTTATAAAAGCTCCCTGCCTGCTGCTTTTTACCTTTAGGATTTCTTACACCACACAGTACTGCATACAAACAATATAATATTTAGACTATTCTTCTCCCTGTTTAACACGAAGACTAATAGCTTATATTAAGTAAAGTTAGACCTTACTAGGTTACTATACGAGAAGCTATAGTAGTAGATTACAAAGCCCGCGTTTACCTTTGTTAAGCAGCCTCCCTAGTTAGTTAAAGAGGAGCTGTTAGTAGTAGCTCTTTTAGTAATTAGGTAGACGTAGAGGTTAAATTCTGTTATTTATTAACACCTTATTAATGCGTCTAGTATTATAGATGTTAAGGTTATAATAGAGGTTATAAAAGGCTTATTTAGCGGCAAGTCTATTAAATACGTTGCGCATGTTAATAGTCTAGGTGCAGTAATAGTGTGTTATTTTACTAATCTCCTCCTACGCAAATGCAACTTTAGTAGAAAGACCTTGCAGTAGCTCTATAAAGAGCAAGAGCGTGTTAAAATAGCTATTAAGCAGCTAGGACAAACTAACGAGCAGGAGGATTTTGTAAGTTGCCTCTAGGAATAAGAGAGCTGTGCTTAGATAGTGACGCTGTTGTTGTATGTTTACATCTGAGTATAGGCGTATGCCAGAAACGCCGCGACTGCAACACTGCCGGGATGGCGACAGAGACAACAGAAGTTGCGGTTAGCGGTAAATAGTTATTAGTAAATGGTTATTGGTTAAGAGGGTTAGTTGGAGAGATATCGCGCATCTTCGTTTCTGTCTGAACATGCTGGAGCGACACACTAATTACGTGCCGGCAATGCTGAATAATGGGGCATGATCCCGGATACCTGTTGTTAGCAATAAATCTTTTTTACTAAAATGGTGTCTACAAAATGTGTGGTCACATCAAAATGTTGTCTCAAAAGGCTGAAGCCAATTAAAGTCTTACAATTAAATATTAATAGAAGTAGCCCTGCTATAGAAAGCGTAATCAACCTAGCTATTACAGCAAATGCTAAGATTATTGCAATATAAGAGCCTTAGTTAGTAAGAGGACTATATAAGGACACTGAGTTAATTACCTATTTAGACTTTACGTAAATACTACTAACTTATTAAGGCTTATAACCTAGAACTCTATTTTATATTTAAAAGGATTTAGAAGTAGAAGTTAATTCTTGTATTAGTAATAACAAAGACTTTCTAGCTATTATAATTCAACTTAACACAAGAAAGATCTACATCTATAATATTTATAACAATAAGAGCCTAAGATAAAGGCTAAATATAATAATAATCTAAAGACGCCTCCTATGAGAGTTTATAGAATTATTCTTGATTATTCTAGGGGATTTTAATTGCTACTACTGTAGATAGAGTCTACAGGAGTGCAACCTAAACTAATAAGTAGAGGATTTAGTAGAGTAGGTTAATAACTAAAACCTATATTTATTAAATACTATAGGAGTTAGCACTTTTTTTAGAGCTCATATGTAAAAAGAGAGCGTACTTAACCTTACTTTTTTAACAAATAATATAGCTTCTAGTATTCTAGACTAGCAAGCTATCCCTAAAGTTGGATTAGACTACTACGCTATTCTGTTTAGTATTGTTAACTAAGGGCAGCTACCTAGCTAGCTAAAAAAGTACAACACAAAAAAAGCAAATTAGTACCTTTTTAATACTACTTTATAGGAGGAGATATCACAAGTAAAGCTAGAGGACTAATTACTAGCTCTACTACACGCCTTAAACTACTTCTTAAGATAACTCTTTTTAGGCCTTAAACCCTTAGAGAAGAAATTAGATAAAATAGTAGAGGACTTTACAACATTAATTTGATAAGTGCTTAGAAGATCTACTTTTCTTGTAAACTAGAAACTAAAAGTAAAGCCTTAGTAGACTAGCAATCTAGATCTCCTTAAGGCTATCCTAAACAGGATCTTTTAAGATTACAAGCAAGTAGCAAGAAGAGAAGATAACACGCTATACTTATAGAAAAACAATTACCTGCTAGCTAAAAACAAGTACCTTAGAGCTATGAAGAAAGCTAAACTTAATTATTAAGAATAATTTTTTTAAAACAAATTGCCTAAAGAGTGTAAGGGGCTACAGCCCTAATGTCTTTAGTACTTAACAAAAAGCCTCGTTTTGCTATTCTACAGATCCTAGGTGTCCGTGCGCACCCAGCATCTATAAGCCGGGCGTATTAGCCCTTCTGCTTTTCTAGCCTACTAAACTTTTCTCTTAGCTGTACGCTATTTTCCTAAGCCACGTTAGTAGCTACTACGTTGCTACTTTTGCCTCTTTCTTAGTATTAAGCACAGACCTTACAGAGGAGTAAATATGCTTGCTAGATAGCCTTTAAAGTTCTTTATTTGATTTACTACTATTTTCTCTGCATTTTTAGTTAATCTAACGTACTCTTATAATTAAATTAATAGCTTCGGCCTTTTAAGACAACCTTTTGATGTGACTATACATTTTGTAGACACCTTTTTAGTAAAAAAAAAGTTTTATTGCTAACAATAGGTATTAGGGCTTATGCCCCTTTATTTAGCATTGATAGCACGCAATTAGTGTGTTGCTCTAGCATGTTTAGACGGAAACAAAGAAAAGTAAGATAAAGACGTAAATTGCCTCCTAATTTAACACGCCCTATCCCGCTTATACTGTCTACTTATATTAAGGCTTTACTTCTAGGTACTCTTAAATAAATTAAAGAAGCAGCATTATTATCGCCTTGCTTTTCAACCTATACAGACAATAATAGAACGCCTACTTCTTCTTTCTTATCTTATTCTTCTCTATTACTATTTTAACGTTATGTATTAGCTAGCTTAACTAGTTAATAGTTTCTTTACTTAGCCTATGCATAATTAATAAGAAGAGGGGAATACTAAAGTAGAGTATTTGAAGTACTTTACTAGTATTAGTAAACACCCTGTAGATCTTGTATTCCTTCTACAACTAGCTAAGTTAAGGCTTAATATTCTTTTTATATATAGAGATATTATAGATTCTAGAGTTATTTATAAGAGATAGAATTATAAAGTCCTAAAGAGGCTAAGTTTATAAATGCTTAATAAACTTAGGTGTCTGCATAATTAGCTTAAGCTAGACTAGTTTAGGGGCTAGGTATATAATAGGAAAGCTTCCTGTCTTTAGATAAGAGTTAAAGTTAAGGAGATTCTTGTTATTAAGGTTATATGCTATTATAGCATATTATTTACAAATTGTTTGTATACAGTGCTGTTTAAAAAGTAAAAAGTAAAAATTAATAAATAAGAAGTAGTAGCTTTAGCTTTATAAAGTATTGTAGGCTCCTACTACAGTACGTACGTGTCCTTTCCCTCCTCTATTACATTATGTTATAATCTTATTACAATCCTACTGTAATCTTGTTGTTAGCTATAGGCTAGCAATCGCTATTAGACACGTTTTAACTAGTATTGTTTTTTAGTACTTTAGCAAATTTTTTAACTTTAATTATTGCTTAGTAGTCTAAGCTTTCCTCCCAAAATTTATTTACCTACTATCTAAATCTTGTTAACTATACACAATCTTTTTTTTTTGACTTTTGCAATTAATTAGTAGAGGGTAGCTGCTTTTTACTTTTTTAGAACCCTATTTTGACTACTACAACAACCACCACCCTTGAAACCTTAAAAAATAAATACTTAAATTAAATCCTTTTATAGGGCTAACGCTGCTACATTAAATTAGAAGCCTTCTAGAGCTATATTTAGACAAGAAGCTAGCTAGAGCTATATTTTCGCATAGAAGTCTCCTAGAGCTACATCTAGATAAGACTCTAATTAATTAGATTTCTAATCTTAGTCTAAGCTGTTTTAAATTTACTAAGGATTAATAGTAGAAGAAGTATAAGGAGTGCTAAGAGATACTTAGCTATATAAGACTTTACTTAGAACATTTTGTAATACAAACTATCAGGTAAGCCTACTATATTACTAGTAGCCTTAGAAACTAGTCCTCGCTATTAGACAATATAAGTACTATTTAGTTAGTATTTAAACATAATAATAGTAGAGGGAGCGATTACATCTAGAAACTTCACTATCTAAATAACAAGACTGCACTAAGATAGTGTTAGTAGAACTAAAATAGTAAACATACTAGAGGGTCTCTACAAAGCAAGCGAACTAGGTATAATAGTAACTTTAATAATAATTTAAAAAGCTTTATTTATCTAAAAGGCTATTAACTTAGTCCTAAAAGAAATAAAACTAGAATAAAAAGAGCTACTTACTTAGTTACTAAAACTATTTTTTATATGAAAACTAACTTAGTAGCTAGCAACAATACTAAAGCGTTTTAAGTAACTTAATTTAGACGCTTTTAATAAAATAAGAAAAATGTACTAAACCTTTCGTAAGTAGCTTACTACTAAAGTAGAAAACAACTAAAAAGACTTTAATATAAAAGGAAAAACGTGTAATTACGCCTTAAGTAGGCTGAAAAGTTTATTAGTAACTTTAATACTGCCCTACTTTAACTAGATAGAATTATTAGACGCCTAGAACTTTAAACACTTATTAAACTTCTTTAATTAGATATTTAAAAATATATACATCTCTAAGAGAGCCAGAAATAAACTCTAGTGAATATCTTAAGGCAAAAAAAGTATCTATAATTATATTATATAATTTTAAGAATCATTACTACTATTAAATAACAACTTAGTGGCTTCAGCCTTTTAAGACAACCTTTTAATGTAACCACACATTTCGTAGACACCTTTTTAGTGAAAAAAAAAGATTTATTGCTAACAACAGGTATTAGGGCTTATGCCCCCTTATTTAGTATTACTAGCACGCAATTAGTGTGTTGCATATTTAGATAAAAACAAAGAAAAGCAAAACAAAGACGCAAATCGCCTCCTAACTTAATATACCTTATCTTGCCTATTCTTATTACTTTACTGCTAGGCGCTTCTTGATAAAGTAAAGTAGTAACACTATTATTACTTTGCTTACTAACTTATAAACGTAATAATAGAAAGCCTACTCCTCTTTTCTTACCTCTTTCTTCTCTATTACTAATTTAACGTCTTGCAATAGCTGTTCAAGCTAAGTTCTAGTCTCTATACTTAGCTCTTATACAATAAACAGGAAGAAGGATATACTAAAGTAGTAAATTTTAGGTACTATGCTAGTATTAATAAATACCCTAGAGATTGTGTATTCCTTGTACAACTAGCTAAATTAAGGCTTAATAATCTTTTTGTATATAAAGATATTAGACATAAAAGACTTTTTAAAGATTTTTATTAACTTAGAAGTCTAGCTAAGTAGTTAATTTTAAGATACTTAATAGATTTAGGTGTCTATATAAGCAGTTTAATTTAGACTAAATTAGGTGCTAAGTAGATAGTAGCAAAGGATGCTTTTTTTAAAAGAGAGCCTAGAATAAGGAGATGCTTACTACAGAGGTTACTCGCTCTTATAGTATATTATATACAAAGCGTTTGTATACAGTGCTGTTCAAAAAGTAAGAAGCAGTAGGTGAGAAGGAGTAGGTAAGAAGCAGCGGCTTTAGCTTTATAAAGTATTACAGGCTCCTGCTGCAGTACGTACGTGTCCTTTCTCTCTATCGCATTATGTTGCAATCCTATTGCAATCCTACTTGAATCCTATTGCTAGCTATAGCCTAGCAATTGCCGTTAGACACGTTTCAACTAGTATTGTTTTTTAGTACCTTAGCAAATTTTTTTGACTCTAATTATCGCTCAGTAGTCTAAGCTTTCCTCCTAGAACTTATCCACCTACCCTTTTAATCTCGTTAACTACACATAATCTTTTTTTGACTTTTACGATTAATTAGTAGAGGGTAGCTGCTTTTTACTTTTTTAGAAACCCATTTTAACTACAACAACAACCACCACCTTTAACACCTTAAAAAAAATAACAACTTAGATAAAGAAACAAAAATAAAACTTGTTTTAAAAAGCTTTACTTATAAGATTTAAAATAAGCTTTTAAGTATTACTTTCTTAAACTTAGATAATTTGTAGAATATGTCTATTAAAATTATAGACTACTTATACTAAATAAAGTAGTAGTCTAAAGGCTAAGATAAGCTTAAGGAACAGTACTCTAAGAATAGAGACTAGGAAAGGCCTAAGAAATATAAGCTAAGACCTACTTCTCCTCTTCTTCCTTCTTTTATTAGAGACTAGAGAGTAAAAATAAAGCTTACTAAAAGATTAGCTAAGCTATATAGGTTTAGCAATCTAGAACTAAATAAGCTATTAAGAGAAGATTGTTGTTTTACTTATAAGTAGAAAGGACATTTAGCTATAAATTATACTAGAAAAGAAAAGATGCTAAGAAAGAAAAAGAAGGAAAAAAGAACTAATACATTAAAGTTTTCAAAAGAAAAGGAAGAAAGCTTAATAAAAAAAGCTTAAATAATAAAGATACTTTAGGAGATCTAAATTCTAATTAAAAAAAAGAATAGCTCTTAGTTAAAGTTACTAGTATGAGCTATGTATAAGCTAAGAAGATTTTTAAAAAATAGGCTAGTTTTGAAAAGAATATATATAAGTAGTAATAGAATTACTATTAGAATATAAATTAAATATTATACTTCTACTTTAACTCTTATTAATATAAGAAACCTTATATACTCTCTTATTAGCTCTTAACTTATTAGAAACGCTAGTTTGTAGTGCATTTCTATTTCTCTACGTAGATCAGAAGAAGTTATAGAAAAACCTAGAACTATTAACAAAGTTGCTAATTTAGAGATTAATGTTAAAGGATATAAGAATACTATTTAGAGCTATATTACTGTTAAACACTTAAGATATAATTTAATACTTAGATAGCCTTAGATAAATAGAAGAGAGGTTACTATTACTTCCTCCTAAAAGTTAATTTATATCTACTCTTCTAGACAAAGGATTTAACTACTAAGTACTAAAGACTACTCTATTTTAGAGAATAAAAAGTTAAAGCAGATAAATGTAGTAGCTTATTACCTTTATATTAGAAAAGTAAAAAAAAAATTTATTTAGACTTTTATAGCTTCTCTAAAGAATATTAAGAAGGCCTTAGCTCCTAGAAAGAAAGTAAATATTTTGTTATTACATCCTAAGGCGTACTAATACATAGCTTAAACTTTAAAGTTATAAACTACTTCTATACTACTTTTTTTACGTAGACCCAAAGTTTATTACTAAATTAAGTTATAAAAGGATAAAAATAGAAAGAAAAAAGAACCTATTTGGAGCTCTCTATATAATATAAGTAAACTAGAGCTTTTAGTTCTATATAAGGAGCTAATATCTCTATTAAATAAAAGATAGATTAGAGCTAGCAGCTCTATAGCTTCTTCTCTAGTTTTATTTACTAAGAAACTTTGAAGAGGATTATAATTCTGTATTAATTACTAAGCTCTTAACACTATTATAAAAAAACTATTATCCTTTACTATTAATCTAAGAGACGCTAAATTAAATTACTAGAGTAAAATAGTTTACTAAGATTAATATTTCTACAGCTTTCTATAAAATTAAGATTAATATAAGAGATAAATAAAGAACTACTTTTAGAATAAAATCTAGATTATATAAATAGCTAGTTACTCCTTTTAGTATAGTAAGCGCTCTTAGTACTTTTTAATAATATATCAAATAGACACTACGTAAGTATATTAACAATTTCTACTTAGCTTACTTAAATAATATATTAATTTACACAAATAGCACGCTTAAAGTATACTAGCATATTATAAACAAAGTTCTTAAAGCAATAAGTAAGGCTAAGTTACTTTTAGATATTAAGAAATACAAATTTAACATGTAGAGTACTAAGTACCTAAGATTTATTCTTAAAGCTAGAAAAAGACTTTAGATAGACTCTAAGAAAGTAAAAGCTATTTAGGTATAAGACGTACTAACAAATATTAAAAAAGTACGCAGTTTTCTTAGATTTGCAAACTTTTATTAACAGTTTATTAACAACTACTTAAATATAGTTACCCTGCTTATAAGGCTTACTAAAAACATCTCCTTCTAATAGAAAAAAATAGTATAAGAAGCTTTTAGTAAGCTAAAGAAGCTATTTATTACTAAACTAATACTAACTTAATAAGATCCTAATAAGAAAAAAAATTCAGAGACTAATTCTTCTAGCTACGTTGTAGCAGGAGTCTTTTCGTAATATAATAATTAAAAAAAGATTATAATTAGTAGTTTACTACTTAAAAAAATAACTAGCGCTTAAAGTAACTACAAGATACATAATAAGGAATTACTTATAGTTATTTACTACTTATTTAAGTAAGATGCTATACTTTGTTTTTTAAAGAAGTTCCTAGTTATAATAGCCTATAAAAACTTAGAGTATTTTAGAACGCCTAAGTAGCTAGTCAAAGATAGATAAGATAGGCCTAATCCCTTAGTAAATTTCTTAACATAGAAATTACTTATAAGCCTAGAGTTAATAACTCTAAAGCTAATACCTTATTTTAGAAATTATAAGATATACTAATAAAAAGTTTAGATTCTTATATTTCTAGAAAGTTCTAATAAGTCTTTAAACTATCTACTATAATAACTTTGAAAAAAGGGAAATAAGAAAAAAAAAGACCTTTAGAACTTTTAGCTGCAATAGCTATCCTGCAATAGTATTTTAAGAATAAATAAATCTAGAAAAGCTTTAAAATAAAGCTAAAGAAGAGAATAATCGTACTAGCTAGCCTAGAAAGTAGTAAGCAAAGAAGAACTCTAATTTTTAACAAAGCTACACTTAAAGCTTTCTATTTCTTAATACCAACTAGATAATTCTAGAAACGTACTATGTTATAGTAAAAAATAAGTACTAAATAATAAGATTTGACGTACTAGTATTATTTATAAAATCTACTATTTTAGAGCTCTAGAGTATTCAGGAAAAAACATTACTTACTAAGTAGTTATATGAGAGTACTTTGAGCCTTTTATTAGCTAAATAGTAAAATACTATATTAAAAACTGCTTAGTATGTAGAAGAATAAAATAATAAAAAGATAGCTTATAAAGTTTATTAAAGCTTTTACTAATTTTAAAGTATATTTAGAAAGAAATATTATGTAACTTTATTATAAGATTACTAGAGAGCAAAGGTTATATAAACTAAATAGTAGTTACTATTAAGTTAAGTAAAGTTGTAGTTTCATAAGTCTTAGAAATATTACTATAAAAAGCATAGCTAAAGTGTTTATTAACTCTAGAGTAGTCTACTACTATTTACTAAAGTATATTTTATTTTATTAAAGTATATAATTTATAAGCTACTTTTAAACCAGACTTTATAAGCTACTAGAGATAAAATAATATTTATCTTTTAAATATTACTCTAAAACTAACAGCTCTATAGAATAAATAAACTTTATAGTCTAAACTTACTTATAAGCTTTCTATTTCTAAGATAAAAAATAAAAAAGTAACTTAGAGATAGCTAAAATTGTAATTATAACAAGACAAGCATAATTAACCAGAATATTACTTTTCTTTTTATAATATAGATATAAGGTAGATCTTCTTGAAATAGTATTAAAGTATAGACCTTAAAATTAAGCTTAAAGAAGGAGAATATAAGAGGACTACTAGAAAGTAAAAAAGATAGCTAATAAACTCTAGTAAAGTATTAAGTTAGCTTAACCTATAATAGTAGAATTTTAATAAGGATATAAACGGTAAGTAAATAAAAGAACAAATTAGTTACTTTTACTTTAAATAAGTAATAAAGTTTAGTTAAAGCTTAAAGACTACTATAAGATAAAAAGAGTAAGCTAAAAATTTAATTTAAAGAATCTAAAGTATATAGTACTTAAAATTATTAGACTAAATACTTTAAAGCTAAATACTCTTAACAGGATACATCTATCATATAATAAAAATAACGTTTAACTAGCTTACTTAGATCTTTTACTAAGCAAGCTGTAAAAAACTAAAAAACTTTTACTAATTAAAGTAGATAGTAAAGAAGAGTACCTAGTAGAGCGCTTATTATAGAAAAGAAGCATAAGAAGAAGAAAAGAATACCCAGTTAAATAGGTAGGATACCTAGAACTAACATAAGAACTAGCTTTAAACCTAGAAAATATAGAAGCACTATAAGACTAGAAGAACTCTAAGACCTTTATCAAGGAGGAGGGTATTATAAAAGGCTAAAGCCTTAACGTCTTGAGTACTTAATAAAAAGCTTCTCTAGCAGACAAGATCCTGTCAAATGCTTTAAGATAGTAACGCATTATTGTAAATTATTAGTTTAACAACGCATTTTACTTATTTAACTTAATTCTTAAGATTGTCTTAAGAGTAAACAATCTTCATGCTTAGCTCTTAGGAATTATAATCATATATAGTAGTATTAAAATTTTCTAAAAACACTATTTTTTTTATTAGTGCAGCATCCTTAACGCAGGACAAGACAGCTAAAGAACTAGGCAGTACTATTTTAACAGTAAAGAAGCTAGATTTAGAATTTGTCTAAAAATGTGTTAGTATCTACATGCCTTGTACACTACTAAAATACTAAAAACTAACAGACATAGCTTTAGCGCTAAAGCGTATAAATCTCAAAGACGCTGCTTATTAATTAATTGTGTAGCAGTGCATTATATTAACTTTAATAACTAGATTCAAAAACAATATGTGTTGCTAGCTAACTAGGCAATAGTAGAGCTGCTATGCAAGGATATTTGCGCTGTAATAATTCAAATAGCTTCTACAACTAAAGAGTTTATTTACACATTAATAAATAAGAGGCAAAAGAACTTTGTGCTATCTATGCTAACCTATTAGTTTAGAAAGAAAACGTTATCAATAGCTTACAGAAGCTACGTCATAATTCTAAAGCTAAAAATAAGTAAAATAAGCTTTTATCCTTTTATATAATATAACGAAAAGCTTTCTAACTTATAGCTAAATTTAAGAGTTTGGAAACGAGTCTGTACTACTCTACACGAAGTATTTTAAGTAATAAGTATAGGCTGCTTAGAATAAAGAAGCATCTTTTGTACAGTGTAATTATTTTAATAAATGCTGAGCTAGTAAAGACCCTAAATGAAGATTAAGCTATTAATTGCTATAGTAACCTTATAGTACCTAAGACCTACACTTTAAGAAGTTTTAGTTTATTAGATATTTATTTTCAAGGTGTCAAAGGTGGTGGTTGTTGTTGTAGTTAAAATAAAGTTTCTTAAAAAGTAAAAAGCAGATACCCTTAACTAATTAGTTGTAACAGTTGAAAAAAAAGATTGTGTATAGTTAACAAGATTTAAACAGTAGGTAGATAAGTTCTAGGAGGAAAGCTTAGAATACTAAGCAATAATTAGGGTTAAAAAAATTTGCTAAAGTAATAAAAAACAACACTAGTTAAAAGGTGTCTAACAGCTATTGCTAGCCAATAGCTAGTAAATAGAATTATAGTAGAATTATAATAGGATTACAATATAATATAATAGAGGAAAGAAAAAACACGTACGTACTATAACAGAAGCCTATAATACACTATAAAGCTAAAGCTACTACTTCTTACTTACTACTTCTTACCTTTTAAATAGCACTATATATAAACAATTTACATATAATACACTACACTATAATATAGTATATAACCTCAACAGCAAGTTTCTTTTTATTCTAAGCTTTTTTCTAAAAAAAGTATTCTTTGCTACTATCTACTTAGTACTTAATTTAGTCTAACTTAAACTGCTTATATAGACATCTAAATTTGTTAAGTAGTTTAAAACTTAACTACTTAGCTAAACTTTTCAAGTTTATAAGAATTTTAAGTAAGTCTCTTATTTGCAATATTCTTATATATAAAAAGATTATTAATCTTTAATTTAGCTAATTATATAAAGAATATACTAGCTTCAGCCTTTTAAGACAACCTTTTAATATGACCACACATTTTGTAGACACTATTTTGGTAAAAAAGATTTATTGCTACTAACAGGTATCCGGGCTCATGCCCCCTTATTTAGCATTGCCAGCACGCAATTGGTGTGTCGCTCTAGCATGTTTAGACAGAAACGAAGAAAAGTAAGACAAAGACGCGAATCGCCTCCTAACTTAACGCGCCCTATCCCGCCTATGCCGCCTACTTATGTTAAGGCTTTACTTCTAGGTACTCTTAGACAAATTAAAGAAGCAGCATTATTATTGCTTTGCTTTCTAACCTATACATACAATAATAGAACGCCTACTTCTCCTTTCCTACCTCTTTCTTCTCTATTACTATTCTAACGTTATGCAACAGCTAGCCTAACTAGTTAATAGTTTCTTTACTTAGCCTATGCACGATTAATAAGAAGAGAAGAATACTAAAGTAGAGTATTTTAAGTACTTTGCTAGTATTAGTAAACACCCTGTAGATCTTGTATTCCTTCTACAACTAGCTAAGTTAAGGCTTAATATTCTTTTTATATATAGAGATATCGCAGATTCTAGAATTGTTTATAAGAGATATAATTGTAAAGTCCTAAAGAGGCTAAGTTTGTAGATGCTTAATAAACTTAGGTGTCCGCATAATTAGCTTAAGCTAGACTAGTTTAGGGGCTAGGTGTACGACAGGAAAGCTTCCTGTCTTTAGATAAGAGTTGAGGTTAAGGAGATACTTATCGCGGAGGTTGCACGCTATGTTGCAGTGCAGCGTATTATATGCGAATTGTTTGTATACAGTACTGTTTAAAAGGTAAGAAGCAGTAGGTAAGAAGCAGCAGCTTTATAAAGTATTGCAGGCTCCCGCTGCAGTACGTACGTGTCCTTTCCCTCCTCTATCGCATTATGTTGCAATCCTATTGCAATCCTACTGTAATCCTGTTGTCAGCTATAGGCTAGCAATCGCTGTTAGACATGTTTTAACTGGTGTTATTTTTTAGTACCTTAGCAAATTTTTTGACCCTAATTATCGCTCAGTGGTCTGAGCTTTCCTCCCAGAACTTATCCACTCACTGTTCAAATTTTGTTGACTACACACAATCTTTTTTTGACTTTTGCGACTGATTAGTAGAGGGCAGCTGCATTTTACTTTTTTAGAAAACCCATTTTGACTACAACAACAACCACCACCTTTGATACCTTAAAAAATAAATAAAGAATATACAATTTCTAGAGTATTTAATAATACTAGTGCAGTACTTAAGATCTATTGCTTTAGCATTTCTCTCTTCCTATTAATTATATAAAAGCTAAGTATAATAACTAGTTAGCTCCTCTAAGTTAACAGATACTTCTATATCAAAGAAGATAAGATTAACAACAACAATAAAGTAGTCTTAGCCTCTATATATCTTTAAGGAGATGTAGAGAAATAGGCTAACTTAATTTTTTAATGCTATATAGATAGTGCTATATTAAGCGCTAACAACATAGCTTTAGTTAAAGACTAAGATGCTTTTAAAGCTAAAATAAAAAAAGTTTTCTTACCTTTTAAAAAATCTATAGTTATAGAGTAAAAGATTTAGAGACTATAATAAACTAAGTCTACTACTAACTATATAACTAAATTCTAATAGTATAAGATAGTTATTAAATAGGATAACAATACTTTAATATAGATATATTAACAAGGTCTTAAACCTACTGTACAACAAGAACTTATAAGAAGTAAAGCTAACTTTAATATAATTGCTCTAGAGGAAGCCTTAGATAACAACATTTTTAAGATAGTGCTAGAAAAAGATATAGAAATAATCCTAGTAGAAGAAACTAAACACAGCAAGATAGCTAAGTATTTAGAAAGCTGTTAACTAGCTATACTAATTACCTAAGAAGAGCTAGTGGCACATAATAAGGAGATAATTCCTACGTGTCTATAGAAACTCCTTACCTACACTATAGAAGACAGACATAATATTAGCATATAGGTACTACTACTTATAGAGACTGGATGCTTTACAGATCTAGTAGAGAAAACTAACGCTCTACTTAAGTAACTTAGATAATCTAAGAAAATCTTTATAGAACCTTGTAGAGGGATATTCCTAGACTATAGCTAGCATACTAACTTACTAGAAGAACTATAGAAGTAGCAACTATTACTAAGACTATATATAATAATTTTGTATAGAAATAAACTAAAGAAGCTAAAGCTTTTTAGAATAAACTAACACGCTAGCTCTTAGACAAAGAGAAAAAGAAGATTTATAATAAACTTAAGGTAACATAACAGTAGTATAAGGCTTAAGATAATAGCTATACTAAGGATATGTACTATTAGATAGACCTGCGTAACTTAGAATATAAAAAGTATTTAAAAACTATATATGTACATAATAACTATACAACTTATTATTCTAATTAAAGTAGATTAAGATAGTTTCATAATAGACTAAAGAGAATGCTTAGATGTAAATACTAATAGTATAATTGCCTTAACAACGAATGCGTAGCATATATATAAAATAAGAGACACAGCTTATACTTTTATAGATATAACAATCTAGAAGAAACTCTACAGATATATATAACGTAGTAGAAAGATTATAAGGACAGAACTAGTGTATAAGAATATTACTAACTTTTATAGCATACATGCCTTAATATTAAATATAATAAACACTTTATTACAAAGAAGTTCTATAGATTTAGCACATAGTCTTTTTTATATAAACGCCCTAGACACCTAGAAATACTAAAGAGATTAATATAATAAATCTCTTAAGCCTTCTAAAGCTTACAGTAAAGCTTAACAAATATTGGATATAGGCACTAGTAAACTCTAGCGCATAGGCTAACTATGTTTCTGCTTAAGTAGTGTTAGTAGCAAGTCTATAACTACTAAAGAAATAAGAACTCTATCTACTACATGTAGCTAACAGTTAGCCTATACTAGGCAAGATAATAATTACTTATAAGGTTACCTATAGCTTCGGCCTTTTAAGACAACCTTTTGATGTAACCACACATTTTGTAGACACCTTTTTAGTAAAAAAAAGGATCTATTGCTAACAACAGGTATTAGGGCTTATGCCCCCTTATTTAGCATTACTAACACGCAATTAGTGTGTCGCATATTTAGATAGAAACAAAGAAAAGTAAGACAAAGACGCGAATTACCTCCTAACTTAACGCGCCTTATCCTGCCTATGCCGCCTACTTATGTTAAGGCTTTACTTCTAGGTACTCTCGGACGAATTAAAGAAGCAGTACTATTATTACTTTGCTTTCTAACCTATACATACAACAATAGAACACTTACTCCTCCTTTCTTGCTTCTTTCTTCTCTATTGCTATTTTAACATTATGCAACAGCTAGCCTAACTAGTTAATAGTTTTTTTACTTAGCTTATGCACAATTAATAAGAAGAGAGAATTACTAAAGTAGAGTATTTTAAGTATTTTGCTAGTATTAGTAAACACCCTATAGATCTTATATTCCTTCTATAACTAGCTAAGTTAAGGCTTAACATTCTTTTGTATATAGGAATATTGCAGATTCTAAAGTTATTTATAAAAAATATAATTATAAAGTCCTAAAGAGGCTAAGTTTATAGATACTTAATAAACTTAGGTGTCTACATAATTAGCTTAAGCTAGACTAGTTTAAGGGCTAGGTATATAACAGGAAAGCTTCCTGTCTTTAGATAAGAGTTAAGGTCAAGGAGATACTTATTGTAGAAGTTATACGCTATTATAGCGTATTATATGCAAATTGTTTATATGCATAGCTGTTTAAAAAGTAAAAAGCAGTAGGTAAGAAGCAGTAGCTTTAGCTTTATAAAGTATTGCAGGCTCCCGCTACAGTACATACGTGTCCTTTCCCTCCTCTATTGCGTTATGTTGTAATCCTATTACAATCTTACTGTAATACTATTGTTAGCTATAGGCTGGCAATTGCTGTTAGACACGTTTTAACTAGTGTCGTTTTTTAGTACCTTAGCAAATTTTTTAACCCTAATTATTGCTTAGTAGTCTGAGCTTTCCTCCTAGAACTTATCTACCCACTGTTTAAATCTTTTAACTACACACAATCTTTTTTTTTAACTTTTGCAATAAATTAGTAGAGGGTAGCTGCTTTTTACTTTTTTGGAACCCTATTTTGACTACAACAACAACCACCACCCTTAACACCTTAAAAAATAAATAAGGTTACCTAAGTAATGCTCTGCATCTAAGAACACTAGAAAAAGATAGACCTAGACGTCTTTAGACTAGCTACTTATAACATTATATTAAGACTTCCTTAGTTATAAGAATACAACCTGTAGATCAACTAGAAGTTAAAGAAGTTCTTATTTAAGTACTATAGACTTAACGCAACTATAAGCTAGCTTATACATTTAATAACTAAGATAGTAGGTAAAAAGAAGATTAATAATATTACTAAAGGATAGTAAGCCTTAACTAAGAATAACTTCAAGACAAGAGAGTTTAACTTAATAAATACTAGAAGGGCTCCCCTAGATTACAAAGTTAGAATTTTAGAAATATACAGAGGGGTGACATCGAGAAAGAGACTTTTAAAAAGTTATACATTTTAAAGCTTTTTATATAGTTAACTAGAGGTGCTAGGACTATGATTGTTAAAATTTTGAAAAGCCAAGAACTTCCATTTCAAGTTAGGCTATTAGTACGCCTGCTTAGTAAGCATAATAGAGGAGATAAAAAGCGGTAAAAACAGGTGAAAAAAAATTGCTAGATAAATCTAGCAACAACTTTTTAATGAGCGTATCAAAATCGCTAAAATTAAGACATGTAATACTAGATTATATAAGCATTACGTAAGCAAAGTCTTGGCACAAGTTTATAGTATAATAAGTTCAGAAATAAGAATATAAAAAAAGTACGCTAAAAAAGTACGCTAAAATTACGTAAGCTTTTTCTAGCGTTAGTCTATATAATAATCTCTTTCTAACCTAGGATTTTCTCTTCTTTATTATCTCTCTATGCCGGTCAAACTTTCTAAGTTTGAAAAACAAGTCTATACTTTATCTTTACAACAAAAATTTACTAGTACTATTAGTACTATACTAGAAAAATCTTACAAATCTATTTTTAATACTTAACAACATATTAAAAAGAAGAAAAAAAACTTTTTTACCACTTTTTATGGCTAAACAGCGCCTGTCTACAAAGGTCTCTAAAAGAGCTACGCGAGTAGTTAATAGAGACCTAGAAAGAAGTCCTAAGAAAACAAATAAGCGTATTCTAGAAGAAAATAGTTTATCTTTTTCTACTAGAAGCTTACAACGCTTATTAAAAGCAGAAAAATACTCTATTTCTACTGCTAAGAAAAAACAGCTTTTAAACAAGAAAAGAGCTTTAAATCGCAAGAAATACGCTAAGAAGACTATAAAAATATTAAAAGATATTAACTTTAGAAAATTTATATTTTCTGACGAGTCTTCTATTCAGCGTGGACACGGCGCTAGGCAAGAATACGTCCGAAAAAAGAGATATAAGCGACTTGGCAAGGAACAGGTGTCTACTACAAATACAAGTAAGTATAAAAATATTTTAATTAACCTTAGAATTTCACTAGAAAATCTAGTATTTTTCTAGTATTTTGAATTATTTATAGCTAGCCTGCTAACTAAGATATAGCTCGCGATATTTCTATCTCTGTTTAGGGAGCTATTTGGCTAGGTGGTAGATCTAAGTTACACATAACTAGATCACTAGAAGATATTACAACCTTTTCAAAAACTTAATATTTAAAAGAAGTTTTAAATCCTATTGTTAAACCTCTTTTTAAAAGAGGTAAGTACAAACTCTCTTATTTTTTACTTTAAAAGGCTATAACTTTGTTGTTACTTTATATTTTTTGAATATTATTTTACATTGAAAAAGCTTACAGCTAATTCTATTTAGGCTAGAAATTTTAGCAGGATAACGCCAAGATCTATAAAACGCCACAAGTTATCGCCTAGTTTTCTAGAAATAAGATTCCCCTTTTCGAGCATCCTGCCTATAGCCCGGATTTAAATCCTATAGAAAACGTTTAGAGTCTACTTAAAAACGCGCTAGGAAAAAGGCCTATTGCCTCTTTAGGCATAGGTAAAAGCGTTAAAGCAGTAGAATTGTTTGAAAAGGCAATTTTAGAAGAGTTGGACCTTGTACTACAACAGGCGATTGATAATTGTATTAATTATTTACCTAGGCGTTATTTAGCTGTTAAAGCTGCTAAAGGTTGGTATACTAAGTACTAGTTACTAGCTTTAGCTACTTTAATATAAAAAAACCTTAAACATTAACTCTCTTATCTAACTATTCTAGAATAATGAGAATAATTATTAATATGGATACACTATAGATCCTACACTATTATATAACACTTCTAACTTTTAGCTAAAAAGATACTGTGAATAAAAAGTTGTAGCTACATTTATTAAGGCTTTTTTTATTAGCTGTTCTTACTGCTTTTTATCTTTCCCATTAGGCTTACTAATCAGACTTACTAATAGCCTTACTTAAAAAGGAAGTTCTTGGCTTTTCAAAACTCTAAAAATTATAGTCCTAGCACCTCTAGTTGATTATATATAGAGCTTGAAAAAGTATAACTTTTCAAAAGTCTCTTTTTCGATGTCACCCTACTGTACGTAACTCTAGATATCTTAGAAAAGTATAAAGAATTTTAGCACTTCTTTATAGAAGTAGTAGATAGCGAAGCCTTCCTAAGACACTAATTCTAAGACTATGAAATTATCTTAGAAGAAGAGAAGACTCTACTCTTTAGACTAATTTGTTAACTATTAGAGATAGAACTTAAGATATTAAAAGAAAAGCTAAATAAGGATTTAGCAAAAGGCTATATAAGACTTTTAATATTATTAGTAAGATTCTCTATACTCTTTATACTAAAGAAGAATAGGCTACTAAGGATATGTGTTAACTATTAGAAGTTAAATAATATTATAGTAAAGAATTAATATCTACTACTTAATATTATAGAACTTAAGAATTAATTGTCTTAGGCTAAGGTATTTATAGCACTAGACTTACAAGATAGATACTACCTTATAAAGATTAAGAAAGGTAAAGAATAGAAGACAGCATTTTAAACAAGCTATAGATACTATAAATATACTATTATACTGTTAAAGTTAATAAATACCTTAATAATATTTTAAAAACTTATTAATAATGTGTTAAGAGTATACTTAGACATCATTATTATTATATACTTAGATAACATTCTTATATACTCTGAGAACCTAAAAGATTATGTTAAATATATCTATACAGTACTAAGGTGCCTAGACTAGTTTAACTTATAACTAAAACCTAAGAAATGCAAGTTTTATAAAGATAAAGTTGCTTTTCTAGAATATATTATAAGAGCATAAAGAGTATAGATAAGTAAGGAAAAGATACAAGTAATAAAAAAATAGCTCTAACTAATAATAGTTAAGGAAATATAATCTTTCTTAGAATCTCTAAACTTTAACTAATAGTTTATTGAAGATTACTTTAAAATTGCTATTTTATTAACAAAACTTACAAGGAAGGAAATACCCTTTAAGTAAAGTAGAGAAGTAAAGAATGCCTTCTAAATGCTTAAGATTGCAAGGATAGAACTACTATACTGTGATATATTTTAAGCAGGATAGCTACTATTATTTAAAATAGACGTATTAGACCTTATACTTAGAGAATACGCTAGCTAACTATGTAAAGATAAATAGCACTTAATTACTTATGATTCTTGTAAGTTTTTAGGACTAGAGGAATAATATAATATTAATAATAAGGAGCTGTTAGTTATTATTAACTATCTAAAACATTAGAGAGTATACACTAAAAGCTACTTAAAACTTATAATATTTATATATTACAAAAACCTAGTCAATTTTATAACTACTAAAAGACTTAACTAACGCCAAGTTTAATAGTTAGAGGAACTTGAAAAGCACAAGTTTGTAAGGGTGCGTTGGGTTGACCAAAGATGCAAGGTAAACAGTGAACAGTGATGAATTAGATACAGAACTATAGAGAGACTACGTGGGTTTTTATATCCAATCTAGATAGTTAGGACTAACCAAGGTTATCGGAGGTCGCCGGGTCAGCTGACAGTTAGCGTAACTAGTGCGGCCGATAGTCAGCAGCTAGTGCTGAGGTGCTAATGCTGAGGTAAGAAAAGCCAACGAAGGCCACAGGCCGAGTACTAGAGGACATCAAGGCTTCAGCCCTTTACAAAGTTTAAGATTATATATACACTAGAAAAAGATAATAAGAGAGTAGATGCTCTTAGCTGTAAACACGACATTATAAGAATAAAAAAGATAACTAACTCTGTAATATTCTAGGTTAATAATAATAGATTATTAGGACTAGTATAAATGCTTAATCTACTTATACGTATTACGCATAATATACTAGAAGAATTATAAAAAGTAATTATTAGGTAACACTATAACAACTTAGTACACAGTTACTTAGGCATTACAAGAACTATAGAGCTTATTAAGAGAAATTACAAGTTTCTAGGAATAAAAGATAAAGTTACTACCTTTATTGCTTAATATACAGACTGTTAAAAAATAAGCATAGCATATATACACCTTATAGAGAAATGTAAGTAATAAAACTACTTAATATACTATAATTAGACATCTCTATAGACTTTGTTACAAGATTACTAGCCTTAAGAGACCTTGTTATAAAAGTATCTTATAACGTAATTCTTGTAGTAGTTAATTAATTTATAAAACAAGTAGAGTACATTACCTTTAAGAAAGATTTTATAGTAGTATAGCTTACACATATTATCAACAATTAAATTATTAGATATTATAGTATACTAAAGTTAATTATCAGTAATAAAGACAAGCTCTTTACTTTAAATTTTTAGACAATACTACTTACTGAAATAAGAACTAAGAGAAATCTATTAACAGCGTATTATCTATAGACAGATAGATAAATAGAATAAACAAATTACACTATAAAAGCATCCCTAAGAATATATATTAATTAATAGTAGAATAATTAGGTATTATTACTACTTATAGCATAAATAGCACACAACAACAAACTTTTAGAATTTATAAGATAGACTCTATTCTACGCAAATTATAAGAGATACTTAAATTTCTTTACACGTACACTTCTAAGTTTAAAGACAGAAGTAGCTATTACAATAGTTAATAAACTAAAAATAGTATATAAGTTACTTAAGAAGATACTTAAAAAGGCCTAATACTAAAGCTTTTTATATGTAAACTAGAAAAAAAAAACAGCACCTTAGCTAAAGAAGAAGGATAAAGTATACTTACTTATAAAGAATCTCTACACTAAACAACTTAGCAAAGAGCTTAACAACGTTAAAGTGAAACTATTTTTAATTCTTAACTAGGAGGGACTAGTAACGTATACACTTAACCTTCTACCTAATATAAAATTCTACCTAAGATTCTATGTTAATATGTTAGAACCAGCAGACTTAAGATGACTATTACAGAAAACTCTTTACTATAAAATAAAAGAAGACAATATCTTTAAAGTTAAGAGAATCCTTACATACTAAACTAATAATAATAGTAAAGAATACCTAGTTAAATAGTTAAGATATCTAGATAGTAATAATATATAGGAACCTAACATAAACCTTATAAACTATTACTAGTTACTTACGCAGTACTACCTCTACAAGAAGCACTTATTAAAGGATTACTAAGATAGGCAGGAATGTTAGCCTCCTAAACACTGTCTGCGAAACTAGACATAGCGCTCTAAGTAAAAGGAGAAAGAGCTAGGTTACTAGTAACATAAGCTTGTGCCTTTTAGCGCTCTAAGAGTTTAATATTAGTTTCTTTAACTAATATTACTTTTACTACCTACTCTACGTTTTTATAAAGAGCTTTCTAAATTTTAAGCTCTTCTTATTTTATTGCCTCTAGCTAAGCCTAAAAATAATCCTTTTCTACTTTAATAACTAACTACTTATTTTTAGAAATGCAAATATTATAATTTTAAAAGTTATAACAATTGCATTTATTATAACAGCTAGAATAAATATACACTTAATAAGCGAGACTGTTGTTGCAACAACTACAATATATAATAGGTATAATATCTCTATATAAATCAATAAAGAAAGCAAGGTAAAGATAATAGGTAGTACTATTTAAGAATAGTACTTTAGGCATTATCTATAGAGCTTTAAGGACAAAACTTAGGAAGGGGAGGATAGTATTACAACTATTACTGCCTAGCTCTACTATAGCCACGACTTAGACTAGGGCTGCTCTTACTAAGCGAGAGGACCTGCAGAGCAGAGGAAGTCTTAGCGCTCTTACTAATCTTACGATCTTTATAAAGCACCTAGAGCAAGAAAGTAACAGCGCTCTTACTAATCTTATTAATCTTATAGAGTAGGTAGAGCATAGAGATTATAAGATGTCTACTTACTAGTATATAGTCTTAGGTATTGAACCTTTATAGTTTAGTGTATTCAACTTTAAGTAATAATCTAAAGATTAGTTATTACCTTCTTAACCCTCGTGTTATTACATTAATCTACTAATTGTGCTAACACACCCTGTACTATTATATCGATCTACTAATCGTGCTAGTACAACCCCCTCGTCTATCGCACTCGCTCATTCCTGAGAACCAACACTAGGTCATCCAAGTACGACCTTCACACTAGGTCTTTAATTTTAAGGTCTAAAGTATTTAAATACTCCTTAAATAATCAAGTTATTCTCTGCTTATTTTCTCTAAATATAAGTAGATTGTTAATATAAGTTGCTACTATAATCTTTTAGCCTTATAGCCTAGCTAGCACCTTTTACAATTTTCTGCTAACTTTGCTAGTAAGCTTATTTTTTAAGTAATCCTTGTTGCTAAAAGCTTTACTAGTCTAAATATCTAATAAAATGCTATAAATATTATTACTAAGCTTATTTAAGCTTGTTTTACTAATATAGCATAAACGCCTCTGCAGAAGAGTTTCTTAATCTTCTTAATCTTTTTAATCCTTTTCTTCTAAGTTGTTGATTTCTATATAAGTTTTATTACTTTTAATACTACTAGTTGTACTAAATATGGCGATTTTTCTAGTGTACTGCCCTCTAGCTAGTATCTTTCTAGGTTTTATAATAAGGCTCTTAGCCTTAGTAAATTAAAATTTAGCTCCTTTTTGAATTAATTAGTACAAACTAAGTATATTTACTTTAAAGTCTAGTACTAAAAGTACGTCCTTAAGCACTACTGTTGTATTTGTGCTAGTAAAAGTAATAGGTACGTCTCCTTTTACTATTGCTAGTGGTGTAGCTTTATTCTCCTATTTAACATAGGTATTGCTTACACTATAAAGAGTTTAAAATAGATCCTTATTGTAGCATATATATGCGCTTGCTCTACTATCTAGTATCTACTTAATTACATCTGTAGATTTAGTAGTACTATTAATATTAGTAGTCTTTTAATCTACTAATACTATAGTAAAAAGAGCTTATTTAGATGTATCTGTTGTAATAGATATCTGTCGCAACGTGTATATGTATCCTCTAGCCGGAGCGCAATCGATCGATCGGTCGGTATTTTGTTTCCGACAGTTATGAGCCCGGTTCGGTCAAACCTGCGTAAGCGCTTTTGAGGTGGTTGCCTAGTTGGGTAGGTGACCACAAGCGAGAAAGCGGCAAAAAGACAAAAGATAAGCCTAGAGGATACAACACACACAGACAGCCCGCAGTACAAGGTAGCTTCGCTAGCCTTATAGGGTCGGTGCGCCTAGAGCGCTAGAGCTAGCGAGCCAGTATCCTAGCCTCCTGCTCAAGAGAGCGCCAAGAGGAGGGCCATGTGCTTGAAGGGCCATGAGCTCTTAGGTAGATTGACTATGCTGCTAGTCAATCTAGGGGGTGTGTCGCAACGTGTATATGTATCCTCTAGCCGGAGCGCAATCGATCGATCGGTCGGTATTTTGTTTCCGACAATATCTAATTAACTCAATTTTTTAAAGCTTTGCTAGGTTCTTTTTTCTAGCATTTATCTTTTAAGTGTTCTAGTTTTCTGCAGTAATTGTAGGTTATTTTTAGACTCTTTTTATTATTTGATTTTTAAGTTAATAAGGACATTTTTAAGTCCTAAGACTAAGGAGCTTAAGGAGCTAGTAAGCTATTATTGCTTATATATTAATATAGCCTTTCTAATTTATATATATTAGGCCTGTAGTAATTAGGCCTATCTTAATCAGGCCTATAGCTCTTTTTATTAGAGCTATTTTTTAAGGATTCTAAACGTCTAGACTCGTCTAATATTAAGCTGCACATTACTTCTAGATTAATTATTTTATTTAATCTAAAGCTTTAGGAGATTATAGTAACTAAGTAGTTAAATTCTAAACTTAAATTATTAAGAATTAGAGCTGCGACAAATTTAGTAGGCAATTGAATATTTCTAGTCTCTAGGCTTAGAACAAGCCTATTAACCTTTTATAGATAAGTCTCTATATTGTTCTAACATTAAGATAGTATAGTATTAATAAGATCTCTACACATTATAAAATTAGAACTAGATCTCTTTTGTAAATACAAATTCTCTAGGTTATTCTAGAGATAAAAAGAATTAATAATATCTTTTAACTGTAATAAAGGTCTATCCTTAAGGCAAAGACGTAATATTAACAAGGCTTTTACCTCTTAATATTTAAGCGTCTAAAGAGCCTCTTCTGATTAATCCTTTTTAGTTAATTTAGTAGAATTAATTATTATTATTTCCTTGCAGTCTTGTTAAACAAGAAATAATTAAATCCTAAGTGCCTATATATTGTAGTTAGAGCTGCCTTTAAGCTTAAGCACTCTAAAAGTACTACTATTAGCTATTTTAATCTACCAGCCTAAGCCTAGAATAATTAGCTAAGTAGATAATAATAATAAACTGTCTAGTATAGTTGCAGTTACTATCCTTACTATAAAGAACTCTAGCTGCTAATTAAATTAATCTTCTATTACTAGCGTATTAGAGTTTCTTAGCTTGTAGCCTTAGCTTACTTTTAACCTTTAAAAGCCTTTTATAGCAGGATCTTCTTTACTATAAATTAATTATTTGTCTAGTTAGATCCTTTAACTAGCGTTGTTAAGTTGTTGGGTTAGTACTGTTACCTTAGCTCTTGCTAAGAAACTAGTCTAAAATAATACTAGTTCTTACGTGTGCTCGCAATCTAAGCTAATAGAAATTTCTTAAATCTTTTTGTCCTATCGCGTAATCTTTATTAATTCTCTAGGCTTATAACCTATTGCAGATTTAATCTCTAGGTATAGTTACTTGTTCTACTATTAACTTAGAGGTAGAGGTCTTTGCCTTCTACTTGTTTGTAGTAGACTTAGAGGCAGCCTAATCTAGGCTTATAACCTGTTAGAGATTAAGGAGGAGGTGCGCAGAGTAAAGAATACGAGAATAAAATAATAGAGACTAGGGGAAGACAGTATTATAGAAAATAGCAATTATATTGTCTTAATGTTCTGTCTTGCTGTCTTGCTTCCTAACTATCTGCTAAACTACAGTCTATATATGCTTATAACTTACATTCTAGAAAGATCTGTATTACGTAATAGCTTGTATAGTAGATTACGTAATCTATAGTAGATTGCGTAACCTTAAACGTTATTAGTAATAACAATCAATTGATAACAATAATAAGTAATACTAGTAGCGTAATAGCTCCTAGTAATCAATTAATTGTAGGTTGATTGTAGATTCTAGGTGTGATTTGAGCTCCTGGATTCTGTGGAGAAACAGCTAAGTAGCTTAATCTCCAACAAAAGTTACTAAGACATACTTACTAAACCTTAAAGTTATCTTTAAAAATTCAGCAAAAAAGCATTAAATTTGAATAAAAGCTTAGTTTCTGTACTTAGTAAAAATAATTAGCTTAAGCTAGAGCCTATTGTATGTTGTACAGTAAGAAATCAAAGCAATAAGAACATTAAAAAACTTTAACAAAGTTTGCACCATATCTTAGCTTAAAACAGTATCTTTTAAGAAGAAATTAGGGGCCTTAAGGAGGCTTTAGCAATAAAACAATGACAGAAAAAAAAAGCTATACGCTTTAACTTAATAACTTAAAGAATTACTATAAATAAGCTATTTTTTAGTTGCTTAAACGTGTCTGTCAAGCTTAAGATAATAAGGTATTATAATAATAACAAGTACAACAACTACAACTTTAAAAAGCTAAGAGGGCTTAGCTAAAGAAGTAAGCTTAACTTTACAAGGTTTAGGTAGCTAAAGAGAAACGTCTTAAGCGTAAGAGACTTAAGGAGGTTAGGCAGCAAGAGCAGGAAGCAAAGATAGCTAAAAAAGAGCGTTAGAAAGCACTTTGCGACGCTAAAAAAGCTATATAATTAGCCTAACAGAGTAAGCGCAAGGCTTTAAAAGCCCTAGGCCGCCTGCAAAGTGTTAAAAGCGTGTTAGTATTGTTCCATCTCATGTAGAGGCTGCAGGTGTTGCACAAGCTGCCCCAACGCGTAGGAGCTGCACCCGGGTGATCTAGACCCTAAAAAAATATTCTAAATAAGCCAAAACTTTTGCAAGCCTGTATATAGTATTCCTCCACCTCCATCGCAATCTTGTTGCCAGCCTATGGCTGGCAATCGCCGTTGAACACGTTTCAATTGGTGTCGTTTTTTGGTACCTTCAGCAAATTTTTTGACCCTAATTTCGCTCGGTGGTCTGAGCTTTTCTGCTCCGAGCGCTTAGCGCGTGGACCTCATCCACTCACCGTTCGAATTTCGTCGACTACACACAATCTTTTTTTGACTTTTGCGACTAATTAGTAGAGGGCAGCTGCTTTTCACTTTTTTGGAAAACCCATTTTGACTACAACAACAACCACCACCTTTGATACCTTAAAAATAAAAAAAAGTATTTAGTATAAATCTAGCTTTGCGCAAATTTATCACGATTTTTGGTGGCTCTACAACCTCATTTTTATCGCGATATTGGGTTGTGGGGGTGTTCATCTGGCGACTGTGTTCATCTGGTGCACGGACACGGTACCGTGTCTGTGCGCGTTTTGCACATGGTCGAGTTATGCACACCCCACTAACATCAACCACCTATACAAATCACGTCATAACTCTACTAATATAGACCTGATTCAAGAAGCAATCAAAGAAATCAAATTGCATAAGCTAGGCGCATCTTTTTTATATTTTTAAATCGCGAAAAAGTGTAGTGTAGTACGCACAACCTTAAGGTAGAGGCACTAGGGCAAATACTAACTACACGAGGTTGGCTACTTTTCTCTTTACCTACAACATAAGACAGAGCTTGTATAGTATATTAAATTGCTTACTAAGAGACGTACTCTGCTGTTACATACAATAATACGTAACTTTGCGTCTTCTTTAGTTAGTAAAGAAGTCTTAGAAAGCTAAGTTTCTTAGCTTCTCTGCAGAAACTCCTCTTATCTAATATCTTACTAGCAAATAGGCATAGACTAAAATTGTTACAAAGCTAATTTAGAGGCTAAATACAGCCTATACTTTAAGCTAGTATATAATAAGATAAAGAAGTACAACATATAGCCTTCTTATATCTTTAATTTAAATAAAAAGGGCTTTATAATTAAAATACTTAAGAAGTTAAAAAGGATCTTTAACAAGAAGCTATACAATTAAAAAAGAGTTACTACGGCTTTACAAAACAGTTTTAAAGAGTAAATTACAGTTTCAGCCTGTATTAATTTAGATAGTACAGCTCTTTTTCTATCTTTTATTTTTTAGTTAGCTGCTAGAGCCCTAAAATTAGCCTAGGTAAAGGCAATTAATCTAAAAAAGCACTCAGTCTTTGTTACCTTATCTCTCTCTAGCTAGTCTAACAACAATATAGGCCTTGCCTAGCTTAAAAAGGTGTTTAAGAAAGAGACTAGACAGTACGCTCAAACTAGGTATTAATTACTACTCTTTAATAGCTACTTTTCTTATCTAACTATAGATTTTATTAAGTATTATAATAATTTTAAGATCCTATTAGCTGTATTTCTTTCTTATTCTACTTATACTTTACAGCCTCTTAATATAAAATTGTTTAAGCCTCTCTTGTCTTATTATTTAACTAAACTCTTAAGTTTCCTTTACTATAGCCACGCGATTTAACTAATTAAGAAAAAAAACTTCTTCCTGCTTTTCTAGAGAGCTTAGACTAGTGCTTTGAAGCCTTAAACTATTATAAAGTCCTTTAAAGCAACTAAGATCTATCTACTTAACTTTAAAGTTGTACTTAAATAATTCTATAAAGAAGCTTTAAGTTTAAATAAAAGCTAAACTTTTATACTTAATAGTTAAAATTAGTGCAAGATTAAGTCTCTTGCACGTTGTATAGCTAAAGATAAAAGCAGTAAAAAAGTAAAAAAGCTTTATTAAAGTTGTATTACATCTAAGCTTAAAACAGTATACTTAAAGCAGGAGTTTAAGGCTTAAAAAAGGCTCTAAAAGTTAAAAAGAGACACTGAAGAAGAGCTAAAAGCTTTAACTTAATAAGCCTAAGGAGTACTACAATAAAGCTGTTTTCTAGTTGCCTAAAAAGGTACGTTAAGCTAAGAACAATAAGATAAAACAACAACAACAGCAACAGCAACTACAACTCTAAAAAGCTAAAAGATCTAAGTTAAAAAAGCAAGCTTAATTATACAAGCTTTAACTAGCCTAAAAAAAGTGTGTTAAGAAAGAGAGGCTTAAGGAGGTAAGAGAGAAGGAGCAAGCCAAAAAGCTAGCTAAAAAGGAGCACTAGAAAGCAGCTTATAACGCTAAAAAAGCTATAAAATTGTCTTAAAAGGTTAAGCGTAAGGCTTTACAAGCCTTTACTTAAAAGTAAAAGCATTAGAAATATGTTATTGTTGATTTATCTTATGTACAAGCTAAGGTAGCTGCACTAGCCGTCCTAACTTAGACAACCCGCCTCAGCCGCACCACTAAGGTACTAAGTAAATATAAGTAGCACAAGTTAATCGCAATAGTATAATTAGTACAACTTCAAGAAATCTTACAATAATAGCTATTGTTAGTGGTTGTACAGCCTCATCTTTTTAAACTTTTGATGTTGGTGGGGTGTGCATAATTCGACCATGTGCAAAACGCGCACAGACACGGTAACCTGTCTGTGCGCGTAAGTATCCAGGTCGCGCAAATATCCACCCTACCAAAATTTCTATTGTTATAGATGAGGCTGTACAGCCACCTACAGTCGCTATTATCACGAAATTTCATAGTGTTGTATTAAATATAGCATTGCAACAAACTTGTACTACTTATATTTGCTTAGTAACTTAGTAGTGCGGCCGTGGCGGGTGGTCTAAATTAGGACGGCTAGTGCAGCCACCTCAGCTTGTACATAAGATAAATTAATAATAACACGTTTCTAACGCTTCTACTTTTAAGAGGAGCCCTGTAAGGCTTTGCGCTTACCCTTTTAGGACAATTATATAGCTTTTTTAGCGTCGCGGGCTGCCTTCTAAGCCTCCTTTTTAGCTACCTTAGCAGCTTTCTCCTTCTCCCTTATCTCTTTAAGTCTCTCTCTTTTAACCTGTCTCTCTTTAGCTTGTTAGAGCTTATATAATTAAGCTTGCTCTTTTAGGTAAGATCTCTTAGCTTTCTGTAGTTGTAGTTGTTGTTTTTCTTGTTGTTGTACTATTTTATCTTCCTCTGCCTAACAGCACTTACAAGGTGACTAGAAAATAGCTCCTCTATAGTACTCCTTAGGGTTGTTAAGTTTTAGAGGATAGCTCTTCTTCTTGTGTCTCTTTTTAACAAGGAGAGCCTCCTTAAGGCCTCTTATCTTATAGTAGAGAAGCTTATTTTGTATAGTAAGATAATAGAGGGTTCTGCGGAGCTTTTTAGACTCTTTTGCTCTCTTATTTTAACTTGTTTTGCGTATAAGAGTCTCTATTTTAAGCTAATTTTCTCTACTAAGTACTAACGTTAAGCTTTTATCTAAACTTAAAGCTTCTTTAGCAATTTTTTTAAGTATAACGTCCCTGTTTAGTAGTAGTATACTAGTAGCTTTAAAGGCTTTTCTAATATTTGCCTTAGTAAAGGAGAGGCCCTAGGCACGCTAAAATAATAATAAAAAGTCTTCTTTTGTTACTAAGACGAGCCCTTAGCTGGCTTAAAGATGGGATAAGAGCTAGGTTAAATAGGCCTTTAATAGAGGCTTAAATATTACTATATCTAGTGGCTAAAGCCTATAGGTAGAGTAAGGAGGAAACACAGCTAATAGGATCTTGTAGGTATTATAATAGCAGATAATATCTATAGTTACATAGGATCTATAGCTGTTAAGGATAAGTAATTAATACTCTAAGTAGGCTTTCTATCTAGTCTCTTAATTAAACACCTTCTTAAGCTAAGCTAGCCTAATATTGTAGGTTGTTTAGCTAGAGGAAGATAAGCTAACAAAGACTAAGTGCTGCTCTTCTTTTATAGAAGATACTTAGCTTAATTATATAGTATTGTTAGCTAATTTAAATATAATACTAAGCGCTAAAGCACTCCTATCTAAACAAATACAAGCTATTACTATTATCTACGCTTTATTGCTGTCTTAAAGAGCTGTTGTTGCCCCTTTTTACTTATATATCCTCTTGTTAAACACTCTTTTTTAGCGTCTAAGGACGCTAATTAAAAAGCCCTTTTTATTTATATTGTATATTTGCTTAGCCTCTAGATTATACTCCTTTATTTTATTATGCAAAAAATTAAAGTACATGCTGTACTTTGTAGCTAAATTAGCTTTGTAACATTTATAATCTATTCTAGTCTACTAGCGTAATATAAGATAACTCTAGTTTCTGTTTATAAACTAAGTAACTTAGCTTTTTAAGACCTCTCTACTAATAAGAGATAAAGCAAATAAGCGTATTATTATACAGGAAGGTAGTATACGTTAATTAGTGAGCGTTTTTATGTATCGTACGAGTTCCGTCTTGTGTTCTAGGTAGAGGGAAAGGTAGGCGAGATGACGTAGCTGAGTTAGCCCTTGGTGTCTTCGAGCGAGCGCAGAATGGCTAATACTAAACTTCTTTGTAACTTAGTAGTAGCTAAAATTTTCGCCAGCTTTATGCGATTCTAAATATTTAATCGCTTCTTGAATCGGGTCTATATTCGTGGAGTTATGACGCGTCGAAGGTAGGTGGTGTTTTGGTGGGGTGGATATTTGCGCGACCTGGATACTTACTGTGCCCGTGCGCGGGATGAGCCACGTCGCGGGTTGAGCCACCCCAACATCATAACATTTTAATCATCCCATCTTTACCGCGCCATAACTCCACAACCATAGACCCAATTTAAGAAGTAATTAGATATATTAAATTACATAAAGCTAGAGATAATTTCTTATACTACTATGTTGCAAAAAAAAAAAGTTAATTAAACAATATTGTCGCGAAGGCACAAGGGCAAAACGCGCTCCTATACAGCCTAGGCTAAACGCTAGCTCTTACTTAACCTACAATAAGAAGATAAGCTTGTAAAATACATAGAAAGATGTATAAGGCGAGGCTTACTACCTACATAAGAGATAATACAAAATTTTGCAGAGATAGTAACAAAATATGTAGTTTCTAAAAGCTAGGTTTCTGAATTTCTGCATTGCCACGCTAATAAGCTTACTATTAAATAAAGCGCTAGAATTAATTATAACTAATACTAGGCTAACTCTAAAAAAAGATACAAGCTGTACTTTAACATGTTACACTTAAAGATGCAAGAGTATAACGTTATCGCGCATAATACCTATAATATAGATAAAAAGGGCTTCTTTATTAGTATTACAAACTACTTAAAGCGCGTCTTTACTAAGGTAGTTTAGGCTTTAAAAGAGCGTACAGCAGCAGTTAAAAATAGTAATAAGAAATAGATAACGCTGCTAGCTTGCGTATACGCTTCTAGGGATGCACTGCCACCTGCTCTCGTATACTAGGGCACCTCTAGGCTTTAATTAGGCTAGGTCAACGCTATAGAGGTTAGTAAACACAAGGTTTTCTTCTTAAATTCACCCTTAGGATAGAGCAATAATAACATAAGATTAGCCTAGCTTAAATAGGTGTTTAAGCGCTATATAAAGTAAAAAGCGCGCTACAACTATAGGCTCCTTATCCTTAATCGCTACAGCAGTTATTTAACAACTAATTTTATAAATTTTTGCAACAGCAATTAAATCCTCCTCTCTATCTTTCCCCTCTACGCAACCTATAGCCTTTAGCTACTTAATATAGTGCTCTTTACGCCTCTTTTAAAGTACTACTCCTAAGAACTTAACTACTACCTTTAATACTCGCAAGGCCTTACAAGAGTTACAAAACGTAACTTCTTTAAAGTTTTTTAGCCTGCCTAAGGCGTTACAATAAAGCTAGATCTTATATTAAAGAGTTTTTAAGCTATAGGCGTATAGCTAATAGATGCGGAGGTTATACTTAAACGCTTCTACAACACTACTTTAGAGCAAGATAAAGCTTTAAGACTTAGGCAGCATAGTAATAGTAATAGCTAGAAAGAGCTGCGCAAAATTTTTAACTTTACAGTTACTAATAAGGCTAAGATTAAAGCCTAGCAGCTTAAGGCTTTATTACACTTTTTATAGGTGTAAAATAAGCTCTTCTATTATAAAAAAAACAGCCTTACGCGCGCGCTTAAAGCTTAAAAAAATACAAAAAAAAAGTAATACTATTTTTTAGTCTCTAAGGAAGCTCTGCGAAGCCTGCGCCCGCTAGGTAATAAAACAAGACAAAGATAAGCGCTAACAACTTTAAAAAACTTACAATAAAGAGCTAAAAGCGGCAGTAATATTATATAAAAAGAAGTAAGCAGAGGCTGCAAAGGTAGCTTAACAACAAGCTACTAAGAAGTAGGTAAAGGCTAAAAAAGCGCAGGCTAAGTAACTAGCTACAGCTTAGGCGCTTAAAAAGCAGCAACGTGACGCTGTAACTGCATAAAAATCTTACAATATAAGTATTATAGCTAAGCAAAAAGCCTTACATAAAGCTAATAATAATATAGTAAAGCGTTGTCGTGTTGTAGGTGTAGTAGGTCAGTTTGACGCTAGTCCTCTAGCGGCGTCCCCCCTACCTAAAATTAGCGCGCGCAGACGCTAAATTAAGACACTGGCGAAATTTAAATAGTACAAAAGACTCGCAAGGCTCTATATAGTAATACACTAAGAAATCTCGCGATAGTAGCTTTTGGCTGTGGGCGTACAGCCTCATCTTTATAATCTTAATTTTCATGATTAGGTGGCTCAACCCGCGACGTGGCTCATCCCGCGCACGGGCACGGTACGCGCACAGACAGGTTACCGTGTCTGTGCGCGCAATGCCCATGTTCGCGCAATGCCCACCCCAACAACATTAAATATATAGAAAAATGAGGCTGTAGAGCCACTACTAATAGCTAGTATCGCGAGATTTTGTAGAGTTGCAGTACATATATTATTGTAATCAATTTGTGCTACTTGTATTTACTTAGTAAGTTGACGTTACGCCCGCGGCGGGTAGTGCGCGCTAGGGCAGCTAGTGCAGCTACCTTAGCTTTAATATAAGATAAATTAACAATAACACGTTTTTAATGCTTTTGCTTTTAAGTAGAGGCTTATAAGGCCTTGTGCTTACCTAATTAGGATAGTTGTATAGCTTTTTAAGCGTCGCGAGCTAATTTCTAACGCTCCTTTTTAGCTGCCTTTTTAGCCTTCTCTTTCTACCTTACCTTCTTAAGCCTCTCTCTCTTAACATGCCTCTTCTTAGCTTGTTAAGCCTTATATAATTAAGCTTGCTCTTTTAAGTAAGACCTCTTAGCTTTTTAGAGTTATAGTAGTTATTATTTATATTATTAAACTACCTTGTTGTCCTAAGCCTAACAGACCTTCTTAGGTAACTAGGAAATAGCACTACTGTAGTGCTCCTAAGGATTGTTAAGTTAGAGAGTATAGCTTTTTTTAGTGTCTCTTTTTAACCAAAAGAGTCTCCTTTAAGCCTTAAATCTCTCTACAAAGAATACTATTTTAAGCTAAGATATAGTAGAGGCTTTAACAAATCTTTTTTACCTCCTTAGTGCCCTAATCTTGCACTAAACGGCGTATAAGAGTCTCTATTTTAAGCTAATTATTTCTACTAAGTATAGAAGCTAAAGATTTATCTAAACTAGAGGCCTCCTTACGGAATTTTTAAAGAATAACCTTAGGATTAAGTGGGTAGACCCTAGTTACCTAGAAAGACTTTCTAATAGTCTCCTCCTTAAAAGCAGTACCCTAGGCCCTCTAAAGGAGGAGAAAGAAGTCTCCTTTTACTATTAGTAGGAGCCCCTAGCTTTTATAAAGGTAGAATAAAAGCTTAGTTAAGTAGGCAGTTAAGAGAGGCTTAAATAATTTAATGTTAAGTGTAAAGGGCTGAAGCCTTGATGTCCTCTAGTACTCGGCCTGTGGCCTTCGTTGGCTTTTCTTACCTCAGCATTAGCACCTCAGCACTAGCTGCTAACTATCAGCCGCACTAGTTACGCTACCTGTTAGCTAACCCGGCGACCTCTAATAACCTTAGTTAGTCCTAACCTTAGTTAGTCCTAACTATCTAGATTAGATATAAAAACCTACGTAGTCTCTTTATAGTTCTGTATCTAATTTATTTACTGTTTACCTTGCATCTTTAGTCAACCTAACGCACCTTTACAATTAAATTAGATCCTTCTTTAGCTACTTACGTAGCTACGTCGTACTTAGGAGCCCTCTAGAGCTATATCTAAATAAGAAGCTAGCTAGAGCTATATCTACGCGCGAGAATCTAATTAATTAGAGCGCTAGTTAATTAGTTAACTATTTAAATCTACTAAAGGATTAACAGAAGAAGCACTAGATTAAAAGTGCTAAAGGATACTTAGTTGTATAAGTCTCTAAGGCGTTTAAATTTGTTAGATAAGCCTACTAAGCGTAGTAGCCCCTACACGAAAGGCTAAGCCTACTAAGCGTAGTAGCCTCTACACGAAAAGGATAAGCCTACCAAGCGTAGTAGCCCCTACACGAAAAGGATAAGCCTACTAAGCGTAGTAGTACCTATAACAATTCCTGTTAATAATATAGAGTACTAGCGGGTACCTACAAATACAATAGCAGAACCCTTAACAGCTTTTTTAGTTATAAGGATAGTAGAATTACACTAAGATGGTGTGAGCAAACCTAAAGTAGAAACTACTTTAGAGAGACTTTGTAGAGCAAGAGGCCTAGACAAGATAGCTACCTCTACAAAAGTACAGGAAGCTTTCTAAGCTTAGGAAGCTATAGGCACAATATTACAACAATAAAGGGAGCCTAAGGTAGAATAACAATCTCTACCTTAGTTACCTACCCTATTAGCTGCCTTAGGAAATTAATAAGCTTAAACGCCTAGGCGTTTTAAACAACTAGATCCTAATACCTTTAATAGAAACAGAAAGATGTACTAAATCTTTTAACAATAGCTTACCGCTAAGGTAGAAAATAATAAAGAAGATTTCAATAAAGATAAAAGGACTTGTAACTACGCCTTTAGTTAACTAAAAGGCTTAGCTGCAACCCTTACCCTGCCTTTCCTTAACTAAATACGGATTTCTAATTTATAGAACTTTAATAAGCTATTAAACTTCTTTAATTAAATGTTTAGAGATTCTTATAGTGTAGAGAGAGCTAAGAACAAGCTCTAGTTTATAAGCTAAGGTAAGAAAAGCATACGCAAATATATTATAAAATTCTAGGAACAACTACTATTATCTAATAGTAGTTTAGACGAGGATACAAGAATAATGCTTTTCTAAAAAAGTCTTATTTAGAAACTTTAAGATAAACTTATAGGTATTACTTATAAAGATTTAGATAGCCTGCAAAATAAAGCAATAGAGATTACTAATTACCTTTACAGAATAGAGGAGTACTCTAAAGGCAGAGACAATAAGCCTAAGGAGTATAAATCTAGGAGAACTTCTCCTCCTCCTTCTCCTTTAAAAGGAGACTAGATAGAAAGGATAGAATACACAGGAAGAACTGCTAAACCTTAACAGTTTAGTAACTAGGAGTTAGAATAGTTGTATAGAGAAAGACGCTGTTTTAACTGTAAACAAAAAGGCTATCTATCTGCATATTATATAGAGAATAAGAGATCTTCTAAAAAAGAGAAAAAGACCTTAGTTAAGTCTTCTAACTCTAAGAAAGATAATAAGCTTAGTAAGGGAAGCTTAAATAAGGACTTAGATATATAAAAAGAGTAGCTCTTGTTTAAAGTCACTAGCAGGAGCCTCTAATAAGTTAGGATAACTTAGTTAAGGAGTAGGCAAACTTTAAAAAGAATATAAGCAGTAATAGAATTACTTTAGAGGCGCTAGTAAATTGTTACACTTTCGCCTCTACTTTAATTAATACAGGAAACCTTGCATACTCGCTTATTAGCTCTTAACTTATTAAGAACGTTAACTTATAGTGCATTTCTATTTCTCCTAAGAGATTAGAAGGAGTTATAGATAAACCTAGAACTATTAACAAAGTTGCTAGGTTAGACATTAATATTAAAGGCTATAAGGATACTATTTAGGGTTATATAGCCCCTACACACCCTAGTTATAATTTAACACTTAGACGGCCCTAGATAAATAAAAGAGAGGTTACTATTGCTCCTTCTAGAAAAATAATTTACATCTATTCTTCTAGCTAAAGTATTAAGTTACTTAGCACTAAGGATCGCCCTATTAAAGGAAACTAGAGATTGAAATAAATAAGCGCAATAGCTTATTACTCCTATATTAGACGGGCGAAAAAGGATAAGTCTATTTAGACTTTCGCTGCTTCTCTTAAGGACATTAAAAAAGCCCTAGCTCCTAAGAAGAAAGTAGAGGTCCTACCTTTACTCCCTAAGGCTTATTAACACCTAGCTTAGATTTTTAATCTAAAAACTGCTTCTGTACTACCTCCTTTACGCAGATCTAAAGTAGATCACTAAATTAAACTAGAGAAAGACGATAAAGGCAAAGAAAAAGAGGCTCCCTAGGGACCTCTATACAGTATAAGCTGCCTAGAACTCCTAGTATTACCAAAGGAGCTTATTTCTCTACTTAATAAAGGATAGATTAGAGCTAGTAGCTCTCCTGCCTCCTCCCCTGTCCTTTTTGCTAAGAAACTTAGAGAAGGATTACGTTTCTGCATTAATTACTAAGCCCTAAACGCTATTATAAAAAAAGATTGTTATCTTTTACCTTTAATTTAGGAAACCCTTAACAATATTGCAAAAGCTAAATAGTTGATAAAGATTAATGTTTCTGCAGCTTTCTATAAGATTAGGATTAATACAGGAGATAAGTAAAAAATAGCTTTTTATACTAGATTTAGGTTATATAAGTAGCTAGTTACTCTATTTAGTATAGTAAACGCTCCTAGTACCTTTTAACGCTATATTAATTAGACCCTCTGCAAGTATATTAACGATTTTTGCTTAGCCTACCTAGACGATGTATTAATTTACACTAATAGCATGCTTAAAGAACACTAACACAATACAAATAAGGTTTTAGAAGCTATAGGCAAGGCTAGATTACCTTTAGATATCTAGAAATGTAAATTTAACGTACAGAGTACAAAATACCTTAGATTTATTATTAAGGCTAGAAAAGGACTTTAAATAGACCTTAAGAAAGTAAAAGCAATTAGAAATTAGTAGGCGCCTAAAAACGTTAAAGGAGTACGCAGTTTTCTTAGTTTTATAAACTTCTATTAACAATTTATTAAGAACTACTAAGAGATAGTAGCTCCTCTTTTAAGGCTTACTAGTAACATCTCCTTTTAATAGGGCAAAACTAAGCAAAAGGCTTTTAATAAGCTAAAAGAGTTATTTATTACTAAGCTAGTACTAGCTTAATAGAATCTTAACAGAGAAACAATCCTAGAAACAGACTCTTCTAGATATGTAGTAGCAGGAGTCCTCTTATAATATAACAATAAAGGAAGCTTACGCCTAGTAGCTTATTATTTAAAAAAGATAACTAGCACGCAAAGCAATTACGAGATACACAATAAAGAATTACTAGTAGTTATCTCTTGCTTATCTAAGTAGAATACTATGTTATAGTTTTTAAAGAAGTTTATAGTTATTACTGACTATAAAAACCTTAAATATTTTAGCAAGCCTAGACAGCTTAGCAAGAGATAAATAAGATAGGCTTAATTTCTAGGAAAGTTTCCTAACATAGAAATATCTTATAGGCCTAGAGTTAATAACTCTAAGGCTAATGCTTTATCTAGGAGATAACAAGATATGCTAGCAAACAACTAGGATACTAGGATTTCTAAAAGGTTTCTATAAGTATTTAAACCTACAACTGCAGCTACTAACAAGAAACTAAAAGAAAAAAAGGTGCTTAGAACCTTTAGCTATAACAGCTATCTAGTAGCAGTACTAGAATTACCCTAAGAGCAATTAGATCTAGAAGATCTATAAGATAAAGCTAAGAAAGAGAATAAAACCTACTAAATAGCCTAGAAAGCTGTAAGGGATAGTAAACAACAATTTCCTACAGGTTTAGATCTTAAACTTTCTATTTCTAAATACTAACTAGATAATTCTAGAACCCGTTTATACTAAGATTAAAAATGGGTACCTAATAATAAACCTCTAAGAACTAGGATTATCTACAAAATCTACAGTTCTAGAGCTTTAGGCTATCTAAGAAGGAATATTACCTATTAAGCTATTGCAAGAGAATACTTTTAGCCCTCTATTAGTAAAAGTATTAAAAGGTATATAAGGAACTGCTTAGTGTGTAGAAGAACAAAACCTTAAAGAGACAGCCTATAAGGCTTACTAAGACCCTTACTTATACCTAAGCAAATATAGAAAGAAATTTCTATAGATTTTATTACAGGGTTACTAGAAAGCAAAGGCTGTATAAACCTTATAGTAGTTACAAATAGGCTTAGCAAGGACGTTGTCCGAATAGGCTTTAAGGACATTACTATAGAAAGTATTACTAAAGCTTTTATTAACTCTATTGTAGCTTACTATTAGTTACTAAACTATATTACTTTAGATAAAAATATATAGTTTGTTAACTATTTTTAAATTAAGCTTTGTAAATTATTAGAAATTAAGCAACGCTTATCTTCTAAATACTATCCTAAAACTAACAGGTCTATAGAAAGAATAAACTCTTTAGTATAGGCTTATTTATAAGCCTTCTACAATTAGGATTAAACAAATTAGAAAAGTAACCTAGGGATAGCTAAGATTGTAGTTATAGTAAGGCAAGCTTAGTCTACTAAGATGTCTCCTTTCTTCCTATAATACAGCTATAAGGTAGATCCTCTATAAATTATAACTAAGCACAGCCCTTAACAACAACTTCTAAGGAGAATACAAGAGAACTATTAAAAAGCAGAAATTTTTATTAATAAACTATAACAAAGTATTAAGCTTGCATAAGCTATAATAGGAGAAAGTTAACAAGAACAAGAAAAGTAGGCAAATAAGAAAAGCCACTAATTACTTTAGCTTAAAATAGGTAATAGGGTATAGTTAAAACTAGGCGACTACTACAAAACAAAAAGGCCTAGCAGAAAACTTAACTAGAAAAGTCTAAAGTATACAGTACTTAAGGTTATTAGACTAAACGCAGTTAAATTAAATACTCCTAGCTAGATTTACCTAGTATTTAATGTTAATAACCTTAGACTAGCGTCCTTAGACCCTCTACTAAGCTAGCCTATAGACGACAATAAACCTCTACTAATTAAGACAGAGGATAGAGAAGAATACCTAGTAGAGACCCTATTAGAGGAAAGAGGAAGAGGAAGAAAAAAGCAGTACCTAGTTAAATAGTTAGGATATCTAGATCTAACTTAGGAACTAGCTATTAATCTAAAAGATATAGAAGCCCTAGAAGAGTAGAACTCTAGGTAACAAGATTACTACTCCTACTATTTTTTTAAGAGGGGGGTATTGTAAAGGGCTAAAGCCTTAATATCCTCTAGTACTCGGCCTATGGCCTTCGTTAGCTTTTCATACCTCAGCATTAGTACCTTAGCACTAGCTGCTGACTATTAGCCGCACTAGTTACGCTAACTGTTAGCTAACCCGGCGACCTCTGATAACCTTAGTTAGTCCTAACTATCTGGATTAGATATAAAAACCCACGTAGTCTCTCTATAGTTCTGTATCTAATTCATTCACTGTTTATCTTGCATCTTTGGTCAACCCAACGCACCCTTACATAAGTAGTTAAAGCGTATAGGTTAAATAAGAAGGAAATACAGCTAATAGGATCTTATAGTTGTTACAGTAATTAATGAAATCTATAGTTAGGTAAGATCTATAGCTGTTAAGGAGGAGTAATTAGTATCCTAAATAAGCTTTCTATCTAGTCTCTCTCTTAAAAACCTCCTTAAGCTAAGCTAGACCTATATTATTATTAGTCTAGCTAGAAGGAGATAAGCTGACAAATACTAAGTGCTTTTTGTTATTAATATCCTTAACCTAGCTTAATTTTAGAGCTCTAACAGCTAACTAAAAGATAAGAGCTAGAGATAGAGCTATACTGTCTAAACAAACGCAGGCTAGAACAGTTACCTACTCTCTAGAACTGTCCTAAGTTATAGCTATTACTCCTTTTTAATTGTATATCCTCTTGTTAAACACCCTTTTTAACCTTGTAGTTACTCTAATTATAAAGCCTTTCTTATCTATATTAAAGATTTAAGAAGGCTTTAAATTATATTCCCTTATCTTCTTATGTAGTAGCTTAAAGTAGAAGCTATATTTAGCCTTTAAATTAGCTTTGTAGTAATTGTGATCTATTCCTGCCTACTAGCGTAAGATAAGATAGGTAGGATTCCTGTTAATAAAGCGAGTAACTTAGCTTTCTAAAACCTCTTTACTAGCTAAAGATAGGGCAAAGTTACGTATTATTACTTGTGTAGGTAGTATACGTTGTTTAGTAAGCATAGTAATATACTGTAAGAGCTTAGTTTCTTAGTGTGAGTAAAGGAGTTAGTAGGCGAGTTAGCGTAGTTAAGTTTAGCCCTAGTGTCTTTAAGCAAGCGTTTAATAATTAATACTATACTTTACTATAAATCTTGTATATAAAAGAAAACGCCTAGTACGCGTAATTTAATTTATTTAATTGCTTCTTAAATTAGATCTATATTGGTAGAGTTATAACGTAATTTTTGTAGGTAGATATTGTGTTAGAGTAGGCATTGCGCGAACATAGGCATTACGTGTACAGACACAGTACTGTGTCTGTACGCGTTTTAGCTATATTTAAGTTTTAGCTACCCGAATAAACAGAGATTTTAGAAAAATAAAGCTATACAGCTACTACTAATAGCTAGTATTGCAAGATTTTGTAGAGTTGTAGTATATATATTATTACAATTAATTTGTGCTACTTATATTTACTTAGTAAGTTAACGCTACGCCTGCGGCGGGTAGTGCGCGCTAGGGCAGCTAGTGTAGCTACCTTAGCTTTAATATAAGATAAATTAACAACAACACGTTTTTAATACTTCTGCTTTTAAGTAGAGGCTTGTAAGGCCTTACGCTTATCCTTTTAGAACAGTTATATAGCTTTTTAAGCGTCGCAAGCTGATTTCTAACGCTCCTTTTTAGCTACCTTTTTAGCCTTCTCTTTCTCTCTTACCTCCTTAAGCCTCTCCCTCTTAACACGCCTCTCCTTTGCTTGTTAAGCCTTATATAATTAAGCTTACTCTTTTAAGTAAGACCTCTTAGCTTTTTAGAGTTGTAGTAGTTGTTGTTTATATTATTAAACTACCTTATTATCCTAAGCCTAACAGACCTTTTTAGGCAACTAGAAAACTGCACTACTGTAGTACTCCTAAGGGTTATTAAGTTAGAGAGTATAGCTCTTCTTTTAGTATCTTTTTTTAAACTAAAAGAGCTTCTTTTAAGCCTTATATCTTTCTATAGAGAATACTATTTTAAGCTAAGACGTAGTAGAGACTTTAATAAAGCTTTTTTACCTCCTTAGTGCTCTAATCTTGCACTAAATAGCGTATAAGAGTCTCTATTTTAAGCTAATTATCTCTACTAAGTATAAAACCTAAGAATTTATCTAAACTAGAGGCCTCTTTGCAGAATTTTTAAAGGATAACCTTAAGATTAGGTGGATAGACTCTAGTTACCTAGAAAGACTTTCTAATAGTCTCCTCCTCAAAAGCAGTACCCTAGGCCCTCTAAAGGAGAAGAAAGAAGTCTCCTTTTACTATTAGTAGGAGCCCCTAGCTTTTATAAAGGTGGAATAAAAGCTTAGTTAAGTAGGCAGTTAAGAGAGGCTTAAATAATCTAATATCAAGCAGTTAAAGAGTATAGGTTAAATAAGGAGGAAATGCAGCTAATAGGATCTTGTAGTTATTACAGTAATTAATAAAATCCATAGTTAGGTAAGATTTATAGCTGCTAAGGAGGAGTAATTAGTATTCTAAATAAGCTTTCTGTTTAGTCTCTCTCTTAAAAACCTCCTTAAGCTAGGCTAGACCTATATTATTATTAGTCTAGCTAGAAGGAGATAAGCTAACAAATACTAAGTGCTTTTTGTTATTAATATTCTTAACTTAGCTTAATTTTAGAGCTCTAACAGCTAACTAAAAGATAAGAGCTAAGGATAGAGCTGTACTGTCTAAACAAACGCAGGCTAGAACAGTTACCTACTCTCTATTACTATCCTAAGTTGTAGCCCTAACTCCTTTTTAGTTGTATATCCTCTTATTAAACACCCTTTTTAACCTTTTAGTTATTCTAATTATAAAGCCTTTCTTATCTATATTAAAGATTTAAGAAGGCCCTATATTATATTCCTTTATCTTTTTATATAGTAGCTTAAAGTAGAGGCTATATTTAGCCTCTAAATTAGCTTTGTGGCGATTGTAATCTATTCCTACCTGCCAGCGTAAGATAAGATGGGTAGGATTCCTGTTAATAAAGCGAGTAACCTAGCTTTCTAAAACCTCTCTACTAGCTAAAGATAAAGTAAAGTTGCGTATTATTACTTATGTAGGTGGTATACGTTGTTTAGTAAGCATAGTAATATACTGTAGGAGCTTAGTTTCTTAGTGTAGGTAAAGGAGTTAGTGGGCGAGTTAGTGTGGTTAGTTTTGCCCTTAGTGCCTTCGCGTCAAGGTTGAGCGTACTACACTATACTTTTCTGCAATCTTTGTATATAAGAAAGATACGCCTAGTACGCACGAATCAATTTCATTAATTGCTTCCTAGATTAGATCCATATTAGTGGAGTTATTAGGTGTTAAAAAGGTAGTGTTGTTTTGGTGGGGTGCGCAAAACTCGACCATGCGCAAAACGCGCACAGACACGGTAGACGCTCCGACATTCGACTTCAACAAGCTTCCAGTAGTAAGTTCCATCCTGTACGCAAGACCGCCGGACTAAGCTCACTCTTCGAACAGATTCTCGATATCAGTGCATCCTCACTGCCCAGCTAGGAAGAGTTCCCTCTTTGTCATGCTGTCCCGCCTTCCCTTACAAACCCTGCACCTGCTGAAAATTGCCAGTTGTGTGATGAGTCTTCGCAATACGCGCGAAGACGCATTGTCGTGCCGTATTGTTGCGGTCACTCTATCCACAAGTCATGTTTATTGCGCAATCTGTGCGAGCTTGATCAGTAACTTGGCAAATGCCCGATATGTCGTCTGATCTTGTGCGAGCGCACTCTATCCGATCGCATCGGCACTGACGTCGAAGCCATCTTTGGGTCGCATATTACTATGCTGGGGGAAGATGTGAGTCAAGTCGTAAAGTGTAGTTCGGAAGAGGGCATTGTGGTTGCACAGCTTCATCTATTCAAAGATTACATTGACGTTTAAACCGAAGTGTTTCGTTTGTGGGAAGCTAATCGTGCAGAGCCCGACTGGCATGCAGGAGTAGTACGTCCGGTCGTCAAACTCTTTCAAGGGTGGATCCCCCTTGTACAAACTCGTCGCGTAGGCTGAGCTGGTGCGCTTGATGAACACTACATGTGCGGCAATTGAAAGATCACAGGGTAGCAATGTTCAATTCCCCCGTTTAGCAGAGCTGCTCCGGAAGTTTGCGTTGGCCAAGGATCGATACAAGACCTGGCGAACGCGTGGTTCCGGTGTCCACCAATGCGACAAGATCGCGATAAATGTGGTCAAGCTCGCAATGACAACTCATATGCCATAGGCAATTAGACTTGGTACTGGAAGTAGGCTTAGAAAATGTTCATGATGGCAATACGCACTTCTCGATGGGAAATATCGACGTGACATGATCAGTAACGAAGAACATGAAGCTGGTATCCATCGACCTCACCCTGCTGCACATTTCTCGTTTTTCCATGTGAATATGGATTCATGGCAGTTGCGCTATGGGTACAATTGTAAGAGCTGTAGAGCCTGAGCCCATTTCGAAGATCTCTGAGCCTCATTGGGTACCGAGGTGGACGGCGTACCGAGGTGGACGGCGTAACGCGCATGACTGCGTAACGCGCACCTTTTGCCATAGTAATCTCTAATATTTTCTAATATTTTCTAATATTAAAATGGCAATAACTTCTTTGAATACTAACCTTTTTTGAAAATTCTTAAAGATTGAGAATCTAGAAACTTAGATCTATGACTCTAGGGTTTTACTTTAGTTTTATATAGCTTAGTTTTAGAGATATTAGCTCTCCATACAAATATAAACTTTTTCATTAAGCTATATTAAACTGAAGTAAAATTCTAAGTTTATAAAGCTAAACTTTCAAATACTAAAATTGAAAGAATTTTCAAAGAAAGTCATCATTTAAGAAAGTTATATTAAAAATAAGATTTTTTTATAGTGTAATTTTAGAATTTCTATTATATCTTCTAAAGTATAATACTTTAAGTACTATTACTTAAATATAAGACTGTAAGTAAGAAACAGAGACTTTTAGCCTATTTAGAAATTATTAAATCTTTATAAATAAAAAGTTTATATTTGTATAGAAAGCTAATATCTCTAAAACTAAACTATATTAAACTAGAGTAAAAATCTAGAAATATAGATCTAGGTTTCTATATTCTAAATCTTTAAAAATCTTCAAAAAAGGTTAGTTTTTGAAGAAGTTATTGCTATTTTAATATTAGAAAATATTAGAGATTACTATGGCAAAAGGGGCGCGTTACACCGTTATGCGCGTTACGCCGTCTACCTCGGTAACGCGCATGACGGCGTAACGCGCGGTTTGAACACCAAAACCACCACCAAACTTGAGGCTGTAGAGCCTCACACAATAGCTACTATCGCGAGATTTCTTAGTAGTAAGATCTATAGGGCTTAAATAATATATATAGCTATAGAAATTAAGTTAGAGTTCTAATCGCGCGCTTTATGCGTAAGGTAGACACTAGTTAAGCTGTAACATTACTTTAAGGCTCTCCACTACTTGTAAGGCTTGCAATAAGCCTCTTTTTTTAAGTAGCCTTTTTAAGAGCTTTAAGGCTGCTCTTCTTACTCTTTTAAGAAGTTTTTATAGATTGTTTAAGTTGTTTTACAGTTCTGTAAGCAGCTGCCTTAGAGACCTATTTAGCAGCCTTCTTAGCTTTCTTCTTCTTTCTTACTAATTAAGCTACAGCCCTTACTTATTAATTTATTTCCTTCTTTCTTACCTTTGCCTGCCTTATCTCCTTATAATACTTATTTATTTTAGCTTTTTGGTGTTATATTTACTCCTCTTTGCGCTCCTAGAGCTGCTAGTAATTACGTACCTCTTTTACCTTCTTTAGAGACTAGACTATAGCTCTACCTTAGTACTCCTTAGGCTCCTAGAGTAGGAGAGGCCTGCCTTATTTTTTGCATGTCTTTTTATTAATTAGAGCCTTATATAGGCCCTTAACTTTATACTTAAGAAAAGTCTTTTAAGTTAAGATTTAATAATAAACTTAGCTTAGCCTTTAAGCTTATTTATTACCTAGATCTTTAACTACTTTATATAGGAGGCGTTTAACTTTTTCTAATTTAAAGTACTTAAGCTTAAGGACTTACTATTACTTAAAAGGCTCTTATTACTAAACCTTTTTAATATAACTTGAATATTAAAAGGTAAGAGGCCTGTAGCCTTAAAAGCTTTTAAGATTATTATTTCTTTAGAGGAGGCCTACTAGGCTTAGTAAAAGAGGTAAAAGAAATCCCTCTTACTTATTAAAGTAAGGCCCTAGTTCCTCTCTAGAAATCTAGATATCTTAGCCTAGTAAGCTAATAAAAAAGGCTTAAATAGAATAATATTAAAAAGCTGCAACGTGTAGGTTAAATAAAGAGGATAGACTACAAGGAGAATCTTGTTCTAATTACAGTACTTAATAAAATTTATAGTAAAGTAAGATTTATAGCTATCTAAGATAACGTGGTTCACAAGCGAACGGCTCACCCAAGCGAACGGCTTACGCCCCACTAGCGCGCCGACGTCGACACTATAACGCGTAATGTCTTAACAACGCAACTATCTATTAACTTATTCTAAATTAGATCTTTAGCTTGATCTTTTTAATATCTAATTACAACGTGTTTAAAGCTAAAGACGTACTACCTTTATTTATAACGTGCTTTAAAGAACTTTGCCTTTCTAACGCGCTAGAAGACGCTCCTAACGCAACTGCGAAGCAAATTCAAAGCACCTAAATAAGCTAGAAGAGAAAGCTGTAGTTAAGTATATTCTTAAGGAGTCTATACAAGGATTTGCGCTTATAAAAGCTAATATTTAAGTAATAGCTAATAAACTGTTGTATAAGCAGGAGAGTAACTCTACTAGCAAGAACTAAGTTAATAACTTTATTAAGCAAACTCCTAAGCTCTATACGCGCTAGAGCTGTTCCTATAATTAGCAGCAAGCTGCCTGCGAGGACTTAGTAGCTATTTAGCGCTAGTTTAACTTAGTCTAGGCGACAAAGCAGAAGTAGAGTATTATAGATAATAATATTTACAACTTTAACAAGACTAGCTTTATAATAAGTAAAATTTTATTACAGTTAGTTATTATAAGCTTAGAGAGATATAGCAAAAAGAAGTAGGTATAGCTAGGCAACTGTAAGTAAGTTACTGTAATCTAAGGCGTAAGCGTGTTAAGTTACTATTTACTACTCTTTATTATCTTTATAGGCAAAGTACTTATTAACATCTAGTTTAAGAATCTACCTGCTAACTAGGTTCTTAAAGTTAGTCTTAATAGCTAGATAAATAATTAGCTTGCTCTTATGTAGTTAGAGCACTTTAATACTTATACAAAAAAGTATACTATAAGTAGGTATTAACTACTTATTATTAATAGCTATAAGAGCTACTACTTTATTAAATTTTAAGATTTTTGCAAAGAAAAGAATATTATTCTTCTCTATATACCTACGCACTTATCTTACCTGTTATAGCCTCTTAATATTACCTACTTCTTGCTGTTAAAGCGCAAGTATAGTAACACTATTTTAGGCTTAGCACGTAACTACACTTACTATATTAGTAAGGAGACCTTTCTGCTAGCTTTTAAGGCTGCTTTTAAGCAGTCTATTACAAAGGAGAATATCTAAGCTAGCTTTAAAGGCGCTAGTCTAGTCCTATATAATTTACAGGCTGTGCTATTAAAGCTTAAATAGTAGTGCAAACACTACAACAATTACTATAATAAGTAGCTACCTAAGAGGCACAGACACTACGCAATATGCGTAAAGTTAAGGCTTAAATTAGTCTTATTTAATAGAGTATAAGAAAGCGCTGTAAGTTTTCTACTAATTCTCTTACTAAGTAGATTACGTAGCTAAGTAAGAGGGCTTAGCAAATAGCATATAAGATAGTGCTTTTAATAGAGAAAATAACTACTCTTTAAAAGGCTCCAGATAAATTAAATAAGCGTAAAAGCTGTAAGCAGTAATATGTATAGATAGAAGAGACTTTTACTATAGGCAAGGTATAAGAAGTATTAGCTAAACAGGCAGGTAGTAGTTGTAGTAATAGTAAGAGTGCGTTAAAGAGGGTGCAAGAAGAGAGGCGGTGCAGGCGTTGCAAGTAGACTAGACACAACACTTGTACCTACACAGTTAAGATAGATAGTGTAAGTAATAGCAGCAATTCTAATAATTAATTTAGTATATTGCAATAGTTTATTAACTGTAATAAAAGACTATAATAATGTGTCGACGTCAGCGCGCTAGTAGGGCGTAAGCTGTTCGCTTAGGTGAGCTGTTCGCTTGTAAACCACGTTAAGTAATTTATAAAAGGATTAAGCTCTTACCTTAGTATTATAATTCAACACCTGTTTAAGCTACGTAAGACTAATATTATTATTTATCTAGCTAGAGGGTAATAAAGTAATTTAAACTTAATAAGTCTTAGAATTAAGGGCTTATAACTAAGTATCCTGTATTTATTCTAAGATTAATTAATATATAAAAGTAGGCGCTAAGTAAGATCTATTAGTATAGATGTAGGCTAGGAGTGTTATTTACTCTTGTAAGCTATCTTAAATAGTACTTTTCCTTTTTCCTTGCTTGTATAAAGGCTTACTAAAGATCCTCTTTAATCTTCTTAAGATACTAAGAAGGAAGCCTTTCTTATCTATATTGTATATTTAACGCGCTTTAATGTTGTACTACTTAATTTTCTTGCATAGAAGATTAAAGTATAGGCTATACTTCTTCTTAAAATTAGCTTTATAGTAATTATTATCTATGCCTGTTGTCTATCTTAAAATAAGCTTATTAGAGTACTAGTAGACAAAGTAATTAACTTAGTATACTTTAACCTCTCTTCTTACAATTTATAAGGCAAAATTTTGTATTATAGCTTATGTAGGTGTAAGGCCTTACCTAGTAAGCTATTTAATATACTATAAGAGCTCTAGCTCTTGTTGTAGATAGAGAGCCTATTAATTTTAAGCCTTAAGGTTATATAAGGTTAAAACACCTTAGTGTCTTTAAAAGAGCGTAGATTGTACTACACTACACTTTTCTGTAAACTTTATATATAAGAAAGATGCGCCTAGTGCACGCGAATTAATTTTATTAATTGCTTCCTGAATTAGATCTATATTAGTGGAGTTATCAGGTGTTGGAAGGTGGTGTTGTTTTGGTGGGGGTGCGCGTTACGCCGTCATGCGCGTTACGCCGTCCACCTCGGTATGGCGTCATGGACTCCAAAACTCTTTCCTGTCTGTCAAGATGCAGTCCACAACACGAACACGCACGTATTGCTCATCCGCCCTGCACCCTGTGTCGGCCTTCGATCATTATTCAAGACCAGATGTAGTCACCAGACACGTGATATGGGAGTGCGCTATGACGAGCATCGCATTTGGTACTAAGCCCGCCCTCACCATCTATTTACGATTTGTAAGAGATTATGCTCAAAATATGTTCGAAAACTCGTCGTTGCTGGATGGAAGCCGCCGGTCCCACTGACCTTCTCGCTCATCGTTAACCACTCGTAGGTTACTGGGGTCTCGAGCGCCAAGCACATCGTCCTCTGATGAGTAGAACAGGTACGGGCTTGCTATCAGACTCACCTTGATCTAGAAAGCCGCAGCAGCCTCAAACAAATCAGCTCAATTCGAAGAATCAGAACAGTGGAAGATAGAAAAGACAGACAAGAACTGGTATTTAAGTACCCAACGCTGAAGAAAAACACATGCAATCAAAACATTCCCATCATGACCATGCCCTACACAAAGAAACAACGCTACTCCTCCATCTTCTCCCCCATACCCCCACCAACCACCCCCGCATTCCCCTCGCCCAAATGTTTCAAAAGCCAACTCCTCTTAAAATACGTATTCGGATGCACAATCGTGTCCAAATCATTACTACTCCAACTCCCCTCATCCTTGACCTTGTTAATCTCCCTTTTGTGACTCCATTCAAATACCCTATTACATGCTACATGAAACCTTTGCTTCCCCACATCCTCCTTGACCGTCTTGAGCACATCGCGGTCATTGACACCAACGCGTTGCAGCATAGTGAGTAAATTATCTGGCGTGAAAGTACGATAGGGACAGCCGTGGGATTGACCGGGGCCAGGTAAAGGTTCTGTGAGAAGTTTCTGGCAGGAATATGGTGTGTAGCCGCGGCCTCGACGATTTGCGTCTCCGCCTACGTCGCCGTACGAGTGGCGGATGTTGTATTTGTATTCTTTTTGGAATTTCTCGTCCGTTATTAGCTTGAAGCTTCTGCGCCAGAATACTATACATTCGTCTAGGCTGAGGCCAATGCCCTTGAGGAAGAGTGTGTATTGGAGACGGCCGTAATGTTTTAGATGCGAGTTGTCGCGGAGTGTCATGTGGAGGTTGCGCATGCAGAGGGGGAAGTTTTGTGAAAGCGTGTCGATGCTGTTCGCGGTTATGGTGGAGAGACCGTCTATGTTGGCATCTGAGGTGGAGTAGGCGGCGTCGGGGGCTGTGAAGGATTGGGAGAGGTGGGCGAGGATGGGAGCAAGGCGGTCGTCTTCGTCGAGGCGGGGGAGGGCGCGGGCTGTTAGCTGAGAGGTTGTTAGCGAGATTTCTTGAGTACGTGAATAGAGAAGTCCACACCTCTAATGCGTCGTCAAGTTTCTTCGTAAACTCGGCAACCACCAGACTCATCTGTTCTTTTTGCGGTACATAGGCCTTTCCTCTCTTCAGGAGGACTTTTCTTTGGCTAACGAGTTCTGGTACTCTCTCCCAGTCAACCTTGAACCACTCCTGGTCCTCGCTCTTCTTGATGCCACTGGCAGCGTGCAGGTCATCTTTGAGTTCCCGCTTCTCGTCCTCATTGACCTCTTCCCACTCCAAGTTTAGGCTCCTCACAAACTCTTGCCGCTCTCGTAGATCATCGTCCTTGAACCGCAGTGTGAATAGCATAGTCTCTAGCCTGGAAAACCGCCGTCGTAAGTCCTCTGTTGACGAGAACGCAAGTCGCAGTATAAAGTGTGAATAGTGGTCCCTCCTCCTCTCCTCTTGTAGCTTCTGACTTCGTGACGAATCCGAGCGCAATGGTAGGTACTTCTCTAGTATGCTCTTCATGTATTCAGCGGTTTCTTCAGGGCCTTTATTGCGGAAACTGCATGCTTCGATCTCGGAGAGGACTGCATTGACACTGTTAGCAGGGTCTCACAGTCATCTTGATAAGCCCTTACCCTTCAATCTGTTGATTGCCCATGTCTCGAATTCTTCCAATGTGATCTCTGCCGTGGGTGGTAGCACGTAGAAATTGAGCCTGTGTTGGTAGTTCTGCTGCTGGAACTCCGCTTTGGCAAATTGTCGCTTCTTGTAGTCAAGGTTCGCGCGTCTCTTGGCGTCGACTCGAGAATAATCGTGGCGGATCATGGTGTCGTGGTCTGCTTGTGTTGTGCTGTGGCTCTCACGTTCTCAAAGTGGATGGTGTTAAAGTGGCAGACGCGTTCGCGTAGACGCGTAAAGCACGCTAACCACATATAGCGCACGCGCAGTCTGGGTGTTCCATTGATTTACCGTCCTTGTTGCCTTGCTCCCATATCCAGTACTTTGGAATGATATGCGAACCTTAACATCAAGTCCATCTATTATATCCGAGTTCTATCTATGTTCTGGCATTCCCAACTCCGCAGTCCAGTTCTGTGCTGCCCATGACGCCCCCTAGCCCATCAAGTCACCCAGCGCATTCACATAAGCCATGGGAACGGTCGTTGCGCCCTCAGCTAGGAAGTCCTCCTTCTTGCTTACGCCCGTGAGTACAGCCAGTGTCCCGCCCAGTTTCCCATCAATACCAAACTGGATATCCGTGTTCAACCTGTCCCCTACCATACAAGTCCTGCTACGGTCGAACTTGAACTTGCCCTCGACCGCGTCCATCATAGCCTGGCTCGGCTTGCCTAGAGACAATGGCGCCCTACCAATCGCCCTCTCAAGCGAAGCGCCAGATGCACCGGCACCAGGAAACAGGGCACGTGCAATTGGTAACGTGCTGTCGATGTTGGTTGCAAGATACACCGCACCGCGCTGGAGGTACTGGAACGCGATCGCCGTCTTTAGGTAGTTAGAGTGGAAGTCCAGACCGCTCAGCACAACGCCAACATCTGGATCGAGCAGGCTGCCGTTTGCGATAGCCTCAAAGTCCTCCGGCTGCCGGAATTCCCGGTTGTAGGTGGGATCAGTGCCACCAATGTATGGAACGCCTTCAGCATCGAGCTCCTGTTCTACGCCCGACTCTCCTAGTACGAAGACTTTGTTCTTTGGCGCGGGGAGTTTGAGGATGCGAGCGATGTATACGGCGGCGCTGTAGGACGAACCGAAGACTTCCTCCTGTTCTCTCGTCAGCCGGTGTCAGCAACCAAAAAATTACTTGCCACGTACCACCTCGACGGGAATACCAAGCTTTTCAAACTTCTTCTTGTAGTCTGCTCGTGACTTTGTGCTGTTGTTGGTGACAAAGACGAGTTGTTTACCTGCGATCAGTTAGGATGAAGCATGATCACGGAGTCGGCGAACATCATACCTTTACCCCTCAGCATCTCGAGTGTTTCTGGGACCTTCTCGTATAGATGATCGCCGGACCAGAGGACGCCTATCCTTCCTCACGATCAGTAGTTGGCCCACATAATGGGTACTATGCCTATCGCAAGTACAAGAAATATGAGTGCCAAAGGAAGGCTGGCGCATACCATCGCAGTCGAAGAGGAAGACCTTGAGTAACTTGTGAGTATCATGTTTCGCAACAGGATACTTTGGGCACATACATCGAATCTGTTCAAGAAGTCATCTACAGCGTTTTTGTCGCCAGACAGAAATTGAGGTTTGGCCATGATGTCAAGTGTCTAGTTAGTCGTTCGCGCGTCAGAGTAAACACGGGTGAAAAGATCTTTTGTGGGGTGCTTGGCGTAGACCCTGAGATCAGCAGCGGAACGATGCCGAGAGAGATGCCGGGTTTATCCTACTACTGTTGGTGCAATCAGAAGGTTTTAAAGGTATTCATCGGAGTCATCACACAATCTCTCAATCCTTTGTCCAATATTTTGATTTCAAGTTTCGTTCATTTATTCATTCATTCATGCCTCGAATTTTCGTCTACATTCGACTACATTCGACTGCATTGCGCTACAGTGGTTATCACAGCTTCAATCGATCAAGTCAATCCACGATGATCTTCTTCTCAAGCTCCTCAAAGTTCTCAAAGAAGCTGTCGAATAGGTTGATAGCGTGCTCAACATCATGCGCACCGCCAGTCTCACGAATGCTGTGCATGCTGAGCTGAGGGTTGCCGAGATCAAGCGTACGGGCGCCCATAGCCGCTGATAGCATGGGGCCGATGGTGCTACCACACGAAGAGTCGTTGCGGACAACAAAGAGTTGGAGGGGGACACCTTCTTTGCCCGACTTGGCGTTGTAGGATGCCGCTTTCGCACGACGAGCTGCCTCCTGAAGCAAGACTATGCCTGGTGAGTTGGTCGCATACCGGGCGTTGGCGTTGATTTTAATAACAGTGCCCTTGTTCATCTCAGGCCTGTGTTGGGACTCGAACTTGGCCGGGTAGTTGGGGTGAACGGAGTGAGCCATATCGGCGGATATAAGGAACGATGTGGCCAGTGTTTGCTCGTAAGCAGTAGCAGTATCCGCTTCGACCTTGTCAAACGACTTGTCGGAGTTGCTTTCAGAGGCGGGCAGGACTGACAGACGGCGGATCACAGCAGGCAACAAGTTTGAGTCTGCTCCCTGTGCGGTTTGAGAGCCGATCTCCTCGTGGTCGAAGCATGCGATCAATCGAATCGTCGAATCCTTCTCCAATGCCGACGATGCGGAAAGACTCTTGATGATACCCTCAACGCTGCAGTACGTCATCATGAGATTATCCAGTCGCGGTGAGAAGATGAGCTCGTTGTTCAGGCCACCGATGACCGACTTCTGTGTATCGTACAGAACCATCTCGAAGTCGACGATGTCACTTGGCTCAGCGCCGGCCTCCTCTGCGATGATGTTGATTATGTACGGATGATGCCTCGAAGTCGGAGCAGCGAGAGGACCGTCCGTCTCCGCGTCGCTGCCATCTTCCTTGGTCTCCTCGGTCTTGCCTTGGCGGTTCAGCTCTGCAGCGACGAGGCCAGCGATGGGGAACAACTGCGTCTCCTTGTTGAACTGGAAGTTCTCCTGGCGATCAAGATGGATGGCCAGAGTGGGGATCCTGAGGATCGGTCGCTCAACCTTGACCAGCCTTTGCTCGATGTTGCCATTCTTTGTCCGCACCATGGCCCGCCCTGCAATGCTGAGGTCACGGTCGAACCAGGTATGCCACAGACCACCACCATACGTCTCACAGGCTACTTGAAGGAAGCCGTCGCCTTGTCGGCTAGATACAGGCTTGATGCGCAGGCAGGGAGAGTCGGTATGGGCGCCAATCATGGCGATGGGGTTGCCAGCCTTCCATTTCTGGCCGATAGCGAATGCGACGATAGAGGATGTGTTGCGAGTGAGGTAGTACTTGCCTCCGGGCTGGAGTGTGGGTGCCCATGGGTCGCGCTCCTAACCGTTGTTACTATGCTGTCTCCATGACCTACTCATGAACGACTTGCTCACAACCAGACTGTCCAGACTTGGGCTAAATAGATACACACCTTGATCTGCTTGAAGCCTGCTTCCTCTAGCTTTTCCTTTGCTGACTTGACAGCGTGAAATGCTACCAAGGGTCAGTATCGATCTAAATGACGACAGCACGCGACGTACGTGTGGGCGAAGCATTGACGAAAGAGAGGAAGTCCCCGGCAGCTTGGAGAGAAGGCTTGGTCGCCATGGTTCGAATGTGTGATAGTATGAAGCTCGAATGTGATACAGCAAGGGGTGATGTCTGTGCGAGGTGCAGTAGGGTGACTCGCAGCCTTGGTGATGGCAGCATTAAGGATTGGACGCAACGTCTACACGCTGAGCGCGGGCGGTGTGGCGTGTCGATCGAGAGGCAGCTGAGCGCCTGGCGGCACGTTGGCGCTAGACTCGACTCGGCGGCCGTGCGCGACTCCCATTGGGTGAGGCGCCTCCAACGCGTCCAAGTGGAAGGAACAGCCAAACATGCGGACATGGCAGCCACGACGTGACGGGCTCTTGCCTCGCGCATCGCGACGACTACTCTCACTTCACCCACTGCTTGGTCGGGACGAGAACTGCAACATCAACTTCACTTTCACTGTCATACAGTTAGCTTTGGCCCAACACCGGCCTATTACTATCGCCTCTCATTACCTGCGCCCGCCGTGTCTCTCGTTGCTCCCCCAGCACCCTGCGGCTGTCTAGCATACAAGCTCCGACCCGCAACCACAACAAGGTCACCGCCGCCCACCCCGCCCGTTGCGCGCCCACCACCAACACCACGGCCCCCATACCCACCACTCTCGTAATTCGATGCGCACCCAAATTTAAGAAAAGCACTTTTTTTTTTCCTGCACTGTGGTGCGCCGCGACGACCTGTCATTGGCCAGAGGGCAAACGACTTAGGGGCTGTCAATCATCACAGTACAACGACTCCACGTCACCGCGCCATTCACCTCATTGTTCTCGACTTCACCTTCGTTTCAGACGACCATTGTCCCGCCGAATTACCATCTATCCGCAATCTGCCATCTTTGATTACCTACACCCCGCTACGACTCCCTCACTTGCTTTCTTTGGCACAATTCCCATTTGCGCAACAACAACCCACAGCCCACAACCCAGCGCAAACATCTCCATGGCGCGAGACGATGCAGGAGAGGCAGCTGCGGCGAACGCGCAAGTCGACGAGGGCATCGCAACCCCGACGTTGATATCACCGCCCGAGTCAAAGACGCCTCCAACCGCCTCCCACAAGCGCAACCAGATCTTCCCCTCCAACCCACTCGATGGAAGCTCGGAACCCATAGATGCCGCAGCGTTGAAAAAAGCGCTTGGTCACATTGAGCAGGCTGGTCGAGTTAGGGAGCGGACACCAACAGCAAGCCCAAGTCGAAAGCGCCCGCGCACATATGGCGACAGGTGAGATTGGCACACCCCAATCGCATTGGGTTCACTGTACTTACTCATGCCTAGATTTATCCCAAACCGTGCGGGTCAAGATCTTCAGGCAAGCTTCAACCTCCTCCACGATGAAGCTTCACCAGCAACTCCGTCCAAGGCCAGGCGCACTCCCCATCACGAGCTGCACTTCCAGAAGAGTAAGCACCCACGGTTATATGCTGTACAGTTACTAACCCTCCGTAGCCGAAGAAGCCAACCGCACTTACTCCGCCGTACTCCGACAAGAAATGTTCGAGGGCTCCGTGCCTCAAGCCTTTCCTCAGAGTTTGTCTCCAACCGATAGTGCCAATATGCGAGGTGCAGGACGCTCACACACTCCCCCAGCTAGGACTACAGCCTCGTTGCCGCCACCTTCAGGGACACCATCCACCCCGCACAAGAACTTGTTCTCATACTCAGGCCAGCCAACTCCATCACGGACGCCCTCGAGTCGGCACGGCATTCTCAATCTCAACGCTCGTTCAGATCTATACAGTCTTTCACCGATCAAATACAGCAGTCAGCGCATGCTTCTCAGCCCCCAACGCCAAGCCCGTGCCGTCTCCAAGGTGCCATACAAGGTTCTGGATGCACCGGATCTTGCCGACGACTTCTACCTCAACCTCGTCGACTGGGGCAGCCAGAATACCCTCGGAGTAGGGCTCGGCTCGTGTGTCTACATGTGGAACTCTAGTAGCGGCCGTGTCACCAAACTCTGCGAACTACAAGATGATTCTGTTACGAGTGTGAACTGGATACAGCGTGTAAGTCCTGCCATCTCTCTTCATGTCGCACACAAACTGATGTTTATCAGGGCTCACACATTGCGGTTGGCACAAATCGAGGTCAGGTACAAATTTGGGACGCACAGACTCAGCGACGTCTACGTACCATGACAGGTCACACAGCTAGGGTCGGTGCCCTTGCATGGAACGAACACATTCTCACTTCTGGATCGAGAGACCGCACAATCTACCACCGAGACGTTAGGCAGCCGGAGCAGTGGCTGCGCAAGCTTGTCGGCCACAAGCAGGAGGTGTGCGGTCTGAAGTGGAACCAAGAAGATGGACAACTCGCGTCCGGAGGCAACGACAACAAGCTCATGGTGTGGGAGAAGCTCAATGCCGAGCCTACTTTTAAGTGGAGCGAACATCAAGCTGCCGTCAAGGCCATCGCTTGGAGCCCACATCAGCGTGGTCTCCTCGCTAGCGGCGGTGGTACAGCGGACCGAACCATCAAATTCTGGAACACCCTCGTCAACTCAAACGGCCCGTCGGCTTCAGCCCTTGCATCCGCATCGGCTGCCGCCTCAGCTGCGTCCACTTCGAATGTACCTCTATCGCCTACAGCACCAGCGAACCTCATCAACAGTCTCGACACCGGTAGCCAAGTCTGCAACCTAGCATGGTCAAAGAACAGCAACGAGATCGTCTCCACGCACGGCTACAGCCAGAACCAGATCATTGTCTGGAAGTACCCAAGCATGCAACAAGTAGTCTCGTTGACTGGCCACACCTACCGTGTACTCTACTTGGCCATGAGTCCAGACGGCCAGGTCATCGTCACTGGTGCTGGCGATGAGACGCTTCGCTTCTGGAATGCGTTCAAGAAGAAGGAGCGCACTGGAGGCCTCAGCAACATGGACAGTTGGGGCGTCATTCGCTGAACTGTTTCATCTGCTCGGCTCTTCTACTGATGGTGTACTATAGGACTGATGTCGAACCTCGCCGCACCTCTTCCGAACCAAATTCATGAATGGCTCTTGCGCTACTCAATGATTGCAGTACTGACGTACCTGTGTAGATAACCACAGCGCGTTGCTATTGCGGTTCCATTGGCGGAACTCGCATATTCAGTCCACCTACTTCCTTTCTTTTACGGTTCAAGCGGCATTTGTATGGTTATGATCAAAACTTTGGCTATTTTCTTATGAGCATGGTTGGTGTTGGGGCGTTATGAGCGGCTCGATACCATGGAATTCTCTTGCGGGCGGCGTTGGCGCAAACTAGGTACATGCCACTCTGGGCTATGGGTGGACCGTCTGGGCATGGATCTGGGGGGACGGTCTTTCCATTTTGTGGTCAGTGTAAGTGCCATGTCTTCCTGGTCTGGAAACTATTCCAGGGTGGTGGTTCTTTATGCATTTGCTTCGGCGACCATTTTTGGGCTGAAGCTGGAGTTCAGGATACTATGAAGCAAGTCCATTGGGTATATGGCTGTGGGTTGGTTTGGGCTCGATTCTTCATGACTATGATTGTAGTACACATTAGCAGCCCCAACATCACGGAACCCAAGCGTGGAACTTCGATTACCTCTCTCCCTCTGCATTTCAGTCTGCGTGAATTCCTATACTAGATTCCCATAGTTCAGGCTAGAAACATGGACAATCCTAGCATTACTACCTTGATCCAGCGTTCAGGTCAATAGTTGGTCATGATTGAACGGAGATCTAGAGATAACTCGAGGTCATGAGTTTCTGGGGAAAGGCAAAAGCAAAGGCCGCGGCAAGTAATGCTCGACTAGGTATCCCGCGGGGATCAACACCAATCGCGAGTCCTGCAATTATTAGCCGGTAAATGACCCGAAAAAATCGGTATTTCCGCCGTTGGACTTTTACAGCAGATGCCGACAGCCCCACCATCAGAGAGGACATCGGAATGTCGGAAATGCAACCGGAACGACGAGGGGAAGTTGCATCACCGCTCATATCCCATCACTCTCATCTTAATTCTCCTTACCTTGAAGTTCACAACCCACTCGAGCGGACTCTTAACTAAGAAACACTGACACCACTACCATTATGGCACCCGATCTCTCCCAAAACAAGGCCGTCAAGCTCGTCGCCCACGCCGCCGCGAACAAATACGCCATCTGCGCAACATGCTGCTACAACGTCGAAGGCATACTAGCGTCCGTCCGCGCGGCAGAAGCCAAACGAGCCCCATTACTCATCCAACTCTTCCCCTGGGCCATGACATACGCAGACGGCATCCTCGTCCACGCCGCCCGCGAAGCCGCCGACAACGCCAGCGTACCCATAGCCCTCCACATGGATCACGCGCAAACCCCCGAGATTGTCAAGAGAGCAGCGAATTTCTCCAATGGGTTCGACGGCATCATGATCGACATGAGCCATTTTGACGATAACCTAGAGAAGACGGCAGAACTAGTCAAGTACTGCAACGAGCGTGGGATCATTACCGAAGCGGAACCAGGACGCATCGATGGAGGCGAAGACGGTGTTGGAGATCTAAGTGAAATGGGCCTAGAGGCTATTCTCACCACCCCCGAACAAGCTGAAGAATTCGTCGCAACGGGAATCAACTGGCTAGCCCCTGCTTTCGGAAATGTACATGGTAAATACGGTCCGCGAGGCCCTCAACTCGATTACCCGCGTCTACGCAATGTACACAGTAAAGTCGGGGACCGCGTTGCTCTTGTGCTGCATGGGGCGGGGAAAGAGTGGTTTCAGGAGAAGTTACTGAGGGAGTGTATTGAGTGTGGTGTTGCCAAGGTTAATATTAATGATGCGTTTAATGATGATTTCATCGAGGTTATGAAGACGCAGGCCGGTCTTACGCCCATTACGGGGTTGATTGAAAAGGCGACGGATGGGATGCAGAAGAGTATTGAGAATTATATTGAGTGGATGGGTGGTGTGGGGATGGCGGACAAGATTCAGCTATGATGTAGTTGAAATGAAGCGTTGAGGAAGTGCTAGTAAGGGATGTGTATCAGTAATGAAGGTATCGGACAAATTCCGTAAATTGGAGTTATAGCATGGTACTACAATCATGTCCAACTGCGGATAACTATGCGAAAACCGCTGTTACAGCCGAAAGTATATCCCTTTTAGCGACAGCCCGAAAATCTTCACAGCTAGTCTTGCGAAGATTGTCTACCAATTTTCGAATCGCACAACGATTACTAATCATAATATCTACTGACCAGCAATTAAACTAGGCGTCATCAAGAGTCTACATATATATAGAATTCTTTATTACTAAGCTCGGACACAGACTACAATTTCTTTACATCTCAGAAACATCACTGCTACAAGCTAGAAGACCTCACACCACCCACCATGCCACCCAGCTACTCTCTCCACGCCAATCCCCATATACTGAGTCATGGCACTCTACCCCCACATGTACTCCGTACGCCCTCCCATCTTCCAATCTCTTGTAACACCAACGACTAACCCCTTCGCAGCAAATGATTCTTGAAAAAAAAGCTGCAAACGGCCAACGCGACAACGCCAATCCACGCGGTGTCTTCACTTTAAAGTTCTACCGAATTTGCTGTCCTGCTCCTCTTTACGCCAAAGTTGAACGTGCAGAGTCTTGTCATCAGAATCACATGGAAAATGCGCCATTTTTTGTTGGAGCGATATTGGCGGGGAATTTGACGGGATTGGTTGTGCGTAAGTAGAACATAAAGAGCTGAAGAAGAATTGAGAAATAAGATGGGGGGGATTGAAGCTGATGAGTTCTATAGCGACGATGAACGGCATGGTAGGAGCATATCTCAGTCTTTGTCTCTTGTACAGTTTCTTGTACGTCAAGATTGAGACGACAAAGCCGAGTTATGCGAGAAGTGGCATCTGGGCAGCGGGTGTAGCGGTATTGATGATGATGTTCGCCAAGGCGGGGAATAAGATGAATGGAAGCTTGGGCCTGTAAAGGACTACAAGTATCGGTGAGGAAGTTGCGAAGAACCAGGAATCAGGCGAGTGTCATAACTTCAGGATGGAAAAACATGACTACAATTTTGGTAAAAAGAAAAATACCCAGACGCGGTTTGTTTAAAAAGTGAAACATCCAAACGAATGACAACCTCATGCACATCTACTCCACCGTCTCACCAACTTTCTTCTCAGCAGCCACTAGCAGCAGTAGATCATTGCGGCCAAGCACACAAACCCCCACAGTCCGACCCACCATTCAACGGATCGCAATCGTCCCTCGGATCATCAACACAAATCTGACCTGGGTTATCACACTCAAAGCCCGCAAACCCACCACACAGCTTCTCTCCAACGCAAATACCCAGCCGGTCACAAGCAGGACCGCAAGAACCAGGCTTGAAAGGATCAGGGATACAGACCTGGCCTTCAGGACATGGAGGAAGGGCACCGCCACGACCGCCGCAGATTTGGTTGGTGGGGGAAGCTTGGCGGGGACTAATGGGTGTGGGTGTGGGTTTAGCGGTTGTGGTGTAGGTTAGTAGTGTTGAACTGGTTTGGGGTGGGCAGACCTGTTGTGTATTAGTCTTCAGCTATCGGTAGGGAAAGCCATGGTAAACACGTACCTGGAGTATGGGCATCTCGCCACCACACAGTTGGTAACAACGTTCCTTGGCAGCATTCTGGCAATAGCAAGATTCAGGCCACGACTGAATGCAGTTTACCAGGGGACATTCGCACGTCGGGGGAGGTGTCACGGGCGCAGAGACGGGCTTTGGCTCAGCTACTCGAGCTTCAATCTCTGGAGGAGTGAGAGGAGGGCAATGCGTCGGGAAAGGTGGTGCGGGACCGCCGCACTTGTCGGAGCACGCTTTCGCTGCGTTGTATTCGCAGTAACAAGAGTCGGGCCAGACTTGCGGGCAAAAAAAGGGACCGGGTGCGCAGACACAGGGCTCGGCCTGTGGCTCTGGTTCTGGTTCTGGCACGGATTCTGGCACTGGAGCACGAGCTTCCACGTCGTCGATGATGGTGCAGTTCTGGTAGACTGGCTCTTCGCCTCCGCACTTCTCGAAGCACGCTTTCAAGGCGTCGTTGCGGCAGTAGCAGCTATCAGGGACCGATTGGATGCATGAGACGTCTTCGCACACACAAGTCTCAACCTGTGGCGCTGGCTCGGGCTCTGGTACAGGTTCTGCCTCTGGAGCACGAGCTTCGATGTCGGTGATACTGCAGTCCTGGTAGACTGGCTCTTCGCCTCCACACTTTCGAAACACGCTTTGTCCGCGTCATTGCGACAGTAGCAGCCCTCTGGGAAAGACAGAATGCAAATGACGTCTTCGCAAACACATGGGGTGGGTGTGGGCTCTGGCGGGCTGACTGTTGATACTGGCAACCGAGGGCAGTGCTACAACCATCATGAGTTTCTTGTCTTATCCAGATGAAATACTGACTTACTATGATACGGGGAATATATTCGGGGCATTGTGCCTTGCACGCGTATTCACGGTCGTTGAGGCACTTGCACGCTTCCTGTGGGCATCTTAGTCCATGCTCAGTACCGTCTATTGAGGAACGCGTCATGCATACCAGTGCATCACCAGCTGGGCAGTTCGGTGGTGGGCATGTTGCTACACAACTGTCGGGCTGCAAGTCCTGGGCCAGCCCAAGGGCGCAGCCGAAAAGAGGCAGAAGCACGAAGAAGAGCTTCATCATTGACAAGGAGGAGAATGCTAAGCAATAGAAAAGGTATTGGTGTTTTAGAGTGCCCTGAAGTTTGACATTTAGCAGGTGGAAGTCGGCTTTGATATGTATTCGGAAACCACGTGGGAAACCTTGGTCGCACATACTTGGTCTGATCCAACAGCGCAGTCATCTCACACTTCCGGCCAAGAAGGCCTCTAAGACCTGTCAGAGTGGCCTGAAGAGACCAGATTGCGCGTTCCTAAGCCACCAAATTCTTTGTTCTGGCGAACACGAGTTCACAACTGGCACTAGATTGCTTGGCATCAAGTCTGCAACGTGCGCATCCTGGTATGCGATGATGCTGCATTCCTCGCATAAGGAAACACCCTCCAGGACTATCTAAGACATCCAACAGTCGAGTCAGACGGGGTTATGCATAATTCGGTCATCGATCCCGTCATGGTACAGTGGTTCTGTTTCTGATGCTGGGGACAAAGGGCAGAGGCCATAATGTCAGATCAGAAATAGTACCAGACAAGCTTTATACGTAACACTCACGATGCTATCCGCTGCGGGGTACAGGTCATTTAAAAACACGCCTTCGGATCCAGGCACCGTCACACACTGCACTCCAAGCCAACTACCATTTGCTTCCTGTTGGATGGGACGGGCATATTGATTGAATAGAGGCTCTTGCGGCTAGAAGTTGACGACTTATTTTTGGGTATATTAGGTACTGTAAGTGTATACCGGGTAAAAGTGTTGAGGGCTCCCGGGTTTCAATCTTTCTGCCGGGATTTCGTACGCCTTCCGTCCAATTCGCCAGTCGTAGGGTCATCTGACGTGGTATGGCCGCGGACCTGGTCAAGTTCTGCTGATGGTGAGAACTTCGCAGCAGACGACGAATTAGGTCGGCTCTTCTCGAATTCCATCGGTGGGGGTTCAGCGAACGGATGTAGTGAAAGCGACGAACCCGATGCGAGAGGATGCGGGTGATTTGGAGTTCCCTGATGACCTACGCGGGTCGCTGACGCCAAGGCGCTAGGTAATTGTTCTTGCCTTCTACATCATTGGCCCCTGGGACTGGCAGCACCCGTAATACGTGAGAAGACGGCCGTCTTCACGGATACTTCTGTACCAAATCTGGGCATATCAGATCTGTTTGGACAAGGCTGGATGTGCTGATCACGAGCAACTAGTCAATGTTGCTCCTTACGGATAGCATTTACCTTTAGTAGCTATCAGTAGCTGTGAAAGGGAATGACTAATTGATTGAGTAAGGTGCACAAAGAGTGTTTAAGGCTATGTCAAGCCATTCTCGATTAGGCCACTCGCTGACGTGTAATTACGTCCATGACCTAATGTAAGTTCAAATGCAACGCCGGTGTGCTTCCCAGGGGTATAGGCCATCCGTGCAACCAAAAGCCATCATATCAAAACGTAACTCATGAATGGTAAGATCACCGATTCCGATCTACATCTTCAGGTGGAGAACGTCGTTGGAGGCCGGTAGTCGATCGGACCGCGTCAAAGCCGCGCCACACCACGGTAGAAACAGAGGAAGCTAGCTCTCGCAACGAGGTTCCGACTTCTACTTGTGAGATCTCTCCAGAAGCGCGCCTGGAATTGTTTCCGGACCAACCAGCCTCAACATCGTCGTCAATAGGAGATGTATCGGTAGGTGCAGATCTAGACATGGGCACAGGGCGTGATGCAGAAGGCGACTCGTTGCGAGTTTCAGCTGCTTCTGTCTGCACATCGTCTTCGCTATTGGACAACCGGGGTGAGCGTGTCGGTGATGCTGACCGCAGCCGATCATGCCAGCTTCGACTCAAAGACCGTACAACGTCGCCTTTGCATATGGGGCAAGTTCTCCGGCGCGTAACAAGCCAAGGTGTTCTACTCACGTCAGATGGGATGCATCAACAGAAACGAGGTGAAAAACTTACATGCAATCCGCATGAAACTCATGACCACACGGTAAGCTCATGACCTGACTCACTCCATCAACGTACTCTTCCAGGCAAACAACACATTCTCTTTGGCGGCCGCCGTAACGCCGTCTCCATGCCGCCAGCCCTGATTCTCGCTTTTCTTCTTCGCGGTCACGAGGTCCATGCTGCACACAAGTCGAAGTCGCTGGAGTCTCTGACACGGTGGTTGAGCGTGAACAGTTGTCTGGAGACTTGGACCGTGTAGAAGAATGCTGAAGTAAGGGAGTAGTAGGGGAAGCTGCACTAGGCGTCGCAGCGGATGATGTATCGCTGATGGTTTGATAAGTTCTGACAGGGAGACGTTCCACCACTGACTTGGGTGCTCTCCAACGGCGACGTCGTATACGAGATCGAAGGAGGAGGAGGGCGTATACAACTGTCAGAGTGACCAATGGACTAACTACAAGTACGAGCAAAGTATCGAAGAAGGGGCTGCTTGAGACATTGGTGGGTGTAAGCGTGACCCATAGGCCTTTGTGAGCATTAGCAGCAGGGGCAGAGGTCTTGACAGTCCCGAAGTTGGCATCAATGATCGAGGTAATGCTCCTAATTCGTGCACGTCTAGAAAACACTGACGACGTAGTGTCGTATTTAGCGCTCGACCACCAGCTCCAATTGTTCTTTCCGCCATTCTTTGCTTTCGCTGGGGTGTATTCGCCACTCCCGGGCAGGGCATTGCTATCAGCTTTGGTACTCATTGGAGTCACATTGGCTGCTTTTGGCGATTCAGCGGTTGATGTAGTGAGAGGTAAGAGGTCGGGATCCCGCCAGTCGTGTTCGCCGATGACAAACTCGTCGGCGGCTTTGGCAGATGTTGGCGTGGATGCTGCTGATTTGGTCTTGATGGGGGTTTGGTCATCTTGCCACTCGCTAACCTCGACCCATTCATGGTCGCCACTGTTGGGTAGTCGTCGACTGCCAGCCTTTGGAGAATCATCGTTTGCATCGAGACCAAACGCAGATAGAAGCGAGTGTAGCCAACCAGCATGCCCGCCCTCTGAAATCGTCTTGCCAGATGCCGATGGACGTTGCTTCCCGTGGACCGGGGTTTGTGCAGTTTTGGGTGCTTCTGAAGGAGCGGGACGGCTCTGGGCGTCTTGATCGTGCCAATGTCCTTTGGCACTATCATCAGATGTCTGTACAGAGTTTGAGAGCATGCCGTCCGCTGGGAGGAGCGAAGACAATAAATGCGCAGTCGTGTGCGAAGTGAAGAGAGACGGAATCGTGATATTAGAGGTGTCTCCTTTGGCGTACATGCGGACGAGGGCGCCGCCGCGCACGTCATCGCCAACGATGACAGCTACTCCTCCACGTGATTGTGCCCATTGGACTTTGGCCAGGAAACCACAACCTCCTCGCTTAAGAAGTACGACTTTGGCGGCGATTTCGGCGCTTTCCTGGAGTGACTGTATATCCGCATGTTTGCTTCCAGACCTTGTGCGCGTGCTGGAAAGCTCTGGCTGCAGGTGATCGTCTGTGCCATCGTCCACAGCGACGTTCTTAGCGTTGTCCTCTTTGGCTCCATGGCCCCCTTTCCTTGGAGGCATGTTTCTGTCCGGTAAGGAACCCTTTGCTTTGTCCTTGGCATGAACAGATGGCCGTGAAGCCCTGGTCAGGTCGGCACTGCCATGTTCCCAGCCAGGAACGTCGCTGCATCCCAACTCGCCCCCAGCGGCCATGGTATCGTCTCCAAAGCCGCTACCAATCCATAGCGCGCCACTCAAGCCATCCTTTGGCAGCGCGGGGCCGAAGGCGGCAGGTCGGGCGAGAAAAAAGGTCGAGTTATCATCGGTCAAACTGATAATGGCAGAGGGTGGAAACAGCGAGCTGGGCGACGAGAAGGAGAACAAGGTCTTGAAAGTGCCTTGACTGGATGCTACAGATATCTGCTCCTGCGCTTCATCCTGTGATGTCTCTAGGATCATGTATAGAAGTAGGGTAACGGCTAATAGGCTCGTAGAGAGCGAGAGCAAAAGACGGAGTGGGCGCATGCTGGCGAAAGCAGCTGGCTGAAGCAGCTGGCGGCGGCGGCGGCGGAAGAGGAAGAGGTGGAAAGGGCCAAAAGCAGCAGAGTGTGCTGGAGACCTAGTAGAGGAAAGGCATCGACTGAGGTCAGGAGACAGACGCGATGTGGTCCTGTTTGGGTGGGTCACGCGGGGGGGATCGAGTGTGAAGGGTAGGAGGCGCTGGATGATGCGGTAATAACACAGGGCGGGCAGGTCGTCACGACTCGTGTGGCGGCGCAGAGCAACAAACGGCAAACATGTGCAGGAAGGCGTATCGCAGTGACTAAGGGGAATGCAGGGAACGCGTCTGGGAAAGACACGGAAGAAAGACGTGGCTCAGAGTGAAGACTAGTGTCGTGGGAGCCTGGTCATGTTGGCAGGTTGCGATGGTTCCGGGAACCCTTGGGGCGCAACGGGCCAAGCATGCCACTCCCCGCAATCGACTATGCTGGAAGCGTCAGCAGGCCTCAGCGACACCAAAAACGCCGCGTCAGCCTGTTGGTGAGAGACAGAATCGCTGCCAGGCGGCACTAGAGGAAGCGGCCAGGCGTCACTCGAGGAAGCTGCACGGACAAGTGGTAAGAGCGGGAACGTGGCTGCCATTTCCACAATGCTACGGCGCATACCTGTACATACATATACGCCTTGTTGCGCCTCTTCGACGACCAACACGGGGCTCCACGCTCTTCAGAACCAACTCGTGAGCATCCCAAAGAGCGCACAAAACGCACAAAGCCATGGCTGAGTTGGAGTTGGAGTCCTCGCAGGCCCGTCCAGGCAAGACGGCCGACGAGGTCGCAGCCACGCAGCTTCTCTACTCATGGTCGCTCCTCCCTCGTCAGTTTCCCCAGGCTGCTCGCGACTTCCGCTTCCAGGCGCCGTCTGTGTCAATCGGGCAAGTACTTCTGTCACCCTTCGTCGTGCCTGCTCTTTGCCTCACCCACCATGTCGTCACGCTGCTCCCGTCTTCTCTTTTCAATCAACGTAGCCCGACTCTACTCCTCTCACTCCTCTCACTCCTCTCACTCCTCTCACTCCTCTCACTCCTCTCACTCCTCTCACTCCTCTCACTCCTCTCACTCCTCTCACTCCTCTCACTCCTCCAGCTCCTCCAGCTCCTCTTCCTGCATCATCCAGCCCTACAGCCAGCTTCTATACCTCTCAGCAGCCTTTCTCCTAGTGCCTATCCTTCCTACGTCTCACCTACCCGACCTACTGAAACACCTTGCAACCTGCAGCCGCACTCATGAACCACCAGCGACCCTCGGAGAGCTTCATGGTCTTGCCAGGCATGAAGCCCAAGTACACCGAAGACCCCAGCAGACCTGGAGAGCCACGCTTAGCTGGCTTCGGGTGGCTACCCAACAGAGCTCGCCATCTCTTCATCTCCTTTGCGGGTGAATTTGTCGGCACCTTCCTCTTCCTCTTCTTCGCCTTCGCTGCTACACAGGTCGCCAATAACCTCCGTGGTACTCGGCCCATGGACATTGGATCGCTACTGTACATCTCCTTGGCCTTCGGCTTCTCGCTAGCAGTCACGGTCTGGGTCTTCTTCCGCATCAGTGGAGGTCTGTTCAACCCTGCCGTAGGTACACGCTAGCAAGCCAATGCGGATGCCTTCACTGACATGGCTTAGGTCACGGTCGCCATGGGCCTCATCGGAGCACTCGGCTGGATGAAGGTCCTGCTACTAATTGTCGCGCAACTGCTCGCTGCCATCGCCGCTGCCGCCGTTGTGTCCGCGCTGTTTCCAGGGCCGCTATCTGTGAATACGGCCCTGAGCAGCGAAACGTCCGTCACACGAGGCCTGTTCATCGAAATGTTCTTGACATTCATGCTGCTCCTGACCATCTTCATGTTGGCAGCAGAGAAGCACAAGGCGACCTTCATTGCCCCGATTGGCATTGGACTTGCTCTGTTCATCGCTGAGCTCGCTGGTATGCGCCTACAGATCAGATTACGATCAAGCTTGTGCTGACATGAATAGGTGTCTACTTCACCGGAGGCTCTTTGAATCCAGCTCGCTCTTTAGGGCCCGCCGTTGTCACAGGCGTATGGCCCGGGCACCACTGGATCTATTGGCTAGGTCCCCTTTTTGGCGCTATTCTCGCAGTCATCTTCTACCGCCTGATGAAGATGCTCGAGTACGAGACTGCCAATCCTGGTGCAGACCACGATGGCCGTGAAGCATATCACGAGCACGAAATTGGAAGAAGCGCCACGCATTACCATGTCACTCCTGGTAAGCTGCCAGCTTTTCTCTTGTGACACGACTGACGTCACTACAGCGCGTCATGCGACCGATAGAACCGATGAGCATGACTTTGCGAAGCAGTTGCGATCAGGAACCAGACAACCTACCATGGCCCAGCGCCAAGCGATGCCATCTCTGGACACACTCTCAACATCTACAGGCTGCATCGAGAAGCCCGTGGCACCGATGCCAGTGCACATGCAGACGTTCGACGGCCATGGATCCGACATTGTCAACCATCCCGAAGATCGCCCACGTGCCCACCCCAAGCGCGGCACGTCGCAACACGACATGTCCTCTGACAAAAGCTACCGCAATGGGCCGAGTGCCGAGTCAGGCAGCTCAGAGTCGTAGACCGGCTCGTCGACTAGCTCGAGCTCACAGTCTCGCCGTTCGCCTAGCGCATAGGATGATAAGCCGCAGAAGAGTATTTTCGAAGGGGCATTGTACTGGCCTTGCTGCTTCCTGCCACACTTCATACTCCAGGCTTGTTTCTGTCCTCACACATAGTTAGCCATCGGAGCGTGTCGCTGCGTTGCGGGCTTCATGGAAGGGACTAGGTATGGTCATGGTTCGCTACCTAGGCGGACCTCTTTTTTTTCCTTCCAGATCAAATCATGTTGCATTTTTCAAACATCCACATTATTGCAAGATTGCGAGCATACGGAATGTTTAGATAGATGGTGAGGATGCCCACTATTGATACTTGTCAATCGTACCTGCAGCCTCCATGTTTCTATTTCGTCATCAAGGCCTCACCTAAGGAAAGCTCTAGCCGCGACCGAAGTAGCGAAGCTTCGAATTTGGAGCCATGGGCGTGGCCTTTGCGTGCGGGTTCCAGAGCGCAACTCACTCACTGAAATCACAGCTACAAATGTGTGTTGCATGTGTTGTTACGCCCCTCTTCCCATCGAGAATTGGTGAAGGGGTAATTGACACTGCGTTGCTCTTTCGCCGACTGAGGAGAGTTGGTAGAAGATGGTCTACTTCAATACCACTCGCAGTAATTGCGGCGATGATGGCGCTGAGGATCTCTCGCATTTGGTCGAGGTCCTCGATAGCCAGTTCTATTGTGCAGCTTCACGTATCCAGCACTCACATGTCGTGCGAAACATGAGAGACTCCTTCATTGTATTGCTATCCACTTTAGTGTACCAAGCCCGTTCCCACCCAGCATACCATTCCACCGTCGCTCGCGTCCATCGTCGTGGCAATCGGCATTGCGTCGTCGCGTGCGCGGTAATTCCAGGACACCGACCAGTTTATTGAATCAGAGATGCCGTCAAAGCGTCCGTTAAGTAACAAGGTGTGTGTGCCGGACGCCGAAGTCATGCAACCACATCCACATCTACCAGTGAACCACTTGAGCCTCCGAAGAGGAGAGTTCAAAGGCGGATGCAGAGAGCTGCTCAGCTGATACACGCTAGGCTTTCATCATCTGGCGAGTTTGTTAGTATCGGCGCAAGAGTTGAAATGGCGTGGGGGGTGGCGTACATGTTATAAACTGGAGGGATAGCGAGAGCAAGGTGGGTGTGGGAGCCGGAAAGCTTTTGAAGCTTCTGCGCAGTGGTCTGAGCGGACGCTAACCTTGGTTGGAGCTAGTGGGGATCGTTGCTTGGCGAGTCGTCGAGATCTACCCGGGAGCTCTCTGTAGATGCCAGAGACCCATTCACAATTGTCGGAGCTGGGTCCATTATTTCGACAAACTATGAGTCTTGTGCGTGCTTCCCGATATGTAGTCGGCCGTGAGACTAGCCTGCGCAGCTCCTACGCAGAGATTTCGAGATTTTGTTCAACACCCCATCACAGGACCACGCCAAATCGCGCAGGGTTATGTTCCAGGTTTACCATCCGAAGTTTCACGAGTTCGCAGCCTGCTCCTCCCAGCGAAGACCTGAGAAAGACTCTCAACGATTTCAAGGCGACTAGTATGTTTGCACTTCCATTCTGGGGCCCAGCGCTTATCATATCGTAGTTCGACCATCCGCTTGGGAGACGCTAGACCCTGCATGGGGTCTGGCACAACTACCAGACAAGCCTGCGGGCATAGAAATTGAACTTTTTGGTTACACCAGCACACGAAGAGACGTCAGCAACAAGCTCTCTTTTACCATGCTCCGTAACAAGAACCAAACATTGGCAATTCAACTTGTCTCCAGTCCTCAAGGCGATGGAACAGATGGCCCAGATGCGCATGCTTGCTTGCGATCACTAAAAGAATGGACTCCCGTTATCGTAAAAGGAAAACTTGTGGAGCGTCAACTGGCCAGGGAAAAAAAGTTCTCAGGCATGAAGTTGATCGACTCTCGCGAGATTGCTGTGCAGCATGTCCAGCCGCTCAATGACATGCCTAATGACATCATTATCAAGAATGAAACAGTGTTTGGTCCAGATCAACGGCATTTGCAACTTCGTACAGACCCGGCATTGCGTCTGGATATCATTCTGCGATCGAAAGCCATGATGCGAGCAAGGTTACATCTGAACGCGCTGCAATGGAGAGAGATCGAAACGCCCATACTTTTCAAGTCGACGCCTGAGGGTGCAAGGGAGTTTCTCGTGCCCACACGGCAGAAGGGACTAGCATATGCGTTACCACAAAGCCCGCAACAGTACAAGCAGATTCTCATGGCATCCGGCATCACGAAGTACTACCAGTTTGCACGGTGTTTCCGAGATGAGGATCTAAGGGCTGATAGACAGCCAGAGTTTACTCAGGTCAGCACCAGCTGATGCACGTCTCAACCTCCACTGACTGTGAAACAGCTCGATATGGAAATGTCCTTCGCTAGCGAAGAAGATGTCATGAACGAGACCGAGAAACTACTGAGAAAGCTCTGGTACCAAGTCCTGAAGCAGAAGACACCAGAAAAGTTTCAGCGAATGAAATACCAGACTGCAATGGCTTCTTACGGATCTGATAAACCAGATCTCCGCTTCAAAACTAGGGTGTGTTGTGTTGACACGACGTGGCTTCTGTTCTAGGCTAACGACACGCAGATACACACCATCACTGAACACCTGACATCAGACCTAATAGGCAAGATTACTTCTCTACAGGATCCAGAAGTCAGTGCTATCAAGATTCCGATATCTGAGGACCCCAAGATTACCCGCAAGTTCGTCGCCGACTTCCTGGACAGCCCGGATGGTAAGGTCTATCTTGAGAACACTGACGGTCAACCTGGTATCTTCATCGGTGATCTTTCGCAGCCCATGCAGGGCCTCGGACCTCTAGGCCACCAATACGTGATGGAGGGTCCGGAAGCTCTCGCGGTAGAGAACGGTGACCTTCTTGTCCTACAAGCACGTCCCAAGGCACCCCTCTCTGGCGGCTCAACTATGCTTGGAAGCCTACGTCTCGCTCTTCATAAAGCAGCTATAGCACAAGGCCTGATGAACGCACCTGCGAAAGACGACTTTCAGTTTGTCTGGATCACCGACTTCCCGCTGTTTACCCCGTCAAGCGACAGCGAACCAGGTCAAGGCGGCTCAGCAGGCTTCTCATCGACCCACCATCCTTTCACTGCCCCAAAGACACCCGCGGACGTTGATCTTCTACTCACGTCACCCTCTTCAGCAAAAGCCGCACATTACGACATTGTTGTCAACGGTGTCGAACTTGGCGGCGGCAGTCGTCGTATCCACTCGGCCGCCATGCAAGAGTTCATCTTCAAGGACATTCTCAAAATGAAGCCTGAGCGTGTGGAGGACTTTAGACATCTGCTCGATGTGTTGCGGAGTGGATGCCCGCCCCATGCGGGTATCGCGCTGGGATGGGACAGGCTGATGGCTGTCATGTGCGGGAGAGACAGCGTAAGGGATGTTATGGCTTTCCCCAAAAGTGGCAGAGGCGAGGATTTGTTGGTCAAGAGTCCAAATCGCATGACTGAGGAACAGTTGGGTACATATCATCTGGAGTTGAGAGAGTTGAGAAAGTAGACTAGAAGAAGGTGGACTGGTTTATTGTAAGATAGAGCGCCGAATGTATATTAGTGTGACGAATAACGTTAGCTAGTTACCAATCTAGGTGAATTATACATGCGGACTATGACTTGATCCGCGCCTGTCGAATTTAACCTGTAAAGGCCTCGGCAGACTTGGCTTGTCACAGGTTATCCTGCTCCACGGTACAATGGTAGTCCGAGGGTCACCGATTTGGCCGGTTATAAAAGCGCTTCAGGGTTACGAGCACTGCAATTGCGACCAAATCCTGAAAGAGCTCCACGGGCTGCCGATCCTAGAGAAACAACAAACATCGCATGGTTACACAAAGGTATCACTAGCGCTTACCTCGGGATATATGCCTTTCTATGGGTAGATGGGCAAACACGATCAATAGTGAAATTCTTGTTTCGACATAAGCAGCATGCATGTTTATATTGTACCAAGCTTTTTTTTAAAAAAAAAATTATCGTTCCATGCGTGCAGGTAAATGTTGGGGATAGTGGGTACAGCGGAGTTTCGAATGTGCAGTTTTGTAGGCGACCTAGACAACTACCACCAATGCAACATAAAAGCTTACGGTAGCGCACCTGTCAGTTACAAGAGTAACAATCGCAATCTTGGACAGACTAATCGCTCGAGATATCAACAAACTTTTCGCTAGCTTTTTATCATGACTGACTTCCAATTCCAAATTCCAGAGGAATACGAGTGGTGTGTGAAGCGCGTCGACTCAAAGGACAAGCGCACTGATGCCGAAATTCTGGAGTCATTGATGACGCGTGCTCCTTTTACATCGGAGAAGAACATCTGGACGTACTGGCATGCTGGTGTAAAGGAGATGCCAAAGTGGACGCAACGAAACGTCATCAACTGGGTGCGACTCCATGGCCCTGAGTGGACGGTTCGAGTGCTAGATACAGTCCCAGGCTCGCCAAACCATGCTTCTACTTGGGTCGCCAGCGAGGATCTTCCAGAGGCTTTCGTAAAGGGTACGATGACGGGTCCATACGTAGGACCCCATAGCGCCGACTTCCTGCGTGGCGCAGCACTGTATACGTACGGTGGAGTTTGGATGGACGTCGGATGTATCCTGTTTCGCCACCTTGATAGCGTGTGTTGGAATCAGCTTGCCGACGAAGGTAGCCCGTTCAGTGTCGCTGCGCCACTGGTGTTTAGACAGATGATAGCGAATCACTTGGTCGCGTCTCGCAAGGGCGATGAATTCATCAAGAATTGGTGTGCATTGTTCGCATCCAACCAAGCCCTCGTAAACTGACTTTGGGGACAGGCACCTGATCTTCCTGGAGCTCTGGAAAGGACGCACAGAATTTACTGGCGTGTTGCAGTCACCGCTTATCAACTTCATCAACGCGATGAATTTCGAAGAACTCGCCGAGGCCGGCTATGGATGGGATTGGAGATTGGACGAGCAGACTCTCGTTGGGTACATCGGACAGTGCGTTGCCTGGGTGCGCTTGACGTGGCTGCAAGAAGCCGACGGCGGTTTCGATGGTGTCAACTACTGGGCTAACAAAGTTTTGTTGTGGAATGCGCTACCTGAAAACTTCCCTGCTGAGCACACCATTGGTTTCAATGGTGCAGACTTGCTGAAGGTTTTTGCCACAAGACTGGACGCTGATGAGGAGGACAAGATTGGGTATGAGAAGGCGAAAAAGGCAGCGTGGACGATGATGACGCAGAGTGTGATGCAAAAAATTACTCATGGCAAGGAGCTGAGCTACACGCCTCATTGTGGTACGTTGTTAGACCTCGCCGAGAACGAAGGCAAGGATGCAGCGCCTGGTACGTTTGGAGAGCTGCTGCGCTATGGCAGTATTCACCTGGAGCAGAAGAGAGAGATGCAATATACGAAGGCGATTGTTGTGGATTCCGAGTTGATCATTCGCAAGGGACTGCTGGAGGCGTAGGCAGGAAAAGCATGCAGGCACGCAGGCTGCTTGGGATCTCGGCGGCGATAAATTGACACGTCTCTGCGTGATGGTGTTATTGGTGGTCAGCGTAGCATATCGATGAGTGCCCAGATGGGCGCAGTACAAACTACTGCCATCTAGGCTTCATCCAGCAAGCTTGAGAGTCGATTGACACGGGTTGCGGGTGAAAGTTGTCTCTGGGGTTCGACTGAAAGGCCGTCGGCGGCTCCGGTTTCGATGGTTGTGCGCCACAGCAACTGCGCCACAGGTCTAGCTGCGCCACCATGGAAGCGTTGGTTGTCTTGCTTGCCGTCGAGAGCTAGAAGGCCGCCCGTCGTAGCTGCCGAGGTGTCCTTCTTGCTACGCTGGAACACGGGGCCGAGTATCTGACAAGTCGCAATCCAAGTAAGACCGAGTAGGCTGTTGACCAAGACAAGGCAGAATCTGGCAAGCGCATACACTGTTGGCGGGTGTCACTGGTCAATGGTTATTGGAGCGATCTGAGCATGGCCTCAGGCCGCATTGCCCGCATCTTGATGCTTTCACCCAAGACGACAAAGAAACTTGCACGCTTGGAGAGCATGTGCCCTGTTCTCTAACAGCGAAGAGACCCAGCAGAGCTACAGGGTTTTGTGTGTGGAAGATACTCACGGCGAGTAACTTGGTTGGAGGGCATCAGCTTAAACCCATGTCCCTTTACACTCACGGGCATGCTCCCTTTACACTTTACCTAGATCAGCGGCAAAATACTGTAACCAATCAACTTAAACCTAAATCCACTCTCAACTTTGCTAGACGACCTCAGGCACACTCCAGATGAGCTAGGCCCAACCCGGTTGGGCCCACGGCAAAGCCTCAGTGGCGCAACAGTGGCGCAGTTTAAGCCCTGCTAGCAGTGCTAGCCTCACCCTAATCTGCACCGCAGGCAGCGAAGCGACACTCCAACGCGACTTCAGACTATTGGGCGTTCGTCATTCTCACCTTGTGTCTTGCTTCAACCGTTTCCGAGCAAGTTGTCCGTTTCGACACAATGGCAGCGGAAGCTGAGGGCCTCCGCGCTTCGTTGCGCTCGGATGGGGTCTGCACTGCCCCCTTTCCAAGACCGCCGGACTCTTGACACCCGCTCATCTCGCTATGAACACCGTTAGTCGGTAAAAGCATCAAGTCTCGCCTGCCTTGGCGACAAGTCCACAGCTCGACCGTCAACGCGAACGTCTGTACATGGCTGAGCTCTAGTAGATTCTACCAAGGCTTCAACCTGTGCATGTCATCTGCGCGGGAAGGCGAAAAAACGCCGCGGAATCATTGTTCCTTAGGGGATTACTAGCTGCCAAGGGAGGCTCTGGCAAAAGACGTATCACACCGAGCCGACTAATATCGCGCACCAAGCGCCTGGCAGTCTTGGACCAGATCCACACTTACACAGCCCGCTTCGCGAGTATATGGCGTCTTGAGATGCGTCCGTCAGCTTATTACGATCCATCCCTTATCCTACTATCACCCAAACCCAACCTCATCAAATCTAACTCCTAGCGAATTTTTTTCAGGCATTCTCGTTGTATCATCGTAATTCCATCAAACATGGAGACCGGCAAACTTGCCCCTCCGACACTCCAAATCAACACGCGACAGCGTGCGCTGAGTCAGGCTGATACTGTTACTTCACAAACATCAGACCCCTTCCGGACGCCAGTATCGCCGAGTAATGCATCTACGAGCAATGTATCCACTGTTGTAGGAGACTACGATGCAGCGTTGCAACAGGAACTGCGCGCTGAAGCTGCAGCGAACACCAACAATCCGTTCGCATTCACACCATCACAACTCAGCAAGCTTTTCAACCCCAAGTCTCTTCCTGTTTACCAGGCTCTGGGCGGTATCCAGGGTATCGCAGCCGGCCTACAATCAAACCTTCACTCCGGTCTGAGTGCCGACGAATCAACAGTTCCCCGGCACATCTCCTTTGACGAAGCGACGAATCCGCAGCAGATACCTACCAAAGAAAAAGAGTCAAGTCGACCGCCAACTGACGGAAAGCCGTTCGAGGATCGCATTCGCATACATGGACGGAACGTGCTACCGCCGAAGAAAGTCACTCCTCTATGGAGGCTTATATGGAACGCTTACAACGACACGGTGCTGATCGTTCTCACCGTTGCAGCGGCTATATCCTTAGCACTTGGTCTATATGAAACGTTCGGCGCAGAGCATGAACCAGGTGATCCGACACCTGTTGACTGGGTCGAAGGTTGCGCAATCGTCGTAGCAATCGTCATTGTCGTGCTCGTCACAGCCGTGAACGACTGGCAGAAGGAGCATGCGTTTGCCAAGCTCAATGCAAAGAAGGAACAACGTGATATCAAAGTTACACGCTCTGGAAGGACGGAAATGATTAGTATCTACGATGTTCTGGTTGGGGACATCATACACATGGAGCCTGGAGATATCATTCCAGTCGACGGAATCTTTGTCGACGGCTCCGATGTCAAGTGCGATGAGTCTTCTGCTACGGGAGAGTCAGACGCCATGCGAAAGACACCGGGCGTAGCCGTTATGAAGGCGCTGGAGTCTGGTCAGCCATCCAAGAAACTCGATCCCTTTGTCATCTCTGGCGCAAAAGTACTTGAAGGCGTCGGTACCTTCATGGCAACTTCGGTCGGAGAGCACAGCAGTTTCGGCCGGATCATGATGTCGGTTCGCGTCGAGGTCGAGGCCACACCACTTCAAGACAAACTCGGCAGGCTTGCCATGGCTATAGCCTATCTTGGAACCGCAGCTGCAACTCTCCTGTTCTTCGTCCTTCTTTTCCGATTTGTTGGCGGGCTCGACGGTGACAACCGATCTGCTTCGCAAAAAGGTTCAGCCTTCATGGATATTCTCATCGTTGCTGTCACCATCATTGTCGTAGCCGTTCCAGAAGGACTTCCCTTAGCTGTGACCTTGGCGTTGGCTTTTGCGACAACAAAGATGCTCAAGGAGAACAACCTTGTTAGGATCTTGCGAGCGTGTGAGACGATGGGAAATGCCACAGCCATTTGCTCCGACAAAACTGGTACTTTGGTAAGTGCTGCTTCTGGTTTGATCAATACATCTTCTAACATCTACAGACCACCAACCGCATGACGGTCGTCGCCGGCACCTTCGGCACTACGAGCTTTGTACACGCTGACTCCGAGTCGGAAAAGGAGCAGACGATATCATCATGGGCATCCCAAATTTCGTCCGCTGCGAAACTACTTCTGATTCAATCCATTGCAATCAACTCAACAGCGTTTGAGGGACAAGAGGATGGCAAGCTAGTCTTCGTCGGGTCTAAGACTGAGACTGCGCTTCTTGAGCTCGTCAAGGAACATCTTGGACTTGTCTCGCTGTCAGAGACCCGCGATAACGAGCAGGTGGTACACATGTTTCCCTTTGACTCGAGCAAGAAGTGCATGGGTGCCGTTGTCAAGCTTCAGAACGGGCAGTACCGCCTAGTTGTCAAAGGTGCATCCGAGATTCTTCTTAGCTTTGCATCCACATTCGCGCATTTCGAAACTCTAGACACAGAGTCACTATCCGAAGAATACCGCCAGGTATTGACCGATTCGATCAACGAATATGCGAACAGATCTCTCAGGACTATCGGTCTGGTCTACCGCCATTTCCCGCAATGGCCGCCAGCCAATGCTGCGCTCACCGAGGGTGGCAGTGTCGACTTCGCCTCCCTCCTGGATGATCTTACCTTCTTCGGTCTTGTCGGAATTCAAGACCCCGTACGCCCCGGTGTCCCCGAGGCAGTTCGCAAGGCGCAAAAGGCTGGCGTCACTGTAAGAATGGTTACCGGTGACAACATGCAAACTGCACGAGCGATTGCAACTGAATGTCTGATCTACACCGAAGGCGGTTTGGTGATGGAGGGACCGGACTTCCGCCGGCTTTCCAACGAACAGTTAGATGAGGTATTGCCACGATTGCAGGTATTGGCCCGCTCGTCGCCTGAGGACAAGCGTATACTGGTACACCGTCTGAAAACACTTGGCGAGATTGTCGCTGTTACCGGCGATGGTACCAACGACGCTCCAGCACTGAAGGCAGCCAACGTTGGCTTCTCCATGGTGTCCGGTACTGAGGTTGCCAAAGAAGCGTCTTCAATCATCCTTATGGATGACAACTTTGCCTCTATCATTACCGCGTTGATGTGGGGCAGGGCTGTCAACGACGCAGTGCAAAAGTTCCTTCAAGTAAGTCACATAAAATCTTTTCCTCTAACCACGTTTGCTAACGCTAGTAGTTTCAAATCACCGTGAACATTACCGCAGTCGTGCTCGCATTCGTGACAGCGGTCTACGATGACGAGATGAAGCCTGCACTCAGAGCTGTACAGCTTCTATGGGTCAACTTGATCATGGACACCTTCGCGGCGCTCGCACTCGCTACTGACCCACCAAATGAAAAAATCCTCGACCGTCCACCACAAGGCAAAGGCCCTCTTATCACGACGACCATGTGGAAGCAGATCACCGGTCAAAACATCTATAAGATTACAGTCATCTTCGTGCTGTACTTCGCCGGTGGCGACATCCTTGGCTACGACCTCTCCGACCCTGACAAACAACTCGAGCTTGACACCGTCATCTTCAACAGTTTCGTTTGGATGCAAATCTTCAACATCTTCAACAACAGGCGTCTTGACAACAAGCTCAACGTGCTTGAGGGCATACTTCACAACTGGTTCTTCATTGGCATCGTTGTGATGATTGTTGGTCTGCAAGTCCTCATTGTCTTCATCGGTGGACGCGCGTTTCAGATTAAGCCCGGAGGCATTGATAGCACGCAATGGGCTATCAGTATCGTCACTGGTTTCATCTGTATCCCATGGGCAGTGCTCATTAGATATTTCCCGGATGAGTGGTTTGCTGTTATCGCGCGTGTGGTCGGCAAGCCCGTTGTTATCGTTTACCGGTGGTGCTGCAAAGGCATGAGAAAGATCAAGGGCTTCTTTAGCAGAAGCAAGAAGAGTGAAGATGTTGACGCTGAGGCCGGTGCTGCGCCGGCGATCGTCGTGGTGGGTGATGACTCCAGTATATCGGAGAACAGGAAATGAGCTTAACCAACGGAAGGAGGCATAGATTGAATACCTGTACAACACTTACATTATATGAGATATGATACCCTACAATTACAAGTAATTCCCGCATTTTTTCTTCTGTTGCGTGCTATAGTGAACTTGCGTGCATCGTCTATCAAGAATCTAACTTAGAATGCTTGTATGGGACACGATAGTACAGAACGTGCTTGAAAGGTGAGTCGTTCAATATGCTAAGATCCTGCTAGTTCTTTCCTGCCTTTACTTTACCTAATACGTAGGTGCATAGCGAGTAGTACCTTCAAGTGAGTGGTGTAACTAGTATACCTGCAAGGCACGTTATTCTTAACCTAGGCTTATACATTCATTCGGGCCTAATCTGACCGGTGTGAAAGCGATCTTAGCATGCACCCGTTGTGTTCCAGCACATGTTTCTTGAAGCGTTGAAAATCAATAGTACTTTTCGGCTAGTAAGCCGACATTTGATCTCGAAAGTTTTCTTCCACCCTGCCAGGATGTCTTACAACTAAACATCATTCAGTCGATTCTTCATAAGCATTGGAAACAAGGGATTAAGCTGAGTCACAACGCTCTGGAAAAGTTCAACAAGGACAGAATCCGAGCCAGTTTCGGTCAGGCTGTAGTGTCGAAGCTCATCGCGTCGAACCTTGAATTCTTTGGCTGCGTGGAGAAAGATGTATCTTCGAATCTTTGGTTTGATCGGAGATCAGACACAACAAGCATCTGTAGCAGCCCGGATCGCGCTGAGAACGTCTTCATGGATAGCAGATGAACATTGGTAGAGCTTTTCCTGGCTTGTTGGGGATGTGACGTCGAAAGTAGATTCTCCTATCACTTCTCTGCCGTTCAACCAGAAAGGAATTGTGCTCGCTTGGCCAAAAGGCTGAGGATGACACATGCTATACTCCACAACGTTAGGTCCTATTGCTATAGCTCTTGTTGATCGCCTTTGCATTCTTCCAGATACTGCGCGTCAGTGGAGAACCTATAGTGACATCCGCAGATCTTCTTGAGCGTCGATCCGCCAGTGTGATGTACCAAAGAATTTGAGCCTCTAGCAACGGGATCGGAATCGGCGAGACCGCGCTCAGTTCCGGTGTGAATGCGGGATTGCTCAGCTCGCTCCCGCAACTTTCGCCATCTGCGCCACTAATGCCGATTTGGACCGCACAAATATGCCCCAGGAATCGCGAAGCAAGCATATAGCATTATACTGCATTTTTTCTAAAGCTTTTAGCTTCTAAATGGCATGATACGACTGCCTACCTACTTGAATATATAGACCGAAGGGGTAGTGGAAGATCTAATTCACAAAAACACGAGTGCCATGTCTCTGAAGATAACAATTAGGTTTAGGTGCAGGCCTTGGCGGCCTCGCTGCAGCCCCGTCAATTAGGACAGAAGTCCCTCACCACGAGGCGCTAGTCCTGGAGTCTACGCAAAAGCTTACCGAAGTATTTGCCTGCCGCAGGTTCCTCTTCACTCTGACGAGCGTATCACTGCTGATTTGATCATCGCTGCAGATTGTAACATTTCAATGTTCGATTCACATTATCCCAGCGTCTAAGAATGCGTAGGACTTTGGTCTCGGACAAGAAGTAGCTTTTTGGGTCGTCCTTCTCCTGCAGTACCTACAGAGAACCTTGCTTACCGTATCGTTCTTCTTACCAAGAACACTACTGATCCAGAGCTCCAATACTTCGTAACTAAGCCTAGAGTACGCTGTTGGGTTGGTCCTGGCGCTATCGTCATACAATATCCTCTGAGAGCCAACTCTATGATCAACATAGTCCTCTTAGCACCTCCGAGATATAATCGACGTATCTGCAGATGGAGGAGCGGCAATCACTTCCACGGCAGTCGAGAGTGCCCCTGAGCTACATGATACAGACCGGCATTATGCGGTTCAGCAATTCAGAAATCTCATTCATGAAATCAGAAAGCTCCCAGACTTTACTAGATTCTTGGCCCCGGCCACAATCGAGGAACTGATGTCTGGAGCACAAAATGGCCCGGTCGTTGTACTCAACTGTAGCTAGTCGCGATGCGACGCACTACTCGTCACCGTCGACAAAGTATCACTCGTTCGTCTATCAATGAAACGAACGCACGTCTTAAAGAAGGTCCGACAGTTACGAGCCTCTGTCGTCTCGTCTGAACTGTTGAAATGGCTATGGGACATGGTCGTCTCTCCGGTACTCGAGGAGCTTGGATACCACAAAGCTCCTCTCGATAGCAAATATCCACGAGTCTGGTGGATACCCACCGGCCATTTCAGCCTTCTTCCGATTGTCCATGAAGCGCTGAAGACGCATCCGTAGCAGCCCAGTCGAAGAAGTGTTTGAGCACGAGTTCGTAAGAGGATGTGTCGACATGGATGTTGGCTGCTTCAGATTGCGAATGCTGTACGATGGCATCAAGAGCCAGTGTACGGAAGTTCTCTGGAAAGAGGCTGATGTACTGTGCCCCCAGTTGAGAGCCATAGGAAAGCCCAAGAAAATTCATGAGCTCGTTGCCAAGAGCGACGCGCACAGCTTCGTGGTCTTTCGCCGCGCTGATAGTATCGACATGCTCAAGAAGCGGTCCTGTTAATTCACGGCAAGACTCTCCCAGCCTTTTGTTTTTGTCGACGAGTGCATTGTACTCTTCCTCGGTTTGAGGAAACCATGACACACGCTCAGCGTAGATGTCTTTGCTGCAAGTTATCTGGTGACTCATGCCGGTACCACGCGGGTCTAAACCGATGATGTCGAAAACGGCTCGAAGCTGGAGCGATTGATTCTGGAATGCACCTTGTACCATGGATGATACAATCGTTGATGCCGGCGCGCCAGGTCCGCCAGGATTTATGAATAAAGAGCCGACTTTGGAAGTGGTATTCGAAGGTATTGCGGGTAGCTTGACGAGCCCAAGGTCGAAGTGTTCGCCATAGGGGGTGTCCCAATCAATAGGAACAGAAAACTTGGCGCATTCTAGGCTGGATGGAAGTCCAAGTTCAGAAGGACATGCAGTCCATGAGATGGATAAGAGTGTGCTGTTTACTGGGGGGAAGGGATGTGAGTCCGAATCGCGTACATTTGTGCTCTCAGCATCTGATGCACCAAGAAGAAATGACAAGATAACGAACATGGGACAGCAATAGAAGATGTTATATAATGACATTTTGCTCGATGCAAATATAGTAAGATTCAGGGGGGGTTAAAGGTGTTCAGAACGACAACATACGAGAATAAATCGACTTTTATGTCTCGGACCTGCGTACCAGCCATCGCCGACAGCTGTACGTTGTAAGCGCTGCGTCGCCGCAACCGAAGAGCTGCAGACAGACCTGCGCCCAGCTTACCTTGCCGGTGCCGGAATGAGCAGTAGTGCTGACATGCAGCAAAGCCAAGTGAGGCGAAGGACTTGGTATCTTACGAAACAATCGCGAATTGGTACTCAAATTTTACGCTGAACGTAGTCGAGTTGACGTGAATAAGGCTATTACTAATATCATAAGAGCCTCCAAGTGGCTTTGGAATCAACGCCATTCGAAGCTGCGATCCTTTGCACAAGGTATTCTCACATTTAGTGGAGATTTACAGAAAAAAAACCCCCCTTAGTGCGTGAAACCCTGATGGTGACGACTGTGAATGAACATCGGTCGCGTCAGCTGCATGCTGTACACGGCACCGCGTTCGACAAAGTACATACCAAGGCAACATTGATTTCGCAGACCCATTCTTAGCCACGCTTATCATCGGCATCCTAACGCGCAGCCTGCGACAATAGACCTCATTTATCACCACATACAACAGCATAGCTAGGGTATTGCGCGAAGACGGGCATCGCGCGCACGGACACGGTAATCGCGCCGCCTCTCGCACAGACTACCTACTGCAGCGTCTACTACAGCCCTTCGCTCCCTTGTACAACAGCACACTTGAACCGCCGCCAAATTCGCAGATGGTCCCCTTGATGCCCGCAGAAGCTGGCATAGATGACTTCAAAGGCGCAACCGACTGGTTCCTGGCGTGGTTCCAGGCCGGTGGTGGCGTCTTCCGAGACGACTTGCTTGAGATACAAGATCTAAGAGCCAAGGACGCAGGTCGAGGAATAGGTAGGTTTACGAAGATGGTGCGCAGCGGTTGACTGTCAACAATTGACAGCCTGCAGTCGCAAAAAAGGACATACCGGAAGACACGACGCTGTTCACTATCCCTAGAGATCTAATCATCAGTGTACAAACATCTGAGCTCCCTCGCAAACTGCCTGACATGTTTGATACGTTTGCCGAGGGCGATGGCGATGATGAGAATGAACCACTCGACTCATGGACATCACTCATATTGGTCATGATGTACGAGTACTTACAGGGCGATGCATCCCGCTGGAAACCATACCTGGATGTACTACCAATGGCTTTCGATACCCCCATCTTCTGGTCCGACTCGGAATTGAAGGAGCTTCAGGGCACCTGTCTCACTACAGAGAAGATTGGAAAGCAACAGAGTGATGACATGCTGCGGTCACAAGTTGTCCCCATCGTCAAGCAGAACCCCAAGGTCTTCTATCCTGACCGAGTTTCCAAATTAAGCGATGACGAGTTACTCGCTCTTGCGCATCGCATGGGTAGCACTATCATGTCGTATGCCTTAGACCTTGATAATGAGCATGAGCAGTCAGACGACGAAGAAGATGGTTGGGTTGAAGATCGAGAAGGCACGACGCCTCTAGGGATGGTACCAATGGCGGATATCCTTAATGCTAATGCCGAGTTCAACGTATGTCAACTTCAGCCCATGCTTGCCACAACTGTCATATGCTAACATGACTATCTCATTAGGCGCATGTGAACCACGGCGACAGCCTCGAAGTCACATCGCTTCGACCAACCTTGCCATCGGGGTCGGAAGTTCTCAACTACTACGGTCCTTTGCCGACGTCCGAGCTACTACGTCGCTACGGGTATGTGACGCCCGAACACCACCGATACGACGTAGCCGAGCTACCCTGGAGCCTCGTTCGTGAAGCGCTTGTCTTCGAGCTTGAGTTGTCGAACGATATCATTGAAAAGATCGAGGTAGGCAAGGAGATCCAGTATAAGCTTCGCAACCGCACTCGCTGACAAAAATGTAGGGTATGCTGGAAGAGAACGAGGAGCTAGAAGAGTACTTCATTATAGAGCGCGACTCCGGCGAACCATCCTCAGAAGGAAAACTCGAGCAACCTGCTCAACTTCGTGAGGTTTCGCTTCAGCTTGAAGAACAACTCAAGGCAGTCCTCAAAGCCGCCAAGAAGCTCAAACCCGACCTCGCCCGGGAGAAGCGAAAACGTGAAGACATCTTCAAAACTCTCATAAGTAAGTCTTTGTCAGTTAAGCTGGCGCAGTATCCTACATCTCTGGGGGAGGATGAGATGCTGTTGAAGCAGAACAGCCTGGAGAAGAGACGTCGCATGGCCATCGAAGTTAGAGTTGGTGAGAAGAGACTGCTGCACGAGGCATTAGCGTTGCTGCAGAGTGGTCATGAGGATACCGAACGGCAGGCTGACAAGAAGGCGAGGCACAATGCTTGAAGTATCTCTCCACCTTCGAATAGACATGTATTACTTTACGATACTACTGGAATTCTAGTCCTAGTGTTGCTCACGATGCGCGATGCAACAATCGCTAGTCGACCGCAGTTGGAATCTCAGAGGTGCCCGCAGTAGCTTTTGCGGTGGAGTGTGAAGCGCATCACTAGCTGTTGGCCTGTCTTCTTGCATCCCGGCTTGGAAGATTCGCCGTTCCATCTCTTCGTCTTCCCCTTCTGCGCTACCAAGACGTACCTCTCCAGCGCAACATTCCCATTCGACACTGCCACACGATCGAGCTCAGTATCGCGGGACCATGCCGCCCAACCTGCTTTCGGCGTCCGCAAGTATTCAAGGCGGGCGACCGATGGCTTGAATATTGGCTTCTGCAGATAACTCACGAAGAAGGATCTGGTCAAGAGCTGCGAAGAATGGCTGACGGTCATGTTCAGTGATTCCATCCCGCCAAAGAGAAGCTTCCCCAAGGTTATCGTCCGGAATCACTCCAGGTGTATGAAAGCGGGCTCATTGCTTTAGTGCTACCGCTGCAGCAAACTATTCGGCTTCTCCACAGATGTTTGTGGGGCTTCACCTTCAGCACCGCCAAATCACTTTGCGAGGCATGCTGGAAATCTTTTGCTATGATATTTATTGCTCATCAAAAGCTTTTCGAATCACATCCTCCAAACACATGCCGACACGCTGAGATGGAATGTTTGGAGCGTTTGCGCAGAGGTTAATCGCATCGTTCGTTAAGTGGGGGGAACGGTTTGTAGTATTATTTACAAATTCGGTCGCTCTCTGGTGCATGTGACAGGTATCAAGTGCGACAGCTACTCGCGGATACACTGTTCAGCTCGTCGACTGGGCACTTGGATCTACTATGTTCTACTGCTCCTCTTCTAAGTTGCTTGCTGCTAACGCCAGTATAGGTGGGGTTTTGGAGAGTGAGCAGTGCGATCGGGGATATTTGTGCATTGATCTACATGTCACACGTGAGATTTATGGACCGTACGTATTCGCCTTTGTTTAGATGTGAATTTGTCACGTACAATTCACAACATTTGATTTGAGCTTTTCTATGGCATTGTTGAATTCGTGTACAACCTTACGAAGTCATAGCATGACAACTACATGCCAGGTCCATAAACGGAAATTCGTGTCATATCTGGCTACTGAGAGTGATAGAGACCGATACAAGTACCAGCGGTGGGGTGTCCAAGTGGTTCTATATCTGTTCATAAAGTTCAACTCCAATAGTGCTCATAGGCTATGCACTACATTGATATCGATCATTTTCTTTTCACGAATTTGCTGGAACAGCTGATTGGGGGTTAACAGGTCCCAAAGACGTGCTCTTTCTGCATTTTGGGCGCTTGTTCCGCCGCCTGGTCGGGATCTCGCCATGTAGCATCATACTAGGCCTGATGCTAGCCCCTCTGATATCATATATGTCGATATCTTGGCACCGCCCGACATCTTGTCTGTCTTACCGGTCTCAAAGTTCGCGGTGTATCTGCTAAGTCGAAATGCCTGATTCCACCCGCCCTGCCAATTAGCCGCGCAACTTAGTCTCTTACGACCAACCTTCGCTGAGGGGATGCCCTCGGACCTTCCACGGTTCCCCTTCTTTGGACGTTGAATGTTACAGGACTTGTTCCGCGTACAGGTTCAGTGTCTTCGAGTAGACCGCTCTCCTTGCCCTCTTCAGTGCAGTCACTCTCGTAATCACAGTCGCACTTATCGTCAACATCTCGATTGCTTTCCTAGTCGCTTTCCTAGTCACTCTCTCAATCACTTTCCCAGTCACTCTCTCAATCACTTTCCCAGTCACTCTCTCAATCACTTTCCCAGTCGCTAACCCAATCGCTTACTTCGATTTAGTTCTTGTTCGTTTGGAGCGTCTTCGACGAAAAGTTGTGGTTCCTCCAAACTTCTGGCGTGCCCTTCTCTTCCAGCCCGTTCTATCGTGTCACAACCGCCTCCCGCGACGTGCTCCTCCGGTAATTGCTGAATTTCAAGCGCAATTCCCGCAAGAACGTCGGCTTCGTCATCCTAGAGAATGCTCGACCAGTGGGCACTATATAGTGGGCACTCGTTTTTTCATGTCTATTGATCATTGATCAGTCTGCGTAAGCAACGATAGCTAAAGATGTGATGACAGTTGCCGATATCAACTTAAAGAGGATAAACAGGAACATATTTTCGTCATGGCCCAGGCAAATCTGTTCTTCATTTTAGAGTGATCGAGCACTGGTTTTAGAGCAGAAGAGCTCTACGACAGCGTGTACGTCCAGCGCTGGCTTACGGCTTTGGCGGTGCTGTTGCATGGCTTTTTCTTGCTACATGTTTGAAACTGGCTTCATAAGTAATTTGGATGCCTCCCTCACCAGTCTGTGAAGTGCTGTCCTGTTGAAACCGTAGCCAGATCCATATCGCTAGCGGGACTTGGCACAGTTGCACCTGGATAACTGCGCGACTTCGCTCAGCCTCGCCACTCACTCAAAGGTATCACGATACTCACTCCGTCAGTCGCGAGTCGTTTCCAGGCCGGAAATAGTGGGGTCTGCTAACTTGAGACCTAATCTAGTGTGTCATAGCTTGCGGATGGTCATTCCCTAAGCTTATCACTGCTGTGCGGAACCGTAGTTTGCGCCTTCGCGTCACAATCTCTACCTTCTCAGACTGTCAAAAACTGATCGGACCATCATTCGGTTTCCAGAGCGAATACAACTCCCCACATCCACGAAATCCTTACCTCGTCCTGGCCGCCCAACCTCCAATCATGGATATGACTCTCAGTTCGGCGGAAGACGTCCTGCTACCGTCCGTATTGGACACTCCACCGGTACATATTCCATCTGGAATTACGTCTGCGATTGGAGGAACCTGCCCCTGCTCTTTTTGCACCGTTATAGTTCTGGTCCATTCCAGCCTTCAGCCGAATTAGAGGAGTTATATAAACATCAACAAATAGCCATGAAAATGGCCGATGAAGGTGAGAAGGCAATGTTCGAGTTGTTCAAGGCTGCCGCTCGTCACACCGCGGAGGAGATGAAGAGATATCTTACCGGTAACCCATCGCCTTCTGGCGAGCAGTATACGTCCGTGGCAGCCTTCAAGTGCATCCTAGATATAGCTGCAGCGTTCAAGTCTATGATCAATACGAACCGCGCCGCGGCTTTTAAGATCTTAAATCTTAGGCGTTTCCTAGACAGTAGTTAGACAGATCGCGATGCTGAGTTATGTATTAGTAGAATAACGTTCAGTTAAAACGCTGTTAGTGATAGTATTGCTTTAATAATAAGTATTGTTTCTAGTGCAGATAAAGAATTAACAATTAGCTTTAGCTAGCAAAAGGAAATTGTGGAGGATAGCCTTGTAGAACTTGTTGTGGAGAAGTCAAAGGGAATATTTTGAGTCTGATGGGTTCTGATTGGAAACTGGTTAGAACGGCGAAATTATACACATCGCAGATTGAATCGAGCCCCATAATGCAGCAACAGCAGCAGCGACAATTCATAATTCGCTGACTGGCATCTCGAGCCCCGGGTTGAAGATGAACCGAGCAAGGCGAGACCGCGAGGCGCGCATCCGAAGAAAACTTCAACGCTACGATTACCGGTACCTAGTCATGCACAACAGGCACTAGTTCCTATGCAGATGTTTACGACGTTCGAGGATTTCAGGCAACCATTTAGCGTCTTCTAGGTAAGGCGTCCAATTTGACGCAACGGAATACTATAGAGGGTGTACTAGGATAGTAGACCTTGGTATAAAAATAGACCCGCAAGTATGTGGGACAAGGCCACATCCGCTGGTGCGGGAAAGTATCTACAAGAGTGTTAGTGTAGGATTGCTACGGTGCTAGCTCAGGTCAAGGAGCTGACGCGGAAGCAAGCTAGGCGAAAATTTGCCTAACGATAGATGCTTCCAAAATTCACCGCTGTGTTGGCTGCGTCCCGTGCGATCTGACGCTATAGGCAGGTGGGTATGAGAGATAGGATCCTACGACGGCATGTGCCTTACAGCACTGCCTATCACGTAGGGAAACATGTAGCGGTTCTAGGCCAAGGTCGTTCAGCATGCATGTGATGCATGCAGTAGGATGCGCCATCAGTCTGACATGTCATGACGACACATTTGAGGCTGTCCATGAGACTCGTGTCAGATGCGGAAAGGAAAGCATCTTTTCCTTGGCCTCTTTACATGGTGGCTGGAGAAGATGCTACTACAGTAGTATCTTATCATCCGCTGTAAGGTGCACAAGAAGTGGGGGACAAAACATGCATTCTCTCTTCGACCAGAATAGACATATGACCCTCACGTACAGAAATTTCAAGTTGCTATTGGTGGCGTGGAAGCGTAATGCGATACTAGTAACGGAATAATTAGGGGCTGAGGTCTGCAATGTCAGCCCCAATGCAAGACACAATCCCAACAAGAACAGTTTCATGCCGTGCTCCCGTCAGCCTTAACAGATACCATGATCTTCCTAAGCCAAGCGCGCTTGGCAGCAATTGCGGCACAAACAATAGGAATCTGAGGATTCTCCATGGCATCGAATAAGTGGGTTCCGCCCGGCCAGACATGCAACTCACATGGCGAACCACATCGCCACAAATTCATAGCGTACATGACGGCAGGGTCGCGGAAGACGTCGCATTCAGCCACGTCGATGTAATTCTGAGGTAAATTGGTCAGATCATTAGCGCGGGAAGGCGCTTGGTATATCAGTGCCACGCTGACCTGTAAGCGCATGGTCCCAAGCCGCGCGGTTTGTGGGACCGTTCCAAGGCACGCCGTATTCGAACTGATGGTTCCGAGCCGTGTCGCATCGGCTGTCAAGCATGGGAGAAAGTAACATCTGCGCCTTGATCGGCACGGTAGGGACGTTCCTATCGCGGGCCATCAGACAGGCTGCTGCAGCGAGGGGGACACCGCCCGAGGACCCGCAAACGACGATACCTACAGGATCGATATTTAGGCTCGTGGCGCTTGTAAAGAGCTACACGAGTCCCTCGTAGCAGTCTTCAGACCCTCCTGGAGCAATCGTCTCGGGTGCGAGACGGTATTCCACCGAAGCGATGATGCAGGGTATGTCTTGGGCGAGATCGATCAGCTGTGCGACAGCGCTGAAGCGATCGCCTGAGATCATGCCGCCTCCATGAATGTAATACAAAGACTGGTAATGCGTGGGGCGAAGCTTTCGGGCTGAAGATGGACAAGGCGATGGTGTGACCACACGAGCTAGGGATGGCATGATGCATATGGGTCAAATGCGGATTCGCATCGAGGATTTGTTCGGGACTCCCACTAACATCGAAGCTGCGAAGAAAAGAGACGTCCAACTCTGCTGGCAAAAGGACTGAGTCGATAATGGGTGCCTGACCGGGGTCGATGGGAGGTCTGGGGATCGTAATGTGCGGGTCCAGCTAGGCGGCCTGCGAGTACGGGTACAGGTAGGTGAAGGATTTGGGTGTCATGACAGCCGGTGAAAGTGTGTTAGCGAGCCGCAACGAGACATGTTTTTGCATGTGTAAATGTACTGGACGTTTGCGGCCAAGTGTCGAGGCATCGTGCTGACTGCGGAATCCGCGAACCGGGCTGAGGATAAAGATGCACGTCTCCAAACGGCCCGCTCCACTCGACAGGGCACATTACCCGCCGCTGCGGGCGTTGTCCCAACGCCAACAAACCCACACGCCAGGCTCTGGCCACACACACTCCCACGATGTAGTCGCCCAGAAAGCTGACTCTGCTTCTCTGCTGTCAGGCCGCCTGCCGGGTCAGCCACCAAGCTGCGCACAGTGAGCACCTTCTCAAACAAGCGCATTTTACCATGAGGGCATCTTCGAATGAGCAGGTTCTACCCCATCATGTTTCGGTTATCAGCTGCTCTTATTAGCAAGTCTAGCGACGCGTCTTGCGCCTGGAAGTGTCTTGTTCGTTAGTCGTCTGGACATATCCTCTGCAGCCAAGAGATCGACTCTCCACTATACAGAGCATCTCTTGCGGAGAAATGCATGGCATTGTTGATGTTGGCATGAGGATTGTCAGGTCGGTATTGGCCGGAACAATTATACCGTACTGTTCGCTTGTAGTTTGGCACGTAGGTGGAATGCCGTAAGCACGAGATGGTACGATGGTAAAACTGTTGCCAGTCGTAGTTAGCTCTCATGTTCCCACGCCTCTGCGGTACTTACCCGCTTTCTCTTGGCCCCTAGGAATACCTGGTACCATGTTTTTCGCAACCCGTGCTTCCACCGTGCGGCTGTCGCTAAAAACTGCTTTACTGCAGCGTTGCAGAAGCTTCGGGATGGTACTCGACCAACGGCGGACAGCCCTTCTGCCTGTACGGAATCGCTTGGCCTCGCATCTCCCAGCACTAGTGGTGATCAGATGATCAGGATAGCCTCTGGGCTGAGTAGGCAGCTCGACGGTGTAGCTACGCGGGTGCGAGCGAGGGCCATCTTGGCGGTACACCACGGCGAGCGCTAACGCTGCCGTTACTCATCACGTGAGACTTGGCACTCTCTAGTTGGGCCTTAGCCCACGCCATCCTTCCATCACACCCCAACCATCCCGGCGACCGCCATCTTCTCACGTTCTAGTCTCCGCTTGCACATCGATCCTCTCGTGGGTCAGGCCGCCTGTCAGACGCGCTGCTGTCAAGCAAGCTGGCTTTGCTGACAGACATGGTGCACGTCCACCGCAGAGCCTCCAATTCCAGCTGGCGTCGTAAACCCCCATTCTCTTCAGGAGCAAACATGGCTCGGAATAGCAACATGTGCTGCCGCTGCCTTGGCTCGGCCATGTGCTGACCATGTGCTGACTGTATGCTGCCTGGAAAGAGGCAACCTCGTCAAATCCGTCTCGCCTCGAACAACCTCATGTTACCTCATACCCCCTGTAGTGCCGGCGCTCTGTCTGTATCCGAGTGCCATTCCCGGAATCACTGCCACTTGGTGACTTCAGTCAGCTTTCGCCTGACCCACGAGCACATGTGGCGCTTGTTTCTCTTGTTTGCTTACGCTGCCCACCCCGGGCCATGTCTATTCTGGAGGCTTTATATGGTGAACCTCTGAACTCAAAAATAAGCTTCACTCACCTTCCCGGACCGAATATCTTCTTATGTCTCACGAGCCATGGTCGACATGACGATACGCCTTGACGGCTTAACCAGCAATAGTCCTACTGGGCTTGGAATATCGCTCCAGTGCGAAGACCCGTCTGTCTCTGGAACCCCCTCCAGGGTGAGAGACACATCGAAAAAGATTCTCGACATCATACACGAGCATGCTCTCAACAAGTTCGATGATTCGAAAGAGCGCCTAGCCGCAGGAACGGCAAATTCTTTATCTGTAATCGACAGATTTGTCCTAGCAGGCGAACGCGTCGAAGCATGTTTGCCGGCCTTTCCTTTCAAGTCGGCCAACAAAATATACAAGGTGCTTGGATCTCTCCCGGACAAGGCCGAAGAACTAGCGCTTCAACGGCTGAACCACATGTGCGCAAGGATCAAACATGTCTATAAACCTGGAGCAAGAGTTACAATCATATCAGATGGTATCACCTACAACGGTACGCATAGCACCGTCGCTATGGAGAGCTTATGCTAACAAGTAGAAAAAGATTTGCTATCGATATCTGATCGTGAGACTTGGTCTTATGGCGAGGCTTTGCGACAGATGGCGGCGGACAAGAAGTTCACATACATTGATTTTTCCCGCTTGAAAGACATACTTGACATTCCGCTACCGGACAAGTTACGAGAGATCACATATGTCGCCAATTGCACCAATTTCAGACGACTGCTTTTGAACAAGTACGGAAAGCCCGACATTGATATCGACAAGGAAATCAGAGACAACGCGGATACGAGGCTGACTTATCTTGGCTACCGCAAATTTCTTGAGTCTGATCTGAAGCACATCTTTGCGGTGGGAGAAAACCGCGGCAGCAACCAATATAAGAGGGATGTCAAGTACCTCGCTAAGCAGATGCTCTTCAGAGGATATGTAAGTTTGGCTTTCTTTTGACTTTGTGTGACTTGAAAACATTCCGTAGACCTGACAGCAAGCATAGGCATATGCTGGAGCAGTCAAAGAAGCCTTCCCAAACCACCTTAGATTGTCAATACACGAATCGATCGGCGACCACAAGATATCGATTAGTCTCCTGGACACGAAAACCGGCTACACAACACCATGGCATTGCAGCGTAGCCCTGCTAGCTGACGGAGATTGGGTAAGCGCGCCTGCAGGTGAATTCCAGAAGGACCCACGACTCGAACTCGTTCACGAGAACGGGCGGCCCAGCTACTTCAAAGAGAAGAAACTGCAAGGAACGGATATACCTTGGATCAACGAGGCAAACGCCAGCTACTTGCAAGCTCGAACCCCCTTCAACGGCACACGAAGTGGGTATTCGTCGCCGAGCGCAACGTCCATAATCAGTGGCGTGTCGACTCCACTTACCTCTCTCGGAACGTCACTACCACGTTCTTCACCGAGCATGAAACTTCCGGGGACTCCTTACATCAACGGTACCGGAAGCGAGCCAGCATATGGTCGCCGTCTCATACCTCAGATCATGGACCAACTAGCTAAAACTCACCCCGATCGAGTTGTTTTCTCAATCGCCAAACCGTCGAGCTCAGCTCTAGAATTGAGAGATATATCGGCATATGCGTTCGCAAAAGCAGTTGATAAGACAGCGTGGTGGCTCTACGATCAGGTCGGGAAATCATCGTCAGTCCGACCAGTCGGGTACATCGGGCCTCACGACCTCCGGCACATCCTCATCACATATGCTTGCGTAAAGGTTGGCTATGCCGCACTCCACCTTTCGCCCAAGAACAGCATTGAAGGTGCTCTAGCCGTGCTTGAATCAACCAAATGCGACATCTGGGCTAAGGCAAGCGAAGTGACGGCAGCGCCTCTAGTGAAGGACATGCTAGAAAAGCGGCCGATGAAGTTGTTAGAGCTACCACTACTTGAAGAGCTTCTGGATGCCGAAAACACCAACCCATTTCCGTATACTAAAACGTTCGATGAAGCTACAACGGATCCGTTCTGTTATCTTCACACGTCCGGTTCGACAAGCTTACCGAAACCTATTCCGTGGTCGCACGGACTGATTGGGACGGTGGATGCGATTCGCCTACTTCCACCTGTCGACGGCGACGATGGCCTAGTACCGTGGACGTCAAACTGGAAAGAAGGCGACCGGGTTTACTCTTCGTTTCCCATGTGCCACGGTGCCGGTATCATCATGAATATTATCATGCCAGCTCTCTTCGATCTTCACTGTATTCTGGGACCAGCAAACGTTATTCCCAACATGTCTCTGGTCGAGAACCTTGCCAACTACTCCAAGATCGACATCTGGAGTATGGTACCATCGCTCGTCGATGAGCTGGGAGAGACGCCTGACGTGTTGGCCAAGTTTCGGTCTTCTAAGTTTATCTGCGCATCTGGTGGCCCGGTCAGTCCAATTAGTGCCGGCAAAGTCAACGAAGTCATCAGAGTGCTGAACTTGACCGGAACGACGGAGGGACTTTTCATCGGGAACCTCGTTGTTGACAGAGAGGATTGGTTCTGGTTCGCTTTTCACCCGTACTCGGGTTTCGAGTTCAAGGAAGTGGAGCCTGGTATCTATGAGCATTGGGTTCACCGTAATGAACATGCGTCCTTGTTCCAAGGCATCTTCCACACATTCCCGGACAAGCAATCTATCAACTTCAAGGACCTTTACAAGCGTCATCCCACAAAGCCCAACCTTTGGGCTTTTACGGGTCGCAACGACGATCTCGTTGTTCTCTCTAATGGCTACAAGATCCTTCCTTTAGAATTTGAAGCGCTCGTCAGTACTCATCCTGCAATTGATGGATGTCTTGTTGTAGGCAGCAGCAAGCCCCAGGCAGGCCTTCTTATCGAGTTGAAAGATCCCTTGGCCAAGCCTGACGACCTGCTGGAAAGCATATGGGCCAAGATCGAGACAAGCATCTCTTCCTCGCGACACACAGTACAGCTATCGCGCGAACATGTCTTCTTTGCTCAGCCAGATAAGCCATTCATCCGTACGGATAAAGGGACTGTCAAACGAAAAGCGACCTTGGCACTTTACGACGACTACATCGAGCGATTCTACAGCTCTCGAAACAAGGAAATTTCATTCTTTGTTGATACCAGATCGGCATGGACGATGCAGCAGTCAGTCAAAGAGATTCTCGTTTCTTCCCTCCCAGCAATTCACACCGCCTCTCCAAATGATGATTTGTTTGCACTTGGCCTCGATTCCTTGGGCGTTTCAGCAGCCGTCAACGCTATTCGCGCGGCGATCAAGGGCCTCAATACACTTGCGCCTCGTCACCTCTACGCCAACCCCACATTAGCCAAGTTCACCGCTGCTCTTGAGCCGTTAATAGCAGAGGCAAGGAACGCTGGTAGTCGTAAGCATGCCCTTGACGATCGAGAAGCGAAGATGCAGCGCATGATCGCGCAACGAAAAGCATGGCAGTCCTTCCGATTGAACCCCTTTGACTATGTCAATCCGAACCATTATATGGGATTGGTGTTCTACTTTCCCCTTCAAGAAGGTGCCACATTCGAAGAGACATTTTCCAATATGCAGGCAGGTCTCAACCGAACCTTTGAGCTCATACCAGCTCTCGGCGGCAAGATGATCAGATGCTCAAAGGACGAGATCGGATACACTAATGGCGACCTCTGCGTTGCCATACCGCCGTTTGGTCAACCAGCTCGCGATCGTGTGGTTTACAAGGACCTTTCTGACGTGCTTCCGACGTTTGAAACTCTGCGTGATGGTGGATTCGTGCCATCAGCCTTCAAGGATGAGCTGGTCTTGCGACAAGACACTTTCCCACAGCTGCCTGCAGATATATTGGTTGCACAAGCAAATTTTGTCAAGGGCGGATGTATTCTGGCAGTCGATCTCAACCACTGCTGTCTTGATGGCGTGGGTGCGATCATCGCAATCAAGGCGTGGGCCGAGAACTGCAGGTATCTACAAGGAGACTCATCAGCAGATTGTGCCTGGTATGACGCGGAGAGCTTCAATCACAGCCTTCCCGAAGTCCTACATGAACTTGAAGGTTACGTGCGTCCGGTAGATGAAATCGATCCTGATGTATGGGGCCTTCTACCATTTGTTCCCTCGGACGATGTCGTCGCAAAGCATTCTTCACGGCAAGCAGGGCCTCTAGGCAGATTACCACGATATCCGCTGCACTCGGTATGGCCATTGCCTACAGCAGAGCGAAAAATGGACACGACCTTATTCCTCATCCCACCCGAGAAGGTTGATTTGCTCAAAGCAGATGTCGCGCGCGACGCCGAGGCCAACGGAACCATCATATCCATCAGCGACATAGTACAAGCCTTCTTCTGGCGCTCCGCCTTGCGAGCCCGCTACGCCGTGGCTAAAGCCAGTGGCCAGGAGTTCAGCCCGGACGACTGCTCTATCCTAGAGTTGCCGACAGACGGACGCCCGTACTTTTCATCCTTACTACCGTCAACATACATGGGCAGTTTACTCACCCTCAACCGAACCAGCATGCCGATAGAAGAACTTTGCGCCCCTACCACAAGTATCGCACGCATAGCGCAGCTGCTGCGTGGCTCAGCTGCACGTATGACACCAGCACTGATACACGACGCCTTCACTCTACTGCAGTCATTACCAGACCACAGCAGATTCTCGACAGCGAACATGGGTCTCGACCACATGCACGCCATGATCTCGAACATGATTCTATTCCAGATGAGTGAAATCAGCTTTGGCGACGCCTACTTTGCCAATGGAGGCTCGCCGGAGACGATGAGACCACAGCTAGAGCGAGGGAGTGGGCGCTTCAGGTTCCTAGTCGTGTTTCCGTTGAAGGCAGATGGAGGTGTGGAGCTAGTACTAGGGACGTTTCCTGAAGAAAGAGAGATGCTTGCTTGTGATGAGGAGTTTACTAGGTACGCGCGATTGGTTGATGTGGCTGAATGTTGAGGCAAGTGTGGTTGCGGCGTCTTGGGACGAGTGGATGGGAGTTTTATAGATACTGTGCATGTAAATTGACTTTGTTTTTTCCCTTGTCGAATTCCTGCAGTCTATTTGCAGAACGCAAAGTGGGTACCGTGATGCTATAGCGGAACCAGATGCCCAGGATGTTGGCATAACACCGATGAGCACATTAATCCTATGAGTAGGCAGCGGGACCGTCCGACCCACAGACGCATGTCAGCCCTGCATTCTTACCCCCACGCTCTCACGCATGAGTAGGGTTCAAGGTTCTGTGCTATAATCGTCGCAAATGTGCTCTTTAGCTCCGTGTCTAGACCTACTGCCTGTCATACTCTTTTTCACCTTGGGTGACAATGAGAAAAAGGTTTAGCACCATTCCGTGCAGCGCCACCCACGTTGATTGATGACTGTACTAGAGACTCGCTTGTCGTAAGTGGACCGACGATACCCTTGGGGATTGTCAGCCGCACTTTGTATCCTCTCCTCACGATTTTCTCTTGTTTGAGGCGTGTCTGCCTTCGTTTTATATCTGAGGTGTTGTGGAAACTCAACAGAAGAAAGAGAAAGAAAGCACATACATACGTACCATATTCGCCACCCTTTCGGCTTCTTCCCAGTCTAGTACCACCTCCAACATGCGTCCCTCTCGTGCGTCCATCGAGGAACCACTACTTTCCCCCCCACTCTCCATATCCAACTCATCAAAAGACCCCAAATCCAATGCCCAAACACAAAGTTGTCCCATCGCCATCCCAGCAAACCCACTCCTAAATCATGCCCATCCATCTCCCTCGGCGCCCCCCGGAGTTCTCGCCATCGAAGCCACAACCCTCGCCTGGACGCCCACCTCCCTTCGACTCACCTACATAACAATTTACCTAATCTACTTCATCGAGACCCTCCTCTCCAGCACCACACTCGCGCTGATCCCCTACGTTACATCAACCTTCTCGATGCATTCCTTCACCCCTACCGTCAGCATACTAAGCAATGTCCTCGGCGGTGTTTTCAACCTCTCTCTCGCCAAAATCCTAGACATCTTCGGCCGACCGCATGGTCTGCTATTCTGTCTTATCCTAGGAACAAGTGGGTTGGTGTTGATGACAGTATGCCAGGATGTGGGAACGTATGCTGCAGCTATGATATTACACACGGTGGGGAACAACGGTGTACAATACATCCTCTCTGTTTTCATCGCCGATACAACGAAGCTAGAAAATAGAGCGTTGGTTCAGTCACTCATGAACTCGACCAGCCTGATTACGGGCTGGGTTGCAGGACCGTTGGCGCAGGCGTATCTGGGTGGGGTGGGGTGGCGGTGGGCGTTTGGCATGTTTGGGGCCTTGGTCCCAGTTGTTACGTTGCCGCTTTTTGGGTTGTTTGTGGGGAATTGGAGGAAGGTGAAGAAAATGGGGTTTGTAGGGACGGAAGATGGTAAGAAAGGGAGGGATTGGGTGCAGGCTTTGGTACACTACGGGAGGGAGTTTGACGCTGTTGGCTTGTTGCTTGTTTCTACGGGCGTTGCGCTGGTCTTGCTGCCATTCAATTTGTATACGTTGGCGGGTAAAGGCTGGTCGTCGCCGCTGATCATCATTGCGCTTGTTGTCGGCATCCTACTCCTATTGGTATTTGTGGTGTGGGAGTGGTTCTTCGCGTCCATCCGCCTCCTCCCATACAGACTGCTTTTGGACCGAACAGTCTTCGGCGCATGTCTACTATGCACATGCCTATTTGGAAGCTACGCAGTGTGGAACAGCTACTTCAGTTCGCTTCTGCAGGTGGTGCAGGGGCTGAGCGTCGAGGAAGCGAGTTACGTTGCGCAGTTGTACATGGTGGTCAGTGTACTCGTTGCCGTCTCAGCCGGCTACATGATCCATCAAACCGGCCACTTCAAGACCATTTCGCTCGTGGCGGGCATTCCGCTGAGTATGCTGGGCCAGGGTCTGAAGATATACTTCCGCACTCCCGGGAAAATCGGGTACATTGTCATGTGCTTCATCCTGATTTCCATCTCACAGGGCGTCCTCATCGTCACGGGCGAAATTGCTATCCTCGCGGCTGGATCGCACGAACATGTCGCCGCAATGCTCGCTATCGTCAGCATCTTCGGTAATATTGGTGGTGCCATTGGTCTGACCATTGCGGCCTCCATGTGGTCGGATATCGTCCCCGATCGACTCAGGCTATATCTACCCGCAGAGAACTTGCCTAACCTTCACAAGATCTTCGGCGACATGACGACTCAGCTGTCTTACCCAGTCGGCTCACCGACAAGTCTTGCAATTCAACACGCCTACGAAGACGCTATGCTTCGGCTCTTGGCAGCCAGCACTGGTATCTGGATCCTCGGCGCTATTGGCGTATTAATGTGGAGAAACATCAACGTTAAGAACGTCCAGCAAAATAAGGGCCACGTTTGGTAGATGTGTCTGTGTAGCTTGGAAATGAGCTGAGCGTGAACGAGCCCGCGACGAGAGCTCACGGAAGCAGTAAATGGGCACGAAGAAAAGAAGAGCTTTGGACACTAGTAGCAGCCATTTCCAATTTCGTAGAGTGCATGTAGATCAAGAGCCTCGCGTTTCAAGGGCACGGCGTATGAGTTTCTTTTGATGCCGTCCTCGTACATCGCAAGCCCGTCACGTGGCAGGCTGCGCGTTACCCTATGAAGACTAGTGTCTTAATCCCTGCTTCCCACGTCATCGCCCATGACCAAATTTTGGGGCAACCCAACAGCGCGCATGAGCAACACTAGACAGACATTACGACGACTTCAGGCAACACTTGGAAAACTACGACTCCTCTTAGAAAACGTCTTCTATCCATCTCCAAAAACATTCTGCATCTTGGAATAAACCCACGTCGCATAGCGTTGCGAAGCAAACATGGCGCACCATGAACAGTACATACTGCACGTGACCGCGGGCGCAACATACGACACCACAAAACATCAAGATGTACTGGTCAACAGTGAACAGCCGGTGGATATATCCTCCGACCTGATGGATGCGAGACTACACATGCGCATTAAAGACTACCGCGGTGCGCTTCTCTCTTCCTCCTCTCCTTCCTCCTGCCCCTCCAACGCGAAAAGTCACTGACACTACGCAGGTCTACCCGAGGGCTCCCCGAATACATCACCTTACTTCTCGACCCCTCAACATCCTTACGACCGCTACTCGATATCCTTCTCCTTCACGCCGAAACAAGACATTGCAGGCGATAAACTCGTTTTCGGAAACGACTTTGACCACCCGATCCGCGACCGCTTACCGCCCTTGTTCGATAAGGCTTTTGGTGTAGTCAAGTGGTGGATTGACCCAGGGCTAGATGGCGATGTATATGCGGATGAGCCATACATGTACGGCGCGCTGCTGTCCTCCATAAACGTCCTGCGAATCGGAGGTAAGAAGGACGAAGACAAGCAAAACAAGGGAGACCTGGAAGGCGAGACGCACACTGAAGGCGACGTTGAAGTCCCTGGATCAGACGGCGAGGCTGTTGTCTACGAAGAGGGCGCAGATGGCGACGGCGTCGAGGTCAGGAAAAGCAAAGGCGTACCTGATCGATCCGGAGCGCGACAAAAGTTCTTCCTCACAGAACAGAACCGGAGAGACTTTACTTTCGAGGCCGGTCGCGAATACAAGTGCGATTTCTTCAACCCATATCTTGATTTCAACGAGTTTGCGCTCAAGATTGGGTATGGATTACCCAACATAAGCATGATCGGGCATTGGGATGGACAGCCGCTGCGGTAAGTTGTTGTTTTGTTTGTTTGCTTTTTATCCGGCTGTCATCACCACCACCACTTACTGCTCAAAACTTACACGCTTTCTTTGGACCGTGGATATGGAGCTGACTTGATCATTCACTAATCAGACCTCACACACTTAGATATGTACTCAAGAACCGGGAGACGAACCAGGAGCTCTTTGTCGTGATCATTGAGCTGCTGCCAACCGAGCAAGCGAAGAAGGAGGGTGTTGAGGATCCAAGTGAGAAGTTTGAAGAAGTACATGGGAAGAATAAGCAGGAGGAGAATAACAATGGCCTGGATTAGGACATGGTGATTGTGAGTTGACGACTGAGACGACGGATTAAAGGTTTGGGATACTGTATGGTGGGCGGCTTCAGCGCGGCGTTTGGGAGGGCATGAGTAATGAGGCATAGAATGGATTGGAACGGTCAATGGAAATGGGACGGTACTGTGTTTGGTCACAGGTAGCCAATGTAGGAATAAGCGTAGCCACAACAATCATCTTCATCATTGTTGATCGTCCCCCCCATGGGGTATGGAATGCTGGCTTTGGCAGAGGAAGCTCGGACCTCCGAACATCGGCCTGAGCTGCAGCGACACCAAAAATTCCATCGCGAAACGTGCATTTCCGCATCACAGCTTCAACATGGCCGCACGCACGTTAAGGATAGGCAAGACAGCCAATTGAACAGGTGTCGTGAAAATGACATCTGATTCCAAAACATCTCGCCCAGTCAACTAACATACCCACAGGCCTCATCCCAGGTGACGGCATCGGCCGCGAAGTGATCCCCGCCGGCCGCCGCATCCTCGAGGCGCTTCCCTCCTCTTTCGGCCTCCAATTCACCTTCTCGCACCACGAAGCCGGCTGGGAATCTTTCCAAAAAACCGGCGCCGCGCTTCCCGACAAAACAGTCGAAGCGCTAAAGTCCGACTGCGATGGCGCCCTCTTCGGAGCCGTCAGCTCGCCCACGGTGCAAACAAAGGGATATTCCAGCCCCATCGTCGCACTCCGCAAGAAAATGAAGTTGTATGCCAACGTACGGCCAGTCAAGAGCGTGCGAGGAGGGCTACGTGACGTGGATTTGGTGATTGTGAGGGAAAACACCGAGGACCTCTACGTCAAGGAAGAGAAGACGTACACCGCTCCTGACGGAAGCAAGATCGCCGAAGCAATTAAGCGCATTTCCGAAACAGCATCATTCAACATCTCTGCCATGGCCGGTGACATCGCACTCCGCCGCCAACGCGTCCGCGACGCCGGCTCTGCGTCCATGCACTCCAGCCCGCTTGTAACGATAACACACAAATCCAACGTGCTATCCCAAACCGACGGCCTCTTCCGCGAAACTGCTCGTCGCGCCCTTCAAGACCCCAAATACAGTCTTGTCAACGTCGAAGAGCAGATTGTAGACTCCATGGTGTACAAGCTCTTCCGCCAGCCACAAGACTACGACGTCATCGTCGCACCCAACCTCTACGGCGATATCCTATCTGACGGCGCCGCCGCCCTCGTGGGTTCGCTTGGTCTGGTTCCTTCTGCCAACGTGGGCAGGGACTTTGTAATTGGGGAGCCGTGTCATGGTTCTGCGCCGGATATTGAGGGCCAGGGGATTGCGAATCCAATCGCGACAATTAGAAGTACCGCGCTGATGTTGGAATTTATTGGGGAGGAGGAGGCTGCTGTGGCTGTTTACAGAGCGGTTGACGCTAACCTCGAGGAAGCGAAGCTGCTCAGCCCAGACATGGGCGGCAGAGCCAAGACGGAGGAGATTATTGAGGATATCTGCAAGAGGTTGTAGACGGTGATGTTATAGATGGGGGTAGTGTAGGAGCAAAGTCAGCAAGATTTAAGGCCTTGCACGGGTCATGCGAGAAGCTGCGAAAGGGGAGAGAGAAAAAAACCACGCACGAGATCGGTACATGTAGAAATCGGTCAAGGCGACAAAAATGGATTTCGCGTATTTGGTACATACACTAAATGCTATCAACTCCTACCTTACGATACCATTAAGAAAATCACACCCTAGTAAAAGCATCAATATCCACCCTTTGGTAAAAGCTCACATGCCCAAAAGTCTCCCAATACTGCGCCAACCGATTATGACTTATTAGTATAAGCTGACTGGTTATGTAATTGTCTAGCACAGTAGTCAGCATCCAAATCCCTGCATCGCCTTGATGGAGGTTAACATACCATCTCTAAACCCTGTAGCAGCAATATGCCCCACACTCTTAACAATCCTTGCACCCTTGAACATGTCCTCCTTCGCTACCCGTATCAGACCATTTGGTCCAATATCGGGTGCTATAAAGGTATATTCGCCTCTGGGAATGTTCGGGTCACCAGTCAATTTGACAGCTTCGATGCAGCCGCGATACACAGTTTCGTCTTCTCCCTCCCCCTGTGCGAGACCATCCGAACCCAGAACCTGCCCATGATACGCCTCTTGCAACGTAGCAACGCTATCTTCCAAACCATCAGCATTCTCTATTGCGACATGACCGTTTTCCGAAGAAGACGACTCCGCATCCGTAGGCGCCGTAGTCCAAGACGCCTCACTACCAACGCTTTCTTCCCTTTCCCTAGCGCGCATGGCCCACTGCGCTCGCTCCGGCAGCGGTTTCGCATCGTCAGGTTGCATGACGACGAGGAACTCGCAGCCATGGCCTGCGTAATCGCCGCACCAGATCCCTTGCCATGGTTTCTGCGGCGTGGGCGTGTAACTTTCTTCTGGCAGAGTAGCCCACGTTGCGACGTCTTCGCCGATGCGCATGCTCAGGCCGAGTGCGCGTGTGGAGAACTCCATCCATCGGCGGATACGGAAGGTGGAGGTGGAGAGTTGGTCTAGCTGGGCGGGCTTCTGGCCTGGTTGTCTGAAGCCGGAGGGTGAGGCGTCGTTGCGTGTTCGGTCCGGGCTAGGGAGTGTGAGGGGTGGCCATACGGGTGTGGCGTCTGTTGTGATTGCTTTGGGCCAGGGGCGGGTGAGCATGAGTTGGGAGAAGAGTGAGGCTGCTTGTTGTGCGCGGTCGCGGTACAGACCCATGCGGATTTCTTTTTGGAGGCGGTATCCTGTGTTTCCAATTGATTCCCCGTAGGCGTCTTTGTTTAGTCGTACAATGGGCGCGTTGAGGTCGAGGCGGACTTTGGGGCTGAATGTGTGGATTATGGCTTCTGGATGTTGGTCCCAGGATAAGGCTTCGGGGACTCGTCGTTCTGCGACGAGGGCGTAGGCTTCGATTGCGTCGAGTCTGTGGTCGTAGCGCGCGATGAGAAGTTTGCCCGTGTGGGCAGTGTCGGCGAACCATATCTTTCGCCTTGCAATGAACCAGTAAGGATGGTGTTCTTGGAATAGTTCCCGCCATGTTAGATGCGCTGGTTTGGCGACGTTGGGCCGTGGCACTTCCGCTTCTACAAATGTCTGCCAGAGCGTGTCCTGTAGTGTGTGCTCACGCAAGACCTTGCTTACCATGCCCACTGTGAGGAGGTCAGATAGATTGAGATAGCTGAGTACATGATGAAGAAGTTCTGAAGGAAGGTTAAGCAGCGGCGGCAGTGTCGTCTGTGGTGCCGAGCTTGAAGTCTCGAGTAGACGTAGCTCCATGTATTTATGATTCGATGTGTCCGGTTCTTTAGGAAATCGATCGGCCGTTCAAGTACCACAGTTCAGGTGGCGAAAAGCTTCAGTAGTAGTGCGTTTTGACGCGTGTGCCTGTTGTATGCAGGCTGCCCCGAAAAGAGGAGTACTACGAGTCTACCAAGGCTTGATACTGTATCCTGCGGGGCGATTGTTGCTCCGCTCTTGTTCTTGATTCCTCTTTTATTTTCTCGGCAACGCTCCGTAGTGACACCTTCCCAGCTTCGCCTAGTCGCAATAAGTCTGGGGACGATTGGCGTAATTAAGCAACGAGTACGAAGCTATGCACGATCAAAGTGGCTCTCGCGAATCTGAGGTCAGTTGAGTACCTGCTCTTCTGGGTGGTTGATGTTCTTGCGTGATGATTGGTGATGTTGCGATATCGGATGAGGAGGCGGCTTGAAGGTAGGCGCACACGTTTCGGACAGGCGGCAGGATGATGGGGTTGTTGCAGAGGGTTTGGCTGCTGCGGCTACGACGAGTATGGCGGGCTTGAGGAAGATGGGTACATGTCGTTGTTCTGCAGACGTGTGATGCATGCCAATCACGTGGTACTGACGGTCACCATTCGTCCGTGCGCTGCTGCGCAGGTGGCTTTTGTGGGGTACGTGCAACTTGACTTCTTTCACCACACAATGATATTATACAACAGCAGCTATTCCATCTTATTGCACGGGCATGGACGACGCGAAAGCGCGTGGGTATACCAATAGCAACGTTTGAAATGGCCTAGCATGTGCGCCAAATACCCTTGTTCGAGCATTACTGGCTGCGGTGCTCAAATATCAGGACTATCACCCATATCATGGTACGGTAGGATGCTCGAGGTACCTTGGCACAGTTGATCCAACCGTGCTGCACTGATTCTTACGCGTCTCTATATTCGTCGGCCGGAGGCTATCTTTAATGTCCACCGAAGGCTCCCTGATAGCTAAAACACATCACGGTTGTATGTGATCGCAATGCCGCGAATACCGTAAGACTTCACGACGATACCACTAACTCCGGGGGACCGGCGTATCCACCCTGATCACAAATCACCTTGCACCATCTGCTGCTCGCGCTCTTCTTCGATGCTGCCAAGTCTATCCTGAAGATGTAACGGCACCATTTTATCCAGATCGAAGTACGCAAGATCGTCTAGCGTAAAGGTAGACGGTCGTGTCGTTGCCACATCTCATGAGGAGCACTAACGATAAGTTCGAAAGGATCTTCGATGTTCCGGTTTTCCGGGACGTCAAGGTAAGCCAAGTCATCCTCTTGACTCTCGAACTGTTGTGGCACATCGGAATCTGATGGTGATGGTGGATCATTAACGAATGTGTCTTGGCACTTGAACTGGGGTGTTGGGTTGGTCTCTAATAGTGGTGAATCTTGGGGCGGACGAGTCGAGATTCAGGCGCACGCTCGTAGACGCGTTGTTGCGACCGGTGTTGACATCCTCCTTACGATGAGGTAAGGAATCCTGGTGTGTGTACTGATCGCCGTCGTCAGCCGCATCGTTGGAAAGGTTATCAAAGCCAGCCTCATCATTGGAAATGGCATCAGACATGGACTCATCATCACATCCCTTTTCTGGTTGAACATTATTCTCCCAGTCCGATCGAGCAGATTCCTCGGTCTTTTGTCGAGTAGCTTCTGCAGCTTCTGACTCCAGCGACGTCGCAATTTTTACGGATACAGCCGGACATGTCGCTGGTGACATCTTCCCTGGTGATTTTCAGTCCAGGAATGACGATAGACTCCTGGTCTTTGATCAGCTGTATGACCATCCTCATTGCCACTGGCTCATAAGCTACGGCAGGCTCTGCTGCTTTCGATTTGGAAGATGCCTGCATGATGAAGGACGTTTCTGTTGTGGATAAAAAGGCAGAAGTCTTTTCTCCTTTTATATCCTGGCTCGAAGTGACGTTGTATGGTGCAGGATCCTGCTCATGACCCATAGCGCTAGACTGAGGCAGTACTTGCTGCCACTGGAGCCAGTTATTTTCTTCTTCACGCACAGATTGAAGCGCGACTTGACCGTTTACACGATTACTTGCTGTTGCTTGAACGGCTGAGGGCGGTGCCTGAGGCCGCTGCGGAGTCTGATGTTGCTGTAACCATGCAACCGCAGCACTCTTTTGCGACTCTTGCTGTTTCAGTGCAGCAATAATCTTCTGTACGACTTCTTCATACTTGACTCGATAGTTCTCTTTAGAGAGATCGATACCTGCAATCTTCACAGGCGGTCTTCGGCTGCTTCGCTCTCTCTGGTTGTAGATGGTGGCCGCGGCTTTCTGTCGAAACATTACATCCAGAGAGAACGGCACACCAGCAGAAATGGAGTCAAGATCACCCAATTAGTGGCTGGCTGCATCTGAAGGGCCTGTCGCAATGGCTAAGGATGTGGAAGGCTGAATTGGCGTATTTTCGGGCACCTGTCGCGCTGGCTGTTCAGCCATCGTTGACGATCTGCTTCGATGCTGTACTCGGCATCTTGTGCTGATGGATCTACATCCTGTTCATTAGACTTCAACCTATGCCTTTGTACTGTTATATCACTGGTTGTTGCTGAATATGCTGGAGCTTTTGGCTGCGGCTGCTCTTGACCTCCAAAACCCGATTGAGCAACTTGACAAGCCTGGCCAGCCATGGTGCTCACACTTGGTATCGGCCGATGCATTCGAATATATTCGGTGCTAGCATTCGTTCGGAAGCTTGATTGTATGGCTAATAACGTGAATTAGAGCCCGTAGTGCCACGGGTGACCTGATCCTCTCGAACACCTGGTACTGTAGGTGCAGAGTAATTCGGTTGAGTTATTGTTTACTTCTGGCCTGCTCGTGAGTGATCCTGTTCAAGTCAGTCCCTATGGCAGTAGAGAGTATCATTATAATCTACAGCAATGACTGCAGCACGATCGTGTGGGGAATCTGGCGCCATGTTTTGTGCTTCCTAGATTATGTCAGTAAAATAGATTCTGGGATCATCAGTCCAACAGAGTATACCATATCCTTTGTAATGTCGTAACGAGAATATGTGCTCAATGAAGTCCCATCCTTTGGGGAGTTGTCTTCACGGAGGCGCTTAGGGCTAGCCTTCATGTCATCTCCATGAGAACGCTTTTTCGCGCCTTTTTCGTCCGCCGTCCGGTTTGAAGGCTGTTTCATCGTGAATTGACTCGTGCGGTTCGGTCTTGGATGGTGTGTCGTTACAATTGCCAGTCTTCAGTGCCCTTGACTAATGGGCTGAGGGTAGTGTGGAAAGTGAATAACACTATCCGAGCGCCTGTGGCGCGACCGAGGAAGTGCGCATGTGCATCATGTGCATTAAATTGTACCCAGAAGAGGACTCCTTAAATTCACAAGTGATATACAACGTCCACCATGAACATACCAACTTTTTACAAGTTTCTCGGAAACAGTCTTACCGATTTCGAACCAGACGACGTCACAGATGAATGTCCCGTCTGCGCCATCTCATATGACGATGTTTCAAAACACCATTTGGAGGAAATCGTCACGCTTCCCTCTCAGCACGATTTCCACTACCATTGTATCACGAGATGGCTAAAGGATAGCCCCAGCGACGTAGCAACATGTCCCAACTGCCGTCTGGAGCTATGCAAAAGACCTGAAATGACCGTCGAAAACTCTACATGGTCTCTTATTCCTTCTCTATCGGATAATTGGGCGGAAGAGAGATGAGAGGGTATATGGGCCACAGACGAATGGAACGAGACTACTGAATCTAAAACAATGATCTTCATGCTCACCGAAGAAGTCATCGACTTCCTCTCCGACGAAGGACATAATTCGACAAAAGAGTTTCCAACAACGCCACGATGTATGGATGTCTTCAAGATAACGTTCTCTTGCTATCATGAAGACATGGCTCTGGCGTTTCTAAAACTACTCCATCCTGGTAGCGTTGGAGAATACGTTATAGTACGTACAATTTTGCACGCTATCAGAGTCATATACAAAGAGAGAGGTTAGAACAACGCTATCGCTTGGATACAGTTCAGAGACTGGGAAAAACAGAAACGACAAGTGTTGAAAGTGTCTACCGGCGGGTCGGTCTACGGCACCTAGCAGAGGGCGTAAAAGAGGAGGCGAAAAGGGTGGAAGAGGAGAGGGGAAAAGAGAAAGTTCTTCAAGTCAAGGCACTTTTAGGGTTGATTCAAGCCATTATGTAAAGTTTGGGATGGAACGCAGACTTTTGGGCTATGCGTGTAATTATGGGGCTGTTCGCGGTTGACCTTGATTCCCGTAGTACGCAAACACATTGTCACTAGCTCTGATTTCCATTCGAGCCGACTGACTGGCTTCTTGGTGTTAGATTCCAGTCAGTAATATGCTAAATGTCTCGAAAAACGGTGCCTGGACCAGGTTTGAGACAGGTTTCTCATGAAAGGGGCATGACTTTCGCTTAGGAAGCATGGATGGACGATGCGGGAACTACAAGACAGCACGGATTCCATCACAACAGTCCGCTGCTCCCGTACCTCGAACGTCATGTATCGCCTGTCAACGCAGTCAACTTCAAGCACAACCATCGCCGCTGTTTCCCGCGGGGAAATAGAGTTCAGTCCCATAGCCATCATTAGTGGTATACACAATATCCTTGTCGAGAAGTCCTACCCGCAGAAACCAAATGTTTGTTCTTCGGCTTTGAAAGGTCTTGGTGAGAGGATAGTGGAACGTGTTCAGCGCGAAGTCACCGCAGTCCTCCTAGAGACCGGTCTTGAATCTGGGGTAGATTGGGAAAACCGCGTTTTCAGACCGATAATCGCCACCTTTGATATCGTCGAAACGCTTGGAATTTGCCAAGAGGATTCAGAGTACATATTCGTGCTCGTTACTGTGCTCTCGTTAGCATTTGAACTCCTGCTCTTGGTAGGTAAAGACAAGGCACAAAGAACGCGTACCTTCCTTGCACGAACTTTCCGAAGGCTCTTCGTAGAGCCAGAAATATGCCGCACAGTTGAAGTTGTCCTTGATGCTGAGCGGGCTCGGCTGACGCGAATGAATGCCGAGATGAGAGTATTGAGAGCAATTCAAGGTGTCCGGATGCTGCTGCCTGACATCACGATGTGCACAGCAGCGTGGGATGAACGTATGCTCCGTAGCCTGCGAAGCCGCGATCATGCCTATTATCTCCGACAACGAGTACGAACGTCCACCCTACTAGAGCCGGAAGCACGCATCTCCTGGTGGAGCGAGACTGCAGCCACCACGTTTTTTCAAGAAGCTAAAACATTTGCATCAATGCAGCGTCTTGCAGCAGCTGCATCTGATGTTCGGATCAAGGTCTTTCTGAAGCATGGACGTTGGTGGCTGTTCGACTTCGTAACTTCTGTCGACCTCGATTGGAATCGCGTAAACATGAATACGTCCAAGGGTTTCAGCATGGAGCTAGAGGTAGGCTGTTCAGTCTCTCCAGTCGCTGCAGTTCCTAACAAGATGTCAATAAAAATGCCAAAGGCGGCCACCAATGGATTCACCGGTACGATATCCATTCCCCCCGGTTGCTCGTATCGTGTGGTCAAGGTGGAGGGGGTCAGAGAGAAGACGAGCGACGTCGACTGGACAACCATCGAGACAGCGGATGCGGTACTCGAGGTTGGTGGAGGCGATTATCTTCTCAAGCGTGTAAACGTCGGTACCCGTGTCATCATTGAGAATGTTGGTCGATAGGGCGCGCTGCTCGTCTGCGTGGGGGGCTATTTGTCACGTCGGTGCTTAGATATTGGGATCGGAGAAGCGGAGTAGAGCTGGATGCGCACATACGGAGATGTACTGGAAGTGGAGACGAATGCCAATGTTGATGAGATTGCCGTCCTCTCACAAAGTGACGATGATTTCGTAGCGTTAGCACGGGTGCTACGAGGAACAGCCGAGGTCAGCAGGGTGAAGATGACTAAGACGTGAAATGAGTGGGACCTACTGCAACAACACGCGCAATCACCGCATGGCATGAATCGCCCTTGCTTCTAAAGCGGTGAATGTATCGAGAGGTTGGCCATCGCGAGTCGGCTCATATTTGCGATGCCATACCTAAGCCTTCCAATGTTCTCCTAGTGTGGGATTGGTTGACCATTCAGCCATGATGAGAGTTCTTGTATACGCCACATTGCGGTATGAGGAGCTGGCAATTTAGGGTGAATCCATGATTACTTGTGCCGGATTGGTAAGGCCTTGTGTCTTGTTCGTTGATTTCTGAAGCCTAGTCCACTCCCTTTCTTACCGTCGCTGCCATGTACTGGTTTGGGCAACTGAGCCTCATTCGTGCCTGGTTGATCTTAAAACCGAACCATGTTCGTCAATCAAGCAACCAATACGAAGCTTAGTGTATCTAAGGCAGGAGTATAAGAGAACCATAGCAAAGAATCGTCGCTACCCTCGAAAACAATAAAAGCTCGTAGCTTCTTTGTATTTATTTGAGGATACTTCACCAGCTCTCTCGACTGATCAAGATCTTCGAAAGATACAACGTTAAGACTACGACAAAGACCAGCGACCGAAACACTATCGAGCATTACGAAGATCAAACATCTCTTCGCCTACTTCTGGCTCGTATTTACCAACCTCTCCGTCAGCGCTCCTGCTGCCATCCCCGACTCTCTCCGTCTACCTCGAAAGCCACCACCACCAAGCAAGACCCCCACAAACATACCCGCGTATAAATCACCGCCGCTGAGTTGCGGCCTCGTGGTCCCTACCGCCAAGAGCTGGAAGGACAACCAAGATGACATTAGTGTATTCGCTAGAACTCATTGGATCCGCTACCTTGAGGACCCTTCGTCTACTTCGTTTCCCCTGTACCTTCGCAATCACTTTGCTCACGATCTAGCGCCGAGCTCCCTGTACTGCGACACTGTTGGAGCTTGCGGATTCTCCTGTCAAGCTTTGAACTCAGACCTGTCGCAACACGAGAAGCAGATGGCATACTTTGTGTTCGAACAGATAGCTGGCCTTGATCATCTCTACAAGAGTATGCGCATAGGCTTGCAAGAAGCTGCGTCGTACATGGACGGCAAGATATCCGAACTCACCCGGACCTACAGCGCTGCGCCGCGCATACAGAGGCAACTCCAAAAGAAATTGGATGATCGGAGAAGGAACGAAAAGCTGGGCATGTCTATCTTCTCCGGGTTATTGATGTTGGCTGGCGGGGCGATTGGTGTTCCCGGAGTGCTTGGCCTCGAAGAAACCATAGTAGCTCCACTCACAAACATGATGACGAGCACCTACATTTCCATTGTTGGTATGGTTAATGCAGTTCGTCGAGAGCCTAGAAAACTCACTTATGACTTGGAGGAGACCATACGCGAATTGCTCAACGAGTTTGGCTATCTGAGTATGAACAATATCACATACGATATGAAGATGTTTATGGAAGGCGACAAGAACAACCTTGGGCAGGACCTGATTGGCATCCTAGAAGGAGATTACTTCTTTAGAAGAGACGAGAACATACAGCTCACTGTCCAGAAAAGTTCCGAAAAGATGATGTTCGACAACGTAGTCAACGGACTCTGGTCATGGGAGAGAACATACATCGTTTGGGCAGATGCACCATCCCGTGGCTGTCAGTACGATACGCGTGGGCCTCCAGAGAACCGGGTCTGCTTTGCCGAAGACCCGAAATCCATGTATTATGTTTATGCCCTGGATATCTCTCGGGAGCATGACAGCCATCACAATGACAAAGCATTGATTCACGGTCCTACCGGCTATCGAAACTTCTTTGAGGGACAGAACAAGGAGACCTACGGAACTACCAATGAGGACATCGTCCGTTCCTCGATATTCGTTCATGAGCACAAGCTGCAAGACGCCATACACAGCCTGGATTACAAAACGGTCTTCTCGGCTTTGGCACGCGGGAAAAACTTGGGCAAGAATTATGGGAAACTCCCAGGCAGTTACAGGCTACCCATTTACCGCAACCCAGGCGGCGAAGCCATCTCCAGCGTCTGGTCCAAACACGGTCGCAACTACCCATGCATGGCCGGAGAGTTTGGCTGGAATGATGGTACGTGGAGCATTGACAAGGACGAAACCTTTGACTTTCTTGTCCAAACCGGCCTCATGTTTTCCGAAGACTGGGAAGACTTTTGCCACAATGAGGGCCATTGCAAAGGGGAGAATAGTATCGATTGGCATTCAGAGTTCGAGGCGCTCCGCAAGCCAGGTGATCCGAAGATTCCAAAGGACCTGAAACATCCCTTCAAAAAGTGCAAACAAAAGACGAAGCACGAGGTGGGTAAACCTTATCACGACTTTGATGAGAGCCCTCCTATACGCTGAGTGGAGTGACGCCTTCATGGGTTGGGCGAGGTGCTCCAAGCAAATGGGCAGATCGGTTCCAACTTGGTTGATGATTAGCGAGTGCAAGATGTCGAGGAGGATGTGGTCTGCGCGCTTGTCTCCGATTCAGAGGCTCTAGTTTTATCTATGTGATATATTTGCGCCCTTAATCTCTCTCGCAAGAGTCTTCTTCTACCACTAGCATGGAAGGAAGGTGGATTCATCGGGAGATCAGCACGGGTGTCTAGCGGAGTCACAAAACTTAGATGTATTGGTCAACGATCGAAGGGGTTTTACGGACTTGTCGCAACGAGCTCTGTCATGGGTGGCCATGTAGTTGGATGTCACAACTGAGACCTGATATATGACCTGTAACACTAGGCGCCTATTGCGCGTGGGCTGCGAGATTTAGACATATAGTAATCTAGTAGCGTCTGGCTACGCCTACCTATAATGCTACACTTTGGGGTGCGAAAACTTGTAACCGCCTTTGCACACCCATTTTTCATTGATACTCATCACAATGAAGACGTTATCTATCAGTATTTGTCACAAATTCCGTTTCGTCAACTAACTATGCGTAAGCCCACGCCGAATGCAAAGAAAGAGATGCTGTTTAAATAGGCCTTTTACCATGTCGGGCCGCTTGAAAGCACACGGAGTCTTCGGCCGGCAACGGACCCGACGATATAAATGGGCGAGTATATGCATGACTCTCAGTGCTCAAGTTTACTACACAGTCCGTGAATAACCAGGAACAAGCCAGCAAGAAAGTGTGACAGTAGGACCGACCAGAATCAGATGAAGTGATGACGGCCCACAGATAGGCGGAAGACGTGGACTTGAAGTGGGAAACTCTAACGATTTACTGGCATATTTCTGTTACTCAGCGTTTCTTTAGTATACAGACGCTTGGTGCCTTGCTTGCTTTTTGCGGAGCGTGCCTCTATATTGGAATATATCCAATGGCCAATTGGACGGGACTGCGTCCGAATCATGTTGCATGCTCAGATCGTTGCTGCGCATATCCACTTTGGATTGCAGCTGCCGTAGAAATTGATTTGGGAGTGGTAAGTGTCCACGTCCGAGCTCTGAAATGATGCTTACCAAGGAAAGATATGCGCCTCGGCTCCAGTACCTACCTACCGTGTCTGTGCGCGAGATGATCATGTCCGAGTGATGATCACCCCACCAACTCTACCACCCTATACAAAACGCGTCATAACTCCACCACCATGGACCCGATTCAGGAAGCGATTAAAGATATCAAATCGCGCAAGCTAGGCGCATCTTTTTCGTACTTACAAGTTGCAAAAAAGTATAGTGTAAATCATTGTACGCTCACTCGCAGACACCAAGGCAGAACCCAACTAAACAAACTCGCCTATTCGTCCCTCCACGTACACTAGGAAACCGAGCTCCTATAGTATATTACTACGCTTACTAAGCGATGTACGCCTCCTACACAAGCAATAATACGCAACTTTGCCTTATCTTTAGCTAATAAAAAGGTTTTAGAAAGCTGAGTTACTCGCTTTATTAACAGGAATCCTACCTATTTTATCTTGCGCTAGCAGGCAGGAATAGACTGCGATCGCCACAAGGCTAATTTAAAAACTAGGTATAGCTTTTACTTTTGGCTTCTACATAAGAAAATAAGAGAATATAATATAAAGCCTTCTTAAATGTTTAATATAAATAAAAAAGGCTTTATAGTTAAAGTAACTAGAAGGTTAAAAAGAGTGTTTAATAAGAAGATATACAACTAAAAAAAGTTAAATCTGCAACGTAAAACAGTGTTAAAGAATAAGTAACCGTCTTAGCCTGCGTTTATTTAAACAGTACAGCTCTATCTTTAGCTTTTATCTTTTAGTTAGCTGTTAAAGCTTTTAAATTAAGCTAAGTTTAAAATATTAATAATAAAAAGGACTTGATATTTGTTAGCTTATCTTCTTCTAGCTAGACTAATAATAATATAGGTCTAGAGGTTTTTAAGAGAGAGACTAGAATAAAAGCTTATTTGAAATATGTTGGAGTACTAATATGCGGATCACTCCAGATCACTCCGGATCTCTCCTTTGACATCTAGATCACCCGGGTTATCAGGTGATCCTAGTGATATATCACGTGACGGAGCTAGTAGCGCGCATATAAACAAGACAGATTGTCCAAAGTCTTTTTAGTAGTTATTGGACACTTTGTTGTAGCACTTAGTTAATTAATATACTTATTCCCCTCCACTAATTATTCAACTACTCCTTCTTAGCTCCTATAGTTATGAGCCTAGCTGCTTGATTGTAGTTTTAATTCCTACTGCGCAATTAGCAAGCTGGAAGATTATTTGTTTAATTAGATCTTACTCTCCTCTTTTTTATCTTCTACAGCACTGGCTAGCAGATCGCTGCTGCTGCTGTACCTCTCTCACTCATTGATTATACGATCAACCTCTTTCTAACCTATCCTACTACCTACTAACTGACTAATTAATCTATCGCACTTCAACAATAACCTACGTCGTAATCCTACACAAAGCATCTTATCTTAATATAGACCTCACTAATACACTGCTTGTCGCCTTAGGGGTGATCCTTAAGGCTTAATTAGACTAGCCAACCTAGTTTACTCTATTAAGGCTACACTGCTTAGAGAAAGGCATCTAGGATTAGGTTAATCCTAATCTCCTAGACGTACCTTTAATAGATTACTAGGAGCCACAGTATCTAGAACTGCCTAAAGATAGTAAGCAGCTAGTTGCTCTATTACTTAGCGCCAGCGCTTAAATACAAGAGGACTATAAGATTACTTAATATAAATATAAGGCTTAATTACTTAATGCTAAGTACAAGAAGGATAATTACAACAAGCTAGTTAATAGGTATAAAATACAAGCTACTTAATAGACAAGAAAAGTTGCTAAGATTACTAATATTAAGGACTAGATTAGTAAGACTGTCTATCTAGACCTACTCTTAAACGCCTTAATAAGCATAATTACTTAGAACTTTACTAGCCTTTAAGCCTTAGTAAAGATCCTAAAGGAGGATCTTATACCTATAGATTAGAATACTTAATATTTAATTAGGGCGCAGTATATATTACACCTTAATAAGGCTTGCTAGAGACAAATAGGTCCTAAGCAATAGTTTACTAAGTAGTAGCTACTATATTAATAAGCAATAATCTACTCGCTCTCTAAGATTATTAGGCTATTAGTAATTACTACCATAGGCTGGCAATCGCCGTTGAACACGTTTCAATTGGTGTCGTTTTTTGGTACCTTCAGCAAATTTTTTGACCCTGATTTCGCTCGGTGGTCTGAGCTTTTCTGCTCCGAGCGCTTAGCGCGTGGACCTCATCCACTCACCGTTCGAATTTCGTCGACTACACACAATCTTTTTTTGACTTTTGCGACTGATTAGTAGAGGGCAGCTGCTTTTCACTTTTTTGGAAAACCCATTTTGACTACAACAACAACCACCACCTTTGATACCCTAAAAATAAGTAATTACTAATTTTTTAGACATCTTAGGCACTAAGATTACACTAGACTAGTTGCGTAAGAAGCGTAATAAGCTAGTGTAAGCAACAGCGCTTAAGAAAGCTTAGTTAACCCTTAATAATCTAGGAAAGATCTTTAGTGTTTTGTTATAAGATTAGTTAATTACTTTCTTAAGAGGAAAAGGACACATAGTATTCTAAACTAGATCTAGATTAGTATTAGCTTAATAATCTACTAGTGCTAACAGCTTAAAGTTAAATAAGAGTAGTAAGTAACCCTACTCTTGCCCCTATAAGGCTAGTAAAGGGCCTATAAGCAAGTACTTCTAGACACCGCGCAACTATTACTAACTGTAAACTATAGTTACTAGATTAAGCCTTACTAGTAATATACTAATTAAGCTGTTAGATAATAAGAAAAAGAAGATTATTAAGCAATAAAACAGTAACACTTAGGCATCCCTACACACCTAGATTAAAAAAGAAGGCTAGAAGGCTAGCACTAGCAGATTAGCTACTAATAAGTTAAGTAAATCCTACCTTAGCTTATTAGTTTTAGCATTAATTAACCTAAAAGACCTTATTAAAGAAATTAGACTAAACGTCTTTAGTACAGCTTTTACTCCTTATGCCTTATCCCTTTATACAATCCTAGATAGTAGAGCAGCAGTCTACTTAGTTAATACTATAGATTACTTAGTACTAGGCACCTTTTCTAAATGCGCTAATAATAAGATAGTCTTAGTAGGCACTTAATCTATTCTAGTTGCTAGAATAGGAAATAGGCTGCTTAAGAACGTCTTACATAGTAAGGTAGGCCCTAAGACAGCTAATCTACTACTTACTAACATTAAGCTTGTACTAGGTTTCTATACTAATATTGTGTTAGAAGAGCAGCTTAACTAGTTAGGCATTTAGTATTTAGGATATAATTATACTATGTAATTTAGTACTCCTAAAAAGAACGTTGTCTTAATTAACTTGAAGTATTATTTTAATCTCTTATTTATTAAATATAAGCAAGTCTCTTATTACCCTACTTAACTACCGCTTGTGAACGCAGTAGCATAATTAAGAATACTAAAGTTACGCACTAGTAATAAGGACTTGTAGCATTAATAATTAGGTTACCTAGGACAATAAGCTATTAAAGCCTTAGTCTACTTAGCGTAGAACGTTAAAATTACTAGCAAGAAGCTATTAAAATGTAATTATTACGTAATAGCTTATACCTTGCAAGTAATCTTGCAGTAACTAAGAGAAAGATTACTACAACCTTTTTATAAGATCTTATAAGATCTATTTAATTTGCTAACAAGTTAATTGCTTAAGAAATAAGTACTAATTATTAAGAAAGACTACTTAGGCAAGCTGTATAATTACAATATCTAGTTAAAGACACTAAACAATATTATACTAGCGATTAAAGGCTTTGCTAAAAGAGTTAAGAGGAAATATTAGTAGAGAATTATAGAAATCTATTAAGATAATAATACTACTACACTGCCTTAGAGAGGGTAATTAAGATATAAGGAATAAGCTATAGAGAAAGGGATTGTAATTAAAACGCCACCGCTATACATACATAAGCCTAATAGCTTAGCAAAAAGAGCTAGCTAAGAGGTAATTATAAAGGCTATTAAGATACGCATAAGCGCTAATCTACTAGCTAAGCTTTAGCTAGTAATTATAAATACAGCTACTTACCTATAAGGCATAAGCCCTACTAAGATTTATAGCTACTAATCCCCTAACTAGGTGCTTAAAGAATAGTTTAGGAAATATTTCTAATACTATTAACTACCTAAGATTAGATATTAGACTGCTAATCTACGCCTAGACTAGAGTAGAATATATGCTTATAGCTGCTAAGCCTATCCTTTAGATAAAGATAAGGCAGCTAGGCGTAATTATTAAAGATTTAAGGTTAATCCTCGCGGCTATATTAGTTATTTAGTTAGTTATTAAGCCTCTAACATATACTATATATAAGTACTAACACTTAATTAGGTAATTACTACCTGTATTATAACTTTTAATAAACAGTTGTTCTACAAAGGAGATTACGAGGAAGAGCTACTAAGAGATTAAGTAATTAAGATTATAGAGATCCTTTATAATAGCGAGCTAGTTAATCCTAAAGATAACTTAGAGGTCCTCTCTCTTGTTTAAGGAAGGGCGGATTAGAATACGCAGCTAACTACTAAAAACTTTAGAAGTAATCTATCTACTATTTTAAGTAGTAAGGACAGCCTACCTACTAAAGATATGAGTAGATTAGAAGAAGCTAAGCAATTAGAGCACAAGGCTAGTGCACTATTAGGAATTTGCTTAAATTAGTAGCAGATTACTAGTCTTGCTACCTTAGAACTTACTCCTAAACTAGAGACTCTAGAGAACAATAATTGAATTAATTATATAGTTATTAATAGTTAAACAGCAGTGTAACTACTTAAAGAAGCTAATCTATTAAAACCTGTAGGTAGAATACCTTATTTACTAGTCTAACAGTCTATACCTATAGACTCTAACACGCTAGCTAATTATAATAGAACACCTGCTTGTGTAAGTAGGATAGCAGGGCGTAAATTATCTTGCAAGTTAAGATCTTAGGCAACAAATAGCAGACAGGGTAAGTAATTATAAGCTAAACCTTTGCTTATAAGACGTAGTACTAGGATTGTAGGTAAAAGCCTAGATTAGCTTATAAATTAATATCTTCTACTGCGCAAGCTAGGTAGCGGGCGTAAGCGTAAGAACGTAACCTAAGATCCTAATAATTAACTAGGGGGTAGAAGCACAGGTAGTGTTAACGCATTAATTATAGATTATAAAGATCTATTATAGAACAACTTTTATAATACCTACTTACTAGGTTTGTAAGTAATTTAGGAAGACTAAGTAAGCTATAAGACTCTTAATTATGTAGTTATAGTAGCTTTGCTTACTAAGCATAAACTAAGTATAAGAAATGCTTAACTATATTACAATAATCTACCTAAACTGCTAGGATTATAAAAGCAGTTATTCTAGTATCTTATAAAGGCCTTATTCAAGAATACCTGAAGGAGGGAGATTAATTAATTAAGTAAGATAAAGACTTAGACTAAGATATTAAAAGAAGAAGTAATTAATCGCCTCATACTTATAAAGTAGGTTTAGACCTACAAGTTTAATTACGATAGCTTTTTTCTTAAATACAAGGCGTAGATTGTTTTAAGAAGTAATTTCTAGGAAAAATATTTAATTAATTTAACTTACGCTGCTACTTTAGCAGCTAAGTCCTTTTAAGCAGTAATAGCTATTACTGCTAAGAATAATTTAGAGATTAAGCAATATAATATTATAAGAGCATTTCTTAATACGTTAATTACAGCAGACAACCTAGTAATTTGTAAGATACTAGATAGCTTTAAGAAGCTAGAGAAGTATATATAGCTTAACTGTGTACTATATAGATTGCGAGACTCGCTACTGTTGTAGTATAAGGAGTTCTTAGGATTACTAAGAAAGATTAGACTAATTACCTTACTAGAGGAACCCTGCCTATTCTTTAATTAAGAGAGGAGGATCCTAGTATTATTTTATATAGATAATATCCTACTGCTCTTTGCAAAAGGTTATAAGCAGAGAGTAATAAATCTTTAGTTAAAGATTATAGACAAGTATAAAATAAAGGAACAAGAATTAGTTAAATAGTTCCTTAGTATCTAGATAATTAGAGCTTGTAAAAAGCAAATAATTACGCTTATGTATAATACATACATTAACAAGATCGCAAAGAAGTTTAAGCTAGAGGATAATAGCTTTCTAAAGACTCTATTGCTGTTAGAGGAGCTAATTAAGAACACTAGCAAAGCAACTAAGTAAGAGATTAAGGCCTACTAAGAAAGGGTTAAATTAGTACTGTACACAGCTATTATGCTATAACTAGATGTTACCTACTTAATCTTAAAGCTCTTACACTTCTTTACAAACCCTAGTAATTAGCATAAAAAAGCTGTTAAACAGGTAATTATATACCTCTATTAAATAAGATAGGATGCGATCTAATATAAGAATTATAATAGCCTAGACCTAATAATTGTAGGTGATGCTTCCTTTATAGATAATTAAGAAACTTGTTAATTATCTTATAGATACATAGCTATTCTATATAGTAGTCTAATATTTTAGAAGGCAGCTTAGCAGACTACAGTAACCACGTTAACTATTAAAGCTAAGCTGCTCGCCCTTAAGCATACTACTAAGGAAGCTATAGCCTTCAAGCGCTTCTTTCGCGAGCTGTCTTTTAATCTAGGAGATATCTAGATAGTTTAGTGTAATAATTAACAAATAATTAGGCTTATAGTTAGGAGAAATAAGCAGATTAGCACTTAATTAAGGCATATAAATATATAAAACATGTAGCTGCAGCAGGAATTTACTAAAGGATTATTTTAGGTTAAATACCTAGAAACAGCAATTATGCTAGCTAATAAACTAACTAAGTTGCTTACCTAATAATAGTTTAAGAAGTTTAAGTAGTTGCTTAACCTTTAGTAAGTTAAGCACTTAATTAAAGAAAATAATAATTAATAAGCAAAGGATTTGTATTAAGCAGCAATATTTATATACTAGGCTAAGTCTTCTCTTAATAGCTTATTTTATTAAGCAGGAGAACATAAGCTAGACTATTAAACTAAAACTAGGAACCCTATTACTAATAAGCATTAGACTTATTATACTTGCTAAACTCTATTATTGCATTATGCTTAGCCTGCTTAGCTTTAGCTAGCTTAAGAGCAATTTAAGCTATCTAAGCTTAAACAGCAAGAGTCTAGAGGTAAGCAGTATTACGGCGCGATTCTAACCTATTACTTCTATACATAGAGTTGTTAGATAATTACCTTTTTACCCTAGCGTAATAATCGCGCTTATATAAATAAGTTGTATAGTAATTAGGACAATAAACAAAAGAACAATTGTATAGAGTAGTAAGAGGCAACGTTCTGCGGGCAGCCTGCTCTTAAAGTGGCAACTTTTAAGTAAGTTGCTACTAAAGCTACTTATGTTGTTACTGTTGCTGCTGTTGCTGCTAAGGATAATAAGCTAACTATTGCGGCTAGTGTGCAGGTTGCTACGCAGGAGCAGGAGCGAACGCAGGTGCAGGAGCAGGAGCAGGAGTAGGAGGCTAAGTAGCAAAACTGCAATACAACACTTCTTAAGCGCAACAATTATAGACAGGAGGCTTCTATAAAGAAGGCTTTCTAGTAGACGTAACGCTGCTATTAATCTCTTTACAGCGCGTAATAATGTCTTTAAGTAGTTAAGCTTTTAAAGCTTAGTACATCTCTTTATTATTCTATTCCTAAAAACTAGTTAGTAAGCTAAGCAAGAAGGTTAATAGGTTAGAGACTTACCTCTTTATCTCTATATATAGCTATAAATTAATTAGCAAGATTAATATTAACTATGTAGTAGGTGTAAGACGAGCAACTGCTACAGCGTAAGCTGCTCTAACTGCTAGTCTAAACGTAATTAAAGTAGCGTTTAGCATATAAACTATCTAGTATCTCCTTTATACAGCGCTTATAAGGCAGAATATAAGGGCGTAATAGATTAGTAGCAATCTTTAAAGAGCTATTAGGCGCCTTTTTCTAGGTTAAAGGGGGCGCAGTGCGCTTAGTAGACAGATTAGTAGGCGTTTTTAGCCTATTGCTGTTGCTATATTATTGTTTACGTGTTACTACTTGAGTAGTTATCTGCTGTAACTTTTGCTTTAGCTTTTAAGGAGCCTTACTCTTGCGCTAGCTTAATTGCTTAGTTAGACTTTTATGTAGATTAAAATTCAAATAAGAACTTAACAGTAGGCTTGATTTAGTAGGTAAGGTAATTAGCCTCTAAGTAGAGCTACTAGATGTCTTGTAATAAGCGTATAGATTAAACAGTAGAGGCAACTAACTCTTATTATCTTAGAGATTAGCTGCTTGCTAAATTTTACTATTAAATAGGTTTTAGCGCGCACAACGCTTATGCTTAGTACTATTCTTACGTTGCTGGCGGATTTCTAAGCGTTAATTACGTTGACGACGGCTCTCTAAGCTGCGCTCGTTGTTGCTTAGGGCGGACTACACAAGATTAGTAGCTAATTAGTAAGGGAACAGTGAGGCACTCTTGCTTACTATATTAGTAATAGTAGTTAAGACAGTCCTAAAAAGCTTAGTAATTAGTATTAGAGTGAGGTTGAGGACAAAAGTTTTAAAGGAGTAATGGACGCAATTAATTTTGTTGTAGCAATTGTGTACTAACTATTTACGCGATATTTAGGGTCTATCTAATGTTTTAATATTACTTAGAGCTACTAGATTAATTAAAGCAATAACACGCAGTATTACTACGACGATAGAGGATTACGCAAAGGAGCTATAATTACAAAGGCCCTCTTAATTAACAACTTAGATTTATTACAATTACCTAGATTACTTACAGCTCAGATTAATAGTATCTCACTAACCTAGGGGGTGTGTTAGAGTACTAATATGCGGATCACTCTAGATCACTCCGGATCTCTCCTTTGACATCTGGATCACCCGGGTTATTAGGTGATCCTAGTGAGATATCACGTGACGGAGCTAGTAGCGCGCATATAAACGAGACAGATCGTCTAAAGTCTTTTTAGTAGTTATTGGACACTTTGTTGTGGCACTTCGTTGATCAATATACTCATTCCCCTCCACTGATCATTCAATTACTCCTTCTCAGCTCCCACAAAATACTAATTACTTCTTCTTAACAGCTTTAAATCTTATCTAACTACAGATTTTTTTTATTACTGTAATAACTACAAAATTCTATTGGCTGTATTTCTTTCTTACTTAACTTATACGCTTTAACTGCTTAACGTTAAATTATTTAAGTCTTTCTTAACTGCCTACTTAACTAAGCTTTTATTCTACCTTTATAAAAGCTGAGGGCTCCTACTAATAGTAAAAGAAGACTTCTTTCTCCTCCTTTAGAGGGCCTAAGGTACTGCGTTTAAAAAAGAGACTATTAGAAAGTCTTCTTAAGTAACTAGAGTTTACCTACATAATTCTAAAGTTATTTTTTAAAAATTCTGCAATAAGGCTTTTAGTTTAAATAATTCTTAGTTTCTGTACTTAGTAGAGATAATTAGCTTAAAATAGAGACTTTTATACGCTGTTTAGTGCAAATTTAGGGCACTAAGAAGGTAAGAAAGATTTGTTAAAGCCTTTACTATATTCTAGCTTAGAATAGTATTCTTTGTAGAGAGAGTTAAGGCTTAAAGAAGGCTTTTTTAGTTAAGAAGAGACACTAAAAGAAGAGCTATACTCTTTAACTTAACAATTCTTAGAAGTACTATAGTAGTGCTGTTTTCTAGTTACTTAAGAAAGTCTGTTAGGCCTAGAATAACAAAGTAGTTTCATAATGTAAACAACAACTACTACAACTTTAAAAAGCTAAGAAGTTTTACTTTAAAAAGCAAGCTTAATTATATAAGGCTTAATAAGCTAAAGAAAGGTGTGTTAAGAGAAAGAGGCTTAAGAAAGTAAGGCAGAAAAAGAAAGCTAAAAAGGCAGCTAAAAAAGAGCGTTAGAAATCAGCTCGCCACGCTTGAAAAGCTATATAACTATCCTAATTAAGTAAGTGCAAGGCCTTACAAGCCTTTACTTAAAAGTTCAAGCATTAAAACATATTGTTATTAATTTATCTTATATTAAAGCTAAGGTAGCTGCACTAGCTGCCCTAGCGCGCACCACCCACCGCAGACGTAACGTCAACTTACCAAGTAAATACAAGTAGCATAAACTAATTACAATATTATATTTACTACAAATCTACAAAAACTCGCGATACTAGCTATTAGTGGTAGAGTTATAACGCGTTTTGTATAGGGTAGTAGAGTTGGTAGGGTGATCATTACTCGAACATGATTATCTCGCGCACAGACACGGTACTGAGGTGGACGGCGTAACGCCCTAGACGGCGGTATGACCCACTTGAACATTAAAACAGCCTTACGACTTGAGGCTGTAGAGCCTCACACAATAGCTACTATCGCGAGATGTTTTAGTAGTGAGATCTAGAGGGCTTAAATAATATATATTTATTTTTAAGGTGTCAAAGGTGGTGGTTGTTGTTGTAGTCAAAATGGGGTTTCTAAAAAAGTGAAAAGCAGCTACCCTCTACTAATTAGTCGCAAAAGTCAAAAAAAAAGATTGTGTGTAGTCAACGAGATTCGAACGGTGGGTAGATAAGTTCTGGGAGGAAAGCTTAGACCACTGAGCGATAATCAGGGTCGAAAAAATTTGCTAAGGTACTAAAAAACGACACTAGTTGAAACGTGTCCAACGGCGATTGCCAGCCATAGGCTAGCAATAGGATTACAGTAGGATTGCAATAGGATTGCAACACAATGCGATGGAGGAGGGAAAAATAATATATATAGCTATAGAAATTAAGTTAAAGTTTTAATCGCACGCCCTGTGCGCGAAGTAGACGCTATTTAAGCTGTAACACCACCTTAAGGCTCTCTACTACTTGTAAGGCTCGCAATAAGCCTCTTTTTTTAGGTAGCTTTTTTAAGAGCTTTCAGGCTGCTTTTTTTTACTTTTTTATAAAGTTTTTATGAATTGTTAAAGTTGTTTTGCAGTCCTGTAAGCAGCTACTTTAAAAACTTATTTCGTAGCCTTTTTAGCTTTTTTTTTACTAATTAAGCTGCAGCTTTTACTTATTGCCTTATTTCCTTTTTCTTAGCTTTTGCTGGCTTTATCTTTTTATAATGCTTATTTATTTTAGCTTTTTAGTGTTGTACCTGCTCCTTTTCACGCTCTTGGAGCTACTAGCAATTACGTGCCTTCTTTCCTTTTTTTAAAGACAAGACTATAGCTTTACTTTAGTTCTTTTTAAGCTCTTAAAGTAGAAGAGACCTACCTTGTTTTTTGTGCATTTTTTCATTAATTAAAGCCTTGCGTAGGCGCTTAACTTCATACTTAATGAATTTTTTTTAAGTTAAGATTTAGTAATAAACTTAGCTTAGCTTTTAAGCTTATATATTACTTTAATTTCTTACTACTTTGCGCAGGAGGCGTTTAACTTTTTTTAATTTAAGGTATTTAAGTTTAAAACTTACTATGACTTAAAAGGCTTTTAATATTAAACCTATTTAATTTAACCTTAAAATTAAAAAGTAAGAAGCTTATAGCTTCGAAAGCTTTTTAAAATTGTTATTTTTTTTTAAAAAAAGTCCTGCTAAGCTTAGTAAAAAAAAGAAAAGAATTCCCTCTTGCTTATTAAGGTAAGGCACTAATTTCTCTCTAGAAATTTACATATCTTAGCTTAGTAAGCTAATAAAAGAGGCTTAAACAGAGTAATATGAAAAGGCTGCAGCATATAAGTTAAATAACAAGAATAAACTACGAAAAAAATCCTGTTCTAATTACAGTACTTAATAAAATTTATAGTAAAGTAAGATTTATAGCTGTCTAAAATAAGAAATCAATAAAAAGCTTAAGCTTTTACTTTAGTATTGCAATTAAACACCTGTTTATGCTACACAAAACTAATATCATTATACAGAGCTAAAACCCTGTAGTGTCTTATTATTACTTGACCTGTAGCCTTCGTTTGGTGTTCTTCCTTCCTCGCTTAGCGACTAGCGCTAAGCTCGCACAGACCCTACTACGGAGTTAACACAAAACTCTCTACGTGGTATTTTTAGCTCTTTATTAAATCTAATACTGTTTTCTCTGCATTTTTAGTTAACCTAACGCACTATTACAATTAAATTTAATCCTTCTGTAGCGCTGCTACGTTAAATTAGAAGCCCCCTAGAGCTATATTTAGACAAGAAGCCCCCTAGGGCTATATCTAGACAAGAAGCTGCCCAGAGCTACATCTACGCCTAAGATTCTAATTAATTAGACTGTTTAATCTTAGTTAAGACTGTTTAAATCTACTAAGGGATTAACAGAAGAAGAAGCATAAGAAGTGCTAAGAGATACTTAACTAGACAAGCCTCTACCTAGAACGTTTTGCGATACAAACTGTTAGATAAGCCTGCTATTTCAAGTAGCCCTAGAAACTAATTCTCCATGCTGTTAGACAATAAAAGTACTATTTAGTATTTATATATATATAATAATAGGAGAGGCAGGCATCTCTGTAAAAAGCTGTCAGAAATAATAGCTGGTTAAAACTGATAGGATAATGATAATATTGTTGATAATAATTATATTGTATTGATAATTGATCGTGTGTTGTTCTGTTGATCAATTGGGTGGATTACGGGTGCCATTTTTTATCCGAGGAACTCTTGGCGGCGCTAGCGCGTTTAGCGTCCTGTAGCGTCACCCCCTGATCACCCTTCCTGGATCCTTTGTTTGGTCTTGCCGACCTACTAATCACCTTGCCGACCTCTTGATTAATCGCGCAAATCTCTCAAATCTAACACACCCTCTTAGCTTAACTGTACAGATTAAGCTAAAGACTTGACTTTTGTCTTTGCTGCGAGATAGTTGATCATAGATCTAAGGCGTCGAGCCGGTTAGTTATTGATACTAGATCAGCCTCTCGTTGTGGTCGCGTGCCTAGATCGATCAGTCCTATCTGTTGTAGGAATCTTAGCTATTAATTAGCTAGTAAAGGTTTAGTAAGTCTGTTAGTAAGCATCTTGCTTAACTCTACATAGATTACTTTAATTAACTTGTTCTAAACTTCTTGCCTAAGCTAGTTGATGTAGATATTAACATGTTGTAGCTTTGTTGTTAACTAAAAGATTTTCTCTAAGATTAATTAGATTATTTGCAGGTTATTGCACTGTATAGTAATTATTGAGTTAATTATCTTAACTTATAGCTCTGTAAGCAGCATCTAAATAAATATAGCTTCTTTTACAACTTGTAAAAGTGCAAGTAGTTTAGCTTTAGTTATTAAGGTTATAACTGTATCTTGTTTGTTTGCTCTTTAAGCTATTAGTCTGCTAAATAGTTTAATTATATATCTTTAAAAGCTCTTGCAATTAAGTGTATTATTAGCAAATAAAGCGTTGCTTATAATAACTAAGTAATTGTGTCTACTAAATTGCAGTGCAAGCGTCCGTGTACAATTAAAGTAAAAGAGTACTTAATTAGCTGCTGCCTAATAATTAGGTCTAGGGGTTGTAAAAAATCGTGCTAAGCGTAATACTGCAAAGCGTGTGTTAGGTCTTGTGTTAACTGCTGCAAATAGAAGTAATCTAATCTTTTATTAGTAGAGGTTAAAATCTCCAGGGGTCGCGTACCCTTCTCTAGGGAACAGCTCAGCTTTGATTATTAGAGTGTTGCTCTTAATTAAGTAGTTGCTTACTAATTAGGTAATCTTTTTAATATAAGCTAATTGGGAGATCTAGACCTTGCATTGTAATTAATTTAATTAACTCTATGCTTAGGAACTAATACAGATTGTCTATTTCTGTTACACAATACTTTTTTATATATTCTTAACAGCTGCTTATGCATCTAATCTTTACTTCTTTCTATATATTATAATAATATTGTTAATGTAAAAGAACACAAATTTTTTTTAACAAATTATGCAGCATAGCTTATATAAAATAGCAGTAAATCTGCAGCTTTAGAAGTAAGTGTAAAGGGCTGAAGCCTTGATGTCCTCTAGTACTCGGCCTGTGGCCTTCGTTGGCTTTTCTTACCTCAGCATTAGCACCTCAGTACTAGCACCTCAGCACTAGCTGCTGACTATCGGCCGCACTAGTTACGCTAACTGTCAGCTAACCCGGCGACCTCCAATAACCTTAGTTAGTCCTAACCTTGGTTAGTCCTAACTATCCGGATTAGATATAAAAACCCACGTAGTCTCTCTATAGTTCTGTATCTAATTTATTCACCTTCTACTGTTACCTTGCATCTTTGGTTAACCCAACGCACCCTTACAGTAAGTAGTAAAGTCTTGTTGCTAGAGTAATAGTAATATCTAGAGGGTGTACAAAGCTTTGTTAAGCTTTAAGATTATTCTCTTTTTTGTATATCTACGCAGCATTTTTATATATACTAGCTAATTAATCTGTACATGTGCAAAAGCATTAGTGACGTTGTACTGCTTAAGTTTAAAGTTAAATTAGGCAGCAATTGTAAGCACTATTTAGAAGAATTAACCTGCTAACGTAGTAGCATATATCTTTTAAGCAGTAATATTGTGCTGTTAATTGCCTTATACAACTAGGCGCGCTTTACACTTAATAAACTAATAATTCTTGTTAATTTTTGTAAGTATATACTTATATACACTTAAGTATCTAAGTATTAATTAGTTGTACATCTTGCGTTAGGACTTTTAACTATAAGTTTAATTGCTTGTAGCTCACGAGGTAATCCTCTTTAGCCTTTTTAAACAACTAGTAAAATATGTAATTCTCTTTTAGTTAATTTAAACTTAGCGCTAGCAGGAGCTTGCTTAACAAAGGCATTTAGTTATAACTTTAACCTTTAAGCAATTAATTAACTGCTGCGCTGTTAAGTTTCTTGTTGTTTAATTGTTAAACTTCTCCTGCTCTCGAACCTGCTATAAACGCTAAAGCTTATAAGTCTGTCTAGTTTTTCCAGAGGGTCTTACTAATAAAACCTAATCCTATATTAGCACTGCGTAGATTAGGACACTCGCTACAGCTAGTACTTAAAAAGTAATTAGGCCTAAAGTTTAATAGCTGCGCAAGGGCGACGTTCTAACTCTTAATATAAAAAACGTTATCTACACGCCTAATACTCTCCGCTGTTATAAAATTAGTTAAAAGGGCTACTAGTAGAGGCGTTAGTAATGGTAAAAGATAATGTACTTAAACCTTTATTCTATACTAATTATATTAATTAGTTGTTTCTTCTTGTATAAGCTTTTTATTAAAGGACTTATCTTTAAAAAAAGATTGTGTCTCTTCTTAGTTATTTGTAATCGTTAGGGGAAGTTCTACAGTTCTAATTTATGCCTTAATCTCTTTAAGGGTGCTATGCATTAGGTAATTTATAATATTTTTCTTATCTCTAGTAAATATTAACTTTTTGTTAAATACTACATTACGTATAGTAATCACCTTAGCTATAGTTAGTACTTATACACAGTAAATAGTTGTAGATTAATATCTAACTAAGTATCTAATCTATGCTTTAGGATTAAGCTGCTATAGTTTACGCTTACTACACTTTATATTATTTGTTATTGTAAACGCCTTGCACCTGTATACTTATAATTAGCCTTAGTGTAGCTTGTACAGTAAAGTAACAATTCTGTTTTTGTATATATCATGCGTAAAGAACTCTTAATATAGTAATCTTTATTAATTTGCGTATTGTAGTGTTTAATTATAGAGATATACTGCTAATTAAGTAATCTTAGGCTATAGTAGCTATAGTAGGTAAGCGTCTAGTTACATTACTTATGCTTTATCCTTAATTACACTTTTTAAGCGTTCTGCTCTACTATTTTGTGCTTAAGTATTAAAGGTAGAAAGCTTAAGTTGCATACTGTAGGACTCTGCCTAACAAGCTACTTCTAGTTTAACTGTAAGAATCTTATTATTAGTTTTAATTACCTTTACAGTAATATTATATTAAGTCTTTATAAAAAAATTTAAAAAATTGAATAACTTGATAATTGTCTGCGCTGTTTAATTGTCTTTAAAGTAGTAGTCTTACATAGATCTAGTAGCTTAATCTATAATTAGTATTTAGCTACTTTCTTTAGTTAAGCTGTTAACTTTATAATTATAAAAGTTAAGTAAAAAACATTCTTCTAAAGCCTTATTAATTATGCGCAGTGTGCGGCAGATTAGCCTTTTAGCTTTCGCTCTTCTACAGGCGTCGCATTCTACTGTAAGCACTTTAGTAATCTTTACCAACTTAAATTGTTATACAAGATGCTTAAGCGCACTTAGTCTTAAGTAACTTATTTTTTCATACTATGTAAGTACTTTTGCGCGTTGTCTTTAATTAAATTATAGTTTAACCAACCCGGAGGCTATTATTGCATAGTTATTAATTAGGTTTACTTTAACTACCTACTGTCTATGTAGCTTAGTAAAGTTAGCAATTAGATTGTTAGTAAGCAATCTTTAAAGAACTGTTAGATTATGTTTATTATCCTACTATAAGCCTTATAGGTAGAGTATTCTAAATAAGACAAGATTGCAGAGCAGATTAGGATAGTATGCTACGTCTTTTAAGTATAGTTAGCTTTAAGTTTATTTGCTTACTACTGTTAAAGTAACCAATCTATATGCCTTAATCTATACTTATAAGTTACAGTTGCTTATAAAAAGTCTCCTTAGAGTGCTAATTATGTTTTCGTAAATTAGCTTGTATTGTTAAAGACGTAACATATTAATTTAGAATTAAGGATCTATAATTATTGTAGAAGATATATAACTTAGCTTGTTTTAAACAAGACCTTAATAAACGTATAGTTAATTTTCTCTGATTTTCTAACTATATAGTTAGTTGTTATGCTTAATTGTAGGTGTTGCTGCATACAACTTCTTAATTGCTAGTTTTTAAAATTATAATTGCTGCTTAGCGTTGCGAAGTATTTCTTGTATAGCTAGGCTGTTATTAATACGCAATTAGAATTAATCTATTTTGTTATCTTAGAGTTACTACTAAGCTAGTGCACTGCTTAGGTGCGCGTACTAGCAATTCTTAAGTACGTGTTTTATATTACATACTTTGCATTTGCTTGCAGTGTGTTGGATATTAGTTAATTAAGTATTTTTTATAGGCTTTTAATTTTAGCAGAGTTTACGCTTTTGCTTAAGGTTATCTATTTTATTTTTGTTAAGCATTAGTTATTTAGCTTCTGCAGCTGCTTTAAAGGATGCCTTAGTTAACTTTGCTTTAAATAAGTAAAACAGCTATATGTAATTTTAATATTCGCAGATTATATCTTTAACTATAATTAACAGATTCTTGAATTTATAAAATATAAACAATATTGTCTATTGTTCTAAGTCCTTAGCTGTAGCTTAAGTAAAGTCCTCCTTTATATACGTGTCTAGCTAGCACTTAGGTATGCTAACTACTTTGCCCTTAGTTGTAGCATAATTAACTTTAGTAAGCTATGTTTCTTATGCAGTAATTACCTTAGGCGGCTTTATTACAGTTTTGTACTGCTTTTAGGCCTTTTTAATCTTGACTTTAGCGTTAATGCCTACAGTAGCTATAAAGTTAGTAATTTACTAAATATGTAATTGTCTTGCTCTACAGCAATTTGTAAATAAGTAGTTATTAACTGTTTACTGTATTTCCTGCGTAATCTTATTAAATGCTGCTTGCTCTCTTGTATACTTCTAATTTTCTATTTTATATTAATCTAGCATAAGTTTATAAATATCTAGATTCTCTTTGTATGATGCTTTCGCGTTTATAGCTAGATTAGCAGGTTAAGTAGGTATAAAGGGCGGTATAAGTGTGCTGCTGCTGTAATTAGCTTAGTACAATGCTGCGTGCGCGTTAATTAATTGTTGCGACGTTTAATAGTCGCTTAGTTGCGGCATTTAAGGCATTGTTGGCTTAGTAAGAGTCTTAATTATAAGGTTTAGATCTATCTTCTCCTACACGCGTAGTAAGTCTACGCGCGTCTTAATTTAGCAGATCTATTTAATCTAGTTGGTGAAATTAGTAAAGATCACAGAGAATTCTTATAAAGGTAGTGTAAACATCTTATTAATAGCGTGCAGAGTTTTTTGTGTTTGTTAATCTTTGTTTAGTTAAGGCAGTGAGACTCTTACCGAGGTGGACGGCGTAACGCGCATGACTGCGTAACACGCACCTTTTGCCATAGTAATCTCTAATATTTTCTAATATTAAAATAGCAATAACTTCTTTAAAAACTAACCTCTTTTGAAGACTTTGAAAGATTTAGAATCTAGAAACCTAGATCTATAGATCTAGAATTTTACACTAGTTAAATATAGTTTGGTTTTAGAGATATTAGCTCTCTACACAAATATAAACTTTTTATTGATAAAGATTTTAAAAATTCTTAATAGGCTAAAAGTTTCTGTTTCTTACCTATAGTCTTAAATATAAGTAGGAGCACTTAAAAGTATTATACTTAAGAAGATATAATAGAAATTCTAAAATCACACTATGAAAAAATCTTGTTTTTAATATACCTTTCTTAAATGTTGACTTTCTTGGAAAATTCTTTTAATTTTAGTATTTGAAAGCTTAGCTTTAGAAACTTAGAATTTTACTTTAGTTTAATATAGCTTAATTAAAAAGTTTATATTTGTATAGAGAGCTAATATCTCTAAAACCAAGCGATTTGAAACTAAAGTAAAATTCTAGAGTCATAGATCTAAGTTTCTAGATTCTCAATTTTCAAGAATTTTCAAAAAAGGTTAGTAATCAAAGAAGTTATTGCTATTTTAATATTAGAAAATATTAGAGATTACTATGGCAAAAGGTGCGCGTTACGCCGTCATGCGTGTTACGCCGTCCACCTCGGTAATTGTTAGAAATAATAGCTAGTTAAAACTGATAGGATAATAATAATATTGTTAATAATAATTATATTATATTAATAATTGATCGTGTGTTGTTCTGTTAATTAATTAGGTGGATTACAGGTGCCTTTTTTTATCCGAGGGACTCTTGGCGGCGCTAGCGCGTTTAGCGTCCTGTAGCGCCACCCCCTGATCACCCTTCCTGGATCCTTTGTTCGGTCTCGCCGACCTACTGATCACCTTGCCGACCTCTTGATCAATCGCGCAAATCTCTCAAATCTGACAAAAGCCTAGCTATTAAGTTAGCAAAACTACACTAAAATAGTATTAGTAAGACTAGGATAGAGAGCACTCTAGAAGGTCTATGCAGAGAGAGCGAACTTTACAAAATAGCAATTTTAATAATAATACAAGAAGTCTTTTGCATTTAGGAAAGAAAAAGCTTAACTTTTTAAAAAAAAGCAAGCCTAGAACAGAACTACAGCTACTAGCCTAGCTACCTACTTTTCTAGCTGCGCTAAGTTAAGCCAGCTAGCTAGCTGCAACACTAAGACGTTTTAAGTAACCTAATTTAGATGCTTTTAACAGCAACAGAAAAATGTACTAAATTCTTAAAAAGTAGCTTACTGCTAAAGTAAAAAACAACAAAGAAGATTTTAACACAAAAAGAAGAACTTGTAACTATACCTTTAGCAGGCTTAAGAGTTTAGCAGCAACTTTAATGCTGCCTTACTTTAAATACATAGAACTTAAAAACGCCTAGAACTTTAACTACTTATTAAACTTCTTGCAATCCTACTGTAATCCTGTTGTCAGCCATAGGCTGGCAATCGCCGTTGGACACGTTTCAACTGGTGTCGTTTTTTGGTACCTTAGCAAATTTTTTGACCCTGATTGTCGCTCGGTGGTCTGAGCTTTCCTCCCAGAACTCATCCACCCACTGTTCGAATCTCGTTAACTACACACAATCTTTTTTTTTGACTTTTGCGATTGATTAGTAGAGGGTAGCTGCTTTTCACTTTTTTGGAACCCCATTTTGACTACAACAACAACCACCACCCTTGACACCTTAAAAAATAAATTAAACTTCTTGAACTAGATGTTTAGAGACTTGTACAAAGCAGAGAGAGCTTGCAACAAGCTATAGTCTATATCTTGAAGTAAAAAAAGTTTCTGTAATTATATTATAGAATTCTAAAAGCAGTTGCTGCTGTTGAACAGCAACTTAAATAAGGATATAAAGATAATGCTCTTTTAAAAAAGCTTTACTTATAAGTTCTAGAACAAGCTTATAGGTATTACCTTCTTAGACTTGAACAATTTATAAAATAAGTCTATAAAGATTGTAAACTACCTATACAGGATGAAGCAATATTCTAAAGGCTAAAACCAGCCTAAGGAATAATACTCTAAAAACAGAGAATAGAAAAGGCCTAAGGAGTACAGACTAAGACACGCCTCTCTTTCTCCTGCTACAGGAGACTAGATAGAAGGGATAGAGTTTACTAGAAGATTAGCTAAGCTACGCAGGCTTAGCAATTTAGAACTAAGTAAGCTACTTAAAAAAGGACGCTTTTTTAACTATGTAAAGGGCTAAAGCCTTGATGTTCTCTAGTACTCGGCCTGTGGCCTTCGTTGGCTTTTCTTACCTCAGCATTAGCACCTTAGCACTAGCTGCTGACTATCGGCCGCACTAGTTACGCTAACTGTCAGCTGACCCGGCGACCTCTAATAACCTTAGTTAGTCCTAACCTTGGTTAGTCCTAACTATCCGGATTAGATATAAAAACCTACGTAGTCTCTCTATAGTTCTGTATCTAATTTATTCACCTTCTACTGTTACCTTGCATCTTTAGTCAAACCAACGCACCCTTACAATTGAATTAGATCCTTCTTTAGCTACTTGCGTAGCTACGTCGTACTTGGTAGCCTGCTAGAGCTATATCTACGCGCGAGAATCTAATTAATCAGAGCGCTGGTTAATTAGTTGACTGTTTAAATCCACCAAAGGATTAACAGAAGAAGCACTAGATTGAAAGTGCTAAGGGATACTTAGTTGTATAAGTCCCTAGGGCGTTTAAATTCGTTAGATAAGCCTACTAAGCGTAGTAGCGCTAGAAAAAAGGCGTTTAAATTCGTTGGATAAGCCTACTAAGCGTAGTAGCCCCAGAAAACAGACGAAAAGGATAAGCCTACTAAGCGTAGTAGCCCCTACACGAAAAGGATAAGCCTACTAAGCGAAGTAGCCCCTACACGAAGGATAAGCCTACTAAGCGTAGTAGCACCTATAACGATTTCTGTCAACAATATAGAGTACTAGCGAGTACCTACAAATACTATGGTAGAACCCTCAACAGCTCTTTTAGCTGTAAGGATAGCAGAACTACACCGAGATGGTGTTAGCAGGCCTGAAGTAGAAACTACTTTAGAAGGTCTTTGTAGAGCAGGTGGCCTAGATAAGATAGCTGCTTCTACGAGGATACAGGAAGCCTTCCAAGCTTAGGAGGCTATAGGCACGTTACAACAAAGGGAGCCTAAGGTAGAATAACCTCTACCTTGGTTACCTACCCTATTGGCTGCCTTAGGAAATCAACAAACGCCTAGGCGTTTTAAACAACTAGATCCCGATACCTTTAACGGAAACAGAAAGATGTACCAAATCTTTCAACAACAGCTTACCGCTAAGGTAGAAAACAATAAGGAAGATTTTAATACAGATAAAAGGACTTGTGACTACGCCTTTAGTCAACTAAAAGGCTCAGCTACAATCCTTACTCTGCCTTTCCTCAACTAAATAGGAATTTCTAATTTATAGAACTTAAATAAGTTATTAAACTTCTTTAATTAAATGTTTGGAGATCCCTATAGTGTAGAAAGAGCTAAGAACAAGCTCTCGTCTATAAGCTAAGGCAAGAAAAGCATACGCAAATACATTATAGAATTCTAGGAACAACTGCTATTATCTAATAGTAGTTTAGACGAGGATACAAGGATAATGCTTTTCTAAAAAAGCCTTATTTAGAAACTTTAAGACAAACTTAGAGGTATTACTTATAAGGATTTAGATAGCCTGCAAAATAAAGCAATAGAGATTACTAATTACCTCTATAGAATAGAGGAGTACTCTAAAGGCAGAGACAACAAGCCTAAGGAGCATAAATCTAGGAGAACTTCTCTTCCTCCTTCCCCTTTAAAAGGAGACTAGATAGAAGGGATAGAATACACAGGAAGAACTGCTAAACCTTAACAGTTTAGTAACTAGGAGTTAGAACAGTTGTATAGAGAAAGACGCTGTTTTAACTGTAAACAGAAGGGCTATCTATCTGCATATTGTACTAAGAATAAAAGATCCTCTAAAAAGGAGAAAAGGACTTTGGTTAAGTCCTCTAACTCTAAGAAGAAAGATAATGAGCTTAGCGAGGGAAGCTTAAATAAGGACTTAGATTCAAAAAAAGAGTAGCTCCTGTTTAAAGTCACTAGCAGGAGCCTCTAATAAGTCAAGATAACTTAGTTAAGGAGTAGGCAAACTTTAAAAAGAATATAAGCAGCAATAGAATTACTTTAGAGGCGCTAGTAAATTATTACACTTTCGCCTCTACTTTAATTAATACAGGAAACCTTGCATACTCGCTTATTAGCCCTTAACTTATTAAGAACGCCAACTTACAGTGCATTTCTATTTCTCCTAGGAGATTAGAAGGAGTTACAGATAAACCTAGAACTATTAACAAAGTTACTAGGTTAGACATTGATATTAAAGGCTATAAAGATACTATTTAGGGTTATGTGGCCCCTACACACCCTAGTTATAATTTAATACTTAGACGGCCCTAGATAAATAGAAGAGAGGTTACTATTGCTCCTTCTAGAAAAACGATTTACATCTATTCTTCTAGCTAAAGGATTAAGTTACTTAGCACTAAGGATCGCCTTATTAAAGGAGACTAGAGATTGAAACAAATAAGCGCAACAGCTTATTACTCCTATATTAGGCGGGCGAAAAAGGATAAGTCTATTTATGCTTTCGCTACTTCTCTTAAGAATATTAAAAAAGCCCTAGCTCCTAAGAAGAAAGTAGAGGTCCTACCTTTACTTCCTAAGGCTTATTAACACCTAGCTTAGATTTTTAATCTAAAGACTGCTTCTGTACTACCTCCTCTAGGCGGATCTAAAGTAGATCACCACATTAAACTAGAGAAAGATGATAAAGGCAAGGAAAAAGAGGCTCCCTAGGGACCTCTATACAGTATAAGCCGCCTAGAACTCCTAGTATTACAAAAGGAGCTTATTTCTCTACTTAATAAAGGATAGATTAGAGCTAGTAGCTCTCCTGCCTCCTCCCCTGTCCTTTTTGCAAAAAAACCTAGAGGAGGATTACGTTTTTACATTAATTACTGAGCCCTAAACGCTATTACAAAGAAAGATTGTTATCTTTTACTTTTAATTTAGGAAACCCTTAACAATATTGCAAAAGCTAAATAATTTACAAAGATTAATGTTTCTGTAGCTTTCTACAAGATTAGGATTAATACAGAAGATAAGTAGAAAACAGCTTTTTGTACTAGATTTAGGTTATATAAGTGGCTAGTTACTCTATTTAGTATAGCAAACGCTCCTAGTACCTTTCAACGCTATATTAATTAGACCCTCCGCAAGTATATTAACAATTTTTGCTTAGCCTACCTAGACAACGTATTAATTTACACTAATAGCACGCTTAAACAACACTAACACAATACAAATAAGGTTTTAGAAGCTATAAGCAAGGCTAGATTACCTTTAGACATCTAGAAATGCGAATTCAACGTACAGAGTACAAAATACCTTAGATTTATTATTAAGGCTAGAAAAGGACTTTAAATAGACTCTAAGAAAGTAAAAGTAATTAGAGATTAGCAGGCGCCTATATACGTTAAAAGAGTACGCAGTTTTCTTAGTTTTACAAACTTCTATTAACGATTTATTAAGAACTACTTAGAAATAGTAGCTCCTCTTTTAAGGCTTACTAGTAACATCTCTTTTTAATAGGGAAAAACTAAGTAAAAGGCTTTTAATAAGCTAAAGGAGTTATTTATTACTAAGCTAGTACTAGCTTAATAGAATCTTAATAGAGAAACAATCCTAGAAACAGACTCTTCTAGATATGTAGTAGCAGGAGTCCTCTTACAATATAATAGTAAAGGAAGCTTACGCCTAGTAGCTTATTATTTAAAAAAGATAACTAGCACGTAAAGCAATTATAAGATATATAACAAGGAATTACTAGCAGTTATCTTCTGCTTATCTAAGTAGGATGCTATGCTATAATCTTTAAAGAAGTTTATAGTTACTATAGATTATAAAAACCTTAAATATTTTAGCAAGCCTAGACAGCTTAGCAAGAGACAAATAAGATAGGCTTAATCTCTAGGAAAGTTTCTTAACATAGAAATTTTCTACAGGCCTAGAGTTAATAACTCTAGGGCTAATGCCTTATCTAGGAGACAACAAGATATGCTAGTAAACAACTAGGATACTAGGATTTCTAGGAGGTTCCTATAAGTATTTAAACCTACAACTACAGCTACTAACAAGGAACTAGAAGAAGAAGAGGTGCTTAGAACCTTTAACTGCAACAGCTATCTAGTAGTAGTATAAGAGTAGTTAGATCTAGAGGATCTATAGGATAAAGCTAAAAAAGAGGACAAAACCTACTAAATAGTATAGAAAGCTGTAAAGGATAGTAAATAACAATTTCCTACAGCTTTAGATCTTAAACTTTCTATTTCTAAATGCTGACTAGATAATTCTAGAAACCTTCTATACTGAGATTAAAAATAGGTACCTAATAATAAACTTCTAAGAACTAGAATTATCTACAAAATCTACAGTTCTAGAGCTTTAGGCTATCTAGGAAGGAATATTACCTATTAAGCTATTACAAGAGAATACTTTTAGCCCTCTATTAGCAAAAGTATTAGAAGGTACATAAAGAACTACTTAGTGTGTAGAAAAACAAAACCTTAGAAAGACAGCCTATAAGGCTTACTAAAACCCTTGCCTATACTAGAGCAAATATAGAATGAAATTTCTATAGATTTTATTATAGGGTTACTAGAAAGCAAAGGCTGTACAAACCTTATAGTAGTTATAGATAGGCTTAGTAAGGACGTTGTCCTAATAGGCCTTAAGAACATTACTACAGAAAGTGTTACTAAAACTTTTATTAACTCTGTTGTAGCTTATACTATTAGTTACTAAACTATATTACTTTAGATAAAGGTATACAGTTTGTTAACTATTTTTACATTAAGCTTTGCAAGTTATTAGAAATTAAGCGACGCTTATCTTCTAGATACTATCCTAAAACTAATAGTTCTACAGAGAGAATAAACTCTATAGTACAGGCTTATTTACAAGCCTTTTATAATTAGGATTAAAAAAACTAGAAAAGCAACCTAGGGATAGCTAAGATTATAGTTATAGCAAGGCAAGCTTAGTCTACTAAAATATCTTCTTTCTTCCTACAACACGGCTATAAGGTAGATCCCCTACAAATTGCACCTAAGCATAGTCCTTAACAACAACTTCTAAGGAGAATACAGGAGGATTATTAAAAGGTAGAGAATATTATTAATAAGCTATAATAAAGTATTAAGCTTGCACAAGCTATAATAGGAGAAAGCTAACAAGAATAAGAAAGGTAGGCAAATAAGAGAAGGCACTAATTACCTTAGCTTAAAATAGGCAATAAGGTATAGTTAAAACTAAGCAACTACTACAAAATAAAAAAGCCTAGCAGAAAACTTAACTAGAAGAATCTTAAGTACATAGTACTTAAAGTTATTAGACTAAACGCAGTTAAATTAAATACTTCTAGCTAGATTTACTTAGTATTTAATGTTAATAACCTTAGACTAGCGTCCTTAGACCCTCTACTAAGCTAGCTAATAGACGACAATAAACCTCTACTAATTAAGACAGAGGATAGAGAAGAATACCTAGTAGAGACCCTATTAGAGGAAAGAGGAAAAGGAAGAAAAAAGCAGTACTTAGTTAAATAGTTAGAATATCTAGATCTAACTTAGGAACTAGCTGTTAATCTAAAAGATATAGAAGCCCTAGAAGAGTAGAACTCTAGGTAACAAGATTACTACCCCTACTATTTTTTAGGAGGGGGGTATTGTAAAGGGCTAAAGCCTTAATGTTCTCTAGTACTTAGCCTGTGGCCTTTGTTAGCTTTTCTTACCTTAGCATTAGCACCTCAGCACTAGCTGCTAACTATCGGCCGCACTAGTTACGCTAACTGTTAGCTGACCCGGCGACCTCTAATAACCTTAGTTAGTCCTAACCTTAGTTAGTCCTAACTATCCAGATTAGATATAAAAACCTACGTAGTCTCTCTATAGTTCTGTATCTAATTTATTCACCTTCTACTGTTACCTTGCATCTTTGGTCAAACCAACGCACTCTTACAAAAGAAATAATAGTTTCTTTGTTACTTATACTTTGTAGAAACTATCTAATAAGACAAGTACAGTATACTTAAAAATATATAAAAACAAATACTTTTTATTGTATGTATAGTGTTGTAAGACACTTGCTTAAGAATTATAAGCTATACTATGCTTTAAAGCAAATAAGATAAGTTAGTTTCAACTAGGATATTGCGGCTAAGAAAGAAACTTACTATTTCAGGCTACTACATAAACGTTTAAGGGAAATTTTAAGACAGCTATTATTAAACTAAGTCTTGTTATAGTTAAAGGCTAAGATTGGAGAGTTCTATAACGTTACTAATAACGTACTTAATTAACTAGCCTCTAGTGTTGTACTTAAGAAGTTTACTAAGAAAAACTCTTTACTAAGCTTAAGGTTTAGGGGGAAAGCCTATAGTTTTATAAACATAGCAACTAATGTAATAAGCTAAGGTTACTACAATACTATTCTTAAGTAGTTTTAACAATTTTAAGAACAATTATACAACTCTGCTACAGACAAAAACGTTAATAAGCTTAATAATATTAATGCTGCTAGTATTATTCTAGGAGGCGGAGAAAATGCTTTACATAGTATTTCTAAGTTAAATGCTGCTATGCGCTTAAAAGTCAAAAGCTTTGCTTTTTATAAAGACATTAACTGTGTCTAGGATAGAAGAATAAAGAAATAAGGAAGACTAAGCAATAATATAAGTACTCAAAAAAGCAATTAAACAATATAAGGTAAAACTTTTATTCTTAACTTGCAGCTTATCAATATGCAGTTTCTATATAAGGAACTATAAAGTAATATACTTTTTGCAAGTTAGCCTTATAATACCCTGTTTTTATTTATTTAAAGACTACAATTATCTTAGCAAGACAACAATATATTAGCAGATCTAAAACACTTACAGCAACGACAAAAGAAGAAAGCTGTAAAATTTATAAATGCTCTTTCTAATCTTAAGTTAAAAGAGATAGTATAAGGGCAGCTAAATTGTATTATAACTGCCCTTCTTAGACAACAAGTACAAGAGGTTACTGTATTAGACCTTATAAAGTAAGACAATATTTAAAAACAGCTGCGCGATTTTTTTTAATAATATTATTAAAGTTGCAGATAAATTAAGTACATTTAATTTTATAATCTGTAAAAAAAAACGCTAAGCTAACCATTGCTAAGTGCGCTAAATTACACTTAGAGTCTATTTTAGCTGCTAATTAGCTAAACTAACGCACGGACCTGCAGTACTCTAGCAATAAAACTCTACTAATAACACTGCTTGCTAAGATCTTGCATTGCAATGCAATAAATGTGTATTAATTAAATGCGCAAACCTGTCATAAAGTGCATAGAAAGAGTAACTTCTAAATAGATAAGTTAGATAATATACTTACTAAGGAGGTCTAAGAGGTTTAGAGAAGGAATAGGCAAGTCTTCACTTAAACAGACCTGCTAGAATGCTAGGTTATTGTAAAAAGCAGCTCCTTAAAGTGCTTAATTAACACAGGAGCATAAATAATTTTTTTAAGGCTTAGTGCTACATAAGCACTAAAGATACTATATAAAATAATAGAACACAGACTAGAGCAGCTATCTTCTAGTTTTACTTTAGCTAACGGTATATATAATCTGTTTGTTAGGACCGCGTTTAATATACTACTAAGAATAAGGGCAGTTACTATTAAAACTACGTTTTGGATTGTTGCTATCGTTACTGAATCTGCAATTTTAGGAGGACCTTAGTGTGCATGCGCAAGGATAGCAATACAGTATAATTGTGGGAGCTGAAAAGAAGCGATTGCTTGATCAGGAGGAGTGGAATGAGTGTATTGATCAACTAAGTGCCACAACAAAGTGACCAAAAACTACTAAAGAGGAATAAGACGATCTGGCCCGTATATATAGGCGCTAGCGTGGTCGTCACATGTTCAGCTTACCAGGATCACCTGATTAACAGGGTGATCCGCATGTTGCGCATGTCAATACTCCAAGAACAATACATTTACACAAATTATGTGCTAAGTCCTTTTCAAGAATAGTACTAAGAACGCAGTATTTGTTGTGTCTAACTTATCTCTAAGCCACCCTACGCAGACAATTAGGAATAAAGCCTTTAACAATAATTTAGACAGAGAAACAGCAGGTAATATACAAGTACATGTAATTACTAATACAGTAGACAACAAACTGCGTACAGCTGTAGTAAAGTTCATATAAAAAGCTGCATAGTTAGATCTAACAGCTAAATTTAGTAATTTTAACATGTTGTATCTAAACAATAATAGGGGCAGCTAGATAATTTAGATAAACTAAATATTTGCTTATGCAGATAGACAGTTCAAAGACCTTACAAGAAACTATAAACTTAGTAAATTTTTATTTATATGTAAGCATAATTATTAACTCTTGCAAGAAAGACTGCTTAAATCTACCTAACAACATTATAATCTCTAAACTATGTACAAGACAGTGGACAAGAAAGTTCAACCTATTAATATCTTTTAGCAGAAGATGCTTATAGAATTAAGACAAGAAGACTAAAAGGAAAAGGCAAAAGAATAACAACTCCTCTAAAGAAGTATTTGTAATCTTAATACAGAGCTATGCAATTATTTATTTAAGCTAAGATATGCTACTTTTCTACAAGGGACAAGGCTTACTAAGAAATAAATTAATAAACTACATGTTAAAGACTACCTTTAGCTATTAGAGAAGGCGATATTGATACATATGCTTTTTAACTAAGAAAGGGCGCTTTTATAGCAATTTAAAGAGTTAGGAAGGATTTACTTTAATATGCCTACTATATAAGATATAAATAATACTATATAAAGCTTAGCAAGTGCGAGGTTTTGCAGTTCTATAAGCTTTAGAACTGCAATTAGTAGATATAGTTAATGTCTGCCTAAATTAAGGAACATAAGAAGGGTGTAACAGTTAATATTGCAATTTATAGCATTTAACACTAAAGAAAGATAAAGGCGTTTAATAGATTAGAAATGCGCAACAGATAAACGCAGTTACTATATAAGATGTAAACTTATTTCTAACAGCAGATAAGTTTTCTTAGAAGTTTATAAGATGTAAAATGATTTTACTTATAAACTTGTTTTTGAAATATAACTAAATTACACTACATTTAGAAAGCAAAGACATAACAGTGTTTTAAACATTAGTAAAACTTATATAATTATGCATAATAGTTATAGTTGCTACTAACTCTGTAGCAGCATTCTAACAAGTAATAATAAAAATTCTAAGAGACTATTAGCCTAATACTATGCTCTATATTAACAACATTACATGTAGAGGACTAAAAACTAACTATAGCAGAGAAAAGTTAATGCTAGGAGTTTAACATTATGTTCTTAAGCATATAATGCAGCTAGACAAGATACTAGCAGATATTAAATAAGCTAAAGGCACTGTGTTAGGAAAAAAGTGTTTTTTTTTATAGAAAGACTTAAGGTTGTAGAATATAAGGTTAGCCCTTAAGGCTGTTATCCTAACTAAAAGAAAGTTAAGAAAATTATAAACTAGCTAACGTGTTTCACAAGCGAGCGAGCCACCTAAGCGAGCGAGCTACTTTCCTTATGCGCCCTACCAGCGCGTCAACTGCGCGTAATGCCTTAACAACGCAATTAAGAAACTGCCTGTACTAAAGCTAATATAATACTTGCTATCTCTAATATTAGTTCCTAACGCGTAAAAAGCATACAACGCGCTACAACAATCTATAACACTCTTTAAACAACAATACAGCACTAACGCGCTAGACAACGCATGCAAGGCGATTGTAAGCTAAATTTAAAGAAAATAAACAAACTAAAAGAGAAGCAATAGTTTAATTTATACTTAACGAGTCTAAGCGTGGATTTGCGCTAACAAAGAGTAGCGTACGCAATGTAGCTAAAAGACTGCTGCGCGAGCGCGGCAGCAAGCCTGTTAGCAAGAACTAGGTTAATAACTTTGTTAAGCAGACTCTTAAACTCAAGAAGGCCTAAAGCTGTTTTTATAACTATTAGCAAGCTAAGTGTAAGGATCTAGCAATTATTTAGCGCTAGTTCAACCTAGTAAAAGATAAAAAACAGAAGTAGGGTATTCTTAACAATAATATGTATAACTTTAACAAGACTGGCTTTATAATAGGCAAAATATTATTACAGATAGAAATTACAGGCTAGAACTAGTTAGGCAAAAAGAAAAAAGTCTAGCTAGAGAACTATAAGTAGGTTACTGTAATCTAAGGCGTTAGTGCTGCAGAGTAAGTACTACTACCTTTTGTAGTGTTTGCAGGCAAGGTGCTTATTAATACTTAGTCTAAAGATCTATCTAGCAATTAAATTCTTAAAGTAAGTCTTAATAGTTAAATAAATAATTAGCTTGCTCTTGCGTAGCTAGAGCACTTCAATGAGCATATAAAGTAGCAGACTGTTAGGAGGTATAAGCTGCTAATAATTAACAGCTATAAGAGCTACAGCTTAGCTGAATTCTTGAAGCGCTGTAAGAAGAAAAACATTATTTACCTCTGTATGCCTCTTTATTTGTTCTACCTGCTATAACCTTTAGATGTTGCATATTTCTTACTGTTAAAGCGCAAGTATAGCAATATAATCTTAGGCTTAGCACGCAACTACACTAACTATATTAGTAAAGAAGTCTTTCTACCTGCGTTTAAAAATGCATTTAGGCAAGCATTTACTTAAGAAACTATTTAAGCAGGCTTTAGAGGTGCTAAATTACTTCTACATAATTTAGAAGATGTAATATTAAAGCTTAATATATAGTTATAAACGCTAATGCCACTACTGCGTATGTATATTGCATAGGAGGCAAAGACACCTAGCAAGGCCTACAAATTTAAGACGCAGAGTACGCTTGTTTAATAAAAAATAAGAAACTGCCTTAAGTCTTTTGCAAGCTTATTAAATAAGTAGGTTTAACAGCTTAGAAAAAGAGCGCAGCAGATAGTACATTTTATAGCATTGTTACAAGAAGAACAGGCGCGTATGCAAAGCACAATTAAGCAGCTTACAAAGCGCAAAGTCTGGAAACAACAATATATATAGACAGAGAAGTCTCTAACAGTTAATAAGGTAAAAAATATAATTGCTAAGCTAGCGCGTAGCGAGCCTAAGGGTAGCGAAATACCTGCAAAGAAGGTGCACAGTGCAAGGCGCTGCAGGCGTTGTAAGGGGACTAGGCACAACACGCGTATCTGTATAGTTAAAATTAAGTTAGACAGTAATAGCAAGGCTTCTAAAGAGTAGATTAGCTTATTACAATTTTAATTTTATTGTGTTTGTAGCTTGCAATAATGTTGCGATAGTAGGGCGCATAAGGAAAGTAGCTCGCTCGCTTAGGTGGCTCGCTCGTTTGTGAAACAGGTTACTATGCAAAAATAAGAGAAAAGTATAATTCTTTGTAGGCATATGCGTCTACTACTATATATAAGTAAAAGACTCTACTAAAATTACTAAACTGCTGTTTACACTTCACCAAAATAATGTCCTTTTTAAATAAAAAAATGCGCAAAACACAGTAATGTATATACTAAAATAAGTTATATGTAAAGCACCTGCACTTGCAAACTTAGACTACACTAATACTAAAAATTACAATATATTCTTAATAACTAATATAAGCTAAGATAGTGCGGGAGCATGTATTAAACAACTTAAGAAAGACAATAAACAACACCTAGTACAGTTTAAAGCACACTATAGTTAGTATAAGAAAGACAATAGCATTCTACTAAGTTAGAATACAAGGCTATACTATAAGCTCTTAAGAAGTTTTGTACTTACCTCTATAGTATTTACTTTACTATAGAAACCAACGCTGCAACCCTTATTGCTTAACTCAATTGTTTATCTACTAATAACCTAGGTTCTGTTATAAACAAGTATATATTAATAATCCTGTTATCAGACTTTAATATTAAGTATATACTAGAACAAAAAAATGTAGTTGCAGATGCACTGCTAAAGTATCTAAAAGCTAATAATTAGAAATTACTTCTAGGACTAGAGAAGGACTTAGAAGAGTTTATTAATTATATAATTAGAAATGTAAATGCACTTGTACTAGTAGGTTAAGCAAAGATACTGCGTTAGGAATTTGTAGCACAATTAGAATAATATGCTTAGTTTCTAGTTAACTTTAAGACTTCTAAAAGTATAGAACTACAAGAACTACAAGCATAGAAGAAATAAGTTCTAAGCTTCTTTGTACAAGACAGAATACTCTTTAAAAAAACATTTAAAAATATTGCACTCTAACAAGTTGTAGATAATACTAACTTAAAAACAGCTGCTGTGTAGAATGTATACACCTAGATTAGACATAGAGGAGTTAACGCGGTGTACTATATACTTGCGCAGTAATACTAGTAGAAAGGAATATATAAACATGTGTGGAAAAAGTTAGCAACTTGTCGAGACTGTTAACTGTAATCCTTGAAGAGGAAGGTTAATATACTTACTAATACTTTCAGTTTTGCTATTTAGGAGACTGTTGTAATTAATGTAGTGTACATGCCTTATTATTCTAGAAAAAAGTTCCTAGTAATTACAAGAAGCTACCTTAGCAGCTAGCCTAAAGCAAGAGTACTGTTTAACAACTAATTAAAGACAATTGCAGAGTTTATATATAAAGATATTATGTATTAATAAAGCTTAGCACGCAAACTTACAGTTAATACACAACTTAATTTTACTAAAGTAGTCTTATATCTGTTAAAGATATACTAAATTAACTAAGTCTAGTTATTAAGACATAACCTTTAAGCTATAAAAAAATTAAAAAAGAGCACAAACTAATTGTAAATGCTCTTGCAAAGCTACTAGAACTTTAAGTTAAGAACTTGCCTATAGTTCTGCTTATAGACAAAATCTTTATACAGGAGCAGATAGGCTACATACTAAACTAGCTAGTTATAAGGTAGAACTTAGTGCTTTTAATTAAGCTTATACTACTTACATAGCAAATGCTTTTATTTAAAGAAGTAAAGGACTGTGTGCAACTACTTGCTATTTAAGCAATACAGCTAAATCTTAAAAATTAGTTTATAAGAAATACTGTTGCTTATACTAATTAAATAAAAGCTACTAAGAAAGAATACTAGAACAACACTAAGGAAATACAACATAAGAACATAAAGCTAGGAGACTTAGTCTTCCTCTAGGACTTTGTTTAAAAAATTAATATATCGCGAGATTGCAAACTGGATACAAGGTAGTTAAGTCTATACTATATTTATAAAGCTAAACTAGACAGAGGAACCTACTAACTTAAGGACTTTAATAGTACACGCTCTCTACACACAACACTTAGATAGCAATTAACGCTGTTTAGGCAAAGACTTGTGCAGAATATTATAAAAGAAGATGATAGAAATATAAAGTTATAAAATTTTAATCATTAGGGACAAAGCAGCCCCATAATCTATATTCTAATATTGCTAGACTTACCTAAGCTACCTACAGAATTACAATTACTTTTGCCTCTTGTAATAAGAAATAATTTTTGCCTTTAAGTTAATCTTACTAGACGTTTTATAGAAGAAGAGCGTTGTGTATACAAACAAGACTTTAGAAACTTAGACTTTAACTTAAATACTACTATGCCTAATGACTAATAAGCTATAAGACGGCCTAAATTCTTAGAAAGAGGAGGGATATTATGCTAGTAGTACCTGCCTTTACTTTTAGCTGCTTATTTACTAATTTTCTATGTAAAATTTAGGTACAAGCTGCCTGTCCTACAGATTCTAGGTGTGTAGCAAGTACTTAGAATTTGTAGACCTGTTAAACTTTACTACTACACTAATACTATACCTAACCTCTTGCATTTTTAAGGCAACAGCTAATTACAACAACTGTTTCTATTACAAAACTTGCTTATTTTAGCGCGATTTAGACGTTATTTACTTTTGACTTTACATGCCTGCCGGCAGGATACTGCTACTACGCATAAGGAAGAACTATAACTTTTTTAACTAACTAACCTTTCTTCTATGCTAACCTTACTACCTTTTATTAAGGTAGCTATTATTAAAAATAATAATTAAGACAACACACGACTTACATCAGCCTCTACAGCACTACAAATATTACTAGCTAGCTAGCTTATTTAAGTAATGCCTCTAATGTTGTTAAACAAAGCTTAGGACGAGTAACTACAACAGCAACTACCTTAAACTTTAAGTTTATTAAAGATTTTTAGCAGCCTTAAAGTTAATGCTAGAAAGAAACACTATATTACAGACTATACCTCTAAGGTTATGCAGCAGCAAGACAGAGTACTAAAGCTTATAAAGCTTAGCAACAATATTAGAGTTATTAACATTTAAACTTTAGTATATAAAATCTTTTTAAATGCTTTAAAACAGCAACACATTATTATAAATTATTAGTTTACTAACGCCTTTTACTAATTTGACTTAATTCTTAAGGTTGTCTTAGAAGTAAGTAACCTTTACGCTTAGCTTCTAGGACTTATAGACGAATATAGTAGTGTTAAAGGATTCTAAGAACACTATCTTATTATTAGTGCAGCATCTTTAACGCGGGATAAAAAGGCTAAAGAACTAAGCAGTGCTATCTTAATAGTAAAGAAGCTAGCTTTAAGTTTTGTCTAAGAATGCGTTAGCATCTACATGCCTTATACACTACTTTGCTACTAAGCATTAATAAATATAGCCTTTGTTCCAAGGCGTATCAATCTTAAAAACGCTGCTTATTTTTTTAATGCTGCAGTAGTACACTGTATTAACTTTAAGCACTAAAGTAAAAAACAATATATGTTAACAGCTAACTAAGCAATAGTAAAAATACTATACAAGGTCATTTGCGCTTTGATTAATTAAAACAACTTTTATAACTAAGGACTTTATTTAAACATTAATAAAGAGGAGGCAAAAGAACTTTGTGCTATTTATACTAAACCTTAAGTTTAGAAAGATAATATTGTGTTCAGTCTACAGAGGCTACGTACTAATGCTAGAGCTAAAGACAAGTAAGGCAAGCTTAATTCTCTTTATATATTCTAGCAAAAGGTTTTTTAGCTTATAGCTATTTTTAAAAACCCTAAAACTAGCCTGCATTACTTAACATAAAAATCTTAAGTAAAATATCTAAGCTACTTAGTTTAAAGACTTATTTTAATTACTATTAAGCTAGGAAGGACTTTAAATAAAGCTTAAGCTATTAATTGCTATAGTAACCTTATAGCTTCTAAGACTTGCACTCTAGAGAGTTGTAGTTTATTAGTTATAACTAAGAACCTAAGGCAATTTATAGGAATGTTAGCTAGTTAAAGACCTAACTAATACCTAGCAATTAAGTCACGCAAGTTAACAAACAAAATAACTATAATATAATAAAGGCGTAATGCTGCTAATGTTTAAGCAGGACGAGTTGGGACTAGGGCTAGTAACTAGTAAGTTTCTGCTTTACTGCTGCTACTAAGTTCTCGTGCTCTAAAGGCAACACTAACTTACTAACAAGCAGCTACACAACTAGATACTAAGCTTAACAATACCTTCTATGTAAATAAAAAGCTAGATACTCTTAATTAAGAACAAGAGATTCTTTTAGCAGGGTGTTATGATATTAATTTTACTTTAGTATTCTTTAAGCTGCTTAAGCGAGCCTACGCAAAAAAGCTAATTACTACTTCTAGCTGTATTAAGCCTATTAAGGAATAGTACCGCAAAGTTAATATTAAACAACTACTTAATTTAAAAACTTGTTATACAAATGCGTGTATTTTATTTACAAGCATATTACTGCAAGTGTTATACGTTTGTTTAAAAGAGCTATGCTGTTTAATATGCTTAACAAGTGTCTGCTTTTACTATACGTAGAACCAAGCTGTTAGCAAGAATTTTAATTAGACTTAGTTATTTTTAAGCTCTTTACTAGCAAGTATTATTTATTAAAGGAAAATAAGGATCTGCTAAGCTACTAATATTAAATTTCTAAACTTAATTTCTACCCTCTTTTTACTTAGGACAAGATTATTAATATTATAGAGTTTTAACTACAGGCAGAGGAGTTCTAACGCACTAGAAGCATTGTTACTAATGCCTACACATAGCTGTTTAAGGACAGCAAGGTTAAAAATATTATTATTAAGACTTTTAAAATATATTGCTTTTATTTGCAACGCATAGACAGGAAGCTAAACTTTAAATAGCTACGCAATATGTACTACTTACTTGTTTAACAGGCTGTACGCACTAACTTAGAATACTAGTTGCAATACGCAATGCTCTGCAAAGAGTACACTTTAATTTCTTACTTTTACTACGCTAAGTACGCTAAAAAGGGCAGTTAAACTTACTTTAAGCACATTAACCTTAACTTTAAGCACCTGAATAGTAGAAGACCTTAGTATAAAAATAATTTAAGGCAGCGTCTACATTAAAATAAGAATAAGAACAACTGCATAAAGATGCTACTAAGCTTTTATAACTTTGTGCTAGAGTACTTAAGTTGGCGTAAAAAAGCAGGCATTAAATTATTAAATAGTTTTATTAAAGGCTAGAAAGACAAAACTAACTAGCTAGAGGATGCGCAGAAACTAGCTCTTAACGCTTACTAAATAAAGCAGATCTGTAAGAAAGAACAAGTTTAGATTTTATTACGTCTTCTGCCTTATAAACTTACTAGGCCTACTACTTGCAATTGCTGTACTATTCTCTCTTAGTTTGTTTTAGTTTGTAATAAAGTAATAAAGGTGCCTGCTATAAGAACTTATAAAGAGATTTACAAAGCTTATTACAACCTTACTACTGCTCTTTATATTCTTTCTAGCTACTCTAACAAATTTACAGAAATTAATTAGCTATTTCCTGCTAATGATTATATTAAGTATTAGTCCTAGATCTAGAAGGCTCTTATTAGACAGGCTAAGTAGGACAATTCTCTTGTCTACAAGAAACTAAATAATATGCTATAAAATACTAACAAGAAATAAATTAACACCTATATTAAAGAATACTGCAACTATGTTCTGTAATAGATTATCAAGCTATAGCTTATAGTACAAGAGCTAAAGAAAAATACTTTTTGTGCTAATTTAGTATAATTTTTTTTTAAATAATTATACTTCTTTAACAGTAGACAGAACCTTTTTTATATAATAAAAAACTAAAATAAGTAGGATACTAATTTCTTTTAAGCTAGGTTTTTCTAGTACCTTTAAGAAAAGCTTAGTTTAAAAGCTAATAAGCGTTAAGTTTTTTAAAAGAGTAAAAAGCTTACTATACTCTTTTTTACACAACGCTTTCCTTGCGTTTGCTCTTAATTAAGTACAGTTATCTTAAATAACATTTTAGTGCTGCTAACTCTTACTAGGCAGCCTTGTTATAGTTGTTTTTAGTTAATATCTAAAACTTAAGCTCTTGTTGCTCGTGCTTCTACTACCTCTACTACACCTGCATCTAGACTAAGCACGTTAGCTGCTACTACTTAAGAACCTTGTTAAAGCGAGCGCTTAAAGAAGTAAAAGAAGAGTTTACAGTAGTGTTTAAGCTATATTTCTTTTGTTTATTTTTTTAGTTTTACTGTTTTTTTTCTTTCTTTTTGCAAAGCTGGTTGCTTAATAGGGCTAAGCTTACAGGGAGAGGAGGTTTGTGCCGGTGCACAGGGTGATACTCTACTGCCCGCGAGGTTAGTGCTTAACCACCTAATCTTAAGGTATATAACCTGCTCTGTGGATCGCAACTATCCAGGAGGCTACCTACTCCCTTAACTTTTAACCCTTAACTTGTACACTAGTCTTTGATATACAACCACAATAAGATCGCTATCTTGCTAACCTCGTTCTCGCATGATCTAGTTGCTAGTGATATCTTGCCCTTGTAGTATTATGTCCTTATACACTCCAACACCTGTACATTATTAGCTATATTTTTTCCTTATTAAACTTATACGCTTTAACTGCTTAATATTAAATTGTTTAAGCTTCTCTTAACTGCCTACTTAACTAAGCTTTGATTTTACCTTTATGAAAGCTAAGAGCTTCTACTAATAGTAAAAGGAGACTTTTTTTTCGTTTAGAAGGCCTAGTATACTGCTTGTAAGGAGGAGACTATTAGAAAGTCTTTCTAAGTAACTATAGTCTACTTACTTAATTATAAGGTTATTCTTCAAAAATTCTGTAAAGAAGCCTTTAGTTTAGATAAATTTTTAGCTTTTGTACTTAGTAGAGACAATTAGCTTGGAATAAAGACTTTTATACACTGTTTAGTGCGAGATCAGGATACTAAAAAAGTAAAAAAGATTTATTAAAGCCTCTAAAATATCTTAGCTTAAAATAGTATTTTTTATAGAGAGATTTAAGGCTTAAAGAAAGCTTTTTTAGTTAAAAAAAATACTAAAAGAAGAGCTATACTCTCTAACTCAACAATCCTTAGGAGTACTACAGTAGTGCTGTTTCCTAGTTGCCTAAAAAGGTCTGTTAGGCTTAAGACAACAAGGTAGTTTAACAATATAAACAACAACTACTATAACTTTAAAAAGCTAAGAGATCCTACTTAAAAGAGCAAGCTTAATTATATAAGGCTTAACAAGCTAAAGAGAAGCGTGTTAAGGGAGAGAGGCTTAAGAAGGTAAGATAGAAAGAGAAGGCTAAAAAGGTAGCTGAAAAGGAGCGTTAGAAATTAGCTTGCGACGCTCAAAAGGCTATACAACTGTCCTAATTAGGTAAGAGCAAGGCCTTACAAGCCTCTACTTAAAAGCAAAAGCGTTAAAAACGTATTGTTGTTAATTTAATTTATATTGAAGCTGAGGTAGCTGCACCAGCTGCCCTAGCGCGCACCACCTGCCGCGGGCGTAACGTCAACTTACTAAGTAAATACAAGTAGCACAAATTGATTACAATGATATATTTACTACAACTCCATAAAATCTCGCGATACTAGCTATTAGTGGTGGCTCTACAGCCTCATTTTTCTAAAATCTCAGTTTAGTGGGGTGGCTCAAAACTCGAACTGGCTCAAAATGCGCACAGACACGGTAAGGTATTTCAACTGCGCGCGCTACCTGCTATAAACAATAGCAGGCTCTCCACCTACAACAGGAGCTAGAGCTCCTAGAGTATATTAAACAGCTTACTAGGCAAGGCCTTCTACCTACACAAGCTATAATACAAAATTTCGCCTTACAAATTGCAAGAAAGAAAGTTAAATTCTACTAGATTAACTGCTTTGTCTACTAGTACCCTAATAAGCTTATTTCAAGATAAACAACAGACATTAATAATATTGCCACAAGGCTAATTTAAGAAGGAAGTATAGCCTCTACTTGAATTTCTTGTGCGAGAAAATAGAGCAGTATTATTTTAAGGCATCTTACATATATAACATAGATGAGAAAGTCTTTCTTTTTAGTATTCTAAGAAAATTAAAAATGATCTTTAGTAAGCCCTTACACAAGCAGAGAAAAAAAAAGTACTATTTAAAATAGCTTGTAAGAGTAGATAATACTCCTAGCCTGCATCTGCGCTAATAAATCTTACCTAGCGCCTATCTTAATATATTAATTCACCTTGGAAGTAATATAGAATACCTAGTTACAAGGATTTAATTTTCAGATTTTTTCAATTCAAATTTGCTTATTACTTTCTAGCTAAATAAATAATAATGGTAAGAGTGCGTTGGGTTGACTAAAGATGCAGGGAAAACAGTAATAAATTTAATAAAGAGCTAAAGATGCTATGTAGAGAGTTTTGTGTTAACTCCTTAGTAGAGTCTGTGTGAGCTTACCGCTAGTTGCGAAGCAAGAAAGGAAGAACACTAAACAAAGGCTACAGGCTAAGTACTAATAAGACACTGTAGGGCTTTAGCTCTTTTTAGTACCCACCTTTTCTCTGTATAGTATAGTTTAGTAGTGTTAAAGTAGTATTTATTTTTTTAAGGTGTCAAGGGTGGTGGTGGTTGTTGTAGTTAAAATGGGGTTCCATAAAAGTGAAAAGCAGCTACCATATACTAATTAATCGCAAAAGTTTAAAAAAAAGATTGTGTGTAGTTAACGAGATTCGAACAGTAGGTGGATAAGTTCTAGGAGGAAAGCTTAGACTACTGAGCGATAATTAGGGTTAAAAAATTTGCTAAGGTACTAAAAAACAACACTAGTTAAAACGTGTCTAACTGGCTTCGGCCTTTTAAGACAACCTTTTGATGTGACCACACATTTTGTAGACACCATTTTGGTAAAAAGGATTTATTGCTAACAACAGGTATCCGGGCTCATGCCCCCTTGTTCGGCATTGCCGGCACGCAATTAGTGTGTCGCATGTTCGGACAGAAACGAAAATGCGCGATATCCCTCTAACTAACCCTCTTAACTAATAACTATTTACTAATAACTATTTACCGCTAACTGCAACTTGCGCCTATACTTAGATGTAAACATACGACAACAGCGTTACTATCTAAGCACAGCTCTCCTATCCCTAGAAGTAACTTACAAAATCCTCCTGCTCGTTAGTTTATCCTAGCTGCTTAATAGCTGTTTTAACACGCTCTTGCTCCTTATAGAGCTACTGCAAGGTCTCTCTACTAAGGTTGCATTCACGTAGGAGGAGATTAGTAAGATAACACACTATTACTGCACCTAGACTATTAACATGCGCAATGTATTTAATAGACTTACTGCTAAACAAGCCTTTTACAACCTTTATTGTAACCTTAACATCTATAATACTAGACGCATTAATAAGGTGTTAATAAATAATAGAATTTAACCTCTGCATCCACCTAATTACTATAGGAGCTACTGCTAACAGCTCCTCTTCAACTAACTAGGGAGGCTGCTTAATAAAGGTAAACGCAGGCTTTGTAATCTACTACTATAGCTTCTTATATAGTAACCTAGTAAGGTCTAACTTTACTTAATGTAAGCTATTAGTCTTTGTGTTAAACAGGGAGAAGAATAGTCTAAGCATTATATTATTTGTATGTAGTACTATATGGTGTAGGAAATTCTAAAAGTAAGAAGCAGTAGGTAGGGAGCTTTTATGAAGTATTGCAGGCTCCCGCTGCGGTAACGTACGTGTCCTTACCCTCCTCTACCTCTACCTCCTCCACCTCTATCGCAATCTTATTGCCAGCTATAGGCTGGCAATTACTATTAAACACGTTTTAATTAGTGTCGTTTTTTAGTACCTTCAGCAAATTTTTTAACCCTAATTTTGCTTAGTAGTCTAAGCTTTTCTGCTCTAAGCGCTTAGCGCGTGGACCTTATCTACTTACTGTTTAAATTTTGTTAACTACACACAATCTTTTTTTGACTTTTGCGACTAATTAGTAGAGGGCAGCTGCTTTTCACTTTTTTAGAAACCCTATTTTAACTACAACAACAACCACCACCTTTGATACCTTAAAAATAAAATAAAAAAACGTGTCTAACTGCGATTGCTAGCCTATAGCTGACAACAAGATTATAGTAGGATTACAATAGGATTGCAACATAATGCGATAGAGGAGGGAGAGGACACGTACGTACCGCAGCAGGAGCCTGCAATACTTTATAAAGCTGCTACTTCTTACCTACTACTTCTTACTTTTTAAATAGCACTGTATATAAACAATTTGTATATAATATGCTGCAATAGCGTATAACCTCTGCAATAAGTATCTCCTTAACCTTAACTCTTATCTAAAGACAGGAAGCTTTCTTGTCGTACACCTAGCCCTTAAACTAGTCTAGCTTAAGCTAATTATGCGGACACCTAAGTTTATTAAGTATCTACAAACTTAGCCTCTTTAGGACTTTATAATTATATTCTTTATAAACAACTCTAGAATCCGCGATATCTCTATATATAAAAAGAATGTTAAGCCTTAACTTAGCTAGTTATAGAAGGAATACTCGCCGTTGGACATGTTTCAACTAGTGTCGTTTTTTGGTACCTTAGCAAATTTTTTGACCCTGATTATCGCTTGGTGGTCTGAGCTTTCCTCCTAGAACTCATCCACCTACCGTTTAAATCTCGTTAACTACACACAATCTTTTTTTTTGACTTTTGCGATTGATTAGTAGAGGGTAGCTGCTTTTCACTTTTTTGGAACCCCATTTTGACTACAACAACAACCACCACCCTTCACACCTTAAAAAATAAAAAATAAATAGAAGGAATACAAGATCTACAGGATGTTCACTAATACTAGCAAAGTACTTAAAATGCTCTGCTTTAGTATCTCTCTCTTCTTATTAATTATGCATAAGCTAAGTAAAGAAACTATTAACTAGTTAGGCTAGCTGTTGCATAACGTTAAAATGGCGATAAAGAAAAAAGAGGCGGGAAAGGAGGAGTAGGCGTTCTATTATCGTATGTATAGGTTAGAAAGCAAGGCAATAATAGCGCTGCTTCTTTAATTTATCTAAGAGTACCTAGAAGTAAAGCCTTAATATAAGTAGGCAGCATAGGCGGGATAGAGCGCGTTAAGTTAGGAGGCGATTTGCGTCTTTGTCTTGCTTTTCTTTGTTTCTGTCTAAACATGCTAGAGCAACACACTAATTGCGTGCCGGTAATACTAAACAAGGGGGCATAAGCCCTAATACCTATTGTTAGCAATAAATCTTTTTTTTTACTAAAAAGGTGTCTACAAAATGTATGGTCACATTAAAAGGTTGTCTTAAAAGGCCGAAGCTAGTTAAAGTAGTATAAAGGTTTTTTTAAATCTTCTTATTTTTAAAGTGCTTCTGGATGTTTTAAGTTTAAGGCTAGTTTCTATATTAGTTTCTAGTATTCAACTTATTTAACTGGTTATTCTTTTCTTCTTCTTGTACTTTTCTTTTCTGATAGGCGTTTTACTAGGTACTCTTCTTTGCTGTCTACTTTAATTAGTAAAGACTTGTTGTTGTCTTATAGCTAGCTAGGTAGAGGGTCTAAAGACGCTAGTCTAAGGTTGTTAATATTAAATACTAGGTGTATTCTTCTAAGCATGTCTAGCTTAAAAGTGTTTAGTCTAACTATTTTAAGTTCTTCTAGTTAAGTTTCCTGCTAGGTTTTTTGTTTTATAGTAACTTTCTAGTTTGAACTCAACTTTGTTGCCTATTTAAAGCTAAAGTAATTGTCTTTTTAACTTATTTGCTTGCTGTTCTTGCTTCTGTTGCAATTCTGCTATAGTAGCTTAAGCTAACTTAATGCTTTGCTAAAGTCTATGAATAATATTTTCTGCCTTCTAGTAGTCCTCTTGTATTCATCTTTCTTAAATTCCATTTTAAAGTCTATATTTAACTTTAATTTAAAAGGAAACCACTTTATATCTATGTTATAAGATGAAAGGCAATATTCTAGTAGACTGTGCTTGTCTTGCTATAATTGTAATTTTTGTTATTCTTAAGTTGCTTTTCTAGTTTGTTTAGTCTTAGTTATAAAAAGCTTATAAGTAGGCTTGTACTATAGAGTTTATTTGTTCTGTAGAGCTGTTAGTTTTAGAGTAATATTTAGAAAATAAATATTATTTAATTTATAGTAGTTTGCAAAGCTAAGTCTAAAAGTAGCTTATAAACTATCCACTTCTATTAAAGGTAATATAATTTAGTAACTAGTAGTAGGCTACTACAGAATTAATAAACGCCTTAGCAGTGTTCTTTGCAGAAATGTTTTTAAGGTCTATTAGAACTATGTGCTTGCTTAGTTTATTAGTAACTATTATTAAGTTCGTGCAACTTTTGCTTTCTAGTAACTCTGTAATAAAGTTAATTAAGATCTTTTTTTATATATGCATAGAAATTAGCAGAGGCTTTAACAAGCCTTGTAGACAATTTCTTTATAGTTTTGTTTTTTTACACACTAAGCAGTTTTGTATATATTGCTTAACTGTTTAGCTAATAGAAGGCTAGAAGTATTCTCTTGCAATTGCTTAATAAGTAAAGTTTCTTTTAAGGTGTTTTAAAGCCTTAAAATAGTAAATTTTGTAAATAATTCTAGTGCGTAGGGTTTCGCTGTCTAGTACCTATTTTTAGCCTTAGTATAGCAAGTTTTCTAACTTGTCTAGTTAGCATTTAGCTATAGAAAGCTTAAGGTCTAGTGTTGTTAAAAATTAGCGTTCCTTTTCTCTTACTGCTTTTTAGACTAGCTAGTAAGTTTTATTCTTTTTTTTTAGCTTTGTCCTAAAGCGCCTTTAGATTAAATTGTTCCTAAAGTGTAGCTAGTACAGCAGCTAGGTAGCTATTGCAGCTAAAGGTCTTAAAAGTCTTTTTTTTCTCTATTTTCTCCTAAGTTGTTGTAGTAAATAGTTTAAAGACTTTTAAAAACTGTCTAAGGTTCGAAGTATTTAAACTATTTGCAGACATATCTCGTTATTTTTAAAATAAAGTATTAGCTTGAAGGTTATTAACTCTAAGTCTGTAGGTAATTTCTTTGTTAGGAAACTTTTTAAGAAACCAAGCCTATTTTATTAACCTTTTACTAAGTTGTCTAGGCTTTTTAAATTACTCTAGGTTTTTGTAGTTTGTTATAACCAAAAATTTCTTCAAAGAACGTAGCATAGCATCTTATTTACATAAGCAGCAAAAAACTGCAAGTAATTTTCTATTATATATCTTGTAGTTGCTTTAAGCGCTAGTTATTTTCTTTAAATAGTACGCTACTAGGCGTAAGCTTCCTTAGTAATTGTATTGCAAAACTACTTTAGCTGCTACGTAACTAAAAGAATTAGTTTCTAAGACTGTTTCTCTATTACAAACTTATTAAGCTAGTATTATTTCTGTAATAAATAGCTCTTTTCGCTTATTAAAAGCTTTTTGTTCTATTTGCCCCTATTAGAGGGAGACGTTTCTAGTAAGTCTTAACAGTAGGGCTACTACCTTAAGTAATTTTTAATAAAACGCTAGTAGATGTTTGCAAATCTAAGAAAACTCCGTACTTTTTTAATATTTGTTAGTGCTTTCTACTCCTAAATAGCGTTTACTTTCTTAGAGTCTATTCTAAGTCCTTTTTTAGCTTTAATAATTAATTTTAAGTACTTAGTACTCTATACATTAAAATTGCATTGCTTAATGTTAAGAAGTAGTCTAGCCTTGCTTATAGCTTTTAGAACTTTATTTGTATTGCATTAATATTTCTTAAGCGTACTATCTGTGTAAATTAACACGTTGTCTAAGTAGGCTGAGTAGATATTATTAATGTATTCGCGTAGTGTCTAGTTGATATATTATTAAAAAGTACTAAGAGCGTTTGCTATACTAATAGTAGTAACTAGCTATTTGTATAGTCTACATTTAGTGCAGAAAGCAGTTTTTTACTAATCTCTTACGTTAATTTTCATTTTGTAGAAAGCTGCAAAGACGTTAATCTTTATAAACTATTTTACTTTAGCAATATTGTTAAGCATCTCTTAAATTAACAGCAAAAGATAACAGTTTTTCTTAGGAAAAGTATTAAGAGCTTAATAGTTAACGCAGAACTGTAGTTTTTCTCCTAGCTTTTTAGCGAATAAAACTAGAAATAAAGCTGCTAAGCTACTAGCTTTGATTTTTTTTGTCTAACAGCAATATAAGCTCCCTGCGTGAAACTAGGAGTTCTAGTCTACTAATATTGTATAAAGGTTTCTCAGGTGGTTCTTTTTTTTACTGTATTTATTCTTTTTTAGTTTAATTTAGTAGTTAACTTTTAGTCTACGTAAAGGTAGTAGTGCAGAAGCGGTTTTTAAATCAAAAATCGAAGCTATGTGTTAATTCGCTTTAAAAAGCAATAATTAAACATTTACTTTTCTTTTCGGAGCCAAGGCCTTTTTAGTATTTTTAAAAAGAGCAGCAAAGGTTAAAATTAACTTATGTTTTTTAACTTATTTAATATAAAAGGAATAGGCTATTGCGTTTCTTTGCTTTAGTCTTTAGTTCTCTAAAACAGAGTAATTCTTAGCGCCTAGAGACTTAATCCTTTGTCTAGAAAAGTAGATGTATATTAACTTTTTAAAAGAAGTAATATTAACCTTTTTTCTATTTGTTTAGAGCTGTCAAGGTATTAAGTTGCATTTAAGGTATGTAAAAGTAACATAACTCTAGACAGTGTCCTTGTATTTTTTAATATTAAAACTAACTTAGCAACTTTGTTAATAGCTCTAGGTTTATTTGTAACTTCTTCTAATAAGCGCAAAAAGATAAAAATGCACCATAAGCTAGCGCTCTCAACAAGTTAAGAGCTAATAAAAAAGGATTCAAAGTTCTTAGTATTAATAGGTGTTAAAGCAAAAGTATCAAAATTAACTAAAGCTTTTATAGTAATTATATTGCTGCTTACATTTTTTTTAAAACTAGTTTATTTTTTAGCTAAGTTATTTTAGCTTATGTGTAGCTCTTGATATTAACTTTAAGCAAGAGCTACTTTTTTCTTAAATTAGAATTTTAGTCCTTTAGAGTATTTTTTCTACTTAAGCTTTCCTTGCCAAGCTTTTCTTTTTTTTCTTTAAGCTAGAAGACTTTAGTACTATAGTCTTTCTCCTTTTTTTCTTTTTTCTTTTAAAAGATGTCTTGTTCTCTGTATAATCTGTAAATAAGTGCCTTTTTTGCTTATAGTTTGTAAGGGTGCGTTGGTTTGACCAAAGATGCAAGGTAACAGTAGAAGGTGAATAAATTAGATACAGAACTATAGAGAGACTACGTAGGTTTTTATATCTAATCTGGATAGTTAGGACTAACTAAGGTTAGGACTAACTAAGGTTATTAGAGGTCGCCGGGTCAGCTAACAGTTAGCGTAACTAGTGCGGCCGATAGTTAGCAGCTAGTGCTGAGGTGCTAATGCTAAGGTAAGAAAAGCTAACAAAGGCCACAGGCTAAGTACTAGAGAACATTAAGGCTTTAGCCCTTTACAATACCCCCCTCCTAAAAAATAGTAGGGGTAGTAATCTTGTTACCTAGAGTTCTACTCTTCTAGGGCTTCTATATCTTTTAGATTAACAGCTAGTTCCTAAGTTAGATCTAGATATTCTAACTATTTAACTAAGTACTGCTTTTTTCTTCCTTTTCCTCTTTCCTCTAATAGGGTCTCTACTAGGTATTCTTCTCTATCCTCTGTCTTAATTAGTAGAGGTTTATTGTCGTCTATTAGCTAGCTTAGTAGAGGGTCTAAGGACGCTAGTCTAAGGTTATTAACATTAAATACTAAGTAAATCTAGCTAGAAGTATTTAATTTAACTGCGTTTAGTCTAATAACTTTAAGTACTATGTACTTAAGATTCTTCTAGTTAAGTTTTCTGCTAGGCTTTTTTATTTTGTAGTAGTTGCTTAGTTTTAACTATACCTTATTGCCTATTTTAAGCTAAGGTAATTAGTGCCTTCTCTTATTTGCCTACCTTTCTTATTCTTGTTAGCTTTCTCCTATTATAGCTTGTGCAAGCTTAATACTTTATTATAGCTTATTAATAATATTCTCTACCTTTTAATAATCCTCCTGTATTCTCCTTAGAAGTTGTTGTTAAGGACTATGCTTAGGTGCAATTTGTAGGGGATCTACCTTATAGCCGTGTTGTAGGAAGAAAGAAGATATTTTAGTAGACTAAGCTTGCCTTGCTATAACTATAATCTTAGCTATCCCTAGGTTGCTTTTCTAGTTTTTTTAATCCTAATTATAAAAGGCTTGTAAATAAGCCTGTACTATAGAGTTTATTCTCTCTGTAGAACTATTAGTTTTAGGATAGTATCTAGAAGATAAGCGTCGCTTAATTTCTAATAACTTGCAAAGCTTAATGTAAAAATAGTTAACAAACTGTATACCTTTATCTAAAGTAATATAGTTTAGTAACTAATAGTAAGCTACAACAGAGTTAATAAAAGTTTTAGTAACACTTTCTGTAGTAATGTTCTTAAGGCCTATTAGGACAACGTCCTTACTAAGCCTATCTATAACTACTATAAGGTTTGTACAGCCTTTGCTTTCTAGTAACCCTATAATAAAATCTATAGAAATTTCATTCTATATTTGCTCTAGTATAGGCAAGGGTTTTAGTAAGCCTTATAGGCTGTCTTTCTAAGGTTTTGTTTTTCTACACACTAAGTAGTTCTTTATGTACCTTCTAATACTTTTGCTAATAGAGGGCTAAAAGTATTCTCTTGTAATAGCTTAATAGGTAATATTCCTTCCTAGATAGCCTAAAGCTCTAGAACTGTAGATTTTGTAGATAATTCTAGTTCTTAGAAGTTTATTATTAGGTACCTATTTTTAATCTCAGTATAGAAGGTTTCTAGAATTATCTAGTCAGCATTTAGAAATAGAAAGTTTAAGATCTAAAGCTGTAGGAAATTGTTATTTACTATCCTTTACAGCTTTCTATACTATTTAGTAGGTTTTGTCCTCTTTTTTAGCTTTATCCTATAGATCCTCTAGATCTAACTACTCTTATACTACTACTAGATAGCTGTTGCAGTTAAAGGTTCTAAGCACCTCTTCTTCTTCTAGTTCCTTGTTAGTAGCTGTAGTTGTAGGTTTAAATACTTATAGGAACCTCCTAGAAATCCTAGTATCCTAGTTGTTTACTAGCATATCTTGTTGTCTCCTAGATAAGGCATTAGCCCTAGAGTTATTAACTCTAGGCCTGTAGAAAATTTCTATGTTAAGAAACTTTCCTAGAGATTAAGCCTATCTTATTTGTCTCTTGCTAAGCTGTCTAGGCTTGCTAAAATATTTAAGGTTTTTATAATCTATAGTAACTATAAACTTCTTTAAAGATTATAGCATAGCATCCTACTTAGATAAGCAGAAGATAACTGCTAGTAATTCCTTGTTATATATCTTATAATTGCTTTACGTGCTAGTTATCTTTTTTAAATAATAAGCTACTAGGCGTAAGCTTCCTTTACTATTATATTGTAAGAGGACTCCTGCTACTACATATCTAGAAGAGTCTGTTTCTAGGATTGTTTCTCTATTAAGATTCTATTAAGCTAGTACTAGCTTAGTAATAAATAACTCCTTTAGCTTATTAAAAGCCTTTTACTTAGTTTTTCCCTATTAAAAAGAGATGTTACTAGTAAGCCTTAAAAGAGGAGCTACTATTTCTAAGTAGTTCTTAATAAATCGTTAATAGAAGTTTGTAAAACTAAGAAAACTGCGTACTCTTTTAACGTATATAGGCGCCTGCTAATCTCTAATTACTTTTACTTTCTTAGAGTCTATTTAAAGTCCTTTTCTAGCCTTAATAATAAATCTAAGGTATTTTGTACTCTGTACGTTGAATTCGCATTTCTAGATGTCTAAAGGTAATCTAGCCTTGCTTATAGCTTCTAAAACCTTATTTGTATTGTGTTAGTGTTGTTTAAGCGTGCTATTAGTGTAAATTAATACGTTGTCTAGGTAGGCTAAGCAAAAATTGTTAATATACTTGCGGAGGGTCTAATTAATATAGCGTTGAAAGGTACTAGGAGCGTTTGCTATACTAAATAGAGTAACTAGCCACTTATATAACCTAAATCTAGTACAAAAAGCTGTTTTCTACTTATCTTCTGTATTAATCCTAATCTTGTAGAAAGCTACAGAAACATTAATCTTTGTAAATTATTTAGCTTTTGCAATATTGTTAAGGGTTTCCTAAATTAAAAGTAAAAGATAACAATCTTTCTTTGTAATAGCGTTTAGGGCTCAGTAATTAATGTAAAAACGTAATCCTCCTCTAGGTTTTTTTGCAAAAAGGACAGGGGAGGAGGCAGGAGAGCTACTAGCTCTAATCTATCCTTTATTAAGTAGAGAAATAAGCTCCTTTTGTAATACTAGGAGTTCTAGGCGGCTTATACTGTATAGAGGTCCCTAGGAGCCTCTTTTTCCTTGCCTTTATCATCTTTCTCTAGTTTAATGTGGTGATCTACTTTAGATCCGCCTAGAGGAGGTAGTACAGAAGCAGTCTTTAGATTAAAAATCTAAGCTAGGTGTTAATAAGCCTTAGGAAGTAAAGGTAGGACCTCTACTTTCTTCTTAGGAGCTAGGGCTTTTTTAATATTCTTAAGAGAAGTAGCGAAAGCATAAATAGACTTATCCTTTTCGCCCGCCTAATATAGGAGTAATAAGCTGTTGCGCTTATTTGTTTCAATCTCTAGTCTCCTTTAATAAGGCGATCCTTAGTGCTAAGTAACTTAATCCTTTAGCTAGAAGAATAGATGTAAATCGTTTTTCTAGAAGGAGCAATAGTAACCTCTCTTCTATTTATCTAGGGCCGTCTAAGTATTAAATTATAACTAGGGTGTGTAGGGGCCACATAACCCTAAATAGTATCTTTATAGCCTTTAATATCAATGTCTAACCTAGTAACTTTGTTAATAGTTCTAGGTTTATCTGTAACTCCTTCTAATCTCCTAGGAGAAATAGAAATGCACTGTAAGTTGGCGTTCTTAATAAGTTAAGGGCTAATAAGCGAGTATGCAAGGTTTCCTGTATTAATTAAAGTAGAGGCGAAAGTGTAATAATTTACTAGCGCCTCTAAAGTAATTCTATTGCTGCTTATATTCTTTTTAAAGTTTGCCTACTCCTTAACTAAGTTATCTTGACTTATTAGAGGCTCCTGCTAGTGACTTTAAACAGGAGCTACTCTTTTTTTGAATCTAAGTCCTTATTTAAGCTTCCCTCGCTAAGCTCATTATCTTTCTTCTTAGAGTTAGAGGACTTAACCAAAGTCCTTTTCTCCTTTTTAGAGGATCTTTTATTCTTAGTACAATATGCAGATAGATAGCCCTTCTGTTTACAGTTAAAACAGCGTCTTTCTCTATACAACTGTTCTAACTCCTAGTTACTAAACTGTTAAGGTTTAGCAGTTCTTCCTGTGTATTCTATCCCTTCTATCTAGTCTCCTTTTAAAGGGGAAGGAGGAAGAGAAGTTCTCCTAGATTTATGCTCCTTAGGCTTGTTGTCTCTGCCTTTAGAGTACTCCTCTATTCTATAGAGGTAATTAGTAATCTCTATTGCTTTATTTTGCAGGCTATCTAAATCCTTATAAGTAATACCTCTAAGTTTGTCTTAAAGTTTCTAAATAAGGCTTTTTAGAAAAGCATTATCCTTGTATCTCGTCTAAACTACTATTAGATAATAGCAGTTGTTCCTAGAATTCTATAATGTATTTGCGTATGCTTTTCTTGCCTTAGCTTATAGACGAGAGCTTGTTCTTAGCTCTTTCTACACTATAGGGATCTCCAAACATTTAATTAAAGAAGTTTAATAACTTATTTAAGTTCTATAAATTAGAAATTCCTATTTAGTTGAGGAAAGGCAGAGTAAGGATTGTAGCTGAGCCTTTTAGTTGACTAAAGGCGTAGTCACAAGTCCTTTTATCTGTATTAAAATCTTCCTTATTGTTTTCTACCTTAGCGGTAAGCTGTTGTTGAAAGATTTGGTACATCTTTCTGTTTCCGTTAAAGGTATCGGGATCTAGTTGTTTAAAACGCCTAGGCGTTTGTTGATTTCCTAAGGCAGCCAATAGGGTAGGTAACCAAGGTAGAGGTTATTCTACCTTAGGCTCCCTTTGTTGTAACGTGCCTATAGCCTCCTAAGCTTGGAAGGCTTCCTGTATCCTCGTAGAAGCAGCTATCTTATCTAGGCCACCTGCTCTACAAAGACCTTCTAAAGTAGTTTCTACTTCAGGCCTGCTAACACCATCTCGGTGTAGTTCTGCTATCCTTACAGCTAAAAGAGCTGTTGAGGGTTCTACCATAGTATTTGTAGGTACTCGCTAGTACTCTATATTGTTGACAGAAATCGTTATAGGTGCTACTACGCTTAGTAGGCTTATCCTTCGTGTAGGGGCTACTTCGCTTAGTAGGCTTATCCTTTTCGTGTAGGGGCTACTACGCTTAGTAGGCTTATCCTTTTCGATTACTGTCTTTATTTTGCTAGACAGGTTGCTACTCTAAATTTTGCTAAGTAAACTTAAATTGAGCGTTTAAACACATATAAGACTATTTTTATTTTTGCTAGACAGCTTTCTACCCTAAATTTTACTACCTAGACTTTAAGTTAGCATTGGATAACGCATTTTATTGTTTTATTAGTAGTTTTTATTCTCTGTAGTTGTTGTTAGTGCTGACTTAGGTAATATTGTCTTGAATATAGTTTATAGTAGGGGATAGTACTAATCCCCTAAAAGTATATCTAGTATTAATCCTAAGAATTCTAATTTCTTTAGAGTTTCTCTAAATTTTATATTCTTAAAAAATTGTTGTATTGTTCTCGCAACAATTGTGCACTAGTTCTTTTATACACTAAGTAGTAGAGTATGTCCTTATTGGTTTTGCCATTTGTACAGGTGTTGGAGTGTATAAGGACATACTACTACAAGAGCAAAAGATTACTAGCAACTAGATTATGTAAGAACAAGGTTAGTAAAATAGCAATCTTATTGTAGTTGTATATTAAAGACTAGTGTACAAGTTAAGAGTTAAGTAAGTAAGTAAGTAGCCTCCTAGATAGTTGCGATCCACAGAGCAGGTTATATACCTCAAGATTAGGTGGTTGAGCACTAACCTCGCAGGCAGTAGGGTATTACCCAGTGCACCGGCACAATAAGATTTTATAGTTGTTACAGTAATTAATAAAATCTATAGTTAGGTAAGATTTATAGCTATTAAGGAGGAGTAATTAGTATCTTAAATAAGCTTTTTATTTAGTCTTTCTTTTAAAAACCTTCCTAAGCTAGGCTAGACCTATATTATTGTTAGTCTAGCTAGAAGAAAATAAGCTAACAAATACTAAGTGCTTTTTGTTATTGATATTTTTAACCTAGCTTAATTTTAGAGCCCTAACAGCTGACTAAAAAATAAGAGCTAGAAATAAAGCTGTACTGTTTAAACAAACACAGGCTGAAGTAGTTACTTACTCTTTAGAACTATTTTAAGTTGCAGCTGTTACTTTTTTTTAATTGTATATTTTTTTGTTAAACACTCTTTTTAACTTTCTAGTTACTTTAATTATAAAGCCTTTTTTATTTATATTAAAAATTCAAGAAAGCCTTATATTGTATTCCTTTATCTTTTTATTTAGTAGCTTAAAGTAAAGGCTATATTTAGCCTCTAAAATTAGCTTTGTAGCAATTGCAATTTATTCCTGCCTACTAGCGCAAAATAAGATAAGTAGGATTCCTGTTAATAAAGCACGTAACCTAGCTTTCTAAAACTTTTTTACTAGCTAAAGATAAAGTAAAGTTGCGTATTATTACTTGTGTTGATAGTGTATGTTGTTTAGTAAGCATAGTAATATACTGTAGAAGCTTAGTTTCTTAGTGTAGGTAAAGTAGTTAGTGGGCGAGTTAGTGAGGCTGTAAGGGTGCGTTGGATTAACTAAAGATGCAGGGAAAACAGTAGTAAATTGAATAAAGAACTACAAAGGCTATCTAGCAAGCTTATCTACTCCTCTGTAAGGTCTGTGCTTAGTACTAAGAAAGAGGCAAGGGTAGCTACGTAGAAGCTTTTTACGTAGCTTAAGAAAATAGCGCAGAGCTAAGAGAAAAGTTTAGTAGGCTAGAAAAGTAGAAGAGCTAACACGCCTAGCTTACAGATGCTAAGTGCGCACGGACACCTAGGATCTGTAAGATAGCAAAATAAGGCTTTTTGTTAAGTACTAAAGACGTTAGGGCTTTAGCCCTTTACAGTACTCCCCTCCTTAACAAAAATTCTAGAGTTCTTCTAGTCTTATAGTGCTTCTGTATTTTCTAAGTTTAAAGCTAGTTCTTACATTAGTTCTAGGTATCCTACTTATTTAACTAGGTATTCTTTTCTTCTTCTTATACTTATTTCCTGTAATAGGCACTCTACTAGGTACTCTTCTTTGCCGTCTACTTTAATTATTAAAGGTTTATTATCGTCTTATAGTTAGCTTAGTAAAAGATTAAAGCAAGCTAGTTAAAGGTTATTAATATTAAATACTGGATGTATCCTTTTAAGGGTATTTAGCTTTATAGCATTTAGTCTAATAATCTTAAGTACTATATACTTTAGATTCTTCTAATTAAGTTTTTAGCTTAGTCTCTTTGTCTTGTAGTAGTCTCTAAGCTTTAACTAAACTTTATTACCTATTGAAAGCTAAGGTAATTGCTTTCTTCTTTTATTTGCTTAGCGTTCTTGTTCTTATTGAAATTTAACTATTATAGCTTAAGCTAACTTAATACTTTGCTAGAGTTTATTAGATATCTTTTCTACTTTCTAGTAGTCTTTTTGTATTCTCCTTTCTTAAGCTTAGTTTTAAGGTCTATGCTTTACTACTATTTAAAGAGGATCTACCTTATATCTATATTATAGAAAGAAAGGCAATATTCTTGTTAATTGTACTTGTCTTACTATAATCGCGATTTTAGCTATCTCTAAGTTACCTTTCTAATTTGTTTAATCCTAATTATAGAAAGCTTATAAGTAGGTTTGTACTATAGAGTTTATTTATTCTATAGAGCTGATAGTTTTAGAGTAATATCTAGAAGATAAATATTATTTAATCTCTAGTAGCTTGCAAAGTCTAGTCTAAAAGTAGCTTACAAACTATACACCTTAATTAGATGTAATATAGTTTAGTAACTAGTAGTATGCTACTATAGAGTTAATAAACGCTTTAGCTACGCTTTTTATAGTAATATCTTTAAAACTTATTAAAACTATGTCTTTGCTTAACTTATTAGTAACTACTATTAGGTTTATATAACTTTCGCTCTCTAGTCATCCTATAATAAAGTTAATTAATATTTCTTTCTAAATACGCTCTAGAATTAGCAAAAGCTTTAATAATCCTTATAAAGCTATTTCTTTATAGTTTTATTCTTCTACACACTAAGTAGTTTCTAATATATTACCTTACTATTTAGCTAATAGAGGGCTAAAAGTACTCTCTTGTAACTGCTTAGTAGGTAAAGTTCCTTTCTAGTTGCCCTAGGGCTCTAGAATAGTAGATTTTATAAATAGTTCTAGTGTATAAAGGTTTGTTGTTTAGTACCTATTTTTAACTATAGTATAGTAGATTTCTAGAATTATCTAATTAGTATTTAAAAATAGAAAGCTTAAAGTCTAGCTTTGTTAGAAATTAGCGTTCTTCCTTATTAACTACTTTTTAGGCTAGCTAGTACGTGTTATCCTCTTCTTTAGCTTTGTTCTAAAGCTCTTCTAGATCTATCTATTCCTAAAGTACTATTGCAGGATAGCTATTATAGCTAAAAGTTCTAAAGGTCTCTTCTTCTTCTTGTTCCTCTATTTTCAAAGTTATTATAGTAGATAGTTTAAAGACTTGTAAGAATTTTCTAGAAATTTAAAAATTTAAACTATTTAAAGGCATATCTTGTTATCTCTAGAATAAGGCATTAGCTCTAGAGTTATTAACTCTAGGCCTATAGGCAATTCCTATATTAGGAAATTTACTAAGGAATTAGGCTTATCTTATCTATCTTTTACTAAGCTACCTAAGCTTTTTAAAATACTCTAAGTTTTTGTAGTCTATTATAACTAAGAACTTCCTTAAAGAACGTAGCATAGTATCTTACTTAAATAAATAGTAAATAACTATAAGTAATTCTTTATAATGTATCTTATAGTTGCTTTAAGCGCTAGTTATTTTTTTAAGTAGTACACTACTAGTTGTAATCTTCCTTAATTATTATAATATAAAAGGACTTCTACTATAACATAGCTAGAAGAATTAGTTTTTAAGATTATTTTCTTGTTAAGATCTTATTAAGCTAGTATAAGTTTAGTAACAAATAGCTCCTTTAGCTTATTAAAAGCTTCTTATTCTACTTTTCCTTATTAAAAGGAGACGTTTCTAGTAAGCCTTGTAAGCAGGGTAACTATATTAGAGTAGTTCTTAATAAAGCGCTAATAAAAGTTTAAAAATCTAAGAAAACTATGTACTCTTTTAATATTTGTTAGTACATCTTACTCTTAAATAGCTTTTACTTTCTTAGAGTCTATCTAAAGTCTCTTTCTAGCTTTAATAATAAATCCTAGGTACTTAGTACTCTGTACGTTAAATTTGCATTTCTTAATATCTAGAAGTAACTTAGCCTTGCCTATTACTTCTAGAACCTTATTTATATTTTGTTAGTATTCTTTAAGCGTGCTATTTATGTAAATTAATACATTATCTAAGTAAGCTAAGTAGAAATTGTTAATATACTTGCGTAGTGTCTAGTTAATATATTATTAAAAGGTGCTAGGAGCGTTTGCTATGCTAAAAGGAGTAACTAGCTATTTATATAATCTAAATCTTGTTCTAAAAGTAGTCTTCTATTTATCTCCTACGTTATCCTAATTTTGTAGAAGGCTGTAGAAGTATTAATCTTAGTAAACTATTTTGCTTTAGCAATATTGTTAAGCGTCTCATAGATTAATAGTAAAGGATAATAGTCTTTTTTTATAATAGTATTAAAAGCTTAGTAATTAACACAGAACTGTAATCCTCTTCTAGGTTTCTTAGTAAATAGAACTAGAGAAGAAGCTGTAGAGCTGCTAGCTCTAATCTATCCTTTATCTAATAAAGATATAAGCTCCTTGCGTAGAACTAAAAGCTCTAGTTTACTTATATTATATAGAAGGCCCTAAGGAGGTTCTTTTTTCTTTCTATTTTTATCCTTTTGTAACTTAATTTAGTAATTAACCTTAGGTCTACGTAAGAGAGGTAGTGTAAAAGCAGTTTATAACTTAAAAATCTAAGCTATATATTAGTACGCCTTAAGAAGTAATAACAAAACATTTACTTTCTTCTTAGAAGCTAAGGCCTTCTTAATATCTTTAAGAGAAGCTGTAAATGTCTAAATTAACTTATCTTTTTTTGCTTATCTAATATAGGAGTAATAGGCTACTATGTTTATTTACTTTAACTTTTTGTTCTCTAAAACAAGGTAGTCTTTAGTGCTTAGTAGTTTAATCTTTTATCTAGAAGTATAAATATAGATTAAATTTTAAGAAGGAGTAATAGTAACCTTTCTTCTATTTATCTAGGGCTGCCTAAGTATTAAATTGTATCTGGGGTGTGTAAGAGCAATATAGCCCTAGATAGTATCTTTATATCTTTTAATATTAATTTCTAACCTAGCAATCTTGTTAATAGTTCTAAGTTTTTTTATAACTTCTTCTAGTCTACGTAGAGAAATAGAGATGTACTATAAACTAGCGTTCTTAATAAGTTAAAGGCTAATAAGAGAGTATACATAGTTTCCTATATTAATAAAAGTTAAAGCAAAGGTGTAACAATTTACTAATATTTTAATAGTAATTTTATTGTTACTTAAATTTTTTTTAAAATTAGCTTATTTCTTTATTAAGTCTTCTTAGCTTATATATAGCTCTTACTAGTAACTTTAAGCAAGAGCTATTCTTTTTCTAAATTAGAATTTAGATCTTTTAAAGTATCTTGACTACTTAAGTTTTTTTTACTAGGCTTTTTTGCTCTTGCTTTTAAAGACTTTAATATATTAGTTCTCTTTTTCTTTTCCTTCTTTCTTAGTATCTTCTCTTCTATAGTATAATCTATAGCTAAGTATCTTTTCTACTTATAAGTAAAATAACGTCTTTCTTTTATTAGTCTATTTAGCTCTAGATTGCTAAACCTGCGTAGCTTAGCTAATCTTCTAGTAAACTCTATTCTTTCTATCTAGTCTCCTATAGGAGGAGGAAGAGGGGGAGAAGTGCGTCTTAGCCTATATTCTTTAAGCCTTTCCTAGTCTTTATTCTTAGAGTATTGTCCTTTAGGCTTATTCTAGCCTTTAGAATACTACTCTATCTAGTATAAGTAGTCTACTATTTTAATAGACTTAATCTATAAATTATCTAAATCTAAGAATATAATATCTATAAGCTTATCTTAAAGCTTATAAATAAAGCTTCTTTAAAAAAGCATTATCTTTATGTCCTTATCCAAGTTGCTGTTTAATAGTAACAATTATTCCTAAAATTCTATAATATCATTATAGATACTCTTTTTACTTTAAGATATTAGCTAGAGTTTATTCTTAGCTCTCTTAGAGTTGTATAAATCTTTAAACATTTAATTAAAGAAGTTTAATAAGTATTTAAAGTTCTAGGCATTTAACAATTCTATCTAGTTAAAGTAAAGCAGCATTAAAGTTACTACTAAACTTTTTAGCCTACTAAAGGCGTAATTACATGTCTTTCTTTTTGTATTAAAGTCTTTTTAGTTATTTTTTACTTTAGTAGTAAGCTACTTCCTAAAGATTTAGTATATCTTTCTTATTCTATTAAAAGCGTCTAAATTAAGTTACTTAAAACGCTTAAGTTGTGCTAGCTACTAAACTAGTTTTAATATAGCAAGTAAAGTTAGTAGCTAAGTAAGTAGCTATTCTTATTCTAGTTCTTCTTTAGAGGCTAAATTAATAGCCTCCTAAATAAAAAAGGCTTCTTATATTATTATTAAAGTTATTATTTTATCTAGTTTATTTACTCTGTAGAGGCCTTCTAGAGTATTCTCTATTTTAGCTCTACTAATACTATCTTAGTGTAGTCTTACTATCTAGATAGTAAAGCTTCTAGATGTAATCTCTGCCCTTACTATTGTTATATAAAAGTACTAAATAAATAGCACTTATATTATTTAATAGCAAGAATTAGTTTTTAAAGCTACTAGTAATATAGTAGGCTTATTTAATAGTTTATATTACAAAACGTTCTAGGTAAAGTCTTATATAGCTAAGTATCTTTTAGTATTTCTTATGCTTCTTTTACTACTAATCTTTAGTAAATTTAAAATAGCTTTAACTAAAATTAGTGATCTAATTAATTAGAGTTTTATCTAGATGTAGCTCTAGGGGGCTTCTGTGCGTAGATATAGCTCTAGCTAGCTTCTTGTCTAGATATAGCTCTAGGAGGCTTCTAATTTAACGTAGCAGTGTTAGCGCTATAGAAGGATTTAATTTAAATATAAAAGTGCGTTAGAATAACTAAAAATATAAAGAAAATAGTAGTAAATTAAATAAAGAATTATAAAGGCTATTTAGCAAGCTTATTTACTCTTCTGTAGGGTCTGTGCTTAGTACTAAGAAAGAGGCAAGGGTAGCTACGTAGTAGCTACTAACGTGGCTTAAGAAAATAGAGCAGAGCTAAGAGAAAAGTTTAGTAGGCAAGAAAAGTAGAAAGGCTAATACGCCCGGCTTACAGATGCTAGGTGCGCACGGACACCCGGGATCTGTAGGATAGCAAAACGAGGCTTTTTGTCGAGTACTAAAGACGTCAGGGCTTCAGCCCTTTACAGAGGCTAGTTTAGGCGCTAGTGTCTTTGAGCGAGCGTAGACTAATTAAAATTAAACTAATTTGCAACTTTGTAATACAAGAAAGATGCGCCTAGTACGCGCGATTTAATTGCTTTAATTGCTTTAATTGCTTTCTGAATTGGGTCTGTATTAGTGGAGTTATGACGCGATTTGTATAGGTGGTGGTTTTGGTGGGGTGGCTCAAAAATCGAACTGGCTCAAAACGCGCATAGACACGGTAGTGTCTTTGTCTTAGCGTTGAATAGCTGCAACTACCATCGAACACTAACTTTTCGAGGCGAGAAAAAGGTCTGGCTTTGCCTTTTTCTCGCCTCAACTATCTCAAACGCCTTCCTAATATTAGTTTCTAATACCTGTTTTCCTAGTGCAGGTGTTGTAGCGTGCGCGCTGGCTGTTGTAAAGAAACAGAAGTAGTAATCTGTTAAAAACTCTGCAAGTAGTCTGTGCGTAAGCTAATTTTAGAGTTTAATTAAAGGCAATTTAACTTCTACTTAACAAAGCAACGGCTTTCTACTTAAGTAGATAGATTCATTAGCGTAGTGAACTAGTAGATTTATCTTTCTAGTTATCTACCATCCGAAATCCATCCCGACTTGATATACCAACCTCCTATACCGACCTACACATTAGAATTAATAGCTAGACTAGCACCTTGCTCCTAGCACCTTGCTCCTAGCACCTTGCTCCTAGCTATCTACCTACACCGAAATCCCTATACTAACTTGATATACCGACCCAATATATCAACCTACACATTAGAATTAATAGCTTGACCCCTAGCTATCTACCTATACCGCAATCCTTATTTCAACTTAATATACCGACCTAATATATCGACCTTATACCGAACTGCTTAGCGTACCTATATAAGCAATACAAGAGGGCAGCTAGCATAGCCTACAACAACATACATATAAGAAGTAAAGAAGATAACTAGACTAGCATACTAGCTCTACATGCTTCTTAACAAAGGACTAAGAGAAATACTCGTTAAAACTACCCTAGGCTACGAGCCTCACCTTTATTCAGACGAACCCCTCCTTGTAAATAATATATTAGAAAACACCACGTAGATACTTGTAGGTCCTAAACCTACACGTCTTATATAGCCCTTCAGGCTGAGAAAGGACATTAAACTACAATAAAAAAAAATAGCTGCAACTATGCTCTCTCGCGATTTAATGATAGCTAAATTGTTTTCTTAGTTCTAGCAATTCTATCGCTGCAAGCGCATCCTTAATTAAGCTTATATTGGTGGAGTTATCGCGTGTTGAAGTTGAGGTGTTATTTTGGTGGGTGGGTCGTACCGCCGTCTGGGGCGTTACGCCGTCCACCTCAGTACTCAAACCACTCTTCGCGAAGATACACTTAAGCCTCTCCAAATCACTCTCAGGTGGCACATCCTTCAAGAGATCGATCCGTCATTCTTCGAAAACGCTAACCGCCAACGCATTATCGTCAAATGCCACGAACCGAAGATCCGCAGCGCCTGGGAACGTACCAGAGCTCGCGAACGACAAGGGTCATAGCTATGAGATGAAGCACTGGGCTGACACGGAAGGGAATTTGGAGCGATGTAGCCAAGAAGCGATCTTGGAAGAGGGGGAAGCGCCCAAAAAAGGCATTTCACGTCTATGGGGCAAGATAAGGCCAAAGCGCACGGAAGAGCTGGATTCGGACATGACCATCACTTTGACCAGCGAGGTAGAACTACAGGTCGAACCTGCGAAAAAAAGTTTTTCGCGACACGCAAACCATGGGGATCTTCACGAAAGACACGCCATTTCCACCGCTAGCGTCAAGGTTTAGCGGAAGCGACCGGTGAGCCTACTACGGAACCTGCACGACAAGCACATGATGGCGACAACCAATCGATTGCGATGCGGATGATGAGCGAATATACCAAGCTCGCACGGTCGAAACACAGAACGTTACGATTAGCGTGCTTGGGGCAGTTAAATCTTGGTGGTATATCAGCATCCAACACATAATTAGCCATGTTGTCATATCCAGATGACTCATGCGCTCACGAATGATACCGGCCCATTCCGACAACCTTCCGCCTCCATACCGGAGGTGCTTCGACCCGTGTCATCTGGCATATGGTCCTTGGCTTTGTCCGTCGAACATTGGTCACGGCAAAGAAGCGTCTCCCATCATCCGAACTACAAGGAGGCCGAGAATAAGCAGAGCCTAAGCAATCTATACCGGGCTTTCCGAACTCCCTCTACCGTGCGATCGAGGCCAATGTAATGCAGAGTACAGTAAATCCACTGAACACGCGGCCGGAAACCAACTATCAAGTCACTCGCTTTCATCCTCACATTAGCAGAACCCTCGGAGCAAGGCGATGCGATTGCAAACGGCATGGAGGTTTCGACAGCTAAATTCTGCAACTTGTCAAATGTGGAGCGTTGTAAACTGTAAAAAGTACCAACCCACTATTCTTGGAACATTACGTGAGGCTTCGAGCAATCGGAGCTTACCCCGGGTTTAGAACTCCTTTTTTGAGTGCGCTAGCTGTCTTGTCTTTCGACAGGCGTTCCTCGGCAAAACTTATTTCTTCCGCCATTTTAACCTCAGTATTGGGACACGTTACCGACCATATCAATGGGAAGATTATGCCAGCCTTGTGTGCGTTCAGATCTACCTTTACAGCATTCTATCTTATTATTGTAGTTTTACGTTAAACGGCCTAGGCATATCAAGGTCAAAATCCGCAGTAATTCTAGACGGAGTTAAGACGCCCTAGTCCAACTTCAACGCTCACTCGTTAGAGCGTCTCTTGAATTTAATTTTGAAATGTTCCTTTCGCAGGCCTGTAGGCCCGTGTAAGACGTATAATTATCTACGTTGATATTAGGTTAAACAACCAGCTAATCGTGAGCTTCGCTTTCATCCCTAAATTGACCACATACATACGGCCCTGCAAATCGACTAATCATACTCTATGGCCTCAACGCTGATAATATTACTAGGGTAGTCAGCCACTACCTACGTAGTACATAGTACAGAGGTAGTCGTTAACATTTCCCCGTACTACGACCGCACACCTTGTTATTCCCGCGATATTAACACCAAATTCTTATGGAGACAGGCCGCGGAAACGTTCGAACGAGTACATGCGCCGTTGCTGTTGGAGGAGGAACTGCACGAGCCCGGACTTCGAACGTTACTGCTTACCGAGCTTGCTGACGGACAGGAAGAATATATAAAGACGAACACATCCGCAGCGATGCAAGATATTTTGTTTCAATAACGGCGACTTACAAACTTTCTATTAAGAACAAAAGATCACAGTCGGGTCCTTTTCTCCTGTGCCAAGAGCAAATAACAGCCAGCCATGCCCTCACGACCAAGAATCCTCGCTCTAGGCCTTGTAGCTACGGGTACCCTTGTTGCTGCTGGACCTTGCGATATCTTTGCCAACGGAGATACGCCCTGCGTCGCCGCCCACAGCACAACTCGCGCATTGTACGATTCTTTCAGTGGCCCCCTCTACCAGATCAAGCGCGCTGGTCTTGCAAACAAAGACTGCGTTTCCTTCGAATCAAAAGATGCGGCAGGGAGTTATATCCGCCATGTTGACTTTGTGCTGTAGGTTGCGGATAATGATGGGTCCAAGTCGTTCAAGGAGGATGCGACGTTTTGTCCTTAGATGGGGTTTACGGGGACTGGGAGCTCGATTAGGGCTTGGGGGTATCCGACGAGGTATGTTAGGCACTATGAAAATTCGGTCAATGTTGCGAGTAATGGTGGTGTTCATGATTTTGATACCACGAAGAGTTTCAATGATGATGCGACTTGGGAGGTTAGTACGGGTTTAGCGTAGGGTCTTGATGATGATGATGATGATGATGGGATCTGGACAAGTGCTAGCTTCAAGCAGTCCAAGGGTCACATGACTGATGCAGTTATCATGATACAAGAAAACCAGAAGCCTTTCTGCAATGTGAATTTTACACATGTGTTCATCGTACAGGCTCATGTACTATCACCGCATACACGGGTATACGTTGATAGCATCTACATCATTCTCAGCAATAATAAGTCCACCCCCTCCGCCTAAACAGCATTTCCAAAACATTGATCAGAAACCGCGAGAAAACCCTCACCTCCTCCTCCCCATACCATTCCACCCACCTATCCTCCAACGACTCCAAAACCTGCGTCGTAGATTGAACTGGCAACATCTCGCCCGACACCTCCTTGTCTTGACCCCCAACGACCTCATCATCCCGTATCAGATCTTCTCGCTGTACAGATGGCAACCAGTTCTCTTCCTCTCTAGATATATGAGCCGCCATATCGAGCGCATACCACTCGTGCAGCCGCTGGCCATTGGGCGAGGATAATGCGCAAAAAGCAACAAACGCCAGTACCCGACTCGACTTGTGCCAATTACGAAAGCGCCAGACATCACCGCCGTCGAACATTTCTTGGGTATTAGTGTACGGGTCGTACAAGCGCTCGTCGGTGGGGTTGGGCTCATTGTCCTGCAGTGAGGTGATGAAGTTGTCGAAATTCTCATACATGCCCATGACGTACTTGATCTTTAGGAAATTCCCGAGGACCTCTAGGTTGGAGAAGAAGGTCTGGAGACCCACTTTGTCTTGTGCTTCATCCTCATCTTTGATGTCCGGGTCTTCTTACTTACTTGTTCTTCTTCTTCTTTTCTTTCTCTTCTTCATATTCGTAGATGAGCGCACCAGCGGCAGCCAGTGATACAAATATCGTATTTGCAACCTCATTTACCACCTCTTCTTTTTGTGACGCATGCATACTGCAGGCAAATGGGGAGTCGACACCATCTCTGAAGTACCACTCTTCGCGGCAAAGCGGGCAGTGGCTTTGTTTTGATGCGACGATTTTGAGCAGACAGGCGTGGCCGAGAATATGCGAACAGCCCGTCAGGCCGATGACCTGACAGGCGATATCAAGGGCGCCTGTTTCGAGGTCTACGCTACCAAAGTCGTTCCAGCAAATGCAGCACGTGTCTCCTGGTGTGGTGGGAACGTAGGTTTTGACATGATGTTTCAGGAATTGAGCTATGGTTCGGGGGCTGGAGCAGGAGTTGCAGCATTTAGTTGTTGCGGTTGGTGTAGTTGGTGTGATGACTGGAGTGGTGGACATGTTGGGTTGTGTCGGACGGAGTAGTACGGCTGTGGTGCGTGAAGTTATTTCGTCGGAAAAATCTTGGGCTGTAGTGAGGAGGATTGTTAGCAACAAGGGAAAAGGCTTTTAAGTCTCGCAATGCTTAAGTGATGTCAACTCTGTGAACCTCGGGGATTAGCTTTGTGGCCGATCAATGAACGAACAGTGGGCGTTGTGTTCTGTCCAAGACACCTTCAACCGACTAAGCGGTGATTGCAAAAGGCCAACTAGAGTAGTCGAAATCGTTAATTAAAAAAGGTCAGGTGGCCCCACTATCTTCTCTTGAAAACGCATCTGGAATTTCTCAAACAAACCGAACTCCAAAGCCCAACATGTCCCAAAATGAATATAGTGGGAGACGTAAGAAAAGGGCTACTCCGGGTACATGACCTGCACCGGATGGTAGCATGGACCCGGGCCAAGTACACATTCTGCAGTGCCTTGGCGCGATGTACTAAACAATTATACAATCAACCACGCTGTCCGTCTGTCTAGCAGTTGCAACCCCCAGGGCCCTGTGTCTGATTGGCTTCAGGCCTTAGGTTGACACCCTGTCGTTGCTGGCCCGGTCTCAGGTTCCTTGGGCCAGCTTGGTCGATGGGCAGCTTCTTCGCAATAGCTGTGAAGAGCTCCTTTACGTTCTCGCTTGTCTTGGCCGAGGTCTCGAAGAAGAGGAGACCAGCCTCACGGGCGTACTGCTCGGCATCGGCGGTGGAGATGGCGCGCTTGTCGGGGGATTCGGTCACGAGATCGAGCTTGTTTCCGGCAAGGGCGATGATGATGTTCTCGTTGGCTTGGCGTTGGAGTTCCTTGACCCATGCCTTTGCCTTGTCTAGGGAGGCCTAGTCTACGTCAGTGCTGGTCGCGTCGTGTGGTGAGGAAGTGAGGAGGCGAGCAAGGACATACAGCCTGTGTGATGTCGTAGACGACTACGGCGCAGTTGGCGTTTCTGTAGTACATGGGCGCGAGGGACTTGTAGCGCTCCTGGCCGGCGGTATCCCAGATCTCGAACTTGACGGTTGTGTTCTCATCGAGGGCGATGGTCTGGGTAAGGAAGGCGGCGCCAATGGTGGATTCCCGGTAGTCGTCAAATTGGTCCTGCACAGTCAGCGTCGCTGTTGATGCATGGTTTGCATGTGTTCGCCTACCTTGACGAAGCGCAATACTAGAGACGACTGCGGCATGTTAGCTTATGTCATGGCTGCCCTGACAGGCCTGCGCACCTTTCCGACGGCAGATTCTCCTGATGCTTGTTAGTTGCGTCTTTTTCTGCACACCGTAGTCATGCATACCCAACAGGACCAGTTTGAACTGTGCGAACCTAGAGCCGCCGGGCCGTTGGCCTTGCTGCATCCTGGCCGACATGATGGGCGGTGACGCGGCGCTGTCGGGTCGTGGGCGGACAAGGAGGGGTGGTGCAGAGAGTGCGGCAACGAAGGGCGGGAGCAGTCGGGGATCGGGTCAGGATAGAAGGGAGGTCCAAGGACGGAGGGAGGTGGTGAGGGTGAAAGAGCTGGTGGCTGATGTGACGACGTGTGGCCCCAGCGCGCGAGTCGGGGACCCTTGGCCGCCATGGCCGCCATGACGAAAACACATGATACAACTCAACACCACACAGCAACACGCCCCGGCTGGAGACGACAGCCGCACGCTCCCAACATCCGACATCCGACATCCGCCATGGGCGCCGCGCTTCCCTACCGCGACATCAACGTGCACTCGTCGCCCTCGCACTACGCCTTCTCCTCGCCGTCGTCGCCCGCGGCCCCTACGCTGGTCGTCGACCGCCCGTCCGGCGACATGCGCCTTCACGATGGCAAGCTGCTCGGCTCCAAGAGGGTGTCGAGCATTGCGGGCATCCTCGGCATGATCAAGCTGCGACTAGGTATACGCTTCCTGCACAGCTCGGGGGGACGCCAACGCTGATGCATGTCAAGACAAGTACATCATCGTCATCACCAAGGCCCAGCCCATGGGCAGGATCAAAGGCCACATGATCTACAGGGTCGTGTCCACCGAGTTCCTCTCCCTGCGCGAAAAGCCGCTACGCGACGCCGACGAAGACACGTACCTCAGCCTGCTCAGGACGCTCATCAAGACGTCGCCGCTGTTCTTCTCCTACTCGTTCGACGTGACCAACACGTTCCAGCGCCACGCCCACCTCGACCCCTCGACGCCCCTGTGGAAGTGCGCAGACGACCGCTTTTACTGGAATCGCTTCGTGTCCAGCGATCTGATCGACTTCCGCGGGGGCCTCAGCGGCGGCTATGGCAGGCACTCGAGCGGCCACCAGCCTGCCGCAGACCCCTACATCCTGCCCGTCATGTACGGAATGCTCGAGATCAAGAAGACATGCATCAAGGGCACCCCTCTCACATTCATCCTCATCACCCGGCGGTCGCGCCTCAAAGCTGGAACGAGGTACTTTTCGCGCGGCATCGACGAGAACGGCAACGTGTCCAACTTCAACGAAACGGAGCAGACCATTATCCTCAACGAAAATGCCTCAGGCAGTCCTGGCGGCTTCGGCTCAAATCACAACGGAGCAGCAGGTGGAAATGCGGGCAAGGAGACACAGGTGCTCTCATACGTCCAGACACGAGGAAGTGTACCCGTATACTGGGCCGAGATCAATACCCTAAAATACACCCCCAAGCTCCAAGTCCGCGGCATCAACAACGCCCTACCAGCCGCAAAGAAGCACTTTGCCGAGCAAATCCGACTCTACGGCGACAACTGGATGGTCAACCTCGTCAACCAAAAAGGCCGCGAGCAGCGCGTCAAAGAAGCCTACGAGCAAATGGTCAACCTGCTGCATACCTCGCCCGTCGAAAATGTGCAAGCCGACAAAACCACGTCTGAGAAATTCCACATGATCGATCCGGCCAAGGCGCAGACCGTTTACGACCGCCTCCACTACGTCTACTTTGACTTCCACAACGAAACAAAGGGCCTCCGCTGGGACCGCGCCAAGCTCCTCTTGGAGCAGCTAGAACCGCATATCCTCAGGCACGGATACTTTTGCGGCGTCGACATGCCCGGTGACGGTAGCGGCGTCGAAGTCCGCCGCCACCAAACTGCTGTTGTGAGGACAAATTGCATGGACTGTCTTGACCGCACAAACGTCGTCCAGAGCATGTTGGGTCGTTATGTCCTTTCCCGCATGCTCATCGATCTGGGTCTCATGCGCGAAGGCGAGTCGGCAGACGAAGACAAGGAGTTTGAACACCTTTTCCGCAACGTCTGGGCAGATAACGCAGACGTGGTATCCAAATCCTACTCTGGCACTGGAGCCCTGAAGACAGACTTTACTCGTCTGGGCGTCCGAACAAAAGCCGGTGCACTCCAAGACCTCAACAACTCCATCACGCGATACTGTCTTAACAACTTCCGCGACGGGCCGCGCCAGGATGCGTTTGATTTGTTTCTGGGCAATTACTTGCCGAGTGATGGGGTTGGCAGTGGACAAGTTCTCTTTGTAGACCAAAGACCCTTGTTTATTCAATCCATACCGTACATACTCGCTGCAGCCGTCTTCTTCATCTTGGTAGGCACTTTTACGCGCAGAGCGCCTGATGCCACGGTCTGGCCATTACGACTTTTACTCATGATATCCCTCGTTACAGCTGGTATCTGTGTAAATTTCATCTGGAGCCATGGTACTCTCTACGTAAGTTTTTTTTCTTCTTCTTCTCAACATTTCGTTTTACAATTTTGGTTCAAGCATATCTAACATTGGATTTTTTTTTAAAAAAATAGGTCAACTGGCCTAAACTTAATCGCCAAGCCCCACAACTCGAAGCTTTTCATGAGACGCTGGCCAAGGTTAGGAATAATGCTGTTGTGGGTCCTTTGGTTGGAGGCTCGAGCAAACATGAGAGGGGGAAGAGCGATGCGAGATTATTGGGGTTGGAAGAAGGAAAGAAGAGAATTGAGTGATTTTTGATTTGAGGGAACCGCGAGGCGGCGGAGGGGGGGGATAAGTCTGTCGGGGTCAGAATTAGATTTTGTTTTTTTTCCTACTCTTACAAAGTTTGGTTCGATACAAATGTACTTTCTATAGTTGGGTTTTTCTTTCCCTTTTTCCCTCCCTTTTTTTTTTTTTTTTTTTTTGCTATCCTGTTCTTCGGGTAAGAGAGGGGTGTGGTCGGATAGATGATGGCAGATTTTAATAACATTGGAGTGTATATCATTGGCTCTCATTTGAACTCCGGAAAAGGTGTGAATGTGGGTCGTTCGTCTGCGAGGTAATAGCTAATCACCACGTTGAAGAAAGTCAATGCAAAAGGGTGTGTGACATTGATTTTCTTTTCGTCGTTAAAATCGTATCATACTAGTCTAGTACCTTGTCCATGACGCCTCCGTATGCTCATTCTCTTAGACATGCAGATGTAGAAACAGAAGGGCGGATGTGGTTGAGCTGGGAATGCGGCTGTCTGTTGGCTTGTCATGGGCGTGGTCTGATGACGTTGCAAGCTGGTGACGCGAAGGCTGTGCTAACTTTACTTGTTTCAGTTGGGGTCAACTTTGAGTTTGCAAGGTGAAGATGAGAAGTGGAAGCGACAAGTAGAAGCCGCAGTAGAGGTAGAAAGAGAAAAGGGAGAGAGAGAGACTTGGGAGTAGCAAAGGTGAGCAGATTAGCCATTGTCATTGTCAGATTTTGCTCTGCGAACCACGGTATAGTGCGATCCGCTGTCAGGCTTGGAGAATTCTGCATGCGCTCACGCGGCCAGCGATGCAAAAGTGAAGCTGGGCTTAGGAGGCGAGCAAGAGTGGGTTGGGTGCGCCATGTTGGACGTGTGTGCCGAGCTTGGGTTGGTGTTGGTGGTGTTGGTGGTGTTGGTGGGGTTGGCGGTGTGTGGTGAGGTACAGCCGAAGGGGCCCGTGCACCCTGACGTGTGTCCAAATCTTCACCTTGGCCGACGACCACGACCATCAACAAGAACAAGCCCGTCCCCATCCTCAGTCCCCGCCATCCAGAGGCAGCCCGCCATGCTGCGCGCCTCCATTCTAAGGGCCCGTCCCGCTGCCCGGCCATTGGCGCAATGGCACGTCGCCCAGCGCTTCTACGCCGACGACAAGAAGAAGCTGGGCGAGACAGCCGTCCCCAACCCGGCACCCACCACCTCGCCCCCCAACCCCTCTGCTGTCCAAGAGGGCACCATGCCCGCGTCGGACATGCCCAAAGGCCCGCCTGCCCCCGACAGTGCCGTGGCTCCAAGCACATGGCGTGATGCTCCCGCCATGTCGCCCACGACAACACCGCCCACCGGCCCCGGATCATCGAGCATAGCCCCCGACCCAATCCAGCCCAAGCCCAAGAAGAAGAAGCGACGGATACTCCGCAAGCTCCTTCTCTGGTTGGCAGTCCTGTCGGGTCTCGGTTACGCCGGGGGCGTCTGGTACTCGCTCGTGTCGGACAACTTCCACGACTTCTTCACCGAATACATGCCATATGGCGAGGACGCCGTTGCCTACTTTGAGGAGCGCGAGTTCAGACGGCGATTCCCCGGCCGCGCGGGCGAACCAAGGCTGCAGCCTCAGATCTCTGGCGAGAACAAGGTGACCATCCCCGGAAGGAGCGGCCTGACTGCGCGCCCAGTTCAGGAGAACAAGAGCGACCTCGGCTCCAAGGGGCCCCATCTCAGCGCCGTCGACGCCAACACGAAGCCTGACAACACCGAGTCGAGTGGACAACAACCCAAGGTTTCGTCGGGCACACCTTCGCCTGTGCCGGCCACGACGGAAGAGAAGAAGACTGCCCCGGTCAAGGAAGTCGACAAGGAGACCTCCGCCACGCCCATCTCCCAACTCGACCACCTCAGCGTACCCTCGGCAACCGAGCCCGTCGTACAAGACGTCGTCAAGATTGTCAACGACATCATCACCGTCATCAACGCCGACAACGCCCACGGTGGCAAGTACAACTCCGCGCTGGACAAGGCCAAGAGCCATCTCGCCAAGGTCGTCTCAGACATCAACATGATGAAGGAGAGCCTCCAGAAGCAGGCCGAAGACACGGTCAAGGCCGCACACGCCGAATTTGACCAGGCCGCCAAGGAGCTCGTCCAGCGTCTCGACCACCAGATGCAGGCTCAGGAAGCTCAGTTCAAGGAGGAATTCGAGAACGAGCGGGAGCGTTTGTCACAGTCCTACAAGGAGAGGCTCCAGTCTGAGCTCCAGGCTGCACACAAGGTCTACGAGCAGAAGCTCAATAACCAGCTTCTACAACAGAGCATCAACATGCAAAAGTCTTTTACCGCCAACGTACGGGAACGTGTCGAGGCTGAACGTGACGGTCGTCTTGGCAAGCTCAACGAGCTTTCATCCTCCGTCCACGAGCTCGAGAGGTTGACTGGAGAGTGGAACAGCGTCGTGGATGCCAACCTCAAGACCCAACACCTCATCGTCGCCGTCGAGGCTGTCAAGTCAGCGCTGGAGACACAGGCTGTCCCCAAGCCCTTTGTCACCGAACTCGCTGCTCTCAAGGAAATTGCTGCCGATGACCCCGTCGTTAGCGCCGCCATCGCCAGCATCAACCCCGCCGCCTACCAACGCGGTATCCCCAGCTCAGCCCTCCTAATCGACCGTTTCCGCCGCGTTGCTTCTGAAGTCAGGAAAGCTGCTCTGCTACCCGAAGACGCCGGTGTCGCCTCCCACCTCGCCTCGCTTGCCATGTCAAAGGTTCTCTTCAAGAAGTCTGGTCTCGCTGTTGGTGGCGACGTCGAAGCCGTCCTCGCTCGTACAGAAGTCCTCCTCGAAGAAGGTGACCTCGATGCTGCGGCCCGTGAAATGAACGGTCTGCAAGGGTGGGCAAAGGTACTAAGCAAGGACTGGTTGAGTGAATGCAGGAGAGTGCTGGAAGTCAAGCAGGCGTTGGATGTCATTGCTACCGAGGCACGATTAAACAGCTTGCTCATTGACTAGACGCGCACTTTCCAAGACAACCTTTTTTCCCTCTCTCTCTCTCTCTCTCTCTCTTTTTCTCTTTGTTTTGTGTTCATAGCCAGTACTACTGTAGTTGTGTACGAGTATCAGTCTATAGAAACCTTTCTTGTTCACATCGCCATATGCAAAGAAACGACCCACGTTCCGCTTCATCAGTGAAGAAGTAATAAAAAAGTTGGTAAAGGTGCATTTATCAAAAGTGCATCTAGTGCGCCTTGCTCGAGAAAAGTGATATCTGGGCGCCTCGGAGCTTAACGATGGTGGGATAGCTAAATGCTGTCCACGGTTTGTACTGGCGAAAAGGGTGCTCCCGCCGGGCGTTAGGCGGCTTTCTATCCTTTTTCTATCTCACCTCGGATTTGAGCTTTTCCATGTTCACCAGCTGCTAAATTATCATTTTCCGCAATCACACTACTTTTTGATACTTTACCACATCATTGACTATTTTCCTTGAGCACAAAATTAGTCAGGATTGTGCATGTGCAGTTTGTGTGACATGGCCAGCGTGCTGCGAGAAGTGTCAATACTGTTGCAAAAATGCAAAGTCTCGGATTGTTTGACTACGAGAACAGCAGCGAGGCTTGAGGACGTACAAAACTACTTGATGCGCGCGTTCATTACCATCAACACCTTTGGGAATGAATAACCCGCACAAACTATTTTAACCATGGCACCACAATCTTCTCATCTCAAGGGCTTCCTCTTTGCGGCATCTCTCCTAAGCACCTCAGCCGCCGCTCAAAATACCACAAACAACACAAACACCACGGGATGTAACTCGGACTACAGCAGGCCCTACGAGTGGCCTGTCAACGCCACTCGTACAGCAAACGCCTCCGATCTATATCCTTTCCGTGACTTTCGGCGACTACCGCAACAAGACCAATGGCTTTACCCACTGGACAATCGCATACCTCACTGCCCCCCCAGGATAGCAAGAAGCAAGCATGTGTATACATGTTCGAAGCCGTAGAAAACCGCAGACAAAGCGATGGTCCAAACGGTTGTGAAGGCGTACTACCATAGGCATGCGTCGATCTCCTAGAGAGCAAGATTACGCTACCCAGCAATCTAGAGGATATCATCATGGCATCAGGCAGTATGACGTGTCCACCAGGCATCGGGCGTTACAAGGACGAGCTCGACGCAGCTTGCGGGTCAACAAATCTCCTCTCAAAGGAAGTTATAAGTACGGGTACGTTGACCTCTTTCCACCTCCACCGCTCCACGCAAGACATGCAATCCAATACGCTAATACGTGCTATCTAGGCTCCACACTGAACTTGACAAACACCACGTCTACATGCAACGACAACCCTCGAGGCATCGACCTGAACCCTAATGGCTACGCCACACGGGAACTCTTCGGTCGGAGCACTAGAGACTACGACACCGATGCTCAGAACTTTACCTGGTACGATGAATTCGTTACTCGCTCTGTCCCGCTTGTCATCGCTACGGTTGTCGACGGGAAGGCCGAGTCGAAGGTCGTTTGTATTGCGCCGGACGACGTACAAGAAGGGAGTCGTGTGCCAGCTGAGTCTGTAAATAATGGTGGTGATGACGAGAGTGCGGGCTGTGGGTATGGAGTGGAGGAGGAAGGGTGGTGTGGCTGTGCTGATGGCTGGTGTGGCGGCTATGTCTTTTGTCCTTGCGTAGATGTATACATGGTAGGCGGCAAACCTGAGATTCATCAACTCCAACAATGTTTCAATTGTATCGTGGTGCACTTGAGTACATTTACCAAACTTGTAAACTACCCCCCACTAAAAGTCCATCGAAGCACATCTCACCCTCCCAACACCAACAAGGAACCTACTAGTTTCTAAACTCTGCCACGTACACCAGCTCTTTGACATTCGCCTTCTTTTGGTAGACGTGTAGGGGAAGATGGTCGTTTGCACGCTAACGCATTTGGATGGCTTCCTCTATCATCGCGGACTGGTAACACGTTACGAAGCGACTGCGCACCCAAACAACGCGTTTTAATGATTGCCTTTTACGATTCCGTTTGTCTTCCGAACTTGGGTGATTCAGCAGTCTTGCGTCGCTATGCGAACAACTCCACAAAGGCTTCATCAACTTCCCCTGGACGATTGTGAAGAGGATCGAGCTGCGCGCTTAGCTCCTTGCTCCGGGTTCGAAATGTCTCTTGGGCGCTCTCGAGCTTGTACACGTGCATTTCAGATGAAGGACACTTGGTCCTGGAAAAGGCGGGACCATGTCGAGACAGGAAGAGGAGGCCTTGGTCTTGTTGTCGACTCAGTGGTCGCCAGGGCCCACCGCGGCTTTCATCATGTCCATCATAGATATCAGAACATACTATTGTTGTCGAATGAGCAGGATTTCGCACGCTGCCAATAGGATCCCTACAAATGAGGGAGACAAAACAAACCAAGGCGAAGTCGCTGGTGGTGATCAAGCTGATGCACAGCTCGTTTGGTATGGGGAGCCATGTCGATGCCATCGTTGACTTCCACTCCTACGCGTCTCGAGAGATGGGAAGAAATGACATCTCGGTACAAGTCGATACCATTGATCATGTTTGACGGGGGAAAAGGTTGCCTGATTGGCAAGAGTCGGCGATGCTGCCGTGTTGTTGTTTGTTTCGGCGGTGCCCAGCCCCCCGCCGCGTCGGGGCCGTCGCGTCACCGCCCTCTCCAAACCTCGCACCTCAGCTCTTCCTCCCGGAATCCCTACATCTGGTCATCTATAGCACACCACCATGTCTTCCAACCGCCACGGACATGACAATTCGCACAACGTCTCGCGCGTCCTGTACGATCATGTCAATGGTTCCAACCACGATACCGAATCAACGCCTTTGCTCCACAACATCATCCCCCAACGCATTCACCCCGATGGCGAGAGCGGCCGCAAAGGCTTCCACCCATCGCACTTCATCAACGTTGCATGGCGATCGGGAAGCAATGCAGCCAAGTACACCAACCTACTCTGGCCATTCGTCATCGTAGCTGTCGTGTTGCACTTCGCGGCGCCGGGAATGCCAATTGCCATCTTCGCCACTAGCTATATCGCCATGGTGCCGGTAGCCAATCTGCTGGGTTTTGCGGGCCAGGAGTTTGCGAGAAAGATGCCAAAGGTTTCTGGGATTCTGATTGAGACTGCGTTTGGCTCCATTGTCGAGATTATCCTCTTCATAATTTTGATTGCAAAGCATCATTCTAGGGATGGGTCGAGTGAGCATGGAAATCTCATTCCCGTCATTCAGGCTGCCATCTTGGGATCTATCCTGACTAATCTTCTGCTTTGCCTTGGACTGTAAGGAATCAGTCGGGATTACATGTCTTACGTATACTGACTGAAAATCTAGTTGTTTTTTCGTCGGCGGTCTGCGCCAGACGAGCCAGAAGTTCCACGCTTCTGTCAGCGAAGTCGGCTCTGGTTTGCTCCTGGTAGCTGGCTTTGGTCTGCTGATCCCTTCTGCCTACTACTCTGCGCTGAAGGGCTCGGCTGTTGCCAAGGCGACAAAGCACCATGAGTTCACGGAGAAGATCCTGCAGCACAACGTACTCCGAATCAGTCAGGTGACATCCATTCTGCTCATCGTCGCCTTCTGTATCTTCATCTGGTACAACGCCCGCTCCCAACATTCCCTCTTCGACGAAGTCCTAGAAGCCGACGAACACGCCGATCTAGATCACCACGAAGATCTCGCCAAGCCGAAATTTACTTTCACAGAATGCATGGTCGCTCTCGTCCTTTCTCTCGCCATCGTCACTCTCCTCGCTGTCTTCCTTGTCGAGCGCATCGAAGATGTTGTTGAGTCTGGTATCCCAGACCAGTTCCTTGGTCTCATCATACTGCCTCTTGTGGAAAAGGCGGCTGAGCACTTGACTGCTATCGACGAAGCTTGGGATGGCCAAATCAACTTCGCACTCTTCCACTGCATCGGCCCTTCCAACCAAACCGCTCTCTTCAACGCTCCCCTCGTTGTCATCGTCGGCTGGATTATGGGCAAGGATATGGACCTCAACTTTGAGATCTTCATGATTGTCTTGCTGGTCTTGGCTATTGTTGTGGTGGGCAACTTCCTACGTGACGGCGAATCGAATTACCTAGAGGGTGCTATGCTTATCGTAAGTTATTCGTAATGGTTCTCGAAGAGAGGACAGCTTTGCTAACGTGTTGGACTAGATTGTTTACATCATCGTCGCCGTGGCTGCTTGGTACTATCCCAACCCTGATGTTGCTACTTCGAACGGCCAGGAGTAGGGATGGAGGAGGAATGGGATGTGATGGGTCAGTGATGATGGCGATGACCGGTACGGCGGGTTTGCAGCTAGACGCTACCGGCTTGACTCGTGTAGGTGGAATTCCTGCTGAGTTGGAATGTGGTTTTGCTGTTGGGTGTGTTGGTTGCCGTTCGAGAACTTCCAAGGTCGAGCAGTCGAGAAGAATTAAGCGTAGAATCACGGCTCATGTACATAGGTTAGAGCACTTTGTAACGAATTGCCATGATTATCATAACATAGTTTCAAACCTATTCACTACCAATAGGGTCTTGATACCTTTGTCGATCTCTACAACAAACTTATACACTTTTATACTTGCGCCCCTGGCTTCGGCCTTTTGAGACAACCTTTTGACGTGACCACACATTTTGTAGACAACTTTTTAGAAAAAAAGATTTATTGCTAATTACAAGTTTTTAAGCTTACGCCTTCTTATATTAGCATTGCTAGCACGTAATTAGTGTGTTGTATGTTTAGATAGAATTTGAAAAAAAGCAAGCTAAAGATGTAAATTACCTTCTAACTTAACGCGCTTTATTTTACTTTTATTCTACTTATCTTGCCTATCTTACTTATATTAAGTCTTTACTTCTAAGTACTTTTGAATAAATTGAAGCAGTAGTACTATTATTAGTTTACTTTTTAACTGTTGGAGTATTGACATGCGGATTACCCTGGTGATCAGGTGATCCTGGTAAGCTGAACACGTGACGACCGCGCTAGCGCCTATATATATGGGCCAGATCGTCTCATGTTCTTTCGGTAGTTATTGGACACTTAGTTGTGGCACTTAGTTAATTAATATACTTATTTTACTCTACTAGCTAAGCAATTGCTCTTTCTTAGCTCCTACAGTTATAAGCCTAGCTGCTTAATTATAGTTTTAATCCCTACTGCGTAATTAGCAAGCTAAAAGGTTAACTGTTTAATTATTAATTTTACTCTTCTCTATTCTCTTACAGCAAAGCCTGCAGATTGCTGCAGCTGCTATATCTCTCTTCTATTAATTATAGGATTAACTTTCTATTAATCTATCCTACAACCTACAGGCTACTGTTATTGTTAACACAGCTACCTACTAACTAACTAATTAATTTGTTGTTACTTTAATAATAACCTACGTTGTGATTTTATATAGTGTGCCGGTGCACAGGGTAATACCCTACTGCTCGCGAGGTTAGTGCTCAACCACCTGATCTTGAGGTATATAACCTGCCCCATGGATCGCAACTATTCAAGGGGGGATTAACTCTACTCCAGAACTCGACACTTGTACTGTACTATTGAATAGGCGCCTTCTTCTACCTATAGTCTTTATACTTAACCTACAATAAAATTACTATCTTACTAACCTTATTCTTGTATAATCTAACTACTAGTAATCTCCTGACCTTGTAGCATTATGTCTTTATACACTCTAACACCTGTATAGATAGCAAAGCCTATAAGAACATACTTTACTACTTAGTGTACAAAGGAACTAGTGCACAATTATTAGAAGAATAATATAACAATTTTTTAAGAGTATGAAATTTAGGGAGACTTGAAAGAAACTAGAATTCTTAGGATTATTACTAGATATACTTTTAGGGGGTCAGCACTATTCCCTACTACAGACCACGTTAAGGACTATGTTACTCAAGTTAGCATTAACAACAACTACAGAAAACAAAATAAAACTATTAATAAAACAACAAAACGCGTTATTAAATACTAACTTAAAGTCTACTTAGCAGAATTTAGGGTAGTAAGCTGTCTAGTAAAAATAAAAACAGTCTTACATGTGTTTAAACGCTAACTTGAAGTTTACCTAGCAAAATTTCCGGTAGCAACCTGTCTAGCGAAATAGAGACAGTAATACATAAGTAAAAAAATGCCAAACTAAGGTGCTATTTAGCAAAATTTAGGATAGCACTAAAAGCTTACATTTAAATGCATAACACTAAATAAGTACTAGCTTTAAGTATAAATCTAAGCTTACTTAGCAAAATAAAGAGTACCTAAGAAGCAAGAACATCTACACCTACACCTAAACAAGCATATACTACAAAGACTCACTATGATTTTTTTCCAGAGACAATACTTTGTTTATTATTTTACTAACTCTCGTTAACTATTTGTACAAGGAACTTTTATAAGTTCTACTATACTATAGATGTTAAAGAAAAATTAGAAGATAAGTTAAGAATAAGAAGGCGCAAAGCTTCTTTCCTTAAGACTTACTACTGCTAGTCCTAAGTTACTATTAACACTATTAAGTTTGGTTATAATCACTATAACTACACTTACGCACAACATAGTGTTAGCTATAGTTTATCTAAGATACAATATATTAGTTTTTACTAAAAAGAATGTTACTAAATTCCTAGAGAACTTTAACTAACAAGCTAATAATAAAAGCATTTATAATACTATCAAAGTGTTTATTTTTCTAGACTACTTCTTTAAAAAGAATTAATTACTCTTTTGTAGTATAAATTACTTACCTAGATATATAAAAAAGAATCAATCTAAGTTACAGGCACACATGAAGAAACAGTAAAGAATAAAAATACTGCTATTAAGATAGGCAAATGCTTCTACTTTTAAGCTTATATCTAAAAATGTGTACAAAAATAGCCTAGGCTAGTAAATTACTATTGGCTTCGGCCTTTTGAGACAACCTTTTGATGTAACCACACATTTTGTAGACACCTTTTTAGTAAAAAAAAGATTTATTGCTAACAACAGGTATTAGGGCTTATGCCCCCTTGTTTAGTATTACTAGCACGCAATTAGTGTGTCGCATGTTTAGACAGAAATAAAGAAAAGTAAGATAAAGACGCAAATCGCCTCCTAACTTAACGCGCCCTTTTCTGCCTATGCTACTTACTTATGTTAAAGCTTTACTTCTAGGTACTCTTAGACAAATTAAAGAAGCAGCACTATTATTACTTTGCTTTCTAACCTATATATACAACAATAGAACGCCTATTTCTTTTTTCTTACCTCTTTCTTCGCTATTGCTATTTTAATATTATGTAACAGCTAGTTTAACTAATTAATAGTTTGTTTACTTAGCCTATATACAATTAACAAGAAGAGAGAGATACTAAAGTAGAGCATTTCAAGTACTTTGCTAGTATTAGTGAACACTCTATAGATCTTATATTCCTTTTATAACTAGCTAAGTTAAGGCTTAATATTCTTTTTGTATATAAAGATATTATAGATTCTAGAGTTGTTTATAAGAGATAGTATTATAAAGTCTTAAAGAGGCTAAGTTTATAAATACTTAATAAACTTAGGTGTCCGCATAATTAGCTTAAGCTAAACTAGTTTAGGGGCTAAGTATACAATAAGAAAGCTTCCTATTTTTAGATAAGAGTTAAGGTTAAGGAGATACTTGTTCTAGAGGTTGTATACTATTACAGCGTATTATATGTAAATTGTATATATACAGTGCTATTAAAAAGGTAAGAAGTAGTAGGTAAGAAGCAGTAGCTTTATAAAGTATTATAAGCTCCTGCTGTAGTATATACATGTTCTTTCTCTCCTCTATTACATTATGTTGCAATCCTATTACAATCCTACTGTAATCTTGTTGTTAGCTATAGGCTAGTAATCGCTATTAGACACGTTTTAACTAGTGTTGTTTTTTAGTACCTTAGCAAATTTTTTAACCCTAATTATCCCTTAGTAGTCTAAGATTTCCTCCTAGAACTCATCCACCTACCGTTCGAATCTCGTTGACTACACACAATCTTTTTTTTTGACTTTTGTGATTGATTAGTAGAGGGTAGCTGCTTTTCACTTTTTTAGAAACCTATTTTAACTACAACAACAACCACCACCCTTGACACCTTAAAAAAAAGTAAATTACTATATATACTTTACTTCTGTTGCTAATGCATATATTAAGAACAGGCAAATTCTTTAAGAAAGGAAGGCATTTTCTTTTTCTAAAGTCTACTATAAACAGACAAAGAGGTAGTTATGTAATATATACTTTCTGCTCTAGATAGAAATAATTAAGATATATATAAATTAGAAGAGACCTATACTTTTCTTAATTCTACTACAAAAAGATAACTAGCCTAAATAAAATTTATTTATTTTTTAGGGTGTCAAAGGTGGTGGATGTTGTTGTGGTCAATATAGGGTTTCTAATAAAGTAAAAAGCAGCTACCCTCTACTAATTAGTCGCAAAAGCCAAAAAAAGATTGTATGTAGTTAACGAGATTTGAACGGTAGGTGGATAAGTTCTAGGAGGAAAGCTCAGACTACTAAGGGATAATTAGGGTTAAAAAATTTGCTAGGGTACTAAAAAACGACACTAGTTAAAACGTGTCTAATAGCGATTTCCAGCCTATAGCTAGCAATAGGATTAAAGTAGAATTACAATAAGATTGCAACATAATATAATAGAGGGGAGAAAGGACACGGACGTACTGCAGCAGGAGCCTGTAATACTTGATAAAGCTGCTGCTTCTTACCTACTGCTTCTTATTTTTTAAACAGCACTATATACAAACAATTTGCATATAATACACTACACTGCAATATAGCGTGCAACCTCTGCAGCAAGCATCTCTTTATTCTAGGCTCTCTTCTAAAAAAAGCATCTTTTGCTACTGTCTACCTAGCACTTAATTTAGTCTAACTCAAACTGCTTATGCAGACACTTAAATTTATTAGGTATTTTAAAATTTAACTACTTAGCTAGACTTCTAAGTTTATAAAAATCTTAAATAAGTTCTTTATCTGCAATATTTTTATATACAAAAAGATTATTAAGCCCTAATTTACCTAGTTATGCAAGAAATACGCGATTGCTAGAGTATTTACTAATACTAGCGCGGTACTTAAGATTTATTACTTTAGTATCCTTCTTTTTTTGTTTGTTAAACAAGGGCTACGTATAGACACTAGAACTTAGCTTAAACAGCTATTGTAAGACGTTAAATTAGCAATAAAGAAGAAAGAGGCAGGAAAAAAGGAGTAAGCTTTTTATTGTCGCCTGTATAAGTTAGCAAGCAAGGCGATAATAGTGTTACTGCTTTACTTTATTTAAGAGCGCCTAGCAGTAAAGTAATAAGAATAGATAGAATAAGGCGCGTTAAGTTAGAAGGCAATTTGCATTTTTATCTTGCATTTTTTTTGGTTTCTGTCTAAACATCCAATACACTAATTGCGTGCTGGCAATACTAAACAAGGGGGCGTGAGCCCGGATACCTATTGTTAGTAATAAATCTTTTTTTTTACTAAAAAGGTGTACACAAAATGTGTGGTCACATCAAAAGGTTGTCTTAAAAGGCCGAAGCCAAAATAAAATTTATTAGCTAGAATAAGGAGGCGCTGATGCTAAAATACGCTAGATTATGCTGTTAAACTAGCATGCAGCCTTTACTTTTATAAAAGTAAAAAAGGCAGCAGTTAAGATTAGCAAAGCACATAAAAAGACAAGCACGCTAACAAATGTTAACTTAGAAGTAAAAGACTTTATTAAGTCTTTAAGCAACTTGAAGCTTAGACTATTAACTATTAACATGCTTATAGCGTATTTTATAACAAAAAAACTCTAAGAGAAACCTACTAACTATGCATACTTTATTGCAAAAGTAACTAATGCTCAACTCTTTAGTAAAAAAAATAATAGTTTCTTTATTACTAATACTCTCAAGGGACTATCTAGCAAGACAAGTACAGCATACTTAGAAAATATAAAAATAAATACTTTTTGTTGTATATATAGTGTTGTAGAACATATGCTTATGGATTATAAAGCTATACTACGCCATAAAGTAAATAAAATAAGTTAGTTTTAACGAAAATATTGCAGCTAAAAAAAGAACTTACTAATCTAAGCTACTACATAAACGTTTAAAAGAAATTTAAAGACAACTACTATTTTACTAAGTCTTATTATAGTTAAAGGCTAAAAAAAAGAGTTCTATAACGTTACTAATAACGTACTTAATTAACTAGCCTCTAGTGTTGTACCGAAGAAGTTTACTAGAAAAACTCTTAACTTAGCTTAAGGTTTAGAAGGAGAGCCTCTAGTTCTACAAACGTAGCAACTAGTTTAACAAGCTCAAGTTACTATAATAATGTTTTTTAGTAGTTCTAACAGTTCTAAGAATAATTATACAACCTTACTACAGACAAATACATTAATAAGCTTATTAAGATTAATGCTGCTAATATTATACTAGGATGCAGAGAAAACACTTTACACAGTATCTTTAAGTTAAATGCTGCTATGCGCTTAAAAGGCAAAAGCTTTGCTCTTTATTAGGATGTTTTTTTATTGTAGTTTAACGTCCTTTCTCAGCCTGAAGGGCTATATAAGACGTGCAGGCCGAGGCCTGCAGGTATCTATGTGGTTTTTCTATCTTCTGAGTAGTTTACAAGGGGTGGTTTATCTGAATAAAGGTGAGGCTCTTAGCCTATTGTGCAGGGTCGAGAAGGGGGGGGGGAGGAGGAGGAGGAGGAGGGGGAGGGGTGCTTAGAGCTTGGTCACCTAGCTAGGCGATTGCATCTAGTTATCGGAGTTTCCTTTGTACTAGGCCTGTGTACCAACTCTAATTTCTTGAATAAAGGCTAAAGTGGCCTTAATGCCTGCTTCTATCTAGAAAAGATATTGTAGAGAGATTAGCTCTGTACATAAGTTCCAAAGTATAGCTCTACTATCCTTGTATAGTTAGCATCTAAGGATTATATAAGCTGTGTCTTGTGTAGCTCTGAAGTTGCATAGGCAAGTTTTAGATTCTACTTTTCCTCTCTTAAATAGATAGCTCTTTAGGTAGCTATAACCTAGTTTTAATTAAAAGAAAGAGCTAGATATATCCCTCCTAGTAGAGGGGATAAGTATCTGTTTCCTTATTTTCCATTTAAAGGTTGCTAAGTAGGTGCTTAGGTTCTTAGTAGTAGCTTTTTTCCTGTAATTCTCTAGGAGGCTTAACTAATTAACATTTGCTAGTTGTTTACTTTGAGAACTAACAACTGCTAGGTGTCAGATATTATAGGTTAAGTAATAATAATAAGATCATGATAATATAATTGATAATAAGTTGATTGTATTGATAATTAATTTAGTGGTGTTCTGATTTTTTTATTGTGCAGATCCCGAGTGCCCTTTTTATAACCCGGATTCTGTGTGGCCCTTAGCGGCGCTAACAACTTTTAGTGCCACCCCTGGATAACCCTTGCAGGACCCTTCACTAGTCTTCCTAGCCTCATAATTAACCTGCGCTAATGCCCTAAATTTAACACACCCCCTTAGCTTAAACGTACAGATTAAGCTAAAGACCTCCCTTACTAGTGTTTTCTGTAAGGTAGTTAATTATAGGTCTAAGGCGTTAAGCTAATTTGTTATTAATACTAGATTAGCTTCTAGTCTTAGTTGTATGCCTAGATTAATCAGTCCTATCTGTTGTAGGAACCTCAGCTATTAATTAGCTAGTAATAATTTAGTAAGTCTGTTAGCAAGCATCTTGCTTAATTCTACGTAGATTACCTTAATTAACTTGTTCTAAACTTCTTGCCTAAGCTAGTAATTATAGATATTAACATGCTGTAGCTTTATAGTTAACTAGGAAATCTCTTCTAAGATTAATTAGATTGTTTATAGGTTATTGCACTATATAGTAATAGTTTAGTTAACTATCTAAACTTAGAGCTTAGTAAGTAGCATCTAAATGAATATAGCTTTCTTTACAACTTGTAAGAGCGCAAGTAGTTTAGCTTTAGTTATTAAGGTTGTAACTATATCTTGCTTATTTGCCCCTTAAGCTATTAGTCTTTTATATAGCTTAATTATGTCTTCTTGTAAGCTTTCATAATTAAGTATATTATTAGTAAAAGAAGTATTACTTGTAACAACTAAGTAATTATGTCTACTAAATTATAGTGCTAGCGTTTGTATAAAGTTAAGTTACAGAAGTACGCGATTAGCTGCTAGCTAATAATTAGGACTAAGGTTTTTAAGAAATTAAGCTAGGCGTAATACTGCGAAGGCTGTATTAGGTCTTGTGTTAACTACTACAAATAGGAGTAATTTAATCTTTTATTAGTAGAGGTTAATTTCCCTAAGAGTTGCGTTGCCTTCTTAGGGTAGTAGTTTAGCCTTAATTATTAGGATATTACTCTTAATTAAGTAGTTACTTACTAGTTAGTTAATCTTCTTAATATATACTAATTAGGAGATCTAGATCTTGCACTGTAATTAATTCTTAATTAACTCTATGCCTAAAAACTAATGTAAATTATTTTTTCTAGTTATATAGTACTTTTTCCTTATATCCTTAATAGCTGCTTACGTATCTAGTCTATAGTCTTTACTATATATTGCAATAATACTGTTAACGTAAAAAAATACAAAGATCTCTTAATAGATTATGTAACATAGCTTATATAAGACAGCAGTAAATCTATATCTTTAGAGATAAGTAGTAAAGTTTTTTTGCTAGAGTAGTAGCAATATCTAGAAGCTGTAAAGGGCTTTGTTAAGCTTAAAGATTATCTTCTTCTTTATATATCTACGCAGCATTCTTATATATATAACTTAATTAAATAGTGCTTATATAAAGGCATTAGTAATATTATACTACTTAAGCTTAAAGTTAAATTAGGCAGTAATTATAAGAGCTATTTAAAAGGATTAACCTACTAACGTAGCAGCGTAGGTCTCTTAAGTAGTAATATTACGCTATTAATTGCTCTATATAACTAAGCGTGCTTTATACTTAATAAACTAATAATTCTTGTTAATCTTGTAGGTATATACCTACATAGACTCTAGTAACTAGGTGTTTATTAGTTATGCTTCTAACGTTAGGACTTTTAACTATAAGTTTAATTGCTTGTAGCTTACAAGGTAATCCTCTTTAGCTTTTTTAAATAACTAGTAGAATATATAATTCTCTTTTAGTTAGTTTAGACTTAGAGCTAGCAAAAGCTTACTTAAAAAAGGTATCTAGTTATAACTATAACCTTTAAGTAATTAATTAACTACTGCGCTATTAAGTTTCTTATTATTTAATTATTAAACTTCTCCTGCTCTTGTACCTGCTATAAATGCTAAAGCTTATAAGTTTGTCTAGTTTTTATAGAGAGTCTTAGTAATAGAACCTAATCTTATATTAGCACTATGTAGATTAGGACACTCGCTGCAGCTAGTACTTAAGAGGTAATTAGGCCTAAGGTTTAATAGCTGCGCAAGAGCAACGTTCTAACTCTTAATATTAAGAGGATTATTTACACGCCTAATGCTCTCTACTGTTATAAGATTAGTTAAAAAGGCTAATAGTAGAGGCGTTAGTGGGGGTAAGAGATAATCTACTTAAACCTTTCTTCTACGCTAATTATATTATTTAGGTGTTTCTTTATGTATAGGCCCTTTATTAAAGAACTTATCTTTAAGAAAAGATTATGTCTGCTCTTAGTTATTTGTAATCTCTAGAGGAAGTTCTATAGTCCTAATCTTTTCCTTAATCTCTTTAAGGGTGCTATATATTAAGTTATCTATAACATTCTTTTTATCTCTAGTAAAAATTAATTCTTTATTAAATACTATATTACGTGTCGTAATTACCTTAGCTATTATTAGCACTAATACACAGTAAATGTTTGTACATTAATATCTAACTAGGTATCTAATCTATGCTTTAGAATTAAGTTGCTATAGTTTGCGCTTATTATACTTTATATTATTTATTATTGTAAACGCCTTGCACTTATATGCTTGTAAGTAGCCTTAGTATAGCTTACGTAGTAAGGTAATAATTCTGTTTTTATATGTATTATGCGTAAAGAACTCTTAATATAGTAATTTCTATTAATTTGCGTAATAAGGCGTTTAATTATAGAGATATACTGCTAATTAAGTAATCTTAGACTATAGTAGCTATAGCAAGTTAGCGTTAAGTTGCATTACTTATGCTTTATTCTTAATTACACCCTCTAAGCGTTCTGCTCTACTATTCTATGCTTAGGTATTAGGAGCGGAAAGCTTAAACCACATGCTCTAGAACTCTATTTACTAACCTACTTCTAGTTTAACTGTAACAATCTTGTTATTAGTTTTAATAACCTTTATAGTAATATTAAATTAGGTCTTTATAAGAATTAAAAAGGACTTTAGTAACTTAATAATTATTTACGCTGTTTAGTTATTCTTAAAGTAGTAGTCTTACATAAATCTAGTAACCTAATCTATAATTAGCATTTAGATTTTTTTCTTAGTAAAGCTGTTAACTTTATAATAATAAAAGTTAAGGGAGATATATTTTTTTAGAGACTTATTAATCCTGCGTAGTGTACAGCAGACTAGCCTTTTAGCTTTCGCTTGTTTATAGGCGTCGCATTCTACTGTAAGCACTCTAGTAATCCTTACCCTCTTAGATTGTTGTACAAGGTGCTTAAGTGCACTTAGTCTTAAATAACTTATCTTTTTATACTATATAAGTGCTCGTGCGCGCTGTTTTTAATTGTATTATAGCTTAACAGCTCTAGAGGCTATTGTTGCATGATTAGTAATTAGGTTTACTTTAAGCACCTTCTATCTATATAACTTAGTAAGGTTAGTAATTAAATTATTTTTAAGCAATTATTAAAGAACTATTAAATTGTGTTTAGTGTCCTACTATAAGCCTTATAAGCAGAGTATCCTAAACGAGACAAGATTATAGAGTAGATTAGGACAGTATACTATGTCTTTTAGGTGTAGTTAGCTTTAAGTCCTACTACTAGCTACTGTTAAAGTAACTAATCTATATACCTTAATCTATACTTATAAGTTACCTGCTTATAGGAAATCTCCTTACTTTGCTAATTATGTTTTAGTAAATTAACTAGTATTATTTAAGACGTAACAAGTTAATCTAAAGTTAAGGATCTATAATTGTTACAAAGGATACTTAACCTAGATTACTTTAAATAAAGCCTTAATAAACGTGTAGTTAATCTCTCTAATCTTCTAGCTATATAGTTAGTTATTATGCTTAACTATAGGCGTTGCTGTGTGTAACTTCTTAATTATAGGTTTTTAAGATTATAATCGCTGCTTAGAGTTGCAAATTATTTCTTATATAGCAGGGCTGTTGTTAATACGTAATTAGACTTAATCTATTCTATCTTATTAGGGTTGCTACTAAGCTAGCGCGTTGCTTAGGTGTGCGTACTAACAATCCTTAAGCTTATATCTTATATTACATGCTTTGTATTTGCTTATAGTGTATTAGATATTGTTTAATTAAGTATTCTTAATAGGCTTTTAATTTCTGCGTTGTTTACGCTTCTGCCTTAGATTATCTAATTTATTCTTATTAAGCGTTAGTATTTTAGCTCCTGCGGCTGTTCTAAAGGACGCCTTAGTTAACTTTGCTTTAGATAGGTAGAAAAGCTACATATAATCTTAATAATTGCGGATTATATCCTTAACTGTAATTAAAAGATTCTTTAATCTATAAGATATAAATAAGATTGTCTATTATTCTAAGTGCTTAGCTATTGCTTACGTAAAGTCCTCCTTAACGTACGTGTCTAGTTAGCACTTAGGTATTCTAACAGCTTTACCCTTAGTTGTAGTATAATTAACTTTAGTAAGCTATGTCTCCTATAAGCTAATTACCTTAGGCAGCCTTATTATAGTTTTATACTGCTCTTAGGCTTCCTTAATCTTATCTTTAGCATTAATGCCTATAGTAGCTATTAGATTAGCAATCTACTAATAATGTAATTGCCTTGTTTAATAGTAGTTTGTGTATAAGTAGTTGTTAACTGTACGCTGTATCTCCTACGTAATCTTATCTAACGCTGCTTACTTCTATACGTACTTCTAATCTTCTGTCTTGTATTAATCTAGCTCTAACTTATAGATCTCTAGATTCTCTTTGTATAAGGCTTTTGCGTTTGTTAATAGATCCGCGGGCTGTGTAGGTATAAAAGGTGGTATAGGTGCGCTATCGCCGTAATTACCTTAGTGCAATGCAGCGTGCGTATTAATCGCTTATTGCGACGCTTAATAGTCGCTTAGATGAGGTATTCAAGGTGCCTCTAGTTTAGTAATAGGTTTACTTGTAAGGTTTAGATTAATCTTCTCCTGCACGCGTAGAGAGTTAGCGCGCGTCTTAATCTAGCGGATCTATTTAATCTAGTTTGTGTAATTAGTGAGGATTACGGAGGAGTTTTGTAGAGATAGGGTAGACATTCTTTTAATAACTTGTATAGTTTAGTAACTTGTTAGTTATTAATCCTCGTTTAGTTGAGGCAGTGAGACTCTTAATTATCAGATATTATAGGTTAAGTAATACTAGTAAGATAATAATAATATAAGTAATAATAAGTTATTTGTATTAATGATTGATTTAGTGGTGTTCTGATTTTTTTATTGTGCAGATCCTGAGTGCCCTTTTTATAACCCGGATTCTGTGTGGGCCTTGGCGGCGCTAACGACTTTTAGTGTCACCCCCTGATAACCCTTGCAGGACCCTTCACTAGTCTCCCCAGCCTCATGATCAACCTGCGCTGATGCCCTAAATTTGACACTAGGCTTGTCTTGTTTATTAAGATGTTTATTTTTGTAGCCTCTTTTGCTAGGGAGTCTGCTTGATCGTTTCCTAGTATATCTTAGTGTCCTAGGACCTAATATAGCGTAGGGGTAATGCCTTTTCCTTCTAGTTAAGTTGCTGCCCTAATACACCTAATTTGCCACTCTTAGCTAGGTTGTTCCAGGTGTTTTTTTATTAAAATAGAGCAGCCTAATTATCTGCATAAATATTGACGTTTTAGCAGTTGTTTAATAGGCTAACTGCTTTCTCTAGACCTAAGGTAATACCCTCTAGTCCACTGTTGTAAACTAGCTAGTTATTTCCTATATTTGCTTGTTGTTCTTTAATAAGAGTGGCTCCTTTATAGAAGGCAACGCCTACGCTAATTCCTTTGCCGTCCTTTATAGCTAAAGCATCTCAGTATATTAATAGAAGATTGTTGTCTGCTAGTAGTTTCTTATAGCTTTTAGCTTCAATGTCTTTTAGCATGTTTAAAATATAGACCTTATAGGGAGTCCTAGCGTTCTATAGTGTAAAGGCGTAGTGTTGTATTACCTCTGTATTGTCTAAGAGGGCTAAAGTAATAGATTCTTAAATTTAATTAAGTTGCTCTCCTCTGTTATTGTTAATAGCAGCTTTCAGAGGGTGATTTAGATCTAGTAAAGTAGATCTAAAGGCGTATCTTCTTATAGTTGTAAGGGTGCGTTAGGTTAACCAAAGATGCAGAGAAAACAGTAGTAAATTAAATAAAGAACTACAAAGGCTATCTAGCAAGCTTATCTACTCCTCTATAAGGTCTGTGCTTAGTACTAAGAAAGAGGCAAGGGTAGCTACGTAGTAGCTGCTAACGTAGCTTAAGAAAATAGCGCAAAGCTAAGAGAAAAGTTTAGTAGGCTAGAAAAGTAGAAGGGCTAATACGCCCGGCTTATAGATACTAGGTAAGCACGGACACCTAGGATCTATAGGATAACAAAACAAGGCTTTTTGTTAAATACTAAAGACGTTAGGGCTTTAGCTCTTTACAGTACCCCCCTCCTTAATAAGGGTCCTAGAGTTCTTCTAGTCCTATAGTGCTTCTATATCTTCTAGGTTTAAAGCTAGTTCCTACATTAGTTCTAGGTATTCTACCTATTTAACTAGGTATTCTTTTCTTCTTCTTATACTTCTTTCCTATAATAAGTGCTCTACTAGGTACTCTTCTTTGCTGTCTACTTTAATTAGTAAAGGTCTATTATTGTTTTATAGTTAGCTTAGTAAAGGATCTAAGCAAGCTAGTTAGAGATCATTAATATTAAATACTGGATGTATCCTTCTAAGAGTATTTAGCTTTATTGTGTTTAGTCTAATAATCTTAAGTACTATATACTTTAAATTCTTCTAATTAAGTTTTTAGCTTAGTCTCTTTGTCTTGTAGTAGTCTTTAAGCTTTAACTAAACCTTATTACTTATTTAAAGCTAAGATAATTGCTTTCTGTTGGAGCTGAGAAGGTTCAATTGCTTGATCAGGAGGAGTGGAATAAGTGTATTGAACAACTAAGTGCCACAACAAAGTGGTCAATAACTACTTAAGAGGAATAAGACGATCTAGCCCGTATATATAGGCGCTAGCGCGATCGTCACGTGTTCAGCTTACCAGGATCACCTGCTCAACAGGGTGACCCGCATGTTGCGCATGTTAATACTCTAACACACCCCCTAGCTTAGTAAGATACTATTAATCTGAGCTGTAAGCAACCAGGTAATTATAATAAATTAAGGTTGTTAATTAAGAGGTCCCTCTGTAGTTATAGCTTTTCCTACCTAATCCTCTATTGTTGTAGTAATACTGCTTGTTAATGTTTTAATTAATCTTAGTAGTCCTAATATTAAAACATTAGATAGACCGCAAATATTGCATAATTAGTTAGTGCGTAGCCTCTACAACAATATTAATCGCGTTTACTACCCCTCTAAAACTTTTGTTCTTAACCTTACTCTAATATTAATTACTAAGCTTTTTAGGACTGTCTTAACTACTATTACTAACATAGTAAGTGTTGCCCTATTATACTCTTACTAATTAGCTGCTAATCTTTCTAGTGTAGTCTGCCCCTAGCAATAATAAGCGCAGCTTAGAGAGCTGTTGTTAACAACGTAATTAACGCTTAGAAAGCCTTTACTAACAACGTAAAAATAGTACTAAGCATAAGTATCGCGCGCGCTAAAGCCTGTTTAACAATAAGATTTAGTAAGCAGCTAATCTTTAAAATAATAAGAGTTAGTTGCCTCTGCCTGTTAATCCTTTTGCTTACTGTAAGACATCTAGTAGCTCTGCTTAGAGGCTAATTGCCTTACCTACTAAATTAAGCCCGCTGTTAAGTTCTTATTTAAATTTTAATCTATATAAGAGCCTAACTAAGTAATTAAGCTAGCGCAAAGGCAAGGCTCCTTAAGAGCTAAAGCAAAAGTTATAGTAGATAACTACTTAAGTAGTAACGCGTAAACAGCAACATAGCAACAGTAATAGGCTAAAAACGCCTACTAATCTATCTACTAAGCGCACCGCGCCCTCCTCTACATAGAAAAAGGCGCCTAATAGCTTCTTAAAGGTTACTACTAATCTATTACGCCCTCACGTTCTACTGTGTAAGCGCTGTATAAAGAAAATACTAGATAGTTGATACGCTAAACGCTGCTTTAATCACGTTTAGACTAGCAGTTAGAGTAGCTTACGCTGTAGCAGTTGCTTATCTTACACCTATTACACAGTTAATATTAATCTCGCTAATTAATTTATAGCTATATATAGAGATAAGGAAGTAAGTCTTTAACTTATTAACCTTCTTACTTAGCTTGCTAACTAGTGTTTAAGGATAAAATAATAATAAAATGTACTAAGCTTTAAAAGCTTAACTGCTTAAGAACATCATTTCTTACTATAAAGAGATTAAGAGCGGCGTTATATTTACTAGAAAGCCTTCTTTGCAGAAGCCTCCTGTCTATAATTATCGCGCTTAAGAAATATTGTATTATAGTTTTGCCGCTTAACCTCCTACTCCTACTCCTGCTCCTGTACCTGCGTTCGCTCCTGCTCCTGCATAGCAACCCGCACACTAACCGCAACAGTTAGCTTATTATTCTTAGCGAAAATAGCAGCAATATAAGCAGCCTTAGCAGTAACCTGCTTAAAAGTTACTACTTTAAGAGTAGGCTGCCTACAGAATATTGCCCCTACTACTTTATACAATTATCCTTCTATTTGTCGTCCTAATCGCTATACAACTTATTTATATAAGCACAATTATTACGCTAAGGTAAAAAGGTGATTATCTAACAACTCTATGTATAGAAGTAATAGGTTAAAATTGCGCTGTAATGCTACTTACCTCTAGACTCTTGCTATGTAGGCTTAGATAGCTTAAATTGCTCTTAAGCTAGCTAAAGCTAAGTAGGCTAAGCGTAATGTAATAATAATGTCTAGCAAGTATAATAAGTCTAATACTTATTAGTAATAGGGTTTCTAGTTTTAGTTTAACAGTCTAGCTTACGTTCTCCCGCTTATTGTAAGCAATTAAGAGAAGACTTAGCCTAGTATATAGATGTTGCTGCTTAATATAAATTCTTTGCTTATTAATTATTATTTCCTTTAATTAAATGCTTAACTTGCTAAAGGTTAAGCAACTACTTAAACTTTTTAAACTATTGTTAAGTAAGCAACTTAGTTAGTCTATTAGCTAGCATAATTGCTGTTTCTAGGTATTTAACCTAAAATAATTCTTTAGCAAATTCCTGCCGCAGCTACATATTTTGTATATTTATATGTCTTAACTAAGTGCTAATTAACTTATTCTTCCTAACTACAAGCCTAATTATTTGTTAATTGTTATACTAGACTGTCTAGACATCTCTTAGATTAAAAGACAGCTCGCGAAAAAAGCGCTTAAGGGCTATAGCCTCCTTAGTAGTATGTTTAAGGGCGAGCAGCTTAGCCTTAGTAGTTAACGTGGTTACTGTCGTCTGCTAAGCTGCCTTCTAAAATATTAGACTACTATATAAGATAGCTATGTATCTATAAGATAATTAACAAGTTTTCTAATTATTTACAAAAGAAGCATCGCCTGCAATTATTAAGTCTAGGCTATTATAGTTCCTATATTAGATTATATTTTATCTTGTTTAATAGAGGTATATAATCACCTGTTTAACAGCTTTTATATGCTAATTGCTAAGGTTTGTAAGGAAGTGTAAGAGCTTTAAGATTAAGTAAGTAACATCTAGTTATAGCATAATAGCTGTGTACAGCACTAATCTAACCCTTTCTTAGTAGGCCTTAATCTCTTGCTTAGTTGCTTTGCTAGTGTTCTTAATTAGCTTCTCTAACAGCAATAGAGTCTTTAGAAAGCTACTATCCTCTAGCTTAAACTTCTTTATAATTCTATCAATATACGTATTATACACAAGCGTAATTGTTTACTTCTTATAATCTCTAATTATTTAGATACTAAGGAACTATTTAACTAATCTTTGTTCCTTTATCTTGTACTTGTCTATAATCTTTAACTAAAGATCTATCGCCTTCTGCTTATAACTTTTTGCGAAGAGTAGTAGGATATTATCTATATAAAACAATACTAGAATCCTCCTTTTTTAATTAAAGAATAGGCAGGGTTCCTCTAGTAAGGCGATTAGTCTAATCTCTCTTAGTAATCCTAAGAACTCCTTATACTACAATAGTAGTAAGTCTTATAATTTATATAGTGCGCAGTTAAGCTATACGCACTTCCCTAGCTTCTTAAAGCTATCTAGTATCTTATAAATTACTAGGTTGTCTGCTGTAATCAACGCATTAAGAAATGCTTCTACAACATTATATTGCTTAATCTCTAAATTATTCTTAGCAGTAATAGCTATTACTGCTTAGAAGGACTTAGCTGCTAAGGTAGCAGCGTAAGTTAAATTAATTAAATTCTTTTTCTAGAGATTACTTCTTATAATAATCTGCGCCTTGCATTTAAAGAAAAAGCTATTCTTATTAAACTTATAGGTCTAAACCTAATTTATAGGTATTAGGCGATTAATTGCTTCTTCTTTTAATATCTTAGTTTAAGTCTTTGTCTTACTTAACTAATTAATCTCCCTCCTGTAGGCATCTTTAAACAAGGCCCTTATAGGATGCTAAAGCAACTACTTCTATTATCTTAGTAGTTTAGGTAGATTGTTGTGATGTAGTTAAGCATTTCCTGTACTTAGTTTATGCTTAGTAAGCAAAGCTGCTATAACTACGTAATTAAGAGTCTTATAGCTTACTTAGTCTTCCTAAGTTGCTTACAAACCTAGCAGGTAGGTATTATAAAAGTTGTTCTATGATAGATCCTTATAATCCGCGATTAATGCGTTAATACTACCTATGCTTCTACCCTTTAGTTAATTGTTAAGATCTTAAGTTGCGTTCTTACGCTTACGCCTGCCACCTAGCTTATGCAGTAGAAAATATTAATTTGTAGGCTAATCTAGGCTTTTGCTAGTAATATAAGCACTACGCCTTATAAGTAGAGGTTTAGCTTATAATTACTTACCCTGTCTACTGTTCGTTGCCTAAGACCTCAACTCGCAAGATAATTTACGCCCTGCTATCCTGCTTACATAAGCAAGTGTTCTATCACAATTAGCTAGCGCGTTAGAGTCTACGAGCACAGACTGTTAGACTAGTAAATAAGGTATTCTACCTATAAGTTTTAACAAATTAGCTCCTTTAAGCAGGTGCACTGCTGTTTAACTGTTAATAACTATACAATTAATTAAATTGTTATTCTCTAGGGTCTCTAGTTTAGGAGTAGGTTCTAGAGTAGTAAGACTAGTAATCTGCTGCTAATTTAAGCAAATTCCTAATAATGCACTAGCCTCGTGCTCTAATTACTTAGCTTCTTCTAATCTACTCTTATCTTTAGTAGGCAGGCCGTCCTCACTGCTTAAGATAGTAGATAGATTACCTCTAAGGTTTTTAGTAGTTAGCTACGTATCCTAATCCGCCCTTCCTTAAACAGAAGAGAGGACCTCTAAGTTATCTCTAGGATTAACTAGCTCGCTATTATAAGATATCTCTACAATCTTAATTACTTAATCTCTTAGTAGCTCTTTCTTGCAATCTCTTTTGTAGAATTAACGTTTATTAAAGGTTACATTATAGGTAGTAATTACCTAATTAAGTGTTAGTACCTATATGTAGTATATGTTAGAGGCTTAATAACTAACTAAATAACTAATATAGCTGCAAGGATTAACCTTAAATCCTTAATAATTACGCTTAGCTGCCTTCTCCTTGTTTAAAGGATAAGCTTGGCAGCTATAGGCATAGATTCTACTCTAGTCTAGGCGTAGATTAGCAGTCTAGTGTCTAATTTTAGGTAGTTAATAATATTAGAAATATTTCCTAAACTATTCTTTAAGCACCTAGTTAGGGGATTAGTAGCTATAGATCTTAGTAGGGCTTATGCTATATAGGTAAGTAGCTGCATCTGGAATTACTAGCTAAAGCTTAGCTAGTAAATTAGCGCTTATGCGTATCTTAATAGCCTTTGTAATTAGCTCTTAGCTAGCTCTCTCTACTAAGCTATTAGGCTTATGTGTGTATGGCGGTAGTATCTTAATTATAATTCTTTCTCTGTTGCCTATTCCTTATATCTTGATTGCACTCTCTAAGGCAGTGTAGCAGTATCGTTATCCTAATAAATTTCTACAATTCTCTGCTAATATTTCCTCTTAATCCTCGCAGCAAAGCCTTTAATTACAGGCATAATATTATTTAGTGTCTTTAACTAGATATTATAATTGTACAGCTTGCCTAAGTAGTCTTCTTTAATAATTAGTGCCTATTTCTTAAGCAGTTAACTAGTTAGGAATTTAAACAAATCTTATAAGATCCTATAAAAAGGTTATAGTAATCTCTCTCTTAGTTGCTGTAAGATTACTTGCAAGGCATAAGCTATTGCGTAATAATTGTATTTTAATAGCTTCTTGCTAGTAATCTTAACATTCTTTGCTAAGCGGACTAAGGCTTTAATAGCCTGTTGTTCTAAATAACCTAATTATTAATACTACAAGTCCTTATTACTAGTGCGTAACTTTAGTATCCTTAATTATGCTACTGCGTTCACAAGCAGTAGTTAAGCAGGGTAACAAGAGACTTGCTTATATTTAACAAATAAGAGATTAAAATAATACTTAAGGTTAATTAAGACAACGTTCTTCTTAAGAGTACTAAATTGTATAGTGTAATTATATCCTAAATACTAAATGCCTAACTAGTTAAGCCGCTCTTCTAACACGATATTAGTAAAGAAACCTAATACAAGCTTAACGTTAGTAAGTAGTAGATTAGCTATCTTAGGGCCTGCCTTGCTATGCAGGACGTTCTTAAGTAGCCTATTTTCTATCCTAGCAACTAGAATAGATTAAGTGCCTACTAAGACTGTCTTATTATTAGCGCATTTAGTAAAGGTGCCTAGTACTAGGTAATCTATAGTATTAACTAAGTAGACTGCTGCTCTACTATCTAGGATTGTACAAAGGGATAAGGCATAAGGGGTAAAGGCTGCACTAAAGACGTTTAGCCTAATTTTATTAATAAAGTTATTTAGGTTAATTGGTGCTGAAACTAATAATCTAGGGTAGAATCTACTAAGCTTATTAGTAGCTAATCCGCTAGTGCTAGCCTTCTAGCCTTCCTTCTTAATCTAAGTGCGCAGGGATGCCTAAGTGTTGCTATTCTATTGCTTAACAATCTTCTTTTTCTTATTATTTAACAGCTTAATTAGTATATTGCTAGTAGGGCTTAATCTAGTAATTATAGTTTGAAGTTAGTAATAGTTGCGTGGTGTCTAGAAGTGCTTGCTTATAGGCCCTTTACTAGCCTTGCAGGGGCAAGAGTAGAGTTGCTTACTGCCCTTATTTAACTTTAAGTTGTTAGCACTAGTAGACTATTAAGCTAACGCTAATCTAGATCTAGTTTAGAACACTGCGTGTTCTTTTCCTTTTAAGAAAGTAATTAACTAATCCTGTAATAAAATACTAAAGATCTTTCCTAGATTATTAAGGGTTAACTAAGCTTTCCTAAGAGCTATTGCTTGTGCTAGCTTATTTTGCTTCTTGCACGACTAGTCTAGTGCAATCTTAGTGCCTAAGGCGTCTAAAAAATTAGTAATTGCTAATAGCCTAACAACCTTAGAGAGCGAGTAGATTATTGCTTATTAATATAGTAGCTACTACTTAGTAAACTATTGCTTAGGACCTATTTGTCTCTAGCAAGCCTTATTAAGGTGTAATATATACTGCGCCCTAATTAAATATTAAGTATTCTAATCTATAGGTATAAGATCCTCCTTTAGGATCTTTACTAAGGCTTAAAGGCTAGTAAAGTTCTAAGTAATTATGCTTATTAAGGCGTTTAAGAGTAGGTCTAGATAGACAGTCTTACTAATCTAGTCCTTAATATTAGTAATCTTAGCAACTTTTCTTGTCTATTAAGTAGCTTGTATTTTATACCTATTAACTAGCTTGTTGTAATTATCCTTCTTGTACTTAGCATTAAGTAATTAAGCCTCGTATTTGCGTTAAGTAATCTTATAGTCCTCTCGTATTTAAGCGCTAGCGCTAGGTAATAGAGCAACTAGCTGCTTAATATCCTTAGGCGGTTCTAGATACTGTAGCTCCTAGTAATCTATTAAGGGTACGTTTAGGAGATTAGGATTAATCTAATCTTAGATGCCTTTCTCTAAGCAGTGTAGCCTTAATAGAGCAAACTAGGTTAGCTAGTCTAATTAAGCCTTAAGGATTACCCCTAAGGCGACAAGCAGTGTATTAGTAAGGTCTATCTTAAGATAAGATGCTACGTGTAGGATCGCGACGTGGGTTATTGTTAAGGTGACAACAAATTAATTAGTTAGTTAGTAGGTAGCTAGGTAGCTTGTATTTGAAAGAGGTTGATCGTATAATTAAATAAGAGAGGTACAGCAGCAGCAGCAATCTGCTAGCTGTGCTGTAGGAGAATAGAGGAGAGTAGAATACTAATTAAACAGTTAACCTTACAGCTTGCTGATTGCGCAGTAGGAATCAAAACTACAATTAAGTAGCCAGGCTTATAACTGTTGGAGCTGAGAAGGTTTAATTGCTTAATTAGGAGGAGTGGAATGAGTGTATTAAACAACTAAGTGCTACAACAAAGTGGTCAATAACTACTTAAGAGGAATAAGACGATCTAGCCCGTATATATAGGCGCTAGCGCGATCGTCACGTGTTCAGCTTACCAGGATCACCTGCTCAACAGGGTGACCCGCATGTTGCGCATGTCAATACTCCAACACTTTCTTTTCTTGTTTACTTAGCGTTCTTGTTCTTGTTAAAATTCTACTATTATAGCTTAAGTTAACTTAATTCTTTACTAAAGTTTGTTAGCTATCTTTTCTACTTTCTAGTAGTCCTTATGTATTCTCCTTCCTTAAGCTTAATTTTAAGGTCTATGTTTTACTACTATTTAAAGAGAATCTACCTTGTTTCTATATTATAGAAAGAAAGGCAACCTTCTAGTTAATTGTACTTGTCTTGCTATAATCGCGATCTTAGCTATTCTTAGGTTACTTTATTTATTTATTTAATCCTAATTATAGAAAGCTTTTAAGTAGGTTGGTATTATAGAGTTTATTTATTCTGTAGAGCTATTAGTTTTAGGGTAATATCTAGAAGATAAATGTTATATAATCTCTAGTAGCTTATAAAGTCTAGTTTAAAAGTAGCTTACACACTATACTTCTTAATTAGATATAATATGGTCTAGTAACTAGTAGTAGGCTACTATAGAGTTAATAAACGCTTTAGCTACGCTTTCTATAGTAATATTTTTAAGACTTATTAAAACTATGTCTTTACTTAACTTATTGGTAACAACTTTTAGGTTTGTATAACCTTCGCTCTCTAGTAATCTTATAATAAAGTTAATTAATATTTCCTTCTAAATACGCTCTAGAATAAGTAAAGGCTTTAATAATTCTTATAGGCTATTTTTTTTATAGTTTTGTTCTTCTACACACTAAAGTAGTTTCTAATATATTACCTTACTATTTAGCTAATAGAAGGCTAAAAGTACTCTCTTGCAACTACTTAGTAGGTAAAGTTCCTTCTTCAGTGCTTTAGGGCTCTAGAAAAGTAGATTTTATAAATAATTCTAGTGCACAAAGGTTTGTTGTTTAGTACCTATTTTTAACTATAATATAGTAGGTTTCTAGAATTATCTAATTAGCATTTAGAAAAAGAAAGCTTAAAGTCTTACTTTATTAGAAATTAACATTCTTCCTTAATAACTACTTTCTAGCCTAGCTAGTACGTGTTATCCTCTTTTTTAGCTTTGTTCTAAAGCTCTTCTAGATCTATCTGATCCTAAAGTACTATTATAGAATAGCTATTGCAGCTAAATATTTTAAGGGTCTCCTCTTCTTTTTATTCTTTTATTTCTAGAGTAATTGTAGTAGATAGTTTAAAGACTTATAAGAACCTTCTAGAAATTTAAGAATTTAAACTATTTATAGGTATATTTTATTGTCTCTAGAATAAGGTATTAGCTTTAGAGTTATTAACTCTAGGCCTGTAGGCAATTTCTATGTTAAGAACTTTACTAAGAAATTAGGCCTATCTTATCTATCTTTTACTTAGCTGCCTAAGCTTTTTAAAATACTCTAAGTTTTTGTAGTCTGTTATAACTAGGAACTTCCTTAAAAAACGTAGCATAGCATCTTATTTAGATAAGTAGTAAATAACTATAAGTAATTCCTTATTATATATCTTGTAGTTGCTTTAAGCGCTAGTTATCTTTTTTAAGTAATACACTACTAGTTATAATCTTCTTTAATTATTGTATTATAAAAGTACTCCTGCTATAATATAGCTGGAAGAATTAGTTTTTAAGATTGTTCCTCTATCAGGATCCTATTAAGCTAGTATTAGTTTAGTAATAAATAGTCTCTTTAGCTTATTAAAAGCTTCTTATTCTGCTTTTCTTTATTTAAAGGAGACGTTTCTAGTAAGCCTTATAAGTAAGGCAACTATGTTAAAGCAGTTCTTAATAAATCGTTAATAAAAGTTCTCAAATCTAAAAAAACTACATACTTTTTAATATTTATTAGTTCGTCCTTTTATTAAATAGCTTTTACTTTCTTAGGGTCTATCTAAAGTCTCTTTCTAGCTTTAATAATAAATTTTAGGTACTTAGTACTTTGTACGTTAAATTTACATTTTTTAATATCTAGAGGTAACCTAGCTTTATCTATTACTTCTAGAACCTTGTTTGTATTATATTAGTGTTCTTTAAGCATGCTAATTGTGTAAATTAATACATTATCTAAGTAGGCTAAGCAGAAATTATTAATATACTTGTATAGTGTCTAGTTAAGATATTATTAAAAGGTGCTAGAAGCGTTTGCTATGCTATAAAGAGTGACTAGTTATTTATATAATTTAAATCTTATTTTAAAAGCAGTCTTCTATTTATTTCTTATATTAATTTGAATTTCGTAGAAGGCTGTTGAGACGTCAATTATAGTAAACTATTTTGCTTTAGTAATATTATTAAGCGTTTCTTAAATTCACAGCAAAAGATAATAGTCCTTTTTTATAATAGAATTAAGAGCTTAGTAATTAATGCAGAACTGTAATCCTCCTCTAGGTTTCTTAGTAAATAGAAATAGGGAAGAAGCTATAAAGCTGCTAGCTTTAATCTATCCTTTACCTAATAGAGATATAAGCTCCTTATATAGAACTAAAAGCTCTAGTTTACTTATATTGTATAGAGGGCCCTAAGGAGGTTCTTTTTCCTTTCTATTTTTGTCTTTTTGTAACTTAATTTAGTAATTAACTTTAGGTCTACGTAAAGGAGGTAGTGTAGTGGTAGTTTATAACTTAAAAATCTAAGCTATATATTAGTACGCCTTAGGAAGTAATAACAAAATATTAACTTTCTTCTTAGAAGCTAAGGCCTTCTTAATATCCTTAAAAGAAGCTGTAAAAGTCTAAATTAACTTGTCCTTTCTTGCTTATCTAATATAAAAGTAATAAACTATTGCGTTTATTTACTTTAACCTTTTGCTCTTCAAAATAGGGCAATTTTTAGTGCTTAGTAGTTTAATTCTTTGTCTAAAAGTGTAGATGTAAATTAACTTTTTAGAAGAGGTAATTATAACCTCTCTTCTATTTATCTAGAGCCGTCTAAGTATTAAATTATATCTAGGGTGTGTAGGAGTAACATAGCCCTAGATAGTATCTTTATACTCTTTAATATTAATCTCTAACTTAGCAACTTTGTTAATAGTTCTAGGTTTTTCTATAACTCCTTCTAATCTGTGTAGAGAAATAGGGATACACTGTAAACTAGTGTTCCTAATAAGTTAAAGGCGAATAAGAAAGTATATAAGATTTCCTGTATTAATTAGAGTTAAAGTAAATATATAATAATTTACTAATATTTTAATAGTAATTCTATTACTATTTATATCCTTTTTAAAACTAGCTTATTTCTTTATTAAATCTTTTTAGCTTACTTATAGCTCTTGCTAGTAACTTTAAGAAATAACTATTCTTTTTCTAAATTAAAATTTAGTTCTTATAGGGTATCTTTACTACTTAAGCTTTCCTTACTAGGCTTTCTTACTTTTGCCTTTAAAGACTTTAATATAATAGTCCTCTTCTTTTTCTTTTTCTTTCTTAGCATCTTTTCTTCTATAGTATAATTTATAGCTAAGTGTCTTTTCTACTTATAGGTAAAACAATATTCTTCTTTTATTAGATTATTTAGCTCTAGATTACTAAACCTGCGTAGCTTAGCTAATCTTCTAGTAAACTCTATTCCTTCTATTGAGTCTCTTATAGAAGGAGGAGAAGAAGAAGAAGTGCGTCTTAGCCTATATTTCTTAGGCCTTTCCTAGTCTCTGTTCTTGAAGTATTGTTCCTTAAGCTTATTTTAGCCTTTAGAATACTACTCTATTTAGTATAAGTAGTCTACTATTTTAATAGACTTATTCAACAAATTATTTCAATCTAAAAACGTAATACTTATAAGCTTTAAAATAAGCTTATAAGTAAGGCTTTTTTTTTAAAAAGCATTAACTTTATGTTCTTATCTAAGTTGCTGTTTAATAGTAGCAACTATTCTTAAAATTCTATAATATAATTACATATACTCTTTTTATTTTAAGACATTAACTAGAGTTTGTTTCTAGCTCTCTTAGAGCTGTATAGATCTCTAAACATCTAATTAAAGAAGTTTAATAAGTGTTTAAAGTTCTCGGCGTTTAATAATTCTGTTTAGTTAAGGTAGAGTAGCATTAAAGTTACTACTAAACCTTTTAGCCTACTAAAGGCGTAATTACACGTCCTTCTTTCTATGTTAAAGTCTTCTTAGTTGTTTTCTACCTTAGCAGTAAGCTACTTCTTTAAAATTTCGTACATTTTTTTTATTCTATTAAAAGCGTCTAGATTAGGTTACTTAAAACGCTTAGGTTATACTAGCTACTAAACAAGTTTTAATACAGCGAGTAAAGTTAGTAGCTAAGCAGGTAGCTGTTTTTGTTCTAGTTCTTCTTTAGAGGCTTAATTAATAGCTTTCTAAATAAGAAAGGCTTCTTATATTATTATTAAAGTTGCTATTTTATCTAGTTCGTTCGCTCTATAGAGGCCTTCTAGAGTATTCTCTATTTTGGCCCTGCTAACACTATCTTAGTGTAGTCTTGCTATCTAGACAGCAAAGCTTCTAAATATAATCTCTACCCCTACTATTATTATGTAAAAGTACTAAATAAATAGCTGTGGGAGCTGAGGAGGTTCAATTGATTGATCAGGAGGAGTGGAATAAGTGTATTAATTAACTAAGTGCCACAACAAAGTGGTCAATAACTACTTAAAAGGAATAAGACAATCTAGCCCGTATATATAGGCGCTAGCGCGATCGTCACGTGTTCAGCTTACCAGGATCACCTGCTTAAAAGGGTGACCCGCATGTTGCGCATATCAATACTCTAATTCACCCCCTAGGTTAGTAAGATACTATTAATCTAAGCTGTAAGCAACTAGGCAATTGTAATAAATTCAGGTTGTTAATTAAGAGGTCCCTTTGTAATTATAGCTTTTCCTGCCTAATCCTCTGTTGTTGTAGTAATGCTGCTTATTAATGTTTTAATTAATTTTAGTAGTCCTAATATTAAAATATTAGATAGACCCTAAATATCGCGTAATTAGTAAATGCGTAGCCTCCACAACAATATTCATTGCGTCTACTACCTCTCTATATCTTTTGTCCTCAATCTTACTTTAATTTTAATTACTAAGCTTTTTAGGGCTGTCTTAACTACTATTACTAACATAGTAAACAGTGTTACTCTATTATTCTCTTACTAAATAGCTGCTAATCTTGTGTAGTTCGCCTTTAGTAACAATAAGCACAAGCGTTAATTAGAAAGCTTCTGTTATAAGCGTGAGAATTGCTTAAGTAGCAGTTGTTAGCAACGTAAGAATAGTGCTAAACATAAGCGTTATGCGCGTTAAAGCCTGTTTAATAATATGATTCAATAAGCAGCTAATCTTTAAAATAATAAGAATTAGTTACTGCTGCCTTTTAATCTGTACGCTTATTGCAAGACATCTAGTAGCTCTTCTTGGAGGCTAATTACTTTACTTGCTAAATTAAGTTGACTGTTAAGCCCTTGTTTAATTTTTAATCTACATAAGAGTCTAACTAAGTAATTAAGCTAGCGTAAGGGCAAGGCTCTTTAAGAACTAATATAAAAGTCTTAGTAGCTTACTATTTAAGCACCATCCCGCAATTAGCAATAAGATAATAGTAATAGCCTACAAACGCCTATTAAGCTGTCTACTAGGCGCAACGCGCCCTCCTTAACCTAGAAAAAGGCGCCTGATAACTTTTTAAAGATTACTACTAATCTATTATACCTTTATGTTCTGACTTGTAAGCGCTGTATAAAAAAAATGCTAGATAGTTTATATGCTAAACATTGCTTTTATTACGTTTAAACTAGTAGTTAAAGTAGCTCACGCTGAAGCAGTTACTTATTACATACTTACTACACAGTTAATATTAATCTTACTAATTAATTTATAGCTATGTACAAGAATAAAGTAGTAAGTCTCTAATATTTAAGCTTCTTGCTTAGCTTGCTAACTAGTTTTTTAAGAATAGAATAACAACAAGATGTACTAAGCTACAAAAGCTTAACTACTAAAGGACATTATTACTTGCCGCAATAAAATTCATAGCGGCGTTATGTCTACTAGAAAGCCTTCTTTATAGAAGCCTCTTGTCTATAATTGTCGTGCTTAAGAAATGTTGTGTTGTAGTTTTGCTGCTCAACCTCCTGCTCCCGCTCCTGCTCCCGCTCCTGCTCCCGCTCCTGCTCCCGCTCCTGCTCCTGCTCCCGCTCCTGCTTAGCAACCCGCACAACAGCCGCAACAGTCAGCTTATTATCTACAGCAGCAACAGTAGCAACAATATAAGTAGCCTTAACAGCAACCTGCTAAAAAGTTACTACTATAAGAGCAGTTTACCTACGGAATACTGCCCCCTCTTACTCTATACAGTCGTCTTTAAATGCACTGTCCTAATTGCTATACAAATTGTTTATATAAGCGCAATTATTACGCTAGAATAAAGAGGTAATTATCTAACAACTCTATGTATAGAAGTAATAGGTTAAAATCACGCTATAACGCTACTTACCTTAAGACTCTTGCTGTTTAAGCTTAGATAGCTTAAATTACTCTTAAGCTAGCTAAAGCTAAGTAGGCTAAGCGTATTATAATAACAGAGTCTAGCAAGTATAATAAGTCTAATGCTAATTAGTAATAAGGTTCCTAGTTATAGTTTAATTGTCTAGCTTACGTTCTCCCGCTTATTATAAGCAATAAAGAGAAGACTTAGCCTAGTATATAGTAATTACTACTTAATACAAATCCTTTGCTTGTTAATTATTAGTTCCTTTAATCAAGTGCTTAACTTGCTAAAGGTTAAGTAACTGCTTAAACTTTTTAAACTATTATTAGGTAAGCAACTTAGTTAGTTTATTAGCTAGCATAATTGCTGTTTCTAGGTATTTTACCTAAAATAATTCTTTAGCAAATTCCTGCCGCAGCTACATATTTTGTATATCTATATGCCTTAATTAAGTGCTAATCTGCTTATTCTTTCAAACTACAAGCCTAATTATTTATTAATTATTATACTAGACTGTCTAGACATCTCCTATATTAAGAGATAGCTTACAAAAAAAGCGCTTAAGGGCTATAGCCTCCTTAGTAGTGTGCTTAAGGGCGAGTAGCTTAGCCTTAGTAGTTAATGTAGTAACTGTAGTCTGCTAAGCTGCTTTCTAAAATATTAGACTACTATATAGGATAGCTATATAACTATAGGATAATTGATAAGTCCCCTAATTATCTATTAAAAAAGCATTCCTGCAATTATTAAGTCTAGGCTATTATAGTTCCTATATAAGATCGCATCCTATCTTGTCTAATAGAGGTACATAATTACCTGTTTAATACCTTTTATATACTAATTACTAGAGTTTGTAAGAAAGTGTAAGAGCTTTAAGATTAAGTAAGTAATATCTAGTTATAGTATAATAGCTGTGTATAGCACTAAATTAACTCTTTCTTAGTAGGCCTTAATCTCTTACTTAGTTACTTTGCTAGTATTGTTAATTAGCTCCTCTAACAGTTATAGAGTCTTAGGAAAGCTACTATTCTTTAGCTTAAACTTCTTTGCAATCTTATTAATATACGTATTATATATAAGGATTATTATTTACTTCTTATAATCTCTAATTACTCTAATATTAAAGAACTATTTAACTAATCCTTATTCCTCTATCTTATACTTGTCTATAATCTTTAACTTGAGATCTATTACCCTCTACTTATAATCTTTTATAAAGAGCAGTAGGATATTATCTATATAAAACAAAACTAAGATCCTCTTATCTTAATTAAAGAATAGGCAGGGCTCCTCTAGTAAGGCAATTAGTCTAATCTCTTTTAGTAATCCTAAGAACTCCTTATACTATAATAGTAGCAAGTCTTATAATTTATCAAGTGCGTAGTTAAGCTGTACACACTTTCTAGGCTTCTTAAAGCTATCTAGCATCTTATAAATTACTAAGTTATCTGCTGTAATTAATGTATTAAGGAATACTCCTATATTATTATATTGCTTAATCTCTAGGTTATTCTTAGTAGTAATAGCTATTACTACTTACAAGGACTCAGCTGCTAATATAGCAGCATATGTTAAGTTAATTAAGTCCTTCTTCTAGAGATTACTTCTTACAACAATCTGCGCCTTATATTTAAGAAAGAAGCTATTTTAATTAAACTTGTAGGTCTAAACCTACTTTATAAGTATTAAGTAATTATTTACTTCTTCTCTTAATATCTTAGTCTAAGTTCTATTCTTACTTAATCAATCAATCTCCTTCCTACAGGCATTCTTAAATAAGGCCTTTATAAGATACTGAAGTAGCTACTTTTATAATTCTAGTAGTTTAGGTAGATTGTTATAATACTATTAAGTATTTCTACTTAGCTTATACTTAGTAAGCAAAGCTACTATAACTACGTAATTAAGAGTCTTATAGCTTGTTTAGTCTTCTTAGGTTACTTAGAAACCTAGTAAGTAGGTATTATAAAAATTATTTTATAATAGATATTTATAATTCGCGATTAATGCATTAACACTACCTATACTTCTACCCTTTAGTTAATTATTAGGATCTTAGGTTGCGTCCTTACGCTTATACTTACTACCTAGCTTACGTAGTAGAAGATAATAATTTATAAGCTAATTAAGACTTTTACCTATAATCCTAGCACTAAGTTTTATAAGTAGAGGTTAAGCTTATAATTCCTTACTCTATCTACTGTTTAAGGCCTAAGATCTTAAATTTTAAGATAATTTACGCCCTGCTATCCCGCTTACCTAAGTAGGTGTTCTATTACAATAAGCTAGCGCGTTAGAGTTATTAGGCATAGACTGTTAGACTAGTAATAAGTTATTAGGCTTATTTAAAAGAGGCTCTCTACCTCTAGGTATTAAAAGATTAGCTCCTCCTAGTAAGCATATTACTATTTAACTATTAATAACCTTACAATTAATTGCGTTGTTGCTCCCTAAGGTCTCTAGTTCAGGAGTTAGTTCTAGAGTAGCAAGACTAGTATTTTGCTGCTAATTTAAGCAAGTTCTTAATAGTGTACTAGCCTTGTACTCTATTTGCTTAGCATTTTCTAATCTACTCTTGTCTTTAGTAAGTAGGCCTTCCTTACTACTTAAGATAGTAAATAAATTACTACTAAGGTCTTTAGTAGTTAGCTGCGTATCCTAATCTGCCATTTTTTAAATAGGCAAGAAGTCTAAATCCTCTTTTATATCAACTAGCTTACTAATATAAAGAATTTTTACAATCTTAATTCCTTATTCTTTTAGTAGCTCTTCCTTACTATCTTCTTTATAAAATCATTCTTTATTAAAATTTACATTACAGGTAGTAATTACCTAATTAAGTGTTAGTACCTATATATAGTATATATTAGAGGCTTAATAACTAACTAAATAACTAATATAGCCGTAAGGATTAACCTTAAATCCTTAATAATTACGCCTAGCTGCTTTCTCCTTATTTAAAGGATAAGCTTAGTAGCTATAGGCATAGATTCTACTCTAGTTTACGCCTAGATTAGCAGTCTAGTGTCTAATCTTAGGTAGTTAATAATATTAGAAATATTTCCTCAACTATTTTTTAAGCACCTAGTTAAGGGATTAGTAGCTATAGATTTTAGGAGAGCTTATTTTATGTAGGTAAGCTGCTGTATTTATAATTACTAGCTAAAGCTTAGCTAGTAGATTAGCGCTTATACGCATCTTAATAGTCTTTATAATTAGCTCTTAACCAGCTCTCTCTACTAAGCTATTAGGCTTATAAGTATATAGCAGTGGCGTCTTAATTATAATTTTTTTCTTTATAGCTTATTCCTTATATCTTAATTACTCTCTCTAAGGCAGTGTAGCAGTATTATTATCTTAATAAATCTCTATAATCTTCTACTTATATTTCTTCTTAATCCTTGTAGCAAAGCCTTTCATTATAGGCATAATATTATCTAGTATCTTTAACTAGATATTTTAATTATATAGCTTGCCTAAGTAGTCTTTTTTAAAAATTAATGCCTATTTCTTCAGTAGCTAACTAGTTAGGAAACTAAATAGATCCTATAAAATCCTATAAAAAGGTTATGGTAATCTCTCTCTTAGTTGCTATAAGATTACTTGTAAGGCATAAGCTATTATATAGTATTTACATTCTAATAGCTTTTTGCTAGTAATTTTAATATTTTGCGCTAAGTAGACTAAGGCTTTAATAGCCTGTTGTTCTAGGTGTCTCAATTATTAATGCTATAGGTCCTTATTACTAGTACGTAACTAAGGTTTCCTTAATCGCGCTACAGCGTTTACAAGTAGTAGTTAAGCAGGGTAATAAGTAAGTTGCTTATATTTAATAAACAAGAGATTAAAGTAATACTTAAGGTATTAAAATAATAAACAAGAGATTAATTATTATAAATTGTAATACTTAAGGTTAAGTTAATAATATTTTTCTTAATTATTATAAATTGTAATATTTTTCTTAATTATTATAAATTGTAAGGTTAGTAATTATATCTTAAGTACTATATAATTTATAGTATTAACTAGGTAGACTGCTAACCTACTATCTATAATTGTGTAAAGGGACAGGGCATAAGGAGTAAAGGCTGCGCTAAATATATTAAGTCTAATTTCCTTAATAAGGTCCTTTTAGTTAATTAATACTAAAACTAATAAGCTAGGGTAGAATCTACTTAACTTATTAGTAGCTACTCTGCTAGTGCTAGCTTTCTAGCCTTCTTTCTTAATCTAGGTAGGTAAGGTTGCCTATTTATTACTATTCTATTATTTAAAGAATCTTCTTTTTGTTGTTATCTAATAGTTTAATTAGTATACTGCTAGGAGAGCTTAATCTAGTAACTATAGTTTAAAGTTAATAGTAGTTGTGCGGTGTCTAGAAGTGCTTACATATAGGCCCTTTACTGGCCTTATAGGGGCAAAGGTGTAATTACTTATTTTTTAAGGTGTCAAAGGTGGTGGTTGTTGTTGTAGTCAAAATGGGGTTCTAAAAAAGTGAAAAGCAGCTACCTTCTAATATAATCGCAAAAGTCAAAAAAAAAGATTGTGTGTAGTTAACAAGATTCGAACAGTAGGTGGATAAGTTCTAGGTGGAAAGCTTAGACCACCGAGCGAAAATTAGGGTTAAAAAATTTGCTCAGGTACTAAAAAACAACACTAGTTAAAACGTGTCCAACGGCGATTGCCAGCCTATGGCTAACAACAGGATTACAGTAGGATTGTAATAAGATTGCAACATAATGCGATGGAGGAGGGAAAGGACACGTACGTACTGCAGCGGGAGCCTACAATACTTTATAAAGCTAAAGCTACTACTTCTTACCTACTACTTCTTACCTTTTAAACAGCACTGCATACAAACAATTTGCATATAATACACTGCAATAGCGTGCAACCTCCGCAGCAAGTATCTCCTTATTCTAGGCTCTCTTCTAAAAAAAGCATCCTTTGCTACTGTCTACCTAGCACCTAATTTAGTCTAACTCAAACTGCTTATACAGACACCTTAATTTATTAAGTATTTTAAAATTTAACTACCTAGCTAGACTTCTAAGTTTATAAAAATCTTAAACAAGTCCCTTATCTGCATTATCCCTATATATAAAAAGATTATTAAGCCCTAATTTAGCTAGTTGTGCAAGAAATATACAATTTCTAAAATATTTACTAATACTAGCGCGGTACTTAAGATCTATTACTTTAGTATCCTCCTCTTTCTATTTATTATGTAAGGGCTAAGTATAGAGACTAAAACCTAGCTTAAACAGCTATTGCAAGACGTCAAATTAGTAATAGAGAAGAAAGAGGCAGAAAAAGAAGAGTAGGCTTTCTATCGTTGCGTTTATAGGTTAGTAAGCAAGGCAATAATAGTGTTACTACTTTACTTTATCTAGGAGCGCCTAGCAGTAAAGTAACAAGAATAGGCATGATAAGGCGCGTTAAGTTAGGAGGCGATTCGCGTCTTTGTCTTGCTTTTCTTTGTTTCTGTCTAAACATGCTAGAGCGACACACTAATTGCGTGCTAGCATTGCTAAACAAGGGGGCATGAGCCCTGATACCTATTGTTAGCAATAAATCTTTTTTTTTACTAAAAAGGTGTCTACAAAATGTGTGGTCACATCAAAAGGTTGTCTCCAAAGGCCGAAGCCAAGTGTAATTACTTACTACCTTTATTTAACTTATTAGCGCTTGTAAATTATTAAGCTATCCCTGATTTAGATCTAGTTTAGAACACTACGTGTCCTTTTCCTTTTAAGAAAGTAATTAAATAATCTTGTAACAAAATACTAAAGATCTTTTTTAGATTATTTAGAGTTATATAAGCTTTTCTAAGCACTATTACTTATACTAGCTTATTACGCTTTTTGCGCAACTAGTCTAGTGCAATTTTAGTGCCTAAGGCGTCTAAAAAATTAATAATTACTAACAGCTTAACAACCTTAAGAAGCGAGTAGATTGTTGCTTATTAATATAGTAGCTACTATTTAGTAAACTATTACTTAGGGTCTATTTGTCCCTAGTAAGAATTATTAAGGTGTAATCTGTACTGCGCTCTAATTAAATATTAAGTATTCTAATCTATAGGTGCAAGATCTTCCTTTAAGATCTTTACTAAGGCTTAAAGGCTAGTAAGGTTTTAAGTAATTATGCTTATTAAGGCGTTTAAAAGCAGGTCTAGATAGACAGTCTTGCTAATCTAGTCCTTAACATTAGTAATCTTAGCAACTTCTCTTGTCTATTAAGCAGCTTGTACCTTATACCTATCAATTAGCTCGTTGTAATTATCCTTCTTGTACTTAGTATTAAGTAATTAAGCCTTGTATTTGTGTTAAGTAATCTTATAGTCCTCTTGTATTTAAGCGCTAGCGCTGGGTGATAGAGCAACTAGCTGCTTAATATCCTTAGGCAGTTCTGGATACTGTGGCTCCTAGTGATCTATTAAGGGTACGTCCAGGAGATCAGGATTAACCTAATCCTAGATGTCTTTCTCTAAGTAGTGTAGCCTTAATAGAGCAAACTAGGTTAGCTAGTCTACTTAAGCCTTAAGGAGCACCCCTAAGGCAACAAGTAGTGTATTACTTTATTTTTAGGGTATTAAAGGTGGTGGTTGTTGTTGTAGTCAAAATGGGGTTTCCAAAAAAGTAAAAAGCAGCTGCCCTCTACTAATTAGTAGCAAAAGTCTAAAAAAGATTGTGTGTAGTTAACAAAATTTAAACGGTGAGTGGATGAGGTCTACGCGCTCAGCGCTTAGAGTAGAAAAGCTTAGACTACTAAGCGAAATTAGGGTTAAAAAATTTGCTGAAGGTACTAAAAAACGACACTAATTAAAACGTGTTTAATAGTAATTGCCAGCCTATAGCTGGCAATAAGATTGCGATAGAGGTGGAGGAGGTAGAGGTAGAGGAGGGTAAGGACACGTACGTTACCGCAGCGGGAGCCTGCAATACTTCATAAAAGCTCCCTACCTACTGCTTCTTACTTTTAGAATTTCCTACACCATATAGTACTACATACAAATAATATAATGCTTAGACTATTCTTCTCCCTGTTTAACACAAAGACTAATAGCTTACATTAAGTAAAGTTAGACCTTACTAGGTTACTATACGAGAAGCTATAGTGGTAGATCACCAAGCCTGCGTTCACCTTCGTTGAGCGGCCTCCCCGGTCGGTCGAAGAGGAGCTGTCGGCGGTAGCTCCTATGGTAATTAGGTGGACGCAGAGGTCGAATTCTGTCATTCATCAACACCTCATCGATGCGTCTAGTGTATTACTAAGGTCTATCTTAAGATAAGATGCTTCGTGTAGGATTACGACGTAGGTTATTATTAAGGTAACAACAAATTAATTAGTTAGTTAGTAGGTAGCTAGGTAGCTTGTATTAGAAAGAGGTTGATTGTATAATTAATAAGAGAGGTACAGTAGTAGTAGCAATCTGCTAGCTATGCTGTAGAAGAATAGAGGAGAGTAAAATACTAATTAAACAGTTAACCTTATAGCTTGCTAATTACGCAGTAGGAATTAAAACTATAATCAAGCGGCTAGGCTTATAACTGTAGGAGCTAAGAAGGTTTAATTAATTAATTAGGAGGAGTGGAATAGGTGTATCAATTAACTAATTGCTACAACAAAGTAGTCAATAACTACTTAAAAGGAATAAGACAATCTGGCCCGTATATATAGGCGCTAGCGCGATCGTCACGTGTTCAGCTTACCAGGATCACCTGCTCAACAGGGTGACCCGCATGTTGCGCATGTCAATACTCCAACAATAGCACCTATATTATTTAACAGTAGGGATTAGTTTCTAGGGCTACTAGCAATATAGTAGGCTTATCTAACAGTTTATATTATAAAACGTTTTAGGTAGAGTCTTGTATAGCTAGGTATTCCTTAGCACTCCTTGTGCTTCTTCTTACTACTAATCCTTAGTAGATGTAAAACAGCTTTAACTAAGATTAGCAATTTAATTTATTAAAGTCTTGTCTAAATGTAGCTCTAGGGGGCTTCTGTGCGTAGATATAGCTCTAGCTAGCTTCTCGTCTAAATATATCTCTAGAAGGCTTTAATTTAACGTAGCAGCGTTAACGCTATAGAAAGATTTAATTTGAATATAAAAGTGCGTTAAGTTAATTAAAGATGCAGAGAAAATAGTAGTAAATTAAATACAGAACTATAAAGGCTATTTAGTAAGATTATCTACTTCTCTGTAAGGTCTGTGCTTAGTACTAAGAAAGAGGCAAGGGTAGCTACGTAGCTTAAGAAAATAGCGCAAAGCTAAGAGAAAAGTTTAGTAGGCTAGAAAAGTAGAAGGGCTGATACGCCCGGCTTACAGATACTAGGTGAGCACGGACACCCGGGATCTGTAGGATAGCAAAACGAGGCTTTTTGTCGAGTACTAAAGACGTCAGGGCTTCAGCCCTTTACAATAATATTGTCTAGCCTAACTCTAGGTAGAAATAGAGCGGCTTCTACCTTACTAGGCATTACAGGGGAAGATCTAAAAGTTCCATAGATCTTTCTATAAGCTTAGTTTTATAGTTTTTACCTACTATTAAGGACGTGTTGTTAGCTTTTCTAAAATAGCTAACATCCGTAATTAGCTACACTAGTAATGCACGCTAGGTAAAATTACCTTATTGCCTTTAGTAAGAGGCCTTTATTAATATTAGCTTGCCTGCTAAGGCAGAAAAAGGCTTAGTTTGCTTGTTGTATCTTTATATAGCAGTGTTCTCTAAATTCAAGAGTGTTGTTAAAGAAGATGCCTAGCTATCTAACTAGTCCTTTTAGCTAGAAGGTCTCTTAGGTAGGTAGCGTAAGAAATTTGTTTGTATCTTTCTTAGATCTTGTCTAATTTACTAATTCTATTTTTAAGCTGTTAAACCTAATAGCGAACTCTTTTGCTTACATAAAAAAGGACGCTAACTCCTTTTTAAGTAGTTTAATGTTTTTCTTAATAGATATTGTTAATATCAAGATCTAAAGGTTGTCTATGTAGGATAAGGAGTATATGTTGCTATTTAATATAATTAACTAGAATAGCGGTTTCGTGTAAATTAGAAATAGGATAGGCGAAGCTAAGCTTCCTTAAAGTGTACTAGTATTAACCTTTTGTAGTTCTTCTATTTGCCTATTAGAAGAAAGCTCTAAGAGCCTCTCTATAAGGAAGGAGTTTGTCTACAATAAGAGGCAGGTAGGTAGCTGTTAGTTACTTATATTTTCTAGAAGCTTGTTCTTAGATAAATAGTTAAACGCGCCCCTAATATCTAAAAAGGCTATTAAGGTAACTCTATTCTTTTTCCTCTATTATTAAATATTATTGTAGAAGAGGAGTGTAGCGTTAATAGCTAATTTCTTAAGCCTGCCTTCTATTTGTGTAGAGTGTAGCAGGCTAGTTGTTTCTGCTAAAGTACCTAATCATTTTAAGTAGAGTTCTTCTAGTGCCTTCTCTAGACAGCATAAGAGAGAGATAACTCTATATGCTTTAAGAATTAAGTAGTCTAGCTTGTTTAGCTTTCTAAGGATAACACCTTTTGCTTTATACTAGCATCTTAGTTAGTATTCTAAGTTAAACAAAGCTAAATAGACGTTAAAGAAGATACTCAGTTAATATCTATATGCCTTGAAGATAACTTCTTAGCTAATTTAATCTAGTCCTAGTAAGGTAGCTTTTATTTTCTAGTAGGCTATATTCAGCTCCTCTCTAGATAAAATTAGCTACTCCTATTTGTAGTATCCTTAGTAATTATTAGGTAATAGGGCAGGTGTAGAAGGAGGTAGTAAGAATAGCTCCTCTCTAAAGGTATAGCACTTCTCTTTTAAAGATTCTTTTCTTCTAATAGCAGGGATCCTTGTTAAGAGATTGTTTTATATATAGGCTATTGTTTTAAAAATTTCTTTAAGCAATTTGTTTTAGAGGAACTGTTCCTAAAAGTTAAACTTAGCTTCCTTAATAGCTCTAAGGTATTTATTCTTAGCAAGCAAGTAATCTCTTTTCTATAGATATAGCGTGTTGTCTCCTCTTCTTGCTACTCGCTTGTATTCTTAGAAGGCTCTGTTTAGGGTAGCCTTAAGGAGATTTAGCTTATTAGTCTACTAGGGTTTTAGTTTTAGTTTCTAGTTTACAAGAGGAGTAGATCTTTCAAGTGCCTATTAGATTGCTAATATAAACTCCTCTACTACTTTATCTAGGCTCTCCTCTAAAGGTTTGTTAAGGCCTAGAAGAAGTTGTCTTAAGCAGTAGTTTAATGCGCGTAGTAGAGCTAGTAATTAATCCTCTAGCTTTACTTAAGTTACTTCCTCTTATAAAGTATTGTTAAAAAGGCTCTAAATTTTTTTTATGTGTTGTATTTCTTTAGCTGCCTTAGTAGTTGCTCTTAGTTAACAATACTAAACAAGATAGCGTAGTAGTCTTATCTAACTTTAGAGATAGCTTGCTAGTTTAGAATACTAGAAGCTATATTATTTATTAAAAAAGTAAGGTTAAGTACACTCTCTTTCTGCATATAAGCTCTAAAGAACGTACTAACTCCTATAGTATTTAATAAAGATAGGTTTTAGTTATTAATCTACTCTACTGACTCCTCTATTTATTAGTTTAGGTTGCACTCCTGTAGGCTCTATCTAAGGTAGTAGTAATTAAAATTCCTTAGGATAATTAAATGTAATTTTACAAACTCTCCTAGGAGGCGTCTTTTGATTATTGTTATATTTAGCCCTTGTCTTAGGCTCCATTTGTTGTAAATGTTATAGGCGTAGATCTTTCTTATATTAAGTTATATTAAAATAGCTTGAAAGTCGTTATTGTCGCTAATATAAGGATTAACTTCTGCTTCTAAATCTTTTTAAATATAGAATAGAGTTCTAGGTTGAAGGCCTTAATAGGTTAGTAGTAATTGCGTAAAGTCTAAATAAGCAATTAACCTTGTATCTTTGTATAGTCCTCTTACTAACTAAGGCTCTTATATTGCAATAATCTTAGCATTTGCTGTAATAGCTAAGTTAATTGTGCTTTCTATAGCAGGGCTACTCCTATTAACATTTATTTGTAGCACTTTAAATATACTCATTAGTTTAAATAGTCTCAGCTATCCTAGCTTGTAGGATTTCGCATTCTTAGCTGTTTACTGCATAAGGTTTACTATAGTTAATATACTTAAATATAGTTTAGATACAAAGTTTTCCTTTACTAGCACAAGACTTACTTTTATGTTAGCTAGTGTAGTGTACTTTGCTATAGATTTAGCAGGCTACTTATAAGCATCTAACCTCTAGGTAACTAAATCCTTAGCATTTAGTGCATTGCTTTGTAATATTAACAACTTATAGTTTTTATACTCTAAGGCTTTGCCCTCAGATATATAGTTTCCCTCTAATAGCTTTTTAAGCTTCCTCCTTTGTAGCAAAGGCTACGCATGCTAAGTTAAAGTTCTTGTTTTCTCTTTTATCCTTAGGCGTAAGCTAAAAGAGATTACCTATAACTTTTAGGCCTGTTTTAAAGGTTTTAATTTCTTCTTTTACAACCTTTAAGCTATAGTTTGTAAGAAGCTTATAGATAACAACCTTAAACTAGAGCGTAATAAGCTAGGCGGCCTTAAAGGCTGTAATATCTTGTTATATAACCTAATTCTCTAAGAGGTATTTAGCTTTAAAAGCTAGTATTGTTGTAACTATTTTGTTTCCCTTAAAGGATATTAAAATTAAAGTAACTATAAGGGATTATACACCTCCTTTTGTTACATAGGCGTTGTTAAAAGCATTTCTAAGCTTAAAGGCATTAAAAGCAGCTAGGGTCTCGCTAACTAGAACTAGTTAGCAGTCTTTTAGGCTAGTAGCCTTTAGTTTTTGTGTTTTTTAAATGTTTGTCTATAGTAAATCTTTGTTGTTACTTACTATAGTAGCAAAAGTAGCTGCAGTTTAAAGCATGTTCTAGATAGGCATGTTATAGATAGGCGTGTTCTAGATAGGCGTGTTTTAGATAGGTGTGTTTAATATTAGTTTCTTAATGCGTCTAATTTTCTCTCTTAACTCCCTTAAGACGTTTAAGAGGCTTAATATTTAGTCTACTAAAATAGCAGTATTCTTCTTATTTACTCTGCTAGTTTCTGTATAGTCTCTAAAGACTTCTACTAGGTCTAATAGACTTATTTACTAGGTAGAGTTGTTCTTAGCTAAATTAGCTGCTTAGATTACTAGGTTCCTAGCTATCTTAAGTGCTTCTTCTACTAAGGTGACTTTTAGTGTTTTATTTCTAATAAGGTATTGAGGAATAAGACCAATAAAAAAAGAAAAGTTACTCCTAGTTTAAACCTGTGTAGGCCTTTCTAGTTCTTCTAGGTTTTGCTTTTCTTAGTGCGGCGTTGTTATGTTGTCTTCCTCTATCTCTATTTGTCTTTTATTTAATCCTCCTAGGTCCCTAGAAGCAAATCATTTTTTATTCCTTTTCAGCGTTATTATAATTTCATAGTTTAGTTAGGCTTTAATAAGCTCCTTAATCTTAATTAGCTTAAGATGCCTTAGCATGTAGTCTAAGCTTATAAGAGGAAACGCAAATTTTTCCTCCGAAAAAGAGGGGTAAGGTGACCCTTTCACCCTCTCTAGCGCGCTAGCGCCCTCGCTGCAGGCTCTGAAAAGTATCGCAATCAATTCCTCGGGGTTGTTTCCTTGGGATCCGGTTGTTTCTGATCAATTTCTAGAATAGTCGACCTTAGTGTTGTTTAGTAGGATGTTAATCGTGTCTAAAGTAAAAGAATTAAAAAAAGGAATGCTGAGCAAGGATATAAGTACTTAGAAAAGCAATTAAACAATACAAAGTTACACTTCTATTCTTAACTTATAGCTTATTGATATGCAGTTTCTGCAGAAGAAAATATAAAGAAATATACTTTTTGCAAGTTAGCTTTATAATACTTTATTTTTAATTATTTAAAAACTACAATTATCTTAACAAGACAACAATATGTTAGCAGATTAAAAACACTTATAGCAAAGACAAAAAAATAAAAATATTTATAAATACTCTTTCTGATTCTAAGTTTAAAGAAATAGTACAAAGACTACTATATTATATTAAAACTACCTTACTTAGATAGGAAGTACAAAATGTTACTGTGTTATACTTTATAAAATAAGGCAACATTTAGAAACAGCTGCGCAATTTTTTTAATAACAATGTTAATATTGCAAATAGTTTACGTACGCTTAATATTATAACTAGTAAGAAAATTGCTAAGCCTGCAAAATCTAGGTGTGATTTAGCGCACTTAGAATCTAATCTAGCTGCTAATTAGCTGAACTAACGCACAGACCCGCAACACCCTACTAATAACACTTTATTAATTACACTGCCTGCTAAAAGTTTGCATTACAATGCAATAAATATTTACTAATTAAATGCACAAATCTATCACAAAGTGTATAAAAAGAGTTACTTTTGAAAAATAAGTTAAATAATATACTTACTAAAGATGTTTAAAAAGCCTAGCAAAGAAATAGGCAAGTTTTTTCTAAAATAAACTTGCTTAAATACTAGGTTATTATAAATAGCAGCACTTTGAAGTGTTTAATTAACACTAGAGCATAAATGAATATTCAATGACTTAGTACTGTATAAGCATTAAGAATACTATATAAAATAATAAAATATAAACTAGAATAGCTATTTCCAAGTCTTACTCTAGTTAATAGTACATATGATCTGTTTGTTAAGACTATGTTTAATATACTACTATAAATAAAGACAGTCACTATTAAAACTATATGAAAATTTGTTACTAATGTTACTAAATTTAAATTTTTAGAAGGACCCTATTGTGTATATGCAAGAATAGTAATATAGTATACTGCATTTAGATCAATTACGTGATAAGTCTTTTTTAAAAATAGTATTAGGAATGCGGTCTTTGTTGTATCTAATTTATTTTTAAGCCACCTTGCGCAAATAATTTAGAATAAAACCTCTAAAAACAATTTAGATAGAAAGATAGCAGGAAATATTTTAGTAAATGTAATTACTAATACAGCAAACAACAAATTACATGCAGCTAGCGTTAAATTTATATAAGAAGCTGCATAATTAAATTTAATGGCTAAATCTAGTAATTTTAAGATGTTATATATAGACAATAATACGTACAACTAAATGTTTTTAAATAAAGTAAGTATTTACTTATATAAAAAGATAGTCTAAGGATCTTGTAAGGAACTATAAACTTAGTAAATTCTTAATAATATATAAGCTTAATTATTTACTGTTGTTAGAAAAACTGCTTAAATTTACCTAACAATATTATAATCTTTATACTATGTACAAGATACTAAACAAGAAAGTTCAACCTATTGATATTTTTTAGCAGGAGATACTAAAAGAATGTATACCAAAAGACTAAAAGAAAAAAGTAAAAAAATAACAGCTTTTTTAAAAAAGCATTCATAGTTTCAATACAGAACTATGCACTTACTTATTTAAAGTAAAGTATACTGCTTTTTTTAATAAAAAACGGCTTAGTACAGAATAAATTAACAAGCTATATATTAAAGACTACTTCTAGCTATGAAAATAGGAGATATTCATAAATATACTTCTTATCAGAAAAAGAGCGCTGTTATAGTAATTTAAAAAATTCAGAACAATTTATCTTAATAAATGCCTACTATATAAGATAGAAATAATACTATGTAAAGCTTAGCAAGTGCAAGGTTTTGCTGTCTTTAAAGCTTTAAATTTATAAGTAGTAGATATAGTTAATTTATGCCTAAATTAAGGAACATAAGAAGGTGTAATAGTTAATATTATATTTTAAAGTGTTTAGGACTAAAAAAAAAGCATGGAATTAATTAGCAATATATTGCTAATAAATACCTTTACTATATAAAATGCAAACTGACTTTTAATAGCAGAGAGGTTTTCTAAAAATATGTAAAATACAAGATCATTTTACTTATAAACTTGTTTTTAAGATATAAACAAATTACACTAAATTTCAAAAGTGGAGATATAACAGCGTTTAAAACACTAGTAATAATTAGATTATTATATATAATAATTTTAAATGCTACTCACTTTGTAGCAGCATTTTCATAAGTAATAATAAAAATTTTAAAAAACTATTAGCCTAATACTATGCCTTTTATTAGCAACATTATATATAGAGGTTTAAAAACTAACTAAAGCTGAAAAGAGTTAATGCTAAAAGTGTAACAAAAGTACTATGTTTAAAAATAAGTATAAAAACTACGCGCTTAAGCAACGTGTAGAAAAGCTTAAAAAAGGTACTAAAAACAACACTAATTAAAACGTGTTTAACAGTAATTACTAGCCTATAGCTAGCAACAAGATTGCGATGGAGGTAGAGGAGGTAGAGGTAGAGGAGGGTAAGAACACGTACGTTACCTAGCAGGAGCCTACAATACTTTATAAAAGCTCTCTACTTACTACTTCTTACCTTTAGGATTTCCTATACTACACAGTACTGTATACAAACGATATAATGCTTAGACTATTTTTCTTCTTATTTAATACAAAGACTAATAGCTTACATTAAGTAAAGTTAGATCTTACTAGGTTACTATAAAAGAAGCTATAGTAGTAGATTACAAAGCCCGCGTTTACCTTTGTTAAGCGGCCTCCTTAGTTAGTTAAAGAGGAGCTGTTAGCAGTAGCTCTTATAGTAATTAGGTAGACGCAGAGGTTGAATTCTATTATTTATTAACACCTTATTAATGCGTCTAGTATTATAGATGTTAAGGTTACAATAGAGGTTGTAAAAGGCTTGTTTAGTAGTAAGTCTATTAAATATGTTACGCATATTAATAGTCTAGGTGTAGTAATAGTATATTATTTTACTAATTTCCTCCTGTGTAAATGTAACCTTAGTAAAGAGATCTTGCAGTAGCTCTATAAGGAGCAAGAGCATGTTAAAACAGCTATTAAGCAGCTAAGACAAACTAATAAGCAGGAGGATTTTATAAGTCGCCTCTAGGAATAGGAGAGCTGTGCTTAGATAGTAACGCTGTTGTTGTATATTTATATCTAAGTATAGACGCTAGAAACGCCGCGACTGCAACACCGCTAGGATAGCAATAGAGACAACAGAAGTTGTGGTCAGCAGTAAATAGTTATTAGTAAATAGTTATTAGTTAAGAGGGTTAGTTAGAGGGATATCGCGCATCTTCGTTTCTGTCTAAACATGCTAGAGTAACACACTAATTGCGTGCTAGCAATGCTAAATAAGGAGGCATAAGCCCCGATACCTGTTGTTAGCAATAAGTCTTTTTTTTTACTAAAAAAGGTGTCTACAAAATGTGTAGTCACATCAAAAGGTTGTCTTAAAAGGCCAAAGCCACTAAAAGTACTATATTAAACAGAAGTGTTTTTTTTAAAGTTGTAAAGGAAAAAGTTAGCTTTTAAGGCTGCTATTTTAATTGAAAGAAAGGTTAAGAATTAATAAACTAGCTTTTATATAAAAATCCGAGAAAAATATAATTTTTTATAAGTATTCACGTTTACTACTATATATAAGTAAAAAACTTTACTAAAATTACTAAACTTTTGTTGGAGTACTAATATGCGGATCACTCCGGATCTCTCCCTTGACATCCGGATCACCCGGGTAACTAGGTGATCCTAGTGAGATATCACGTGACGGAGCTAGTAGCGCGCATATAAACGAGCCAGATCGTCTGAAGTCTTTTGAGTACTTATTGGACACTTTGTTGTAGCACTTAGTTGATTAATATACTTATTCCCCTCTACTGATTATTTAATTACTCCTTCTTAGCTCCTACAGTTATAAGCCTGGCTGCTTAATTGTAGTATTAATTCCTACTGCGCAATTAGCAAGCTAGAAGATTCTTTGTTTAATTAGATTTTTACTCTCCTCTTTTTTATCTCTTACAGCACTAGCTAGCAGATCGCTGCTGCTGCTGTACCTCTCTCACTCATTGATTATACGATTAACCTTTTTCTGACCTATCCTACAACCTATAGACTACTGTTATTGTTAACACAGCTACTTACTAACTAAATAATTAATCTATCACACTCTAACGATAACCTACGTCGTGATCCTACAGTAGTATCTTACTAATATAGACCTTACTAACACACTGCTTGTTGCCTTAGGGGTAATTTCAAAAGCCTAATTAGACTAGCTAACCTAGTTTGCTCTATTAAGACTGTACTACTTAGAGAAAAGTATCTAGGATTAAGTTAATCCTGAACTCCTAAACGTGCACTTAATAGATTACTAGGAGCTAAAGTATCCTAAACTGCCTAAGGATATTAAGAAGCTAATCTTTCTACTACCTAACGTAAGCGCACAAGAACAAGAGGACTATAAGATTGCTTAGCGCAAATATAAGGCTTGAGTCCTTAATACTAAGTATAAGAAGGATAATTACAGCGAGCTAGTTAATAGGTACAAAGTACAGTTAGCTTAATAGACAAGGAAGGTTGCTAAGATTACTAATGTTAAGGACTAGATTAGTAAGACTGTCTATTTAGACCCGCTCTTAAACGCCTTAATAAGCATAATTACTTAGAACCTTACTAGCCTTTAAGCCTTAGTGAAGATCCTTAAGAAGGATCTTACACCTACTAATTAGAATACTTAGTATTTAATTAGGGCGCAGTACTAATCCTACCTAGATAAGGCTTACTAGGGATAAATAGGCCCTAAGCGATAGTTTACTAAGTAGCAGCTACTATATTAATAAGCAATTATCTACTCGCTCCCTAAGGTTGTGAGGCCATTAGCAATTACTAATTTTTTAGACTCCTTAGGTACTAAAATCGCACTAGACTAGTTGCGTAAGAAGCGCAATAAGCTAGCATAAGCAATAATACTTAGTAAAGCTTAGTTAACCCTTAATAATTTAAGAAAGATCTTTAGTATTTTGTTACAGGATTAGTTAATTACTTCCTTAAAAGGAAAAGGACACGTAGTGTTCTAAACTAGATCTAGATTAGCGTTAGCTTAACAATCTACTAGTGCTAACAACTTAAAGTTAAACAAGGGTAGTAAGCAACCCTACGCTTATTCCTGCAAGGCTAGTAAAAGGCCTATAAGCAAGCACATCTAGACACTACATAACTGCTACTAGCTTTAAACTGCAGTTACTAGATTAAGCCCTACTAGCAATATACTAATTAAGCTGTTAAATAATAAGAAAAAGAAGATTGTTAAGCAATAGAATAGCAACACTTAGGCATCCCTGCGCACTTAGATTAAGAAGGAAGGCTAGAAGGCTAGCACAAGCGGATTAGCTACTAATAAGCTTAGTAGATTCTACCCTTGATTATTAGTTTCAGCACTAATTAACCTAAATAACTTTATTAATAAAATTAGGCTAAACGTCTTTAGTATAGCTTTTACCCTTTATGCCTTATCCCTTTGTATAATCCTAGATAGTTAAGTAGTAGTCTACTTAGTTAATACTATAAATTACTTAGTACTAGGCACCTTTACTAAATGCGCTAATAATAAGACAGTCTTAGCAGGCACTTAATCTATTCTAGTTGCTAAAATAAGAAATAGGCTGCTTAAGAACATCCTGCATAGCAAGGCAGGCCCTAAGATAGCTAATCTACTGCTTACTAACATTAAGCTTGTACTAGGTTTCTATACTAATATTATGTTAGAAGAGCGGCTTAACTAGTTAGGCATTTAGTATTTAGGATATAATTACACTATACAATTTAGTACTCCTAAGAAGAACATTATCTTACTTAACCTTAAGTATTATTTTAATTTCTTATTTATTAAATATAAGTAAGTCTCTTATTACTCTACTTAACTACTACTTGTGAACGTAGTAGCACAATTCAGGATACTAAAGTTGCGCACTAGTAATAAGGACTTATAGCATTAATAATTAGGTTACCTAGGATAATAGGCTATTAGAACCTTAGTCTACTTAGCGCAGAATGTTAAGATTACTAGCAAGAAGCTATTAGAATGTAATTATTACGCAATAGCTTATGCCTTATAAGTAATCTTACAGCAACTAAAGGAAAAATTACTATAACCTTTCTATAGAATCTTATAAGATCTATTTAATTTCCTAACAAGTTAATTGCTTAAGAAATAAGTACTAATTATTAAGAAAGACTACTTAGGCAAGCTGTACAATTATAATATCTAGTTAAAGACACTAAACAATATTATGCTAGTAATTAAAGGCTTTACTAAAAGGATTAAGAGGAAATATTAGCAGTGGACTGTAAAAATCTATTAGAATAACAATACTACTACACTGCCTTAGAGAGGGCAATTAAGATATAAGGAATAGGCAATAGAGAAAGAGATTATAATAAAGACGCCACTGCTATACACACATAAGCCTAATAGCTTAATAAAGAGAGCTAGCTAAGAGCTAATTATAAAGGCTATTAAGATGCGCACGAGCGCTAATCTACTAGCTAAGCTTTAGCTAGTAACTATAAATACAGCTGCTTACCTACATAGCATAAGCCTTACTAAAATTTATAGCTACTAATCCTTTAACTAGGTGCTTAAAGAATAGTTTAGGAAATGTTTCTAATACTATTAACTACCTAAGATTAGACATTAGACTGCTAATCTGCGCCTAGACTAGAGTAGAATATATGCCTATAGCTGCTGAGCCTATCCTTTAGATAAAGATAAGGCAGCTAGGCGTAATTATTAAGGATTTAAGGTTAATCCTTGCAGCTATATTAGTTATTTAGTTAGTTATTAAGCTTCTAACATATACTATTTATAAGTACTAATACTTAATTAGGTAATTACTACCTGTAATATAACCTTTAATAAAGAGTTGTTCTATAAAGGAGATTACAAGGAAGAGCTACTAAGAGATTAAGTAATTAAAATTGTAGAGATCCTTTATAATAGTAAGCTAGTTAATCTTAGAGACAACTTAGGGGTCCTCTCTCCTATTTAAGATAGAGTAGATTAGGATACGTAGCTAACTACTAAAAACCTTAGAAGTAATCTATTTACTATCTTAAGCAGTAAGGACAGCCTGCCTACTAAAGATAAGAGTAGATTAGAAGAAGCTAAGCTATTAGAGCATAAAGCTAGTGTACTATTAGAAATTTACTTAAATTTGTAGCGGATTACTAGTCTTATCACCCTAGAACTTACTACTAAACTAGAGACCCTAGAGAACAACAATTTAATTAATTGCATAGTTATTAATAGTTAAATAGCAGTACAACTACTTAAAAGAGCTAATCTGTTCAAACCTATAAGTAGAATACCTTATTTACTAGTCTAACAGTCTATGCCTATAGACTCTAACGCGCTAGCTAATTATAATAGAACACCTACTTATGTAAGCAGGATAGCAGGGCTTGAATTATCTCGCAAGTTAAGATCTTAGGCAACAAACAGCTGACAAGGTACGCAATTATAAGCTAAACCTTTACTTATAAGACGTAGCGCTTAGATGGCTAGTAAAAGCCTAGACTAGTCTACTAATTAATATCTTCTACTACGTAAGCTAGGTAGCAGGCGTAAGTATAAGGACACAACCTAAGATCCTAAAGATTAACTAGAGAGTAAAAGCACAGGTAGTGTTAACGCATTAATTATAAATTATAAGGATCTATCATAGAATAACTTTTATAATACCTACCTACTAGGTTTACAAGTAATCTAGGAAGACTAAGTAAGCTATAAGACTCTTAATTACGTAGTTATAGCAGCTTTGCTTACTAAGTATAAACTAAGTACAAGAAATGCTTAACTGCATTATAATAATCTACCTAAACTACTCAGATTATAGAAGTAGTTACTCTAGCATCTTATAAGGGCCTTGTTTAAAGATGCTTATAGGAGGGAGATTAATTAGTTAAGTAAAACAAATACTTAGACTAAAATTTTAAAGAAAGAAGTAATTAATTACCTAATACCTATAAAGTAAGTTTAGACTTATAAGTTTAATTAAGATAACTTCTTTTTTAAGTATTAGGCGTAGATTGTTGTAAGAGGTAATTTTTAAGAAAAGAATTTTATTAATTTAACTTACGCTGCTATATTAGCAGCTAAGTCCTTCTAAGTAGCAGTAGCTATTATTGCTAAGAATAGCTTAAAAATTAAGTAATATAATATTATAGGAGCATTCCTTAATACATTAATTACAGTATACAACTTAGTAATCTGTAAAATAGTAGATAGCTTTAAAAAGCTAGGAAAGTGCGTATAGCTTAACCGCACACTATATAGATTACAAGACTTACTACTATTATAGTATAAAGAGTTCTTAGGGTTACTAAGAGAGATTAGACTAATTACCTTACTAAAGAAGCCCTTCCTATTCTTTAATTAAGAAAGAAGGATCCTAGTGTTATTTTATATAGATAATATCTTACTACTCTTTGCAAAAAGTTATAAGCAGAGAGTAATAGATCTTTAGTTAAAGATTATATATAATACAAGATATAAGAACAAGAATTAGTTAAATAGTTCCTTAGTATCTAAATAATTAGATATTGTAAGAAGCAAATAATACGCTTGTACACAATACATACATTAATAAAATTACAAAGAAGTTTAAGCTAGAAGATAGTAGCTTTCTAAAGACTCTATTACTGTTAGAGGAGCTAATTAAGAACACTAGCAAAGCAACTAAGCAAGAGATTAAGGCCCACTAAGAAAGAGTTAGATTAGTGCTGTACACAGCTATTATACTACAACTAGACGTTACCTACTTAATCTTAAAGCTCTTACACTTCCTTACAAACCCTAGTAATTAGTATATAAAAGCTGTTAAACAGGTAATTATAAACCTCTATTAGACAAAATAGGATACAATCTAATATACAAACTACAATAGCCTAGACTTAATAATTACAGGTAATGCTTCCTTTGCAGATAATTAGGAAACTTATTAATTATTTTTTAAATATATAGCTATCTTATATAGTAGTCTAATATTTTAGAAGGCAGCTTAGCAGACTACAGTAACCACGTTAACTACTAAGGCTAAGCTGCTCGCCCTTATATATACTACTAAGGAGGCTATAGCCCTTAAGTGCTTTTTTTGTAAGCTATCTCTTAATTTAAGAGATATCTAGACAGTCTAGTATAATAATTAACCAATAATTAGGCTTATAGTTGAGAAGAATAAGTAGATTAGCACTTAATTAAGGCATGTAGATATACAAAATATATAGCTGCAGTAGGAATTTACTAAAAGATTATTTTAGGATAAATACCTAGAAACAGCAATTATGCTAGCTAATAAACTAACTAAATTGCTTACCTAACAACAGTTTAACAAGTTCAATCAGTTACTTAACTTTTAACAAGTTAAGCACTTAATTAAAAAACAATATTTAACAAGCTAAAGATTTATATTAAGCAGCAACATCTATATACTAGGCTAAGTCTCCTCTTAATAGCTTATTTTATTAAATAGGAGAACGTAAGCTAGACTATTAAACTAAAACCAGAAACCTTATTACTAATAAGTATTAGACTTATTATACTTACTGGACTCTATTCTTACATTACGCTTAGCCTGCTTAGCTTTAGCTAGCTTAAGAGCAATTTAAGCTATCTAAGCTTAAATAGCAAGAGTCTAGAAGTAAGCAGTATTACAGCACAATTCTAACCTATTACTTCTATACATAGAGTTGTTAAATAATTGCCTTTTTACTCTAGCGTAATAATTGCGCTTATATAAATAAGTTATATAGTAATTAGGACGACGAATAAAAGGACAATTGTATAGACTAGGTAGAGGCAATATTCTGCGGGCAGCCTACTCTTAAAGCAGCAACTTTTAAGCAAGTTGCTACTAAAGCTATTTATATTACTGCTATTGCTACTACTATGTATAGTAAGCTGTCTATTGCAGCTGTTAAGCAGGTTGCTAAGCAGGAGCGAACGCAGGAGCAGGAGCAAATGTAGGAGCAGGAGCAAACGCAGAAGCAGGAGCAGGAGTAGAAGGTTAAGCGGCAAAACTGCAATACAACAGTTCTTAAGCACAATAATTATTAGTAGAAGGCTTCTTTGCAGAAGGCTTATTAGTAGTTATAACGCTGCTCTTAATCTTTTTGCAGTAAGTAATAATGTTCTTAAGCAGTTAAGCTTTTAAAGCTTAGTATATCTTATTATTATTCTATCCTTAAAAACTAGTTAGTAAGCTAAGTAAGAAGGTTAACAGGTTAAAGACTTACTTCTTTATCTCTATACATAGCTATAAATTAATTAGCAAGATTGATATTAACTGTGTAGTAGGTGTAAGATAAGCAACTGCTACAGCGTAAGCTATTCTAACTACTAGTTTAAATGCAATTAAAGCAGCGTTTAGCGTATAAACTATCTAGCATCTTCTTTATATAGTACTTATACAGCAGAACGCAAGGGCGTAACAGATTAGCAGTAATTTTTAAGAAGCTGCTAGGCGCCTTCTTCTAAATAGAGGAGGGCGTAGAGCGCTTATTAGACAGCTTAATAGGCGTTTTTAGCTTATTATTGTTGCTATATTGCAGTTTACGCGTTACTGCTTAAGTAGTAATCTGCTATAACTTTTGCTTTAGCTCTTAAAGAGCCTTGCCCTTACGCTAGCTTAATTACTTAGTTAGGCTCTTATGTAGATTAAAATTTAAATAAGAACTTAACAGCAAGCTTAATTTAGTAGGTAAAGTAATTAGCCTCTAAGCAGAGCTACTAGATGTCTTGCAGTAAGCAAAAAGATTAATAGGTAGAGGTAACTAACTCTTATTATTTTAGAGATTAGCTGCTTACTAAATCTTATTATTAAACAGGCTTTAGCGCGCGTAATGCTTATGCTTAGCACAGTTATTATATTGCTAGCGGCGGCTTTCTAAGCGTTAATTACGTTAAAAATAGCTCTCTAAGCTACGCTTGTTATTACTTAAGGCGGACTACACTAGAAAGATTAGCAGCTAATTAGTAAGAGAACAGTAAGGCACTCCTACTTACTATGTTAGTAATAGTAGTTAAGACAGGATTAGAAAGACTTAGTAATTAGATTAATTAAGGTTAAGGATAAAAGGTTTTAGAGAGGCAATATACGTGACTAATTTTGTTGTAGTAATTACACAATAACTATTTACGTAATATTTAGGGTCTATCTAAAATTTTAATATTACTTAGAGCTGCTAGATTAATTAAAGCAACAACACGCAGCATTACTACAACAATAGAGGGTTACGCAGAAGAGCTATAATTATAGAGGCCCTCTTAATTAATAACTTAGATTTATTACAATTACCTAGATTGCTTAAAGCTTAGATTAATAGTATCTTACTAACTTAGGGGGTGTGTTAGAGTACTAATATGCGGATTACTCCGGATCTCTCCTTTGACATCCGGATCACCCGGGTTACTAGGTGATCCTAGTAAGATATCACGTGACGGAGCTAGTAGCGCGCATATAAACGAGCCAGATCGTCCGAAGTCTTTTTAGTAGTTATTGGATACTTTGTTGTGGCACTAAGTTGATTAATATACTCATTCCCCTCCACTCATTATTTAATTACTCCTTCTCAGCTCCCACAACTTTTTTTTATACTTTTGAAACACAAGGTTTTTTCCAATAAAGAAATATATAAAATACAGCAATGTATCTGCTGAAATAAGTTATATATAATACACTTGTACTTATAAACCAAGACTATACTAATACTAAAAAATATAAAATATTTTTAATAAATAATGTAAGCTAAGATGGTGCAGGAGCATATATTAAACAACTTAAAAACAATAATAGATAACACTGAATACTATTTAAAAGCACACTATAGCTAGTATAAAAAAGTAATAGCACTTTACTTAGTTGAAATGCAAAGCTGTGCTATAAGCTTTTAAGAAGTTTTATACTTACTTTTATAGTATTTACTTTACTATATAAACTAACGCTGCAACTTTTATTGCTTAGCCAATTTATTTATTTGCTTATAATCTAAGAAATGTTATTAATAAGTTAAAAGATTTTGAAAAAAGACTTGAATATTGAGTATATGCTAAAATAAAAAAATGTAGCTACAGATGCGCTGTTGAAGTATTTAAAAGCTAATAATTGAAAACTACTTTTAAAACTTGAAAAGACTTAAAAAGTTTAGTAATTAGAAAATTTCCAATGTAAATGCATTTGTACTAGTAAAATAAAGAAAAATACTTCATCGAACACCAACTTTTCGAGGCGCGAAAAAGGTCTAGCTTTGCCTTTTTCTCGCCTCAACTATCTTAAACGCCTTCCTAAAATCAGCTTCTGGTACTTGTTTTCTAGGTGCAGGTGTTGTAGCGTGCGCGCTAGCTAGTTGTAGAGAAACACAGTGGTTAACTGTTGAAAACTCTGCAAGTAGTCTGTGCGTAAGCTGACTTTAGAGTTTAATTAAAGGCAATTTAACTTCTACTTGACAAAGCAACGGCTTTCTACTTAAGTAGATAGATTTATCTACCTAGCTATCTATTACTCGAAATCCCCATACTGACTCGATATACCGACCTTTTATATCGACCTACACATTAGAATAGATAGCTAGTGCTCCTAGCTATTTACCTACGCCGAAACCCCTATACCAACTCAATATACCGACCTAATATACCGATCTACACATTAGAATTGATAGCTAGACTAGCACCTTGCTCCTAGCACCTTACTCCTAGCACCTTGCTCCTAGCACCTTGCTCCTAGCTATCTACCTACACCGAAATCCCTATACCAACTCGATATACTGACCTAATATATCGACCCTATACCGAACTGCTTAGCGTACCTATATAAGCAATACAAGAGGGCAGCTAGCATAGCCTACAACAGCAACAAATAAGAAGTAAAGGAGATAACTAGACTAGCATACTAGCTCCATATACTTCCTACAAAACAAAGGACTAAGAGAGATACTTGTTAAAACTACTCTAGGCTTTGAGCCTGACAAAGGACTGAGAAAGCTACTTATTAAAACTACCCTAGGCTACGAGCCTCACCTTTATTTAGACGAACCCCTCCTTGTAAATAAATCATATTTTAGAAAACACTACGTAGATACCTGTAGGTCCTAAACCTACACGTCTTATATAGCCTTTTAGGCTGAGAAAGGACGTTAAACTACAATAAAAAAATACTTTATACGAAGTTTATAAAAAAGTTAAAATGATAAACTTAATTATTAGTTAATTTTAAGAATTTCAAAGGTATAAAACTAGAAAAGCTATAAGTGGAAAAAAATAAGTACTAAACTTCTTTATATGAGACAGAATACTCTTTAAAAAGATTTTTGGAAAATAATATAATTCGATAAGTTGTAAATAATACTGACTTGAAAACAGCTGTAGTATAAAATATATATACTTAGATTAAATATAAAAAGGTTAACATTGTATAATTTATACTTAAATAGTAATACTAGTAAAAAGAAATGTATAAGCATGTGCAGAAAAGACTAGCAACTTACTTAAACTGCTAAATATCATGTTTTCAAAGTAAAGTTAACATGTTTACTAATACTTATAGTTTTACTATTAGAAAAACTGTTAAACATAGTATACATACTTTATTATTTTAAAAAGAAGTTTTGAGTAATTACTAAAGACTACTTTAGTAGCTAGCCTAAAGCAAAAGCGCTATTGAATAACTAGTTTAAAACAATTATAGAGTTTATATTCAAAGACATTATATATTAATAAAGTACAGTACGTAAGCTTGTAGTTAACAAAGCACTTAATTTTGCGAAAGTAGTTTTATATTTATTAAATATATACTAAATTAACTAGGCCTAGTTGTTAAAGCACCACTTTTAAGCTATAAAAAAAGTAAAAAAAGTATAAACTAATTGTCAATGCTCTTATAAAGCTACTAAGAATTTAAGTTAAGAACTTGGTTAAAATTATTCTTATTAATAAGATCTTTATATAAAAGTAAATAAGCTATTTACTATACTAACCAGTAATAAAGTAGAACTAAGTGCTTTTTAGTAAGCTTACGCTACTTATATAGCAAATGCTTCTATTTTGAAAAGTGAAAAACTATGCATAACTACTTGCTATTAAAGCAATATACTGATATTTTAAAAATTAGTTGACAACAAATACTGTTCCTTACACTAATTGAATAAAAGCTGCCAAGAAAGAATACTAAAACAACGCTAAACAAATGTAACACAATAATATAAAACTCAAAAACTTAGTTTTTTTTAGATCTTTGTTTAGAAAATTTATATATTGCAAAATTATAAACTAATTATAAAGTATTAAAGTTTATACTATATTTATAAAGCTAAACTAGATAAAAGAACTTATTAACTAAAGTACTTTAATAGTTTAAGCTTTCTACACACAATACTTAAATAGTAATTAAAGCTATTTAAGTTAGAACTTGTGCAGAATAGGAAAAAAATAATTAAAAAAATACAAAGTTGAAGAATTTTAATTATTAAAAACAATCTAGATTGGTAGTTTATCTTTTATTATTGCTAAACTTACCTAAGCTTCTTATGAAACCACAATTACTTTTTCTTTTTGTAATAAGAAAAAAAAATTGCTTTTAAGTTGCAATTACTAAACGTTTTATAAAAGAAAAGAGTGGTATATATGAACAAAACTATAGAAGCTTAAACTTTAACTTAACTATTACTACCCCTAATAACTAATAAGCTATAAGATAGCTTAAATTCTTAAAAAGAGGAGAGAATACTATGCTAGTAGTACTTACTTTTATATTAAGCTGCTTATTCCTTATTTTTCATGTTAAATGTTAGTATAAGCTGCTTATTTTACAATTTTTAATTGTGTAATAAGTAATCAAAATTTTTGAACTTTTTAAACTTTACTACCATACTAATTCTTTACTTAATTTCTTGCTTTCTTAAAGCAATAGGTAATTATAATAACTATTTTTATTGTGACATTTACTTATTTTAGCGTAATTTAGACTTTATTTACTTTTATTTCGACTTGCTAGTTAGCAGGATACTGCTACTATATATAAAGTAGAACTACAACTTTGCTAACTATTTAACTTTCTTTTATACTAACTTTACTTCCTCTTATTAACATAGTTACTTGTAAAAACAATAATATAAAAAAAAGTCTTTCTTTTAATTTAGTAACAGCTTAAACTAATATGTAACTTATATTAGCTGCTGCAATACTACTAACTAACTAACTTGTTTAAGCAATGCTACATATAATGTTAAGCAAAGCTTATAGCAAGCAGCTATCACAGTAACTACTTTATAAATTTTAACCTTTAAAGCTTTTTAGCAACTTTGAAGTTAGTTCTAAAAAATAACTATAATGCAGACTACACTTTTGAAGTTGTTAAGTAGTAAAATAAAGGTACAAAGCTTGCTACCTTTAGCAACTTAATTAGAGTTATTGATATTTAGGATTTAGTAAACAAAATTCTTTTGAACGCTTTATAGCAGTCATATATTATTATAAATTACTAGTTTAATAACGCCTTTTACTAATTGAACTTAATCATTAAAGTTGTTTTAATAGTAAGCAATTTTTATGCTTAGCTTCTAAAACTTATAAACAAATATAGTAGTGTTAATGGCTTCAGCCTTTTGAGACAACCTTTTGATGTAACTATACATTTTGTAGACACTATTTTGGTAAAAAAGATTTATTACTTACAACAGGTATCCGGGCTTATGCCCCCTTGTTTAGCATTGCCGGCACGCAATTAGTGTGTCGCTCTAGCATGTTTAGACAGAAACGAAGAAAAGCAAGACAAAGACGCGAATCGCCTTCTAACTTAACGCGCCTTATCTCGCCTATTCTTGTTACTTTACTGCTAGGCGCTCCTAGATAAAGTAAAGCAGTAACACTATTATCGCCTTGCTTACTAACCTATAGACGCGACGATAGAAAGCCTACTCCTCTTTTCCTACCTCTTTTTTCTCTATTGCTAATTTAACGTCTTGTAATAGCTGTTTAAGCTAAGTTCTAGTCTTTATACTTAGCCCTTACACGATAAATAGGAAAAGGGGGATACTAAAGTAATAGATCTAAAGTACTGCGCTAGTATTAGCAAATACTCTAAAGATTGTGTATTCCTTGCACAACTATCTAAATTAGGGCTTAACAATTTTTTTGTATATAAGAATATTACAGATAAGGGACTTGTTTAAAAATTTTATAAACTTAGAAGTCTAGCTAAGTAGTTAAGTTTTAAGATACTTAATAAATTTAGGTGTCTGTATAAGCAGTTTAAGTTAGACTAAATTAGGTACTAGGTAGATAGTAGCAAAGGATGCTTTTTTTAGAAGAGAGCCTAGAATAAGGAGATGCTTGCCGTAGAGGTTACACGCTATTATAGTATATTATTTGCGAATTGTTTGTATACAGTGCTGTTTAAAAGGTAAGAAGTAGTAGGTAAGAAGCAGTAGCTTTATAAAGTATTGCAGGCTCCCGCTGTAGTACGTACGTGTCCTTTCCCTCCTCTATTGCATTATATTGCAATTTTATTGCAATCCTACTGTAATCCTGTTGTTAGCTATAGGCTAGCAATTGCTGTTAGACACGTTTTAACTAGTGTTGTTTTTTAGTACCTTAGTAAAATTTTTAACCCTGATTATTGCTGAGTGGTCTAAGCTTTCCTCCTAGAACTTATCCACCTACTATTCGAATCTCGTTAACTACACACAATCTTTTTTTTGACTTTTACGATTGATTAGTAGAGGGTAGCTGCTTTTCACTTTTGTAGAACCCCATTTTGACTACAACAACAACCACCACCTTTGACACCTTAAAAAATAAATAGTAGTGTTGAAAGTTTTTAAAACACTATTCTATAATTAGTGCAGCATTCTTAACGCAGGATAAGAAAGCTAAAAAACTAAGTGGTGCTATTTTAGTAGTAAAGAAATTAGTTTTAAATTTATTTAAAAATTTATTAGTATTTACATGCTTTGTAAACTACTAAGCTACTAAGAATCCATAAATATAGCCTTTGTACTAAGGCGTATTAATTTTCAAAATACTACTTTTTTTTAATACTGCAGCAGTGCACTGTATTAACTCTAAAAACTAAAGTAAAAAGTGTTGGAGTATTGACGTGGGCAACATGTGGATCACGCTGTTGATCAGGTGATCCTGGTAAGCTGAACACGTGACGATCGCGCTAGCGCCTATATATATGGGCCAGATCGTCTCATTCCTCTTCAGCAGTTATCGGTCACTTTGTTGTAGCACTTAGTTAATTGATACACTTATTCTACTCCTCCTAATCAACTAATTGCTCCTTTTCAGCTCCTACAGTTATAAGCCTAACTGCTTAATTATAGTTTTCATTCCTACTACGCAATTAGCAAGCTGTAAAGTTAGCTATTTAATTAGTATTTTACTCTCCTCTATTCTCCTACAGCATAGCTAGCAGATTGCTGCTGCTGCTGTACCTCTCTCATTAATTATACAATTAACTTCCTACCAATCTATCCTACAACCTACAAGCTACCTAGCTACTTACTAACTAACAAATTAATTTGTCGTCACCTTAATAATAACCTACGTCGTGATCCTACACGAAGCATCTTGTGTCAAGATAGACCTCACTAATACACCGCTTGTCGCCTTAGGGGTAATCCTTAAGGCTTAATTAGACTGGCCAACATAGTTTACTTTATAAAGGCTACACTGCTTAGAGAAAGGCATTTAGAATTAAGTTAATCCTAATCTCCTAGACGTACCCTTGATAAGTCACTAAGAGCTACAGTATCTAGAATTACCTAAGAATATTAAGCAGCTAGTTGCTCTATCACCTAGCGCTAGCGCTTAAATACAAGAGGACTATAAAATTGCTTAGTGCAAATATAAGGCTTAAATACTTGATACTAAGTACAAGAAAGAAAATTACAATAAGCTACTTAATAAGTATAAAGTACAAGCTACTTAATAAACAAGAAAAGTTGCTAAGATTACTAGAGTTCAAGACTAGATTAACAAGACTATTTATCTAGACCTGCTTTTAAACGCCTTAAAAAGCATAATTACTTAGAACCTTACTAGCCTTTAAGCTTTAGTAAAAATTCTTAAAAAAGATCTTGCTCCTATAAATTAGAATACTTAGTGTTTAATTCAGGCGCAGTACAGATTACACTTTAGTAAGGCTTACTAAGGACAAATAGGCTCTAAGTAATAGTTTACTAATTAGCAGCTACTGTATTAATAAGCAACAATTTACTTGCTCTCTAAATTTTTCAGCTTTTAGCGGTTATTAATCTTTTAAACGCCTTAGGCACTAAGATTACTCTAGACTAGTTGCGCAGAAAGCGCACTAACCTAGCATAAGTAATAGCGCTTAGTAGAGCTTTTTGAACTTTTAATAATTTTTAAAAAGATCTTTAGTGTTTTGTTGCACGATTAGTAAATTACTTCCTTAGAAAGAAAAGGACACGCAATGTTCTAAACTAAATCTAAATTAAAAGCAGCTTGATAATTTATAAGTGCTAATAACTTAAAATTAAATAAAAATAGTAGCTAATTGCACTTTTACCCCTGCAAGGCTAGTAAAGAGCCTGTAAGCAAGCACTTTTAGACACTACGCAACTGCTATTAACTTTAAACTGCAGTTACTAGATTAAGCTCTGCTAGCAGTATACTAATTAAGCTATTAAACAATAACAAAAAGAAGATGCTTAAGTAATAAAATAGCAATAAATAGGCAACCTTACGCATTTAGATTGAAAAGGAAGGCTAGAAGGGTAGCACTAGCAGATTAGCCACTAATAAGTTAAGTAGATTCTTCTTTAGCTTATTAGTTTTAGCATTAATTAACTTAAAGGACCTAATTAAGGAAATTAGACTAAATATGTTTAGCACAGCTTTTACTTTTTATGCCTTGTCCCTTTGCACAATTATAGATAGTAAAGCAGCAGTCTACTTAGTTAATACTATAAATTACTTAGTACTAGGCACCTTTAGCAAATGTATTTTAGATAAAACTATTAAAGCAGGCACTAAAATTATTTGAGTTGCTAAAATATAAAATAAGCTGCTTAAAAACGGCTTGCATAACAAGGCTAGCCTAAGACAGCTTATTTTCTGCTTACTAATCTTGAAGTTGTACTAAGTTTCTATGTTAATATTGTCTTAGAAGCGCGTATTAACCAGGCAAGCATTAAGTATTTGAATTATAATTGAACTATGGAATTTAAAATAATTAAAAAAACGTTGTTTTTTTTAACTTTAGGTGTTACTTTAAACTCTTGTTTGTTAAATTCAGGTAAGTTTTTTATTATACTGCTTAAATACTGCTTGTAAACGCTATAGCGCAATTAAAGAAACTACAGCTGTGCTCTAGTAATAAAGACCTGTAGCATTAACAATTAGAGCACTTAGAATAAGAAGCTATTAAAGCCTTAGTTTTCTTAGCGCAGAACGTTAGATTACTAGCAGGAAGCTATTAAAATATAATTACTTTATAACAGCTTATGCTTTGCAAGTGATTTTACACCAACCAAAAAAATTACTAAACTTCTTTATAAAATTTTATGAAACTTATCTAATTCTCTAACTAGTTAGCTGCTTGAGAAGAGGGCATTAATTATTAAAGAAAACTACTTAGGCAAGCTGTATAATTATTTTATCTAGTTAAAGACACTTAACAACATTATGCTAGTAATTAAAAGCTTAGCTACAAGAATTAAAAGGAAATATTATGTAGCACAAAATGATAGAAATTTCTTAGAATAACATTACTGCTACACTGCCTTAAAAGGGGAATTAAGATATAAGTAATAGGCTATAGAGAAAAAGTTTGTAATTAAAATGCAACTGCTATATACTTATAGGCCTAAAGGCTTGGCGGAGAGAGCTAGATAAAATCAAATTATAAACGCTATTAAGATGCGCATAAGCGCTAATTTATTAGCTAAGCTTTAGCTAGTAAATTTAGATGCAGCGGCTTAATTTTATAAAATAAGCCCTACTAAGATTTTTAGTTACTAATTCTTTAACTAGGTGCTCAAAGAATAGTTCAAGAAATATTTCTAATACTATTAACTACTCAAAATTAGACACTAAACTGCCAATCTACGCCTAGACTAGACTAAAATTTATGCCTACAGCTGCTGAGCTCACATTTTAAACGAGGAGAAGGCAGCTAGGCGCATTTATAAAAGAATTAAAGTGAATCTTCGCGGCTATATTAATTATTTAGTGAGTTATTAAGCCTCTAACATATACTACATATAAGTACTTACACTTAATTAGGTAATTACCACCTGGAATGTAAGTTTCAATAAACAATAGTCTTACAAAGAAGATTGCAAGAAAAAGCTATTTAAAAAATCAAGTAATTAAAATTGTAAAATTCTTTTATAAAGGCGAGCTAGTTAATTTGAAAAATAACTTAGAACTCTTCTTGTCTGTTATAGGAAAGGCAGATTAAGATACGCAGCTGATTACTAAAAGCCATAAAAGTAATTTATTTACTATTATTAGCAGTAAGGAAGGCCTGCTTACTAAAAATTAAAGTAGATTAAAAGACGCTAAGCAAATAAAGCACAAGACTAGTACATGATAAGAGTTATGCTTAAATTAGCAGCAAAATACTATTCTTGCTACCCTAGAACTTATTTTCAAACTAGAAACTTTCAAGAGCAACAACCTAATTAATTTTAAAGTAATTAACAGTTTAATAGCAGTGTAACTGCTTAAAAGAGCTAATTTGTTAAGACTTAAAAGTAGACCACCACTTTTAAATAGGCTTAACAACTTATTACTAGTCTAACAGTCTAAGCCTGTAGCCTTTAACGCGCTAGCTAATTAAGATAGAACACTTGCTTAAGGAAGCAGGACAGCAGGGCGTTAATTATCTAGCAAGTCAAGATTTTAGGCCTTAAATAGGAGACAAGGTAGGCAATTATAAGCTAAACCTTTGCTTATAAGACGAAGTGCTTAAGTTGCTAGCAAAAGTTTAAATTAGCTTACAAGTTGTTATCTTTTATTGCGTAAGCTAGGTAGCAGGCGTAAGCGTAAAGACGCAACTTAAAATCCTAACAATTAACTAAGAAGTAGAAGCACAAGTAGTGTTAATGTATAAATTATAAATTATAAAGATTTATCATAAAGTAACTTTTATAATACTTACCTGCTAAGTTTACAAGCAACCTAAGAAGACTAAGCAAGCTATAAGACATTCAATTATATAGTTATAGCAGCTTTACTTACTAAGTATAAGCTAAGTATTAATGCTTAACTGCATTGCAACAATTTACTTAAACTACTAAAATTATAAAAGCAATTGCTGTAGCATCTTATATAGGCCTTTTTAAAGGATGCCTGCAGAAAGGATATTAATTAGTTAAGTAAGAATCAAACTTAGATTAAAATATTAAGAGCAAAAGTAAATAACTGCTTAATACTTTGAGAATAAGTTTAGATCTACAAATTTAATTAAAACAGCTTCTTTTTTAAATGCAAAGCACAGATTGTGGTAAAAAGTAATTTTCAGAAAAAACCCCTAATTAACTCAACATATACTGCTACACTAGCAGCTAAGTTTTTCTAAGCAGCAATAGCTATTGCTGCTAAGAATAATTTAGAGATCAAACGTTATGATGTTATAAAAGCATTCTTTAATGCATTAATTATAGCAGATAACTTAGTAATCTGTAGGATGCTAAAAAGCTTTGTGAAGCTTAAAAAGTGTGTACAGCTTAACTGTGCACGGTATAAATTGCAAGACCTGCTACTGTTATAGTAAAAGAAGTTTTTAAGATTACTAAAAGAGATTGAAGAAATTGCCTTTCTAAAGAAGCCCGGCCTATTCTTTAATTAAGATAATAGGATCTTAGTTTTGTTTTAAATCAATAAAATCTTACTGCTCTTGGCAAAAACTTATAAGTAAAAAATAATTAATCTTTAGTTAAAGATAATAGATAAGTATAAAATACAAAAGCAAGAATTTGGTCAATAGTTTTCTAGAATTTAGGTAATTAGAAATTACAAGAAGTAAATATATACGCTTGTGCATAATATATATATTAACAAAATTGCAAAGAAGTTTAAGCTAAAAAATAGTAGCTTTCTTAAGACTTTACTAATGTTAAAGAAGCTAATTAAGTACACTAGCAAAGCAACTAGGCAAGAAATTCAGGCTTACAAAATAAAAAAGTTAATAAAGTGCTGTCCACAGGTATTATGCTGCAACAAGACGTTGCTTACTTAATCTCTAAGCTCTTACACTTTTTTATAAACTCTAGAAATGAGTATATAAAAGCTATTAAACAGGTTATTATGTACTTCTATTAGACAGGATAGAATGCGATCTAATATAAGAACCATAATAGCTTAAACTTAATAATTGCAGGCAACGCTTTCTTTGCTAATAATTAGAAAACTTGTTAATTGTCTTATAAATATATAGCTATTTTATATATGAGTCTAACATTTGAGAAGCCAGCTAGGAAGACTACAGTCACTACATTAACTGCTAAGGCTAAGCTGCTCGCCTTTAAGTACACTAATAAAGAGGCTATAGCCTTTGAGCGCTTCTTTTACAAGCTACCTCTTAATTCAAAAGACATCTAGACCGTCTAGTATAATAACTAACAAATAATTAGGCTTGTAGATAAAAAAACAAGCAAATTAGCATTTAATCAAGGCATGTATATATACAAGACATATAGCTGCAGTAAGAATATAGTTAAGAATTATTTTAGTTAAGTACTTAAAAACAGTAATTATGCTAGCTAATAGACTCACTAAGTTGCTTACTTCATAATTGTCTAAGAAGTTTAAGCAGTTGCTTAGCTTTTAGTAAGTTAAGCACTTAAATAAAGGCAACAACAATTGATAAGCAAAAGAATTTGTATTAAGTAGTAATATTAATATACTAGGCTAAGTTTCCTTTTAGTAGCTTAGGATAAGCAGAAGAACGTAAGCTAGACAAGTAGAAAACTAGAAAAACAAAACTAAGATTACTATTAAGCATTAGAATTTTCATAATTGCTTAACTTTATTATGAGATTATACTTAGCTTTTTTAGCTTTAGCAGCAAAAGTTCAGAGATAAGCAGTATAACAGCATAAATCTAATCTATTACTTTTACAAATAGAATTATCAAATAATTGCTAGCTTACTTTAGTGTAGTAATCGCGCTTATATGTATAAGTTGTATAGCAATTAAGACAGTGAACTTAAAAGCAATTATGCAGAATAAGCAAGAGCAGCATCTTTTAAGCATGCTATTTTGAAAAAAACAATTACTAAAAAAGTTATTATCATTAAAGCTACTGCTATTACTGCTGTTATTAATTATATGCTAACTATTAGGCCGGCTGCTACGCAGATTAACCTAAAATATATATAGTATAAAGCTATATATTGTAAGGCTCCAGTTTATATGAACAACTTTAATTTAAACTTATAGCCTGCTGAGCAGGCTGTATCTAGCGCAAATAATCTTTAGCACTGTACCTTAGATTAAAAAAAAGCAGGGGCGGGAGCAGGAGCAGGCAGTAAGGGCTAAGCAGCAAGACTACAAGATAATATTGCTTAAGCGCAGCAATTATTTGCAGGAAGCTTTTACGCAGAAAACTTCTTAGTAAATGTAATACTGCTATTAATTTCTTGACAGTAAGCAATAATGTTTTTAAGTAGTTAAGCCTTTAAAGCTTAGTACAGCTTATTACTATTTTATCTTGAATAATAAGTTAGTAGCCTAAGCAAGAAGCTTATAAAATCAAAAACTTACTTCTTTATTTTTTTACATAGCTATATGTTAATTAGCAAGATGATTATTAGCTGTATAATAAGTGTAAGACAAGCAACTGCTACAGCATAAGCTGCTCTAACTGTCAGTTTAAACGCTATTAAAGCAGTATTTAGCATATAAACTATTTAGTATTTCATTTATGCAGCGCTTACAAGGTAGAATGCAAAAATTTGATAATTTAGCAGTAAACTTTGAAGAGCTGTTAGGCGCTTTTTTTTGATAGAAGAAAGCGTATTGTGCCTAGTAGACAGCTTAATAGATGTTTATAAGCTATTGCTGTTGTTTTGTTACTGTTTGCAGGACGCTGCTTAAACAGTAAGCTGCTAAAGTTACCATATTAGCTTTTAAAGAGCTTTGCTCTTACGCTTGCCTAATTACTTGGTTAGACTTTTATACAAATTAAAATTTAAGCAAGGACTTAACAGCAGACTTAATTTAGCAAGTAGATTAATTAGCCTTTAAGTAAAGCTACTAAATGTCTTGTTATAAGCGTATAAGTTAGAAGGCAGTAGTAACTAACTTTTATTATTTTGAAGACTAGCTGCTTGCTAATTTTATTATTAAATAAGCTTTAGCGTACATAATGTTTATGCTTAGCACTGTTCTTATGTTGCTAACAACTACTATTTAAGCAATTTTTACGCTTATAACAGCAGCTTGCTAATTAACGCTTGTGGTTGTTGCCGCTAAGGGCAGACTACACAGAAAGAATAGCAGCTAATTAGTAAAAGAAGAATAAAGCAACGCTGCTTACTAAATGAGTAATAGTAGTTAGTACAGATTAAGAAGGCTTAGTAATCAATATTCTAGAGAGGTTAAGGACAAAAAAGTTTTAAAGAGGCAGTAGACGTAATTAATATTGTTGTAGAGAGTGCGCACTAACTATTACGCGATATTCAGGGTCTATTTAATGATTTCATATTGGGGCTACTGGATTAATTAAAACATCAACAAGCAGCATTAGTACAACAACAGAGGATTAAGCAGAAGAGCTATAATTACGGAGGGACCTTTTGATCAACAACCTTGATTTAGTACAATTGCCTACTTGCTCACAGCTTAGATTACTAGTATCCTACTAACCTAGAGGGTGTGTTAGAGTATTAACATGCGCAACATGCGGATCACCCTGTTAATTAGGTGATCCTAGTAAGCTGAACACGTGACGACCGCGCTAGCGCCTATATATACAGGCCAGATTGTCTTATTCCTTTTTAGGAGTTTTTGGACACTTCGTTGAAGCACTTAGTTAATTAATATACTCATTCTACTCCTCCTAATCAAGCAATTGCTCCTTTTCAGCTCCCACACTAGTGCAGGTGTTGTAGCGTGCGCGCTGGCCGTTGTAGAGAAACAGAGTAGTAATCTGTTCAAAACTCTGCAAGTGGTCTGTGCGTAAGCTGATTTTAGAGTTCAATTAAAGGCAATTCAACTCCTACTCAACAGAGCAACAGCTTTTTACTTAGGTAGATAGATTTATTAACGTAGTGAACCAATAAATCTATCTTTCTAGCTATCTACTATCCAAAATCCCCCCCTTAACTTAATATACCAACCTCTTATACCGACCTACACATCCGAAATCCATCCTGACTTAATATACCGACCACCTATACCGACCTACACATTAAAATTAATAGCTAGACTAGCACCTTGCTCCTAGCACCTTGCTTCTAGCTATCTACCTACACCGAAACCCCTATACCAACTCGATATACCGACCTAATATATCGACCCTATACCGAACTGCTTAGCGTACTTATATAAGCAATACAAGAGAGCAGCTAGCAACGCCTACAACAAAATACATATAAGAAGTAAAGGAGATAACTAGACTAGCATACTAGCTCTGCATACTTTCTAACAAAGGATTGAGAGAGATACTCGTTAAAACTACCCTGGGCTACGAGTATCACCTTTATTTAGATGAACCCCTCCCTAGTAAATAATATATTAGAAAACACTACGTAGATACTTGTAGGTCCTGAACCTACACGTCTTGTATAGCCCTTCAGGCTGAGAAAGGACGTTAAACTACAATTAAAAAAGCAACACTATAAAGGCAACTTACTAAAATACCTTAAAAACATAATTATATACTTGACTTGATAGATTTTTAAGAATTCAAAGAAAAAGCAATTGGTAGGCATATTTTTAAGCTAGTTAATCAAGAATGTTAACTTAAGCTTACCAAGGTTTAAAAAAATAGCTAAATTTTTACTTAAAATCTATAATGAAATGCTATTTGATAAAAAGTGAGCTACAAACTTTAAAAAGTGAGACTTTAAGCTTAAAGTAATGTTTTAATAGAAGTATAACTAACGTAGTTCACAGGCGAAACGGACACCTAAGCGAATTAGACACGCCCCACTAGCGCGTCGACGTTGACACTACAACGAGTTATGTCTTCAAAACGCAATTATCTATTAACTTATTATAAATTGGATCTTTAGCTTGCTCTTTTTAATGTTTTATCGCAATGTGTTTAAAGCTAAAGACGTGCTGTCTCTATTTATAACGTGCCTTGAAGTACTCTGTCTAACTAACGCGCTAGAAAGCTCTCCTAACGCAACTGTAAAGCGAACTTAAAGCGCCTAAATAAGCTAGAAGAGGAGGCTATAGTCTACGCAAGGATTTGTGCCTACAAAAGCTTATATTTAAGTAATAGCTAACAAACTATTATATAAGTGTAGTAGCAACCCTATTAGTAAGAACTAGATTAACAACTTTGTTAATAGGACTCTTAAGCTCTATACGCGCTAGAGTTGTCCCTATAATTACTAGCGAGCCCCCTGCAAGGACCTAGCAGCTATCTAGCGCTAGTTTAATCTAGTTAAGGCGACAAAAGAGAAGTAGGAGATTATAGATAATAATATCTACAACTTTAATAAGACTAGCTTTATGATAAGCAAGATTTTATTATAGTTAGTTATTACATGCTTAGAGAGATCTAGTAAAAAGAAACGTGTCTAACTAAGCAACTGTAAGTAAGTTACTGTAATCTAAGGCGTAGGCGCGTTAAGTTACTATTTACTACCCTTTATTATCTTTGTAGGCAAGGTGCTTATTAACGTCTAGTTTAAGAACTTGCCTACTAACTAAGTACTTAAAGTGAGTCCTAATAGCTAGACAAATAACTATCTTACTCTTGCCTAGTTAGAGCACTTTAATACCTTTACAAAGAGGCATACTATAGGTAGGTATTAACTACTTATTATTAACAGCTATAAGAGCTACTGCTTAGTTAAATTTTAAGATTTTTGTAAGAAAAGAAATATTATTCTTCTTTATATACCTGCGCACTTGTCTTACTTATTATAGCCTTTCAATATTGCCTGCTTCTTGCTGTTAAAGCGCTAGTATAGTAACGCTGTTTTAGGCTTAGCACGTAACTACACTAACTATATTAGTAAGAAGACCTTCCTGCTAGCCTCTAAGGCTACTTTTAAGCAGTCTATTATAAAAGAGAATATTTAAGCTAGCTTTAGAGGCGCTAGTCTAGTCCTACATAACTTATAGGCTATGCTATTAAAGTTTAATATTATAGTATAGAAACTAAAATAATTACTATAATAAGTAGACACTTGAAAGGCGTAGATACTATATAGCACGCGCGAAGTTAAGGCTTAAAGTACTCTTATTTAATAAAGAGTAAGAAACTGTTTTAAGTATTTTATAAATTTACTTAACGCGCAAGTTACATAGTTAAGTAAAATGGCTAAGTAATTAGTATACACAATAACGCTTATAATAGAGAATATAAGTAGCCTTTAAAAGGCTTGAGATAAATTAAATAAGCGTAAGAGCTGTAAGCGGCGATACATATAAACAGAGGAGACGCTTAATGTAGGTAAGGTGTAAGAAGTATTAGCTAAACAGGTAGGTAGTAGTTGTAGTGATAGTAAGAGTGCGTTAAAGAGGGTATAAGGAGAGGGGCGGTGCGGGCGTTGCAAGTAGGTTAGACACAACGCTTATACCTGCGCAGTTAAGATAGATAGTGCAAGTAATAGTAGCGATTCTAATAGTTAACTTAGTATATTATAATAGTTTATTAACTGTAATAAAAGTGCGTTATAACGTATCAACATTGACGCGCTAGTGGGGCGTGTCTAATTCGCTTAGGTGTCTGATTCGCCTGTAAACCACGTTATAGCAAAGCTCTCTGCAAGAATCTTAAAGTAAAATAAAGTTGGTTTTACTTAGAATAAGATATAAAAGCTAAGTAAAGCAATTTAAATAAGACTAAATACGACTTTAATAAGACAAGCTTTAAAATAGGCGTAATATTAAATATCTTAGTAGTTACAGTAGTAAACTATTAAAGTAGCTAGAAATAGTATAGTGGAGTAATACGAAGTAAGTTACAGCTTTTTGAAGTATAAATTTGATAAAGTAAATAATATAATTTTTTACCAATTTTTAAAGCAAGCACTACTTTTTTACCTAGTATAAAAAAGAAAGCTTACTTTGGAATTAGGTAATCGCAGTCTCTAAATACAGCTAAATAATTAAAAAAGCTTAGTATTAAGTAGCTAAAGCACTTTCTTGAGTATATATAAAGGAAGGTCATTAGTAGCTATTACTTGCTAGATTTTAATAGTTATTAAAGCTACAGCTTAATTAATTCAATACTAGCTTTACAAAAACAGATTTATCCCTTTTTATATACTTTAATACTTTTTATACTTCTTAAAGCTACTTAATATTAGCTATGTTATGCTACTAAAAAAAGTATATAAGTACTAAGCTAAAAAGCTAAAAAGCTAATTGTAGGAGCTGAGAAGCAGCAATTGCTTGATCAGGAGGAGTGGAATAAGTGTATTAATTAACTATGTGCCACAACTAAGTTTCCAATAACTACTAAAAAGGAATAAGACAATCTGGCCTGTATATATAGGCGCAAGCGCGGTCGTCACGTGTTGAGCCTACTAGATTCACCTAATCAACAGGGTAATCCGCATGTTCCGCATGTTGATACTCTAAATCACCCAATAGGTTAATAGGATACTATTAATTTAACCTGTAAGCAACTAGGCAATTGCAATAAATTCAGGTTGCTAAATAAGAGGTCCCTCTGTAATTATAGCTTTTCTGCCTAATTCTCTGTTGTGATAGTAAAGCTAATTGTTAATATTTCAATTAATCCAGCGGCCCTTAGTAATATTAAAAAATCATATAAACCTTAAATATTGCGTGATTAGTTAGTGCGCAATGTCCATAATAATATTTATCACGTCTGCTGCCCCTTAAAAACCTTTTGTTACGAACTTGAAGAGAAGAACACAGACAACTATGTAGAAGGACGGTGGCAGGAAGACACCCTAGACAAACAAGACAAAGGGGAAGCCTTTGTCTACTAATAAATAATGCTACCACGCAGGACGCGTGACCCGACAATCTTAGCAGAAAGCCTTTATAAAACAGGTTACGTGTGTTCTACGATCTCCTACGATGTCCTACGATGTGCCACGCATAGGACAATATTAAGCTATTAGACACATAAGATAGCTACAGGTATATAGTATTGGGCACTAAACCCTTATAGCTTAGTGTGTTTAACTTGATATAAAACTCTAGTATTTAATCTAAGAATTAAACTTTGTTCTTAACTTCTTATGTTATTACATTAATCTACTAATTATGCTAATACACCCTTGTATTATTACATTAATCTACTAATTATACTAGTATAACCCCCTCGTCTATTACACTTGCTTATGCTTAAGAACTAACTTTTAGTTTATTTTTAGATAATCTTTATACTTTAAACACCCTTAAGATAAGTAATACTGCTATAGACACACCCGCTAATTCCCTTACTAGGAGGACTACAAGCCGCGCTAATAAGCCTAAGACTTATTATAGTAATTGTAGCAAGCTTGACGCTTAGCTCCTCTAGGTTAACAAATACTTCTTTATTAAAGAAGACAGAATTAATAATAACAATAAGGTAATCTTAGTCTCTACATATTTTTAAGGAGATACAGAGAAGTAGGCTAACTTAATCCTTTAACACTATATAGATAGTGCTATTATAAATACTAACAACACAGCCTTAGTTAAAGACTAGAATGCCTTTAAAGCTAAGATAAAAGAAGTTTTTTTACTCGTAAAGGAATCTGTAGTTGTAGAGTAGAAGATTTAGAAACTATAATAAACTTAGTCTACTACTAACTATACAACTAAATTCTAACAGTACAAAATAGTTATTAAATAGGATAACAACACTTTAATATAGATATACTAATAAGGTCTTAAACCTACTGTATAACAAAAAATTATAAGAAGCAGAGCTAACCTTAACACGCTTAATAAACTTATAGCTAAAGCTATTAGAGTTAATAATAAACTTTATAAGCTTATATCAAAGGAATAGTTATTTGCGCTAGAGAATTACGCACCTAGGAATATAGACGCTTAAGCACGTTAAACAATTTAACGCCTATACCCTAACTAAGGACGTTAGCAAAACTATGTACCTAGGACCCTAGAGTATTATACTACTAATAGTGGCTTCGGCCTTTTAAGACAACCTTTTAATGTAACCACACATTTTGTAGACACCTTTTTAGTAAAACAAAAGGTTTATTGCTAAAAATAGGTATTAGGGCTTATGCCCCCTTATTTAGCATTGCTAGCACGCAATTAGTGTGTCGCATGTTTAAACAGAAATAAAGAAAAGCAAAACAAAGACGCAAATTGCCTGCTAACTTAACGCGCCCTATCCTGCTTATTCTTGTTGCTTTACTGCTAGGCGCTTCTAAATAAAGTAAAGCAGTAACATTATTATCACCTTACTTGCTAACCTATAAACGCGATAATAAAAAGCCTACTCCTTCTTTCTTGCTTTTTTCTTCTCTATTACTAATTTAACGTCTTGCAATAGCTATTTAAGTTAAGTTCTAGTCTCTATACTTAGCCCTTGCATGACAAATAGAAAGAGAAGGATACTAAAGTAATAGATCCTAAGTACTGCGCTAGTATTAGCAAATACTTTAGAAATTATGTAGTCCTTGTATAACTAGCTAAATTAGAGTTTAATAATTTTGTTGTATATAGAGATATTGCAGATAAAGAACTTATTTAAAAAATTTATAAACTTAGAAGTCTAGCTAAGTAGTTAAGTTTTAAGATACTTAATAAATTTAGGTGTCTGTATAAGCAGTTTAAGTTAAACTAAATTAGGTGCTAAGTAGATAGTAGCAAAGGATGCTTTTTTTAGAAGAGAGCCTAAAATAAGGAGATGTTTACTGCAGAGGTTGTACGCTATTATAGTGTATTATATATAAATTGTTTGTATGCGGTGCTGTTTAAAAGGTAAGAAGTAGTAGGTAAGCAGTAGCAGCTTTATTAAGTATTACAGGCTCCCGCTGCGGTACGTACGTGTCCTTTCCCTCCTCTATTACATTATGTTGTAATCCTATTGCTATCCTACTGTAATCCTGTTGTTAGCTATAGGCTAGCAATTGCTGTTAGACACGTTTTAACTAGTGTCGTTTTTTAGTATCTTAGCAAATTTTTTTGACCCTGATTATCGCTTAGTGGTCTAAGCTTTCCCCCTAGAACTCATCCACCTACTGTTTGAATTTTGTTAATTACACATAATTTTTTTTTGACTTTTGCAATTAATTAGTAGAGGGTAGCTGCTTTTTACTTTTTTGGAACCCCATTTTGACTACAACAACAACCTCCACCTTTAACACCTTAAAAAATAAATACTACTAATAGCTATAAGCTAATACACCTTGATAATGTTAATAAGGGACTAGAAAGAAAGAAGTTTACGTATAATAAAAGTAACAAGAAAGTTACTTGTTATAAATATAGCAAGAAAAGTTATATAAAATAAGATTACTAAAGCTAAGGCAAGGTAACTTAACAACTTAATATTATTTACTATATAAAACCTAATAACAATCTAGATAATAGATAGAATGTTATTATATAACCTACTATTACGATTTAAGGACAGGACTAGGTAAGTATTCATAGACTAGATAACCTAGTTATAATTACTCTAGAGGAAGCCCTAGATAACAACATTTCTAAGATAGTACTAGACAAAGATATAGAAGCAACTCTAGTAAAAGAACCTAAATACGGCAAGATAACTAAGTTCTAGGAAAGCTATTAACTAGCAACACTAATTACATAGGAAGAGCTAGTAGTATATAATAAAGAGACAGTTCCTACATATATATAGAAACTTCTTACCTACACTATAAAAGACAGACACAATATTAGTATATAGGTACTACTACTTATAGAGACTAGATGCTTTAGAAATCTAGCAGAGAAGACTAACGCCCTACTTAAGCAACTTAGACAAGTTAAGGAAATCTTTATAAAACTCTATAAAAAACATTTCTAGACTATAGCTAGTATACTAATTTACTAGAGGAACTGCAGAAGAAAAGACTTACTCCAGAAGCAACTATTAACAAGGCTATATATAATAATTTATATAAAAATAGACTAAAGAAGCTAAGGCTTCCTAGAATAAACTAACACGTTAGCTCTTAGATAAAGAGAAAAAAGATATTTATAACAAACTTAAGGTAACACAACAATAGCGTAAGGCTTAAAATAATAGCTACGCTAAAGATATATACTATTAGCTAAACCTATATAACTTGGAATATACAAAGTGTTTATAGACTAAATATATACACAACAACTGTACAATCTATTATTCTAATAAAAGTAGATTAGAATAGTTTCTTAAAAGACTAAAGAGAATACTTAGATGCAAGTACTAATAGTATAATTGCTTTGATAATAAATGCGCAGTACATATATAAGATAAGAAACATAGCCTATACTTTTATAAACAAAATAATCTAGAAGAAACCCTTGTAGTTGTATAGAACGCAGTAGAAGAATTATAAAGACAAAACTAGTATATAAGAGTATAACTAACTCTTATAACACACGTGCATTAATATTAAATATAATAAACACCTTATTACAAAGAAGTTCTATAGATTTAGTACCAAGTTTTTTTTTAAACAGACGCTCTCATGTAAAGGGCTAAAGCCTTGATGTTCTCTAGTACTCGGCCTGTGGCCTTCGTTGGCTTTTCTTACCTCAGCATTAGCACCTCAGCACTAGCTGCTAACTATCGGCCGCACTAGTTACGCTAACTGTCAGCTGACCCGGCGACCTCCAATAACCTTAGTTAGTCCTAACCTTAGTTAGTCCTAACCTTAGTTAGTCCTAACTATCCAGATTAGATATAAAAACCCACGTAGTCTCTCTATAGTTCTGTATCTAATTTATTCACCTTCTACTGTTACCTTGCATCTTTAGTCAAACTAACGCACTCTTACAATTGAATTAGATCCTTCTTTAGCTACTTGCGTAGCTACGTCGTACTTGGGAGCCCTCTAGAGCTATATCTAGACGAGAAGCCAGCTAGAGCTATATCTACGCGCGAGAATCTAATTAATTAGAGCGCTAGTTAATTAGTTAAATGTTTAAATCTACTAAAGGATTAACAGAAAAAGCACTAGATAAAAAGTGCTAAGGGATACTTAGTTGTATAAGTCCCTAAGGCGTTTAAATTCGTTAGATAAGCCTACTAAGCGTAGTAGCCCTAGAAAACAGACGAAAGGATAAGCCTACTAAGCGTAGTAGCCCCTACACGAAAAGGATAAGCCTACTAAGCGTAGTAGCACCTATAACGATTTCTATTAACAATATAGAGTACTAGCGAGTACCTGTAATACAATGGCAGAACCCTTAGTAGCTCTTTTAGCTGTAAGGATAGCAGAACTACACTAAGATAGTATTAGCAGACTTAAAGTAGAAACTACTTTAGAAGGTCTTTGTAGAGCAGGTGGCCTAGATAAGATAGCTGCTTCTACAAGGATACAGGAAGCCTTCTAAGCTTAGGAGGCTATAGGCACGCTACAACAAAGGGAGCCTAATGTAGAACAACCTCCACCTTAGTTACCTACCTTATTAGCTGCCTCAGGAAATTAACAAGCTTAAACGCCTAGGCGTTTTAAACAACTAAATCCTAATACTTTTAACAGAAACAGAAAGATGTACTAAATCTTTTGACAACAGCTTACCGCTAAGGTAGAGAACAATAAGGAAGATTTTAACACGGATAAAAGGACTTGTAACTACGCCTTTAGTTAATTAAAAGGCTTAGCTGTAACCCTTACTCTGCCTTTCCTTAACTAAATAGGGATTTCTAATTTATAGAACTTTAATAAACTATTCAACTTCTTTAATTAAATGTTTGGAGATCCCTATAGTGCAGAGAGAGCTAAGAACAAGCTCTAGTCTATAAGCTATGGCAAGAAAAGCATACGCAAATACATTATAGAATTCTAGGAACAACTACTATTATCTAATAGTAGTTTAGACAAGGATACAAGAATAATGCTTTTCTAAAAAAGCCTTATTTAGAAAATTTAAGACAAACTTGTAGGTATTACCTATAAGGATTTAGATAGCCTGCAAAACAAAGCAATAGAGATTGCTGGTTACCTCTACAGAATAGAGGAGTACTCTAAAGGCAGAGACAACAAGCCTAAGGAGTATAAATCTAAGAGAACTTCTCCTCCTCCTTCTCCTTTAAAAGGAGACTAAAAGGAGAAAAAAGACTTTATTTAAGTCTTCTAAGGAGTATAAATCTATAGTAACTAGGAGTTAGAACAGTTGTACAGAGAAAGACGCTGTTTTAACTATAAATAGAAGGGCCATCTATCTGTATATTATACAGAGAATAAGAGATCTTCTAAAAAGGAGAAAAAGACTTTATTTAAGTCTTCTAACTCTAAGAAAGATAATAAGCTTAGTGAGGGAAGCTTAAATAAGGACTTAGATTCAAAAAAAGAGTAGCTCCTGTTTAAAGTCACTAGCAGGAGCCTCTAATAAGTCAAGATAACTTAGTTAAGGAGTAGTCAAACTTTAAAAAGAATATAAGCAGCAATAGAACTACTTTAGAGGCGCTAGTAAATTATTACACTTTCGCCTCTACTTTAATTAATACAGGAAACCTTGCATACTTGCTTATTAGCCCTTAACTTATTAAGAACGCTAACTTACAGTGCATTTCTATTTCTCCTAGGAGATTAGAAGGAGTTACAGATAAACCTAGAACTATTAATAAAGTTGCTAGGTTAGACATTAATATTAAAGGCTATAAGGATACTATTTAGGGTTATGTGGCCCCTACACACTCAAGTTATAATTTAATACTTAGACAGCCTTAGATAAATAGAAGAGAGGTTACTATTGCTCCTTCTAGAAAAACAATTTACATCTATTCTTCTAGCTAAAGAATTAAGTTACTTAGCACTAAGGATCGCCCTATTAAAGGAGACTAGAGATTGAAACAAATAAGCGCAACAGCTTATTACTCCTATATTAGGCGGGCGAAAAAGGATAAGTCTATTTATGCTTTCGCTACTTCTCTTAAGAATATTAAAAAAGCCCTAGCTCCTAAGAAGAAAGTAGAGGTCCTACCTTTACTTCCTAAGGCTTATTAACACCTAGCTTAGATTTTTAATCTAAAGACTGCTTCTGTACTACCTCCTCTAGGCGGATCTAAAGTAGATCACCACATTAAACTAGAGAAAGATGATAAAGGCAAGGAAAAAGAGGCTCCCTAGGGACCTCTATACAGTATAAGCTGCCTAGAACTCCTAGTATTACAAAAGGAGCTTATTTCTCTACTTAATAAAGAATAGATTAGAGCTAGTAGCTCTCCTGCCTCCTCCCCTGTCCTTTTTGCTAAAAAACCTAGAGGAGGATTACGTTTCTGTATTAATTACTGAGCGCTAAACACTATTACAAAGAAAAATTGTTATCCTTTACTTTTAATTTAGGAAACCCTTAATAATATTGCAAAAGCTAAATAGTTTATAAAGATTAACGTTTTTGCAGCTTTCTACAAGATTAGGATTAATGCAGGAGATAAGTAGAAAATAGCTTTTCGTACTAGATTTAGGTTATATAAGTAGCTAGTTACTCTATTTAGTATAGCAAACGCTCCTAGTACCTTTCAACGCTATATTAATTAGACCTTCCGTAAGTATATTAACAATTTTTGCTTAGCCTACCTAGAGGACGTATTAATTTACACCAATAGCACGCTTAAAGAACACTAATACAATACAAATAAGGTTTTAGAAGCTATAGGCAAGGCTAGATTACCTTTAGACATCTAGAAATGCAAATTTAACGTATAAAGTACAAAATACCTTAGATTTATTATTAAGGCTAGAAAAGGACTTTAAATAGACCCTAAGAAAGTAAAAGCAATTAGAGATTAGCAGGCGCCTACAAACGTTAAAGGAGTACGCAGTTTTCTTAGTTTTGTAAACTTCTATTAACAATTTATTAAGAACTACTTAGAGATAGTAGCTCCTCTTTTAAGGCTTACTGGTAATATCTCCTTTTAATAAGGAAAAACTAAGTAAAAAGCTTTTAATAAGCTTAAGGAGTTATTTATTACTAAGCCAGTACTAGCTTAATGAGATTCTAACAGAGAAACAATCCTAGAAACAGACTCTTCTAGATATATAGTAGTAAGACTCCTCTTATAATACAATAATAAAGGAAGCTTACGCCTAGTAGCTTATTATTTAAAAAAGATAACTGGCACGCAAAGCAATTACGAGATACACAACAAGGAATTACTAGTAGTTATTTCCTACTTATCTAAGTAGGATGCTATGCTACAGTCTTTAAAGAAGTTTATAGTTATTATAGACTATAAAAACCTTAAATATTTTAGCAGGCCTGGACAGCTTAGTAAGAGACAAATAAGATAGGCTTAATTTCTAAGAAAGTTTCCTAACATAGAAATATTCTACAGGCCTAGAGTTAATAACTCTAGGGCTAATGCCTTATCTAGGAGACAACAAGATATGCCAGCAAACGACTAGGATACTAGGATTTCTAGGAAGTTTCTACAAGTATTTAAACCTACAACTGCAGCTACTAACAAAGAACTAGAAGAAGAAGAGGTACTTAGAACCTTTAGCTGCAATAGCTATCTAGTAGTAGTACTAGAATTACTCTAGGAGCAATTAGATCTAGAAGATCTATAGGATAAAGCTAAAAAAGAGAACAAAACCTACTAAATAGCCTAGAAAGCTGTAAGGGATAGCGAACGATGATTTCCTACAGCTTTAGATCTTAAACTTTCTATTTCTAAATGCCGACTAGACGATTCTAGAAACCTCCTATACTAAGATTAAAAATGGGTACCTAATAATAAACCTCTAAGAACTAGAATTATCCACAAAATCCACAGTTCTAGAGCTTTAGGCTATCTAGAAAGGAATATTACCTATTAAGCTATTGCAAGAGAATACTTTTAGCCCTCTATTAGCAAAAGTATTAGAAGGTATATAAGGAACTGCTTAGTGTGTGGAAGAACAAACCCCTAGAGAGACGGCCTACAAGGCTTACTAAAACCCTTGCCTATACTAGAGTAAATATAGAAAGAAATTTCTATAGATTTTATTACAGAGTTACTAGAAAGCAAAGGCTATACAAACCTTATAGTAGTTATAAATAGGCTTAGCAAGGATATTGTCCTAATAGGCCTTAAGGGCATTACCATAAAAAGTGTTACTAAAACTTTTATTAACTCTATTGTGGCTTACTATTAGTTACTAAACTATATTACTTTAGACAGAGGTATACAGTTTATTAACTATTTTTAGATTAAGCTTTACAAGTTATTAGAAATTAAGCAACGCTTATCTTCTAGATACTATCCTAAAACTAACAGTTCTATAGAGAGAATAAACTCTATAGTACAGGCTTATTTACAAGCCTTCTATAATTAGGATTAAACAAACTACAAAAGTAACCTAGAGATAGCTAAGATTGCAGTTATAGTAAGGCAAGCTTAGTCTACTAAAATATCTTCTTTCTTCCTACAACACGGCTATAAAGTAAATCCTCTACAAATTACACCTAAGTACAGTCCTTAACAACAACTTCTAAGGAGAATACAGGAAGATTATTAAAAGGCAGAAAATATTATTAATAAGCTACAACAAAGTATTAAGCTTGCACAAGCTATAATAGGAGTAAGCTAACATAAACAAGAAAGGCAGGCAAATAAAAGAAGACACTAATTACCTTAGCTTAAAATAGGCGATAAGGTATAGTTAAAACTAGGCGACTACTACAAAACAAAAAGGCCTAGTAGAAAACTTAACTAGAAGAATCTTAAGTACACAGTACTTAAGGTTATTAGACTAAACGCAGTTAAATTAAATACTCCTAGCTAGATTTACCTAGTATTTAATGTTAATAACCTTAGACTAGCGTCCTCAGACCCTCTACTAAGCCAGCCAATAGACAACAATAAACCTCTACTAATTAAGACAGAGGATGGAGAAGAATACCTAGTAGAGACCCTATTAGAGAAAAGAGGAAAAGGAAGAAAAAAGTAGTACTAAGTTAAATAGTTAGGATTTCTAGATCTAACCTAGGAACTAGCTATTAATCTAAAAGATACAGAAGCCCTAGAAGAGTAGAACTCTAAGTAACAAGATTACTACCCCTACTATTTTTTTTAGGAGGGGGGTATTGTAAAGGGCTAAAGCCTTAATGTTCTCTAGTACTCGGCCTATGGCCTTCGTTGGCTTTTCTTACCTCAGCATTAGCACCTCAGCACTAGCTGCTGACTATCGGCCGCACTAGTTACGATAACTGTTAGCTGACCCGGCGACCTCTAATAACCTTGGTTAGTCCTAACCTTGGTTAGTCCTAACTATCCGGATTGGATATAAAAACCTACGTAGTCTCTCTATAGTTCTGTATCTAATTCATTCACCTTCTACTGTTACCTTGCATCTTTGGTCAAACCAACGCACCCTTACATCTCAACACCTAGAACTACTAGAGAAATTAATATAATAAATCCCCTAAGCCTCCTTAGGCTTATAGTAAAGCTTGACAGACACTAGATATAGGCACTAGTAGATTCTAGCGCACAGGCTAACTATGTTTCTACTTAAGTAGTGCTAGTAGTAGGTTCTATAACTACTAAGGAAATAAGAACCTTATTTACTATACGTAGCTAATAGTTAGCCTATACTAGGCCAGACAACAATTACTTATAAGGTTACTTAAGTAACGCTCTGCATCTTGGAAGACAGAATAGCTATAACTAATAATAGGTAAGGAAATATAATCTTTTCTAAGATTTCTAACCTTTAACTAATAGTTTATTAAGGATTATTCTAAGATTACTATTCTATTAACAAGACTTACAAGGAAGGAAATACTTTTTAAGTAGAGTAGAGAAGTAAAGAACGCCTTCTAAACGCTTAAAATATAAGTATAAAACAACTATGTTTTTGCATATTCTAAGCAGGACAGCTACTACAATTTAAAATAGATGTATTGAACATTATACTTAAAAGATGCGCTAGCTAACTATATAAAAGTAAATAGTACTTAATTGTTTATTATTCTTATCAGTTTTTAGGACTAGAAAAACAATATAATGTTTATAATAAGGAGCTGTTAGCTATTATTAATTATCTAAGACATTAGAAAGTATATGCTAAAAGCTACTTAGAACTTATAATATTTACAGATTATAAGAACTTAGTTAATTTTATAACTACTAAAAGACTTAACTGACGCTAGGTTTAATAGTTAAAGAAACTAAAATAGCATAAGTTTACGATTTTGTATACACTAAGAAAGGATAATAGGAGAGTAGATACTCTTAGCTGTAGATACAATATTATAGGAATAAAAGAGATAAATAACTCTGTAATATTATGGGTTAATAATAACAAATTATTAGGATTAGTATAGACACTTAATCTACTAATGCGCATTACGTATAATATACTAAAAGAATTATAAGAAGCAATTATTAGGTAACACTACAATAACCTAGTATACATTTACCTAAGTATTACAATAACTTCAGAACTTATTAGGAGAAATTATAAGTTTCTAGGAATAAAGAATAAGGTTACTACCTTTATTACCTAATATGCAGACTGTTAGAAGAATAAACACAGTATATATATACCCTATAGAGAAATATAAGCAATAGAACTACCTAACACACTATAATTAGACATCTCAATAAACTTTATTATAGGATTACTAGTCTTAAGAGACTTTATTATAAAAGTACCTTATAACGCAATTCTTGTAGTAGTTAATTAATTTACAAAATAAGCAGAGTATATTACTTTTAAAAAATATTTTACAGTAGTACAGCTTACGCACATTATTAACAATTAAATTATTAGATACTATAGTATACTAAAGCTCATTATAAGTAATAGAGACAAGCTCTTTACCTTAAATTTTTAGACAACACTACTCGCCGCAATAGAAACTAAGAGAAAGCTATTAACAGCGTATTATTTATAAATAGATAGAAAAATAGAATGAATAAATTATACAATAAATGTATACTTAAGGATATATATTAACTAACAGCAGAACAATTACGTATTACAGAGGGGTGACAAGAAAAAAGATATCAAAAAAGTTATAGTTTTTAAAGCTTTATATTTCGACAACTAGAAGTACTATACCCAAAAGAATTAGTAATTTAAAAAGCTAATATCTTCCTTTTTCATTTGGGCGGCTTAGTAAGCTGCTTAGTCAGCACGGTTGTCCCTGTAATCTTGCTTAAAATGAGATGAAAAAAAAGTGAAAATAGATTTTAGTTTAACTTTTTTATAATTGTATAAAAACACGCTAAGAAAAAAATATGTTGAGTAAGCTTACATAAGTATAACGTAAGCGTATTCTAGAGGCTTACATCTTGATTTCTTAGAGTTTAATAAAGTTGTGAAAAAATAGGGGATGCTTACGTAAGCGCTAATTACGTAATAGCTTAGTAAGCTTTTAGTATATTAACTCCTCTTATTTATCCTAGCTTGCTTTTTTTATAACACCTCCTCTATGTCTCGCAATCTTTCTTAATTTAAGCAAGAAGTTTATACTTTATATTCACAAAGCAAGCCTATTTCTTTAATTAGTAATTTACTAGAATAGTCCTCTAGAAGTAATACCAATACTCTTTATCAAATAAAACAAAAAAAAGGCTCCTTTATCTACTTTTAGGCCTCAAAAAGGTTGTCCTACAAAGATCTTAAATAGAGCAAAAAGAGTGCTTAATAGAGACCTTACTAAAAGCTCTAAAAAGACAAATTAACGTCTTTTAAAAGAAAATAGTCTAGATCTTTCTATTAGAAGCTTACAACACTTTTTAAAAAAAGAGAACTATTCTATTAATATTTCTTAAAAAAAGACGCCTTTAGACGCTAAAAAGGCTTATAATCATTATATTTACGCCAAGCAATTACATAAAAACTTTAAAAATATTAACTTTAATAAAGTTTTATTTTCAGACAAGTCTGCTATTAAGCGAGGGCACAGTGCTAGGACAGAATACTATTAGACACAGCAAAATAATAGGGTTAGAAGGTAAATAGTTTCTATAACTAACACAAGTTTCAAAAAACTCTATTTAACAAAAAAAAAACTTTAACATATCTATTATTTTTTTATTATTATAATCTATTTTTAGCACGCTTACTAATCAAGTTATAAGTCAAGATATTTCTATCTAAGTTTAGGGAGCAATTTGAATAGGTAGTAGATCAAATTTAGTAGTAATTAAAACCCCATTAATTACTACTCCTTTTAGATGTTTAGACTATATTAAAAAGATCCTTATTTCTATAGTGAAACCTGCGATAAAAAAAGGTAAGTTATATATACTCCTTTTTCCTACTTAGAGAGTGTTTACTCTATATTTAAATTATAAAGTAGCAATCTTTTTTTATATAATTAAAGGACTTACTAACCTCTATATAGGCTGGAAGTTTCAACAGGATAACGCTAAGATTTATAAAACTCTAGAAGTTTTATCTTAGTTTTCTAAAAATAGGATATCGCTTTTTAAGCCTCTGCTTATAGTCCTAATATAAATCCTATAGAAAACGTGTAGGCCTTGCTAAAAAACGCTTTAGCTAAAAGGCCTATTACTTCTTTAGGTATAGGAAAGAGTAAAAAAAGTATAGCAGCCTTTAAGGCTGCTATAAGGCAGGAATGGGATTAATTACCTTAAAAGGCGATTAATGATTATATTCTATCTTTACTAAGGCGTTCTTTGGACGTTAAGGAAGCTAAAGGCTGGTACACTAAGTATTAGTAAGCTTTCTTCGTTATTAATTTAGAAAAAACCCTAAAAACAAGCTTTTAATTACTACTTGATAGTTATTTTTACAATTACCTTCAAACTTACACACAGATAAGTTTAATTAGTATCATCTCATATATATAATTTAGAGCGATTTTTACAGCTTTAAAAAAAAGTTATTTTGTTATTTTTTCTTGAGTTTTTTTATTTTTATTTTCACTGCTGAAGTTGAGCGCAAAAGTGCTTAATAAGTAGCTTACTAAGTAGCTCAATTTAAATAAGAAGATCTTGGCTTTCCAAATCACTAACCAATTTGGAAATAGCTCTTCTGGTTGTAGTAATATAAAGCTTTGAAAACTATAACTTTTTTGACATCTTTTTTTTTGTCAAACCTCTGTAATTCTAATGTAGAGGTTAGTATAGGAGGTTAGTATATCAAGTTGAGATAAATTTCAGATAGGTAGGTTAGTATAAGAGGTTAGTATATGGAATTAGTAGGCGTATGTGGCTTATTACTGCTACTATATTGCCATTTACATGTTACTTCTTAAGTAGTAAGTTGCTGTAACTTTTGTATTAGCTCTTAAAGAGCCTTGCCCTCGCGCTAAGTTAATTGCTTAGTTAGAGTTTTATTTAAATTAAAAGTTAAATAAGAGCTTAACAGCAGGCTTAATGTAATAGGCAAGTTAATTAGTTTTTAAGTAGAGCTACTAGAAGTCTTGTAATGCATATACACATGAATTAGCAGAGGTAACTAATTCTTATTATTTTAGAGATTAGCTACTTGCTAAATTTTATAATTAAATAGGCTTTAGCGCGCGTAATACTTATGCTTAGAACTATCTTTACGTTCTTAATAACAGCTTTCTAAGCAACGCTTGTGCTTATTGCTGTTAAGGGCAGACTACACAAAGAGATTAGTAGCAAATTAGTAAGAGAATAATAAGGTAAGAGATTGTGTACTATATCAATAATAAGAAGAGCGCGTGAAAAATTAAGAAGACTTTGTAATTAATATTTAAGTAAGGCTAAGGACAAGGCTTTAGAGGTCTAATAGTTATAATTACTATTATTATAGTAATTGCGCAATAACTAATTACGTAATATCTAGGGTCTATCTAATATTTTAATATTACTAAGAGCTGCTAGCTTAATTAAAACAAGTAGTAATACTACAACGATAGAGGAAAAAGGAAAAGAGCTATATTTATAGAGAGCTCTTTTAATTAACAACTCTGATTTAGTACAATTATCTATTTAGTTATAGCTTAAATCAATAATATCTTACTAACTTAGGGGGTGTGTTAGAGTACTAACATGCAGATCACCCTAGTAATTAGGTAATTCCAGGAAGCTAAACACGTAACAACCGCGCTAGCGCCTGTATATACAGGCTAGATCATCTTATGTCCTTTTAGTAGTTATAGAACACTCAGTTATAGCACTTAGTTGCTTAATATACTTATTTTCTACTCTATTAATTAAGCATTTGCTCTATCTTAGCTTATATATAACTAATAGACTATAACTACCTACAGTGCAAGTTTTAGATGCTATGATCTAAGCTTTATTTAGTGTTCTTTCTTGTTTAGTAGTAATTAAAATAAGTAAACTATATAATACAGAGGTTTAACAAAAAAGAAGATCTTAAAAAAGTAATAATTTCAAAACTTTATAGTCTAATAACTAGAAAGGCTATACTAAGAAGATTTAGTAATGTAAAAAGCTAAAAACTTTCTCTTGAAAATAGGGGGCTGAGTAAGCTGCTTTGTTAGCAAAATTGCGCCTGCAATCCTGCTTAAAAAATGATAGACAGAGAAGTAAAAATTAATTTTAGTATAATTTTTTTCTAAGGGTGTAAAAATTACTTAGGATAATATATTCTTAAATAACACTACTTAATCTCTTTTATGTGTAGGATCTAAAGTAATTACTAAATAAATTATCTAGTAATTATGAAAAGCTAGTTTTTAAGTTTCTTTAAAATAAAAAATAAAATAGCTTAGTAATACTTAGTAAACTAGCCTAAAGCTTCTATAGTAGCTAAAAAACACTTTAGCTATAATAAGATGGGATTACTATTAACTATTAATTAGAAATAATCATTTTATAACGTTATTTCTTTAGTGTGTTAGATAGCGTATTATTTTAGCACTATACCTTTGCTTTGTAGTAAACATATTTTTGTATTAAACTTATTTGATATTTTTTTTAAGTTTGATAAGTTTTTAATTAGTGTAAGGCTTTAGCCTTTTAAGACAAAGTTTTAATTTAACTACACATTTTGTAGACAACTTTTTAGTAAAAAAAAAGATTTATTATTAATAATAGGTATCAGGGCTTATGCCCTCTTGTTTAGCATTACTAGTACGCAATTAGTGTGTCGCATGTTTAGATAGAAACATAGAAAAGTAAGACAAAGACGCAAATTGCCTTCTAACTTAACGCGCTTTATTCTACCTATACTGCCTACTTATATTAAGGGTTTACTTCTAAGTACTTTTAAACCAATTAAAGAAGCAGCATTATTATTACTTTGCTTTCTAACCTATACATACAACAATAGAACGCCTACTCCTCCTTCTTGCCTTTTTCTTCTCTATCGCTATTTTAACGTTATACAACAGCTAGCCTAACTAGTTAATAGTTTCTTTACTTATCTTATACACAAATAATAAGACGAAAAGGATACTAGAGTAGAGTATTTTAAGTACTTTGCTACTATTAGTGAATACTCTATAGATCTTGAATTCCTTCTATAACTAGCTAAGTTAAGGCTTAATATTCTTTTCATGTATAAAAATATTATAAATTCTAGAGTTGTTTATAAAGAATATAATTATAAAGTCCTAAAAAGGCTAAGTTTGTAGATGCTTAATAAACTAAAGTGTCTATATAATCAGCTTAAGCTAGACTAGTTTAAGGGCTAAGTGTACAATAAGAAAGCTTCTTAACTTTAGATAAGAGTTAAGGTTAAGAAGATACTTATTGTAGAGGTTACACGCTATTATGGCGTATTTTATACAAATTATTTATATACAGTGCTGTTTAAAAAGTAAGAAGTAGTAGGTAAAAAGCAGTAGCTTTAGCTTTATAAAGTATTGCAGGCTCCTACTGCAGTACGTACGTGTCCTTTCCCTCCTCTATTACATTATATTGCAATTCTATTGTAATCCTACTATAATCCTATTGTTAGCTATAGGCTAGCAATTGCTGTTAGACACGTTTTAACTAGTGTTGTTTTTTAGTACCTTAGCAAATTTTTTAACCCTAATTATTGCTTAGTAGTCTAAGCTTTCCTCCTAGAACTTATCTACCTACTATTTAAATCTTGTTAACTACATACAATCTTATTTTTTTATACTTTTGCAATTAATTAGTAGAGGGTAGCTGCTTTTTACTCTTTTAGAACCCTATTTAAACTAAAATAACAAGCACCACCCTTAACACCTTAAAAAAAATTAATTAGTATAAATATTTTAATGATAAGCTTTTTGTAGAGTTTCAAAATTACTTTTTCTTGTAAATGCTAAAAAATAGCAGTGTTTTTTGAAGAAGGATAGTAAAATTTGAATAAGGAAATGTAGACTTTTTCAATTTCTAATTTATTGATTTGATCTCTCAATTATTTTAGCAGAGTTGAAATTAAATATTTTTCAAACTTTTTTAAAGATCGTAGTAAGGCAGCCTAGGTTAGGCCTAGAAGTTAGTAAGAAAGCTTTTTTTCAATTTATTCAAAAAGAAGTATTATTTATACTTTTCGAAAACTTTGTTTCGTATATTACTATATAAGGAAATAGAATTATCTTATACATAGAAAGAATGAACTTACTATTAAGTATAACCATAATTACAAGCTATAAGACTAACACTATCAAGTAAAAAGTTTTATTATATAAAGAAGACCTAATATACAACAAGATTACTAAGCTATTACGTAATTAGTGCTTACGTAAGTAACTTTTTTTTTCATCCCTTAATTAAACTCTATGAAAATAAGATAAAGGCCTCTAAATTTTGCTCACGTTATGCTTACGTAAGTTGAATAAACTAAGATTTTTATTTGCAATTTCTACACTATTAAGGAGAAGTTAGACAAAAATTTATTTTCTCTTTTTTGTACATCTTATTTCAAGCAAGATTGCATGCGCGATCGTGCTAACTAAGCAGCTGACTAAGCAGCCCATCTTAAAGAGGAAGTTCTTGACTTTTCAAATTGCTAACTCTCCTTAGTATAGCCCTCCTTGTTATTGAAATATAAGGCTTTAAAATTTTTAACTTTCTTAACATCTTTTTCTTTCTAATACCCTTTTGTATATACGTCTTTACGCTAAGAGGCCTAAACTTGTTACCTAAAATTTTATTTATAAAGTATTTCTAATAAGTTTTAATGTTTTTAAATCTAGCTATAAGTCCAAAAACCTTTTGCTAGAATATATAAAGAGGTAAAGGCTTATCTTGCTTATTCTTAGCCCTAGTATTGTAAGGGTGCGTTGGGTTGACCAAAGATGCAAGGTAAACAGTGAAGGTGAATGAATTAGATATCGAACTATAGAGAGAGACTACGTAGGTTTATATATCCAACCTAGGTAATTAGGACTTAACCTAGGTTAGGACTAACTAAGGTTGTCAGAAGTTGTCGGATCAGCTAACAGTTAGCGTGAATAGTGCGGCTAATAGTTAGCTACTAGTGCTGAGGTGCTAGTACTAAGGTGCTAGTGCTAAGGTAAGAAAAGCCAACAAAGGCCACAGGCCGAGTACTAGAGAACATTAAGGCTTTAGCCCTTTACAATACCCCCCTCCTAAAAAATAGTAGGGGTAGTAATCTTGTTACTTAGAGTTCTACTCTTCTAGGGCTTCTGTATCTTTTAGATTAATAGCTAGTTCCTAGGTTAGATCTAGATATCTTAACTATTTAACTAAGTACTGCTTTTTTCTTCCTTTTCCTCTTTTCTCTAATAGGGTCTCTACTAGGTATTCTTCTCCATCCTCTGTCTTAATTAGTAGAGGTTCATTGTCGTCTATTAGCTGGCTTAGTAGAGGGTCTGAGGACGCTAGTCTAAGGTTATTAACATTAAATACTAGGTAAATCTAGCTAAGAGTATTTAATTTAACTGCATTTAGTCTAATAACCTTAAGTACTGTGTACTTAAGATTCTTCTAGTTAAGTTTTCTGCTAAGCCTTTTTGTCTTATAGTAGTTGCCTAGTTTTAACTATACTTTATTGCCTATTTTAAGCTAAGGTGATTAGTGCCTTCTTTTATTTGCCTGCCTCTTTTATTCTTGTTAGCTTTCTCCTATTATAGCTTATGCAAGCTTAATACTTTGTTGTAGCTTATTATAAATATTGTCTGCCTTTTAATAACTCTTCTATATTCTCCTTAGAAGTTTTTGTTAAGGACTATGCTTAGGTGCAATTTGTAGGAGATCTACCTTATAGCCGTGTTATAGGAAGAAAGAAGATATTTTAGTAGACTAAGCTTGCCTTGCTATAACTGCAATCTTAGCTATCCCTAGGTTGCTTTTTTAATTTATTTAATCTTAATTACAGAAGGCTTATAAATAAGCCTATACTATAGAGTTTATTCTCTCTGTAGAACTGTTAGTTTTAGGATAGTATCTAGAAGATAAGTATTACTTTATTTCTAACAACTCGCAAAGCTTAATCTAAAAATAGTTAATAAACTATATACCTCTATCTAAAGTAATTTAGTTTAGTAACTAATAGTAAGCTACAATAGAGTTAATAAAAGCTTTAGTAACACTTTTTGTAGTAATGTCCTTAAGGCCTATTAGGACAACGTCTTTACTAAGCCTATCTATAACTACTATAAAGTTTATACAGCTTTTGCTTTCTAGTAACCCTGTAATAAAATCTATAGAAATTTCTTTCTATATTTGCTTAGGTATAGGTAAGAGTTTTAGTAAGCCTTATAGGCTGTCTCTTTAAAGTTTTGTTCCACTATATACTAAGCAGTTCCTTATATACCTTCTAATACTTTTACTAATAGAGGGCTAAAAGTATTCTCTTACAATAGCTTAATATGTAATATTTCTTTTTAGATAGCCTACAGCTTAATAACTGTAGATTTTGTAGATAATTTTAGTTCTTAGAAGTTTATTATTAGGTACTTATTTTTGATCTTAGTATAGGAGGTTTCTAGAATTATCTAGTTGGCATTTAGAAATAGAAAGTTTAAGATCTAAAACTATAAGAAATTGTTGTTTACTATCCTTTACAACTTTCTAGGCTATTTAGTAGGTTTTATCCTCTTTTTTAGCTTTATTCTATAGATCCTCTAGATCTAACTGCTCTTGTACTACTGCTAGTGGCTTCGGCCTTTTAAGACAACCTTTTGATGTGACCACACATTTTGTAGACACCATTTTGGTAAAAAAGATTTATTGCTAACAACAGGTATCCGGGCTCATGCCCCCTTGTTCGGCATTGCCGGCACCCAATTGGTGTGTCGCTCCAGCATGTTCGGACGGAAACGAAGATGCGCGATATCCCTCCAACTAACCCTCTTGACCGATGACCATTTACCGATGACCATTTACCGATGACCATTTACCGCTGACCGCAACTTGCGCCTATACTCGGATGTGAACATACGACAACAGCGTCACCATCCAAGCACGGCTCTCCTATCCCTAGAGGTGACTTACAAAATCCTCTTGCTTGTTAGTTTGTCTTAGCTACTTAATAGCTGTTTTGACATGCTCTTGCTCCTTATAGAGCTACTGCAAGGTCTCTCTACTAAGGTTGCATTTGCGCAGGAGGAGATTTGTAAGATAACATATTATTACTGCACCTAGAGTATTGACATGCGCAACGTATTTAATAGACTTGCCGCTAAACAAGCCTTTTACAACCTCTCTTATAACCTTAACATCTATAATACTAGACGCATTAATAAGGTGTTAATAAATAACAAAATTTAACCTCTACGTCCACCTGATTACTATAGGAGCTACCGCCGACAGCTCCTCTTTAACTAACTAGGGAGGCCGCTTAACAAAGGTGAACGCGGGCTTTGTAATCTACTACTATAGCTTTTTGTATAGTAACCTAGTGAGGTCTAACTTTACTTAATGTGAGCTATTAGTCTTCGTGTTAAACGGGGAGAAGAATAGTCTAAGCATTATATTATTCGTATGCAGTACCGTGTGGTGTAGGAAATCCTAAAGGTAAGAAGCAGCAGGTAGGGAGCTTTTATAAAGTATTGCAGGCTCCTACTGCGGTAACATACGTGTCCTTACCCTCCTCCACCTCCACCTCCTCTACCTCCATCGCAATCTTGTTGCCAGCTATAGGCTAGCAATCGCCGTTGAACACGTTTTAATTAGTGTCGTTTTTTGGTACCTTTAGCAAATTTTTTGACCCTAATTTCGCTTAGTGGTCTACGCTTTTCTGCTCTAAGCGCTTAGCGCGTGGACCTCATCCACTTACCGTTCAAATTTCGTCCACTACACACAATCTTTTTTTGACTTTTGCAACTAATTAGTAGAGGGCAGCTGCTTTTCACTTTTTTGGAAAACCCATTTTGACTACAACAACAACCACCACCTTTAATACCCTAAAAATAAAGTACTACTGCTAGATAGCCGTTGTAGTTAAAGGTTTTAAGTACTTCTTTTTCCTCTAGTTCTTTGTTAGTAGCTGTAGTTGTAAGTTTAAATACTTGTAGAAACCTCCTAGAAATTCTAGTATCCTAGTTGTTTACTAGCATATCTTGTTGTCTCCTAGATAAGGTATTAGCCCTAAAGTTATTAACTCTAGGCTTGTAGAAAATTTCTATATTAGGAAACTTTTCTAGAAATTAAGCCTATCTTATTTGTCTCTTGCTAAGCTGTCTAGGCTTGCTAAAATATTTAAAGTTTTTCTAGTTTGTAATAACTATAAACTTCCTTAAGATTGTAGCATAGCATCTTACATAGATAAGTAGGAGATAACTGCTAGTAACTCCTTATTATATATTTTATAATTGCTTTGCGTGCTAGTTATATTTTTTAAATAATAAGCTAATAGGCGTAAGCTTTCTTTATTATTATATTATAAGAGAACTCCTGCTACTATATATCTAGAAGAGTCTGTTTCTAGGATTGTTTCTTTGTTAGGATCCTATTAAGCTAGTACTAGCTTAGTAATAAATAACTTCTTAAGCTTATTAAAAGCCTTTTGCTTAGTTTTTCCCTATTAAAAGGAGATGTTACTAGTAAGCCTTAAAAGAGAAGCTACTATTTCTAAGTAGTTCTTAATAAATTGTTAATAGAAGTTTGCAAAACTAAAAAAACTGCATACTTCTTTAACGTTTGTAGGTGCCTACTAATCTCTAATTGCTTTTACTTTTTTAGGGTCTATTTAAAGTCCTTTCCTAGCCTTAATAATAAATCTAAGGTATTTTATACTCTGTATGTTAAATTTGCATTTCTAGATGTTTAAAGGTAATTTAGCCTTACCTATAGCTTCTAAAACCTTATTTGTATTGCGTTAGTGTTCTTTAAGCGTGCTATTAGTGTAAGTTAATACGTTGTCTAGGTAGGCTGAGCAAAAATTGTTGATATACTCACAGAGGGTCTAATTAATATAGCATTAAAAGGTACTAAGAGCGTTTGCTATACTAAATAGAGTAACTAGCTACTTATATAAACTAAATTTAGTATAAAAAGCTGTTTTCTACTTATCTTCTGTATTAATTCTAATCTTGTAGAAAGCTGTAGAAACGTTAATCTTTGTAAACTATTTAGCTTTTACAATATTGATAAGAGTTTCCTAAATTAAAGGTAAAGGATAACAATTTTTCTTTGTAATAGCGTTTAGGGCTTAGTAATTAATACAGAAACGTAATCCTCTTCTAGGTTTCTTAGTAAAAAGGACAGGTGAGGAGGCAAGAGAGCTACTAGCTCTAATTTATCCTTCATTAAGTAGAGAAATAAGCTCTTTTTGTAATACTAGGAGTTCTAGGCGGCTTATACTGTATAGAGGTTCCTAGGGAGCCTCTTTTTCCTTACCTTTATTGTCTTTCTCTAGTTTAATTTGGTGATCTATTTTGGATCCGCGTAAAGGAGGTAATGTAGAAGCAGTTTTTAGATTAAAAATCTAAGCTAGGTGTTAATAAGCCTTAGGGAGTAAAGGTAGGACCTCTACTTTCTTCTTAGAAGCTAGGGCTTTTTAATATCTTTAAGAGAAGCAGTAAAAGTCTAAATAGACTTATCCTTTTTTACCTGCTTAATATAGGAGTAATAAGCTGTTGCGCTTATTTGTTTTAATCTCTAGTCTCCTTTAATAGGGCGATCCTTAGTACTTAGTAACTTAATCCTTTAGCTAGAAGAATAGATGTAAATTGTTTTTCTAGAAGGAGCAATAGTAACCCCTCTTCTATTTATTAAGGGCTGTCTAAGTATTAAATTGTAACTAGAGTGTGTAGGGGCTACATAACCCTAAATAGTATCCTTATAGCCTTTAATATTAATATCTAACCTAGCAACTTTATTAATAGTTCTAGGTTTATCTGTAACTCCTTCTAATCTCCTAGGAGAAATAGAAATGCACTGTAAGTTAGCGTTCTTAATAAGTTAAGGGCTAATAAGCGAGTATGCAAGGTTTCCTGTATTAATTAAAGTAGAGGCGAAAGTGTAACAATTTACTAGCGCCTCTAAAGTAATTCTATTAATGCTTATATTCTTTTTAAAGTTTGCCTACTACTTAAATAAGTTATCCTAACTTAAAGGCTCCTGTTAGTAACTTTGAACAGGAGCTATTCTTTTTCTAAATCTAAGTCCTTATTTAAGCTTCTCTTGCCAAGCTTATAATTTTTTTTCTTAGAGTTAGAGGACTTAACTAAAGTCCTTTTCTCCTTTTTAGAGGATCTCTTATTCTTAGTATAATATGCAGATAGATGGCCCTTTTATTTGTAGTTAAAACAGCGTCTTTCTCTATAGAACTGTTTTAACTCCTAGTTACTAAACTGTTGAGGTTTAGCAGTTCTTCCTGTGTATTCTATCCCTTCCATCTAGTCTCCTTTTAAATGAGAAGAAGGAGGAGAAGTTCTTCTAGATTTATACTCCTTAGGCTTGTTGTCTCTGCCTTTAGAGTACTCCTCTATTCTGTAGAGGTAATAAGTAATCTCTATTGCTTTGTTTTGCAAGCTATCTAAATTTTTATAAGTAATACCTACAAGTTTGTCTTAAAGTTTCTAAATAAGACTTTTTTAGAAAAGCATTATTCTTGTATCCTCGTTTGAACTACTATTAATTAATAGTAGTTGTTTCTAGAATTCTATAATGTATTTGCGTATGCTTTTCTTGCCTTAGCTTATAGACTAGAGCTTGTTCTTAGCTCTTTTTGCACTATAGAGATCTCCAAACATTTAATTAAAGAAGTTTAATAGTTTATTAAAGTTCTATAAATTAGAAATCCCTATTTAGTTAAGGAAAGGCAGGGTAAGGGTTGCAGCTAAGTCTTTTAATTAACTAAAGGCGTAGTTACAAGTCCTTTTATCTGTATTAAAATCTTCCTTATTATTCTCTACATTAGCGGTAAGCTGTTGTTAAAAGATTTAGTACATCTTTTTGTTTCTATTAAAGGTATTAGGATCTAGTTGTTTAAAACGCCTAGGCGTTTGTTAATTTCCTAGGGCAGCTAATAGGGTAGGTAACTAAGGTGGAGGTTGTTCTATCTTAGGCTCCCTTTATTATAGCGTGCCTATAGCCTCCTAAGCTTGGAAGGCTTCCTGTATCCTCGTAGAAGCAGCCATCTTATCTAGGCTACCTGCTCTACAGAGACCTTCTAAAGTAGTTTCTACTTTAGGTCTACTAACACTATCTTAGTGTAGTTCTGCTATCCTTACAGCTAAAAGAGCTACTAAGGGTTCTGCTATTGTATTGCAGGTACTCGCTAGTACTCTATATTGTTGACAGAAATCGTTATAGGTGCTACTACGCTTAGTAGGCTTATCCTTTTTGTGTAGGGGCTACTATGCTTAGTAGGCTTATCCTTTTCGTGTAGGGGCTACTATGCTTAGTAGGCTTATCCTTCGTCTGTTTTCTAGGGCTACTACACTTAGTAGGCTTATCCAACGAATTTAAACGCCTTAGGGACTTATATAACTATGTATCCCTTAGCACTTTTAATCTAGTGCTTCTTCTGTTAATCCTTTAGTAGATTTAAACAGTCAAATAATTATCTAGCGCTCTAATTAATTAGATTCTCGCGCGTAGATCTAGCTCTAGCTGGCTTCTCGTCTAGATATAGCTCTAGAGGGCTCCTAAGTACGACGTAGCTACGCAAGTAGCTAAAGAAGGATCTAATTTAATAGTTAGGGTGCGTTGGGTTGACTAAAGATGCAAGGTAAACAGTAAAGGTGAATAAATTAGATATTAAACTATAGAGAGAGACTACGTAGGTTTATATATCTAACCCGGGTGATTAGGACTTAACCTAGGTTAGGACTAACTAAGGTTGTCAGAAGTTGTCGGATCAGCTAACAGTTAGCGTGAATAGTGCGGCCGATAGTTAGCTACTAGTGCTGAGGTGCTAGTACTGAGGTGCTAGTGCTGAGGTAAGAAAAGCCAACGAAGGCCACAGGCCGAGCACTAGAGAACATCAAGGCTTCAGCCCTTTACAAGTATTAGGACGTAGCTTCTATAGACTAAAGATAATGTTACTTTTTTATACTTAATTGTTATCATGAATAGTATAAGATTCTTTTACTTTTTAGTTATTAATGTCTCAGTAAAGTACTTAGTTGTAAAGGTTATCTTCATCAATAAAAGCGCAAATATAGAGGGTTAACAAACAGAAAAGATGTTACAAAAGTTATTATATTTAAAGCTTTATATATCTATTACTAGAAGTGCTATGCCAAAAAGAGTTAGTGATTTAAAAAGCCAAGAGCTTCCTCTTCAATATGCGCTCCTTAATAAGCTGCTTAGTCAGCATAATTCCGCCTACAATCTTGCTTGAAAAAAAATACCAGTATTTATTTTTTAAGTTGTTAAAGGTGGTGGTTGTTGTTGTAGTTAAAATGGGGTTCCAAAAAAGTTAAAAGCAGCTACCCTCTACTAATCAATCGCAAAAGTCAAAAAAAAAGATTGTGTGTAGTTAACGAGATTCGAACAGTAGGTAGATAAGTTCTAGGAGGAAAGCTTAAACTACTAAGCAATAATCAGGGTTAAAAAATTTGCTAAGGTACTAAAAAACAACACTAGTTAAAACGTGTCCACCGGCGATTGCTAGCCTATGGCTAACAACAGGATTACAGTAGAATTACAATAGGATTGCAATATAATACAATAGAGGAGGGAAAGAACATGTACGTACTGCAGCAGGAGCCTGTAATACTTTATAAAGCTAAAGCTGCTGCTTCTTACCTACTACTTCTCACCTTTTAAACAGCACCGCATACAAACAATTTACATATAATATACTGCAATAGCATGTAACCTCTGCAGCGAGCATCTCCTTATTCTAGACTCTCTTCTAAAAAAAGCATCCTTTGCTACTATCTGCCTAGCACCTAATTTAGTCTAACTTAAACTGCTTATATAAATACCTAAATTTATTAAGTATCTTAAAACTTAACTACTTAGCTAGACTTCTAAGTTTATAAAAATCTTAAACAAGTCTCTTATCTGCAATATCTCTATATACAAAAAGATTGTTAAGCCCTAATTTAGCTAGTTGTGCAAGGAATATACAATCCCTAAAGTACTTACTAATACTAGTGCAGTACTTAAAATCTATTACTTTAGTATCCCCCTTTTCCTATTTGTTGTGTAAGGGCTAAGTACAAAGACTAGAACTTAGCTTAAATAGCTGTTACAAGACGTTAAATTAGTAATAGAAAAAAAAGAAGCAGGAAAGGAGGAGTAGGCTTTTTATTATCGCGTTTATAGGTTAGTAAGTAAGGTAATAATAGTGTTACTACTTTACTTTATCTAGGAGCGCCTAGTAGTAAAGCAATAAAAATAGGCAGGATAAAGCGCGTTATGTTAAAAGGTAATTCACATCTTTGTCTTGCTTTTCTTTGTTTCTGTCTAAACATGCGACACAATAATTGCGTGCTAGCAATGCTAAATAAGGGGGCATGAGCCCGGATACCTGTTGTTAGCAATAAATCTTTTTTACTAAAATAGTGTCTACAAAATGTGTGGTCACATCAAAAGGCTGTCTTAACAGGCCGAAGCAAAAATCCCAGTATAACTTTTTTTTAAACGTGTAAATATTGCTTTTAAAAAACTAAGGTTAATCAGTTTACGTAATTATTACGTAAGTAAGATTAAGAGGCCTATATCTTCTTTACTAAGAGTTCAATTAAAGGGTAAATAGAACAGTGGTTACTTACGTAAGCGCTAATTACGTAATAGCTTAGTAAATTTATATTATAGAAACTCTTTTTCTTTATTAAAATATACCTTTTTAATAGTATAATTCTTATTAAGCACTAACTTTTTAAAGCGAGAAAAAGGTCTAGCTTTGCCTTTTTCTCGCCTCAACTATCTCAAACGCCTTCCTAAAATTAGCTTCTTATACTTGTCTTCTAGGTGCCGGTGTTGTAGCGTGCGCGCTAGCTAGTTGTAGATAAACAGAGTAGTTAACTATTAAAAACTCTGCAATTAGTCTATGCGCAAACTAATTCTAGAGTTTAATTGAAAGCAATTTAACTTCTACTTAATAAAGCAACAGCTTTTTACTTAGGTAGATAGATTTATTAGCGTAGTGAACTAATAGATTTATCTACCTAGCTATTAGCTATCTATTACTCGAAATCCTTATACTGACTCGATATACCAACCTCCTATATCGACCTACACATTAGAATAGATAGCTAGCGCTCCTAGCTATCTACCTACACCGAAATCCCTATACCAACTCAATATACCAACCTTATATATTAACTCTATACTGAACTGCTTAGCGTACCTATATAAGCAATACAAGAAGGCAGCTAGCATATCCTACAACAACGTATAAGAAGTAAAAGAGATAACTAGACTAGCATACTAGCTCTACATACTTCCTACACAACAAAGGACTAAGAAAGCTACTTGTTAAAACTACCCTAGGCTACAAGCCTAACCTTCGTTTAGACAAACCCCTCCTTGTAAATAAATTATATATTAGAAAACACTACATAGATACCTAAAGGTCCTAAACCTACACATCTTATATAGCCTTTTAGGCTAAGAAAGAACGTTAAACTACCAAAAAAATAGTATAATTCTTGTAGCTTAAAATTATTGTTTTTCTTAATAGTAAGTTAATTCTTCCTATTAATGTTATAAAGCAATTTTCTTATATAGTATTATACTAAAATAAATTCCTAAAAGTATTACTAGTACTCCTTATAATATTTAATTTAAAAATTTGCGCTTTTTATTACTTTTAGACCTTAACTAGGCTGTTATACTAAGATCTTTAAAAAGGTTTTAGAAATAGTTAATAGGATCTTGTTAAAAACACTTAAAAATTAAATAGATTACTTCTAAAATAAGTAAGTTAATATTTTTTTATTTGAAGCTTAAAGAGTTTCTTGAAAAGAAATTTTTTGTTTAATATTTTGAAGAAAAAATGTTGCTTTAAAAACTCTAAAAAAAGCCAATAATTACTGTCTTTTTATTAAGGAAAAACTTGTAAACTTTTAAATTTAAACTTTAATTAAGTTTTATAGAGAAATTAGTTTACTATAAAGTGTTGTTGGTATAAAAATAATATACTATTTAACAAAATAAAAACTACTATTCCAAAAGATTTAGGTTTTACACGAAGTAGTTAACAAATATAATTTCTTATAGCTATAGCGTTATTTAGCTACTTAAGAAGCTAAGGGCTAGTCTACAAAGTATTAGTAAGCTAATCTTTATTATTATAGAGATAAAACTTAAAAACAAGCTTTTTACTATTACTTTATAGTTTAAAAGTAGTATCACTATTAAACTTTAACACAAAATAGAGTTTAAAGCGTTGTTTAATATTTAAGATTTATAGCAATTTTTATACTTTAAGAAACAAGTTCTTTTAATATCCATTTATGATTCTATTTTTATCGTATTTTTAGCAAAATTGCAGGCGCAATCATGCTAACTAAGTAGCTTACTAAGCAGCCTATCTTTAAGGAAAAGATTCTAGCCTTAAAATAACTAACCCTTTTTAGTAAAGTCCTTCTAGTTATAGATAAATAAAGCTTTAAAAGCAATAAATTTTTTAACATCTAATATTTTGTCCCCCCTATGTATGTAGCAAATTAAAAGTTTGAAACCTATATTTAATAAAAGTAGAGTTATGCTTTATTCAAACTATGCTAATGCAAAGCTACTAAAACGCAGTTTATTATAAAATTTTAAGTTTAATTTTAAGTACTAGACTCTAGCTTGGTTTATTTAAGCTTTTAGGATAATGTTAAAGTAAAACCTTATAACTAGTACTAGCTTCGGCCTTTTAATACAACCTTTTAATGTAACTATATAATTTGTAGACACCTTTTTAGTAAAAAAAAGATTTATTACTAACAACAGGTATCCGGGCTTACGCGCCCTTATTTAGTATTACTAGCATGCAATTAGTGTGTTGTATGTTTAGATAGAAATAAAGATACGCGATATCTCTTAAACTAACTCTCTTAACTAATAACTATTTACTACTAATGTGCCGGTGCACGGGGTGATACCCTGCTGCTTACTAGGTCAGTGCTCAACCACCTGATCTGAGGGTATATAGCTCGTTTCGGGGATCGAAACGAGCGGGAGTCATCCATCAATCCTCCACCTCACAACTCAACTCCTGTACTTCTCTTCTAGATACAACCTATATTAAGATCTTTATCTTACTACCCTTGTTCTCGCATAACCTAACTACTAGTAATTTTATGCCCTTGTAGTAGTATGTCTTTATACACTTAAACACCCGTATAAATAGCAAAGCCTATAGGGACATACTCTACTACTTAGTACACGAAGAAACTAGTGCACAATTATGATAAGAATAATATAATAATCTTACGCAAGCACGGAATCCTTAGAATTATTACTAGACTTACTTTTAGAGGGTTAGCACTATCCCCTATTATAGACTACGTTAAAGACGATGTTACCTAAGTTAGCACTAACAATAACAATAAGGAAGAACAAAACCTATTAATAAAAACAGAATACATTATTAAATGCTAATTTAAAGTCTGTCTAGTAAAATAGAGGTAGTAAACTATCTAGTAAAATAGAGGCAGTCTTATATGTATTCTAAACGCTAATTTAAAGTCTACTTAGCAAAATAAAAGTAGTGACCTATCTAGTAAAATAGAGACAATAATACATGCGTAAAGAAATACTAAGCTAAAGTGCTATCTAGCAAAACAGAGATAGCACTAAAAGCTTATATATTAGTACTAGCTTTAAGTATAAATCTAAGCCTTCCTAGCAAAATGAAAAGTACCTAAGAGGTAAGAATTAATATACTTACACTTAAGAAAACACATACTACAAATACTTAAAGAAAGATATTTTTTTTTCTAGAAACTATACCTTATCTATTTTTTTACTAATACTTATTAATTATCTATATAAAGAACTTATATAAGTTATACTATACTTTAGATGTTAAAAAGGAATTAGAAGATAGGTTAAGGGCAGGAAGGCGCAACGCTTCCTCTCTCTAGACCTACTACTACTAGCCCTAATTTACTATTAACCCTATTAAGCTCTATTATTAACACTATAGCTACACCTACGCATAACTTAGTGTTAACTATAATTTAACTAAGACATAGTACATTAGTTTTTACTAAGAAGAATATTACAGAATTCCTAGAGAACTTTAACTAATAAGCTAATAATAGAAGTATTAATAATGCTATAAGGGTCTTTATTCTATTAGACTACTTTTCTAATAAAGATTAATCTCTCGTTTATATCCTAAAGCGCTTACCTAGATATACTAAGAAAGATTAGTCTAAGTTACAGACACATATAAAATAATAGTAGAAGAATAAGAATATAGCTATTATGATAGGCAAATACTTATACTTTTAAACCTACATCTATAAATACGTACAAAACTAGCCTAGTCTAGTAGAGTACGATACGTACTTTACTTCTGTTGCTAATATATGTATTAAGAATAGGCAAATCCCTTAAGAAGAGGAAGGTATTCTTTTCTTCTAAGGCCTACTACAAACTAACAAAGAGGTAGTTATATACTATATGCTTTCTACTCTAAATAGAGATAATTAAGATACGTATAAACTAGAAGGGATCTATTCTTTTCTAAAATCCTACTATAAGAAGATAACTAGCCTAGATAAGATTTATTAGCTAGAGCGAGGAGGCGCTAATACTAAGATACGCTAAATTATGCTGTCTAACTAGTAAGCAACTTTTACTCTAGAGAGAGTAAAAGAAGTAGGGATTAAGATTAGCAAAGCACATAAAAAGACAAGCATACTAGTAAATATTAACCTAGAGGTTAAAGACCTTATTAAATCTCTAGGTAACATAAAGCTTAGACTATTAACTATTTATATACTTATAGCTTATTCTATAACTAAGAGACTCCTAGAGAAACTCTCTAACTATATATACTTTGTTGCATAAGCAACTAATGTAGAATTCTCTAGTAAGAAAAATAATAATTTCTTTATTACTAAGGCTCTAAAAGAGTTATTTAACAAGACAAGTACAGTATATGTAAGTAATATAAAGACACACCCTCTCTGCTATATATGTAATGTAGTAGAATACATGTTTAAGAAGTATAAACAATACTACGCTCTAAAGTAGATAAGATAAGTTAGTTTTAACTAAGATATTTCTAGCAAGAAAGGAACATACTACTTTAGTCTACTATATAAGTGTTTAGGAGAAATCCTAAGGCAACTACTATTAAACTAAGTCTTGCTATAGTTAAAGGCAAAGATCTAAGAGTTCTGCAATATTACTAATAATATACTTAATTAGCTAGCCTCTAGTGTGCTACTAGAGAAGTTTACTAAAGAAGACTCTTAACTAGGTTTAAGGTATAAAGGGAAAAACTCTAATTCTACAAATATAGCAACTAGTTTAACAAGCTAAGGCTACTACAATAACGTCCTTTAGTAGTTCTAGTAATTCTAGGAACAGCTATATACTTCTTTTGCTAAGGAATACGTTAAGAAGCTTAATAATATAAATGCGGCTAACATTATACTAAAAGGCAAAAAAAAACGCTTTATATAGTATTTCTAAGTTAAATGCTGCTACGCGCTTAAAAGGCAAAGGCCCTACTCTTTACTAGGATATTAATTGTGTCCAGGAGGGGAGAATAAAGAAGCAAGGAAAAACAAGCAAGAATTTAAGTACATAAGAAAGCAATTAGATAATATAAAGTAACTCTTTTATCTCTAATTTGCAGCCTATAGATATATAGTATCTATAAGAAGAAACATAAAGTAATATACCTTTTACAAGCTAGCCATATAATACACTATTTTTAGTTATAAAACTACCTTAATTAGCTTATTAGGACAACAATATGTTAGCAGATCTAAAGCACTTACAGTAAGAAAAAAAGAAGAAGGCTATAAAGTTTATTAACGCTCTTCCTAATCTAGAACTTAAAAAGATAGTATAAGGATAGCTAAACTGTATTACAACTACCCTACTTAGACAGGAAGTAGAAGAAGTTACATTATTAAACCTTATAGAGTAAGCTGGCTTCGGCCTTTTGAGACAACCTTTTGATGTGACCACACATTTTGTAGACACCTTTTTAGTAAAAAAAAAGATTTATTGCTAACAACAGGTATCAGGGCTCATGCCCCCTTGTTCGGCATTGCCGGCACGCAATTGGTGTGTCGCATGTTTGGACGGAAACAAAGAAAAGCAAGATAAAGACGCGAATTGCCTCCTAACTTAACGTGCCGTATCCTGCCTATTATTGTTGCTTTACTGCCAGGCGCTCCTAGATAAAGTAAAGCAGCAACACTATTATTGCCTTGCTTACTAACCTATAGACGCGACGATAGAAAGCCTACTCCTCCTTTCCTACCTCTTTCTTCTCTATTCCTAATTTAACGTCTTGCAATAGCTGTTTAAGCTAGGTTCTAGTCTTTATACTTAGCTCTTGCACGACAAACAAGAAGAAGGAGATACTAAAGTAATAGATTTTAAGTACCGCGCTAGTATTAGCAAATACCCTAGAGATTATATATTCCTTATACAACTAGCTAAATTAAGGCTTAATAATCTTTTTGTATATAGAGATATTGCAGATAAGGGACTTATTTAAGATTTTTATACACTTAGAAGTCTAGCTAGGTAGTTAAATTTTAAGATACTTAATAAATTAGGTGTCTGTATAAGCAGTTTAAGTTAGACTAAATTAGGTGCTAGGTAGATAGTAGCAAAGGATGCTTTTTTTAGAAGAGAGCCTAGAATAAGGAGATACACGCTGTAGAGGTTGCACGCTATTGCAGTGTATTGTATGCGAATTATTCGTATGCAGTGCTGTTTGAAAGGTAAGAAGCAGGCAGTAGGTAAGAAGCAGCAGCTTTAGCTTTATAAAGTATTGCAGGCTCCCGCTGCGGTACGTACGTGTCCTTTCCCTCCTCTATTACATTATGTTACAATCCTACTGTAATCCTGTTGTTAGCTATAGGCTGGCAATCGCCGTTAGACACGTTTCAACTAGTGTCGTTTTTTAGTACCTTAGCAAATTTTTTAACCCTAATTATCGCTCGGTGGTCTAAGCTTTCCTCCTAGAACTCATCCACCCACTGTTCGAATCTCGTTAACTACACACAATCTTTTTTTTTGACTTTTGCGATTGATTAGTAGAGGGTAGCTGCTTTTCACTTTTTTAGAACCCCATTTTAACTACAACAACAACCACCACCTTTAACACCTTTAAAAAAATAAAAAAATAGAGTAAGCTAGCATTTAAAAACAGCTATGTAATCTTCTTAATAATAGTATTAATGTTGTAGATAGTTTAAGTACGCTTAATGTTATAACGTGTATAAAAAACGCTAAGCTAACAGATACTAGGTGCGCTAAATCATACCTAGGATCTATTCTAGTCTCTAATTAGCTGAATAATCGCACAGGCCCTACCTATAGAATTTTACTAAATATACTACCTACTAAGAGCGCGTATTGCAATTAATAAATTTATATTAATCCAATACGCAAACTTACTATAAGGTAAATAGAAGGAGATATTTCTAGATAAATAAATTAGATAACATACCTATAAAAGATGTCAAAGAGGTTTAATAATAAAAAAAGGCAGGCTTTTACTTAAACTAACTTACTAGAATACTAGGTTACTGTAAACAGTAGCTTTCTAAAGTGCTTAATTAACACTAAGGCATAAAAAATATTCTAAGACTAAGTGCTGCGCGAGCATTAAAGATACTATATAAAATAATAGAGCACTAGCTAGGGCAGCCTTCTCCTAGTGTTACTTTAGCCAATAGCATACATAACCTGTTTATTAGGACTACATTTAATATACCTATACAAATAGAGACAGTTACTATTAGAACTATGTTTAAGATTGTTGCTAATATTACTAGATCTATAATTCTAGGAGGACCTTAGTGCACAAGCGCTAGAATATTAATTTAGTATAATGTTTTTAGACAAATTACGTGCTAAGTCCTATCTAAAGATAGTACAAGAAACGTAGTTTTTATTATGTTTAACTTATCTCTAAATTACCTTGCGTAGACAATTAGAAACAAAGCCTTTAACAATAACTTAGACAGAGAAATAGTAGGTAATATATAGTTATATGTAATTACTAATAGATTAGGCAACAAACTACAAGCAGTAGTAATGAAATAAATACAGGAAGCTACATAGTCTAATCTAGTAGCTAAATTTAGTAACTTTAACATGCTATATATAGAAGGCAGTAGGAAAAATTAGATAGTCTAGATAAACTAAGTATTTACGTACACGGTTAGATAGTCTAAGGACCTTATAAGAAACTATAAACTTAGTAAATTTTTAATTATATATAAGCTTAATTGTTAGTAGATACAAGAAAGGCTACTTAAATATGCTTAATAACACAATAATCTTTACACACTATACGAGACAGTAGACAAAAAGGTTTAACCTATTAATATCTTGTAGTAGGAGATGCCTATATAGTTTAGACAAGAAGACTAGAAGGAAAAGATAAAAGAATAGTAATACCTTAGAATAAGCATTTGCAATCTTAATAAGGAGCCGTGCAATTATCTATTTAAACTAAGATATACTACTTTTCTACAAGGGACAAGGCTTACTAAAGAACAACTTAACAAGCTATATACTAAAGACTACCTACAGCTATTAGAAAAAGAGATATTTATATATATGCTTCTTAACAGAGAAGGAGCGCTCTCCTAGCAATTTAAGGAATTAGGAAGGATTTACCTTAATATATGTCTGCTATACAAGATATAAACAATACTATACAAAGCTTAGCAAGTATAAAGTTTTACTATTCTAAAAGCTTTAGAGCTGTAAGTAGTAGATATAGTTAACGTCTACCTAAATTAAGGAACATAAAAAAGGTGTAATAGTTAATATTACAACTTATAGCACCTAGTACCTAAGAAAGACAAAGGCGTTTAAGAGATTAGCAATACACAGCAAATAAATACAGTTACTATACAAGATGTAAACCTACTACTAATAGTAGATAAGTTTTTTAAGAGGTTTATAAGATACAAGATTATCTTACTTATAAACTTGTTCTTAGGATATAACTAAATTACACTACATCTAGAAAGCAGAGATATAACAGCGTTTTAAACACTAGCTAGGCTTATACAATTATACATGATAGTTATAAGTGCTACTAACTTTATAGCAGCATTTTAACATATAATAATAAAAATTCTAAGAGACTACTAGCCTAATACTATGCTCTTTATTAACAACATTATATATAGAGGGCTAAAAACTAATTATAGCAGAGAAGAATTAATGCTAGGTATTTAACATTATATTCTTAAGCATATCTTACAACTAGACAGAGTGCTAACTAATATTAAATAAGCTAGAGGCACTATGTTAAGAAAGAAATGTTATTTTCTTATAGAAAGGCTTAAGGTTGTAGGCTATAAGGTTAGCCTGCAAGGACGTTATCCTAACTAAAAGAAAGTTAAGAAGATTATAAACTAGCTACTATGCAAGAATAAAAGAGAGGTAGAATTTTTTATAGGCACATGCGTCTACTACTATATATAGGTAAAAAACTTTACTAAGATTACTAAACCTCTGTTTACACTCTTATAAGATAATGTCTCTTTTAAATAAAGAGATGCACAAGACGTAGCAATGTATAAGCTAAAATAAGCTATATACAATGTACCTACACTTATGAACCTTAACTACATTAATACTAAGGATTACAAGATATTCTTAATAACTAATATAAGTTAAGACAGGGCAGGACCATATATTAAACAACTTAAGGAAGATAATAAGCAACACCTAGTGCAGTTCAAAAGCATGCTATAGTTAGCGTAAGAGAGGCAATAGCACTCTACTAAGTTAGAATATAAAGCTGTGCTATAGGCTCTTAAGAAATTTTGTACCTACCTTTATAGTGTTTACTTTACTATAGAAACTAACGCGGCAACCCTTATTACTTAACTAAATTGCTTATCTACTAACAATCTAGGATCTGTTATAAACAAGTAGATATCAATAATTCTTTTATAGGACTTTAACATTAATTATATACTAGGATAGAAGAATGTAGTTATAGATACACTATTAAGGTATCTAAAACCTAATAATTAGGAACTACCTCTAGAACCTAAGGAGAATTTAGAGAAGTTTATTAATTATATAATTAGAAATGTAAATGCACTAATACTAGTAGGACAGGCAAGGATACTCTATTAGAAATTCTTAATAGAGTTAGAATAATACGCTTAATTTTTAGTTAACTTTAAGACTCCTAGAAATATAGAACTATAAGAACTATAAGTATAGAAGAAGTAAGCTCTAAACTTCTTTATACAAGATAGGATACTCTTTAAGAAAACATCTAGGAATATTGTAATCTAGAAAGTTGTAGATAATACTAACCTAAGAATAGCTGTAGTATAGAACGTACACACTTAGATTAGACATAGAGGAGTTAACGCAGTGTACTCTATACTTGCTTAGTAATACTAGTAGAAAGGAATATATAAGCACGTGCAGCAAAAGCTAGCGACCTGTCTAGACTATTAACTACAATCCTCTAAGAGGAAAGTTAATATGCTTACTAATACTTATAGTTTTGCTATTTAAGAGACTGTTGCAATTAATATAGTATATATACCTTAGTACTTTAGAAAGAAGTTTTTAGTTATTATAAGAAACTACCTTAGTAGCTAGCCTAAAGCAAAAGCTCTATTAAATAACTAGTTAAAGACAATTGCAGAGTTCGTATATAAAAATATTATATATTAATAGAGCATAGCGCGCAAACTTATAGTTAATAAAAGGCCTAATTTTGCTAAGGTAGTATTACATCTTTTAGATATATACAGGATTAACTAAGTCTAGTCTTTAGGACACAACCTTTAAGCTATAAGAAAGATTAAAGGAGGGCATAAGCTTATTATAAATGCCCTTACAAAGCTACTAGGACCTTAAGTTAAGAACTTACTAATAGTTCTTTTTACAGACAGGATCTTAATACAGGAATAAATAGGTTACTTACTATACTAGTTAGTTATAGGGTAGAACCTAGTACTTCCTATTAAACTTGCGCTGCCTACATAGCAAACGCTTTTATTTAGAGAAGTAAAAGACTATACACAGCTACTTACAATTTAAGCAATATAGCTAGATCTTAGAGATTAGTTTATAAAGAATGCTATTGCCTGTACTAACTAGATAAGAGCTGCTATTAAGGAATACTAAGATAACACTAAAAGAATACAACATAAGGATATAAAGCTAAGAGACTTAGTTCTTCTTTAGAACTCTGTTTAGGAAATTAATATATTGTAAGACTGTAAGCTAAATATAAGATAGTTAAGCCTATACTATATTTATAAAGCTAGACCTAATAGAGGAACTTATTATCTTAAAAACTTTAATAGTCCACGCTTCCTCTACACAACACCTAGATAGCAATTAAAGCTATTTAGATAAAGACTTATACAGGATATTATTAAGGAAAATTAAGAAAACATAAAGCTATAGGATCCTAATTATTAGGAATAAACTAGCCTTATAGTAGACATTCCTATCTTGCTAGACTTGCCTAAGCTACGTAAAGAACTACAACTACTTTTACCTCCTATAATAGGTAATAAGCTTCGTCCTTAAGTTGTTATTACTAAACGTCTTATAAAAGAAGAGTGTTAAGAATATAGATAAGACTTTAAAAGCTTAAACTCTAACTTAAATACTTCTATATTAGACAACTAATAGGCTATAGGACAGCTTATAGTTTTAGGAAGGGGAGGGGATACTATGCTAGTAGTACCTGCTTTTACCTTTAGCTACTTATTTACTAATTTCCTATATAAAATTTACTTACAAGCCACCTATCCTACTAATTCTAGGTGCTTACTGCTACACTAATACTATACTTAATTTCACGCACTCTTAAGGTAACAGCTAATTATAATAACTATTTTAATTGCAAAACCTGCTTATTTTAGCGCGATTAAGACCCTATTTATCTCTACCTACTAGCTAGCAGGATACCGCTACTACGTATAAACTAGAACTACAACCTTACTAACTGTCTAACCCTCCTGCTACACAAACTTTACTACCTTTTATAAGGATAGTTACCTTCTAAGACAATAAGAATAATAATATCTTCCTCCTCCTCTTAAACTAGTAGCAGCTAAAGACAATATTTAACTTACATTAGCTAATCTGCTTAAATAATACTTCTAGCGCTATTAGACAAGGCCTAAGGCAAGTAGCTATAGCAGCAACTACTATAAACACTGGGACTATTAATAGTTTTTAACAACTTTAAAGTTATTACTAAGAAGAAAGACTATATTGTAGACTAAATCCCTAAAGTTGTATAGTATTATGATAAAGTACTAGAGCTTATAAAGCATAGCAACAATATTAAAGTTATTAATATCTAGACTTTAGTAGATAAATTTTTTTTAAACGCTCTAAGATAATAACGTATTATTGTACATTGTTAGTTTAAAAACGCTTCTTACTAATTTAACCTAATCTTTAAGGTTGTCTTAGGAGTAGGTAATCTTTATGCTTAGCTCCCTAGACTTATAGACAAATATAGTGGTGTTAAAGGTTTCTAAGAACACTATCCTATTATTAGCACAGTATCCTTAACGCAGGACAAGAGGGCTAAAGAACTAAGTAAAGCTATTATAACTGTAAAGAAGCTAGCTCTAGGATTTATCTAAGAATACGTTAGCATCTACACGCCTTATACGCTACTTAGTTACTAAGAATTAACTAACATAGCCTTTATATTAAGGCGTATAGATCTTAAGAATACTACTTAGTTCCTTAACGCTGCAGCAGCTCACCGCATTAACTCTAAGAACTAAGGTAAGAAATAATATATATTAACAGCTAACTAAGTAATAGTAAAGCTACTATACAAGGACATCTATGCTTTTATTAATTAAAATAACTCTTACAACTAAGCATCTTACCTAAATATTAATAAGTAAGAGGCAAAAGAGCTTAATAATATCTACGCTAAGCTGCAAGTCTAGAAAGAAGATATTAAGTTTAACCTATAGAAGCTACAGCCTAATGCTAAGGCAAAGAATAAGCAAGGCAAGCCTAATTCTCTTTATATATTCTAGCAAAAGGTTTTTTAACTTATAGCTAAAGCTAAGAACTCTAAAACTAGGCTAGTCTATTCTACACAAAATATTTTAAGTAATAAGTACAGGCTACTAGCTTCAGCCTTTTAAGACAACCTTTTAATGTGACCACACATTTTGTAGACACCTTTTTAGTAAAAAAAAAAGATTTATTGCTAACAACAGGTATTAGGGCTTATGCCCTCTTGTTTAGTATTACTGGCACGCAATTAGTTTGTCGCATGTTTAGACAGAAACAAAGAAAAGCAAGACAAAGACGTGAATCGCCTCCTAACTTAACGCGCCTTATCCCGCCTATACTACCTACTTATATTAAGGCTTTACTTCTAGGTACTCTTAGACAAATTAAAGAAGCAGCACTATTATTGCCTTGCTTTCTAACCTATACATACAACAATAGAACGCCTACTCCTCCTTTTCTACCTCTTTCTTCTTTATCGCCATTTTAACGTTATGCAATAGCTAGCCTAACTAGTTAATAGTTTCTTTACTTAGCCTATGCACAATTAACACGAAGAGAGGGATACTAAAGTAGAGCATTTTAAGTACTTTGCTAGTATTAGTAAATACCCTGTAGATCTTGTATTCTTTCTACAACTAGCTAAGTTAAGGCTTAATATTCTTTTTATATATAAAGATATCGCAGATTCTAGAGCTGTTTATAAGGGATATAATTGTAAAGTCCTGAAGAGGCTAAGTTTATAAATGCTTAATAAACTTAGGTGTCTACATAATTAGCTTAAGCTAGACTAGTTTAGGGGCTAGGTGTACAACAGGAAAGCTTCCTATCTTTAGATAAGAGTTAAGGTTAAAGAGATGCTTGTTGTAGAGGTTACACGCTATTGTAGTGTATAGTATGCAAATTATTCGTATACAGTACTATTTAAAAGGTAAAAAGCAGTAGGTAAGAAGCAGTAGCTTTAGCTTTATAAAGTATTGCAGTCTCCCGCTGCGGTATGTACGTGTTCTTTCCCTCCTCCATTGCATTATTTTGCAATCCTATTACAATCCTACTGTAATTCTGTTGTCAGCTATAGGCTGGCAATCGCCCTTAGACACGTTTTAACTAGTGTTGTTTTTTAGTACCTTAGCAAATTTTTTAACCCTAATTATCGCTTAGTAGTCTAAGCTTTCCTTCTAGAACTTATCTACTTACTATTTAAATTTTATTAACTACACATAATCTTTTTTTAACTTTTGCGACTAATTAGTAGAGGGCAGCTGCTTTTTACTTTTTTGGAAAACCCATTTTGACTACAACAACAACCACCACCTTTAATACCTTAAAAATAAAAAAGTACAGGCTACTTAGTGTAAAGACACATCTAATATATAGTGTAGTTATTTCTATAACTATAGAGCTAGGAAGAACTCTAAATAAGGCTTAAGCTATTAATTGCTATAGAGATCTTATAACATCTAAGACCCGCTCTCTAGAGACTTATAGTCTGTTAGTTATAACTAAGAATCTAAGGCAATCTACAGGAATGTTAGCTAGTTAAAAACCTAACTAATATTTAGCAATTAAGTTATATAAGTTTTAGAACAGAATGACTGTAGTACAATAGAGGCGTAATACTACTAATATATAGGCAGGATAAGTTAGGACTAACGCTAGTAGCTAATAAGTCCCTGTACTACTACCTCTACTAAGCTCTTGTGCTCTAAATGCAACACTAGCCTACTAATAGGCGGCTACCTAATTAGATATTAACTTTAACGACGCTTTCTATGTAGACAAGGAGCTAGATACCCTTAATTAAGAATAGAAGATTCTTTAGGCAGGGTGTTATTACAAGAATTCTACCTTAGCTTTCCTTAAGCTGCTTAAGCAAGCCTACGTAAAGAAGCTAATTACTAATCTAGACTGCGTTAAGGTTATTAAGGAATAGTACTGTAAAGTTAATATTAGACAACAGCCTAGCTCTAATAAGTTATTATATAAGCAAGTATGCTTTATCTATAAGTACACTGCTGTAAGTGTTATAAGTTTGTTTAAAAGGGCTATACTATCTAATATACTTAATAAGTGTCTACTCTTACTATACGTAGAATAGAGCCCTAGCAAGAATTCTAATATAATTTAGTTATTTTAAAGCTTTTTATAAGCAAGTATCGCCTAGCAAAGCAGGATAAAGACCTACTAAGCTATAAATATTAACCCTCTAGACTTAATCTCTACCTACTCTCTACTTAGGACGAGGTTATTAATACTATAGAGTTTTAACTATAAGCTAAGGAGTTCTAACATACTAAAAGCATTATTACTAACGCCTATACCTAGCTGTTTAAGGACAGTTAGGTTAAGGATATTATTATTAAAACATTTAAGATGTACTGCTTCTATCTACAATATATAGACAGGAAGCTAAACCTTAAATAGCTACGCAATATATACTACTTACTTATCTAATAAGCTGTACGCACTAATCTAGGATACTAGTTATAATATGCTATGCTCTGTAAGGAATATACTATAATTTTCTAATTTTACTACGCTAAATACGCTAAGAAGGGTAATTAAACTTACTTTAAGAACATTAACTTTAACCTTAAGCAAGCAATAACTAAAGGCTTTAATATAGATATAATCTAAAGCAGCGTATTATTTAATAATAAAGATAAGAACAACTACATAAAGATACTTCTAGGCTTTTACAACTATATACTAGAGTACTTAAAGTAGCGTAAAGACGCAGGTATTAAATTATTAAATAGTCTTATTAAAAGATAGGAAGATAAAATAGACTAGCTAAAGAACGCACAGAAACTAGCTCCTAATACTTACTAGGCAAAGTAAATTTACAAAGAAGAGTAAGTTTAAATTTTATTACCTCTACTACTTTATAAATCTACTAGCCTAACTACTTATAACTGCTACACTATCCTTCCCTAGTTTGTTATAGTCTATAATAGAGTAATAGAGGTGCCTACTATAGGAACTTATAAGGAAATTTGTAAGACTTATTATAACCTTACTACAGCTTCTTGTACTCTTTTAGGCTATCCTAACAAGTTTAGAGGAATTAATTAGCTATTCTCTGCTAATGTTTATATTAAGTATAGGTCTTAGATCTAGAAGGCCCTTATTAGATAGGCTAAGTAGGACAATCTTTTTGTCTATAAGGAGCTAAATAACATACTATAGAACGCTAATAAGGAGTAAATTAACAACTACATTAAAAAATATCGCGACTATATACTACAACAAATTATTAACTTATAGCCTATAGTATAAGAGTTAGAGAAGGACGCTTTTTATGCTAATTTAGCTTAAAAAATCCTAAACTATTTGTACTTTACTAACCTTAGATAGAACCCTCCTTATACAACAAAAAACTAAGATAGGTAGAATACTAATTTCTCTTAAGCTAATTTACTACAACGTCTCTAAGAGGAACTTAGCCTAAAGGCTAATAAGCGCTAAGTTTTTTAAGAGAGCAAAGATCTTACAATGCTCTCCTTTATATAACGCCTTCTTAGCGTTTGTTCTTAATTAGGTACGGTTATCTTAGATAACGTCTTAGTGCTAACTACTCTAACTAGGCAGCCTTATTATAGTCGCCTTTAATTAATATTAGAATCTTAAGCGCCTACTACTCCTGTCCCTACTCCTACTACTGCACCTGCGCCGAGACCACGTGCTACAACTACTACTTAAAAACCTCGCTAAAGTGAACGTTTAAAGAAGTAAGGGAGGTGTCTAGGCTAGATATAGGGTAATTAAGTTATATTTCTTTTGTTTTATTTCCTTTGTTTTACTATTTTTCCTTCTGCTAAGTAGGTCGCTTAATAGGCCAAGCTCGCAGGAAGGGGAGGTATGTGCTAGTGCACAGGGTGATACCCTGCTGCTTACTAGGTTAGTGCTTAACCACCTAATCTAAGGGTATATAGCTCGTTTCAGGGATTAAAACGAGCAGGAGTTATCTATTAATCCTCTACTTTACAACTTAACTCCTGTACTTCTCTTCTAGATACAACCTATATTAAGATCTTTATCTTACCACCCTCGTTCTCGCATGACCTGACCACTAGTGATCTTATGCCCTCGTAGTAGTATGTCTTCATACACTCCAACACCCGTACACTAACTACAACTTCTGTTGTCTTATTGCTATACTAGCAGTGTTGCAGTTACAGGGTTTAGTGCCTATTCTTAGATATAAATTAACAATAACAGCATTACTATTTATACACAGCTCTTCTATTTTTAAAGGCAACTTACAAAATCCTCCTTCTTGTTAGTTTATTATAGCTACTTAATAGCTGTTTTAACACGCCTTTACTTTTTACTAAGCTACTTTTAAGTTTTTTTGCTAAGGTTGCATTTGCGCAGAAAGAGATTACTAAAGTAATACACTTTTACTATACTTAGACTATTAACATGCGCAGTGTCTATAGTGTACTAGCTAAACTAGCCTTTTACAGTTCTTATTATAACCTTAATATTTATAACACTAAACGCGGTTAAGATTTCTTAAATATAGTTATATTTTAACCTCTGCACTAACTTAACTACTACAGAGACTGTTACTACTACCTCTTTTTTAACTAACAAAGGTAGCTACTTAACAACAGTAAAGGCTAGCTTTGTAGTCTACTACTATAGCTTCTAGTATAGTAACTTAGTAAGGTTTAATATTACTTAATATAAGCTATTAGTCTTCATATTAAATGGAGGGAAGAACATTATATTGTTTATATATAAGTTGTTTATATGTAGGACAATGTAGTGTTAGAAATTCTTAAAGTAAGAAGTAGTAGGCAAGGAGCTTTTATTTATTTTTTAAGGTGTCAAGGGTGGTGGTTGTTGTTGTAGTCAAAATGGGGTTCCAAAAAGGTGAAAAGCAGCTACCCTCTACTAATTAATTGCAAAAGTCAAAAAAAAAGATTGTGTGTAGTTAACGAAATTTGAACAGTAGGTAGATAAGTTCTAGGAGGAAAGCTTAGACTACTAAGCGATAATTAGGGTTAAAAAATTTGCTAAGGTACTAAAAAACAACAATAGTTGAAACGTGTCTAACAGCGATTGCTAGCCCATAGCTAACAACAGGATTATAGTAAGATTGTAATAGGATTATAACATAATGCAATAGAGGAGGGAAAGGACACGTACGTACTGCAGCGGGAGCCTATAATACTTTATAAAGCTGCTACTTCTTACTTACTACTTCTTACCTTTTAAACAGCACTGTATATAAACAATTTGTATATAATATGCCTTAACTCTTATCTAAAGACAGGCGTCTTTCCTGTTATACACCTAGCCCCTAAACTAGTCTAGCTTAAGCTAATTATGTAGATACTTAAGTTTATTAAGTATTTACAAACTTAGCCTCTTTAAGACTTTACAATTATATTTCTTATAAACAACTTTAGAATTTGTAATATCTCTATATACAAAAAAAATGTTAAGCCTTAACTTAGCTAGTTGTAGAAGGAATATAAGATCTACAGAGTGTTCCTTAATACTAGTAAAGTACTTAAAATACTCTACTTTAGTATCCTTCTTTTCTTGTTAATCGTGCATAAGCTAAGTAAAGAAACTATTAACTAGTTAGGCTAGCTATTGCATAACGTTAAAATGGCGATAGAGAAGAAAGAGGCAGAAAAGAAGGAGTAGGCGTTCTATTGTTGTATGTATAAGTTAGAAAGCAAGGTAATAATAGTATTACTTCTTTAATTTGTCTAAGAGTACCTAGAAGTAAAGCCTTAACATAAGTAGGCGGTATAGGCAGAATAGGGTGCGTTAAGTTAGGAGGCAATTCGCGTCTTTGTCTTGCTATTCTTTGTTTCTGTCTAAACATACTAGAGCAACACACTAATTGCGTGCCAGCAATGCTAAATAAGGGGGCATAAGCCCTAATACCTATTGTTAGCAATAAATCTTTTTTTTTACTAAAAAGGTGTCTACAAAATGTGTGGTCACATTAAAAGGTTGTCTTAAAAGGTCGAAGCCAAGGAGCTTTTATAAAAAAGTATTGCAGGCTCCTGCTACAGTAACATACATGTCTTTACTCTCTTCCTCTATCTCTATCGCAATCTTTTTGCTAGCTCTAGGCTAGCAATTGCTGTTAAACACGTTTTGATTAGTATTGTTTTTAGTATCTTTGACTAATTTTTTCAACCCTAATTTTTACTTAGTACTCTAAGCTTTTCTGCTCTAAGCACTTAGCGCGTAGACCTTATTTACTTACTGTTTAAAACTTGTTAACTACACACAATCTTTTTTTTTAACTTTTACAACTAATGACTAGAGAGTAGCTACTTTTTACTTTTTAGAAAACCTATTTTAACTATAACAACAACTACTACCTTTAACACCTTAGAATAAATAACTAGTACTACTTGTTAAGCACAAAGCTTTTAGGATCTAGTCTTTTTAGTTTTATAAAAGTATTTTAAATTCTTCGCGTTTTAAAGCTAAAAATACTAAAAAAAAACAATTTCTGCTTTAATAATATGTAAAACTACAGAATGCTATAAGTACTTTGCTTTATTAGTTTAACATTATTCAATAAACTAAGAGCTGCTTCGTTATTAAAAACATAACAATTTATAAGTGAGTAGGCATTAGAATTTAAAACAAAAAAGACTTTGTTAATAAGTAATAAGATTAAAAGTTTAATTAAATAAATAAGTATTGGTTAAATGCTCTGTAGCTGGTTAAGCTTACTTAGCTTTTAAATTTAAGTCTGTAAAGTAGTTATTTTGCTGTTTTAAGCTAGGGCTTTTTCAAGCTTATTATAGCTTAAGTTTAAAAAGCGTTTAAAATTTCTTTTAGCATGTTTTACTTAAATTTTTTCTAGTAAGTGCTTTCTTTCCCTCTATCTAGGTACTAGTAGGCTTATTATAAAATACTTTATAAAAGCATGATTCTTCATAATACAGTTTTCTTACTGTCTTTTTTCATTTTTTCTTACTTTAATAATTGCAAAGACATTTTTTTATAAAAAGTACATTTGTGTGCTTGTAAATAAGTACTAAAAGAACTTGTTCTACTTACTTTAAGCTAATTCAATTTTTGCTTAAAACAAGTGCTTTTATGAGCTTCTACTACATAAATTATCTGAATTTTAAATAAATCTTATAGCTTAATATATTAAAGTAGTCTTACGTTGCTAGTGTGCCTAGAATCTTATTCATTTTGTATACTTTTGCGCGTTAATATAAATACAGCTAATTCTAAAATTCTTACTTTATTTTTTAATATTTTTGCTTTACTTTTACAAATTCGGGTTTGTCCTAAAAGTATATAAAGTTTCTAGTATTTACTTTTAAAGTGTTAAAGATAGTAGTTATTGTTGTAGTTAAAATAAGTTATCTAAAAAAGTAAATAGCAGCTACTTTTTATTAATTAGTTGCAAAAATCAAAAAAAAAGATTATACGTAGTTAATAAGATTTAAATAGTAAGTAAATAAGTTCTAAAAAGAAAACTTAGACTACTAAGCAATAATTAGAGTTTAAAGAATTTGCTAAGGTACTATAAAACAACACTTATTGAAACCTATTTAACAGCGGTTGCTAGCTTATAGCTAGAAATGGAATTACAGTAGGATTGCAACAAGATTGCAACATAATGCAAAAAAGAAGAGAAAAAACATATTTATACTACAGCAGAAGTATGCAATACTTTATAAAGCTACTACTTTTTACTTACTGCTTTTTACTTTTTAAACAGCACTGTATATAAAGAATTTATATAAAATTTACTACACTATAATATAGCGTACAACTTTCGTAGCAAGCATTTCCTTATTCTAGGCTCTTTTTAAAAAAAAGCATTCTTTGCTACTATCTACTTAGGTTTTAATTTAGTCTATATAAAACTGCTTATGTAGACGCCTAAATTTATGAAGTATCTTAAAACTTAACTACTTAGCTAAACTTCTAAGTTAATTAAAATTTTAATTAAGTTCTTTGTTTAAAATATCTTTATATACAAAGAAATTATTAAGCTTTAATTTAGGTGATTTGAAAAGAAATACACAATTTCCAAGGTATTTGCTAATACTAGCGCGGTGATCAATACTTGTTACTTTAGAATCTGTTTTTTCTTGTTTGTCGTGCAAGAGCTATATACAAAGACTAAATCTTAGCTCAAGTAGCTACTTTAGGACATTAAATCAGCAATAAATAAAAGGTAGAAAATAAGAAGTAGGCTTTCTATTATTGCGTTTATAAGTTAGCAAGCAAGCCAATAATAGTATTACTGCTTTACTTTTCTAGGAGCACTTAGTAGTAAAGCAACAAGAATAAATAGAATAAGTCACGTTAATTTAAGAGGCAATTTGTGTCTTTATTTCGCTTTTCTTTGTTTCTGTCTAAACATGCTAAAGCAACACATCAATTGCGTGCTAGCAATACTAAACAAGGGGGCGTAAGCTTAGATACGTGTTATTAATAATAATAAAAGTTTTGACTAAAAAGGTGTCTACAAAATGTGTAGTTACATTAAAAAGTTGCTTTAAAAGGTAAAAGCTAGAAGTTTCTAGTATAATAATTTTTTTTAATAAAAGAATAATTTACATACTTAACTAGCGCTTCTAGCGTTGTAACAGCTGATTTTAATAAAAAACTTTAGTAAGAACAAGGAGCTTAAAGCCAGTCGTTAAGTTAACTTAGTTTTTAAAGTGCTTAAAGTGTTTTTTTTAGAAACTTGATTTACTTAATCTACTATATAGTTTGCAACTTTAACTTTATATAAGTTAAGCTTTACTTAATTTACTTTTTTCAGAGTAATTTCTTAAACTAGTTTTTCCTTTTATAGTCATTTAAGAGTAACTTTATTTAAGTTAACTTTACAAAAGAAATTTTTACTTCTAGCATACGATTTAAAATTTATAAACTTTTCTAGCTAATGCGCTGTTTAAGAGTAAAGTAGCCTTACAGTATAGTATTTATATTACTTATATAAAGCTTTTAATTATACTTAAATAAAGCAAAGTAACAAAAATGATTAAAGTAGCTATACTTAAATATTGCCTCTATTCTAAGCAGTAAGATAGAACTATATCAATATTTTAGTACGCTAAGCTTATAATATTGCAGGAAAAAGTTTAAAAAAGAATCAAAAAAATAAAATTGAAGAAGCACTGTAAAAGTGCTGCTATATATGCACCACTTAGCAAGTAGTGCTTACTATCTTATATTAACTAGCTGCAAAGGTTATGTGCTCTTATATTAGCTTAGCTTAGATAAGTTATTTGCTAGTAGTACTGTAGTAATTAGGGCAGTGCTCTGCGACAATTTAACTTTTACGTTTACTTAATTACTATAAAAGCTACTACTCTTAGCTTCTTCTTAACTAACTAAGAAAGTTAATTAATAAAAGTAAAAGCAGGCTATATAAGCTTCTACTATAGCTTTTTATATAGCAATTCAGTAAAAATTAACTTTACTTAGTATAAGCTATTAGTCTTTGTATTAGATAGAGAGAAAAATAGGTTATGCATTATATTATTTTTATATAAGTAATTTACATATAGTGTTAGAGATTAAGCTACTTAGCTGTTTCTCTACAGGATCTAGGTACTCAAATTACACTTAGAATTTACAATTAACTCACAATTATTAATAAATAGAAGCTATTTGTAAGGGTGCGTTGGGTTGACCAAAGATGCAAGGTAAACGGTGAATAAATTAGATATCAAACTATAGAGAGAGACTACGTAGGTTTATATATCTAATCCGGGTAATTAGGACTTAACCCCGGTTAGGACTAACTGAGGTTATCGGAGGTTGTTAGATCAGCAGATCAGCTAGAAACTAGCGCAAATAGTGCGGTCGATAGTCAGCTACTAGTGCTGAGGTGCTAGTACTGAGGTGCTAGTGCTGAGGTAAGAAAAGCCAACGAAGGCAACAGGCCGAGTACTAGAGAACACCAAGGCTTCAGCCCTTTACACTATTACCCTACTAGTATTACAAATTATTGTTATTAATTAATTGTTGTTATTAATAACATTAAGGATTACGCAATCTACTATAGATTACGTAATATACTACGCAAACTGTTACGTAGTATAGATCTTTCTAAAATGCAAGTTACAGGTATATAAAGACTGTAGTTTAGCAAATAGTTTTAAATTAAGACAGTTAAGAAAACAAAAAGATAAAGAGATAAGACAACAATATAATTGCTATCCTCTATAATACTTTCTTCCCTAGTCTCTTGTAAATTTCTCTCTTTTAACTCTTACTTTTACCCTCTATTTTAACATATAGTACTACAGAGGAGTGACAAAAATAAAAAGATATTAAAAAAGCAATTATCTTTAAAGATTTATATTTCTATAACTAGAAGGACTATACTAATAAGGGTTGGTAATTTAAAAAGCAAAGAGCTTTTTCTCTAAAATAAACTGCTTAAGAAGCTACTTAGTTAGCATAATTGCGTCTGCAATCTTGCTTAAAATAAAAACAAGTCAAAATTAATATTAAAAGAACTTTTTTTCAAATTTATAAAAAATCGCTTCAAACTACATATATTAAACAACACTTTCAACATTATTCTGTTTTAAAGTTTTAGAGTAATAGATATACAAACTGTTAAGTATTAGTAAATTGCTTATTTTTAAGTAATTTTAAAAAAATTAGTTAAGATAGCTTACTAATACTTAGTAGACTAGTTCTTAGCTTCTTTAGTTGCAAAATCACGCTCTAGCTATAAAAAAGTATATTTGTTAACTGCTTTTTGTAAAAACTAACTTTTTGTAATACTATTTAAATAGTATATTATATCTAAACTATAACTCTATTTTATAGCAAAACCATTTCACTATTAAGTTTCACTTATGTTGTATTTTAAAGTTTAAAAGTTTTGGCTTAATATAAATATAAGAATTATAAGCTTTTTAATTAAGTTTAAAGGCGACTTTTTTATAAAAAATTTTAAAAAATAGATATATTTCTCAAAAAAGTTTTTCAAGCCTTTTATGATAAAAAAGATTTTTTTTAATGCCTATTTTTTATTTTTTAGATTTCTTAGTTAGGCTATTATTAACTATTTTTAAACCTCTATTGAAAATTTTAGTAAAACAGCCTAGTTCAGGCCTAAAAGCAATTAAGAACGCTTTTTTTAATTCTACTTAATAAGAAGTATTAGAAATTACCTCAAGAGACTTTTTTGTTGTTTTACTATAGAAAGAAAGAGGCTTATTTTATTAATAAAAAGAATTAACTTACTATTTAGAATAACAATCATTTCAAGCTATAAGAATAATACTATAAAAAAATTTATTAATAAATAAAGGCTTTAGCCTTTTTACACAACCTTTTTATGTAAAGATATATTTTGTAGACATCTTTTTAGTAGAAAAAAAGATCTATTGCTAACAACAAGTATTTAGACTTACTCCCTCTTATTTAGCATTAGTAGCACGCAATTAGTGAGTTGCATGTTTTGACAGAATTTTAAAAAAGCAACACAAAGACGCAAATTATCTTTTAACTTAACACAATTTATTTTGCTTATTTTTGCTACTTTACTACTAGGCGCTCCTAAATAAGATAAAGTAGTAATATTATGAATACCTTACTTGCTAACTTGTAAACGCGATAATAAAAAGCTTACTTTTTTACTTTTTTCTTTCTTATAACTAATTTAACGTCTTGCAATAGCTGTTTAAGCTAAGTTTAAGTCTTTATACTTAGCTTTTGCTTAATAAACAGGAAGAGAAGAATGCTTAAGCAATAAATCTTAAGTACTACGCTAGTATTAGTAGATAATCTAGAAATTTTGTATATCTTTTTTTACTAGCTAAATCAAGGCTTAACAGTTTTCTTGTATATAAAAATAATGTCGATAAAAAACTAATGTAAAAAAATTTAAACTTAGAAGTTTAGCTAAGTAAATAAGTTTAAAAATACTTAGTAAATTTAGGTGTCTGTATAAGTAGTTTAAGTTAGACTGAATTAGGTGCTAAGTAGATAGAGGCAAAGAATGTTTTTTTTTAAAATAGAGCTTAGAATAAGGAGATACTTACTGCAGAGGTTGCACGCTATATTATAGTAAAATATATTATATACAAATTGTTTGTACGTAGTGCCGTTTAAAAGCTAAAAAGTAGTAGGTAAGAAATAGTAGCTTTATAAAGTAATGTAAGCTCCTGCTGCAGTACGTACGTGTTCTTTTCTTTCTTTATTGCATTATATTACAATCTTATTGCAATCTTACTATAATCTTATTGCTAGCTATAGGCTAGCAATTGCTGTTAGACACGTTTTTACTAGCATTGTTTTTTAGTACCTTAGCAAATTTTTTTAACTTTAATTATTGCTTAGTGGTCTAAGCTTTCTTCTTAGAACTTATCTACCTACTGTTTAGATCTTGATAACTTCATACAGAGGGGTAACAAGAAGAATAATTAATTATAAAAGCTATTGTTTTCTTCTATTAATAACTATTTAACAAGAGAAGCTAGTCTAAAAAGAGTCAGTAATTTAAAAAGCTAACAACTTCTTCTTAAAGTTAGACTATTAAGTAAGCAGCTTAGTTAGCATCTTGCTAGCAGTTTATTGCACTAAAAATAAGTACTCAAAAATTGTTAATTACATTTAATAATAGCAGTTTTTTAACATCATTAAAATAGCTATAAGTTTCTAATGTTAAGTGTTAGTTTTTCTATTTAACTTCTATTAGTTTAATGATATTTGAATTTATAGAGAAAAAAGTATCAATTAAAGCGTTTTTTTATTTTTTTTTCATTATAAAAGCTAATATTAATGATTGGTACATAGTGTTCTAGCCTTTAGCTTCTTTAGCGTCCTCAAGACGCCTAGGTAAAGATAAAATACAGTTGTCTATCGCCTGTTCCGGTATTAAATCCTACTCTATAAATATAGCCTCTATAAACCTTACAATACTCTTTTTGTTATTACTTACGCTTAAAGATAAAGTAGGCCTTTGCGTTAAAGCGTTTTTTAACAAGGCCTAGACGTTTTTAATAGGATTTAAATCTAGACTATAAGGAGAATGCTTAAAAATTACTACCTCATTACTAGAAAACTAGGATAAAACCTCTAAGGTTTTACAGATCCTAGCATTATCCTGCTGAAACTTCTATTTTATACAATAGTTAGTAAGGCCTTTAAAGGTATTAAAAAAGATATAAAATCAATTAACAAAGTATAAAGCTATAGGACTTAGAATAAGAAATATTAGTATACTTAACTTACCGTTTTTAATAGTAGGTTTTACTACTAGTATAAGAAACTTACTAATAAAGTTTATATTTCTAAAGAATGTAGTAGTTTTAGGCGTCCTAATAACTACTAAATTTAATCTTCCTTCTATTCAAACTGCTCCCTAAACTTAGATAGAAATATCAAGGCCTATAGATTAATTAGAACTAGCTAAATTAGGGCTTAACAATCTTTTTGTATATAGGGATATCGCAGATAAAAAACTTATTTAAGATTTTTATTTATTTTTTAAGGTATCAAAGGTGGTGGTTGTTGTTGTAGTCAAAATGGGGTTTCCAAAAAAGTGAAAAGCAGCTGCCCTCTACTAATTAGTCGCAAAAGTCAAAAAAAGATTGTGTGTAGTCGACGAAATTCGAACAGTGAGTGGATGAGGTCCACGCGCTAAGCGCTCGGAGCAGAAAAGCTTAGACCACTGAGCGAAATCAGGGTCAAAAAATTTGCTGAAGGTACTAAAAAACGACACCAATTGAAACGTGTTCAACGGCGATTGCCAGCCTATGGCTGGCAACAAGATTGCGATGGAGGTGGAGGAGGTGGAGGTGGATTAAGATTTTTATAAACTTGGAATTCTAGCTAGATAGTTAAGTTTTAAGATACTTAATAAATTTAGGTGTCCGCATAAGCAGTTTAAGTTAGACTAAAGTAGGTGCTAGGTAGATAGTAGCAAAGTATACTTTTTTTAGAAGAAAGCCTAGAATAAGAAGATACTTGCTGCAGAGATTACACGCTATGTTACAGTGTAGTATATTATATGCAAATTGTTTATATACAGTGCTTTTTAAAAGGTAAGAAGCAGTAGGTAAGAAGTAGCAGCTTTATAAAGTATTATAGGCTCCTGCTGCAGTACGTACGTGTCCTTTCCCTCTATTACATTATATTGCAATTCTATTACAATCCCACTGTAATCCTATTGCTAGCTATAGGCTAGTAATTGCTTTTAGACACGTTTTAACTAGTGTCGTTTTTTAGTACCTTAGCAATTTTTTTTAACTTTAATTATTGCTTAGTAGTCTAAGCTTTCATTCTAGAACTTATCTACCTACTGTTTAAATCTTGTTAACTACACACAATCTTTTTTTTGACTTTTGTAATTAATTAGTAGAGAGTAGCTGCTTTTCACATTTTTTAAACCTTATTTTAACTACAACAACAACTACTACCTTTAACACCTTAAGAAAATGAATAGATTAATTAGTAAGCTTTCTAAAAATATTTAAAATACTAGAAAAATACTTTACATAGTAAAATGATTTTTAAGATATTTAAAATGATTTAAAATTTATTTCTGTTGGTTGTAGTGACACATTCTTTCCTAAGGCGCTTATTTCAACGTTTTCAGCAATATTCTCTTTTAGCACTATACCCACGCTCAATAGCTGACTTATTAGAAAATATAACTTTTTAAATTTTAAATTTACATTATTAGTAAGCCTCTCCTTTGCGTATTTCGGACAATTTAAGCTTTTTCCTTATAAAAAGCTGTTTTTCCTTAGAAGTATTAACACAGTTATTCTCTCCTCTTTAAAAGCGTTGTAGCCTTCTAGTAAAAAGAAGTCAACTATTTTTGTCTAATATACGTTTATTTGTTTTTTAAGACTTCTAGTTAAGTCTCTATTAACAGATCTTTTTACTCTTTTTGTAATCTTAGTAGGGCGGCCAATAGTAGGAGTAAAGGTAAGTAAAAGATTATTGTTTTTCTTTTAGATTTATTTAATAGCATTATTAATCCTACTCGAAGGCTTACTTAGTATAGTACTAATAGAAGAGATTAATTAGTTATGTGTAAGTAATATATAAACGTTTCTTCGAACTTTAAGAGTTAAGGAGACATTATAAAGATAATTAAAAAAAGAAAACTAGGATTAGAATAAGAAAACTATATAGAAAAAGATGAGTAATCTATTTTAGAGTAATTGATTACCTAAGCAACCTCCTTTTCTTTATATTGCTAATAAAACTTAGAACAAGTAAGACACTAAAGGTTAAAATTAGCTAACATAATGCTTACATTATCTTATTAAACTAAGTCTATTTTTAGAAATTTTTATACGCTTACTAATTAGAAACAGTTAGTTCTATTTTTATGTTTCTTATTCTCTGTTTTCAAGTTAATTAGCGTACGTACTAGTGCTAACTAATTTACTTACTAAGTAGCTTAACCTAAGAAACAAGTTCTTAGCTTTTTAAATTACTAACTCTTTTTAGACTAGCTTATTATATTAATAAGTTATTAGCAATTGAAAACTTTAACTTTTTTAACTAGTTTTTCTTTTTGTTACCCCTCTATATAATCTTTTTTTAGGGGGGGGGAGATGGCGTAGTAGTAAAGCGTCTAGAGAATCTCTGCTGTTCTCGACGTCAGCAGAGGTTGAAAATTCGAATTCTTCTCCCCTTACTACTATATTTTATAGTTTACCTACATATAACTGCCTATATTAGCTAAGAGAGTTACTTGTTAAAACTTAAGAGAAAGACTTATAAAAAGTGAATACTAAGAGAGCTACTTATTAAAAACTACCCTAGGCTACAAGCCTGACCTTTATTTAGATAAACCCCTCCTTGTAATTAAAAATATATATTAGAAAACCCTACATAGTTACCTGCAGGCCTAGCCTACACGTCTTATATAGCCTTAGGCTAAGAAAGGACGTTAAACTACAATTAAAATAAAAACTTTTTTTTGACTTTTGCGATTAATTAGTAGATAGTAGCTACTTTTTACTTTTTTAGAACACTATTTTGACTACAACAACAACTACCACCTTTAACATCTTAAAAATAAACTTATTAATAAAAAGTGTTTATATGTAATAAAATTACTAAGCTATTACGTAATTAGCACTTATGTAAGTAAACTTAATTTTTATTCTTCTTTAATTGAACTCTAAATAAATAGAATATAGGCTTCTTAGTTTTGCTTACGTATTGCTTACGTAAGCTAATCAAACTTAGTTTTTTAGTAGCAATTTTTACAGGTTTTAAAAAAATTATACTAAAATAGATTTTTGCATTTTTTTTATCTCATCCTAAGCAAGATTGCACACGCAATCGTGCTGACTAAGTAGCTTACAAAGCAGCCACTCTTGAAGAGGAAGCTCTGGGCTTTTCTAATCACTAACTCTTTTTAGTATAGCCCTTCTAGTTATAGAAATATAAAGCTTTAATAATATTAATCTTTTTTAAACTTTTTTTTAGTCACCTCTCTGTAAATAAGAAATCCTAAAGATAAAAAACAATAGGGAGAAAGCTTTTATAAAGAAGTATTACAGGCTTCTACTATAGTAACATACATATTCTTTCTCTCCTCTACTTTCTCTACCTTCTCTACCTCTATCACAATCTTATTGCCAGCTATAAGCTAGTAATTCATATAAAACATGTTTTAATCAGCATTGCTTTTTGTTCTTATAGTAAATTTTCAAACTCTGATAATGTTTTGTAGTTTAAGCTTTTTTAATTTTAAGTACTTACTTAGTACGTAATTTATATTAACTTACTATTTAATTTTCTTAACTATATATAATCTTTTCTTTCTCTTTTGTAACTTGTTAGTAGAGAGTAGCTGCTTTTTACTTTTTTTAGAAAACCTATCTCAACTACAACAACAACTACTACCTTAAACACCTTAAAAATAAAGATGTAAAGCGTAGCTTTTAAACATAATTATTAGTGTGTACGCTAACAATACACGAGACTTAGCTAAACTAAACTACGTACAACTTATCCGTGAAATCTCTCTCTTTGTACACTATTTACTCTAGCTACACTAAGTTTTTTCAAGGCATTTCTACTTTACTTCATAGCCTACTCAATAGCTTTTATTTAAGGTATAAATTGTATATATAACTCTATATTGAATAGAGTTATTAAAGAAAACATTATTCTAACTTAAACTAACTAGCTTAATAAGTTAACTAGGTTGATAGTAGTTTACGTTACTATTTATTTTTAAAGTGTTATAGGTGTATTACGACCTAAGCATAGAGTATAGCACTAATACCTTAAGTACTAACGACTAATAACCAAAAACTAAAGGATTAAGTAATAGAAGATTATGTAGCCTGTCCTAGAGTCTTAGAATTATAAGAAGTCCTAACTTAGCTTGAGGATTGTTAGGACTGTAGACATCTTAGAATCCTAGAAAGTCCTAACTAGATTTTTAGATTATTAGGACTTTATTATATTCTAGAATTCCTAAAATTTCTTATATATATAGCAATAGGCAATAAGCTTTGTAGCTTAGTATATTAAACTTAATTAATATTCTAATCTAAAGATTACTTTATTCTTAACATCTTATGCTATAACATTAATTTACTAATTATACTAATTTAACTTTGTACTATTACATAGTTTTACTTAACGTGCTAGTAAACTAACTGTTTATTTGCACTTACTTATTTCTAATGTTAGAGGCAAAATACTAACTAATTAACAAATTGCGCTCTAGCTAGAGGATATATATACACGTTGCGAAACACCCCCTAGATTACTAGTAGTATTCACTACTAATTAATCTACTTAAAAGCAACTAGCTCTTCTCTTAGTGCTCTATTAAGTAGGGGGCTAGGATACTAGCTCGCTAGCTCTAGCGTCTAGGTGCACCTAAACAGACCTACCTTATAAGGCTAGCGAAGCTACCTTGTACTGCAGGCTGTCTGTATGTATTGTATTTCTTAGGCTTATCTTTTTACTGCTTTCTTGCTTATAGTCACCTACCCAATTAGGTAACTATATTAAAAGCGCTAGCGCAGCTTTACTGTCTAGGCTTATAACTGTTAGAGGCAAAATACTAACTAATTAATAAATTACGCTCTAGCTAGAGGATACATATACATGTTGTGACACTCAAGAACTAATTCTAAATTATCTTTAGATAATCTTGACCCTTTAAACACCTTTAAGATAAGCAATACTACTATAGACACCTTAGCTAATTTCTTAACTACTAGAACAACTACTTATGCTAATAAGCCTAACACTTACTATAGTAACTATAATTAGCTTAAAGTATAGCTACTCTATAACAACAGATACCTTTATATTAAAAGAACTAAGATTAATAATAAAACAGCAGTTGTATAGACCTTTATATTTCTATAAAGAGTTGCTAAAAAATGAGGAAACTTTATTCTACACTAATATATAAATGTTACTATAAACAACAATATTAAGAAGAAAATTGTTTAAAGAAAGAATAATACTGAGATAAAAATAAGAAAAATACTCTTACTCTGTTAGAAATTTGTAGTAGTAGAATAAAAGATTAAAAAATCGCAACAGACGCGCTCTACAGCTAACTTTATAATAAAACTTGAGTAGTTTAAGATAGTTATTAAATAGAACAACAACGCTTCAATATAAATCTACTAATAAGGTCTTAAACCTACTGTACGCAGAGAACTTATAAAAGGCAGATTTAGCCTTAACACGCTTAACAAACTTATAGCTAAGACTATTTAAGTAGATAACAAACTATATAAGCTTAAGTTAGAGAAACAATTGTTTATATAGAGAATTTACGCACCTAGTATAAAGGGCTAAAGCTTTAATATTCTCTTGTACTCAACTTGTAGCCTTTGTTAGCTCTTCTTACCTTAGCACTAGCACCTTAGCACTAGTAGCTATTAGCTGTACTATTTTACACTAACTATTAGCTAACTTAGGCTAACTGTTAGCTAATCTAGTAAACCTCTAATAACCTTAGTTAGTCCTAAACCTTAGTTAGTCCTAACTCTCTAAGTTAGATATAAAAACCTACATAGTCTCCCTATAGTTCCTTATCTAATTTATTTACTTTCTACTGTTACCTTGCATCTTTAGTCAACCTAACGCACTCTTATAATTAAATTAGATACTTCTTTAGCTACTTACGTAGCTACGTTGTACTTAGAAGCCCTCTAGAGCTATATCTAGACAAGAAACTAGCTAGAGCTATATCTACGCGCGAGAATCTAATTAATTAGACTACTAGTTAATTAGTTAACTGTTTAAATATACTAAAGGATTAATAGAAAAAGCACTAAATAGAAAGTGGTAAGAGATACTTAGTTATATAAGTCTCTAAGGCGTTTAAATTTGTTAGATAAGCCTACTAAGCGTAGTAGCCCCTACACGAAAGAATAAGCTTACTAAGTGTAGTAGCTCCTACACGAAGGATAAGCCTACTAAGCGTAGTAGCACCTATAACAATTCCTGCCAAACAATAAGAGAGTACCTACAAATACAATAGTAAAACCCTTAACAGCTTTTCTAGTTATAAGGATAGCAGAATTACACTAAAATAGTATTAGTAAACCTAAAGTAGAGACTACTTTAGAGGGACTTTGTAGAGCAGGGGGCTTAGACAAGATAGCTACCTCTACAAAAGTACAGGAAGCTTTCTAAGCTTAGGAAGCTATAGGCACAATATTACAACAAGAAAGGGAGCCCAAGGTAGAATAACAACTTCTACCTTAGTTACCTACCCTATTAGCTGCCTGAGGAAATTAATAAGCTTAAACGCCTAGGCGTTTTAAAGAACTAGATCCTAATACCTTTAATAGAAACAAAAAGATGTACTAAATCCTTTAACAACAACTTACTACTAAGGCAGAAAAAAATAATAAAGAAGATTTTAACACAGATAAAAGGACTTGTAATTACGTCTTTAGTTAACTAAAAGGCTTAGCTGTAACTTTTACTCTACCTTTCCTTAACGGAATAGAGATATCTAATTTATAGAACTTTAATAATGTCGCAACGTGTATATGTATCCTCTAGCCGGAACGCGATTTATCGATCGGTTGATATTTTGCCTCCGACAGTTATGAGCCCGGTTCGGTCAAACCTGCGTAAGCGCTTTTGATGTAGTTGCCTAGTGGGGTGGGTGACCACAAGCGAGAAAGCGGCAAAAAGATAAGCCTAGAGGATACAACACACACAGACAGCCCGCAGTACAAGGTAGCTTTGCTAGCCTTATAGGGTTGGTGCGCCTTTAGAGCGCCAGCGCCAGCGAGCCAGTATCCTAGCCTCCTGCTTAAAAAAAGAGAGCGCCAAAGAAAAAGGGCCATAAAGCTCTTAGGTAGATTGACTATGCTGCTAGTTAATCTAGGGGGTGTGTCGCAACGTGTATATGTATCCTCTAGCCGGAGCGCGATCTATCGATCGGTCGGTATTTTGTTTCCGACAAATAAGCTATTAAACTTCTTTAACTAAATGTTTAGCGATCTCTATAGCGCAAATAGAGCTAAGAACAAGCTCTAGTTTATAAGCTAAGGCAAGAAAAGCATCTGCAAATATATTATAGAATTCTAGGAACAACTGCTATGATCTAATAGTAGCTTAGATAAGGATACAAGGATAATGCTTTTCTAAAAAAGTCTTATTTAGAAACTTTAAGATAAACTTGTAAGTATTACCTATAAGAATTTAGATAGCCTGTAAAACAAAGCAATAGAGATTGCTAATTACCTTTATAAAAAAGAGGAGTACTCTAAAGGCAGAGACAATAAGCCTAAGAAGTATAAATTTAGAAGAACTTCTCCTCCTCCTTCTCCTTTAAAAGCAGACTAGATAGCAGAGATAGAATACACAGGAAGAACTACTAAACCTTAATAGTTTAGTAACTAGGAGTTAGAACAGTTGTATAAAGAAAGACGCTATCTTAACTATAAATAGAAGGGCTATCTGTCTACATATTGTACTAAGAATAAGAAATCCTCTAAAAAGGAGAAAAAGACTTTAGTTAAGTCCTCTAACTCTAAAAAAAAGATAATAAGCTTAGTAAGAGAAGCTGAAATAAGGACTTAAAACTAGAAAAAGAGTAGCTCCTGTTTAAATTTACTAGCAGGAGCCTCTAATAAGTTAAAATAACTTAGTTAAGAAGTAGGCAATATTAAAAAGGGATTTAAGTAGTAATAGAATTACTTTAGAAGCGCTAGTAAATTATCACACTTTCGCCTCTACTTTAATTAATACAGGAAACCTTATATACTTACTTATTAGCCCTTAACTTGTTAAGAACGCTAACTTATAGTGTATTTCTATTTCTCCTAGAAGATTAGAAGGAGTTATAGATAAACCTAGAACTATTAACAAATTTGCTAGGTTAGACATTAATATTAAAGGTTATAAGAATACTATTTAGGGTTATATAGCCCCTACAGACCCTAGTAATAATTTAATACTTAGACGGCCCTAGATAAATAGAAGAGAGATTACTATTGCTCTTTCTAGAAAAACAATTTTTATCTATTCTTTTAGCTAAAGGATTAAGTTACTTAGCACTAAGGATTGCGCTATGAAAAGAGACTAGAGATTAAAACAAATAAGCGTAACAGCTTATTACTCCTATATTAAGTAGGCAAAAAAGAATAAGTCTATTTAGACTTTTACTACTTCTCTTTAGAATATTAAAAAAGCCCTAGCTCCTAAGAAAAAAGCAGAGGTCCTACTTTTACTCCGTACAGCTTATTAACACCTAGCTTAGATTTTTAATCTAAAAACTGCGTCTATACTATGTCCTTTACGCAGATCTAGAGTAGATTACTAAATTAAACTAGAGAAAGATAATAGAGGCAAAGAAAAAGAGGCTCCCTAGGGACCTTTATATAGTATAAGCTGCCTAGAACTTCTAGTATTATAAAAGGAGCTTATTTTCTTACTTAACAAAGAATAGATTAGAGCTAGTAGCTCTCCTGCCTCCTCTCCTGTCTTTTCTACTAAGAAACCTAGAGGAGGATTACGTTTCTGCGTTAATTACTAAGCCCTAAACGCTATTATAAAAAAAGATTAGTATCCTTTACTTTTTATTTAGAAAACTCTTAATAATATTGCAAAAGCTAAATAGTTTATAAAGATTAACATTTCTACAGCTTTCTATAAGATAAAGATTGATATAGGAGATAAGTAGAAAACAGCTTTTCACCCTAGATTTAGGTTATATAAATAGCTAGTTACTCTATTTAGGATAGCAAACGCTCCTAGTAATTTTTAATGCTATATTTATTAGACCCTCTGCAAGTATATTAACAATTTTTACTTAGCCTACCTAAACAATGTATTAGTTTACACTAATAGTACACTTAAAGAATACTAACGCAATATAAATAAGGTCCTAGAAGCTATAGGCAAGGCTAAATTACCTTTAAACATCTAAAAATGCAAATTTAACGTACAGAGTATAAAATACCTAGGTTTTATTATTACAGTAGAAAAAGGACTTAAAATAGATCCTAACAAAGTAAAAGCAATTAGAGATTAGTAGGCACTTATAAACATTAAAGGAGTACGCAGTTCTCTTAGTTTTGCAAACTTCTATTAATAATTTATTAAAAACTACTTAGAGATAGTAGCTCCTCTCTTAAGGCTTACTAGAAACGTCTCCTTCTTATAAAGAAAAGCAGAGCAAGATACTTTTAATAAGCTAAAGGAGTTATTTATTACTAAACTAGTACTAGCATAATAGAATCCTAACAGAGAAATAATCCTAGAAATAGACTCTTCTAGATATATAGTAGCAGGAGTCCTCTTATAATACAATAATAAAGGAAGCTTACACCTAGTAGCTTATTATTTAAAAAAAATAACTAGCACGCAAAGCAATTACAAAATATATAATAAAGAATTACTAGTAGATATCTCTTGCTTATCTAAGTAGGATGCTATACTACAATCTTTAAAGAAGTTTATAGTAATTATAAACTATAAAAACCTTAAATATTTTAGTAAGCCTAGACAGCTTAGCAAGAGACAAATAAGATAGGCTTAATTTCTAGAAAAGTTTCTTAACATAGAAATTTCCTTTAGGCCTAGAGTTAATAACTCTAGGGCTAAAGCCTTATCTAGGAGACAACAAGATATGCTAGTAAACAACTAAGATACTAGGATTTCTAAGAAGTTTCTACAGGTATTTAAACTTACAACTGTAGCTACTAACAAAGAACTAAAGGAAGAAGAAGTGCTTAGAACCTTTAACTGCAACAGCTATCTAGTAGCTGTATAAGAGTAGTTAGATCTAGAGGATCTATAAGATAAAGCTAAAAAAGAGGACAAAACATACTAAATAGCCTAGAAAGCTATTAGGGATAGTAAACAATAATTTCCTACAGCTTTAAATCTTAAACTTTCTATTTCTAAATGCTAACTAGATAATTCTAAAAACTTCCTATACTAAGATTAAAAATAGGTACCTAATAATAAACCTCTAAGAACTAGAATTATCCACGAAATTCACAGTTCTAGGGCTTTAGGCTATTTAGGAAGAAATATTACTTACTAAGCTATTGCAAGAGAATACTTTTAGCCCTCTATTAGCAAAAGTATTAAAGGATATATAAGGAACTGCTTAGTGTGTAGAAGAACAAAACTCTAGAGAGACGGCCTATAAGGCTTAAAAAAACCCTTGCCTATACCTAAGTAAATATAGAAAGAAATATCGATAGATTTTATTACAGAGTTACTAGAAAGCGAAGGCTGTACAAACCTTATAGTAGTTATAGATAGGCTTAGTAAGGACGTTGTCCTAATAGGCCTTAAGGACATTACAATCGAAAGTATAACTAAAGCTTTTATTAACTCTATAGTAGCTTACTACTAGTAACTAAACTATATTACTTTAGATAGAGGTATACAGAATATGAACTATTTTTAGATTAAGCTTTATAAGTTATTAGAAATTAAGTAATACTTATCTTCTAGATACTATCCTAAAACTAACAGGTCTATAGAAAGAATAAACTCTACAGTAAAAGCTTATTTATAAGCCTTTTATAATTAGGATGAAACAAATTATAAAAGTAACTTAGAGATAGCTAAGATTGTAGTTATAGCAAGGCAAGCTTAGTCTACTAAAATGTCTTCTTTCTTCCTACAATAAGGCTATAAGGTAGATCCTCTACAAATTATAACCAAGCACGGCCCTTAACAACAACTTCTAAGGAAAATACAAGATGACTATTAAAAGGTAGAAAATATTATTTATAACCTACAGGAAAGTGTTAAGCTTGCACAAGCTATAATAAGAGAAAGGTTATAAGAACAAAAAAAGCAGGTAAAAAAGAAAAGGCAGTAATTACCTTAGCTTAAAATAGGTAGTAAAGTATAGTTAAAACTAGGCAACTACTGTAGTGGGCGGGCCTACCAGGCCTTGCATGCAACTACACACGCCGACCACTCAGCCAAAAGGCTAGCATAAGACAATAGAGCGTCTAATTATCTTGCGTAGTTGATACTTATAGGCCGCCGCCGCGACCTGTAACGTGAGGTGTACCACCGAGGTACAACTGAGGATCCACCCTGGGCCTCAGCCTATCACAACTACTACAAAAAAAAAGGCCTAGCAGAAAATATAACTAAAAAACCTTAAGTACACAGTACTTAAAGTTATTAGACTAAACACCGTTAAATTAAATACTTCTAGCTAGATTTACTTAGTATTTAATGGTAATAACCGTAGACTAGCGTCCTTAGACCCTCTACTAAGCTAGCCAAGAGACGACTATAAACCTCTGCTAATCAAGACAAAGAATAGAGAAGAATACCTAGTAGAGACCTTATTAGAGGAAAAAGGAAAAGGAAGAAAAAAGAAGTACTTAGTAAAATAGATAGGATATCTAGATCTAACCTAGAAACTAGCTATTAATCTAGAGGATACAGAAGCCTTAAAAGAGTGGAACACTAGGTAACAAGATTACTACTTCTAATATTAGGAGGGGGGTATTATAAAGGGCTAAAGCCTTAATGTTCCTTAGTACTTAACCTGTGGCCTTTGTTAGCTCTTCTTACCTTAGCACTAGCACCTTAGCACTAGTAGCTATCGGCCGTACTATTTTACACTTACTGTTAGCTGACCTAGGCTAACTGTTAGCTAACCTAGTAAACCTCTAATAACCTTAGTTAGTCCTAAACCTTAGTTTGTCCTAACTATCTAAATTAGATATAAAAACCTACGTAGTCTCCCTATAGTTCCTTATCTGATTTATTCACCTTCTACTGTTACCTTGCATCTTTAGTCAACCTAATGTACCCTTACACCTAGGAATATAAACGCCTAATGGCTTCGGCCTTTTAAGACAACCTTTTGATGTGACCATACATTTTGTAGACACCTTTTTAGTAAAAAAAAAGATTTATTGCTAATAAAAGGTATCAGGGCTTATGCCCCCTTATTTAGCATTGCTAGCACGCAATTAGTGTGTCGCATGTTTAGACAAAAACAAAGATACGCAATATCCCTCTAACTAACCTTCTTAACTAATAACTATTTACTAATAACTATTTACTGCTAACCGCAACTTCTATTGTCTCTGTCGCTATCCTAGCAGTATTACAGTCGCGGCGTTTCTAGCATACGCTTATACTTAGATGTAAACATACAACAACAGCGTTACTATCTAAGTATAGCTCTCTTATCCCTAGAGGCAACTTATAAAATCCTCCTGCTCGTTAGTTTGTCCTAGCTGCTTAATAGCTGTTTTAACATGCTCTTGCTCCTTATAGAGCTACTACAAGGTTTCTCTACTAAAGTTGTATTCGCGCAGGAGGAGATTTGTAAGATAACATACTATTACCGCACCTAGACTATTAACATGCGCAACGTATTTAATAGACTTGCTGCTAATAAGCCTTTTACAACCTCTATTATAACCTTGACATCTATAATACTGAACGCATTAATAAGGTGTTAATAAATAATAGAATTTAACCTCTGCGTCTACCTAATTACTATAGGAGCTACTGCTAATAGCTCCTCTTTAACTAACTAGGGAGGCTACTTAACAAAGGTGAACACAGGCTTTGTAATCTACTACTATAGCTTCTTGTATAGTAACCTAGTATAGTCTAACTTTACTTAATATAAGCTATTAGTCTTTGTATTAAACAGGGAGAAGAATAGTCTAAGCATTATATTGTTTGTATATAGTACTGTATAGTGTAGAAAATCCTAAAAGTAAGAAGTAGCAGGCAGGGAGCTTTTATAAAGTATTGCAGGCTCCTGCTGCGGTAACGTACGTGTCCTTACCCTCCTCTACCTCTACCTCCTCTACCTCTATCGCAATCTTGTTGCCAGCTATAGGCTAGCAATCGCTGTTGAACACGTTTTAATTAGTGTCGTTTTTTAGTACCTTCAGCAAATTTTTTAACCCTAATTTTGCTTAGTAGTCTAAGCTTTTCTGCTCTAAGCGCTTAGCGCCTAGACCTTATCCACTTACTATTTAAATTTCGTTAACTACACATAATCTTTTTTTGACTTTTGCGACTAATTAGTAGAGGGCAGCTGCTTTTCACTTTTTTAGAAAACCCATTTTGACTACAACAACAACCACCACCTTTGATACCTTAAAAATAAATAAACGCCTAATAACGTTAACTATTTTAACGCTAGTACTCTAACTAAAGACGTTAGCAAAACTATGTACCTAGGACCCTAGAACACTATACAACTAATAGCTACAAGCTAAGATACTTTGATAATATTAATATAGAATTAGGGAGGACGAAATTTGCGTATAACAAGAGTAATAGGAAGAAGATTACTTTTTAAGCCTTTAGTGAAGGTGTTAGAGTATTAACATACGGATCACCTAAGTAATTAGGTGATCCTAGTAGGATACTACGTGACGGCCTTAGTAGCGCGCATATAAAACGCGCTAGATCGCCTAAAGTCTGTTTAGTAGTTATTAAACACTTAGTTGTTGCACTTAGTTAATTAATATACTTATTTTACTCTACTAATTAAGCAATTGCTCCTCTTTAGCTCTTACAGTTATAAGCCTAGCTACTTAATTATAAATCTAATTCTTACTGCGCAATTTGCAAGCTAGAAGGTTAACTATTTAATTATTAACTTATTCTCTTCTATTCTTCTACAGCATAGCCTGCAGATTGCTATAGCTACTGTACTTCTTACTTATTAATTATACAATCAATCTCCTACTGATCTATCTTACAACCTACAGGCACCTATGAATATTAATCTAGCTACTTGCTTACTAACTAGTTAATCTATTGTCACTTTAACAATAATCTACGTTGTTATCTTATAGAGCATCTTACTAAGATAGACCTTACTAATACACTACTTGTCACCTTATAGGTAATTCTTAAAGCTTAATTAAACTAGCTAACCTAGTTTGCTCTATTAAGGCTACACTACTTAGAAAAACGCATCTAGAATTAATTGAATCTTAATCTCCTAGACTTGCCTTTAATAGATTACTAGGAGCTACTGTATCTAGAACTGCCTAAGGATATTAAGTAGTTAGTTGCTCTATTACCTAGCGCTAGCACTTAAACACAAGAGGTCTATAATATTGCTTAACACTAATATAAGGCTTATACAATTAACGCTAAGTACAAAAAAGATAATTATAATAAGCTAGTTAATAAGTACAAAGTACAGACTTGTAAGTAGATAAAAAAAATCCTTAATGTTACTAATGTTACAAACTAGATTAGTAAGACTATATATCTAGACTTACTATTAAACGCCTTAAAAAGCATAAGTGGCTTTAGCCTTTCAAAACAACCTATTAATGTAACTACACATTTTGTAGATACTTTTTTAGTAAAAAAATATTTATTGCTAATAACAAGTATTTAGGCTTACATCCTCTTTTTTAGCTAGCACGCAATTAGTGTGTTACATGTTTAGACAGAAACAAAGAAAAGCAAAATAAAAATATAAATTGCCCTTTAACTTAACACGCCTTATTCTGTCTATGCTGCTTACTTATGTTAAGGCTTTACTTCTAGGTACTCTTAAATAAATTAAATTAGCAGCACTGTTATTGCCTTGCTTTTTAACCTATACATATAATAATAGAATGACTACTTTTGTTTTCTTGCTTCTTTTTTCTTTATCGCTATTTGAACGTTATGCAACACCTAGCTTAACTAGTTAATAATTTTTTTTATTTAGCTTATACATAATTAACAAAAAACAAAAAACACTAAAGTAGAGTATTTTAAGTACTTTGCTAGTAATAGTAAACACTTTATAAATTTATATTCTTTCTACAACTAGCTGAGTTAAAGCTTAACGTTTTTTATATGTATTAAGATATTGCAGATTCAAAATAACTTATATTAGATATTATTATAAAGTCCTAAAGAGGCTTAGTTTATAAATGCTTAATAAACTTAAGTGTCTGCATTATTAGCTTAAGCTAGACTAGTTTCAAGGCTAAGTATACAATAAAAAAGGTTCCTATCTTTAAATAAAAGTTAAGGTTAAGGAGATGCTTATTGCAGAGATTATACGCTATTACAGTATATTATATGTAAATTGTTTGTATATAGTGCTGTTCAAAAAGTAAAAAGCAGCAGCTTTAGCTTTATAAAGTATTACAGGCTCCTGCTGCAGTACATATGTGTCTTTTCCCTCCTTTATTACATTATATTGCAATCCTATTGGAATCCTACTGTAATTCTATTATTAGCTATAGGCTGGCAATTGCTATTAGACACGTTTTCACTAGTGTTGTGTTTTTGTACCTTAGCAAATTTTTTAACCCTAATTATTACTTAGTAGTCTAAGCTTTCCTCCTAGAACTTATCTACTTACTGTTCAAATCCTGTTAACTACACATAATCTTTTTTTAAACTATTGTAATTAATTTGTAAAGAGTAGCTGCTTTTGACTTTTTTAGAACCTTACTTTAACTAATACAACAACTACTACTTTAAATACCGTAAAAGATAAAAAACATAATTATTTGAAACTTTATTAGCTTTTTAGCTTTGGTAAAGATTTTAAGGGGGATCTTACACCTACAGATTAGACTACTTAGTATTTTATTAAGGCGCAGTACAGATGCTACCTAAATAGGCTTACTAGAGATAAATAGGCCCTAAGCAATAATTTACTAAATGTTAGCTTCTATTTTAGAAAGCAACAATTTACTTACTTCCTAAAGTTGTTAGACTAAAAGCAGTTACTAATTTTTTAAACGCCTTAGGCACTAAAATTACACTTAACTAGTCACATAAGAAGCGTAATAAGCTAGCATAATTATTTATGCTAAGTAGAGCTAAATTATTTTTAAATAATTTAAAAAAGATCTTTAGTGTTTTATTACAGTATTTGTTTATAAGTTGCTAAAAAGAAAAGACACGTAGTATTCTAAACTAGATTTAAAATAGAAACAGCTTAACAATTGTTTATAACTTACAGTTAAATAAAGGTAGTAGGCAATTGTACTCTTACTCTTGTAAACCTGGTAAAAGGCTTATAAGCAAGCACCTCTTAATACTACGCAACTGCTATTAACTTCAAACTATAGTTACTAAATTATATCTTTTTAGCAATATACTAATAAACTAACAAATAATAAGAAAAAGAAGATAAGTATAGAAATGTAATAGAAAGAAAAGGTAACTTTAAAGTTACCTTTTTCAAAAATATAACTAAATAACTAGGAGAGCTAGGACTATAATTTATTGTATTTTAAAAGCGCAAAACTTCTGCTTTAAGTAAAGCTATTACTAAGCCTACTTAGTAAGTATTTAGAAGTTGTTTACAGGTAGTAAAAAAAGGTAAAAAAAGTCTAGTTACATATAGTTACAACTTTTTACTAAATGTATTAAAATATCTAAAAAAGACTATGTAATACTAGCTTATAGAATGTTACGTAAGCAAGTTTTCTAAATTAGTTTATAATATATATATCTTTTAAAAAAATTAAAATAGGACGCTAACAAATAGCGCTAGAATTACGTAAGCTTTTTTTAGCTTTAGTCTATATAATAATCTCTTTCTAATCTTAAAAATTTTCTTCTCTATTATCTCTTTATGTTAGTAAAACTTTCAAAGTTTAAAAAAGAAGTATACTCTCTATCTTTACAACAAAAGTCTAATAGTGTAATTAGTACTATATTAGAAAAGCCTTCTTAATATATTTATACTACTTTTTAACGTATTAAAAAGAAAAAGGTATTTTTTTACCTTCTTCTTAGCCTACACTAGGCCGTCCTACTAAGGTCTCTTAAAAAGCTATTTAAGTAGTTAATAAAGACCTAAAAAGAGGCCCTTAGAAAACAATTAAGCGTATTCTTGAAGAAAATAGTCTTTTTTTTTCTACTAGAAGCTTACAACTCTTCTTAAAAGCAGGGAAATACTCTATTTCTACTGCAAAAAAAAAGCAGCTTTGAAACAAGAAAAAAGCTTCTAACTATAAGAAAAGCGCTAGAAAGCTTATAAGAATTGAAAAAATTTATAAACTTTAGAAAAGTTATATTTTCTAACAATTCTTCTATTCAGCGTGGACACAGCGCTAGGCAAGAATACATCCAAAAAAGAGAAATAAGCATGTAAGCAAGGAACAAGTGTCTACTACAAGTACAAGTTAGTTTAAAAACATTTTAATTAACTTAGAAATTTCTCTAAAAAATTTAGTATTTTTCTAATATTTTATCATATTAAAAGCTAGCCTGCTAAATATATTATAGCCCGCAATACTACTATCTTTGTTTAAGGAGCTGTTTAGCTAGGTAATAGATCTAAGCAACACATAACTAGATTACTAAAAGATACTAAAACTTTTACAAATACCTAATATTGAAAAAAGGTATTAAATCTAATTGTTAAACTATTTTTTTGAAGAGGTAAGTAAAAGTTCTGTTATTCTTTACATTAAAAAGTTTTAATTTGTTATTACGTTATACTATTAGTATATTTTTTTATATATAAATAGCTAAAACTAATTCTATTTAAGCTAGAAATTTTAACAAGATAACGCTAAGATCTCTAAAACACTACTAGTTATTACCTAGTTTTCTAAAAATAGAATTCCATCTTTTTAAGCATCTTGCATATAGCCTAGATTTAAATCCTATTAAAAACGTTCAAAGTCTACTTAAAAACGCACTAAGAAAAAGGTCTATTGCCTCTTTAGGTATAGGCTAAAGTGTTAAAGCAGTAGAACTGTTTAAAAAGGCAATTCTAGAAAAGTAAAACCTTATACTATAATAAGCATATAATCATTGTATTAATTTATAACCCAAGCGTTATGTAGCTGTAAAAGCAGCTAAAAGTTAGTATACTAAGTACTAGTTACTAGCTTTAGCTACTTTAATATAAAAAAACTTTAAAAAAATTCTTTTAATCTTACTTTCGCAAGTATAATTAGACTAACTTCTTACTAAGATATATCTAAGATATATTGTTATTACATAATACCTGTCACTTCTAGCGAAAAAGATATTGTAAATTAAAAGTTGTAACTAAGTTTATTAAAGGTTTTTTTTTATCTATTTCTACTGCCTTTTATCCCCATCTACATGCTTACTAAGCAGGTTTACCAATAGCCTTACTTTAAAGCAGAAGTTTTGCGCTTTTTAAAACACTAGAGATTATAGTCTTAGCTCCTAAGTTTTCCTCCTAGAACTTATCTACTTACTGTTTAAATCCTGTTGTCTACACACAATTTTTTTTTAACTTTTGCAACTAATTAGTGGAAAGTAGCTGGTTTTTACTTTTTTAGAAACCCCATATTGACTACAACAACAACTACTACCTTTAATATCTTAAAAATAAATAGTTCTAGCTCTTCTAGTTAATTAGTAATATAGCTTTAAAATAAGAGACTTTTAAAATTACTCTTTTTTTTGTTACTATACTGTATATAATAAAACAGCAACAAATAGGCAACCCTACAAACCTAGGTCAAGGAGAAAAGCTAGAAAACTAGCACTAGCGTATTAGTTACTAATACGTCTAGTAAATCCTACCCTAGCTTATTAGTTTTAGCACTAGTAAACCTAAAAAACTTAATTAAAGAAATTAAGCTAAATGTGTTTAGCGCAGCTTTTACTCTTTATGCTTTATCTCTTTGTACAATTATAGATAGTAGAGCAGCAGTCTACTTAGTTAACACTATAAATTACCTAGTATTAGGCACCTTTAGCAAATATATTAACGACAAAGTCTTGAAAGCAGGTAATTAATTTATTCTAGTTACTAGAATAAAAAACGAGCTGCTTAAGAACGTCCTACATAGTAAGGCTAGCCCTGAGACAGCTAAGCTTCTACTTACTAATGTTAAGTCTATACTAGGTCTCTACATTAATATTTTCTTTGTAGCATAGCTTAAGCAGGTAGGCATTTAGTATTAAAAATATTATTACACTATGCAATTTAAAATAATGAAAAAATACATTGTCTAAGTTACCTTTAAGTGATATTTTGATTTTGATTTGTTAGATATAAGCAAATCTTTTATTATGCTACTTACTTACTGCTTTTAAACGCTGTAGCGTAATTAAAGAATCTACAGCTACACATTAGTAATAATAACCTGTAGCATTAAAAATTAAGTTACTTAAAAAACAAGTACTAAAGCTTTAGTCTACTTAGCACAAAATATTTAAATTACTAGTAAAATAGTTTTAAGATGTAATTACTACACAACACTTTATGCCTTGCAATTAATCTTATAACAACTAAAAGAATAAATACTATAACTATTTAAAAAAAATATTAAATTTAACTAATTTCCTAACTAGTAAGCTGCTTAAGAAGCAAGCACTAATTATTTAAAAAGACTACTTAGGTAAGCTATATAATTACAATATCTAGTCAAAGACACTAAATAATATTATGCTAGTAATTAAAGGCTTTGCTTTTAAGAATATAAGGAAATATTAGTAAAGAATTATAGAAATCTAGTAAAATAACGACACTACTAATCTGCTTTAGAGAGAGCAATTAAAATATTCAAAATAAGGAACAAAGAAAAAAATTGAAAATAAAACGCCACCTGTTGTTACATATAGGCAAGCTATTGCCGTTAGACACGTTTTAACTAGTGTTGTTTTTTAGTACCTTAGCAAATTTTTTGGACTCTAATTATTACTTAGTAGTCTAAGCTTTCCTCCTAGAACTTATCTACCTACTGTTTGAATTTTATTAACTACACACAATCTTTTTTTGGGACTTTTGTGATTACTTAGTAGAGGGCAGCTGCTTTTCACTTTTTTGGAACTCTATTTTAACTACAACAACAACTACTACCTTTAACACTTTAAAAAAAATAAGTAAAACGCTACTTCTATACACTTATAAGGCTAATAGCTTAGCAAAGAAAGCTAGACAAGAGCTAATTATAAGGGCTATTAAGATAAGTATAAGTGCTAATCTACTAGCTAAGTTTTAGCTAGCAATTATAGATGCAGCAGCTTACTTGCATAGAATAAGCCTTACTGAAATTTATAGCTACTATTCGCCTAATCAGGTGCTTAAAGAATAGTTTAGGAAATCTTTTTTCTACTAATAAACGCCTAATATTTGCCACTAGACTGCTAATCTACGCCTAGACAAAAGTAGAATATATGCTTACAGCTGCTAAGCCTATCAATTAAACATGAAGAACGCAATTAGGCGTAATTATTGTAAATTTAAAGTTAATTCTTGCAGCTATATTAGTTATGTAGTTAGTTATTAGCCTCTAATATATACTATATATAAGTACTACTCTTTACTTAGGAATTTACTACTTGTTATATAACCTTTAGTAAACAGCTGTTTTATAAAGAAAATTGTAAGAAAGAGCTACTAAATAATTAAGTAATTAAAATTGTAAATATTCTTACATAGACAAGCTAGGAAATTTTTAAAATAACTTAGAAGTCCTCTTGCCTGTTTAAGAAAGGGCAAATTAAGATACGCAGCTAATTACTACAAGCCTTTAAAGTAATTTATTTACTATTTTAAGTAGGAAAGAAGGCCTGCTTACTAAGAACAAAAGTAAATAAGAAGATGCTAAGCAAATAGAGCACAAGGCTAGTACATAAATAGAAATTTGCTTTATTTAGGAGCAAAATACTAGTCTTGCTACTTTAAAATAACTTCTAAACCAAAAACTTTAAAAAGCAACAACTTAATTGATTACAAGATTATTTATAATTAGATAGCAGTGCAATTACGAAGAAAGCTAATCTGTAAATACTTAAAAATAGAGAGCCTTTTTTAAACAAGCTTATGTAAAGATTGTCTAAAGATAATCTAGGTTAGTTCTTAAGGGGCTAAACAAGTAATAAGGACATAGGGTGTACTAGCATAATTAGAAGATTAATGTAATAGTACAAAGGTGTGTTAGCATAATTAGAAGATTAATGTAATAACATAGAGTTAAGAATTAAGTCTTAATCCTTAGATTAATTACTAAGTAGAAACTTGTAGAATAAGTTGAACACACTAAGCTATAAGGGTTTAGTGCCAAGTGCTATATAAATAAGGAGTGTTATGCTATCCTAGAATTCCTACGTTGTCTTATGCGTAGGACTTTGTAGTACTTATAAGACATTGTAGGACGTACGTAACTTGTCTTATAAAGGCTTTCTGCTAAGACTGTAGGATCACGTGCTTGCTGCAGAGTAGCGTTATTAATTAGTAGGCAAAGGCCTGCCCTTTGCCTAGGTTGTCTAAGTCTCTTCCTGCCACTATCCTTTATACATAGTTAGTGTCCCTTCTTCCTCTAGGTTTATAATACCTTAACAACTTATTTATTTTTTAAAGTATGAAGAGTAGTAGTTGTTGTTATAGTTAAAATAGGGTTCTAAAAAAGTAAAAAGCGGCTACTCTCTACTAATTAATCGCAAAAGTCTAAAAAAAAAGATTGTGCGTAGTTAACAAGATTTAAATAGTAGGTAGATAAGTTCTTAGAACAAAGCTTAGACTACTAAGCAATAATTAGGGTTAAAAAATTTGCTAAGGTACTAAAAAACAATACTAGTTAAAGCGTGTCTAACAGCAATTGCTAGCCTATAGCTAACAACAGGATTATAGTAGGATTGTAATAGGATTGCAACATAATGTAATAAAGGAGGGAGATTAACAACTTATTACTAGTCTAATAGTCTAAGCCTAAAGACTCTAACACGCTAGCTAATTAGAATAGGACCCTTGCCTTAGACAAGCAAGTTGTAGGGCGTAGATTATCTTACAAGACAGGATCTTAGTCCTTAAGTAGTAAATAAAGTAGGTAATTATAAGCTAAACTTCTGCTTATAAAATGTAGTGCTTAGATTGCTAGCAAAAAGCTAAATTAGTATATAAATTGTTATCTTTTACTGCGTAAGCTAGGTAGCAAGTATAAGTATAAGGACGCAACTTAGGATTTTAATAATTACTAAAGAGTAGAAGTATAGGTGGAGTTAATGCATTAATTGCAAATTATAAGGATCTATTATAGAGCGAGTTTAAGAATACTTTCCTGCTAGGTGCGCAAGTAACTTAGGAAGACTAAGCAAGCTACAAGACTTTTAATTACGTAGTTATAATAGCTTTACTTACTAAGTATAAGCTAGGTATAGGAAATGCTTAACTGCATTGTAATAATCTACCTAAACTACTAGAATTCTAGAAGTAATTACTTTAATATTTTATAAAGCTTTGTGTAAGGATACCTATAAGAAAAGATTTAGCTAGTTAAGTAAAAATAAGATATTAACTAAGATATTAAAAGAAAAAACAAATAATCACCTAATACTAACAAAGTAAGTTTAGACTTACAAGTTTAATTAAAAAAAAATCTTTTTTAAATGCAAGTTGCAGATCGTTAGAAAAAGTAATTAAAAAAGAGACTTAAATAACTTTAAATATACTGCTATATTAGCAGCTAAGTTTTTATAAGCGTGCGTTAGATTAACTAAAAATGCAGGGAAATAGTAGTAAATTAAATAAAGAACTACAAAGAATATTTAGTAAGCTTATCTACTCCTCTGTAAGGTCTGTGCTTGTTACTAAGAAAGAGGCAAGGGTAGCTACGTAGCAGTTGCTAACGTGGCTTAGGAAAATAGCGTAGAGCTAAGAGAAATGTTTAGTAAGCTAGAAAAGCAGAAGGGCTAATACGCTAGGCTTATAGATGCTAGGTACACACAGACACCTAGGATCTATAAGATAGCAAAATAAGGCTTTTTATTAAGTACTAAAGACGTTAGGGCTTTAGCCCTTTATAGTACCCCTCTCTTCAATAAAGGTTCTAGAGTTCTTCTAGTCCTATAGTGCTTCTATATCTTCTAAGTTTAAAGCTAGTTCTTACGTTAGTTCTAGGTATCTTACCTATTTAACTAAGTATTCTTTTCTTCTTCTTATGCTTCTTTCTTATAATAGTCGCTCTACTAGGTACTCTTCTTCGCCGTCTACTTTAATTAGTAAAGGTTTATTATTGTGTTGTAGTTAGCTTAGTAAAAGATCTTAGCAAGCAACTTAGAGATTTTTAATATTAAATACTAAATGTATTCTTTTAGAAGTATTTAGCTTTATAGCATTTAGTCTAATAACCTTAAAAACTATATACTTTAGATTTTTTCAATTAAGTTTTCAGCTTAGTCTCTTTGTCTTGTAGTAGTCTCTAAGCTTTAACTAAACCTTATTATTAATTTAAAGCTAAAGTAATTGTTTTCTTCTCTTATTTACTTAGCGATCTTGTTCTTGTTAAGATTCTACTATTATAGCTTAAGTTAACTTAATACTTTGCTAAGTGGCTTCGGCCTTTTAAGACAACCTTTTGATGTGACCACACATTTTGTAGACACCTTTTTAGTAGAAAAAAAGATTTATTGCTAACAACAGGTATTAGGGCTTATACCCCCTTGTTTAGCATTGCTAGCACGCAATTAGTGTATCGCATGTTTGGACGGAAACAAAGAAAAGCAAGACAAAGACGTGAATCGCCTCCTAACTTAACGCGCCTTATCCCGCCTATACTACCTACTTATATTAAGGCTTTACTTCTAGGTACTCTTAGACAAATTAAAGAAGCAGCACTATTATTGCCTTGCTTTCTAACCTATACATACAACAATAGAACGCCTACTCCTCCTTTTCTACCTCTTTCTTCTTTATCGCCATTTTAACGTTATGTAACAGCTAGCTTAACTAGTTAATAGTTTCTTTACTTAGCCTATGCACAATTAACAAGAAGAGAGAGATGCTAAAGTAGAGTATTTTAAGTACTTTGCTAGTATTAGCGAACACCCTGTAGATCTTGTATTCCTTTTATAACTAGCTAAGTTAAGGCTGAATATTCTTTTTATATATAGAGATATCACAGATTTAGAGTTGTTTATAAGGAATATAATTATAAAGTTTTAAAGAGGCTAAGTTTGTATATACTTAATAAACTTAGGTGTCCGCATAATTAGCTTAAGCTAGACTAGTTTAGGGGCTAGGTATACAATAGGAAAGCTTCCTGTCTTTAGATAAGAGTTAAGGTTAAAGAGATACTTGTTATAGAGGTTGTATACTATTACAGCGTATTATATGCAAATTATTTGTATACAGTGCTGTTTAAAAGGTAAGAAGTAGTAGGTAAGAAGTAGCAGCTTTATAAAGTATTACAGTCTCCTGCTATAGTACGTACGTGTTCTTTTTCTTCTCTATTGTATTATGTAGCAATCCTATTGCAATCCTACTGTAATCCTGTTGTTAGCTATAGGCTAGTAATCGCCGTTAGACACGTTTTAACTAGTGTCGTTTTTTGGTACCTTAGCAAATTTTTTAACCCTAATTATTGCTCGGTAGTCTGAGCTTTCCTCCTAGAACTCATCCACTCACCGTTCGAATTTCGTCAACTACACACAATCTTTTTTTAACTTTTACGACTAATTAGTAGAGGACAGCTGCTTTTCACTTTTTTAGAAAACCTATTTTGACTACAACAACAACAACCACCACTTTTAATACCTTAAAAAATAAATACTTTGCTAAGGTTTGTTAGCTATTTTTTCTACTGTCTAGTAGTCCTCTTGTATTCTCCTTCTTTAAGCTTAATTTTAATGTCTATGCTTTACTGCTATTTAAAGAGGATCTACCTTATACCTATATTATAGAAAGAAAGGCAATATTCTAGGTAATTATACTTATCTTGCTATAATTGCAATTATAGCTATCTCTAGGTTGCCTTTCTAATTTGTTTAATTCTAATTGCAGAAAGCTTATAAGTAGGCCTATACTGTAGAGTGTATCTATTCTATAGAGTTGTAAGTTTTAAGGTAGTATTTAAAAAATAAATATTGTTTAATTTCTAGTAGCTTATAAAATCTAGTCTAAAAGTAGCTTACAAACTATATACCTTAATTAGATGTAATATAGTCTAGTAATTAGTAGTAGGCTACGATAGAGTTAATAAACGCTTTAGCTACGCTTTCTATAGTAATGTTCTTAAGACTTAATAAAACTACGTTTTTGCTTAACTTACTAGTAACTACTATTAAGTTTATAAAACTTTCGCTCTCTAGTAATCTTGTAACAAAGTTAATTAATATTTCCTTTCAAATACGCTCTAGAATTAGCAAAGGCTTAAATAACCCTTATAAGCTATCTCTTTATAGTTTTGATCTTTTATATACTAAGTAGTTTCTAATGTATTGCCTTACTATTTAGCCTATAGAGGGCTAAAAGTACTCTCTTATAACTACTTACTAGGTAAGGTTCCTTTCTAGAAACCCTAGAGCTCTAGAACAGTAGATTTTATAGATAATTCTAGTGTGCAAAGGTTTGTTGTTAAGTACCTATTTTTAATTATAGTATAGTAGGTTTCTAAAATTATCTAATTAGCATTTAGAAATAGAAAGCTTAAGGTCTAGCTTTATCAAAAATAAGCGTTCTTCTTTACTAACTGCTTTTTAGGCTAGCTAGTACATGTTATCCTCTTCTTTAGCTTTGTTCTAAAGCTCTTCTTAATCTATCTATTCTTAAAGTACTATTATAGGATAGCTATTGCAGCTAAAGTTTTTAAGGGTCTCCTCTTCTTCCTATTCCTCTGTTTCTAGAATTGTTGTAGTAGATAGTTTAAAAACTTATAAGAACTTTCTAGAAATTTAAGCATCTAAACTATTTATAGGCATATCTTGTTGTCTTTAAAATAAGGTATTAGCCCTAGAGTTATTAACTCTAGGCCTGTAGGTAATTTCTATGTTAGGAAGTTTACTAAGGAATTAGGCCTATTTTATCTATTTTTTACTAAGCTGCCTAGGCTTTCTAAAATACTCTAAGTTTTTATAGTCTGTTATAACTAGGAACTTCCTTAAAGAACGTAGCATAGCATCCTCTTAGATAAGCAGTAAATAACTATAAGTAATTCCTTATTGTATTATCTTGTAGTTCCTTTAAGCGCTAGTTATCTTCTCTAAGTAGTATGCTACTAGTCGTAATCTTCCTTAATTGTTGTATTACAAAAGAACTCCTGCTATAATGTAGCTAGAAGAATAAGTCTCTAGGATTTTTTTTTGTTAGAGTCTTATTAAGCTAGTATTAGTTTAGTAACAAATAGCTTCTTTAGCTTATTAAAAGCTTCTTATTCTGTTTTTCCTTATTAAAAGAAGACGTTTCTAGTAAGCCTTGTGATCGGTGTAACTATATTAAAGTAGTTCTTAATAAAGTATTAATAAAAGTTTGCAAATCTAAGAAAACTACATACTCCTTTAATATTTGTTAGTGCGTCTTATTCTTAAAAGACTTTTACTTTCTTAGGGTCTATCTAAAGTCCATTTCTAGCTTTAATAATAAATCCTAGATACTTAGTACTCTACACGTTAAATTCGCATTTCTTAATATCTAGAGGTAACCTAGCCTTGCTTATTGCTTCTAGAACCTTGTTTGTATTATGTTAGTATTCTTTTAGCGTGTTATTTGTGTAAATTAATACATTGTCTAAGTAGGCTAAGCAGCAATTGTTAATGTACTCGCATAGTGTCTAGTTAATATATTATTAAAAGGTGCTAAGAGCGTTTACTATACTAAAAGGAGTAGAACTTATCTACCTACTATCTAAATCTTGTTAACTACACACAATCTTTTTTTATAACTTTGATAATTAATTAGTACAGGGTAGCTGTTTTTACTTTTTTAGAACCCTATTTTAACTACAACAACAACCACTACTCTTAACACCTTAAAAAATAAATACTTAAAAGAGTAGCTAGCTATTTGTATTATCTAAATCTCGTTCTAAAATTAGTCTTCTATTTATTTCCTATATTGATCCTAATTTTGTAGAAGGCTGCAGAGACGTTAAGCTTAGTAAACTATTTTACTTTAGCAATATTATTAAGCGTCTCTTAGATTAACAGCAAAGGATAATAGTCTTTTTTTGTAATAGTGTTAAGAGCTTAGTAATTAACGCAGAACTGTAATCCTCCTCTAGGTTTCTGAGCAAATAGAACTAGCGAAGAAGTAGTAGAGCTGCTAGCTCTAATTTATCCTTTATCCAATAGAGATATAAGCTCCTTGCGTAGAACTAAAAGCTCTAATTTACTTATATTATATAGAGGGCCCTAAAGAGGTTCTTTTTTCTTTCCATTTCTGTCTTTTTGTAACTTAATTTGGTAATTAACCTTAGGTCTACGTAAGGGAGGTAGTATAGAAGCAGTTTATAACTTAAAATACTAAGCTATGTATTCGTACGCCTTAGGAAGTAATAATAAAATATTTACTTTCTTTTTAAAGGTTAGGGCCTTCTTAATATCTTTAAAAGAAGCTGTAAAGGTCTAAATTAACTTATTCTTTTTTACCTATCTAATATAAGAGTAATAAGCTACTACGTTTATTTACTTTAACCTCTTGTTCTCTAATACAAGGTAGTCTTAAGTACTTAGTAGTTTAATCCTTTGTCTAGAAGAGTAGATATAAATTAACTTTTAAGAAAGAGCAATAGTAGCCTCTCTTCTATTTATCTAAGGCTATCTAAGTATTAAATTGTGTCTAGGGTGTGTAAGAGTAATATAGCCCTAGATAGTATTTTTATATCTTTTAATGTTAATCTCTAACCTAGCAACTTTATTAATAGTTTTAAGTTTTTCTGTAACTTCTTCTAATCTGCGCAGAGAAATAGAGATGCACTATAAACTAGTGTTCCTAATAAGTTAAAAGCTAATAAGAGAGTATACAAGGTTTCTTGTATTAATAAAAGTTAAAGTAAAGGTATAACAATTTACTAATATTTTATTAGTAATTCTATTACAACTTATATCTTTTTAAAAACTAGCTTATTTCTCTATTAAGTCTTCTTAGCTTACGTATAGCTCTTGCTAGTAACTTTAAGTAAAAGCTATTGTTTTTCTAAATTAAAGTCTAGATCTTCTAAATTTTTTTTACTACTTAAGCTTTTCTTACTAGGCTTCCTTATTTTTGCCTTCAAGGAATTTAATTAATTAGTTTTCTTTTTTTTCTTCTTTTTTCTTAGCATCTTTTCTTTTATATTATAATCTATTTATTTTTTAAGGTGTCAAGGGTGGTGGTTGTTGTTATAGTCAAAATAGGGTTCCAAAAAAGTGAAAAGCAGCTACCCTCTACTAATTAATCGCAAAAGTCAAAAAAAAAGATTATGTGTAGTTAACAAGATTCAAACAGTAGGTAGATGAGTTCTAGGAGAAAAGCTTAGACCACTAAGCAATAATTAGGGTTAAAAATTTTGCTAAGGTACTAAAAAACGACACTAGTTAAAACGTGTCTAACAGCAATTGCTAGCCTATAGCTAACAATAAGATTATAGTAAGATTGTAATAGGATTGCAACATAATGTAATAGAGGAGAGAAAGGACACGTACGTACTGCAGCGGGAGCCTATAATACTTTATAAAGCTACTACTTCTTACCTACTGCTTCTTACCTTTTAAACAGCACTACATACAAACAATTTGTATATAATACGCTACAATAGCGTGTAACCTCTATAATAAGAATCTCCTTAACCTTAACTCTTATTTAAAGATAGGAAGCTTTCTTGTTATATATCTAGCCCCTAAACTAGTCTAGCTTAAGCTAATTATATAGACACCTAAGTTTATTAAGCATTTATAAACATAGCCTCTTTAGGACTTAACAATTATATTTCTTATAAACAACTCTAGAATCTATGATATCTTTATATACAAAAAGAATATTAAGCCTTAACTTAGCTATTTGTAGAAAGAATACAAGATCTACAAAGTGTTCGCTAATACTAGCAAAGTACTTAAAATACTTTACTTTAGTATCTTTCTTTTCTTATTAATTATGTATAAGCTAAGAAAAGAAACTATTAACTAGTTAGGCTAGCTGTTGCATAACATTAAAATGGCGATAGAGAAGAAAAAGGCAAGAAAAGAGGAGTAGGCATTCTATTATTATATGTATAGGTTAGAAAGCAAGGTAATAATATTGCTGCTTCTTTATTTTGTCTAAGAGTACCTAGAAGTAAAGCCTTAACATAAGTAGGCAGTTTAAGTAGGATAGAGCGCGTTAAGTTAAGAGGCGATTTGCGTCTTTGTCTTGCTTTTCTTTGTTTCTGTCTAAATATGCAACACACTAATTGCGTGCTAGTAATGCTAAATAAGGGGGCATAAGCCCTAATACCTGTTGTTAGCAATAAATCTTTTTTTTTACTAAAAAGGTGTCTACAAAATGTATGTTTATATTAAAAGGTTGTCTTAAAAGGCCGAAGCCAATATTATCATCTATAGCTAAGTATTCTTTCTACTTATAAGTAAAACAACGTCCTTCTCTTATTAGCTTCTTTAGCTCTAGATTGCTAAACCTATGTAGCTTAGCTAATCTTCTAGTAAACTATATTCCTTCTATCTAGTCTCTAGTAGGAGGAGGAGGAGGAGAAGAAGCGCGTCTTAGCCTATATTCCTTAAGCTTTTTCTAGTCTCTGTTCTTAGAGTATCGTTCTTTAGGCTTATCTTAGCCTTTAGAATACTACTTGATCTAGTATGAGTAGTCTATAATCTTAATAGACTTGTTCTGCAAATTATCTAAGTCTAAGAAAGTAAGACTTATAAGCTTATTCTAAAGCTTATAAGTAAGGCTTTTTTAAAAAAGTATTATCTTTATGTCTTTATCTAAGTTGCTGTTTGATTGTAGTAACTATTCTTAAAATTCTATAATATAATTACAAATACTCTTTTTGCCTTAAGATATTAACTAGAGTTTATTCCTAGCTCTTTTAGAGCTGTATAGATCTCTAAATATCTAAGTACAGAAGTTTAATAAGTGTTAAAAGTTCTAGGCGTCTAACAATTCTATTCAATTAAGGTAAGGCAGTAATAAAGTAGCTACTAAACTTTTTAGCCTACTAAGGGTGTAATTATATATTCTTTTTTCTATGTTAAAGTCTTCTTAGTTGTTTTATACTTTAGCAGTAAACTACTTCTTAAAGATTTAGTACATTTTTCTTATTTTATTAAAAGCGTCTAGATTAGGTTACCTAAAACGCTTTAGTTATGCTAGCTACTAAACTAGTTTTAATGCAGCGAGTAAAGTTAGTAGCTAAGTAGGTAGCTAGTTGTGTTCTAGTTCTTCTTTAAAGGCTAAATTAATAGCCTTCTAAATCAGAAAGGCTTCTTATATTATTATTAAAGTTACTATTTTATCTAGATTGTTTGCTCTGTAGAGGCCTTCTAGAGTATTCTCTATTTTAGCCCTACTAACACTATCTTAGCGTAGTCTTGCTATCTAAATAGCAAAAATTCTAGATATAATCTTTACCCCTGCCATTATTATATAAAAGTACTAAATAAATAGCACCTGTATTATTTAATAGCAGGGATTAGTTTCCAGGGCTACTAGCAATATAGTAAGCTTATCTAATAGTTTATATTACAAAACATTCTAGGTAGAGTCTTATATAGCTAGGTATCTCTTAGCACTCCTTGTGCTTCTTCTACTATAAATTCTTAGTAGATTTAAAACAGCTTTAACTAAGATCAGTAATTTAATTAATTAGAGTCTTGTCTGGATATAGCTCTAGGGGGGTTCTATATATCAATTTAGCTCTAGCTAGCTTCTCGTCTAGATATAGCTCTAGGAGGCTTCTAATTTAACGTAACAGCGTTAGTGCTATAGAAGGATTTAATTTAAATATAACAGTATATTAGATTAACTAAAGATGTAGAGAAAATAATAGTAAATTGAATAAAGAACTACAAAGGCTATCCAGCAAGCTTATCTACTCCTCTATAAGGTCTGTGCTTAGTACTAAGAAAGAGGCAAGGGTAGCTACGTAGCAGTTACTAACGTGGCTTAGGAAAATAGCGTAGAGCTAAGAGAAATATTTTGTAAGATAGAAAAGCAGAAGGGCTAATACGCTAGGCTTACAGATGCTAGGGGCGCACAGACACCTAGGATCTAAAGGATAGCAAAACGAGGCTTATTGTCAAGTACTAAAGACGTTAGGGCTTCAGCCCTTTAAAGTCTCCTTAAGCAGCAATAGCTATTACTGCAAAAATTAATTTAAAAATTAAGCAATATAGTATTGTAAGAGCATTCTTAAATACTATAAAAATAAAAGACAGCTTAGTAATTTGTTAAATGCTAAATCGCTTTAAGAAGCCTAGTAAGTGCGTATAGCTTAAATGCACACTATATAAATTGCAAGACTTGCTAGTATTGTAGTATAAGAAGTTCTTAGGATTACTAAAAGAAATTAAACTAATTGCCTTACCAGAGAAGCCCTGCCTATTCCTTAATAAACAAAATAGAATCCTAGTTCTATTTTGTATTAATAATATCCTACTGCTCTTTGCAAATTATTATAAGCAGAAGGCAAGAAATTTTTAGTTAAAAATCATAGATAAGTATAATATACAGGATTAAGAAATAGTCAAATAATCTTCAGCATTTCAGTATTTAAGAATTAGAAAAAGTAAATAATTACGCTTATACATAATATACACGTTAACAAAATTATAAAGAAGTTTTAGTAAAAAAATAGTAGCTTTCTTAAGACTTTACTACTATTAAAGGAGCTTATTAAGTACACTAGCAAAGCAACTAAGCAAGAGATAAAAGCCTATTATAAAAAAGTTAAATTAATGCTATACACAGCTATTACGCTGCGACTAAACATTGTTTACTTAATTTTAAAGCTCTTACACTTCCTTACAAACTTTAGTAATTAGTAATAAAAGCTGTTAAATAGGTAGTTATGTACCTCTATTAGACAAGATAGGACGCTATTTAATATAGGAAATATAGTAGCCTAAACCTAATGTCGCAACGTTGATATGTATCCTCTAGCCGGAGCGCGATCTATCGATCGGTCGGTATTTTGCCTCCGACACCTAACATTTATAGGCAACGCTTCTTTTGTAAATAATTAGGAAACTTGTTAATTGTCTTAAAAATACATAGCTACTCTATATAATAGTCTGATATTTTAGAAAGCAGCTTAGTATACTAAAGTAACTATATTAACTACTAAAGCTAAGCTGCTTGCGATTAAGCACACTACTAAGGAGGCTATAGCTTTTAAGCGCTTCCTTTATAAGCTGTCTCTAAATTTTAGTAACATCTAGACAGTCTAGTGCAACAACTAACAAACAATTAGGTATATAGTTAAAAAAAATAAGCAAATTTACACTTAACTAAGACATATAAATAAATAAAATATGTAGCTGTAGCAAGAATATGCTAAAAGAAAATTTTAGGTTATATACTTAGAAACAACAATTATGCTAGCTAATAAACTAACTAAGTTACTTACTTAATAACAGTTTAAGAAGTTTAAGCAATTTCTTAACCTTTAGCAAGTTAGAAACTTTATTAAAAGGAATAATAATTAATAAGCAAAGGATTTGTATTAAGTAAGAACAACTATATACTAAGCTAAGCTTTCTCTTAATAGCTTTTTTTAAGCAGGAGGACGTAAGCTAGATCAGCAGAAAACTAGAACTATGAACAAGCTTACTTATAAGCATTAAACTTATTATACTTGCTAGACTTTATAAGCAGATCTTGCTCAGCCTTTTAAGCTTTAGCAAGTTTAAGCGTATTATTAGCTATCTTAGCTTGAATAGTAAGGATCTAGAGGCAAGCAGCATAAAGGCGTGAGTTAGATTTATCACTCTTATACATAGAGTTGTAAGATAATTGCCTGCTTACTCTAGTAGACTCGCGACTATATAGGCAAGTTGTATAGCGATTAAGACAATGCATGCAATGGTAATTATATAGACTAAAAAAAGGCAGGATTCCTTAAGTATGCTATTTTTTAACGCTTAATTGTTGTAGAAGCTACTACTCTTATTACTAATACTGCTGCTGCTGTTGCTACTACTATTGTTAATTATAAGTTAGCTGTTAAGCAGGCTGCTAAGCAGGTAAACTAGAAACATAAGTAGTATAAAGCTGCGCATTTTAAGGCTCTTGTTTAAAAAAATAACTCTAATTTACACTTATAGCCTGCTAAGCAGGATTTATCTAGCGCAAATAATCTTTAGCATTATATTATAGATTAAAGACGCTTACAGGAGCAAGGGCGGGCAGCAGGAGCTAAGCTGTAAGACTGCAAGGCAACAGGCAAAACGCATGCTTAACAGGTTGTTTTTAAATATTACAGCTTAACAACATCTCTTAAGCATAATAGTTATTAATAAGAAGCTTCTATACAGAAGGCTTTTAAGTAAATATAACACTGCTATGAATTTTTTCGCAACAAGCAACAATGTCCTTAAGCAGTTAAGACTTTAAAGATTAGTACATCTTATTATTATTCTATTCTTAATAACTAGTTAGCAGGCTAAGCTAGAAGCCTAATAGATTTAAACCTTACTTTTTAATATTTATTTATAGCTCTAAATTAATTAGCTAGTTTAGGTCTTTTTAGACAACATTTTAATGTAACTATACATTTTGTAGATATCTTTTTAGTAAAAAAAAAGATTTATTACTAATAACAAGTATCTAGGCTTACGCCCTCTTGTTTAACATTGCTAGCACGTAATTAGTGTGTCGCATATTTAGACAAAAACAAAAAAAAAGTAAAGCAAGGACGTAAATTGCTTTTTAACTTAACGCACTCTATTTTGCCTATTCTTATTACTTTACTACTAAGCGCTTTTAGATAAAGTAAAGTAGCAACACTATTATTACCTTGCTTACTAACTTTTAAACGCAATAATAAAAGCTTTTTTATCTTTTCTACATTTTTTTATCTTTATTACTAATTTAACGTCTTGCAAAAGCTATTTTAGCTAAGTTCTTGTCTTTATACTTAGCTCTTGCCCGACAAACAAGAAAAAGAAGATAGTAAAGTAATAAATTCTTAGTACTGCGCTCGTATTAGTAAATACTTTAAAGATTATATATTTCTTGCACAACTAGCTAAATTAATGCTAAATTTTTTATTGTATATAAAAATATTGCAGATAGGAAACTTGTTTAAAAATTTTATTAACTTAGAAGTCTAGCTAAGTTTTTAAGTTTTAAAATGCTTGATAAATTTAAGTGTTTACATAAGTAGTTTAAGTTAAACTAAATTAAGTACTAAGAAAACAGTAGCAAAAAATCCTTTTTTTAAAAAAGAGCCTAGAATAAAAAACATTTACTTGCTATAGAAGTTGTACGCTATATTACAGTACAGTGTATTATATGCAAATTGTTTGTATATATTGCTGTTTAAAAAGTAAGAAGCAGTAAGTAAAAGCAGCAGCTTTATAAAGTATTACAGGCTTCTGCTGCAGTACGTACGTGTCCTATCCCTCTGTTATCGCATTATATTACAATCCTATTGCAATCCTACTGTAATCCTATTGCCAGCTATAGGCTAGCAATCGCCGTTAGACACATTTTAACTAGTATTGTTTTTTAGTACCTTAGTAAGTTTTTTTGATCTTAATTATCACATAGTAGTCTGAGCATTCCTCCTAGAACTTATCCACCTACTGTTTAAATCTTGTTAACTACACACAATTTTTTTTTGACTTTTGCGACTAATTAGTAGAGGGTAGCTGCTTTTCACTTTTTTAGAAACCCTATATTAACTACAAAAACAACCACCACCTTTAACACCTGAAAAATAAATTAATTAATTAGCAAGATTAGTATTAACTGTGTAGTAGGTATAAGATAAATAGTTGCTACAGCGTAAGCTGCTTTAATTGCTAGTCTAAATGCAATTAAAACACTGTTTAGTAAATAAACTGTTTAGCATTTTTTTTATCCAGCACTTACAAGACAGAACGCAAGGATATAATAGATTGGTAACAATTTTGAAAAAGTTATTAGACGCCTTCTTTTAAGTAAAAAAAGGCGCGTTGCGCTTAGTAGACAGCTTAATAAGTGTATGTAGCTTATTACTGTTGCTATGTTGATGTTCACGTGTTACTACTTAAGCAGTAAGCTGCTGTAACTTTTACATTAGCTTTTAAGGAGCTTTACTTTTGCGCTAAGTTAATTGCTTAGTTAAGCTTTTATGTAGATAAAAATTTAAATAACGGCTTAACAGCAGGCTAAGTTTAACAGGCAATTTAATTAGTTTTTAAGCGAGGCTACTAGAAGTCTTGCAAGAAGTATACAGATTAACGAATAGTAGTAACTAACTTTTATTATTTTCAAAATTAGCTGCTTGCTAAATTCAATTAGTAAACAGGCTTTAGCACGCGCAACGCTTATGCTTAGCACTGTTCTTACGCTCTTAACAACGGCTTTTGAAGCAAAGCTTGTGCTTATTGCTGTTAGGGGCGCACTACACTAAAAAAATCAGCAGCTAATTAGTAAGAGAACAATAAGGCACCACTGCTTACTATAGTAGTGGTGGTGGTGCGGTAAGGATCAAGGGGGCTTAGTAATTAATATCGTAGTAAGGCTAAGGACAAAGGCTTTAAAGGGGCAGCAGACGCGATTAATATTGTTATAGAAATTGTTCACTGACCAATTAGGCGATATCTAGGGTCTATCTAATGTTTTAATATTACTAAGGGCTGCTGGCCTAATCAAAACATCAACAAGCTTAATTAAAACATTAACAAGCAGCATTACTACGACAACAAAGGATTAGGCAGAGAAGCTATAATTACAGAGAGCCCTCTTGATCAACGACCTCGATTTGTTACGATTGCCTAGTTGCTCACAGCTCAGATCGATGATATCCCACTAACCTGGGGGGGGGGGGGTGTTGGAGTATTGACATACGGATCACCCTGGTGATCAGGTGATCCTGGTAGGATACCACGTGATAGTAGCGCGCATATCAAACGAGCCAGATCGCCCGAAGTCTCTTTAGTAGTTATTGGACAATTAGTTGTGGCACTTAGTCGATCAATGTTCTCATTTCACTCCACTGATCAAGCAATTGCTCCTTCTCAGCTCCCACAGAAGGTTATATAAAATAGGACTGTCAGAGCTAAGGTATAGTAACTTGATAGTTAAATGTTATTTACTGCGCAGTACCCAATAACAATCAAGTGGAAGAATAGAACGTTCTTACTTAACTTACTATTAGGGTCTAAGGACAGGACTAGGCAAGTATTAATAGCCTAGATAACCTTATTTTAATTACCTTAGAGGAAGCCTTGGACGACGACATCTTTGAAATAATGCTTAACAAAGAAATAGAAGCAACCCTAGTTAACTAAACTAAGCATAGCAAGATAGCTAAGTTTTAAGAAAACTACAAGCCTTCTATGCTAATTGCATAGAAAGAACTAGTAGTACACAACAAGGAAATAGTTTTATTAGCTATATTAAAGCTTTTTATCTTACTAGAGAAGCAAGATATTAATATTCAGGTATTATAACTCTTAGAGACTCAATACTTAAATAACTCAGCTAAGAAGTTTAATAATCTGCTAAGATAGCTTGAATAACATAAGGAAATCTTTACAGGACCATATAAAGGAATATTATAAAAAAATAGCTAGTATACTAACATACAGAAAAAACTACGGAAGAAAGAAATTACTTGAGTAGCAACTATTAACAAAGCTATATATAATGAATTTGAATATAAATAGACTAAAGATACTAAGGCATCCAAGAAAAAACTCATACACTAGCTCTTAGACGTAGAAAAGAAGAAGATTTACAATAACTTTAGGCAACACGCTAAAAGCGTAATGCTTAAGACAGCAGCTGCATTAGAAATATATACAATTATATAGACCTGCGTGCCGCCTACTCATGTTGAGGCTTCACTTCCCGGTACTCTCGGACGAATTGAAGAAGCAGCACCATTATCGCCTTGCTTTCTGACCCATACATGCGACGATAGAACGCCTACTCCTCCATTCCCGCTTCTTTCTTTTCTATCGCCGTTTTGACGTCATGCAACAGCTGGCCTGACTAGTTAATAGTTTTTTACTTAGCTTATGCACAATGAACAAGAAAAAAAGGATGCTAAAGCAAAGCATTTTATGTACTTTGCTAGTACTAGCAAACACTTTGTAGATCTTAAATTCCTTTTACAACTAGCTAAGTTAAGGCTTAATATATCTTATATATATAGAGGAATCGCGGATTCTAGAGTGATTTATAAAAGATATAATTATAAAGTTCTAAAAAGGCTAAGTTTGTAAATGCTTAATCAAATCAGGTGTCTGTATTGCAGTGGGCGGGCCTACCAGGCCTTGCATGCAACTACACACGCCGACCACTCAGCCAAAAGGCTGGCACAAGTCAATAGAGTTTCTGATTGTCTTGCGTAGTTAATACTTATAGGCCGCCGCCACGACCTGTAATGTGAGGTGTACCACCGAGGTACAACCGAGGATCCACCCTAGGCCTCAGCCTATCACATGTATAATTAGCTCAAGCTAGACTAGTTTATTTTTTAAGGTGTCAAGGATGGTGGTTGTTGTTGTAGTTAAAATGGGGTTCTAAAAAAGTGAAAAGCAGCTACCCTCTACTAATTAATCGCAAAAGTCAAAAAAAAAGATTGTGTGTAGTCAACGAGATTTGAACGGTGGGTGGATAAGTTCTAGGAGGAAAGCTTAGACCACCAAGCAATAATCAGGGTCAAAAAATTTGCTAAGGTACTAAAAAACGACACTAGTTGAAACGTGTCTAACGGCGATTGCCAGCCTATGGCTGACAACAGGATTACAGTAGGATTGCAATAGGATTGCAACATGATGTAATGGAGGAGGGAAAGGACACGTACGTACCGCTAGACTAGTTTAAAGGCTAGGTGTACAACAAGAAAGCTTCCTGTCTTTAACTAAAAGTTAAGGTTAAGGAGATGCTTATTGTAGAAACTGTACGCTATTGTAGTGTCTTAAATGTAAATTGTTTGTATGCAATGCTTTTTAAAAGGTAAAAAGATTCGCCTAAGCAGGCTAGCCAATATTAATAGAGGCATCTCACTAAGGGCAGTGAGGCAATTATACCTAGCGTGCATCACCAGTGTAGCTGATTACGGATGCCAGCTATTTTAGAAAGGCCAACAACACATCCTTAACAGCAGGCAAAAACTCCAAAACTAGGCCTGTAGAAAGATCCTAGGAACCTTTAGATCTTCTTCTGCAATGCCGAGTGAGGTCAAAGCCGCTCTGTTTCTACTTAGGGTTAGGCTAGACAACACTATAAGAAGATACGCCTTTAGATCTACTATACTAGATCTAAACTACCCTCTAAAAGCTGCTATTAACAACAACAGAGGAGAGCAACTCAATTAAATACAAGTATCTATTATCTTAGCCCTCTAATTTAATACAGAGAAAATACAACACTACGCCTTTACGCTATAGAACGCTAGGTGTAAGGGTGCGTTGGGTTGACTAAAGATGCAAGGTAAACAGTGAATGAATTAGATATTAAACTATAGGGAGACTACGTAGGTTTATATATCCAACCCGGGTGATTAGGACTTAACCCCGGTTAGGACTAACCGAGGTTATCGGAGGTTGTCGGATCAGCAGATCAGTTAGAAACTAGCGCAAATAGTGCGGCCGATAGTCAGCTACTAGTGCTGAGGTGCTAGTACTGAGGTGCTAGTGCTGAGGTAAGAAAAGCCAACGAAGGCCACAGGCCGAGTACTAGAGAAAATCAAGGCTTCAGCCCTTTACATAGGACTCCCTACAAGTTCTATATTTTAAACAAGCTAAAAGACATTGAAGTAGAAAATTATATAAAACTACTAGTAGACAACAACCTGCTATCAATATACTTAGATGCCTCAGCTATAAGGGAGGACAAAGGAATTAGCGTAGGCGTTACATTCTATAAAGGAGCTACCCTTATTAAAGAACTATAAACAAATATAGGAAATAACTAGCTAGTTCATAACAGTGAACTTAAAGGTATTACCTTAGGGCTAGAGAAAGCAGTTAGCCTATTAAACAACTGCCAAAACTTTAATATATACGCAGATAATTAGGCCGCGTTTTTTTAATTGAAAAACGCCTTAAACAACCCTAGCTAAGAGTAGCAAATTAGGTTTATTAGAGCAGCAACTTAACTAGAAGAAAAAGGCATTACCTCTACGCTATAATAGGTCCTAAGACACTAAAGTATACTAGGAAACCATTAAGCAGACTCTCTAGCAAAAGAGGCTATAGAAATAAACCCTTTAACAAACACAATAAGCCTAGCAGTTATTAGTTCTTCAATTAAACAACTAGCAAGTGTTAATTAGTTAAGCCTCTTTAAAAATTACAGGAGAAAAGCTACTAACAAGAACTCTAGTACTTACTTAGCTACCTTTAAATAGAGAATAAGAAAACAGATACCTATCTCTCCTAGTAGGAGAGATATATTTAGCTCTTTCTTTTAATTAAAACTAGGTTATAGCTACCTAAAGAGCTATCTATTCAAGAGAGGAAAAGTAGAATCTAAAACTTGCTTATGCAATTTTAGAGCTACACAAGACACAGCTTATATAATCCTTAGGTGCTAACTATATAAGGATAGTAGAGCTATACTTTAGAACTTATGTTTAGAGCTAATCTCTCTACAATATCTCTTTTAAACAGAAGTAGGCATTAAGGCTACTTTAGCCTTTATTGAAGAAACTAGGGTTAGTACACAGGCCTAGTACAAAGGAAACTCTGATAACTAGATGCAATCGCCTAGCTAGGCGACCAAGCTCTAAGCACCCCTCCCCTCCTTCCCCCTCCTCCTCTTCCTCCTCCCCTTCTCGACCTTACACAATAGGCCAAGAGCCTCACCTTCATTTAGATAAACCAACCCTTGCAAATTACTTAGTAGATAGAAAAACTACATAGATACCTGCAGGCCTTAGCCTGCACGTCTTATATAGCCCTTTAGACTGAGAAAGGACGTTAAACTACAAAAAAAAAGCTAAAAAGAAGTAAGTAGGCTTACATAAGTATAACGTGAGCGTATTTTAGAGGCTTACATCTTATTTCCTTAGAGTTTAATAAAAGTGTGAAAAAAATAGTGGTTGCTTACGTAAGCGCTAATTACGTAATAGCTTAGTAAGCTTTTAGTGTATTAACTCCTATCGTTTATCCTAACTTGCTTTCTTTGTAATACCTCCTCTATGTCTCGCAATCTTTCTCAATTTGGGCAAGAAGTTTATACTATATTTTTACAAAACAAGCCTATTTCTTTAATCAGTAATATACTAATACTCTTTATTAAATAAAACATAAAAAGGCTCCTTTATTTACTTTTAGGCCTCAAAAAGGTCGTCCTACAAAGATCTTAAATGAAGCAAAAAGAGTGCTTAATAGAGACCTTACTAAAGGCCGTAAAAAAACACAACACTAACGTTAACTTTTCTAGAAATTCATTAGAAACAACTAGATCCTAAGGAAACAACCTAGAGGAATTAATTGCGATACATTTTAGAGCCTGCAGCGAGGGCGCTAGCGCGCTAGAGAGGGTGAAAGGGTCACCTGCCCTCCTTTTTAGAGGAAAAATTTGCGTTTTCTCTTAAAAGCTTAGACTACATGCTAAGGCATCTTGAGCTAATTGAGATTAAGGAGCTTGTTAAAGCCTAACTAAACTAAGATATTACAACAACTTTAAAAAGTAATAAAAAATAACTTGCTTCTAAGGACTTAGGAAGATTAGACAAAGGACAAATAGAGATAGAAGAAGACAACATAACAATGCCTCGCTAAGAAAGGCAGAATCTAGAGGAACTACAAAAGCCTACACACGTTTAAACTAGAAGTAATTTTTCTCCTTTTATTAGACCTATTCCTTAATACCCTATTAAAAATAAAACACTAAAAGCCACCTTAGTAGAAGGAGCACTTAAGATAGCTAGGAACCTAGTAATCTAAGCAGCTAATTTAGCTAAAAACAACTCTACCTAGCAATTAAGTCTTTTAGACCTAGTAGAAGCCTTTAAAGACTATATAGAAAATCAGAAAGTAAATAAGAAGAATACAGCTATTTTAGCTAATTAAATATTAAGTCTCTTAAACGTCTTAAGGGAGTTAAGGGAGAAAATTAGACGTATTAAGAAACCTATAAACACGCTTATTAAGAATACACCTATCTAGAACACGCTTATCTAAAACACGACTTATACTACTGCAGCTACTTTTGCTACTATAGTAGGCAACAACAAAGATTAACTCTAGACGAATAGCTAAAAAAAACACAAAAACTAAAGGCTACTAGTCTAAAAGACTGCTAGCTAGTGCTAGGTAGCGATACCCTAGCTACATCTAATGCCTTTAAACTTAAAAATGCCTTTAACAACGCCTTTGCAATAAAAGGAGGTATAGAATTACTTATAGTTGCCTTAATTACAACATCTTCTAAGAGAAATAAAATAGTTATAACTACACTAGCTTTAAAAGCAAAATACCTCTTAGAGAACTTAGCTATAGAGCAAGATATTACAGCCGTTAAGGCTGCCTAACTTATTACGCCTTAGTTCAAGGTTATTATCTACAAGCTTCCTACAAACTACAACCTAGAGATAGTAAAAGAAGAAATTAAAACTTTTAACAACGGCTCAAAGGTTATTAGTATTCTCTTTTAGCTAACGCCTAAGGATAAAAGAGAAAACTAAAACTTTAGTTTAGCATGTGTAGCCTTTGCAACAGAAGAAGACGCCTAAAAGGCTATTAGAGAGAAGCTCTATATCCTAGGGCAAAGCCTTAGAGCAGAGAAACTACAAGTTATTAATATCTTAAAACAATGCACTAAATACTAAAGATTTAGCTACCTAGAGGTTAAGTGCTCAGAAGTAGCCTGCTAATTTACAGCAAAACACACTATACTAGCTAACATAAGTGTAAGTCTTATGCTAGTAAAAGCAAACCCTACATTTACACTATATTTAAGTGTATTAACTGCAATAAACTTTATGCAGTAAATAGCTAAGAATACGAAATCCTACAAGCTAGGATAGCTAAGACTAATTAAACTAATTAGTATAATTAAAGTCCTATAAATGGATATTAATAGGAGTAGCCCTGCTACAGAAAGCCCGATTAACTTAGCTATTACAGCAAACGCTAAGATTATTGTAATACAAGAGCCTTAGTTAGTAAGAGGTTGTTGGAGTATTGACATGCGCAACATGCGGGTCACCCTGTTGAGCAGGTGATCCTGGTAAGCTGAACACGTGACGATCGCGCTAGCGCCTATATATACGGGCTAGATCGTCTTATTCCTCTTAAGTAGTTATTGACCACTTTGTTGTGGCACTTAGTTGTTTAATACACTCATTCCACTCCTCTTAATTAAGCAATTGCTCCTTTTTAGCTCCTACAGTTATAAGCCCAGCCGCTTAATTGTAGTTTTAATTCCCACTGCGCAATTAGCAAGCTGTAAGGTCAACTGTTTGATTAGCATTCTACTCTCCTCTATTCTCCTACAGCACTAGCCAGCAGATCGCTGCTGCTGCTGTACCTCTCTTACTTATTAATTATACAATCAACCTCTTTCTAATACAAGCTACCTAGCTACCTACTAACTAACCAATTAATTTGTTGTCACCTCAATAATAACCTACGTTATAATCCTACACGTAGCATCTCATCTTAAGATAGACCTCACTAATACACCACTTGTCGCCTCAGGGGTGATCCTTAAGGCTTAATTAGACTAGCCAACCTAGTTTGCTCTATTAAGGCTACACTGCTTAGAGAAAGGCATCTAGGATTAGGTTAATCCTAATCTCCTAGACGTACCCTTAATAGATTACTAGGAGCTACAGTATCTAGAACTGCGTAAGGATATTAAGCAGCTGACACGCAGTGTTCTAAACTAGGTTTAAATTAGGGGCAGCTTAATAGTCTACTAGCGCTAACAACTTAAAGTTAAACAAGAGTAGTAAGTAATTGCACCTTTGCCCTTGCAAAGCTAGTAAAGGGCCTATAAATAAGCACTTCTAGACACTACGCAACTACTAATGACTTTAAACTACAGTTACTAGATTAAGCTCTCCTAACAGTATACTAATTAAACTATTAAACGACAACAAAAAGAAGATCCTTAAGCAATAGAATAGTAACAAATAGGTAACCTTACACACCTAGATTAAGAAGGAAGGCTAGAAGGCTAGCACTAGCGGAATAGCTATTAATAAGTTAAGTAGATCCTACCCTAGCTTATTAGTTTTAGCATTAATTAACCTAAAGAACCTTATTAAGGAAATTAGACTAAATGTGTTTAGCACAGTCTTTACCCCTTATGCCCTGTCCCTCTGCACAATTATAGATAGTAGGTTAGCAGTCTACCTAGTTAATACTATAGATTACATAGTACTAGGCACCTTTAGTGAATACGCTAAAGACGAGACTATTCAGGCAGGCACTTAAATTATACTAGTCACTAGTATAGGAAACAGGCTGATTAAGAACGTCCTGCACAGCAAGGCTAGCCCTAAGATAGCTAATCTTCTACTTACTAATGTTAAGGTTATACTAAGTTTCTATATTAATATTGTATTAGAAGTACAGCTTAAGCAGGCAGGCATTTAGTATTGAGGATATAATTATACCTTGCAATTTAGAATAATTAAGAAGAACGTTATCTTAATTAACCTTAAGTGTTTACTTAATCTCTTGTTTATTAAATACAAGCAACTTACTTATTACTCTGCTTAACTACTACTTGTAAACACTATAGCACAATTAAGGAAACCTTAATTGTGTACTAGCGATAAGGACCTATAGCATTAATAATTAAGACACCTAGAACATCAAGCTATTAAAGCCTTAGTCTGCTTAGCGCAGAACGTTAAGATTACTAGCAAGAAGCTATTAAAATGCAAATACTATATAATAGCTTATACCTTGCAAGTAATCTTGCGGTAACTAAAAGAGAGATTACTACAACCTTTTTATAGGATCTTATAGGATCTGTTTAATTTCTTAACTAGTTAGCTGCTTGAAAATAGACATTAATTATTAAGGAAGACTACTTAGGCAAGCTGTATAATTACAATATCTAGTTAAAGACACTAAATAATATTATGCTTATAATTAAAGGCTTTGCTGTAAGGATTAAGAGGAAATATTAGTAGAAGATTATAAAGATCTATTAAGATAACAATACTGCTACACTACCTTAGAGAGGGCAATAAAGATATAAGGAATAGGCTATAGAGAAAGAGATCATAATTAAAACGCCACCGCTATATACTTATAAGCCTAATAGCTTGGCGGAGAGAGCTAGTTAAGAGCTAATTATAAAGGCTATTAAGATACGTACAAGCACTAATCTACTAACTAAGCTTTAGCTAGTAATTATAGATGCGGCGGCTTACTTATATAGAATAAGCCCTACTAAGATCTATAGCTACTAATCCCTAAACTAGGTGCTTAAAGAATAGTTTAGGAAATATTTCTAATATTATTAACTACCTAAGATTAGGCGCTAGACTACTAATCTACACCTAGACTAGAGTAGAATCTATGCCTATAGCTGCCAAGCTTATCCTTTAAATAAGGAGAAGGCAGCTAGGCGTAATTATTAAGGATTTAAAGTTAATCCTCGCAGCTATATTAGTTATATAGTTAGTTATTAAGCCTCTAACATATACTACATATAGGTACTAACACTTAATTAGGTAATTACTACCTGTAATATAACCTTTAATAAGCGTTAATTCTACAAAGGAGATTGCAAGGAAGAGCTACTAAGAGATTAAGTAATTAAGATTATAGAGATCCTTTATAATAGCAAGCTAGTTAATCTAGGAAAGGATTTAGACCTCTCGCCTGTTTAAGGAAGGGCGGATTAGAATACGCAGCTAACTACTAAAGACCTTAGAAGTAATCTATTTACTATCTTAAGTAGTAAGGAAGGCCTACCTACTAAAGACAAGAGTAGATTAGAAGATGCTAAGCAAATAAAGCACAAGGCTTGTACACTATTAGGAACTTGCTTAAATTAGCAGCAAAATACTAGTCTTACTACCTTAGAACTAACTCCTAAACTAGAGACTCTAGGGAGTGACAACGCAATTAATTATAGAGTTATTAACAGTTAAACAGTATTGCGTATACTAAAAGAAGCTAATCTATTAATACTTAGAGGTAGAGAGCCTCTTTTAAATAAGCCTAACAACTTATTACTAGTCTAATAGTCTGTGCCTAAAGACTCTAACGCGCTAGCTCGTCGTAATAGAATACCTGCTTAGGTGAGCAAGATAGCGGGGCGTAAACTATCTTAAGATTTAAGATCTTAGGCCTTAAACAGCAGACAGGGTGAGCAATTACAAGCTTAACCTCTACTTATAAAACATAGTACTAGGATTATAAGTAAAAGTCTAAATTAGCCTATAAATCATTATCTCCTTCTGTGTAAGCTAGGTAGCGGGCGTAAGCGTAAAGACGCAACCTAAGATCCTAATAATTAACTAGAGAGTAAAAGCATAGGTAGTGTTAATGCATTAATTGCAGATTATAAGAATCTATTATATAATAATTTTTGTAATACCTACCTGCTTGGTTTGCAAGTAACCTAGGAAGACTAAGTAAGCTATAAGACCCTTAATTACATAGTTATAGCAGCTTTGCTTACTAAGCATAAGCTAAGTAGAAATGCTTAATAGCATCGCGACCATCTACCTAAACTGCTAGAATTATAGAAGTAGTTACTTTAGCATTCTATTTATTTTTTAAGGTGTCAAGGGTGGTGGTTGTTGTTGTAGTCAAAATGGGGTTCCAAAAAAGTGAAAAGCAGCTACCCTCTACTAATCAATCGCAAAAGTCAAAAAAAAAGATTGTGTGTAGTCAACGAGATTCGAACGGTGGGTGGATGAGTTCTTTAGCATTCTATAAGGGCCCTGTTTAAGGATGCCTGCAGGAAGGAGATTAATTAGTTAAGTAAGAATAGAACTTAGACTAAGATATTAAGAGAAGAAGCAAATAATCACCTGATACCTATAAAGTAGGTTTAAACCTATAAGTTTAATTAGGACAGCTTCTTTTTTAAATGCAAGGCGCAGATTGTTGTAAAAGGTAATCTCTAGAAGAAGGACTTAATTAACTTAACATACGCTGCTACATTAGCAGCTAAGTCCTTCTAAGCAGCAATAGCTATCGCCGCTAAGAATAATCTAGAGATTAAGCAATATAATATTATAGGAGTATTTCTTAATACATTAATTACAGCAGATAACCTAGTAATCTGTAAAATGCTAGATAGCTTTAAGAAGCTAGGTAAGTGCATACAGCTTAACCGCGCACTATATAGATTACAATACTTACTACTATTATAGTATAAGAAGTTCTTAGGGTTACTAAAGGAGATTAGACTAATTACCTTACTAGAGGAGCCCTGCCTTTTCTTTAATTAAGAAAGGAGGATCCTAGTATTGTTTTATATAAATAATATCCTACTGCTCTTTGCGAAAGATTATAAGCAGAGGGCAATAGATCTTTAGTTAAAGATTATAGATAAGTACAAGATAAAGGAATAAGGATTAGTTAAATAGTTCCTTAGTATCTAGATAATTAGAGACTGCAAGAAGCAAACAATTACGCTTATACATAATACGTATATTAACAAGATCGCGAAGAAGTTTAACCTAGAAGATAGCAGCTTTCTAAAGACTCTATTGCTATTAGAGGAGCTAATTAAGAACACTAGCAAAGCAACTAAGCAAGAGATTAAGGCCTACTAAGAAAGGGTTAGATTAGTGCTGTACACAGCTATTATGCTACAACTAGATATTACCTACTTAATTTTAAAGCTCTTACACTTCCTTACAAACCCTAGCAATTAGCATATAAAAGCTATTAAATAAGTAATTATATACCTCTATTAAACAAGATAGGATGCAATCTGATATAGGAACTACAATAGCCTAGACCTAATAATTACAGGCGATGCTTCCTTTGTAGATAATTAGTAAACTTGTTAATTATCTTATAAATACATAGTTATCTTATATAGTAGTCTAATATTTTAGAAGGCAGCTCGGTAGACTATAGTAACTACGTTAACTACTAAGGCTAAGCTGCTCGCCTTTAAGCGCTTCTTTTGCAAGCTGTCTCTTTATCTGAGAGACGTCTAGACAGTCTAGTATAATAATTAACAAACAATTAGGCTTGTAGTTAAGAAGAATAAGTAGATTAGCACTTAATTAAGATATATAGATATACAAAATATGTAGCTACAGCAGGAATTTTCTAAAGGATTCTTTTGTGTTAAATACCTGGAAATAGCAATTATGCCAGCTAACAGACTAAGTCGCTCACCTAACAACAGTTTCAAAAGTTTAAGTAGTTACTTAACCTTTAGCAAGTTAAGCATTTAATTAAAGAAAACAATAATTAATAAGCAAAGGATTTATCTTAAGTAGCAACATCTATATACTAGGCTAAGTCTCCTCTTAATAGCTTATTTTATTAAGCGGGAGAATGTAAGCTAGACTATTAAACTAAAACTAGGAACCCTATTATTAATAAGCATTAGACTTATTATACTTGCTAGACTCTATTATTACATTACGCTCAGCCTAGTTAGCTTTAGCTAGCTTAAGAGCAATTTAAGCTATCTAAGCCTAAACAGCAAGAGTCTAGAGGTAAGTAGCATTACAGCGTAATTCTAACCTATTACTTCTATATATAGAGTTGTTAGATAATCGTCCTCTTACCCTAGAGTAATCATTGCGCTTATATAAATAAGTTGTATAGCAATTAGGACGACAAACAGAAGGAAAATTGTATAGAGTAGTAGAGGGCAACATTCTATAGGTAGCCTACTCTTAAAGCAGCAACCTTTAAGTAGGTTGCTACTAAGGCTGCTTATATTGCTGCTGTTGCTACTAAGAATAATAAGCTAACTGTTGTAGCTAGTGTGCGGGTTGCTACGCAGGAGCAGGAGTAAACGTAGGTATAGGAGCAGGAGCAGGAGTAAGAGGTTAAGCAGCAAAACTGTGATACAACATTTCTTAAGCGCGACAATTATAAACAGGAGGCTTCTACAAAGAAGGCTTTCTAGTATATATAACGCCGCTCTTAATCTCTTTACTTTATTTTTTAAGGTGTCAAAGGTGGTGGTTGTTGTTGTAGTCAAAATGGGGTTCCAAAAAAGTGAAAAGCAGCTACCCTCTACTAATCAATCGCAAAAGTCAAAAAAAAAGATTGTGTGTAGTCAACGAGATTCGAACGGTGGGTGGATGAGTTCTGGGAGGAAAGCTCAGACCACCGAGCAATAATTAGGGTCAAAAAATTTGCTAAGGTACTAAAAAACAACACTAGTTGAAACGTGTCCAACGGCGATTGCCAGCCTATGGCTAACAACAGGATTACAGTAGGATTGCAATAGGATTGCAACATAATGCGATGGAGGAGGGAAAGGACACGTACGTACCGCAGCGGGAGCCTGCAATACTTCATAAAGCTGAAGCTGCTGCTTCTCACCTACTACCTGCTTCTCACCTTTTAAACAGCACCGCATACGAACAATTCGCATACAATATACTGCACTGCAATATGGCGTACAACCTCCGCGGCGAGCATCTCCTTATTCTAGGCTCTCTTCTAAAAAAAGCATCCTTTGCTACTGTCTACCTAGCACCTAATTCAGTCCAACTCAAACTGCTTATGCAGACACCTGAATTCATTAAGTATCTTAAAACTTAACCACCTAGCTAGACTTCTAAGTTTATAAAAATCTTAAACAAGTCCCTTATCCGCGATATCCCTATATACAAAAAGATTAAGCCCTAATTTAGCTAGTTGTGCAAGGAATACACAATCTCTAGGGTATTTGCTAATACTAGCGCAGTACTTAAGATCTATTGCTTTAGCATCCCCCTCTTCCTGTTTATCGTGCAAGGGCTGAGTATAGAGACTAGAACCTAGCTCAAACAGCTATTGCAAGACGTCAAATTAGCAATAAAGAAGAAAGAGGCAGGAAAGGAGGAGTGGGCTTTCTATCGTCGCGTCTATAGGTCAGCAGGCAAGGCGATGACAGTGTTACTGCTTCACTTTATCTAGGAGCGCCTGGCAGTAAAGCAACAATAATAGGCAGGATACGGCACGTTAAGTTAGGAGGCAATTCGCGTCTTTATCTTGCTTTTCTTTGTTTCCGTCCAAACATGCGACACACCAATTGCGTGCCGGCAATGCCGAACAAGGGGGCATAAGCCCCGATACCTGTTGTTAGCAATAAATCTTTTTTTTTTTACCAAAAAGGTGTCTACAAAATGTGTGGTCACATCAAAAGGTTGTCTTAAAAGGCCGAAGCCTTAATCTCTTTACAGTAAGTAATAATGTCCTTAAGTAGTTAAGCTTTTAAAGCTTAGTACATCTTATTATTATTCTATCCCTAAACACTAGTTAGTAAGCTAAGCAAGAAGGTTAACAGATTAGAGACTTACCTCTTTATTTCTATACATAGCTATAAATTAATTAGCAAGATTAATATTAACTGTGTAGTAAGTGTAAGACAAGTAACTGTTACAGCGTAAGCTACTCTAACTGCTAGTCTAAACGCAATTAAAGTAGCGTTTAGCGTATAAACTATCTAGTATCTTTTTTATGCAGCGCTTACACAGCAGAACGTAAGAGCGTAATAAATTAGCAGCAACCTTTAAGGAGCTATTAGGCGCCTTTCTCTGTGTAGAGAAGGGCGCGGTGCGCTTAGTAGACAGATTTGTAGGCGTTTTTAGCCTATTACTATTACTATATTGCTGTTTACGCGTTGCTGCTTAAGCAGTTATCTACTATAACTTTTGCTTTAGCTCTTAAGGAGCCTTGTCCTTGCGCTAGCTTAATTGTTTAGTTAGACTTTTATGTAGATTAAAATTTAAATAAGAACTTAACAATAAACTTAATTTAGCAGGTAAGGCAATTAGCCTCTAAGTAGAGCTACTAAATGTCTTGCGGTAAGTAAAAGGATTAATAGGCAAAGGTAACTAACTCTTATTATCTTAGAGATTAGCTGCTTGCTAAATCTTATTATTAAACAGGCTTTAGCGTGCACAATGCTTATGCTTAGCACTATTCTTGCGTTGTTAGTAAAGGCTTTCTAAGCGTTAATTACGTTGTTAACAACAGCTCTCTAAGCTGCGCTTATTATTGCTAGGGGCAGACTATACTAGAAAAATTAGCAGCTAATTAGTAAGAGTATAATAGGGCAAAACTTACTATGTTAGTAATAGTAGTCAAGACAGTCCTAAAAAGCTTAGTAATTAATATTAGAGTAAGGTTAAGGATAAAAGTTTTAGAGGGGTAGTAGACGCAATTAATATTGTTGTAGAGGCTGCGCACTAACTAATTACGCGATATTTAGGGTCTATCTAATGTTTTAATATTAGGACTGCTAAGATTAATCAAAACATTAACAAGCAGCATTACTACGTCAACAGAGGATTAGGCAGGAAAAGCTAAAATTATAGAGGACCTCTTAATTAACAACTTTAATTTATTACGATTGCCTAGTTGCTCACAGCTTAAATTAATAGTATCTCACTAACCTAGGGGATGTGTTAGAGTATTAACATGCGCAACATGCGGGTCACCCTGTTGAGCAGGTGATCCTGGTAAGCTGAACACGTGACGATCGCGCTAGCGCCTATATATACGGGCTAGATCATCTTATTCCTCTTAAGTAGTTATTGACCACTTTGTTGTAGCACTTAGTTATTCAATACACTCATTCCACTCCTCCTGATCAAGCAATTGCTCCTTTTCAGCTCCCACACAAGATTAGTCAATTACTTCCTTAAAAGGAAAAGAACACGCAGTGTTCTAAACTAGATTTAAATTAAGGGCAGCTTAATAATCTACAAGCGCTAACAAGTTAAAAAAAGGTAGTAAATAATTACACCTTTGCCCCTACCAGGCTAGTAAAGAGCTTATAAGCAAGCACTTCTAGACACAACGTAACTACTATTAACTTTAAACTACAGTTACTAGATCAAGCCCTCCTAGCAGTATACTAATTAAACTGTTAAATAACAATAAAAAGAAAATCTTTAATCAATAGAACAGTAATAAATAGGCAACCTTACCTACCTAGATTGAGAAAGAAGGCTAGAAAGCTAGCACTAGCAGAGTAGCTACTAATAAGCCAAGTAGATCCTACCCTAGCTTATTAGTTTCAGCATTAATTAACCTAAAAGACCTTATTAAAGAAATTAGACTGAATATGTTTAGCGCAGCTTTTACCCCTTATGCCCTGTCCCTCTGCACAATTATAGATAGTAGGTTGGCTTCGGCCTTTTGAGACAACCTTTTAATGTGACCACACATTTTGTGGACACCTTTTTAGTAAAGAAAAAGATTTATTGCTAACAACAGGTATTAGGGCTTATGCCCTCTTGTTTACTATTGCTAGCACGCAATTAGTGTGTTGCATGTTTAGACAGAAATAAAGAAAAGCAAGATAAAGACGCAAATTACCTCCTAACTTAACGCGCTCTATCCTGCTTATGCTATCTACTTATATTAAGGCTTTACTTCTAGGTACTCTTAGACAAATTAAAGAAGTAGTACAGTTATTACCTTGCTTTCTAACCTATATATACAACAATAGAACGCCTACTCTTCCTTTCTTACCTCTTTCTTCTTTATTGCTATTTTAAAGTTATATAATAGCTAGCCTAACCAGTTAATAATTTCTTTACTTAGCTTATACATAATTAACAAGAAAAAAGAGATACTAAAGTAGAGTATTTTAAGTACTTTACTAGTATTAGCAAATACCTTATAGATCTTGTATTCCTTTTACAACTAGCTAAGTTAAGGCTTAACATTGTTTTTGTATATAGAGATATTACAGATTCTAGACTTGTTTATAAAGAATATAATTATAAAGTCCTAAAGAGGCTAAGTTTGTAAATGCTTAATAAACTTAGGTGTCCGCATAATTAGCTTAAGCTAGACTAGTTTAGGGGCTAGGTATACAATAGGAAAGCTTCCTGTCTTTAGATAAGAGTTAAGGTTAAGGAGATACTTGTCGCGGAGGTTACATGCTATTACAGTATATTATATGCAAATTGTTTATATACAGTGCTGTCTAAAAGGTAAGAATTAGTAGGTAAGAAGCAGCAGCTTTATAAAGTATTGCAGGCTCTTACTGCGTGTCCTTTCTCTCCTCTATCGCATTATGTTGCAATCCTATTATAATCCTACTATAATCCTATTGTTAGCTATAGGCTGGCAATCGCCGTTAGACACGTTTTAACTAGTGTCGTTTTTTAGTACCTTAGCAAATTTTTTGACCCTAATTATCCCTTAGTAGTCTAAGCTTTCCTCCTAGAACTTATCCACCTACTGTTCAAATCTTGTTGACTACACACAATCTTATTTTTTTAACTTTTGCAATTAATTAGTAGAGGGTAGCTGCTTTTCACTTTTTTAGAACCCCATTTTAACTAAGACAACAACCACCACCCTTGACACCTTGAAAAATAAATAGATAGTAGGTTAGCAGTCTACCTAGTTAATACTATAGATCACATAGTACTAGGCACCTTTAGTAAATATGCTAAGGACAAGACTGTTAAGGCAGGCACTTAAATTATACTAGTTGCTAGTATAGGAAACAGGCTGCTCAAGAACGTCCTGTATAGCGAGGCTAGCCCTAAGATAGCTAATTCTCTACTTACTAATATTAAAGTTGTACTAGGTTTCTATGTTAATATTATATTAGAAGCACGGCTTATGCAGGCAGGCATTTAGTATTTAAGATATAATTATACCTTATAATTTAAAACAATTAAGAAAAATATTGTCTTAATTAACTTTAAGTGTTACTTTAGTCTCTTATTTGTTAAATACAAGCAACTTACTTGTTACCCTGCTTAACTACTACTTATAAACGCTGTAGCGTAATTAAGGAAACCTTAGTTGTGTACTAGTAACAAGGACTTATAGCATTAATAATTAGGACACCTAGGATAACAAGCTATTAAAGCCTTAGTCTACTTAGCGCAGAATCTTAAGATTACTAGTAAAAAACTATTAAGATGTAAATACTACGCAATAGCTTATGCCTTGCAAGTAATCTTATAGTAACTAAGAGAGAAATTACTACAACCTTTTTATAGAATCTTATAAAATCTATTTAATTTCCTAACTAGTTAGCTACTTAAGAAATATGCACTAATTATTAAAAAAGACTACTTCAGCAAGCTGTATAATTACAATATCTAGTTAAAGACACTAAATAATATTATGCTTATAATTTAAGGCTTTAAGGTAAAGATTAAGAAGAAATATTAGTAGAAGATTGTAAAGATCTATTAGGATAATAATACTGCTACACTGCTTTAGAGAGGGCATTTAAGATATGAGGAATAGGCTATAAAGAAAAAAATTGTAATTAAGACGCTACTGCTATATACTTATAAGCCTAATAGCTTAGTAGAAAGAACTAGTTAAGAGCTAATTATAAAGTCCATTGAGATGCGCATAAGCGCTAATTTACCAGCTAAGCTTTAGCTAGTAATTATAAATATAGTAGCTTACTTATATAAAATAAGCCTTACTAAGATCTATAGCTACTAATCCGCTAACTAGGTGCTTAAAGAATAGTTTAGGAAATGTTTCTAATATTTTTAACTACTTAAGATTAGACACTAGACTGCTAATCTACGCCTAGACTAAAGTAGAATCTATGCTTATAGCTGCCAAGCTTATCCTTTAAACTAGGAGATGGCAGCTAGGCGTAATTATTATAAATTTAAGGTTAATCCTTGTAGCTATATTAGTTACTTAGTTAGTTATTAAGCCTCTAATATATACTATATATAGGTACTAACACTTAATTAGGTAATTACCACCTGTAATATAACCTTTAAAAAATAATAGTTCTATAAAGAAGATTACAAGAAAGAGCTACTAAAGGATTAAGCAATTGAGATCATAGAGATCCTTTATAAAAGCGAGCTAGTTAATTTAAGAGAAGATTTAGACCTCTTGCCTATTTAAAGAAGAGTAGATTAGGATACACAGCTAACTACTAAAGACCTTAGTAGTAATCTATTTACTATCTTAAGTAGTAAGGAAGGCCTGTCTACTAAAGACAAGAGTAGATTAGAAGACGCTAAGTAAATAGAGCATAAGGCTAGTGCACTATTAGAAACTTACTTAGATTAGTAGCAAAATACTAGTCTTGCTACTCTAGAACTAACTCCTAAACTAGAGACCTTAGGGAGCGACAACGTAATTAATTGTAAGGTTATTAATAGTTAAATAGCAGTGCGCTTGCTAAGAGGAGCTATACTAGTAGTACCTGCTTTTACTTTTAGCTACTTGTTTACTAATTTCCTATATAAAATTTAGGTATAAGCCACTTATCCTACTAATTCTAGGTGCTTACTGCTACACTAATACTATACTTAATTTTACGTACTCTTAAGGCAATAGCTAATTACAATAACTATTTTAATTGCAAAACTTGCTTATTTTAGCGCAATTTAGACCCTGTTTACCTCTACCTACTAGCTAGTAGGATACCGCCACTATGTATAAACTAGAACTACAACTCTACTAACTATCTAACTCTTCTACTACACAAACTTTACTACTTTTTATTAAAACAGTTACTTTCTAAAATAATAATAATAAAAATATCTCCCCCCTCTTCTTAAACTAGCAGTAGCTAAAGACAATATTTAACTTATATTAGCTAACTTGCTTAAATAATGCTTCTAGCGCTGTTAGACAAGGCCTAAGGTAAGTAACTATAGTAGCAACTACTACAAATACTAAGACTATTCAGGGTTTTCAACAACTTTAGAGGTATTGCTAAGAAGGAAGACTACGTTGTAGACTTAATTCCTAAGGTTGTATAGTATGAAGACAGAGTACTAGAGCTTATAAAGCTTAGCAACAATATTAGAGTTATTAATATCTAGACTCTAGTAGACAAGATCCTTTTAAATGCTCTAAAACAACAATATATCATTAAAAAAATTTAATACTTAGAAGTAGGGAGCCTCTTTTGAATAAGCCTAATAACTTATCAATTATCTAACAGTATGTGCCTAATAACTCTAACGCGCTAGCTTATTGTAATAGAATACCTACTTAGGTAAGTAGAATAGCAGGGCGTAAATTATCTTAAAATTTAAGATCTTAGGCCTTAAATAGTAGACAAGGTAAGCAATTACAAGCTTAACCTCTACTTATAAGATATAGTGCCGTGTATTCCTTCCACAACCAGCTGAATCGGGGCTTGACAATCTTTTCGTATATAGGGATATCGCGGATGAGGGACTCGTTTAAGATTTTCATGAACTCAGAAGTCCAGCTAGGTGGTTAAGTTTTGAGATACTCAATGAATTCAGGTGTCCGCATAAGCAGTTCTAGTTAGACTGAATTAGATGCTAGGTAGACAGTAGCAAAGGATGCTTTTTTATAGAAGAGAGCCTAGAATAAGGAGATACTTGCCGCGGAGGTTGCACGCTATGTTGCAGTGCAGTATATCGCATACGAATTGTTCGTATGCGGTGCTGTTTAAAAGGTGAGAAGCAGTAGGTAAGAAGCAGCGGCTTTAGCTTTATAAAGTATTACAGGCTCCCGCTGCGGTACGTACGTGTCCTTTCCCTCTATCGCATTATGTTGCAATCCTATTGCAATCCTACTGTAATCCTATTGCTAGCTATAGGCTGGCAATCGCCGTTAGACACGTTTTAACTGGTGTCGTTTTTTAGTACCTTAGCAAATTTTTTTAACCGTAATTATCGCTCAGTGGTCTAAGCTTTCCTCCTAGAACTCATCTACCCACTATTCAAATTTCGTTAACTACACACAATCTTTTTTTTGACTTTTGTGATTGATTAGTAGAGGGTAGCTGCTTTTCACTTTTTTAGAACCCCATTTTGACTACAACAACAACCACCACCTTTAACACCTTAAATAATATATAAGATATAGTGCTAGGATTATAAGTAAAAGTCTAAATTAGTCTACAAATTATTATCTTCTACTGCGTAAGCTAGGTAGCCAGCGTAAGCGTAAGGACGTAACTTAAGATCCAAAAAATTAACTAGAGGGTAGAAGCATAGGTAGTGTTAATGTATTAATTACAGATTATAAAGATCTATTATAGAATAATTTTGGTAATACTTACCTACTAGGTTTACAAGTAACCTAAGAAGACTAAGTAAGCTATAAGACTCTTAATTACGTAGTTATAGTAGCTTTACTTACTAAGCATAAGCTAAGTAGAAATACTTAATAGTATTACAACAATCTACCTAAACTACTAAAATTATAGAAGTAGCTGCTTTAGTATCCTAAAAGGGACTTGTTTAAGGATGCTTGCAGGAAAGAGATTAATTAGTTAAGTAAGAATAGAACTTAGACTAAGATATTAAGAGAAGAAGCAAATAATTACCTTATACCTATAAAGTAGGTTTAGACTTATAAGTTTAATTAAGACAGCTTCTTTTTTTAAATGCAAGGCATATATTATTGTAAAAATTAATCTTTAGAAGAACGACTTAATTAACTTAACATATACTACTACATTAGCAGCTAAGTTCTTCTAAGCAGTAATAGCTATTACTGCTAAGAATAATCTAGAGATTAAGTAATATAATGTTGTAGAAGCATTCCTTAATGCGTTAATTATAGCAGATAACCTAGTAATCTATAAGATGCTAGATAGCTTTAAAAAGCCTAGTGTAAGGGTGCGTTGGGTTGACCAAAGATGCAAGGTAAACAGTGAATGAATTAGATACAGAACTATAGAGAGACTATGTAGGTTTTTATATCCAATCTGGATAGTTAGGACTAACTAAGGTTAGGACTAACTAAGGTTATTAGAGGTCGCCGGGTCAGCTAACAGTTAGCGTAACTAGTGCGGCTGATAGTCAGCAGCTAGTGCTGAGGTGCTAATGCTAAAGTAAGAAAAGCTAACAAAGGCCACAGGCCGAGTACTAGAAGATATTCAGGCTTTAGCCCTTTACAATACCCCCCTCCTAAAAAAAACTAAAAAAATAGTAGAAGTAGTAATCCTGTTACCTAGAGTTCCACTCTTCTAGGGCTTCCGTATCTTTTAGATTAATAGCTAGTTCCTAGGTTAGATCTAGAAATCCTAACTATTTAACTAAGTACTGCTTTTTTCTTCCTCTCCCTCTTTCCTCTCATAGGGTCTCTACTAGGTATTCTTCTCCATCCTCTGTCTTAATTAGTAGAGGTTCATTGTCGTATAAAGGCTGGCTTAGTAGAGGGTCTAAGGACGCTAGTCTAAGGTTATTAACATTAAATACTAGGTAAATCCGGCTAGGAGTATTTGATTTAACTGCTTTTAATCTAATAACCTCAAGTACTGTATACTTTAGATTTTTCTAGTTAAGTTTTCTGCTAGGCCTTTTTGTTTTGTAGTAGTCGCCTAGTTTCAACTATACCCTATTGCCTATTTTAAGCTAAGGTAATTAGTGCCATTTCTTATTTGCCTACTTTTCTTATTCTTGTTAACCTTCTCCTATTATAGCTTGTGCAAGCTTAATACTTTATCGTAGATTATTAATAATTTTTTCTACTTTTAAAATAGTTCTCTTATATTCTTCTTAGAAGTTGTTGTTAAGGGCTATGCTTAGTTACAATTTATAGAGGATCTACCTTATAGCCGTGTTGTAAGAAGAAAAGAGATATCTTAGTAGACTAAGCTTACCTTGCTATAACTGCAATTTTAGCTATCCCTAGGTTGCTTTTCTAATTTGTTTAATCCTAATTATAGAAGGCTTATAAATAAGCCTGTACTATAGGGGTTATTTTTTTAATAGACTTGTTAGTTTTAGGATAGTATCTAGAAGATAAGTGTTACTTAATTTCTAATAACTTGCAAAGCTTAATCTAAAAATAGTTAATAAACTGTATACCTCTGTCTAAAGTAATATAGTTTAGTAACTAATAGTAAGCTACAACAGAGTTAATAAAAGCTTTAGCAATACTTTCTATACTAATGTTCTTAAAGCCTATTAGGTCAACGTCCTTACTAAGCCTATTTATAACTACTATAAAGTTTGTACAGCCTTTGCTTTCTTGTAACTCTGTAATAGAATCTATAGAAATTTCTTTCTATATTTACTTAGGTATAGGCAAAGGTTTGAGTAAGCCTTATAGGCTATCTTTTTAAAGTTTTGTTCTTCTACACACTAAGTAGTTTTTATATACTTTTTAATACTTTTGCTAATAAAAGGCTAAAAGTATTCTCTTAATATAGCTTAATAAGTAATATTCCTTCTTAGATAGCCTAAAGCTCTAGAACAATAGATTTTATAAATAATTCTAGTTTATAAAGGTTTTTTATTAGGTACCTATTTTTAATCTTAGTATAGAAGGTTTCGAGAATCGTCTAGTTAGCATTTAGAAATAGAAAGTTTAAGATCTAAAGCTGTAGGAAATCGTTGTTTACTATCCCTTACAGCTTTCTAGGCTATTTAATAGGTTTTATCCTCTTTTTTAGCTTTATCCTATAGATCTTCTAGATCTAATTGCTCTTAAGGTAATTCTAGTACTGCTACTAGATAGCTGTTGCAGCTAAAGGTTCTAAGTACCTCTTCTTCTTCTAGTTCCTTGTTAGTAGCTGCAGTTGTAAATTTAGATACCTATAGAAACCTTCTAGAAATCCTAGTATCCTAGTTGTTTACTAGCATATCTTGTTGTCTCCTAGATAAGGCATTAGCCCTAGAGTTATTAACTCTAGGCCTGTAAGATATTTCTATATTAGAAAACTTTTCTAGAAATTAAGCCTATTTTATTTGTCTCTTACTAAGCTGTCTAGGCTTGCTAAAATATTTAAGGTTTTTATAGTCTGTAATAACTATAAATTTCTTTAAAGACTGTAGCATAGCATCCTACTTAGATAAGTAGAAAATAACTACTAGTAATTCTTTATTATGTATCTTATAATTGCTTTACGTGCTAATTATCTTTTTTAAATAATAAGCTACTAGGCGTAAGCTTTTTTTATTATTATATTATAAGAGGACTCCTGCTACTACATATCTAGAAGAGTCCGTTTCTAAGATTTTTTCTCTGTTAGGATCTTATTAAGCTAGTACTAGCTTAGTAATAAATAACTCTTTTAGCTTATTAAAAGCCTTTTGCTTAGTTTTTCCTAATTAAAAGGAGATGTTACTAGTAAGCCTTAAAAGGAGAGCTACTATTTCTAAGTAGTTCCTAATAAATTGTTAATAGAAGTTTATAAAACTAAGAAAACTGCGTACTCCTTTAATGTTTGTAGGTGCCTGCTAATCTCTAATTGCTTTTACTTTCTTAGGGTCTATCTAAAGTCCTTTTCTAGCCTTAATAATAAATTTAAGGTATTTTATACTCTGTACGTTAAATTTACATTTCTAGATATCTAAAGGTAATCTAGCCTTGCCTATAGCTTCTAAAACCTTATTTGTATTACGTTAGTGTTCTTTAAGCATGCTATTAGTATAAATTGATACATCGTCTAGGTAGGCTACGCAAAAATCTTTAATATACTTGCAGAGTGTCTAATTAATATAGCATTAAAAGGTACTAGGAGCGTTTACTATACTATATAGAGTAACTAGCTACTTATATAACCTAAATCTAGTGCAAAAAGCTGTTTTCTACTTATCTCCTGTATTAATCCTAATCTTATAGAAAGCTGTAGAAATATCAATTTTTATAAACTATTTAGCTTTTGTAATGTTGTTAAGAGTTTCTTAAATTAAAAGTAAAGGATAACAATCTTTCTTTATAATAGCGTTTAGGGCTTAGCAATTAATGTAGAAACGAATTCCTCCTCTAGGTTTCTTAGTAAAAAGGACAGGAGAGGAGGCAGGAGAGCTACTAGCTCTAATCTATCCTTTATTAAGTAGAGAAATAAGCTCCTTTTGTAATACTAGGAGTTCTAGGCGGCTTATACTATATAGAGATCCCTAGGGAGCCTCTTTTTCCTTGCCTTTATTATCTTTCTCTAGTTTAATATAGTAATCTACTTTAAATTTACGTAAAGGAGGTAGTATAGAAGCAGTTTTTAGATTAAAAATCTAAGCTAGGTGTTAATAAGCCTTAGGAAGTAAAGGTAGGACCTTTACTTGCTTCTTAGGAGCTAGAGATTTTTTAATATCTTTAAGAGAAGCAGCGAAAGTCTAAATAGACTTATTCTTTTTCGCCTGCTTAATATAGGAGTGATAAGCTGTTGCGCTTATTTGTTTTAATCTCTAGTCTCCTTTAATAAGGTAATTCTTAGTGCTAAGTAACTTAATCCTTTAGCTAGAAGAATAAATGTAAATTGTTTTTCTAGAAGGAGCAATAGTAACCTCTCTTCTATTTATCTAGGGCCGTCTAAGTATTAAATTGTAACTAAAGTGTGTAGGGGCTACATAACCCTAAATAGTATCTTTATAACCTTTAATATTAATGTCTAACCTAGCAACTTTGTTAATAGTTCTAGGTTTATCTATAACTCCTTCTAATCTCCTAGGAGAAATAGAAATACACTATAAGTTAGCGTTCATAATAAGTTAAGGGCTAATAAGTAAGTATACAAGGTTTCCTGTATTAATTAAAGTAGAGGCGAAAGTGTAACAATTTACTAACGCCTCTAAAGTAATTCTATTGCTGCTTATATTCTTTTTAAAGTTTGCCTACTCCTAAACTAAGTTATCCTAACTTAATAGAGGCTCCTGCTAGTGACTTTGAACAGGAGCTACTTTTTTTCTAAATTTAAGTTCTTATTTAAGCTTCCCTTGCTAACCTTTTTATCTTTCTTTTTCTTAGAGTTAGAGGACTTAACTAAAGTCTTTTTCTCCTTTTTAGAAGATCTTTTATTCTCTATGTAATATGTAGACAGATAGCCTTTCTATTTATAGTTAAAACAGCGTCTTTTTTTGTATAACTATTCTAACTCCTAGTTACTAAACTATTAAGGTTTAGCAGTTCTTCCTGTGTATTCTATCTCTTCTATCTAGTCTCTTTTTAAAGGAGAAGGAGGAGGAGAAGTTCTCCTAGATTTATACTCCTTAGGCTTGTTGTCTCTGCCTTTAGAGTACTCCTCTATTCTGTAGAGATAATTAGCAATCTCTATTACTTTATTTTGCAGGCTATCTAAATCCTTATAAGTAATACCTACAAGTTTGTCTTAAAGTTTCTAAATAAGACTTTTTTGGAAAAGCATTATCCTTGTATCCTCGTCTAAACTACTATTAGATAATAGTAGTTGTTCCTAGAATTCTATAATGTATTTGCGTATGCTTTTCTTGCCTTAGCTTATAGACTAGAGCTTGTTCTTAGCTCTCTCTGCACTATAAAGATCTCTAAACATTTAATTAAAGAAGTTTAATAACTTATTAAAGTTCTATAAATTAGAAATCCTTATTTAGTTAAGAAAAGGCTGGGTAAGGGTTACAGCTAAGCCTTTTAGTTAACTAAAGGCGTAGTTACAAGTCCCTTTTTCTATGTTAAAATCTTCCTTAATATTTTCTACCTTAGCAGTAAGCTGTTGTTAAAAGATTTAGTTCATCTTTCTATTTCTGTTAAAGGTATTAGGATCTAGTTATTTAAAACGACTAGGCGTTTAAGCTTGTTAATTTCCTAAGGCAGATAATAAGGTAGGTAACTAAGGTAGAGGTTGTTATTCTACTTTAGGCTCCCTTTGTTGTTGCAATGTTGTGCCTATAGCTTCTTAAGCTTGGAAAGCTTCCTGTACTTTTGTAGAGGTAGCTATCTCGTCTAGGCCCCCTGCTCTACAAAGTCCCTCTAAAGTAGTCTCTACTTTAGGTTTGCTTACACCATCTTAGTGTATTTCTGCTATCCTTATAACTAGAAAAGCTGTTAAGGGTTCTGCTATTGTATTTGTAGGTACTTGCTAGTACTCTATATTATTTAACAGGAATCGTTATAGGTGCTACTACGCTTAGTAGGCTTATTCTTCATCTCTTTTCTAGGGCTACTACGCTTAGTAGGCTTATCTAATGAATTTTAACGTCTTAGGGACTTATACAACTAAGTATCCCTTAGTACTTTTAATCTAGTGCTTCTTCTGTTAATCCTTTAGTAGATTTAAACAGTCAACTAATAAACTAGCGCTCTAATTAATTAGATTCTCGCGCGTAGATATAGCTCTAACTGGCTTCTCGTCTAGATATAGCTCTAGAGGGCTCCCAAGTACAACGTAGCTACGCAAGCAGCTAAAGAAGGATCTAATTCAATTGTAAGGGTGCGTTAGGTTGACCAAAGATGCAAGGTAAACAGTGAATGAATTAGATACAGAACTATAGAGAGACTATGTGGGTTTTTATATCTAATCCGGATAGTTAGGACTAACCAAGGTTAGGACTAACTAAGGTTATTAGAGGTCGCCGGGTCAGCTGACAGTTAGCGTAACTAGTGCGGCTGATAGTCAGCAGCTAGTGCTGAGGTGCTAATGCTGAGGTAAGAAAAGCCAACGAAGGCCACAGGCCGAGTACTAGAGGACATCAAGGCTTCAGCCCTTTACACCTAGAAAGTACGTATAGCTTAACTACGCACTTTATAGATTATAAGACTTGCTACTATTATAGTATAAGGAGTTTATAGAATTACTAAGAGAGATTAGACTAATCGCCTTACTAGAGAAGCCCCGCCTATTCTTTAATTAAGATAGGAGGATCCTAGTTTTATTTTATATAGATAATATCTTACTGCTCTTCGTAAAAGATAATAAGTAGAGGACAATAAATCTTTTGTTAAAGATTATAGACAAGTATAAGATATAGGAATAAGGATTAGTTAAATAGTTCCTTAGTATTAGAGTAATTAGAGATTATAAGAAGTAAACAAATACGCTTATGTATAATATATATATTAATAAGATCGCGAAGAAGTTTAAGCTAGAGAATAGTAGCTTTCCTAAGACCCTATTACTGTTAGAGGAGCTAATGAAGAACACTAGCAAAGTAACTAAGTAAGAGATTAAGGCCTACTAAAAAGGGTTAGTTTAGTGCTATCTACAGCTATTATGCTGCGACTAGATTTTACTTACTTAATCTTAAAGCTCTCACACTTCTTTATAAACCCTAGTAATTAGTATATAAAAGCTGTTAAATAGGTAATTATATACCTCTGTTAGATAAGATAGGATGTAATCTAATATAAGAACTATAATAGCCTAGACTTAACAATCGCAGGCGATGCTTCCTTTGTAAATAATTAGGAAACTTGTCAATTGTCTTCTAGATATATAGCTATCCTATATAGTAGTCTAATATTTTAGAAGGTAGCTTAGTAAACTATAGTAACCACGTTAACTACTAAGGCTAAGCTGCTTACCCTTAAGCACACTACTAAGGAGGCTATAGCCCTTAAGCGCTTTTTTTATAAGCTGTCTCTTAATCTAGGAGATGTCTAGACAGTCTAGTATAATAATTAACAAACAATTAGGCTTATATTTAGGAAGAATAAGTAGATTAGCACTTAATTAAGGCATGTAGATATAAAAAATATATAGCTGCAGTAGGAATTTACTAAAGGATTATTTTAGGTTAAATACCTAGAAAAAGCAATTATGCTAGCTAATAGACTAACTAAGTTGCTTACTTAACAATAGTTTAAAAAGTTTAAGCAGTTACTTAACTTTTAGCAAGTTAAGCACTTAATTAAAGGAACTAATAATTAACAAGCAAAGGATTTGTATTAAACAGCAACATCTATATACTAGGCTAAGTCTTCTCTTAATTGCTTATAATAAGCAGGAGAACGTAAGCTAGACAATTAAACTATAACTAAGAACCTTATTACTAATTAGCATTAGACTTATTATACATGCTAGACTCTATTATTACTTCACGCTTAGCCTACTTAGCTTTAGCTAGCTTAAAAGTAATTTAAGCTATCTAAGCTTCAACAGTAAGAGTCCTGAAGTAAGTAGTATTGCAGCGTAATTCTAACTTATTACTTCTATACATAGAGTTGTTAGATAATTGCCTCCTTACCCTAGCGTAATAATAGCGCTTATATAAACAATTTGTATAGCAATTAGGACAGTGCATTTAAGGATAATTATGTAGAGCAGGAGGGGGCAGCATTCTACAAGCAAACTGCTCTTATAGTAGCAACCTTTAAGTAGGTTACTACTAAGGCTACTTATGTTGTTACTGCTGTTGCTGCTGTAGATAATAAGCTAACTGTTGCGGCTGTTTTGCGGGTTGCCAAGCAGGAGCAGGAGCAGGAGTAGGAGCAGGAGTAGGAGCAGGAAGTTAAGCAGCAAAACTGTTATATAACATTTCTTAAGCGCGGCAATTATAAACAGGAGGCTTCTATAAAGAAGGCTTTCTAGTAGACGTAACGCTACTATTAATCTCTTTACAGTAGGTAATAATGTCCTTAAGTAGTTAAGCTTTTGCAGCTTAGTATATTTTGTTGTTATTCTATCCTTAGAAAACTAGTTAGTAAGCTAAGTAAGAAGCTTAAAGATTAGAGACCTACTACTTTATCTTTGTACATAGCTATAAATTAATTAGCAAGATTAATATTAACTGTATAGTAAGTATATAACAAGTAACTGCTGCAGCATAAGCTACTTTAACTACTAGTCTAAACGTAATTAAAGTAATATTTAGTGTACAAATTATCTAGCATCTCTTTTATAAAGCGCTTACAAGGTAGAACGCAAAGCTATAATATATTAGCAGCAATCTTTAAAGAGCTATTAGGCGCCTTTTTCTAGGTTAAGGGGGACGCGTTGCGCCTAGTAGACAGCTTAATAGGCGTTTATAGGCTATTACTGTTACCTTGTTACTAATTGCAGGACGCTGCTTAAATAGTAAGCTACTAAAACTTTTATATTAGCTCCTAAGGAGCCTTGCCCTTATGCTAGCTTAATTGCTTAGTTAGACTTTTATGTAGATTAAAAATTAAGCAAGGGCTTAATAGCAGACTTAATTTAGTAAGTAAGGTAGTTAGCCTCTAAGCAGAGCTACTAGATGTCTTGTAATAAGCGCACAGATTAAAAGGCAGCAGTAACTAATTCTTATTATTTTTAAGGTTAGCTACTTGTTAAATCTTATTATTAAACAGGCTTTAACGCGCGCAACGCTTATGCTTAGCATTATTCTTACGTTGCTAAAAACTACTATCTAAGCAATTCTCACGCTTATAAAAGCAGCATTCTAATTAACGCTTATGCTTATTATTACTAAAGGCAGACTACACAAGATGAGTAGCTAATTAGTAAGAGAATAATAGAATAACGCTACTTACTATATTAGTAATGGTAGTTTAGACAGTCCTAAAAAGCTTAGTAATTAATATTAGAGTAAGGTTAAAGACAAAAGTTTTAAAAAAGTAGTAGACATAATTAGTATTGTTGTAGAAGCTGCGCACTAACTAATTACGCAATATTTAGGGTCTATCTAATGTTTTAATATTAGGACTGCTAAGATTAATTAAAACATTAACAAGCAGCATTACTACAACAACAGAGAATTAAGCAGGAAAAGCTATAATTACAGAGGGACCTCTTAATTAACAACCTTAATTTATTACGATTGCCTAGTTACTTACAGCTTAGATTAATAGTATCTTACTAACCTAGGGGGTGTGTTAGAGTATTAACATGCGCAACATGCGGGTCACCCTGTTAAGCAGGTAATCCTAATAAGCTGAACACGTGACGATCGCGCTAGCGCCTATATATACGAACTAGATCGTCTTATTCCTCTTAAGTAGTTATTGACCACTTTGTTGTGGCACTTAGTTGTTCAATACACTCATTCCACTCCTCCTGATCAATCAATTGAACCTACTCAGCTCCCACAGAGGTCTATATAAGGATACTAGGTTAATTGCCTATCTAGACTTTAAGTAAATACTACTAACTTATTAAAGCTTATACCTTGAACTCTATTTTATATTTAAAAGGATTTAGAAATAGAAGTTAATCTTTTTATTAGCGACAACAACAACTTTCTAGCTATTTTGATACAACTTAACATAAGAAAGATCTACGTCTATAACATTTACAACAAAAAAAGCTTAATATAAGGGCTAAATATAATAAGAATTTAAAGACGCCTCTTAGGAGAGTCTATAGAATTTTTCTAATTATCTTAGGGGATTTTAATTGCTACTAACTTAGATAGAGCCTACAGGAGTGCAACCTAAACTAACAAGTAGAGGATTTAGTAGAGTAGGTTAATAATTAAAACTTATCTCTATAGAAATCTATAGGAGTTGACACTTTCTTTAGAGCTTATATTTTAAAAGAGAGCATACTTAACTTTACTTTTTTAATGGATAATATAGCTTCTAGTATTATCAACTAGCAAGCTATCCCTAAAGTTAAATTAGACTACTACGCTATCTTGTTTAGTATTGTTAACTAATGGTAGCTACCTAGCTACTAAAAAAGCACAACACAAAAAAAGCAAATAAGTACCTTTTTAATACTATCTTACAGGAGGAGATATCTCGAGTAAAGCTAGGGGACTAATTACTAGCTCTACTACACGCCTAAGACTACCTCTTAAGACAACTCCTTTTAGGCCTTAAACATTTAGAGGAGAAACTCAATAAAATAACAAAAGTCTTTACAACATTAATTTAACAAGCGCTTAAGATATTTACCTTTCTTGTAAACTAGAAACTAAAACTAAAGCTTAAGTAGACTAGCGATTTAGATCTCCTTAGGGCTATCCTAAACAGGACTTTTTAAGATTACAAGTGAGCAGCAAGAAGAGAAGACAACATGCTATACTTATAGAAAAGGGATTACTTACTAGCTAAAAACAAGTGCTTTAGGGCTATTAAGCAAGCTAAACTTAACTATTAAGAATAGTTCCTCTTAAACAAATTACTTAAAGAGATATTTAAAGCAATAGCTTATACAAAAAACAACCTCTTAACAAGAATCTCTGCTATTAGAGGTAAAGAATTCTTTAAAGAGAAGTACTAAACCTTTAGAGAGGAGCTATTTCTACTACCTCTTTCTATACTAGCCCTATTAATTAATAACTACTAAGGAAACTATAAATAGGAGTAGCTAATTCTATCTACAGAGAGGCTCTACAATGCCTATTAGAAAATAAAAGCTACCTTACTAGGCCTAGATAGAATTAGCTAAGAATTTATCTCAAAGGCATACATTTACTAACTAGGCATCTTCTTTAAAGTTTACTTAGCCTTATTTAACTTAGGATACTAACTAAGGTGTTAATAAAAAGTAAAAGGGGTTATCTTTAGAAAACTAAACAAGCTAGACTACTTAATCCTACAAGTATACAAAGTTTTCTCTCTCTTATACTACTAAGGGAAGGCACTAGAAAGGGTCTGCTTTAAAAGATTAAGTATTTTAGCAGAAATAACTAGCCTGCTACACCCTATATATATAGGAGGCAGGCTTAAGAAATTAGCTATTAACGCTACACTCTTCTTCTACAATAATATTTAACAATAGAGAAAAAAGAACAAAGTTGCCTTAAAAGCCTTTTTAGATATTAGAGGCGCGTTTAACTATTTATTTAGGAATAAGCTTCTAGAAAACATAACTAACTGATAGCTACCTACCTACCTCTTATTATAGGCAAACTCCGTCCTTATAAAGAGGCTCTTAGAGCTATCTTTTAATAGGCAAATAGAAGAACTATAGAAGGTTAATACTAGTACACCTTAAGGAAGCCTAGCCTCGCTGATCTTATTTCTAATTTACACGAAACTGCTATTCTAGTTAATTACATTAAACAGTAATATATACTTCTTATCCTGCATAGAAGACTTTTAGATCTTAATATTAACAATATCTATTAGGAAAAACATTAAACCACTTGAAAAGAAGTAAGTAAACCTCTTTATACAAGTAGAAGAGTTAGCTATTAAGTTTAATAGCTTAAAAACAGAATTAGCAAATTAGACAAGATCTAAAAAAGATACAAATAGATTTCTTACGCTACCTACCTAAGAGACCTTTTAGCTAAAAAGACAAGTTAGATAGCTAGGTATCTTCTTTAACAACACTTTTAAATTTAGAGAACACTACCACATAAGAATACAACAAGCAAACTAAGCCTTTTTCTACCTAAGTAGGCTAGCTAATATTGATAAAGGCCTCCTACTTGGGGCAAGGAGATAATTATACTTAGCGTGTATTACTAGTGAAGCTATTTATAGATGTTAGCTATTTTAGAAAGGCTAATAATACGTCCTTAATAGTAGGCAAAAACTACAAAACTAGGCCTATAAAAAGATCTTAAGAACTTTTAGATCCTCCCCTGCAATGCCTAGTAAGGTAGAAGTTGCTCTATTTCTGCCTAGAGTTAGGCTAGATAACACTATAAGAAGATCCGCCTTTAGATTTATCTTACTAAATCTTATTTACCCTCTAAAAGCTGCTATTAACAACAATAAAGAAGAGCAACTTAATTAAACTTAAGAATCTATTACCTTAGCCCTCTTAGACAATATAGAGGAAATACAACACTACGCTTTTACATTATAGAATGCTAAGACTCTCTACAAGGTCAATATTTTAAACATGCTAAAAGATATTAAAGCTAAAAGCTATAAAAAACTACTAGTAGACAACAACCTTCTATTAATATACTTAGATGCCATAGCTATGAGAGACAACAAAAGAATTAGTGTAGGCGTTGCTTTCTATAAAGGAGCTACTCTAATTAAAGAACTATAAGCAAATATAGGAAATAATTAGCTAGTTTATAATAGTAAACTAGAGAGTATTACCTTAAGTTTAGAGAAACTAGCTAGCCTATTGAACAACTGCTAAACTGTTAATGTTTATATAGATAATTAGGCTGCTCAATTTTAATTAAAAAACACCTAAAACAACACTAGCTAAGAGTGGCAGATTAAGTGTATTAGAGCAGTAACTTAACTAGAAGGAAAAGGCATTACTCCTACGTTACATTAGGTCCTAGGACACTAGGATATACTAGGACACAATTAAGTAGACTCCCTAGCAAAAGAGGCCACAAAAATAACCTCCTTAATATATAAGACAAGCCTAGCAGTTAATAGTTTTTAAATTAAATAATAGGCAAATGTTAAGTAGTTAAGCCTCTTAGAGAATTATTGGAAAAAAGCTTCTACTGAAAACTTAAGCACCTACTTAACAACCTTTAAATAGAAAATAAGGAAATAGATACCTATCCCCTCTACTAGAAGAGATATATCTAGCTCTTTTTTTAAACTAAAACTAGGGCATAGCTACTTAAAGAGCCACTATTTAAGAGAGAAAAACTTGCCTATGCAATTTTAGAGCTACAAAAGACACACCTTAAATAATCTTTAAGTGCTAACTATACAAGGATAGTAGAACTATACTTTAGAACTTATGTACAGAGCTAATCTCTCTACAATATCTTTTTTAAACAGAAGCAGGCATTAAAGCTACTTTAGCCTTTATTTAAGAAACTAGGGTTAGTACACAGGCCTAGTACAAAGGAAACTCTAATTACTAGATGCAATCGCCTAGCTAGGCGACTAAGCTCTAAGCACCCCTCCCCTCTCCTCCCCCTCCTCCTCCTCCCCTCCCCCCTTCTCGACCTTACACAATAGGCTAAGAGCCTCACCTTTATTTAGATAAACCACCCCTTGTAAACTACTTAGAAGACAGAAAAACTATATAGATACCTGCAGGCCTCGGCCTGCACGTCTTATATAGCCCTTCAGGCTGAGAAAGGACGTTTAACTACAATAAAAAAAAAAAGGCCCTAAAAAGACAAATCGATGTCTTTTAAAAGAAAATAGTCTAGATCTTTCTATTAGAAGCTTACAACGCTTTTTGAAAAAGAGGAAGTATTCTGTTAACATTTCTTGAAAAAAGACGCCTTTAGGCACTAAAAAGGCTTATAATTGTCATATTTACGCCAAGCAATTACTCAAAAACTTCAAAAATGTCAACTTTAATAAAAAAAAAATTTCAGACGAGTCTGCTATTAAGCGAGGGCATAGTGCTAGGACAGAATACTATCAAACACAGCAAAATCATAGGGTCAGAAGGAAAATAGTTTCTATGTCTAACAGAAGTAAGTTTAAATAAACTCTATTTTACTAAAAAAAAATGCTTTAAAATGTCTATTATTCTTCTATTATTCTAATCTCTTTTTAGCACGCTTACTAATTAAGTTATAGGTCAAGATATTTCTATGCAAGTTTGGGGACCGATTTGGATAGGTAGTAGATCCAAACTAGTAGCAAATAAAAGCCCTTTAATTCCTACTCCTTTTAGGAATACAGACTATATTGAAAAGGTCCTTATTTCTGTAGTAAAACCTGCGATAAAAAAAGGTAAGTTATATATACTCTTTTTTCCTACTTAGAGACTGTTTACTCTATATTTAAATTATAAAGTAGCAATCTTGATTTATATAATCAAAGGACTTACTGACCTCTATATAGGCTGGAAGTTTCAGTAGGATAACGCTAAGATTTATAAAACTCTAGAAGTTTTATCTTGGTTTTCTAGTAATAGGATATCGCTCTTTAAGCATCCTGCTTATATCCCTAATCTAAATCCTATAGAAAACGTTTGGGCCTTGCTAAAAAACGCTTTAGCTAAAACGCCTACTACTTCTTTAGGTATAGGAAAGAGTAAAAAAAGTATAGCAGCCTCAAAGGCTGCTACAAGGGATAAGTAGGATCAATTACCTCAAAAGGCGATTAATAATTGTATTCTATCTTTACTAAGACGTTATTTGGACGACAAGGAAGCTGAAGGCTGGGACACTAAGTATTGGTAGGCTTTTTTCATTATTTATCTGGAAAAAACTCTTAAAACAAGCTCTTTATTACTACTGAATAGTTTTCTTTACAATTACCTTCAAACTTACACACAGAAGAGTTCAACTAGTATTATTTAATATATATACTTTATAGCGAATTTTACATCTTCAGAAAAAAGTTATTTTGTTATTTATTCTTGAGTTTTTTATCTTTATTTTCACTGCTGAAGGTGAGCGCGGAGGTGCTAGCTAAGCAGCTTTCTAATTGGCCTCATTTAAGGAAGAAGATCTTGGCTTTCCAAATCACTAACCATTTTGGGTATAGCCCTTCTGTTCGAAGAAATAAAAAGCTTTGAAAACTATAACTTTTTCGACATCTTTTTTTTGTCACCCCTCTGTAATTTGATTTACGCTCTAATTAAATACTAAGTATTCTAATCTGTAGGTGCAAGAACTTTCATTAAGATTTTTACTGAAGCTTAAAGGCTAGTAAAGTTTTAAGTAATTATGCTTATTAAGGCGTTGAAAAGCAGGTCTAGATAGACAGTCTTGCTAATCTAGTCTTGAACATTAGTAATCTTAGCAACTTTGCTTATTTATTAAGCAGCTTATACTTTGTACCTGTTAACTAGCTTATTGTAATTATCCTTTTTATATTTACTATTAAGTAATTAAGCTTCGTATTTGTATTAAGCAATTTTATAGTCCTCTTATATTTAAGCGCTAGCGCTAGGAGATAGAGCAACTAGCTGCTTAATATCTTTAGGCAGTTCTAGATACTGTAGCTTTTAGTGATCTATTAAGGGTACGTCTAGGAGATTAGGATGAACCTAATCCTAGTTACCTTTCTCCAAGCAGTGTAGCCTTGATAGAGCAAACTAGGTTGGCTAGTCTAATTAAGCCTTAAGAATTACTCTTAAGGCAATAAGCAGTGTATTAGTAAGGTCTATCTTAAGATAAGATGCTTTGTGTAGGATCACGACGTAGGTTATTGTGAAGGTAACGACAAATTAATTAGTTAGTTAGTAGGTAACTAGGTAGCCTGTATTAGAAAGAGGTTGATCGTATGATTAATAAGAGAGGTATAGTAGCAGCAGCAATCTGCTAGCTGTGCTGTAGGAGAATAAAAGAAAGTAAAATACTAATTAAATAGTTAACCTTACAGCTTGCTAATCGCGCAGTGGGAATTATAACTATAATTAAGCAGCCAGGCTCATAACTGTGGGAGCTAAAGAAGAGCGATTGCTTAATTAGGAAGAGTGGAATAAGTGTATTGATTAACTAAGTGCCACAAAAAAGTAACCAATAACTACTAAAGAGAAATAAGACGATCTAGCCCTTATATATAGGCGCTAGCGTGGTCGTCACGTGTTTAGCTTACCAGGATCACCTGATCAACAGGGTGATCCGCATATTGCGCACGTTAATACCCCAACATTAATAAATTTAGATGTCTACATAATTAGCTTAAGCTAGACTAGTTTAGAGGCTAGGTATATAACAGGAAAGCTTCTTGTTTTTAAATAAAAGTTAAGGTTAAGGAAATGCTTGCCGCAGAGGTTGCATGCTATATTTTTTAATTGTAGTTTAGCGTCCTTTCTCAGCCTGAAGGGCTATATAAAGACGTGCAAGCCGAGGCCTGCAGGTATCTATGTAGTTTTTCTATCTCCTGAGTAATTTACAAGGGGTAGTTTATCTGAATGAAGGTAAGGCTCTTAGCCTATTGTGCAAGGTCGAGAAGGGGGAGGAGGAGGAGGGGGGGAGAAGGAGGGGGGAGGGGTGCTTAGAGCTTGGTCGCCTAGCCAGGCGATCGCATCTAGTTATCAGAGTTTCTTTTGTACCAGGCCTGTGTACTAGCCCTAGTTTCTTGAATAAAGGCTAAAGTAGCCTTAATGCCTACTTCTATTTAAAAAAGATATTGTAGAGAGATTAGCTCTGTATATAAGTTCTAAAGTATAGCTCTACTATCCTTGTATAGTTAATACTTAAGGATTCTATGAGCTGTGTCTTGTGTAGCTCTAAAATTGCATAGGCAAGTTTTAGATTCTACTTTTCCTCTCTTGAATAGATAGCTCTTTAGGTAGCTATAACCTAGTTTTAATTAAAAGAAAGAGCTAGATATATCTCTCCTAGTAGGAGGGATAGGTATCTGTTTTCTTATTCTCTATTTAATAGTAGCTAAGTAGGTGTTTAGGTTCTTGCTAGTAGCTTTTCCTCTCTAATTTTTAAGGAGGCTTAACTAATTAACATTTGCTAGTTGTTTACTTTAAGAAATACTTAATGCTAGGCTTGTTTTGTTTATTAAAGGATTTAATTCTGTAGCCTCTTTTGCTAAGGAGTCTACTTAATTATTTTCTAGTATATTTTAGTGTCCTAGGACCTATTATAGCGTAGGGGTAATGCCTTTTTCTTCTAGTTAAGTTGCTGCTCTAATATACCTTATTCGCTACTCTTAGCTAGAGTTTTTTAAGGTGTTTTTTAATTAAGATAGAGTAGCTTAATTATCTGCGTAAATATTAACTTTTAGCAGTTATTTAATAGGCTAACTACTTCTTCTAGCCTTAAAGTAATACCTTCTAATTTAATGTTATAAACTAGCTAGTTAGTTCCTATATTTGCTTGTAGTTCTTTCATAAGGGTAGCTCTTTTATAGAAAGCAACGCCTACGCTAATTTCTTTGCCATTCCTTATAGCTAAGGCATCTAAGTATATTAAGAGCAGGTTGTTGTCTACTTGTAGTTTTATATAGCTTCCGCCTTAAAATATTTTAGCTTATTTAATATATAGACCTTGCAAAGAGTTCTAGCATTCTATAGTGTAAAGGCGTAGTGTTGTATTTCTCTATATTGTTTAAGAGGGCTAAGATAATAAAACTTGTATTTAACTAAGTTACTCTCCTCTGTTGTTATTAATATCAGTTTTTAAAGGGTAGATTAGATCTAGTAAAGTAGATCTAAAGGCGTATCTTCTTATAGTGTTGTCTAGCTAAACTCTAAGTAGAAATAGAGCAGCTTCTATTTTACTAGGCATTACAGGGGAAGATATAAAGGTTCTTAAGATCTTTCTACAAGCCAAGTTTTGTAGTTTTTGCCTGCTAATAATAACGTGTTGTTAGCCTTTCTAAAATAGCTAACATCAATAGTTAGCTACGCTAGTAATGCACGCTAAGTATAATTGCCTTATTGCCTTAAGTAAGAGGGCTTTATTAATATTAGCTAGCCTGCTTAGGTAGAAAAAGGCTTAGTTTGCTTGTTGTATCTTTGTATAGCAGTGGTCTCTAAACTTAAGGGTATTATTAAAGAAAATGCCTAGCTATCTAACTAGTCCTTTTAGCTAGAAAGTCTCCTAAGTAGGTAGCGTAAGGAATTTGTTTATATCTTTTCTAGATCTTCTCTAATTTACTAGTTCTGTTTTAAAGCTATTAAACTTAATAGCTAACTCTATTACTTAGTTAAAGAGATTTGCTATCTCTCTTTTAAGTAGTTTAATGTTCTTCCTAATAAACATTATTAATATTAAAATTTGAACGTTGTCTATAAAAGACAAAGAGTATATATATGTTTATTGCTGTAATTAATTAGAATAGCGGTTTCGTGTAAATTAGAAATAGGTTAAGAAAGGCTAGGCTCCCTTAAGGTGTACTAGTATTAACTTTCTATAGATTCTCTGTTTGCCTATTAAAGGATAACTCTAAAAGCCTTTCTATAAGGAATAAGTTTGTCTATAATAAGAGGCAGACAGGTAGCTATTAGTTGCTTATATTTTCTAGAAGCTTGTTCCTAGATAGATAGTTAAAAGCGTCTTTAATATCTAAGAAGGCTTTTAAAGTAACTCTATTCTTCTTTTTTTATTGTTAAATATTATTGTGGAAGAAAAGTCCTGCGTTAATAGCTAATTTCTTTAGCCTGCCTCTTATTCACGTAGAGTAGAGTAGGTTAGTTGTTTCTGCTAAGATACCTAATCTTTTTAAGTATAGCCTTTCTAGTGCCTTCCCTAGGTAGTATAAGAGGAAGATAACTCTGTATGCTTTTAAGATTAGGTAGTCTAGTTTGTTTAGCTTTCTAAAGATAACCCCTTTTGCTTTTCGCTAGCACTTTAGTTAGTATCCTAGGTTAAACGAAGCTAAGTAAACTTTAAAGAAAATGCCTAGTTGGTATTTATATGCTTTTAAGATAATTTCTTAGCTAATTCTATCTAGGCCTAGTAAAGTAGCTTTTATTTTCTAATAGGCAGTGTAAAGCTCCTCTTTAGATAGAATTAGCTACTCCTATTTGTAGTTTCTTTAGTAGTTGTTGAGTGATAGGGCTAGTGTAGAAAGAGGTAGTAGAAATAGCTCCTTTTTAAAGGTTTAGTACTTCTCTCTAAAGGATTCTTTGCCTCTAATAGCAAGGATTCTTGTTAAGAGGTTATTTCTTGTATAGGTTATTGCTTTAAATATCTCTTTAAGCATTTTGTTTTAAAGGAACTATTTTTAATAGTTAAGTTTAGCTTTCTTAATAGCTCTAAGTTACTTATTTTTAGTAAGCAGATAATCTCTTTTCTAAAGGTGTAGCGTGTTATCTTCTCTTCTTGCTACTCGCTTGTAATCTTGAAAGGTCCTATTTAGAATAGCCTCAAGAAAATCTAGATCGCTAGTCTACTAAAGTTTTAGTTTTAGTTTCTAGTTTACAAGAGGGGTAGATCTTCTAAGCACTTGTTTAATTGTTGTTGTTAAATCCTCTACTATTTTATCTAGTTTCTCTTCTAAGGGTTTAAGGCCTAAAAGGAGTTGTCTTAAGCTATAGTTTAAGGCGTGTAGTAGAGCTAGTAGTTAGTCCTCTAGCTTTACTTAAGATATCTCCTCCTATAAGGTGGTGTTAAAAAAGTACTAATTTGCTTTTTTTGTGTTGTACTTCTTTAGCTAGCTAGGTAGCTGCCCTTAGTTAACAATACTAAACAGGATAGTGTAGTAGTCTAATCTAACTTTAGGGATAGCTTGCTAGTCTAGAATACTAGAAGCTATATTACTTATTAAAAAAGTAAGGTTAAGTACGCTCTCTTTTTGCATGTAAGCTCTAAAAAAGTGCTAACACCTATAGTATTTAATAGAGATAGGTTTTAGTTATTCACCTACTCTACTAAATTCTCTGCTTGTTAGTTTAGGTTACACTCCTGTAGGCTCTATCTAAAGTAGTGGCAATTAAAATCCCCTAAGATAATTAAAAGTAATTCTTTAAACTCTCCTAGGAGACGTCTTTAGATTGTTGTTGTATTTAGCCCTTATCTTAAGCTCTTTTTGTTGTAAATGTTATGGACGTTGATCTTTTTTGTGTTAAGTTATATTAAAATAGCTAGAAAGGCGTTGTCGTTGCTGATATAAGGATTAACTTCTACTTCTAAATCCTTTTGAATATAAAATAGAGTTCTAGGTCGAAGGCCTTAATAGGTTAGTAGTAATTGCGTAAAGTCTGGATGAGCAATTGACCTAGTGTCTTCGTATAGTCCTCTTACTAACCAAGGCTCTTGTATTGCAATAATCTTAGCGTTTGCTGTAATAGCTAGGTTGATTGCGCTTTCTGTAGCAGAGCTACTCCTAGTAACATTTATTTGTAGGACTTTAATCATACTAATTAGTTTAATTAGTCCTAGCTGTCCTTTGCATGCTATATTGTAGTGCGGTATATTGTTGTTACGATCCAGACCAAGGGACGAGGGGACAACCCCGCAGGGACCATGCAACATGGACAGATGATCACAGCCAGCAGGCAACCACGACGCCGTCATGTGACTGCTCACTAACGAGCGCTTATCCACGAGCGCAACCACGTGACTAATTATTAATAAGCGCAATCGTCCACGAGCGCACGCTTGTACACGAGCGCTACACTTATTAGTATATAGTAGTAGGCAATATGCCCTTATAGCTTATTATATTTAACTTAGAGTTTTATCTTAGTAATTAATTCAAGGATTAAGACTTATTTCTTAATTTTATACTATTACATTAATCTTCTAATTATGCTAGTACACCCTATGTCCTTAGTACTTATTTATTCTCTAAGAACTAACTTAGATTATCTTTAGATAATTTTTTCACTTTAAACATCCTTAAGATAAGCAATACTACTATAGACACACCTGCTAATTTCTTTACTAGCAGGACTACAAGCTGCGCTAATAAGTCTAAGACTTATTATAGTAATTATAGCAAGCTTAACGCTTAGCTCCTTTAGATTAACAGATACTTCTACATTAAAGAAGATAGGATTAACAATAATAATAAGGTAGTCTTAGCCTTTACGTATCTTTAAGAAGATGTAGAGAAGTAGGCTAACTTAATCTTTTAACGCTATATAGACAGTGCTATTATAGACGCTAACAATATAGCCTTAGTTAAAGACTAAAATGCCTTTAAAGCTAAGATAAAAGAAGTTTTCTTACTCCTTAAAGAATCTGTAGTTATAGAGTAGAAGGTCTAGAGACTATAACAAACCAAGTCTACTGCTAACTATATAATAGAATTCTAATAGTACAAAACAGTTATCAAATAGAACAACAACGCTTTAATATAGATATACTAACAAGGTCTTAAACTTACTATATAATAGAAACTTATGCAAAGTAAAGCTAGCCTTAATATACTTAATAAACTTATAGCTAAAGCTATTAGCGTAAATAATAAGCTTTATAAGCTTATATTAAATCAATAGCTATCTGCGCTAGTAAATCGCGCACCTAGGAACACGGACGCTTAACTATATTAGATATTTTAACGCCTGTACCTTAACTAAGGACATTAGTAAAACTATGTACCTAGAGCCTTAGGGTATTACACTATTAATAGCTATAAGCTAATACACCTTAATAGTATTAATAAAGGACTAGGAAGAAAGAAGTTTACGTATAATAAGGTATTAAAAAGGTTACTTATTACAAATATAGCAAGGAAGGTAATATAAAATAGGACTACTAAAGCTAAAGTAAAGTAACTTAATAACTTAATGTTATTTATTGTACAGAACTTAATAACAATCTAGACAATAAATAAAATATTATTACATAACTTACTATTATAGTTTAAAGATAGGACTAAGTAAGTACTAACAATTTAGATAACATAGTTATAATTATGCTAAAGGAAACCTTAGATAACAATATTTCTAAGATAGTACTAGATAAAGATATAAAAGCAACTTTAGTAGAAGAAACTAAACACAGCAAAATAGCTAAGTTTTAAGAAAGCTATTAACTAGCTATACTAATTACATAAGAAGAGCTAGTAGTATATAATAAGGAGATAGTTCTTATATGTATATAGAAACTTTTTACCTATACTATAGAAGATAGATATAATATTAGCATATAAGTACTACTACTTATAGAGACTAGATGCTTTACAAATCTAGTAGAGAAGACTAATACCTTACTTAGGCAACTTAGATAACTTAAGGCGATCTTTATAAAACCCTATAGAGGAATATTCCTAGACTATAGCTAGTATACTAATTTACTAGAGGAACTGCAGAAAAAAAGACTTACTCTAGTAGCAACTATTAATAAGGCTATATATAACAGTTTTAGATAAGAATAGACTAAAGAAGCTAAAGCTTCTTAAAATAAGCTAACACGCTAGCTTTTAGATAAAGAGATAAAAGAGATTTATATTAAACTTAAAATAACACAACAATAGCGTAAGGCTTAAAAGAATAGCTGCGCTAAGGATATATACTACTAGATAGACCTATACAACCTAGAACATGTAAAGTATTTATAGACTATATATACACATAACAACTACACAATCTATTATTCTAATAAAAGTAAATGAGGATAGTTTCTTAAGAAGTTTAAGGGAATGCCTAGATGTAAATATTAATAGTATAATTACTTTAATAATAAATGCGCAGTACATATATAGAATAAGAGACACAGCTTATACTTTTATAGATATAATAATTTAGAAAAAAACCTATTAATGTATATAATATAGTAGAAGGATAATAAGAATAGAACTAGTGCATAGAAGTATAACTAACTCTTATAACACACATGCTTTAATATTAAATATAATAAATACCTTATTACAAAGAAGTTCTATAGATTGAGTACATAGTCTTTTTTAGATAGATGTCCTAAACACTTAGAACTACTAGAGAGATTAACGTAATAAATCCCTTAAGCCTCCTTAAGCTTATAGTAAAGCTTAACAGACATTAAATATAAGCACTATTAGATTCTAGCGCATAGGCTAACTTTATTTCTACTTAAATAGTACTAGTAGCAGGCTTATAACTACTAAAAAAACAGGAACCTTATCTACTACATGTAGCTAATAGTCAGCCTATACTAGGCAAGATAATAATTACTTATAAGGTTACCTAAGTAACGCTCTGCATTTAGGAACACTAAGAAGAGATAAACCTAGACGTTTTTAGACTAGCTACCTATAATATTATATTAGGACTTTCTTAGTTATAAGAATATAACTTGCAGATTAACTAAAAGTTAAACAAGTTCTTATTTAAGTGCTATAAACTTAATATAACTATAAGCTAGCCTACGTATTTAACAACTAAGATAGTAGATAAAAGGAAGATTAATAATATTACTAAGGGATAGTAAACTTTAACTAAGAACAGCCTTAAGATAGATGAGTTTAACTTAATAAATACTAAAAGGGCTCTTTTAGATTATAAAGTTAGAGTTTTAGAGATATACGTAACTTTAGATATCTTAAATAAGTATAAAGAATTTTAGTACTTCTTTATAAAAGTAGTAGATAGCAAAGCTTTACTAAGACACTAACTCTAAGACTATAAGATTATCTTAGAAGAAGGAAAGACTCTACCCTTTAGACTAATTTATTAACTATTAGAGATAGAACTTAAAATACTAACAGAAAAGCTAGACAAAAATTTAGCAAAAGGCTATATAAGACTTTTAATATTATTAGTAGGATTTCTAATACTTTTTATACTAAGAAAGAATAGGCTACTAAGAATATACGTTAACTACTAAAAGTTAAATAACATTATAGTAAAGAATTAATATAGAACCTAAGAGATTATGTTAAACATATCTGCACAGTACTAAGGTGCCTAGACTAGTTTAACCTACAACTAAAACCTAAGAAATACAAGTTTTATAAGAATAAAGTTACCTTTCTAGAATATATTATAAGAGCATAACAAGTACAGATAAGTAAAGAAAAGATATAAGTAATTAAAGAATAGCTATAACTAATAATAGTTAAGGAAATATAATCATTCTGTCAAATTTAGGGCATCAGTGCAGGTTGATCATGAGGCCGGGGGGAAATTGGCGAAGGGTCCTGCAAGGGTTATCAGGGGGTGGCCCTAACAGTTAGTAGCGCAGCCAAGGCCCACACAAAATCTAGGTTATAACAAGGGCACCTAGGACCTGCACAATCAAGAAAGGAGAACACCAACAATTAATTATTAATACAATCCACTTATTATCCCTTATATTATTATTATCTTATCAGTATTACTTAACCTTAAATATCTAACAATTAAGAGTCTTACTGCCTTAACTAAACAAGGATCAATAACTAACAAGTTACTAAACTATACAAGTTATTAAAAGGATGTCTACCCTACCTCTACGAGACTCCTCCGTGATCCTTACTAATTACATAAACTAGATTAAATAGATCCGCTAGATTAAAACGCGCGCTAACTCCCTACGCGTGTGAGAGAAGATTAATCTAAACCTAACGATTAAACCTATCACTAAACCAGAGGTACTCTAAATGTCTTATCTAAGCAACTATTAAGCGTTGCAACAAGCGATTAATGCGCACGCTGTATTACACTAAGGTGATTACGGCGATAGCGCACATATACTACCCTTTATACCTACACGGCCTGCGGACCTATCGACGAACGCTAAAGCCTTATATAAAGAGGATCTAGAGATCTATAAGTTAGAGCTAGATTAATACAAGACAGAAGATTAGAAGTACACACAGGAGCAAGCAGCGTTAGATAAGATCACGCAGGAGATACAGCGTACAGTTAACAACTACTTATATACAAACTGCTGTTAAGCAAGGCAATTACATTAACAGTAGATCGCTAATCTAATAGCTACTATAGGCATTAATGCTAAAGATGAGATTAAGGAAGCCTAAGAGCGGTACAAGACCGCGATAAAGCCGCCTAGGGTGATTAGCTTATAGGAGACATGGCTCACTGAAGTTGATCACGCTACAACTAAGGGTAAAGCTGTTTGAATACCTAAGTGCTAACTAGACACACGATCTTATTTGTATCTTATAGATTAAAGAATCCTTTAATCACGGTCAAGGATATAATCCGCGACTATCGAGATTACATGCAGCTTTTCTACCTATCTAAAGCAAAGTCAACTAAGGCGTCCTTTAGAACAGCCGCCGGAGCTAGATTACTAACGCTTAATAAGGACAAATTAGACAATCTAGGACAGAACCGCAAACAACGCTGAAATTAAAAGCCTATTAAAGATACTTAATTAAACAAGATCTAATACACTATAAGCAAATGCAAAGCGTGTAATATAAGACATATACTTAAGGATTATTAGTACGCACACCTAAGCAACGCGCTAGCTTAGTAGCAACCCTAACAAGACAGGATAGATTAAGTCTAATTATATATTAATAACAGCCTAGCTATGCAAGAAACAGTCTATAACTCTAAGCAATAATTATAATCTTAAAGACCTGCAATTAAGAAGTTATACATAGTAACGCCTACAGTTAAGCATAATAACTAACTATATAGCTAGAAGATTAGAGAGATTAACAATACGCTTATTAAGGCCTTATTTAAAGTAATTTAGGTTACGTATCCTCTACAACAATTATAGATCCTTAACTCTAGATTAACCTGCTACGTCTCTAATAATACTAGTTAATTCACTAAAACACAATTAGTAAGGCAAGGAGACTGTCTATAGGCAGGTAACTTACAAGTATAAATTAAGGCGTATAGATTAGTTACTTTAATAGTAGCTAGTAGCAGGACTTAAAGCTAACTACACCTAAAAGACGTAGCATACTATCCTAATCTATTCTGTAATCTTGTCTTGTTTAGGATACTCTGCTTACAAGGCTTATAGTAGGACACTAAACATAATTTAATAGTCTTTTAATAATTGCTTAACAATAATCTAATTACTAACCTTACTAAGATATACAGACAGTAGGTGCTTAAAGTAAACCTAATTACTAATTACGCAATAATAGCCTCTAGGGTTATTAAGCTGTAATATAATTAAAGACAGCGTGCACAAGCGCTTATATAGCACAAGAGGATATGTTATCTAGAACGAAGTGCGCTTAAGTACCGCATACAACAATCTAAGGGGGTGAGAATTATAGGAGTGCTTACAGTAGAATGCGACGCCTATAGAAAAGTAAAAGCTAAAAGGCTAATTAGCTGTACACTACGTAGAATTAATAAGTCTCTAGAAGAACGTATCTTACTTAACTTTTATAATTATAAGGTTAACAGCTTAACTAAGGAAAGAAGCTAAATGCTAATTACAAATTAAGTTACTAGATTTATGTAGAACTACTACTTTAAGGACAACTAAATAGCGTAGATAATTATTAAGCTCCTAGAGTCCTTTATAATTCTAATAAAGACCTAATTTAATATTACTGTAAAGGTTATTAAAACTAATAACAAGATCGTTACAGTTAAACTAAAAGTAGGTTAGTAGGCAGAGTCTTAAGGCATGCAGTTTAAGCTTTCTGCTCCTAATACCTAAGCACAGAACAGTAGAGCAGAACGCTTAAAAGGTGTAATTAAGGATAAAGTATAATTAATGCAACTTAACGCTAACCTGCTGTAGCTACTATAGCCTAAGATTACTTAATTAGTAGTATATCTCTATAATTAAACGCCTTAATACGCAAATTGATAAAAATTACTTTATTAAGAGTTCTTTACGCATAACGCATATAAAAATAGAATTATTACCTTACTGTGTAAGCTACACTAAGGCTACTTATAAGTATATAGGTGCAAGGCGTTTGTAATAACAGATAATAAAAAGTTAGCAAGCGCAAACTATAGTAGCTTAATTTTAAAGTATAAATTAGATACTTAGTTCGATATTAATCTACAAACATTTACTGTGTATAAGTGCTAACTATAGCTAAAGTAATTACTACACGTGATGTAGTATTTAATAAAGAATTAATCTATACTAGAGATAAAAAGGATGTTATAAATAACCTAATGCATAGTACCCTTAAAGAGATTAAGGCATAGATTAGGACTGTAGAACTTCCCTTAGGGATTATAAATAACTAAGAGGAGACAAAATCTTTTTTTAAGGATAAGTCCTTTAATAAAGGATCTATATATAAAAAATCACATAATTAATATAATTAGCGCGGAAAAAAGGTTTAAGTAGATTATTCTTTACCCCTACTAACGCCTCTACTAGTAGCCCTCTTAACTAATCTTATAACAGCAGAGAGTATTAGGCGTGTAAATAATCCTCTTAATATTAAGAGTTAGAACGTTGCCCTTGCGCAGTTATTAAACCCTAGGCCTAATTACCCCTTAAGTACTAGCTACAGCAAGTGTCCTCATCTACGTGGTGCTAATATAGGATTAAGTTCTATTAGTAAGTCCTTCTAGAAAAACTAGATAGACCTATAGGCTTTAGCGTTTATAGCAGATGCAAGAGCAGGAAAAGTTTAACAATTAAATAACAAGAAACTTAATAGTACAGCAGTAGATTAATTACTTGAAGGTTAAAGTTATAAGTAAATGCCTTTTTTAAGCAAACTCCTACTAGCGCCAAGTCTAAACTAACTAAAGGAGAATTACATATTTTACTAGTTATTTAAAAAGGCTAAAGAGGATTATCTTGTAAGCTATAAGCAATTAAATATATAGTTAGAAGTCCTAACGTAAGAAGTATAACTAATAGATACCTAGATACTAGAGTCTATGTAAGTATATACCTACAAAATTAAGTAGGATTATTAATTTATTAAGTGCAAAGCGTGCTTAGTTGTATAAAGTAACTAATAGCGCAATATTACTACTTAAGAGACCTACGCCGCTACGTTAGTAAGTTAATCTTTTTAAATAGCCCTTGCAATTGCTGCCTAATATAACCTTAAGCTTAAGTAGTATAACGTTACCAACGCCTTTGTACACGCACTAATTAATTAAGTTATATACATAAAAGTGCTGCGTAGATATATAAAAAAGGAGATAATCCTTAAGCTTAATAAAGCTCTTTACAGCCTCTAGATATTGCTACTACTCTAGTAAAGGGACTTTACTACCTATCTCTAAAGATGTAGATTTACTGCTATTCTATATAAGCTATGCTATATAATCTACTAAGGGATCTTTTTATTCTTCTACGTTAACAATATTATTGCAATATATAGTAAGAACTATAGGTAAGATACGTAAACAGCTATTAAGGATATTAGGAAGAAGTACTATATAACTAGAGAAGACAATCTGTATTAGTTTTTAGGCATAGAGTTAATTAGGGATTAATTACAGCGCAAGATCTAGATCTCCTAATTAGTATATATTAAAAGGATTAACTAACTAGTAAGTGACTACTTAATTAAGAGTAATACCTTAATAATTAAGGCTAAACTACTACTACAAGAAGACAACGCAACTTCTAAGGAAATTAACCTTTACTAACAAAAGATTAGATTAATCTTATTTATAGTAGTTAACATAAAACCTAATACAGCCTTTGTAGTATTACGCCTAGCTTAATTCTCTATAAACTCTAGTCCTAATTATTAGCTAGCAGCTAATTACGTACTCTTATATCTTAACTAAACACAAACACTTACACTATAATTTAGTAGACATAATTACCTAATAGTTGCTAGTAATGCTTTTTTTGCTAATAATATACTTAATTGCAAAAGCTTATAAGAATATATAATTAAGCTGTTTAGTAGACTAATTGCTTAAATGGCAAATAAGTAAGATATAGTTATAACTTTAATAACTAAAGCTAAACTACTTGCGCTTTTACAGGTTGCAAAGGAAGCTATATTTATTTAAATACTACTTACTAAGCTCTAAGTTTAGATAGTTAACTAAATAATTACTATACAATGTAATAACCTGCAAACAATCTAACTAATCTTAAAGGAGATTTCCTAGTTAACTACAAAGCTACGGCATGTTAATATCTACAACTACTAGCTTAGGTAAGAAGTTTACAACAAGTTAATTAAAGTAATCTACGTAGAATTAAGCAAGATGCTTGCTAACAGACTTACAAAATTATTACTAGCTAATTAATAGCTAAGGTTCCTACAGTAGATAGGACTAATTAATCTAGGCATACAACTAAGACTAGACGCTAATCTAGTATTAATAGCGACCTAGCTTCACTCCTTAGACCTATAATCAACTACCTCACAAAGGAAACTAACAAGGGAGGTCTTTAGCTTAATCTATACGTTTAAGCTAAGGGGGTGTGTCAAATTTAGGGCATTAGCGCAGGTTAATTATAAGGCCAGGGGGAAATTAGCGAAGGGTCTTGCAAAGGTTATTAGGGGGTGGCCCTAACAGTTAGTAGCGCAGCCAAGGCCCACACAAAATCTAGGTTATAAAAAGGGCACCTGGGACCTGCACAATCGAAAAAGGAGAATACCAACGATCAATCATTAATACAATCCACTTATCATCCCTTATATTATTATTATCTTATCAGTAATACTTAACCTCGAATATCTGACACTTTCTTAGAATTTCTAAACTTTAATTAATAGTTATTGAAAATTACTCCAAGATTACTATTCTATTAACAAGACTTATAAGGAAGGAAATACCCTTTAAGTAGAGTAGAGAAGTAAAGAACGCCGTCTAAACGCTTAAGAACGTAAGCATAAAACTACTATACTTTTATATATTCTAAGCAGGACAACTACTATAATTTAAAATAAACGCATTAGACCTTACACTTAGAGAATGCGCTAGCTAACTATATAAAAGTAAATAGCACTTAATTGTTTATGATTCTTACTAGTTTTTAGAACTAGAATAATAATATAATATTTATAATAAGAAGCTGTTGGCTATTATTAATTATTAAAGATATTAGAGAGTATACGCTAAAAGCTACTTAGAACTTACAATATTTATATGTTATAAGAACTTAGTTAATTTTATAACTACTAAAAGACTTTACTTATACTAGGTTTAATAGTTAAAGGAACTAGAATAATATAAGTTTAAGATTATGTACACACTAGAAAAAGTTAATAAAAGAGTAGATATTCTTAGCTATAGACATAAAATTGTAGGAATAAAAGAGATAACTAACACTGTAATACTATAAGTTAATAATAATAAATTATTAAGACTAGCATAGACACTTAATCTACTAATACGCATTATATATAATGTACTAGAAGAGTTATAAGAAGTAATTATTAGATAACACTACAACAACTTAGTATATAGCTACTCTAGTATTACAAGAACTATAGAACTTATTAAGAGAAATTTTAAGTTTCGAGAAATAAAGGACAAAGTTATTACCTTTATTACTAAGTATACAGACTATTAGAAGAATAAGTATAATACACATGCACCTTATAGAGAAATGTAAGTAATAAAACTACTTAACACACTATAGTTAGACATCTGTATGGACTATGTTATAGGCCTACTAGTTTTAAAAGACCTTGTTATAAAAGTACCTTACAACATAATTCTTGTAGTAGTTAATTAATTTATAAAACAAGTAGAGTACATTATCTTTAGAAAAGACTTTATAGCAGTATAGCTTACGCACATTATTAACAACTAAACCATTAGATATTACAGTATACTAAAGTTAATTATTAGTAATAGAGATAAGCTCTTTACTTGAAATTTTTAAACAACATTACTTACTACAATTAGAATAAAGAGAAAGCTATTAACAGCATATTATTCGCAAATAGACGGACAAATAGAGCAAACAAACTATATAACAAAAGTATACTTTAGAATATATATTAATTGATAATAGAACAATTAGGTATTATTACTACCTATAGCCTAGATAGCATACAACAACAAGCTTTTAAAGTCTACAGAATAAACTCTATTTTACGTAAATTATAGAAGACACCTTAATCTCTTTACACGTATACTTCTAAGTCTAAAAATAAAAGTAGCTATTGTAATAGCTAATAAGCTAAATTTAGTACATAAGTTACTTAAAATAACACTGAAGAAGGCCTAACGCTAAAGCCTTTTATATATTAACTAGAAATAAAAAACAGCACCTTAGCTAAAAAATAGGAATAAAGTATACTTACTTACAAAGAATTTTCGCACTAAACAACTAAGTAAAGGACTCAACAATATTAAAGTTAGACTATTTTGAATTCTAGACTAGATGGGACTAGTTATATATACACTTAACCTCCTAGCAGACGCAAATATTTATCTAAGATTCTATGTTAATATATTGGATCTAGTAAACCTAAGAACACTAGTATAGAAAACATTCTACTATAAAATAGAGAAAGATAATATCTTTAAAGTTAAAAGAATCTTTGCATCCTAAGACAATAATAATAGCAAGGAATATCTAGTTAAATAGTTAAGATACCTAGACAGTGACAATACATAGGAACCTAACACAAACTTAACTTACTACTAATAAATACTACAAAAATACAACAACTGTACTAGGAATTAAACTAAGAATGTTAGTACACACACATAGAAACAAAAATCACTTATTTAATTCTTATAAATAGACTACTGTGTCGTAATAATTAAGCAGTAAGAATAAAACAGACAATGTACCTTATAAACTACTACTAGCTTCTAATACAGCATCACTAAGCTTAGCAACAAAAGTATTCATTAAATCTATAGTAGCCTATATTGTAGGTAAAAAGGCTATACTAATAGACGCCGCAGGACAATTAGTTTCTTGCGCTATTTTAAGCTTACTAGCAATCTCTATATCTAAAGCAAGGCACAACGCTTTCTTATAAGTACGCTTTTTAGCCTATTTTAGAATTTTCTTCTTCTGCAGCAAACGCGAAATTACTAATATAAGTAACTTTTTATTATTATTTACTTTCTTTTAATACTTATCGCGAGTACGATCTAGAGACTCCTAAGATATATTTACACATGCTTAACTTAGCCACGTATACTTAGCACACTTTAAACAAGAATTAGGTATAACAAAATAAATAAGACCTTCTAAAAAATAATAATTATAAGAAGCTCTAGCAAGATAGTTAGTACAAATAATTTTAGAACTAAAACATAAGTAACATTAATAGGAAGAGAATATAACAACTACCTAACTTTTAACGCAGGGCAAGCCTTAGTTATTTGATAACAAAACTATCAAAACACAACTACGTGATTTAAGGATAAATCTTTAGAGGAGGAGTATAGTGTTACAATCTAGACTAAAGGATAAGGGGACAACCCCACAGGGACTATGCAACATAGACAGATAATTATAGCTAGTAGGTGCAGGCAGGGAGCTTTTATGAAGTATTGCAGGCTCCCGCTGCGGTAACGTACGTGTCCTTACCCTCCTCCACCTCCACCTCCTCCACCTCCACCTCCTCCACCTCCATCGCAATCTTGTTGCCAGCCATAGGCTGGCAATCGCCGTTGAACACGTTTCAACTGGTGTCGTTTTTTAGTACCTTCAGCAAATTTTTTGACCCTAATTTCGCTCAGTGGTCTGAGCTTTTCTGCTCCGAGCGCTTAGCGCGTGGACCTCATCCACTCACCGTTCGAATTTCGTTAACTACACACAATCTTTTTTTGACTTTTGCGACTGATTAGTAGAGGGCAGCTGCTTTTCACTTTTTTGGAAAACCTATTTTGACTACAACAACAACCACCACCTTTGATACCTTAAAAATAAATAGCTAGTAGGTAACTACAGCGCTGTTACGTAACTGCTTACTAATAAGCGCTTATCTCCAAGCGCAACCACGTAACTAATTATTAATAAGCGTAATTATCCACAAGCGCACGCTCGTACACGAGCGCCCCACTTATTAGTATATAGTAGTAGGCAATATGCCCTTATAGCTAATTATGTTTAACTTAGAGTTTTATCTTAGTGATTAATCCAAGGATTAAGACTTGTTTTTTAACCTTGTACTATTACATCAATCTTCTAATCGTGCTAGTACACCCCGTGTCCTTAGTACTCGTTCATTCCCCGAGAACCAACCTAGATCATCTTCGGACGATCTTCACAATTGTTTGCAAATTGTTTATATGCAGTGCTGTTTAAAAAGTGTGAAGCAGTAAGTAAGAAGCAGTAGCTCTAGCTTTATGAATTATTATAGGCTCCTGCTGCAGTACGTACATGTCCTTTCCCTTCTCTATAATATTATGTTGCAATCGTATTACAATCCTACTGTAATCTTGTTGTTAGCTATAGGCTAGCAATTGGCTTCGGCCTTTTGAGACAACCTTTTGATGTGACTACACATTTTGCAGACACCTTTTTAGTAAAAAAAAAAGATTTATTGCTAACAACAGGTATCTAGGCTTACGCCCCCTTGTTCAGCATTGCTAGCACGCAATTAGTGTGTCGCATGTTTAGACAGAAAAAAAGAAAAGCAAAACAAAGACGCGAATCGCCTCCTAACTTAACGCGCCTTGTTCTGCCTATGCCGCCTATACCGCCTATGCTGCCTACTAATGTTAAGGCTTTACTTCTAGGTACTCTCAGGCAAATTAATGAAGCAGCACTATAATTACCTTGCTTTCTAACCTATACATGCGACTATAGAACGCCTACTTCTTCTTTTCTACCTTTTTCTTTTTTATTGCCATTTTAACGTTATGCAACAGCTAGCTTAAGTAGTTAATATTTTTTTTACTTAGCTTATGCACAATTAAGTAAAAAAAAGAAATGCTAAAGTAGAGGATTTTAAGTACTTTGCTAGTATTAGCAAACACTTTACAGACCTTGTATTCTTTCTACTACTAGCTAAGTTAAGGCTTAATATTCTTTTTGTATTTAAAAATATTGCAGATTCTTTAGTTGTTTATAAAGAATATAATTATAAAGTCCTAAAAAGGCTAAGTTTGTAGATGCTTAATAAACTTAAGTGTCTATATAATTAGCTTAAGCTAGACTAGTTTAAAGGCTAAGTGTACAACAGAAAAGCTTCATATCTTTGAATAAAAGTAAAAGTTAAAGAAATGCTTCTTGCAAAGGTTGTTTACTATATTGCAGTGCAGTGTATTATATGCAAATTATTTATCTACAGTGCTGTTTAAAAGGTAAAAAGTAGTATGTAAGAAGTAGTAGCTTTAGCTTTATAAAGTATTGCAGGCTCCCGCTGCGGTACGTACGTGTCCTTTCCTTTCTCTATCGCATTATGTTGCAATTCTATTGCAATCCTACTGTAATTCTGTTGTTAGCTATAGGCTGGCAATCGCCGTTGGATACGTTTTAACTAGTGTTGTTTTTTAGTACCTTAGCAAATTTTTTTAACCCTGATTATCGCTTAGTGGTCTAAGCTTTCCTCCTAGAACTCATCTACCCACCGTTCGAATCTCGTTAACTACACATAATCTTTTTTTTTGACTTTTGCGATTGATTAGTAGAGGGTAGCTGCTTTTTACTTTTTGGAACCCCATTTTGACTACAACAACAACCACCACCTTTGACACCTCAAAAAATAAATTAATAAATAGGCTAGCAATTGCTGTTAAACACGTTTTAACCAGTGTTGTTTTTCAGTACTTTAGCAAATTTTTTGACCCTAATTATTGCTTAGTGGTCTAAGCTTTCCTCGCAGAACTTATTCATCTACTGTTAGAATCTCGTTAACTATACGCAATCTTTTTTTTGACTTTTGCGATTGATTAGTAGAGGGTAGCTGCTTTTTACTTATTAAGAACCCTATATTGACTACAACAACAACAACCACCTCTGACACATTAAAAATAAATAGCTTAAATTTTATTTAACATGAATTATAAGAGATACCTAAATTTTTACACGTACACTTCTAAGCTAGAAAACAGAAGAAGCTATTGCAACAGCTAATAAGCTAATAAAAGTACACAAGTTACTTAATACAACACTCAAGAAGGTACAATGCCAAAGTATTTTATAGATCAACTTAAAATAAAAAACTGCACCTTAGCTAAAAAAAATAAAAATAAAGTATACTTGCTTATAAAGAATCTTCGCACTATACAACTTTGCAAAGAACATAACAACCTTATTATTAGACTATTTCAATTCTAGACTAGAAGAGACTAGTTACTTATACACTTAATCTCCTACTAGACGCAAAGATCTACTTAAGATTCTATGTTAACATGTCAAAACTAGTAGACCTAGAAACACTACTCTACAAAACCTTCTAGTATAAGACAGAAGAAAAAAACAAATTTAAGGTTAAAAGAGTTCTTACACATCAAACGCAAGACAACAGCAAGAAATACCTAGTCAAATAGTTAGGCTACCTAGACAGCAACAATGCACAGAAACTAGACACGAACCTCACAAACTATTACTAGCTTCTAGCACAGTATTGTCAACACCCTAGAACTAAGAATAATCTACAACAGCAGTACTTAACGAAGTGTTAAAATTATTTAAAAACTATAAAATTTAGCTTACCGCAAGCTTTAAGAGCTTCTAGATCCTTTATAGAACTGATTTTCTTATGAAACAACTTCTACCCTTTCTAACATAAAAGTTTCTTTTGTTTTTAAAGCCTTACTAGCTTCTGACGCGCTAGACAGGCACGTAGCAAAGCTGCCTTAGCAACATCTTCTTCTATACGCAAATACGCTTCTTCCTTATCCTTTATTTTCTCTAGATAACCTATCCTCTTAATAATGCAAGAATTGTTAGGTAATAGAACCCCCTCTAGCTTATAGGACTAAACACTAAAATAAATATAATTCTTATACTTCTTATATAATAAAGACAGCTTATAAGTCAACTGTCACTTTGAGTGATAGGCACAGGCAACTATCACACAAAGACCTACAGCTTTTATACTATTAGCTTAGCAATATTGGAACTTCGTAGAACAAGATAACAGTAGATGGCTTAAAAAGATATAGAGCTTAGAGAGAAAGAATAGTGTTACGACCTAAGCCTAGAGTAGGGCACCGCTACCTTAAGTACTAACGACTAATAACTAAAGACTAAAATAATTAAGGAATAAGAAATTACGTAGCTAGTCCTAGAGTCTTAGGGTCTTAAGAAGTCCTAATCTAACTTTAACGTTGTTAGGACGGTAGATATTTTAGAATCCTAGAAAGTCCTAACTAGACTTTAGGATTATTAGGACTTTAGCACATCCTAGGATTCCTAGTATTCCTTATGTATATAGCAATAGGCTATAAGCTCTTATAGCTTAGTGTGTTTAACTTCTTTAATATACTAATCTAAGGATTACTTAATTCTTAACTTTTTGTGTTATTACATTAATTTACTTATTGTGCTAACACAACCGTATTTTATTACATTATTCTACAAAACGTGCTAGTCCACTAACCGTCCATCGCACTCACTTATTCCCGAGAACTAACCCTAGATTATCTTCGGATAATCTTTACAAGGTGGTAGTTGTTGTCGTAGTAAAAATAGTGTTTCTAAAAAAGTAAAAAGCATTTCCCCTCTACTAATCAGTTATAAAAGTCAAAAAAAAGATTATGTATTTATTTTTAGGGTATTAAAGGTGGTGGTTGTTGTTGTAGTCAAAATGGGTTTTCCAAAAAAGTGAAAAGCAGCTGCCCTCTACTAATTAGTCACAAAAGTCAAAAAAAGATTGTGTGTAGTTAACGAAATTTAAACAGTAAGTGGATAAGGTCTACGCGCTAAGCGCTTAGAGCAGAAAAGCTTAGACTACTCAGCGAAATCAGGATTAAAAAATTTGCTGAAGGTACTAAAAAACAATACTAATTAAAACGTGTTCAACAGCGATTGCTAGCCTATAGCTAGCAACAAGATTGCGATAGAGGTAGAGGAGGTAGAGGTAGAGGAGGGTAAGGACACGTACGTTACTGCAGCAGGAGCCTACAATACTTTATAAAAGCTTCCTGCCTGCTGCTTCTTACCTTTAGGATTTCCTACACTACACAGTACTGCATACAAACAATATAATGCTTAGACTATTCTTCTCCCTATTTAACACAAAGACTAATAGCTTATATTAAGTAAAGTTAGACCTTACTAGGTTACTATACAAAAAGCTATAGTAGTAGATTTTAAAGCCCGTGTTTACCTTTGTTAAGCAGCTTTCCTAGTTAGTTAAAGAGGAGCTATTAGCAGTAGCTTCTATAGTTATTAGGTAGATACAGCAGTTAAATTCTATTATTTATTAACACTTTATTAATGCGTCTAGTATTATAGATGTTAAGGTTACAATAGAGGTTGTAAAAGGCTTATTTAGTAGCAAGTCTATTAAATACGTTGCGTATGTTAATAGTTTAGGTATAGTAATAGTATATTATCTTACTAATCTGCTCCTGCGTGAATGCAACCTTAGTAGAGAGACCTTGCAGTAGCTTTATAAGGAGCAAGAGCGTGTTAAAACAGCTATTAAGTAGCTAAGATAAACAAACAAGCAGGAGGATTTTGCAAGTCGCCTCTAGGGATAGGAGAGCCGTGCTTAGATAGTAACGCTGTTGTCGTATGTTTACATCTGAGTATAGGCGCAAGTTACAGTTAGTAGTAAATAGTTATTAGTAAATAGTTATTAGTTAAGAGGGTTAGTTAGAGGGATATTGCGCATCTTCGTTTCTATTTAAACATGCTAGAGCGACACACTAATTGCGTGCCGGTAATGCTGAACAAGGGGGCATAAGCCCGGATACCTGTTGTTAGCAATAAATCTTTTTTACTAAAATAGTGTCTACAAAATGTGTGGTCACATCAAAAGGTTGTCTCAAAAGGCCGAAGCCACTTTTTTATCTATATTGTATATAATGCGAGCCTTAACGTCGTATTTCCTTATCTTATTATGCAGAAGGCTGAAATAGAGAGTATATTCTAATAGAGAATTAGCCTAGTAATAAGCGCAATTAATTCTAGTTGCCTAGCGTGAGATAAGATTGACCTTGATGGCGCGCAATAAAGCTATTAACCTAGTGTACGCTAAGCTCCTTTTTAGCTACCTCTAAGGCAAAATGTTGTATTATAAGCTGTAAAGGAGGCAGGCCTTGCCTTGTGAGGCGCTTAATATAGCGTAGAAGCTCCTGCTCTTGCTATGGGTAGAGGGCTTGCTAGTTTTAAGCCTTAATGCCGCGTAAGCTTGCGACGCGCTAGTGTCTCCGCGCGAGCGTTGTACAGTTACAGTAATACTCTGCTGCAATTTTACAATAGCTAAATTGTTCTTCTAGTTCTAGCGATTTAATCGCTGCAATCGCTGCCTCAATTGAGCTTATATTGATAGAGATATCGCGTGTTGAAGTTTGGTTGATGTTTTAGTGGGGTGGCTCGTTACGCCGTCCGGCTCGTTACGCCGTCCGGCAGGGTACCCATTTACCAGCCTAGCCCGGATGATTTTGATGTTGTGATGTTCAGGTGGCTCACATACTGACCAGGCTCACATAGCAGCGCACGGGCACGGTAACACGTAAGTGATTACGTCAAGCTTTTAAAGCCCCACAAATTAGCCGGCTGGCCTGCTATCTAGATATTCTTTGGTAAAAGTCTCTAAGCAACCTTTCCGCGTGCTTTGCATCTTATCGTGTTTTTCCACAATGGTATCTTCTTCGCAGGCACGCATCCCTCAAACAGAGTTCTACGCTAAAGTTACCTGTAGCGGCAATTTTGTAACAAGGCATGTAGATTGCCGAGACAACAGTTCCGTAGTCAGTTAGAGGATGAGGGATATAAGGGCTGGCGCTAGGATAGAAGAGGTTGTAGCTCGTTGTCGGGCTTATATCGAAGCTGACTTCGGCGACAGGCTATATAGATTTTACGAACAGTACGCGTAAGCTGCCTAGCCGCTAGCCAAAGCATATATATAGAGTTTACAGCTCCAGGGTGGATACTGTACATATAAGTATATGTCTTCGTCTTGCCACTTGTTCACTTGCAGAATCACACCAAATAACAATTTTTTGTGAACATCCACTATGAATTTTTTTATTCCTCTTCTCCTAGCTATCGCAGCCTCTTCTAACGCCGCATTTTGTATGAGCAAAACAGAAAATTTACCTTCAGGTGCTAGTTGTAAATACCCTTATGATGTTAGTACTGTACAACTAAGAATTATGCATCTACTAACTGTATGCAGTGGGCTGTCCACTGCGTAAGCTGCTTAGACAGTAAACATCAAAGCTTCAAACGTTAACACATGTATAGTGCATAAATCCAGACCAGAAATTCCCTTATAATTTACAAAGGGCTTGCGTATTTCCCGGGAATAAACAGCCTGTTCTTACATCCTGTGGGCAAGCAGGTAGTGGTGTAAGAGACAACCTGAACTGAAGCCAAAAAAAGTTACTAACTTCTACATATTTAGACAATTCAATGCGTAAGTAGATTAGAAACATTTATATCTATTCTGCTAATCTTAACGTAGTGCGAAAAACCATGAACATAGCCTCTATCTACGTATTTTATTCAGGTATTAAAGATGGTGGTTGTTGTCAAATGACGGTTTCTGAAAAAGTAAAGAGCAGCTACCCTGTATCAATTATTCGCAACAGTGAATAAAAAAATTGCATGTTGTTGACAGGACTATCTGCTGACTACTACATACCTTGAATTTAGTTACTATACACTTTAAAATATATATGCTGCAGAGCACTGCCCCTTCATACTGCGTTGACGCTAGCATATAACTTATCTGATTAAGCTGACATAAGATAATAAGCACGACTTGCTAAGAAGTATATATATAGTAGCACTTTTATAGTAACGTAAGCAGTAGGTGAGAAGCAGCGACTTCAGCTTTATGAAATATTGCAGGCTCCCGCTGCGGTACGCACATGTCCTTTCCCTTTTCTATCGCATTATGTTGCAATCCTATTACAATCCTACTATAATCCTATTGTTAGCTATAGTCTAACCATTGCCGTTAGACACGTTTTGACTAGTGTTGTTTTTTAGTACTGGATCAAAAAATTTAACTTTAACTATTGCTTTGTCGTCTAAGCTTCGTTTCTAAAACTTATTACCTACTGTTTCAATCTTGTTAACTATACATAATCTTTTGGCTTCGGCCTTTTGAGACAACCTTTTGATGTGACCACACATTTTGTAGACACTATTTTAGTAAAAAAGATTTATTGCTAACAACAGGTATCCGGGCTTATGCCCCCTTGTTCAGCATTACCGGCACGCAATTAGTGTGTCGCTCTAGCATGTTTAAATAGAAACGAAGATGCGCAATATCCCTCTAACTAACCCTCTTAACTAATAACTATTTACTAATAACTATTTACTACTAACTGTAACTTGCGCCTATACTCAGATGTAAACATACGACAACAGCGTTACTATCTAAGCACGGCTCTCCTATCCCTAGAGGCGACTTGCAAAATCCTCCTGCTTGTTTGTTTATCTTAGCTACTTAATAGCTGTTTTAACACGCTCTTGCTCCTTATAAAGCTACTGCAAGGTCTCTCTACTAAGGTTGCATTCACGCAGGAGCAGATTAGTAAGATAATATACTATTACTATACCTAAACTATTAACATACGCAACGTATTTAATAGACTTGCTACTAAATAAGCCTTTTACAACCTCTATTGTAACCTTAACATCTATAATACTAGACGCATTAATAAAGTGTTAATAAATAATAGAATTTAACTGCTGTATCTACCTAATAACTATAGAAGCTACTGCTAATAGCTCCTCTTTAACTAACTAGGAAAGCTGCTTAACAAAGGTAAACACGGGCTTTAAAATCTACTACTATAGCTTTTTGTATAGTAACCTAGTAAGGTCTAACTTTACTTAATATAAGCTATTAGTCTTTGTGTTAAATAGGGAGAAGAATAGTCTAAGCATTATATTGTTTGTATGCAGTACTGTGTAGTGTAGGAAATCCTAAAGGTAAGAAGCAGCAGGCAGGAAGCTTTTATAAAGTATTGTAGGCTCCTGCTGCAGTAACGTACGTGTCCTTACCCTCCTCTACCTCTACCTCCTCTACCTCTATCGCAATCTTGTTGCTAGCTATAGGCTAGCAATCGCTGTTGAACACGTTTTAATTAGTATTGTTTTTTAGTACCTTCAGCAAATTTTTTAATCCTGATTTCGCTGAGTAGTCTAAGCTTTTCTGCTCTAAGCGCTTAGCGCGTAGACCTTATCTACTTACTATTTAAATTTCGTTTACTACATATAATCTTTTTTTGACTTTTGCGACTAATTAGTAGAGTGCATCTGCTTTTCACTTTTTTAGAAAACCTATTTTGACTACAATAACAACCACCACCTTTAATACCTTAAAAAATAAATAGATAAAAAAGGCTTTATGCTAGGTATCCTCACATGCTCAAAACGAGTGTTTAGTAAGAAACTGTATAAGGAGGGGAAAATTAAAGCTTATATCTAAGATAGCTTACAAGAGTAGATAACGCTGCTAGCCTGCATATGCACTAATAGATCTTACCTTAAGCTAGCTCTTATTAATCAATAAGCCTCTGGCTTAATACAGGACACCTAGCTACAGGCTCTAAGGCCTAACAACAATTAAGTATATATATCCTTCTTACCCTCTAGATAGACAAACAACAATATAGGGCTATCCTAGCTTAAACAAGTATTTAGTTGATTTATGAAGGAGAAGGCTAGGCGTTTTTATTAATTACTTGTCCTTAATGGCTATAGATCTTACCTCACAATGGAATTTATTAAGTATTATAATAGAAATCAGATCCTCCTTGCGATCTATCCTCCTCACTTAACTTACACGCTACAGCCTCTTAATGTTGTTATATTTAAGCCTCTCTCGTCAGCCTACTTAGCTTAGGTAGCTAGCTTTATAGAGAAGAGCTAAGGGCTTACTTTTATAAGTAAAAAAGACTTCTATCTTATGTTTATAGCTGCGTAGGAGGTCTTATTTAAGGAGAGGACTATACTTAAGGCTTTTAAGGCAACTGGCCTCTTATCTCTTAACTTAGAAGTAATACTTAAAAGGTTTAATAGGCAGCTTATACAGAGTACTTTGAGCAATAGCAACTTCTTAGCATTAAGTGCCTCTAATTAGAGAAAAATTAAGCAGCTAATTAATAGCACTGTTGCTAATAAAGACTAGAGAAAGATCTTAAACCTCAATTAAACAATATACTAACTTTTAATTAGATTAGTCTTAGCTAAGAGTAAGAACGTAAGACTTAAGGAAGCTCTTATTAATAAGAGGCAGTGTAAGAAGCAAGGCAAGGCTCTGCCTCTAGAGGCAAAGGAGGAGTATTATAGTGGGGCTGTATTCTGGTCCCTAAGGAAGGTGAAGGAGGCACGTAATTACTAGCGCTAACAAGGGCTCGAAGAAGAGCAACTACAATACTAGAAAGCTAAGGCAGCTTGCCTACGTGAGGAGCAGAAGCAGGAGAAGCTTTAGGCAGTCTAACAGAGGTGTACAGCAAGAGCAGCAGCTTAATTAATAAGGCAAGAGGAGAAGGCTCGTAAAGCTGCTAATTAAGCCTTACAACAGGCAGCTCGCAAGGCTTAACAACAACTCTAACAAGCTTAAAAAACTACCTAAAAGAGTAAGAAGAGAAACTTTAAGGCTCTTATTAAGGCTTATTTAAAGAAGAGACTTATTGCAAGGCCTTAAAGTAGTAGTTACGCAGCCTTATAAGTCTTATATAGCTTTTCTAGCCTCAACCTCACGCGGCGGGCGCGTAATTAGAACTCTAGTGCAATTTCTATAGCTATATATATTAATCAAGGTGTATAGAACTCACCTCTAAAAAAATATCGCGATTATAGCTATTGTACGTGGCTCAATAACCTCATGTTAATGTGCTGATTTTGGTGTTCGGGTGGCTCGTTACGCCGTCCGGCAGGGTACAGTGCCCGTGCGCCATGTGAGCTAGGTCAGCATGTGAGCCACCTGAACATCACAACATCGAAATCATCCTAACTTCAACGCGTTATAACTCTACCACCATAAACCTAATTTAGGAAGCAATTAAAGATATTAAATTACGTAAAGACGGCGCATCTATTTTGTACTACAAAGTTACAAGAAAACTTTAAGTTAATAGAATAATGTTATTACGCTACTACTAAGGTGCAACACGCTTAAATGCATCTTAAGAACAAGCGCAGTAGTTACCTAGCCTACAACAAGAAATAAAACTAGTAAATTATATAAAAAGATATACAGAGTAAGGCTTACTATCTACATAAGAGTGTAAGGGTGCGTTAGGTTGACCAAAGATGCAAGGTAAACAGTGAATGAATTAGATACAGAACTATAGAGAGACTATGTGGGTTTTTATATCTAATCCGGATAGTTAGGACTAACCAAGGTTAGGACTAACTAAGGTTATTAGAGGTCGCCGGGTCAGCTGACAGTTAGCGTAACTAGTGCGGCTGATAGTCAGCAGCTAGTGCTGAGGTGCTAATGCTGAGGTAAGAAAAGCCAACGAAGGCCACAGGCCGAGTACTAGAGGACATCAAGGCTTCAGCCCTTTACAAAGAGATAGTTGAAAGTTTTAGTAGCGCAGTTGCAAAATAGAAGGCGTCTAAAAGCTAGGTAACTAAGTTTCTACATTGCTATTCTAATAAACTTACTACTAAATAAAACGTAGATATTAATTACAACTAGTATAAAGCTAACAACAGCGTTAAATATAAGCTCTACTTTAACCTTCTTTACACGAAGATGTAAGAGTACAGCATTAATAAGCAAAATACGTATAATATAAATAAGAAGAGCTTCTTTGTTAGCCACACAACTCGTCTAAAAAGAGTCTTTAGTAAAGCTTCTTTAACTTAAAAAGAGCGCACTGCAGTAGAACAAGATAGCAATAAAGAATAAGTAACACAACTAACCTGCGTATACGCTTCTAGCAAGGCATTACTGCCTACTCTTATCTACTAGGGCACCGCTAGGATTTACTTAAGCTAGGTTAACAATATTATAGCTAAACAACACTAGGTTTTTGTCTCCTACTTACCTTTAGAATAGACAAATAATAATCTAAGCCTTGCCTAGCTTAACTAGGTGTTTAATTGCTATTTAAAAAAAAGCGCGACATAGATAACAACTTTTAATTCTTGATAGGTATAGTAGCTACCTTACTATTAATTTTATTAATTTTTGCGACGCTAATTAAACCCTATTAGCCCTCTTTCTACTTTACTTAACTTATAGTCTTTAGCTACTTAATATAGTGCTGTTCTTACTGCTTTTGCAAATCTATACAACACAGCTTAACTACTATATATAACAATTATAGAGCATTATCAGAGTTATAAAACATAAATTCTTTACAAACTTTTAGGCGGCCTAAAGCTTTATAATAAGGTAGAATACTATTCTAAAGAGTTTTTAAGCTATAGGCGTATAGCTAATAGATGCAGAGGTTGTACAAAAACGCTTTAACACTACTACTTTAGAACAAGATAAGGCTTTAGAACTTAAGTAGTATAGTAATAGTAATAGCTAAATTTGGCTGAAAAAAAAATTTCAACGCTATAGTTGCTAATAAAGCAAAAGTTAAAGCTAAACAGCTGTTATAGAGTATACACTTGCTATAAGTAAATAATAAGCTACTTTACAACTTAAATAAAGGCCTCTAGCATAAGCTTAACACTAAATAAAAGCGCTAGACAAAGCGTACAACACTAGCTATAGAAGACAGCAATAAGTACTACAGCAGCGTAGTTTTTTAGAGTCTTAGGAAGCTCTACGCAGCCTGCGCGCGCAAGGCAATAAAATAAGACAAAGCTAAGTAGTTACAACTCTAAAAAACTTATGATAAAGACTTAAAAGTAGCTGCAACCTTATATAAAAAGTAGCAGGCAGAGGAGGCTGTAGTAGCTGAACAACGTGCTAAAGAGGAGCGTAATTATAAGCGAAAAGCAAGGGCTAAGGAACTAGCTACGTGCTAAGCGCTTAAAAAGTAAGAACACAACGCTACAACCTTACAAAATTCTTATAATATAGGCAAAAAGGCTAAATAAAAAACCTTATATAAAGCTAGTTAAAATCTAACAAAACGTTGTTGTGTTGTAGTTATAGCAAGTTATGCTAACACTAGTCCTCTAGCTGCGTCTCTCCTACCTAAAACTAGCGCGCGCGGACGCTAAATTAAGACACTAGCAAAATTTAAATAGCACAAAAGACACGCAAGCCTTAATATAGTAATACACTAAGAAATCTTACAATAATAGCTTTTGTAAGGGGCTCTACAGCCTTATTTTCTTAATCGCGACTTTTTGTTAGAGTAGCTCACATGCTAACCTAGCTCACATAGCGCACGGGCACTGTACTGTGTCTGTACGCGTTTTGCGCATAGTCAAGTTTTGCGCACCCTAACAACATAAAGATTTTAGAATAATAAGGCTATAAAGCCACTACTAATAGCTAGTATCGCGAGATCTTGTAGAGTTGTAGTATATATAGTATTGTGATCAATTTGTACTACTTATATTTGCTTAGTAAGGTGACGTTGCGCCCGCGGCGGGTGGTGCGCGCTAGGGCAGCTAGTGCAGCTACCTTAGTTTTAACATGAGATAAATTAACAATAATACGTTTTTAATGCTTCTGCTTTTAAGTAGAGGCTTGTAAGGCCTTACGCTTACCTTTTTAGGATAGTTGTATAGCTTTTTAAGCGTCGCAAGCTGATTTCTAACGCTCCTTTTTAGCTGCCTTTTTAGCCTTCTCTTTCTGCCTTACCTCCTTAAACCTCTCCCTCTTAACACGCCTCTCCTTCGCTTGTTAAGTCTTATATAATTAAGCTTACTCTTTTAAGTAAGACCTTTTAGCTTTTTAAAGTTATAGTAGTTGTTATTTGTATTATTAAACTACCTTGTCGTCCTAAGCCTAACAGACCTTCCTAGGCGACTAGAAAACAGCACTACTATAGTACTCCTAAGAATTGTTAAGTTAGAGAGTTTAGCTCTTCTTTTAGTGTCTCTTTTTAACTAAAAGAGCCTCTTTTAAGCCTTAAATTTATCTATAGAAAATACTATTTTAAGTTAAGATATAGTAGAGGCTTTAATAAATTATTTTTATCTCCTTATTGCCCTAATCTCGCACTAAACGGCGTATAAGAGTCTCTATTTTAAGCTAATTATCTCTACTAAGTAAAAAAGCTAAGAATTTATCTAAACTAGAGGCCTTCTTGCAGAATCTTTAAAGGATAACCTTAAGATTAAGTAAGTAGACTCTAGTTACCTAGAAAGACTTTCTAATAGTCTTCTCTTTAAAAGCAGTACCTTAGGCCCTGTAAAGGAAGAAAAAGAAGTCTCCTTTTACTATTAGTAGGAGCCCTTAGCTTTTATAAAGGTAGAATAAAAGCTTAGTTAAGTAGGCAGTTAAGAGAGGCTTAAATAATCTAACGTTAAGCAGTTAAAGCGTATAGGTTAAATAAAGAGGAAATACAGCTAATAGGATCTTATAGTTGTAATAGTAATTAATAAAATCTATAGTTAAGTAAGACCTATAGCTGTTAAAGAGGAGTAATTAGTATTCTAAATAAGCTTTTTGTCTAGTCTTTCTCTTAAAAACCTCCTTAAGCTAAGCTAGACCTATATTATTGTTAGTCTAGCTAGAAGAAGATAAGCTAATAAATACTAAGTGCTTTTTATTATTAATATTCTTAATCTAGCTTAATTTTAGACCTCTAACAGCTAACTAAAAAATAAGAGCTAAAGATAGAGCTATACTGTCTAAACAAATGTAGGCTAGAATAGTTACTTACTCTTTAGAACTATCCTAAGTTATAGCTGTTACTCCTTTTTAATTATATATCCTCTTGTTAAACACTCTTTCTAACCTTCTAGTAACTCTAATTATAAAGCCTTTCTTATCTATATTAAAAGTTTAAGAAGGCCCTATATTATATTCTCTTATCTTCTTATGTAGTAGCTTAAAGTAGAGGCTATATTTAGCCTCTAAATTAGCTTTATAGCAATTACAATCTATTCCTGCCTGCTAGCGTAAGATAAGATAGGTAGGATTCCTATTAATAAAGCAAGTAACCTAGCTTTCTAAAACCTCTCTACTAGCTAAAGATAAGGCAAAGTTACGTCTTATTACTTATGTAGGTAGTGTACGTTGTTTAGTAAGCGTAGTAATATACTGTAGGAGCTTAGTTTTTTAGTGTAGGTGAAGGAGTTAGTAGGCGAGTTAGTGTAGTTAGTTTTACCCTTAGTGCCTTCGCGTTAAGGTTAAGCGTACTACACTATACTTTTCTGCAAACTTTGTATATAAGAAAGATACGCCTAGTGCGCGCAAATAAATTTTATTGATTGCTTCCTAGATAAGATCTATATTAGTGGAGTTATTAGGTGTTAAAAAGGTAGTGTTGTTTTAGTGGGGTGCGCAAAACTCGACCATGCGCAAAACGCGCACAGACACAGTACCGAGGTAGACGGCGTAACGCGCATGAAGGCGTAACGCGCACCCCCACCAAAACAACACTACCTTTTAACACCTGATAACCCCACCAATATGGATCTGATTCAGGAAGCAATTGATGAAATCAATTCGCGCGCACTAGGCGCATCTTTCTTATATACAAAGTTTGCAGAAAAGTATAGTGTAGTACAATCTACGCTTTCTTAAAGACACTAAGGTGTCATCGAACACTAACTTTTCGAGGCGAGAAAAAGGTCTGGCTTTGCCTTTTTCTCGCCTCAACTATCTTAAACGCCTTCCTAAAATCAGCTTCTAATACTTGTTTTCTAGGTGCAGGTGTTGTAGCGTGCGCGCTAGCTAGTTGTAGAGAAACAGAGTGGTTAGCTGTTAATAACTCTGCAAGTAGTCTGTGCGTAAGCTGATTTTAGAGTTTAATTAAAGGCAATTCAACTCCTACTTGACAAAGCAACAGCTTTCTACTTAGGTAAATAGATTTATTAGCGTAGTGAACTAATAGATTTATCTACCTAGCTATCTATTACTCGAAATCCCTATACCGACTCGATATACCGACCTCCTATATCGACCTACACATTAGAATGGATAGCTAGCGCTCCTAGCTATCTACCTACACCGAAATCCCTCTATACTAACTCGATATACCGACGCTATATACCGACCTACATATTAGAATTGATAGCTAGTGCTCCTAGCTATCTACCTACACCGAAATCCCTCCATACTAACTCGATATACCGACCTAATATACCGACCTACACATTAGAATGGATAGCTAGTGCTCCTAGCTATCTACCTACACCGAAATCCCTATACCAACTCGATATACCGACCTAATATATCGACCCTATACCGAACTGCTTAGCGTACCTATATAAGCAATACAAGAGGGCAGCTAGCATAGCCTACAACAACAACAAAAAAGAAGTAAAGGAGATAACTAGACTAGCATACTAGCTCTATATACTTCCTACAAAACAAAGGACTGAGAAAGCTACTTGTTAAAACTACCCCAGGCTACGAGCCTCACCTTCTTTTAGACGAACCCCTCCTTGTAAATAAATCATATATTAGAAAATACTACGTAGATACCTGTAGGTCCTAAACCTACAAGTCTTATATAGCCTTTTAGGCTGAGAAAGGACGTTAAACTACAATAAAAAAAAGCCTCTCTTATTAGCTTACTAGGCTGAGATAACTAGATTTCTAGTGAGGAACTAGGGCCTTACCTTGATAAGTAAGAGGGATTTCTTTTACCTCTGCTACTAAGCCTAGCAGGCCTTTTTTAAGGAAATAACAATCTTAAAGGCCTTTAAGGCTACAAGCCTCTCAACCTTTAATCTTAAAGTTATATTGAAAAGGTTTAGTATTAAGAGCCCTCCAAGCAATTGTAAGTCCTTAGGCTTAAGTACCTTAAATTAGAGAAAAGTTGAACGCCTTCTGCGTGAGGTAGTTAAAGATCTAGGTAATAATTAACCTTAAAGGCTAAGCCAAGTTTATTACTAAACCTTAACTTAATAGACTATTCTTAAGCATAAAGTTAAGGGCCTACGCAAAGCTCTAATTAATAAAAAGACGCGCAGGAAACAAGGCAGGCCTCTCCTACTCTAAGAGCCTAAGGAGTACTAAGGTGGAGCTATAGTCTAGTCTCTAAGGAAGGTGAAGGAGGCACGTGATCGCCAGCAGCTCCAGGAGCGCAAGAAAGAGCAGGTACAACACTAAAAAGCTAAGATAAATAGGCATCGTAAGGAGACAAGGCAGGCAAGAGCAAGAAAAAAAAAGCAACAGGCTGGGGCTGCAGCTCAATTAGTAAGGGAGAAGGAAAAGGCTAAGAGGGCTGCTAATCAGGCCTCTAGAGCAGCTGCTCGCAGGACTGCAAAACGACTTAAACAATCTATTTATTTTTCAAGGTGTCAAGGGTGGTGGTTGTTATTGTAGTTAAAATAGGGTTCTAAAAAAGTAAAAAGCAGCTACCCTCTACTAATCAATCGCAAATGTCAAAACAAAAGATTGTGTGTAGTTAACGAGATCTGAACGGTAGATAGATGAGTCCTAGGAGGAAAGCTTAGACTACTAAGTGATAATTAGGGTTAAAAATTTTGCTAAGGTACTAAAAAACGACACTAGTTGAAACATGTCTAACAGCAATTGCCAGCCTATAGCTAACAACAAGATTATAGTAGGATTACAATAGGATTGCAACATAATGCAATAGAGGAAGGAAAGAACACGTATATACTGCAGCAGGAGCCTGCAATACTTTATAAAGCTGCTGCTTCTTACCTACTACTTTTTACCTTTTAAATAGCACTACATATAAACAATTTGTCTATAATACGCTGTAATAGTGTACAACCTCTACAATAAGTATCTCCTTGACTTTAACTCTTATCTAAAGACAGGAAGCTTTCCTGTTGTACACCTAGCCCCTAAACTAGTCTAGCTTAAGCTAATTATGTAGACACCTAAGTTTATTAAGTATCTACAAACTTAGCCTCTTTAGAACTTTATAATTATATTTCTTATAAACAACTCTAGAATCTGCAATATTTTTATATATAAAAAGAATGTTAAGCTTTAACTTAGCTAGTTGTAGAAAGAATATAAGATCTACAGAGTGTTTGCTAATACTAGCAAAGTACTTAAAATACTCTACTTTAGTATTCCTCTCTTCTTGTTAATTATGCATAAGCTAAGTAAAGAAACTATTAACTAGTTAAGCTAGCTGTTGCATGACGTTAAAATAGTGATAGAGAAGAAAGAGGCGAGAAAGGAGAAGTAGGCGTTCTATCATTGTGTGTATAGGTTAGAAAGTAAAGTAATAATAATACTACTTCTTTGATTTGTCTAAGAGTACCTAATAGTAAAGCCTTAACATAAGTAGGCGGCATAGGCGGAATAAGGCGCGTTAAGTTAGGAGGCAATTTATGTCTTTGTCTTGCTTTTCTTTGTTTCTGTCTAAACATGCTAGAGCGATACACTAATTGCGTGCTAGCAATGCTAAATAAGAGGATATAAGCCCTAATACCTGTTGTTAGCAATAAATCTTCTTTTTTACTAAAAAGGTGTCTACAAAATGTGTAGTCACATTAAAAGGTTGTCTTAAAAGGCTAAAGCCAGAAATGCTTTTACAATATTATATTACTTAATCTCTAAATCATTTTAAGTAGGGAAAGCTATTGCTGCATAAAAAGACTTAGCTGCTAATATAGCAGCAAATGTTAAGTTAATTAAGTTTTTCTTTTATAAATTACTTTTGCTTTAGCCTTTTAAGACAACTTTTTAATGTAACTACACATTTTGTAGACACCTTTTTAGTAAAAAAGAAGATTTATTGCTAACAACAGGTATTAGGGCTTATATCCTCTTATTTAGCATTGCTAGCACGCAATTAGTGTATCGCTCTAGCATGTTTAGACAGAAACAAAGAAAAGCAAGACAAAGACATAAATTGCCTCCTAACTTAACGCGCCCTATTCTGCCTATTCTTATTACTTTACTACTAGGCGCTCCTAGATAAAGTAAAGCAGTAATACTATTATTGCCTTACTTACTAACTTATAGACGGCACGATAAAAAGTCTATTTCTTTTTTCCTACTTCTTTCTTCTTTATTGCTAATTTAACGTCTTGCAATAGCTATTTAAGCTAAGTTCTAGTCTCTATACTTAGCTCTTACACAATAAATAGAAAAAAAAGAATACTAAAGTAATAGATTTTAAGTACTGCGCTAGTATTAGTAAATATTTAGAGATTATGTATTCCTTGCATAACTAGCTAAATTAGAGCTTAACAATCTTTTTATATATAGAAATATTACAGATAAAAGACTTATTTAAGATTTTTATAAACTTAGAAGTCTAGCTAGGTAGTTAAGTTTTAAAATACTTAATAAATTTCATTGTCTATATAAGTAGTTTAAGTTAGACTAAATTAGGTGCTAAGTAGACAGTAGCAAAAGATGCTTTTTTAGAAGAGAGCCTAGAATAAGGAGATGCTTGCCGTGAAGGTTACACGCTATATTGTAGTGTAGTATATTATATGTTAATTATTTGTATATAGTACTATTTAAAAGGTAAGAAGTAGTAGGTAAGCAGCAGCAGCTTTATAAAGTATTATAGGCTCCCGCTGTAGTACGTACGTGTTCTTTCCCTCCTCTATTACATTATGTTGTAATCCTATTACAATCCTACTATAATCCTATTATTAGCTATAGGCTGGCAATCGCCGTTACACATGTTTTAACTAGTGTCATTTTTAGTACCTTAGCAAATTTTTTTAACCCTAACTATTACTTAGTAGTCTAAGCTTTCCTCATAGAACTTATCTACTTACTATTTAAATCTTGTTTACTACACACTATTTTTTTTTAACTTGTGTAATCAATTAGTAGAGGGTAGCTACTTTTTACTTTTTTAGAACCCTATTTTAACTACAACAACAACTACCACCTTCAGCACCTTAATTAATAAATAAGTTATTTTTTACAACAATCTGCACTTTAAATCTAAGCAAAAAGCTGTCCTTATTAAACTTATAAGTTTAAACTTACTTTATAAGTATTATACAATTATTTGTTTATTTTCTTAATATTTTAGTTTAAGTCTTATTCTTACTTTTATTTATTTTTAAGGTGTCAAAGGTGGTGGTTATTGTTGTAGTCAATATAGGGTTTCTAAAAAAAGTAAAAAGCAGCTACCCTCTACTAATTAGTCGCAAAAGTTAAAAAAAAGATTGTGTGTAGTAAACAAGATTTAAATAGTAAGTAGATAAGTTCTATGAGGAAAGCTTAGACTACTAAGTAATAGTTAGGGTTAAAAAAATTTGCTAAGGTACTAAAAATGACACTAGTTAAAACATGTGTAACGGCGATTGCCAGCCTATAGCTAATAATAGGATTATAGTAGGATTGTAATAGGATTACAACATAATGTAATAGAGGAGGGAAAGAACACGTACGTACTACAGCGGGAGCCTATAATACTTTATAAAGCTGCTGCTGCTTACCTACTACTTCTTACCTTTTAAATAGTACTATATACAAATAATTAACATATAATATACTACACTACAATATAGCGTATAACCTTCACGGCAAGCATCTCCTTATTCTAGGCTCTCTTCTAAAAAAAGCATCCTTTACTACTATCTACCTAGTACCTAATTTAGTCTTACTTAAACTGCTTATATAGACACCTTAATTTATTAAGTATTTTAAAACTTAACTACTTAGCTAGACTTTTAAGTTTATAAAAATTTTAAACAAGTCCCTTATCTATAATATCTCTATATATAAAAAGATTATTAAGCTCTAATTTAGCTAGTTATGCAAGGAATACACAGTCTCTAAAGTATTTACTAATACTAATATAGTACTTAAAATTTATTACTTTAGTATTCTTCTCTTCTTATTTATTATGTAAGAGCTAAGTATAGAGACTAGAACTTAGCTTAAATAGCTATTACAAGACGTTAAATTAGCGATAAAGAAGAAAAAGGCAGGAAAAGAAGAGTAGCCTTTCTATTATCACGCCTATAAGTTAGTAAGCAAGGCAATAATAGTATTACTACTTTACTTTATCTAGAAGCGCCTAGCAGTAAAGTAATAAGAATAGGCGGGATAGAGCGCGTTAAGTTAGGAGGCAATTTGCGTCTTTGTCTTGCTTTTCTTTGTTTCTGTCTAAACATGCTAGAGCGACACACTAATTGCGTGCTAGTAATGCCGAACAAGGGGGCTTACGTGAGCCCGGATTCCTGTTGTTAGCAATAAATCATTTTTTTTACTAAAAAGGTGTCTACAAAATGTGTGGTCACATCAGAAGGTTGTCTCAAAAGGCCGAAGCCAGTCTTATTCTTACTTAACTAATTAAATATTCTCTAACAGGCATTCTTAAACAAGGCCCTTATAAGATGCTAGAGTAATTGCTTTTATAATTGTAGTAGTTTAAGTAAATTGTTGCAATGCTGTTAAGCATATAGCTTATACTGAGTAAGCAAAGCTGCTATAACTACGTAATTAAAAGTCTTGTAACTTGCTTAGTCTTTTTAAGATGCTTACAAACTTAGCAAGTAAATATTACAAAAATTATTTTGTAATCAATATTTATTATCTGCAATTAACACATTAATACTACCTGTGCTTTTTCTTTCTAGTTGATTGTCAGGATCTTAGGTTGCATTTTTACACTTACGCCTGCCACCTAGCTTGCGCAGTAGAAGATAACAATTTATAAGCTAATTTAGATCTTTACTTGCAATCCGCACACTATACTTTATAAGCAGAAGTTTAGCTTGTAATTGCTTACTCCTTCTGCTATTTTAGGCCTAAAATCTTAACTTCCAAAATAATTGACGCTCTGCTATTATACTTACTTAAGCAGGTGTTCTATCTTAACAAGCTAGCGCGTTAAAGTCTTTAGGTACAGACTGTTAAAGTAGTAATAAGTTGTTAAGCTTATTTAAAAAGGGCCCCCTACCTCTAAGTATTAACAAATGAGCTTTTTTTAGCAAGCGCACTGCTGTTTGACTATTAATAACTATGCAATTAATCGCGTTGTTGCTCCCTATAATCTTTAATTTCAAAATAAGTTTTAAAGTAGCAAGACTAGCATTTTGCTGCTAATTTAAGCAAGTTTTTAATAGTACACTAGCCTTGTGCTGTTTTTGCTTAGTATCTTCTAATCTACTTTTGTCTTTAGTAGGTAGGCCGTTTTTACTGCTTAAGATAGTAGATAGATTATTTTTAACGTCTTTAGTAGTCAGCTGCGTATCCTAATCTGCTCTTTTTTGGATAGGCAAGAAGTCTAAGTCCTCTCTTAGATTAACTAGCTTGCCATTATAAAGGATTTCTATAATCTCAATTGCTTAATTTTTAGTAGCTTTTCTTTGCAAAGTCTTTTATTAAATTAAAGTTTATTTAAGGTTATTTTGTAGGTGAAAAATACTGAATTAAGTACTAGTATCTATATATTTATTTTTTAAGTTGTCAAAGGTGGTGGTTGTTGTTGTAGTCAAAATGGGGTTCCAAAAAAGTGAAAAGCAGCTACCCTCTACTAATCAATCGCAAAAGTCAAAAAAAAGATTGTGTGTAGTTAACGAGATTCGAACAATGGGTGGATAAGTTCTAGGAGGAAAGCTCAGACCACCGAGCGATAATTAGGGTCAAAAAATTTGCTAAGGTACTAAAAAACGACACTAGTTGAAACGTGTCCAACGGCGATTGCCAGCCCATGGCTGACAACAGGATTACAGTAGGATTGCAATAGGATTGCAACATAATGCAATAGAGGAGGGAAAGGACATGTACGTACTGCAGCGGGAGCCTGCAATACTTTATAAAGCTGAAGCTGCTGCTTCTCACCTACTGCTTCTCACCTACTACTTCTCACCTTTCAAACAGCACTGCATACGAACGATTCGTATACGATACACTGCAATAGCGTGCAACCTCCGCGGCGAGCATCTCCTTATTCTAGGCTCTCTTCCAAAAAAAGCATCCTTTGCTACCGTCTACCCAGCACCCGATTTAGTCTAACTTAAACTGCTCATGCGGACACCTGAATTTATCAAGTATCTCAAAACTCAACCACCTAGCTAGACTTCTGAGTTCATGAAAATCTTAAACAAGTCCCTCATCCGCAATATCCCTATATACGAAAAGATTGTCAAGCCCCGATTCAGCTGGTTGTGCAAGGAATACACGATCTCCAGGGTATTCGCTGAGTATCTATATATAATATATGTTCAAGGCTTAATAACTAACTAAATTACAAATATAGCTGAAAGAATTAACCTTAAATCCTTAGTAATTGCACCTAGCTGCCTTCTCCCTGTTTGGTAGGTAGGCTCGGCAGCTGTAGGCATATATTCTACTTCAGTCTAGGCGTAGATTAGCAGTCTAGTGTCTAATCTTTATTAGTTAATAGTATTAGAAATATTTCCTAAACTATTCTTTAAGCACCTAGTTAGGGGATTAGTAGCTATAAATTTTAGTAGAGCTTATTTTATGTAAGTAAGCCGCCGCATTTACAATTACTAGCTAAAGCTTAGCTAGTAGATTAGCGCTTGTGCGCATCTTAATAGCTATTGTAATTAGCTTTTAGCTAGCTCTCTCCGCCAAGCTATTAGGCTTATAAGTATATAGCAGTAGCGTTTTGATTATAATCTCTTTTTCTATCGCCTATTTCTTGTATCTTAATTGCTCTCTTTAAGGCTGTGTAGCAGTACTATTATTTTAATAAATTTTTTCACTTTTCTACTATTATTTTCTCTTAATCCTTGTAGTAAAGCCTTCAATTACTAGTATAATATTTCTTAGTGTCTTTAACTAGATATTGTAATTGTACAGCTTGCCTAAGTAATTTTTTAAATAATTAGTGCCTATGTCTTAGGCAGCTAACTAGTTAGAAAATAAATAGATCTTATAAAATCTAATAAAAAGGTTGTAGTAATTTTTTTTGTTGCTATACGATACTTGTGAGGCATGGGCTGTTGTGCAGTCATTGCATTCTAATAGCTTTTTGCTAGTAATTTTAACGTTCTACGCTAAGTAGACAAAGGCTTTAATAGCTTGTTGTCCTGATTGTTTTAATTATTAATGCTACAGGTTCTTATTACTAGTACACAACTAAAGTTTTCTTAATTGCGCCATAGTGTTTACAAGTAGTAGTTAAGCAAAGTAATAAAAAAGTTACTTGTATCTTACAAACAAGACATTAAAGTAATACTTAAAGTTAAGTAAAACAACATTTTTCTTAATTGTTCTAAATTGTAAGGTTTAATTATATCCTCAATACTTAATGCCTACCTACTTAAGCCGTGCTTTTAACACAATATTAACATAGAAACCTAGTACAACTTTAACGTTAGTAAGCGGAAGATTAGCTGTCCTAGGGCTAGCCTTGCTATGCAGGACGTTCTTAAGCAGCCTTTTTCTTATTTTAGCAACTAAAATAGATTAAGTGCCTGCCTTAACAGTCTTTTCCTTAGTACATTTGCTAAAACTGCTTAGTACTAAGTAATCTACTATATTTACTGGGTAGATTACTGCTTTACTATCTATAATTATACAAATAGTCAAAGCAAAAAGAGTAAAAGCTGTGCTAAACGAATTTAGTCTAATTTCCTTGATAAAGTCTTTTAGGTTAATTAATACTTAAACTAATAAGCTAAAGTGAAATCTACTTAACTTATTAGTAGCTAATCTGCTAGTGCTAATCTTCTAGCCTTTCTTCTTAATCTAGGTGCGTACAGTTGCCTATTTGTTGCTAGTCTTTTACTTAAGAATTTTCTTTTTGTTGTTGTTTAACAGCTTAATAAGTATACTGCTAGAAAAGCTTAATCTAATAACTGTAGTTTATAGTTAATAGCAGTTGCGCTGTATCTAGAAGTGCTTATTTATAGGCCCTTTACTAGCCTTGTAAAGGCAAAAGTGCAATTACTTACTACTTTTATTAAACTTTAAGTTATTAGCGATTGTAGATTGTTAAGCTGCCTTTAATTCAAATTTAGTTTAAAACACTGCGTGTTCTATTCCTTTTAAAAAAGTAATTAACTAATTTTGCAAAAAAACACTAAAGATCTTTTCTAGATTGTTAAGAGTTAAATAAGCCTTACTAAGCGCTATTACTTATACTAGCTTATTACGCTTCTTGCGCGACTAGTTTAGTGTGATTTTAGTGCCTAAAGCGTCTAAAAGATTAGTAACTACTAACAGCCTAGTAACTTTAGGAAATAATTAGATTCTTGCTTGTTAATACAAGAGTGTAAAGGACTAAAGCCCTGACGTCTTTAGTACTTGACAAAAGGCCTCGTTTTGCTATCCTACAGATCCCGGGTGTCCGTGCTCACCCAGTATCTGTAAGCCGGGCGTATCAGCCCTTCTACTTTTCTAGCCTACTAAACTCTTCCCTTAGCTTTGCGCTATTTTCTTGAGCTACGTCAGCAGCTGCTACGTAGCTACCCTTGCCTCTCTCTTAGTACTAAGCACAGACCTCACAGAGGAGTAGATAAGCTTGCTAGATAGCCTTTATAGTTCTTTATTTAATTCACTACTGTTTTCCCTACATCTTTAATTAACCTAACGTACCCTTACATTTAAATTGAATCCTTCTGTAGCGCTAACGCTGCTACATTAAATTAGAAGCCTCCTAGAGCTACATCTAGACGAGACTCTGATTAGTTATATTGCTAATCTTAGTTAAAGCTGTTTTGAATCTACTAAGGATTAGCAGTAGAAGAAGCACAAAGAGTGCTAAGAGATACCTAGCTGTACAAGACCCTCCCTAGAACGTTTTGCGATATAAACTGTTAGATAAGCCTACTATATTGTTAGTAGCCCTAGAAATTAATCCCTGCTGTTAAACAATATAGGTGCTATTTATTTAGTACTTTTACACAACAATAGTAGGGGTAGAGATTACATCTAGAAGCTTTGCTGTCTAGATAGCAAGACTACACTAAGATAGTGTTAGCAGGGCCGAAATAGAGAACACTCTAGAAGGCCTCTGCAGAGCGAACGAACTAGATAAGATAGCGACTTTAATAATAATACAAGAAGCCTATCTTATCTAGGAGGCTATTAATCTAGCTTCTAAAGAAGAACTAGAACAAGGACAGCTACCTGCTTAGCTACTAACCTTCTTTGCTGTATTAAAACTAGTTTAGCAGCTAGTATAACCTAAGTGTTTTAAGCAACCTAATTTAGACGCTTTTAATAGAATAAGAAAGACGTACTAAGTTTTTGAGAAGTAGCTTACTACTAAGGTAGAAAACAACTAAGAAGACTTTAACATAGAAAGAAGGACGTGTAATTATGCCTTTAGTAGGCTAAAAGGTTTAGCGGTAACTTTAACGCTGCTCTACCTTAACTAAATAGAATTATTAGACGCCTAGAACTTTAAACACTTGTTGAGCTTCTTTAATTAAATGTTTAGAGATTTACACAGCGCTAAAAGAGCTTAAAATAAGCTCTAGTCTATATCTTAAGGCAAAAGAAGTATCTGTAACTATATAATAGAATTTTAGGAATAGTTGCTACTGTTAATAGCAACTTAGATAAGGATATAAATATAATGCTCTTTTAAAAGAGCTTTACTTATAAGCTTTAGAATAAGCTTATAGGTATTACCTTTTTAGACTTAGATAGTTTATAGAATAGGTCTATTAAAATAGCAGACTACTTATACTAGATAAAGCAGTATTCTAAAGGCTAGAATAAGCCTAAGGAACAATACTCTAAGAACAGAGACTAGGAAAGGCGTAAGGAATATAGGCTAAGACGTACTTATTCTCCTCTTCCTCCTCTTGTAAGAGACTAGATAGAAGGAATAGAGTTTACTAGAAAATTAGCTAAGCTACGTAAGTTTAGTAATCTAGAGCTAAACAGGCTAATAAGGGAAAGATATTGTTTTACCTGCAAATAAAAAGAACAATAAGCTATAAATTATACTATAGGAGAAAAGATGCTAAGAAAGAAAAAGAAGAAAAAGAGGACTATTGTATTAAAGTCCTTAAAAGCAAAAGTGAGAAAGCTTAGTAAAGAAAGCTTAAGTAGCAAAGATACTCTAGAAGAACTAAATTCTAATTTAGAAAAAGAATAGCTCTTGCTTAAAGTTACTAGTAAGAGCTATATATAAGCTAAAAAGACTTAACAAAGAAATAGGCTAGTTTTAAAAAAGATATAAGTAGTGATAGAATTATTATTACAACATTAGTAAATTGTTACACATTTGCTTTAACTCTAATTAATATAAGAAATCTTATATACTCTCTTATTAGCCCTTGACTTATTAGGAACGCTAGTTTATAGTATATCCCTATTTCTCTGTGTAGATAAGAAGGAGTTATAAAAAAACCTAGAACTAATAATAAAGTTACTAGGTTAGAGATTACATTAAAAGGTATAAGGATACTATCTAGGGCTATGTTGCTCCTACACACCTTAGATACAATTTAATACTTAGACGGCCTTAGATAAATAGAAGAGAGGTTATTTATTTTTAAGGTATTAAAGGTGGTGGTTGTTGTTGTAGTCAAAATGGGTTTTCTAAAAAAGTAAAAAGCAGCTGCCTTCTACTAATTAGTCGCAAAAGTCAAAAAAAGATTATGTGTAGTTAACGAAATTTAAACGGTAAGTGGATGGGTTTTAGGAGGAAAGCTTAGACCACTAAGCAATAATTAGGGTCAAAAAATTTGCTAGGGTACTAAAAAACAACACCAGTTAAAACGTGTCCAACGGCAATTGCCAGCCTATAGCTAACAACAGAATTACAGTAGGATTGCAATAGGATTGCAATATAATGCAATAGAGGAGGGAAAGAACACGTACGTACTGCAGCAGGAGACTGTAATACTTTATAAAGCTACTACTTCTTACCTACTACTTCTTACCTTTTAAATAGCACTATATACAAACAATTTAAATATAATACGCTGCAATAGCGTGTAACCTCTACAATAAGCATCTTCTTAACCTTAACTCTTATCTAAAGACAAGAAGCTTTCCTGTTGTATACCTAGCCCCTAAACTAGTCTAGCTTAAGCTAATTATGCGGACACCTAAGTTTATTAAGCATCTATAAACTTAGCCTCTTTAGGACTTTATAATTATATTTCTTATAAACAACTCTAGAATCTGTAATATCTCTATATACAAAAAGAATGTTAAGCCTTAACTTAGCTAGTTGTAGAAGAAATACAAGATCTATAAGGTGTTCGCTAATACTAGCAAAGTACTTAAAATGCTCTGCTTTAGCATCCTTTTCTTCTTGTTAATTATGTATAGGCTAAGTAAAGAAACTATTAACTAGTTAGGCTAGCTGTTGCATGACGTTGAAATAGCAATAGAGAAGAAAGAAGTAAGAAAGGAGGAGTAGGTGTTCTATTGTTGTATGTATAGGTTAGAAAGCAAGGCAATAATAGTGCTGCTTCTTTAATTTGTCTAAGAGTACCTAGAAGTAAAGCCTCAATATAAGTAGGTAGTATAAGCAGGATAGGGCGCGTTAAGTTAGAAGGCGATTTGCGTCTTTATCTTGCTTTTCTTTATTTCTATCTAAACATGCGACACACTAATTGCGTGCCAGCAATGCTAAACAAGGGGGCATAAGCCCTAATACCTATTGTTAGCAATAAATCTTTTTTTTTACTAAAAAGGTGTCTACAAAATGTGTGGTCACATTAAAAGGTTGTCTTAAAAGGCCGAAGCTAGAAGAGAGGTTATAATTACCTTTTCTAAAAAGTTAGTCTATATCTATACTTCTAGACAAAGAATTAAACTACTAACCACTAAAGATTTCCCTGTTCTAGAAAGTAAAAGGTTAAAGTAAATAAACGCAACAGCCTATTACTCCTATATTAAATAAGCAAGGAAGGACAAGTTAATTTAGACCTTTACAGCTTCCCTTAAGGATATTAAGAAGGCCCTAGCTCCTAAGAAGAAAGTAAATGTTATATAATTACTTCTTAAGGCGTACTAACATATAGCTTAGATTTTTAAGTTACAAACTACCTCTGCACTACCTCCCTTACGTAGACCTAGGGTAAATTACTAAATTAAGTTACAAAAGAACAAAAATAGAAAAATAAGAACCTTTTTAGGGCCCTTGATATAGTATAAGTAAACTAGAGCTTTTATTTCTACGCCAGCAGCTTATATCTCTATTAAATAAAAGATAGATTAGAGCTAGTAGCTCTATAGCTTCTTCCCTAGTTCTATTTGCTAAGAAACCTAGAGGAGGATTATAGTTCTGCGTTAATTGCTAAGCTTTTAACACTATTATAAAAAAGAACTGTTATTCTTTACTGTTAATCTAAGAAACGCTTAATAGTATTGCTAAAGCAAAATAGTTTACTAAGATTAACGTCTCTACAGCCTTCTACAAAATTAGGATTAATATAAAAGATAAATAGAAGACTACTTTTAAAATAAGATTTAGATTATACAAATAGCTAGTTACTCCTTTTAGCATACCAAACGCTCTTAGCACCTTTCAATAATATATTCACTCAACACTACGCAAGTATATTAATAATTTCTAATTAGCTTACTTAAATAATATATTAATTTACATAAATAGCACGCTTAAAGAACACTAACGCAATATAAACAAGGTTCTAGAAGTAATAAGCAAGGCTAGGTTACCTCTAGATATTAAGAAATGCAAATTTAACATACAAAGTACTAAGTACCTAAGATTTATTATAAAAGCTAGAAAGGGACTTTAGATAGACCCTAAGAAAGTAAAAGCTATTTAAGAATAGGACGCACTAATAAATGTTAAAGGAGTATATAGTTTTCTTAGATATACAAACTTTTATTTATACTTTATTAAAAACTACTCTAATATAGTTGCCCCGCTTACAAGACTTACTAGAAAGGTCTCCCTTTAATAAGGAAAAGCAGAACAAGAAGCTTTTCATAAGCTAAAAGGGCTATTTATTACTAAACTTATACTAGCTTAATAGGATCCTAACAAAGAAACAATCTTAGAGACTAATTCTTCTAGCTATATTGTAGTAGGAGTCCTTTTGTAATACAATAATTAAGGAAGATTATAACTAGTAGTATACTACTTAAAAAAGATAACTAGCGTTTAAAGCAACTACAAGATATATAACAAAGAATTACTTATAGTTATTTGCTACTTATTTAAGTAGAATGCTATGCTACGTTCTTTAAGGAAGTTCCTAGTTATAACAGACTATAAAAACCTAGAGTATTTTAGAAAGCCTAGGCAGCTTAGTAAAAGATAGATAAGATAGGCCTAATTCTTTAGTAAATTTCCTAACATAGAAATTGCCTACAGGCCTAGAGTTAATAACTCTAAGGCTAATGCCTTATTCTAGAGACAATAAGATATACCTATAAATAGTTTAGATTCTTAAATTTCTAGAAAGTTCTTACAAGTCTTTAAACTATTAACTACAATAACTCTAGAAATAGAGGAATAGGAAGAAGAGGAGACTCTTAGAACTTTTAGCTACAATAGCTATCCTGTAATAGTACTTTAGAAATAGCTAAATCTAGAAGAGCTTTAGAACAAAGCTAAAGAAGAGGATAACACGTACTAGCTAGCCTAGAAAGCAGTTAGTAAGGAAGAACGCTAATTTCTAATAAAGCTAGACTTTAAGCCTTTTATTTCTAAATGCTAATTCGATAATTCTAGAAACCTACTATACTATAGTTAAAAATAGGTAGTAAACAAGAAACCTTTGCGCACTAGAATTATCTATAAAATCTACTGTTCTAGAGCCTTAGAGCACCTAAGAAAGAACTTTACCTACTAAGCAGTTGCAAGAGAGTACTTTTAGCCTTCTATTAACTAAATAGTAAAGTAATATATTAGAAACTGCTTAGTGTGTAGAAGATCAAAACTATAGAGAGATAGTCTACAAGAATTTTTCAAGCCTTTGCTAATTCTAGAGCGTATTTAGAAGGAAATATTAATTAACTTTGTTACAGGATTACTAGAGAGCGAAGGTTACATAAACCTGATAGTAGTTACTAATAAGTTAAGCAAAGACGTAGTTTTAATAGGTCTTAAGAACATTACTTTAAAAAGTGTAGCTAAAGCGTTTATTAACTCTATAGTAGCCTACTACTAGTTACTAGACTATATTACATCTGACTAAGAAGTACAGTTTGTAAGCTACTAGAGATTAAACAATGTTTATCTTCTAGATATTACTCTAAAACTAACAGCTCTAGAGAACAAATAAACTCTATAGTACAAACCTACTTACAAGCTTTCTGCAATTAGGATTAAATAAATCAGAAAGGCAACCTAGGGATAGCTAAAATCGCGATTATAGCACGATAAGCACAATTAACTAGAATGTTACCTTTCTTTCTACAACATAAATATAAGGTAGATCCTCTTCAAATAGCAGTAAAACATAGACCTTAAAATTAAGCTTAAAGAAGGAGAATACAGGAGGACTACTAGAAAGCAGAAAAGATAGCTAATAAACTCTAGCAAAGTATTAAGTTAGCTTAAGCTACATTAGTAGAATCTTAACAAGAATAAGAACGCTAAGCAAACAAGAGAAGAAAGCAATTACTTTAGCTTTAAATAGGTGATAAGGTTTAGTTAAAGCTTAGAGACTACTACAAGATAAAGAGACTAAGCTAAAAACTTAATTAGAAGAATCTAAAGTACATAGTACTTAAGACTGTTAGACTAAACGCTGTAAAGCTAAATACTCCTAAAAGGATACATCTAGTATTTGATATTAACAACCTCTAACTAGCTTACTCAGATCCTTTACTAAGCTAACTATAAGACGATAATAAACCTTTACTAATTAAAGTAGACGGCGAAGAAGAGTACCTAGTAGAACGCCTATTACAGGAAAGAAGCATAGAAAGAAGAAAAGAATACCTAGTTAAATAGGTAGGATACCTAGAACTAATGTAGGAACCAGCTTTAAACCTAGAAGATATAGAAGCACTATAGGACTAGAAGAACTCTAGGACCCCTGTTAAGAAGGGGGGTACTGTAAAGGGCTGAAGCCCTAACGTCTTTAGTACTTAACAAAACGCCTCGTTTTGCTATCCTACAGATTACGGGTGTCTGTGCTCACCTAGTATCTATAAACTAGGCGTATTAGCCCTTCTACTTTTCTAGTCTACTTTGCTTTTAGCTTTGCGCTATTTTCTTAGGCTACGTTAGTAGCTACTACGTAGCTACCCTTGCCTCTTTCTTAGTACTAAGCACAGACCTTATAAAGGAGTAGATAAGCTTGCTAGATAGCCTTTGTAGTTCTTTATTTAATTCACTACTGTTTTCCCTGCATCTTTGGTTAACCCAACGCACCCTTACAAAGAGCTGCTACTTAGTAAACTATTACTTAGGGCCTATTTGTCTCTAGTAAGCCTTATTAAGGTATAATCTGTCCTGCGCTTTAATTAAATACTAAGGATTCTAATCTGTAGGTGCAAGATTCTCCTTTAGGATCTTTACTAAGGCTTAAAGGCTAGTAAAGTTCTAAGTAATTATGGCTATTAAGGCGTTTGAAAACAGGTCTAGATAGACAGTCTTGCTAATCTAGTCCTTAATATTAGTAATCTTAGCAACTTTTTTTATTTATTAAGTAGCTTGTACTTTGTACTTCATAACTAGCTTATAATATTTATCTTTCTTATACTTAGCACTAAGAAGTTTAGCTTTCCATTTGTGTTAAGTAATTTTATAGTCCTTTTGTATTTATGCGCTAGCGCTAGCTAATAGAGCAACTAGCTGCTTAATATCCTTAGACAGTTCTAGATACTGTGGCTCCTAGTGATCTGTTAAGGGTACGTCCGGGCGATTAGGATTAACCTAATTCTAAATGCCTTTCTTTAAGCAGTGTAGCCTTAATAGAGCAAACCAAGTTAGCTAGTCTAATTATGCCTTAAGGATTACCTCTAAGGCGACAAGCAGTGTATTAGTAATGTCTATTTTAGTAAGATGCTATGTAGAATTACAACGTAGGTTAATGTTACAGTAACAACAAATTCATTAGTTAGTTAGTAGGTAGCTAGGTAGCTTGGATTAGATGGAGGTTAATCGTATAATTAATAGGTGAGGTACAGCAGCCGCAGCAATTTGCTAGCTGTGCTGTAGAAGAATAAAGGAGAGTAAAATGCTAATTAAACAGTTGACCTTACAGCTTGCTAATTGCGCAGTAGGAATTAAAACTATAATTAAGCGGCTGGGCTTATAACTGTAGGAGCTGAAAAGAAGCAATTGCTTAATGAGAAGGAGTAAAATAAGTATATTAATCAACTAAGTGCCACAACAAAGTGTCTAATAACTACTAAAGAGGAAAAAGACGATCTGACCCGTGTATATAGGCGCTAGCGTGGTCGTCACGTGTTTAGCTTACCAGGATCACCTGGTCAACAGGGTGATCCGCATGTTGCGCATGTCAATACTCCAACAATTAATAACTAAGCTTAATAGAGTTAATAGTAACTTAGGACTAGCAGTAGTAAGTCTAGAGGAAGAAAGCATTGCGCCTTCTTGCCTTTAACTTATCTTCTATTCCTTCTTTAATATCTAAGATACAGTAAAACTTATAGGAGTTCTTTATACAAATAGTAAACAATAGTTAGTAAAGTAATAAACAAGGTATAGTCTTTAGAAAAAATAATGTATATCTTGTTAAGTCTTTGTAGTATATACTTGTTCAGGTGTAGGTGTATAAATTTTCGCTTCTTAAGTACCCTTTATTTTGCCAGGTAGGCTTAAATTTATACTTAATGCTAGTACTTATTCAGTGTTACGCATTTAGATGTAAGCTTTTAGTGCTATCTTAAATTTTGCTAGATAGCACCTTAGCTCGGCATTTTTTTACTTATATATTACTGTCTTTATTTTGCTAGACAGGTTGCTACCCTAAATTCTGCTAGGAAGACTTTAAGTTAGCGTTTAAACACATGTAAGACTGTCCATTTTTTTGCTAGACAGCTTGCTACTTAAAATCTCGCTAAGTAGACTTTAAGTTAGCATTTAATAACGCATTCTGTTATTTTATTAGTAGTTTTTGTTTTCTGTGGTTGTTATTAGTGCTAACTTAGGTAACATAGTCCTTAATGTAGTCTATAGTAGGGGATAGTGGTACCCCCCTAAAAGTATACCTAGTAATAATCCTAAGAATTCTAGTTTCTTTAGAGTTCTTTTAGATTTTGTACTCTTAAAAGATTGTTGTATTGTTCTTGCAACAATTGTGCACTAGTTCCTTTGCGCCCTAAGTAGTACAATATGTCCTTATAGGCTTTGCTATTTTTACGGGTGTTAGAGTATATAAAGACATGCTACTACGAGGGCAAAAGGTCACTAGCAGCTAGATTATGTGAAAATAAGGTTAGTACGATAATGATCTTATTGTAGGTTGAGTATTAAAGACTAGTATATGGGTTGAGAGTAGAGTGAATAGATAGTTGGGTCGATGTTGAATAGTTACGATCCACAGAGCAGGTTATATACCTCAAGATCAGGTGGTTGAGCACTGACCTCGCGGGCAGTAGGGTATCACGCTGTGCACCGGCACACTACAGTTTAAAGTTAGTAGTAGTTGCGTAGTATCTAGATGTGCTTGCTTACAGGCTGTTTGCTAAGCTTACAAAATCAAGGGTGCAATTACCTACAATTTTTTTACTTCATGTTATTTAATAATAGTCAAGCTATTATTAATTTAGATCTAGTTAAGAACACTAGGTGTCCTTTTCCTTTTAAGAAAATAGTTAACTAATCTTATGATAAAATACTAAAGATCTTTCCTCAATAATTAAAATTTAACCAAGCTCTACTAAGTGCAATTGATTCTGCTAGCTAATTGTGCTTCTTGCGCAACAAGTCTAGTTTAATTTGAGTACCTAAGGCGTCTGAAGAATTGGTAACTGCTAATAGCTTAACAACTTTAAGAAGTAAATAGATTGTTGCTTGTCAATACAAGAGCTACTACTTTATAAACTATTACTTAGAGCCTATTTATCCATAGCAAGCATGATCTAGGTAGAATTTATACTACGCCTTAATAAAAAAATTAGTATTTTAATCTATAGATGCAAGATCCCTCTTTAGAATCTTTACTAAGGCTCAAAGGCTAATAGGGTTCTAAGTAATTACACTTATTAAGGCGTTTAATAGTAGATCTAGATAGACAGTCTTACTAAACTAGTCCTTAATATTAGTAATACTAGTAACCTTTTTTATTTACTTAACAGTCTATACTTTGTACTTATTAACTAGCTTATTATAATTGTTTTTTTTACTTAGTATCAGGAATTCAAGCCTTGTATTTGCGTTAAGCAATTTTATAATCCTCTTATTCTTAGGTGCTTGCGCTAGGTAGTAGAGCAATAGACTCCTTAATATCCTTAGGTAGTTCTAGATACTAAGGCTCCTAGTAGTCTATTAAGCGCACGTCTGGGAGATTAGAATTAACCTAATCCTAGATGCTTTTCTCTAAGCAGTGCAGTTGCAATAGAGCAAACTAAGTTAGCTAGTCTAATTAGGCCTTAAAGTTTACTTCTCAGGCAACAAGCAGTGTATTAGTAAGGTATATTTTAGTACGGTGCTTTGTGTCGATTACGACGTGGGTTATTGTCAAGGTGTTAACGGATTAATTAATTAGTTAGTAGGTAGCTGTGTTAAAAATAACAGTAGCCTATAGGTTGTAGCATAAATTAGTAAGAGGTTGATTATATAATCAATGGATAAGAGGTATAGAAGCCGCAGCGATCCGCAGGCTATGCTGTAGGAGAAAGAGGAAAGTAAATTAACAATTAAACAGTTGACCTTCTAGCTTGCTGATTGCGCAGTAGAAATTAAGACTACAATTAAGCAGCTAGGCTTATAACTATAGGAGCTAAGAAGGAGTAATTGCTTAATTAATAGAGTGGGAAATAAGTATATTAAGCAACTAAGTGTTACAACAAAGTGTTTAATAACTACTAAAAGAACATGAGACGATCTGGCCCATATGTATAGGCGCTAGCGCGGTTGTCACGAGTTTAGCTTACCAGGATCACCTGATCACCGGTGTGATCCGTATGACAATACTCCAACAATACTAAAATAAGTAAGATTCTCATTCTTCTTAAGCTAATTGTTTGTAGTGCTTTTATAAGAAAACTTAGCTTAAAAGCTAATAAATGCTAAGTTTCTTAAAAGAATAAAAATTGAATTACATTTTTAATATAACATATACATTGGCTTCGGCCTTTTAAGACAACCTTTTGATGTGACCACACATTTTGTAGACACCTTTTTAGTAAAAAAAAATATTTATTGCTAACAACAGGTATTGGGGCTTATGCCCCCTTGTTTAGCATTGCTAGCACGCAATTAGTGTGTCGCATGTTTAGACAGAAACAAAGAAAAGCAAGACAAAGACGCAAATTACCTTCTAACTTAACGCGCTCTATCCCGCTTATTCTTGTTGCTTTACTGCTAGGCGCTTCTAGATAAAGTAAAGCAGTAACACTATTATCGCCTTGCTTACTAACCTATAGACGCGACGATAGAAAGCCCACTCCTTCTTTCCTGCCTCTTTCTTCTCTATTACTAATTTGACGTCTTGCAATAGCTATTTAAGCTAAGTTCTAGTCTCTGTACTTAGCCCTTACACGACAAACAAGAAGAGGAGAATACTAAAGTAATAGATCTTAAGTACTGCGCTAGTATTAGCAAATACCCTAGAGATCGTGTATTCCTTGCACAACTAGCTAAATTAGGGCTTAACAATCTTTTTGTATATAGGGATATCGCAGATAAGAGACTTATTTAAAAAATTTATAAACTTAGAAGTCTAGCTAGGTAGTTAAGTTTTAAGATACTTAATAAATTTAGGTGTCTGCATGAGCAGTTTAAGTTAGACTAAATTAGGTGCTAGGTAGACAGTAGCAAAGGATACTTTTTTTAGAAGAGAGCCTAGAATGAGGAGATGCTCGCTGCGGAGGTTACACGCTATGTTGCAGTGTAGTGTATCGTATGCAAATTGTTCGTATGCGGTGCTGTTTGAAAGGTGAGAAGTAGTAGGTGAGAAGCAGTAGGTGAGAAGCAGCAGCTTCAGCTTTATAAAGTATTGCAGGCTCCCGCTGCAGTACGTACATGTCCTTTCCCTCCTCTATTGCATTATGTTGCAATCCTATTGCAATCCTACTGTAATCCTGTTGTCAGCTATAGGCTGGCAATCGCCGTTGGACACGTTTCAACTAGTGTCGTTTTTTGGTACCTTAGCAAATTTTTTTAACCCTAATTATCGCTCAGTGGTCTGAGCTTTCCTCCCAGAACTCATCCACCCACCGTTCGAATCTCGTCGACTACACACAATCTTTTTTTTTGACTTTTGCGACTGATTAGTAGAGGGTAGCTGCTTTTCACTTTTTTGGAAACCCTATATTGACTACAACAACAACCACCACCTTTGACACCTTAAAAAGAAATACTAAAATATAATTTCAGCTATTCGCAACTACACGCTTAAAAACAATTAATAGCTCTAAATAAGAGAAAACTGAGATAGAAAAAGTAAATGTAAATAAATAGTACTTTAATGTAGAAAGTCGTAGCTAATTAAGTAGCTACTAGCGCGTTTATAGTAGTAAAACTTTTAAGAAACATAAAAAATAGTCATACTACTAAAACTTTACTTTAAGCTTAACAATACTGTAGCACTTAGGAAAAGACTAGATATAATGCGCAAACTTACTATGAGGATATATTAGAAACTACTGAATTAAATAGTATTACGAATAATAAGAGTAAAGATAGTTATAGTAGTAAGAATGAAAATAGCGCAGACTAGGTTAGTCGTGCCAAGCAAAGCTAACCGGGTCGATAGGTTAGCTTGGTTAATGATTATTTACGTTATAAGCAAAGTCCAAAACATAATTAGTATTATTAATTTTCTAAATGAAACAGATTCGACATTTATAGAAATTAAATAATATAGCAAACTCTAAAAGCTTATAATAATATATAAAGTAAATTCTGCTGATCAGCTAAAGTAGCTAACAAAGTTAACCAATCTAGTAATCAATTTCAAAAAAGAAAAATAGTATTAAAACTTAAAGCTAGAATGCTAGCTATCATGCTATAACTGTACTACGTAACGCTAAGATAGGAAAAGCAACTTTGTAGCCTAAAGGCTAAGAGAAGGTATGTAACTAATTACTATGCTAAAAACTCTGACTAAGAGTAATTAAAACTATTACAACTATTGCTAGGAGTATTCAAAACTACTACAACTATTGCTAAGAGTGATTACAACTATTAAGGCTATCGCCTAGCATATAGTAATAGGCAATAAGCTTTTAAGCTTATTGTGTTTGGCTTTGGAATTTAGTTTTAGAATTAAAATTACTTCTTAAACTCTTATATTATTATACAAACTTACTAAACGTGCTAACACACTCTGTACTATTATATTAATTTACTAATTGTGCTAGTACACCAACCGTTAATCGCACTTACTCATTCCCGAGAACCAACCCTAGATTATCTTCGGACGATCTTCACAAGACTGTTTTTTGTTTCTATTTAACACGAAGACTAATAGCTTATATTAAGTAAATTTAGACCTTACTAAGTCACTATACTAGAAGCTATATTGGTGGATTACGAAGCCGGCGTTCACCGTCGTTGAGCGGCCACCTCCGTCGGTCGAAAAGGAGTTAGTGGCGATAGTCCCTATGGTAATTGAGTTTGTGCAGAGGTCAGAATGTAAAAAGTCACTAGTATAGTATATACTAAAATTCTATTTTTCTTCTAACATCACTAAGTTAATTAAGAATATTACTATACCACTTCAAAAGCTTTTTAACTTATTTTTTTCCCTCTAAAAGAGCTTATGGTTTACTCTAATAGGCTTATTCTAAAGTTTTTTATACTAGTTAGTATATAAGATGTCGCAAACTTCTTAGCTCTTTTTAATTTATACTATAGTGACTTTTAAAGTGGGCTCGAATGATTACTAAGAGCTTGTTGTACTTTACTAGTTTCTAGCAATATTTTTTTTATTACTCTTTTTATAAAAGTACTTATAGCTACGCTTTTGGCTTATACTTTTGACTTTTGATGTATAAAGTTTCAAGTTTGTTTTGTATAGTTTTTGCATTTAAAAAAGAAACCAAGCTTAGTAAAATAATTGATCATTAGTAAAGTATTTTTAAAATATTTAACTAGTTAAATACAAATTTAGAGAATTTATAGTATTTGGTGCTACCAGTAAATATTGTTATAGTTAAAGCCTTATTGAAAGTTTATTTAGCTTTTATAGCATTTAAAAAGTTACGCATAATAAATACACTCCTTACTTCAGAAATGTTTAGGTTTTTAGCTTCTATTTACTTTACTTACTACTTATTAAACTAAGCTGATGAATTTTAGTACTAAGCTTTGCTTTCTTAAAGCTTACATAGTACACTTAATATACTACTATTTCTTTAGTAATATTCATTATTACTAGTTCGATTTGTAATTTTTCTATAAGCTTATTAAGAGTTTAGCCTAGTGTATGTATAAGTTTTATTATACTTATAGCTAGTTACTATTTATTAATGGTTGCGTAAACTAAGTTTTATTAACACTTTAAATTACGCACGTGCACAGTCTAGTCTTTGTACTATATATAATACTTATGAAACTTCTTCTTATAAGTCTTAAGGTTTCTTTTTAAAAAGCGTTTTTGATCGGCACTAAAGGCCATTAAAATGGATGAATAAATATATTAATAGTAGTGATAGCTTCTGAGTTAATATATACTTAGAATTCTTAAGAATTAGTATTACACTGTAACTAGGTGTACTAGTAAGTCTAGCTAGTGTAGTCTAAGAGGCTGTGAAGGTTATCCGTAGATGACCTAGGTTGGTTCTCGGGAATAAGTGAGTGCGATAGACGGTGGGTGTACTAGCACGATTGGAAGATCGATGTACTAGTACAAGGGTGTGTTAGCACGTTTAGTACACCAATGTAATAACACGAGGGTTTAAGAATAAAGTAATCCTTAGATTAATATTTAAGTTGAACACACTAAGCTATAGGAGTTCAATTTCTAAACTATATACTATAATAAATGTAACACTAATTTCCTTGCTCTGTATGCTCTGTAAGATTAATAAGATCTGTAAAAGCATGTTGCTCTTTTGCTCTAGCTGCTCTGTAGAAATTATAAGATCTATAAAAGCGCTAAGACTTTCTTGCTTTGCAGGGCATCTTGTTGCTGTAAGATTAACCTTTGTTTAAGTTGTAGCTTTAGTAAGGCTAGGCAGTAATAGTTATAACACCATCTTCTTTTTGTAAAGATTTGTCTTTAAAGTTCCAGGATAATGCCTAAAGCACTATTTTTGAATATATAACTTGGTGTCTTACTTTTGCTTTTTTTATTACTTGTACAGCAACATTATACTTATTACATGTTGAAATTGTTGTAAAGCTAGTCTTGTTCATTATGTATATATATTTGTTTAAGTTAATATAACAGATGCAACTATTGCAATTTTTTTATTTATAATATTTGCTTTTCTAAAAATGAACAGTTATTTATTAAAGCAGAAAAAGATTGTCTACAAGCTTAGCTAGAAGCAATAAAACAAAAAGAGCTAGAGATTTAAAAAGGTTTTTGCAAGAATTCAGAGCGTGCTTTAGAAGCAATTTTAGTAAAAAACAGCTGATATCAAAGTGTTTAAGTAATAAAAGGTGCCTACTTATGTTTTGAGAGATTTAGCTTTGTCTCCTTTTACGTAAAGTGCAATGTTAGGGCTTGCGGATAACGTCTAGGAGGTAGACGTTTCTGCCTACCTAGGCAAGTCCTTGGGTGTTTCTTCTGTTACGCTAAGTACTGCGCATGCAGCTAGTGGTAATTTGTAAAGTTTATAGGGAGCCTTTATGCAGTAGTATTCAAAGTGCGTAATTCTTTATTTTGTTACCTTTAGTTAAACTTAGGCTATAATAGTTTGATTTTTCACTAGGGATGTTTTTATTTTAATTTTTTGTTTCAACTTTATACTTTCGTTCAAACTGAAGTATTTTTGTTTTTAGTATTATTAAATTGTTTGCTTACAGTTGCCTAGGTTTGTGTCTAGTTCTTGTATATTGTTGCTGTCTGGGTACCTTAAATATTTAATGAAGTATTTTATTTTATTATTGTAGTTTTAGTGTATAAGACTTTTTTTAAATTCAAATTTGATTTTTTTTATAATAAAATGTTTTTTAAAGTAGCGTATCTAGGTCCGCTAGTCTTAACATGTTAATATAGAATATTAGGTTGATTTTAATGTTAGGTAAAAGGTCAAGTGTGTACGTAACTAGTATCTTCTAGTTTAGAATTTAAAACAGTCTAACTTTAACGTTGTTAAGTTCCTTGCTAGGTTGTTTCGTGCGGAGATTCTTTGTAAGCAAATAGCCTTTAATTTTTTTTCTTTAGCAAAAGTGATGTTTTTTGTTTTTATTTAGTATATAAAATGCTTTAGCGTTGTGCCTTCTTAAGTATTCCTTTAAGTGACTTGTGTACTAACTTTAGCTTAGTAGCTGTTACAATAGCAGCTTCTGTTTTTTAGCTTAAAAATGTATGTGTAAAGAGATTTAAGTGTTTTTTGCAGTTTTTGTAAAATAAAGTCTCTTTAGTAAACATTTAAAGCTTATTGTTGTATGCAATTTATGCTATAAGTAGTAGTAATACTTATCTGTTTTATTGTTAGTTAACATATAATTTCAAGAATGCTTTTATTATGCAATTTGTTTGTTCTGTTTGTATGTCTACCTGCAGATATTAAGCTGTAAATAGATTTTTTTTTGTTTTAATTGCAGCAAGTAGACTTGTTTCAAAGTTTTAAATAAAAGGAATGTTTTTGTTACTAATAATAAACATTAGTATACTGTAACATCTAATGATTTAATTGTTTATTATGTGTGTAAGTTGTACTGCTGTGAAGTCTTTTTTTAAGGCAATGTACTGAGCTTGTTTTGTAAATTAATTAACTACTACAACAATTGCGTTATAAGATACTTTAGTAATAAGGTCTCTTAAGACTAGTAAACCTATAATAAAGTTTATAAAGATAGCTAACTACAGTGCATTAAGTAGCTTTATTGCTTTTATTTCTTTGTAAAGTGCGTGTATACTGTGCCTGTTCTTCTAACAGTCTATGCATTTAGCAATAAAAGGACTAATTTTGTTTCTGATTTCTAAAACCTTCTAATTTTGCTTAATAAGTTCTATTTTTCTTGTAATACTAAGGTAGCTATAGACTAAAGTGTTGTAGTGTTGCTTAATAATTGTTTCTTTACTATTTTTTTAGTATATTGTGCGTAATTTACAAAATAAAGTTAAATGTCTTTACTAGTTCTAATAATCTGTTATTTTTAACCTTAAGTATTACAGTGTTAGTTATCTTTTTAGTTCCTGTAATATTTTGTTTACAGCTAAGCGCGTCTACTCTACTGTTATTTTTTTCTAGTATATACACGATCTTAAACTTGTATTGTCCTATTTCTTTTAACTATTAAACATAACGTTAGTTAAGTGCTTTGGTATTTGTAGAATAGACTAAGTTCTTGTGATCTATAAATATTGTGAGTTTTAAGCAGCTTTTAGCGTATACTCTCTAATATTTTTAATATGTAATAACAGCTAATAGCTTCTTGTTATAAACGTTATAGTATTTCTTTAGTCTTGAAAATTTGCAAGAATAGTAAGTAATAAGGTGCTATTTACCTTTGTGTAATTAGCTAGTGCATTTTCTTAATGTAAAGTCTAATGCGTTAGTTTTAAAGCGTAGCAGCTGTCCTGTTTAGCATATACAAAAGCATAGTAGTTCTATACTTATATTTTTAAGCGTTCAGACAGCGTTCTTTGCTTTATTACTTTACTTAAAAAGTACTTTTTCTCTTGTAAGTCGTTTTAATAGGGTAGCAATTTTAGAGTCATTTTTAATAAACTATTAGTTCAATTTTTAAATTTTAAAAATAACAATATATTTTTAACAATTTTTAGTTGTAGCTTTTTTTAACTACTTGTATTTTTATTTCCTTGATTGTACTTTTTATACCTTAAAAATATTTTTCAAAAAGATAACTCTGTTTTTGTAAACTTGCATTTTTAAAGTTTAAGTAAAAGATTAAACTAGTTTAGATACTTGAGTACTGTGCGGACATATTTCATATAATTTCTTAGGTTCTTAAAGGAAATAAAGATGTTATTTCAATATAGAATAACAAAGATGTTACTCGAATATACAATAACAAAGATGTTTAAGTATACTTAAAATATATTGTTAATAAGTTTGTAAGATGTTGCTAAGAAATTTATTACCTTAAATAGTATTATAGTGTATGTGTAGTGCCTATATTTTATTGAAATTACTATTTTTTATACTTAGCTTTTTTTCAAATTAACAAAGTAGTATGTATTTTAAAAGTCTTGCGCTGTAAAGACTTGAGCATAAGATAATTAATTCTAAACCTTTGTAATGTTTAGTAGTAGGTATTAATTTTTACTACAATGTTTTTTAGTTTGTAATAATCTACGCACATTCTATGTAGTCTGTTCTTTTTAAGTACCAAAAGTATAGGCAATCTTGCTAGTAATATTAAAGGTTTAATGCAGCTTTTTGCTAAATTCTTGTTTAGCTTTTCTCTTCATATCTTAAGTTTCTTTTTTAATACTTTGAAAATAAATTTAAAAGGTAGTAATTTCTTTGTTTAGGACAATTTTGTAGTTTTTGAGTAAATGTCTTAGTACAGCTTTGCTATTTACTACTTCTATAAATAGGTGCTAAAACTTTATATATTTTTTCAAGATATTTAAAGTTACGTGCTTTTTTAGAACTCTAATTTCGTATTTTGAATTTATTTCCAGTATTAGTTAAGTTAAACTCTTTAGTTTTAAGGCTATTCTTAGTTAAGATTTACTGTCCCCTAGCAATATTATTAATTTTTTCTTTTATTTACTATTATAGTTGTTAGATGTGCAGGCTAGCTTATAGTCGCGTTTGATTTACAGGACTTAAATTAAATAAGTTTTAACTTTTAGTTAATCTACAAGTTGTGTTTTTGTAACTATGAAAGTTTTAATATAATGTTGTGGGTAGCTAGTTTAATGACGTCTAGGTTTATCTCTTTCTAGTGTTTCAAGATATAGAGTGTCACTCTAGTGACCTTATAGGTAATAGTCGTCTCGCCTGGCATAGGATAAATGTTAGCTACGTTTAGTAAATAAAATTTTTATTTCTTTAGTAGTTGTAGGCCTGCTACTAATACTGCTTAAGTAGAAACATAATTAGCCTATGTGCTAGGATCTACTAATGCCTGTATTTAGTATCTGTTAAGCTTTACTATAAGCTTAAGGAGGCTTATAGGATTTATTACGTTAATCTTTTTATTAGTTCTAAGTGTTTAAGGCGTTTGTTTAAAAAAGACTGTGTGCTAAATTTGTAAAACTTCTTAGCAACAATGTATAAGTTGCATTTAATATCAAAGCACGTGTGCTATCAGGGCTAGTTACACTTTTATATACTAGTTCTATTTTTATAATCTTTTTGCTACCTTATGTGCATTTGTAAGGTCTTTTCTAGATTATTAGGTTTATAAAAGTATAAGCTATATTGCTTCTTTGGTATATTTACTGCGCATTTATTAGTTAGATAATTGTACTATAAGTACTTGCATTTAAGTATTTTCTATAGTTTTTGAAAACACTATCTTAATCTACACTTGTTTCAGTAGTAAATAGTGCAGCTGTTATATATACATGCAGTCTATCAATACTTTGCATGTTCTAAGTTACGTGGGTTTATCTGATAGTATATATCTATAGCGCAGCTGCTATCTTAAGCCTTACGCTTCTGGCGTGTTGCTTAAAGTTTATCGTAAATCTCTTTTCTTTCTTTGTCTAAGAGTTAGTACGCTCGTTTATTCTAAAATACTTTAGTATTCTAAATCTATTTTAAAATAAAGTTATTATGTATAGCTTTATTAATAGTTGCTACTAGAGTAATCCTTTTTTTCTGCAGTTTTTTTGGTAAGTTAGTATACTAGTTATATTTTTAAAATGTTTTTTTGCAAGGTCCTGTAAAGATTTCTTTAAGTTATGAAAGCTGCCTTAGCAGAGCTTTAATTTCCTTAACTAAATCTTCTAAGTATTGCGTCTTTAAAAGTAGTAGTACCTATACATTAATATTTTGCTTATATAGTATAGTAAGAAGTTTCTGTATAGTTAATAAAATTGTTTTTTAATTATATGCTACTAGTGCTTCTTGTGTGATTAGTGTAAAAGGTCAGTAGCTTTCTTAAAACTTAGCTATCTTGCTGTGCTTAGTTTCCTCTACTAGGGTTGCTTTTATTTCTTTATCCAGCATTATCTTAGAGATGTTATCGTCTAAGGCTTCTGTTACGACCTAGGACCAGGACTCGTGGAGAAGTCTTCACGAAGACGTCGGCACACTTAGACAATAGCCTGACGACCGACAGCAGTCACGTGATTGCTTAGTGCTCAGTACTCTTAGCACAACTAATCAACACTAATTACACTGCAAAACTACCTAGTACTTAGTACTTTTAGCATAACTAAGCATACTAAGCAGAACATACACTTATTAGTATATAGTTTTAGACACTAAACTCTTATAGCTTAGTATGTTTAATTAAAGTTTTACTAAGTAATTAATTTAAGATCAAAACTTAGTTCTTTAACTTTTGTGTTATTATATTAATTTTTTAATTATGCTAACCAACTCTGTACTATTACATTAATTTTTTCATTATGCTAGTATACTAACTATTTATTGCACTTACTTATTTCTTAAAAACTAACTTAGGTTATCTTGAAACAATTTTTACACTCTAAATACTTATAAAAATAAGTAATACTGCTATAAACACTTTTGCTAATTTCTACACTAAAAAACTACAAGCTGCGCTAAGAAGTTTAACAACTATTATTGTAACTATAGCAAGCTTAAGGCTTAGCTCCTTTAAGTTATTAGAAACTTCTATATTTAAGAAGATAGAATAAAAGATGATAAAAAAGTAGTTTAAGCCTTTACATATTTTTAAGAAGATGCAGAGAAGTAAGCTAATTTAGTCTTTAAATACTTTATAAATGATTTTATTTTAAATACTAATAATACTGCCTTAGTTGAAGACTAAGACATTTTTAAGACAAAAATGTAAGAATTTTTTTTACTTTTTAAAGAATTTGAAGTTACAGAACAGAAGATTCAAAAACTATAATAAATTAGATCTACTGAATCGGGGCTTGACAATCTTTTCGTATTTTTTTTCTTAAGGTGTCAAAGGTGGTGGTTGTTGTTGTAGTCAAAATAGGGTTCTAAAAAAGTGAAAAGCAGCTACCCTCTACTAATCAATCGCAAAAGTCAAAAAAAAAGATTGTGTGTAGTCAACAAGATTCGAACGGTGGGTGGATAAGTTCTAGGAGGAAAGCTCAGACCACTGAGCAATAATTAGGGTCAAAAAATTTGCTACGGTACTAAAAAACAACACTAGTTGAAACGTGTCTAACAGCGATTGCTAGCCTATAGCTAACAACAGGATTACAGTAGGATTACAATAGGATTGCAACATAATGCAATAGAGAAGGGAAAGGACACGTACGTACCGCAGCAGGAGCCTGCAATACTTTATAAAGCTGAAGCTGCTGCTTCTTACTTACTGCCTGCTTCTTACCTTTCAAACAGCACTGTATATGAACAATTCGCATACAATATACTGCAATAGCGTGCAACCTCTGCAGCAAGTATCTCCTTATTCTAGGCTCTCTTCTAAAGAAAGTATTCTTTGCTACTGTCTACCTAGCACCTAATTTAGTCTAACTTAAACTGCTTATGCAGACACCTGAATTTATTAAATATCTTAAAACTTAACTACCTAGCTAGACTTCTAAGTTTATAAAAATCTTAAACAAGTCCCTTATCTGTAATATCTCTATATATAAAGAGATTGTTAAGCCCTAATTTAGCTAGTTGTGCAAGGAATACATAATCTCTAGAGTATTTACTAATACTAGTGCGGTACTTAAGATCTATTGCTTTAGCATCCTCCTCTTCCTGTTCGTCGTGCAAGGGCTAAGTACAGAGACTAGAACCTAGCTTAAACAGCTATTACAAGACATTAAATTGGCGATAGAGAAGAAAGAGGTAGGAAAGAAGGAATAGGCTTTCTATCGTCGCGTTTATAGGTTAGCAAGCAAGGCAATAATAGTATTACTGCTTTACTTTATTTAGAAGCGCCTAGCAGTAAAGTAACAAAAATAAGTAGGATACAGCGCGTTAAGTTAGGAGGCAATTCGCGTCTTTATCTTACTTTTCTTTATTTCTGTCTAAACATGCGACACACTAATTGCGTGCTAGTAATACCAAACAAGGGGGCATAAGCCCTAATACTTGTTGTTAGCAATAAATCTTTTTTTTTTACTAAAAAGGTGTCTATAAAATGTGTGGTCACATCAAAAGGTTGTCTTAAAAGGCCGAAGCCAAATCTTTTCGTATATAGGGATATCGCGGATAAGGGACTCGTTTAAGATTTTCATGAACTTAGAAGTCTAGCTAGGTAGTTAAGTTTTAAGATACTTAATAAATTTAGGTGTCCGCATAAGCAGTTTAAGTTAGACTAAATTAGGTGCTAGGTAGACAGTAGCAAAGGATGCTTTTTTTAGAAGAGAGCCTAGAATAAGGAGATACTCGCCGCAGAGGTTGCACGTTATTGCAGTATATTGTATGCAAATCGTTCATATGCGGTGCTGTTTAAAAGGTAAGAAGCAGTAGGTAAGAAGTAGCAGCTTTATAAAGTATTGCAGGCTCCCGCTGCGGTACGTACGTGTCCTTTCCCTCCTCTATCGCATTATGTTGCAATCCTATTACAATCCTACTGTAATCCTGTTGTCAGCTATAGGCTGGCAATCGCCGTTGGACACGTTTTAACTAGTGTTGTTTTTTAGTACCTGAGCAAATTTTTTAACCCTAATTATCGCTTAGTAGTCTAAGCTTTCCTCCTAGAACTTATCCACCCACCGTTTAAATCTTGTTAACTACACACAATCTTTTTTTTTAACTTTTGCAATTAATTAGTAGAGGGTAGCTGCTTTTCACTTTTTTAGAACCCCATTTTAACTACAACAACAATTACCACCTTTAACACCTTAAAAAATAAATAAATTAGATCTATAACTAAATACACAACTAAATTGTAACAGTATAAAACAGTTATTAAATAAAATAAGAACGCTTTAATGCAGATGTACTAACAAGGTCTTAAACTAACTATACGATAGGAACTTAAAAGAAGTAGATTTAGTCTAAACAAGCTTAACAAACTTATAGCTATACCTATTAAAGTAAATAACAAACTTTAAAGCTTATAGTAGAAAAATAATTATTATTCACACAAGAAAATTGCGTACTTAAAAATATAAATACTTAACTATGTTAAACATTTCAACGCCTGTACTTTAACTATAGACGTTAGAAAGACTATGTACTTAGAATCTTAAAGCACTGTACAACTAATAGCTATAAGCTTATGCACCTTAACAATATTAATAAGGAACTAAAAAAGAAAAACTTTACATATAATAAAGGTAGCAAGAAGGTTACTTGTTACAGATGTAACAAAAAGAGTTATATAAAATAAAACTACTAAAGCTAAAGCAAAGTAACTTACTAATTAAATATTATTTACAGTGCAGAATTCAACTACAATTAAAATAAAAAATAAAATGTTATAATATAACTTACTATTATAGTTTAAGAATAAGACTAGGTAAGAATTAACAGACTTAATTTTTTTATTATAATTACCCTAGAGGAAGCCTTAGATAACAACATTTCTAGAATAGTGATAGAAAAAGGTATAGAAGTAACCTTAGTAGACTAAACTAAGCATAGCAAGATAGCTAAGTTTTAGGAAAACTATTAGCCTGCTATACTACAGAGGGTTGACAAAAAAAAGATGTCAAAAAGGTTATAGTTTTCAAAGCTTTATATATCTATAACCAGAAGAGCTATACCCAAAATGGTTAGTGATTTAGAAAGCCAAGATGTTCTTCTTTCAATTAGGCCACTTATCAAGCTGCTTAGTACACACCTTTCCGCTCAACTTCAGCAGTGAGATGAAGGATAAAAAAACTTAAGAATAAATAACAAAATAACTTTTTTTTGAAGATTTTGAAATCGCTATAAAGTATATATAGTAAATAATACTAGTTGAACTCTTTTGTGTGTAAGTTGAAAGGTAATTGTAAAAAAAACCATTAAGTAGTAATAAGGAGCTTGTTTTTAGGGTTTTTTCTAGATAAATAACAAAAAAAGCTTACTAATACTTAGTGTACTAGCCTTTAGCTCCCTTAACGTCTAAATAACGCCTTGGTAAAGATAGAATACGATTATCAATCGCCTTTTAAGGTAATTAATCCCATTCTTCCCTTATTGCAGCCTCAAAGGCTGCTATACTTTTCTTACTCTTTCCTATACCTAAAGAAGTAATAGGCATTTTAGCTAAAGCGTTTTTTAGCAAGGCCTACAGGTTTTCTATAGGATTTAGATCAAGACTATAAGCAGCATGCTTAAAGAGCGATATCCTATTCCTAGAAAACTAAGATAAAACTTCTAGAGTTTTATAAATCTTAGCGTTATCCTGCTGAAACTTCCAGCCTATATAAAGGTTAGTAAGTCTTTTTTATTATATTAATTAAGATTGCTACTTAATAATTTAAATATAAAGTAAACAGTCTCTAAGTAGGAAAAGGGAGTATATATAACTTACCTTTTTCTGTCACAGGTTTTACTATAAGAATAAGGATTTTTTTAATATAGTCTAACTTCCTAAAAGAAGTAGTAATTAAAGGGCTTTTAATTACTACTAGATTAGATCTACTACCTATCCAAATCGCTTCCAAACTTAGATAGAAATAACTTAACCTATAACTTAATTATTAAGCGTGCTAAAAATAGATTCAAATAAAAAAATAATAATATTTATATTTAAGTAATTTTTAAATTAAACAAAGTTTTTTTAAACTTACTTGTGTTAGTTGTAGAAACTATTTTTCTTCTAACCCTATTATTTTGCCGTGTTTGATAGTATTCTATCCTAGCACCGTGCCCTCGCTTAACAGCAGACTCGTCTAAAAATAAAATGTTATTAAAGTTGATATTATTGAGGTTTTTCAATAATTGCTTGGCGTAAATATAATAATTATAAGCCTTTTTAACGTCTAAAGGCGTCTTTTTTCGAGAAATGTTAACAGAATAGTTCTCCTTTTTCAAAAAGCGTTATAAGCTTCTAATAGAAAGATCTAGAATATTTTCTTTTAAAAGACGTTGATTTATCTTTTAAGGGCTTTTAGTAAGGTCTCTATTAAGCACTTTTTTAGCTTTATTTAAGATCTTTGTAGGACAACCTTTTTGCGGCCTAAAAGTAAATAAAGGAGCCTTTTTTTGTTTTATTCAACAAAGAGTATTAGTAATACTTCTAGAGGACTTTTCTAGTATATTACTAATCAAAGAAATAGGCTTGTTTTGTAAATATAAAGTATAAACTTCTTGCTTAAATTAAGAAAGATTGCGAGACATAGAGGAGGTATTACAAAGAAAGCAAGTTAGGATAAACAAGTGGAGTTAATATACTAAAAGCTTACTAAGCTATTACGTAATTAGCGCTTACGTTAGTAACCTCTATTCTTTTCACCCTTTTATTAAACTCTAAGGAAATAAGACGTAAGCCTCTAAAATACGCTCACGTCATACTTATATAAGCTTAATAAACTTTTTTTTTTCTTAGCGTTTTTTTATACAATTATAAAAAAGATATACTGAAATCTATTTTTAATTTTTTTTCTCATCTCATTTCAAGCAAGATTACAGGGACAACCGTGCTGACTAAGCAGCTTACTAAGCCACCCAACTCAAAAATGTGGATATTGGCCTTCCAAATCACTAACTCTTTTGGGTATAGTACTTCTAGTTGTAGAAATATCAAGCTTTAAAAACTATAACTTTTTTGACATCTTTTTTTTGTCACCTCTCTGTAATTACAAAGGAAGAACTAGTAGTTTATAATAAAAAGACAGTCTTATTAGCTATTTAAAAGCTCTTTACTTATACTATATTAAACAAATAGAATTGTAGCTTTTGGAGTACTAATATACGGATCACTCCGGATCTCTCCTTTGACATCCGGATCACCCGGGTTACTAGGTGATCCTAGTGAGATATCACGTGACGGAGCTAGTAGCGCGCATATAAACGAGCTAGATCGTCTGAAGTCTTTTCAGTAGTTATTAGACACTTTGTTGTAGCACTTAGTTGATTAATATACTTATTCCCCTCCACTAATTATTTAATTACTCCTTCTTAGCTCCTACAGTTATATGCCTGGCCGCTTAATTATAGTAGTAATTCCTACTGCGTGATTAGCAAGCTAGAAGATTATTTGTTTAATTAGATTTTTACTCCCCTCTTTTTTATCTCCTATAGCACTAGCTAGCAGATTGCTACTACTGCTGTACCTCTCTTACTTATTAATTATACGATCAACCTTTTTCTAACTTATCCTACAACCTATAGACTATTGTTATTATTAACACAGCTACCTACTTACTAAGTAATTAATTTATCGCACTCTAACAATAACCTACGTTGAAATCCTATAGTAGTATCTTACTAATATAGACCTTACTAACACATTGCTTGTTGTCTTAGGGGTAATCTTAAAGGCCTAATTAGACTAGCTAACCTAGTTTACTCTGTTAAGACTGCACTGCTTAGAGAAGGGTATTTAGGATTAAGTTAATTCTAAACTCCTAAACGTGCACTTAATAGATTACTAGGAGCTAAAGTATCCTAAACTGCCTAAGGATATTAAGAAGCTAATCTTTCTACTACCTAACGTAAGCGCACATGAACAAGAGGACTATAAGATTGCTTAGCGCAAATATAAGGCTTGAGTCCTTAATACTAAGTATAAGAAGGATAATTACAACGAGCTAGTTAATAGGTACAAAGTACAGTTAGCTTAGTAGACAAGGAAGGTTACTAAGATTACTAATGTTAAGGACTAGATTAGTAAGACTGTCTATTTAGACCTGCTCTTAAACGCCTTAATAAGCATAATTACTTAGAACCTTACTAGCCTTTAAGCCTTAGTGAAGATCCTTAAGAAGGATCTTACACCTACTAATTAGAATACTTAGTATTTAATTAGGGCGCAGTACTAATCCTACCTAGATAAGGCTTACTAGGGATAAATAGGCCCTAAGCGATAGTTTACTAAGTAGCAGCTACTATATTAATAAGCAATTATCTACTCGCTCCCTAAGGTTGTGAGGCCATTAGCAATTACTAATTTTTTAGACTCCTTAGGTACTAAAATCGCACTAGACTAGTTGCGTAAGAAGCGCAATGAGCTAGCATAAGCAATAATACTTAGTAAAGCTTAGTTAACCCTTAATAATTTAAGAAAGATCTTTAGTATTTTATTACAGGATTAGTTGATTACTTCCTTAAAAGGAAAAGGACACGTAGTGTTCTAAACTAGATCTAGATTAGCGTTAGCTTAACAATCTACTAGTGCTAACAACTTAAAGTTAAACAAGAGTAGTAAGCAACTCTACTCTTGTCCCTACAAGGCTAGTAAAGAGCTTATAAGTAAGCACTTCTAGACACTACGTAACTGCCACTAACTTTAAACTACAGTTACTAGATTAAGCCCTACTAGTAATATACTAATTAAGCTATTAGACAATAAAAAAAAGAAGATTATTAAGCAATAGAATAGTAACACTTAGGTATCTCTGCGCACTTAGATTAAGAAGGAAGGCTAGAAGGCTAGTACTAGTAGATTAGCTACTAATAAGCTAAGTAGATCCTACCCTAGATTATTAGTTTTAGCACTAATTAACCTAAATAACTTTATTAATAAAATTAGGCTAAACGTCTTTAGTATAGCCTTTACCTCTTATGCCTTATCCCTTTATACAATCCTAGATAGTAGAGTAGCAGTCTACTTAGTTAATACTATAAATTACTTAGTACTAGGCACCTTTACTAAATGCGCCGATAATAAGACAGTCTTAGCAGGCACTTAATATATTTTAGTTACTAGGATAAAAAATAAGCTGCTTAAGAACGTCCTGTATAGCGAGGCAGGCCCTAAGACAGCTAATCTACTACTTATTAACGTTAAGCTTGTACTAAGTTTCTATACTAATATTATATTAGAAGAGCGGCTTAACTAGTTAAGCATTTAGTATTTAGGATATAATTACACTATACAATTTAGTACTCCTAAAAAGAACGCTGTCTTAATAAACTTTAATTGTTATTTTAATCTCTTATTTATTAAATACAAGCAAGTCTCTTATTACTCTACTTAACTACTACTTGTAAACGCAGTAGCATAATAAAGGATACTAAAGTTACGCACTAGTAATAAGGACTTATAGCATTAACAATTAGGTTATTTTGGACAATAGGCTATTAAAGCCTTAGTCTGCTTAGCGTAGAATATTAAAATTACTAGCAAGAAGCTATTAAAATATAATTATTACGCAATAGCTTATGCTTTATAAGTAATCTTACAGTAACTAAAAGAAAAATTACGATAACCTTTCTATAAGAACTTTTAAGATCTGTTTAATTTCCTAACAGGTTAATTACTTAAGAAATAGGTACTAAATATTAAAGAAGACTACTTAGGCAAGCTGTATAATTACAATATCTAGTTAAAGACACTAAATAATATTATGCTAGCAATTAAAGGCTTTGCTAAAAGGATTAAGAGGAAATATTAGTAGAGGATTATAGAAATCTATTAGGATAATAATACTGCTATACTGCCTTAGAGAGGGTAATTAAGATATAAAGAATAGGCAATAGAGAAAGAGATTATAATTTAGACGCCACTGCTATATACATATAAGCCTAATAGCTTAGCAGAGAGAGCTAGCTAAGAGCTAATTACAAAGGCTATTAAGATACGCATAAACGCTAATCTACTAGCTAAGCTTTAGCTAGTAATTATAGATATAGCTGCTTACCTATATAGCAAAAGCCCTACTAAGATCTATAGTTACTAATCCCCTAACTAGGTACTTAAAAAATAGTTTAGGAAATATTTCTAATACTATTAACTGCCTAAGATTAAACATTAGACTGCTAATCTACGCCTAGACTAGAGTAGAATATATGCCTATAGCTGCTGAGCCTATCCTTTAGATAAAGATAAGGCAGCTAGGCATAATGTCGCAACGTGTATATGTATCCTCTAGCCGGAGCGCGATCTATCGATCGGTCGGTATTTTGCCTCCGACACATAATTATTAAGAATTTAAGGTTAATCCTCGCAGCTATATTAGTTATTTAGTTAGTTATTAAGCCTCTAACATATACTATATATAGGTACTAACACTTAATTAGGTAATTACTACCTATAATATAACCTTTAATGAACAGTTGTTCTACAAAGGAGATTACAAAGAAGAGCTACTAAAGGATTAAGCAATTAAAATTGTAGAGATCTTTTATAATAGCAAGCTAGTTAATCCTAGAAATAACTTAGAGGTCCTCTCTCCTGTTTAAGGAAGGGCGGATTAAGTTACACAGCTAACTACTAAAAACCTTAGAGGTAATCTATCTACTATCTTAAGTAGTAAGGACAGCCTACCTACTAAAGATAAGAGTAGATTAGAAGAAGCTAAGTAATTAGAGCATAAGGCTAGTATATTATTAGAAATTTGCTTAGATTAGCAGCAGATTACTAGTCTTGCTACCCTAAAACTTACTCTTAAACTAAAGACCTTAAGGAATAACAGTTTAATTAATTATATAGTTATTAATAGTTAAACAGCAGTGTAACTACTTAAAGTAGCTAATCTATTAAAACTTATAAGTAGAATACTATATTTAATAGTCTAACAGTCTATGCCTATAGACTCTAACACGCTAGCTAATTATAATAGAACACTTACTTATGTAAGCAGGATAGTAGGGCGTGAAATATCTTACAAGTTAAGATCTAAAGTAATACATAGTAGACAGAGTAAGCAATTATAAGCTAAACTTCTACTTATAAAACGTAGTGTTTAGATTACTAGCAAAAGCCTAAACTAGCCTACTAATTAATACCTTCTACTGCGTAAGCTAGGTGGCGGGCGTAAACGTCAGGACGTAACCTAAGATCCTAATAATTAACTAAAAGGTAGAAGTATAGGTAGTGTTAACGCATTCATTGCGGATTATAAAGATCTATTATAGAATAACTTTTATAATACCTACCTGCTAGGTTCGCAAGCAACCTAGAAAGACAAAGTAAGCTATAAGACTCTTAATTACATAGTTATAGCAGCTTTACTAACTAAGCATAAACTAAGTATAGGAAATACTTAACTGCATTGCGATAATTTACCTAAACTATTAGGATTACAAAAGTAGTTGCTTTAGTATCCTAAAGGGGTCTTGTTTAAAAATACCTGCAAGAGGGAGATTAATTAATTAAGTAATATAAATACTTAGACTAAGATAATAAGAGAAGAAGTAATTAATCGCCTAATACTTTTAAAGTAGGGTACGACTTATAAGTTTAATTAGGACAGCTTCTTTTTTAAGTGCAAGGCGCAGATTATTGTAAGAGGTAATCTCTTAGAAAAAGATTTAATTAATTTAACTTACGCTGCTATATTAGCAGCTAAGTCCTTCTAAGCAGCAATAGCTATTACTGCTAAGAATAACCTAGATATAAAGTAATATAACGTTGTAGGAGTATTCCTTAATACGTTAATTATAGTAGATAACCTAGTAATCTATAAGATGCTAAATAGCTTTAAGATGCTAAGAAAGTGTATACAGCTTAACTGCGCACTGTATAGATTGTAAGACTTGCTACTGTTATAGTATAAGGAGTTTTTAGGGTTACTAAAGGAGATTAGACTAATTATCTTACTAGAGCAGCTCTGCCTATTCTTTAATTAAGAAAGGAGGATCTTAGTATTATTTTATATAGATAATATCCTACTACTCTTTGTAAAAGGTTAAAAGCAGAGAGCAATAAATCTTTAGTTAAAGATTATAGACAAATATAAGATATAAGTACAAGGATTAGTTAAATAGTTCCTTAGTATCTAGATAATTAGAGATTATAAAAAGTAAATAATTACGCTTGTGTATAATACGTATATTAATAAGATTGTAAAGAAGTTTAAGCTAGAGGATAGCAGCTTTCTAAAGACTCTATTACTGTTAGAGGAGCTAATTAAGAACACTAGCAAAGTAACTAAGCAAGAGATTAAGGCATACTAAGAAAGGGTTAGATTAGTACTATATACAGCTATTATGCTGTAACTAGACGTTACTTACTTAATCTTAAAGCTCTTACACTTCTTTATAAACCCTAGTAATTAGTATATAAAAGCTGTTAAACGGGTAATTATATACATCTATTAGACAAGATAGGATGCTATCTAATATAGGAACTATAATAGCCTAAACTTAATAATTGTAAGCAATGCTTCTTTTGCAGATAATTAAGAAACTTGTTAATTATTCTATAGATATATAGCTATCCTATATAGTAGTCTAATATTTTAAAAGGCAGCTTAGCAGACTATAGTAACTACGTTAACTACTAAGGCTAAGCTGCTTATCCTTAAGTACACTACTAAGGAGGCTCTAGCTCTTAAGCGCTTCTTTTGTATACTATCTCTTAATCTAAGAGATATTTAGACAGTTTAGTATAATAATTAATAAATAATTAGGCTTATAGTTAGGAAGAACAAGCAGATTAGCACTTAATTAAGGCATGTAGATATATAAAATATATAGCTACAGTAAGAATTTGCTAAAAGATTATTTTAGGTTAAATACCTAGAAATAGCAATTATACTAGCTAATAGACTAACTAAATTACTTACCTAACAACAGTTTAAGAAGTTTAAGCAGTTACTTAACTTTTAGTAGGTTAAGCACTTAATTAAAGGAAATAATAATGAATAAGTAAAGAATTTATATTAAGTAGTAACATCTATATACTAGGCTAAGTCTCCTCTTAATAGCTTATTTTATTAAGCAGGAGAACGTGAGCTACACTATTAAAACTAAAACTAGGAACCTTATTACTAATAAGTATTAGACTTATGATACTCGCTAGACTTTATTATTATATTACGCTTAGCCTGCTTAGCTTTAGCTAGCTTAAGAGCAATTTAAGCTATCTAAGCTTAAATAGTAAGAGTCTAGAGGTAAGTAGCATTACAGCGTAATTCTAACCTATTACGTCTATATATAGAGTTGTTAGATAATTACCTTCTTACTTTAGCATAATAATTATGCTTATATAAATAAGTTGTATAGCAATTAAGACGACAAATAAAAAGATAATTATATAGACTAAGTAAGGGTAATATTCTATAGGCACCCTACTCTTAAAGTAGTAACTTTTAAGCAAGTTGCTACTAAGGCTACTTATATTGCTGCTGTTGCTACTGCTATGTATAGTAAGCTGTTTGTTGTGGCTATTAAGCGGGTTGCTAAGTAGAAGCAAACGCAGGAGCAGGAGCGAATACAGGAGCAGGAGCAAACGCGGGAGTAGGAGTAGAAGCAGGTAGTTAAGCGGCAAAACCGCAATACAACATTTCTTAAGCATAATAATTATTAGTAGGAGGCTTCTTTATAGAAAGCTTGCTAGTAGTTATAACGCCGCTCTTAATCTCTTCACAGTAAGTAATAAAGTTCTTAAGTAGTTAAGCTTTTAAAGATTAGTCTATTTTATTATTATTCTATCTCTAAAAACTAGTTGGTAAGCTAAGTAAGAATGTTAATAGGTCAGAGACTTACCTCTTTGTCTCTATACATAGCTATAAATTAATCAGTAAAATTAATATTAACTATATAGCAGGTGTAAGATAAGCAACTACTATAGCGTAAGCTACTCTAAATACTAGTCTAAACGCAATTAAAGCAGCGGTTAGCGTATAAACTATTTAGTATTTTCTTTATATAGCGTTTACACAGCAGAACGTGAGGGCGTAATAGATTAGTAGCAATCTTTAAGAAGCTACTAGACGCCTTCTTCTAAGTAGAGGAGGGCGCAGAGCGCTTATTAGACAGCTTAATAGGTATTTTTAGCCTATTACTATTACAATGTTGCAGTTTACGCGTTACTACTTAAGTAGTAATCTGCTATAACTTTTGCTTTAGCTCTTAAAGAGCTTTGCTCTTGTACTAGCTTAATTGCTTAGTTAGGCTTTTATATAGATTAAAATTTAAATAAGAACTTAATAGTAGGCTTATTTTAGTAAGTAAAGTAATTAGCCTCTAAGCAGAGCTACTAGATGTCTTACAGTAAGCAAAAGGATTAATAGGCAGAGGCAACTAACTCTTATTATCTTAGAGATTAGCTACTTGCTAAATTTTATTATTAAACAGGCTTTAGCACGCACAATATTTATACTTAGCACTATTATTACGTTGCTAGCAGCAGCTTTCTAAGCGTTAATTATGTTAATAACAGCTCTCTAAGCTGCGCTTATTATTGCTTAAAGCGGACTATACTAGAAAGATTAGTAGCTAATTAGTAAGGAAACAGTGAGGCACTCTTACTTACTATGTTAGTAATAGTAGTTAAGACAGGATTAGAAAGACTTAGTAATTAGATTAATTAAGGTTAAGGATAAAAAGTTTTAGAAGAGTAATAGACGTGACTCATTTTGTTGTAGCAATTACGTTATAACTATTTACGTAATATTTAGGGTCTATTTAATATTTTCATATTACTTAAAGCTGCTAGATTAATTAAAGCAACAACACGCAGCATTACTACAATAATAGAGAATTACGCAGAGGAGCTATAATTATAGAGGCTTTCTTAATTAACAACTTAAATTTCTTACAATTACCTAGATTGCTGACAGCTTAGATTAATAGTATCTTACTAACTTAGGGGGTGTGTTAGAGTACTAATATGCGGATTACTCCAGATCTCTCCTTTAACATCCGGATCACCCGGGTTACTAGGTGATCCTAGTGAGATCTTACGTGACGGAGCTAGTAGCGCGCATATAAACGAGCTAGATCGTCTAAAGTCTTTTTAGTAGTTATTGGACACTTTGTTCTGGCACTTAGTTGATCAATATACTTATTCCCCTCCACTGATTATTCAATTTCTCCTTCTCAGCTCCCACAGTAGCAAATAAGGAACACAACTTTTAAAAATTGAATATTCAAAAAATGGAGCAGAGAAAATTAATGCTTTACTAAAGCAGCTTAAATAACTTAAAGAAATCTTTACAAGACCCTACAGAAATATATTTCAAAAATATAGCTAGTATACTAATTTACTAGAGAAACTACAGAAGAAAGAAATCACTTTAGTAGTAACTATTAACAAAGCTATATACAACAATTTTATATAAAAATAGACAAAAAATGCTAAAGCATCTTAGAATAAACTAGTACACTAGCTTTTAGACAAAAAAATAAAGAGATTTACAATAAACTCTGGGTAATCCGCTAAAAGCATAAAACTTAAGACAGCAGCTATGCTATAAAAATACACTATAAAATAAACTTACGTAACTTAAAATATGCAAAGTATTTATAAACTATATATATACACAATAGCTGTACAGTTTATTATGCTAATAACTATAAACTAAGATAGTTTTTTAGGAAAGTAAAGAGAATGCCTAGGTGCAAGTACTTATAGTATCATTATCTAAACAACAAATACATAGTATATATATAGAACAAACAATATAGCATATACTTTTATAAAAATAACAATTAAAAAAAAACTTTATAGATGCATTTAGCACAGCAGGAAAATTACAAGAATTGAACTAGTGTATAAAAGTACAACTAGCCTTGATAGCACATGTGCTTTAATATTAAGTATCAATTACACATTATTGTAAAGAAGTTCTATAAATTTAATATACGGTTTTTTGAAACAGACGCCTTAAACACTTAAAACTGCTAGGGAGATTAATAAAAAAAATTCTATGCCACTTTAAGCTTATAGTAAAGCTTCATAAACATTAAATATAGGCATTAGTAGATTTTAGCGTATAAGGTAATTTAGTTTCTGCTTAAGTAGTGTTAGTAGCAGGCCTACAACTACTAGAAAAACAAGAATCCTATCTACTACATGTAGCGAATAGTTAGCCCATGCTAGGCGAGACAATAATTACTTATAAGGTCACTAGAGTGACGCTCCGCATCTAGGAACACTAGAAAGAGATAAACCAAAACATTTTTAGACTAGCTACTTACAAAATTATATTAGGACTTTTTTAGTTCTAAGAATACATGTTGCGTAGTAACTAGAGGTTAAAAAAGTTCTTATTTAAGTGCTGTAGATTAGACGCAACTACAAGCCAGCCTATATATTTAACAACTAAGATAGTAAACAAAAGGAAGATCAATAATATTGCTAAGGAACAGCAAACTTTAACTAAGAACAAATTAAAGACAAGAAAGTTTAACTTGATAAATACTAGAAGAGCTCTTTTAGATTACAAAGCTAGAGTTTTAGAAAAAATATATAACTTTAGATATTTTGAAAAAGTATAAAGAATTTTAGCACTTTTTTGTAGAACTAGTAGATAGCAAAGGCTTAATAAGTCACTAACCCTAGAACTATAAGATTGTCCTAAAAGAATAGAAGACTTTCATCTCTAAACTAATTAATTAACTATTAAAGATAAAACTTAAGACATAAAAAGAAAAGGTAAACAAGAATTTAGCAAGACGCTGTATAAGACTTTTAACATTACTAGTAGGATTTCTTATACTATTTATTCAAAAAAATACTTAAGATGTATGTTAAATATTATAAACTTAATAATATTGTAGTAAAGAATTAATATTTACTACTTAGTATTACAGAACTTAAAAATTGATTTTTTTGAGCTAAGGTCTTTACAGCACTAGACTTCTAAAATAAATACTACCTTATCAGAATTAAAAAAAGGAAAGAATAGAAAACAGCATTTTAAACAAGATATAGACACTATAAATTCACTATCATGCTATTGAAGTTAACAAACGCCTTAGCAACATTTTAAAAACTTATTAATAATATATTAAGAGTATACTTAGACATTATTGTTATTGTATATTTAAATAACATTTTAATTTACTCTAAAAACTTAAAGCTTTATATTCAATATGTCTACATAGTACTAAAGTGCTTAAACTAGTTTAACTTACAACTTCAACTTAAAAAATGCAAGTTTTAAAAAAAAAGTTACTTTTTTAGAATATATTTTAAAGGCACTAAGAGTATAAATAAGTAAAGAAAGAATACAGGTAGTTAAAGAATAGCTACAACTGAAAATATTTGAAAAACATACAATCCTTTTCAGGATTCTTAAACTTTAAAAAAACTGTTTATTAAAAATTACTTAAAAATTGCTATCTTATTAACAAAACTTAAAAGGAGGAAAGGACTCTCTAAGTAAAGTAAAAATGTAGAAAACGCCTTTTAGACGCTTAAAAATATAAGTTTAAAACTACTACGCTTCTGCATATTTTAAGCAGAATAGCTGCTACGCTTTAAAACAGACGCATTGAACTTTATACTTAAATGTTGGAGTATTAACGTACGCAACATGCGGATCACCCTGTTGATTAGGTGATTCTGGTAAGCTAAACACGTGACGACCACGCTAGCGCCTATATATACGGGCCAGATCGTCTTATTCCCCTTTAGTAGTTATTGGTCACTTAGTTGTAGCACTTAGTTAATTAATACACGTATTCCACTGCTCCTAATTAAGCAATTGCTCCTTTTTAGCTCCTACAATTATAAGCCCGGCTGCTTAATTGTAGTTTCAATTCCTACTGCGCAATTAGCAAGCTGTAAGGTTAACTGTTTGATTAGTATTGTACTCTCTTTTATTCTCCTACAGTATAGCTAGCAGATTGCTGCTGCTGCTGTACCTCTCTTATTAATTATACAATTGACCTCCTTCTAATCTAAGCTACCTAGCTACCTACTAACTAACTAATTTATCTGTTGTTACCTTAACAATAAACTACGTTGTAATCCTGCATTTTATCTTAAGATAGACCTTACTAATACACCGCTTGTCGCCTTAAGAGTAATCCTTAAGGCTTAATTAGATTAGCCAACCTAGTTTGCTTTATTAAGGCTACATTGCTTAAAGAAAGGTATCTAGGATTAGGTTAATCTTAATCTCCCGGACGTATCCTTAATAGATCACTAGGAGCTACAGTATCTAGAACTGCCTGAGGATATTAAGCAGCTAGTTGCTTTATTACCTAGCGCTAGCGCTTAAATACAAGAGAACTATGAGATTGCTTAACATAAATATAAGGCTTAGTTACTTAATGCTAAGTACAAAAAAGATAATTACAATAAGCTAATAAATAGGTTTAAAGTACAAGCTGCTTAATAGACAAGAAAAGTTGCTAAGATTACTAATGTTAAGGACTAGATTAGTAAAACTGTCTATCTAGACCTGCTTTTGAACGCCTTAATTAGCATAATTACTTAGAACCTTACTAGCTTTTAAGCCTTAGTAAAGATCCTAAAGAAGGATCTTGCACCTACAGATTAGAATACTTAGTATTTAATTAGCGTGCAGTACAGATTACACCTTAATAACGCTTACTAGAGATAAATAGGCCCTAAGCAATAGTTTACTAAGTAGCAGCTCCTGTATTAATAAGTAACAATCTACTTGCTTTTTAAGATTGTTAGGCTGTTAGCAGTTACTAATTTTTTAAACGCCTTAGGCACTAAAATTGCACTAAACTAGTCGCGCGAGAAGCGCAATAAGCTAGCATAAGTGATAGTGCTTAGTAAGGCATATTGAACTCTTAATAATTTACAAAAGATCTTTAGTATTTTATTATAAGATTAGTTAATTGTTTTTTTTAAAAAAAACACGCAGTGATTTTAACTAAATTTACATTAAAGGTAGCTTATTAATTTATAAGTGCTAACATCTTAAAGTTAAATCAAAGTAGTAAGTAATTACACTTTTGCCTCTGCAAGGCTAGTAAAGAGCTTATAAGTTAGCACTTCTAGTCACTGCGTAATTACTATTAACTTTAAACTACAGTTACTACATTAAGCTCTCCTAGCAGTATACTAATTAAGCTGTTAAATAATAACAAAAAAAAGATTCTTAAGCAATAGAATAGTAATAAATAAGCAACTATATGTACCTAAATTAAGAAGAAAGGTTAGAAGGCTAGTACTAGCAGATGAGCTACTAATAAGTTAAGTAAATTATATTCTAGCTTACTAGTTTTAGCATTAATTAACTTAAAGGACTTATTTAAAGAAATCAAACAAAATATATTTAGCATAGCTTTTACTTCTTATGTCTTGTTCCTTTGCACAATTATAGATAGTAGAGCAGCAGTTTACTTAGTTAATTCTATAAATTATATAGTACTAGGCACCTTTAGCAAAGGCGCTAAGGACAAGACTGTTAAAGTAGGCACTTAATCTATTCTAGTTACTAGAATAAAAATCAGGCTGCTTAAGAACGTCCTGCATAGCAAGGCTGGCCTTAAGACAGCTAATTTTCTACTTACTAATATCAAAGTTGTACTGGGTTTCTATGTTAATATTGTATTAAAAGCACAGCTTAAGTAGGTAGACATCCAGTATTTAGGATGAAATTCTACCTTGCAATCTAGAATAATTAAGAAGAATATTGTTCTAATTAACTTTAAGTGTTACTTTAATCTCTTTTTGTTAAATACAAGCTACTTTTTTATTACCCTGCTTAACTACTGCTTTTAAACGCTGTAGCGCAATTAAGGAAACTTTAGGTACGCACTAGTAATAAGGACCTATTTATTTATTATTTAAGGTGTCAAAGGTGGTGGTTGTTGTTGTAGTCAAAATGGGGTTCCAAAAAAGTGAAAAGCAGCAACCATCTACTATTCAATCGCAAAAGTCAAAAAAAAAGATTGTGTGTAGTTAACGAGATTTAAACAGTAGGTATATAAGTTCTAGAAGGAAAGCTTAGACTACTGAGTAATAACCAGGGTCAAAAATTTTGCTAAAGTACTAAAAAACAACACTAGTTGAAACGTGTCTAACGGCGATTGCTAGCCTATAGCTGACAACAGGATTACAGTAGGATTGCAATAGGATTGTAATATAATACAATAGAGGAGGGAAAGAACACGTACGTACTGTAGCAGGAGCTTGTAATACTTTATAAAGCTAAAGCTGCTGCTTTTTACCTACTACTTTTTACTTTTTAAACAGCACTGCATAAAAACAATTTGCATACAATACATTGCACTGTAATATAGTATACAACTTTTGTAACAAGCATTTCTTTAACTTTAACTTTTATTTAAAAATAAGAAGCTTTCTTGTTGTATACTTAGCCCTTAAACTAGTCTAGCTTAAGCTAATTATGTAGACACCTAAGTTTATCAACTACTTATAAACTTAGCCTTGTTAAGACTTTACAATTATATCTTTTATAAACAATTCTAAAATCTACAATATCTTTATATACAAAAAGCATGTTAAGGTTTAACTTAGCTAGTTGTAAAAGGAATACAAGATCTATAAAGTATTTGCTAATACTAGCAAAGTACTTAAAATGCTCTGCTTTAGTATCCTTCTCTTCTTGTTAATTAAGCATAAGCTAAGTAAAGAAACTATTAACTAGTTAGGCTAGCTATTGCATAGCGTTAAAATAGCAATAAAGAAGAATAGAGCAAAAACAAAAAAGTAGGCGTTCTATTGTTGCATGTATAAGTTTGAAAGCAAGGCAATAATAGTGCTGCTTTTTTAATTTGTCTAAGAGTACCTAGAAGTGAAGCCTAAACATAAGTAGGCAGTATAGGCAGTATAGGCGGCATAAGCAGAATAAGGCGCGTTAAGTTAAAAGGCAATTTGCGTCTTCGTCTTGCTTTTCTTTGTTTCTGTCTAAATATGCTAGAGCGACACACTAATTGCGTGCCGGCAATACTAAACAAGGGGGTCTAAGCCCGGATACCTGTTGTTAGCAATAAATCTTTTTTTTTACTAAAAAGGTGTCTACAAAATGTGTAGTCACATTAAAAGGTTGTCTCAAAAGGCCGAAGCCAAATATGGACCTACAGCATTAATAATTAGAACAATTAAGACAACAGGCTATTAAAGCCTGAGTTTGCTTAGCGCAAAATGTTAACATTACTAGCATAAAGCTATAAGAATGTAATTACTGCGCAACAGCTTATGCCTTGCAAGTAATCTTACAGCAGCTAATGAAGAAATTACTACAACCTTTTTATAAGATCTTATAAGATTTATTTGATTTTCTAACTAGTTAGCTGCTTAAGAAATAGGCGTTAATTATTAAAGAGTACTACTTAGGCAAGCTATACAATTATAATATCTAGTTAAAGAAACTAAATAATTTTATGCCTGTAATATAAGGCTTTGCTACAAGGATTAAGAGGAAATGTAAATAAATTTTTTTAGAGATTTATTAGGATAACAATACTGCTACAATGCCTTAGAAAGGGCAATCAAGATATAAAGAATGGGCTATAAAGAAAAGGATTGTAATTAAAACGCTACCGCTATATACTTATAAGCCTGATAGCTTGGCAAAGAGAGCTAGTTAAAAGCTAATTACAAAGGCTATTAAGATGCGCACAAGCGCTAATTTACTAGCTAAGCTTTAGCTAGTAATTATAGATGCAGCGGCTTACCTACATAGTATAAGCTTTACTACAATTTATAGCTACTAATTCTTTAACTAGGTGCTTAAAGAATAGTTGAGTAAATATTTCTAATACTATTAACTACTTAAGATTAGACACTAGACTGCTAATCTACGCCTAGACTAGAGTAGAGTCTATGCCTATAGCTGCTAAGCTTATCCTTTAAACAAAGAAAAGGCAGCTAAGCATAAATAGTATAAATTTTAAGTTAATCCTTGCAGCTATATTAGTTATTTAGTTAGTTATTAAGCCTCTAATATATACTATATATAGGTACTAAAACTTGATTAGGTAATTACAAGTTATAATATAACTTTTAATAAACATTAATTTTACAAAGAACATTGCAAGAAAAAGCTGCTAAGAGATTAAGTACTTAAAATTGTAAAGATCTTTTATATTAGCAAGCTAGTTAATCTAAAATAGGACTTAGACCTCTTGCCCGTTTAAGGAAAGGCGGATTAGAATACGCAGCTAACTACTAAAGACTTTAAAAGTAATTTATCTACTTTTTTAAGCAGTAAGGAAGGCCTGCTTATTAAAAATAAGAGTAGATTAGAAGACGCTAAGTTAATAGAGTACAAGGCTAGTGCACTATTAGAAACTTGCTTAGATTAGCAGCAAAATACTAGTCTTGCTACTTTCAAACTAACTTCTAAACCAAAAACTTAAAAGAGTAATAACGCGATTAATTACAGAGTTATTAATAGTTAAACAGCAGTGCGCTTGCTAGAAAGAGCTAACCCATTAATACTTAGAGGTAGGGAGCCTATTTTAAATAAGCTTAACAACTTATTACTAGTTTAACAGTCTGTGCCTAAAGACTCTAACGCGCTAGCTTGTCGTAATATAACACCTGCTTAGGTGAGCAAAATAGCAGGGCGTAAATTATCTTAGGATTTAAGATCGTAGGCTATAAACAGCAGACAAGGTAAATAATTATAAGCTAAACCTTTGCTTACAAGACGTAGTGCGTAGATTATAAGCAAAGGTTTAGATTAGCTTATAAATTGTTATCTTCTACTACGTAAGCTAGGTAGCAGGCGTAAGCGTAAGGACGCAACTTAAGATCTTAATAATTAACTAAGAGGTAGAAGTATGGGTAGTGTTAATGCCATAATTACAGATTATAAAAATCTATTATAGAGCAATTTTTGTAATACCTACCTGCTAGGATTATAAGCAACCTAGAAAGATTAAGTAAGCCATAAAACTTTTAATTACGTAGTTATAGTAGCTTTGTTTACTAAGTATAAGCTAAACACTTAACAGCATTGCAACAATTTACTTAAACTGCTAAAATTATAAAAGCAGCTACTTTAGTATCTTATAAGGGCCTTGTTTAAGGATACCTGCAGAAAAAAGATTAATAAGTTAAGTAAGAATAAGACTTAGACTAAGATATTAAAAATAGAAGCAAATAGTTGCTTACTACTTATAAAGTAAGTTTAGACTTATAAGTTTGATTAAGACAGCTTTTTTTTAATACAACGCGCAGATTACTGTAAAAAGTAATTTCTAGCAAAAGAACTTACTTCACTTCACATACACTGTTATATTAGCAGCTAAGTCTTTTTAAGCAGCAATAGCTATTGCTGCTAAGAATAATCTAGAGATTAAGTAATATAATGTTATAGAAGCATTCTTTAATATGTTAATTATAGCAGACAACTTAGTAATCTGTAAGATGCTAGATAGCTTTAAGAAGCTCAGATAGTGCGTACAGCTTAACTACGCAATTTATAAATTGCAAGACTTACTACTGTTGTAGTATAAGAAGTTCTTAAGATTATTAAAAAAGATTAAACTAATTGCCTTACTAGAGCAGCCTTGCCTATTCTTTAATTAAGATAAGAGAATCTTAGTTTTATTTTATGTAGATAATATCCTACTGCTGTTCACAAAAGATTATAAGCAGAGAGCAATAAATTCTTAGTTAAAAATTATAAACAAGTACAAGATACAGGAATAAGAATTGGTTAAATAGTTTATTAGTATTAAAGTAATTAAAAATTGCAAGAAGTAAACAATTACGCTTATATATAATATGTACATTAATAATATTGCACAGAAGTTTAAGCTAGAGAATAGTAGCTTTCCTAAAACATTATTGCTGTTAGAAGAGCTAATTAAGAACACTAGCAAAGCAATTAAGCAAGAGATCAAGGCTTACTAAAAAAGAGTTAGATTAGTGCTATGCACAGCTATTATGCTGCAACTAAATGTTGCTTACTTAATTTTAAAGCTTTTACACTTTTTTATAAACTTTAGTAATTAGCATATAAAAGATGTTAAACAAGTAATTATGTAGCTCTGTTAGACAAGAAAGGACGCAATCTAGTACATGAACTACAATAGCCTAAACTTAATAATTGTAGATAACGCTTTTTTTATAGATAATTAGAAAACTCATTAATTATCTTATAGATATATAGCTATCCTATATAGTAGTCTCATAATTTAGAAGGTAGCTTAGCAGACTACAGTTACTACATTAACTACCAAGGCTAAGCTGCTTACTTTTAAGCACACTACTAAAAAGGCTATAGCCTTTAAGCGCTTTTTTTGTAAGCTGTTTCTTAATCTAAAAGACGTCTAGACAGTTTAGTGTAAAAACTAGCAAACTATTAAGCTTGTTGTTAATAAGAATAAGTAGATTAGCACTTAATTAAAGCATATAAATATACAAAGTATGTAGCTGCAGTACGAATATACTAAGAGACTATTATAAGTTAAGTATCTAAAAACAGCAATTATGCTAGCTAATAAACTAACTAAGTTGCTTACTTAAGAACAATTTAAGAAGTTTAAGCAGTTGCTCAACTTTTAGCAAGTTAAGCACTCAATTAAAGGTAATAACAATTAATAAGCAAAAAGATTTATATTAAGTAGCAACATTGATATACTAAGCTAAATCTGTTCTTAGTAGCTTAAGATAAGCAGGAGAACGTAAGCTAGACAAGTAGAAAAATAAAAAAACAAAACTAAAATTACTATTAAGTATTACAATTTTTGTAAATTGCTTAACTCTATTATTAGATTATGCTAAGCTTTTTTAGCTTTAGCAAGCTTAAGAGCATTTTAAGCTAACTTAGCTTAAGCAGCAAGAGTTTAGAGGTAAACAGCATAACAGCGTAAATTTAATTTATTACTTTTATAAATAAAATTGTAATATCATTGCTAGCTTACTCTTATATAATAATTGCGCCTATATATATAGGTTGTATAGCAATTAAGACAGCAAACTTAAAAGCAATGTGTATAAAATAGGCAAAGAAAGTATTCTTTAAGCGAGCTATTTTTAAAAAGATAATTACTAAAGAAGTTGTTATTGTTAAAGCTGCTGCTGTTGCTGCTATTGTTAATTATAAGCTGACTGTTAAGCTAGCTGCCACGCAGGTTAACTTAGAACGTACGCAGTATAAAGCTGCGTATTATAAAGCTTTTATTTATATAAACAACTTTGTTATAAAATTATAGCCTGCTAAGCAGGCTGTGTTTAGCGTACATAATCCTCAGCATTATACCTTGACTTAATATACTTACAGGAGTAGGAGCAGAAGCAGAAGCAAGAGCAGGCAGTAAAAGCTAAGCGGCAAAACTACAAGAAAACATTTTTTAAGCACAGTAATTATTGGCAGAAAGCTTCTTTGCAGAGGGCTTTCTAGTAGACACAACGCTGCTATTGATTTCTTTGCAGTAAGCAATAATGTTTTTAAGCAGTTAAGCTTTTAAAGCTTAGTACAGCTTACTGTTGTTCTAATCTTAATAATAAGTTAGCAGCCTAAGTAAAAAGCTTAAAGAATTGATAACTTATCTCTTTATTCTTGTACATAGCTATAAATTAATTAGCGAGATTAATATTAACTGTGTAGCAGGTGTACAATAAGCAACTGCTACAGCGTCAGCTGCTCTAACTGCTGGTTTAAATGTAATTAAAGCAGTATTTAGCGTATAAACTATTTAGCATCTTTTTTATGCAGCGCTTAGAAGATAAAACGCAAGAGTATAATAGATTAGCAGTAAACTTTAAAAAGCTGTTAAGCGCTTTCTCTTAAGTTGAAAAAAGCGCGTGGCGCTTAGTAAATAGCTTAATAAGCGTTTGTAAGCTATTACTGTTATCTTGTTGCTATTTACGCGTTGCTGCCTAAGTAGTAAGCTGCTAAAACTTTTATATTAGCTTTTAAGGGGCCTTGCTCTTGCACTAGCTTAATTGCTTAGTAAAACTCTTATATAGATTAAAATTTAATTAAAGACCTAACAGAAGACTTAATTTAGCAGGTAAGGCAATTAGCTTCTAAGTAAAGCTACTAGATGTCTTGCAGTAAGCGTATAAATTAGAAAGTAGCAGTAACTAACTGTTATTATTTTGAAAATTAGCTGCTTATTAAATTTTATTGTTAAACAAGCTTTAGCGCGAATAATGCTTATACTTAGCACGGTTCTTACATTGCTAACAACTGCTATTTAAGCAATTTTTACGCTTGTAACAGCAGCTTGCTAATTAACACTTGCGCTTATTGCTACTAAAGACAGACTACACAAGATTGGCAGCTTGATTAGTAAGAAAATAATAAGGTAATGCTGCTTACTATGATAGTAATAGTGGTTAAGACAGTCTAGAAAAAGCTTAGTAATTAATATTAAAGTAAGGTTAAGAACAAAAATGATTTAGAGAAGTAGGAAACGCAATTAATATTGTTGTAAAGGCTACGCACTAACTCATTACGCGATATTTAGAGTCTATTTAATGTTTTAATACTAGGGCTGCTGGATTAATTAAAACATTAACAAGCAGCATCACTACATCAACAGAGGATTAAGCAGAGGGGCTATAATTATAAAAGGACCTCTTGATTAACAACCTTAATATAACAATTGCCTAGTTGCTTACAGCTTAGATTAATAGTATCTCACTAACCTAGGGGGTGAGCTAGAGTATTGACGTGCGCAACATGCGGATCACCCTGTTGATCAGGTGATCCTGGTAAGCTGAACACGTGACGACCACGCTAGCGCCTATATATACGGGCTAGATCGTCTTATTCCTCTTTAGTAGTTTTTTTTATTGTAGTTTAACGTCCTTTCTCAGCCTAAAGGGCTATAAGAGACGTGCAGAACGAGGCCTGCAGGTATCTATGTAGTTTTTTTATCTTCTACGTAGTTTACAAGGGGTGGTTTATCTAAATAAATGTAAGGCTCTTAGCCTATTGTGTAAGGTCGAGAAGGGGGGGGGAGGAGGAGGAGGGGGAGGAGGGGGGAGGGGTGCTTAGAGCTTAGTCGCCTAGCTAGGCGATTGCATCTAGTAATCGGAGTTTCCTTTGTACCAGGCCTGTGTACCAACCCTAGTTTCTTAAATAAAAGCTAAAGTAGCCTTAATGCCTGCTTCTGTTTAAAAAAGATATTGTAGAGAGATTAGCTCTGTATATTGTACGGGTGTTGGAGTGTATAAAGACATACTACTACGAGGGCATGAGATCACTAGTAGTCAGGTCATGCGAGAACGAGGGTGGTAAGATAAAGATCTTAATATAGGTTGTATCTAGAAGAGAAGTACAGGAGTTGAGTTGTAAAGTAGAGGATTAATAGATAACTCCCGCTCATTTTGATCCCTAAAACGAGCTATATACCCTTAGATTAGGTAGTTGAGCACTAACCTAGTAAGCAGCAGGGTATCACCCCGTGTACTAGCACATACCTCCCCTTCCTGCAAGCTTAGCCCTATTAAGCGACCTACTTAGCAGAAGGAAAAACAGCAAAACAAAAGAAATAAAATAAAAGAAATATAACTTAATTACCCTATATCTAGCCTAGACACCTCCCTTACTTCTTTAAATGTTTACTTTGGCGAGGTTCTTAAGTAGTAGTTGTAGCACGTGGTTTTAGCGCAGGTGCAGTAGTAGGAGTAGGGACAGGAGTAGCAGGCGCTTAAGATTCTAATATTAATTAAAGGCGACTATAACAAGGCTGCCTAGTTAGAGTAGTTAGCACTAAGACGTTATCTAAAATAACAGTACCTAATTAAGAATAAACGCTAGAAAGGTGTTACATAGAGGAAAGTATTATAGAATCTTCGCTCTCCTAGAAAACTTGGCGCTTATTAGCCTCTAGGCTAAGTTCCTCTTAAAGACGTTGTAGTAAATTAGCTTAAGAGAAATTAGCATCCTACTTATCTTAGTCCTTTGTTATATAAGGAGAGTTCTGTCTAAGGTTAGTAAAGTATAAACAGTTTAGGAATTCTTAAACTAAATTAGTATAAAAAGCGTCTTTCTCTAACTCTTACACTATAGGCTATAAGTTAATAATTTATTACAGCATATAGTTGTAATGTTCTTTAATATAGTTGTTAATCTACTTCTTGTTAGCATTCTATAGCATGTTGTTTAGCTCCTTAAAGACAAGAGGATTATTCTACTTAGCCTGTCTAATAAGGGCCTTCTAGATCTAAGACCTATACTTAATATAAATATTAGCAGGGAATAGCTAATTAATTCATCTAAACTTATTAGAATAGCTTAAAGAAGTATAAGGAGCTATAGTAAGGTTATAATAAGCCTTACAAATTTCCTTATAAGTTCCTATAGTAGGCACCTCTATCACTCTATTATAGACTATAACAAACTAGGGGAGAATAGTGCGGCGGTTACAAGTAGTTAGGCTAGTAGATCTATAAAGTAGTAGAGGTAATAAAATTTAAACTTACCTTTCCTTGTAGATTTGCTTTGCCTAGTAAGTATTAGAAGCTAGTTTCTATGCGTCTTTTAGCTAGACTGTCTTGTCTTCTTATCCTTTAATAAGACTATTTAACAATTTATTACTTACGTCTTTACGCTACCTTAAGTACTCTAGCATATAGTTATAAAAGCCTAGAAGTATCTCTATGTAGTTATTCTTATTCTTATTATTAAATAATACGCTACCTTAAATTATATCTGTACTAAGGCCTTTAGTTAATGCTTGCTTAAGGTTAAAGTTAATATGCTTAAAGTAAGTTTAATTACCCTTCTTAGCGTATTTAGCGTAGTAGAGATAAGAAATTAAAGTGTATTCCTTATAGAGCATAGTATATTATAACTAGTATTTTAGATTAGTGCGTATAGCTTGTTAGATAAGTAAGTAGTATATATTGCGCAGCTATCTAAGGTTTAGCTTCCTGTCTATACGTTATAGATAGAAGTAGTACATCTTAAAAGTTTTAATAATAATATTTTTAACCTAACTGTCTATAAACAGCTAGGTACAGGCGTTAGTAATAATGCTTCTAGTGCGTTAGAACTCCTTAGCTTGTAGTTTAAACTTTATAGTATTAATAACCTTATCTTAAGTAGGAAGTAGGTAGAGATTAAGTCTAGAGGGTTAATATTAGTAGCTTAGTAAGTCCTTATCCTGCTTTGCTAGGCAATACTTGCTTATAAAAAGCTTTAAAATAACTAGATTAGATTAGAATTCTTACTAGCAGCTCTATCCTACGTATAGTAAGAGCAGACACTTATTAAGCATATTAGATAGCATAGCCCTTTTAAACAAACCTATAATACTTATAGCAGTATACTTATAGATAAAGTATACTTACTTATATAATAGGTTATTAGAGCTAGGCTGTTGTCTAATATTAACTTTATAATACTATTCTTTGATAACCTTAACGTAGTCTAGATTAGTAATTAGCTTCTTTGCGTAGGCTTGCTTAAGCAGCTTAAGGAAAGCTAAAGTAAATTTTTTATAATAATACTCTACTTAAAGAATCTCCTGTTCCTAATTAAGGGTATCTAGCTCCTTGTCTACATAGAAAGCGTTATTAAGGTTAGTATCTAATTAGGTAGCTACCTATTAGTAGGCTAGTGTTGCTTTTAGAGTATAAGAGCTTAGTAAAGGCAGTAGTACAGGGACTTATTAGCTACTAGCGTTAGTTCTAACTTATCCTGCCTATATATTAGCAGCGTTACGCCTCTGTTATACTATAGTTATTTTGTTCTAAAACTTATACAACTTAATTGCTAAGTATTAGTTAGGTTCTTAACTAGTTAACATTCCTGTAGATTACCTTAGATTCTTAGTTATAACTAATAGACTACAAGTCCCTAGAGAGTAGGTCGTAGATGTTATAACATCTCTTTAGCAATTAATAGCTTAAGCCTTATTTAGGGTCCTTCCTAGCTCTGCAGTTATAGAGATAACTATACTATATATTAGATATGTCTTTATACTAAGTAGCCTGTACTTATTACTTAAAACATTTTGTATAGAATAGACTAGCTTAGTTTTAGAGTTCTTAGCTTTAGCTATAAGTTAAAAAACCTTTTACTAGAATATATAGAGAGGATTAGGCTTGCCTTACTTATTCTTTGCCCTAGCATTAGGCTGTAGCTTCTATAAGTTAAACTTAATATCTTCTTTCTAGACTTGCGGCTTAGCGCAGATATTACAAAGCTCTTTTACCTCTTACTTATTAATATTTAGGTAAGGTGCTTAGTTATAAAAGTTATTTTAATTAATAAAAGCATAGATATCCTTGTATAGCAGTTTTACTGTTACTTAGTTAGCTATTAATATATATTATTTTTTACCTTAGTTCTTAGAGTTAATGCAGTAAGCTGCTGTAGTATTAAGGAACTAAGTAGTATTCTTAAAATCTATACGCCTTAACATAAAGGCTCTTAGTTAAATCCTATACGCCTTAAGTAGCGTAAAAGGCTATATAGAGTACTAACCTTTTTAGACAAATTCTAGAGCTAGCAGAAACCTAACATAAAGGCTAACACTACTAGTTAATCCTTAGTTACGTTTAAAAGGATCTCGTCTATTAGAGTCTAAATATTAATAACTTTAATATTATTGCTAAGCTTTGTAAGCTCTAGTACCCTATCTTAATACTATACAACTTTAGGGATTTAGTCTACAACGTAGTCTTCCTTCTTAGTAATAACTCTAAGGTTGTTAAAAACCCTTAATAGTCTTAGTGTTTGTAATAGTTGCTGCTGTAGCTGCTTGCTCTAAGCTTTATTTAACAGCGCTAGAAGCATTATTTAAGCAGGTTAGCTAATGTAAGTTAAATATTATCTTTAGCTACTACTAGTTTAAGAAGGGGAGAAAGATATTATTATTCTTATTATCTTAGAAAGTAACTATCCTAATAAAAGGTAGTAAAGTTTGTGTAGTAGGAGAGTTAGATAGTTAGCAGGGTTGTAGTTCTAGTTTATACGTAGTAGTAGTATCCTGCTAGCTAGTAAGTAGAGATAAACAGGGTCTAAATTGCGCTAAAATAAGTAGGTTTTGTAGTTAAAATAGTTATTATAATTAGCTATTACCTTAAGAGTGCGTGAAATTGAGTATAGTATTAGTGTAGTAGTAAGCACCTAGAATTAGTAGGATAAGTAGCTTGTAACTAAATTTTACATAAGAAATTAGTAAACGAGTAGCTAAAGGTAAAAGTAGGTACTACTAGCATAGTATCCTCTCCTCTTCCTAAAACTATAGGCCGTTCTATAGCCTATTAGTTGTCTAATATAAAAGTATCTAAGTTAGAGTCTAAGCTTTTAAAGTCTTATCTATATACTTAATACTCTTCTTCTGTAAAACGTTTAGTAATAATAACTTAAGGACAAAGCTTATTACTTATTATAAAAGGTAAAGGTAGTTGTAGTTCCTTACGTGGCTTAGGCAAGTCTAGCAAGATAGGAATGTCTACTATAGGGCTAGTTTGTTCCTAATAATTAAGATCTTATAGCTTTATATTTTCTTAATCTTCTTTAATAATATCCTGTACAAGTCTTTGTCTAAATAGCTTTAATTACTTTTTAGGTGTTGTATGGGGGAAGCGTGTACTATTAAGGTTTTTAAAATAATAGGTTCCTCTATTAGGTCTAGCTTTATAAATATAGTAAAGGCCTAACTATCTTATATCTAGCTTATAGTCTCACAATATATTAATTTCTTAAACAAAGTTCTAGAGAAGAACTAAGTCTCTTAGCTTTATATCCTTATGTTGTATTTCCTTAGTGTTATCCTAGTATTCCTTTTTAGCAGCTCTTATTTAGTTAGTACAGGCAATAGTATCTTTTGTAAACTAATCTTTAAGATCTAGCTATATTGCTTAAATTATAAGCAGCTGTATACAGTCCTTTACTTCCCTAAATAGAAGCATTTGCTATGTAGGCAGCGCGAGTTTAATAGGAAGCACTAGGTTCTGCCCTATAACTAACTAGTATAGTAAGTAACCTATTTATTCCTGTATTAAGATCCTGTCTGCAAGAAGAACTGTTAGCAAGTTCTTAACTTAAAGTCCTAGTAGCTTTGTTAGGGCGTTTATAATAAGCTTATGCCTTTCTTTAATCTTTCTTATAGCTTAAGAGTTATGTCTTAAAGACTAGACTTAGTTAACCTATATATATTTAATAGATGTAATACTACTTTAGTAAAATTATGCCCTCTATTAATTATAAGTTTGCGCGCTGTGCTCTATTAATATATAATATTTTTATATATAAACTCTGTAATTGTCTTTAACTAGTTGTTTAATAGGGCTTTTGCTTTAGGCTAGCTACTAAAATAGTCTTTTGTAATAACTAAAAACTTCTTCCTAAAGCACTAAGGCATGTATACTACATTAATTGCAACAGTCTCCTAAATAGCGAAACTATAAGTGTTAGTAAGCATATTAACTTTCCTCTTAGAGGATTGCAGTTAATAGTCTAGACAGGTTACTAGCTTTTACTACACGTGCTTGTACATTCCTTTCTACTAGTATTGCTAAGCAAGTATAGAGTACACTACGTTAACTCCTCTATATCTAATCTAAGTGTGTACGTTCTATACTATAGCTGTTCTTAGTTTAGTATTATTTATAACCCTCTAGATTACAATGTTTTTAGATATTTTCTTAAAGAGTATCTTGTCTTGTACAAAGAAGTTTAGAGCTTGCTTTTTCTATACTTATAGTTCTTATAGTTCTATATTCCTAGGAGTCTTAAAGTTAACTAAAAATTAAGCGTATTATTCTAACTCTGTTAAGAATTCCTAACAGAGTATCCTTGCCTGTCCTGCTAGTATTAGTGCATTTACATTTCTAATTATATAATTAATAAACCCCTCTAAATCCTTCTTAGGTTCTAGAGGTAGTTCCTAATTATTAAGTTTTAGATATCTTAATAGTGCATCTGCAACTATATTCTTCTCTCCTAGTATATACTTAATGTTAAAGTTTTATAAAAGAATTATTAATATCTACCTATTTATAACAGATCTTAGATTATTAGTAGATAAGTAATTTAGTTTAGCAATAAGGGTTGCCGCGTTAGTTTCTATAGTAAAATAAATACTATAGAGGTAGGTATAAAACTTCTTAAGAGCTTACAGCATAGCTTTATATTCTTACTTAGTAGAGTGCTATCACTTTTCTTGCGCTAACTATAGCGTGCTTTTAAACTGCACTAGGTGTTGCTTATTATCCTCCTTAAGTTGTTTAATATATACTCCTGCCCTATCTTAACTTATATTAGTTATTAGGAATATCTTATAATTCTTAGTATTAGTGTAGTTAAGGTTCGCAAGTGTAGGTGCGTTACATATAGCCTATTTTAGCTTATATATTACTACGTCTTGTATATCTCTTTATTTAAAAGGGACATCGTCTTGTAAGAGTGTAAATAGAGGTTTAGCAATTTTAATAAAGTCTTTTACTTATATATAGTAGTAGACGCATGTGCCTATAAAGAATTATACCTCCCTTTTATCCTTGCATAGTAGCTAGTTTATAATCTTCTTAACTTTCTTTTAGTTAGGATAACGTTCTTGCGGGCTAACCTTATAGCCTACAACTTTAAGCTTTTTTATAAGAAAATAACACTTCTTTCCTAACACAGTGCCTCTAGCTTATTTAATATTAGTTAGCACCCTATCTAGTTGTAAGATATGCTTAAGAACATAACGTTAAACATCTAGTATTAATTCTTCTCTACTATAATTAGTTTTTAGCCCTCCACATGTAATGTCGTTAATAAAGGGCATAGTATTAGGCTAGTAGTCTCTTAGAATTTTTATTATTACACGTTAAAATGCTGCTATAGAGTTAGTAGCACCTATAACTATTATATATAATTGTATAAGCCTAACTAGTGTTTAAAACGCTGTTATGTCTCTGCTTTCTAGATATAGTGTAATTTAGTTATATTCTAAGAATAAGTCTATAAGCAAGATAATCTTGCATCTTATAAACCTCTAAGAAAACCTATCTGCTATTAATAGTAGGTTTATATCTTGTATAGTAACTGCATTTATTTACTGCCTATTGCTAATCTATTAAACGTCTTTATTTTTCTTAGGTACTAGGTGCTATAAGTTGTAATATTAACTATTACACCTTTTCTATATTCCTTAATTTAGGCAGACGTTAACTATATCTACTACTTACAGCTCTAAAGCTTTTAGGATAGCAAAACTTTATACTTACTAAGCTTTATATAGTATTGTTTGTATCTTGTATAGCAGACATACATTAAGGTAAATCCTTCCTAATTCCTTAAATTGCTAAAAGAGCACTCCTTCTCTATTAAGAAGCATATATATAAATATCTCTTTTTCTAATAGCTATAGGTAGTCTCTAGTATATAGCTTGTTAAGTTATTCTTTAGTAAGCTTTATCTCTTATAGGAAAGCAGTATATCTTAGTTTAAACAAATAATTACATAGCCTCTTATTAGGATTGCAAATGCTTATTCTAAAGCGTTATTATTTTTTTGCCTTTTTCTTCTAGTCTTCTTATCTAAACTTTATAGGCATCTTTTACTATAAGATATTAATAGGTTAAACCTTCTTATCTACTGTCTTGTATAGTGTGTAAAGATTATTGTATTGTTAAGCATATTTAAGTAGCCTTTTTTATATCTACTAATAATTAAGCTTATATCTAATTAAAAATTTACTAAGTTTACAGTTTCTTATAGAGTCCTTAGACTGTCTAACTGCGTGCGTAAATACTTAGTTTATCTAGACTATCTAATTCTTCCTACTACTTTCTATATACAGCATGTTAAAGTTGCTAAATTTAGCTGCTAGATTAGACTATACAGCTTCCTGTATGTATTTTACTGCTGCTACTTATAGTTTATTACTTAATTTATAAGTAATTACATGTAACTGTATATTATCTGCTGTTTCTCTATCTAAGTTATTGTTAGAAGCTTTGTTTCTAATCGTCTGCGTAGAGTAATTTAGAGATAAGTTAGACGTAACAAAGACTACATTTCTTATACTATCTTTAAATAGGACTTAGCACGTAATTTACTTAAATACATTATACTAAATTAATATTCTAGCGCTTGCACACTAAGGTCCTTCTAGAATTATAGATCTGGTAATATTAGCAACAATCCTAAACGTAGTCCTAATAGTAACTATCTCTATTTGTATAGGTATATTAAATATAGTCCTAATAAACAGGTTATGTATGCTATTAGCTAAAGTAACACTAGGAGAAGGCTGCCCTAGCTAGTGCTCTATTATTTTATACAGTATCTTTAATGCTCGCACAGCACTTAGTCTTAGAATATTTATTTATGCCTTAGTGTTAATTAAGCACTTTAGAAAGCTGCTATTTGCAGTAACCTAGCATTCTAGTAAGTTAGTTTAAGCAAAAGCCCACTTATTTCTTTACTAAACCCCTTAGACATCTTTTGTAGGTATATTATTTAATTTATCTATTTAAGAATCTCTCTTTCTGCTTACCTTACAGCAAGTTTATATATTAGATTAATACAAGTTTATTGCATTGCAATGCGCGCTCTTAGTAGGTAGTATACTTAGTAAAATTCTATAGGTAGGGCCTGTACGCTTATTTAGCTAATTAGAGACTAAAATAGATCTTAGGTGTAATTTAGCGCACCTAGCATCTATTAGCTTAGTATTTTTTACATACGTTATAACATTAAGCGCACCTAAACTATCTACAATATTAATATTATTATTAAAAAGATTACGTAGCTGTTTTTAAATGCTAGCTTGTCTTATAAGGTCTAATACTGTAACTCCGTATACTTCTTGTCTAAGTCAGGTAGTTATAATATAGTTTAGCTGTCCTTGCACTATCTCTTTAAGTTCTAGATTAGAAAAAGCGTTAATAAACTTTACAGCCTTCTTCTTCCTTCTTTGCTATAAGTGCTTTAGATCTACTAACATGTTGTTGTCTTAATAAGCTAATTAAGGTAGTTTAATAACTAAAAATAGCGTATTATAAGGCTAGCTTACAAAAGGTATATTACTTTATATTTCTTCCTGCAGATACTGTATATCTATAAGCTGCAAATTAGGAATAAGAGAGTTACTTTATATTATTTAATTGCTTTCTTGTGTACTTAAATTCTTACTTATCCTTCCTTACTTCTTTATTCCTCTCTCTTAGACATAATTAATATCTTAGTAGAGGGCAGGGCCTTTGCCTTTTAAGCGCATAGCAGTATTTAACTTAGAAATGCTATATAAAGCGTTTTCTTTGCCTTCTAGTATAATGTTAGCCGCATCTATATTATTAAGCTTTTTAACATATTTCTTAGTAGAAGGAGTGTATAGCTATTCTTAGAATTACTAAAACTACTTAAGGACATTATTATAGTAGCCTTAGCATGTTAAACTAGTTACTACATTTATAGAATTAGAGTTTTTCCTTTTATACCTTAAACCTAGTTAAGAGTCTTTTCTAGTAAACTTCTTTAGTAGCACACTAGAGGCTAGCTAATTAAGCACATTATTAGTAACGTTATAGAACTCTTAGATCTTTGCCTTTAACTATAGCAAGACTTAGTTTAATAGTAGTTGCCCTAAGATTTCCCTTAAACGCTTATATAGTAGACTAAAGTAGTACGTTCCTTTCTTGCTAGAAATATCTTAGTTAAAACTAACCTATTCTATCTACTTTAGGGCGTAGTATTATTTATACTCCTTAAGTATGTGTTCTACTGTATTATATATACAGTAGAGAGAGTATGTCTCTATATTACTTATATATGCTGTACTTGTCTTATTAGATAACCCTTTTAGGGCCTTAGTAATAAAAGAACTATTATTTCTCTTACTAGGGAATTCTGCATTAGTTGCTTGTGCAACAAAGTACGTATAGTTAGAAGGTTTCTCTAGAAGTTTTTTAGTTGTAAAATAAGCTATAAGCATATTAATAGTTAATAGTCTAAGCTTTAGGTTGCCTAGAGACTTAATAAGGTCTTTAACCTCTAGGTTAATATTTACTAGTATGCTTGTCTTTTTATGTGCTTTGCTAATCTTAATCCCTACTTCTTTTACTTTCTCTAGAGTAAAAGTTGCTTACTAGTTAGACAGCATAATTTAGCGTATCTTAGTATTAGCGCCTCCTCGCTCTAGCTAATAAATCTTATCTAGGCTAGTTATCTTCTTATAGTAGGATTTTAGAAAAAAATAGATCCCTTCTAGTTTATGTGTATCCTAATTATCTCTATTTAAAGTAAAAAATATATAGTACATAACTACCTCTTTGTTAGTTTGTAGTAGGCCTTAGAAGAAGAGAATACTTTCCTCTTCTTAAGAGATTTGCCTGTTCTTAATACATGTATTAGCGACAGAAGTAAAGTGCGTATAATACTCTACTAGACTAAGCTAGTTTTGTATATATTTATAGATGTAGGTTTAAAAGTATAAGCATTTACCTATTTTAATAGCTATATCTTTATCTTTTTACTGTTTCTTTATATGTGTCTGTAACTTAGACTAATCTTTCTTAGTATATCTAAGTAAGCGCTTTAAGATATAAGAGAGAGATTAATTCTTACTAGAAAAGTAGTCTAGTAGAATAGAGACACTTATAGCATTACAAATGCCTCTATTATTAGCTTATTAGTTAAATTCTTCTAGGAATTTATAATATCCTTCTTAGTAAAAACTAATGTACTGTATTTTAGTTAAATTATAGTTAACACTAAGTTGTGCGTAGGTATAGCTATAGTGTTAATAATAGAGCTTAATAGAGTTAATAGTAGATTAGGGCTAGTAGTAGTAGGTCTAGAGGGAGGAAGCATTGCGCCTTTCTACCCTTAACCTGTCTTTTAATCTCTTTTTAACATCTCGAGTATAGTGTAACTTATATAAGTTCTTTGTATAGATAGTTAACAAGTATTAGTAAAGAAATAGACAAGGTATAGTCTCTAAAAGAAAGAATATCTTTTTTTAAGTCTTTATAGTGTGTGTTTTCTTAAGTATAGGTATATTAATCCTTGCCTCTTAGGTACTCTTTATTTCGCTAGGTAGGCTTAGATTTATACTTAAAGCTAGTACTTATATGTAAGCTTTTAGTGCTATCTTTATTTTACTAAATAGTACCTTAGCTTAGCATTTCTTTACGTATGTATTACTGTCTCTATTTTACTAGACAAGTTGTTACCTCTATTTTGCTAGGTAGACTTTAAATTAGCGTTTAGAATATATATAAGACTACCTTTATTTTGCTAGATAGTTTACTGCCTCTATTTCGCTAGACAGACTTTAAATTAGCATTTAATAATGCATTTTATTCTTATTAGTAGGTTTTGTTATTCTTTATTGTTGTTGTTAGTGCTAACTCAGGTAACATCGTCCTTAATATAGTCTATAATAGGGGATAGTGCTAACCTCTTAAAAGTAAGTCTAGTAATAATCTTAAGGATTCTGTGCTTACGTAAGATTATTATATTGTTCTTATAATAATTGTGCACTAGTTCCTTTGTGCACTAAGTAGTAGAGTATATTCTTATAGGCTTTGCTATTTGTATAGGTGTTAGAGTGTATAAAGACATACTACTACGAGGGCATAAGATTACTAGTAGTTAGGTTATGCGAGAACAAGGGTGGTAAGATAAAAATCTTAATATAGGTTGTATCTAGAAGAGAAGTACAGGAGTTGAGTTGTAAGGTAGAGGATCAATGGATAACTCCCGCTCGTTTCGATCCCCGAAACGAGCTATATACCCTCAGATCAGGTGGTTGAGCACTGACCTAGTTAGCAGCAGGGTATCACCCCGTGCACCGGCACAATATAAGTTCTAAAGTATAGTTCTACTATCCTTGTATAGTTAGCATATAAGGATTATATAAGCTGTGTCTTGTGTAGCTCTAAAATTGCATAGGCAAGTTTTAGATTCAACTTTTTCTCTCTTAAATAGATAGCTCTTTAGGTAGCTATACCCTAGTTTTAATTGAAAAAAGGAGCTAGATATATCTCCTAGTAGAGGGGATAGGTATCTGTTTCTTTATTTTCTATTTAAAGGTTGCTAAGTAGGTGCTTAAGTTCTTAGTAGTAGCTTTTTTCCTATAATTCTCTAGGAGGCTTAACTACTTAACATTTGCCTATTGTTTAGTTTAAGAACTAATAACTACTAGGCTTATCTTATTTGTTAAGGGGTTTATTTTTGTAGACACTTTTGCTAGGGAGTCTGCTTAATTGTTTCTTAGTATATCCTAGTGTTCTAGGACCTAATGTAGCGTAGGAGTAATGCCTTTTCCTTCTAGTTAAGTTACTACCCTAATACACCTAATTTGCTACTCTTAGCTAGGGTTGTTTAAGATGTTTTTTAATTAAAATAGAGTAGCCTAATTATCTACATAAATATTAACGTTTTAGCAGTTATTTAATAGGCTAACTACTTTCTCTAGACCTAAGGTAATACCCTCTAGTTTACTGTTGTAAACTAGCTAGTTATTTCCTATATTTGCTTATAGTTCTTTAATAAGAGTAGCTCCTTTGTAGAAGGCAACACCTACGCTAATTCCTTTATTGTCCCTTTTAACTAAGGCATCTAAGTATAGTAATAGAAGGTTGTTGTCTACTGGTAGTTTTTTGAAGCTTTTAGCTTCTATATCTTTTAGTATGTTTAAAATATAGACCTTGTAGAGAGTCCTAGCATTCTATAGTGTAAAGGCGTAGTGTTGTATTTCCTCTATCTTGTCTAAGGGCTTCGGCCTTTTAAGACAACCTTTTAATGTGACCACACATTTTGTAGACACCTTTTTAGTAAAGAAAAAGATTTATTGCTAACAATAGGTATTAGGGCTTATGCCCTCTTATTCAGCATTGCTAGCACATAATTAGTGTGTCGCTCTAGCATGTTTAGACAGAAATAAAGAAAAGCAAGACAAAGACGCAAATTACCTCCTAACTTAACGCGCTTTATCCCGCCTATTCTTGTTACTTTACTACTAGGCGCTCTTAAATAAAGTAAAGTAGTAACACTATTATCGCCTTGCTTGCTAACCTATAGACACGACAATAGAAAGCCTACCCCTCCTTTTCTACCTCTTTCTTCTCTATTACTAATTTAACGTCTTACAATAGCTGTTTAAGCTAAGTTCTAGTCTCTGTACTTAGCCCTTACATAATAAACAAGAAGAGAGAGATACTAAAGCAATAGATCTTAAGTACTGCGCTAGTATTAGTAAATATTCTAGAGATTATGTATTCCTTGCACAACTAGCTAAATTAGGGCTTAACAATCTTTTTATATATAGAGATATTGCAGATAAAGGACTTATTTAAGGTTTTTTTCAACTTAGAAGTCTAGCTAGGTAGTTAAGTTTTAAGATACTTAATAAATTAAGGTGTCTGCATAAGTAGTTTAAGTTAGACTAAATTAGGTGCTAAGTAGATAGTAGCAAAAGATGCTTTTTTTAGAAGAGAGCCTAGAATAAGGAGATACTCGCCGCGGAGGTTGCACGCTATTATAGTATATTATATGCAAATTGTTTGTATACAGTGCTGTTTAAAAGGTAAGAAGTAGTAGGTAAGACGCAGTAGGTAAGAAGCAGTAGGTAAGAAGCAGTAGGTAAGAAGCAGCTGCTTTAGCTTTATAAAGTATTGCAGGCTCCTGCTGCAGTACGTACGTGTCCTTTCCCTCTATCGCATTATGTTGCAATCCTATTGCAATCCTACTGTAATCCTATTGCCAGCTATAGGCTGGCAATCGCCGTTAGACACGTTTCAACTAGTGTCGTTTTTTAGTACCTTAGCAAATTTTTTTAACCCTAATTATTACTTAGTGGTCTGAGCTTTCCTCCTAGAACTTATCCACCTACTATTCGAATCTCGTTAACTACACACAATCTTTTTTTTGACTTTTGCGATTAATTAATAGAGGGTAGCTGCTTTTCACTTTTTTAGAACCCCATTTTGACTACAACAACAACCACCACCTTTGACACCTTAAAAAATAAACATTGTCTAAGAGGGCTGAGGTAATAGATTCTTGAATTTAATTAAGTTACTCTCCTCTATTAATGTTAATAGCAGCTTTTAGAAGGTAATTTAGATTAAGTAAAATAAATCTAAAGGCGTATCTTCTTATAGTGTTGTCTAGCCTAACTCTAGGCAGAAATAGAGCAGCTTCTACCTTACTAAGCATTGTAGGGGAGGATCTAAAAGTTCCTAAGATCTTTCTACAGGCCTAGTTTTGTAGTTTTTGCCTACTATTAAGGACGTGTTGTTAGCTTTTTTAAAATAACTAACATCTGTATTAGCTATACTAGTAACACACGCTAAGTATAATTGCCTTATTACTCTTAATAAGAAGCCTTTATTAATATTAGCTAGCCTACTTAGGCAGAAAAAGGCTTAGTTTGCTTGTTGTATTCTTATGTAGCAGTGTTCTCTAAATTTAAGAGTGTTGTTAAAGAAGATACCTAGCTATATAACTAGTCCTTTTAGCTAGAAGGTCTCTTAGGTAGGTAGCGTAAGAAATCTATTCATATCTTTCTTAGATCTTGTCTAATCTAGTAATTCTATTTTTAAGCTATTAAACTTAATAGCTAACTCTTTAACTTGTATAAAGAGGTTTACTAACTCCTTTTTAAGTAGTTTAATGTTTTTCCTAATAGATGTTGTTAATATTAAGATCTAAAGGTTGTCTATATAGGATAAGGACTATATGTTGCTGTTTAATGTAATTAACTAGAATAGCGCTTTCGTGTAAATTAGAAATAAAATAGGCGAGGCTAGGCTTCCTTAAGTTGTACTAGTATTAACCTTTCATAGTTCTTATATATGCCTATTAAAAGATAGCTCTAAGAGCCTCTCTAAAAGGAAAGAGTTTGTCTATAATAAGAGGTAGGTAGGTAGCTGTTAGTTGCTTATGTTTTTCAGAAGCTTGTCCTTAGATAAATAGTTAAACGCGCCTCTAATATCTAAAAAGGCTATTAAAGTAACTTTATTCTTCTTTCTCTGTTGTTAAATATTGTTGTAGAAGAGGAGTACAGCGTTAATAGCTAATTTCTTAAGCTTACCTCCTATTTGTGTAGAGTGTAGCAGGCTAGTTGTTTCTACTAAGATACTTAATCTTTTTAAGTAGAGCCTTTCTAGTGCCTTCTCTAAGTAGCATAAGAGGGAGATAACTCTGTATACTTTTAAGATTAAGTAATCTAGTTTATTTAGTTTTCTAAGAATAACTCCTTTTGCTTTTTGCTAGCACCTTATTTAGTATCCTAAGTTAAACAGGGCTAAGTAAACCTTAAAGAAGATGCCTAGTTAGTATTTATATACCTTAAAGATAACTTCTTAGCTAATTCTATCTAGGCCTAGAAAGGTAGCTTTTGTTTTCTAATAGGCAGTGTAGAGCTCTTCTTTAGATAGAATTAGCTACTCCTATTTATAGTTTCCTTAGTAGTTATTAAGTAATAGGGCTAGTGTAGAAAGAGGTAGTAGAAATAGCTTCTTTCTAAAAGTTTAGCACTTCTCTCTAAAAAATTCTTTGCCTCTAATAGCAGGAGTTTTTATTAAGAGGTTTTTTTTTATATAGGCTATTACTTTAAATATCTCTTTAGGCGATTTGTTTTAGAGGAACTTTTCTTAATAGTTAAGTTTAGCTTTCTTAATAGCTCTAAGGTACTTGTTTATAGCTAGCAGGTAAACTCTTTTCTATAAGTATAGCGTGTTTTCTCTTCTTCTTGCTACTCGCTTGTAATCTTAAAAAGTCCTATTTAGGATAGCATTAAGGAGATTTAAATCGCTAGTCTACTAAAGCTTTAGTTTTAGTTTCTAGTTTATAAGAGGAGTAAATCTCTTAAGCGCTTGTTAAATTAATATTGTAAAGTTCTCTGCTATTTTATCTAGTTTCTCCTCTAAGGGTTTAAGGCCTAAAAGGAGTTGTCTTAAGAGGTAGTCTAAGGCGTGTAGTAGAGCTAGTAATTAGTCCTCTAGCTTTACTTTAGATATCTCCTCCTGTAAAGTAGTATTAAAAAGGTACTAATTTGCTTTTTTTGTGTTATACTTTTTTAGCTAGCTAGGTAGCTGCCTTTAGTTAATAATACTAAACAGGATAGCCTAGTAGTCTAATCTAACTTTAGAGATAGCTTGCTAGTTTAGAATACTAGAAGCTATATTATTTATTAAAAAAGTAAGGTTAAGTACGCTTTCTTTTTATATATAAGTTCTAAAGAAAGTGCCAAATCCTATAGTATTTAATAGAGATAGGTTTTAGTTATTAACCTAATCTACTAAATCCTCTATTTATTAGTTTAGGTTGCACTCCTGTAGGCTCTATATAGGGTAGTGGCAATTACAATCCCCTAAGATAATTAAAAATAATTCTATAGGCTCTCTTAGGAGGCGTCTTTAGATTGTAGTTGTATTTAGCTCTTATCTTAGGCTTTTTTTATTATAAATATTATAAACGTAGATCTTTCTTGTGTTAAATTATATTCAAATAGCTAGAAAGTTGTTGTCGTCGCTAATATAAGGATTAACTTCTACTTCTAAATCCTTTTAAATATAAAATAGAGTTCTAGGTTGTAGGCCTTAATAAGTTAGTAGTATTTGCGTAAAGTCTAAATAGGCGATTAACCTAGTATCCTTGTACAAACCTCTTACTAACTAAGGCTCTTATATTGCAATAATCTTAGCGTTTCCTGTAATAGCTAGGTTAATTACGCTTTCTATAGCAGGGCTACTCCTATTCATATTTATTTTTAGGACTTAATTATACTAATTAGTTTAATAAGTCCTAGCTGTCCTAGCTTGTAGGATTTCGCATTTTTAGCTGTTTGCTACATAAAGTTTAGTATAGTTAATACACTGGAATAAAGTGTAAATGCAAGGTTTCTCTTTACTAGCATAAGACTTGCACTTGTATTAGCTAGTATAGTGTGTTTTGCTACAAATTTAGCAGGCTACTTTTAAGCACCTAACCTCTAGGTAGCTAAATCTTTAGCATGTAGTGTATTGTTTTAAGATATTAATAACTTGTAGTTTCTCTGCTCTAAGGCTTTGCCCTAGGATATAGAGCTTCTCTCTAATAGCCTTTTAGGCTTCTTCTTTTATTGCAAAGGCCACACATGCTAAACTAAAGTTTTAGTTTTCTCTTTTATCTTTAGGCGTTAGCTAAAAAGGAATGCTAATAACCTTTAAGCCTTTATTAAAGGTTTTAATTTCTTCTTTTACTACCTCTAGACTGTAGTTTGTAGGAAGCTTGTGGATAACAACTTTAAACTAAGGCGTAATAAGTTAAGTAGCCTTAAAAGTTATAATATCTTGCTATATAGCCTAGTTCTCTAAGAGGTATTTTACTTTAAAAGCTAGTGTAGTTAAAACTATTTTACAGAGGGGTGACAAAAATAAAAAGATGTCGAAAAAGTTGTTATATTTAAAGCTTTATATTTCTATTGCTAGAAAGGCTAGACTATAAAAAGTTAGTGATTTGAAAAGCCAAGAACCTCCTCTTTAGGATAGGCTGCTTAGTAATCTGCTTAGTCAGGCCGATCGTGCATGCAAATTTGCTTGAAATAAGACCAAAAAAATTAAAAAAAGAATTTTGTAATTACTTTTTTTTGAACCTGTAAAAATCGCTAAAAATTCAATATATTAAAAAAACACTATTAGCACTACTTTGTGTGAGAGTTTCAATGTAATAGCATTATAAATTATTAGTGAATAGTAATAAGCTTGTTTTTGAGTTTTTTCAAGATAATTATTTAAAATAGCTTACTAACACTTAGTACACTAGACCTTAGCTTCTTTATTAGCTAAATAACACTTTAATTACAAAAAAGTATAGATGTTTACTGCTTTTTATAAAAACTAATCTGTTTGTAATACTATTATTTTATTATGTTACACAGTGTATTATTTTTATACTACAACACTACTTCATATTAAACTTAATCTACCATAAAACTGAATTTGAGTTTATATTTTAATGTTTCACAAGTTTTTGCTCAATATAAATATAATAATAATAAGTTTTTTTGGGGGTTTTAAGGCAACATTCTCTTAACAATTATAATAAAATAGATAACTTTTTTTAAAAAGTTTTGTAGGCTTTTAATTAATAAATAAAAACTATTTTATTTGATTAGTTGGAAATTTTATTTTTTAGTTCTTTTACTAAGGTTTTTATTAAGTATTTTTGAAACCTTAAACAAGATCTTAGTAAGACGGCCTGGTTTAGGCGTAAAAGTAGTTAAAAACGCTATTCTTAGAATGTTATGTAATAAGAAGTATCAGTAATACTTTTAGGAAAGTTTTTTAGTATATTACTATATTAGGAAATAGGCTTATTTTATGATTAGAAAGAAATAATTTAGTATTTAGAATAACAAGAATTTCAAGCTATAAGAATAATACTATTAAAAAAGTCAATTATATAGAATTGAATGGGTTAATATACAATAAGATTACTAAGCTATTACGTAATTAACGATTACGTAAGTAACCTCTATTTTTTTCACACTTCAATTAAACTCTAAGTTAAGAAGATATAGGCCTCTAAATTCTGCACACATTATGCTTACGTAAGCTTATTAAACTAAAATTTTAATTTGCAATTTTTACACGTTCAAAAAAAAGTTATACTACAATTAAGTTTTTTATTTTTTTTCCTCTTATTTCAAGCAGGATTACAGGTGCAATAGTGCTGACTAAGCAGCTTATCAAGCAGCCTATTTCAAAGAGGAAGTTCTTGGCTTTCCAAATTACAAACCCCTTTTGGTCTAGCCCTTCTAGTTATAGAAATATCAAGCCTTAAAAATAATAACTTTTTTGATATCTTCTTTTTTGTCACCCCTCTGTATTTTCTTTAGAGGATGTTGTAATTAAGGCAACTATAAGTAATTGTATACCTCCTTTTGTTGCAAAGGCGTTGTTAAAGGCATTTCTAAGTTTAAAGACATTAAATATAGCTAGGGTCTTGCTAACTAGCACTAGCTAGCGGTCTTTTAGGCTAGTAGCCTTTAGTTCTTGTATTTTTTAGCTATTTGTCTATAGTTAATCTTTATTGTTGCCTGTTATAGTAGCAAAAGTAGCTGCAGTAGTATAAGTTGTGTTTTAGATAAGCGTGTTCTAGATAAGTGTATTCTAGGTAAGCGTGTTTGTAGGTTTCTTAATACGTCTAATTTTCTCCCTTGACTCCCTTAAGACGTTTAAGAGGCTTAATATCTAATTAGCTAAAATAGCTGTATTCTTCTTATTCACTCTCCTATATTCTGTATAGTCTTTAAAGACTTCTACTAGGTCTAAAAGACTTAATTGCTAGAAAGGGTTGTTTTTAGCTAAATTAGCTGCTTAGATTACTAGGTTCCTAGCTATTTTAAGTGCTTCTTCTACTAAGGTGGCTTTTAGTGTTTTATTTCTAATAGGGTATTAAGGAATAAGTCTAATGAAAGGAGAACAATTGCTCTTAGTTTGAACGTGTGTAGGCATTTATAGTTCCTCTAGATTTTGCCTTTCTTAGCGAGGCGTTGTTATGTTGTCTTCTGCTATCTCTATTTGCCTTTTATTTAATCCTCCTAGGTCCTGAGAAGCAAATTGTTTTTTATTACTTTTCAAAGTTGTTGTAATTTCTTAGTTTAGTTAGGCTTTAATAAGCTCCTAAATCTTAATTAGCTTAAGATGCCTTAGCATGTGGTCTAAGCTTTTAAGGGAAAACGCAAATTTTTCCTCTAAAAAGGAGGGGCAGGTGACCCTTTCACCCTCTCTAGCGCGCTAGCGCCCTCGCTGCAGGCTCTGAAAAGTATAGCAATCGATTCCTCGGGGTTGTTTCCTTGGGATCTAGTTGTTTCTGATCAATTTCTAGAAAAGTCGACGTTGGTGTTGTGTCCCTCTTTAGTAGTTATTAACCACTTTGTTGTGGCACTTAGTTAATTAATACACTTATTCCACTCCTCCTAATCAAGCAATTGCTCCTTCTCAGCTCCTACAGTTATAAGCCCGGCCGCTTAATTGTAGTTTTAATTCTCACTGCGCAATTAGCAAGCTGTAAGGTTAACTATTTGATTAGCATTTTACTCTCCTCTATTCTTCTAAAGCACAGCCAGCAGATTGCTGCTGCTGTTGTACCTCTTTTATTAATTATACGATCAACTGTTACGATCCGAACCAAGGGACGTGGGGGACGATCCTTTAGGGACTATGCAACATAAGCAGATGATCACAGCTAGGCAACTACGCCGCTGTCACGTGACTGCTCACTACCGAGCACGCTCGTACACAAGCGCGACTACGTAACTAATTATTAACGAGCGCGCTTATCTACAAGCGCACACACGCTTATCTACAAGTACATGCTTGTACACAAGCACCACGTTTATTAGTATATAGTAGTAGGCAATATGCCCTTATAGCTTATTATGTTTAACTTAGAGTTTTACTTAGTAATTAATCTAAAGATTAAGACTTAATTCTTAACCTTGTATTATTACATTAATTTTCCAATTATGCTAACACACTCTTGTACTATTATATTAATCTTCTAATTGAGCTAGTACACCCTATGTCCCTAATACTTATTTATTCTCCTAAGAACTAACCTAAATTATCTTTAGATAGTCTTTACACTTTAAACACCTTTAAAGATAAGTAATACTACTATAGACACACCTGCTAATTCCCTTACTAGGAGGACTACAAGCCGCGCTAACAAGCCTAAGACTTATTATAGCAAATATAGCAAGCTCAACGCTTAGCTCCTCTAAGTTAATATATACTTTTACATTAAAGGAGACAGGATAAACAACATAGTAAGGTAGTCTTAGCCTCTACGTATCTTTAAGAAGATGTAGAGAATTAGGCTAACTTAATTCTTTAACGCTATATAAATAGTTCTATTATAAACGCTAACAATACTGCCCTAGTTAATGACTAGGATGCCTTTAAGATAAAGATAAAAGAAGTTTTCTTACCCTTTAAGGAGTCTATAGTTGTAGAACAGAAGATTTAGAAACTACAACAAACTAAGTTTACTACTAACTATATAACTAAGTTGTAATAGTATAAAATAGTTATTAAATAAGACAACAACGCTTTAATAAAGATGTACTAATAAGGTCTTAAACCTACTATACAACAGAAACTTATAAGAAGTAGATCTAGTCTTAACACGCTTAATAAACTTATAGCTAAAGCTATTAGTGTAGACAACAAACTTTATAAGTTTATATTAGAGGAACAATTATTTACGCAAGAGAATTACGTATCTAGAAACATAGACGCTTAACTACGTTAAATATCTTAACACCTATACCTTAACTAAGGATGTTAGCGAAACTATATATCTAGGATTCTAAGGCATTATGCTACTAATAGCTACAAGCTAATGCACTTTAACAACATTAATAAGGGACTAAGAAGAAAGAAGTTTACGCATAATAAGAGTAATAAGAAGGTTACTTTTTATAGATGTAGTAAGGAAGGTAATATAAAACAGGACTACTAAAGCTAAGGCAAAGTAACTTAATAACTAAATGTTATTTACTATGTAGAACCTAACAACGATCTAGACAACAAATAGAACGTTATTACACAACCTACTATCACAGTTTGAGGACAGGACTAGGTAAGTATTAATAGTCTAGATAACCTAGTTATAATCACGCTAGAGGAAACCTTAGATAACAACATTTCTAAAATAGTGCTAGACAAAGTTATAAAAGCAACCCTAGTAGACTAAACTAAACACGGCAAGATAGCTAAGTTTTAGGGAAGCTATTAACTAGCTACACTAATTACATAGGAAGAGCTAGTAGCACATAATAAAGAGATAGTTCTATTAGCTATGTAGAAACTTTTTACTTACACTATAGAAGACAGACATAACATTAGCATATAGGTACTACTACCTACAGAGGCTAGATGCTTAATAGATCTAGCAGAAAAGATTAACGCTCTGCTAAGACAGCTTAGACAACCTAAGGAGATCTTTACAGAACCTTACAGAAGAATATTCCTAGATTATAGCTAGTATGCTAATTTACTAGAGGAACTGTAGAAGAAAGGGCTTACTCTAGTAGTAACTGTTGCGAATTCGCTATTCTAGGCTTATAACCTGTAGCGATTTAATCTCAGGTATAGTTGCTTGTTCTACTATCAACTCAGAGGTAGAGGTCTCTGCCTTCTACTTGTTTGTAGTAGACTCAGAGGCAGCCTAATCCAGGCTTATAACCTATTGGAGATTAAGGAGGAGGTGCGCAGGGTGAAGGATAAGGATAAGAGAATAAAATAATAGAGACTAGGGGAAGACAGTGTTGTAGAAGATAGCAATTGTAGGCTTATCTTAATGTCTTAATTGTCTTGTCTTATTGTCTTCTGTCTTCTTGTCTTAATTCCTAACTATCTGCTAAACTACAGTCTATATATACCTGTAACTTGCATTCTAGAAAGATCTGTATTACGCAATAGCTTGCGTAGTAGATTGCGTAATCTATAGTAGATTGCGTAATCCTGAACGTCATTGATTACAACAATCAATTGATAACAATAATAAGAAATACTAGTAGCGTAATAGCTCCTAGTAATCAATTGATTGTAGGTTGATTGTAGATTCCAGGTATGATTTGAGCACCTGGATTCTGTAGAGAAACAGCTGAGTAGCTTAATCTGCAACAGTAACTATTAATAAAGCTATGTACAACAATTTTGTATAGAAATAGACTAAAGAAGCTAAGGCTTCCTAGAATAAACTAGTGTTGGAGTACTAATATGCGGATCACTCCGGATCTCTCCTTTGACATCCGGATCACCCGGGTTACCAGGTGATCCTAGTGAGATATCACGTGACGGAGCTAGTAGCGCGCATATAAACGAGCCAGATCGTCTAAAGTCTTTTTAGTAGTTATTGGACACTTTGTTGTGGCACTTAGTTAATCAATATACTCATTCCCCTCCACTAATCATTTAATTACTCCTTCTTAGCTCCTACAGTTATGAGCCTTGCTGCCTAATTGTAGTTTTAATTCCCACTGCGCAATTAGGAAGCTGTAAGGTTAACTGTTTAATTAGCATTTTACTCTTCTCTATTCTCCTACAGCACAGCTAGCAGATCGCTGCTGCTGCTGTACCTCTCTTATTGATCATACGATCAACCTCTTTCTAATACGAGCTACCTAGCTACCTACTAACTAACTAATTGATTCATTATTACCTTAACAATAACCCACGTCGTGATCCTACACAAAGTATCTTATCTTAATATAGACCTTACTAATACACCGCTTGTCGCCTTAGGGGTGATCTTTAACGCTTAATTAGACTGGCTAACCTAGTTTGCTCTATTAAGGCTACACTACTTAGAGAAAAGCATCTAGGATTAAGTTAATCCTAATCTCCTAGACGTACCCTTAATAGATTACTAGGAGCTACAGTATCTAGAACTACCTAAGGATATTAAGCAGCTAGTTGCTCTATTACCTAGCGCTAGCGCTTAAATACAAGAGGACTATAAGATTGCTTAACGCAAATACGAGGCTTAATTACTTAATACTAAGTATAAGAAGGATAATTACAACAAGCTAGTTAACAGGTATAAAGTACAAGCTACTTAATAGATAAAAAAAGTTGCTAAGATTACTAATGTTAAAGACTAGATTAGCAAGACTGTCTATCTAGACCTGCTTTTAAACACCTTAATAAGCATAATTACTTAAAACCTTACTAGCCTTTAAGCCTTAGTAAAGATCCTAAAGGAAGATCTTGCACCTATAGATTAGAATACTTAATATTTAATTAGAGCGCAGTACAGATTACACCTTAATAAGTCTTACTAGGGACAAATAGGCCCTAAGTAATAGTTTACTAAGTGACAGCTACTATATTAACAAGCGACGATCTACTCGCTTCCTAAGGTTGTTAGGCTGTTAGTAAATACTAATTTTTTAGACTCTTTAAGCACTAAAATTACACTAGATTAGTTACGCGAAAAGCAAAATAAGCTAGCATAAGTAATAGCGCTTAGAAAAGCTTATTTAACTTTTAATAATCTAGAAAAGATTTTTAGTATTTTGTTATAGAATTAGTTAATTACTTCCTTAAAAGGTAGAGGACACGTAGTATTCTAAACTAGATCTAGATTAGGGGCAGCTTAACAATTTACTAGTACTAATAACTTAAAGTTAAACAAAGGTAGTAAGTAACTCTACTCTTGTCCCTACAAGGCTAGTAAAGGGCCTATAAGTAAGCACTTCTAGACACTGCGTAACTGCTACTAACTTTAAACTACAGTTACTAGATTAAGCCTTACTAGTAATATACTAATTAAGCTGTTAGATAAAAAAAAGAAAATTGTTAAGTAATAGAATAGCAACACTTAGGCATCTCTGCGCACTTATATTAAAAAGGAAGGCTAGAAGGCTAGCACTAGTAGATTAGCTACTAATAAGCTAAGTAGATCCTACCCTAGATTATTAGTTTTAGCACTAATTAACCTAAATAACTTTATTAATAAAATTAGGCTAAATGTCTTTAGTATAGCCTTTACCCCTTATGCTATATTCCTTTGTACAATCCTAGATAGTAGAGCAGCAGTCTACTTAGTTAATACTATAGATTACCTAGTACTAGGCACCTTTACTAAAAACGCTAATAATAAGACAGTCTTAGCAGGCACTTAATCTATTCTAGTTACTAGGATAAGGAATAGGCTACTTAAGAACGTCCTGTATAGTAAGGCAGGCCCTAAGACAGCTAATCTACTGCTTACTAATAATAAGCTTATACTAGGTTTCCATACTAATATTATGTTAGAAAAGCGGCTTAACTAGTTAGGCATTTAGTATTTAGGATATAATTATACTATATAATTTAGTACTCCTAAGAAGAACGTTGTCTTAATTAACCTTAAGTGTTATTTTAATCTCTTATTTATTAAATATAAGCAAGTCTCTTATTACCCTGCTTAACTACCGCTTGTAAACGCAGTAGTATAATTAAGGATACTAAAGTTACGCACTAGTAATAAAGACTTATAGCATTAACAATTAGGTTACTTAAGACAACAAGCTATTAAAGCCTTAGTCTACTTAGCGTAGAATGTTAAGATTACTAGTAAGAAGCTATTAGAATATAATTATTATATAATAGCTTATGCCTTGCAAGTAATCTTACAGCAACTAAGAGAAAGATTATTATAACCTTTCTATAAGATCTTATAGGATCTGTTAAATTTCTTAACAGGTTAATTACTTAAAAAATAGGCACTAATTATTAAGGAAGACTACTTAGGCAAGCTATATAATTACAATATCTAGTTAAAGATACTAAATAATATTATGCTAGCAATTAAAGGCTTTACTTGAAGGATTAAGAGGAAATATTAGTAGAGAATTGTAGAAATCTATTAAAATAATAATACTGCTACACTGCCTTAAAGAGGGCAATTAAGATATAAGAAATAGGTAATAGAAAAAGAGATCATAATTAAGACGCCACTGCTATACACATATAAGCCTAATAGCTTAGTAGAGAGAGCTAGCTAAGAGCTAATTATAAAGGCTATTAAGATGCGCACAAGCGCTAATCTACTAGCTAAGCTTAAGCTAGTAACTATAGATACAGCTACTTACCTACATAGCATAAGCCCTACTAAGATCTATAGCTACTAATCCCTAAACTAGGTGCTTAAAGAATAGTTTAGGAAATATTTCTAATACTATTAACTACCTAAGATTAGACATTAGACTCCTAATCTACGCCTAGACAAGAGTAGAATATATACTTATAGCTGCTGAGCCTATTCTTTAGATGAAGATAAGGCAGCTAGGCGTAATTATTAAGAATTTAAAGTTAATTCTTATAGCTATATTAGTTATTTAGTTCGTTATTAAGCCTCTAACATATACTATATATAAGTACTAACACTTAATTAGGTAATTACTACCTATATTGTAACCTTTAATAAATAGTTATTCTATAAAGGAGATTGTAAGGAAGAGCTACTAAGGGATTAAGTAATTAAAATTATAGAGATCCTTTGTAATAGCAAGCTAGTTAATCCTAAAAACAACTTAGAGGTCCTCTCTTCTGTTTAAAGAAGGGCAGATTAGAATACATAGCTAACTACTAAAAACCTTAGAAGTAATCTATCTACTATCTTAAGTAGTAAGGACAGCCTACCTACTAAAGATAAGAGTAGATTAAAAGAAGCTAAGTAATTAGAGCATAAGGCTAGTACACTATTAGGAATTTACTTAGATTAGTAGCAGATTACTAGTCTTACTACCCTAGAACCTACTCCTAAACTCAAGACCCTAAGGAACAACAATTTAAATAATTATATAGTTATTAATAGTTAAACAGTAGTATAACTGCTTAAAAGAGCTAATCTATTAAAACTTGTAAGTATAATACCTTATTTACTAGTCTAATAGTCTGTGCCTGTAGACTCTAACGCGCTAGCTAATTATAATAGAACACCTACTTGTATAAGTAGGATAGCAGAGTATAAATTATCTTACAAGTTAAGATCTTAGGCAACAAACAGCTGACAAGGTACGCAATTATAAGCTAAACCTTTACTTATAAGACGTAGCGCTTAGATGGCTAGTAAAAGCCTAGACTAGCCTACTAATTAATATCTTCTACTGCGCAAGCTAGGTGGCGGGCGTAAGCGTAAGGACGCAACCTAAGATCCCAATAATTAACTAGGGGGTAGAAGCACAGGTAGTATTAATACATTAATTATAGATTATAAGGATCTATTATAAAATAATTTTTATAATACCTACCTGCTAGGTTTATAAGTAACCTAGGAAGACTAAGTAAGCTACAAGATTCTTAATTACGTAGTTATAGCAGCTTCGCTTACTAAATATAAACTAAGTACAAGAAATACTTGACTACATTACAATAATCTACCTAAACTACTAGAATTATAAAAATAGTTACTCTAGTATCTTATAAGAGCCTTGTTTAAGGATGCCTATAGAAGGGAGATTAATTAGTTAAGTAAGATAATTACTTAGTCTAAGATATTAAAGGAAGAAGTAATTTATTGCCTAGTACCTACAAAGTAAGTTTAGACCTACAAGTTTAATTAGAACAGCTTCTTTCTTAAGTGTAAGGCGCAGATTGTTGTAAGAGGTAATCTCTAAGAAAAGGATTTAATTAATTTAACTTACGCTGCTATATTAGCAGCTAAGTCCTTCTAAGCAGTAATAGCTATTGCTGCTAAGAATAATTTAGAGGTTAAGCAATATAATATTGTAAGAGCATTCCTTAATGCGTTAATTACAGTAAACAACCTAGTAATCTGTAAGATACTAAATAGCTTTAAGAAGCTAGGTAAGTATATATAGCTTAACTGCGTACTATAAAAATTGCAAGACTCGCTACTGTTGTAGTATAAGGAGTTCTTAGAGTTACTAAGGGAGATTAGACTAATTACCTTACTAAAGGAGCCCTGCCTATTCTTTAATCAAGAAAGAAGGATCCTAGTATTATTTTATATAAATAATATCCTACTACTCTTTGCAAAAGGTTATAAGCAGAGAGTAATAGATCTTTAGTTAAAGATTATAGACAAATATAAGATATAAGAACAAGGATTAGTTAAATAGTTCCTTAGTATCTAGATAATTAGAGATTATAAAAAGTAAATAATTACGCTTGTGTATAATACGTATATTAACAAGATTGTAAAGAAGTTTAAGCTAGAGGATAGTAGCTTTCTAAAGACTCTATTGCTGTTAGAGAAGCTAATTAAGAACACTAGCAAAGCGACTAAGCAGGAGATTAAAGCCTATTAAGAAAGAGTTAGATTAGTACTGTATACAGCTATTATGTTTTAACTAAATATTACTTACTTAATCTTAAAGCTCTTACACTTCTTTATAAACCCTAGTAATTAGCATATAAAAGCTGTCAAATAGGTGATTATATACCTCTATTAGACAAGATAGGATGCGATCTAATATAGAAACTATAATAGCCTAAACTTAATAATTGCAGGCGATACTTCCTTTGTAGATAATTAGGAAACTTGTTAATAGTTCTATAGATATATAGCTATTCTATATAGTAGTCTAATATTTTAGAAGACAGCTTAGCAGACTATAGTAACTACGTTACCTACTAAGGCTAAGCTGCTTACCCTTAAGTACACTACTAAGGAGACTATAGCCCTTAAGCGCTTCTTTTATAAGCTATCTCTTAATTTAGGAGATGTTTAGACAGTCTAGTACAACAATTAATAAATAATTAGGCTTATAGTTAGAAAGAATAAGTAGATTAGCACTTAATTAAGGCATGTAAATATACAAAATATATAGCTGCAGCAGGAATTTGCTAAAAGATTGTTTTAAGTTGAAATACCTAGAAATAGTAATTATACTAGCTAATAAACTAACTAAATTGCTTACCTAACAACAGTTTAAAAAGTTTAAGTAGTTGCTTAACTTTTAGTAAGTTAAGCACTTAATTAAAGGAAATAATAATTAACAAGCAAAGGATTTGTATTAAGTAGTAATATCTATATACTAAGCTAAGTCTCCTCTTAATAGCTTATTTTATTAAGTAGGAGAACGTAAGCTAGACTATTAAACTTTAACTAGGAACCTTATTACTAATAAGTATTAGACTTATTATACTTACTAAACTTTATTATTGCATTACGCTTAGCCTGCTTAGCTTTAGCTAGCTTAAGAGCAATTTAAGCTATCTAAGCTTAAATAGCAAGAGTCTAGAGGTAAGCAGCATTATAGCGTAATTATAACTTATTACTTCTATACATAGAGTTATTAGATAATTATTTTATTACCTTAGTATAATAATTGCGCTTATATAAATAAGTTGTATAGTAATTAGGACAACAAACAAAAGGACAATTGTATAAACTAGGTAGGGGCAATATTCTATAAGCAGCCTGCTCTTAAAGCAGTAACTTTTAAGCAAGTTACTGCTAAGGCTACTTATATTGCTACTACTATGTATAGTAAGCTGTCTATTGCGGTTGTTAAGCGGGTTGCTAAGCAGGAGCGAATGCACGAGTAGGAGCGAATGCAGGAGCAGGAGTAAACGCAGGAGCAGGAGTAGGAGTAGGAGGTTAAGCAGTAAAACTGCAATACAACATTTCTTAAGCATAATAATTATTAGCAGGAGGCTTCTTTATAGAAGGCTTACTAGTAGTTATAACGCTGCTCTTAATCTTTTTGCGGCAAGTAATAATGTCCTTAAGTAGTTAAGCTTTTAAAGCTTAGTATATCTTATTATTACTCTATCTTTAAAAACTAGTTAGTAAGCTAAGTAAGAAGGTTAATAGGTTAGAGACTTACCTCTTTATCTCTATACATAGCTATAAATTAATTAGCAAGATTAATATTAACTGTATAGTAGGTGTAAGATAAGCAACTACTACAGCGTAAGCTGCTCTAACTACTAGTCTAAATGCAATTAAAGCAGCGTTTAGCGTACAAACTATCTAGTAATTTCTTTATACAGCGCTTATACAATAGAACGTAAGAGCGTAATAAAGTAGTAGCAATCTTTAAGGAGCTACTAGGCACCTTCTTCTAAGTAGAGGGGGGCGCAGAGCGCTTAGTAAACAGCTTAATAGGCGTTTTTAGCCTATTACTGTTGCTATATTACAGTTTACGTATTACTACTTAAGTAGTAATCTACTGTAACTTTTACTTTAGCTCTTAAAGAGCCTTGCCCTTGCGCTAGCTTAACTACTTAGTTAAGCTCTTATGTAGATTAAAATTTAAATAAGAACTTAACAGCAGGCTTAATTTAGTAAGTAAGGCGATTAGCCTTTAAGTAGAGCTACTAGATGTCTTATAATAAGTAAAAGGATTAACAGGCAGAGGCAACTAACTCTTATTATCTTAGAGATTAGCTGCTTGCTAAGTCTTATTGTTAAACAGGCTTTAGCGCGCGCAACGCTTATAGTTAGCACTATTATTATATTACTAGTAGCGGCTTTCTAAGCGTTAATTATATTAATAATAGCTCTTTAAGCTGCGCTTATTGTTGCTTAGAATAGACTACACTAGAAAGATTAGTAGCTAATTAGTAAGAGAACAGTAAGGCACTCTTACTTACTATGTTAGTAATAGTAGTTAAGACAGGATTAGAAAGACTTAGTAATTAGATTAATTAAGGTTAAGGACAAAAAGTTTTAAAGAGGTAATAGATGTAACTAATTTTGTTGTAGTAATTGTGCACTAACTATTTACGTGATATTTAGGGTCTATCTAATATTTTAATATTACTTAGAGCTGCTAGATTAATTAAAGCAACAACACGCAGCATTACTATAATAACAGAGGATTACGCAGAGGAGCTATAATTATAGAGGCCCTCTTAATTAATAACTTAGATTTATTATAATTACCTAGATTGCTTACAGCTTAGATTAATAGTATCTCACTAACCTAGGGGGTGTGTTAGAGTACTAATATGCAGATTACTCCAGATCTCTCCTTTGACATCTAGATCACCCGGGTTACTAGGTGATCCTAGTGAGATATCACGTGACGGAGCTAGTAGCGCGCATATAAACGAGCCAGATCGTCTAAAGTCTTTTTAGTAGTTATTGGACACTTTGTTCTGGCACTTAGTTGATCAATATACTCATTCCCCTCCACTGATCATTCAATTACTCCTTCTCAGCTCCCACAACTAGCACACTAACTCTTAGACAAGGAGACAAAAGAGATTTACAATAAACTCTAAGTAACACGCTAGTAGTATAAGGCTTAAGATAATAGCTACGCTAGAGATATGTACTATTAGGTAAACCTGTGTAATCTAGAATATACAACGTACTTATAGACTGTATGTATATATAATAACTATACAATCTACTATTCTGATAAGTATAGATTAGGATAGTTTCCTAAGAAACTAAAAGGGATGCCTAGATATAAACACTAATAGTATAATTATCTAAATAATAAATGCGCAGTACATATATAGAATAAGAGACACAGCCTATACTTTTACAGATATAACAATCTAGAAGAAAACTTACAAATATATATAACGTAGCAAAAGGATTATAAGGACAGAACTAGTGTATAGAAGTATTACTGACTTTTATAGTACACGTGCTTTAATAATAAATGCGACTAACATATTATTGTGAAGAAGTTTAATAGATTTAGTACACAGTCTTTTTTAGATAGACGCCTTAGACATCTAGAACTGCTAGGGAGATTTACACAATAAATCCCCTAAGCCTCCTTAAGCTTATAGTAAAGCTTAACAAATACTAGATATAAGCACTAGTAAATTCTAGCGCATAGGCTAACTTTGTTTCTACTTAAGCAATGTTAGTAGCAGGCCTATAAGTTTTAGAGAAACAAGAACTCTACCTACTATACGTAGCTAATAGTCAGCCTATGCTAGGCGAGATAATAATTACTCATAAGGTTACCTAAGTGACGCTCTGCATCTAGGAACACTAAGAAGAGATAGACCTAGACGTTTTTAGACTCGCTACCTACAACACTATATTAGGACTTCCTTAGTTACAAGAATACAACTTGCAGATTAACTAGAAGTTAAAGAAGTTCTTATTTAAGTGCTATAGATTAAATATAACTATAAGCTAACTTATGCATTTAACAATTAAGATAGTAGATAAGAAGAAAATTAATAATGTTGCTAAGGGACAGTAAACCTTAACTAAAAATAGCTTTAAGACAAGAGAGTTTAAGTTAATAAATACTAAAAGAGCTTTTTTAGATTACAAAGTTAGAGTTTTAAAGATATATATAACTCTACATATTTTAAAAGAGTGTAAAGAATTTTAGCATCTCTTTACAAAGTAGTAGATAACAAAGCCTTACTAAGACACTAACCTTAAGATTATAAGATTATTCTAGAAGAAGGGAAAACTTTACTCTTTAGACTAATTTATTAACTGTTAGAGATAAAACTTAAGATATTAAGAGAAAAGCTAAAAAAGGATTTAGCAAAAGGCTATATAAAACTTTTAATATTACTAGTAAGATTCTCTATACTCTTTGTACTAAAGAAGAATAGGCTACTAAGGATATACGTTGATTATTAAAGTTAAACAACATTATAGTAAAGTATTAATATCTATTACTAAATATTATAGAACTTAGGAATTAATTGTCTTGCGCTAGGGTCTTTATAGCACTAGACCTTTAAGACAAATACTACCTTATTGGGATTAAGAAAGGTAAAGAATAAAAGACAGTATTTTAAAATAGATATAGACACTATAAATATACTATTATACTATTTAAGTTAATAAACGCCCAAGTAACATTTTAAGAACTTATTAACAATATATTAAGAGTATACCTAGACATCTTTGTTATTATATACTTAAATAACATTCTTATCTACTCTAAAAACTTAAGGGATTATGTTAAACATATCTATATAGTACTAAGGTGCCTAGACTAGTTTAACCTATAACTAAAATTTAAGAAATGCAAGTTCTATAAAGATAAAGTTACCTTTCTAGAATATATTATAAGGACATAAGAAGTATAAATAAGTAAAAAAAAGATATAGATAATGAAAGAATAGCTATAACTATTAATAGTTAGGGAAATACAATCCTTCTTAGGATTCCTAAACTTTAACTAATAGTTTATTAAAAATTACTCTAAGATTGCTATTCTATTAACAAGACTTATAAGGAAAGAAATACTCTTTAAGTAGAGTAAAGAAGGAAAGAACGCTTTCTAAATGCTTAAGAATACAAGTATAGAACTACTATGCTTTTATATATTTTAAGTAAGACAGCTACTACAATTTAAAATAAATGTATTAGACCTTGCACTTGAAAGATACGCTAGCTAACTATATAAAAGTAAATAGCACCTAATTACCTACTATTCTTATAAGTTTTTAGGACTAAAGGAATAATATAATATTTACAATAAAGAGCTGTTAGCTATTATTAATTACCTAAGACATTAGAAAGTATACGCTAAAAGCTACTTAGAACTTATAATACTTATAGATTATAAAAACTTAGTTAATTTTATAAAAACTTAGTTAATTTTATAAAAACTTAGTTAATTTTATAACTACTAAGAAACTTAACTAACGCTAGCTTTAATAGTTAAAGAAACTAGGATAACACAACTTTAAGATTATGTATTTACTAATAAAAGATAATAGAAGAGTAGACGCTCTTAGCTGTAAACACAACAATACAAGAACTAAAAAGATAACTAACTCTATAATACTACAGGTTAATAATAATAAATTATTAGAAGTAGTATAAATACTTAATCTACTTATGCGCATTACGTATAACGTACTACAAGAATTATAGGAAGTAATTATTAGGCAACACTATAATAACCTAGTACATAGTTACCTAGATATTACAAGAACTATAGAACTTATTAAGAGAAATTATAAGTTTCTAAAAATAAAGAACAAGGTTATTACCTTTATTACCTAATATATAGACTGTTATAAGAATAAGCACAGAATACATACACCCTACAAAGAAACATAAGTAATAAAACTACTTAACACACTATAGTTAGACATCTTTATAAACTATGTTATAGGATTACTAGTCTTAAAAGACTTTATTATAAAAGTATCTTACAACGTAATTCTTATAGTAGTTAATTAATTTAAGAAACAAGCTAAGTATATAGCCTTAAGAAAAAACTTTACAGTAGTACAGCTTATACACATTATTAATAATTAAGTTATTAAACATTATAGCATACTAAAGTTAATTATTAATAATAAAGACAAGCTCTTTACTTGAAATTTTTAGATAACACTACTTGCTGCAATTAGAACTAAAAGAAAGCTTTCAACAGCGTAATATCTACAGATAGATAGACAAACTAAATAAATAAATTATATAATAAAAGCATACCTTAGAATTTATGTTAACTAACAACTAAACAATTAGGTATTGTTACTACCTATAGCACAAATATTATATAATAACAAGCTTTTAAAGTCTAAAGAATAGACTCTATTTTACGTAAAGTATAAAAGACACTTGAATCTCTTTATACATACACTTCTAAGCTTAAAAACAGAAGTAGCTATTGCAATAGCTAACAAACTAAGAGCAGTACACAAGTTACTTAAGTAGACACTTAAGAAGGTTTAACGCTAAAGCCTTTTATATGTAAACTAGAAACAAAAAACAGCACCTTAGCTAAAGAAAGGAGATAAAGTATATTTGCTTACAAGGAATCTTTATACTAAACAACCTAGTAAAGGGCTTAACAAGGTTAAAGTTAGACTGTTTTTAATCTAAGACTAGAAGGGACTAGTTACGTACACACTTAACCTTCTACTTAATACAAAAATCTACTTAAGATTCTATGTTAACATGTTAGAACTAGCACACTTAGAAACGCTACTTTAAAAGACCTTCTATTACAAGATAGAAGAAAAAAACAAATTTAAGATTAAGAAGATCCTTGCACACTAGAATAATAATAATAGCAAGGAATACTTAGTTAAATAGTTAGACTACCTAGACAGTAACAATATATAGGAACTAGACATAAACTGAACTAACTGTTAACAAATATTGCAAAAATACAACAACTGTACTAGGAATTAAACTAAAAACGTTAGTATACATACTAGTAAAAAATAACCTACTTACAGAGGGGTGACAAAAAAAAGATGTCAAAAAAGTTGTTATTTTTAGAGCTTTATATTTCTCAAACTAGAAGGGCTAGACCAAAACGGGTTAGTGTTTTGAAAAGCCAAAAACTTCTTCTTTAAGATGGGCTGCTTACTAAGCTGCTTAGTCAGCACGATTGCGCCTGTAATCCCGCTTGAAATAAGAGGGAAAAAAATAAAAAACTTAATTCTAGTATAACTTTTTTTTGAACGTGTAAAAATTGCTAATAAAAATTTTAGTTTAATTAGCTTACGTAAGCATAATGTGAGTCAAAACTTAGAGGCATATATCTTATTTACTTAGAGTTTAAAAGAAGGGTGAAAAAAATAGAGGTTACTTACATAATCGTTAATTACGTAATAGCTTAGTAATCGTATAGTATATCAACTCTTTTTATTTTTTAAAACTTACTTTTTTAATAGTATTATTCTTATAGCTCAAAATTATTGTCATTCTAAGTAGTAAGTTATTTATTTCTATTAATAAAATAAGCCTTTTTCCTAATACAGTAATATACTAAAAAAGTTTCCTAAAAATATTACTAATACTCCTTATTAGATAAAATGAAAAAAATTGTGTTTTTAACTACTTTTAGGCCTAAACTAGGCCGTTTTACTAAGATCTTTTTAAAAGTTCCAAAAATACTTAATAAAAACCTTACTAAAACAACTTAAAAATAAAATTTCTAACTTAGAAAATAAAATAGTTCTTACTTCTTTATTAAAAGCTTACAAAACTTCTTAAAAAAGAACATTTATTTTATAATAATTTTTAAGAAAACGTTGCCCTAAAACTCTAAAAAAAGCTTTTCTTATTATATTTATATTAAGCAAAAACTTGTTAACTTTAAAATATAAATTAAAATTAAGTTTTATAGTAAAATAAGTTTACTTTAAAGCAGTGTTATAGTATAAAAATAATACACAGTATAATATAATATAATAGTAGTATTACAAAAATGTTAGTTATTACAAAAAGCAGTTAATAGTTGTACTTTTTTGTAGTTAAAGCGTTATTTAGCTAACAAAGAAGCTAAGGGCTAGTCTACTAAGTATTGGTACGCTATTTTAATTAATTATTTAAAAAAAAACTCAAAAACAAGCTATTTACTATTACTTTATAATTTATATTGCTATTACTTTAAAACTTTAACACAAAATAGGGTTAATAGTGCTTTTTTTATATATGTAATATTTGGCGATTTTTACACGTTCAAAAAAAAGTTATTTTAAAATTCATTTTTTTATTGTTTTTATCTTACTTCAAGCAAAATTGCAGGCGCGATTGTGCTGACTTAGCAGCTTAGTAAGCAGCCTTTCTTAAAGAGGAAGTTCTTGGCTTTTTAAAGCACTAATTCTTTTTGGTCTAGCCCTTCTAGTTATAGAAATATAAAGCTTTAAATATAACATCTTTTTTGACATCTTTTTTTCGTCACCCCTCTGTAAGCCTTACAACTACACTAACGTGTTAAAACACTTAAGCAGTAAAAACAAAACAAACAACGTACTTTATAAACTACTAATAGCTTCTAGCATAGTATTATTAACACCTCTAGCAACACTAAGCTTAGCAATAGAGGCATTAATTAAACTTATAGTAGCCTCCGGTACGTACGTGTCCTTTCCCTCCTCCATCGCATCATGTTGCAATCCTATTGCAATCCTACTGTAATCCTGTTGTCAGCCATAGGCTGGCAATCGCCGTTGGACACGTTTCAACTAGTGTGGTTTTTTAGTACTTTAGCAAATTTTTTGACCCTGATTATCGCTCGGTGGTCTGAGCTTTCCTCCCAGAACTCATCCACCCACCGTTCGAATCTTGTTAACTACACACAATCTTTTTTTTTTGACTTTTGCGATTGATTAGTAGAGGGTAGCTGCTTTTCACTTTTTTGGAACCCCATTTTGACTACAACAACAACCACCGCCCTTGACACCTTAAAAAATAAATAAATAGTAGCCTCCATCGTAGGCGAAAGGGCTATATTAATAGATGCTATAGAACAGTCAACTTCCTGCACTATCTTAATTTCACTAGCAGCCTCTATACTAGAAGCTAGACACAGCGCCTTCTTACGCGCACGCTCTTTAGCCTGTTTTAAAATCTTCTTATTCCGCAGCAAACGCAAAATTACTATTATAAGCAATTTTTTATAATTATTAACTTTCTTTTAATACTCATTGTGAGTAAAATTTAGAGATTCTTAATACATGTTTACATACGCCTAACTTAACCGCGTATATTTAGTACACTTTAAATAAGAATTAGGCATAACGTAATAAATAAGGCCTTCTAGGAAACAGTAATTACAGGGAGCTTTAGCAGGATAGTTAGCACAAACAATTTTAGAGCTAAGACGTAAGCGATGTTAATAGGAAGAAGATATAATAACTACCTTATTTATAACGCGGGGTAAACTTTAGTTATTTAACAGAAAACTACAAAACACAACTACGTAATTTGAGGACAAATCTATAGAGGAGGAGGATAGTGTTACAATCTAAACTAAGGGACGTAGGGGACGATCTTTTAAGGACTATACAACATGAGCAGATAATCACAGCTAGGCAACTGCGCTGCTGTCACGTAACTGCTCACTAACGAGCACGCTCGTACACGAGCGCGACTACGTAACTAATTATTAACGAGCGCACTTATCTACAAGCGCACACATGCTTATCCACAAGCGTACACATACTTATCTACAAGCACATGCTTGTACATAAGCACTACATTTATTAGTATATAGCAGTAGGCAATATGCCCTTATAGCTTATTGTGTTCAACTTAGAGTTTTACTTAGTAATTAATCTAAGGATTAAGACTTAATACTTAACCTTGTGTTATTACATTGATCTTCTAATTGTGCTAACACACCCTGTACTATTACATCGATCTTCTAATCATGCTAGTACACCAACCGTCTATCGCACTCACTTATCTCTCGAGAACCAACCTAGGTCATCTTCGGACGATCTTCACAGCTTCCTCTAGGGTAATTATAAGGAGTTTATCTAGACTGTTAATAGTTGCCTAGTCCTGTCCTTAAACTGTGATAGTAGGTTAGGTAATAACGTTCTATTCTTCTTCTAGATTGTTGTTAGATACTGCACAGTAAATAATATTTAACTATTAAGTTACTTTGCTTTAGCTCTAGTAGTTCTGTTGCATGTAACTTTTTTTGCTATAACTATAACAAGTAATTTTCTTTCTCTTACTTCTATTATGCGTAAACTTTTTCTTCTTAGTTCTTTATCAATGTTGTTAAGATGTATTAGTTTATAGCTATTAGTTACATAATGCTTTAAGGTTCTAAGTATATAGTTTTGCTTGGCTTCGGCCTTTTAAGACAACCTTTTAATGTGACCAGACATTTTGTAGACACATTTTTAGTATAAAAAAATTTATTATTAACAACAAGTATCCGGGCTCACGCCCTCTTATTTGGCATTGCTGGCACGCAATTAGTGTGTCGCTCTAGCATGTTTAGACAGAAACAAAAAAAAACAAGGCAAAGACGCAAATTGCCTTCTAACTTAACACGCCCTTTTTTGCTTTTATTCTGCCTATGCTGCTGACTTATGTTAAGGCTTCACTTTTAGGTACTCTTAGACAAATTAAAGAAGCAGCACTATTATTGCCTTACTTTCTAACTTATACATGCAAAGATAGAATGCCTACCTTTTTTTACTATTTTCTTTTTTATTGCTATTTTAACGTTATGCAACAGCTAGCTTAACTAGTTAATAGTTTTTTTACTTAGCTTATGCACAATTAACAAGAAGAAAGAAATGCTAAAGCAAAGTATTTTAAGTACTTTGCTAGTATTAGCAAACACTTTATAAATCTTGTATTTCATTTACAACAAGCTAAGTTAAGGCTTAACATTTTTTTTGTATATAAAAACATTGCAGATTCTAGAGTTATTTATAGAATATATAATTATAAAGTCTTAAAGAGGCTAAGTTTTTAATGCTTAATAAACTTAAGTGTCTGCGAAATTAGCTTAAGCTAGACTAGTTTAAGGGCTAAGTATATAACAAAAAAGCTTTTTGTTTTTAAATAAAAATTAAAGTTAAGAAGATGCTTATTGCTAAGGTTATATGCTATGTTGCAGTGCAGTATATTGTATGCAAATTGTTTATATACAGTGCTGTTTTAAAAGTAAAAAGCAGTAAGTAAAAAGCAGCGGCTTTAGCTTTATAAAGTATTGCAGGCTCCTGCTGCAGTACGTACGTGTCTTTTTCTTCCTTTATTGCATTATGTTGTAATTCTATTGCAATCCTACTGTAATCCTATTGCTAGCTATAGGCTAGCAATTGCTGTTGGACACGTTTTAACAAGTGTCGTTTTTTAGTACTTTAGCAAATTTTTCGACCCTAATTATTGCTCAGTAGTCTAAGCTTTCCTCCTAGAACTTATCCACCTTCTAGTCAGATCTTGTTAACTACACACAATCTTTTTTTTTTGACTTTTCCGATTAATCAGTAGAGGGTAGCTGCTTTTCACTTTTTTGGAACCCTATTTTGACTACAACAACAACCACCACCTTTGACACCTTAAAAAATAAATAAGATAAAAGTAAGAAATATAAATAATAGTAAAGATTTCTGTAAAGACATAGCTCTAGACTACTACGATACTACACCCTAAAAGAGGATTAATTACTAAAATAGTTATTCTTAGTCTAGAGTAATATATATACCAGCAGGATCTCTGTAACCTCTAGCTTAGAGCTATCGACTGGCGAGAGCTTAGTCCTAGTTAAGCCTAGTCCTTATACTCTTACTATAAAAGCAGCAGCATCTTAAGCGCGATTTATAATAATAAGCTATAATAACTAGCTATAGTAATACAGTATTATTCTCTTAACACTTCTATTCAAACTAATTTTTTTTATAATAACTTATAGATAATAAGTAATAATTATACTAACTAAACTCTAACTTAACTCTAACTTAACTATAACTCAAAACATAACTTAACCTACTATAAGCTTTAACTACTACAACCTAACTATAACCTACGCTAGTGATACTACAACTTAACCTATACTATAGGTCTGTGCGAGTCACAGTGCGACCACCACCCAACCTACACCTAAGCGTGGGTACCTTTAACCTATTTACTAGCCTATTTCCAATAATAACAACCTTACAACGCTTACTAAAAAATATTAAAAATTATTACTTTTTGCATGCCTCGGGCTTCTAAAACAATGAAAATTAGATAGTTTTTAATACTTAGCAAATACCTTAGATTTCTAACGCTGGTAGGCCCCCTTTACAAGCTTTGGTGGCACCTCGGAGACGCTCTAAAAGCAGTTAGGTGTGACCCCTTTTCAACCTAGTCTCCCAAATTGTCACCCCAACGATCGCCTACTATTGGCTGAAAACCAGCGCTAGCCATCTCGACAAGGGGGGGACTGTAGGTAGATACGGAGAATTAAATCATCCACTAGAGTAAGGGCACATTGCATGTGTTGTTGTTGTATAAGTTTCTGAAAAGGAGATTCAATGAGAGAATTATCTTTTGTGCAGTGAATGAATTGTATGGGCACAAGTTCAATGCTGTATGCTTTACTGGTACTAATGAAAGTAGCTATATGCTATAATAAGACCGGGTGATGCAGGGGTATTATGTTGCCAGAAACGCCCAAAGTACTTGTGCTGAGGCCGAGTGATGATGATGCGAACGCCCAAACTACTAATAATATGCCAGGGGGTATTCCACTACAAAAGAACAGGGACAATGCTACGAAAAGAAAAACAAAGCATCGCTACACAACGTCCGGTAATGTGCCACCGATTTGTCCAACGTCAACTCCACCGGGACTGATGTTATCATGTCCGCACCTGCTACACACCTGCTCATGGATTGCCTTGTATGAGGCGCGAGACGTGATGCTCATAAACAGTCAGTTCTGCACATTACCAACGCGAGCGCCGTTGCCGACCACTTGAATCGCCACTCCTGTGGCCTTGCCCAGCTGAAGTCTGGGAGCTGCTTACACAATCCCAGTTGAAAGGTATTTGCGATGTCGGGAGGGTAACGCCCTCATACCGTCGCAGCCTTTCTCGTCGCGGAGGCGGGGACGGTTGCGCAAAGGCTTCTTGTCGGACTTCCTCAAGCGCCTGATTAGTGGCAGCAAGTACGGCGAACCGTCTGTCGGGCACACGATGGGCAGCTGTATTCGGCGTACGAGAGCGAGCTTGGCGTGAGGATGATGCTGACTCTTCGTGCTGACGAGAACGGTGGTGGCGGTTCTGAGACCGCGATGACTCTGGACTTGTATGTGGAGTAGTCGAGGAGCGGTGCTGGCGAGATGACTGGTGGCTACGTGGCGAAGAGTCTAGAGTCTGATAACTACGATGTTCATGTTTTGGCGTCTTCGGCGGCGATGGCGCAAAGAGTGACCACCCCCGAGAAGGTTCAGGTCGGATATTCGTCTTGGACTTTGAGTGTCTTACAGGATCGCGCTTTGCCCCACGCCCGCGTAGAGTGCTTTGCGAGGTTTGCGTTGGGTGCCGCCGCCGATGATGTTGGCTTCGATGGGGTCGCGGATTCAAAAGAGCCTCTTGAGATGAATTGATGCTGCTTGGCTCAGGTGCTCGTCGGTATATCTGTGGCATTTGGACATCCAGTGCAGGACGGCGCTTTTCGCGCTCTCGGTAGGCATCTTCGTAATGGCGTTGCGATCGCGGACGATGTTCCTCCCTTTCTCTTTCGCGGCGCGGCGAGCGCGGGGTAGAATCACCAGATCTTCTCTTTCTGCCTGACTCTCTCGAACTGCGCTTCTCTGAATGTTCTACAGCGACTGGCCTTCCTTCTCCATGGATCGCGCTATCCGCCGGTTGGTCCCGTCTCTTCTTTTCGTCCGACGGCGACGAGCTCCTACGTTTTGTGTTGCTTGGAAAGCCAAAGTTGAAAGACCAGCACATAGCGACCAAGATTCGCGTCTCGCGTCGCTATGCGCCCAAATTTCGAGACCAGTATCCAGGTTCAGAAGTAGTAACGACTGCATGCATATGGATGCCGAAGTTCGGAATGGTAAGATCCACGATGAGGGACCCAAGGTCCCACTTAAGATGCGCGACACAAACCAATCCGGTAGGAACAACCTAGCGTTTCAAGGCAAAAGTGACTTTGATAAATAATCGGCCTGACTATTATGATATCATGTGAAGACAAAGAGTATTCCGGCCTGGCAAGGGAGCAAGTGCACCGCATTCGTGGCGTGGAGGCCAAATTCCAATAGACGCATGGCTAGAAGCTAAATCAAGAAAGGATTCAGTCAAAGTACCTTGTATTGATAGTGTGCGCTCCAATCAGACGGAAGCCCACTTGATGGTGTGCGAGGAAGTGACTGATTCGTACGTTTGCACACAGTGGCTTACTGGGCCACATGACACCTCCGGCTCCAGCTGATCGACTCATTGTCTGGCGCACTGCAGATGTCGGTCTGCTGTGAAATCGGGAGTAGAATGCTGGTACATGGACGCAGGGCTGGCTGCCAGCCTTATATGGTGCGGTGATCTGCCCGCGACGGTTTCTGCTTCTTTGTGTGCGGCTTCTGTGCGTACCTGCGTCGCTGCTACGTGGCACCTGTGCTGTACAGAAGAGCAGCGGGACGGTTGCGGGACGATCCTGGGTGCAGAGTTGGGCCATGTTGCGGGGGTGATGGGCATTGCTAGTTGCATGATGGCGCAGGTTAGCTGCATGATGATGACCGCCTGACCAGCTGGAGCTCCCTCACGTTGTGTTCCTTATCCTTATCGGCCCATGAGCGATGTCACTGGTGCTAGAGGGCGACGCCCCGAGCGAGGTGTGAATAATATTGGCTATGATGTCTCGTATTGTTTCAGCCATTTCTCATCAGCGTCCCCCAAGGGTTGCACGGCCGCGGGAGCGTGCTGTTCCTGCTTTTCCACCACTCTAGCACAGACGGCGTTGGTGAGACATATGCTCCGCCTCGACGCCTTGCTGCAAGTAGTTCGCGGAGGCTTGGTAGGTTCGAAGTAGCTGTCCAATAGACGCGCGAAGCTGCCTTTTCCCAATCACATCAGGGCGTTTCCAATGAATCGAGGAACCAGTCGGGGGCAAGGAAGGGCCAAGCGCCGCAGTGTTGAGAAGAAGCCTGGATTGTAGAATGGCACATACTGCACGATGACTGATCCAAAGATGAGCTATGCTCTCGCGACTTGTTACCATTGCACTTGTGAAGGTGTCGTCGTCTCGGGTCTCGGGTTGCTGCATCACGACCTGGCAGAAACGCGTGATGAGAGCTCGGTTGATGAGCATGGCAGGATGAGGTGCGATGAGAGTGAAGAACGCGATGGAGAGACGACGGATATACACGTCTTTATGTCCGAGCGGGACACCCCGCTACCTATCGTCATGTCGTGACGACGACGACAGGCGTGGACCCCTCCCTCGATAGTCTACATGTTACCGTTACACAGCTCAAGTCGACAGACGAAATGCCGCTCCTCGCACAGAACCCGAAAGACCGAGTCATTCTCGGGTTGATGACATTTGGTAGGTTGATTACTTCCAGTCCCAAGGCTATGATGAAGTTGATACAGCGCGCGTGTACGTTGGCGGCACGCAAGAGGCATGGACACGCCAGGCGAGATGGAAAGACCGCGGCTTCACCCTCGCCACCAAGGTTTACCCTTACGAGGCAGGCGTTCACAAAGCCGACAACCTAAAGAAGCACTTCGAAATCAGTCTTCAGGAGTTGGGAGCGGATTGCGTGGATATCTTTTACTTGCACGCGCCGGATCATTCCGTGCCGTTTGAGGAGACACTCGGTGCCGTGAACGAGCTTCATAAACAGGGCAAATTCGTCAACCTCGGACTGTCTAACTTCGCTGCGTGGGAGGTCGCTGAGGTGTACAATATCTGCAAAGAGCGAGGCTGGGTGAAGCCGACTATCTACCAAGCCATGTACAATGCAATCAGTAAACACAAACGTCGCAGCCCAGAAATATAGTCTGACAGTGGGTAGCTCGCGCCATCGAACCTGAGCTCGTCCCAGCTTGCCGCAAATATGGGATCGACATTGTTATTTACAACCCCTTGGCTGGCGGTCTCCTCTCCGGCAAGATCAAGTCAAAGGATATCAAACCCGACGAAGGTCGTTTTGGAACAAAAGCGGATCGAGTCGGAAGCATGTACCGTGAACGCTACTTCAAAGACGCTACCTTCCAGGCTCTGAAGATCGCCGAAGACGCCGCACAGAAGCACAACTTGACGCTGCTAGAAATTGCACTGCGTTGGTGTGTTCACCACTCTGAACTGAAAACCAGGGTCAAAGGCGGCAACGATGGTGTGATCATTGGTGTCAGCAGTTTGAAGCAGTTGGAAGGTAACCTGGCAGATCTGGAAAAGGGACCGCTGCCTGACGATGTGGTGAGGTCTTTGGATGAGGCTTGGATGGCTGCTAAGGCTACGGCACCAACTTATTTCCGTTAGGGGGTTGGAAAGTATGGCTGGCTCTTCACATATCGCATCCTCGGCTTTGCTATCGCAGATGAATAGATATATAAGCTACAGTGTAGGCCCTCTAGCATACATACGACAGCCCTTTGCTAACCACGGAACCATATCAATTTTTTTTTCTCGTTCTGCAAGGGCATTTTGTTCCTAGAGTCTCCTATTGACCCATGGACCACCCTCGTCCATGACCAAATCTTCCAGCTGATTGAGCAACTCCGGCAACATAATTCTTTGTAGCAGATGGAAGGTGTCGTTATCCAAATTGACACATGATGTAGAATCTATTAGGGAGTTTGGAGTCTTTTTCTTCAAGATGATGCCGCAACGGATGAGCCGGATGCTGTAACCTTTGGGGAAGGTGGGTATCTCAGCCCAGACCGTCCAGGTTCCTTAGTAGGACTTCAAGTTTAGCGTTCGGTATCACTCACATTGGCTACTAAACGTGAACGCCTCGTGCGATTCCTACAGGGCCTGTTAGCATACACTCTTAGTCCATGAGAGAGCTAAACAGTTACACGATGCGACTGAAAAGTGACAAAAAATCAACACATACGATGATCATTTTTAAAATAACGACCGGAATGCTACACGCACACGCTCAAATCGACCACTGATCGAATAGACGTGCGAGATGGCTACTCGGCTCTCTTGGGACCTCTGGGCTGAGAACACGGCGCCTTTACGAAGTAGGACCATCCTCTGGGTTCTTATCCACAGCCTCAACACTAAACCCCCTCCAACTTCTCCTTGTCCCCATCCCCTTCCAACCCCATCACAACCGCCGGCCCCCTCTTCAACATATTACAATCCCCCAACGGAACAAACCCCAAATGCATGTACACCGCCCTAGCACTCGGCCTAGACTCTAGATACATTGGTGTAACTGGGTCCGTCTTATCAGCCTGTTCAATCGCCCAACTCATCAACCTCTTGCCGACGCCCCTGCCCTGGAACTCAGGCCACGTAATCAGCGGCGCAAGATACCAATGCGGCTCACCCGTAGTCACCTCCTTCCTCGTCTCGTCGTCCTTGCCAAACTGAACATTCCAGTTCTCGTTGCTGACGTGCTGCCACATGTCGTTGATTTCTTCGTCTGTCCAGCCCATCTTTTCTTTCCAGCCGTAGTGGTCAATGGCACTGCGGCGGAACATGTTGTGCACGCTAGGGTTGGATGGGCGCGTCCAACCTGCCACCCCCACTGTCTCACCGGTCGAGGTCAAGACGGCTTTGATGAAGCTATGGTTGGGGTCATTGATGGCGGGGGTCAGGCGCTTAGCCATGCGCTGGATGCGGGTCTCAAGGCTGTTCTCTTTGGGTCGGAGCTCCAGGGGTTCTTTCTTTGCCCACCAGTCGTCTGGGAAACATAAGTAGAGACCCTGCGCCTGGTTCAAGTTGTTAAAAATGTTTGGGGGGATTTCACGAGTTGTTTCTTGTGCGGGGGCTTACGATCTTTTCGGCATCGTGCTCGGTACATGGCTCGATGCTGATGTCGGATTCGGGCAGCCGTCTTGAGGGCTCCACAGGCATTGTTTGGAAGCCACCAGAGCTGTCGGTGGGCACTTTGATGAAAGCAGCTTTCTGAGCTGCCATGACTGCGAGTATTATTGCGGGAGTTGTGTGAAGCAATTTGTGCGCAGAATGAAAAGATGTGACGGCATTTGCGGTTGGCATATGCTCCCTTGTCAGTACTCATATATAGCGGGTAAACCCATGCGGTGACAGGCGCCGCGGCATCTTGCCTTGCGCTAGCGCTGACTTTTGCGGTACGCGCTGGCAAATGTGATTGATGCCTAGACGTTCGTATCTGAACGAGCCATCCCGTTGATACACAATTCGGAGCCGGCAACCCACCTTACCCAAAGTGCGCTAGCTCAATGCCTCTATTACTCCGCGCGGGATCGGAATCACCGCCACCTAAACTCCACACTGTGTACTACACATGATGTAGATGATAGACTGTTGTTGCATTGAACAACATGACAGGAAACCTACCGTACCAACAAGGTAACGCCGTCTGGGGGTATATGAGGTACCCGAAAAAAGAAACAATTCCCGCAAAAATAAAATTAAGAATGTGACCATACAAGTCTTTACAAGGACCAACCCGCCCTCCCATGTATTCTTACACTCGTCCAACACAGCTACACGACGCAGTCCACATAACCCTAGACACGCGACCTAAAAGGTTCATAGGCCGTAGCACCCGTCTCCGGCGTCTGCTTCTGACTGCTAGGCCACTGCTTCATCGGATGGCCCTGCTGGCCAAACGCAGGAGACGCAACCCTCTCATACGTGTACGGCGTCTTCTCCACAACCATCTTCTTGTGACTGCTCTTTCCGCTGCAGCAGCATACGCTGATGAGCCAGAAGAAGCCGGAGCCGATGGAAAAGACTACTGCGAGCCAGAGGACGGAGAGCATTTGGCTGCCCATGGAGGCGCCGATGTTGTAGGGTTCGAGCACTGTTTTGAATACACCGGTTATGGTACCGTAGAGGGCTGTGGCGGTTGCGGCGGCGGCGATGGCGAAGACGGTTTGGGCCTTAGGAGGGAAGGGGGTTGGTTAGTGTGGGTTCAGGCAAAGTTTACGAGTAATGAGAGAAGAGGACAAGACTCACGGTGGAGACAACAGTAGTGACAAGGCTACCCCATCGAGAAAAGATGGCAAAGAATCCCACTACAAACTCGACAGCTGTGAGAACAAGCGTGATGACAAAAGCCCAGTTCATCCAGCCAGCTGCCTTCTTGTATGCGTTCATACCACTTTCGTATTTGTCTCCGAGAACTTCTTGGATGTTGGTGTTGTTCATCTGCCAGATGGCCAGGGGATCAAAGTGGAACTGGAATTTGCGCGCCGAGCAGTACGTAATGGTTTCTTTACCAGATTCCGCATCGCGGTCGCCCTCGCAGTAGGAGAAGAGGCCGACTTGGTAAAAGTCCTTTAGTTCTTTCGACGAAAGCTTGCCTTGCAGGGCGTCGAGGAACTCTTTTGCGGCATCTGGTGTGATGCTGTCGGGGATGTTGTCGGCGAGGGTGTCCGGGTCTGCCGTTATGTTTCCGGTATTTGCCTGGTCATGGTATTAAGACATTACTCATGTGGTATGACTGGGGAAGTGGCATACCTTGAAGAAGTATAGTTCGCGCCCCAAGGCTGTTGCTGGTGCTTTGTTGCCCGACCATGGCGTTTGACCTAGCATGACAATGACGAAGCAGATCAAAGATGCGAGGGTAAGGCACATGGGCGTGAGGATACACGCGAAGCGCCCGACTTTGCCCATGTTTGCGGTTGTTGTTGTGGTGGTGTTGGGGCAATGGTAACTAAGCAAGGCTGACTGATGTCACTCAGAAAGCAGCGTGGATTGACTGGTAGGAAGTAGCGATGGTGAATCCGCGGTCGTCGTTGGCGTCACCCATGCATGTGAGTCGGTAAGTAAGGACTGAACGTCAAACAACAGGAATAAATGTATTCGAGGACAATGCAGGTGGCAGGTCGCCACGAGCTTTTGTAGCAAGCTGCTTCAAACGCGGTAGCTGAAATGCGCGGCGCAGCCACACCACTGGGGGGGGGGGTCGGGGTCTGTGCGCGGCGAGATTCAAGTGGCTGATCCTGGGTTAGCGTTCACCAGCCTCAGGTGGCTTGCCAACGGTTCTGGATTATGGAGGACTAAGAGAGCTGACACAACTCTCTGCTGTGTAGGGGAGGGCAGTGCGTATGTGCTGTTGGCTGGCATGCATAGAAGCACTGCCAGACACCCACGATTACTACAGTCCAAAGCCTCACATGGCCGTTTCAGCCCTCCACAATACCATCACCAACCTAACAAAAACCAGCAAACGCGCGGAAGTATCACGGCAGTTCCTCGCCCAATTACCCAAACACCACACAGCCTTGGGTCCAGGCCCCCCATGGTAGACAAAACTTGTCACAACTAAAGGCACAGTCGCAGAGCCTCACATGTCCCTCATCACCCAAAACCTGAGGTTTTTTCGCTTGGCGGAAAGAGGGGCGGGGGCTAAAATGTCATCTTGCACACATACCTATCTCACTAAGATTCCTTTCAGTGGCGGTTTATTCTTAGATTGTTTTCCACACCACACCTTTTTAACCTTTTTAGGCAAGGAGCTGGAAGAACGAACGGCCCGCCTGACGATGATGATGATTTGGTCTCTTGCGTGCGAGCGGAGAGAATTCGGCATGAAACTGGGTCGTCATGATCTATGACGTTTGCTTTTCTTGCATCATGATTTCTTCCGTCTCGTTTGACGTTTAACGTGCCATGTTTTGGCAACGAAAGGGATGGGGGGTGGACCCTGGAGATCTCTTTCCCATGTTCCTGATCAGAGCCTGCGTACTCTAAACGCGCGTCCCCGCAAATCTTTCACAACCAACTCACCGACTTTGATCAGCTTTTGGCCTAGTCGCACACAATCACGGTAAGTTGTCAACACTGAAAATGGTGCAAACAGTGCATGTGGCTTGCAGAAACATCGCCAATCTTGGCTCTGATTTTCTATCTTGCGTCTTATCGCGCTGATTGTGCAGCAAGCCCTGTATCTTGGGCGCTGTGGACGCGCGTCAACCCCTCTTACAGACACACACACACACACACCAGCCCTCTTGCCACGGATCCCCACACTGCCCGTGTACAAGATATCCTTCTCTACAAAGTGCCAGCATTGCGACGAATGCCTAAAAACGTGAAGCTCATACGTCGTGCGTACAAGTGCCCCAAAAAAAGCTCGTAAACATGTAGAAAAGACATAGGAGATGCCGCAAATCGTAATCCAAAATGGCAAAAATGGTATAAACAGTGCCGCAAAACCCCGCATGCACACAAAGAGGTTGAAGTGAAGAATGTAGTGAAGCAATGAAAATGGGTCGCCAAAGTGATGCCAGAATATTAAAGAAAAGCCTCTGCTGAGGTAAGGCGCAGACATTAGAGGTCATCGCACGTCTCTCTCGAGTGTTGCGCCTGGAACGCCAGCGCAAATGAATAGGAATGACGATGAATCCCAGGCTCTATGTTTGTACAGGCGCGAGTGACATCCGCGTAACAATTGTCGCGGGGGTCAAAGTAGGGAGGGTATCTCGGCTTGCAGCCAACTCTACATGCTCGAGAGCTAGGTGCAGCGCACTGTCGCTTCACTCGGCTTACGTTGTAGACATGGCACCATGGAAAGATGGCGTGTGGTGAAGGGAAGATGGGGGTCGGCGTTGGTTTCATCGCGGGTGCTGGTTGCGAGGGTCTTGTTGGTTCTGTTGCTGTCCACCCTCGCCGCGCGCTAGAATCCATTGGGTGTTGCCGCTCATGCGACCCTCCAATGCCTTTTGGGCATCTGGGTCTAGGCGGCGAATAACCTGAGCGTTGATGATGTCCTCGGGCTTGAGTTTGCTGACGGCGTGTGCAATGGATGAGATGACGCTGGCACGGAGCTCCTTGGCTTCGCGGATGTCTTCACCTTGCAGGCGGAACTTGTCCTGCTTGGACATGTTGGCGCGTCGTGTAGCTCGAATCTCGTCCATGATGTGGAGAAGGACTGCCTCTGGTGCGCGGTTGCGCTCGGCAGCGTGCTTGGTGTCGCGGACGTATCGGCGAGTGACGTCCATGGCCCCGTCGGCCGAGAAAGCGATGCAGTATGAGAGCTTCTTGCCCCAGCCTGGAGAGTCGGTTAGCAGATGAAGGGCGTGGGCGTCGAAGAAGCAACGTACCATCCGTGTATAACCGGGGCTTGTCCCACGCCTCTTCGCAGGCGTCGACGTGAATCCAGCGCTTGCGGTGTACAGAGTAGACTTCGGTCCAGACGTGGTCCTCTGCGTTCCAAACCCAGCGTACTCTTGAGCCAACGGCGCGGCAGAGCATGCTGAAGCAGTTGGCCCACTCGCCACATCGGCCTTTGCGGGTGTGCAGTAGGACAAAAGCGTCGTTGTACCGTGGGAAGCGCTCGTAGTTTTTGCAGCCCTCGTGCGAGCATTGGTACGCCTCGACCTGGTTGGCGCCCCGGGCTTGTTCGTCGGGCAGTGGTGGTGTGATGCCAACGGCCACGGTTGGCGAGTAGCAGCGCGAGCAGGGCGGGTTGTTGACCCAGGAGAAGAAGGATCGCTTGAACCATCGGAGTAGTGCGCGGACGACGCAGTCCTGGTAGCCCCAGGCGGCCTTCTTTCCCATGCTCTCGCCCTCGGCCTGCAGTATTTGGCTCTCCTCTTCGGCTTCGTTGTAGATGTGCTCAAGCGGAATGACGCGAAGGGCTTCGTCGAGGAGTCCGGGATTTTCCCACCGGACGGGCATGTTGGAGAGCGAGTGCAGCATGTTCTTGAAACGGAGCGACCGCGCATCACGGGGGGCCTCGGGGACAAGGGGAATGTTCTTGATGGAAGCGTACGTGGGCGGGGCAGACTGCGACGGCGGCGGCTGCCGTGTTCCAAAATCCCGCGGTGCTGGTGACGAGGAGCGCGAGTGGGATGAGCGTGATGTGAGTTCGTTGATGCGCTTCGTGCTGAGGACCTGGCGGAACTGCTCTGTCAGCTCGGCGGCCAGCCTGTCGGTGTCGACGTGTGGTTGATTTTGTTGATGTTGAGCGCGGAGGGCGCTGTTGTTGTGTTCCATTGTGGGCGAGTGCGAGCTGCAGTCGCAGTGTCGTTGTGCGCGGTGGTGGTGGTGGTGGTGGTGATGGTGGTGGTGAGTGCAGGAGCAGTCGTGGTGTGGTGGGCGAGGGAGAGCGTCGTCGACTGGCTGCGGATTGGCAGTGCACAGCCCGATGATGCAGCGGCGCAGCGACGAGACAGCCACAGGCAGATGTTCCGGGGACTCTGCTGGTCGTGGGCGCGAAGAGATGGCCTGCGGGTGTCTCTCTCTCTTTCTCTTGCTCGCTCTCTCGCGCTCTCCTTCTCGTTCGCGTTGCAGGCGGCGATGCAGCACTGAAGGACGCGGTGGTGGTGGTGGTGGTGGAGTCGGAGTCGTGGGCTGGACAGGTGCGGACGAGGGCAATTGATGGAGGGACGGGGCAAAGGCGACGACGACTCGCGCTTACCCAATCCGGCCGGGTTGACGCGGCCCTGTCGCGGCTTCCACCTGTCTAGAACCCACCACGCCCACCATCGCCCACCACCGCCCGCTCAACTCCCACTGCAACCACGCACCCACGCACCCACGCAACAACCGTCAGACCAGCGTAGCATTTCCCATGCCGCTTGCGCACGCCTGCAACCTCGTCCCGCGGCCGCTCTCCTGCGGCACACGCACAAAGCCACGTCTCGGTGCTGCTGCTCACTTTGCTTCTGCTGTCCGCTTCGGCCCACGCAGGGGCGGGCGACGCTTCGCTAAGCGTGGCAGACATGGGCACCACAGCTTGCGCAATCTCTGGTGAACCACTCTGCCCTCTGCAACCGCCTGGCTTGGCATCCGCGTCGCCATCACCGCTGCCTCTCATCGTCGCTTGTTTCGCGCGTCGTGCCAAGCAGCCTTTGCGCAGTCTCGAAGACGCGAAGCTACTCAAGCTTTGCTAGCCCAAGTCTGCGTATCCCTTGCCTTGCACTACCCCTACATAGTACGCCTACTCGTACACGTACTCCTACTCCTGCTCCTACTCCTGCACCTACTCCTACTGTGCACACGTCTCCCAATCGCACAAAATCACTATAGTACAATCTCCCCTGTCCTTCATTGCTTCCTCTTCAGGTTACCTTTGCGGCGCGCCTTGGCCGACTAGTGGGCACGTGCATCTTCGCTAGCCACGCGTCCCCCACCCACCACACTGACCACGACCGTTGAACATCAAATTTGCAGCACTTGGTGGACAATGGCCAACAAACGCCACCGTCTTCTCTGCTAGCATCGTCAAGTCTTGGTGCTTTTGTCCATGGATTTGCCTTCAAGTCAGGTGGTGGTTGGCCGCCTCCTCAACTCCTCCCTGCAAGACGCATACGCGGCACGGAGCTTCTTTGTGGCGCATCTCTCGGAGATCGACTGCAAGTCATGACCCGATTACGACGTGTGCAACAGAGCATTGCCTGCCTCATGGTTGGATTCCGTACGTCTTTGTTGGAGTACTTACTATGGAAAGCCGATAACGTCCTCCACCCACACCTGCTTTTTCCTTGGAACTATCTTCCACTTCATCTCCACCTTCCTCCTTCATCACGACCCATTGCCGGACAGCCTGCCTCGATAAGATAACAACAACAACAACAACAACAACAACAAAAACGTCACAGCAGACGTGTAATCCACAATCTCCACCAAGGATGCTCCACTCATGTTTTTTTCCATCTCCATCAAAAACTGATGTGTCGGTGAATCACTGGGATACGACTCGCGTCTCAGAAAGAGCCGCAGCACGACCGGGGAAGATGACGTGGACCGTCGTTTAGATACATCACCCCACGTAACGTACGTGTACCCACGGCAGATGGCCTCACAGAGAACGTGACTACGTGTACCTTGAGGACCACACACACACACACACACACAAGTCCGTACGCGTATGCTGCCAGGTCTCGTGATGCATTACGAAGATCAGTCAAAAGTTGGCAGGCACAGTAATTAGTGGGTATAAAGTCTACTGATGGACGACCTGACGTTGTATGCGGAGCCGCAGTAATCATGATCCTAGATTGACAATATGATAATCTCTAGTGAAGATCCCGTTAAAGAGCAAAGGACCTCTCAAGCAAACTCTTATTCTTAAAATTTTCAAAGCCAAGCAAGGGTAATCCCAGTTTCACATCACAAAGAACTGTACAGTACTCTGATCTAAGGAAGGGAGGGGGGGGGGGGGCAAATAGCCTAGTTTTGATTCGACATATCCCAAGGCACCTAGAACGCCCTCCCAAGCAACCAACTACACTTGTTCTCTCCAGCTACAAACATCACAATCCCGCCTTGACGACCAAAACACTGGCTCCCATTCTCGCCTCCCAAACTCTCTCAGCAAGCACACCTAGCGTCCCTGCAGCCCCCGAACCACTCCTAATCTCATCTGACGTGTTCTCCTTCTCCAACACACTATTCCGCGCTACGTTTCTGCCCAGCACAACGAGGTCCCCTGCGTTTCTCGGCGACTGGCCCACCTCGATACCAGCACGGGCGATAACATCTTGAACTGGCGCAGTAGACGGCACAATCTCAAAGACGACGCGATTCGCTAGATCGACGGGGAGTGAGGCGCGCAGCGCAGCGAAAAAGGCTGCGTCTTGGTCGTGGGGTGTGCTCGTTGTCGTCGTGATAACCGCTTCTCCGTTTTTGCCTAGAACGGTTGACGAGACTGGGGTAGTGCTGCTGCTGCTGGTGGAAAGGGGGCCGAGGATTGATTCCGGGACCTCAAAGTAAACAACTGTAGCTGTGACTTGTGGATTCTCGGCCATTTGGAGAACTAAGCGGAGTGCAGTCCTGTCGTCGTTGCCGCCGAAGAAGGGGAAGAAGATGTGGTGGCTTCGGTCTGCTATGGGTGCTGTGACGGCCTTGTCCCTAGCGCTTGATAGACTGACGTTGCTATATGTTCTGGTGAGCTTCAGTCGCTGTTTCTGCTCTTTGTTCTTGCTGCCGCCAAAGTTCTTGTTGACGAGCACCGCGACGGGTATACTGGCTTGTTCGAGTGTCTCGTGCACAAATGAGTTGTAACTTGACGCGACGAGCTTGTTCTTCGTTCCCTTGTCTTCGATGATGGCTTGTTCGGACATGCCGCCTGTTTCGCTCCAGGGGAGGATCAGGAAGTTGGAGTCTGAAGCACGTGTTGCGAGAGTTTCAGCGAATGATGATTCCGGTACGACGAGTACTTCGCCGCTGACGGCTAGGTTGTGGAGACGCCCAAAAGTGCGGAAAGTGTTTACGACGGGGTCATAGGCTGTGTAGGATTCTAGTTCCGAGACTTGCATGACCGAGGAGCCACGGTCAGTGAGATTGAGTAGGCGGAGTCCGTAGGCTTCTACTGGGCGGGATGGTGCGGATTCAACTAGTCTTGTTTCGCCTGTTTCCTTGCTTGTGCTGACATCTTTAGAAGGGTGCGTCTTGGGCGCTAGCTTGTCGGCGTTTCCACCAAAAAGAGAGGTAAAGGCGAGGAGGTTGGGCATGCTGTCAAGACGAAGGTAGATGGTCATGCGCTGAATCTTTTCAGCTGCCATTTTCTCGTAGTTTACACCGTCGACACCATCATCGGAGCCGTCGAGAGGCTTGCCCGTGTCCCAGTCAATTTCGCCGCGACGCCACGCCTCGACCTTCTTCTGGTACCATGGGGGGTAGAAGTACATGGTCAGCGGAGATGACGCAAAGGTAGTGACAAGGGCCATAACGACGAAGATGGTGAAGGTTCGGGTGCTAAGGATCTTGGCATTCAGTCCGATGTTCTGTGACTGTCAGTGCTGTCCCAGTGGCCGTGAGTAGTATTTGCTTACCAAAACGATGAGCTCTACCAATCCCTTGCAACTCATCAAAGACCCCACGGCAAAACATTCCCGCCATAGCATCTTGCTCCCACGAGCTGCAATGGTAGCACTGAGAAACTTGGAGAAGAACGCTACAGCGCAAACTCCAATCACGTAGGCCCAGACGATACCAGAGTCCAAGAGACCAATATTTGTGTTCAGTCCTGAGAGAGTAAAGTAAAGCGGTAGGAAGAGCGCGCCGATGAGATCCTCAATCTTCTCAGCAACTTTGATAGCAAAACCACCTTCGTGCGGACAAATCAGCCCAGCCATGAAGGCTCCGAAGATTGGATGGACACCGATAATGCCGGTGAAGAAAGCGGAACCCAAAGCGATGAGTAGGGTGAGACTGATGATACCTTGACTAGGACCATCTTGGATTGCACGAGATCGACGCAGGATGTAGACGAACGCCGGTCGGACGGCGTACACCAGGAAGAGCATGTATCCAGCACATGTGAGTAAGACCCACAGTGCTGTCAGACCGGAGCCGGCGTTGACGAGGGCCACACAAAGGGCGAGTAGAATCCATCCTGTAGACGCTTAGTATGTAGACTATTAAAATTAAAAATAAATCTGTTTTGTTTTGCGCAGCTTACCGACAACATCATTACCGACACCAGCTGCGAGAACGATGACACCAACAGGGGTCATGAGTAGTTTCAGTTCTGTCAAGATACGACAAAGTACCGGGAAAGCCTATTCCATCAGTAAAGAACAGCGCCTTGGTGGATTCTCCAAAACTTACAGTAATCGCCATGGCCACACCAATAAACAACATGAAGATGGCAAAGTCAATCTGAACGGTATCCGGCTCATCCTTGAACTCATTGTACAACCCCACAGCAATAGCGCATCCAAGTCCAAACGGAATAGCCATGCTAGCCAAACCAACGTTAAGCGCCGGTCTCCAATTGCTTAGTAAAAACCGTAAATCCACCTCCAATCCGATGATGAACAGGAACAAGGTGAGACCAAGATTTGCAACCAGGTTCAGATTGGTCATGGACTCGGTTGGGAAGATTGAAGATCGGAAACCGGGAATCCGGCCCATGACAGAGGGACCGAGGATGATGCCGCCAATGATTTCGGATATCACGCGAGGTTGGCGGATCTTGGAGAGGGGCCAGTTGAGTGCGCGGCAGAAGATGATGATGATGCCTGCCTGTTGCGTACATGATGGTTAGTTTTTTTTTTTCCTTTTTTTCGTGAATATAGATCTATTCTTTCGGATTTAGAGCCAGCGGCCATGGAACTGGAGTTGCGCAAACCAAAAACACGTCGGTAGCACTAGATCGGTGAAGCGTCCCACCACCAAGCTAAGCCAATTCCCAAAGCGATGCACAAAATCGTAACCCACAACGTACCTGAACAATGAACAAAATAATCGGATGGTTCTTATCGAAATGCACTGGATTGACGCCCTCAAGGATACCCCCTTGGGGCGGAGCCTTGACGGGCGCCGTGGGCGACGGACTCGCCGACGCTGCAACGGAAGACATGGTGGGGTCAGAGGTAGTACGTAGTGTGGTAAGTAGTAAGGGTAGAGGAAACGTCTGGGTCCTCCACAAAAAAAGCTTTTCCCCCCGAGGTTGAGAGAGAAGGTGAAAAGAAAGACGAAGCCCGGGTTCTTAACAACAGTGTGGTAAGAATGAGACGAACGTTCTAAACGGCCCCAGCGCGATCTTCCATGCGCCGAATCCTAGGTCGCAAAGGGTAGCGAGCGTCAGCCCCAAAGTCTAGGCGTGTCTGAGCATCGTCTCTCGGATTCGACGTTGGTCGCGCAATGGGGCGGGCTCCCCCAGGCTGCGGGCTGCGGGAAGCTAACAAGGGTGGCACATGCCATGTGATTGTGTGAAGTGGCCCTCGTGCGGTAGGTCGGACGGAGCCTTTGATGCATGGCACGCATGGCTTCACCGCTCACCTGTCCGTCTCTGCATGGGATGGGAAAGTTGTGGCGCCGTCGCTCGTGGGCCTTTGGTTCTGCTTTCTTTGGCCAAGTGGGGAGTCGTAAGCCAACCCAACGGGCGTCAGGCGATAGCTGAGCGGGCGCGCGACAGGGTACAGCGCTGCAGGCCCGCTGCGTATGTCCCGCGTAAGAGAAGTCCGACCAGAAGATGCTGTGCCAAGGTTAGCAGCCGGTCCTTTTGGGGCGGGTGCGGTGGAGTGCATGTGCTCAGATGACACGGGGTGAGGGAATTTGGAAGACGTGGAGGATCCGCTTCGTCCACAGTCCACACCGGATGGCGGGAGGCGGGAGTCACCAGGCCTTTGTGTCACAATGACCTCTTGTGTGTGGCGCCCCAGCACATGGGCAAGAAGACGAGCGCGTGTGTTGTCTGTTGTCTACTTGTCTACTTGGATACTTGGATGCTTGGATGCTTGGATGCTTGGATACTTGGCATGCAAGAGGCCGTCTATCGTCACGTGCTGGACGTGCGCTTGCATCTAACACCCAACCCTACTGCCACTCACCACCACATCATCATACCACATGGTATTGCTATCCCCCCCGTAGCTCTCCCACCCAAAATACACTCCTGTAATCTTGGGCGCAACACCGCTCCTCGTCCACTGCCCCGCATTCCCGTTCTGCACCCCGTTCCCCACCGTCAAGCCCGGCACCGTCGCGTTGTTCAACCACGTCTCCACACTCGCGTCCGTGCCGAGATGGTACTCGAAACACGTCCACGCATTCGTTGGCAGCGGCCTCGACGCCGCGATGCCGTTGGGCGAGAGATCGGGTAGCGTCGCGTCGTCGGTCTCGCGGTTGTACATGAGGATTTTGGATTGGCCGCCTATACGGACGTGTTTTTTAGCGCCTTGGGCCGAGTCGGGCATGGTGATGAAGGTAATGTGGGAGTCGGTTAGGGCTTTTGAGGCCTTGCTATGGGCCGTGTTAGGTGCATGTGTTCTTTTTTTTTCTTTTTTTTTCTACGTTTCTCATGGGTAGAGAACCATGTCGGAATTAGAAAGCGGTAGAGTACTTACAGGTATGTTCGCACATAAACGTCGCCAGCAGGGATCTTAGTCGTGCCGACAAACATGTGTCCGCAGAAGCCTCCTGCACCATCAACGCGGATACTGTTCTTGCCTGTATGTGCGGTCGAGCTGTCTAGGGTGACTTTTCCACCCTGGGAACAATCGGGAGCGTAGGTAGGCCATGTGGTTTGGTCCCATCCGTTCTCGAAGCCCTCTGTGACTTGGGCGACAGTTGGGGCCGCGAGGGCTAGGGCGAAGAGAGCTGTTTGGCGGAGCATGATTGCTGAACGTATCATGTAACATACGACTTCACAGTAGTAGCCGTCAAAGCAACGACATCGTCCTGTCCCTTTATACCCTCAATCCCTCTCTCTCTCTGCCCAAGCTTTCCCTTCCGTAGCACAATTGGTATAGTGCCATGCTTGCTCCGTGCTTGTTTCCAAAATATATATGAGCTATGGCGTTCTAGTGGTTAAAATGTCGGTAGATCTTACATCTAAACCCAGGCTATCCTGCGGCTCATGTGCCACTTAGATTGCCTTGAAATAAAGCGTGGTGCATGTGTATATTGCAACGTCACTTTATTACTCATTCCTCGCCGCCATTTCCCACAGTTTGATTGTAGTAGATAAATGCAGATTACGCCGGACTGGGGCTTGGGGCGAGACTTCATGAATGATGGATACCCAGCTTCCATGGACATAGCACAGAGGAGCCTTCCACCACCAACAACACATCACTTATCTTGGCACCGCGTAACACATGCGTCAACACTCTTTCATTCTCAAGCCCGTAAGCTAGTATCTCTAAAATAATTGTATATAAGCAACCCGCAATGCAATTCGGCCAGCGTTACAGAAACAGCAACAGCCATACTCAAGTCGCTGAGAAGGGAAAGACGCCGTCAAGCGCCTTTAAAAGAGACCCCTTTTCCTAACCAAGGGAAGAAGACAAGAGAGATGGATGAGGGGGTGTACATATCCACCGAGAGGTGTATTACATAGTGTACAGGACCAGCCTTTGCAAAAAAAGACGAATAAAGAAGGGGACGGTGGATGTGGGTATAGTTGTTCAACACGCGGCTGTACTACGGCGCCTTGATACTGCTGGTGGAGTAGTAAGAGTAGTATGCCCTGACGACTACGCAGCCGTGTTGGCGGCGGCCTTGTTGACTTGCGTGACAACCACAGCAATGATAACAACGATGATGATGATGATCAGAATGACAAGGAGGCACCACCACTTCTTGCGGTTGCGGCTGCGCGCCTTGACAATGGCACCATCGATCTCGACGTTTGCAGCCTGGACGTTGTCGTGGATTTCCTCGCCCTTTTGCTCAATGTTGGCAACGAGCGGCTCTTGTTCTTGGACGATTTGGTCGAGATCCTGGAATAGCTGGGCAAGCTCTACCATCTGGCGTTCTATGTTCTGGATGGCTTCGTGTCGCTCCTTGACGTTGCGCAGGGTGGATGAGGCTTGGCCGCGGCGGTCTGAGTTAAGGAGCTGGGAGAAATTAGTATGGTCACATGTTGGGTGAATTTGGGGGGGGGGGGGTCTTACAGCCTGCTGGAAAATGGGCGCATCGGGGTCCGACACCGCATCTCGGACCTCTTGTTCGGTGGCGTCTGGGCGGACAATGCGGTATTGGCGCTCGGCAGCTGCCTGCGAATCCCTTCGGAAATCCGATTCGAGTTGTTGGTATCTGTTGATGGTCGCCTTGAGTCTGCGGTCGACCTTGCCGACTTGTGGAGCGTTCCTTGGGTGGCCAGAGTCGGGCTTCGACTTGATTGCCTTGACGCGGGTCACGGGGCCACGGTAGCCGGTCATGATCTGCGAGCTGAGGTTGTTGATTTCGCTCGAGGGCATGTCTGGCCGCGCCAGAGACTGCTTGAAGACACGGTCGAGGCTGCTGAGTTGAGCGTCAAGATCGTCAAGAGCACGGTCGACTTCGCGGCATTCGTCGAGGATGGCATTGGGATTCGCGCTCGCGCCACCGCCTGGGAAGGATTGCATCTCTACATCGCCTGCACGGTGTTAGCCACGTGTTGAGCGTGTAGCACATGCAAAAACATACCATAGCCGCCGCCCTGGTCGTAGTTGTTGTAGCCACCCGGGCTCTGGTCGCGGGAGTCGTACGGGTTACCGCCATAAGATCCTATCTGGCCGTAGCCCTTGTTTCCGTACTGTTCGTCGGCAGCAGACATGGTCAGCAGGTGTAAATGTCGGGTGTCGTAGATGGGGTGTTGTAGGAGTGTAAAAGTCAATTGAGCAGTCTGGCTGAGAAGGGACTTACACTCATTCTGAAACAGGCCCAGTGTGGTATGAGTGAGTGGACGTGAAGGCTCCTGAGACAATCGACTGCAAACGCGCTAAGCAACACTAGAGTAGCGGTAGACTCGTGACCAGGATGGAGGTGAATGGATGTCAAACGCGCTTGAGCTCGAATCAATGCTGGAGAAGGGCTGCAGGCAGAAGATAAATGTGTTTCAGCTTCGAGAGCGTTTCCTGGGGCTGAGTGTGAGAGTGGAGCGCGCACAAGCAGGAGACGCCTGCGCTAGGCCGAATGGGGCATGGTCCGCCGTGACCCGCAGCGGCGAAGCTGCCCTAACATCACTCTAATTTTGGCACATTGCAGAAACTGTGGCATCGGGAAGGGGAACATCTTGGACATGGCGAACTTTGCCAATGGCGTTTCTTGCGCTACATCATCTACATTCGCCCCCCATCTCGCAACGATTCTCCGAGCCGGCGCATAAGTGCTGATGAAGCCTCGCGGTCTCTGCGAGGACCGTCTGCGCTAGACTCAGCCTCGCAGACCGCCTCACAGCTTACTATCCACGCCTCCACCTGCTGGTGGCATCTCCACGTCTCTACCGTACACCGCGCATTTCCTAACTGGCTGGCTGTCCTGCACTTCCCCAGCGCGTCTTCTCATCGCCGCCGGCCCACGACTTCTCCTGGTAGCCTAGTCGCTGCTTGACTTCATCTACTGTCGCCCTGTCTCCGGTATTCTTGCCGATGTTGTCGCTGATCTTGACGGCGTGACGCCCCGCAGCCGAAGCGATCTTGATTACGATGTTGAGGGGCACAGACTTGTTGCCTGTTGATTGCTCCACAAAATCATCTGTCAATGTCAGCTTCGTCTCGTAGCACTTGCATGCCAATACTCACTCGTCAAAAATGTTCCAACGCCGAAAGTTGGCTGGAAACCTGCCGCTTCTGCCGCAGCCTTGTATTTGAAGCAGAGTTCGAGGTTCAAAGAGTCGGAGAACACAATCGTCTTCTTGTCCTTGATGCCTTCGTGGTCGTAGAAGTCGCGCATCATCTTGATGAAATCTAACGGGTCCCCAGAATCCTGTCGCACGCCTGCGAATACTTCGGCATAAGTCTGTCGCAATCCTAGATTTCCGTCGTACGGTGCCTGAATGGGCGGCTTGGTTGAGGCCATCGTCTCCACAGCGTCGTTGTTGGTGGTATCTCCAGATGAAGCCAGCGTTGTGCCGCCTCCAGGGACAGCTGTGGTAAGGCGTGGAATCTGCTTCCTAAACGCCCTGAGGAATGCTGGCGTGCCGAACGTGTCTGTAAGTGCGATGCTCAGAACGCCTGCGCCGAACGTCGCTGTCCAATATTCCAGGGCAATCTCATTCGCGCTCTCGTAGTTGTTTGTAATCGCAGCCACACCCATGAACCACTCGTGCGCAACGGTGCCTACAGGGACGAGGCCATGCTTCATGGCAAAGTGGACGTTGCTGGTCCCTGAAAGTCTGCCTTTCCACCCTGCCTTGTCACCCTCATCAGCCGCCCGGCGCAAACCCTGGAGCACTAGATCCTGGGTGTGGTAGTCGCGACGTCTCCGTGAGCCAAACTCGGAAAAGATGCATCCTCCTTCCAACAGACGCCGCCCCTTTTGGTATGCCTTGTCGACTTGGCCTGCATGGCTCCAGTCTGTCTCGACGAACTTGAAGTATGCCTCGCTGACAAGCGCCAGTAATGGAATCTCGTACAGGATGGTGTCTAGCCAGCGGCCCTCGGTGTGCATGTGGAAGTCGCCAAAGTCGCTGTCTGAACCGGTATCATTCGCGGGCTGGAAAGATAGCTTGAGCTGCTCGGAAGGCTTTAGGCGGAAGGTGGAGAGGAAATAGAGGTATTGCGCGTTCAGGTAGGGGCAGGTGTTCTTGAGGAAGTTGACTTCTTCGTCAGACACGGCTACATTTTCGAGTTCTGGTGGGATTAGCAATGATGAGGTGTGAGTAGGGGCTAGCAATGATGAGGTGTGAGTAGGGGCGGTGCGTACTGTCTACTTGCGCTTGTAGCCACTTGAAGGCTGCGCGATTGAGCTTTTTGTCGGGTGTGCGGTTTGTGAAGCCATAGGTGACTGAGACATGGGGGAAGAAGTTCAGAATGCAACATTGCATAGTCAACTTGTACAGATCCGTGTCCAAGAGGGAGAAGATGCCCTCGGGCCGGTGTGCTGGTCCAGCAGCCATATTTCCGTGATGGCGGGGTAGGCGCGAGGTTGGAAAGGCGCGTAGGGTGGGTCGCGCGACACCGTGGGGGAGAAGGAGAAGCTTGGGAGGCTTTAACGGGGCGTAGCAACAACCAGGGCGCAGAAACAAAGGTACAATTGGTACAATTGGTACAATTCCCCTGGCACACCGTGTTCCGCGCAGTGACGGCATGCGGCGCGTGAAGTCATCGACGGCTAGCGCCAAATCCCTCCAGCCCTACGAGATCAACCCTGGACTGGCTCCGCCCTTTACCAGCGTCCAGGGTCCAGACAAGCCGCGCTCCTCACCCTCCACAGCCACAAGAGATGCTCGTTGCCGTCTCCATACTTGCGCTGTCACTGTCGTTTCTGGTCTACCGGCGCCCGCTCTCGACATGGCTTGCCTTGATTACTCGCCTCACACAGTCTGGCGCGTCGTCGATACCTGAGAAGTCGCCGCATGGCGAGACAGACCACAACACCCCGGCCGAGGAGCAACGCATAGAGCTGCAGACTCCGCCTAAGCACGAAGACCGCAGAGCGGCGGCACAGAGCCCTTCACCCGAGTCGTCTGAGTCTACACCAAAAGCCGCTCCCACGTCGGATCAAGATGCGCCCGCAGTACCCACCTTCGCGCTCAACGAGCACGAGAGCTCCGACGGAGACGGAGACGAAGACGACGACCTGCCACCGCCTTCATTCCCAGCCATGAACTCGGCGCAGAGGGCCTCCAGGCCGCCTTCTCTATCCGCCACGTCTCCCCCATCCGCCATGCCTCCACCCAGCGCGCCAACCCTCATGGCCCCGCCACCAAGACCCACGACCTCCCTCATGCCGCCACCACGAGTCGCAGCTTCAAACCTGCGCGCCCTTCCCACCTCTCCCTCGCAGTCAATGCGCGTACCCACAACCGGCCCTCTTCCGAACCGCGGACCCCTACCGAATCGCGGTCCACCCACTTCAAACAGCAGCCTGGGGCTCCCACCTAGCGCAGGCCCCACGCTCAAGACACCAAACGCGCGAGGCAAGGTCCTCCTATCGCCAGGCCACTCGCCACTCGACTGGGCGTCTCTCCAGAAATCAGGCAAGAACTTATCTGGCGTCGGCTCAATGATACGCGTTACACCCGCCATGCTGAAAGAGATGAATGGGCGGAAGGGTAAACCTACGTGGTCGAGCTATCAGGGCAAGGTGTACAACATCTCGCCCTACCTGCCCTTTCACCCCGGTGGAGAAGGTGAGCTGAAGAAAGCGGCGGGCAAGGATGGGTCCAAGTTGTTCATGGAAGTCCATCCGTGGGTGAATTGGGAGAATATGCTGGGCGAGTGTATGGTGGGCATCATGGTAAGTGAAGAGCTGGTGTTGAGTGATGCTGGGGGGCTGGAGGATATGGATTGAGCCGAGGTATGATACCCTGTAGACCAATGCTTTGCTTGGCGTTTGATACAAGCTCGTTACTCTGGTTTACGCTTTTGAAGGATGAGGTGCTTGTCACGTGTACTGTTTTCATGTCAGATATCATGTGAGAGCTAGGAGAACTTCTAGTCCCACGAATTGGTCTAACACGAGGGCGGCCGAGGTGAGTCAAGTAAACCCGTCTAGGGCAGAGAAGGTGAGCGGATATGAGTCTCCATCCTCCGAACATGAACCGCACTGACACCGGATCCGTCACTGTACGTCAAATCGCCAGGTAGTAAGCTGGCCACGAGAAATCACAAGTGCGTCATCGCGCCCAATCACAACTGCCATGACTCTGTACATGGAATTGAGGCATGCAACATGCGAAAGCCGCTTACTACCGTCCCGCCTATGCCTAGGACTTCCATCTTCTTAGAATTGATCCCTTTGTCTCCAAAACGATGATTCTCACCCCATCTACCTTCTGTTCTCAACATGTCAAAAGTCTCCAGATGACAAAGCTGCGTGTTGCCAAGGCGCTAGTCTAGAAGCGATACTTCCCTACGTACGACCACTTTGCGGGCAAATCACCGTCATCGAAGAATCAACCCGCACAAAGTCCTACTTGAAGCAAATACAGTTCAAACATCACGACTCTAAAGCAACCGGAAGATCACCTCGTTTGCGACGTTCATGCTTGTGTTTGTCCGCGATAGGCCACCCGGTGCTTACACACCATCCAGACGAGATCTGGCTTTCCCACAAATAGGACAAGCTGCAAGCAGCCACCTCTCCCAATGACGACATTCGATAGTTCAGCCTACTTTTGTCAGCCGCACTGGACCTGGTTCTTGGTACACACGGGATCGACTTACATACACCGGAGACTTTCTGCGACTTCGGACGAAAACCATCGAATATTCCCATCGGCTATCGAAAGGTCGTCAAGACCTCCATTCTGACACTTTACCAAAATTGCTTTTGGTGGTTTCTTAATGGCCGATCGCATCTTCATTTTGCTTCTGCACAAGCATCGCGACCGGACAACCTAAAGTAGGGCACAGCCTCCGGAGTGGTACATTGGCTTACCTGATTGCATCACACCAATCGCGTGTACCAAGCACACACATCTTGTGCCTCTCCGTGCATTCGTCCGTTAAAACAAAGGCCTACTATGTACTTGCTTTACACACGTCGTAGATACTGGTGGGTGGATCAACAGATCTTACCTCCGATCACGCTTTATGTCCGCTTACTCCGCTAATACCACACGTTCTCTTTTTGACCTGTTGTCAGAAAGCGTCCGACGAGTCGCAACGCTGGGAATATCGGGTCGGAGGAGGACTCCATGCATCTTGTCCTATAACCTGCTAGTACATGTTGGGGGGTAAGACCCCCCCCCTCTTCGTAGATTGATACTGCTTTAGGAGCTACCAGAGACATGTACGAACAGCACGCCATATCCATCTCTCACTCCGCTGACAAAATGTGCCAATACTATTAATGTGGTGCCAAGCGCCATGTCTGAACGTAGGGCAAGAGAGTATGACAAACCTACATGCTGGGCATGGAAGACGTGGAGTTAAGGTAGTAGCCGCAATGGCGGATATAAATATAAATCCGTGGGCCAGACTCTCGGTGTTTGTACAACATCACCACGTTTCAGCCCTTCGTCCTATAAGCACACCTCCCTTGACAGCCTTTTGTCATTGCCCCATCAGACACTTCAGGGTCGCTACTGCTATCTCTATACATATTTCCTCCACTTCCTCCATTGCCCCTTCCAATCGCACAATCTCTACGACAACATCGCCAAAATGTCATACCTCTTCAAGCATTCTAGTGTCGGAACCTTGGCACATTACATCAAACATCGCAAATTCGACTATGCTCGCACAACGGCAAAACCGATATCTGCTTCATCGTCGACCGACGACCTCCCTTTCCCCAAGGAAAACATCACAGATGAGGCTGTTGGTACAGAACTTAAGCAACATCAGACCACGCTTGTCGATTGGAGTGGACCAAGCGACCCAAGCAACCCTCAGAACTGGCCTCAATCTCACAAGATACTCGTGACGGTGTTACTCTGCGTCTACACCTTCGCTGTGTATGTTGGTTCTTCGATATACACGTCTTCACAACAAGCGGTCATGGACAAGTTCGATGTCAGCCATGTTGCTGCCTCACTGGGTATTGCGCTCTACGTGCTGGGCTACGGTATCGGATGCCTGCTCTTCTCGCCGCTGTCTGAAGTACCAGCCGTAGGCAGGAACCCTCCGTACGCTATTTCCGGCTTCTTCTTCATCATCTTGTGCATACCAACCGCACTAGTAGACAACTTCGCTGGCCTGATGGTGCTGCGTTTCCTCCTGGGATGTAAGTAGACACCCTTCTCACTGCGCATCTGATACACGTACTGATTTTGTACACCATTATTTAGTCATGGCCTCGCCTTGCCTCGCAACCGCCGGTGCATCTCTAGGTGACATTTGGACTATGGCCGAGTTCCCATTTTCTGTAGCGCTCTGGGCGGCCGTCGCCACACTAGGTCCAGCGCTCGGCCCGACCTTATCTTCGTATGCCGTCAAGGACTTGGGATGGCGCTTCTCGAGCTGGGAACTGCTCATCATCGCCGCCCCCGTATACCTCGCCATACTGTTGATCCTGCCAGAGAGCTCTGGACCCACCATCCTGTACTACAAAGCAAAGCGCATGCGAGAGCATACCGGCAACCAAGAGCTGATGTCGGCCTCTGAGCGAAAGCAGAGGAACATGAAAGTCAGCAGCTTGCTGTTCGACGCGCTTGTCAAACCTTGGGAGATCAACGCTCTGGATCCCGCTATCTTGTTCACGACAGTGTACATGGGCTTGTGTTATGGCATCTACTACTCCTTCTTCGAGGTATGTACCCGCCTTGGTCAGATCACAGCGTACATGTACTGACACATCCATCCTAGTCTCTACCCCTCGTATACCCTGTGTACTACAACTTCAACGCCGAGTCCACAGGCCTCATCTTTCTCTGCATCCTCCCAGCCTGCCTTTCTGCCTTCACCGCGCATGTGCTGTACCTCAAATACCGCGTATTCCCACGCCTCATGAATGGGACATTCGGCGAGCTAGAGAACCATCTATGGCCTGGCATGGTAGCCAGCCCCATCATCGCGGTGGGCTTGTTCATCTTCGCGTGGGCATCAAGGCCCTCGGTCCACTGGATGGTGCCAACCATCGGTCTCAGTCTTACGGTATTTGGGATCTACTTCATCGCTCAAAGCGTCCTGCTCTACATTCCCAACATCTACCCAACATACGCAGCCAGCATCTTCAGCGCCAATAGTCTGAGCAGAAGTGCGTTTGCGTTCGCAGCGATACTGTTCGCCAGGCCCATGTTCCAGGGGATTGGGATTGACGGTGGTGTGAGTTTGCTGGCAGGATGTATGGTGTTGTGCTCGCTGGGAATCTTTGCGCTGTATAGATATGGCAAGACGTTGCGAGCGCGGAGTCGATTTGCGGTTGTTTGACGATAAGGAAGTAATGGGTGAAGGGTTATCGGCTGCCTTCACGCAACGCCACCTGAAGATGAGATAGCGTATCACGGCACAAACGGGAAGGATATTAGAGACGTAGGACTTTTCTGATTCTTTATTTAGACTAGACAGATAGACGCAACCTGCATACCGCTGGGCTCGCCACTCAATTTTTGCAGAGGCAATTGATACAGTTTTTTTTGCAGAGGCCAAGTGAGGTCTGCTTAAGCTCCGAAAGAGGTTGCAGCGGCATCGTACCGAGTTTGACGGTCATAGCGGCCACCCCTACCATACAGTGCCACCTGAACACCAAAACCACCACCAAACTTAAGGCTGTAGAGCCTTACACAATAGCTACTATTGCAAGATTTTTTAGTAGTAAAATCTATAAGGCTTAAATAATATATATAACTATAAATATTAAGTTAGAGTTTTAATCGCGCGCCTTGTACACAAGGTAGACGCTAGTTAAGCTAAAATACTACTTTAAAGCTCTTTACTACTTGTAAAGCTTGTAATAAGCCTTTTTATCTAAGTAGCTATTTTAAGAGCCTTAAGGCTGCTTTTTTTTTACTCTTTTAAGAAGTTTTTATAAATCATTAGAGTTATTTTATAGTTCTATAAGCAGCTGCCCTAAAAGCTTGTTTAGCAGCTTTTTTAGCCTTTTTCTTTTTTTGACTAATTAAGCTGTAGCGTTTGCTTATTACTTTATTTATTTTTTGCCTTTGCCTACCTTGTCTTCTTACAATGCTTATTTATTTTAGTTTTTTAGTGTTGTACTTGCTCCTCCTTGCACTTTTGGAGCTGCTAGTAATTATATGCCTCTTTTACTTTCTTTAAAGACTAGACTATAGCTCTACCTTAGTACTTCTTAGGTTCTTAAAGTAAGAAAAGCCTGCTTTGTTTTCTGCGCGTTTTTTTATTAATTAGAGCCTTGCGTAGACCCTTAACTGTATACTTAAACAAGGTTTTTTATGTTTAAATTTAGTAATAAACTTAGCTTAGCTTTTAAGCTTGTTTATTACTTTCATCTTTAACTACTTTACATAGAAGGCGTTTAACTTTCTTCTAATTTAAAGTACTTAAGCTCAAGGACTTACTATTGCTTAAAAAGCTCTTAATACTAAACTTTTTAATATAACTTTAAGATTAAAAGGTAAAAGGCTTATAGCTTTAAAGGCTTTTAAAATTGTTATTTCTTTGAAGGAGGCCTGCTAGTCTTAGTAGAAAAGAGGAAAGAAATCCCTCTTGCTTATTAAGGTAAGGCCCTAGTTCCACTCTAGAAATCTAGATATCTTAGCCTAGTAAGCTGATAAGAGAGGCTTAAACAGGGCAACATTAAGAAGCTGCAGCATGTAGGTTAAATAAGAAGAATAAACTGGCTTCGGCCTTTTGAGACAACCTTTTGATGTGACCACACATTTTGTAGACACCTTTTTGGTAAAAAAAAAGATTTATTGCTAATCATGTTGCAATCCTATTGCAATCCTACTATAATCCTGTTGTCAGCCATAGGCTGGCAATCGCCGTTGGACACGTTTCAACTGGTGTTGTTTTTTGGTACCTTAGTAAATTTTTTGACCCTGATTATCGCTCGGTGGTCTGAGCTTTCCTCCCAGAACTCATCCACCCACCGTTCGAATCTCGTTGACTACACACAATCTTTTTTTTGACTTTTGCGATTGATTAGTAGAGGGTAGCTGCTTTTCACTTTTTTGGAAACCCATTTTGACTACAACAACAACCACCACCCTTGATACCTTAAAAAATAAATAAGAAGAATAAACTGCAAGGAGGATCTAGTTCTAATTATAGTACTTAATAAAATCTATAGTAAGGTAAGATCTATAGCTATTTAGAATAAGTAATTAATAGGAAGAGCGAGCCTTTACCTTGGTATCGCAATTAAACACCTGTTTAAGCTACGTAAGACTAATATTGTTGTATGTCTAGCTAAAAAGCAATAAGTAAATTTAAACTTAATAAGTCTTAAAATAGCTTAAACAGGTGTTTAATTACAATAACAAAGTAAAAGCTTGAGCTTTTTATTAATTACTTATCCTAGACAGCTATAAATCTTACTTTACTATAAATTTTATTAGGTACTGTGATTAGAATAGGATTCTTTTCGTTATTTTTTTTAACTTACACGCTGCAGCTTCTTAATATTGCCCTGTTTAAGCCTCTCTTATTAGCTTACTAGGCTAAGATATCTAGATTTCTAGAGAAGAACTGGGGCTTTACCCTAATATGCAAGAGAGATTTTCTTTTCTTTTACTAAGCTTAGCAGGCCTCTTTTAAAAAAAATCCTAAAAGCTTTCAAAGCTACAGGCTTCTTACTTTTTCATTTTAAAGTTATATTAAAAAGGTTTAGTATTAAACGCTTCTAAAGTAATAGTAAGTCTTTAAGCTTAAGTACTTTAAATTAAAAGAAAGTTAAACGCCTTCTGCGTAAAGTAGTTAAAAATTAAAGTAATAAATAAGCTTAAAGGCTAAGCTAAGTTTATTACTAAATTTTAACTTAAAAAAATTTTTAAAGCATAAAGTAAAGGGCATACACAAAGCTCTAATTAACGAAAAAATATATAAGAAATTAGGCAAGCTTTTCTTACTTTAAAAGCTTAAAGAATACTAAAGTAGAGCTATAGTTTAGTCTTTAAGAAAAGTAAAAAAATAAGTAATTACTAGCAGCTTTCAAAGCGCAAAAAAGAGCAAGTATAATACTAAAAAGCTAAAATAAATAAGCATTATAAAAAGATAAGCCTAGCAAAAGTAAAGAAAAAAGTAATAAGTAAAAGCTACAACTTAATTAGAAAAAAAAAGCCAAAAAAAAAGCTACTAGATAAGCTTTTAAAGCAGCTACTTGCAGAACTATAAAACAACTTGAATAATTTATAAAAACTTTTTAAAAAAGTAAAAAGAGCAGCTTTAAGGCTTTTAAAAAGGCTACTTAAAAAAAAGCTTATTATAAGCTTTATAAGTAGTAAAGAGCTTTAAGGTAGTGTCATAGCTTAACTAGCATCTACCTCGCGTATAGAGTGTATAATTAAAACTCTAACTTAATTTTTATAGCTATATATATTATTTAAGCCTTATAAATTTTACTATTAAAAAATCTTGCAATAGTAGCTATTGTGTGAGGCTTTACAGCCTTAAGTTTAGTGGTGGTTTTAGTGTTCAGGTGGCACTGTATAGTGGGGGTGGCCGCTATGACCGTCAAACTCGGTAGGTAACGCTCATCGCTTGAGCCGTAGCCGACGCCTCTTCAACCACAGCCCACATCATTTTGCTCGGACCCGTTCCCCCATTGGGATAAAATCACTGCAATCATGCCGCCATGAGAAGATTCCTGCAGGCAGCCACCTAAAGATCCGGTGTTTACATTGTGCCGACTGCATTTTCAGGAGGTCGCTGTGGCACCATACCATCCCTTGTCCAACTCACCCGGTATTGCCAGTCCAGCGCAAGATGTAACACCATCACGAGCAGAGGCCGTTGGCTTTATGTTTCTGGACCTACAATACGCAGACAAGCAACCACGCCCCAGGATGCTGGACCGACTGACCGTCTTGAGCCGTTCCATCAGGCATCAGCTACCCTCTTTCCTTTCGCTCATGCTTAAACCAACACTCTCTGCGATTTAACCGAGATTGATACTATCGATACTTAGGCACGGCCCATTCACCGGTGGTGAGACTAGGGTAAGGCGTCACATGGAAGCGTTACTGTTGGACGCCCTACGATACTTCAGACCCGAAACGGTTAGAATCCAGGCACCTCTGCAAATGGCATGGAATTACCTCAGCCATCTTCCTGTTCCTGCAGATACACGATGCCGTCTCATTCTGCACGATGGCTTCATGCCGTCAAACGGCCTAGTCAGCGTCCGTCCCATCTCGCTCACGCAGGTACAGCCCTGTGGGTCAAGACTAGATATAGCCCAATCTCCCAAGTCTTCTTTTCTAATTGTCAGTCGCACTGCTTTCCAATTCGTCGTCAAGTCACTTTTTCGAGACTACATCTTAATTGCAGCATTTTTGCTTGCGTCCTTTCGTTGAGTCCGCTCATCACGATCTTTACTGGCTTCCGGCCGTCCTATCATTTCAAAATCACACATTGCTGCTTATACCGTTAATCCTATAATCATGTCTCCTTCAACCTTCACTCGCGCTGCTTTCGCAGCTGGGCTTCTTGCCTCTGGTGTCTCTGCGGCTTTCGAAAGCGCCGCTAAAACGAACATTGCTGTGTACTGGGGACAAGGAAACGCCCAGATCCCATTGTCCGAGGTCTGCGCTGATCCTAACATCGACATTGTCAACATCGGCTGTAAGTAATCCTATGTCTTCACCTTATGGATCAAATCTCCAGGATATCAGCTGTTCTCTTAACCCTCTCTGTACTACAAAAAGACTCCGACTTTGAGTTGAAAGTGGCACTAGTACTACTGAGAGCTCCCTTTAAGCGCGCTGTTCTATGCTTTCTTTGTAAACTAGGTAGCAATGCTAACAGTGTTAAACGACAGTCATCAACTCATTCCCTTCGGTGCGAGGCTCATACCCAGGAAGCAACCACGCCAACGCGTGTAGTAGTGACGTATATTTTGATCCAGTTTTGAAGAAGAACAGCACTCTTTTCAGTTCATGCCCTGGCGTGGGAGAAGCTATCACTGCTTGCCAGAAGAGCGGCAAGAAGGTCATGCTCTCTCTTGGTGGAGGCTGGCCTATGAACTACTATCTGCCCACCCCCGATGTCGCCGAATGGTTCGCCGAGTTCCTGATCGGAGCCTACGGCGCTCCCACTACTGCATGGAAGGCGGCTAACAAGCCTCGTCCCTTTGGTGATGCGGTCGTTGACGGTTTTGACCTTGACCTCGAAGCACAAACCTACGACATGCCTTCATCGGAATACATCTATAAGAACTACGATTTCTTCGGCAAGTATGTCAAGGATCACTCAGCAATGCTTCTCTCCGCTGCACCTCAATGTGTCGTCCCGGACGTTAGGATCTCGCCAGTCCTCCAAGCCGTTCCGTTTGACTTTCTCTTTACTCAGTTCTACAGCACCCGTGACTGCTCCGCCGCCTTGGAGGTCTCGAATCTGAAGGAGAAGAAACCTAGTACCTTCACTTTCGACAAATGGATCTCCGAGATCAAGACCTCAGCGAACCCCAATCTCAAGTTTTACATTGGTTTGGCCGCAGGCCCGGATGGCCTCCCCGTCCACAAAGACCACTACCTGGAGCCTCAAGATGCGAACTTTTTGGTTGAAAAGTACAAGGGCAATGCCAACTTTGGCGGTGTGATGCTCTGGGAGGCGTCCGTTTCCGTGAGTAACCCAACATACGGTCAGTCCTATGGTGCATGGATGAAGTACGCAGTTGAGGGTACTTTCGTAAAGAATTTTCACCCTGTCGTGTCTTCTAGCACTCGAGTCTCAACAAGCACTACTAAGGCCTCGACCACCAAGACGTCTTCCAGCACCCCTGTCTCATCCACAAAGGCCCCGTCTACCAAGGTCTCTTCTACGACTCCGATCTCGAGTAGCAAGATCCTTTCCAGCACTCCTGTCTCGTCTAAGACTCTGGTGTCGAGTAGCAAGATCTCCTCGAGCACTCCTACTCCCAGCACCTTGGTCACTAGCAGCAAGGCCTCCTCCTCTGGGCATGCCACCTCAAGCGCAGCTTCTTCCTTTGCACACGCCACCTCGAGCAAGGCTTCCAGCAGCAGCAGTTCCGCATACGATCCATCAAGCTCTTCGGCCGCGGTTTCGTCTTCTGTAGCTTCTAGCTCCTCCTCCGTCGCTAGCAGCAGCTCAGCTTACGTTACTCTTTCTGCTGAAAGCGTCAGCTCTGTTGCGACTCTCAGCAGCACTATGATGGAGCCATCTTCTATTGCTACCATCTCTGCGTCTGCCTCTAGCAGCGAGCTGATCTACGTGCCTAACCTAACTGGAAGTGCCAGCTCTATCGAGAGCGTTAGCAGCACCTTCATCGAGCCGTCATCTGTTGCCACGATCTCCGCATCGGAGTCTTTCAGTACCTCTGTCCACGTTGTTTCCTCGAGCGAAACCCCTGCCTCTAGCGGAGTTTACTCATCAGTCTCAAGCTCTAGCGGCATCTACTCTTCCGGCGCATACTCGGCGACTACCTCCGAGGGTGTCTCTTCCACATCTTGCAGTACTTCAAGCGGCGCATACTCTACTAGCGCTAGCTCTAGCGATATCTACTCATCCAAATCTTCTAGCACTAGTGTGTACTCTGAGTCAACCCCTGAGGCTGCGTTTTCTACCCCTTACGCAGAGTACAACATGTCGTCCGTTGCCTACTCGTCTGGCATCCACTCTACCGCATCCCCGGTGCACCCCACCGAGACCTACTCTGCCAACAAGGGAATGGACAACCCTGTATACTCTGCAGAGAGCTCCAAGAGCTCTGCTGCTTCCAGCACTGGCCACGAGAGCGCTCCATCGGTGACCAAGAAGCCTGAGCACTCCGAGTACCCAAGTGTTCCCACTGACTCCACCACCACCGTCGTCACCAGTAAGTTTGCAGAGCCCTGATGCCCACCGGTGGTTCGCTAACATTGTCTAGCTACCTACGTCGACGTTTGCCCCACTGGTCTGACTACCGTCACCACCACATACGTTACGACGGTCTGCACCAAGTGCACCAAGCCTAAAGGCTCGACCGACGTACCTGAGGGCTGGACCACCAGTGCCTACACTGCCAGCACGGTTACTGTGACTCTGACCAAGCCCATCGCCACGGCTACCGACACGCCCGCATACCCATCGTCTGCTCCTTCCGTCGCATACGCTGCGGACTACCCGGCTAAGCCTGTGTCCTCGGGCCAGCCTGCAAACCCGGCCGTCCCTGAGGCGTCTATCGCATACTCTGCTGTTCCTGAGGCTTCAAAGGCCGCTTCTTCTTCTTCTTCTTCCGCCGCCGCCGGTAACCCGTCCCACCTATACTCCTGCTCCCTACCCAACTGCTGGAGGTGCTCCTTACGTCCCTACCGGCCCTGCCAAGAATGGTACTAGCATGCACGCGCCTATACCCACTGGCACTGGCACTGGCACTGGCAAGCCTGCTATGCCTTCTTCGTATGCGCCTCCTGCGGAGTTCACAGGTGCTGCTAGCCGGGCTCGTGCTGGTTTCAGGATGATTGTTGGTGTTGTCGGTGCGGTTTTAGTTTTGTTGTAGGTTTGAGGTTCAAGGGTGGAGTAGCTTGGATGTTTATGTTTATGTTTATCATGTCACTTCGTACGTGTTTTGAGATACACCACTGTATGTAGTTGTAAGTTATCTGGGTACGCACAACTACCGCTCTCTGTTGCTTGATTTGCTGCTTTAAAAAGCTCTTCGTGCTTGGAGATGCATGTAGAAGCTGCTAGAAGCCTTTGCGCGTCCTCCAGCGAGGCTGCCGCGTTTACTAGGTATCCGGTGTTGTTTTGGGCCATGGACTGTTCACGCAGTGTGGACTGTAGATGCTCTTGTGGTATGCCGCTAGGAAGATTGTTCGCAATATCGCAAGCTGGTCGTGAGTTTCTCCTTGAGGCAGGGGGCGAAGACAAGGGAGGGCTGCGGATCGGCAGCCGGAGGCCGCGGGGGAGGCGCTTGGAGCCTCGAAACGTGGGGGTGGCAGAGACGGCCGTCACCTTTCGTCATTTCCTCGACCACCAAAGACAAGGCAAACGCGCAGCCTTCACCGACGCAACAACTAGCACTGTCTGAGCGCCGCGATGCTGATACAGGAGACACACCACTTACGTATCGTTCCACCCGACTGAGATCCACAGCCTCGCCTTGCGCTCGCCTAGCTGTTTCTGGAAGCATCGCCAGTGGCACCCTTCGCCTCTCCGCTGCTTCCTCGAGCTATCCTCCCCAATATCACACAAACTCCTGACACGCTAACCAAGGCGCCACCATGAAGTATACTGTCTACGACCGCCTCCTCAAGCGGGAAGTCGGACAGCAGCCCAGGAAATATTCCGACATTCGGTCGATATATGGCGACCGCAAATGGATTGACGACCTTGATATCGTGAACGAGCTAGAAGGCCACAATGGATGCGTTAATGCTCTTAGGTATGCAGATGCCCTACCGGGATTCCAGGAGCACAATCTGACTCTACCAGCTGGTCAACCTCGGGCCGTCTGCTCGCCTCTGGCTCCGACGACCATCGTATCAACATCCACTCGTACCACCCGGAATCGTCGACCTCGCAGTTTAGCCTCACCACTTCCATCCAAACGGGCCACCGGACCAACATCTTCTCCGTGAAGTTCATGCCGTATTCCAACGATCGCACCATTGTCAGCGCAACAGACGATGTAAGGATATTCGACATCGAACACTCAGGGCATTCGGTCCTCGGGTCCACTGGCAGATCTAACAATGGTGGAAGTGCAGGCAGAGCACGCAGCAGGGTGACGCTCACGGAAGGAGATACCAACGCAAAGGCATTTCGTTGCCACACCGACACGGTGAAGCGGATTGTCACCGAAGATAATCCCTTCTACTTCCTTACATGCTCGAATGATGGGGACGTACGACAGTGGGATGTACGGCAACCCTCCAGGGCATATCCGCCGGCACGAGGCACCATGCTACCCGCGTGGGCGAGGGATGAAGACGCTTCGGACAGCATTCCGCCACCGCTCATCTCGTATGGTCGATACGGACTGGACCTCAACACGGTGTCTTGCTCGCCTAGTCAGCCGCACTATATCGCATTGGGTGGAGCACACCTCCATTGCTTCTTGCATGATCGACGCATGCTTGGTCGTGATATTAACAACGAGCGGGGGTCCAGGCTTTCCAGTCCAGGGAACTGGAGTGAAAATGACGAAGAGTTGTTGGGGAAGGCAACACAGTGCGTCAAGAAATTTGCGCCCAACGGGACGCAGCGCATGAAAAGAAATGATAGCGGCCATATCACAGCCTGCAAAATCAGTGATGCCGAGCCGAACGAGCTCATCGTGAGCTGGTCCCAAGATCATATCTACAGTTTCGACATTCTGAGAACTCCGGATGCTAGAGAGAACGTGAAGCCCACCAAGACGTCAAATGGTGCATCCGGCCGTCGCGTAAAGGACACGAACAGGAAGCGCAAGCGACCAAAGTCCAGCACCTTGTCCCAGGAAGGCGTCGAGAGAGCAGAGTCAAGGCAAAGAACGGAAAGTGCTGATGAGGATCTGGCACTGCGAGTGACCTACGGAAACGGCCAGAGCGAAGATATCCGTATACATGCTCCTGCTGAGAATCGCATGTCTCAGGAGGAGTTGAATGACCTAAGAGCATCGGATCATTACCGCATTGCAAGTACAACTGTCAAGATAGCAAAGCGCATCTTCGATCTTGACGAGCTTGGAGAATCCGGACTTCAACTCGCGTGCACATCTATTCTAGGTCTGGCGAACTCGATCCTATCCGACATGGATGATATAGATCGGACATGGGGCTATCCGATGGATCCAGATCCTGTAGATGTTGCAGTTCAAAACAAGCTCCGCGACAGCAGAGCAGCTTCTCGTCGTTTTGTGCAAGCAGCTGGGACATTAGCACGGGTACTGGGAGGTCAGCTCTTGACCGGTTCCAGTTCCGATGCACTGATCGCCCAGCATTTCGCATCAATACAACCAGCGCCACGAGAGCGCGATCTTCCACGACACGAACAGTTCGGATATGACTTCTTGAAAGCCATACTATTATGGATCGATAGTGGCCCTGGAGCAGTTGTGGAAGGGTTTTCGCGGCGAAGTGGTAGTGCTCGCTTCCCAATTCCATATGGTTCGGATATGGATGCCATCCAGGAGCGATTGATTCCATATCTGATTGAGTTGGCAGGCGACGATAACGTTGTTAACGTAGATGCCTCCAAGTTTGAGACTGACGCCACTCGGGTTCTGTTCAAATCGGAATTCGAGGCTGTCGATGCGTTTGGCCATGCACTCACAGTACCCTTTGCCGATCTCACTGGCACGAAAGAGTCAACATCAGAGTCGGAATCTTCTAATGAGCTCACGCAAACTCGAGCTGCGGCAAAACGAAGATGGGTTTACTATGTTGGCAGGGGTGTGCTGCGCAATGCCGCCAAGGATATCAAGTTTGCTTTCGTGGACCGCGCGTTTGGCGGCCAGGGTATATCGGACGAGACGATCAGGGCTGAAGAGAAAGCGTTGAGAGAACGGCAAGAGGATATCGATCCCTCAGTGGACGAGGGTCCAGTCCTAGATGCGGAGCTTGTTGGTGCATCAGCACGACGGAGCAGTGATCAGGAAGAGGCTGCTTTAAACGCTGCTGATGCGAACGAGTCGGAGTCAGTGGCTGTTGAGAGTACTGATGAAGACGTTAAAGATGAAGATGACGAGGATGAAGACGAAACTGATGGTGATGTAGATTCAGATGATGGAGAAGAAGAAGACGGCGATGATGATGACTCTGACGACATGGACGAAGAAGGACTACAACGCACACGATCTGGACATATGCTTTGGCGATCGGATTTTGGCCGCAGTCGCTACAGGCGATGGAAGGTTGAGCGTGATGTACCTTGTGCACCTCACACGCGTGTTTATACTGGACACTGCAACGTCAAGACAGTCAAGGATGTCAACTACTTCGGACTGCAGGACGAATACGTGGTCAGTGGTAGTGACTCGGGACACGTGTTCATCTGGGATCGCAAGACAGCACAGCTCGTCAACATCTTGGAGGGAGATGGAGAGGTGGTAAATGTCATCCAAGGTAAGTTCAGGCATACGAATCTGGTCGCAAAAGACTCTAACACGACCAGGTCATCCCTACGAACCAACAATGGCGGTCTCCGGTATCGATCACACTATCAAGATGTTCTCACCAGACGCTCAGCTCCAACGTAACGCACGCAAAGGTGTTGGGGTGCAATCATCAGATGCAGGTTCCTTCTCCAGTCTCAATTTCGGCCGCAGACGTCGCGATGGCGCCGCCGAAGCCGAGACTGAGGATGAGAGTGAAGCTGCAGTCGACGCCCCTAGCGACAGCGATGACGAGGTTGCGCCTGGTGGACTGAGCAGCCGGAGGAGGATGCACCAGAGTTATCAGATCACGAGTCAGAATGACATGGATAGGAAAGGCGGAAGAGATGACTACTTTATCAGTCAGGCTGTCTTTGCACAATTGGCTCGGCATATCGCGCGGGGGCAGGGTGCTGGAGGTGGAGGTGGAGGTGGAGGTGGAGCTGAGGAAGGAGAAGAGGGGGGTGGACCGATTGTCATCACAGAGGAGAACTGTAATATCATGTAGAGAAGATGAGAATGGACAAGTGAACGACATGATGATGCTTTTCAGTCCTCTCCAGTCACCAAACCAATTATGTTGGCGCAATTGATCTGTTGTTGCGTGCGCCCCAAGTTTTACTCGTATGCTCGAAGATTATCTCTCGCGTCCCGATGCCGCGTTCCACTATGAGGCCTTCTTCTGCTGGGCCTTGAGTGCCTTCTTCCGATTGCTCCTTATCATGACTACCGAGAGGAAGCTGCCGACGACCGTGGTGCCAAGGATGAGGAGGATGACGGGGATGCGAATGGCCCAGACGCGTGGGAGGAAGAGGGAGTGCAGGATGTGGTCGTCGTCCACAAAGGGCTGTTTGAGATGAGAAGATGATTCAGAGCAAAGTGAGCATACCAAAGCATGCATGCATACCATGAACAGTGTCCAGACGGTGTAGTAGACGAAGATGGCAGTCGCTGCGACGAGCATGCTGAGGCCAACGAGGCGATGGGCCTTTTTGCTGTCAGTGTCTCTACTCGCCTACTCGCCTGCTCGCCTACTCGAGTTATTTATTGGGTCATACCATTGCGAAGTCTGGCGAAAGAGTGAACGAGTGGGTTCGCTTGGACGAGTATTTGGCGGTTGCAGTCGCCTCGCTGTCCCTTCCCTCCCCCCAAGTCGCGCCAAGCCAAGGACCCCTGTCGGCGAAACCGCGGCCCGTTCGCCGCAGCCTGGGATCGCCCAAGCGGCTGCGAGCTCAACTCTACGCCCCAACACCGACGACAGCCTCCACCCCCAACACAACTGCCCCCGAGCGATGATGGAGGTCGCATCGGCCGTTCGACTGCCTTCGCCGGAGCCAGAGCTCGACGACGCCAAGGAAGTGCCGCGCAAGCGCGAGCGCTCGCCATTCGATGGACCGAGTGCTGGGCCGTCGAAGCGAAGTAGGAGGGATGACGACGACGACGACGACGACGACGACGACGACCGTCGCAATGGGGGGATAGGCCGTCGGCCAGCGCCAAAACCCACGACCGACGACCTTCCGGGCGACGATTCGCGATTGAAGCTCTTCCAGAATGCCTTCAGCGCCACCCGCAAGCTGCCCGTTGACGATTCCCAGACACGTGCTGGAGGCGCGTATATCCCGCCTGCGCGACTGCGCGAGATGCACAAGTCGGTTACGGACAAGAAGAGCCCCGAGTTCCAGCGCATGGCATGGGAGGCGCTCAAGAAGTCGATCCAGGGTTTGATCAACAAGACGAATACGGCGAACATCAAGATGATAGTGCCAGAGCTGTTCTCGGAGAACCTGGTGCGCGGGCGCGGTCTCTTCTGCAAAGCTATCATGAAGGCGCAAGCGGCGAGTTTGCCATTCACACCCATCTACGCAGCCATGGTCGCTATTGTCAACACGAAACTGCCTCAGGTCGGCGATCTGCTGGTCCGGCGTCTGATTGTGCAGTTCAGGAAGGGCTTCAGGAGGAACGACAAGGCCGTAGCGCTCTCGAGTACCATGTTCCTTTCCCACCTCGTCAACACGCAAGTCGTCCACGAGATCTTGATCGCCGAGATCCTGCTGCTCCTGCTCAACAAGCCCTCGGACGACTCGGTTGAGATCGCAGTCGGTATCATGAAAGAGGTCGGCGCTTTCCTCGACGAGATGAAGCCAGCGATTGCCAATGCCATCTTCGACCAGATGCGCAACATCCTCCACGAAGCCGATATCGACAAGAGAACACAGTATATGATTGAGGTTCTTTTCGAGGTCCGGCGCACAAAGTACAAGGACAATCCGGTCATAAGGGAAGACCTGGATCTGGTAGAGGAAGAGGATCAGATCACCCACAACCACACGCTTGAGGGTGATATCAAGGTCGAGGACGGCCTGAATATCTTCAAGGTTGATCCTGATTATGAAGCGCACGAGGAAGAGTACGCAAAGATCAAGGCTGAGATTCTAGGCGAAGAGGAGGGTAGCGACGATGACGGATACACTGATGCATCATCTGAGGATGACGAGGACGAGGAAGTGAAGGCCATGGACGTCAAGGACCAGACCAACGCGGATCTCGTTAGCCTGCGCCGGACCATCTACTTGACCATCAAGAGCAGTGGTGGCTTTGAGGAGTGTGTGCACAAGCTTATGCGCATAAACCTGCCGCACGGCTTGGAAAATGAGCTCACGACCATGATTGTCGAGTGCGCCAGCCAGGAGCGCACATATGAGAAGTTCTACGGAATGATTGGCGAGCGCTTCTGCAAGCTGAACAGGATGTGGACTGATCTTTTCGAGGAAGCATTCGCGCATTATTACGAGACTATCCACCGTTTCGAAACGAATCGCCTTCGCATCATCGCCCAGTTCTTTGCCCATTTGCTAGCATCAGACGGTATTGGATGGCACGTCTTCCAGGTGGTCAAGATGACAGAAGAAGATACGACCTCCAGTTCACGTATCTTCGTCAAGATTCTGTTTGAAGAGCTCCTAGCCTCACTCGGTCAGAAGGTGGTTGTGGAGCGCTTCAAGGACCCTATGCTACAGGACAGCCTTACTAGCATCTTCCCCACGGATGCAGACGACCAGAGCAAGACGCGCTTCTCAATCAACTTCTTCACCGCAATTGGCATGGGTGTGCTTACAGAAGGCATGCGCGATTGGCTCAAGAACAGTGCGCCCAAGCCGAAACCGCTACCCGAGCTAGAGAGCGACTCAGACGACGATCGCAGTATCTCATCAAGATCAAGCTATACTTCGAGCAGCTACTCGCGCTCCCGAAGCCCGGTCCGTAGACACCGCGACTCAAGATCCAGATCCAGATCGAGATCCAGCTCAAGAGGCCGTTCATACACACGCAGCCCCTCGCCTGCTCGTAAACGCGGAAGTCGTGGTAGAAGTGGCTCCTACAGCTTCGCATCCCGCTCTCGGTCACGTTCGCCAGCACCGCGCAAACTCAAGAGCAAGCGCTCTTACTCATCCTCTCTCTCTCGCTCACGCTCTCCGCCGCCCAGGAGACGCGATGGTCGCAGTCATTCCTCTTCAGTATCCCCTTCTCGTTCTCCGCCGCCAAAAACCAAATCTACACGTCGCGGACGTAGCCCATCTGCATCCGCATCCCGCTCTCCACCCCCGCGCCGTAGTCGAAAGTATTCTACTTCCCCGTCTCGCTCGCCTTCCCCCCCACCAAGACGTCGACGAGAGTCTAGTAGTTCCCCTTCTGCTAGGCGTAGACGTGCGTCGAGCAGTCCGCCGCCGGCGTCAAAGGGGAAGGGGAAGGGGAGGGCGAGAGATGATAGTCTCAGTCCGCCACCGCGTCGCAGGAGGGATTCTAGTACCCCACCCCCGTCGAAAGTCAATGGGAAAGGGAAGGTGAGGGACGATAGTGCGAGTCCGCCACCGAGGAAAAGGTTGGATTCGTAGTATGAGTTTTGGGCTGGGGGAGCTAGATAGTGCCGAAGGTAGTTGAAGCGGACAAGAGAGAATTTTGGGACTGGTGAGGGGCGGTGTGTCGTTTTTTTTTAAAAAAAATAATCAGGAGAAAAGGATAGGATGAGATGATGGTATTTGTATTATTGCTCCAGAAAGGAATGGTTGTGGGTTTGAGCGGATGAGATGGGTTGGGTTGGTGGGTGGGGAAATGCCGTGGTGTCGGTGGATAACGGTTGTAGCTACAATGATGAAGGGAAGTAGTATATTGTGAGATGTCTTTTTTGTTCCATCTGCAGGTGCACTGTCTGTTGTTTATTCTTATCTTTCATTATTTTTCGAAACATATAAAAAGACGCGTGATTCTGGTGTATATTCTTGTACTTGTTTGTTAATCTAAGAGCCGGGAAGGGTGCGCAGGTGATAGCGCGTTACGATGTGGAGTTAGATGGTACTGAGATAGTTGTATAAGAATTTCTTGTCCCATCTGTTAGCGTTCTAACTCTGACCCTTGGTCTTGCAACCAAAGTCTTCGGATAAGACACTTGGAGAGCATCTTATGAAAGATACATCGTTACAACTCTTGCGAGGAGAAGTCATAGGATCTCTTTAGGACATCAGTAGCCAACAACAACCGTCAATTTCCGATGAACATTACGGATGAAAACAGATTGAGGATACTTGACGAAACGTTTCTTACGATGAGTAGTTAAAAGCTAATCTTTTCTTACGTATGAGTTGTCTTTTTCCCCCTAGTCTTTGGCCACTAGGAGTGCTATGTTGCTGGAAGTGTGTGCTGTGTTTTGATTGCGGATGCTGCTGATGACGTAGTTGCTGTTGCATGGCTGAGCTTGTCTGACAGGGTCGACTGCCACAATCACTCAACGAACTCCGAACCTCGTCTTGCCCTAGGTAATGGAGAATGTAGATTCCTGGCTCGATGCATTGACGCGACAGCATCCCAAGGGGGATAGGCCGGGGCGTGGAGCGGTTGTGGAAGCGAGAAAGAGCAGGGATCGTCGATAGCGGTGTGAGGCAACAACGATATGGCTGCTGTCAAGAAACAACCCGACCATACAGCTTCAATCCAGTTACCTTTCTTTAACATACTCTTTTGCGACTTCTGCTCGCGCAGGGTACGCAGCTTGTTTGCCAAAACGTCAACGGGTGGCGCGCCGTCATATTACGATAGTCGCGACACATTCGGAGTCGCGTCTTTGTTTCCATCACTCGCATTCACCCTGTAATGACCAACCCCACTATGCGAGTACCCATCAGTGCGTTTCCACATATATGATTCGCATGTAGTTGTGCAAGGATTCAGTACTCATCGCTTTTGCAAAAATCCCGTTCACGACCCCTCGATTGGACACGCTCACCTCATCGACACACTTCTATGCGCAATCAAGCACCAACCGGATGGCCGCCGGATACGAGTCTGTGAAGTGCAAATCATGCGCGAGAGTCCTCGCTGCGGTGTCCGTCACGGGACTCACACCGACGACATCGCCCGATACGTCACACGCAGGATGCAGCACATGCCAGCAGTTCGACTCTCTTTACGACGCGATACGAGCTGCGGATACTGAATGGGCTGCACTAGAAAACAAGCGCGATTCAGTCTCCAAATCGTTCGCGCGAAACAAGCACAAGAGGGCTCATATGGAGTTCGACAACTGGTTGATGACTGTCGAGGCGCCTGGACCACCAAGAGACTCGCAGGATGGACGACCTGAGAACAAGGACCCAGAGGACGGGGATATTATCAACGGGAACGAACAGCAGGTACCTGGTACTAAGCGTCGACGATCTCACTCGCCTACTATTATTACCCAGCGACCTGGAGATACATCCGATTTAGCACCGCACGAACAGCAAGGTATATCGCTCTCTCTGCGGCCATGGCCCAAACGATGGCACAGCGCAGCTTCATCAACAGGACGCAAGCGGCTCAAGTTCTCCGATTCAGTTGAGTTCCACGATGATTACAGGAGCAGTGAGCAGTACCATCGACCAAGCGAAACGTACGTGCGGGGGAGGAATGCGCCGCCTGAAGGGTCCGAGTACATGGATACCAGCGGCTCTGGCCTGACTTTTCTCAAATTCACCGGCATGAAGAAAGTAGGCGCTAAGTGGGTTGAGCTGAGCGAGGAGGAACTTGCAAAGCAGAGCGAAAATGCAAAAACATGGGCAGGACTGCGTAAACACGCGACTGCAGGGAAGTCAGGCGCTAAACCGGCTGATGGCGATCTAGTCGATGAGGTGAGCCAGAACGTAGGCGCTCCCCCAGATGCTCGAGCTGCAAGACTTGCACGAAGAACCAAGGGAGTTTCAAGCGCAGAATCGGTACAGACTAGAGGCACGACGAGCAGACGGAGCCGGGAGGCCTCACGAAAAGACAAACAGTCACAGCTTATCAGTGCACCGGATGGTGTCCAAGAGACTGCATTCAGCCCACCCCTCGCCCTACCAACAACGACAACAGATGGCGATCATCACCATGCGGACCGGAGTCTAAGTTGGGTGGAGAATATTGGAGACGACGGTCTGGAGCGGAGTAGTGACGCTGTTCCAGAAACAGCAACCACAGCGGCCATGTGCGCCGATCAAGTGCGCGACGCAGCAAAACCCCACGATGAGCCCCACATGGGTACGCAAGTAACTAGTGAGGCAAAATGCCAGGGCAATGCAGCTCAACCAAGCACAAGTACTGTGGGCCCCCAACTGACGGTCTTCTCTGGACACGGCTTGTCGCAAAACGAGCCAATGAAGAATGCTTCATGCACAGGTTACGACGCATCTGCAATTGGTAGACAAGAAGCGTCGCCTAAGCCTCTTGTTGGCCAACCAATATCAACTAACCATAAGGACTCCAAGACGGCAAGCAGGGAAAGCCTAAGCCGGTTTCCGGCGCAAAAAGGGGACATTGTACGAGATGATGGAAGACTGTCAGCTCCAACAACGCCTGTTCTCTTGGAAGAAGCGGTCGCGATAGGGACACGTTGGCAAGAGCATTCCGCGGAGCGTGAAGACTTGTTCAAAGACGTGAACACGTCCATATCACCTGAGAACAAGTCCCAGGTGCAGGGTCACTCGAATGCGGCTAACGCTAGCGTTGGCATAATAATACCGCAAGACCCTGATGGCCCTTGTGCAGCCAAAACTTGCACAGGAGAGATGCAGATGCGAACAGGTGGCGTGATGGACGAAGCTGAAGACGCTGTGAGTCGGAATCCCGCTTGAGAAAGCGGCCATGTTCAACGACGGCGGCTTCCAGAACCGCTCAAGAAAACGCGGATTATTGAGTAGGGATACCTGGGGTGGCCTTGATTGAGGGGGCCTATTAATATGTGGGTACCCTACAGCGCGTCAAGCGGCAAGCCTAGGCCGGACACTTGCCGTTGCTCCACGTCTCGGCGTCGACGCCCGCGCCGCAACCGCTGTAGCTCTCGTGCACTACAGCAGTGTGAATTACCAATGTTTTAAACTCTTGCTCGGCATGCAGCCTTGCCAGTGATGTTGTTGTGGTTGCCATGATTGTCTGTGCGTTCCGGTCGCGAAAGTAATGTTGGTACTGCCACTGTGCTTCCTAAGAGGCATCATGGAACAACTCCGCTCCAACAGACAGTTTCTCCAATATGGTTTCTCCCTTCTTGTCTCCAAGGGGGCTGGATTGCGGGCTTCAGTAAGCAGTCGAGAGGACGAAAGCTGGGTCCTCTGCCGTTTTGGTGGCATGACTGCATCACACTCGTCTCGAATTTCTCGTTGGAGAAGGTAAAAGTATCCGGGGTCGACACGCTATGCATGATCTCAGCTGCAGTGATGGCGACCAAGCTTTGTTGAGATGGTACATATCGTGCCTGGTGGATGGACTACGCTATTCCTGAATCGCATTGTGGCAACAGCAATGTTCTTCACCATTTAATGCGCGAGCGGTGCGATACAGTCCCAAACAAGTAGGATTGATTGCGGCGGAAGGGCCGTTTCCAGCTTAGCCGACATGTGTGCGTGGGAGTGTAACGTACGATTTTCTGCTTTGGATTTGTCTTTCTGTTGGCTTGGATCTAAGGAACGGGGTTGATCAATGCTTGCCATTGGGGGGCGGCCTCTAGCTTCTTTGGGTAGTACACGGGTGGTGGCGACAGTATTGGGGCTTTCTAGTATGCATTTCGCTTATTGGATGGAGGACATGGGGACAGAGAGAAAGGTGGGAGATGTCATAGAAGAGGCTTGGTTGTCACTCAAATAATGACTTGCCACTCACATTTACCCTTGTACACTATTGCACTTTGAGCTCCGACCATATTCTTGTATCCGACTTGTCATCATTTTCTACTTCAACGACTCCTACGGCGAAGTGACGCCCAGCATTTGTCTTGGCGAGAGAACAGAAGCACGAAGATGGTACGAAGCTAGAAGCATCCGTGCCACGCTTATATCCTTCCATACGTCAAAGGCGAGATGCAGGCCTTGGCTCCAGCATCGCCATCAGATTTGGGGAATCTAAGATCATGTCCTCATCAGCCTCCACCATGCACTCCTGCGCCTCTCCAGTAAAGCGACGCAACAGCCACCGAACACGTGCCCGTCGACGTTCCCCGGAGCTGCTATTGATTTCGTCCACGGGACACAGAGCGGCGCAAGTGCCGGGGTCATCAAACGGACTGAACGAGCTGGTGGAAGTCTAGCAGCGTCCAGAGCTGCCCCCGGGCTGCCCCGATCCCACAGCATCACAGCCTACCATGCGCCCACAGGAGACGGATGTGTATGGCGCAACCAAAGAACAAGAGTTATCCTACACTATCCTACAACCCCGCGGCGGTAGAGTAAAGAGTGTGAGGGAGGACGTGCCGAGTGCTTTGCGGTGACGTCACAAGCCCCCCGCCATCGCATCCACTCTAGAGTCTACTCCAGAGTCTACAGAATGGTCATCTTGCGTCATACAAGGCCATGCTGCGACTACTATATCATCTACATGTACGAGCGCCGCTCCTTTGCCACCGTGGTTGCCCACTACACTGTTAAGGCACCGGGGGAGGGACTGTTTTCCCCATGAGGGTTGGGATCTTCACGCCCAACGTCCAACGTTCGGTCTTATGTCATGCATACTCACGGTGGATTCCGCGACAACGGCGAAACATCTGGAGCCCGCGACACTCCGCTCCTACACCCCCGGCCCCAAGCACATGTCAGAGAAGATGGACATTTGGATGACGTCCGCACGGGCCTCCGGTTCTATCGTTCCGTCGGATCGATCTATCCAGCTGACTGGGTTCCAGGGACCCGCAAGCTGTTATTCCGCGACCCCAAGATCAACACGCCTCATCAAACCACCCATGGTCCATGACAACGCCTCCCCATGTCTGAGTCGGACGTTTGCCGCCTTTGCTTCTGACCACGTCGGCGATAACACGTTGTCGCTGATGGGGTTGCAGCCTGCAAGCGAACCAGTAAGAGATATTGGCACTGGCAGCCGGCGAATTCGGCGCCTCTTGTATTAGCGCGACAATGTGTTTCTGAACACCAAGAGGGATGTGGAGGTTCGGCTGCTTAAGGCCGAGTTCGGCTTTCATGTCCATCGCATCGGACGTTGTCGCCCACCATCCTGGCGGCCAGAGGAAGCGAGACGCAAAGAGCGGCGTAAACGACTTGCTCAACACGTACACTATACTCGGCTCGCGTACGCATCTCCTTTCCTCCAGACTGTGCACTGTGCTCGCAGACACCGAGACAACACATGACCATCGGCATTGCCTGTATTAGGCAGTCGAGATGCCGTGGGGGCTGGCTTCGGTGGTTGATCGGCAGCAAGCATAGAGAGAGAGTAAGTACTCTGGAGTACGTGCAATGCCTTTAGCTCGAGCCCACCACCTTGCATCAAGCCTTCTCGTGCGTTCTACTGCATGGTGTTTAACACAGCGCTGGAATATAGTGCGCGAGCGTGTTCCACTAGTGGATTCAAACTTCCGTCATACTCTCGAACAAAAGTTACGCAAGACTCATTTCGGCTGAGACGTATCGTGGGTCAAGGACGCGGAAGACCATTTCGGCTGTACAGATGCCTGGAAACGAACCTCTCAGTATCTCGCAGTAGATCCATACGTCATTCTCAGACCACAATTTCTCACACCTACTTTACACTTTACGCGTCCTGCGTCTCATCTCCTATCACATGGCTAAACCACGGAGCCGCAACCAACACCACCCAAAGCGGGAATCCGAGAACCCACACACCATCAACTCACCCGCGCACTAGCGAGATGCACGAAAACTTGCAGTAGTGTACGCTAGCCACCGTTAAGCCGCACTAACCTGCAGCAGGAAACCTTCGAGAAGCCCTTGCATCTTACCCTTCGCTTATCCAGCGCGTCTGATAGCTACGCCATCGTGCATACTGGGAGCGGTGTCTTGCTTGCATGTGCATATGCAGCGTGCTGCAGCTCTAAGATTGCGAGACTTGGGGGGAGGGGGAGGGGAAAGGGGGCAGCCACCATCCGGTCAAGCCAAAACATTCAAATCACTTAGCGTACTTGCAGCGTTGCGGTGTAGCAAGACGCACAACGTTCATACGCTGTAAACGCCCGGTTGGACATCCACAGTACTCGTCGGTCATACTCTGCGTGTCGAAGGATACAAGCTGCATGATTGTGATGTCATGGAGGCAGTTCCCGTCACTTTGCCAGCAAACACGTGCATATTCAAGATTGGGGAAGCAATTGTGCATCATTCGACCACCAAAGCATCCTCCACAATACCCCCGCCAAGAGACCGAGCCAGGATACCCCGATGGAAATACCCCGACTCGTTGCGAGGCACGCACCTCGTTTCTTCCCGTCCCAGGCGTTTCCTCTAGGACCAAACTCTAAACCACGTTTCTCTATTCGCCGAGGATTCCTCACCAAGAGCGCGCCCGAAGTGATCGGCGACTCCTCCCAATCTACCTTCATATTTTTTTCTTCTCCACGCGGGTCTTGTGACAGTAAACTTTGGCGGATGGTCCGCAATCGAGATTACGTGCATATGGGTGAATGTGATATAATGATCTTCGTACCGCCGAAGCACCGCCACAACATTGCACCGTGGATAAAGTCCCCGAGCTGCGGAATGCAAACAAAACCAGGATGTCACGGACACTATTTTTTTTAAACCAAGGTATACCATGCGTTGTGCCAATCCCATTTCGCGGATTGGGCCGTAATTACAAGGCGACATATGCAGGGCACGCACGAAGGTGTTCCGCGTGTACTATGGATGTTGCCATCCAGTTGCGAACCGGATCCGCAATGGCGGCGAAGAAAAGAAAAGTGGGGACTAAGCTTGCTTGTCTCTAGGTCAAACGCCGACCTGTGTGTGTGTGTGTGTGTGTGTGTGTGTGTATGTGTGTGTATGTGTGTGTTTCGCACTTGCTAGAGACGCGCAAAGTCTGCCCTTTTGGAAGGACAACTCTGGCCTAGTTTGCAAGTGGAGTGTCTGGTATCTCCTGGGTAGAAAGTGGGTATGGGGTAGGTGAGGGAAGCTATTCGGATAACACGTAGCGGTCAAAGGAGGTTCATGTATGAGTGGTGCTGTCATGTCTGCTGGTGCATCGTGACTGGGTAGTGGGGGGGAGGGGAGGGGTTGAGCAAATTAGCAGGTCACGTATGCCGATGCGTAGTCTAGAGGGTGTGGGGGGGTTGGTAGAGCGCGATAAGCTTCTATTCGGTCTCTATTGTGTGCATGTCTGTTATCTATCTACGTCGAAAGTGGGCTAATACCACAATCCTAATCTTCCTGTCATCTCTAACCTTCTACACACGTTTCTCCTATAATCCAAAGCTGCTAGCCACGTGCGGTCGTATTTGCAGTAGACCGCCCGACCATCGGCGTTGCGCTCGAAGAGGCCTGGCGACATTGGTCGGTTTTGGGAATGACAGTTCGTGTTCCCCTAGTTTTCCTCTAGTTTTCCGATAGTTCCCGCACTATGCACAAGGGCCAGGCGCACGCTTGTGGGTCCCCTCTCGCACGGGACCTCTCTGCATCCCAAAAGAAGCTGTCGGTACTACCTAGACTCGAGGGCTCTGAGGCTGACAGGAGGCTGGCGGGCTTGCTAGCTGGGCAAAGTTTTAATAATAATAATAATTTTTTTGGGCTGTTGAAGCCTCCAAAGTGGAATTGCTTCATGGTACCACGCTCTCTGGTTCTTCTCCTTGCCATTGCTCGAATAGTTGACGCACTCGATAGTCCGTGGCCCAACCAATGTCAGACTCAATGTCTTGTAGAAGATGTAAAACGACTTGGCGTTCTCGGGCATCGCTGAGGCACTGACCAGCTGTAAACAGGGGTTGCACAGAGTAGATCCGGACCGCTTCGTCTGACTGAGCAAGCGAAATGCCAACAATTTCGCGGCTGTGCTTCTGGCAAGTAGCCAAAACGGATTGGTAAGAGTTCATCCGAGCGACAACGGTGCTGCGCCCCTGTGTGGACTCGTGTGGTTTGTTCATGAATAGAAGAATCTGAGACATGTGGTACGTCTGCATGGTCGATGCGCACATGGGAATAGAGTACCAGACCTCCGTGAACATGGACACGTTTTCGTTGTTGGACATCAGCCCGGATGATTGCGAAGGAACCTTGGCGGAGGGTTTGAATGTTACCGGGAGGCCGTTGTGCCAGACCTGGAACTGCTTTCGTAGACTGAACCAGTAATCTAGGAGGGTTCGCTGAGAAACGCCAGCCCATGTCATGCCGGCTTCATTAGATACTTCGTCTCCTGCAGCCATGAAGTTGACTAGCTTGGCCATGAGCCAGACGAGAGCGTTGCAGATGATGTCTTCCCTCATCATAGGTTCATTCTCTTCAGGGTATCCGCATGCTGTCGTGTTACTGGGCATGATGTAACCTCGATCGTCGATCTTGAGACCAGCCTCTCTCCATAGATTCAAGTCCTCAGTATCGAGCCTGGTGTTTGTCTTATTGATAAAGGCTGCGAGCATGTCTTGTCTAGCAATGTTCCAGAAGGTTGCTCGCCGAGCTTTGGAGGTAGAGTTGAAGCTTGCGGATGGCACTGATGATGTGGGTGTTGGTAGCTGCAAAGGCATGACATGCTCTTGTGAAAGCACGAGAAGAGACTTCGCACCGTTGAGATGCTTCGCCCAGTCCGAAACGGAAGTGTCTAGGAACTCGTAGACACAGAGAATGGCCGAGGCTGCTAGTAGTTCGTCAGTATTTGACATGAATGAAGTGTTGCTAGAAGTTCGTCGTCGCTTGTGTGCTGGTCCATCGTAGGCCGAGTGTGCATGTCTTAGTTCGCACTCTGATTCGTCGGGAGAAGAGGCGACATCCATCTTAAGAGCGTGAAGCAGCAGTGACACAGCTGTATCGTAGTATACCGCTGCTTTGTGCTTCCAGTCGACTAATAATGCCTCAGGGTACTGTTCCATGCGAGCTTGACGCGTCCCGTCACCTGCCATGACAGACTTGCGGCTCTGAAGACGTGCGAGAGCTTTTGCAGCACACGCAACAGCTGCGTACTTGAGTAGTGGGTTCTCACGCGCCTGTACGGGAACATAAGATGCGAAGTAAGTGCCGAGATCGAAAAGGTCCATCCAGTAGCCAGGACCTTCTGAAAACCACCTGAGAAGGAAAGCAATCTCGTGGTCGTCTTGCGTAGACATACCGCCGTCGGAGCGTGGTGGTGAGCGTTGTGAGCTTGATATCGAAACTGAGCGGTGCATGTGGTCGGCGGAGTCATGTGATGAGTTGAGACGGGGGTCTATTGGTGGCGAGGCTGCGGAAGCAGTGTAGTCCATCACGGGATGTATCCGTCGATTGCATAGCGATAGAGGTGGAGAGAGGGGTGTTCCTACAACGGATGCTGGAGGTGATTGCATGAGCGGCGGTAGCGCTTCCAGGTCAGGAGTGTAGCAGAGAGGAACGCTGGTGGGAGCCAACTCAGGCCCCATGCTCGATGGTGTACTGGTAACTGAATGGAAATTGCTGTGCGTGCGCCATGAAGGCAAAGAGCGAGTCTCGAATGGTCCCGGCGATTCCATCGAAGCTGTCGACAAGGTGTCAAAGTCGGGCGTACCGGGGTCAAGGTACGGGTTGGTGGTGTTGATGAAGGTTACTGGAACAACGTTAACCGAGTTACATGGGTCAAACGAGAAGCTTGGAAACGTCTTACCCTGCTTGGGGATGTCCATCCAGATGGCATCCTCGTCAAAGGTGTTCTTGTATGCGTAGAAGCCCTTCAAGGAGTTGTCGTCCGCTGAGTCTTCTCTGTTCATGGAGGCATTGTGCTGGTGACGAAAGACGATGCCCGAGCTGGGGATGCATTCTCTCGAGGCTTTGGTGCACTGCCCGCATACGGGTTTCTGTTCATCACACTTCAGCTTCCGCTGACGGCAAGTGAGACTGTGGCAAAGGTCAGTAGGGCGACAGCGTCGAAACACAAGTCGACGTACCATCCGGTTCGTGATCGCATTGCAAAGTGGTTCTATCCTGTGGGTCTTGTTGCAAAAAAGCGTAAGATCTCGTAGCCTCGTGCCGAGGGAAGTGGGTAAGAAAAGGCATCCACATGAGTCGGAGAGAGCTGCCCTATATCTATACCAGTATGTCGAGGGCGATAAAGCGTTTGATACTCAATGGTTGGATGCGGGGTCTAGCATGGGTTCGCGCCAGTTGCGGATCCACCGTCACCAGGAGCAAGGTTACGAAAATCGACGAAAGGATTGCTCCTGGGCTAGTGCGGCAATCTGAATCGCGCTCGCGCTGCTCAATTTAGCTGGTGTGTGGGAAGCCAGACTTCAGTGTAAGGACCTAACATGGGCCCGCCACGCCCACGCCAGGTTGCGTCAAGTGCTGCAGTCAGCCGAGCCATGGCCGAGTTGTAATGCAGACACTGCAGACGTGCGCCGGGGGAAGACTAGCCAGATTATGGACGCTAACTTGCCACTGAATTTAAACTTTTCTCCTGGTCGCTGCATGTTCGGCTATGGATGCACGTCGGCCCTTCTACCTGGGCTACCAACGCATTAGGGGCGCTTTCCCCTGTCTTCACGACCGGAACTTCACTCCCTGCCATCCTGCCAAGTTTGACGAGAACCTATGAGACATGTCGGACCTTCATCCACGACCCGAGCGAGCTTTGGCGATAACGCGCTGGAAGCGTCAACAGCGGCAGCGCGACGAACCTCTACCATCATCGCATTTCCCAATCTTCGATGAAGCACGCAACCACCGGAAGATGATGCGGCCCCCTTCACCGCCGTCCTCCCGCCCACCCGTGCCCGCTTACGGTTGTTGCAAGGGCTGTCGTTATTGCGACACCTTCTGCTTCTTCTTGGGACGTTCTGGTACCGCCTCGGCGGCGTCACTCTCCGCATCTTGCATCTCATCATCGCTGTCGGACCCGCTGCTTTGATGGTCCGAATCAAATTCCTCTCCAACCTCCGACTCCGAGTCTGCTTGGAAGTCTTCGTCAACACTTTCATCATCCTCGTCGGCACTACCGCGATTTGCGGGTGCTCCGTCATCGCTGGACGCAAGATCTTCATCTTGAAGAGCAGCTGCCAAGATGGCTCCGGACTACATCACAATGTCAGCACAGCCTGGCCAAGAGGGGATGATGTAACTGACGTCGTCTGCCATCTCGTTCTTAGTTTTGATGCCTTTTGCGCGGAAGAAGTTCTCGAGTGGCTGCTGCTCCTCGCTGCGTAGTGTCAGTTGCACAGTCGTCTTCCATCTTAGACGTGTATACTCACCGGTTGATGTTCGAGAATTGGTGTTCAGCCTGACCATTCTTCATGCTGAATGTGATGTCAAACGTGCGGCTTGCAGCCATGGCTCCACCAACACGCGACATTGTCACAGAGGCAATGTTATCCATGCTGATGTAGGTCGCTGGCTTAGGGATGAACATGAACGCTTTGTCGAGGCAGAACAAGTGACCTTCGTTGGCCTTGATCGAACATTTGACACCCGACTGCTCATGATGGCTGATGAAGTCGCGAGATGGTCTTGTGATGCGCTTTCCACTGAGGCCCCGGAAGATGTCGGCCACAACTGTAGCAATGGGGGCTTCGTAGTGCGACTGCAGCTTGTCCTTGTACTTGTCCTCCAACAAATCTCCCTTCATGTTGAGATCGAGATTGACTTCCTCATCGCGCTTGAACTGCATGACGAGAAAGGGGTATCGCGTCTGACCCTGTCTGAGGGGAGGGTCCAGGCCAACGGTGATGAGCGTATGCATGTCGTCTGGTTTTGGCAAGACCATAAACTTCTTGACCGAGTCGAATTGGATCTTGTAGTCGTATGTTTTACCGCGTAACCGGAAAGAGCTCTCGTACATGTCAATATCGAATCGACCTCTGTGTGATTATGTTAGCGTGTCTCCCTAGACTGCAGATGCGAGCATTGTACCTGGGCGTGAGATGCAGGATATCCAGGAAAGTGGCAAATGTGTCACCAGCGACTTCACCAATCTCAGCCTTCTCCATCAACGTCTCGTAGAATAAGTTGGCAGCATTTGTCTCTTCAACATCCTCCGCCCCCGAGGCGTCTTCACCGTCCTCTGTCTTCTCCTTCTTTGAGGCTGTACCGGGTATGTAGAAGCGCATCTCGACAAGCTGGTCTCGTGCACCCGCAGACTTCTTGCCTCTGAATCTTGCTCCTCCGAGGTTTCCATTCGCGCCAGCTTCGCCGTCGGCAGGTAGCGAGAAATCGACGGCAACTTCGTTCTTGCCTGCCAGGTTCGTGTTCGACACTTCGGTGTAAGGGACTTCGAAGGCGGGGCGGTTGGCGACGTTGAAAGTAAGTTCGGCCTTGCCGAAGTCGGCCTTTCCCCAGTTCCAGCCGCGCAAGGCATGCTCCCGGTTGTCTAGGCCGATGCCATACCAAGTCTTGAAGACTTTCGAGACGCGGTCGAAGTCCTCTTGCTTGAAACCATCGAGTTGTATCACGCCGTCGTTGCGCAAGAGGATCTTGATTTCGTATCCGCGTGCTGCTCGGCTCCACTGCGCTTGCTGAATTTGCGACTGATCACAAGTGTACGTCTCGCCGTTTGCGGGCTTCCAGCCAAAGCCAGAGTCTGAGAATCGAGTCGCGCCCGGCTTCCGCGAAAGATTGAGGTAGATGTCGTTGAACGCCTCCCTGTGCCGTGTTAGCTTCGTTTGGCGGTCCTGCCGGGGACTTTGATTTCTTACATTTCTGCAGTCGCGTCAAGAGTTACAGTGTGGGCAAAGGCGGAGGGTTGCGACAATGGAGAGATGGGGCTGTGGCGAGTAAGAGGTGTCGCTGGAAAGTTGCTGCTCTCACCTCGCAAACGCGCGATGGTTGCTTACGTAAACGCACTAGCTGCACATCACTCACGTGATAGCGCGTCGACCATGCGCGTTGTCCACGGGTAACTCCCCCCCCCCACATCATGTGTCTTCACACGCTCACAACGAGCGCGCTTTGGTGGCCGTCTCCGCTAACAACCCCTGAACTAACCATCTTCCAATGCGCTTGCTTATGGACATGTCACGACTGAGTAACGCGACTCTAGTCCTTGCTCTACCCCCAACCCGATTTCCAGACCTCAACTCAACACCACCAAAGCTGCGCTTCTGATGGTCCAAACCTTGGTCTCATAACTAGCGTTCAGTGCGGGTCTTGAATCCAACTCGTTCTTGTCGCCGAATCTGTCAAGGCCATGGGAGCTAGATCGCGTCTACTCCGGATTGACGGACGTGGTTCCCACAGGCTTACATATGTCTCGATTAGTGATCAGACTGCACACAGTTCTGCGCCGCATCAATGCCCTGGTCCAAGGACAAGTTCTCGGAGAGTTTACTCGATCCCACATTCCGACGTCCAATCGGGTTTTTGTACCCCAAGGCAACTACGAGTTCAAATCGTCAACGGCTGTGGGAACCGCGACTCTCCCCTAGCTCTAGCTTTGGTCTACACACTAAACCCAAACATAGCGACCTTGACCAGCGCATACTAATGCCCAGAAGGAGCATTTGGAATACGGGTTGCTTTGGCAGACGCCTTCTCGCAGAGTGATGCATGATCTGCTTCCTGACAGCACATGAGCACATACAACGCTGTGGCATGTGAACCCATCGGCATTAGTCCTTGATTTAGAGGACACGATCTTTGTTTAGCTCGCAAGGCTGATGGGATCGAGGTCAAGTATACTTTCCCCATATCCAAGTAACTCGGTCAACGCTACGACGGTGGCGTACGGCAGGAACATACTCCGGGAATGGTATGCATCATTTGGGGAGCGAAGATCTTGCATGTCTAGTGCCGAGACATCCGAATATCTCAAGGAACCAGGCGGAAACAGCCCGCTCTTCTTGCGGAGTGACATCCGAACCATCTGTCGCTCCGTTTCCGTCTCGAAACCAAGTCGGCGTCGACAACTGCAGAGCCCAGAACCTTAATTGGAGGCATTGCGCTCCAGACCGCTGCCTGGGCAGGGCTGGAAGATAGCTCATTCCCAGGTCCATGCACGTTCATCACAGACTCGAGCCGGTTGTGGGATGATGCTAGCCACCAATATAGAGTAGTAGACGTTGTCTGGAGTTGGTACGTGCCGAGGCGGGCGGGCAACTGAGCCGCCAATGAGCAGTCGCGTGGCGCCACGGGGAAATCATGGCAGGAACCCCAGCTTCACCGCCCACCGGCAACGCAACATGCGTTCATGAATCTTGTACGTTACGGTTGAGAATAGTTGGAAGCGTCTGCCACACAAGGGGCACAACTGGCGCCACCTGTCTTACTCAGCACGGAGACGAGGTGGGCTCGGAGCTACACAGTACCCCGCCATACTCTGCCCAGCAGCCGAACAACTCCACCATGCCACCATGACGGATACAAGCGCACAACAGGCCGAAAGCCACTATTTTGCCAATGAGCCGCCGCCGAAAGATCTCACGACCAACACGACTCTTGCGCGCGAGTTCATTACGCGCCACGCCGATCATGGTCGCCGCGTCGTGCTGGTTACCTCGGGCGGCACCACGGTACCCCTAGAGCAGCAGACCGTCCGCTACATCGACAACTTCTCTGCTGGCACGCGAGGAGCCACCAGCGCCGAGTACTTTGTCCAAAACGGCTATGCCGTCATCTTCCTGCACCGCCAGTTCTCGCTCCTACCCTTCTCGCGGCACTACTCCCACAACACGCGCTCGTTCCTGGACTATATGAAGGAGGAGAATGGCCAAGTAGTGGTGGACCAACAGCACCAAAATCAGATGTTGCGCGTGCTGCGGCAGTACACCGAGGTCAAGCGAGAGAACAAGCTATTGATCCTGTCCTACGTGACCATCACCGAATACCTGTGGAATCTGCGCGAGGTTGCGCAGCTCATGCGTCCACTTGGGCCGAAAGCCATGTTCTACTTGGCTGCCGCCGTGTCCGACTTCTTCGTACCGCAAGATCGCATGGTTGAGCACAAAATACAGTCAAATGAAGAGTTTCACCAAGGCGCACATGGCACCCGTGGGGGTGATGCAAAGCCCCCAGCCGCGCGCACCGAAGGCAAGAGCTTGATCATCGATCTCGAACCCGTCCCCAAATTTCTTAAACAGCTCGTGGACGGCTGGGCGCCCGATGCCATGATCGTAAGCTTCAAGCTGGAGACTGATCCTTCCTTGCTCGTCGCCAAAGCCAAATACGCACTGAACAAATACTCCCATCATCTCGTCATTGGAAACCTGCTGCTCACTCGAAAGTGGGAAGTTGTGTTTGTCTCAGTTCTTGATGGCGAGAAGTGGATACGCGTACCTACCAGTCGTCGAACGAAGAGCTTGTCGGGCATGCCATCCCTCGTCGGCCTAGCAGATCCCTTGACGAAGAAGGACGTTGAAGCGAGCGAGTCCATCGCGACAGAGAAAGGGATACCACAGGGCGAGCCATCGTTGGAAATCGAATCTCTCATCATCCCCGAGATTGAGAAGATGCACACCAAACTCATAGAGCAAGCAAAAGCAAAAGCTCAAGCTACATAGCAATCTTACATGCCTACTGCGTAAGCATTGTACTCATCCATTCACGGCACCTTACACGTCTTCATCAGGCTTTCAACTACACATCATATGGGTGTCCATGCGTTGCTCATTCGAGGATCACCATCCACTGTGCTGAAGTGTGACGTACATTGGCACCATAGTTGACCAGGAGCACAGCACCAATACGAACTATACCAGCAAATACGCCGGCCATAGTGCCAAAGCTGTTTACATAACCCACCTCTTCAACCCAAGGAACGACTCCATATAGGAAGCCAAACGCCACGATGTTCTTAAGCCCGTTCACTAGTAGTAGAACGTCCGAGCTGACCGGTAATGCGCAGTTGCTTACACACGCCATCGTGATTGTTGGTACGGCTGTCAGGGCGATCGAAATCATACCATAGACGAAGAATAGCGACACCCATGAAAGTGCGTTCTGCACGCCGTAACCAAACACGAGGCAGCCTGCTGTCGTGACCACAAGTGGAATGGCCAACAGATAGAGTCGACTCTCTGGCTCGTAGATGCCGAGCAATTTCCTCGTTCGCCACTTGCACCAAATGTCCACTAGATTTCCTGTATTCAGTCAGCATGTGTTTCGCGGTGTTGCAGTGTTGCAGCTCACCTCCTGCCCATGCCCCAATCAAGTTGCCCAGAATACCTGGAATGGTGACCAGACCGTTGATCTGTGGGCTCCAATTGTACGGCGGCGCTTGCAGCACAAACGGGTTGAGGATGTTGACTGCGACAATTATGACCAGAGATATGGAGTAGCAGAGAAATACGTAAAGAACTGCAGGATACAATCATTGGGAATGGCCTGCTCGACGTTGATACAAACACCCCCATCCAACTCAACTCCTACATACCGTAACAACATCTTCACCAAGCTCGTTTGTGAAATTTCACTCCACAGGCTCAATTCCTGCCTCCATGTGTTCTCTGTGTGCTGATGGAGAGCTCGGTTACTTGATTTCGGGCGGAGGTACTTCTCGTCTGCCATGACGATCTTGTCGCTCAAAGGACAAATCGCTACACCCACGTCTTTGACTTCTTCGCGCGTGTGTCTTGTCTCGGGGACGAAGAGTAGGATTGCGAGGAAGTTCAAAGCAGTTAAGATTACGGTTACGCACTTGTGCCAGCGCCAGCTAAGGTTCGTTACGACGAAGCCGCAGATTAATGGTCCCAATGTGTTGCCACCTGCGATTGCGTTCATGTAGATACCCATCTTGCTACCTCGTTCGTGCAGAAAGTACAGGTCATTGACAATTACAGCACCCAGAGCTTTGTGGAGGATCCCACGAACGCCGCGATTATGTTGCTCCATAGAAGATTTTTGACTGAATTTGCCATGGCGCCCCATACGTAGCAGGCGCATAGCAGGGCACTGGCGAATACGAAGACCCACCTTTTCACAATGTAGTTGGCCACTGGCACCCAAAACAAGTTGAACGCGCCCAATACTAGAATGGAATATAGGAGCAGATATGAGGTCTCGTCCATTGATTTGTCGAACTCAATCGAGAGGGTGTAGAACGTTGGCGCTAAACCTCTGATAGCGAAGTTCGTCAAGAATGTGAAAGCGCATACTGAGGCTAATGTGATGTGTTTCTTCTGTTGTGGCCAGCGAAGAGGGTCATTGGAGCCAACTGGCGAGGGTTGTGGATAGAGAACAGTGTCTCCCGGCGCACTTTCATCATGTCCACCTTAACACGCACAATCAGCTCTGCAGGCAGACCGAGAAAACATCGAAGACCGTACCTTGCTGTAGTACCACCGTACCATCCGTCCGATCCAGATCCCTCAAACTCGTAAAGTTGAATCCCATCATGATACACCAAACGACCCTGGAAACCGGGCACCCAATGCGATTCTTTTAGTTCGGGCAAGAAACGGCTACCCAAGACCAAAACGAAGTAGCCGCGTCGCTATCCCTTTTGGTCTTGTCTTTTATCGAACGACATGGAAAACGTGCTGGAGGAGATAAAATATTGTTCACATTGTGGTCGGACTCAAAAGCTATATATGTGTGAGGAGTTCCATGCGAGAATAGGATTGCGGATCTAGTTCGATTTGCTGACTTTTCACGCACTGCAGGAGCCCTCACTGTGTTGATATACAAATGCTGTAGTGTCCCCAAAATTTGCTTCTTTGGTTGGCTGGTTGAAGACGGTTAGGATCACTATCCAATGCTAACATGGCGAACGTTCATGCAGTAAGTCAGGGCGGCGTGCGGGGCCGATTGAAATCCCGTGCCCTCCTGTGATCGACGGCTAGAGTCGATGCTGGGTGCTCTGGATGGAAAAAAGCAACGTTCAAGTGCAGATACTGGAGTGGATATCACTAGCGTTGATGTGTGCTTCGACTGCCGACTGTCACGGTCCGCCTGGAATGCCCAGTCGATAGCAAATACAGATATCGATGTCGAGGTTACTGGAAGCCGTGGGGATCTCTGTCGTACACACGATACGTAGTGATCACGATGTTGTGGAATCGCGTCGCCTCGCGTTGGACGCTTTGCTTTGTCAAGCCTTGGAACGCCCGCAGCTTTCTGGGCCTGCCTGGTGAGAAACGACGAACAAGATATGATATTTGTTATCGCGGACGGAGGATTGCTCGAGAGCTGAGCTGGCGTATTCTCACGATGCTCCGAAAAAAAGGCTTGCGTCATGTCGGAAAGTTGTCGATTCCCGAGGTGACGCTCAAGGACGTGCCGTGCATCTTGTTGTTGTGGCGCATCCATGGATCCCGTCCCGTCCCGCTAATATGCACCAAGCCTTACAGCGTGAAGCCGCGGGGAATTCAAACCTTGGAAACCACAACTTCATCCTCCCTCCCCCCGTGTCTAAACTAGCCCAGGACAGTATGCAGTGGACTGATCCGGCTTCTACCGCCCACGTTTTCAACTCAGTGGCCGGTGCTGGGACGCTCGATGAGACGAATCTGGACGGAGCTCTAAGCTGTGCTGTGCTTCCGCAATGTAACGTTGGACGCCGACCTGAACATGACATTGACAAGGCAGCATAGACAGATCGAATAGCGAACAGGTAAACTCGATGGGTAAGTTGTCCTTTTCAGTCGACGGCGATGCTCGTAGTTTCGGCTCGATTTGCCGCGACGTGTCGTTTTTTTTCTCGTGCGTCCTGTTCTAGATCAAGCAATTATTCGTCATGAGGCTGAAAACGTCTTTTCGTCCTACCTTTCTGCCCAATAACTTGCGAAACGACTCATGCTCAGTCTTGTTTTCTTCTCCCTGGACGATGAAGGGGCCTCAGAACGTACATCGAGGTACGTTCCAATGATGCCGTACGACGACAACGATACCCAAATACAAAGCTCCACGACCTTCTCTACAGCCGCACAAATGAGATTGTGTGACACGACTTCTCTGCTAGCTGGAGTGAGTGAATCTAATGCCCATGTTCCGATTCCCCAAGGCTCCCGGTAGGAAGATCACCCGAGCCATCAACGCGCACTGCAAATCATCCTGCATGCGCAGGCATAATGCCAGTGTTTTGGAGCATCTCTCGAACAGACGCCATGGCACAAGTGGCATGCTGACAAGACAGTGCTTCCATGCTTCTTTTTCTTTTCGCCTAAGACCCCTACCACATCGGGATCACGGTGACGCCTTCGTCGCACCGCGTGGCGCCTATTGGACCAAGTACATATCGCAGGTCCACTAAGCAGGCAAAGAGACAGTAACATGTCGCTACTACTGCACGCTCATGGAGCGACGATCAATAGTGTACAGCGCTGTCTAATCCGGGGATGCGGCGCAACGTAACATCTGATCCTAGTCTACACCAAAGTCTCTCTATCCCCGCCACCGCTAGATCATGGTGACTTGTTTGGGACGGGTCTATAACCTGATAAAACATCGTGTCTCATTGTTTAGCTCTGGCACGCTAGAGTAGTACAAGTATTTATCGTGTGCGGAACCAAAGCTCTTATCAAGGTTTCCTCGCATTGATAGGCTTCGCAACTCCCTTTCCTCACGCTTGCACTTGTCATCATCCCCAGTAGATAGCATAGTCGCGATATGGTTACCTCAACCATGACCATGATTGCGCCAAACCAAGCTGCGCCGCCCTCGAGAAACCCATCGCCTTTCAAGGATCCTCGACCACAGCCAGGTACGCCGGCGAAAACTGCGAAGCTCTGGGACAAGTACGAAAAACAGGCCGTAGAGACGGCAAGAAAGAAAGAAAGAAGTATACAGCCATTACAGCCTCCACGCCTAACGATTCCGGGCAACGGCAAAGTGTGTCGACCAGACGAAGGGTCACCGACGAGGCCAAGTTTCGACTTCAAGTTCAGACGTGGCCATGCCGCAACACCCTCGACTACAGTGGCCATGTGCAAGACGTGCACGCTTCCCATCACCTACGCCTCGGGTGTTTGCGAAGGTTGTACGAGAACCATCATCCTGCCTTGTGCTAGCGGCGAAACCACGCCGCCTCTCAGCCCTGCGGCACGTAATTTCGCCTCGACGGACCTCGAAAAGCTCGGCAAGAAGTCATTCAAAGACGATGTCATGATGCCGGCATCAACATCATCGCGACGAACATCATATTGCCCTCTTCCGGTGCACATGGCAGACGCATCATTCCGGCTCTCTGGACTACAGCCACCACCTGATTTGGAGTCTGTCACAGAACTTGGGCGCAGGAGGAAGACGTCCTTGACCGATCCCAACGAACCATTTCTTCGTCTGCAGATTGCGCACCAAGCACATGTCCCCCGTTGGTCAATGAACTCGCCTCCCATGACGCCAACATCACCGCCGTGGGCAGCGCAATCCCGATGCTCGACCCGGCGTTGCAGTCTCGCAAACGCAGCAGCATTGCTACCAAAGCCAGCATATCCGCATGCGCGGACTGATAGTTTGGCATTATCGGAATCCAGCACGCTCTGCCCGTACACATGTACGGTGACGACATGGCCACCAAGGTTGAGTCAAGCTGGCACAGCAGTAGATAACACAACTAGTGCTTGGGACGATTGGGAGAGCGAGAGCGACAGTGAGGATAGACTTGGCCTTGCGGGATGGATGGGCCGCTGCAGAGTCAAGAGTCGAGTTGGCGGAGCTAGGGAGGGAAAAGGCAGCATGGACAGCACGGACAGCGACTATGAAGCGACAAGACGCAGTGCCGGGTCCAAAGAGACGACAAGGACGGGTAGAAAGAGCAGTAGTAGAGAAGACCAGCGTTTGGAGAGGGCGCGGATCGAGGCTGCGGAGAAGGCGAGGACGGTTCGGCGGGAGGTTGAACGGCAGGCAGCGAAGAAGAAACCGAGTGGGTTCATTAGGGTGATCAGCTGTGGCCTGGGGGACAAGGATGGCTGAGCCTCGCTGACACGGGGTTTTTTTCTTTCCATAAATAAAGCTTGGCGTTCATGTTGGGCGATACATGAGGGATGATAGCAGGTAGTTGGCAAAAAGGTGATTTTGGTATTCAAGACAAGGACAGTCATTTCATTGCACACATACTCTATAGTATCCATAGCTATGAAGCCCATTTATGAATCAATAAAGTATAACTAGTTTTGAATCCCGAATGAGCTGGTCTCGAGATTTGTAATGGAACATGACACCCCCTTCACAGCAACAATAATAACAACAACAATAACAGGGCGGCAACCAACGTGGCGAGACTTGATCTACCATGACCGCTTCCCAAACCTCGAACGCCAACACGCGTCTCTCGACGGCCCACACGCCCACATTGCACATTTCCGCACATTCGCTCTACATGGCGCAAGCCAAGCACAACCAGGCGCGCGCGCGCTCCCACCGGCTCCACGCGGTAAGAGGCGAGAGATATGCAGGCAGCCTGGCTGTCACAGCCATGTCGACGGATGGGTGGACGGGCAGAAAGGAGGTGAAATGAAAGGGTTTGAGCCACTTTGTACGGAACCGGGCAAGCTTCCTAGCTTGCCGAGTTGGCGACGCACTCGGCACGTGGCGCGAGAGCCGGTCTCGTGATGAGCTTGCAGCCGGGGCAATTGGCAATTTCCTTACGAGCAGCTCATATCCCGATACGCGGCCGAGCAGGCCGGGCAGACGTGGGGCGGGATCGGCTTGCATCATCATTGCTTGCAGCCGAGCGTGCGCATGTCAGCAAAGCTTGTCACCACGTGCCGTCTCCGGGCTGTCTTTGAGGTCTTCACGCAACTTGCAACTTGCAACTTGCAGCTGGCCGTCTTGGGCGTGCCTTGGGCTGGTCGCGCCTCGGGCTGGTCGCGCAAGCTGAGGCTTGAGTGCGTCCGCCTGCTTGGTGACAGCGGACAGCGCGTCGACGTTGCCCGGCGCATCCTGGGCTGCCGGCCGAGCATCGTATAGCCTCGCTGCCCCCAAATAGACGCTGGCCTCGCACTGGCTGCCAGGTGGAGATTGCTGCCCGTCATGGCTAGCATGGCTGAACGGCCTTCGTATACGCGCTTTCCACACAGCTACTTGAATGCGCGCGCACCCGCCTCTGCCATGCGCACCTCCATCGCTGTAGGCGCCATTTCAAGCACCTTGCCTCCACCACTTCGTTCTTTACCTCCCTCACTCTCGCTCCGTCGCTGTCACTCGTTTCCAGCCGCGCCTTGACACCACACCACACCACTACTTCCAACCTTTTCACTAATCCCTAGTTTGCTTTCGCCAGGTACGTACTTTCCTTCTGAGTCTTCGGTACCACGCGGGGCTCCGCAGCCGCTTCCCAAAATACATGGCCGTGCATGCTGGTCCTTCGCCTTCTTCTTTTTTTTTTTTGTATTTTTTTGGCAACACCACGACCATCTATCCGCCCTCGAAAACAACTATACACCCACCCCCCCCCCCTGATTATCAATGCCCTTCATCCCCTACATATCCCCTTGCAATCCTCATGCGGGAAAATATCTCGACTCATCGCTCGCTCCACCCGCTGGCTTCCACGCTCTTTTCACCACGCTCGCTTCTGATACACCCCCATAGGTGAACCCTCCTCATGAAGCCATCACTTCTCGGCCTCGGCCTCCTCGCCGGGTTGGCCAGCGCAAACATCAACTTCGAATGGGTCAACCCCACGTGCCACCACAACGCCATCACCAACCGTTGCCTGACTGGCCAGCACTGCAGCAAGTCCGACGTTTGCGTGCCAGACGTCAAGAGCCAATACTCCAAGCTTGTCTCTCGCTCGTCCCTCCGTGCCGTTCCCGCCAAGAGGCAGGCTGCCAAGTACTCTGCCGACGGCAAGTGCGGCCCTGCCAACGGCAACCTGCTCTGCGACCCCCAGAGCACAGTCTACTCCGGCTCATGCTGCTCCCAGTACGGGTGGTGCGGAAGCACACCTGCTCACTGCGCTGACGGCTGCCACTCTGGCTGTGACAACGGTGCTGCAAAGCCCGCGCCCGCGCCCGAGCCCACCAAGGCCGCCACTCCCGCTGCTCCCAAGGCTAGGGACGATGGCCGCTGCGGAAGCGACTTTGGCGGCGCCACATGCGACGCCAACGGTGCTTTCGGCGCATGCTGCTCGTCTTACGGCTACTGTGGTAGCACTGACGGCCACTGTCTCGCTGCCAACGGGTGCCAGAACGGTTGCAAGGGAACTGGGCCTGTCAAGGGCCAGCCCGACAAGGCTGACCCTGCCCCTGTTTCCAGCCGGCCTCCTTCTTCGACTACTTCTGGCGAGCCAGTTCTTGGTAAGCCCACGACTACTGCTGCTGCTCCCACACAGCCTACTGGCGTCGCCACTACCGATGGCAGCTGCGGAGCCAAGTTTGCAAACACCGTCTGCGGTGACTGGGCTCAAGGTAGCTGCTGCAGCATGTACGGCTACTGTGGTAACACCACCTCTCACTGTGGTGAGGGCTGCCAGAATGGTCCCTGTGACAATGCTCCCAGTGTCCTGGCTCCTGCTGCCAGCCCTGCTCCCCGCGCCGCCAACGGCGGTAGCCTTGCGCTCAACGGCCGCTCCGGTGTCCCGGCTATGCATGCTGGTTTGATGCCCAACGGCAAGGTCGTCTTCCTTGACAAGGTCGAGAACTACACGGAGCTCAAGCTCGCCAACGGCCAGTACGCCTACTCTTCGGAGTGGGATCCCGTCACCGGCAAGCTCGCCCCTTTGGCCTACAAGACCAACGCCTTCTGCTCTGGTGGCATCTTCCTTGCCGATGGCCGCTTCGCTTCTCTCGGTGGTAACGCTCCTCTCGACTTCATTGACCCCACGGTTGGCGATGGTTTCCGGGGTATCCGCTTCCTTAAGCGCTCTGCAACCGATGCCTCGCTCGACGGACAAGCCTGGGACGAGCCTGGTCCTCAGCTCGACACTCCCCGTTGGTACGCTTCCGTCCAGATCATGCCCGATGACACCATCTTCGTCGCATCTGGATCAAAGAACGGCCTCGATCCCTCAAAGCCCGAAAACAACAACCCCACCTACGAGATGCTCAACGCCGACGGTTCTCCCCAGGGAACCAGCTTCAACATGGAGATCCTCAGCAAGAACCAGCCCTACTACATGTACCCCTTCATGCACTTGATGAAGGACGGTAATGTCTTCGTCCAGGTCGCCAAGTCTGCTGAGATCTTCAAGGTCGAGACTGGAACCGTTGTTCGCATGCTGCCTGACCTCCCCGGTACTTACCGTACCTACCCCAACACCGGTGGATCCGTTATGCTTGCTCTGTCCTCTGCCAACGACTACAACCCCGACATCGTCATCTGCGGTGGTGGCCCTTACCAAGACCTCACGGCTCCTGCTGATCCGTCTTGCGGCCGCATCAGGCCTCTGGATGCCGACCCAGAGTGGGAGATGGACTCTATGCCCGAAGGCCGTGGTATGGTTGAGGGAACTCTCCTTGCTGACGGTACCGTCGTCTGGGTCAACGGTGCTCAAGAGGGTGCCCAAGGTTTCGGTGTTGCCCAGGACCCGTCTCTCGAGGTCCTTCTCTACGACCCCAACCAGCCCAAGGGCAAGCGATTCACCACGGGTCCTGCCTCGACCATTGCCCGTCTCTACCACAGTGTTGCTCTCCTCCTCCTCGACGGTACTCTTCTCATCTCCGGCTCCAACCCCGTTGAGCAGCCCATCCTCACCCCCGACGCCAAGAACCCCTACGTCACCGAGTTCCGCAACGAGATCTACACTCCTCCTTACCTCGAGGGCAACCCTACTCGTCCTTCCAACGTACAAATTTCGTCCAAGGACCTCAAGGTCGCCGCCAACTTCAACATCAAGTTCACGGCTCCTGCCAACGCCAAGGAAGTCAAGATCTCGCTCTACTACGGTGGATTCGTTACCCACTCTGTCCACATGGGTCACCGCATGATCTTCCTCGACAAGACTGGCTTCAAGGCTGGTGCTACTGAGCAGAGCTTGACTGTCACCATGCCTCCTAACAAGGCCATTGCTCCTGCTGGTCCTTATGTCATCTACGTTCTTGTAGATGGCGTTCCGGCCATGGGACAGTTTGTCAAGGTTTCGTAGACAATGATTTGTGCATGGGGATAGGAATTGGATGAGGTGAGATGAGAGTAAGATGTACCTGATGCGAGAGTATTTCTTCCTGCATCATCATCAAACCCTTTCTAGTTTTGCATTTGAGCATGGGGTGCGTGGAAAGGCTATTGAACATTAGCGATGCATGTACTCTTCCGTAGAATCCAAGAAATCTTATATTCATCACTTGCTTTCCCGGACATGTTTGTGAACTTGAAGCCACCGAGCATGCTGCACATGTCCATGATTTGGTGTCTATGTCAAGTCACTGACCTTCTCACCAGACGCCATCCGCTTTTTCTTATCAACCTTCTCCATGGGCTGCTTGTTGTCAGGCATCTCCATACGTCTCCATAGACCCAAAAAGCCCCCTCCGACAAGCTGCTGCCCAGCTTTCGGCCGGCACACCATGACCCACTTGTCCTCTTGCCTGTTCAATTCTTGTCCTAGCTCGTCATGGCGTGCTTCGCAGCCTAGTTCCGAATGCCAACTTTGGTCGCTCAGAGCTTCCGACGGATGCTGTATTTGGGCCTTGTTCGCAGGCGCTCTCGGTTTCACGGCACGAACGTCCCACTCGCGGATTGTGCCTGCTCCAAGCTCAATGACGTGATCGAGAAGATACGGCATTCTCTGCTCGCGGATAGTTTCCACACATTCAGCGATCTGGGTGATGCTTGGATTGAAGACAGCGAGCAGGCCGTTGACATGCAGCGCCGGAGCGACTTTCGCAACGTGACTACTCGCGTTGGGAAGGTCTAGAAACACATGCCTCAGGAACGGCTCCTCCGTCTTCCGCGTCGCCTTTTGTTTGGCTATCCACTCGGATACGTCGCCTACGTGAAAGTCGACGTTGTTAGCATATATGCCGTGTCGGAAGCCTTGCACAATCTTCTTCGCGTGCTGCGAATGCTTGCTGGATATGTCTAGTGTGTGGATGATTGCGCGGCGGTCCTGCTTCCACGACGCTAGCGCTGATTCTTGCAAGTCTGATATGGACTCGCCGAGGTATACGGCATCTTCGGGTTCTTCTTCGCTGGCCACGTAGGACGGTGTTGTGGGGACTGGCGGGTTGGCGGCGTGGATGGCGCGAGAGAGGTGCAGCGTTAGGGCTCCGTGGCCTGTGCCAGCTTCGAGCATCTCGAAGGGTGCTCCAGGGTGCCGACTAGCGGAGGGAGTGTCAACGTGTATATCGAGCAGCGACACGATGAGGTTTGTGTCTGAGGGGTATATCTAGTCTTTGTTGGTATGAGAGTGCCATCTGGGAACAGCGTAAGCTACGTACTGGAGTAACGAGGCGTGGAGTCAGTCTGACATATTCTGCCAACGTCGGCTCGTGGACGCGAAAGGTGGCGCCCTTGTGGGAGGTGACGGTTTGCCGCGGCTGTTTGCCGATGACATGCTCATGCTTGATGACGCCTCGGTGTGTGCCCGTGGACTTGGCAGCCTGCAGCTTCACAAGGCGGCCGTCCTGCGTCTCTTTGCTCTCGCGCAGAAGCACAACATGGCCATCTGTGCGATTGTGAGCGCAGTGGGCGTGGTGGAAGCGGACGTCTTGCCTTGGAACGCGCGACGCAGGCTGGAGCTGCGGGTGTAGTGTCGCGCGCGCGGGTGTAGCACCGTCCGTCGCAGCTGGGGAAGGGAGAAATGTCGCATGGCTTGGTAACAAGTAAGAAGCAAGACGTGCAGATGCGGAGGTGTGACGACGTCTTCTCCGCGTTGGGGCCAGCCAAGAACAATGCGGAGCACCACCTGCACACTGGCCAGGCGCATTCGCTCTCCCACCGCCCTCAACTTCACCTTTCCTGCCAAAACTTGCATGTTATGGAGAGGAGCTCGTGTTGCTGTGAAAGACACACATCCTAAACTCGGCCCTGGCTCTGTGCGCCACTCGTCACACCCTCGTCACACCCTCGTCACACCCTCGTCACACCCTCGTCACACCCTCGTCACCCCCCCTTCCTCCACCATGACGCGCCGCATAGTAGGTACAGAGGCCGCATCTCCCCCACTCGGCACTGACAGCCACAGGTACGGACGGGCATACAGCTCGCTGCCTTGACCATGGTCGTCACCCTTGCCGTGTTCTTCCTCGACAACCGCTACCGAGTCCTCCCCCAATCCGTCCACAGCCACATGCCACTGCACCACGACGGCCTTGTCATCACCGACATGACCGTACAGACATGTTCGACCATCAACCCTCTCTCCACATGTATGCTGGACCAGAAGAAGTGGCACCGCATAGAAAAGGACCTGTACCTCGGCTCGGGATGGGTTACCAAGTCATACGTCCACATCAAGCGCAAGCGGGAAGAGGAGCTCAAGACCGAAGACAAGGTCATCGTCGATGTTCGCACAGGCAAGCTTGATCCTTCTGTAGGAGAAAAGGCCCAGGCGTCGGAGAGGTGGGAGTCGCGACCCGCCGGCATCTGGATCAAGAGGTCGCTAAAGCGTCACGCGAGCGACTCCAAGAAGGCGGTAACGGCTGTAGACATGCTGTTTGGCGCCGATGCGGTAGAGCCGCGTCCTGGCTGGGAACTGGTCAAAAACGGAGCCCTGCACCTTGAGACGAGCAAAGAGAGCACAGATGCCCGCCTCAGCATACGAAGAGGCCCAGCAGTAAAACTTGACAAGCCTGTACCCAAGATTAGGAAGGATGGTAAATTCAAGATCATGCAGATATCCGACCTACATCTTAGCACTGGCCTTGGGCACTGCAGAGACCCAGAGCCCAAAGACCACAACGGCGGACACTGTGATGCCGACCCACGGACCATAGAATTTGTCGAGAGAGTCCTCGATGATGAAAGGCCCGACTTTGTCGTTCTGTCTGGCGATCAGGTTAATGGCGATACAGCGCCCGATGTGCAGAGCGTATGGCGTCTTCTATCCATTGGACAATACACACCGGCTGACCAACTCACAGGCCTTGTTCAAAATAGTCGAGCCTCTCACGGAGCGCAAGATACCGTATGCAGCCATTTTCGGCAACCACGACGACGAAGGCACACTCTCGCGCCACGCACAAATGGACCTCTACGACTCTCTGCCCTTCTCCGTCAGCGAACCCGGTCCCAACACTATAGAAGGCGTGGGAAACTACTTCGTCGAGATCCAAGCCCACAGCAGCAAGCACTCTGCCTTGACCTTGTACTTCCTCGATACCCACTCCTACTCGCCAGACGAGACCCACTACCGCGGCTACGACTGGCTCAAGCCAAACCAGATCAACTGGTTCAAGGCCATCGCCGAAGGCTTGAAGGAAGCACACAGTCACTACACCCACAAACATCTCAACATGGCATTTATTCACATACCACTCCCAGAGTATGGAAACCCCGAAAACGAACGAGTTGGAAACTGGACCGAGCCCATCACCGCTCCTGCTTTCAACACCCATTTCAAAGACGCCCTAGTCGAACACGACGTCAAGGCCGTCTCATGTGGCCATGACCACGTCAATGACTACTGCGCGCTTTCCAAACAACCCGACACCGGCGAACCAGAACTCTGGATGTGCTATGCAGGCGGAAGTGGCTTTGGCGGCTACGGTGGTTACAACAACTACCATCGACGACTACGTGTATTCGAAATCGACACCAACCAAGCACGCATTGTAACGTGGAAGCGATTGGAATACGGCGACACAAAGAAGAGACTTGATACGCAGATTATCGTGGATTCTGGAAAGGTTCTTCCACTCCAAAGCGGCAATCAGGAGTGAGGGGCATGCATGATGTGGTTGTGGGGGATAACCTCTGAGTTAGGCGTCTGGGTGTAAACATTGTGGGCGTTAGGAAAGTCACCGCTTTTTTTTTTTTCTGGAAGGAGGTTGGAATGGCCATTTCCATTGTTAGATGCTGTGCGACGAAGGTTTTTATTTTTCATAGCACCGAATGCTTTGATACAAAATGTCTAATTCTCTGAAATTATTCGCTTTGGATAAGGTGTGTGGGTAATCAATCGCACACAGTATATGTTCTAATATTTTCAGGAATGCGTGAAATCTTTGTCTTAGCTGCTCTTTTGTAGTAAAATGGTTCACAAGCGAATCAGACACCCAAGCGAATCAGACACGCCCTACCAGCGCGTTAATGTTAATACGTTATAACGCACTTTTATTACAGTTAATAAACTATTACGATATACTAAGTTAACTATTAGAATCGCCGCTATTACTTGCACTATCTATCTTAACTGCGTAGGTACAAGTGTTGTGTCTAACCTGCTTACAACGCCTGCACTGCCTCTCTCTTTGCACCCTCTTTAACGCACTCTTACTATTACTATAACTACTACTTGCTTGTTTAGCTAATACTTCTTGTACCTCGCTTTTATTAAGAGTCTCCTCTATTTATACATTATGCTGCTTACAGCTCTTATGCTTATTTAATTTATCTTAAGCTTTTTAAAAGCTGCTTATTTTCTCTATTATAAGCGTTATTGTATATACTATTTACTAGGCCTCTTTACTTAACTGCATAACCTACATGTTAAGTAAATTTATAAAAGACTTATAACAATTTCTTATTCTCTATTAAATAAGAGTACTTTAAGCCTTAACTTCGCGCGTATTATATAGTATCTACGCCTCTTAAGTGTCTAATTATTATAGTAATTATTTTAGCGTCTACACTACAATATTAAGCTTTAATAGCATAGCCTATAAGTTATATAGGACTAGACTAGCGCTTCTAAAGCTAGCTTAAATATTCTTTTTTATAATAGACTGCTTAAAAGCAGCCTTAAAAGCTAGCAAGAAGGTCTCTTTACTAATATAGTTAGTATAGTTACGTACTAAGCCTAAAACAGCGTTACTATACTTGCGCTTTAATAGTGAGAAGCAGGCAACATTAAGAGGCTATAATAAGTAAGACAAGTGCGTAAGTATATAGAGAAGAATAATATTCTTCTTCTTACAAAAATCTAAAAATTAACTAAATAGTAGCTCTTATAGCTATTAATAATAAGTAGTAAATACTTACTTATAGTATACCTTTTTGTATAAGTATTAAAGTGCTCTAACTAAGTAATAGCAAGCTAGTTATTAGTCTAGCTATTAGAACTAACTTTAAGTACTTAGTTAGCAAGTAGGTTCTTAAACTAGACGCTAATAAGCACCTTGCCTACAAAGACGATAAAAGGTAGTAGATAGCAACTTAACGCGCCTACGCTTGTGAAGATCGTCCGAAGATGATCTAGGTTGGTTCTCGGAGATGAGCGAGTACTAAGGGCACGAGGGTGTACTAGCACGATTGGAAGATTGATGTAATAGTACAGGGTGTGTTAGCACGATTAGAAGATCAATGTAATAACATAAAGGTTAAGAAACAAGTCTTAATCCTTAGATTAATTACTAAGGTAAAACTCTAAGTTAAACACAATAAGCTATAAGGGCATATTGCCTACACTATATACTAATAAACGTAGTGCTTGTGTACGAGCGTACGCTCGTAGATAAGTGTGTGTGCGCTTGTAGATAAGCGTGTGTGCGCTTATAGATAAGCATGCTCATTAATAATTAGTTACGTAGTCGCGCTTGTGTACAAGCGTGCTCGTCAGTAAGCAGTTACGTAACAGCAGCGTAGTTGCCTAGCTGTAATTATCTACTTATGTCGCATGATCCCTGAAGGATCGTCCCCTATATCTCTTAGTTTAAATTATAACACTATCCCCCTCTTCTATAGATTTGCTCTTAAATTACATAGTTATGTTTTGTAGATTTTTATTAAATAACTAAAGTTTGCCCTATGTTATAAGTAAAGTAATTATTATGTCTTCTTCTTATTAACGTTGCTTACGTCTTAGCTCTAAAATTATTTGTACTAACTATCCTGCTAAAACTCCTTGTAATTAATGTTTCCTAGAAAGCTTTAATTGTTATATTATGCCTAATTCTTGTTTAAAGTATGCTAAGTATATATAGTTAGGTTAAGTATATACAAATATGTCTTTAGAGTCTCTAGATCGTACTTGCAATAAGTATTAAAAGAAAGTTAATAATAATAAAAAATTACTTGCGACAGTAATTTCGCGTTTGCTGCAGAATAAGAAAATTTTAAAGTAGGCTAAAAAGCGTGCGCGTAAGAAGGCGCTGTGTCTAGCTTCTAATATAAAGGCTGCTAGTAAAACTAAAATAGCGCAAGAAATTAATTATCCTGCAGCATCTATTAGTATAGCCCTTTTGCCTACGATGTAGGCTGCTATAAGTTTAATTAATGCTTCTATTGCTAAGCTTAGTGTTGCTAGAGGTGTTAATAATACTATGCTAGAAGCTAATAGTAGTTTATAAGGAACGTTATTAATATTTTTGTAATATTTGTTAGCAGTTAGTAAGGTTCGTGTCTAGTTCCTATATATTGTCGCTGTCTAGGTAGCCTAACTATTTAACTAGGTACTTTTTGCTATTATTGTTATTTTAGTGTGCAAGGATTTTCTTAACTTCAAATTTGTTTTTTTTCTAATTTGTAATAGAAGGTCTTTTAGAGTAGCGTCTCTAAGTCTGCTAGTTCTAACATATTAATATAGAATCTTAAGTAGATTTTTATATTAGGTAGAAAGTTAAGTGTGTACGTAACTAGTCCCTTCTAGTCTTAGATTAAAAACAGTCTAACTTTAATATTGTTAAGCCCTTTACTAGGTTGCTTAGTGCGAAGGTTCTTCGTAAGTAAATATACTTTATCTCTCTTCTTTAGCTAAGGTGCTATTTTTCGTTTCTAGTTAACATATAAAAGGCTTTAGCATTAGGCTTTCTTAAGTATCTGCTTAAGTAACTTATGTACTAATTTTAGCTTATTAGCTATTGTAATAGCTACTTCTATTTTTAAGCTTAAAAGTGTATATTTAAAAAGATTTAGGTGTCTTCTGTAATTTGTGTAGAATAGAGTTTGTTCTATAAACTGTAAAAGCTTGTTGTTGTATACTATTTATGCTATAGGTAGTAATAAAACTTAATTGTTCTATTATTAGTTAATATATGATCTAAGGTATACTTCTATTATATAATTTGTTTATTTAGTTTGTCTATCTATCTATAGAAAATACGCTGTTAATAGCTTTCTCTTTATTCTTATTGCGGCGAGTAGTGTTGTTTAAAAATTTTAAGTAAAGAGCTTGTCTCTGTTACTAATAATTAACTTTAGTATGCTATAATATCTAATAACTTAATTGTTAATAATGTGCGTAAGCTATACTGCTGTAAAATCTTTCTTAAAAGCTATATACTTAGCTTATTTTATAAATTAATTAACTACTACAAAAATTGCGTCGTAAGATACTTTTATAACAAAGTCTTTTCTAACTAGTAATTCTATAATAAAGTCTATAGAGATGTCTAAATATAGTACGTTAGGTATTTCTATTGCTTGCATTTCTCTGTAAGGTGTATATGTGCTATACTTGTTCTTCTAATAGTCTACATATTAAGCAATAAAGGTAGTAACTCTATTCTTTATTCCTAGAAACTTATAATTTTTCTTAATAAGTTCTATAGTCCTTATAATACCCAGGTAACTATATACTAGGTTATGTAAGGATGCGTTGGGTTAACCAAAGATGCAAGATAAATAGTGAATAAATTATATATCGAACTATAGAGAGAGACTACGTAGATTTATATATCCAACCCGGGTGATTAGGACTTAACCTAGGTTAGGACTAACCGAGGTTATCGGAGGTTGTCGGATCAGCTAACAGTTAGCGTGATTAGTACGGCTGGTAGTCGGCTACTAGTGCTAAGGTGCTAGTGCTGAGGTGCTAGTACTGAGGTGCTAGTGCTGAGGTAAGAAAAGCTAACGAAGGCCACAGGCCGAGTACTAAAGAACATCAAGGCTTTAGCCCTTTACAATACCCCCCTCCTAAAAATAATAGAGGTAGTAATCTTATTACCTAGAGTTCCACTCTTCTAGGGCTTCCGTATCTTTTAGATTAATAGCTAGTTCCTAGGTTAGATCTAGATATCCTAACTATTTGGCTAAGTACTGCTTTTTTATTCTATTTCCTCTTTCCTCTAATAAGGTCTCTACTAGGTATTCTTCTCTATCCTCTGTCTTAATTAGTAGAGGTTCATTGTTGTTTATTAGCTAGCTTAGTAGAGGGTCTAAGGACGCTAGTCTAATGTTATTAACATTAAATACTAGGTAAATCTAGCTAAGAGTATTTAATTTAACTGCGTTTAGTCTAATAACCTCAAGTACTATGTACTTAAGATTCTTCTAGTTAAGTTTTCTGCTAGGCCTTTTTGTTTTGTTGTAGTTGCCTAGTTTTAACTATACCTTATCGCCTATTTTAAGCTGAGGTAATTAGTGCTTTCTCTTATTTACCTGCTTTTCTTGTTCTTATTAGCTTTCTCCCATTATAGCTTATACAAGCTTAATACTTTATTATAGCTTATTAATAATATTTTCTGCCTTTTAATAATCCTCCTGTATTCTCCTTAGAAGTTATTATTAAGGACTATGCTTAGGTGCAATTTGTAAGAGATCTACCTTATAGCTGTGTTGTAGGAAGAAAAGAGACATTTTAGTAGACTAAGCTTGCCTTGCTATAACTGTAATCTTAGCTATCCTTAGGTTGCTTTTCTAATTTGTTTAATCCTAATTATAGAAGGCTTGTAAATAAGCTTATACTATAAAGTTTATTCTCTCTGTAGAACTGTTAGTTTTAGGATAGTATCTAGAAGATAAGCGTTACTTAATTTCTAATAACTCGCAAAGCTTAATCTAAAAAAAGTTAATAAACTGTATACCTCTGTCTAAAGTAATATAGTTTAATAACTAATAGTAAGCTACAATAGAGTTAATAAAAGCTTTAGTAACACTTTCTATAGTAAAATCTTTAAAGCCTATTAGGACAACGTCCTTACTAAGCCTATCTATAACTACTATAAGGTTTGTATAGCCCTCGCTTTCTAGTAACCCTGTAATAAAATCTATAGAAATTTCTTTCTATATTTGCTTAGGTATAAGTAAGGGTTTTAGTAAGCCTTATAGGCTGTCTCTCTAGGGTTTTGTTCTTCTACACACTAAGCAGTTCCTTATATACTTTCTAATACTTTTGCTAATAGAGGGCTAAAAGTATTCTCTTGTAATAGCTTAATAAGTAATATTCTTTCCTAGATAGCCTAAAGCTCTAGAACTGTAGATTTTGTAGATAATTCTAGTTCTTAGAGGTTTATTATTAAGTACCTATTTTTAATCTTAGTATAAGAGGTCTCAAGAATCATCTAGTTAGTATTTAGAAATAGAAAGTTTAAGATCTAAAACTGTAAAGAATTATTATTTACTATCTCTTACTTTTATTTTTTAAGGTGTCAAAGATGGTGGTTGTTGTTGTAGTCAAAATGGGGTTCCAAAAAAGTGAAAAGCAGCTACCCTCTACTAATCAATCGCAAAAGTCAAAAAAAAAGATTGTGTGTAGTCAACGAGATTCGAACGGTGGGTGGATGAGTTCTGGGAGGAAAGCTCAGACCACCGAGCGATAATCAGGGTCAAAAAATTTGCTAAGGTACCAAAAAACGACACCAGTTGAAACGTGTCCAACGGCGATTGCCAGCCTATGGCTGACAACAGGATTACTTTTCTTCGTTTCCGTCTGAACATGCTGGAGCGACACACCAATTGCGTGCCGGCAATGCCGAACAAGGGGGCGTGAGCCCGGATACCTGTTGTTAGCAATAAATCTTTTTTTTTACCAAAAAGGTGTCTACAAAATGTGTGGTCACATCAAAAGGTTGTCTTAAAAGGCCGAAGCCATTACTATCTCTTACAGCTTTCTAAGCTATTTAGTAAGTTTTATCCTCTTTTTTAGCTTTATCCTATAGATCTTCTAGATCTAATTGCTCCTAGGGTATTTCTAGTACTTCTGCTAGATAGCTGTTGCAGCTAAAAGTTCTAAGTACTTCTTCTTCTTCTAGTTCTTTATTAGTAGCTGCAGTTGTAGGTTTAAATACTTGTAGAAACCTTCTAGAAATCCTAATATCCTAGTTGTTTGCTAGTATATCTTGTTGTCTCTTAGATAAGGCATTAGCCTTAGAATTATTAACTCTAGGCCTGTAGAAGATTTCTATGTTAGGAAACTTTCCTAGAAATTAAGCCTATCTTATTTATCTCTTACTTAGCTGTCTAGGCTTGCTAAAATATTTAAGGTTTTTATAGTCTATAATAACTATAAACTTCTTTAGAGATCGTAGTATAGCATCCTACTTAGATAAGTAAGAAATAACTACTAGTGGTTCTTTATTGTGTATCTCGTAGTTGCTTTACGTGCTAGTTATCTTTTTTAAATAATAAGCTACTAGGCGTAAGCTTCCTTTATTATTATATTATAAGAGAACTCCTGCTACTGCATATCTAGAAGAGTCTGTTTCTAGGATTATTTCTCTATTAGGATCCTATTAAGCTAGTACTAGCTTAGTAATAAATAACTCCTTTAGCTTATTAAAAGCTTTTTGCTTAGTTTCTCCTTATTAAAAGGAGATGTTACTAGTAAGCCTTAAAAGAGGAGCTACTATTTCTAAGTAGTTCTTAATAAATTGTTAATAGAAGTTTACAAAACTAAGAAAACTGTATACTATTTTAATGTTTATAGGCGCCTGCTAATTTCTAATTACTTTTACTTTCTTAAAGTCTATTCAAAGTCCTTTTCTAGCCTTAATAATAAATTTAAGGTATTTTGTACTCTATACGTTAAATTCGCATTTCTAGATATCTAAAAGTAATCTAGCCTTACTTATAGCTTCTAAAACCTTATTTATATTGCGTTAGTATTCTTTAAGCGTGCTATTAGTGTAAATTAATACGTCGTCTAGGTAAGCTAAGCAAAAATCGTTAATATACTCGCAGAAAGTCTAATTAATATAGCGTTAAAAGGTACTAAGAGCGTTTGCTATACTAAATAGAGTAACTAGCTACTTATATAACTTAAATCTAGTATAAAAAGCTATTTTCTACTTATCTCCTGTATTCATCTTAATCGTGTAGAAAGCTATAGAAACATTAATTTTTGTAAACTATTTAGCTTTTGCAATATTATTAAGAGTTTCCTAAATTAAAAGTAAAAGATAATAATCTTTCTTTGTAATAGCGTTTAGGGCTTAGTAATTAATGTAGAAACGTAATCCTCCTCTAGGTTTCTTAGCAAAAAGGACAGAGGAGGAGGCAGGAGAGCTACTAGCTCTAATCTATCTTTTATTAAGTAGAGAAATAAGCTCCTTTTATAATACTAAGAGTTCTAGGCAGCTTATACTGTATAGAAGTCCCTAGAGAGCCTCTTTTTCTTTGCCTTTATCGTCTTTCTCTAGTTTAATTTAGTAATCTACTTTAGATCTGCGTAAAGGAGGTAATACAGAAGCAGTTTTTAGAGTAAAAATCTAAGCTAGGTGTTAATAAGCCTTAAAGAGTAAAGGTAGGACCTCTACTTTCTTCTTAAGAGCTAAGGCTTTTCTAACATCCTTAAGAGAAGCAGCGAAAGTCTAAATAGACTTATTTTTTTTGCCTGCCTAATATAGGAGTAATAAGCTGTTGCGCTTATTTGTTTTAATCTCTAGTCTTCTTTAATAAGGCAATCCTTAGTACTAAGTAACTTAATCCTTTAGCTAGAAGAATAGATGTAAATTGTTTTTCTAGAAGGAGTAATAGTAACCTCTCTTCTATTTATCTAGGGCCGTCTAAGTATTAAATTATAACTAGAGTGTGTAGGGGCTATATAAACCTAAATAATATCCTTATAGCCTTTAATATTAATGTCTAACCTAGCAACTTTGTTAATAGTTCTAGGTTTATCTATTAATTCTTCTAATCTCCTAAGAGAAATAGAAATGCACTATAAGTTAGCGTTCTTAATAAGTTAAGGGCTAATAAGCAAGTATACAAGGTTTCCTGTATTAATTAAAGTAGAGGCGAAAGTGTACCGATTTACTAGCGCCTCTAAAGTAATTCTATTGCTGCTTATATTCTTTTTCAAGTTTGCCTACTCTTTAACTAAGTTATCCTAACTTATTAGAGGCTCCTGCTAGTGACTTTAAACAGGAGCTACTCTTTTTCTAAATCTAAGTTCTTATTTAAGCTTCCCTCGCTAAGCTTATTATCCTTCTTCTTCTTAGAGTTAAAGGACTTAACTAAAGTCTTTTTCTCCTTTTTAGAGGATCTCTTATTCTTTGTACAATATGTAGATAGATAGCCTTTCTATTTATAGTTAAAACCGCGTCTTTCTTTGTACAATTGTTCTAACTCCTAGTTACTAAACTATTAAGGTTTAGCAGTTCTTTCTGTGTATTCTATCCCTTCTATCTAGTCTCCTTTTAAAGGAGAAGGAGGAGGAGAAGTTCTCTTAGATTTATACTCCTTAGGCTTGTTGTCTCTGCCTTTAGAGTACACCTTTATTCCTTAGAGGTAATTAGCAATCTCTATTGCTTTGTTTTGCAGGCTATCTAAATCCTTATAAGTAATACCTACAAGTTTGTCTTAAAGTTTCTAGATAAGACTTTTTTAGAAAAGCATTACTCTTGTATCCTCGTCTAAACTACTATTTGATAATAGTAGTTGTTCCTAGAATTCTATAATGTATTTGCGTATGCTTTTCTTGCCTTAGCTAATAGACTAGAGCTTGTTCTTAGCTCTCTCTACACTATAGAGATCTCTAAACATTTAATTAAAGAAGTTTAATAGCTTATTAAAGTTCTATAAATTAGAAATCCCTATTTAGTTAAGGAGAGGTAGGGTAAGGGTTGCAGCTAAGCCTATTAGTTAACTAAAGGCGTAGTTACAAGTCCTTTTATCTGTGTTAAAATCTTCCTTATTATTTTCTACCTTAGCAGTAAGCTGTTGTCGAAAAATTTAGTACATCTTTCTGTTTCTATTAAAAGTATTAGGATCTAGTTGTTTAAAACGCCTAGGCCTTTGTTGATTTCTTAAGGCAGCTAATAAGGTAGGTAACTAAGGTAGAGGTTGTTGTTCTACCTTAGACTCCCTTTGTTGTAGTGTGCCTATAGCCTCCTAAGCTTAAAAGGCTTCCTGTATCCTCGTAGAAGCAGCTATCTTATCTAAGCCACCTACTCTACAAAGACCTTCTAAAGTAGAAACTACTTTAGGTCTGCTAATACTATCTTAGTATAGTTCTGCTATCCTTACAGCTAAAACAGCTGCTAAAGGTTCTGCTATTGTACTTGTTAGTACTCGCTAGTACTCTATATTGTTAACAGAAATCGTTATAGATGCTACTACGCTTAGTAGGCTTATCCTTCGTCTGTTTTCTAGGGCTACTACGCTTAGTAGGCTTATCTAACAAATTTAAACGCCTTTTTTCTAGGGCTACTACGCTTAGTAAGCTTATCTAACAAATTTAAACGCCTTAGAGACTTATACAACTAAGTATCTCTTAGCACTTTTAATCTAGTGCTTCTTCTGTTAATCCTTCAGTAGATTTAAACAGTCAACTAATTAACTAGCAGTCTAATTAATTAGATTCTCGCGCGTAGATATAGCTCTAGCATGCTGCTAAGTACGACGTAGCTACGCGAGTAGCTAAAGAAGGATCTAATTTAATTGTAAGGGTGCGTTAGGTTGACCAAAGATGCAAGGTAAACAGTGAATAAATTAGATATTGAACTATAGAGAGAGACTACGTAGGTTTATATATCCAACCCGGGTGATTAGGACTTAACCTAGGTTAGGACTAACCGAGGTTATCGGAGGTTGTCGGATCAGCTAACAGTTAGCGTGATTAGTACGGCTGGTAGTCAGCTACTAGTGCTGAGGTAAGAAAAGCCAACGAAGGCCACAGGCCGAGTACTAGAGAACATCAAGACTTCAGCCCTTTACAGGTTATTATAGTATTGCCTAATAATTGCTTTCTATAATTCCTCTAGTACGTTATACGTAATACGTATGAGTAGATTAAGTGTTTATACTAGTCCTAATAATCTGTCGTTATTAACCTATAGTATTATAGAGTTAGTTATTTCTTTAGTTCCTATAATATTGTTTCTATAGCTAAGAGCGTCTACTCTCTTATTATCTTTTCTTAGTGTATATACAATCTTAAACTTGTGTTTGTGAAGATCGTCCGAAGATAATCTAGGTTAGTTCTCGGGGAATGAACGAGTACTAAGGACACGGGGTAGACTAGCACGATTAGAAGATTGATATAATAGTCTGAGGGTTAAGAAACAAGTCTTAATCCTTAGATTAATTACTAAGGTAAAACTCTAAGTTAAACATAATATGCTATAAGGGCATATCGCCTACTACTATATACTAATAAATAGGGCGCTTGTGTACAAGCATGCGCTTGTAGATAATTACGCTTGTTAATAATTAGTTATGTAGTTGCGCTCGTGAATAAGCGCTTGTTAGTAAGTAGTTACGTAGTTACACTCGTAGATAAGCGCTTATTAGTAAGTAGTTACGTGACAGCGTCGTAGTTGCCTAGCTGTAACTATCTTGTCTGTATTGCAAGGTTCCTGCAGGGTTATCCTCTCGTCTCTTAGTCTAGATCGTAACACTATCCTCCTCTTCTTAAGATTCGTCCTTAAATTACGTAGTTATGTTTTATAAGTTTTGTTATTAAATAACTAAGGCTTACTCTGCGTTATAAGTTAGGTATTTGTTATATCTTCTTCTTATTACTGTTGTTTACGTCTTAGTTCTAAAATTGTTTGTGTTAACTATCCTGCTAAAGCTCTTTATAACTATTATTTCTTAAAAAGCATTATTTGTTTTATTATGCTTAATTCTCGTCTAAAGTATACTAAGTATACGCGGCTAGGTTAAGCATGTGTAAACATGTCTAAAGAGTCTCTAGATTGTACTTGTAATAAGTATTAAAAGAAAGTAGATAAAGATAAGAAGTTGCTAGTAACTATAATTTTGCGTTTAATACAGAATAAGAAAATTCTAAAATAGGCTAAAAAGCGTGCTTATAAGAAAGTGTTATGCCTTACTTTAGATATAGAGATTGCTAGTAAGCTTAAGATAGCGCAAGGAACTAATTATCTTACAGTATCTATTAGTGTAGCTCTTTTGCCTACAATGTATGCTATAATAGATTTAATTAATACTTCTGTTGATAAGCTTAGTAGTTTATAAAGTACGTTGTTTATTTTGTTTTTACTCTTTAAGCGTTGCACACGTTAGTGCAGTTGTAAAGCTTAAGTAAGTTATTTTTTACTAGTGTATATGCTAACGTCTTTAGTTTAATTCTTAGTATAGTTGTTATATTTTTATAATATTTGTTAGCAGTTAGTTAGGTTCGTGTCTAGTTCCTATATATTGTCGCTGTCTAGGTAGCTTAACTATTTAACTAAGTATTCTTTACTATTATTGTTATCTTAGTATGTAAGGATTTTTTTAACTTTAAATTTATTTTGTTCTTCTATTTTGTAATAAAAGGTTTTCTAGAGTAGCGTCTCTAAGTCTACTAATTCTAATATATTAACATAGAATTTTAGGTAGATCTTTATATCTGCTAGAAGGTTAAGTGTATATATCACTAGTCTCTTCTAGTCTTAAATTAAAAATAGTCTAACTTTAATATTGTTAAGTCCTTTACTAGGTTATTTAGTGCGAAGATTCTTCGTAAGCAAATATACTTTATCTCTCTTCTTTAGCTAAAGTGCTGTTTTTTGTTTCTAGTTTACAGATAAAAAGCTTTAGCGTTAGGCCTTCTTAAGTGTCTTCTTAAGTAACTTATGTACTGCTTTTAGCTTATTAGCTGTCGCAATAGCTACTTCTGTTTTTAAACTTAGTAGTGTTTATATAAAGAGATTTAATTGTCTTTTATAATTTACATAAAATAGAGTTTGTTCTGTTAACTATAAAAGTTTGTTGTTATATACTATTTATGCTATAAGTAGCAATAATACCTAATTGTTCTACTGTTGATTAACATATATCCTAAGGTATGCATTTATTATACAATTTGTTTATTCTGTTTATCTATCTATCTACAAGTAATACGCTATTAATAGCTTCTTCTTAGTTCTAATTACAGCGAGTAATGTTGTCTAGAAATTTAAAGTAAAGAGCTTGTCTCTATTACTAATAATTAACTTTAGTATACTGTAATATCTAGTAACTTAATTTTTAATAATATACGTAAGCTGTACTGCTGTAAAATCATTCTTAAAAGTAATATATTTAGCTTATTTTATAAATTAATTAACTACTATAAGAATTACGTTGTAAGATACTTTTATAATAAAGTCTCTTAAGACTAGTAGTCCTGTAACAAAGTCTATAAAGATATCTAACTACAGTACGTTAAGTAGTTCTATTACTTATATGTCTCTATAAAGTGCGTGTGTACTGTGTTTATTCTTCTAACAGTTTATGTACTTAGTAATAAAGGTAGTAACTTTATCCTTTATTCTTAGAAACTTATAATTTCTTTTAATAAGTTCTATAGTTCTTGTAATACTAGAGTAACTATGTACTAGGTCGTTATAGTGTTGTCTAATAATTGTTTTCTATAATTCTTCTAGTACGTTATGTATAATACGTATAAGTTGATTAAGCGTTTATGCTAGTCCTAATAATCTGTTATTATTAACCTATAGTATTATAGAGTTAGTTATTTCTTTTGTTCCTACAATGTTATATCTGTAGCTAAAAGCATCTACTCTTCTATTGTTCTTTCTTAGTGTATACATAATCTTAAACTAGTGTTATCCTAGTTCTTCTAACTATCTAACTTAGCGTTAGTTAAGTCTTTTAGTAGTTGTAAAGTTAACTAAGTTCTTATAATCTATAAATATTGTAAGTTCTAAGCAAATTTTAGCGTATACTCTCTAATGTCTTAGGTAGTTAATAATAGCTAATAGCTCCTTGTTGTAGATATTATATTATTCTTCTAGTTCTAAGAACTTGCAAGAATAATAGGTAATTAAGTACTATTTCTTTTTATGTAGCTAGCTAGCGTATCTTCTAAGTACAAGATCTAATGCGTCTATTTTAAATTATAATAGTTGTCCTACTTAGAATATATAAAAGTATAGTAGTTCTATACTTATATTTTTAAGCGTCTAAAAAGCGTTCTCTACTTCTTTACTTTACTTAAAGGGTATTTCTTTCCTTATAAGTCTTGTTAATAGAATAGTAATCTTAGAGTAATTCTTAATAAACTATTAATTAAAGTTTAGAAATTTTAAGAAATATTATACTTATTTAACTATTATTAGTTGTAGCTATTCTTTAATTACTTATATCCTTTATTTACTTATCTATACTCTTAGTGCCTCTATAATATATCTTAGAAAAGTAACTTTATTCTTATAAAACTTGCATTTCTTAGGTTTTAGTTATAAGTTAAACTAGTCTAGGCACTTTAGTACTGTGTAGACATATTTAATATAATCTCTTAAGTTCTTAGAGTCGATATGACTATTATCTAAGTATATAATAATATAGATATCTAGGTATACTCTTAATATATTGTTAATAAGTTCTTAAAATATTGCTAAGGCGTTTGTTAACTTAAATAATATAATAATGTACTTATAATGTCTATATCTTATTTAGAATACTATCTTCTATTCTTTAATTTTCTTAATCCTAATAAGGTAGTATCTATTTTAGAAGTCAGTGCTATAAAGACTTTAGTGTAAGACAATTAATCTCTAAGTTCTATAATACTTAGTAGTAGATATTAATTCTTTACTATAATATTATTTAACTTCTAATAGTTAACGCATATTCTTAGTAGCCTATTCTTCTTTAGTATAAAGAGTATAGAAAATCTTACTAATAATATTACAGATTTTATATAGCCTTTTACTAAATCTTTGTCTAGCTTTTCTCTTAATATCTTAAGTTCTATCTCTAATAGTTAAATAAATTAGGCTAAAAAGTAGAGTCTTCCCTTCTTCTAACATAATCTTATAATCCTAGAGTTAGTGTTTTAGTAAGGCTTTACTATCTACTACTTCTATAAAAAGGTACTAATGTTCTTTATACTCTTTTAAAATATATAAAGTTACGTATATCTCTAAAACTCTAACTTTATAATCTAGGAAAACCTTTCTAGTATCTATTAAGTTAAACTCTCTTGTCTTAAAGCTGTTCTTAGTTAAGGTTTACTGTCTCTTAGCAATATTATTAATCTTGCGAAACCTTAGTTGCGTACTAGCGATAAGGACCTATAGCATTAACAATTAAGTTATCTAGGATAATAAGCTATTAAAGCCTTAGTCTGCTTAGCGTAGAACGTTAAGATTACTAGCAAAAAGCTATTAGAATGTAAACACTACGTAACAGCTTATACCTTACAAGTAATCTCACAGTGACTAAGGGAGAGATTACTACAACCTTTTTATAAGATCTTATAAGATCTGTTTAATTTCCTAACTAGTTAGCTACTTAAGAAATAAGCACTAATTATTAAAGAAGACTACTTAGGCAAGCTGTATAATTATAATATTTAGTTAAAGACACTAAATAATATTATACTTATAATTAAAGACTTTGCTGTAAGGATTAAGAAGAAATATTAGCAGAAGATTGTAGAGATCTATTAAGATAATAATACTGCTACACTGCCTTAGAGAGGGCAATTAAGATATAAGGAATAAGCTATAGAGAAAGAGATTATAATTAAAACGCTACTGCTATATACTTATAAGCCTAATAGCTCAGCAGAGAGAGCTAGCTAAGAGCTAATTACAAAAGCTATTAAGATACGCACAAGCACTAATCTACTAACTAAGCTTTAACTAGTAATTATAAATGTAGTAGCTTACCTACATAGCATATGCCTTACTAAGATCTATAGCTACTAATCTCCTAACTAGGTGCTTAAAGAATAGTTTAAGAAATATTTCTAATATTATTAACTATCTAAGATTAGACGCTAGACTACTAATCTACGCCTAGACTAGAGTAGAATCTATACTTATAGCTGCCGAGCTTATCCTTTAAATAAGGAGAAGGCAGCTAAGCGTAATTATTAAGGATTTAAGGTTAATCCTTGCAGCTATATTAGTTATTTAGTTAGTTATTAAGCCTCTAACATATACTACATATAGGTACTAATACTTAATTAAGTAATTACTACTTATAATTTAACCTTTAATAAGCGTTAATTCTATAAAAGAGATTGCGAGGAAGAGCTACTAAAAGATTAAGTAATTAAGATTGTAGAGATTCTTTACAATAGCGAGCTAGTTAATCTAGGAGAGGATTTAGACCTCTCGCCTATTTAAGAAAGAGTAAATTAGGATACGCAGCTAACTACTAAAGACCTTAAAGGTAATCTATCTACTATCTTAAGCAGTAAGGAAGGCCTACCTACTAAAGACAAGAGTAGATTAGAAGACGCTAAGCGAATAGAGCACGAGGCTAGTGCACTATTAAGAACTTGCTTAAGTTAGCAGCAAAATCCTAGTCTTGCTACTCTAGAACTAACTCCTAAACTAGAGACCCTAGAGAGCGACAACGCGATTAATTACAGGGTTATTAATAGTTAAACAGCATTACGCATGCTAAAAGAAACTAATCTGTTAATACCTAGAAGTAGGGAGCCTCTTTTAAATAAGCTTAACAACTTATTACTAGTCTAATAGTCTATGCTTAAAGACTCTAACGCGCTAGCTCGTCGTAATAGAATACCTGCTTAGGTAAGTAGGATAGCGAGGCGTGAATTATCTTAAGATTTAAGATCTTAGGCCTTGAACAGCAGACAGAGTAAGTAATTACAAGCTTAACCTCTACTTATAAGACGTAGTGCTAAGATTGTAGGCGAAAGTCTAGATTAGCCTATAAATTATTATCTTCTACTGCACAAGCTAGGTGGCGGGCGTAAGCGTAAGGACGTAACTTAAGATCTTAACAATTAACTAAGAGGTAGAAGCATAGGTAATGTTAATACATTAATCGCAGATTATAAGGATCTATTATAGAACAATTTTTATAATACCTACCTGCTAGGTTTGCAAGCAACTTAGGAAGACTAAGTAAGCTACAAAACTCTTAATTACGTAGTTATAGCAGCTTCGCTCACTAAGCATAAACTAAGTACAGGAAATGCTTAACTACATCGCGACAATCTACCTAAACCGCTAGGATTATAGAAGCAGTTGCTCTAGCATCCTATAAGGGCCTTGTTCGAGGATGCCTATAGGAGAGAGATTGATTAGTTTTGGACCTACAAGTTTAATCAGGATAGCTTCTTTCTTAAATATAAGGCGTAGATTGTTGTAAGAGGTAATCTCTAGGAAAAAGATTTAATCAATTCAACTTACGCTGCTACTTTAGCAGCTAAGTCCTTCTAAGCAGCAATAGCTATCGCCGCTAAGAATAATCTAGAGATTAAGCAATATAATGTTGTAGGAGCATTCCTCAATACGTTAATTACAGCAGACAACCTAGTAATCTGTAAGATGCTAGATAGCTTTAAAAAGCTAGGGAAGTGTATACAGCTTAACTGCGCACTGTACAGATTACGAGACTCGCTACTATTGTAGTATAAGGAGTTCTCAGGATTACTAAGAGAAATTAGACTAATTACCTTACTAGAGGAACCCTGCCTATTCTTTAATTAAGAAAGGAGGATCCTAGTATTATTTTATGTAGATAATATCCTACTACTCTTCGCGAAAGGTTATAAACAGAGGGCGATAGATCTTTAGTCAAAGATTATAGACAAATACAAGATACAGGAACAAGGATTAGTTAAATAGTTCTTTAGTATCTAGATAATTAGAGATTATAAGAAGCAAATAATTACGCTTGTACATAATACGTATATTAACAAGATCGCGAAGAAGTTTAAGCTAGAAGATAGTAGCTTTCTAAAGACTCTATTACTGTTAGAGAAGCTAATTAAGAACACTAGCAAAGCAACTAAGCAAGAGATTAAGGCCTACTAAGAAAGAGTTAGATTAGTGCTGTATACAGCTATTATGCTATGACTAAATGTTGCCTACTTAATCTTAAAGCTCTTACACTTCTTTACGAACCTTAGCAATTAGCATATAAAAGCTGTTAAACAGGTAATTATGTACCTCTATTAAACAAGATAGGATGCGATCTAATATAGCAACTACAATAGCCTAGACTTAACAATTATAAGTAATGCTTCCTTTATAGATAATTAGGAAACTCGTTAATTATCTTATAGATATATAGCTATCTTATATAGTACTCTAATATTTTAGAAGGCAACTTAGTAGACTATAGTAACTACGTTAACTACTAAGGCTAAGCTGCTCGCCCTTAAGTATACTACTAAGGAGGCTATAGCTCTTAAGCGCTTCTTTTGTAAGCTATCTCTTGATCTAGGAGACGTCTAGACAGTTTAGTATAACAATTAATTAATAATTAGGCTTGTAGTTATAAAGAATGAGTAGATTAACACTTAATTAAGATATGTAGATATATAAAACATGTAGCTACAGCAGGAATTTGCTAAAAGATTATTTTAAGTTAAATACCTAGAAACAGCAATTATGCTAGCTAATAGACTAACTAAGTCACTCACCTAACAACAGTTTAAAAATTTTAAGTAATTACTTAACTTTTAGTAAGTCAAGCATTTAATTAAAGGAAATAATAATTAATAAGCAAAAGATTAATATTAAGCAGCGACATCTATATACTAGGCTAAGTCTCCTCTTAATAGCTTATTTAAATAAGCAGGAGAACGTAAGCTAGACTATTAAACTAAAACTAGGAACCTTATTACTAATAAGTATTAGACTTATTATACTCGCTAGACTCTATTATTGTATTACACTTAGCCTACTTAGCTTCAGCTAGCTTAAGAGCAATTTAAGCTATCTAAGCCTAAACAGCAAGAGTCTAGAGGTAAGCAGCATTACAGCGCGATTCTAACCTATCGCTTCTATACATAGAGTTGTTAAATAATTACCTTCTTACCCTAGCGTAAGAATCGCGCTTATATAAATAAGTTGTATAGCGATTAAGACAACAAATAGAAGGACGATTGTATAGAGCAGCAGGGGGCAATATTCTGCGGGCAGCCTGCTCTTAAAGCAGCAACCTTTAAGTAGGTTTCTACTAAGGCTGCTTATATTGTTGTTAATGTTGCTGCTGTTGCTGCTGTTGCTGCTAAAGATAATAAGCTGACTGTTGCGGCTGTTGAGCGAACGCGGGAGCAGGAGCAGGAGGTTGTGCAGCAAAACCGCGATACGATATTTCTTAAGCGCGACGATTATAGACAGAAGGCTTCTACGAAGAAGGCTTTCTAGTAGACGTAACGCCGCTATTAATCTCTTTGCAGCAAGCAATAATGTCCTTAAGCAGTTAAGCTTTTAAAGCTTAGTACATCTTATTATTATTCTATCTTTAAACACTAGTTAGCAAGCTAAGCAAGAAGGTTAACAAGTTAGAGACTTACCTCTTTACCTCGATATATTGCTATAAATTGATTAGCGAGATTAATATTAACTGTATAGCAGGTGTAAGACGAGCAGCTACTACAGCGTAAGCTACTCTAACTGCTAGTCTAAACGCGATTAAAGTAGTGCTTAGCGTACAAACTATCTAGCATCTTCTTTATGCAATACTTACACGGCAGAACGCGAGAGCATAATAGATTAGCAGCAATCTTTAAAGAGCTAGTAGGCACCTTCTTCTAAGTAGAGGGGGGCGCGGTGCGCCTAGTAGACAGATTAGTAGGCGTTTTAGGCCTATTGCTGTTACTATGTTACTGTTCACGCATTGCTACTTAAGTAGTTATCTACTATAACTTTTGCTTTAGTTCTTAAAGAGCCTTGCCTTTGCGCTAGCTTAATTACTTAGTTAGGCTCTTATGTAGATCAAAATTTAAATAAGAACTTAACAGCAGGCTTAATTTAGTAAGTAACGCAATTAGCCTTTAAGCAGAGCTACTAGATGTCTTACAGTAAGCAAAAGGATTAACAGGCAGAGGCAACTAACTCTTATTATCTTAGAGATTAGCTACTTACTAAATCTTATTATTAAATAGGCTTTAGCGCGCGCAATGCTTATGCTTAGCACTGTTCTTGCGTTGTTAGCGAAGGCTTTCTAATTATTAATTACGTTGTTAACGACAGCTCTCTAAGCTTTGCTTATTGTTGCTTAGGGCGGACTACACTAGAAAAATTAGCAGCTAATTAGTAAGACTACAATAGGGCAACACTTACTATATTAGTAATAGTAGTTAAGATAGTCCTAAAAAGCTTAGTAATTAATATTGGAGGGAGGTTGAGGACAAAAGTTGTTAGAGAGGTAGTAGACGTAATTAATATTGTTGTAGAGGCTGCGCACTAACTAATTACGCGATATTTAGGGTCTATCTAATGTTTTAATATCAAGACTGCTAAGATTAATTAAAATATTAACAAGCAGCATTACTACAACAATAGAGGATTAGGCAGGAAAAGCTATAATTACAGAGAGACCTCTTAATTAACGACCTTAATTTATTATAATTGCCTAGTTGCTCACAGCTTAGATTAATAGTATCTTACTAACCTAGGGGGTGTGTTAGAGTATTGACATGCGCAACATACGGGTCACCCTATTAAGCAGGTGATCCTAGTAAGCTGAACACGTGACGATCGCGCTAGCGCCTATATTTAGGGGCTAGATCGTCTTACTCCTCTTAAGTAGTTATTGACCACTTTGTTGTAGCACTTAGTTGTTTAATACACTCATTCCACTCCTCTTGATCAAGCAATTGCTCCTTTTTAGCTCCCACAATAAGTAATTATATACCTCTATTAAACAAGATAAGATGCAATCTAATATAAAAACTACAATAGCCTAGACCTAATAATTGCAAGAGATGCTTCTTTTATAGATAATTAAGAAACTTATTAATTATCTTATAGATACATAGCTATCTTATAGGGTAGTCTAATATTTTAGAAGACAGCTTAGTAGACTACAGTAACTACGTTAACTACTAAGGCTAAGCTGCTCGCCCTTAAGTACACTACTAAAGAGGCTATAGCCCTTAAGCGCTTCTTTCGCAAGCTGTCTCTTAATCTAAGAGACGTCTAGATAGTCTAGTATAACAATTAATTAATAATTAGGCTTGTAGTTAGAAAGAATGAGTAGATTAACACTTAATTAAGACATGTAGATATACAAAACATGTAGCTACAGCAGGAATTTGCTAAAAGATTATTTTAAGTTAAATACTTAGAAACAGTAATTATGCTAGCTAATAGACTAACTAAGTCGCTTACTTAACAACAGTTTAAAAATTTTAAGTAGTTACTTAACTTTTAGTAAGTTAAGGATTTAATTGAAAGAAATAATAATTAACAAGTAAAGGATTTGTATTAAGTAGCAACATCTATATACTAGGCTAAGTCTCCTCTTAATAGCTTATTTTATTAAGTAGAAGAACGTGAGCTAGACTATTAATTTAAAACTAAGAACCTTATTATTAAGAAGCATTAGACTTATTTTACTCGCTAGACTTTATTATTACATTACACTTAGCCTGCTTAGCTTTAGCTAGCTTAAGAGCAATTTAAGTTATCTAAGCCTAAATAGCAAGAGTCTAGAGGTAAGTAGCATTGCAGCGCGATTCTAATCTATTACTTCTATATATAGAGTTATTAGATAATTGCTTTCTTACTCTAGCGTAATAATCGCGCTTATATAAATAAGTTATATAGTAATTAGGACGACGAACAGAAGGATAATTATATAAAGCAGTAGGGGGCAGTATTCTACAGGCAGCCTGCTCTTAAAGTAGCAACCTTTAAGCAAGTTACTGCTAAGGCTACTTATATTACTACTGTTGCTACTAAGTACGGTGGTTGATAGGGGTGCCCTACAATTTCAGACGGGTTGCTCAATTTCTCAGCCACTACTGCTCTTAATATAAAGATTTTCAGATTTTTATATAGCTTAAACATAGTTCTATAACTTTCCTACACTAAAGATTCTTTTAATTCCTGTATTACCTGTGTTAGCGGCAAAAATAAGCCTCAAGTCGCTACCTAACCCTAACCCTAGGGTAGGAAAAACGGGTTGGTCTTTTATTCCCTTAATTTGAGAGATATAATAATACTTACTAGATATAAGATATTGAGTTACTCTTTAGCTTTAAGATAAGCTAGCGACTTTGAAGTAATATTGAAAGCTGGTAGAGTTATCGCGAAAAAAAGAAATTGTGGGGCTAACCCTGTCAACCAGCCTACTACTAAGGATAATAAGCTAACTGTTGCGGCTAGTGTACAGGTTGCTAGGCAGGAACAGGAGCGAACGCAGGAGCAGGAGCAGGAGCAGGAGGTTAAGCAGTAAAACTACAATATAATATTTCTTAAGTATAATAATTATTAGCAGGAGGCTTCTTTGTAGAAAGCTTACTAGTAGTTATAACGCCGCTCTTAATTTCTTTGCAGCAAGCAATAATGTCCTTAAGTAGTTAAACTTTTAAGGCTTAGTACATTTTATTATTATTCTATCTCTAAAAACTAGTGAGCAAGCTAAGCAAGAAATTTAATAGGTTTAAGACTTACCTCTTTATCTTTATACATAGCTATAAATTAATTAGTAAGATTAATATTAACTATGTAGTAGGTGTAAGACAAGTAGCTACTACAGCGTAAGCTGCTCTAACTACTAGTCTTAACGCGATTAAAGCAGTATTTAGCGTATAAACTATCTAGTATCTTTTTTATGCAGCGCTTACAAGGCGGAACGTAAAGGCGTAATAGATTAGCAGCGATCTTTAGAGAGCTATTAGGCGCCTTTTTCTAGGTTAAAGAGAGCGCGTTACGTCTAGTAGACAGCTTAATAGGCGTTCGTAGGCTAACGTTGTCATCTTATTGCTAATCGCAGGACGCTGCTTAAATAGTAAGCTGCTAAGACTTTTATATTAGCTCTTAAGGAGCCTTGTCTTTGCGCTAGCTTAATTACTTAGTTAGGCTCTTATGTAGATTAAAATTTAAATAAGAACTTAACAGCAGGCTTAATTTAGTAGGTAAAGTAATTAGCCTCTAAGTAGAGCTACTAGATGTCTTACAGTAAGCGAAAAAATTAACAGGTAGAAGTAACTAACTCTTATTATCTTAGAGATTAGCTGCTTGCTAAATATTATTATTAAACAGGCATTAGCGCGCGTAACGCTTATACTTAGCACTATTCTTACGTTGTTAGCGAAGGCTTTCTAAGCGTTAATTACGTTGTTAACGACAGCTCTCTAAGCTGCGCTTATTGTTGCTAAGAGTAGACTACACTAGAAAGATTAGCAGCTAATTAGTAAGACTATAATAAGGCAACACTTACTATGTTAGTGATAGTAGTTAAGATAGTCCTAAAAAGCTTAGTAATCAATATTAGAGTAAGGTTAAGGACAAAAGTTTTTTAGAGGGGTAGTAGACGTAATTAATATTGTTGTAGAGGCTACGCACTAACTAATTACGCGATATTTAAGGTCTATCTAATGTTTTAATATTAGGACTATTAAGATTAATTAAAACATCAACAAGTAGCATTACTACAACAACAGAGGATTAGGTAGGAAAAACTATAATTATAGAGAGACCTATTAATTAACAACCTCAATTTATTACAATTGCTTAGTTGCTTACAGCTTAGATCGATAGTATCTTACTAACCTAGGGGGTGTGTTAGAGTATTAACATGCGCAACATGCGGGTCACCCTGTTGAGCAGGTGATCCTAGTAAGCTAAACACGTGACGATCGCGCTAGCGCCTATATATATAGGCTAGATCGTCTTATTCCTCTTAAGTGGTTATTGACCACTTTGTTGTGGCACTTAGTTGTTCAATATACTCATTCTACTCCTCCTGATCAAGCAATTGCTCCTTTTCAGCTCCTACATTATTCCTTTAATATAAGCTTATAAAGTTTGTAATTAAATCTAATAGCTTTAGCTATAAGTTTGTTAAGCATATTAAGGCTAAATCTACTTCTTATAAGTTCTTATTGTATAGTAGGCTTAAGACCTTGTTAGAACATCTATATTAAAGCGTTGTTATCCTATTTAATAACTATATTATACTATTAGAATTTGTTTATATAGTTAGTAGTAGACTTAGTTTATTATAATCTCTAAATCTTTTATTCTACAACTATAGATTCTTTAAGAGGTAAGAAACTTCTTTTATCTTTACTTTAAAGGCATTTTAGTCTTTAACTAAGGTAGTATTATTACTGTCTATAATAGAACTATCTATATAGCGTTAAAGGATTAAGTTAGTCTACTTCTCTACATCATTTTAAAGATACGTAGAGGCTAAGACTACCTTGTTATTATTATTAATTCTGTCTTCTTTAATGTAGAAGTATTTATTAACCTAGAGAAGCTAAGCGTTAAGCTTACTATAATTACTATAATAAGTCTTAGGCTTATTATCGCAGCTTGTAGTCCTCCTAGTAAGGGAATTAGCAAGTGTGTCTATAGCAGTATTACTTATCTTAAGGGTATTTAAAGTGTGAAGATTATCTAAAGATAATCTAAGTTAGTTCTTAGAAATAAGCGAGTACTAAGAGCACGAGGGTGTACTAGCACAATTAGAAGATTAATATAATAGTACAAGGTGTGTTAGCACAATTAGAAGATTAATGTAATAATATAAGAGTTAAAGAAACAAGTCATAATCATTAGGTTAATTACTAAGGTAAAAATCTAAGTTAAACATAATAAGCTATAAGGGCATATTGCCTGTACTATATACTAATAGACATAGTGCTTGTATATAAGCATGCGCTTGTAGATAAGCGTGTATACGCTTATAGATAAGCGTGCTTGTTAATAATTAGTTACGTGGTCGCGCTCGTGTACAAGCGTGCTCGTTAGTGAGCAGTTACGTGACAGCAGCGTAGTTGCCTAGCTGTAATTATCTACTTATGTCGCATAGTCCTTGAAGGATTGTCTCTCACGTCTCTTAGTTTAGATCGTAACAACGCTTTAGATTATAGTAACTTACTTACAGTTACCTAGCTAGACGCGCTTTTTTTTACTAGATCTCTCTAAGCCTATAATAACTAATTATAATACAATCTTGCTTATTATAAAGCTAGTCTTATTAAAGTTATAGATATTATTGTCTAAAATCTCCTACTTCTCTTTTGTCGCCTTAACTAGATTAAACTAGCGCTAGATAGCTGCTAGGTCCTTATAGGCGGCTCGTTAGTAATTATAAGGACGACTCTAGCGCGTACAGAGCTTAAGAGTCCTCTTAATAAAGTTTTTAATCTAGTTCTTACTAATAGGGTTACTACTACGTTTATGTAATAGTTTATTAGCTATTACTTAATATTAGCTTTTATAGGCGTAAATTCTTACGTAGACTCTTTAAGAATACGCTTAACTATAGCCTCTTCTTCTAGCTTATTTAGGCGCTTTAATTTTGCTTTATAGTCACATTAGGAGGGCTTTCTAGCGCGTTAGTTAAACAGAGTACTTCAAGGCATGTCATAGATAGAGACAGCGCGTCTTTAGCTTTAAACACATTGCAATTAGACATTAAAAAGAGTAAGCTAAAGATCTAATTTATAATAAGTTAATAGATAATTGCGTTGTTGAGACATAACGCGTTGTAGTGTCGACGTCGACGCGCTGGTAGGGCGTGTCCGATTCGCTTGTGAACCACGTTAGTTAACTTTGTAATTATGTAGGGAACTTTCTTCTTTTCACGATCCTTTTTCTTTCTTCGAAATTAGCTTCAAGGTCTTACCCGCTCGAGTTTTTCGGTATACTCATCTTCGTCAAATCTCTGTCACTAGGTCCCTCTTCACTATTTCAAGAAACGACTTTGTTTCGTACTGCCGCATAGATCTGTTGCTAAATCGCCATTTCGCAAGGTTGGACAGCACATGAAGCATAGAAAGACTGATTTGTATCTATTATTAGTGCAGATTTATCTTCGAAATATCCTTCACTATCCTATCAGAAAGGCTCCGTTTGCCAGAAATCCAAATTTGTAGGAGCCACATGACCTAGAAATGTCTCGTCGAATCCAAAGCCGTAAGATCCGATGAGATCGTACATGTTGTACTCGTTTGTTGCGTCAACAGCCTCCTTGTTCGCTGTAGCATTCTTGACGGGGTCGACGATTTGCGGAGCAGCTGGTGATGTAGTAGGAAAACCTCCCTGTGGTACCGAACCAGAAGGCGTCCCAGCAACATCAAGTCGTTTCAACAAATCATTGATACCCTGGACAATGTGTGTAGTGATGTGTTTCTCGTTCAAGTTCTCCGCCACCCTGGCTAAGAAGGAAGACGACCGCCGAGACAGAGACAATACCTGATTGATGTTGAAGTTGAGACCAAGTCCCACAGGCTCCGTGGCCCACTCTGGAGACTGTACTTGCGCCATGCCTCCCCATGTCTTTGCCATCTTCAGCAAGAACGTAGCACAGAACGCGACCATGGTATGCGTAAATATAGGCACTGCAGTCATCGCTTTACGAAGATCTGGCTCCTCGAAAATGAGAGTGAGGGTACTTGTGGCGGCGGTGATGGCAATGTTAGCTGCTTCGCGACAATCGTAGGAGAGTGATTCGGACGTTGCAGCGCTAGGCGGAGGTAGAGCACGCAATACAAGTGAGTTGAGCTGAAACCTTGCAAAGTGGTAGTATAGCACGACGCCTTTCGATGGGTATGACCCGATGGACGGGCTGTCAGCGGATCTAGCTTGCCATGCGAGACGCCATTGCTCAATTGCAAAGTTGAAGAGGCGAAGTTGCTGGAAGTCAGGCTCTGTGAGCGGTTGCTCCGGGTCGCTGCCGTAAGCAATGTACGCTTCAGTCAAGATCTTGAACAGAGTGACTTGAGCTCCCAGTCTGATATCACCTGGCGTCGTCTTTGGACTGTCAAGGAACTGTTCAATGTTCTTGATCGCCAGGTCTTCGCGAACTATAGATGGACGTCCATATGCGATGCTGAATTGTTTGTCGCATACATATAGCGCATACCATAGGCGAACCTTGTCGCGCTGCTCTTCGTGTCCTCGCATGAGCCTCTGGTAAGACATGTGCAAGTTCATCTCGATGGCGTTTCTTACAGCAAGCCCTGCTAGCTTCCAGCTTAAAGTGGAGAGGTAGAAGGCGGCAAGAGCTAACGCACGGATATCGTCGAGGTTCTGAGGTCGTGCGAGAAAGGCGCTGTAGACCAACGACACAAAGATGTTGTAGCATTTTTGCAACGACTCGTCTCGACCCGGCGTGTGTAACGCTGAGATGGTGAGCACAGCCGCAGTGAGAAGCGTGGACTGGCGGCGCACTGCATCTAGAGAGTCGTAGGGGAAGAGTACACCAGCCCAAAGGTAAAAACGTATGTCTTGCATGTATCGTCGAAATAGTTCCTCAGCTTCCGCCAAAGGCACGATGCCTTGAGCTATAAAGTCCTCTTCGACAGAGTTGGAGTTTGGCTTCCACCGTACGCTGCTCCGAAGGTTCCGAATTCGTGTAAGGCCGTACAGACTCTTCATGGGCGCCGTTACCAAGTCGGATTCTTCGCCCGACTCGCGCTCTACAGAAGTGTCTCTCGTCATATCCATGGGCGGCGGGACAATGAACGTAGCATGTCCGTTCTCAGACACCACGTTAGCCGGGCTGATGGTCATGATGCGTCCTGAAGGCGGCTGGGGTGACTCTTGACTGACTGGAGTATCCAGGCTTGGGAGTTTGTTGTGCTGAAGAAGACGCTGCACTGCTGAACGCAGCTGGCCCAACTCGGCTGTCGCATTGGATTTCCAGCTATTGTACTTAGCAATCGCAACAAACCCACGTAATCCGAGAACCTACGCAACATCTTCATCCAGGAGGCGTTGGTTCAAATTATATGGGACGCATTCAGTCCCGCTTCGCAGACACTTTGCGCACTTTGCTTCATTGTCGACAGGTTCGCACTTGATCTTGTGTCGTTTACACTCCGCACCTGTACAGCATGGGTAAGGGGTCGTGATGGAGTGGTCGCGCTGACTTACAGGCTCTAATTCTCGGCGTGCGCGGTGCAGGTCGGCGTCCGTCTTCATGATCCGCATCCTCACTCGGACGCTTCAGTGGAGACATTTCCGAGATTCCATGCCATCGGACCTGCAAAGGATAGAGCCGTTAGAGATTGTCGAGACACGACATACAGGCTCGAAACACCGTGCTCACGCTCGCGCTCGTGACATGCTGAGATTGTGAGGAGACTAGCCAGCCATCGCGGCATCTCAGCGCTTAACCCAAAGGAGCGGAGAAGTGGGGATGAGAGCGGATCCTACACTAACATCCTTTCTTCTCGTTCGAGGTCTCGTTCTCCCGACTACAAACGCCAAGGCAAAATTTTGGAAAATCTCGATGCTGCGATAGGTCGCACGGTACGAGAACGAAGATGGACGCGCATAGGTGTGAAATGCAACATTGAGGAATAAGCACCGCAAGGAACAATTCAGCTCTGTACCAAGGGTCAAATTTCCTTGAGTACGAGACAACTAGTAACAACTAACACGTAGTTTTCCGCCGAACAGGCCTAGGTATAAATGATTACGACCGCATCAAGAGCAAGCAACGAGCAAGGCCTCCCAGGACTATCTGCAAATGTCGCCATCCGGAAAGGACTCGGTCACAGGGACAAATTGTACATGCTACGATCATGCAACGAATGCTGCATATCGTCAACGAAGTGATCCAAGTGATTTCGGGTCTTATCCTAAACACTCGAACGTCCGGTCCTTCTCAGTATTTTCTTACGCGTTAGGTCACAGATCAAGATAGGCGTCTGAGGCATTGAGTATTATTCCCCATAATAGTGTTCTCCGGGATCTAGAAATAGCTAGAAACTAGGTAGACCCTGCGTAACGTCGTGGCCTGTATACTACTTATGCGTCTTCTTTTCTTAAGGAGCGGACTTGATAGCCACGAAAACAACACCGAAGAGACGCATCTGGAGGAAAGAACCATGGCATGCGTTGTCATGAGCTTGATGCCATGCACGGCATTTTGACCCCTGGCAGCCGTTTGAGCAGATGCTGGCTCAAGAACGTGGACAGCGATTACGTGGCTACCGTTCTCTCAAGTCTTCGATACGCCCATGATCATATTGGCTGTGACGACAGCCGCGCAAAAGCAAACAACGCCGCGGGTCCAAGTACTTCGTATCCAAAACAGGCGTCGGAGGTGGGAAACTCATTCGTCAGATAGCAAGCAATGAGGTGGTCAGTCGTATTCGCACGCTCTATAGTCCACAATATCTGTTGTAGTGCAATACAACGAGAGAGGCGGTTGGCTAGGTCCATCTTAGTATCGGAGGCTGGCACCGCCTGCCGCTTATCGACCTAGGTGGTGGAGGACGTGGAACTTGTAGCCTTGGACCGCACGTAAAAATGCAAGCGAGAAACCTTAATACCTACCTCTCTTGGCTCCGAACATAGCCAAAACAAGTCTGTCTGTCCTTTACAATCTGCTATCTCATTTTGGATTTCATAATGCGATTAATGATAAAGCCTCTGGAATCTAATACAGCAAGTGTTAAAGACGCGAGCCCATTCACTGGGCGCAGCACGTCGCCAATGGATACTTGTGGTTTTGCTAGACGTGTTAAGAGCATTGCTACTAGGTAGAAAGCTAGGCATTAGCAGACTGACCTGCGCGAAAGACACGCGATTTCCCCAGTCGCTCGGCGGGCTCTTAGCTTATCCTTAGCTGCCTCTCAGCTCGTTTTCAGCTGTCTCTCAGCTCGTTCTTGGCGGTTACTCAGCTCGTTCTTGGCGGTCTCTCAGCTCTTCCTTAGTTGTCCTCAAGTTCCTCCTTGCCTGTTGCTTTGTTGCTATGGTCTATTCTTAGTAATGCAGGTGTACCTTACTCGATCTGGCATTTATCAAGAACAGCTAGCGTAGAATCTCCGGCGGAAGTTACCTTGGGACCATCCTTAGTGACGTGTCGGGACTGCAGCCACAGTGACCTATTTAGCAGCATCAAAGCGAATCCTGTTGCCTGCTGCGTAGAATGGTCCGGCCCCGCCACCGATACGATTCCATCGGACAAATCAAAGCTCATATCCTGGCTCCATATGTCAATTCACTAGAGGCAGTGTATCAGGATGACAAATCCTCCGCTCAGCTGAGTTGCCCTGCAAGGTTGAATGCGGAGGTATGAGAGAATGGTGGGGTTAAAGATACGAAACAAGCCTCCTTCGTGATCTGCTAACAGGTTAGTGTAGGGTTATAGCGTACTATACGAGTTGGCAAATTCAGAGAAGACATGAAAACAAAAGTGCTACAAATTTTAAATAGTGGATATTCCTCCAGATGTCCGTGCGTGGGAAGTCTGGTAGAAGGCACAGGCAAGCCTGCGCCAAAAACCATAACAACCAGGCGGAGCAAAACACGACAGCCAAGTGAGCAAGCGGGTGTATAAGTACACTGTAGATTGGCCCCTTTTATATTCAACACGACCTCAAATTGCTCAGTATCCCAAACCTACAACAATTCGTTACCTCTCCGCAATGTTCTTCACCAACTTCATCCTCGCTTCCTTGACTGTTGCGACCGCTGTCGCGAACTCCCATTTCCAATCACTAAATCCGCACGCTTTCGGCAAACGTCAGGAGTACCAACCACCCACTGACCATTGTGGTGTTGGAGACACATGCGAGGAGTCTTGCGGTGCTGGGTATTTACTTTGTAGTGATCCAGATACCTTCCTCTGCTACAGTCCAGAGTTGGAAGAAACTTGTTGCGAACAGGGCTCAGGTGCTTCTTGTGAGTGGTTTACTGATAGTTTAGTATCTGTGTCTCTCTGCTCACACATCTTCCTAGGGGGTTGCCCTAACGGTGACTACTGCCTAATCGATGGCTGGTGCTGCCCTCAAAGCCTAGACCCTCAAGAATGTGCTTTGTCCTTGAGCGTCACCTTGCCAGCCTCCTTCGTTGGCCCTACTGCTACACCCTCTCTCTCGAACATGACCTCTGCTATCACTAGACCGACTTCGGCATCGACCTCGCTTCCTGAATTCACAGGCGCAGCCAGTTCAAACACCTTTGCAGGAGGAAACAGCGTGTTGTATACCGTTCTGATCCTCGTGGGCAATCTGTTTTAGGCTGCCTATTCAACTTGTTGGCTGGCTGGAGGCCGCGAAAGCACTTTTTGGACTCAAAACACAGCGTCCAGCATTAATTTTTTGGGCACCTTCTCATGGTCGCCAACATCTGCCTAATACAGGACGTGCAGACGAACGTCTACCCTACTGTACCTAGTGTATTTAGCCACTTTTCTGTCCTTAGCTAGCTCAATTAAGCGCATTTTCCAAAACCGATACATATGTCGTGGTTTATCCCTCCTCGCGATACTTGTTCCCAACTCTAACAGGACGTAAATAGAGATGTTTTTGTCTGTACCGAATGTTAAGTTGGCCTTTACCTAGGTAAAAAGTCACATGAGTGACAGGCAAATCCAGACCAGTAGCCCTGTCATAACGAAAAGCTGATCGGTACACTATATGCAGCAGGTGTTCTTCGGCAGCTTAGGTACAATATGCTTCATTAAATAAAGAGCCTACATCATTAACCAAGAGTCCCGAACTCAGTTGCCGTTCATCCAACTAAGGCTCATTGTGCAGATCGATGCCTTCATCTCTTGCGTTTCATATCCTAGGCTGTCATCAACAGCGGGGAGGTAGTTGCTATCATGCAGTCGCGTCATTTGGTGCCGGAAAAGCATAGCGAGCCTGGCCGGCAGGAATGTAAGATGAGCCACCGGACTACACTAATAGCGCTGCGTTTGATGGCCGTCGCCCATTGGCATACTGCAGCGCGTGAGCTGCAGGCGGAGCAGGAATACTTTAATCTTCGGGGAATGTAGGCTTGAGGAGAGGCTGCGCATATTCAGCGTCTCCAGCCTCGAACCCCACTACAATCTTCATCTGCCCTGACTTAGGCTCTAGTTCTACCCAGCACTCTCCGTCTAATATACAGTCATCTGTGATCGCAGCCTTGGTCTTCTCCTCTGTCGTGTTCGCTTGTATAATCGGCCGTCGAAGACGGCCATCGAATTCAGGGTCGTTATGAAATTTCGCAACTAGACATGAAATGTTGCTACCATGGAGGAGATTTGCAGCACCGACTAGTCCAATGGGCTCTTCTGCTAATATGCTCGGATGCTTGTGCAAGTAGATGATGAGGTAAATGCTCTCGACAATGAGTATGGCGAGGATGAGGAGCATGGCAATTGCCACAGGCTCCACAACATGCAATCTGTTCTCGGGTATTTGCAACACGCCCTCCTGCTGAACAATTTGTGCCAAGTCTGGGTAGAAGTGATCAAGGCAGAGCATCGTATAAACAGCTGAGTATACAATGCTCGCAGCTCTAACCAAACTTCCTTCTGTGAAACCTAATTTTTTGCTCTCGATGTACCCAGCCACTAACTCTCCAACGTGGTCTGGTGCATTGACGTTACTTCCAATGTTTATGGATTGTACGCTGACAACGCCCTGTTCAAACTGTTGGCGTTTTAAATCAGGCAGTTCTTCGATCACCCGAGAAGTTTCGGAGAAAGAAGGCGTTTCTGTCACTTCATCGGCGAAGTCTGTACGTCTAATAAAGCTGACTGTGCCATTGACAGTCCAATATGAAGGAATGCAGGATATTAGGGTCGGGCCTCGCATGCCGCCAGACGAAACGACTGGAACGGAGAAGAGAACTACGCGTGTGCGACCGGCGAAGTCAGGACAGTCCTGGTGGGTGAATGCTCCGAGATAGTAAGCATTCCTATCTCCCACGGCGATATCTCCGGAGATAGTGCAATCGCGATCGGTAGCCGAGAAAGCTCGAAGTGCTATGTTTTCCGTTTCGGTCTCTGTAGTGAACGCTGCGTCGCTTATAACTTGGCAATCGAGGGAAAGCTGAGAAGTGATTATCGGCAACGAGATGGTATAGTTCTTAAGTCCCTGTACAGGTGCAATGCGTGGAAGAGGAAAGTGACCCTCAGTCCCAGAAGGATAGGGAGCGGTATAGACCCAGGAGGCAGAAACAACGTCGAAGAGACGACCATAGTCGAGGATGGTGATGTCGGTAGTCGTATTAAGGGTGGAAAGTAGATCGAAAGTTGCGTTGGTCGCAGAAAGCTCCTCCCCTTCAGTGAAGAGGCCTCCAGCCAGTGGTACTAGCGCAATTGATACCACGAAGGAAAACAGCATGCATAGGCCAAGGAATGTGTGGTTGTTTTTGATGGCCTTGGACCATGCTATGATGCTGAGTGATGTGCGATAATCAAGATATATTGACTTTCGTATCTTGGTACGAAAAGCAGGTGAGGACTTGTGTAGTTCCATGAAAGGTGTCTCAACGACGAGAGCTGAGACGATAGCTTCACGGAAGAGGCGGTAGAGCGTAAGAATGACCACTGGCAATGTTGTCCATAGCAGAGGTTGACCACGATCGAGTGCGCCTTGCACGCTGAAAACTGCTGAGCCAGATCCTCGAAATCCAACGTTGATGAAGCCTGTGTGTACGTCCGAAAGGACCCAAAGAGCTGTGATGGTGCCAATTATGCTCACTTCTACGGATAGGAGAAGAGACACTATCCCAGGGCGAAGGACGATGGACCGCCATTGAGCTCGTTTGGGTGACATTGCAAAAGTATGCGCCTAGAACACAGCCGTTATTCTTTAGGGTTTGAAGTCGACGAGTTGCAGGCTGAGGGCAGACACTGCAGCCTGGCATATGGCTCTGCTGCTCATACCTGGACACATGGTTACAATATGGTTATTCGAGTAACTGGTTAAGCAGATGTTAGCGTACCGAGGCCCTTTTCAGCTAATCGGACAGGTATCATTAGTAACAAGATTTTCTCTGATTTGACAGAAAAAGCTTTGGTACGCTAACATCTGCTCAACTAGTTATCCAAATACCCATATTATAACCATGTGCCCAGATATGCTGCTGCTCGTTGTGATCTCGCCTGCGGCCTCCAGCTGAACAAACGCGCTATACATTCTGAGATAGTACGGCCTCGGCCTCTGTTAGAATTGAGCTCATTGGCTGCTAGGTTCTCAGCTTTTGTCCAAGGCGGCTCGTATTCGCTACCTAGGTAAGTTGTTGGGCGATCTACCTTAAGCGAGGCGTTATAAGCGACCCTGGATCTCGTCAGCTGAAGATAGACGCCCAGGACAAGTTCTCGTGCAGGAGCTAAGCAAGGACAAGAATGGCCTGAGCTCTTGATAATACAAAAACAAACTACCCTGGTGGGCGTTGAGGAAGATGCTGGGCCTCATCCTAGGCAGTTCTAGCAGATGAAAGCAATTAAAGCCAGAGATCTGTCTCTCCAGCTTGTCTGAGCGAACTCATCTCCCAGACTCCTACTTCAACGTACTACTTTCGCCATGATCACAAGCGTTTTGATGGGTCTCTTGGCCCTGACCGCAGCCCAGTCAACCACGGAGCCAAACTTTATCAATAATCCCACAGACTGCCTGAACACTGTTGTTACCTTGAGCAGCTGCACCACAATGCTTGAAAATGCACAAACTTGTTTCGATACAGATAACTCGAACTCACAGGCAGGTTGTTACTGTCAACAGAGCGTATTGGACTACATTGCGGGGTAAGTGGTCTACACAATTTGCGGCTTGGTCATAGGCTGACAAGATTCAGCTGCCACCAGCAAATGTGGGATTGCTTCCCCACAACAGCTATCGACAATGTCTTCCTTGGAACCACCGGGTTTTACTACAGTTGGTCCACAGTATGTGAAGAAGTGTTCACATTTTCGCCAACAACCATGATGGTTACAAAGCCACCGTCATTTGACCAAGAGTTATGTCTCAGCATCGCAATGGAATGCGAAAGTTTAACAGTGTCCATGACCTCGTGCAATTCGGCATATAGCACGGCAGCTTCTGAACTCAACAACTGTCTCTGCAACGATGACATGCTATATTACGGTTCGCGATGCGACATTGATTTCAATGAAAGTTGTCTGAGGAGAACCTTGAACCCAACGGCAATTTACTCGAACAATGTATGTGGAGGAACTACCCGGACGGAACCAATAAGTCGCCCGTCTCTTGCTTCTAGCAGGACAACCTCACGTCTGGAACCAACAAGCTCATACATCCCGCCGGTGCCCTCGTCAACTGTGGGTACTGGAGCTGTGGCAACAGCGACGGCGACAGGCAGTGGAATGGCTCGACAGGCAATGGGTAAAGGATCTTCGAGTGTAGCCTTTGCCTTTGTTGTTGCACTATTTATCGTCTAGGGTTTTGAAACAGGGAGTACGCGTGTGCTCCGTAGCTTCTCTTCGGAGCACATAGCGTTGTCGTTGTGAGGGACTTTGAAAGGCCGAGAAAGTGTGATGTAAATGTTATAAATATGCATTGACTTTAGTATGCATACGTCCTGGTCTTTGTATATACACCTACGTCGTTCGTATGCAGTACCGTGTGGTGTGGGAAATCCTAAATGTGAGAAGCAGCAGGCAAGGAGCTTTTATAAAGAAGTATTGCAGGCTCCCGCTGCGATAACGTACGTGTCCTTACCCTCCTCCACCTCCATCGCAATCTTGTTGCCAGCCATAGGCTGGCAATCGCGGTTCAACACCATTTAATTAGTGTCGTTTTTAGTACTTTCAGCAAATTTTTTAAACCTTAATCTTTACTTAATAGTCATAGCTTTCCTTTTAGAACTTATTTACTTACTGTTTAAATTACGTTAACTATACAATCTTTTTTTCAACTTTTGCAACTAATTAGTAGAGGGTAGCTGCTTTTCACTATTTTTAGAAACAACTTTTAACTACAACTACCACCTTCTTTAACGTCCTAAGGGGGAAAAAAGTATATACACCTACGATGCTAATTACAAAGAGAGACGTCCCGAAAAAGCGTATCGCGAAAGAGAAGAGACGGGGAGCGCCAGGGTCTTGGTACCGTGTCGGTGCGCGCAATGACCCACTTTAGAAAACCTTTGACTACTTATAACTTTCTAACTAAAATAGATATTATAGAGAACAAGGAGCTAGTAACAGTAGTTTAGGAGAACCAGATAGTTAAATTTGTCTTTCTATCTGCGTCTTAGACGCTCTATATATATAAAGGTAAATACTATAACGTAGGTGCTTAGCAAGTGGTTAGTACAAGCAAGTGGTTGGTCTTTACCAAGACTTTACTAAAACCACAACTTTACACGACTGTACAGTACTATTAAGAATAGTGATTGATATTAATAGTAGACTAAATTACAGAGGGGTGACAAAAAAAAAAGTTGTCAAAAAAGTTATTATTTTTAAGGCTTTATATTTCTATGACTAGAAGGGCTAGAGTAAAAGGGGTTAGTGGTTTGAAAAGCCAAGAACTTCCTCTTTAAGGCAAGCTGCTTAGTAATCTGGTTAGTCAGCACAATTGCGCTTTTTATCTTGTTTGAAATAAGAGAAAAAAAAATTAATTCTAGTATTAATTTTTTGGAACGTGTAAAAATTGCTAATAAAATCTTAGTTTAATTAGCTTACGTAAGCATAAGGTGAACAAAATTTAGAGGCCTATATCTTATTTACTTAGAGTTTAATTGAAGGGTGAAAATACTCGAGGTTACTTACATAATCGTTACCTACGTAATAGCTTAGTAATCTTATAGTATATTAACTCTTTCAACTTTTTAAAACTTGTTTTTTTAATAGTATTATTCTCATAGCTAAAAACTCTTGTTATTCTAAATACTTGATTATTTTTTTCTATTTATTAGATAAGTCTTTTCCTTATATAGTAATATAGTAAAAAAGTTTCCTAATAGTGTTACTAATACTCCTTATTGAATAAAAGTAATAAATCAGCGTTTTTAACTACTTTCAGGCCCAAAATAGGCCGTATAACTAAGATTTTTTTTAAAGTTTCAGAAATACTTAGTAAGAACCTGTTGGAGTATTGATATGCGCAACATGCGGGTCACCCTGTTGAGCAGGTAATCCTAGTAAGCTGAACACGTGACGATCGCGTTAGCGCCTATATATACAGGACAGATCGTCTTATTCCTCTTAAGTAGTTATTAACCACTTTGTTGTGGCACTTAGTTGTTTAATACACTTAATCCACTCCTCCTAATCAAGCAATTGCTCCTTTTTAGCTCCTACAGTTATGAGCCTAGCTGCTTAATCGTAGTTTTAATTCCTACTACGCAATTAGCAAGCTGTAAAGTTAACTGTTTAATTAGATTTTTACTCTCCTCTTTTTAATCTCCTATAGCACTAGCTAGCAGATTGCTGCTACTGCTATACCTCTCTTACTTATTAATTATACGATTAACCTCTTCTGACCTATCCTCTAACCTACAGGCTACTATCATCGTTGACACAGCTACCTACTAACTAACTAATTAATTTATCGCGCTCTAACGATAACTTACGTTGTAATTTTACAATAGCGTCTTACTAATATAGACTTTACTAACACACTGCTTATTGCTTTAGAAGTAATCCTAAAGGCCTAATTAGACTAGCTAACCTAGTTTGCTCTGTTAAGGCTGCACTACTTAGAGAAGGGTATCTAGAATTAGGTTGATCCTAATCTCCTAGACGTGCACTTAATAGATTACTAAGAGCTACAGTATCCTAAACTGCCTAAGGATATTAAGAAGCTAATTGCTCCTCTACCTAACGCAAGCGCGCAAGAATAAGAGGATTATAAAATTACTTAGCGCAAATACGAGGCTTAAGTCCTTAATACTAAGTATAAGAAGGATAATTATAGTAAGCTAGTTAATAAGTATAAAGTACAAGCCTCTTAATAGATAAGGATAGTTGCTAAGATTACTAATATTAAGGACTAGATTAGTAAGACTATCTATCTAGACCTGCTCTTAAACGCCTTAATAAGCATAATTACTTAAAACCTTACTAGCCTTGAAGCTTTAGTAAAGATCTTAAAGGAGGATCTCGCACCTACTAATTAGAATACTTAGTATTTAATTAGGGCGCAGTACTAATCCTACCTAGATAAGGCTCGCTAGGGACGAATAGGTCCTAAATAATGGTTTACTAAGTAGTAGCACCTATATTAATAAGCGACTATCTACTCGCTCTTTAAGGTTGTTAGGCTGTTAGCAATTACTAATTTTTTAGACGCCTTAGGCACTAAAATTGCACTAGACTAGTCGCATAAGAAGCGCAATAAGCTAGCATAAGTAATAGCGCTTAGAAAAGCTTAATTAACTCTTAAAGATCTAGGAAAGATTTTTAGTATTCTATTACAGGATTAGTTAATTACTTCTTTAAGAAAAAAAGAACACGTAGTATTTTAAACTAGATCTAGATTAGCATTAGCTTAATTATCTACTAGCGCTAACAACTTAAAGTTAAATAAGAGTAGTAAGCAACCTTACCCTTGTCTCTGCAAGGCTAGTAAAGGGCCTATAAGCAAGCACTTCTAGATACTGTACAACTACTATCAACTTTAGACTACAATTACTAGATTATGCTCTACTAGCAATATACTAATCAAACTGTTAGATAATAAGAAGAAGAAGATTATTAAGCAATAGAACAGCAACACTTAGGCATCTCTACGCACTTAGATTAAGAAGGAAGGCTAGAAGGCTAGCACTAGCAGATAAGCTATTAATAAGCTAAGTAGATCTTACTCTAGATTATTAGTTTTAGCACTAATTAACCCTAATAACTTTATTAATAAGATTAGGCTAAATATCTTTAGTGCAGCTTTTACTTCTTATGCCTTATCCCTTTGTACGATCCTAGATAGTAGAGCAGCAGTCTACTTAGTTAATACTATAGATTACTTAGTACTAGGCACCTTTAGTGAATGCACTAAGGACGAGACTGTATTAGTAGGCACTTAATCTATCCTAGTTGCTAGGGTAAGAAACAAGCTGCTTAAGAACGTCCTGCATAGCAAGGTAGGCCTTAAGACAGCTAATCTACTGCTCACTAACGTTAAGCTTGTACTAGGTTTCTATACTAATATTATGTTAGAAGAGCAGCTTAACTAGTCAGGCATATAGTATTTATAATATAATTATACTATGCGATTTAGTACGCTAGAGAAGAATATTGTCTTAATTAACCTTAAGTGTTATTTTAATCTTTTATTTGTTAAATATAAGCAAGTTACTTATTACTCTACTTAACTAACACTGCTCGTGAACACTGTAGCATAATTAAGGATACCTAAGTTACGCACTAGTAATAAGAACCTTTAGCACTAATAATTAAGTTACCTAGGACAGCAAGCTCTTAAAGCCTTAGTCTACTTAGCGCAGAACATTAAGATTACTAGCAAGAAGCTATTAGAATACAATTACTGCGCAATAGCTTATACCTCGCAAGTAATCTCGCGGCGACTAAGAGAAAGATTACTACAACTTTTCTATAGGATCTTATAAGATCTATTTAATTTCCTAACTAGTTAGCTACTTAAGAAATAGGCATTAATTATTAAAGAAGACTACTTAGGCAAGATTTATAATTATAATATCTAGTTAAAGACACTGCATAATATTATGCTAGTAATTAAAGGTTTCGCTAAAAGGATTAAGAGGAAACATCAGCAGAGGATCGTAGAAATCTATTAAGATAATAATACTACTACACTGCCTTAGAGAGGGCAATCTAGATATAAGAAATAGGTAATAGAAAAAGGGATCGTAATTAAAACACTACTGCTATACACTTATAAGCTAAATAGCTTAGCAGAGAGAGCTAGCTAAGAGCTAATTACAAAAGCTATTAAGATACGCACAAGCACTAATCTACTAACTAAGCTTTAACTAGTAATTATAAATGTAGTAGCTTACCTACATAGCATATGCCTTACTAAGATCTATAGCTACTAATCTCCTAACTAGGTGCTTAAAGAATAGTTTAGGAAATATTTCTAATACTATTAACTACTTAAGATTAGACACTAGACTGCTAATCTACGCCTAGACTAGAGTAGAATATATACTTATAGCTGTCAAGCATATCCTTTAAATAAAGAAAAGGTAGCTAGGCGCAATTATTAAGGATTTAAGGTTAATCCTTACAGCTATATTAATTATTTAGTTAGTTATTAAGCCTCTAACATATACTATATATAAGTACTAACACTTAATTAAGTAATTACTACTTGTAATATAACTTTAAATAAATAGCTATTCTACAAAAGAAATTGCGAGGAAGAGCTACTAAGAGATTAATTAATTAAGATTATAGAGATCTTTTATAATAGCAAGCTAGTTAATCTTAGAGATAACTTAGAGGTCCTCTCGCCTGTTTAAAGAAGAGCAGATTAGGATACGCAGCTAACTACTAATAACCTTAAAAGTAATCTATCTACTATCTTAAGTAGTAAGGAAGGCCTGCCTACTGAAGATAAAAGTAGATTAGAAGACGCTAGGCGAATAGAGCATAAAGCTAGTGCGCTATTAGGAATTCGCTTAGATTATTAGTAGATTACTAGTCTTACTACCCTAGAACCTACTCTTAAACTAGAGACCTTAAGGAGCCACGATTTAATTAATTGCAAAGAGATTAATAATTAAACAGCAGTATAACTACTTAAAGGAGCTAATCTGTTAAGACCTATAGGTAGAATACCTTATTTACTAGTCTAATAGTCTACGCCTGTAGACTCTAACGCGCTAGCTAATTATAATAGAACACCTGCTCGTGTGAGCAGGATAGCAGGGCGAGAATTATCTCGCGAATCAAGATCTTAGGCAACGAATAGTAGACAGGGTAAGCGATTATAAGCTTAACTGCCGCTTATAAGACATAGTGCTAGGATTATAGGCGAAAGTCTAAGTTAGCCTATAAATTGTTATCTTCTACTGCGCAAGCTAGGTAGCAGGCGTAAGCGTAAGGACGCAACCTAAGATCCTAACAATTAACTAGAGAGTAGAAGCATAAGTAGTATTAATGCATTAATTACACATTATAAAGATCTATTATAGAATAATTTTTATAATACCTACCTACTAGGTTTGTAAGCAACCTAGGAAGACTAAGTAAGCTACAAGACCCTTAATCACGTTGTTATAGTAGCTTCGCTCATTAAGCATAAGCTAAGTAGAAATGCTTAACAACATCACGACGATCTACTTAAACTACTAAGATTATAGAAGCAGTTGGTTTAGCATCCTATAAGGGCCCTATTTAAGGATACCTACAAAAAGGAGATTAATTAGTTAAGTAAGAATAGAACTTAGACTAAAATATTAAGAGAAGAAGCAAATAATCGCCTAATACCTATAAAGTAAGTTTAGACCTATAAGTTTAATTAAGACAGCTTCTTTCTTAAATGCAAGGCGCAGATTGTTGTAAGAAGTAATCTCTAAGAGAAAGACTTAATTAACTTAACATACGCTGCTACATTAGTAGCTAAGTCCTTCTAAGTAGTAATAGCTATCGCCGCTAAGAATAATTTAGAGATTAAGTAATATAATGTTGTAAGAGCATTTCTTAATACGTTAATTATAGCAGATAACTTAGTAATCTATAAGATACTAGATAGCTTTAAGAAGCTAGAGAAGTGCGTATAGCTTAACTACGTATTATATAGATTATAAGACTTACTACTATTGTAGTATAAAGAGTTCTTAAGATTACTAAAAGAGATTAGACTAATTACCTTACTAGAGGAGCTCTACCTTTTCTTTAATTAAGAAAAGAGGATCTTAGTATTATTTTATATAGATAATATCCTACTGCTTTTTACAAAAGATTATAAGTAGAGGACAATAGATCTTTAGATAAAGATTATAGACAAGTACAAGATAAAGGAATAAAGATTAATTAAATAGTTCCTTAGTATCTAGATAATTAGAGATTATAAGAAGTAGACAATGATGCTTATTTATAATACGTATATTAATAAGATTATAAAGAAGTTTAAGCTAGAAGATAGTAGCTTTTTAAAGACTCTATTACTGTTAAAGGAGCTAATTAAGAACACTAGCGTAGCAACTAAGTAGGAGATTAAGGCCTACTAAGAAAAAGTTAGATTAGTGCTATACATAGCTATTATACTACAACTAGATGTTACTTACTTAATCTTAAAGCTCTTACACTTTCTTATAAACCCTAGTAATTAGCATATAAAAGCTATTAAACAGGTAATTATATACTTCTATTAAACAAGATAGGATGCGATCTAATATAGCAACTACAATAGTCTAGACTTAACAATTATAAGTAATGCTTCCTTTATAGATAATTAGGAAACTCGTTAATTATCTTATAGATATATAGCTATCTTATATAGTACTCTAATATTTTAGAAGGCAACTTAGTAGACTATAGTAACTACGTTAACTACTAAGGCTAAGCTGCTCGCCCTTAAGTACACTACTAAGGAGGCTATAGCTCTTAAGCGCTTCTTTTGTAAGCTGTCTCTTAATTTAAGAGACTTCTAAATAGTCTAATATAATAATTAATTAACAATTAAGCTTATAGTTAAGAAGAATAAGTAGATTAGCACTTAATTAAGATATATAAATATATAAAATATGTAGCTACAGTAAGAATTTGCTAAAAGATTATTTTAAGTTAAATACCTAGAAATAGTAATTATGCTAGCTAATAGACTAACTAAGTTGCTTACTTAATAGTAGTTTAAAAAGTTTAAGTAGTGACTTAACTTTTAGCAAGTCAAGTATTTAATTAAAAGATATAACAATTAATAAGCAAAAGATTTATATTAAGCAGTAATATCTATATACTAGGCTAAGTCTCCTCTTAATAGCTTATTTTATTAAGCAGGAGAACGTAAGCTAGACTATTAAACTAAAACTAGGAACCTTATTACTAATAAGTATTAGACTTATTATACTTGCTAGACTCTATTATTATATTACGCTTAGCCTACTTAGCTTTAGCTAGCTTAAGAGCAATTTAAGCTATCTAAGCCTAAACAGCAAGAGTCTAGAGGTAAGCAGCATTACAGCGCGATTCTAACCTATTACTTCTATATATAGAGTTGTTAGATAATTGCCTTCTTACTCTAGCGTAATAATCGCGCTTATATACATAAGTTGTATAGTAATTAGGATAATAAACAAAAAGACAATTGTATAAAATAGTAGAGAGTAACATTCTATAGGCAGCCTACTCTTAAAGCAGTAACCTTTAAGTAAGTTACTACTAAGGCTACTTATATTATTACTACTGTTGCTACTAAAGATAATAAGCTAACTATTGCGGCTAGTGTGTAGGTTACTACGTAAGAGCAGGAGCAAACGCAGGTATAAAAGCAAGAGCAGGAGCAGGAGGTTAAGCAGTAAAACTGCAATACAACATTTCTTAAGCGTAACTATTATAGACAAGAGGCTTCTACAAAGAAGGCTTTCTAGTAGACGTAACGCTGCTTTTAATCTCTTTGCAGCAAGTAATAATATCTTTAAGCAGTTAAGCTTTTAAAGCTTAGTATATCATATTATTATTCTAACTCTAAAAACTAATTAATAAGCTAAGCAAGAAAGTTAATAGGTTAGAGACTTACCTCTGTATCTCTATATATAGCTATAAATTAATTAGCGAGATTAATATTAACTGTATAATAAGTATAAGACGAGCAACTACTATAGCGTAAGCTGCTCTAACTACTAGTCTAAACGCGATTAAAGTAGTATTTAGCGTATAAACTATCTAGTATCTTTTTTATACAGCGCTAATATAGTAGAACGCAAGAGCGTAACAAATTAGCAGTAATCTTTAAAGAGCTAGTAAGCGCCTTCTTCTAAGTAGAGGAGAGCGCAGTGCGCCTAGAAGATAGATTAGTAGGCGTTTTAGGCCTATTACTGTTGCTATGTTACTATTCACGCGTTACTGCTTAAGTAGTTATCTACTATAACTTTTGCTTTAGCTCTTAAGGAGCCTTGCTTTTACGCTAGCTTAATTACTTAGTTAGGCTCTTATATAAATTAAAATTTATAAAGAACTTAACAGAAGGCTTAATTTAGTAAGTAAGGTAATTAGCCTCTAAGTAAAGCTACTAGATGTCTTGCAGTAAGCAAAAGGATTAATAGGCAGAAGTAACTAACTCTTATTATCTTAGAGATTAGCTGCTTGCTAAATCTTATTGTTGAACAGGGTTTAGCGCGCGCGACGCTTATGCTTAGCACTATTCTCGTGTTGTTAACGACGGCTCTCTAAGCTGCGCTTATTGTTGCTAGGGGAAGACTACACTAGAAAGATTAGCAGCTAATTAGTGAGAGTACAATAGGGCAACACTTACTATATTAGTAATAGTAGTTGAGACAGTCCTGAAAAAGCTTAGTAATCAATATTAGAGTAAGGTTAAGGACAAAAGTTTTTTAGAGGGGTAGTAGACGTAATTAATATTGTTGTAAAGGCTACGCACTAACTAATTACGCGATATTTAGGGTCTATCTAATGTTTTAATATCAAGACTGCTAAGATTAATTAAAACATCAACAAGCAGCATCACTACTACAATAGAGGATTAAGCAGGAAAAGCTATAATTATAGAGGGACCTCTTAATTAACGACCTTAATTTATTACGATTGCCTAGTTGCTTACAGCTTAGATCGATAGTATCTTACTAACCTAGGGGGTGTGTTAGAGTATTAACATGCGCAACATGCAGGTCACCCTGTTGAGTAGGTGATCTTAGTAAGCTGAACACGTGATGATCGCGTTAGCGCCTATATATACGGGACAGATCGTCTTATTCTTTTTAAGTAGTTATTGACCACTTTGTTGTGGCACTTAGTTGTTTAATACACTCAATCCACTCCTCCTGATCAAGCAATTGCTCCTTTTCAGCTCCCACAGAACCTTACTAAAAAAATAGAAAACATAATTTTATAACTTTTAAAATAAAATAGTTTTGATTTCTCTATTGAAAGCTTAAAGAACATCTTAAAAAAAATCTATTTTAAATTTTTTTTTTTAGAAAACGTTGCAATTGAAATCTCAGGAAAGCTAATTTTTATTATATTTACATTAAGCAAAAACATGTGAAACTTTAAAATATAAACTTAAATTAAGTTTTATAGCAAATTAAGTTGTTTATAAAGCAGTGTTATTATAAAAAAATAATACACTATTTAACATAATAAAATAATAGTGTTACAAGAAGATTAGTTTTTACAAAAAGCAGTTAACAGTTATACTTTATTGTAGTTAAAATGTTATTGAGCTAACAAAGAAGCTTAGGGCTAGAGTACTAAGTATTAGTAAGCTATTTTAAATAATTATTTTTAAAAAACTCAAAAACAAGTCTTTTACTATTAACTAATAATTTATAATGCTATTACTTTGAAACTTCCACACGAAATAGTGTTAATAGTTTTTTTCAATATATGTAATTTGTAGCGATTTTTTCACGTACAAAAGAAGGTTATTTCAAAATCAATATTTTTTTCTACCTTATTTCAAGCAACATTGCAGGCGCGATCGTGCTGACTAAGCAGCTTACTAAGCAGCCTGTCTTAAAGAGGAAGTTCTTGGCTTTTCATATCACTTACCCTTCTTGGTCTTGCCCTTCTAGTCATAGAAATATAAAGTTTTAAATATAACAACTTTTTTGATATCTTTTTTTTTGTCACCCCTCTGTAATTAGAAACTTCTACTAATCTTACTTATATATGCGTTAGTTGTGCTTTACCTTACTATAGCGTTTATAGCATTTTAAAAATACAGTAGGGTGACAAAAAGAAAGAGTAATTATTATAGTTATCTTTTTTAAAGATATATAACTTAATACTAGAAGAGCTAGGACTATGATTTTTAGTGTTTTGAAAAGCGCAAAACTTCCGCTTTAGGAAAGGCTACTAGTAAGCCTGCTTAGTAATGTACGGGTGTTGGAGTGTATGAAGACATACTGCTACGAGGGCAGGAGATCATTAATGATCATATCATGCAAGAACGAGGTTGGTAAGATAATAATCTTATTGTGGGTTGAGTTTTAAAGACTATTAGTAGAAGAAGACGCTTATTTGATAGTACAGTACAAGAGTTAAGTTAGGGAGTAGACAGATAATTAATAGTTGTCCCTTTCCGCGGTCTACAAGGCAGGTTATATACCTTAGGAATTAGGTAGTTGAGCACTAACCTAGTAAGCAGTAGGGTTTTGCCCTATGCGCTAGCACAGACTTCCTTTTCCTGCAAGCTTGGCCTTATTAAGCTTTTCATTCTGCAGAAAGAAAGGAAAGAACAATAAAAGAATAGAGAAAATAAAACAAAGGAAATATAACTTAATTACTTAGGTTGCTGCATAGTTTTAGCAGAACGCATTTTTACATAGTAGCTACAGAATCTAGGTGTATAGAGATTACCTAGATTCTGTAAGCTTAGTAATTCTCTTACTACATACCTATTCTAGGCACATCCCTGTTATAAATTTATTTTTTACTTTTTTAAGTGCTCACTTCAACGAGGTTCCTGAGCAGTAGTAGTTGACGCACTTAGTCTAGACGCAGATGCAGTAGTAGTAGGAGCAAGAGTAATAAAAGCTTAAGTTTCTAATATTAATTAAAAATAATCATAACGCGGCTGCCTAGTGAGAGTTGTAGGTACTAAGACGTTATTTAAAATAACTTTATCTAATTAAGAACAAACGCAAGGAAAGCGCTATGTAAGGGTGCGTTGGGTTGACTAAAAGTGCAGGGAAACAGTTAATAATTTACTACAGAACTACAAGGGCTACACAACAAGTTTATCTACTTCTCTGTTAGGTCTAAGCTTAGCGCTAGTTGGTAAGCAAAAGTGACTACGTAGCAGCTGCTGACGTGTTTTAGAAAAATAGCGCAGAGCTAAAAGAAAGACTAAGCAGGCTAGAAAAGCAGAAGGGCCGAGTAGAAGGGCCGAGCAGGCTAAGCTCACAGAATCCGGGTGCTCACTGTAAAGGGCTAGAGCCTTAGTGTTCCCTAGTACTCGACCTGTGCGTAACGCGCGGTTTGAACACCAAAACCACTACCAAACTTGAGGCTGTAGAGCCTCACACAATAGCTACTATCGCGAGATTTTTAAGTAGTGAGATCTATAGGGCTTGAATACTATGTATAGCTATAGAAATCGAGTTGGAGTTTTAATCGCGCGCCCTGTGCGCGAGGTAGACGCTAGTTAAGCTTCAACACCACCTTATGGCTCTCGATAACAAGATATGCCTACAAACAGTTTAGATGCTTAAATTTTTAGGAAGTTTTTACAAGTTTTAAACTATTTACTGCGATGACTTTAGAAACAGAAAAGCAAAAGAAAAAGGAGACTGTTAGGACCTTTAGCTGCAATAGCTTTTTAGCAACAGTACTTTAAGAACAATTATATCTAAAGGAACTTTAGAACTAAGCTAAAGAAGAGGATAACATCTACTAGCTAGCCTAGAAAGCAGTAAGCGAGGAAGAACGCTGATTTCTAACAAAGCTAGGCCTTAAGCTTTCTATTTCTAAATGCTTATTAGACGATTTTAGAAACCTGCTATACTGAGGTCAAAAATAGGTACGAAACAACTAACCTTTACGCGCTAGAATTATCTACAAAATCTACTGTTCTAGAGCTTTAGGGCATCTAGGAAGGAACTTACCTACTAAGCAGTTGCAAGAGAATACTTTTGGCCCTTTATTAGCTAAACAGTAAAGCAATATATTAGAAACTGCTTAGTTTGTAGAAAAACAAAACCATAGAGAGATAGCCTATAAGGCTTGTTAAAGCCTTTGCTAATTCCTAAGCATATTAAAAAAGAAATTTTAATCAACTTTGTTATAGGATTACTAGAGAGCAAAGGTTGTACAAATCTGATAGTATTAACTAATGGACTAAGTAAGGATGTAATTTTAGTAGGCCTTGAAGAAATTACTATAGAAAGCGTTACTAAAGCGTTTATTAACTCTGTAGTAGCTTACTACTAATTACAAGACTATACTACCTCTAATTAAGGTGTACTTGTTTTTTAGTATCTTAGTATATTTTTTAACTCCTATTATTACTTAGTAGTCTAAGCTTTTCTTTTAGAACTTATTTTCCTACTTTTTGAATCTTGTAACCTTGTTAAATACACATAATTCTTTTTCAACTTTTGAAATTCATTAGAAGAAAGTAGCAGCTTTTTACTTTTTCAGAACCCTATTTTAATTACAACAATAACCACCACCTTTAATACCTTAAAAAAATATATACTAGCTTATTTATTTTTTCAGGTGTTAAAAGTGGTGGTTGTTGTTATAGTCAAAATAGGGTTCTAAAAAAGTGAAAAGCAGCTACCTTTTACAAATTAATTGCAAAAATAAAAAAAAAGATTGTATGTAGTTAATGAGATTGAAACAGTAGGAATATAAGTTCTAAGAGAAAAGCTTAGACTACCGAGCGATAATCAGGGTTGAAAAATTTGCTAAAAGTACTAAAAAACAACACTAGTTAAAACGTATCTTACAGCGATTGCTAGCCTTTAGCTAGCAATAAGATTACAGTAGGGTTGCAATAAGATTACAACATCATGCAATAAAAGAAGGAAAAGATACATACGTACTACAGTAGGAGCCTGTAATACTTTATAAAGCTGCTGCTTCTTACTTACTGCTGTTTACATTTTAAACACTACTGCACAAAAAAAATTTGCATATAATATACTATAATAGCATACAACTTCTGTAATAAGTATGTTCTTAACCTTAACTCTTATTCAAAGATAGAAAGATTTTCTATTACATACCTAGCCCCTAAACTAGTCTAGCTTAAGCTAATTATATAGACACTTAAGCTTATAAACTATTTACAAACTTAGCCTTATTAAGACTTTAAAATTTTATCTCTTATAAATAACTTTAGATTCTGTAATATTTTTATATGCAAAAAAAATATTAAGCTTTAAATTAGCTAGTTGTAGAAAGAATATAAGATTTGTAGAATGTTTACTAATACTAGCAAAATACTTAAAATGCTCTACTTTAGTATTTTTTCTTCTTGTTAATGGTGAATAAGCTAAGTAAAGAAACTATTAACTAGTTAGGCTAGCTGTTGCATGACGTTAAAATAGCAATAGAGAAAAAAGAATAGGAAAGAAAGAGTAGGCGTTCATTGTTACATGTATAAGTTAGAAAGCAAGGCAATAATAATACTGCTTCTTTAATATGTCTAAGAGTACCCAGAAGTAAAGCCTTAAATATGAAGGCAGTATAGGCAAGATAGGGCGCGTTAATTTGAGAGGCGATTTGCGTCTTTATTTTACTTTTCTTTATTTCTGTCTAAACATGCGACATACTAATTGCGTGCTAGTAATGCTAAACAAGGGAGCATAAGCCCGGATACCTGTTGTTAGCAATAAATCTTTTTTTCTACTTAAAAGATGTCTATAAAATGTGTAGTTACATTAAAAATTTGTCCTCAAAGGCCGAAGCTAAAATAAGCTAGTATCACATAATCTTTTTTTAGGCATTTTTAATCGTTTAGTAAAAAGTTGTAACTAAATTTAATCAAACTTTTTTTTCCCTCGTTTTACTGCCTTTCAACACCTTGTCCATGCTTTACTAAGCAGGCTTACTAGTAATTTTACTTAAAGTAGAAGTTTTGCGCTTTCCAAAACGCTAAAGAATTTAGTCCTAGATTTTCTAGTTATTCAGTTAAATATTTTCAACAAAGTTAATTTTAAATTTACTCTTTTTTTTGTCACCCTACTGTATAAACTGCTGTGGTCCTTGGTTAGTAGTTGGACTAAGGGGATTCTAAAGTAGGTGGTGCTTATTGCAATCTAGTACTAGAATTAAGCTTAGCGGTAGTAAAGTTTCTAGTAGAGCTTGTAGGATTGTTTTTATTCCTTCTGCGTTAGTCTAGTTGTATAGAGCAAAAAGATTTATATAATGATCATATTTTTTAACAACTATAGCAATTGCGTTAAGGTCTTGTTTAAAGTTTTCTAGCATGTAGGTCTCTGCTGCTAGAATCTTTAATATATAAAACATAACTCTAAGGCGGATGCTTGTGTTTGCTGTTAGTAGAATCTAAAAAAACGCTTAGTAGATTGTTATTTTAGCTTGTGCGTAGTTATTGTTGTTGTTATTTATTGCTAGCTATAGCTCCTAAACAGTGATTATGTTAACTTTTAGTATTATTGCTAGTTGTAGCGTAGACTTTGTTGCTGTTGTGCTCTTGTATACATTTACTTATAAGATCTTAAAGTTTTCTAACATTTTAAGGTGTTGTAGTATTGTTATTTCTTGTGAGTGCAATAAATATATTGCACTGTTTGCTGTTTACAAAGTGTAATTTTTAGCAGTTGCAACACTTTAGTAGTGTGTAGTTGTATAGCTTGCCTTTAGCGCTGCAGTTAAGGCATTTGTAAGCTTTTGTTTTATAGTCCTCTGCACAGAAGTTGAAATTGAGTTAGTTTTGGCATCTAGCTTTATTGTAACTAAAGGCTTAGCAGTTTAGGCACTGCGTTATTGCTGTAAAAGTTTTAATTTCTTTGTGTTAAGCGTTTAGCCTAGAATTGTCATCCAAGGCCTTAGCTTAGCTGCCTTTTCTGCTAATTTAAAAGCAATAATGATAAAGCTGTTTTTCTTAAATTGATAGTCTCTTGTAAGCTAATATAAGTTGCTCACTATTTTTAATCCCTTGTTGTACGTAGGAATCTCACTGCAGAGTATTTCTAGCGTAGTAGCACCTTCGAAGTTGGTTAGTACTTTGTGTACTATTATCTTTGCCTAAGATTCTAGTAGCTGAGCGGTTTTTTGCTTTAATAGCTAATGCTATATGTGCTTGTGCTGGAGTAGAAATGCTTTTAAGTATTGTGCTGTAGTTATAAAGATTATTTTGTTACGTTAGCTTGTAAAAACTTCTTTAACAACTATATTATTTATTTCTCTTTATACAAGCGCTTTGTTTATTTTGTCCAATATTTATAGTTGTGTGGATTTGTCTAGTTGTTCTAAGAATAGTACTACTTAGTAGTAACTGCTTATTTTCCTATGTAATTCTTCTCTTGCTATTATTGTGTTCTCGTTGTTGTTGTTATTATTGTTCTTTTTTGTTTTTGTTATTGTACTTTAATGTCCTTTCTCAGCCTAAAGCGCTATATAAGACGTGTAGGCCGAGGCCTATAGGTATTTATGTAGTTTTCTATCTTCTAAGTTCTTTAAAAGGAGTGATTTATCTAGATAAAGGTAAGGCTCTTAGCCTATTGTGTAGATGTAGAGAAGAGGGAGGAGAAGAAGGAGGAGAAAGAGAGAGGAAGGGTAATTAAAGCTTAGTCGCCTAGATAGGCGTTTACATTTGGTTCTTAGAGTTTCCTTTGTACTAGACCTGTGTACCAACCCTAGTTTCTTAAATAAAGGCTATAGTAGCCTTAACACCTGCTTTTGTTTAAAAAATATAATGTAGAGAGATTAGCTCTGCACAAGAGTTCTAAAGTATAGCTCTACTATCCTTGTATAGGTAGCATCTAAGGATTATATAAGCTATGTCTTGTGAATCTCTAAAATTGCATAGGCAAGTTTTAAATTCTACTTTTCTTTTCTTAAATTGATAGCTTGTTAGGTAGCTATAACCTCAATTTAATTAAAAGAAAGAGCTAGATATATCTTGCTTAGTAGAAGGGATAAATGTCTATTTTCTTATTCTCTATTTAAAGGTTGCTAAGTAAGTGCTTAGGTTCTTGCTAGTAGCTTTGATCCTGTTTTTCTTTATGAGGCTTAAATAGTTAACTTTTGCTTATATTTCAGTATAAGAACTTACAACTACTAAGCTTGTTTTGTTTGTTAAAGAGTTTACTTCTGTAGCCTCTTTTGCTAGAGAGTCTGCTTAATTATTTCTTAATATATCTTGGTGTCCTAGGACTTATTGTAGCGTAAGAGTAATGCCTTTTTCGTCTAGTTAAATTGCTGCCTTAATACACCTAATTTGCTTTTTTTGTCTAGAGATATTTAAGATGTTCTTTTATCAAAATAGGGCAGCTTAATTGTTTGCATAAATATTAACGTATTAGCAGTTATTTAATAGGCTGACGGCTTTCTTTAGGCCTAAAGGATTACCTTCTAGTTTACTATTGTAAACTAGCTAGTTATTTCCTATATTTGCTTGTAGTTCTTTGATAAGACTATCTTTTTTATAAAAGGCAACGGCTACGAGAATTTCTTTGCAGTCCTTTGTAGCTAAAGTATCTAAGTACATTGATAAAAAGTTGTTGTCTACTAGTAGTTTCTAGTAGTTTTAGCTTTAAACTTTTTTAGCTTGTTTAATCAATAAACTTTGAAAAGAGTTCTAGTATTCTATAGCGTAAAGGCGTAGTGTTGTATTTCTTCTGTATTGTTTAGGAGGGCTGAAGTAATAGATTTATCAATCTAATTAAGTTGCTCTCCTTTAATTTTGTTAATAGCAGCTTTTTGAGGGTGATTTAGATCCAGTAAAGTAGATATAAAGGCGTATCTTTTTTTAGTGTTGACTAGCTTAATTTTAAGTAGATCTAGAGCGGCTTCTGTCTTACTAGGCATTGCAGGAAAAGATTTGAAATTTCTTAAAAAATCTTTATAGACTTAGTTTTAAAGTTTTTGCTTACTATTAAAAGCGTGTTGTTAGCTTTTGTAAAATAGCTAACATTTGTAATTAGCTACGCTAGTAATACACGCCAGGTATGATTGCGTTATTGCCTTTAGTAAAAAGCCTTTAATATTATTAGCTAGCTAGCTTAGACGGGAAAAAGTTTGGTTTGCTTGTTGTATCGTTATGTGGCAGTGGTCTTTAAATTTAAGAGTATTGTCAAAGAAAATGCTAAGCTATCCAACTAGTCCTTTTAGCTAGAAAGTTTCTTAAGTAAATAGCGTAAGCAATCTGTTTGTATTTTTTCTAGATCTCGTCTAATTTGCTCATCCTGTTTTTAAGCTATTAAACTTAATAGCTTACTCTTTTGCTTAGTTTAAATGTTCCATATTCCTCTTTAGAAATGTTGTTAATATTAAGATTCCAACGTTCTCTATATAAAATAATAAGTATATATTGCTGTTTGTTGTAATCAATTAAATAGCAATTTTGTTTGAATTAGGAATAAGACAGAAGAGGCTAGGCTTCGTTAAAGTGTACTAGTCTTAACTTTCTGTAGTGTCTCTATTCGCCTATTAAAGGATAACTGTAGAAGCCCTTCTAGAAGGAAAGTGTTAATATACAATAATAGGCAGACAAGTAGCTGTTAGTTGCTTATATTTTCTCAAAGCTTGTTCTTAGATAAATATTTAAAAGCGCTTTCAATTTCTAAGAAGGCTGTTAAAGTAACTTTTTTTTTCATTGTTGTTGAATATTGTTGTTAAAAAAGAGTCTAGCATTAATAGCTAATTTCTTTAGTCTGCTTTCTCTATGCGTAAGATAGAGCAAGTTAGTTGTTTCTGCCAAGATACTTAATCTTTTTAAGTAGGGCTTTTCAGGTGCCTTCCTAAGGTAGTATAAGAAGGAAATAACTCTCTATACTTTTAGAATTAAGTAGTCTAGTTTGTTTAGAATTTTAGGAATAACACTTTTTGCTTTTTGCTAGCACCTTCGTTGGTATTCTATGTTAAACAGCAATGTGTAGACCTTAAAGATGATGCCTAATTAGTATTTATATACTTTTTAGATCGATAGAACGCCCACTCCTCCTTTTCCGCCTCTTTCTTCTCTATCACCAATTTGACGTCATGCAACAGCTGGCCTAACTAGTTAATAGTTTCTTTACTCAACCCATGCACGATTAACAAGAAGTGAGGGATGCTATAGTAGAGCATTGTAAGTACTTTGCTAGTATTAGCGAACACCCTACATATCTTGTATTCCTTCTATAACTAGCTAAGTTAAGGCTTAACATTCTTTTCGTATATAGAGATATTACACATTCTAGAGTTGTTTATAAAAGATATAATTATAAAGTCCTCAAGAGCTTAAGTTTATAGATGCTTAATAAACTTAGGTGTCTATATAATTAGCTAAAGCTAGACTAGTTTAGAGGCTAGGTGTACAACAAGAAAGCTTCATGTCTTTAGATAAGAGTTAAGGTTAAGGAGATACTTGTTGTAGAAGTTGCACGCTAATATAGTGTATTATATATAAATTATTTGTATACAGTGCTATTTAAAAAGTAAGAAGTAGTAAGTAAGAAGCAGCAGCTTTAAAAAGTGTTGTAGGCTCCTGTTGCAGTACGTACGTGTCCTTTCCCTCCTCTATCGCATTATGTTGTAATCTTATTACAATTCTACTGTAATCCTGTTGTTAGCTATAGGCTAGCAATCGCTGTTAGACACGTTTTAACTAGTGTCGTTTTTTAGTACTTTAGCAAATTTTTTAACCCTAATTACTACTCAGTGGTCTAAGCTTTCCTCTTAGAACTTATCTACCTACTGTTCGAATCGTGTTAATTACACATAATCTTTTTTTTTGACTTTTGCGATTAGTTAGTAGAGGGTAGCTGCTTTTCACTTTTTTAGAACCCTATTTTGACTACAACAACAACCACCACCTTTGACACCTTAAAATATAAATACTTTTAAGATAACTACTTAGCTAATTCCATCTACACCTAGTAAGGTAGCTTTTATTTTCTAGCAGGCAGTGTAGAGCTCTTCTTCAAATAAACTTGGCTAATCTTATTTGTAGTTTCCTTTGTAATTATTAAGTAATAGAGCTAGTGTAGAAAAAGGTAGAGGAAACAGCTTTTCTTTAAAGGTTTAGCACTTCTCTTTAAAAGATTGTTTACCTCTATTAGCAAAATTTCTTGTTAAGAGGTTATCTTTTGTATAGGCTATTGTTTAACATCTCCTTAGTGTTCTAGATTAAAGATGTACGAAGGGTAGAGGATAAGAATAAAATAATAAAATAATAGAGACTAGAGGAAGAGAGCGCTAAACTGACTTATATTATGTAGTTACTGATTGCGATTTTTTTCTTTCTCTCTTAATTTCTAACTATCTACTAAACTACAGTCTATATATACTTGTAACTTGCATTCTAGAAAAATTTATATTATGCAATAGCTTGCGGAGTAAATTGCGTACTCTATAGTATATTGCGTAATTCTAAACGTCATTAATGACAACAATTACTTCATACCAAAAATAAATAATACGAGTAGCGTAATAGCTTCTAGCAAAAAATTAATCGTAGATTCCAGGTGTGATTTGAGTACCTAGATTCTATGGAGATACAGCTAAGTAGCTTAATCTCCAACACGCCCCCTTAAGCTAGGAAGCTGTTTTGCCAGTAATTTTAGATATATATTATTATATACTAGGCTTGCTCCTAGTAAAAGATCTCTAATGGTGATTGGGAGTAGAAATATAAACCTCAAAATAGATTTTCTGCTATTATTGTAATTACACTCTTAATCTGTATTACTAGAGCCTTTTCTATTAATTCAAGGCTTTGTTACAGATTGCTTTTTTGCAGTATTTATCTGCTAGGGTAGTGTTGTATTACTAGGCTTCTTTTCTAGCTTATAATTAGCTAGTAGTCTCTGTTCTTCTTGAGTTTTATAACATCGCCTAGGTCTTTGATAACAAGGCCAAAATATTTAAAAGATCCTTAAATAATTAATTTATTCTCTCCTTATTTTTTCTAAATATAAGCAGATTGTAAATATAGGTTGCTGCTATTATTGTTTGGCCTTATAGCCCAGCTAGCACCTTTTGCCATTGTCTGTTAACTTTGCTAGTAAGCTTGTTTTTTGAGTATACCTCACTGTTGCTAAAAGCTTTACAAGATTTAATATTTGATATATTGCTATAAATATTATTACTAAGCTTATTTGAGCTTGTTTTACTAGTATAGCCAAGACATCTGGGCAGGAGAGTTTCTTAATCTTCTGAATTTTCTTAATCTTTTTAAACTTTTTACTTTTTTGATTTTTTCAAATTAATCCTCTTTAATGAACGCATGACTTCTATGTTATTAATTTCTGCACAGTATTTATTGCTGTACTTAATACTGCATTTTACAGAAAAAGTAGCGATCTTTCTAGTTTACTGCCCTCTAGCTAGTATTTTGCTGATTAAATAATAAGGCTATTGGCCTTAGTAATTTCAAATTCAGCTTCTTTTTAAATTGATTAGTATAGACGAACTATATTTACTTTTAAGTCTAGTACTAGAAGTACGTCCTTTAGCACTACTGTTGTATTTGTGCTAGTAAAAGTAATATGTAAGTCTACTTTTGCTATTGCTGGTAGTGTAGCTTTGTTTCCCTATCTAACATAGATATTGCTTATACTATAAAAGTTTCAAAATAGCTTCTTATTATAGCACATATGTGCGCTTGCTCCACTGTCTAGTATCTACTTAAATAATTTCGTGGATCTAGTAGTATTATTATGAGTAACCTTCTAAGCTACTGAAATTTTTGTTAAAAGAGCTTGTTTAGTTGTATTTGCTGTATTGAGCAACGAATTAAGGTAATTTTTTAGAGCTTTGCTAAGATCCTTGTTCTAGCATTAATTTTCTAAGTGTCTAAGTTTTCTGCAGGAATTGAGGTTCTTAGACCCTTTTTGTTTGCTATTAAGGACATGTTAATATTCTTTAATTAAAGAACTTGAGAAGCTGCTGAGTTATTGTAGCACTTTTGTTAATTTAGCCTTTTTAATTTTTATCAATTAGGCATGTAGTAATCAGACCTATATCAATTAGGTCTATAGCTATTTTGATTAGAGCAATTTTTTAAGGCATTCGAACGTCTACACTGGTCTAATATATAGCTGCACATTGCTTCTAGATTGATATTATCTTTATTTAATCTTAAGTCCTAAGTAATTGCAGTAACTAGGTAGTTAAATTCTAAACTTAAATTATTAAGTATTAGAGCTACTGCAAATTCGGTAAGCAATTTAATATTTCTAGTCTCTGGGCTTAAAATAAGCCTATTAACCTTCTGTAGATAAGTCTCTATTGTGTTCTAACATTGAGTTAGGGTAGTATTAACAAGATCTCTACATATTAGAAAATTAGAACTAAATTTCTTTTGTCAATACAGTTTCTCTAGGTGAGTCTAGAAATTATAAAGATTTATAATATTTTTAAAATAAAATTAAGATCTATCGTTAAGGCTGAGACGCAATATTCATAAAGCTTTTGTCTTTTGATTCTTAAGCGACTGAACAGCCTCCTCTTTGTAATTTTTTTTAGTTAGTTGAGTAAAATTGATTATTATTATTTTCTCGCAGTCTAAATAAACAAGGATCGATTATATTTTAAGTGCCTATATTTTGTACTTACAGCTGCCTTTAAGCTTAGGAACTCTAAAAATACTGTTTTTAGCTATTTTAATCTACAAGCTTAAGCCTAGAATAATCAGCCAAGTAGATATAAATAATAAACCGACTAGTACTATTGCAGTTACTGTTCTCATTATAAAAAACTCTAGCTGCTAATCAAATCAATCTTCTGTTACTAGCGTATCGGAGTTTCTTACCTTGTAGCCTTAGCTTACTTCTAACCTTTTAATAAAAATAATCTTATATAGCTAGATTACCCTTGCTATAAAGCTTTTATACGCTTAGTTGGATATTCTTACTAGCGTATTTAATATAATTTAGTATTGTTACCTAATCTCTTGCTATGAAGCTAGCCTAAAATAAAACTAGCTCTTACGTGTACTCGCAATCTAGGCTAATAGAAATATCTTAAATCCTTTCGTCCTATTGCGTGATCTTTTATTAATTCTCCAGGCTCATAGCTTGTTTGTGAAGATCGTCCAAAGATGATCTAGGTTGGTTCTCGGAGATGAGCGTGTACTAAGGGCACAAGGGTATACTAGCATAATTAGAAGATTGATGTAATAACGCGAGGGTTGAGAAATAAGTCTTAATCTTTAGATTAATTACTGAGGTAAAACTCTGAGTTGAATACAATAAGCTATAAGGGCATATTGCCTACACTATATACTAATAAACGTAGTACTCGTGTACGTGCGTGCGTGCGCTCGTGGATAAGCGTGTGTGCGCTCGTAGATGATCAGTCACGTGGTCGCGCTCGTGTACGAGCGTGCTCGTCAGTGAGCAGTCACGTGACAGCAGCGCGGTTGCCTAGCTGTGATCATCTGCTCATGTCGCATGGTCCCTGAAGGATCGTCCCCTACGTCCCTTGGTTCAGATCGTAACACTGTTGTAGATTAAAAAGGTGCGCAGGGTGGAGGATAAGGATAAAAGAATAGAATAATAGAGACTAGGAGAAAAGAGCGCTGAACTAACTTATATTATGCAGTTTCTTATTGCAATTTTTTTCTTTTTCTCTTAATTTCTTACTGTCTGCGTCACTATAGTCTATATATACTTTTAACTTACATTCTAAAAAAAATTATATTACGCAATAGCTTGCGTAGTAGATTGCGTAATCTGTAGTAGATTGCGTAATCTTGAACGTCATTAATAACAGGAACCATTTAATAACATAATAAATAATACAAGTAGCGTAATAGCTTCTAGTAATCAATTAATTATAGATTCCAGGTACGATTTGAGTACCTGGATTCTGTAGAGAAATAGCTAAGTAGCTTAATCTCTAACATTTAGGTAATTTGTTTTTAAAAAAAAGTTTCTAATAGCTAAGCATAGCGTTCTTAATAGCTCCAAGGTATTTGTTCTTAGTAAGCAGGTAATTTTTTTCTAAAAGTATAGCGTGTTGTCTTCTCTTCTTGCTACTCGCTTGTATCCTCAAAAGGCTCTGTTTAGGCTAGCCTTTAGGAGAGTCAAATTACTTGTTTACTAAAGCTTTAGTTTTAGTTTCTTGTTTACAAAAAAAGTAAATCTCTCAAGTGCCTATTAAATTGCTGTTGTAAGGTTATTTGCTATTTTGTCTAGGCTCTTCTCTAAGAGTTTATTAAGGCTTCAGAGAAGTTGTTTTAAGAGGTAGTTTATAGCGTGTGGTAGAGCTAATAGTTAATCCTCTATTTTACTTGAAGTATTTTCTTCTATAAAGTAATATGAAAAAGGTTCCAATTTTTTTGGGGGGGTACTATTTTTTGGCTAGCTAGGTAGCTGGCCTTAGTTAACAATACTAAACAGGATAGCGTGGTAGTCTAATACGATTTCAAGGATAGCTTGCTAGTCTAGAATACTAGAAGCTATCATATTTTCTAAAAAAGTAAGGTTAAGTACGCTCTCTTTTTGCATGTAAGCTCTAAAAAGAGTGATAACTTCTATAATATTAAATAAAAATAAGTTTCAGTTATTAACCTATTTTACCACATCTTTTGCTTATTAGTTTAGGTTGCATACTTATAGGCTCTATTTAAAGTAGTAGCAATCACAATCCCCTAGAATAATTAAGTAAGATTCTATAAGCTCTCCTTAAAGGCGCCTTGAAATTCTTGTCGTGTTTAGCCCTGTAAGGGTGCGTTGGGTTGACCAAAAATGCAAGGTAAAAGGTGAATGAATTAGATATCGAACTACAAAGAGAGACTATGTAGGTATATATATCTAACCCAGATGATTAGGACTTAACCTAGGTTAGGACTAACCGAGGTTATCGGAGGTTTGTCAGGTCAGCTGACAGTTAGCGTGACTAGTGCGGCTGATAGTCAGCTGCTAGTGCTGAGGTAAGAAAAGCTAACGAAGGCCACAGGTCAAGTATTAGGAAACATCAAGGCTTTAGCCCTTTACAATACCCCTCTCCTTAATATTAGGAGTAGTAATCTTGTTACCTAGAGTTCTACTCTTCTAGGGCTTCTGTATCCTCTAGATTAATAGCTGGTTCTTAGGTTAGATCTGGATATCCAAACTATTTAACCAAGTACTGCTTTTTTCTTCCTCTTCCTCTTTCCTCTAATAGGGTCTCTACTAGGTATTCTTCTCTATCCTCTGTCTTAATTAGTAGAGGTTCATTGTCGTCTCTAGGCTAGCTTAGTAGACGGTCTAAGGACGCTAGTCTAAGGTTGTTAACATTTAATACTACGTTAATTTGTCTAGGTGTATTTAATTTAACTGCCTTTAGTCTAATAACCTCAAGGACTGTGTACTTTGAATTTATCTAATTAAGTTTTCTGCTATGTCTTTTAGTTTTATAGTAGTGGCCTAGTTTTAACTATACACTATTGCCTAATTTAAGCTAAGGTAATTAGTGCTTTTTCTTATTTGCCTATTTTTCTTGTTCTTGTTAGCTTTCTCTCATTATAGCTTCTTAATAATATTTTCTATCTTTTAATAGTCCTCCTGTATTCTCCTTAGAAGTTGTTGTTAAGGACCGTGCTTAGGTGCAATTTGTAGGAGATCTACCTCATACCTGTGTTGTAGGAAGAAAAGAGATATTTTAGTAGACTAAGCTTGCCTTACTATAATTGCAATCTTAGCTATCTTTAAGTTGCTTTTCTAATTTGTTTAATCTAAATTACAGAAGGCTTGTAAATAAGCCTATACTACAGAGTTTATTCTTTCTATAGAACTATTAGTTTTAGGATAGTATTTAGAAGATAGGTGTTACTTAATTTCTCTTAACTTGCAAAGCTTAATATAAAATTAATTAACAAACTGTATCTCTCTATCTAAGGTAATATAGTTTAGTAACTAATAGTAAGCTACAATAGAGTTAATAAAAGCTTTAGTAACACTTTCTATAGTAATATCCTTAAGGCCTATTAGGACAACGTCCTTGCTAAGCCTATCTATAACTACTATAAAGTTTATATAGCCTTCGCTTTCTAGGAACCCTATAATAAAATCTATAGAAATTTCTTTCTATATTTACTTAGGTACAGGCAAGAGTATTAGTAAGCCTTGTAGGCTGTCTCTCTAGGGTTTTATTCTTCTACACACTCAGTAGTTCCTTATATACCTTCTAATACTTTTGCTAATAGAGAGCTAAAAGTATTCTCTTGTAATAGCTTAGTAAGTAATATTCTTTCTTATATAACCTAATGCTTTAAAACTGTAGATTTCGTAGATAATTCTAGTCCTTAGGGGTTTATTATTTAGCACCTATTTTTAATCTTAGTATAGGAGGTTTCTAGAATTATCTAGTTAGCATTTAGAAATAGAAAGTTTAAGATCTAAAGCTATAGAAAATCGTCGTTTACTATCCCTTACAGCTTTCTAGGCTATTTAATAAGTTTTGTCCTCTTTTTTTAGCTTTATCTTATAGATCCTCTAGATCTAATTACTCTTAGAGTAATTCTAGTATAGCTGCTAGATAGCTGTTGCAGCTAAAGGTTCTTAGCACTTCTTCTTCCTCTAATTCTTTATTAGTAGCTGTAATTGTAGGTTTAAATACTTATAGAAACCTCTTAGAAATCCTAGTATCTTAGTTGTTTGCTAGCATATCTTGTTGTCTCCTAGATAAGGCATTAGCTCTAGATTTATTAACTCTAGGCCTATAAGGAATTTCTATGTTAGGAAACTTTCTTAGAAATTAAGCCTATCTTATTTGTCTCTTACTAAGCTGTCTAGGCTTACTAAAATATTTTAAGTTTTTATAGTCTATAATAACTATAAACTTATTTAAAGATCGTAGCATAGCATCTAACTTAGATAAGTAGAAGATAACTACTAGTAATTCCTTATTATGTATCTCGTAATTGCTTGGCGTGCTAGTCATCTTCTTAAAATAATAAGCTACTAGGCGTAAGCTTCTTTTATTGTTATATTATAAAAGGACTCCTACTACTACATATTTAGGAAAGTCTGTTTCTAGGATTGTTTCTTTGTTAGGATCTCATTAAGCTAGTACTAGCTTAGTAATTAATAACTCCTTAAGCTTATTAAAAGCTTTTTGCTTAGTTTTTCTTGATTAAAAGGAGATGTTACTAGTAAGCCTTAAAAGAGGAGCTACTATTTCTAAGTAGTTCTTAATAAATCGTTAATAGAAATTTACAAAACTAAGAAAACTGCGTACTCTTTTAATATTTATAGGCGCCTACTAATCTCTAATTACTTTTACTTTCTTAGAGACTATTTAAAGTCCATTTCTAGCCTTAATTATTAATCTAAGGTATTTTGTACTCTATATATTAAATTTGCATTTCTAGATATCTAAAAGTAATCTAGCCTTGCTTATAGCCTCTAAAACTTTAGTTGTATTGCGTTAGTGTTCTTTAAGCGTGCTATTAGTATAAATTAATACGTCGTCTAGGTAGGCTAAGTAAAAATTGTTAATATACTTGTAGAAGGTCTAATTAATATAGCGTTAAAAGGTACTAAGAGCGTTTGCTATACTAAATAGAGTAACTAGCTACTTATATAACTTAAATCTAGTATAAAAAGCTATTTTCTACTTATCTCCTGTATTAATCCTAATCTTGTAGAAAGCTGCAGAAAAATTAATCTTTATAAACTATTTAGCTTTTGTAATATTATTAAGGGTTTCCTAAATTAAAAGTAAAAGATAACAATCTTTCTTTATAATAGCGTTTAGGGCTTAGTAATTAATGCAGAAACGTAATCCTCTTCTAAGTTTCTTAGCAAAAAGGACAAGGGAGGAGGCAAGAGAGCTACTAGCTCTAATCTATCCTTTATTAAGTAGAGAAATAAGCTCTTTTCGTAATACTAAGAGTTCTAGGCGGCTTATACTGTATAGAGATCCCTAGGGAGCCTCTTTTTCCTTGCCTTTATTATCTTTCTTTAGTTAAATTCAGTAATCTACTTTAGATCCGCGTAAAGGAGGTAGTACAGAAGCAGTTTTTAGATTAAAAATCTAAGCTAGGTGTTAAGAATCCTTAGAGAGTAAAGGTAAGACCTTTACTTTCTTCTTAAGAACTAGGGCTTTTTTAATATCTTTAAGAGAAGCAGCGAAAGTCTAAATAGACTCATTCTTTTTTGCCTGCCTAATATAGGAGTAATAAGCTGTTGCGCTTATTTGTTTTAATCTCTAGTCTTCTTTAATAAGGCAATCCTTAGTTCTAAGTAACTTAATCCTTTAGCTAGAAGAATAGATGTAAATTGTTTTTCTAGAAAGAGCAATAGTAACCTCTTTTCTATTTATCTAGGGCTGTCTAAGTAGTAAATCGTAACTAGATTGTATAAGGGCTATATAACTCTTAATAGTAACTTTATAGCCTTTAATATTAATGTCTAACCTAGCAACTTTATTAATAGTTCTAAGTTTATCTGTAACTCCTTCTAATCTCTTAGGAGAAATAGAAATGCACTATAAGTTAGCGTTCTTAATAAGTTAAGGGCCAATAAGCGAGTATGTAAAGTTTCCTATATTAATTAAAGTAGAGGCGAAAGTGTAACAATTTACTAGCGCCTCTAAAGTAATTCTATTACTGCTTATATTCTTTTCAAAGTTTGCCTACTCCTTAACTAAGTTATCTTAACTTATTAGAGTCTCCTGCTAGTAACTTTAAACAGGAGCTACTCTTCTTCTAAATCTAAGTTTTTATTTAAGCTTCCCTTACTAAGCTTATTATCTTTCTTTTTCTTAAAGTTAGAGGACTGAACTAATGTCTTTTTCTCCTTTTTAGAGGATCTATTATTCTCTATATAATATGTAGACAGATAGCCCTTCTGTTCACAGTTAAAACAGCGTCTTTCTTTATACAACTGTTCTAACTCTTAGTTACTAAACTATTAAGGTTTAGCAGTTCTTCCTATATATTCTATCCCTTCTATCTAGTCTTCTTTTAAAGGAGAAGGAGGAGGCGAAGTTCTTTTAGATTTATACTCCTTAGGCTTGTTGTCTCTGCCTTTAGAGTACTTCTCTATTCTATAGAAGTAATTAGCAATCTCTATTACTTTGTTTTGCAGGCTATCTAAATCCTTATAAGTAATACTTACAAGTTTGTCTTAAAGTTTCTAAATAAGACTTTTTTAGAAAAGCATTATTTTTGTATTCTCGTCTAAACTACTATTAAATAATAGTAGTTGTTTCTAGAATTCTATAATATATTTGCGTATACTTTTCTTGCCTTAGCTTATAGACTAGAGCTTATTCTTAGCTCTCTCTACACTATAGAGATCTCTAAACATATAATTAAAGAAGTTTAATAGCTTATTAAAGTTTTATAAATTAGAAATCCCTATTTAGTTAAAGAAAAGCAGGGTAAGAGTTACAGCTAAGCCTTTTAGTTAACTAAAGTTGTAGTCACAAGTCCTTTTATCTGTATTAAAATCTTCCTTATTATTTTCTACCTTAGCAGTAAGCTGTTGTTAAAAGATTTAGTACATCTTTCTGTTTTTGTTAAAGGTATCAAGATCTAGTTGTTTAAAACGCCTAGGCTTTTAAGCTTGTTAATTTCCTAAGGCAGCTAATAAAGTAGGTAACTAAGGTAGAGGTTGTTGTTCTACCTTAGGCTCCCTTTGTTGTAGCGTGCCTATAGCCTCCTAAGCTTAGAAGGCTTCCTGTATCCTCGTAGAAGCAGCTATCTTATCTAGGCCACCTGCTCTACAAAGACCTTCTAAAGTAGTTTCTACTTTAGGTCTACTAACACTATCTCAGTGTAGTTCTGCTATCCTTACAGCTAAAAGAGCTGCTGAGGGTTCTGCTATTGTATTATAGGTACTCACTAGTACTCTATATTGTTAACAGAAATCGTTATAGGTGCTACTACGCTTAGTAGGCTTATCCTTTTCGTGTAGGGGCTACTACGCTTAGTAGGCTTATCCTTTCATGTAGGGGCTACTACGCTTAGTAGGCTTATCCTTCGTCTGTTTTCTAGGGCTACTACGCTTAGTAGGCTTATCCTTCGTTTGTTTTCTAGGGCTACTACGCTTAGAAGGCTTATCTAACGAATTTAAACGCCTTAGGGACTTATACAACTAAGTATCCCTTAGCACTTTCAATCTAGTGCTTCTTCTGTTAATCCTTCAGTAGATTTAAACAATCAACTGATTAACTAGCAGTCTAATTAATTAGATTCTCGCGCGTAGATATAGCTCTAGCTGGCTTCTCGTCTAGAAATAGCTCTAGAGGGCTTCTAAGTACGACGTAGCTACGCAAGTAGCTAAAGAAGGATCTAATTCAATTGTAAGGGTGCGTTAGGTTGACTGAAGATGCAAGGTAAACAGTGAATAAATTAGATATTAAACTACAGAGAGAGACTACGTAGGTTTATATATTTAACCTAGATAATTAGGACTTAACCTAGGTTAAGACTAACCGAGGTTATCGGAGGTTGTCAGATCAGCTAACAGTTAGCGTGATTAGTGCGGCTGGTAGTCTAGATACTAGCAGGAGCTACTAGATCAGCTAGAAACTAGCGCAAATAGTGCGGCCGATAGTTAGCTACTAGTGCTGAGGTGCTAGTGCTGAGGTAAGAAAAGCCAACGAAGGCCACAGGCCGAGTACTAGAGAACATCAAGGCTTCAGCCCTTTACACTATAGAGTTACAGAGGGGTGGAAAAAAAATAGATGTCAAAAAAGTTAACATATTTAAGGCTTAATATTTCTATAATCAGAAGGGATAGACCAATAAAATTTAGTGATTTGGAAAGCCAAGAACTTCTTCTTTAAGACTGGCTGCTTAGGAAGCTGCTTAGACAGGACTATTGTGCCTAGAATTCTGCTTGAAATAAGAGGGAAAAAATAAAAAACTTGATTCTAGTATAACTTTTTTTTGAACGGGCAAAAATTGCTAATTAAAATCTTAGTTTAATTAGCTTACGTAAGCATAATGAGAGCAAGATATAGAGACCTATATCTTATTTACTTAGAGTTCAATTGAAGGGTGAAAAAAATTGAGGTCACTTACATAATCGTTAATTAGGTAATAGCTAAGTAATCTTAGAGTATGATAACGCTTTTAATTTATTAAAACTTACTTATTTAATGGTTTTCTTATAGCTTGGGATTGTTGTTTTTCTGAATGCTAAATCATTTCTTTATATTCATAAAATAAGCCTTTTTTCTTATATAGTAATATAATAAAAAATATTCCAAAAATTATTGCTAATACTCCTGATTAAATAAAATGAAAAAATAGCGTTTTTAACTACTTTCAAACCTAAACTAGGCTGTCTATCTAAGATTCTTGTAAAGGTTTTAAAAGTACTTAATAAAAACCTCACTAAAAAAGCTGGAAGATGAAATTTTCAACTTTTAAAATAATATAGTTTTTATTTCTCTTATAAAGGCTTTCATATTTTCTTAAAAAAAGATATCTATTTCAAAATAATTTTCAAGAAGATGTTGCTTTTAAAATGTAGGAAAAGCTTATTATTATTTTATTTATATCAAACAAAAACATGTAAAACTTTATGTTATGAAGTTAAATTAAGTTTTATAGTAAAATAAGTTGGCTATAAAGTAGTGTTATAGTATAAAAATATTTCACTGTTTAACATAATAGAATAATGATATTACAAAAAGGTTGGTTTTTATAAAAAGCAATTTAAAGTTATACTTTTCTGTAGTTAAATCATTATTTAGCTAATATAAAAGCTAAGGGCTAGTCTACTAAGTATTAGTAAGCTCTTTTAATTAATGATTTTGGAAAAACTCAAAGACAAGCTTTTTACTATTAACTAATAATTTATTATGCTATTACTTTAAAACTTTGACACAATATAGTGTTGATAGTGTTTTTTCAATATATGCAGTTTGTAGCAATTTTTACACGTTCAAAGAAAAGGTAATTCAAAATTAATTTTTTTTTATATCTTTTAATCATATATCAAGCAAAATTGAGGCAGGACCGTGCTGAGTAAGCAGCTTACTAAGCAGTCTATCTTAAAGGAGAAGTTTTCAGCTTTTCCAACCACTAACCCTTTTTAGTCCAGCCCTTCTAGTTACAGAAATATAAAGCTTTAAATATAACAATTTTTTAAACATCTTTTTTTTGTTACCTCTCTGTAGTAGCACTAATAACTATTGTACATAATTGTATAAGTCTTACTAGTGTTTAAAACGCTATTATGTCTCTGCTTTCTATATGTAGTGTAATTTAGTTAAATCCTAAGAACAAGTCTATAAGCAAGATAATTTTACATCTTATAAACTTCTTAGAAAACTTAATCTGCTGTTAGAAGTAAGTTCACATGTTATATAGTAACTATGTTTATATGTTGCGCATTGCTAATCTATTAAACGCTTTAGTCCTCTTTTAGTACTAAATGGTATAGATTGCCATATTATATGTTAAAAATTTCCTATATTCTTTAATTTAAGGAGACATTAACTATATCTACTACTTGTAGTTCTAAAGCTTTTAGGACTGCAAAACTTTACACTTACTAAGATTTATATATTATTGTTTGTATCTTGTATAGTAGGCACAATATAGAGTAGATTCTTCCTGACTCCTTAAATAGCTTTAAAAGCGACCTCTCTAAGTAAAGAAGTATGTTTATAATTTTCTCCTACTCTAGTAGCTAAAGGTAGTCTCTAATATGTAGTTTGTTAATATATTTCTTAATAAGCCTTCTCTCTTGTATAAAAGCTATATATCTTAGCTTAAATAGATAATTACAAAGTCTTGTATTAGGATTATAAAAGCTTCTTTAGAGAAGTTTTTGTTCCTTTACCTTTTTTTTTAGTCTTCTTATCTAAAATTTATAAGTATCTCCTGGTAAGAAATATCAACTAGTTAAAATTTCTTGTCTACTGTTTTATACATAGTATAGAGATTATAATGTTGTTAAGTAGTTATAAGCAGTCTTTCTTGCAATAGTTAACAATCAAGCTAATATATAATTGAAAATTTACTAAGTCTATAGTTTCTTATAGAGTCTTTAGACTGTCTATCTGCGTAAGCAAATACTTAATTCATTTAAACTATCTAGCTGCCTTTATTATCGTCTGTATATAATATGTTGAAATTGCTAAATCTAGCTACTAAATCTAACTATTCAGCTTCTTGTATATACTTTTGTTAGATATTATAGGTTAAGTAATACTGATAAGATGATGATAATATAAGGGATGATAAGTAGATTGTATTGATAATTGATTGTTAGTGTTCTGTGTGTAGATTGTGCAGGTCCCAAGTGCCCTTTTTATAACCTAGATTTTGTGTAGGCCTTGGCGGCGCTAACGACTGTTAGGGCCACCCCCCGATAACCCTTGCAGAACCCTTCGCCAGTCTCCCTAGCCTTATGATTAACCTGCGCTGATGCCCTAAATTTAACACACCCCCTTAGCTTAAACGTACAGATTAAGCTAAAGACCTCTCTTACTAGTTTCTTTTGTAAGGTAGTTGATTATAGGTCTAAAGCATTAAGCTAAGTCGCTATTAATACTAGATTAGCTTCTAGTCTTAGTCGTATGCCTAGATTGATTAGTCCTATCTGCTGTAGGAACCTTAGCTATTTATTAGCTAGTAATAATTTTGTAAGTCTGTTAGCAAGCATCTTACTTAATTCTACGTAGATTACTCTAATTAACTTGTTCTAAACTTCTTACTTAAGCTAATAGTTATAGATATCAACATACTGTAGCTTCGTAGTTTACTAGGAAATCTCTTCTAAGATTAATTAGATTATTTGTAAGTTATTGCATTGTATAGTAATTATTAAGTTAACTATCTAAACTTAGAACTTAGTAAGTAGTATTTAAATAAACATAGCTTTCTTTACAACTTGTAAGAGCGTAAGTAGTTTAGCTTTAGTTATTAAAGTTATAACTGTATTTTACTTATTCGCCTTCTAAGCAATTAGTCTACTAAATAGCTTAATTACGTATCTTTGTAAGCTTTTATAATTAAGTGTATTATTAACAAAAAAGGCATTACTAGTAATAACTAGGTAATTATGTCTACTAAATTATAGTGTGAGCGTTCGTGTATAGTTAAGATATAGGAGTACGTAATTAGCTGCTAGCTAATAATTAGGACTAAGGTTTGTAAGGAATTAAGCTAGGCGTAATACTATTAAGGCTTTATTAGGTCTTGTATTTACTGCTGTATATAAGTGTAATCTAATCTTTTGTTAGTAGAAGTTAATTTCTCTAGGAGTTGCGTTGCCTTCTTAAGGCAGTAGTTTAGCCTTAATTATTAGGGTATTACTCTTAATTAAGTAGTTACTTACTAGTTAGTTAATCTTCTTAATATATGCTAATTAGGAGATCTAGATCTTACGCTGTAATTAATCTCTAATTAACTCTATGCCTAAAAACTAATGCAGATCGTCTCCTCTATTTAAAAAGTACTTCTTCTTAATATCCTTAATAGCTACTTGTATATTAAATCTATAGTTCTTACTATATATTGCAATAATATCGTCAACGTAGAAGAACACAGAGATCTCTTAGCAGATTATATAGCATAGCTTATGTAAGACAGCAGTAAATCTACATTTTTAGAGATAGGTAGTGAGGTCTCTTTGCTAGAGGAGTAGCAATATCTAGAGGCTGTAAAAGGCTTTATTAAGCTTAAAGATTATCTCCTTCTTTATGTATCTTCACAGCATTCTTATATATATAACTTAATTAATTAGTGCGTGTATAAAGGTGTTAGTAACGTCGTACTACTTAAGCTTAAGGTTAAATTAGGCAGCAATTACGAAGGCTATTTAGAAGGATTAACCTACTAACGTAGTAGCGTAAGTCTCCTAAGCAGTAACGTTGCGCTGTTAATTACTCTATACAACTAAGCGCGCTTTGTACTTAATAAACTAATAATCCTTGTTAATTTTATAAGTATATACTTACGTAGACTTTAGTATCTAGGTATTTATTAGTCGTGCTTCTTGCGTTAAGACTTCTAACTATAAGTTTAATTGCTTGTAGCTTGTAAGTTAATTCTCTTTAGCCTTTTTAAACAACTAGTAGAATATATAATTCTTTATTAGTTAGTTTAGACTTAGCGCTAGTAGGAGCTTACTTAGAAAAAGTATCTAGTTATAATTTCAACTCTTAAGTAATTAATGTACTACTATTTTATTAAATTTCATGTTGTTTAATTATTAAACTTTTCCTGCTCTTGCACCTGCTATAAACGCTAAAGCCTATAAGTCTTTCTAGTTTTTCTAGAAGGACTTATAAACAGAACTTAATCCTATATTAGCACTACGTAGATTAGGACACTCGCTGCAGCTAGTACTTAAGGAGTAATTAGGCCTAGGGTTTAATAGCTGCGCAAAGGCGACGTTCTAACTCTTAATATTAAGAGGATTATCTACACGCTTAATGCTCTCTGCTGTTATAAGATTAGTTAAGAGGGCTACTAGTAGAGGCGTTAGTAGGGGTAAGAAATAATCTACTTAAACCTTTCTTCTACGCTAATTATATTAATTATGTGTTTCTTTATATACAAGTCCCTCTAGTAGAGGGTAGCTGCTTTTCACTTTTTTGTAACTCCATTTTGACTACAACAACAACCACCACCTTTGACACCTTAAAAAATAAATATATAAGTCCTTTATTAAAAGACTTATCCTTAAGAAAAGATTATGTCTCATCATAGTTATTTGTAATCTCTAGAGGAAGTTTTACAGTCCTAATCTATACCTTAATCTCTTTAAGGGTGCTATGTATTAGGTTATCTATAACATCCTTCTTGTATCTAGTAAAGATTAATTCTTTATTAAATACTATATCACGTATGGTAATTACCTTAGCTATAGTCAGCACCTATACACGGTAAATGTTCGTAGATTAATATCTAACTGGGTATCTAATCTATGCCATAGGATTAAGCCGCTGTAGTTTACGCTTCCTGTGTGTAAAGGGCTGAAGCCTTGATGTTCTCTAGTACTCGGCCTGTGGCCTTCGTTGGCTTTTCTTACCTCAGCACTAGCACCTCAGCACTAGCTGCTGACTATCAGCTACACTATTTGCGCTAGTTTCTAGCTGATCTAGTAGCTCCTACTAGTAACTACACTACTAGCCGCACTAATCACGTTAACGGTTAGCTGATCCGACAACCTCCGATAAACCCCGGTTAGTCCTAACCTAGGTTAAGTCCTAATCACCTGGGTTGGATATATAAACCTACGTAGTCTCTCTCTATAGTTCGATATCTAATTCATTCACCTTTACTGTTTACCTTGCACCTTTGGTCAATCCAACGCACCCTTACACTGTGCTTTATATTACAGAGGGGTGACAAAAAAAAGATGTTAAAAAAGTTATAATTTTTAAAGCTTTATATTTCGGCAACTAGAAGTACTATACCTAACAGTGTTAGTGATTTAGAAAGTTAATATCTTCCTTTCTAAGTTAGGTGCCTCAGTAAGCTGCTTAGTCAGCACGGTTGTCCCTGTAATCTTACTTGAAATGAGATGAAAAAAAAGTAAAAATAGATTTCAGTATAACTTTTTAATAATTGGATAAAAAACACGCTAAGTAAAAAATAAGTTTAATAAGCTGACAAAAGTATAACGTAAGCGTATTTTGGAGGCTAATATCTTAATTCCTTAGTGTTTAATAAAAGTGAGAAAAAATAGGGGTTACTTACGTAAGCGCTAATTACGTAATAGCTTAGTAAGCTTTTAGTATATTGACTCCTCTTGTTTGTCCTAACTTGCTTTTTTCATAATACCTCCTCTATGTCTCGCAATCTTTCTTAATTTGAGCAAGAAGTTTATTCTTTATATTTACAAAATAAGCCTATTTCTTTAATTAGTAATATACTAGAAAAGTCCTTTAGAAGTATTACCAATACTCTTTATCAAATAAAACAGAAAAAAAGCTCCTTTAGCTACTTTTAAGCCTCAAAAAGGTCGTCTTATAAAGATCTCAAATAAAGCAAAGAGAGTGCTAAATAGAGACCCTACTAAAAGCCCTAAAAAGACAAATCGACGTCTTTTTAAAAAAAAAGAGTCTAGATCTTTCTATTAGAAGCTTACAACGCTTGTTGAAAAAAGAGAACTATTCTGTTAACATTTCTCGAAAAAAAGACGCCTTTAGACGCTAAAAAGGCATATAATCGTCATGTTTCCGCCAAGCAATTACTTAAAAACCTAAAAAATATCAACTTTGATAAAGTTTTATTTTCAGAAGAGTCTGCTATTAAGCGAAGGCCCAGTTCTAGGACAGAATACTATCAAACACGGCAAAATAATAGGGTTAGAAGGAAAATAGTTTCTACAAATAACACAAGTAAGTTTAGAAAAACTATATTTAACTAAAAAAAACTTGAATATATTTATTATTATTTTATATTCTAATCTATTTTTAGCACGCTTACTAATCAAGTTATAAGTTAAGATATTTCTATCTAAGTTTGAGGAGCGATTTGGATAGGTAGTTGATCTAAATTAGTTATAATTAAAAGCCCTTTAATTACTACTCCTTTCAAGAGTTCAGACTATATTAAAAAGATCCTTATTTCTATAGTAAAACCTACGATAAAAAAAGGTAAGTTACATTTACTCCTTTTTTCTACTTAGAGAGTGTTTACTCTATATTCAAATTATAAAGTAGCAATCTTTTTTTATATATTTAAAGGACTTACTAACCTCTATATAGGCTGGAAGTTTCAACAGGATAACGCTAAGATTCAAAAAACTCTAGAAGTTTTATCTTAGTTTTCTAGGAATGGGATATCGCTTTTTAAGCATCCTGCTTATAGTCCTGATCTAAATCCTATAGAAAACGTGTAGGCCTTGCTAAAAAACGCTTTAGTTAAAAGACCTTTTACTTCTTTAGGTATAGGAAAGAGTAAAAAAAGTATAGCAGCCTTTGAGGCTGCTATAAGGGAGGAATAGGATTAATTACCTCAAAAGGCGATGAATAATTGTATTCTATCTTTACCAAGGCGTTATTTGGACGTTAAGGAAGCTGAAGGCTGGTACACTAAGTATTAGTAAGCTTTCTTTGTTATTTATTTAGAAAAAACCCTAAAAACAAGCTCTTAATTACTACTTAATAGTTTTTTTTATAATTACCTTCGAACTTACACACAGACGAGTTCAACTAGTATTATTTAATATATATACCCTATAGCGATTTTTACGCCTTTAAAAAAAAGTTATTTTGTTATTTATTCTTGAGTTTTTTTATCTTTATTTTCACTGCTGAAGTTGAGCGCAAAAGTGTTTACTAGGCAGCTTACTAAGTGGCTCTACTTAAAGAGGAAGATCTTGACTTTCCAAATCACTAACCATTTTGGGTATAGCCCTTCTGGTTGTAGAAATATAAAGCTTTGAAAAGAATAACTTTTTTGACATCTTTTTTCTTGTCACCCCTCTGTATCTATTATTGTAAACGCCTTGCACTTGTATACTTATAAGTAGCTTTAGTGTAGCTTACATAGTAAGGTAACAATTCTATTTTTATATGCGTTATGTATTTATTTATTTTTAAAGTGTCAAAGGTGGTAGTTGTTGTCGTAGTCAAAATGGTGTTTCCGAAAAAGTGAAAAGCAGCTACCCTCTACTAAGCAGTCACAAAAGTCAAAAAATGATTGTGTGTAGTCAACGAGATTCGAACGGTAGGTGGATGAGTTCTGGGAGGAAAGCTCAGACCACCGAGCGATAATCAGGGTCGAAAAAATTTGCTAAGGTACTAAAAAACGACACCCGTTGAACCGTGTCCAACAGCGATTGCTAGCCTATGGCTGGCAATATGCGTTATGTATAAAGATCTCTTAATATAGTAATCTCTATTAATTTGCGTATTAAGGCGTTTAATTATAGAGATATACTGCTAATTGTGTGATCTTAGGCTATAGTAGCTATAGTAGGTTAGCGTTAAGTTGCATTACTTATGCTTTATCCTTAATTACACTCTCTAAGCGTTCTGCTCTACTATTCTATGCTTAGGTATTAGGAGTAGAAGGCTCGAACTGCATGCCTTAGGACTCT